>CP142457.1:27055000-29782500 GCA_038049695.1 Cinnamomum chago
CAGATGTGTAGATGTAGAGAAAAAGCTTGACAAGTTCTTCTACTTAGTGGGGCCCACAGATGTGTAGTACTCTTTTATTTGATACATATATATAATATAATAATACTAAGTGGGCCCCACAAATGTTATAATAATACTAAGTGGGGCCCACAGATGTGTAGTTCTCTTGTATTATATATATATAATATAATAATACTAAGTAGAGCCCATAGATGTGTAGATGTAGAGAAAAAATATGACAAGTTCTTCTACTAAGTGGGGCCCACAGATGTGCAGTTCTCTTTTATTTTATATATATATATAATATCATAATACTAAGTGAGGCCAACAGATGTATAGAGAAAAAGCATGACAAGTTCTTCTCTTTCATTGGGGCCCACATATGTGTAGTTCTATTTGATTTTATATATAGGGAGCAGGACCGCCCTCATCTTTCTTTTTAAGGACCCATCCCAATCGTCAGTTCACGAAGCTCATCCAACGCTCCATGTTACGACTATATAATTGATGGAGGGAAACGAAAAATGAAATGAAAAAGAGATTCTATCGCCCAAATCAAACAGAAGAACACAGAGTTGAATCGAGCATCCTCTCTCCCAGACCTCGCTCTTCTCTCTCTCTCTCTCTCTCTCTCTCTCTCTCTCTCTCGTTTCCCTCGCCCATTTCTCATGCCTTCCATGCCGTCCATCTTCCTCATATCTTTCTCGGACTCTCTTTCCCTCGATCGGTTAAACGCACGATCTCGTCCCTCTCCTTCGCCTTCCCTCTCTTAATCTTGCCCTAAATCCATTAAGAGACGAAAAAAATGGCCGGACGAGTTTTTGTTGAAAATAAAAACTCATAACTGAGCTCTGAAAGTCTGAGTTCACCCCTCTTCCTCGTCTCTCCCTCTGTCTGCCGATCACGCTCACCTTTTTCTGATTCGGATTCTCTCAATCCGTGCACAAGTAGATCTATCTTTCATTCCCTATTCCTCTCCTCTCTCACCCAATCCTACTCGAACCTCAGTCACGACTATTGGAGATTTAGAGTATGTTTCAAAAATGATATTGTGGCTTTTATGGCATGCTATGATTCAAGATTTTGGTGTTTTAGGGCTTGTTACGTAAAGAAAATTGGGGTTTTTATGGCATGCTATCATTCAAAGTTTTGGGTTTTAGAGTTTGTTACAAAAATGAAATTGGGGCTTCTATGGCATGCTATGATTTAAAATTTTGGGGTTTTAGGGTTTGTTACAGAAATAGAATGGTGGGGGTAATGACTCAGAAATTGGGTATTTTGTTCTTTGTTACGATTCATAATTAGTGGATTTAGATTTTTTTTATTTTTTATTTTTTGTTCTAATGGTGATTACGGCTTCCAATGTCGGATTACGGTTCGAATGTAGCAACTCTGCTAATGTATCGGTGATTATTTTGGCTTTGGATATCGGTATAAATGATTTTATATGTAGCAACAGTGCTACTGCAATTCCATTTGCATGTAGTTTGATTTGCACAATGTATATGAGTCGCTGTTCTCTGTTATCAACTCCATTGTCAGTTAATTTCAATTGTTGAAAATCTTAGACATTGAACATGCTTCTTATAACGTACTAATTATGATTTTAGCTGGACTATTGGACAAGATCAAATCCAGTGCAGTGTGGATCTCCTCCAAAATAGCCATGTGGATTTGGAGATATGAAATTATTTATGTCACAGACGAACTCCAATGTAGCAATCCTAATAATTTTTTTTGTAGATGCTCAAATTGAAATGTAAGTGTGTTCAGGTTATCTTATGAATGTGCAATTACTATTATATTCTGTTAATTCAAAATTGATTTATGTTTGTGAAAATCTCAATACAGAAAGAAAAATGGTTGTGGTGCGAGTTTCCGAAAACATGGAGCATCGAATATAGAACTGTCCGAGTTTAATTCATCAACGTGTGAAAGAGACAATTGGACAGAGCAACCAGAGAGTTCAACAACTACACTCGAGAAATTGGAAATTGGAAAAAGCAGTGCGTGCAAAAATTGAGAAGACAAAATACGGACTTTGTATTTATGTAAAATGTATCATGCAAACGTATCCTTCTGTTGTATTATAATTTTTGTTTTCATATTGTATTGGACAAAGATACTGTAAAAGGTATTGTTTATAATTTGAGGTGGCGGGTTGTAGTTTGAATTATCCTGGATATAATTTTAAATTGCAGTTTGCAGTTGCAACTAATTTAGTCATGGAATGAAGTTATGAATTGCTTTAGTCAAAACTTGATTTGAAAAAACAACAAATTAACGACCACTTTAGAGACCTGGATCTTAAATATGAGAATGGAAATGTATGATGAATTGATGATGCCTCGAGCAATCAACGTCCATTTGTAAAATAAAGTGGAGTATGATAAAGATTATGTGGTTTTAGTTGACAGGCACAACTCACTTCTATGTTGTCATAGGAGAGAACCATTTAAACTTAAAAGTGGTAATTTGAGGTGCGCAGAAAGCAAATCAAGTGGAATGATGTTTGTAGTGCTTCTATGTTCTCATAGCAGGGTCACATTTAACTACATTTGCAGTTAAAGCAGAGTGCAGGCAATATAGTTCGATTGACCCAAATTCAGCTAAAATCATGATTTGAATCAGGAAAGCATTTCTCCATTTTTAAGCTGCTACTAACGAACAACTCAGATGCCTAAATATCAAATGTGAGCCAATGCAACTGTATGATGATGCTTAATTTCAAACAGTACCCTTCAACAATAAGCCATCAACATTTCAGCTGCAGGGGGAATAAATTTATATGGGACTGATTTAGTCTATTCTTCACATTCCAAACAATTCATCTACATAAGTCCGAACCCATTCTTTGCTTATTGAAGCAAACCATAGTCATCCACAATACATCAAATGAAGCCCACAATAACACTTTTATTTACAATTTTATTAAGAAGAGAGCGCAATTAACTGTAAGTCAGCCAATAATGGGTGAAGACCCAAGATAAAAAATAAACAAAACAAATTAAAAAAATCTATCAATTCATCCTCCACAGCACACTCCAAGTTGGCATCCAAATCCTCCTCAAAATGCTCCAAGCCAAGTCACATTACAACCCTACATGAGCTGAATTCCTCTTCGAGCTCTCGGAGGTGATGACCACTTTTTTTTCCTCTACATAACATAGGAAAAAAAAAAAAAAACATAAACAATCAGAGAACATAAAATTATTTTGGGAGTTGTTCTCTAGCTATTCTACTCTCCCCTCTTAATATACCATTTTACATTCTAGCAAAAGAAAAAAAAACTGTAAATCAGCAAATCAAACAACAACAACAAAAGAAAAAAAAATGTTATCTATGATTTAGAGATTGAAACATAAAACATATCGAAAGTCTAAATCCAATATCCAGGGGCTGAATTTAGGGATTTACGGATCTGACAGGTTTAATTAGAGCTTTAGGGAATAAGTTATTGGATTTGGGTTTAAGACTTTCAGGTTTTGGAGGTCTTGGGCTGGGTTGGAATCGGCTAAGAGAGGGAGACTGAGAGAGGAAGCCAGGGCTTTGCATTCGATTGGTGTCGGCTAAACGAGAGAGGGTGAGGGATAGAGTGTTGACAAGGGAGAAAAGGAAAAATATATATATTTATTGCCTCTGCCTGGTCCGGGCCGGAAATAGTGTAACGCAACGGAAAGCTCCTCGACAGCACAGAGAGAGGGCCATGACGGAGAGCGACGAAGAGACGAGGCCAAGAGAGGGAAACGAGGTCTGGGAGAGAGGATGCTCGATTCAACCATGTGTTCTGTTTGATTTGGGCGATTGAATCCCTTTATTGTTTCATTTTTCGTTTCCCTCCCTCAGTTATATAGTCGTAATATGTAGCGTTGGATGAGCCTCGTGAACTGACGATTGGGATGGGTCCTTAAAAAGAAAGATGAGGACGTTCCTTACAGGACCGGCTCCCTTATATATATAATATAATAATACTAAGTGGGGCCCACAGATGTGTAAAGAAAAAGCATAACACTTTCTTCTCTTTTATAATAAGGGTATATATATTATATTATTATTATTATTATCATAATATAATAATAATATATTATTATATTATATTATAATATTTAGGGGGGCCCACAAATGTGTAGTGAAAAAGTATGCAACCTCTCTTCTCTTTTATAATAAGGGTATAGATATTATATTATATTATAATATTTGGGGTGAGCCCCACAATGGTGTAGTGAAAAAGTTTGCAATATCTCCTCTTTTATAATAGTAGATAGATAAAGATAATATCCGGGGTGGGCCCCACAATGGTAGTGAAAAAGTTTGCAATTTCTTATAATAGTATATTATTATATTATATTATAATATTTGGGGGTGGGCCCTACAATCGTGTAGTGAAAAAGTTTGCATTATAATATTTGGGGGTGGGCCCCACAAAGGTGTAGTGAAAATTTTTGCAATTTCTCATAATAATATATTATTATATTATATTATAATATTTGGGCGTGGGCCCCACAATGGTATAGTGAAAAAGTTTGCAATATCTCCTCTTTTAGAATAGTAGATAGATAGATAGAAGTATAGTATATAGTAGATAATAATAATAATATATTATGATATTTTATTATAATATTTTGGTGTGAGCCCCACAATGGTGTAGTGAAAAAACTATGCAACATTCCCTCTTTTATAATCTAGTGTATAGACTAGTGTATAGAGGTATAGAATAGATATATATATATATATATATATTATATTATGGGACATTTTCTGTACGGTCACCTACAGTAGCATATATCCCTCTCTTGTTACCAAAGTTCAACATATTACCAAGACGTTCTCCGTACAGCCCGTACCGCTGAAAAGAGCACAAGCTGAGTCTTTTTTGCGATATCACAACATATATTGCGATACCGCAAGTTTTTAATTTGCGATATCGCAAATTATTTTGCGATATCGCACCTTTTTTAAGTTGCGATATCGCAAATTATGTTGCGATATCACAACACAAGAAAGCCCCTTTTCATCTGTTTATCCCTCCCTGTTCGACTTTCCCTAATTTCACCGATGGTAACTCTCTCCCAAGCCGAATTTCACCATCCTCCTCCCTCGCCAACCTATTTGCAAATACGCAAGGTCCCAACGTCCATTCGACGGCGACGAAGCTTCATCATCTCCATCGTCTCCATCCTCATCTCCCCAGCGGTTCGGGTCCATCGTCTCCATCGTCTGCATACTCATCCATGTAAGTAATAATGTATGGATCAATGGAACGAGCCTGTTTTACTATTATTTGCTTGTCCAAGCCAGATCAATGCAGATCCATTTTTTACCCTATAAGTTTGAACTCTTTATCTTCCTCATCTTCATAACCATCATCTTCACCTCTAAGTTGAAGGTCGATAGGTTTTGCTGGTTTTTGAAGGCTTTGAGGCCATTGATCAAGACCTCATTCTAGTCTATGGTGTTCTTGTCGTCTCGAATGCATTGGGTTGTTAGGGTTTTCCTTTTTCAGTGTCACCCATTTGATGGGTGGGCTGGGAGGTGAGAATTTTCTTTCTTCTGATAGGCATGCCTCTGTTTTCCTAGTTTTAGTGTTGTTAATCAGAATACTAGATAATTTAGCTGCTTGAGGCTATGCTTCCCTTCAACGGTATGTTGGGTTATGGTCCTTTATGATGTATGCAGTTTCTTTCACTTGGAGTGCATCTGGAACTCTGTGGCTTATTGAATGAATGAGATGTCATTGAAATTTTGTAGAATTTGGGTGCGTGGAGCACCAGAGCAGGAATGGTTGTGGGGTGAACAAAGGTCAAAACTTTAGTAAGTGTGAATGCCTGAAGTAGGACTGCATTGATCGGTTTGGGTTAGGGGAGGGGGTTGATGCTTCATGGAAAAGGGAGATCCACATTAGTAGACTGGATGTCAAGGCAAGGACTTAGATCATCTTGGCTTCACTACCAAGACAAGAGGTTCACCAAGGAAAACAAAGGAGAAAAAATTGAGAAAAAAACTACTCTTCAGCTACGATCTTGTCCTGTTGTACAAGAGGGTTTGCCCTATTTATAAAGGCCTTTGTGCCTTTACAATGTTTATCCCCATGTTCCCAAACTTTGAGGAAAAGCGCTTCTTTTCAGTTCCAATATATTCTAGTTGTACAGTAGGGTTCATCTTATTGAGCGAGGCCTTTACAATGCTTATCCCCTAGTCCCCAAATTTTTGGGAGAAAAACTTCTCTTCAGTATCAATCTAGTTTACTTTTACAAGAGGGCTCATTCTATATAGAGAGGCCGTTAGGCCTTTACAATGTTTATTACCAAATCCCCTTCTCTCTCTCTCTCTCTCTCTCTCTATATATATATATATATCCTGTCATAAGATCCTCCAAATACAATGTATTTCGTTCTAATTACAGAATCCTTAGGCCCTAATCTTTATCCAACAAGTGAAATAAGTTAACCAATACTAATTCTAATCATATCTTAGCATGGCCTAACTCACAGGACCTGGGTCCAAGGGCCTTTCGGTGTAAGCTGGTAGCCTACGCCTAGTCCATGGGCCTTGGGTTCAAGAAGTAGTCTTACATCATTTTTTTGTGAGTGAGTCGAAGGTTTTTGCGTAAGGGTTGAAGTCAGTCATATTATGGTTGGTAAATGTGGAAAGCTAGAACAAATTTCAGGGATAGTGAGGCTACCAAAGAAAAAATTGGAGGGCCAACATATATGAAAACTAGGCTGTCAAAGGGTGGTTTGTAGAAGGATGGTCCGTTGCTTGCAGGCCTGGATCTTTTTTCCACTATGATCATGACTTGGCAAACAACTGAAGCATAAATGTAAGTGATCTCGTGATTTTACATTTAGTTGTTTCCTTGAATTGACTTGTTTAGAAAGTTGGAAGCATAAATACAATAATTTAAATCTATATCCTAGTACTTCTGCTGGTCATGAAATTCATGTAGAAGTTCAGATCAAAGAAAATTCTGTAGATAATTTTATTGATTTAAAAAAGGCTTCTAATAGAGTGTTTAGGCATTTAATTTGGTAAACACTTACAATTCATTTTGAATTATTATATCAAAATTACACAAGGCATTTAGAAAGGGGAAGTGATGAGCATGAGAATTGTGTGTGTCGGGAGATGGTTAATTCCCTGTTAGAGTTGGATTGCTTTGGGTCTTTCTTGAATTGCCTTTATCATGGACAAATTTAATGGTTGATATCTAAGATGAAGTTTTTGGGTGTTAGTGATGTGGTAGCTGAAAATTAGTGCTTCAGCAGTTTAAAGATAATAATATATGGAGTGTAGGTTCAGTGGATCTAGGAATAAGTAAGATGAGCTTTTCAAAGTTTAATATTAGGTCATTGTGTCATAGATTTTGATATTTAGGAGTAATGGGTGTGCAAAGTGAAGACAATCTAGTCAAATAGTGTGGTCATCTAGTGCCACTTTGATTAAAGGAGATAAACTGTTAGAATTACTTTGGCAAAGTTATATTTTGGCCGATTGGGCGTTCATGAAATGCGTGTAAAAAAAAATTATGTTTGACTTTTTCGCCTATCATTTCAATCTCAGTGGCAGCTTTGTATTGATCCAAATGACAGTGCTTATGTCTTTTGAAGCAAAGCACTCATGAAGCAACATTAAAAGGAAAAAATGGCATTATCTGCAGAAAAGTGCCCCTCATTTACTGCCATCTTTGATAAGAATTTTAGGGTTTTTAATGGTGGCCATGTGGCCAAAAGCATAAATCAAAGGAGAATAGTCACCTAGTGTTTGGTGATATATCTCCAAGGATGGGTTTCCCTAGTGAATGGGTCATATGATAGACTTGATGATGATCATTACAAAACTAAGGCAAACTGCTACTTATGCCCTGTTTGGCTCATCTAAATTGGTTGTGTTGCCATGGGTTCACGTGGAAATTGAATTACATGTGATTTTGTCTTCCATTGATCCTTACTCCTTAGAGATCTCTAGAATATCCACCTTTCCTTACTCCTCAGTCTTGTTTTCGAACGCAAAGCTCTTCCATGATCAACATACTCCCTTCACATGGCTCAGGTGAATTAGTATTGTTCCTTAATCTCAGTTGACATTGGTTCAACTATTATAGGCTATTAGACTCACAAGAAAATTGCATCATAAAAGCAATTAAACTTTGAGAACCTTTAAATATCAACCGCTCTAAACAAGAAACTAGTATATTCTACTAGTTCCACTAATCTTCTTTTTAAGGGGTGCAAAAGTCAGATGTGTTAGAGTTTTGTTTTGTTGCAATTTGATAGGATGCATTCACTTTCATATAGCTTGTCCTCTCATTCATTCATGGTTTTATTCTTAGAATCATCATGCATATTTCTCATTCATTCTTTGTTTTATCAAATATCATGCATGGTTTACTTGTTCAGGTTGCCTCTTCAGTTCATAGAGTTTTTGATTTCAAAACTCCTTCCAAGCTTTCCAAAGTTTCTAGCTTTAAATTCATTATTGTGTTTTGGAGTTTTCATGGCTTTAAAATCTCAGTTTTCATCTTCTTTTAGTCATGATTTAATGCTTGGTAGATGTGTTTGAAAGTCCTTTGGAAGGTGCCCTCAAAAGCCTCAAGTTTCTCTCAATTGTCAAATTTCTGGGCAGTTTCAGGCAGTGGTCTCGGTCGACTGAGACCTGCCTCTCGGTCGACCGAGACAACTGCAGGTCATTTCTGCAGAATTCTGAACTGAAGCTCCAACGGTCAGATTTATCTCCGTTGTGCTTTCTAGGTCGACCGAGACCTGTTTCTCGGTCGACCGAGAACTAGCCGTTGGCAACTTTAACTTTATAAAAGGTGGCTTTTTGGTTGAAGAAAGTTGCTGATATTTGAGAGATCTTTGAGGCCAAGGCTAAGCAACTTCTTAGGAGCATTTTTACAAGGATTATGAAGCCATTCCTCTTATTCAACCTTTGATCTTCAAATGGGTGTGCTTCCTTTAATCCTATTCTTTTCAAAATCATGTTTTGTTACAAGTCTTTGATTTATTTCCAATGCATGATAAACAAAGTTGCTTTCCCTTTTTAGAATGTTGTCTTTCATATCATGCTTAGCTCTTTAGGAATCCCATATATTATGAATGCAACATATTGTCTAAGATCCACATGTTTTTAGTTTCTTGGTTCAAAAATCAACTTGTTAGACTTTAGAACATCTTTTTGAAAACAAGTTGTTTTTCATTGTGAATCACATGTGTTAGACATACAACTCTTTCTCAAATTTTTGTTAAACATCTTGGCATCTTTTAAGTTCATATCTTTTAAAAGAGAGAGTAATCTTCTAGAAAATGCATTTCACATAGACTTTGTCATTCACATGCATTGTTCTAGAACTTGAGTTTCATTTTCAAATTAGCCTATTTAGAGGCACTCCATTGCACTTACATTGATCTCTTTATCCATGCATTATTAGGCATATTTCTTAAGAGAAAAATTCTAAGTTGTAAAGGTTCATACTTAGCCTTGAAAAGTATATGTTGTAAAGGTTGGTGCTAACCCTTGAAAAGCATAGTGTGTTTGTAAGGTTTGAGGTGATCCTAAACCTTAATTGGAGATAGTGAATACCGGTAGGTGTAGCGGGAGTGGATGTAGGCAATTTGGCCGAACCACTATATGTGATTGTGTTATGGTGATTGTTATTATGCTCTCTTTCTATCGATTATGCATGGTTGGTTGATTTCCTTATTTCTCCTTCAAAGCATAATAGACTTAATAGCTAAAAGAATTAAAAATTGGTCAAGGACTTAGAGCTCATCCTATTCACCCCCCCCTCTAGGATTCGATCTTGGACTTTCAAGATGCAGCCTTGTTCTTTTGTAAAGTAAGAAATGGGGGCATTTCTAAGGTAGGGTTGTTTTTGATGAAGTGCCTTGGTGAGGCCATGTGACATGATGAGAGGTTCTTTCTTTGTGGCTAAGGAAAATGAAGAAAATGGCCCTTTTAGTTCTCACAGTATCTTCATTTACATGTTCATGGGTCTAAAGGCCAACCCATTTGTAATATTAAATATATAAACCTCTGTGTTAATCATGTTGGGCTGAGGAAAACAATATATAGGCCTAGGACGGACCCATGTAACTATGAGCCCAACAAGCCAGAGTCCAGTCAAATATGGGCCGGGCATCTACAGACTCTGACTGCATTGTCCATGAGCACCTCTACTTTCCTATGGAACTATGGATAGGCCTGTCAATGGGACGGGTTGAAACGGGTAGAAAGCCCGGCCCGGCCCGTCCCAAGCCCTAAAATACAGGGCTTTATAAAAAATTTTGAACCCAGTGGGTTGGGCTTGGTCAATAATTTTAAAGCCCGGCCGAAATGGGACTGGGACTGGACAGAGGATGCCCAGCCCGTTCAGGCCCGGCCCGGCCCGCTCCAAGTTAATTTTGATAAAAAAAATTTATATCACCTAAACTGCCCTTCACTAACAGTAAAAAAAACGACTAGTTAGGAGGGGCACTCTTGTAACTGCGCCCTCCATCAATCCAACTCTTTTATAAGACGTTGCAAGCCCTAAAAACATCCCACACTCAATCGCTCTTCTGCCTCTTCTGCTCTCTGCCTTTTCTGCCCAAGATTGGTTTAGTCATAACCCAACTAGTGATGATGATTTTAATAACGATGAGAATGCACTAATTGATGTTTTAGACATATTAAAAGAAAATTAATTTCTGTTGATTTCTTTTTTATATTACTTGACCCATATAGGATACTCATTCTCATTCATTTTATTGATTTTCTGATTTTCTACTTTAAAAAAAAAGTTTTTAACTGATGCTACATTACTTTAACTTGACTCATATAGGATACTTATTCTCATCCATTTCTATTGATTTTCTGATTTTCTACTTTTACTGGAAAAAAAAGGTTTTAATCATTCCTACATTACTTGAGCCATATAGCCTATAGTATACTCATTCATTTCTATTGATTTTCTGATTTTCTACTGTCACTAGCAAAAAAAAGTTTTTAACTCCGCCATGTTGCTTGTTGCATTGCATTGCCGGTCCCAAGCCTGGAAAAAAGAGGAGGGTTTAAAGTCAGGTTCACACCGGGTGTCTGGTGACAGTAGGAATAATTAGAGAATGTTTTGCTTATCTCCAGGATCGGGCTAAGCCCAGGCCCGGCCCTGTCCCAGCCCAGGCCCATACGGGACGGGATTAGATGTAAGCCCGTTCAATTTAGGGCCGGGATTGGACAACACCTGGCAGGCCCGTCCTATTTTCGGAATGGGATTGGACAACCCAAGCCCAGGCCCGGCCCGGCCCATTGACAGGCCTAACTATGGAGAACTAAGGAATATGATCAAATGGGCATTTAATTCTCTCATAAAGTCAGGTCTAGTGCCTTCTATCTCTGTGTATGTGCATGGGGATATATCACTATCAGATCAGTTTATTCTATTGACATAAAAGAGCCTTTTTAATAGAGAATGGAAGAGATGTTATTAGAACTAACGCAATGCAAAAAGCTTTGGCAAAAAGGAAAAGGTAACTCCACTACCCTTTTTTATGCAAAACTAGAAGCTGACAAACAAGCTTTGTAAAAGAAAAACGTGGTCCACAGACATATTAAAAGACCCAATCAATTACACTTGTTTTCAGTGAACTTCTAAATCATTCCAGTTTTTAAATGCATGACTAAGACAATCAATGGTGGCCTTTTTTTTTTTGCTGTTCCAAATATAATAAACCATACCCAGGATACTTTCATGTTTCCCTTTGGCCTTGACCTTGACCTATGAGTATTTTAGCAAATCTAGTGTTGGTAGTTAATGGCTATGGTTCCATTGAGAAACCATCTTATTCTGCTGTTAATTTGTACGTACACAGCTAGATCCTTTTTTAACTTGTGTGATATCTAGTACTGGCCCAAATTTCACTCTAATATGAGTGATATGTATTATTAACTTGATTCTATGTGAAATACATAATTTTGTTTTCTATGCATGATCGATTAAATAGTGTATAAAATCTTGATAGGAGAAAATTTTGAGCAATACTTTATGTATAGAGTAGTCTATGTCTTAATAGCAAGTTTGATCAAGCAAACATAGCCCTGCACAGGTTAGTACACTTGATTAGTTATCGTCAATAATGATAGGGACCCCACCATGGGATCAATTATTTAATGTGACAGGTGGATGTTGATATTTAATAAGTAAAAAATTCTAACTGTTGGTTAGTACTCCCAGGTTAGGTGGTTCCAGTATTTAATCTTAAAACACCAATCCATATAACGGTTTAGATGGGTTGGAATTTCTTTTCTTAACATAATGAAGTGTTGAGAGAACTGTTGGTTAGTACTCCCAGGTTAGGTGGTTCCAGCATTGCTTAATAATTCTAACTGCTATCACTTAAATATATTACATTAAAAAGCCTAAATGAAAGCACAGAAACCTGGCCGGTGTAGTGTTTGACTGAAATTATTTTCATGCAATTTTGTGGAAAAACAGGGCATTGAAGACTAACATCCCAACTATGTCATGCAGTTTCAAGAAACATTCTCCTTTCTTTTCCTTCATTTCTTTTTATAACTTGTGAATGAGATGCACTCTATTAAGGCAACATCTTCCCCCACAATTGTATAAATTCTTGTCTTCTGATATTTGAATGAAATTCTGTTATGGGCTCTTAAAGTATATATGGAATTCCACACTCAGGTTCTACATTAAACAAATATTTTTGCGATTACTTTGTAAACTCATAACCTTATAATCCACCCCAACTCAAAAAAAAAAAAAAAAAAACAAGTCCTATCAAAATCAGATAATTTTTTTTCCTTTTCAAAAAGAAATCTACCATTCAACTATCCATAACAGACCCATCTATTGATAGAATTGAAATGCTCCAAATCACCAAATCCACAATGCCTCTTCCACACTAAAATCAATCACATTTTCCCATCAGCTTGTAACAAGGAAAACAACAAATCACCACAATTTACACCGTGCCTCTTGTTTGTTGTGTTGCTGTTTTGTTAACATTAATCTCCTTAAATTTTTTTTTTAATCTGTCACCTAATCTTGAAAATGATGCATAAGCTTTGAATACTGTGCTTGATTTAGTTCATATGTTATGCGAACTGCCATTGTGCACATATTGTATTCCTGAATGTTAATCCAAACCATTGAGGTCATGGATCCCTTTTTATTAGAAATAACTAAAGTGATTCTAAATGGATGATGATAATGGTCCAATTGGCAGACATCAAATGGATGGTGAACATTTGTGGATGTTTCAAATTTAAAAAACAATTGTGGGTTAACCAATAATTTAAGGCATTTAATTTATTACAGCATTAGGGGCAGAAGTTTGACTTGTATTAAAACTTGCAAATCGGTCTTGTGGCTTATATGACCTAGGTCTCATGTTTGACTTGTTTTACATTAAAGCATTTCATTTCCTTTTTTATTCCTATGCATCAATATCTAGTCGTTAATTATGCTATATTTTGTATTATTAACTTTTATTCTTGTTGTGACTGATAGTTGAAAGATGGATCCCGGTCCTTTGGATAAACATATCCTTACTGATCAAGATAATCATATATCAAAAGTGATATGGGAAGGGCAGGTAGAGTCAATTCATTTCTAAACTTTAACATAATTCTATTATTTTCAGATGGTTCCTCGCGAGTCTCTTGTTATGATGTTATGTATTTGTTAATTGCAGGAGCTTGACCCACTGAAGTGCATCCCAGCTGACCCTTTAAATGAATTCTGGGAATTAAATGAAAGTCAAGAAGAAATTGTCCGTATGGTCGGCCTACACAATCTGGCCTTAATTGGTAAAATGAAAATTCACCATGGCATTATATGGGCGCTGGTGGAGAGATGGAGACCCGAGACTAATACTTTCCATTTTAACTTCGGCGAGGCGACAATAACATTGGAGGATGTTGCCTATATTTATGGCCTTCCCATCGATGGAAGGCTAGTTACGGGTCGTACAATTGCCAGGGTAGACGAGATGAGAGCATTATGTTTTGAATTATTAGGGATAGTTCCCAACCAAGCTTTGGACTGCATGGGTGCACAAATAAAGTACACCTGGTTTCGTCTCCATTTTGGCAGATGTCCAGAGGGGGCATCTGAAGAGATTGTACAATGTTATACCCGTGCATACCTATTTTGCTTAGTGGCCCAACAAATTTGTAGCAATACTTCCGGGTCGAGGGGGAACGGATACCTCCTTGAGTTGTTTAGGACATTTGAAAGATATGCGTGGGGGCCAGCCTGTCTGGCAAATTTGTATAGGACTCTAGGTAGAGCAACAAGATTGAAAGATGGTACTAATTCTCTACATTTAGCAAAAGTATATATATACACACCATAAAACACTCATTTAAATAAAATAATTGTGAAATCAATCAAGACTGTTCATCTAATGAATATCACCATTTGTTGATAACTACTAAAGAATCTAAACCATTTACTTATATATAGCATTAAGAAAATCATTAGCGGTTTAAGATAATGATCAAAATGATGTTTGTAATGCCACAATAACAGGCAAATGCTAAAAGAATATGTGGACATTTATACAGAATTTGTGCTAGGGCCCACCGTAGGACGGGATGAACAAGACATGCCTCATTGTTTTTTGCAACTAGATGTCCAGGCCAAATCCAGTTGTTGGTAATTCATGATGAGAACAAGGGCATTTTGTAATATATTAACAACAGGATGTTCATAAAAAAATGAGGCACCACAAGTCCAACCTAAGGTCACTATTAATATTTACACAAAATATTTCAAATGTTTCTACAAGTGGGATTCCTTGTATTCTAACTTTTTTTTTCAAAAGACACAAAAGAAGAAAAAAATAATACAATAAATAAGAGGGAGATACATACAAGGTGAGAAACATGGAATAAATACCTAAGCCAAAGATGTGGCAGGAGATTCAATTGCTATTTATGATAATGGCCTAAGGTTGACATGCAAAAGAAATCACTTAATATGTGGCAGAAGCAACGCTTAAAAAAGCAGAGAAGTAGATAACCTAAGCCAGAGATTGACGAAAGCAACGGAACGGAAAGCAATTATAAACAGAAATGCATTCGTTGACTTTTAACCTGTTTTTTTTGCGATATCGCAACTTAAAAAAGGTGCGATATGGCAAAATAATTTGCGATATCGCAAATTAAAAACTTGCGGTATCGCAATATATGTTGTAATATCGCAAAAAAGACTCAGCTTGTGCTCTTTCCAGCGGTACGGGCTGTACGGAGAACGTCTTGGTAATATGTTGAACTTTGGTAACAAGAAAGGGATATATGCTACTGTAGGTGACCGTACAGAAAATGTCCCTTATATTATATGAGTGGGGCCCACACAAGTTTTGTCATTTTTTCTTAAGCTATATATATATATATCTATTATATGATATGAATGGGGCCCACACAAGTTATGTCATTTGTTCTTAAGTGGGCCAAGTGTGTAGTGAAAGCAAAGTGCATTTTCTTCTCTTTTATAAGAGTAGAAGATAAAGAGAATTAAAAAAAAAAAAAAACAGATTAGATGACCATCGTAATGAAAAGGTAATTTTAAGTGCACCAAATCTGTATGGAAAGGTAATTTTTTTTAACATTATCTACTAATTATCTACTAGGGTCCCTATCGACTTTTTTTAAGCGTTTCTCTTTATTTATTTCCTTCTTCTTCCTCATGTAGTGTTAATTGCGACTCTATATCAGCCAGCGGTCCTCCATCAAGCCATAGTGACATGGAACTAGAAATTATGAAAGAACTAAGAATTATAAAAATCATGTTTTAGGAAAAAAATACAAACTTCATATTTCCATTGGTCTGCCCCAAACAATAGCATATGCACTTTAATGTTTTTAACCAAACAACGGCACGTGGCATTAGGGAATGAGGGATGAGTTTTGTGCATACCCAAAGTAAATGGGAGTACTGTGGAGGTTATAATGGACCGCAAGATCCCAATCAACCCTTAACATTGCAAATGAATGTCGATAGGGACCTTAGTAAAGGATGTTAAAAAAAAATACGTTTTCGGACAAAATGACTAATTTGGTGTAAGGGCACATAAAATTACCTATTTTTTCGGATTAAATCCCCTAAAATAAAAAAAAATCGTATAAAAAAATAACTTGCCATCCCAACTAAATGGCCTCTTTTATATAAGTGTGTTCACGTGATTTTTCTTGATAAAATCCTCAATATATAAAAAAAAAAAAAACACGAGCTCTACCTCCCCCATCAGAAAGGAATTTCTGCATAAAATGTTACACAAACAAGTCCCTTGAAAATTATTAGGTAGTTTTGGGCATCTGACCATTTATCTAGTGATTGATTAATCCTCATAATGATTGTAGGCAAATTCTTCAATAATCAGGCTTGGTTTATTTACCAAAATTTCTTATACAAATTTCGACTCTCTTTATTTTATAGGAACTTCTTATTTCTCATAAAAAAAATTACGAGAATTCTGGAATTTTGGCATTTTCAAATGTCGAAAGTCAAGTATCCTCAAATCTCATGGAGCACTTGAGATTTTAGAGATAAGAATTTGAAATTTTACATAATCCAAGCCATTAGTTTCATTTTAAATAAATTAGGATTGACTTTTTCAAGCAATGGTTGAGCACCGAGGAATTAGGCAACATAAGTAATTTCAAATTTATAACAATGAAGAAAACATCACTTTGCACAAGCCCTAAATTATTCAACGGGAATGATGAAGATTCAGTCTGCAAAATTTATATTAATGACGGTGGTGGCAAAGTGGGCTGGAAAGATGGTTAGACTAGCAGGTTGGATTCTCATCTTATGTAAGAAGGTGGGTCGTTAGGGACAATGGCGGACCTAAGATTTTCTTTTGAGCGGTGTGTACAATGGTCAAGTTAAGAGATTAAATAATAAAAATTAAAATTTTAAGGTGTTTTTTAACAAATTTTCCAAACCTCGTGGGTGCGGTCGCACCAGTATGGCAACACCGAGGACACGTCACGAGACAGAGAAGAAGGAGATGAGGCCATAAGGATGATGGGCACAGGTGTAGGCTTGGTTTGTGCTAGCCAGATGAGTTGGACTGGGTTTTGAAAGGGTCATAGAGGAACGATAGAGATGGCACAATATAAGGGTACAGGTCTGGGTGGGTTGTGTACAAGGAACTTAAATAAAACAAAAGGTAAACAAATATCAACAAGTAAAAGAAAATGGAAGGGAGATCTAGAAGGACAGATGCATGCAGTACTAGCAAAAACTATGGAAATAGATAGAAGGCAACTATTGTAAACAAAAAAGGATCAACAGAGAAAGCGAGATTCGGAATTACCTGGAAGAGGACCTTTGAAGGAGAATTAATCTTGGGAGAAATGAACTTGAGATATATATATATATAGAGAGAGAGAGAGGCTCTCCTCCACTGCAGTGGAGGAGAGCCTCAGCTGCAGTCGTGTGGGAACGGGTTGGCTCGTGTGGAAACTAAAAAGGAATGAAAGTGAAACAGTGTTGCCGCCCAAAATCGATTCGAGTGAAATGGAAAAAAGCAGAAGCCCAAAACCGAGCCCCTTCCTCTCCAGCCGATCTCTCTCTCTGCAATCGCTCTCTCTCTCTCTCTCTCTCTCTCTCTCTCTCTCTCTCTCTCGTTCTGCTCACGATCTCTCTCCCTCCCGATCTGCTGCGTCTGCTTCTCTCCTTCTCTCCCTGCAATCGCTCTCTCTCTCTCTCGATCGCTCCCATCGACACTGCTGCACACGTCGAGAGCTTCTCTCCCTCCCGATCTCTGCTGCTGCGATCACTGCTTCCTCCCTCGTCTCTGCTGCTGCGATCACTGCTTCCTCCCTCGTCTCTGCTACTGCGCGATCAAACATCCTCACTCACCTGCTGCTGCGATCACTGCTTCCTCCCTCGTCTCTGCTGCTGCGATCACTGCTTCCTCACTCACTCCCTGCGTCTCTGCTGCTACGATTTCTCGCTCCCTCTCTCGTCGAGATCTCTTTCTCTCTCTCGCCAGAAGCTCTAACTCTCTCGCCAGAAGCTCTCCCTCTCATCACTGCACTCCCTCCCGATCTCTGCTGCTGCATTTCCTCTCAAAAGTCGTCTCTCCCGCTGGTCCTCTACCTGGCATCGTCTCCCCCACCTCCCTTAAGTCATCTCTCTGTTTGGATTTCTCTACAACGGACCAAGCCCCTCCCTCAGCAACTCTTCTACACAAAACAGAGTAAGAAAACACTTCTGGCTAAGGACTGTTTCTTTAATTTGTTTTGGATCCGGGAATGTGAGATGGAAATTGCATTCTCTGCCCCAGTAGATTATTTTTAGTAGAGCAACAAAAGTGCTCTCTCCCAGTGAAGGGCAACAAAAGTGCTCTCTCCCAGTAGATTTTCTTTTTCATGTTTTTCCAACTTTGAGATCTGCTCCTTTACTTTTACTATTGCATTTCCAACCTTGGATGAGCCACTCCCTTTCTGATGTAAGACACCTCTCTGTCATCTTCCTCATGCATTTTTAATTGTTTTGTGATCCTGGCCATTGATTTGGTACCCCATTATGGACTGATTTTAATTATTTCATGACCCTGCCCATTGCACTAAAAATTCCAAGTTCAGAAGGCTCAAATTCCAAGTTCAGAAGGCTAAAATCATTTTCAAAATCATGGAACCATTTTCAAATCTTAAGAAAATATTCAACTATCCCCTTCCAGATCAGTTTTCATGTAACCCCAATTGAATTCGGCCTTCTCCATGGTTGCCACTTTAATGCATATATTTTGAGCTAATGGTCTGAATTGAGAGCTGAAAGCCAGATTGCCCCCATTGCACTAATAATTAAAACAGAGCTAACTCATGCCTATTGCAATATAATTCCCACAGAAAACAGGGTAATTTATTTGGGATTTTTGTCTTTTGTACATGTTGTTTGGGGTTTTTTCCTTTTATTTAGTCATGGTTTTATAACTTATGAATTTTGGTTTGTTATTCATGAATATGCTTTAATTATTTGTGATCCAGATTGCATATGGATATGACCTCCTCCTCATCAGGTTCTGGATGAAGCCATGACACCAAGATTGGGCATGCATTTCGATGATTTAGACGAGGCATATAACTTTTACAATGCATATGGAAAACTCGCTGGATTTAGTATAAGAAAAGAATCCAGTAATAGAGGCAAAGATGGGGAAAATGTATGGAAGCGATTTGTTTGTTCAAAGGAGGGTAAAACATATGAGAAACACTGGATTGATAAGGAACTTGTTCAAAGACGTCGAATGGAAACAAGATTCGGTTGTAAGGCCAAGATGCAAGTGAAAAAAGATAAGTCAGGTGGTTATGTGGTATCCATGTTTGTACCAGAACACTCTCATGCCCCCGCTACTCCTAGCAAGAGATTTATGCTGAGGTCGCATCGTGAAGTGCCAGAATCAAAGCGGCAACTTATAAACACATATGATTCAGCAAACGTACGCAACAAACAACAAATGCAAGTGTTTGCATCTCAATCTGGGGGGCTAGACAAAATGGGATTTACAGATAAGGATGCCAAGAATTACCGTAGGGATGAAAAGGAAAAGAGAAGGGGGCTAGATGGACAGTTGTTATTTCAACTTTTTGAAAACCGCAGAGAAATGGGAAATGGTTTCACATATACCATTGAGCGAGATGCAGAAAAGAAGATAACGCATGTGTTTTGGACAAATGGATCATTTCGTACGGCTTACAAAGCGTTTGGTGATGTGGTGACATTTGATACAACCTACAAGACAAATTGTTACGAACTTATTTTCGCCGCTTTTGTAGGTTGCAATCACCATGGGCAAACTACTTTATTCGGGTGTGGGTTTCTTCCAAATGAAAAAACGGAGTCTTTTGAGTGGTTGTTTAACACCTTGCTTGAAGCCATGTCCTTTGGTCCACCAAAGGGTATTATAACAGATCAAGATCTGGCAATGACGAAGCTATAAAGAATGTCATGCCAAATACCGTTCATCAGTATTGCCTATGGCACATTTTGGATAAGTTGCCTACGAATTTAGGAGGGGTTCATATTCACAATGAGGGTTTAATAGAGCAGATAAAAAAATGTGTTCATAACTCTGATACTACTGATCAATTCGTGAGTTTTTGGAATCAGATCATAACAGAGAATAAGCTTATGGAGAATAATTGGTTGGCGGATATATTTAATATTCGTCATATGTGGGTTCCGGCATATTTAAAGGAAAAAAATTTTGGCGGCATGTCGACCACTCAAAGAAGTGAAAGCATGAATGCATTTGTGACGCAGTATGTAGAGTACAAGAATTCCCTCCTTGATTTCATATTGCGTTTTGACGCTGGGGTTGAACGTCTAAAATATCTTGAAAAGAAAGAGGATTTTGAGAATAGCAATGGGAGGCCTAAAATGAAGACATGTTCACCGATGGAAAAGCAAATGGCCGAAGTATATACAAGAAACTTATTTTATAAGTTTCAAGATGAGTTATTCAACACCATGACAGTTGATGAAGTTGTTGTATACGAGGATGATGTCACCTGTAAGTTCGTCGTGAAAAATTATTCCGATGAGAAGCAAATTGATAGAGAGGTTTTATGGAAAAAAGACGAGAAACATGCATATTGTTCTTGCAAGAAGTTTGAATTTGAAGGCATCCCTTGTTGCCACATTTTGTGTGTCTTGAAGAGATGTTCTATACTATTTTTGCCCGAGCGTTACATTTTGAAGCGATGGACGAAGGGTGTTACAAAAGATGCATTTGTAGATGTTGAATCGGGTGGGTCTGTCCGTGTTAACCAATGCTTGGCTCGACATAGTCAGTTGTCATGTATGTTTGCAGGGCTTATTGACATAGGCAGTCAATCTAGAGAAGGTTTTGATCTTCTAATCAGTGGTCATAAGGAATTGGAAATGAAATTAAGTCAGTTGACATTAAACAATCCATCAAATACAAGCATTGGGAATGGACTTGTCGATAGTAATGTGGTTGAATACCATGAGCCGGCGCATGTTGTAACGAAAGGACGCGCGAAGAGACTTAAATCATCGAAGGAAAATGCAACAAAAGGGCGTCTTTGTAAGGGTTGCAACAAGCGCGGTGTATCACATGACAAGCGGAATTGTCCGGTGTAGTTGAACAGGTAAACAATTTAATGCTATTTTTTGTTATTATCTCCCATGTTTCATATATAACTATTACTTAAAAAAAAATTTCTTTCAGGTTAGTTGATGATGATCTAGGGAAGTCAGTAGACTATAACTTTGGAAGTAGAGAAAGCTCCGATGATGATATAGGTAAATTAGTTTTTTACCTATATATATTAGTTATAATGTCACAATGGCACTCTATCTCAGTAAAAGAGAAGGAACCAAATAGTTTTGTGACTATTAAGAGCAAGAACCAATAGCATAGCAGGCCTAGATTCACAAGTCCCTCTCCTCCTCACATTAAACAATCATATTCTCCTCCCTACATTAAACAATCATATCCTGCACTTTACACTGTCCCTGTATCTTTTCCTTTCTCACCCACAAATGCATTCATCCTCCAAGAAATGCTTTAAATAGACCTTTGGTAAACTCCTTGCCATTTTATCATATCATGTTTTACAGGCAGCAAACCCATAATTAAAGAGTCAGTTTTGAAAACAGGCAGCAAACCCATAATCCTGCTGTATGATATGCTATTTAATTTGAAACCCCTCAACATGGATGGAATTCTTTCATAACCATCTATTGCAGACTGCCATATGTATGAATAGTTTGTGAAATGAACCATGATCCACATTAATGTTTTTATTTCCCTCCATAACTTATCACAAGTTGCATGTCTATTGCAGCTCAATTACTATAATGCAGATATGCAGACTTGTTGCAGAGAATGCAGAGAATGAAGACATGAAGACTCCATTCATCTTCTTTGTAAGCTTATGAAGACTTTATGCAGAGAATGAGACATGAAGACTCCATTCATCTTCTTTGTTATGCCAACCTTTTGTTCCTGTACTTTTGATGAAGAAAAACATGGAAAAGCAAGAATTTTGTTTATGTAGTTTATTATGTGTGAGATTGACACGTTGATAAACTGATCAATATTTTGATGAACATTACTGTTTAATGAATGAATGGATTTATTTCTTTCACATTGTGCAGAGATGGGTTTAATGAATGAATGGATTTATTTCTTTCACATTGTCTAGAGATGTTTTTATGTGTGCAGTGTAATATTGTGCAGAGATGGGTTTATGTGTGCAGTGTAATATTGTGCAGTGTGATGGGTTTATGTGTGCAGTGTACACTGATGAAACCTTTATGAGTACCCCTGTCCGGGCAACTGGTTGACCCACTTCCGGATGAAATTTTTGGATGAAATTTGGGGTATGCGAAGACCATATTCCGGACTTAAAATCTGCTATATTTGGGCAAGGAACGATCGCGTTTGATCAGTTTTCAACTCGCGCACTTTTTCAACTCAGTCGCAGAAAACTGATGAAACCTTGTTGAGTACCCCTGTTCGGGCAACTGGTTGACCCACTTCCGAATGTAATTTTTTGATGAAATTTGGGGTATTCGAAGACCATTTTCCGGACTCAGAAATTTCTATATTTGGCCAAGGAACGATCGCGTTCGATCGGTTTTCAACTCGCGCACTTTTTCAACTCAGTAAAAAAAAACTGATGAAACCTTGCTGAGTACCCCTGTTCGGGCCACTGGTTGACCCACTTCCGGATGGAATTTTTCTATGAAATTTGGGGTATGCGAAGACCATATTCCGGACTTAAAATCTTATATATTTGGGCAAGGAACGATCGCGTTTGATCGGTTTTCAACTAGCGCACTTTTTCAACTCAGTCGCAGAAAACTGATGAAACCTTGCTGAGTACCCCTGTTCGGGCAACTGGTTGACCCACTTCCGGATGGAATTTTTCGATGAACTTTGAGGTATACGAAGACCATATTCCAGACTTAAAATCTGCTATATTTGGGCAAGGAACGATCGCGTTTGATCAGTTTTCAACTCGCGCACTTTTTCAACTCAGTCGCAGAAAATTGATGAAACCTTGCTGAGTACCCCTGTTCGGGCAACTGGTTGACTCACTTCCGTATGTAATTTTTCGTTGAAATTTGGGGTATTCGAAGACCATATTCCGGATATAAAATTTGCTATATTTGGGCAACGGACGAATGCGTTTGATCGGTTTTCAACTCGCGCACTTTTTCAACTCAGTCGCAGAAAACTGATGAAACCTTGCTGAGTACCCCTGTTCGGGCCACTGGTTGACCCACTTCCGAATGGAATTTTTGGTTGAAATTTGGGGTATGCGAAGACCATATTCCGGAATTAAAATCTGCTATATTTGGGCAAGGAACGATCGTGTTTGATCAGTTTTCAACTCACGCACTTTTTCAACTCAGTAAAAAAAAACTGATGAAAACTTCTTTTGTCAAGATCAGATCTAGAGTTGTAAACACAGTCAAGTAGCTGACTCCATTAACTACTACTACTCGTTTCCACATTTGTAAACACAGTCAAGCTCATTTCAAAATTGGGGAACTCGAAGTCCATATAATGAAGTTAAAATCTGCAATTTTTGGTTAAAAAAAATTCTCGTTTGCCTCTTTCTCCCTACACAGATTCATATCAAATGATAAATTAATAAAAATTGGGGAACTCGAAGTCCATATAATGAAGTTAAAATCTGCTATTTTTGGTTAAAATAAATTTGCGTTTCAAAAGTGCCTGGTTTTTGGCAGATTTGACTGACTGGGTTCCAAAAGTGCGCGACTAGAACGCTAGGCAAACGAGATTTTTTTTAACGAAAAAATGTAGATTTTAACTTCATTATATTGACTACGAGTTCCCCAATTTTCATGAAAAATTTGCCTCCGGAAGTGGGTCAAACAGTGACCTAAACAGGGCTACTCAGATTGGTTTTTGGCAGATTTGACTGACTGGGTTCCAAAAGTGCGCGATTGGAACGCTAGGCAAACGCTATATTTTTTTAACGAAAAAATGCAGATTTTAACTTCATTATATTGACTTCGTGTTCCCCAATTTTCATGAAAAAACTTCCTCCGGAAGTGGGTCAAATAGTGACCTAAACAGGGCTACTCAGATTGGTTTTTGGCAGATTTGACTGACTGGGTTCCAAAAGTGCGCGATTGGAACGCTAGGCAAACGCGATTTTTTCTTAATGAAAAATTGTAGATTTCAAGTTCAGTATATAGACTTTGAAACCCCCAAATATCGTCCAAAAATTCCTTTGGAAAGTGGGCTAACCAGTCCCCAAACAGGGGTACTCAGCATCACTAAAACAAAAAAACCTGTTCTTGCCAATCATTCAAAACATCAGCATTCACCATTCTTATTCAACATCAAACCAACCATTCACCTATAACTTCCACATTCAAACTCAACCTGTTTTTGCCCATCACTTAAAACATCAACATTTTCCATTCTTACTCAACATCAAACCAACCATTCATTCACCTATAACTTCCACATTCAAACTCAACCTGTTTTTGTCCATCATCTATAACATTCAACATCAACACAAACTATTTCCATTGAATATCAAGGAATATCAACATTATCATTCATATCAACACAAGCATTCAGATTCAGCTATCCAACAAAGACAAAAAAACAAAAAACATTTGGAGTCTATCATTTCACCTATCAACCAACCCCTTACAGAATAGTAGCTTCCAATCTAGAAGAGTAAAGCTTGGATGCTACATTCGACACAATAATATCACAAGCAGGACAGCATAAACAATCATAACAACCATGAAGACTCGACAAATTTGTTCAAGCTTCTCCAATCTTGTAACAACATTTGCCACACGGCTCTTAGCTTCAGGGGGGGGGGCATAGTGCGGAGTACTCTGGCAAGGGTATGGGTGATTGACCGTCGATCTCACATATTCATCACACCAACTAATGAAGTTATTGCAAGCCTATTATTTTCTCGCAAAGAATGGCAAATATATGTCGTTAGTTGGTATATATTTGTCTATATGCGAAAAAAAATAAGAATTGAATTTAAGGAAATGGCCAAAGTTTATTTCGTTCTTACCAATGGTCGTGGACATGAATAATAATGTCTACCATAATTATTTGATGATCGCGAAACCTTGACTACACAATTGCCAAGACCACATCGACATAAACGTTCAGGCCAGTTCGAATTTCCAGAAGAGGCATACGAAGCCATTTACTTCAAGATCTTCACAAACAAAAGAAAGGTATGGCAGATGGAGACTTTAGAACACATATAATCAGAAATATATTGACTTAACAAGCAAAAATATGATAATTTCATTGAATCAAAGGAGATCTAAAGAAAAAATTAGACCAACCGTATTCGTACGACATTTTTTTTTCATTTCCAACAACATAAGCAAACATGATAATGTGGAAAAGAAAAGAAATTGTCAGGTTGTATCCAACATGAGATCAATCAACGAAAGGGTAAAAAAATCAGAGCATCCATCTCATGAGGCGCTCATGAGACCTGATATGTAAAGTAAAACAACCATGTCAGGAGTCATGACTCGAATAGAATGACAGCCACCGAGACACGGTTGAACTCTTCATCATCAGCAAAAGAGATGTCTTGTCGTTAGTTCAAAATACAAAAACAAAGTACATCAATGAGCCGTTGAATTTGACTATATTCACCATTTCTCATCCTCATGGTTGGTTGAGGTTGAGACTTCCATCAAGTTCTGTGTTTGACATATAACACTCATAAAGAAAAACTACTAGTCCTGAAGGAAAGTTGATGACCCAATTTCTGTATTCTTGCTTTGTGTTGTAAACCACATTTTCAGATAGAGAGAGAGTACATGGTAATAGAAAGGAAAGAAAAATGCCATGAATCCATATAGGATTTGGTAGTTAGATGACTTTTATGGAGTAGAAGTCAGACAAAAAGCTACAACTATTGACAAGTCCAACAGGTGGAGAAATGGTGAAATGAGGTCCTGGCAAAAGAACCTCATACTAGTCCTGAAGAGTCCTCATGCTAGAAATGATCAAAATGGTGAGTTAGAGTATTATGCTGATCAAAATGGTGAGATCTTGGGCTCTAGTGATCAAAATGGTGAGTTGGAGGGCTCGACAGGAAAATTGCCGAAAACTCAACCTCCTATATAAAAGAATAAGAATCCATTGAATCAAATAAAAGATAAGGTATTGTGCTCTTTTGCACTCTTCCAAAATGGAGAACCTGATCGAGGGTTTTTTTATTTTTAGCCCTTTTCATTTCAACCATATTTGAGTCATAGGAATTTTAATAACATGCATATCATGTAAGATATTAAAAGGAGATCAGACCTGAGATGAAAGACCTGAGATCGGGAGGGAGTGCAGTGATGAGAGGGAGAGCTTCTGGCGAGAGAGAGATCTCGAGGACAGAGGGAGTGAGAAATCGCAGCAGCAGAGGCGCAGGGAGTGAGTGATGATGTCTGATCGCAGCAGCAGAGACGCAGGGAGTGAGTGAGGAAGCAGCGATCGCAGCAGCAGAGACGAAGGAGGAAGCAGTGATCGCAGCAGCAGGTGAGTGAGGATGTCTGATCGCGCAGCAGCAGAGACGAGGGAGGAAGCGGTGATCGCAGCAGCAGAGACGAGGGAGGAAGCAGTGTCACAGCAGCAGAGATCGGGAGGGAGAGAAGCTCTTGACGTGTGCAGCAGTGTCGATGGGAGCGATTGAGATAGAGAGAGCGATTGCAGGGAGAGAAGGAGAGAAGCAGACGCAGCAGATCGGGAGGGAGAGAGATCGTGAGCAGAACGCGTGGGAGCGAGAGAGAGAGAGAGAGAGAGAGAGAGAGAGAGCGATTGCAGAGAGAGAGATCGGCTGGAGAGGAAGGGCGCATAAAGAGAGAGAGAGATCGGCTGGAGAGGAAGGGCCTCGATTTTGGGCTTCTGCTTTTTTTCATTTCACTCGAATCGATTTTGGGGGGCAACACTGTTTCACTTTCATCCCTTTTTAGTTTCCACACGAGCCAACCCGTTCCCACGCGACTGCAGCTGAGGCTCTCCTCCACTGCAGTGGAGGAGAGCCTCTCTCATATATATATATATATATATATATTGTAGGAGAGGGTGGATGTGGGGGTGAGTGGGTACTTAGCTTTTATAGGAAGGAGGAAGAACTTAGAATAGAAAGAGGATAAGTAACGAAAATAGAAAGGACTCTTTCTGATACAATAGGATCGGAAAAGATGAGAGTTATTTTCAAAATAAAGACTCCTCATTGATCCATACATTGGGGCCTTGCTCATCTGCCTCATAATTCGAATTTTGAGTACAACCAAGTTTCCTAAGTTGGAACCCATCTCAACTCCAACTCAAGTTTTAAATTAAAATCCTAATCTCTCCACAAAACTTTTGAAGTTCACATTCTCCTTATCATTGATGGGTCCCACTAACCAAGATAAGATATAATACATGTCAATAATAATAATAATAATAATAATAATAAGATAAAATGCCTATCAAAATAGGTGGGTTCCTCAAATGATGCAATCTATGGTCAAAATTAAACTAATCCAAAATTCTAGGATCGGGTCCTTACACTTCTTCTCCCTCATTCCCTCTGCCTCTCCTTCTCCCTCCTCTGTCGCCGCCCAAGTGTCACGACCTGAACCCGAGATCTGAGTAATTGGAATTAACCCCGGGTCGCAAATCCAATCATACTTACTCCCGTAAACCCCGAATTAACCGAAGTTAAGATGAAGTTCACAAAGGATCTTACATACGTACCTGTCAATGTACATTTTGCGGAAATATATGTATATATATATATTGACAACTATTAAAAACCGAACAAATCCTTTACATAAAGTAAAGTCAATATACACAATTCACTTCCTAACAAGGTCAACCACTGCATATTTAATTACAATGCATGTGACATCTAATTACTATTAAAAAAAATATATACAAAAGTGTTTTAACGAAACATTTTCCCAAAACATTTACTCTTTTGCACTTCGATTCAAGTCCATTCGATTAAACCTCCTAGGGGTATCGGATGGGCCTCCTCCGCTGGCGGTGCAGTCTCTGCATGACCGGCACGGGCAACTGGGCCTGTAACATCATCAGTAACACTGTGAACACGACGGTTCAACAATGCATATACAGTTCTACAATATCACATGTTATTCCTATCAATTTACTGATTCAACAGTCCCAGACAATTCAATTCTATATCAGTATCCTGAACAGTAATACAGTATTAACAATAACTATACTAGCAACTACAATAGCATTTGTTTCACATTCATTTATTCACATTCCATTTACTGGTTTCATTGAATAGCTATTAAGTGGCTTATCAAGTGGGACTCGTCAGTCCAATGTATGGCTTTTCATTTCGGTGACTTTTCAGTCTATGAACTTTCGATCCAATAAGGTGGGATCTCCCAGTGTCTGGATCAGAGATCACTAGTGTCGCCACGGAGCTCCGGAACGCCCCTAAATTCATCTATTGCAGTAGGAAATTAATTCATTGTTACCTTTAGTAATTGTTCATTGTTCATTCATTAATTCAGTGTGGTTAATGATGGGTTTAGGAAACCACTATGTAGTGCCATACTCACAATCTAATCAACTAGCCAATCTATTCAATTACATTCCAATTCTAAACAAATATCTAAACCAAACAATTGGGTGAAACGCTTGTTATCGATGCACTTGCTACTGTGGATGACATTACTTTAATTAAATTATGCATTCCGATAACCTTAGCTAATACTTATGAAGGTTTAGGTATCACTAACACTATCCTCAACAATTAGGTTTTCAATCCAGAAAGAATCAGAATTCAATCTGTAACTTTCCTCAGTGGCGGTTACCTTGGCGGTTAACCGAAATCTGGCTGGCGGCTAGCCGAACCAGGTTCGGGTAGCTTTCCAGAACCTCAAAAAAAGAAAAACAAAAACCACTCCTGATACATTTAGGTGGTTCGGTTACCTCGTTAGTCACCCCTCGGCTAACCGAAATTTCAATTTCGGCTACCTACGGTTAGCTTTCCAGAAGCTAACTTTCTGACATGAAATTCTGACTCAAATTCGGTCAGCTTGCGGTTACCTTTTGGCTAGCCGAAATCTCCATTTCGGCTAACCGAAATTCAGCGGTCAGCTCACGGTCAGCTTTCCAGAGACTGACCAATTTATGGATTTCAGCGGCTATAGCCGAATTGTGTCCAGAAACGAATTCTGGAGCTTCAGACATTATGAATTAAAATCCCAATTTGAGTTTCTTGGACTCAAATCACTCCAATAACACTATTAATCAATAGAAATGTATATACTTGCCTCTAACGAAGATTAATCCACAAAAACCCCTCATCTAGCTTGGATTTGAGAAGGAAACTTCTCAACTTGAAGGTTTTCTTCCAAGAAAACCCAAGAGGAAGATGAAGAAGGTGAAGAAGATGAAGTTCTTCACTTGAATCACTCCAAACTCCAACCTTGGTGCTTAATGGTGATGAAATGGAAGAAAGAAGAAGAAAAAGGAATGAGTCTAGGGTTTGCTGGAGCTGAGAAATGAGATGAATGAACT
Organism: Cinnamomum chago; assembly: GCA_038049695.1. NCBI lineage: Eukaryota > Viridiplantae > Streptophyta > Magnoliopsida > Laurales > Lauraceae > Cinnamomum > Cinnamomum chago. The sequence goes on from CP142457.1 coordinate 27,084,559, forward strand.
CATCTCATTCATTTATAAGCCCCATATTGCATTCCAGTCCACTATCTCTCGTTATTTACAATTCGAGTAAAATGAATGGTCATTTGATTCGTTTCTCGTCGAACGAGTTCGAGTTTTTTTTATAGAAATTAACGTACTCGTTGAGATACACGTGTTGGTATCAAGAGTTTCCGTATACGACAAAATACGTAGATATCCATATTTACGAAAAAGTCCTTGTTTTATTAGTTTAAGCCTAAAAACTCATTCAATCCATTTAACACCTTGATTACTATTTCTTTAAGCCTAATTCATCCATAATAGGCTAACTCAATTTCATTTGGCTATAAACCATCACTAGATTAATTAACCATAATTAAATAGCTTAATTTCCAATCAATTAGAGTTAAATAGCTTAATTTCCAATCAATTAGAGTTAATCTTGATTAACTTAGGAGGGGGCCTAACACCAAGTCCACCCCTTCTCCATCGCTCCCTTTCCTTGTCCCTTCCTCTCCTAGCGCCCACCTCCGCCTTCTCCTTCTCTCCATCTCCCTCTCCCTCTCTCTCTCCCTCTCTTTCTCCCCAATCGCCGTTCTCTCCCTCCCTCTTCCATTCAGCCACTCAGGGCCACAAACAAATGAGTATATTGCTCGGCGAGAGGGAGGGAGAGGACGACGATCCGGGAGAATGAGAGGGACAGGGAGACAGAGAGGGAGAGATGGAGAGGGGGCGGAGTTGGGCGGCGACAAAGGAGGGAGAAGGAGAGGGAGAGGGAGTAGGAGAGGAAGAAAGGAGGGAGGTAGGCGTCGGGCGAACGTGGGCTGCCGAGCAGGAGAGGGACGAGTAGGGAGAGAGAGAGGGAGAGGGAATAAAGAAGAAAGGGAGGGGGTGTTTTGGTCATTTTTCAAAGGGATCCATCAAGGGTCCCATGCATGGATGTGTACTGAGCAATCGTGGATGTGCATATAGTAGCTCCCTAAATTTATAGCCATTAATCTTTTTGAAAATCTTGTGAAAAGTTTTCAAAATCAGCTTGATGAGAAAATCAAATCTCTTTGGTGATGTTTGTTAAGCCACCGCAAATGTGACATTCTCCTTTTAGCGTGTTTGCAAGAAAAGCGAGTATGGTAAAGTAAAGTTTAGATGTGACATATTTTACCACATGCTCTCAGGTTAATTTTTCTTCACCTCATAAAAGCACGGTAAAGTAAAATCAATACCAAAAGTCACTCTTTACCTCTCTCTCCCGCTTTACTTCAACACATACTTTATCACACTTTACTTTACTTCACTTCACTTTTACCATCAAGTGATATCCACTTTTACTTTACTTTAGGACAGATATAAACAAATATAGAGTTAAAATTAAGATTAAACTTCTAAAAAAGTCTTTTATTTATTCATTCTCATAATCAAACATTCCCATAATTATGCCAAGCAGGCCCATCCCTACAAAAAATGAAAATGCAAACACCATGTTGTTTGGAGGTGTACGCGTGAAATTACTTATCTTCACTGCAACACCACATTAAAGACCATTAATTTCACAAATGACATAGTTAATGAATTGTTTATTAAAACGCTAAATCTATTTTTAAAAAACTTATATTATGATATATGATTGTGGAGAAAAAAAGTCAGCACACTCTATTAATAGAAAACACTCACAAAACAAATAAAATTTCTACAATGCAGTGTTGAAAATCACAAGGAATCTATGTCTCAATGAAATATATAGTATCTGTATGTAAGTGTAAGAACTTTACACACATAAGAAAAGAAATTTATCTTGGGTATTTCATTATTCTTGATGTTAACATCTTCCCTATAAAATCATGCCAATACAAGATCCATAACGGAATGTATAGTCAATACAACTTGGAAAACTGAAAAGGGGCTGATACTGGTATTTTAAACAATGATCTATATCATCAATTCAAGTGTTCTCCACCTGGAACATCGAATGGAGGATGAATTTCCCAGAAGCGATCTTTATGATTCTGTCTATGAGGTCTCATATCATTCTCCTATTGTTTGCACAGGACCGTTTAGACTTTAGATTACATGATATATGGTTTAGAGATGACGAATGTAAGCAAATTATTAAAAATGAGCAAAATAAATGTGATAATATAAATGAGCAAAGTATTGGAAAGTTTTTTTTTTAATGAAGTTAGTGTCCTTGTAGTCATTAACCCAACAAGACTATTCCCTCGGTTGAAGTCCGCTAAACCTACATAAACGCACACCAGGCAAATCTAGAACTGATTTCAAGCACAAGACAGTGGGGAGAAAACCCACACCTTATGCCACTCCACCAATTCCCAGGTGAGTAACGTTTTGTACTCAATAAGTAAAGATTTGTAAGGGTGGAACAAACATAATTTTGGCAAGGTTGAAGTAATTATAAGGAAAATTAGAACAGAAATTGAGAAAATCAACTCCTTAATCCCTAATGAGAATGCAATTAATAAAGAATTCAAGCTGAAAGATAAACTAGAAGAATATTTTAATGAAGGAGAAAAAATTGTGGAAACAAAAATCTAGAGAACTTTACCTAAAGAAAGTGACAAAAATACAAAATCTTTCCATTGTAACACTATAATTAGAAGGAAACATAGTAGGATTGATAGGATAAGAAATAAAAAGGGCACATCGTTGACAAGAAGGGTGGATATTGGAAATGAAATCTACAACCTTCTAAGATAAATCATAACATCAAATGGATTTAATTAGAGATTTAAGTGTGGTGAAAGAACTCATAATTCCCACTATCTCCACCAATTATGTTTTGTTTTGTTTTTTTTTTTTTTTTTTTTTTTTTGCTATTGGAGGGTTCCCAACCATTTGGGCTGGACGTCTAATCCCTCCAAGCCTGGAGGGAAGCCAGGTAAACTCCCCATGTAGCCCCAGTGTGGTAGTGTAATTTCGAACCTACAACATTCGGGTGCAAACCGTGGTCATAGGCCAATTGAGCTATCCCTTGGGGTTATCTCCACCAATTACTACGAACCTTCTTTCAACTCCTGTAGAGGAAGTGAAGTAGGTGACTTTCAGCTTCCCTAAAATCTCTCATTACGAATGGTACCATACTGGAATCTATCAATGGATGTGGGATATAGTTGGATCTGTCATTTGTAGGATAGTCCAGGTTTTTTTTTTCAAAAATGCACTTCACTCACAAAATCAATAAGACCTGATCTAAAAGAATCTCATCCACAATCGACAAACGTCCTAAGGCGTATTAGTCTATGCTACACTATACATAAAATTATTTCTAAAGTTGTGGCTAAGCTGAATACAAATTGCGAAAATAATAGGCCTTTGTCAAAGCTAAAAGTATTTTAGATAATTACATAATTCCTCATGAAATCATGTGCTCATTTTAGAAGTTACAAAAAGAGAGAAACTAATGGATCTAAAGCTAAACATGTCAAAAACGAGTCCGGATTTCCTGTTTCTCAGAAACAGAGAGATACTGTTTCGCCCTATCAAATCACACCAACTATTTAAAAATCTTTTCTATTGTTTTTTCATTTCAAGAAGGGTGCATTAGCTGGTGTGGGATTTTACACAGTTGACATAGCTTGATAGGGCGAAATAGTATCTTCTTGTGGAACAGGGATCCGGATTCGTCAAAAACATATAATAGCTTGGAATGAGATTTCATCTTAGAAACCCTTGATGCCTTTGGATTTAGTAGGGAATTCATTGATATCATTAAGGAATATATTTTCTCATTATTTAGTTCAGTTCTCCTAAACGGATCAACTATTGGATTAATCAATCTGTCAAGGAGCCTAAGCCTAAGACAAGTTGACCCACTATCGCCTTAACTCTTCATTATAAATCGAGAGATTCCCTAGTCGGAGAGTGGGTCATCCCCCATGTGGCTATGCCGTTTAGGCTCCATATGCTCAGCTCAAACAGTTAGATAAGGAGGATTTTCTTCCTGCATGCGACAATCTTAGAGGTTAGAGCTGTGAATGGTGATCCCATTGCCAACCGACCCTACCAATCGACCAACGAAGTGGTCGTCTGAAAATCTTGACCCCTCACTCTAGCTCAAGGTCGTCTTTATAGGATCTAGCCTGTTGTGGCTTTCCCACAGGACTAATTAGGCTTTTTTTTTAAGTGCCTATAATTGCGAGGCCTAAGCATGGGCGGCTACACATATATCAGTTGACCCCACTAAGGTTCGAAAAAGCATTTAAAAAAAATATATATTTCATGAATTGAACTTATAGGAAGCTTTTGACCCCGCTCAATTTAAGAGTTACCTCACATTAGCTAACTTTACACTTTTTCTTTGTTGCTGTGGTAGTGAACAAAAGTCATCATAAAATACTCACCACCTAAGTTAATGGGCCAACTGTCTACCAATAATTAAATAAAATTAATGGACCCAAATTACTGATATGCGCTCTAGCAACAAGTTTTTAGAACTTAAAGGATTTTGTGACATTGTTAGAAAATTAGTGGAGACAAATAAGGATATCATATACCAATTGGTTTATTTGCTTTTAAAATTGGCGTTGATTTTACCGGCAGTGATTCCTACGGTAGAAAGAGCATTTTCAGCAATGAAGTACGTAAATAACAGGTTGCGTAATCGAATAAGAGATCAATATATGAATGACTGTTTGGTTACATATATTGAAAAATATGTGGTTGCTAGTGTTGATAATGAATCATTATGCAACGATTTTAACACATGAAAACCGATTCAGGGCAGCTGTAGGAGTTTATTTATTTTTCGATTTTGTTTTTGGATTAAGAACTATTAGTAACAATGTATTAAAATTCCTTTTTCTTTTTAGAATTCAATATTGTCTTTGTCGGAATATCGAAAATAGATTATTTGAGAATTTTATACTATACTTGTTGAATTATCGAAAGTAAATGACAAATGTTGATAAAGAGAAAAATAAATTTATTCGATTTGCAAAAGATAAGTCTTTGATTGGCCCCACTGACTCGAATTTCCGGAGCCGCCACTCGGCCTAACCATGTTATAAATTGTAGGAGCGTGTACCAAAAGATGTAAATCTATATCCTTCATATATGGTTGAAGTCCAAATTATGGACAAAAAGTAGATTTACTTGGGGACCCATTAACAACTAGTAAATATGATGCCATGTGTTTTGAACCAGTTATTTATAAAGTTAAAGGAAGAACTATTTCATGGAATCTCAATTAAATGAATACATTAATTGTAAGAATTTTTTTTCTGGGAGATCAAGAAGTGGAGGAAAATTCACACTATTATATGGAGTGAGCTATGCAAAGCAATTTGCATTATGGGGGGTTTAAGTATGGTAAAAAGCTTCCCTCTTTTAGCAAAATCCATATGCTATCTCACAAAACTCTTAAAGTGAAATATTGTTCGAAAAAGTCATTATGGAGCACGGAATTAAAAAAAAAAAAAAGTAACTTGTGGTTTTGGAAAGGGTTTGCTTGAGTTCCTGACTTGATTAACGCCAACGTTGGATGGATGGTTAGAAATAGGGAAAATATCTCAGTCTAGAGCTATAATTGGGTTCCTTACAAGGTTTATGTCATGTCTAGTGTTTTGGACCTTTTTTATCTGAAATTTGAGTAATGAGAATACATATCCATCAATCATGCGGATCGGTCAATTAGAAGTCATTTTGAAAGACCTCTCCACCCACAAAGAATTTTTCTCTTTAGGTATTTTTATATTTTTTTTATAATTGGAGGATGTCCCAATCCTTTGGGCCGGACTAATACTTACGGACCTAGGGAGAGCTGGGTAAATTCCCCGTAGCCCAGTGTGGTTTATCTATCAATCATGTGGATCAGTCAATTAGAAGGCCATTTCGGTACAATCTTTTCTTAATATCAAATTGGGGAATGTTAATGCTTCATATCCAATTTGCAAGTAATAGAGAAGAACTGACCTGAAGAAGCACGCTTTGTTTCATTATAATATGTCATATGGTGGTGTAGTTTTCTTTGCCCATGGGCTATTGTCCTTGTGGTGGGCTCTTTGGAGCTACCAACAATTACATCTTCTAGAGATCATGAGTCTACATCCCTTTAAAATGATTATAAGTGCCAAAAGCATAATGAGGCTCCTTGGTGTGTATCACAGTTATCAAAGAGAGTGTGGCCTCATCTTGTGCTTTCAACCCACATTAAGAGGGATGGGAATTTAGAGATATAAATGGGTTCCGATTCTCTGATTATCTGGAGGTTACGACCCGTTAAAAATCAGCTTTTGATCTTTATTTTTAGGCCCCGCTAAGTAAATAGCTACCGGTCTGGGTCCTTTTTTTGGACTCGTGACATAAATGGGTCCGGTTCCACATTGGTTTTGACCTGTGGACCCGGGACCTAACGCATTACCTCAATTTTTTAGAATATCTCCTTACTATTAGATTTCCCCTCATACCATTATCTACCTAGACCCGGGCCCAGACCCAGACCAGCCCCATATATGGTTATGGTTATGGTTCTGGGTCCGGTTCCACATTATCCTTAACGTTTCCAAGTCCAGAACCAAAAAACTGGCCCCAAGACGGTTCCGGGTCAGGATCCAGGTCCACCATCTACTTAACGGGTCCGGATCCACCATGGACCATGATAAACCGGACCCGTTTATATCCCTAGATGGATCATGATATTTTCTGATACCGTGTTCTCTAAAACTGAGGGTGTGGTAACCTTTGGCTATGCTATATTTTCTAATAAATGTCTTATTGGTGTAAGAACCTCTAATGAATCTCAAGGGTTCTCGGCCATGGAAGTTGAATCACGGGCAATATTCTTTGCACTGAACCAAAGTCCTGTTTGTTTTTGTTAATGATAGCCTTAGTTTCCAAGAAAAAAAGAAGCTTAAAATCATGGATTTAGACCATGATCACATGTATCCCAATTTTTGTTTAATATTAACATGCTACAATGCCATGCAAGTTTTGTTCTATAGGTTGGAACATGGAAGCAGTTGACCTCTTTTTTTTTTTTTCGAGATCCAAAAGACTAATGGCTTCACATTCTTTCATTAAAGATCTTATAATAATCCAAGGCTTCACAATCTTTCTTTAAAGAGCTTAAAACAATTGAATTATTAATGCAAATATCTACCAAATACCCTCAAAAGAAAATATGATATTAAATCCTCAATATTACTTATCATCAAATAATATTACCAAAGATTTTAGGGTTTCCAAAGGACCTTTTTTTGAATCACAACCACCATTTATTACATACAACTGTTAAAGAAACTAAAATGCAAATGAATCTCAAGTCCTTAGAAACAGGCGTCCAAGACACAACAGCAACAAAGGGCCGCAAAACTGCAAGGAAAAGCAAAACAAAAATGCAACATGTGAAGAACTAATATATATATAATGATATATATTGAAAGAGACTAATTTGAGATTTCAATTCTTACCAACTTCAATTACTTTTGATAGAATGGCAATGGTTTCTGTTGGATTCATATTTAAAACGACCAAATTACCCGACCTAAATGGCAGTTTCTCTGCCCCTAGAAAGGCCTTATGGTTTCTGACTATGCCAAATCCATCCCATGACTGATATGGATCAGGTCAAATTTCCTAATGGAAGATTTTAATTCATTTAAAAAAAAAACAAACAATACTCATCTAGTGGTAATGAATTGAAACCATGACCTCGTGTAAAACAATATGCATGGCTCATTACCACCAATAATACTAGTATAAGTCTACTAGGATTCTGTGGTCCGGATGGGGGACAGGGCGCCCATGGTTCGGTCCCCCATTCGGTCCAAGTAGCAGGCCTCATAATACTATAACTTTACATTAACAAATTTGCTAAGTAATATATATCTTAAAGCTAGGTAAAACGGATGAGGGAGATAAGCAAACCTAAAACCCAAACCTAGCTACATCGAACCCAACCCTAGTCAAAGTCCAGAAACCAATACCCTCACAAAATCATGAAACCAATTGTTTTCAATTTTGTTTGTTTCTACTGTAACCTTTCCATCTAAATAGAATTCATACATATACCAATAGCCTCAAATCCAAACAACTCTCCACCAACCTGCCCTTAATAGGAAAATATCATATTTTAAATTTCTTATAATTGTTTACCATCTCAATACAATTTATATAGGAAACATCATAATTTACTTCTTATAAAATGTAAAAAAAAATTGTATCTTAAAATTTTTTATATCTTTTTATTATGAATTTATATTACCCATGATAAGCATGGGCATGCTTTCCAGGTAGAGAAGTTAAATTCAATGGATATTGTCAAATTCAAGCCTAGCGGTAGAAGAGATGGTGGAGATAGACCACATGCATGCTTCTAGAATTCGGACTGTCTTTAGTAATTATTATATACGAAATCTGATAAAGAGCATTCAGTTCAGCCCATTGGGTCTGCCTGTATTCAGGCCCACAATATCTTTTCACAGCTGTAAATCTCCAACAACTGTAACCGAGTGATTGTTATCCTCTCCAACTCATCCTTTCCTATTCTTTTGTAATGGTTGTCTTGTACAGCCTGTAGAATCTTCTTTGATTTGTAATTATCTCAATACAAAAAGAGTATAAAATAATATAACAACCAACCACAAAAGTTAACGTGGGTTCATTCAGAAACTCCTTTGTTTTATGGTATCAGAGCCGACTCTCGACTAGTTCGAGTGTGGGTCCCTTGCCGTGGCCTGGTGCAAGTGGGCGGGCCAAGAGGGCTAACAGGCTACGGGGACTGGCAGGCTACTGCACAGAACGTGCAGCCTTAAGGAGAGCCGACACTCTTACCTTGCATGAGGCCTTTTGATGAGTTGAGGTTCATCAAAAGCAAAACCGTGAGGCCCGTAGGCCAAAGCGGACAATATCATGCATGCGTGAAGGGTGGGGCATTACAAATGGTATCAGAGCGCCTTAAGCACCACCGTGCAAAGCTCCACCTGGGCCATCCTCCTCACCTATCATCCTCATTTTTTCAAACATGACGTCCTCTTCTTCTACCCCTGCTTCCAACCTTGTTGTCTCCAACATTGCCCACCTCATACCTATCAAGTTAGACAACACTAATTTCCTTCTCTGGAAATCACTATTTCGCCCAGTTTTACACAACCATTGCATTGAAGGTTTCATCGATGGTTCCCATCCTGCTCCACCAAAGGAAGTTGCAGGTGCTAATGGTAAAACCACACCAAATCCTGATTATCTTGTTTGGCTTGAAAAAGATCAAACTCTCCTTAGCTGGATCAACGCCACTTTGTCAACATCCACTCTTCCCTACATTGTGAACATGTCAACTTCAAAAGAGGCGTGGGATTCACTGGAGCGAAAATTCGCGTCTTTGTCTCGTTCCCATGTCATCGAATTGAAGAAACGACTTCAACAAGTGAAGAAAGGAAACTCCTCCATGCAAGATTACCTTCACCAAATCAAACTCATCACCGATCAACTCGCGTCATGTGGTGCTCTTGTCAACGAGGACGACATTATTCTTCACACTATGAACGGACTTCCCTCTGTGTATCGTCCGTTTCAAACGTCTATTCGTACCTGCTCTCGTTTGACCCTGTTTCTCTTGAGGAACTTCACACCCTCCTTGTTTGTGAGGAACTAAGTTTAGTTGAAGACACTATCGCTGATCCATCCACAACTTATTCGGCTAGCAAACAGTACAAACCACGTCGCTCCAATAACAACAAAGGACAGCCGCAAAACAGATCTTCATCCAGCAACTCACGTTCCAACCAGCAGCAACCTAGGCCGCCTATCTCTGGAGGTAGAAGTGTTTATGGCTCTCATTTGACAGGCCTAGGCCAAGACCTTCAAATTCATGGACCTTCTAATGAAAATCAGCGAGGTAATCGCCCACTATGTCAGATCTGTGGCAAACTAGGCCACACGGCAATAGACTGCTACAATCGCATGAACTATTCCATTCAGGGTCGCATTCCGACCCAACGTCTTGCAGCAATGGTGGCTTCTCAACAGCCAAGCACTGACAACACTTGGTACTCTGACATAGGTGCAACACATCATGTCACCTCTGATTTGAGCGACCTTTCCATTCACTCCCAGTATCAAGGGTCTGATAATGTGCAAGTGGGTAATGGGCAAGGTCTGTCTATATCTAATATTGGCTCTACTGTTTTCCACACACCCTCCACCACATATACTTTGAAAAACATTTTGCACTGCCCACAAGCCTCAACTAATTTATTATCTGTCCAATCCTTTTCTCGTGACAATAATTGTGTTTTTTTGTTTGATGAAAATGGTTTTTCTGTGAAGGACAAAACTTCGGGGAGGACTCTCTACCGAGGGCTGATTGAGCATGGGATTTATCCTTTTCGTCCCCCCATCAATAATGCCAAAGCTTCGTTTGTGAGCCGCCGTATTTTAAGCGATGTCTGGCACCATCGTTTAGGTCATCCATCTTTATCTATTCAGCAAGCTATTACGTCCGATTTCTCTCCATCAATAAAACCTAGCAAGAATGTGTGTTCGTCATGTCAACTTGGAAAGCGCTCCAAGTTACCTTTTCCCTTATCTTCTACTATCTCTTTTAAACCGCTTGACATTATTCATTGTAATGTTTGGGGGGCTTCTCCTGTGTCTTCTATTAGTGGTTTCAAGTATTATGTAATTTTTATTGATGATTTTTCATGTTATTGCTGGCTCTATCCCTTAATGTTAAAATCTGATTTTTTTGATACCTTCATCAAATTTAAAGCCAATGTAGAAAATTTGTTTAACACTACAATTCAATATTTCCGCTCTGATGGCGGAGGTGAATTTATTGGTACCAAATTTCGTACCTTTTTGAACATCCATGGCATCTCCCATCAATTTTCGTGTCCGCAAACACCTGACCAAAACGGTGTGGCTGAACGTAAGCATCGTCACATCTTTGAGACTGGACTCACTCTTTTGGCCCATTCCTCCATGCCTTCAACATATTGGCTTGAGGCCTTTAATACGACCGTCTATCTCATTAATAGGATGCCCATTGTTTCTCACCCAAAGGTTTCTCCATATGAAGTCCTTTTTCATGTTCCACCTGACTATTCCTACCTCAAAATTTTTGGGTGTGCATGTTACCCCTAACTTCATACATACCGGTCTAACAAGCTTGAGTTCAAGTCCAAAAAGTGTGTTTTCATTGGCTACAGTCTCACTCATAAGGGCTATAGGTGTCTAGACCCATCTTCTAGTCGTGTTTATGTCTCTCGCCATGTCATATTTGATGAGCACACATTTCCTTTCAAAGAGGGAACACCCACCCCTGTTCTCAAAACCCAAACTCCATATACTGACCCATTTGCTGTCTTTGGACCCATAAACCAATGGCTTTCATCCACTACGTCCACTCTCCCTATTAGCTCTCAGCCTCCATTACCTCTTCAACCTCCCCCCCATTTTTGTGCCAGCTTCTTTCCCCCTAACTGGGCCCAGCTCATCAGTCCCTACCGTGCAATGTCCTCCTTTACCTGAACCTTCTCAACCCACTCTTCAACCTGCACCATCTCCACTTATGGTCATCCCACCCAATTCTCTATCCATACCACCTGACGTGCGTGCCTATGCCTATCCAACCCACTGGTTTTGCCTCTCCTGCGTTAGAGCCCATCAATCCTACTTCTTCACCCTCTGTACCTACTCCACAACACCCACCCCCACACCAACATCCAATGCAAACCCGGTCCAAATCTGGTATTGTCAAGAAAAAGGTATGGCTCATCACCAAACACCCTATACCACTTGCACTTATGGCTGCCACAGTTGAGCCCACCTGCTACACTCAAGCTAGTAAATCTCCTGAATGGAGAGCCGCTATGGACTTGGAGTTTACTGCATTACAGAGAAGTGGCACTTGGGTCCTCGTTCCTAAAACACCTCAAATGAATGTGGTCGGGTGTAAATGGGTTTATCGCATTAAACGCAATCCCGATGGATCAATTCACCGTTACAAAGCCCATTTGGTTGCCAAAGGGTTTCATCAACAACTCGGGGTAGACTTTGTGGATACCTTCAGCCCTGTGGTTAAACACACCACCATTCGGGTCATTCTCTCTCTGGCATTGGCCTATAATTGGCCCCTACGCCAATTGGACTTTGAAAGTGCATTTCTGCATGGGGACCTACACGAAGAGGTTTATATGAATTAACCTCCTGGATATATTGACCATGAACGGTCTTCCTTTGTTTGTTGCATGAAGAAATCCATTTATGGACTCCGTCAGGCGCCTCGTGCTTGGTACGAGAAGTTCACTTCTCAGCTCGTTGACTTGGGGTTCAAGATCTCAGTTTCTGAGCCCTCTCTTTTTATTCACTATGCGAATGGGTGCCTCACCTATCTTCTACTATATGTCGACGACATCATCATCACATGGAATAATAGTTCTACTATCTCCACTTTTATCAAGCATTTGGGCCATCACTTCAAAATGAAGGATTTGGGCCCACCCACATATTTTTTACGTATTGAGGCCTACCGTCAAGACAACGGACTCTTTCTATCACAAACAAAGTATGTGACTGATCACCTCACCAAGATTGATATGATAGGTTGCAAGCCTGTTGCTTCACCTGCGTCTAACATCAAGTTGGGTCCCTTGGATGGTTTACCTCTTGCTGACCCCACTACTTATAGAAGCATTGTGGGTGCCCTACAATATCTTTCCCTTACTCGGCCTGATATTACTTTTTCTGTAAATCAAGTGTGTCGGTTCCTGTACGCTCCCACCGAGGTTCACTTGGCTACTGTCAAGCGTATTCTTCGCTTCCTCAAGGGCACCCTCACTTATGGACTTCATTTCCATCGTGGCCCATTACAACTTCAGTCTTATTGTGATGCTGATTGGGTTGGCTGGCTCTCCATCCGATCGTCTGTCCACCAGTGGCTATTGTGTTTTCTTGGGCCTTAATCCCATCTTGTGGTGTTCCAAAAAACAACCCACAGTTGCATGATCTTCCACTGAGGCTAAATACAAATGTTTGGCCCATACCGTTGCCGAGGTCACTTGGCTGTGCTCCCTTCTTCGCGAACTTCACATTTCGTTGCGAGACGCTCCGCTTATTTGGATTGACAACATTAGTGCCATCTCTCTCGCCTTCAACCCTGTATTTCATGCCCGTACCAAGCACATCGAGATAGATTATCATTTTGTGCGTGAGAAGGTGGCCCACAAGCAACTCGATGTCCGATTCGTCTCTTCCACTGATCAGGTTGCAGATATTTTTACAAAAGGCTTTCCATCTCGTCGGGTTTGTGATCTTCAATCCAAGCTGTGCATTCAAGATCAACCGCTCAGCTTGAGGGGGCATCATAAAGAGCATTCAGTTCAGCCCATTGGGTCTGCCTGTATTTAGGCCCACAATATGTCTTCACGGCTGTAAATCTCCAACAACTGTAACCGAGTGATTGTTATCCTCTCCAACTCATCCTTTCCTATTCTTTTGTAATGGTTATCTTGTACAGCCTGTAGAATCTTCTTTGATTTGTAATTATCTCAATACAAAAGAGTATAAAATAATATAACAACCAACTACAAAAGTTAACATGGGTTCATTCAGAAACTCCTCTGTTTTAAAATCGACTGATTCCAATTGAGAAATTAGTCTCAATTTATTGAATTGATTTTGACCTTGCCCAATTTCTTTTGACCCCTCATAAATTCATTTTATGACTTTTGCTCTTCCCATGAAAAAGAAAACCTCTCTCTCGGTATCTCCCAGTAAATAAGGTTGTAACTTCTCACCTTCTCCCTTTGTTCCATCTCCATTCCAATCCAGAACCTTACCCATGATTATTTGGAATTTCTCCCTTCATTCCATCTCCATCCCAAATTGAGAACCCCAACCCTGTCTTTGTAGATGAATGCATCATTCGATCATGAAGAATACGATGTTTGATCAGATTGTGATTATCACCTCCTTCCCCAAAAGCCCTGTGTAAGGCCCCGTCCCGAGTTAATCAAGATTAACTCTCATTAGTTGGAAATTAAGCTAGTTAATCGTGTTTAATTAGACTAATGATGGTTTATGACCAAATGGGATTGAATTAGCCTAAAATGAATGATTTAGGCTTAATGAAATGATAACGAATGAGATTAAATGATATGAATGGGTTTTTGGTTCAAATCAAAGGAGACAAGGACTTTTTCGTAAATACGAATTTTCACGTATTTTGTCAAATACGGAAACTCTTGATACCAACACTTGTATCTTGGCGAGTACGTTAACTTTCATAAAAGACTCGAAGTCGTTCGACGAGAAATGGAGGAAGTGACCTTTTATTTGACTTGAATTGAGATGAATTAGGAGGTGGAGGGCCTAAATGCAATTTTAGGCTTATATAAGCTAAGATGAACTCAAATGAGTTCACTCAACTCATTCCAAATCCTAGGCACCTTCTTCTTTTCCTTTTTCTTTTTCTTCTTCCATTTTCATCTCCTTCAAACATTAAGAGTGGAGTTTTAGAGTGCTTCAAGTGAAGAAACTCATCTTCTTCATCTTCTTCTTGGAGTTTTCTTGAGGAAAAGGCTTCAAATTGAGAGATTTCCTTCTCAAATCCAAGCTAAGCAAAGGGGTTTTTGTCAATCAACCTTCATTAGAGGCAAGTATATGCTTTTCTATTGATTTATAGTGTTATAGGATTTGTAAGAACTCAAGGAGTTCAATTTCAGGATTTTCCCTCAGAAATTGTGAAGCTCTGTAATGGAGTTTTGGGTGTTTGTCGGTCAACCGACACCTGACCGACAGCTGACCGAACCCATCCGGGTTCATTTGTCAGTGTGGTTCAGTTTCTAGAAAGTGGACCGACACTGAATCGAACTCACTTGATAGAAATGCACAGAAAATCCAGCTTCTGGAAAGCTGACAGAGTAACTTCGGCTAACCGACATTGTGACTTCGGTCAGCCGAGGGTCGACCGACATGTCGATCGAGTGACATCCTGAAGTATCAGAACTTTTGAAGTTCTGGATTATAACTTGGGGTCGACCGAGAGGTAACCGAATGTGAAGTCGGTCAACCGACACCTGACCAACAAGGTGACCGAACTTGGAGGAAATGTCAGATTGAAGTCTGATTCTTCCTAGGTAAAAGCCTAATGTATTTAGGTTAGTATTAATGATATCTAAACCTTCAGAGGTGTTAGCTAAGGTTATTTTAACGTACAATTTATCAAATAAAGTGATGTTCATAAAGAATAACACGTACATTGAATAACGAACGCTTCACTCATTTGTTTGGTTTAGAAATTAGATTTTATGATCGATTGAATAGATTTCTTGAGTCTTGATATAGTACAATGATTTCACAAACTCGTGTATCAACTGAACTGATTAATGTAACCAATTAATGAACAATCCTGCTGCAGCAGATGGACCGGGGTGTTCCGGAGCTCCATGGTGATGTCAGTGATCTCTGATCAAGACGCTGATAGATCCCACATATATATGTATTGGACTGAAAAGTCCCATTTGATAAGTCATCTAATAGATACTTAACGAAATGAATGAATTGAATAAGAACACTGAACTGAATGAATAGGAATTGTTTCCTTTGGAAAGAACCAATGGACTTATTATTACTTATGCTTGTTATTGCATAAGATACTGTTATAGAACTGTTAAATTGGTACATTGTCATAGAATTGTGTATATATTGTTGAACCATCGTGTTTACGGTATTATTGAGGGACATTACAAGTCCAGTTGCCCGTCCCGATAATGCAGAGGCCGTGCCGCCAGCGGAAGAGGCTCATCCGATACCTCCACGAGGTTTAATCGAATGGACATGATCCTGAGTACGAACTGGATCAGAATATTTTGGAAGAGTTTACAATAAAATTTTGTATATTCATTTTGAATAGAAAATAGATGTCACATGCATTGTATTTGAATATGCAGTTGTTGACTTTATTAGAAACTGATACATGTATGTTAACTTTACTTTAAAGTAAAGAACTGTTCTGTTTAGTAATTTGTCAATGTATGTATATGTATTCCGCAAAACCGTACATTAATAGGTATGTATGTAAGATCCCTTGTAGACTTTGTCTTAACTTCGGTTAATTCGGGGTTTACGGGAGTAAGTATGCTGACATCACGATCTGGTGTTTAGCCTTGAGTAATCTGATCTCGGGCCCGGGTCGTGACACCCTATCTTTCAAGAGAGATCTAGGGCGTGCAAAGCACGTTCCAATGAGTTTCTCATTTGGTTTCATTTTCATTTCTCATTCCGTACTTATGTTAGATTTGCGAAGAATTATATCGCTGATTTGGGTCTCAAAACCACCAAAGGGTTTTTATCCATCACCACCATTCACTCCTTACACCTACTAATCTTGGCAACATGAGATGGGAGCTCGGAATGGAGTATGGATAGTTTGAGATTGCCCGAAGAAAAGGCTATGCTCTTTTTATTTACTTTTTTTTTTTTTTTTTTTAACCGATAGATTTGTGATTTGGCACTTTTTGCAACGTTTTTCAACTCTTTTTTTTTGCAAAATGGGGCTTTGTTTCTGACTATTTTTTTTTTCAGATTTTCCAAGTTATTGTAAATATAATTCTAGCATGAATGTCACTATGATTAAAGTATTTCAAGATCCTTTTGTTGTCGATTGTTTTTGTTTTGGTGTTTGAATCCTGTTTTGTGAAGATCTTTTTTGTAATTTTCTTTTAAGGTGGACAATACTAATAAGCATGGGAGTTCATTGCATGCAGGTTGTGCTATGAACCTTACAATTAGCAACGCTTGCGTATCTTCTGATGGGGAATAGTTTATGGATGGTTAGGCTTTGATTTTTGAAAGTTTTTTTTCCTATTTGGTGGGGTTTGTATTTTTTCTCTTTTCCTTATTTTGCTTTTCTTATTTATTTATTTATATTGGTGGGTCTGTATTTCACCTTAACTCCTCTGTTCTTGCAATATTTCATGTTACAAACCAACATGGAAGTAAATATTATGCTATATTTTAATTATTTTTACAAATTTTCCATTAATCTTATATAATTAATATTATGAATTATTCTGCCCGTGCTTGGCACATGAACTTTTTGATAGTATATATGAAAGAGACTGATTTTAATTGAGATCAATTTCTAATTGATTTTGACACCACACAATAGATTTTAACCCCCTACTAATTACTCCATTTATTGTCATTGTAATTGTAGGCCCAGCTAAGCATGAAGCAATTATTAATATATATTTTTCTTCATCACCTCACACTAAATAAATTTTCTTTTGGTCTTTATTTAAATTTTAAACAACCTACAATTAGATTTAAATCAAATAAACATATTAGAGAGTCAATAAAATTAGGTTGAGTCGATCAGCAAGCCGGATTATATGACCTATGTTAAAAACGAGTTGGATACATGTTATATAATCTTGATTTAGTTATTTTATTAAACTTTAAAGATAACTTGAAATTCATAAATATATAATTTATTTCATTTTATTTTAATAATTTTGATTTCTTTAATTTTAAATACAATTTTCATTTGTAGCTTATGTAAGTTAGCTATACTTTTGTTTTTCTTTTGAATAAATATTGATATACAAAATTTTAAAAACACTTAAAACTCAAGCTACCATCAATTGGTATGTATAAGAGGTCTAGATATACCAAAGTTTGACACCATTAAAAGTTATCTCATTTAAATTTATTTTTCATTTGTAGTTTATGTAAGTTAGCTACACTTTATTTCCTTTAGATAAATTTGATATATATATATATATATAATTTTAAAAATGAGTAAAACTTAAGATGCCAAATTTTTTGGGATTCACATAATATTATATTTTTTTCAATTTCCTACATTTAAATATGAGATTACCGGGATTCAGATTTTTTCAATTAAGAATTATATGTATTCATTTTACATTTAAATATGGCTATCTTTTTTTAATAATAGCAACACAGATCGGAATTTATAAAATCTCAAGGAATATAAAAATTTTATATTCAATTTTTAAAATTGGCTTTATGATTCTATATTTTAGTAACTTATTAAGAGATGAGATGAATACTGTTTTAGCTTAACATATTTTTTTTCCTACTATTTCTAGCTTAAAATTAACTCAAATATAATTGTAGCTTATATAATTTTATAGCACTACCTACTTTTTAAATAAGTTCCCAGTATAGAATTTTTTGAATGCTAAACGCAATATATCTATTTTTATTTTAGAATAAAATATAAATGCTTTTTTATTTTAGAATTTTTTCAATTAATATTGTAAAGAAATATATAAATCTTAATATCTACTTTTTAAAATTATATTTTTATAAAATTTTAAACTTCATAAATGCATTATTCATTTTATTTTATTTTGATAATTCTGATATCTTTAGTTTTAAATACATCTTTCATTTGTAGTTTGTGTAAGTTAGCTATACTTTTTTTCATCTTTTGAATAAATCTTGATATACATAATTTTAAAAAATGCTTAAAACTCAAGCTACCATCAATTGGTAGGTATACGAGCTGTAGATATATCTAAGTTGGACACCATTACAAGTTCGATCTCTCATTTAAATTCATTTTTGATTTGTAGTTTTTGTAAGTTAGCATTACTTATTTCTTTTTAGATAATCTTGATATATATAATTCTAAAAATGAGTAAAACTGAAGATAACAAATTTTATGGGATTCACGCGACATTATTTTCTTCTCGATCTACTACATTTAAATATGACATTACTAGAATTCATATTTCTTCAATTTAAAATTATTTTCATTCATTTTACATTTAAATAAAGCTATATTTTTTTAATAATAGCAACACGGATCAGAATTTATAAAATCTTAAAAAATCTAAAATTATATATTTTTTTCAAAATTGGTTTTATGATTTTACATTTTATTAACTTTTTAAGGGATGAGATGAATACTGATTTAACTTAACATGTTTTCTTTCTTTCTTTTTTTTTTTTAAATTATTTCTACCTTAAAACTAATTCAAATATAATTGTAACTTATATAATCTTACAACACTACTTACTTTTTTTGAATAAGTTCTAGGGTATAGAATGTTTTGAGTCCTAAATATAATATATATATATATATTATTCTAGATAAATACTATATTTGTTTATTTTAGATTTATTCTTTTTTCATTAATATTGTAAATATATATATATACATCTTAAATATATTTATATTTTATATTTTATTTCCCGGGCTTAGCACTGGGCTTTATTGCTAGTCACTCAATTAAGTTTGAAGTAGCATAAAAGGTCTCTTTCTTTAAAAGAATTTCCAACTAAAATTTGTGATGTCAATAACTCAGAGACTTGATTTGACGGTTGTCCCTTTGGCATTTGAAAATGCCAAGTTTATTTATTAGAATTTTAAATCCCAGCCAACTGAAAAGTCCACTTTAACCATTGGAACTCTCAAAATTTCAACCTCCTTAGTATTTGCAAATCCTCTACCTAAGGGATAACTTTTGGGGAATTCACAAATTTCAGACAAAATTCTTTGAGTTCTTTCAAAGAAACATGCCTTAAGGGCTGGAATTCAAAAAGTTCCTAATAACTAACTCACCTTATACCCTCTGCCTTAAATCGTTAGGGTGTATCTTGCTATCTATCAAGTGTCAACTATTATTAATATATATATATATATGGGGGATATTCAAGTGATGGATTCCCTCACCATGTGTGGTGAGGGACTCCTCTTTTTGGGGAGTTTCAAGTACAAAAGTACTTTTATACTTTTTGGGAAGAAGCACTTTTGTACTTGAAACTTTTCCAAAAAGGGGAGTCTCTCACAACACATGGTGAGGGAATCCCTCACTTGAATATTTTCATATATATATCAAACCAGTTGGCATGATTGGCTGGGAGGGCTCAATCTTGAAATAGAGAGCTCCAAGGCACGCCACGTCACATGCCACTAGCTCCTAAAATCTCTCCCTCAATCTTCCTAATTCCCTAAAAATTCACTAAAATGCGCGATTCCTAATTCACCATCATTTGTTCTTTCCTATTTATTCTCACTCCCCATACACAGTTTTCAAATACATTAAACGGTTTTCATACGACCGTAAAATCCTACTAGATGCAGATGCTTAATTGATGGTAGTACAAATTGGTGGAAAGTTTCTTTGATAAAGGAGATTTTCAATGAAGATGATGTTAAAATCTGCAGCCTGTCTATTAACCTAACTCAACAAGATGATAAGTTGGCCTGGATTGGCACATCAATGGGAGTATTTTCGGTAAGGAGTGCCTACCATATGGAAAAAGAGACAAACTAGAGAAAGCACAATAACTTCTTTGCATTGTAGCATGCAACAATTTACTGCATGCAACAATTTATGTACTGAACCCTCTTTGTGGAACATGTGAAAGGGAATTGCCCATCTTTCTGGAATGTAATAGGAAACTTCAAAAGCTCACATGCGTAGATGAGGATTTTTAGTTCTCGTTGAAGGTTTAATATCATCTTTAAAAGAGGAGGACCTTCTTTTGGTGGCTGCAGTATGTAGAAGGATCTGGTTTCGAAGGAATAAGTTCATTTTTTAAGGGGTTTTTACTCAACCTTCACAGGTGGTGAGTAAGGCCAAGGAAGCTGTTGAAGATTTTTACCAAGCTTCCATTGAAGGCAGGGATCCTACTAGTTCAAATCTGAATAACTAAATCGTAAGATGAGAAAGTCCTCCGATGGGAGTGTGGATGGCAAACTTGGATGTTGTTAGTCTGAGTACATGCAGTAGTACTTCAGAATTCACCAAAAGTTCCTCACAAACAATAGTAAATCAGAACTACAGAATGTAAATTAATGAATGAAAAATCACTTACTGTTTGTAAGTAGAAAAACAGAACTATGTTGTTGAAGTAATTAATCACAGGAATCTGCAGAGGAAGATCGATCAAGGCTAGTGTGAAAACACTATGTCCTTAAGACAAATTCGCCCCCGCAATGGTGCTTACGAGCATCTATAACGATTGCCTCCCAGGATACAATGATCGGTCTCACAACAGTTGCAGCACTACAAACTGTGTGACAGGCGAACCAAAAGTGCAGCAGCAGGACTCTCTCTTTGACAATGAGGATGACTCGAAAATGCTATGCAATTGCAGTGAATTGGATGATCGAAATTGCTTGGACAAGATGCTAATTTATAGCTTGTAACAGGTCTCTCCATGGTGGGGTTGCATCTATTCAGAACAGTGACTATTCAGATGAACAGATGCATAACTCTTAGGACTAGGGATACACCCTTTCATATATGAAAGGGCACACACCTCTTAGGACTAAGGACACACCCTTTCATATACGAAAGGGCACACACCTCTTGGGACACACCCTTTCATATACGAAAGGGCACACACCTCTTGGGACACACACCATTGAAAAAGGAAAATTTTATTAAATAAAATTTCTCCAAAAAATTATAAATGGGTAGTGGGCCGAGCCAGGCCCAACTCACGTGTGAAGCCCAAGCCCAAGCCCAGGGCCAGGCCCGGCTCTGTGCGGGGCGGGGCGGGGCGCGCGCGTGTGGTGGTGACCCTACCTTGATCTAGGTCCTCCCTCCCCCACAAAAGTGGGGTGCCCCTTGAGGCTCATCTTATACTACAAAAGTAAGTATATTTATACCCAAGGGATGTTTTGCTCCCAAGCAATGTGGGAAGCAAGTTCACCACTTCCTTTTGTTTCCATGTTTAACATGTTCAAGTAGTGGTGTTTATGAGGCAATTTCTCATTCACTCCTAAATGGATTAAAGCAACTCAATACATGTCCATAATCTACTCATGGAGTAGATTACATTCCCATGTATTCCCACCCAAAAGGATAAGTGGGTCCCATTTAGTTTTTGGCTCAAAGTTGACAAAAACTAGTGTAGCTCTTAGCCATTTTTCCAACAATCCCCCACATGAATGAAATTGACCGACAACAATGAAATGATATGCAGACATACAGAGAGAGTACAATTTGAAATTTTATGTATAGAGAGAGGTAGCTTGTGGCCTTGAACCTTCCCTTGTGAAGTACTATCGAATTTACTGGTTGAACAGTAAACATGATGTCTTGAACTGTTCAGCCTTTTGCGTAAACCGAGACAATAGAGTTCACACAGAATTTTTCCGGACACAGTTGGTTCTCATGATTATGTTCATTTTGACCTTGAACAATACCTGGTTTCATGAGTGCTTTAGAGAATTTAGCCTTAGAATTCTCATAGAATTGGCCCAGTTCACACTCACATAGGTGATTCTTATTAAGAGTGTCCTACTATACCCCATCTGATTAGTCAAAATATAAGAATCATTAAAAGTGTTGCTTATCATAATTTTCGCTGCAGGTATCACTGTTAATATCATAGGAATGAGCAGGAGATTTTATCTCCATAGTGATTTCGTTAAGTCACACACAATTTGGTTGTCCCTTTGAACCTAGATCTTGGGATCTCCAGTCAACTAGGTAGGGTTTCCATTATGACAACTTTTCATGTATAGGTTTTAAGCCCATTCCCCTCGATGAACGATTTACTTGCTCTCTCGCTAATCCTTTGGTTAAAGGATCTGCAATGTTATCTATGGACTTTATGTACTCAATTGTCATAATGCCATTAGAAAGCAGTTGTCTCATGGAATTATGCCTTCGACGAATATGTCGAGACTTACCGTTATATATTGTACTCTGTGCCCTTCCAATTGCTTATTGGCTATCGCAATGAATGCAGATAGGAGGCACAGGTTTTGACCACATTGGAATAACTTCGAGGAATTGATGAAGTCACTCAGCTTCTTCGCCAGCTTTATCCAATGCAATAAACTTAGATTCCATAGTGGATCTAACAATGCATGTTTGTTTAGAAGATTTCCATGATACCGCTGCACCACCAAGTGTAAATAGATATCCACTTGTAGACTTTGAATCTTTAATATCTGATATCCAATTGGCATCACAATAGCCCTCAAGTACAGCTGGATATTTAGAGTAATGCAAACCATAGTTTTGGGTGTATTTTAAATATCTTAGAACCCGAACTAAGGCCTTCCAGTGGTCTCTTCCAGGGTTACTTGTGTATCTACTCAATTTACTAACAGCATATGCAATGTCAGGACGAGTGCAATTCATCACATACATTAGGCTGCCAATTATTTGTGCATATTCTCGTTGTGATATGCCTTTTCCATTATTCTTGGATAAATGAATACTAATATCTATAGGTGTCCTTGCTGGATTGCTATTATCTTGATTATATTTTTTTAGTATATTCTCAATATAGTGTGATTGAGATAATATCAGTCAATCTGATGTTTTAGAGATTTTTATCCCTAGTATGACATCTGCAACACCTAAATCTTTCATGTCAAACTTATTGTTTAACATTCTCTTGGTAGATTGAATGATATCAACATTACTACCCATAATGAGCAAATCATCAACATATAAACAAATAATGACACAGTCATTGTTAGTGTTATTGACATATACACATTTGTCACATTCATTGATCTTAAACCCATTTGACATCATCAAGCTGTCAAATTTCTCATGCCACTGCTTTGGTGCTTGTTTTAATCCATATAAAGATTTAACAAGTCGACAAACTTTCTTAGTTTGACCTGGAACATTAAACCCTTCTGGTTGTTCCATATATATCTCCTCGTTTAATTCACCATTGAGAAAAGTTGTCTTTACATCCATTTGATGTATCTCAAGATTGTATATAGCAGCAATTGCTATTAACATTCGAATGGATGTTATTCTCGTCACTGGTAAATAAGTATCGAAATAGTCCAAGCCTTCTTTTTGTTTGTACCCTTTAACAACAAGCCTGGCCTTGTACTTATCGATTGGGCCATCTGTTTTCATTTTTCTCTTGAATATCCACTTGCATCCAAGAGTTTTGCAACATTGTGGGAGATCTACAAGTTTCCATGTATGGTTTTACAAAATGGATTCAATTTCACTGTTTATGGCCTCTTTCCAATATGGTGCCTCGGGACTGGACACTGCTTCTTTAAAGCTTTGAGGCGCATCTTCCATCAGAAATGTTAGAAAATCTGAACCAAACGTTTTTGATGTTCTAACCCTCTTACTCCGTCTAGGTTCATCAATCTCTTGTTGGTTTTGATTGCTGCTACTAGTAGTGTCATGAGTTCTTTTAGGAGAACTCGTTTCCTGTGATGGTTTGTAAGGAAATACATGTTCAAAGAACGATGCATTCCTTAACTCAATAATAGTGTTAGGATACATATCGGGAATTTCAGACTTGTGAATTAGAAACCGATACGCACTGCTATTATGAGCATACTCAATGAATACACAGTCTACTGTTTTTTGTCCTATTTTCACCTTTCTAGGTGTAGGAACCGCCACTTTAGCCAAACACCCCCACACTTTCAAGTATTTGTAAGTAGGCATTCTGCCTTTCCACAATTCGTAGGGGGGCTTATTGGTTTGTTTTTTAGGTATTCGGTTGAGAATATAATTTGCAGAGAGGATAGCATCCCCTCATAAATTTTGAGGTAATCCAGAACTTATTAACATAGCATTCATCATTTCTTTTAAAGTTCTGTTTTTCCTTTCAGCAACACCATTTTGCTGAGGTGAATAAGGAGCAGTAGTTTGGTGTATAATATCATGCTGTGAACAGAATTCACCAAAAGGTGATTAGTATTCACCCCCTCTATCGCTTCTTATCACCTTAATTTTCTTATCAAGTTGATTCTCAACCTCATTCTTGTAATGTTGGAACATTTCCAAGGCCTCATCTTTACTTCTAAGTAAGTAAACATAACAGTATCTTATGCAGTCATCAATGAATGTAAGAAAATATTTCTTACCACCTTTAGTTTGAACAAACTTTAGGTCACAAATATTAGAATGGATTAATTGAAGAGGTTTAGAAGTTCTTTCAATAGATTGAAAGGAAGTTCTAGTGACTTTAGCTTCTACACATGTTTCACATTTGATACTTGATTCAAAGCTACATTTAGGCAAACATTCCATGTTTACTAATCTACGCAATGCATCATAATTAACATGGCCTAATCTACCATGCCACACATTAGAAGACTCAAGCATATAAGCAGAAGACTTATTGTTATTATGAACAATAATCATGACATTCATCTTAAAGAGCCCATCGCTCATATACCCTTTTCCCACGTACATCCCAGATTTAGTGAGTACAAACTTATCCGACTCAAATAAAAGTTTGAAACCCTTCTTACTCAGTAGTGAGTCTGATACCAGATTCTTACGAATATCAGGTACATGCAGCACATTGTTGAGGGTGAGTTCTTTTCCAGAAGTCATCTTCAATACCACCTGTCCTTGGCCTTCAACCTTAGAGGTGGCATAGTTGCCCATGAAGAGTTGTTCTCCGGTTGATGCTTGATAAGTGAAGAACATCTCTTTAATAGAGGAAACATGTCGAGTGGCCCCTATGTCCACCCACCATTCTCTGGTGTTACCAACCAGATTGACTTCTGAGACCACAGCAGAAAGATTGATGTTTGAAACATCAGTGGAGAGAGTGTCCAATTCTGTCATGTTGGCCTGCACAGGTTTCTTACTTGTATTGCCTTGGTCCTTGCGCTTACGAAAGTCCTTAGCACGGTGGCCTGGTTGTCGTACACATAACATTTCCCTTTGAACTTCTTGTTGTCATTGGGACCTTGTTTTGGACCGTTGGGATTGTTCTTCCTCTTCTTGGGATTCTGCCCATGTTCCACCACATTTGCCTTAGCTTCAGCGAAGGTTTTTCCTGCTTTCTTTTCAGAAGTACGATTGTCTTCCTCTATCCTCAATCTTACTATCAGGTCTTCAAGTTTCATCTCCTTTCGTTTATGCTTGAGGTAGTTCTTAAAATCCTTCCAAAGTGGTGGCAATTTTTCAATGATTGCTGCCACTTGGAAAGACTCACTAAGAGACATTCCTTCTGCATGAATTTCATGGAGGATTACTTAAAGTTCCTGAACTTGATTGATAACTGCTTTGGAATCGATCATCTTGTAGTCAAGAAATCTGCCAACAATGAATTTCTTCATTCCGACATCTTCAGCCTTGTACTTTTTATCAAGTGAATCCCATAATTCCTTAGCAGTCTTCAATGAACAGTACACATTATATAATGTGTTGTTTAGTCCATTGAGAATGTAATTTCAACAGAGGAAGTTAGCATGCTTCCAGGCTTTTACAGCAGCAACTACTTGCTTGTCTGTCTCGCCATCTATTAGAGCAGGAGACTCTTCATGGAGGAACCTAGCCAAGTTCAGGGTAGTGAGACAAAACAACATTTTCTGTTGCCATCTCTTGAACTCAGTACCATTGAACTTTTCAGGTTTCTCCCTATGGCTCACCATAACAGGGGTAGGGGTAGTGACTGGAGTATTCTTCTCAATACCCATGTCTGTTTTAACAAACCAGAAATGGCTTAATAAAACACAGAGTATATACTACAGAATTTAAAAAAGAAACAGCACTGTAAACAGTAACTCAGAATATATGGTAACTAGTAAGTGGTTACTGTATACTGAGGCAAACAGAAATTAAAGAACAGAACACACTGAAGTTCTGTGAGTAGATATAAAATACAGAGATAAACTTAGTTTTACAATACTGGTTTCAGAATAGGAAGAAAAGGAAACCAGTAGTGAAACTGACATAAACTGAAACTAGAGAATACTGAAGTAAAACTAAAAACAGAGTGTACTCAGAAAGAAGAAATTTGTCTTAAGATTGTTAGTCCGAGTACATGCAGTAGTACTTCAGAATTCACCAAAAGTTCCTCACAAACAACAGTAAATCAGAACTACAGAATGTAAATTAATGAATGAAAAATCACTTACTGTTTGTAAGCAGAAAAACAGAACTATGTTGTTGAAGTAATTAATCACAGGAATCTGCAGAGGAAGATCGATCAAGGCTAGTGTGAAAACACTATGTCCTTAAGACAAATTCGCCCCCGCAATGGTGCTTACGAGCATCTACAACGATTGCCTCCCAGGATACAATGATCGGTCTCACAACAGTTGCAGCACTACAAACTGTGTGACAGGCGAACCAAAAGTGCAGCAGCATGACTCTCTCTTTGACAATGAGGATGACTCGAAAATGCTATGCAATTGCAGTGAATTGGAAGATCGAAATTGCAATGATGTTCAGATGAACAGATGCATAACTTCTTTGGACACACTTCTTAGGACTAGGGACACACCCTTTCATATACGATAGGGTACACACCTCTTGGGACACACCCCATTGAAAAAGGAAAATTTTATTAAATAAAATTTCTCCAAAAAATTATAAATGGGTAGTGGGCCGAGCCAGGCCCAACTCGCGTGTGAAGCCCAAGCAAGGGCGGCGCGCGCGCGTGGTGGTGACCCTACCTTGTTCTAAGTCCTCCCTCCCCCACAAAAGTGGGGTGCCCCTTGGGGCTCATCCTATACTACCATGGTAGGTATATTTATACCCAATGGATGTTTTGCTCCCAAGTAGTGTGGGAAGCAAGTTCACCACTTCCTTTTGTTTCCATGTTTAACATGTTCAAGTAGTGGTGTTTAGGAGGCAATTTCTCATTCACTCCTAAATGGATTAGAGTAACTCAATACATGTCCATAATCTACTCATTTCTCATTCACTCCTAAATGGATTAGAGCAACTCAATACATGTCCATAATCTACTTATGGAGTAGATTACATTCCCATGTATTCCCACCCAAAAGGATAAGTGGGTCCCACTTAGTTTTTGGCTCAAAGTTGACAAAAACTAGTATAGCTCTTAGCCATTTTTCCAACAGATGTGTCCATAGATATATCACGGCACTTAATGGGAGTTGCTGTGGTTGTTCGTGACCACAAGGGAGCCATGTAAGAGTGTTGCAAAACCTTACATATGTGACCCGACTGAGGCTATGGTAGCTTGGGTAGCTGTAGATTTCTGTAATTCCATCCGCTATGCAAAAGTGACTGACTCGGCTAAATCAGTTTTGAACTCCTTTCAGTCATGGCAAGTTGAACATGTTAAGAGGAATGCAAATAGAGTGGCACATAGATTGGCGAAGGAAGCTCTACTCCAACCGACATATCATATTTGGAGAGATTGTGCTCCACAATTTATTCATGATCTTATAATCCTCAAATATGTTATTTCTTATGATTCTTAATACAATCTGATATTCTCTTAAAAAAAACATCCCTCTATATCTCATCCTAAAATCTCTTTTTACACATTAATGTATCGCAATATTTAAGTTAGTAAGGATTTTTGGTAGAAAATAAATAACGTGATCGGGGACCAGCTCCCACTAGGGTAAAAGTGGGGAAACTCCATGCCCTAGAAAGACGTTTATGCGAGAGACTCTGATGTCTAATATGTGGATACTATTTTACAGTTTCACTCTTTGAAGTAATGATTTTTTCAAGTCAAAGCCCAATAGGATCTGAACTCAGTCGCTGTTTGGTGAGAACCTGGGCCACTGCAGTTTAATTAGGGTGTGTTCAAGCACAACAATTTATGAATGGGCCCCAAAAGTAGATTTGGCCTACACCTATAAGCTTACATTTTCAAATCCAAATCTTAAGAAAGAAAACCTGCTCCCTAAAGTCTTAATTTCCTAATGATCATTGGAGATTTAAATCTTGAAATTTTATATGCGTAATTATGTGCCATCTTTAATCATTTAGGCCCTTTAGTTTTTGTTTATCAATGTAACAGTTTGGCTAACCGTGTATTTTGAGAAAATGGTTAACTGAACCATATTTTACAGTTTGGTTCGATTAACTGTGAGTCGAGATTGAAAACCATAACCGAACCGTGGAACACAGTTTTTCGATTTTAATAACCGTAACCAAATCGTGAACACAGTTATTAACCGTCCGTTCGGTTCGGTTTCGTCGGTTAGACGGTTTTTTTCAAATTTTGTTACACCCCTAATAAACACCAAAAGGACTCTTATTTGGCGTTTGACAACTCTATTTTGGAGGATATCTACTTCATCAAGTTAGGCGCACTTTGTATGATTTCTCCCATATGTATAAAATTTTGATTTTCTTTAAAATGATGAGGTTTTAGTATTTTTACAAGATATTATTCGTCATTCCATGAGCCCTCCCTAAAATTTCTTTATTTCTAAAGTTCTCAAGTACCATTCCACTTAATTTTATTTTATTTTTTTTGCCAGGCCCACTATCCTTGTGTTCAAAGCCAAAGCAATAAGTTTATTTTTTCTCATTCTTTTCCTGTCGGTCCCATCCCTTTAACAATGGCCTTATTTTATAGGTGAATTGTACTAGACAATGACAAATGGTTCAAATCAATTTTCATTTTTTTTCCAAAATGGTCTCTGAAACCTTTATATGTTTTGTAATTAGGTTATTTTTATTTTATTTTGATATATATTCATTATTTACAATTAATCTTGATGTCTTATTTCAGATATTTATTTATTTATTTAAATAGAAGTGTTTTCCTCCATTATCATAAATTGAACGTGCTACACCAAAAAGACATCAAATTCTCAAATAAATATGAAAAAACGTTATTCTAACTTGCAAGTATAATTGTGAAATTATATGGATAACAATATCTAATAGAGCTAAATTTAATATAGTTAATTTATTAAAGTAATTACTTTTGTTGGTGTACATATTGTTTTATTTGTTTGGTTCTTTTTATATGGGGGTGGATTCAATATGGAAATTGACAGCGAAGATCTCGAACGTATTTAATGGGCCCACAAGGCGAACCTTAACTAACTAATTATGCCATCTACTAACAATGTCAATGGATCGGGTTCAACCAATGGAAAACTGATCCATTTATTAAATTGTTTGGAAATATTGACCCAAATCCAAAAGTACAAGGTCAGGTTTTCTTTGGGAGCCTCACCCTATGGTAGTTGCACCAATTATTTCAAACCATACCAATTTTTGCAACTTAGAAGCTACACCACAGTATCATATCCAATCGAAGCCTAACATGGGTTGGAAGTGATTAGCCCATCTCAAATATGTGAGGCCCAATCAGCCTATTTAGTAAATTCGGCGG
Organism: Cinnamomum chago; assembly: GCA_038049695.1. Taxonomy (NCBI): domain Eukaryota; kingdom Viridiplantae; phylum Streptophyta; class Magnoliopsida; order Laurales; family Lauraceae; genus Cinnamomum; species Cinnamomum chago. Next base: position 27,114,556 of record CP142457.1, read on the forward strand.
GGCCAGGCTTTATCACATGTTTGGGCAAGTAAGTTGGACTAGTAGTCAGGCGTGAAACTTGAGGACTCGGGGATCTTTCCCTAGTCATGTGTGCGATATATAGTAAGGTGCCAACACCACTCGATCAAGAATGAATTGGCGAATTTACCCGGTTCCCGATTTTGGCATCACATAATTAACAAGTGCAATCTGCATAGATACGGTCCCAAGTAGGTGTATTCATGGGTCGGGTTAGGCGGGCTGAGGAATATCCATGCTTGGCCGAGTTTAGAACGCTCACTCATATCCAACGGAAGCCTGACTAGGGTTTTAATTGCCTACCTTGAGCCCGGTCTGTCTCAAACGAGTGACGCCCAAGCCATCCCATTTAGTTACACTTGGTTGGGCAAGTAAGTCATCAACTTAAAGGTGCTACTTATTTGGGTCAGGCTTCATTCTTTGCGCTTTCTTTCACTTAATCCAAGCCCGATCCAAACATAACACAGGACAAAATCTCGTTCCAGGCCCAGCACAGGTACAAAATCTCAAAGCATTTTCCCAGCCCAAAGAAGGCTGGGCCCGGTTGATGAACTCCCCTAGGCCTTAGTCCCCAACACATTACACTAAATACTGAATAGAATAGGAGAGAGTTATGTAATGTACCATCCCTTCCAGAACCCATCACCCCTGCTCTTTGTTTCCACTGGTACTGGTTGTTGGGGGTACCCTGAACCATATTGCACAGGATAACCAGCGGGGGGTGGTGGAGCTGCGTACGCCGGTGGAGGGTACGACGGAGGCGGGTAGCCCTGGCCTGGCGGAGGGTATGCTGTAGGGGGTGGTGGATACACTGTTCCATCAAAAACACCACAAGAATTAAAAATGCATATGAATTGACAACAACTAATCAAACATTTGAAAATTAATTATCAGTGTCTAAGCTTGAGATTCTAGATGAACCATTTTTTTTTTTTTTGGATTTAATTTACAGGGAATGGGTGGTGATCATTTTTTTTTATCAAAGGTAAGAAGAGATAATATGATGGCCCTTGTTAATCTTCAAATAATTAGGATTAGATTGAAATTGAGGATTAGAAATGATTTTGCATTTCTTTATTCTTTACTGCCAATTATTTCAAGAAGATCATCTGGGTCATACATTCAATATAAAGGGGGGGAATTCACAAATAACCACCCACCCTTATAACGTTTACAAAGTCATGACCTACATCAATGTAAGGGGTTACCATGAAAACCCATCAAACTTGAGTCAATTAACCCATGGTAGTGCCATGGGTTTAATCCAACTCAGGTTGGGTTTTGAGGAAACATTTGTCATTTTGCCATGAATTATTGGAAGTTTTGTCAAACGGTCATAACCAGCCTTTGACAGATGATCATGGTGGTTAATACTTGATTGGGACTGACAAAATAATGCGTTTGTTGGGAAAAATAAATGGCAGTGGTTATATGTAACTTTCAAAAACTGTACAGTTGATTATCTATAAAATCCCATTATAATGCCCCAGTATTGAAGGACCAAGATCATCAAAACAGGTCATATACTCAAACAAGTTGCTGATAGACATGCAAACAAATAACAAATCATATTAAAAAAAAGCTCTTTTTCGAAAATCTTGTATTTTTTTTTCCTTTAACCCCTTCAAAATTTTATGAAACACCACCCCCACCCCCGGTGTGATTTCAGTTTCTAAACAATGATACGCATTGACCACCTTACAATTTCTCTTTATAACATACTAGCCCTCTTAAGGAAGATGCCTTCAATACTCTCTTATGGTGGAATAGGCGCATAAGTCAATTGACTTTGATACCATATTAAATTTCTTTAGCTAATCATTCATACCAAAATATTACGGTTACTAAAGGCTGCAAAAATACCTTTTAATACACTAATGGATCATAACGTCCTGCTAACATTGGTTTTGACTCACAAATAAACAATTCTAAAGCTAATGACTTTAAACCCTGGAATAGAAGTTAAAATCTTTAATTAACACAAACAAAGAACCTGGTGGAGCCTGCTGGTGCTGATCAGAGTAACTCATGTTCTCAAGGCTATCAGCAACACAAAACTGACAGAAGCAACAACAACCTTGTGAGAAATAATGGGCAAAAGAAGACACAAGCTTTTATAAGGTGGTATAAGGTGGTGAAGGGTTCAAATGAAGAGGAGGGTTTCTTAACGTGTGAGGCAGAGACGACGGCCACGAGACGCATAAAATGTGGCTCCAGACAAAGGAGAGTAGAAATCAAAGCGGTTGAAGAATAACAATGGAGAAGTTTTGTTTTCAAGCTCTTGTCGTACCTGTAGAGTGCCGGTCCTTGTGCTCTATCGTCTTGGATGACGGACACGTGGCTTTGAAAAAATTTGATGAGAATGCTTACCTTGAGGGGAAATTCTATATGCACCCTCCCCTTATGCTGAGCACACCCACATCCATTGTGAACAGTGTCGTCACTGTTCACAATTCCCCTTATGCTGAGCACACCCACATCCATTGTGAACAGTGTCGTCACTGTTCACAATAGATGTGGGTGTGCTCAGCACATATAAGGGGTGCATATAGAATTTCCCTACCTTGAGTCAATGGAGGAAAGTCACCAAAAACAGAGGTATGGATGGAATCTGTAACCTCTGCGGCTTTAACCTAGAGAAGTCCTTGGTGAAATCCTTAGTAGGGTCCATTTATTAGAATCGAAGCCGTTCAAAGTAAACTCCCCACATATATATGGGGATATCCTCAAATTTCATCAACCGGAGATTTTTCCACCATTGGTTTGACCATTTGATAAAAAGCATGAGAATGAATATGCATATGATTGTGTCAATCACGTTTATTAATCAAATGGTCTACGGTGAATTCAATAACGGAAAAATTCTAATTGATGTAAAATTTGGGGACACCTTTGTATTCATATTCCTACAAGATTTTTATTTTTAAATAGTTCGGATTTCAGTAGATGGGTTGTTAATCTAATATGATTAACATCCAATCATTTGATCTAATGTTATTAGGACAGATTTAAATAACCACTATTTAATCTCATAAATAAAAATAAATTGTACTTGGCACCATGAGAATGAGAGTCATGCGAGAAGATCTCCTTCAGTTGATGCTCCCTTTCTTGAGGATTTAAATCTCCTTCAGCGGACGACTCCATTTCTTAATGATTTACTATATTCCTTTACTATGCTTTCCTACGTGATTTACTATGCTTTACCATATTCCTTTACTATGCATTTCAAGATATCGGTATGGAGAAGAGTTGTAACCCCTTAACCCTATTCATAGGATTTCTATGATACTCTCTTAATTTCCATTATGGAATGATCTTGCAATTTGATTTTAGATAAGCTCATGAGTCAGCAGATAAAACTCTTAACAAGATTAAAGATATTATTTTAGGCTGAATTATGTCCATGCGATATATGATAAATATGGAGTTATCCTAACCGTGGTTATCCAAGTCAGACCCTTATCTAGTTGTGTGGTCATGTGGGCCATGCTTTTAGAACTCCAACATCCTCTCACATGGTCTATATGACCACGACTTTATTAGAAATCCAACATCCTCCCACTTGGTTCATATGACGTCACTTTCAGAAATCCAACATCATCCCACTTGGTCCATATCACCACATAAATTGCTCCACATTATTTTAGCCAGTGATCACAATCTTAATTTTCTAATCTTATTTATTATGCTACCATTAATTCTATGATTAAATAATGTTACCAATGCGAATTATGACGGTCACACATCATTATAACTATGTGTTTCCTTCCATGTATTACATTAATAAGCAACATCATTAAACCAAGTCTGTAATTGAGACAATAGGGTCTTTTTATGAAAATCCTTGTAATTGGTTACACTGTAATGTCATATCTTTTATATCTTGCTTTATTCAAATAGTATCACATATGCATTCAATAAATAAAGGAGGACCACGAAATCACCAAATTTGTATTAACTAAAATGATCAATCTCAACAGTGTCTTTAAGTATGATTATCTTTACTAAGACAATTCAATAAGTCCCATGTCAACAACATGTCGCTTAAATACTTTTGGCGCCAATGCCTTAGTTAAAGAATCAACAATCACGAAGTCTGTAGACATACCTTCATTAGACACCAGATCTCGCACTTTCTCGTTTAAGATTAGGTATTTGACTTCCTAACACTTGGATTTGCTTGAGCATTTGTCATTTCTAGCAAATCTTGTTGTTGCAGTATTATCGCAATAAATTATCCACCGGTGTGAACAGTGGAACATAACTTTTCCATTAGTATGAACAATGAAAAACTTGTATTCACTAAAGATATGAGGAAGAAGAAGACGTGAGGAGTGACGCTAGTGCCGCCTAAATTTTCTTAGGCACCACTATCGTCTCTAAAAAAAGTACAAAAAAAAAAAAAAAAAAAGTGGTGGGAGGACCAAATTTGTGCTCTACAATCTGCTGGGACCCTTCATAAGGAATTGCCAAATTTCGGGATTTTTCCTGTAAAATCCTCAAAAAATAATTTACTTATTTTTTAATTTTAACTTTTTCTCTACACCACCACCGATGATCAAATCTGATGCTAACAAAGTCACGGAGCCAAGGGGTCCAAGTGGGGCAACTACCACACCTCAAACTTTTTAGAAGTTCCCATGTGTGCCCTTGATTGAACAGATAAAATGAAGTTCAGAAAATCTGATTGTGCGAGTTTCATAATTTGGATAAGGTGGGATGGTGACATTGCAAAATCTGATTGGGAACTTTCATGATCATCACATTTCATAATTGAAAATTCTGATTAAATAAGGTCGAATGGTACGTGATATTGGATGCATAAGGTATGTAAAAACCAAATCCGGATTGAAGTAAACAAGTACATGCAACTGAAGAAAACAAAACCAAGTACTATCCGGAACCATTTTCGAATAGTATGTCTCCCGCCCAAACCCACCTACCTTTTCCGTCCACCTCCACCGACAAACCTCCGCCCCACCAACCTTTTCCGTTCACCTCCACAGACCAACTACCGTCCCACCAACCTCCTCCAATTGCCACCTCCATCCAGCCTCATCTGCCTGCCCCTCACCCATTTCTTCCCTCCCCCTCCTCCGTACAGACTATGTTACCGCCTGCTCCCCATCCTCTCCTTCCCTTCCCTTCCACTGACCAGCCTCTGCATGGCCTCTCGCACTCTACCCCCAGCAGTCTTCAACCTCTCTCCTTACAGCCACATAACTTCCCCCCTCTTCCCACCCAGACCCCCCCCCCCCCCTGACTCCTCGAGCTTTCCCTTCTACAGCAGCAAGCTCTTCAGCCCCTTTCGCCAACCCGGTCAGACCTGGTTCTCAGAGCTGGCCACTAGCTATCAACCCCTCCCCCTTTCCTCCTCCTCATCAATCGTATGCTAACCTGTTCTCTGCTCCTCAATCCCCTCTTCTCTCCTGCCTCCCAGCGTCTCTTTCTTCTCCAACTTGGATCAATGGTAAGCCTTCCTTAACTATCCCTCAATCAATGCTTAACTCCAGTAAGGAGTTTTTCTCCTTTGCTGTTATAGGCAAATTTGCTAGCAGACGCCCCTCCCTTGAATGGGTGGAAGCAAAAGCTAAGCTCTGGCCACTAACCAGGCCCTGTATGATCTCCCTTACCAACAAAGGCCACTTCCACTTCATCTTCATATTCAACTCTCCAGAAGATAAAGCCTCCATCCTCAATCTCTCTCCCCTCTCCATTGACAAGAAAAAAGTCTTCTTCTCACCCTGGTCCCCTGGGCAAGATGAATCAGTTTGGCCTTCCTTAGCTCCAGTCTGGATTAGATTGACAGGGCTTCCTTACCACTGTTGGAGTCAAAACATCATCCTCTCCCTAGCCAACTCAATAGGGCAGCCAATCAAGCTTGACAACATAACAATGGCACAGCGTATTCTTTCCTTTGCTAGAGTCCTTGTGACTGTAGATCTTTCTAAACCTAAGCCTACCTCCATCTTGGTTAACTTTCAAGGGGAAGGAGAACTGGAAATCTCAGTAGACTATGAGAACTGTCCCTGCCCCATATGCCTCTCCCCAGGCCACAGTCAATTAAACTGCCCCCACTCCAGCAATACCTCAGTTAGCAACCTCTCCTCACCAGCCTTAGTCTCCTCCATAACCAGTACCCAGACCCCTGCCACCTCTAGTATCTCCTCTTCCCTTAAACAAAGTCTCTCTATCTTTACCTTCTGCCACCCTAATCATCACCCAGAACCTCTGGACAATTCATCAGCCTTTGGTTCTTACTCTGGTTGCCCTCTCCCTCCCTCTCTCAAGCCTTCAGGCCATGACCCTAGTGTAATTCTCTCAACCCCTCTGGCTTCCCCTGTAGGCCCTCCCCTCCCCCCCCCCCCCCCCCTTCCAACCTAGGGCCTGTTCTTTCCTCCATCTCTCCCAATTCCGAAGCAAACACCTCCCCTGTTCTGAGCCTCCAGGAACCCAATCAGATGCCCAATCCTCCCTCCATCAATGACTTCCCTTTTGAGGTAGTCTCAGCCATTCTTCAGAAAGCTGCTACTCCAACCTTAGACACCTCTAACCCCTTCTCAATCCTAGAACATTATTCGTTTCTAGACCCAGTAGATAACCCCTCTATCTATGGCCGCAACCTCCAAGCCTTCTCTGAAGGTAATTCCTCCACTGAGGTCCCCCCCTGGATTCGAGTCCCCCCCTGAGCCACCTGTTCCTTCCTCTCCCTCAGCTCTAACCCCAGCTGATCCTAGCTCCCCCAGCTCTAGTTCAGTTGTCCCAGTCCCTCCTCATTCAATCAGCCCAAGCTCCCCCCCAGGAAACTACAGTTGGCAACCCCCTCCCAAACATCAACTCCAGAGGAAGACTTAGGAAAGGGAAGAATTCTTCCCTCCCAGCTCCCTCTTCTGGCCCAATAACTAGGGGATCTAGAGGCAAGAAACCCCCCCCCCCCAACCCTTCCTCATGTTAAAAGTCCTCTACTGGGATTGTAGGGGCATTGCAAATAGCCCCACCCAACGCGCCTTGGCTAACATGATCCGCAAACACTCTCCCAATCTCATTTTCATTTCAGAACCTATGACTCCCTTCTCCCTTGCTATCTCCACGAGCTGGAACAGGTTAGGCTTTGATACTCTCCACTCCAATACCCCCTCAGCTTCCTCCTCAATTCCAAACCTTTGGTGCTTCTCCAAATCCTCTCACCATCTCTCCACCAAGGTAAACGACTCCTCCTCTCAACACCTCTCCATGCTCCTTCTCAATAACACTACTGGCCTAACTTCCATCATAACTGGAGTCTATGGTTCCACCAACCCTGCCCTTAGAAAGGACCTCTGGGCTGTCCTCATTGACTCCTCCTCATCTACCTTGCCTTGGTGGTTTATAGGGGACTTCAATGCTACCCTCAGCCATGCAGACAAGCTAAGTATCCGCCAGCCTACTCTCTCCTCTCTCAAAGCTTTCCAATCAGCAGTGCTGCAAGCAGGCCTCCAAGACACTAAATTTGTAGGAAATAGGTTCACCTGGTCTAATAATAGACAAGGCTGTTCCTATGTGGCAGCTAGGCTTGACAGAGCTCTTGTTAATTCCTCCTGGTTTAGCCATTTCCGTGACCCCACAACCCATCATCTTCCCAGAATTTCATCTGATCACAGTCATATCCTCCTAGCACACCACATCCAAGCTCCTCTCTCAACCCCCCCCCCCCCCCTTCAAATTTGAAAACAAATGGTTGCTCCAACCCTCCTTCCTTGACACTGTTCAATCCAGCTGGGATTTGCCCATTGAGGGTGACCCCCAATTCATTCTAGCCAAAAAACTCAAAGCTCTCAAGCAATCCCTTAGACTATGGAGCAAGTCCACCTATGGCAACCTAACCCAGAACATCAAAGTTGCAGAAGACAAAGTCCTTTATAGCCAATTGCGCCATGATTCAGATCCCTCAGACCTCTCCAGAGAGGCTCTTCAGTCAGCCAAATCTGAACTCCATGAGGCCCTCTCTGCCCAAGAAATTCACTGGAAACAAAGGTCCAGAATTAGATGGCTGAAAGAGGGTGACAAAAACACAAAGTTTTTTCACCTTTCCGCTAAGGCCAGGAGCTCCTTCAACTCAATCCACCACCTTTCCATAAATGGCTCCATCACAGAGGACCAAGATACCATTCAAGCCCACGTAGTGGACTTCTTCTCCAACCTCTTCAAGTCCCAGGATAGCCATCCAAACCCCTCCCTTTTCCAAATAAATAGCCCAAAGGTCTCAGCTGCAGAGAATTCCCTCCTTACCTCCATTCCTTCTCTAGGAGAGATCAAAGCTGTTGTCTTCTCTCTCAACAAGAGCAGTTCCCCTGGGCCTGATGGATTTAATGGAGCATTCTTCACTACCACCTGGAGTATCATAGGCCAAACAGTCTCTTTAGCAGTCCAACACTTTTTCAAATCCAGAAGAATCCTCAGGGCTTCCAATACCTTCCTTCTAGCTTTAATTCCCAAGACCAAATCTCCAACTTCCTTAGCTGACTTCAGACCAATTAGCTTGCTGAACTTCTCCTACAAAATCCTCTCTAAAATTCTCTCCACCAGGCTCTCCTCTATAATTCCTAACCTGATCTCCCATCACCAAGCTGCATTTATCAAAGGCAGAAGTATTCAGCAACACTCGGGTCTGGCTTTCGAACTTTTCCAGAAACTGAACTCCAAGTTTAGCAAAGGTTCTTTCTGTCTCAAGCTTGACATTTCCAAAGCTTTTGATAAGCTGAATTGGTCCTTTCTCTTTGCTGCTCTCCAATTCTTCAACTTCTCCGAAGGCTGGATCTCGTTGATCAAAGAGTGTATCTGCACTTCCAAGTGTTCAGTGCTCCTTAATAGAATGCCCCAAGGTTTCTTTAGTTCCTCCTGTGGCCTCAGGCAGGGAGACCCTCTGTCTCCTTACCTCTTTATTTTAGCTGAAGAAATATTGAGTCTCCACTTGCAAAATCTTCAAGACCAAGGCCTCTTCACCCCTCTCTAAGATCCCTTTCACCCCCTGCCACTTGCTATATGCAGATGATATCCTCATTCTAATGAAAGGGGCTGCCTCAAGTGTTCTAATCCTTCAGGACCTTCTGGAGTCCTACCAGTCTGCAGCAGGTCAATTTTTTAACCTCCAGAAAAGCCACCTCTTCCTTGGCAAATGCAGCTCGAGAAGAAAGAGAAGAATCAGTTCTGTTCTTGGCATCCAAGAAGCCTCTTCTCACCTTAAATTCCTGGGCACTCCGATCTGCAATGGGACTCCAAAAAGGAGACACTTCCTCCCTCTGCTAGACATAGTTCAGTCCAAACTCTTTGCTTGGAAAGCCAACTTTCTGTCTTTTGCAGGTCGACTAACTCTCATTAAGCATGTAATCTCTAGTCTTCCAATTCACCTGGCTGCCATAATTCCCCTACCAGCTTCAATTTGCAAAGAGATTGAGAGGCTCATGAGGCATTTCCTCTGGTCAGGTAACTCCCTCACCCACAAGCTCAATTATGTCAGCTGGGCAACAGTCACCCTTCCAAAGGCAGAAGGAGGCTTGGGCATAAGGAGAATAGCAGATGTTAACACAGCTTCCTTCATCAAGCTTGGGTGGCAAGCTTCCACCTCTAACTCTCTCTGGTCCAAATGGTTCAAGAACCGCTACTTCAAATTCCGTCCCATTTGGAGCTCTGAGAACTCTACCATTGGCTCTTGCATTTGGAAACACATCCGCCGGTCAGCTGCAACCATCCATCAAGGAAGCTCTTGGATTTTTGGCAATGGCCAGAGCATAAACGCCTGGCACGATTCCTGGACTGCAGATGACCCAATCTCCTCTAGCTTTCCTGGTCTACTATACCCAAGGGACCAACGACTCTCTTCTCTCTTCCAAGCTGGATCCTGGGTCATCCCTGCATACTTGCCAACTACTGTTCAGCAGCACCTTCATCATCTCCTCAAGGACCTCTCTCCCAACCTTGCTACTAGAGACTCCCTCAGCTGGAGAGACCCTCCCGATGGCAATCTATCCCTGTGCATTGCATGGCAGAAAATTAGGCACAGAGGCCAGACTCTCCCTTGGCCAAAATTGATATGGAACAACATCTCCCCCCCCCCCCACAGAGTAAAATGCTTTGGTTGGCGTCTGATGCACAACAAAATTCCCACTGATTCTTGGCTGAAACGTCTGGGCTTCTCCCTTGCATCCAGATGCATCCTCTGCTGCGCTGTAGAAGACTCAGTGGGCCATCTTTTCTTCTCTTGTGATCTAGCAAAAGCCATATGGTCCTGGCTTCTTCAAGTAGCAGGGGTTCCTCCTACAATCAGCTACTCTGCCTCGTCTATTTGGAAGTCTCTCTCTAAAGACAATGATGCCAAAGGGTCCAAATACATGGCTGCCATCCTCATCACAGCTCTCTACCACCTTTGGAAGGCTCGTAATGAAGCCATCTTTGCTACTCGCAACCCCTCTCTCCACTCTACTCAAGGCCAAATTCAAGAAGCCATCTCCTTCTCCATGAAGCAGATGACTTCTCCTTTTGTAAGCATCCAGCTCAGTGCCCTGTTTGCTTCCTTGAGAATTGCCCCTGGTGCCTAATCTGTTGGGTTCAGGTGCTCTCTCCCTGCTCCTGGTGTTTGGGCTTGCAAGCCCCTCCCTTTTTTTCTTTGCTTGTTTTTATTTTGTTTTTTTGGGGGCCTGTCCCTTACATTCTTTGTATTCTTGTTTCTCCTTCCCTCTTCTTTTTAAATATAATTACCCTTTCAGCAAAAAAATAATAATTCGGATTGAAGTAAATATTGAACAATCTCATGAATAAAATGAGATTTTGGGGCTACATGAGATCTAAGCCTGTTTGGCAACCAAGACATGCATATGGATTACATGAGATGGACCCAAACTAGGGTTTAAAACTCCTGATAGACTGGATTCTTATCTAAAGTTGCAAGTTCATTGGACTCTTTATTTTCCCAGTTAATAGTTTGTATGAATATATTTTGTGTACATGTCAAGCACAACCAATAAAATCATAAAACATATATTTCACCTGAATATATCTCCACAACCTAACCATGGAAGGTGATAGGCATAATGGATATATATGTCATATAAATCACCACCATCATCACTACCATCACCACTAACAAAGCCCTGTCCCAACCATGTTGGGTCGGCTAAATGGATTGTTTACATTTCTTGAAATATATCCTTATTACTTCCATCGATGTGAATATACATATAGACAATTGATTAAGTGCACAGGGTGCATGCAGATCTAATAGCGCATGCCACCTAATGAGGCCCACATAATCACCAAACCGAACAGAGACACCACCTTGAATGTCACCGATCCCATTTTTTTATACCAATCCGAATAGGTGATTGAGATACACAACCTTGATGGGTTGCTGAGTTGCTAGAAGAGGAAAAGAAAATTGAGTGAGTAGATTGGAGAAAAAATGGTGATGATTTGGGTATAAGTTCTTCCATCTTTGGAGAAGATAAATAGGCTTTGAAATGTAATGCCTACCAAAGACTATTTGATATTGAAGATGCTATAAATGTCTGGAAGAATCAAATCTTGAATTTGAAGAAAATGAAACCACAACTCTATAAGGAAATGAGTGCTTTAATCATAACAAAATCAAAGAATAAAGGATCTTGTATGTTTTTAAAATTATGAAGACTAGAAGGTAAAAAAAGGACCGATTGATGATTGATATATATATACAAGTGTTTGCAGAAATGGACACTTTAGAATGATTTGAAGAGAAAGAAGTAACAACTCGTTAAATAAGAGATGGGCTCTTTATTATGAGCAGAATCTTCAAACAAGAGGGGATACCTGTAATATATATCTATAGAAACTTATGATAGGAGGCAGTAAAGACAGATCCTTTGATAAATGGGAGAATAGTATTTTCTTCTTAATACTTTCTCTCCTCTTTGATTTGTTACTTATAATATTTAGAAGTACAAGGAAAAAGGCAACACACAGTACTCATTGCTTTGAAAACCGTGTGGTTCAATGATTTGATGATTTGCTTTCCATATTTGTTGAATCTCTTGGCTGGATGTATCTTGGACAAATTGTTTGTGTAATCTCCTTTCCATATAGTGTAGATATGCATGGATTGCTTTTGAGAGAATCCTGGTTGACCGGGTCTATTGATTCTTGCAAATCCCGAAAGATTGTGAGTCAATCACCTTGGAAGAGTTCTTATGTTGATTGACTCTATCAGCCCCCCTCAAGCTGGTGTGTGATAAGGCATGAACACCCAGCTTGGTCCGTAGATCAATAAAGGAAGAGCGAGGAAGAGCTTTTGTAAAGACATCTGCAAGTTGATGAGTGGATGGAACAAAGCGTTTGATAAGAGAACCTAAAGCCACCTTTTCCCTGACAAAATGAAAGTTCAACTCAATATGCTTTGTTTGTGCATGAAAAACTGGATTTATAGTCATATATAATGCACTGATATTATCACAAAATAACGACGGTGTACGAATAAGAGCAATGCCAATATCCCGTAACAAAAAAGACAAGAAACTCTATCAATATCTTCTAATCTACACTTTGGTTAAGAAGACAAGAAAAGCAAAATGACAAGGGAGATAGCTTCCGAAAGTGCCGACACCACTTAACCATTAGTGTGTAGGCCATATCCACCATCTTGTTCTTGTGTATATATTTCACACATGATTAATTCAATCATGCATCTCACTCTAGTTGGAGTATAATTTGGGGCATTGCCTAAACATAACAAGGCATACTATATGAGTGAATTCGATCATATAAAGGTAGGCCCTGTAAAGGTTAAATTGGGTGTAAGTTTTGCTCCATACCAACAATCATTGAGGATTTTCTTTTAGAGTTTTTCTGCCCCCCGAAAAAAAAAGTAGTTTCTTAGTAAAAAGGAACAAAAATAAATGAATAAATTAATAATCTCTATAAACATCAATAATTGCCAGATACTTTCAATTCAACCCAAAATTTCCCGCCAATATCAGTTCATCGAGGGATTGTTTGTTTGATGGAATTTCAAGCAATGGCTTCGCATGGAACGGGTTAAATTTTAAAAAGTGTAGTTGAAGATCATTATGAGCATTAAACAGTGTATTGAGGAAATGCTTGTTTGCATAGAATTCATGAAGACACTGAAATTCATAATCAAATGAGCTTCATCAATGGATTGTTAAAGAGGTTGAGGGTGAAGGATATGAGATCAAGAGTCAAGCATATGAAGTGGAGAGGTAGATAGGACATTGACTTTGGTAAATATTTAATTAATAGGGAGATGGTTGGCCATTCATTTTCCATCTCCCATTTATTACATTGCCATTAAAGGGGAGGTTATTTCATGGTCTTTTTTTTTTATGTATCTTTGATTCTTCATTTTTAATGACTTACATGAAAGGAACTTGCTGGTCCCAGATGGGTGTCGGAACCAAACTCGTCGAGAACCTTATGCTTTCCGGTGTGGGGTAGACCTGCAAACTTGCTGTGAATACTCTCAGATCTACTGGATGATCAAGCAAGGGTTCCGATCTCCCTTATATAGAGCAAAGAGTCTAAACCCGATCCAAACTCTACTACCAAGAGTTTGATCCTTATCTGACTCAACTAGATCAAGACTTGTTGGGAGTTCATCTACGGCACACTGTCGGGCTCAATCTATCGTGGGTCCAATGGCAATCGGGCCATACAATTTTCCTAACAATCTCCCACTTGGCACGAATGCCATGTAAATCAAACGTGTTAATGTACATCAACATATCTTCTAGTCCCTACATACATCTCCAGCCTAGTAAAGCCTTAATGAGGGGAATACATGTCAATTCCACCAGTGGGATCCTTGAGGTTGAAATCTTAAATTTCTCTCCCACATTTTAAATATACAGATATCACAATTCAATATCATGAGGGATTGTGGAATTATGGTTCCATTCATTGATGTAATGGCAGACTCATAACATTTGCACCAGCTCACCGGTTCTTACTAACTTCAAATATCCATGAAGAGATCTAACCTGATGGTCACTTAGTTTACTGCATCGCAGGTTGTATCATACCTTCTGTTCGCAATAGAGCTACCATGTCTGTTTTCTTTAAACCATAAAATCAAGACCTTTGCCAATGGGTTAAAATATAACTAGACATGAACTCCCTCTCGTCCAAATCATCATCCCAAGAAGCAACCATACAACCATGCAGTTCCTAGACATCAACCGTACCACAAGAACGGTGTAGCAAATGTTTTTTATATACCCAGATTCCTCTTATTCACTTTCCATAATAGGCACACCCGGATAACTTAGGAATTTGATTATGAGACCAACGGTGATCCATTTCCGATCTCATAAATCCAGAATTACAACATTATATGCACGATGAGGATGTCATGCATTATACACCTCCCACTATCCTCGAGTAAGGCCTGTCTCCGGTCATGAGCATGTCCTTCTCACTAATGGGATCCTGATTGTTGGACAATTTCATACACATACAAATGGAAGTGTCAATTGGCTTGCACATCTCTATGTCCAACTGTTTTAACACAACGTCCTACTCGGACCCATGCGATAAAGTCCATACCAGATTCGGCTTACATGGTTGCTGTATATACCCAGTACATCAGGCTTTAACTCATGTTTTCTATCTCGAATCAAGACTTCAATACTGTTGCTTGGAGATTGCTTCTAATTCGCCACCAACAATCAATGCCATCCAATGACAAATATATAACTACTCCCACTGCTTTGACCTAAACGCATATCAAATATGCCGGGGATAAACTAATTTCACGTATGGCCTCGTAAAATTCTCATGTTAAAATAATTTGTACACATTTATCTTCATGATCTTTGCACCAACAAATCCGTAGATTACATGTAAAACTTTTCCTACTTTTCGTCGTTTAGGAACACAGCCTTTACATTCACCAAGTCCAATTACAGATTCTTACAATCAACCATTGCCCTTAGGATTCACATGAATAGGAATTTATGCCTGGAGAGATAATCTCCACGTAATCAAATCCTTCAATTTCTAAATCCTTGTGCCACCCATCCTGCTTATCTACCAATCTGTCATTGTCGTTTTATATTCACCTATATAGTGTATAGTCAATCACCATATTGCATAGATTGACAACAAATGACAAATTAAGATCTTGCACGATTTTTACCAAATAACTGCACCAATCATCCAACCACGTCGAATGTTATCAATTCTATAGGACTCCCAATAACCTGGGTTGTTCATTTTCAAGTGGGCCCTGGCCAGGACTTATACTTCCAATGCTGTCAACATTGAAACTCCTACTTTCCGCAACACCCTCCATCCTCAGAGATGTTGTGGTGCATCTTTACGATTTGTATGGGATCCACAAATAAGCATACATTTCAAACTGTGGTTATAATCCGATATTCGTGACTGATCACAAGATATCTCTTTGGATGATTCAATTTATCAACGAAAGAATGATTTTCTTCATTTCCAGTTGCAATTGGTATTATAATTGTGGCCCGCAATAGTTTGAGTACAACACATCCCCACAATGTCATAGGTCAAGTTTTTAGGTTTGACACCAGTCCATAACTCATAAATGGGTCTATGGGCTAAATTTTAGGAGGTGCCCGACTCAATATATATTGTGCACTCAATAATATCCCCCCTTTACAGCACACAGCCGAAGATACGTGTAGTGTTAACATGGATCTAATATATCCCAACATAAAATGATTTTTTTTTTAAATTCCAACCACACCATTTTAGCTGTGGGGGTGTACAGAATCAAATATAAATGTATGATCCTCTCCATGCACAATATTCTTGAATCTCTCATAGGTATACTCCCCCACTTAACGGATCTCGTCCATTAACTTTTCAGCCTTATTGGCCTATGACTCAGCAGCATACCACTCAAAACAACTTTACAGTGCCACAAGCTTATATCATATCAGATAAATTTAAATGTATTTGCTAAAGTCACCAATCAGAATAACAAATCACTCCCAACCATTTAAATTGGACAAATGAAACGGTCAGCATATTTTAGAGTGTATGAAGTAATACCGGAAAAAGGGTATACAGTCATTTCCACATAGACATAGTTCCAATGTACCAAGGTCAGGTAAAGGTGTCATCTCAACCAGTCCATTTATTCTGTCTTTGTTGATGTGTCATATTTTCAATGCCATAAGTGTGCCAAACCACACATCCAACACATACAGAAAGATTAAAACTAGAAGATTTATATATTACAAGCTATATCAAGCAAGTAAATATCATCTCAGAAATCTAAAAAAAAATTTACAACAATCTCCCTTGCATGCAAATCACAACTATACTGTATCAGAACAAATTTTCTTGATCTATTCTATCACTAGTTGTGTCACAACCCGGGCTCGAGGACCAATAATCCCGAGCCGTGAACCCATACTTACTCCTATAAACTCCGAATTAACCAAAGTTAAAACGGAATCCACAAGAGATAACATTCTCAATTTCCTGTCAAATACACCATTTTGCGGAAACATTTATATTTGACAACATCAATTTACGATTTACATGTATACAAAATAAATTCCTTTATACATGTATCATTTCTGTCATTTGCTTGTCAATCACAGCATCTTCAACACACAATGCAGATGACAATTAATTACATTTCAAAATGAATATATAAAATAACTTCTTAAAATATTTTTCAAAATGTTCTAACTCTTTCTCGCACTCGAATATCCATATCAAATGGTATCCCGTCTGTTCCATTCTTTTAATCCTCCTGGAGGAACCGGAGCGGTCTCCTTCGCTGCTGCTGGGGTCGCTGCGAGACCGGCAATGGCAATCGGACCTGTAATGCCATCAATAACATCAATGAACACAACGATTCAACAATGCATAAACAGATCTTGTAATAGCACATGTTACTACATTCACTGAACTCATTCAATTTATTTAGTAACAATTCCAATTCTAGACAATTTTAGATAATTCCTAGAATGACAATAGGTGAACACAAAAGTCAATTAATAGACATATACAAAATGGTCACTATCATAGCATTCATTTCATTTCATTTCATTGCATTGCATTTCATTTCGATTCATCTTCCAAATAGAAGGCATCAATCAATACCCATAGATATGATCGGAATTGTGGGACTTACCAATGTCCAGGCCAGGCATAACTGACATCACCACGGAGCTCCGGAACGCCCCAAATCCATCTACTGCAGTAGGTATAGTCATTTGTTTCATTTATCAATTAATTGAACTCATTTAAAGATCCAATACAATAGCTAGGTAGTGTCAAACTCAAGAGTCAATACTTTCCAATGAGCAATCCATTTCTGGATTCAATTCGATTCAATAATTCCCTTCATGACGAGGGAAGGGAATAACAGTACTACCAATCTCACTAGATTATAACAGAATGATACAATGAGAGGATTTACTAATCATTTATGGTTATACTTAATTCTATATCAAAACTAAACAACCATTTATGTGTAATCATTGGTTACCAAATGCACGTGAAATTCTCGATGGGCATCATATTTATATATTTAATATGTGCATTATTATTATAGTCTCCGTAATTATCACCCATGGTAGTTTAGTCTTAAAACTAATTTAGGGAGTACTTATAATCACAAGAAGTACTCCAAGTCCATGAAAAAATCCAAAATCCACTGAGTCCGGTCAATTGGCCAGATTTTCACTCACAATTAATGTCTTGACTTGTATCAGGTTCGCTCTAAGCGGACTCAAATAGAAAGGGGTTCGCTCGAGTGGACCCAAACAGAAAAATGTTCGCTTGAGCGGACTTATTGTTCGCTCGAGCGGACCCAAACAGAAAGGTGTTCGCTCATGCAAACTTATTGTTCGCTCGAGCGAACCCATTGAAATTCCAGCCCGAAATTTCGATCCCATCTTCCTTCTTCTACTCTCCTTTCTCCATTATATTTCTACAAACTGCAATAGACATTGGAACCTCCTGTTCCCTCCTCATACATCATCCATCCACAAAACAATACTTCTAATCATCCATTAACCATTTCGATCAATCCATAAATAATTCCAAAATTCAATGGAAAATGCACAAAATCCAAATCCAAGGAAATTCTATGAACTTCTACAATGATTACCACTAATCACAAACAACTGTTTATGCTTACCTCTTTTGAAGTTTAGTGGCAAAAGCCCCTCCCCCCTTTTTCCTTAGCTTGGTTTGACATAATCTTCCCCCAAACTCAAACCCTAATCCATGAAACATGCAAATGAAATCCTATGAGCCATTTATGCTAGAAATCTTTACAAACCAACCAATAGAAATTGAGAGTTCTATAAAAGCGCTTATCTACTTACTTGTGGTTCAAAGGAAAGGATTTTTGAGATCTTTCTCGAGCTCTACACTTCAATAATGGGGAAAAAATGGCTTGAGGAAGAAAATGAAGATGGAGCCCTCTGTCAAGACCACTCGAAAACCTTCCAAGATCACACTTGGTGAAGAAGAATGGAAGAGAAAAGAAGAAGATGAAGGAGATGAGCCTAGGGTTTGCTTGAGGTGAAATGAGAGAATGAATTCATCTCATTCTAATATAAGAGTCTCTCACACTAAAACCCCCTTTTATTGAGTCTAATTACATTTTGAGTCAAATTAAGCCTCATTTGATCGATTTGAATCGCGCCTACTATGAAAGTTAATGTACTACTCGAGATACTTTGATCATTAATCTTCATTAACTCAATTACCCATGCTTAATTAGCATTAATCCCAATTAATTAGCCTCAATCACGATTAGTTTGGGTCGGGGTGTAACATTCCCCTAAACTTTTAGAACCATTCGGTCATCCGAATGCAATACAATTCAATAGTCAATTAAAATTCAAACTTACCTGAACGAATAGCTCAGGATACTTTTGAGTCATTTGCTCTTCAAGCTCCCATGTAGCTTCGCTGGGATCATGATGAGCCCAAAGGACTTTAACCCATTTGATTGTCCTCGTGTGAAGGACTTGCTCATTGGTATCAATAATTTGGGTCGGCTTCTCAACATATGTGGTATTTGGCAAAACTTGGATCTCTTCATGCTGAATGACATGCGAAGGATTTGCTACATACTTTTGAAGCATCGACACGTGGAATACATTGTGAATACCATGAAGCTCTGATGGAAGCTCTAGGCGATAAGCTACATCTCCAATTCTGCTTTTAATCTTGAAAGGTCCGATAAATCTGGGTGAAAGTTTGTCTTTTTGTCCGAACCGGATAGTACCTTTCATTGGAAAAGTCTTCAAGAATACCTAGTCATCAATGGCGAACTCCATATCACTCCGACGATTGTCAGCGTAGCTTTTCTTCCTTGAGCAAGCCACCTTTAATCTATCCTGCACTTTCTGAACTCTCTCTGTTGTTTCAGCAATTATAGTAGGACCATGGAAACTCCTTGTTCCAACTTCTTCCCAACTAACTGGAGTCCTACATCTTTCACCATATAATGCTTCAAAAGGTGTCATTTCAATGCTAGAGTGATAGTTGTTGTTGTACGCAAATTCGCACAACGCTAAGTGTTCATCCCAATCATTGTCAAAATCCATAATATTGGTACGAAGCAAATATTCCAAAGTCTGAATAGTCCTTTCCGATTGTCAATCTGTCTGTGGGTGATATGCAGTGCTAAACCGAAGTCTAGTACCCACTGAATTTTGAAATGATTGCCAAAATGTGGAAACAAACCGACTATTTCGATTTGAAACGATTGAGACCGGTGTTCCATGCAATCGAATTATTTCCCTGACAAACAACTTGGACATATCACTAAATCCCATATCTTTTCTAAATGGAAGGAAATGTGCGGACTTCGTAAGACGGTCAATGGTCACCCATACGTTGTTATGCTGCCTCCTCGTCCTTGGTAAACCAGACACAAAGTCTATAGTCAAATGCTCTCACTTCCATCTAGGTATATTCAGAGGATGAAGTAGACTAAGTAGTTTCTTATGCTCAAATTTCACACGCTGACACGTTAAGCAGGAAGACACATAACTTGCTATCTCCCGCTTCATGTTATTCCACCAAAATCTATCCTTGAGATTTCTATACATCTTCGTACTCCCAGAATGCATAGAATATCTAGTGTGATGAGCTTCAAATATTATTACTTGTTTCAATTCCTCTTGTGTTGCCACACATAATCTGTCTCTAAAATACAGAACTCCTTCCACCAACACAAAATCCGGTCTAGTTGCAAGGTTGTCCTTGATTTTCACCAATTCATGGTCTTCAAATTGTCTATCCTTGATTTCCTTGATAAGCATTGGTTCGAAGACGGACATTGCTGCAACCATTACTTTACTGTTTACCATCTCAATGGATACATCAAGATCTCTGAATCCTTCAATTAGATTCCATTCACCAACTAGCGATGCCAAGTCAATAGATTTCCGACTCAAGGCATCCGCTACATTACCCTTCCAGGTACATATGTGAAAAAAAATCATAGTCCTTGATGAGCTCTAACCAGCGACGTTGTCTCAGATTAATGTCCTTTTGAGTGAACAAGTACTGGAGACTTCGGTGATCACAAGGGACTTCAAAAGTCTCTCCGTACAAATAATGTCTCCACCGCTTCAAAGCAAACACAACCACCGCGAACTATAAATCGTGCGTCGCATAATTCTTCTCATGTTCCTTCGACTGACGCGAGCCGTAGGCAATCACCCTACCATTCTGCATTAACACGCATCCTAATCCAACACCTGAAGCGTCCTCTTCCTTCAAACAACACTAAGATTGGGGCTGAAACCAACCTCTGCTTCAAAATCTGGAAGCTGGACTCGCATTCATCATTCCATTGGAATGGAATGTTCTTCCGAGTCAACTTCGTTAACGAAGCTGCTATCTTAGAGAAGTCTTTTACAGATCTTTTGTAATAGCCTGCCAACCCTAAGAAGCTTCAAACTTCTGGCACATTTTTTGGACTCTGCCATTTGGTAATTGCTTCAACCTTAGCTGTATCAACAACTATTCCATCTCTGGTAATTATATGACCCAGAAATGTCACCTGTTGCAGCAAGAAATCACATTTCTCTAGCTTTGTATACAATCGATTATCCCTGAGTATCTGCAAAGCTGTTCGTAGATGATGTGAATGTTCTCGCTCTGACTTTGAATATACCAAAATGTCGTCAATGAAGACCACGACAAACTGGTCCAGATACGAAGCGAAAACTCTGTTCATTAAGGTCATAAAAACTGCAGGTGCATTGGTTAGACCAAAATGCATTACTAAGAATTCATAGTGGCCATATCGAGTCCTAAATGCAATCTTCTGCACATCTTTATCTTTCACTCGAATATGACGATATCCAGATCGAAGATCAATCTTGTAAAAGTAAGTTGCACTTTGGAGTTGATCAAACAACTCATCGATTCTAGGCAATGGAAATTTATTCTTGATTGTCACTTGATTTATTTGCCTATAATCAATACACATACGAAGGGTGTCATCCTTCTTCTTCACAAACAGTACAGGTGCTCCCCAAGGTGAGACACTTGGCTGGATAAAACCTTCGTCCAGTAAATCCTGTATTTGTTTCTTCAGTTCAAATAATTCCGACGATGCCATTCTATACGGTGCATTTGATATCGGTGCAGTACCCGTCACAAGTTCTATAGTAAAGTCTACTTCCCTTGCTGGATGTAAACCTGGCACTTCATCTGAAAATACGTCTAGAAATTCATAGACTACAGGAATATCCTTTAACGCCTGTACAAGCTTCTTCTCATAAATAAATGCAATATAGCCTTCACAACCACTATAGATCAATCGTTCAGCCTTAAGTGTTGAGATAAGCCTGGTATCATACTTCTTTTGAACTCTTTCAAACATCACACTGCATTGACCTCATTCACTTTAAAAGTAATGATTTTGCGAAAACAGTCTAAATAAGCCATGTATTTCGCAACCCAATCCATGCCAAATATTACATTAAAATCGTTCATTGTTAGTAACACCAAATCAGCTGGCATTGGTACTTCCCCAATTTTCACACTACATTGGAGAACATAAAACTCACACACTACTCGTTTTCCTAATGGAGTAGTTATAACAAAATCATAAGACAATTGCATTACCCGTTCTTGAATATCATAACAAAATGAATGAGTAGACCATGGGTCGAATAAAGCAATTGCACGTTTATTGTCTACCAGAATTTTACCTTCAACCACATTGGTGGCAACCTCTGCTTGTTCTCGATTTATCGCATAGGCCTTTCCTATAAGCTATGGCCTATTCTGCTATGGTTGTTGCCTTGGTTGCCATTGATGCTGCTGGCCTTGACGTTGAGGTTGCTACTGCCTTGGAGGAGCTAGTAAAGCCAACTGTTGTGGAGGAGCAGGAATCACTACTTGTCCTTGCACAGGCTGCTGATATAGAGCTCTGTTATCTCTCCTGCCTCTTGGACACTGAGTTATTCCGTGTTCCAAAAAACCACAGACTAGACATGCTCTAGTAGTCCTCCAGCATGCCTCGGTTCTATGAGCTTTGCCACAAGTCTCACAAACTGGTCTATTCTCCGTTCTTACAACGAACTTTTGTCTCTTGTTCTTGTTCTTATACTACTCTCCTCCTTTCTTAAACCAGGAGCCAGTAGTGCCACTACTTCTTTTCCTTAAATTCTCAGTCATTTCTTCTCTGTGCACCTCTTCAGCCGTAAAGGCTCTATCAACTACTTCACCAAACGTAGTGGGTTTATTAGATGCCACTACCATTTTCTTGTATGTGGGGTTCAAACCATGAAGGAACCTCTTCACCTTCTTTGCCTCGGTATTTACCAAATCAGTAGCGTACCTAGAAAATTGCAGAAAAGTGTGCACGTACACTGACACAGTCATTTGTCATTGCTTTAGATTCAGGAATTCCGATTCCTTCCTCTGTTGGATGTGCTCTGGCACGAACTTCTTTCTAAACTGCTCTTTGAAGGTTTCTCAGATGTCATTTCCTGGTGCTGCCAAGAGTGTATTACTGATACTCTTCCACCACGTTTTTGCGTCATCTCTTAACTTAGAAGTGGCAAGCGAAACCTTCTGCATTCGTGTGTAGACTATAGTACCAAACACATCACCGGTGTGTTCTAACCATTCATCTGCCAGTATGACATCTTCAGGGTCGCGGAACTCAGTAGCTCCTCTCTTCCGGAACTGCTCGTAAAGGATATTAGAATCATTTTCCTTAGATTGCACTACCACCTGTGCCCCAACATTACGAGGTGGTTGAACTAGTGGTACCAGTTGAACCTGCAATTGAGCTTGCATTTGGTTATGCATTTGCAACAAGGAAGCAATTTGGGCTTGCATACCCATCTGGGCCTCATGGCTCTTGGTCATTTGCTCTCTGTGCTAAACTTGCATAGCCACTTGTGCCTCATGGCTCCTTACTAACTGCTCTAGTATGACAGTCATCCTCAAATCAGCATCCGATATTGGAGGAGAAGGCGTAGTACTTTCATTGACGAAAACTTCAACAAAGTTATCACTCCCCGATCCAGATGCCATCTGAAAATAATAAGGAATGTGAGATATACATCTCTACTCTTCCATCCCATATGCATTACATATAGCAAAAGCACTACCACAAATCCGGGAGTGGATTTGTACGCAACTCAACATTCCTCACAACGTGCTTACAATTTTCTAAGTCTTTTAAACTTTCCATTTTTCTTAACTTAAGCACTGATACCATATAATAAGTATGTCTAAGTATGTCACAACCCGGGCCTGAGGACCGATAATCTCGAGCCGTGAACCCATACTTACTCCCGTAAACTCTGAATTAACCAAAGTTAAAACGGAATCCACAAGAGATAACATTCTCAATTTCCTGTCAAATACACCATTTTGCGGAAACAATTATATTTGACAACATCAATTTACGATTTACATGTATACAAAATAAAGTCCTTTATACATGTATCATTTCTATCATTTGCTTGTCAATCACTGCATATTTAACACACAATGCAGATGACAATTAATTACATTTCAAAATGAATATATAAAATAACTTCTCAAAATATTTTTCAAAATGTTCTAACTCTTTCTCGCACTCGGATATCCATTTCAAATAATATCTCGTCCGTTTCATTCGTTTAATCCTTCTGGAAGAACCGGAGCGGTCTCCTTTGCTGCTGCTGGGGTCGCTGTTGGACCGGCAAGGGCAATCGGACCAGTAATACCATCAATAACACCAATGAACACGACGATTCAACAATGTATAAACAGATCTTGTAATAGCACATATTACTGCATACAATGAACTCATTCAATTTATTTGTTAGGAATTTTGTGTATTGCAATTTGATGGATGCATTATCATTTTAGCATCATTTGATTTACACACACATGCATTGATTTAGAAAATCTTGAAATCTTGATTTACACATGCATTGTTTTTAAGACTTGTAAAAATATTGATTTATGCATGTTTTGATTTTTAACTTGGATGCATTTTTATTTGAAAAGAAGTTTTACCAAATCAAGCTAGTCTATGTTTTAAATCTTTCAAACCTCTTTAGGCCTTTTGTGTTTCATGGTTTTAATCCTCTTAGTTTGATTTAAACCATGTTTCCAAGTTTGATTCAGTGGCCCAAAAGTTCCCTTCAAGAAAGACTTTGAAAAATGCAAATTTAGGGAATTTTGGTCCCAGGCCCGGGTCGACCCGCAGTGGGCTCGGTCGACCGGGGCAAAGAGCTGTTGGCTCTTCCAACAGTCATTTTTCTGACCGTTTGAAGCCAGGTTGACCTAGCTCTGTACCAGGTCGACCGAGCACTCGCAGAAACCCACTTTTTGGGTATAAATAATGGCTCATTCCAAAAGAAATTTAGAGGATCTAAGGGATACTCCTTGAGGTGTTTTGAGGCAAATCAAAGGGGAATGAGCTAAGGGATGAAAGGGGTCATTAGGAAAGGTAAAGCTTGGATTAATGAAGTTAAATCTCTAAGTAAGCTTTACTTTTCTTAATCATATGTTTTCATGCTTTGCTTTATTTTTGGTAAATCTTTTGTAGCATGATAAACTATGATTTGTTGTATCCTTAACATGTATATGTTTTTTAATTGATTTATTGTTTTGGATGCTTCACCTTGATTCAATCCAAATAGTACTTAAATTGGTATATCTAAGTAAATCATTTGAAATTATATGTAACATGATTCCTATACTTGGTTGAATCTATGGTTGTTGTTTTTCATCATAAGAAAATCTCTTTCAAATCTATCTTATGTTTTGGATTCAACAACTTCACAAATCATATGTACTTTTATTTTAAAGTTTCACAACTTGCCTTACTTTGATAGGTATATCATTTTCAAGTTGATTTTATAATTACATATGATTTGTCCCCTAATTTCAATTAAATCTATTTTTATGTTTTATGCTTATAGCATACACATATTGAGCTTCATTGTTAATTTGATTGACATCCCTATGCATCACATGTTTTGTTCTTAGAATTTCACAACTTGTTTAGAATACATATGTATATCTTTTACAAGTTATTTTTAACATGTGATTAGCATTATATCCTCAATCATAAATGTTTTTATGAGCTAAAACTTTCAAAAGCCTTAGGCATACATTTATGAGATTTCATTTTCAAATTGATTGAGGATATCATGCATACACATTGTGCATTCATCTTTGCATTTATAGTGTGTGTAGTAGATTTTCATTTTCATATCCGCCTAATTAAGAGGCATTGTAATGAGCTAAATTGTATCTCCATCAAGTGTATTATAGACACTACCTAGAGAGATAACCAACACTTTGGTTGAAGAGGTTATTGCTTAGCCTAAGAAAAGCATAGTGTAATAGGTTGATGTTAAGCCTTGAAAAACTTCATTGTAAAGGTTATTGCTTAGCCTATTGAAAAGCATAAATAGTGGAAATCCGGTGGGGTGTTGGATCACAAGCCGGTAGTGGATGTAGGCATTGAGGCAGAACCACTATAAATCCTTGTGTAATGATGCATGCTTTGTGGTGATTGTTTTTGTAAGCTTCCACATTTATTTACTTAATTACCACTTGTGACTAGTTTAATTTAAAGAAGTTAAAATTTGTCTTAAAATTGGTCATAATTTAAGCTCACCCTATTCACCCCCCCCCCCCCCTCTAGAGATCGGACCCCCGGACTTTCATTATTTAGCAACAATTCCAATTCTAGACAATTCTAGATAATTCCTACAATGATAATAGGTGAACACAAAAGTCAATTAATGGACATATACAAAATGGT
The DNA here is from genome assembly GCA_038049695.1 of Cinnamomum chago. Taxonomy (NCBI): domain Eukaryota; kingdom Viridiplantae; phylum Streptophyta; class Magnoliopsida; order Laurales; family Lauraceae; genus Cinnamomum; species Cinnamomum chago. The sequence goes on from CP142457.1 coordinate 27,140,855, forward strand.
CACTATCATAGCATTCATTTCATTTCATTGCATTGCATTTCATTTCATTTACCATCTCCCCTCAAAGGAAGGATTCATCTTCCAAATAAAAGGCATCAATTAATACCCATAGATATGATCGAAATTGTGGGACTTAGCAGTGTCCGGGCCAGGCACAACTGGCATCACCACGGAGCTCCGGAACGCCCCAAATCCATCTACTGCAATAGGAATAGTCATTTATTTTCATTTATCAATTCATTGAACTCAGTTAAAGTTCTAATACAATAGCTAGGTAGTACTAGACTCAAGAGTCAATACTTTCCAATGAGCAATCCATTTCTGGATTCAATTCGATTCAATAATTCCATTCATGACGAGGGAAGGGAATAACAGTAATATCAATCTCACTAGAATGGAACACAACGATATAATGAGAAGATTTACTAATCATTTACAGTTCTCCTTAATTCTATCTCAAATTTAAACAACCATTTAGGTGTAACCATTGGTTACCAAATGCACGTGTTATTCTCGATGGGCATCATATTTATACATTTAATATGTGCATTATTATTATAATCCTCGTAATTATCACTCATGGTAGTTTAGTCTTAAAACTAATTTAGGGAGTACTTATACTCCCAAGAAGTACTCCAAGTCCATGCAAAAATCCAAAATCCACTGGGTCCGGTCGATTGGCCAAAATTTCACTCACAATTAATGTCTTGACCTGTATCAAGTTCGCTCGAGCGAATTTTAATAGAAAGGGTTTCGCTCGAGCGGATTTATTGCTCGCTCGAGCGAACCCAAACAAAAAGGTGTTCACTTGAGCGGACTTACTGTCCGCTCGAGTGAACCCATCAGAACTCAAGCCCGAAATTCTGATCCCATCTTCCTTCTTCTACTCTCCTTTCTCCATTATATTTCCACAACCTGCAACAGACATTGGAACCTCCTGTTCCCTCCTCATACATCATCCATCCACAAAACAATACTTCTAATCATCCATTAACCATTTCGATCAATCCATAAATAATTCCAAAATTCAATGGAAAATGCACAAAATCCAAATCCAAGGAAATTCTATGAACTTCTACAATGATTACCACTAATCACAAACAACTGTTTATGCTTACCTCTTTTGAAGTTTAGTGGCAAAAGCCCCTCCCCCCTTTTTCCTTAGCTTGGTTTGACATAATCTTCCCCCAAACTCAAACCCTAATCCATGAAACATGCAAATGAACTCCTATGAGCCATTTATGCTAGAAATCTTTACAAACCAACCAATAGAACTTGAGAGTTCTATAAAAGCGCTTATCTACTTACTTGTGGTTCAAAGGAAAGGATTTTGAGATCTTTCTCAAGCTCTACACTTGAATAATGGGGAAAAAATGGCTTGAGGAAGAAGATGAAGATGGAGCCCTCTGTCACGACCACTTGAAAACCTTCCAAGATCACACTTGGTGAAGAAGAATGGAAGAGAAAAGAAGAAGATGAAGGAGATGAGCCTAGGGTTTGCTTGAGGTGAAATGAGAGAATGAATTCATCTCATTCTAATATAAGAGTCTCTCACACTAAAACCCCCTTTTATTGAGTCTAACTACATTTTGAGTCAAACAAAATCTCATTTGATCCATTTGTGGTCAAATGGTATCGCGTCTACTATGAAAGTTAACATACTATTCGAGATACACACGTAGGTATCAAGAATTTCCGTATTTGATGAAATACGTGAAACCTCATATTTACGAAAAAGTCCGTAGCCTACCTTATTTGAATATAAACTCATTTCAACCAACTCAATTTCATTCAAATTCATTCCATTATGCTTAATGCATCATTTGAGGCTAATTTGTCTCTCTTTGGTCATTAATCTTCATTAATCATGCTTACCCATGTTTAATTAGCATTAATCCCAATTAATTAGCCTCAATCACGATTAGTTTGGGTCAGGGTGTAACAAGTTGAGCGACGAATTTTACTCATCAGAGAGTAGTAATCAGTAAAGCATCCCAAAATATAACAAATTGGATTTTCAGAGTCAAATGTAATTTAGACTCACGTCATTTTTTAAGCACATCACAAAATTTGTTCCATATTTATAGATGCTTACAATCTCCGGATTTTGTTTTCATAAATTCAAAAATTCAATTTCCATCCCTGAGATCACATGGAAAATCACAAATCGATCCACCAGTTCCGTTATTACACCTTCATCAGATCTACCGTTATATGACTATAACATTTGTATTCGATCCACTAGGTTGTCTATTCTGTCATATTCTCATGTCCCCTTGACTTAAATAAATTTTTGTTATTTCGTGCCTCAAATTTCATTGAAATTTAAATATTTAAGAGGCTTGGGACTTAAGAGATATACCCCCACTAAAGTGGAAGACCATGACAATAGACATAAAATTGGAACACATTGATCAATTAGCTTTCTCATCGTGGTCAACACTTTTATAAGTGATCCGATCAACTTAGTTGTCAATCACACATCCATCAGGCAATGAATAGTACATGCATGCATCATAAATTATTTTTATCCGAGATCTAGTGGATTTTATCTATGTTTTACCACCAACTAGAGATCATTTCCCTTTGTGCCGTTGGATTGTGTCACATACTTTCGATCAAATCCTCGACACCTTGATTCGCAGATTAAATATTTAGCGAATCAATTACTATACCCACTGCACAAGGTAATGCCCAAATTACCATTAAAAAATTACTGCAGTGGTCGTCAAGGGTTCATCAAAAGAAAATACACGTTGGATCTTATCACAACAAATAAATGCACAATTCCTACGTAAGGCACCCATCCAATATCTCCACACAAATGGGTTCTTCTGATCGAAGATATCGGTATTGGTGAGCTAATATAGTGCAAATTTTATAAGACATATCCAACACATAAATAAAAGAAAAGTCAAGATACCACTGACTGTGATTGCTGACCAAGAACTTTTCTAACCATTGGATTGTCAATCTCTCACTACCTCTGTATAGATCTTGTAGTCAGGAGTCCGCAGGACCAAAAGCTCGTCAATCGGAGTCCAGATGAGCAAGTTACGGCCGATCAAAGTTTCTATTGACCATTGATTGGGCCCGCGCTTGCAGCAACAATGCCTTGCCTTTGCGTCAGTCGCTTGTGCAGCGCCCGCGTTAGATGACTGGTCGCTTTTTGTAGTTGCTGACGTCATAGATGATGTCACCGCACTGTGCAGGTACTTGCGTTGAAGCAAGTCTCTTCCGTTGGACTCAGAACCAGGCGGGGTTAGTCATGGGTCAGGTCTACCTGGCCCACATGCTTTCTCTCTTGTTCTTTTTTAGCGCAACTCCCGAGGCGAAAAACCAGCGAGAACTGCTGTGGCGTGCAACGAAATAGGAGGCGAGAGTCACCTCTTTCTGGGAGCGTCCCAAAACCGAGAGCAGCAGCAGCGACACGTGCTACTTGGTTGCTCTCTTAACCAGGTGTGAATCCCGAGGCAGAAAGCAATCTGGTTGGCTTGCGCTGTCTCTCTCTTCGCGCGAGTCCCGAGACAAGAAGAAAAGCAGAAGCAGCAACTGCTTGCAACACACACCTGTTGGAAATAAAAAAATGGTGTATGTTTTTTCTTCGGGCGCGACTCCCAAGGCAACAAGTTGACTTAAAAAAAAACTTTTGCTGCTATTGTCACATATCTTCTTCCTCCTTGCAAATCGTGCCAAGTCCTCCTCTTGTTTTCTCCCCTTGCAACAGTAAACAAGAAAAAAAATTGAACCTTGGTTTCTGCACTTACAAACCGAGTGCTCGTCTCCTTCTTCCCTTCCGTTGCAGACAGCAAGTGCTACCGAAAGAAACATAATGGAGAGATCTTAGATCCAGTAATCCGTAGCCTTATCGCAAGATCCGAACCGTCAAATGCACAAACTTGGCTCTGCTACCAATTGAAAGGAACTTGCTGGTCCCAGATAGGTGTCAGAACCGAACTCGCCGAGAACCTTGTGCGTTTCGGTGTGGGGTAGACATACGAACTCGCTGCGAATACTCTCAGGTCTACTGGATGATTAAGCAAGGGTTCTCATTTCCCTTATATAGAGCAATCCCTAGGAGTTACAATTCTATCCAGACTCTACCCCTCCTAGAATCCCACATCTCCTAACCAGCGTGAGAATTCTACCAATCGAGAGTCTGAACGTGATCCAAACTCTACTACTAAGAGTTTGATCTTTATCTGATTCAACCAGATCAAGACTTGTTGGGAGTTCATCCGCAGCACACCACCGAGTTCGATCTGGCGTGAGCTCAATGGCAGTCGAGCCACACAATTTTCCTAACATTACAAAAATATAATCCTAAGAATTCAATTACATGAAACAAACAAGCCTTAAAAGTGTGGGTCTCATTTACATCTCCACCTTACATCATTCACTTGGCCGGTCATGTTTGTTTACATTAGAATCTAGAGGAACTCATGGCTAAATGAGTCCACCAAAGATTATTAAAGAAGTGAAGTGTGAATAATACAAAGTGAAGAGTGAGAAGGATATAAGGTACCAATATTGTAGATGAGAAATTGGCTTTCTTAGGATTTAATTACTACGTTAATACTGGCTAGTTATTTCCCATCTTCTCTTAATTCACTTTACATTAAGGTCACGTTTGGCAACCAAATCTTTAGGGTAAATATTTTTTATTTCCATAAAGTTGTGGTAGATCCATGTTTGGCAATTGTAAATTCCTGAGGATTTGAATGAATGAAAATCCTCATTTAGTGGGACTTTTAGATCCGACCACCCCCATAAGATTTGAAAATCCTCTCTTAAGTGGATTTTCACACTTAACTCTATTTTTCATAGTTATATGCATCGATACACACTAATATTAATGTGAAATCCTCGACTATACAAATTCCCAGCAAGGAATCTTTGTTCCAATGGTAGTGAAGAATTATCGGATCTATGGATTCCTCGCCTCTTGCCAAACGTGCCCTAAAGGAGAGGTTATTTGATGGTCGTTTTTGTATAATCACCTTAGATCTTTATTTTTAACCACTTATGGTGTCATGAGTTCCTTTGTATTTAAATCCTATGATCCTATGCTCCTATGCTAACAAAACAGCCCTTTAGAATCTTATCATATTCAGGAAAATCTTTTGGAAAGACAATTTTGCCCTCTATCCTAACATCTCTCTTCTAAAACTTATATTTATAAAATCTCTAAAACTTATATCTATAAAATCTATACCCTTCCAAATATCCTCTCTCTCAATCCAAATCTATTAAATTTCCTATGCTAACCAATCCCACAAAAATCTCAAGGCATTAGTAGAGGCAGCGAAAATATTTTTCAATATTTCCCTTGGGCCCGTTTGGCAATTTACTAGGTAAGTAAAAATAATGTAAAGCCTCTATTTTTCAGACAAGGGTCACATTAAAAGTACAGTACATCTTTAAAATTCCCTTATCATTTTTAAGAAAAAATCAAAAAGCAATCTTCTTTCTCCACTAAATGCCAAAAAAATTAACACCCACTTTCTACACAAATAGTAAAAAAATTCTCTACCAATCCGCTAAAGATAAAATACCATCAAGATCTCCTTATAATTTATTCTCTCTTGATTTGATGCTTTACGTCACTTTTACTTTAATGGTAAATTGCCGAATTGGACCTGGGTGGAACTCGATTGGCATACATTTTGTGACACACACATTTCAAAGCCAAGTTCAATTTTCTGTATTTAGCTCTGATACGATATTAAATTTCATCCGCTAACCTTTCCTACCAAAACATCAGGTAATTTGCATAGGCAGAAGAAATGCTTTTCAATAAAATCAATGCAAGAAACACCATAGTAAGATTTTTAATAAACAGCTGGAAGTAACCCTTTCACTGATGGGCCAAGTAGACAACACAATAATCACTGTTGTGATACAACAAAGAGAGACAACACACTAATCACTATTGTGATGAGAGAGAGAGAGAGAGAGAGAGAGAGATTAAGAAGCAGTCGCAGGCCCAGACACAGGTGAGATTTCTACTTCATGGATGACAAGGCCACCTTTCCATCTTCCCCTCCAAATTTCATAGAGGCCGAAATTAAGCTTAGCCTCGCCATTTTGATCGGCATCTTTCACTGTAAACTTGAGGTCTTCTGGGATACTGAATTCAACCCCCGGCGGCTTCCCGCTTATATTCGCACTCTTCCATATAAACTTGTTCCCACCGACCTTTGCCATCAGATACACAGGGCTCCCACTCCATCCAAATGCGTCTGGCTTCATGCTTACTTTGAACCTCACCTTGTATTCCCTGTCTTTAACCAACTTATTCAGCTCTAGCCAACCGCTCACTTCCAGCCAGCATACTTGCAGAAGCTCTGCAGACCCATCATCGCTGCCATATTTATACAGTAATGAATTCAGATTAGATGCTCAAAGTACTCCCACAAGAGATAATGATTGGACGGCTGCTCTTATTTCTGACATTTGCCTCACTCAAAGTTGAAATACTTCCCACAGGCTTGTTGAGATAAATAGTGGTGCGATATTGCATGGCCCTAAGATATCACATAGGAAAACAATATAACATGTGCAATATCACGTGATCCTAGGATTTCGCGCAAGATATTGCATGTGGGAAATACTTAAAACTTTAATCAGCTCTTTAGGATATATCCCTATAATTTAGGGTGACAAACAGGTTGGGAGTGGACTGGTAACAATGGGTCGGGTTGATCAGGGGGTATCTATGGTTTAACTCCTACCTAACCCGACCCATTTTTAAATTAGAGAACCCCGTCCTGCGGGTCAATCTAACCCAACCTGTACAATCCGCATCCAATGCGAAGACTAAATACTTAATTTGAACCAACATGTATAAGCTTGGGCCAATCCCAATCCATTTTAAACAATATGGTCACATTGGAGTTTGGTTGTAATCCGATAAAAGCTCGGCTCTGTCCACATTGAATAGACTTACTTTGAGTACCAAAATATTAAACAACCGTACTGTTTAGATGAGTATAGATATGCAGGTAGACCCTCTAACCCAACCCATTTGGATACGGGTCCGGTTTTACTTACTCATTACCGACCCATATTTACTGCATGTCTGATTAAGTGGGTCAAATGCTGATTGGATAAGGGTCAAGTCAAAATTTTCCACCCTCACATAATATAGAAGTAGGATTACCGTTGATGATGGAATTTCTTTAAGGGCCCATTTATTTGCATGGAAATAAATTTTTAGGATTACTAAAGAGGCGAGCGGCAAATGATATAAGGCGGAGATAGATGGAAACGAGACCCTTGACTTTTGTAGGTCTTTATTTGTTAGGAAAATGGCTTGAAAAATTATTTTATGGTCATTTATAAATCTCCGTCTTACTTTCTCCAACTTTGGGTATTTTTAATAATACATTTCTTAAAATTTCGGGGAATCAATTCCATCAAACATACAGCCAACATTAATTATATGGTCTAGTTTATTACCTTATTGGACTGTAATAGTACATCAGGGTTTTTTTTAACAATAAAATCAGTTATGTTGCTTTGCTAAAAAAGAATGGACCTAAGGTTCTCAGTGAAATCCATCGGCCCAGAAAGTCTGAATTTATCTTGGCCAAAATAATTTAAGTCCTGATTGTTGTATAATTTGTCCAAGAATCGAGGGTTTGGATTTATCATAGGTGAGATTTCTTTAAAAGGTTTTTGTTTTTTCCAAATTTCTCCCAATGCAAACTGCACAAAATGAACAAATATTTTTTCCCTACCTATCTGGAACCCTCCAATACCTGGGGTCACCCCCCCAGATGATATCCAGAGCTTTTGGATATATTTTAAAGCCATGCTCCTGTTCAAATGAAAATAAAATATAATTAGGAAAAAAATTTAATCTCAAACAGAATAATAAAATGAAATAAAGGATACAAGTGCACTCTCATCAGTCATGCCATCCCTCAGATAATAGTGAAAATGACTACCAAACTGATATGAAAATGAGAGAGAGAAGGTGGTGGGGTTTGGATTGTACCGGTGTTGGTATGATTGTTTTGTCATCCCTAAAACCTTTCTGGTGAGATTGGCTGGCCATGAGGAAATAGAAAGCAATCCAAGTGAAGGAATTGGGTTGGGTCTGTCAATCCCTTTTATACACGAGAGAAGAGAAAAGGATCAGTGAGGTTGCGTCGACTTAAGATGGTCCCAAAAGGAATAAATAAAAGAGTGATAACAAAGACAAGGTAAGGACACTTACACTGCACTTTTTTCTTTGATCGATGAAAGTATGCTTTTCTTCCCAATTCCCAATTCGAATCTCCTTTTCCGCCTCCTTTTTTTTGTTCTCCCACTCTCTCTCTCCTAACAAAGAAGATGATAGAATAGCATCTCATCTCTCCAAACGCGTAAGAATTGAGTTGTCAAGTGGCATTGAGTTAGGTATGTGAACGTGTCGGTTGAGTCAAGTTTGAGAAAGCTCGAGGTCAAACTCGAGGAAAGCTTGAGAACCCCAGCTAGAGCTTGGATCAAGTAGTTTATTTCAATATTGAGCTTTACACCCCGATCCAAGCTAATCATGATTAGGGTTAATTAATTGGGATTAATGCTAATTAAGTATGAATAATTGAATTAATGAAGCCTAATGACCGAAGAGAGAGAAATTAGCCTCAAATGATTCATTAAGCATAATGGAATGGACTAGGATGAAATTGAATTTGTTAAAGTGGGTATAGAGTACTCAAACAAAGTAGGCTAAGGACTTTTTCGTAAATACGTATTTTCACGTATTTCGTCAAATACGGAGATTCTTGATACCAACGCGTGTATCTTGAATAATACATTAACTTTCATAATAGACGTGATTCCATTTGACCTCAAATGGACCAAATGAAACTTCATTTGACTCAAAATGGAATTTGGCTTAACAAGAGGGAGTTTTGGTGTGAGAGGGCCTTATATTAGAATGAGATGAGGGAAAGAGAGCTCATTCCACTCCAAGCAAAACCCTAGACTAATCTTCTTCCTTTCCCTTTCAGTTTCTTCATCAAGAGTGAGATTAGGAGAGATCCAAGTGGTTAATGAGGAGTATAGCTTCATCTTCATCTTCTTCCCCAAGTCATTTACCCCATTGTTGAAGAGTAGAGCTTGAAAGAGAACTCAAGATCTCTTTGCTTGGAACCACAAGTAAGTAATTAGTCTCCTCTTAGGATTTCCAAGTTCCATTGGTTATTTGTGTTGATTTCTAGAACAAATGGCTCATAGGAGTTCATTTGCATGTTTTCATGGAATTAGGGTTTAAGATTGGGGATTTTCATCTCAAAAGCAAGCTAAGCAAAAAGGGTTTGAGTTAATTAACCTTCAACAAGGCAAGTATAAACATTGCTTGTGATTAGAGTTAATCATTATAGAAATGCATAGAGTTTTCATGGATTTTTGTACATTTCCATTAGATTATGGAATTATTTATGATCGATTAAGGTGGGTAATGAATGATTAGAAGTATTGTTGTGGATGAATGATGTATGAGGAGGGAACAAGAGGTTCCAGTGTTTAATGCAGGTTGTGAATGAAATGAATGAAGAAAGGAAAGGGAAGAAAAATCAGGTTTTCGGACTTGCAACTTGTCCCACGTCCGATCGATCGGACTGTCATCCGATCGATCAGGCAGGCATTTAACTGAGAGGTTTTTCGGGCCGATCGATCGGACATACAGACCGATCGATTGGACAGTCCGTAACTGGGACATGATTTCAGGCCGATCGATCAGACCGACTCAATTTGAGTCCAGTTGAAATTGGTTCTTCTTTTAACCAAATACGTTTTTTATGAGTCTTAGTGGTATATAAATTAGTGTTAGAACTAATTATGCCCTAATATAAGATTATCAAGGTTAGGGAAAATAAAATAAAAGAATGGTAACGAATTAAGCATTAATTCTTCGAATGTATTATCTAAACATGCATAGGTGTTAGCTAAGGTTATTTGAATGTACAAACTACTATTAAAGTGATGTTCATCAAGAATAACACGTACATTAAATAACAAGTGTTTCATCCGTTTGTTTGGTTTAGAAATTTGATTATGAACTTGAATAGAATTAATAGATGTGGTGCGATTTCCAAGTTCGACACTACTTAGTAATTCCTTAAGCTCGTTACTAAACTGAACTGAACAATACAATAAATGAATGCATTAATGAATGAACAGTTACTAAAGGTAACAATGAAATGAATAATCCTACTGCAGTAGATGGATTTTGGGGCATTCCGGAGCTCCGTGGTGATGCTAGTTGTCCCTGGCCCGGACACTAGTAAGTCCCACATATTCCGATTATATCTATGGGTATTGATTGATGCCTTCCATTCGAAAGATGAATCCTTCCTTTGATGGAAGATGGTAAATTAAATGAAATGAAATGAAATGAATGAATGAAAGCTATATAGTAGTGACCATCTTATATATGTCTATTGATCAACTCTTAAATTTACCTATTGTCATTGTAGGAATTATCTAGATTTGTGTAGAATGGTATTTGTTACCAAATGTGTTTAATGAATTCAGTATATGTATTAACATATGCTATTACAAGATCTGTTTATACATTGTTGAACCGTCGTGTTCATTAGTGTTATTGATGACAGTACAAGCTCGTTTGCCCCTGCTGATGCAGCAGCGCCCCTGGCGGCAGCGGAGGAGACGGCTCCGGTTCCTCCAGGAGGATTAAACGAATGGAACAGATGGAATACCATTTGATATGGGTATTCGAGCGCGAGAAAGAACTATAATATTTTGATAAACGTTTTGAAAAGTTATTTTGTTTAACCATTTTGAGATGTAATTAATTGCTACTGCATGGTGTTTTGGGTACACACCGATTGACAAGAAAATGATGGAAATGATACATGTATAAGGATTTTATTCTTTTTGTATACATATAAATCGAAATTGATATTGTCAAATATATATGTTTCCACAATATTGTGTATTTGACAGGTTTATTGAGGATGTTATCCTTTGCGGATTCCGTTTTAACTTCGGTTAACTCGGAGTTTACGGGAGTAAGTATGGGTTCACAGCTCGGGGTTATCGTATTTCGGGCCCAGGTCGTGACAATTATAAATGCGCTGAGATCAGAGCAAGGCTATTATTATTATTATTATTATTATTATTATATATGTATGTGTGTGTAGTATTTGTACATTAGCTACAAAAGTTATTTGTCTATTTGGAGACATCCCAAAAAAATATACAAAAACTATTTATAATTTCCTAAGCACATTTATCCTCTTCTTTTTTTTTCCCCCGACCAGGGCCCTGGTATTTGACTTTACAAGACTAATCCCTTATGCGCACGACCCCGCAAACATTGCCCTTGTAGGTATACTTCTATAATCTACAGTGTATGTATAGAAATCAAATTAGCCAAACCGAGCATAAGCTCGAACCAAGCATTTAATGAGCTAAGCTCAAGCTTGGCTTGTGAATAGTCAAGCCAACTTAAGCTCGGTTTGATTAGCAGATGAGACTTACATCAATCCCGATCTGAGCTGGCTCGGTTCATTGAGCTAAGGATGTAAATGAGTCAAGTTTGAGCAAGCTCAAGGCCGAACTCGAGTAAAGCTTGAGAACCCGAGTTAGAGCTTGGATCAAGTAATTTGTTTCAAGAAGCTCAATTATAAATGCACGGAGATCATTTGAGCTTGAGCAAGGCTTGATTTTAATTAAGTTTGTTATTATTGTATGTAATATTTGTACATTAGCTACAAAAGTTATTTTTCTATTTGGAGACATCCCATCAAAAATACAAAAACTATTTATAATTTCCTAATCATGTTCATCTTTTTATTTTTTTCCCAACCAAGGCCAAAGGTATTTGACCCATCAGGACTAATATCTTCTGTCCACGCACGACCCCGCAACATGTGCACTTATAGGTATAATATATATACGTTTCTTCTTTAATCTACAATGTATATATAGAAATCAAATTAGCCGCACCGAGCATGAGCTCGAGCCAAGCACTTAATGAGCAAAACTCAAGCTTGGCTTGTGAATAGTCAAGCCAACTTAATGTCGGTTTGATTAGCAGATGAGACATACATCGATCCCTATCTGAGCTGGCTCGGCTTATTGACATCTTCTCAGGTATATATGGAACCCTTTGTTGAACGAAATCAGGTCCATACCCGAATACTTGTCTGCCCAAGTAGGTGAAACAATGGATCAGGTTGGGTTTGATCACTGTGCATAACATGTATATAAAGCCATAGGCTCAATCCAAGCCTGACCCATTTACTAATTGGGGAAAAAATGTCAACTGATCCTCTTTCTCTCTCTACAAGCCTGACCCATTTACTAATTGGGTAAAAAATGTCAACTGATCCTCTCTCTCTCTCTCTCTCTCTCTCTCTCTCTCTCTCTCTCTCTCTGTCTGTGAATCTCCTTCAACCCATGCCAAAGCATTTTTCCTTTTGAAATGGTATTTGCAGTCTCATCCTTGCCAATGGTATCTCCTTTAGTCCATGCGAAAGCATTTTGTTTTTTAAGAAAGAATTTCCAGGTACTGCTGTAGCTCTTACTGCTACTGCCAACTATGGTGGAATCACTAAAACCTACCTGAGAGAGCAAATGCTATAAGAGCTATTGACATTCTTCAGTGTGCCTGAAATTTCAGATTGTCCATGTTTGGAATCAGGTACCTGGTGGAGTCAGGAATTGCCACCCCTAAGATCCAGAGTAATATGTACAAAAATAGTATTTATTACAAAAGATAATATATAATTAGAAATTGGCTAACAAATCTTGAGATCCCCTAGTCCTAGCCCCTGGTGGGCCCCACAGTCAGGTGTGCCACGTCTCTCTCTCTCTCTTTCTCTCTCATACACACATGACAGCCCACAGCTTGCCAAAGAGACAACTCTTTTACGACCACATGACAGCTCTTCATGATGAATCCAACCTCCAATAAATTGGCACTCACTCTAATTTAACACTAATCTAAATTATACTCACTTTTAGATTGGATTTCTTAAAAAGTGTAACTTAAGAAACTGTTAAATTTTAAGGTTCCTAAATCAATGATTGTGACAAGCTAATTAAGAGGGTTCTTTTGCTCACAATCACACGCACAATAGGACCTTTCGATCGCTCTATTCCTAATATTCACATGCATTCAAGTGGAACTCAGAAGGGGCTTAGAATTTTTTCTCTCGTGCAAGTTGTATGAGATGTTTCTGAGGAGAGGATGGCCCAGGTCACATTCTTCTAAGAAGTACCTCTCATGGATTACATGAAAGGTAAAACTCTAAGCCCCTTGTCGGACTCACTTTGATGCATGCTAATTATGGGAGGATAGTGTGATGGAAAGGTCTCATTATGAACATCACCATAGCAAAGATCATCTAGTACATCAAATCATCAAAACCATTGATTTAGAGTCCTTAAAGTTCAACAGTTTCTTAACTTACATAGTTTATGAAATTTAATTCAGTGGTGAATATAATTCATATTAGTGTCAAACTACATTGATTAGCACTAATTAATAGTGGGTTAGTGCGGGGTTTGATTTACTACAGGGCATCAAATGTGGTGGCAAAAGAGTTGTTTCTCAGTCAAATCCATGAGAGGTCAAAAAAATATATATATTGCTCATATTGGATAAAGAGAAGAAAACACTAAAAACTTGAGCTAAAGAGGAAAGGAGGAAGAGAAAAACTCTTTCATGCAATTCACTTCATCCCACTTTGGAATAATACATAGGAACTTACTACATATGTCAATAAAAGATATATTTATATTATATTTCACTTGAACTAAAATGGGCAGTGCTCCTATTGAGATGTCTCACAGAAAGGATGTAAATGATTGATCCCTGGGTGGCTATAAGGTGAGGCGAGGCGCCTCTTTGCCATTGGGATGTGACTTGTGAGGCATGTCTCTGCCCTTCTTTTGTTGAGTATATTCCTTTATGTGCTAAGAGGAGAACTGTCACAGGCTAGCCTACTAAAAAATTATACTTGGATAGAACTTGTACATGAGTTTTGTACCTTGATAAGGTTGCGCTAATCATATTATATATATATATATATATATTAAAGTAAAGGGGGAGGTGGGCTGTGAGAGATGTCGCCTCATCCCTAAAAAGTCTCTCTGGGCTGTGAGGGGTGCCACATCATTCCTAAAAGGTCTCTCTTTTCAAAGAGGGCTACTCTCTCTCCTAAAACCTCTCTCATAAGAGATTTTTATGAATGTTTGAATTTGAGTCATATTTCTTGCCATTATCCAAACAATAAGCAAATCCTTACAATTGGTTTGTTTTCTTTTCCTTAGATCTTCAATTATCAATGGGTCCCATGTTAAATATGTTTTGTGGGCCCTACCGATGATTGAAATCCAAATTGTTGCTCATTTACTTTCCTTTCAGTTTTTTTTCCCTAAATGGATGGATCCAGTAGTGAGCACCAGTTCGTATGAAATATATTTCAAGATTGGACTCCAGTATTGGATGAAATCCTAATGTTGGCCGTTGTCTAGTTTCTTAATGATGCAAATCAATTAGTGGGCCCCACACATTTAACTTATTTATGCAATGGGGCTCACTCATGGATTATGCATAGATATTAGTTTTCTAAGTCAATATGGATTATGGATTATTCTCTCTCTCTCTCTCTCTCAACACCATCTATCTTCCATCCTCTCAAAATTGTCATCTTTTTATTTTAATATTTGGGGCCCTCCTTTCAACAATTCATACTGATAAATTTTTCATTAAAAATATCATTTTCTTTTAGTTTCCAAATAGAGTTCTACTCTATTCAGAGATTGTCACACGTGAACGAAAATCAGACCCGACCTTCTGGTAGACCACCTCGTATATGGGCTTGTGATAAAAATGGTTTAAGGTTAGAGTTTTTTTTATTGAATCTTATAGGCATCATTTTCTGATTTGATTATGTAGACAAATGACCCTCGGTTTGCCCCACTATAATTACACTTCCTTGGGCCCACATGGACCCATAATTAAGAGAGAGATATACATTTATTCAAGGTAGGCCAATTATTACTGTGATCAAATAATACTAGCATGTGGTTTTAAAGTCTCATAATTTATGGCTTTTAAAGTTAAGATGTTTATACATTTTTTTTTTAAATCTAGAGCTAAAAACGGTTTGATCGATTCTAAAATGGTATTGGTGCTACTTCAAAGGGGTAGAGAAGAAATTTGTGCGGAGGGATTGAAATGACCATTGGCCTATGTGAAGATAACACTTGTATTTATGATTGAAGATGTGTTGATTGTTTTTATATAAATATGTATGAATATATTCTCATCTGTTTAAAATTAACTTTGATATCTCATAAATTAAAAATGTAATATCCTACTTTAGCCCGGGGCATTGTTTCTAGTATGGATATATGAGTAATAAAAGGGCAAAGGGGAAAACAAATGGTCTAATGAGGTGTACTTTTTTGTAATCTTTTGTTTCTACGAGGAAATTTGGAATCACACAACCTTGCCACCTTCAGGTAGGTGTTGATGTCCCTAACTGATTGAGCTATAGGTTGATGATGAGATCAATTTTAGGACTCCCCCTCAACGTTAGGTCTCTTAACAATGTCTCTTAAATATGAACAGCCAAGCCCTTCATAAAAATTTCTGCAACATAGTACTGTGTTAGGATCAGAAGTAATTCAGTGTCTTTTTTAGTTACCGTCTATCAGATAAAATGGTGAAGAGCATTGCTCTGTTTCACTCTTGTATGAAACAATGGGTTGTGCACAAGCTAAACATCACTTTGATTGTTACAGTAAGGTTGAATGACATGGTCTTATGCTATCACGTAACTGATGGATTTGGATGCAGAGACTCCGACCCCGCAACCGGAGACTTGTGCGTTCTCGTGATTAAGAGCTCCGTGAATCTCTTTGATTTTTGTCTCTCCTGTGGGAATGGAGTGTTACCGACCCTAGAGCTCCCTTATCATTATATAGAGTAGTCTTACACTAATCCTAGTGGGAGTGGGATTGTATTTCTTATTGGCCTATGCTATGCTTGATCTAACGCGGGACCCATGGCATGCGGGTCATATGATTTCCTAGGTAACTGTAAGTGCCTAAAAATTACGGACTTAGTTAGAAGAGGATTAAACTCTCGACTTGGTGATTCTGGGAAAGGATCGGCCTCCAGTGGACCTGAAAGGAAAAACAAAGGTCAGAGCCCCTGGCTGTAGGCAACCGAAGGCATTCCGATGCCTGAGTTAGTTAGGTCACTGAGGAGAAACAAGGAAGAAGAAGTATGGGGACATGCTTGTTTCGTACCTCCTGTAGTTTTCCTTCATGCATTATATAGACTGAGAGTCGTCATCGGACTGAACCCCTCAGGGAGAGATGAAAGTCCCATAAGCGTGTACTTTCTCTCCTGAGTGGGGGTAGGTAAAAAGGGAACGTCACATCGAACCATTCCCCAATGCCTATGCATGTGACCTTGAGATAAGGCGTGCCACTTATCTAGGTCTGACGCCCACTCTATTTGTCAGTTCGTCGTCTACCGTCATGGCAGCGCATTTATAGTCGCATTTATGGCTAAAAAACAGGAGGTCGAGGTCAAGCTAAGACCGAGACCGAGGTGAGCACCCGCAGACGTAGCCACCGAGATGGGCTCCGCACTTCCCCGAGCTGGCGCTTCTGCCGAGCTGGGTAACACCGAGACTAGGGGCTGCCCTGAAATTGGGGAGTGGCCCCACGCAAATCTGTAATTACGAAGTGACCCCACACAATTGCCCCTAGCTCTCGACCTCTTTAGAATTTTCTCTGAGGTCGGGAGCTAAGATTGAAAGGAGGTGTTGGCCCCGTCTTGTCGTATCTCGCTGATGTATGATCCTCATCATGATGCATTTTCGTTTGCCCTAGGCAATAAATACGGTATTATAATTGCTTCACCAAGGTGGGCACGCGAATGTCGTTTCGTATGCCCAAGGTGATAAATAACGTACCAGAGTTATGGTGAGAGATGAACCGGTGGTGCCACGTGTAACACTTCGTCTTGTTGTTTGCTGGGATCGAAGCTACGCGTGGAGAGCCGGAAGCGTTACCTCGCACGTGTGACATTCAAGAGAGGCATCCCTCTATAAAATGGGGATGCCCTCCTCCCTTTCTCCTCTTATCTTCGCTTTCGCCTGGAAGGAGACTCTGCTGAAGAAGACATTCTGCTGAAAACAGAACCTCAACAAACCCGGAGACTTTTCACTCTTCGCTCTTCAGTCTTTGTAAACCTCCAAATTCTCTCTGTGAGTCCTCTTCTCCGTTACTCCCCTGCCACCTCTTTTTCCTTTTGTCTAGAGGGTTTCCGCCCCTTAGGTTTTTCTAGGTCTTGCTCCTTCTTCTCTGCTCTCTGCCCCCTTTTAGCCTTTAGGAAATGGGAATCTACAGCCACTAGTTAGAGGGCCCCCAAGCCCTGGAGGGACTTAGGGTGGCATTCAATATTCCAGACGACGTTCTGGTGAAACCCGACGACCTTCAGGGCCTCTTTGATGGCCTCACCCAATACAAAAAATGGATGCCCTTCCCCCTAGTAGTATCTGTGATCGAAGGCGGGGTTAGATTCCATGTCCACCCGCTTCTCCGATCTTGCCTCAGCTCGTGGCGGATCTGCCCTTTCCAACTGATGCCAAATGGGTTCAAAATAATAATGGATGTGGCGGAGTTGAACCGAATCCTCGACATCAACCTCGGCGTTCATGACATAGAGGATGTCTATTACATCTGTAAGTCCGTGGGGGGCGAGGACTCCTACTATGTTCGGGTGAAGGCAAGACGCCGGCCTTTGATTAACACCCTGGAGGACTCGAGCAAATACGCTGGGGAGGACCGTTTGCTGGTCTCGGGGAACTGGGAGTTCAGGGCGGCCGAGACCGAGGTGGAGCGGAGAATCCAGGCTCCACGGAAACCTGGGACCCCTCCGAGTAAATACCCGTTTCTCCGGGCTATTTATGTTGTTTTACTGCCGATTCATCAAACTGATGTGTTCTGTTCTTTATGCAGGCGTTCAGCGAAGAAGGAAGGACGCCGGCCTTGATCGTTGGAAGAGGAACGACGAGTGGCTCGAGAAGATCTACCATTACCACGGTCACCACAATCGGGCCGCCTTCTCGCTGCTTCGGTACAAGCCGTTGTACCAGTCTTACACCAGGAAGATTGTCGAGATCCCCCTTGAGCCGATAGGGGAGATCGTGCTTGCGCTTGCAGAAACCGGCGGTCAAGCCTCGGAGCCCCTCGGTCCGACCCTGGTCGAAGTCAACCCCTTCGCCCGAGACCAAGTAGAAGAGGAAATAGAAGGGCAGCGTCCCCCTCTGAAAAACTTGGGAGCCTTGGTCCTCAAAGGCAGAGTTCCTCCCGCTCCGAAGTGTGCTCACAGCGGGCCTGGCACCGCTTAGGGCTCTTCAGCCAGCGCCCCCTCCGGTCCCTCGGGCACAGCAGGGACCTCCTCCTCCACGAAAGACAAAGGCGCGCGAGGCCCCTCGCAGGAGAAGAGGGGGAGGTCGGAAGAGCCGCCCAAGGAGACCCGGCCACCCAAGGACACTCGGCCACGGGTCGCGGAAACCGAGAAGGAGGGTGAGAGGCCCCCTCCCAAAAAGAGGCCTCGGGTGGGGGGTGAGGAGGAGCAGGCCTCTGAAGTGGTTCAGCGGCTTCGGTCTGCCAAGCCGCCCCCCTTCAGGCCCAACCTCGATCTCAACCCCGGCGAACCCCTGAGCGTGGAGGACCGGATGGGGACCTCTACTGGGACAATCACGGCGGTTGCCCGGGCATGCGCTCTCCCCTTGGACATGGAGAAGCATAATAAATCCGGGCAAATGAACCTGATCTTGTCTTTTTAAGCTTTATGCCTTAGTCGTCTGCTTTAACCTCCTACCCCTTTTTCTCTTTGCAGAATGTACAGAGGCTCCAAATAATATTGGAGAGGATGGAGAAGACAGCCGCACGGGTTCTTGAGATGGACGCTGAGAAGAAGAAGATGGGAGACGCCCTGGAGGCCAATGCAGGGGAAATAAAAAAGACAGAGGAGAAGATCGCCGAGCTCGCAATGGAACAATAAGCGGCGAAGGCCGAGATCATCAAGTTGCGAGCCGAAAATAAGCACCTAAGAGGCACGGCCGAGGACAAGGCGAAGAGGGTGCATCAACTAGAGACCGAGCTTGCCAAGAAGAAAACTGAATTAGCTGGGAAAGAGGCCGAGCTTGAGTCCTCTAGGAAGGAGCGGGCCGATGCCGTGTCCACTCTGCGAGCCTAGGCCGTAAAAGCTTATCAGGAAGGAGTGGATTGGGCATCGGCGGAGTATGTGGCTTAGATCAAGGACTTGAGCCCTATGCTGTATGAGATGGGATGCCGGGAAGCGCTTCGGGAGTATGGGGTCTCTGAGGATGACCCCATATTTACGAACCTTCCCCAATTCCAATCTGTAATACCCAGTCCAGAATCGGAGCCCGACTCTAACCCTCCGAAAGCCCCTCCTGAGACCTCAGGCCCTCCTCCTCCACCCCCGACTCCCGCCGAGGGCGACCAGGCCCAGGCTTTTTCAGCGGCCCCTCCGCCCGAGACCCCGGGCGTTTCTGACCCTGCTCCATCTGTCCCTCCAGAGAATAAAGTTGCGGCGCCCAAAAAATAATGTATAGAAATAATGTATTTTTCTCTTCTTTCTGAGTGTACAGAGCTTTGTAACTATTTCCTCCATTAATGAAAAACAATTTTCTTTCATTTGCTCAATTGTCTTCTGATTTCTTTTTCTTGACAATAGTGTGTTGATGTTCTTCTAATTTTGAGCGAAATTGAAGCCCCATGTTCTGACCAATTTTTCCAAACCTTCAAGTGGCTGAGATTGGTGAACTCATAGAAACTGAACTTAACCTTCTAGTCCCGAGAAAGATATTGGTCAAAATTGATGCCCTATCACTGATTGATTCTCCAAACCTAAAAGTGGCTGAGATCGATGGGTTCATGAGACCGGGGCTCAACGACTTCCGGCTATACACAACAGCGTGTGCATATTTAATCTTCTAATCCAAGATATTAAATGAAAATGAGGCCCCCTGTTTTCGAGAAATTCTCCAAGTGGCTAAGATCGGTGAATCCGTAAGACTAGGACTTGACAAGGCTCATTGTCTCTTGGCCAACACTCCAAACCTTCAAGTGGACGAGATCGGTGAGCATCTGGCCCTAAGGCCGGGGCTTTAACAACATGCTTCCAAGGCAAACGCCTTATTAAAAGACCTTGTAGTTAGCTTGGACTCACACCCTGGGGTGCGACCTTGTTGCTGGAGAGCTGGGGCCGTACCGTCAAATCTGATAACTCGAGGGGTTTGGCCAAGCTCAAAGGCAGACCAAATTCCGCAACTTGAGAGTGAAATTAGACAGCTGATTTCGTTCCTATCCCAAGGGGGTTGGTCCAATGTCCGAACTCAAGGAGGCTGGTCCTGTGACCGGAGCCCTGGGAGTTGGTCCAACGACCGAACTCGGGGAGGCTGGTCATGGGACCAGAGCCTTGGGAGCTGGTCCAACGACCGAACTCAAGGAGGCCGATGCGAGGATCGGAGCCTTGGGAGCTGGTCCGACGACCGAACTCAGGGAGGCTGGTCCGAGGACCGGAGCCTTGGGAGCTGGTCCGACGACCGAACTCGGGGAGGCTGGTCCGAGGACCGGAGCCTTGGGAGTTGGTCCAACGACCGAACTCGGGGAGGCTGGTGCGAGGACCGGAGACTTGGGAGCTGGTCCGACGATCGAACTCAAGGAGGCCGGTACGAGGACCGGAGCCTTGGGAGCTGGTCCGACGACCGAACTCGGGGAGGCTGGTTCGAGGACCGGAGCCTTGGGAGCTGGTCCAACGACCGAACTCAAGGAGGCTAGTGCGAGGACCGGAGCCTTGATTCACAGCTTAAAAGATACAAGGCACACGTCTTCCATAAGATCCCTTTTTTATTGACTTATCATTTGAGTACATTTAGAAGTAGTATTTCTTGAGGTGCGTGGCATTCCATGGTCGTGGCAATTCTTTGCCATTCATGCTCTCAAGTCTATAAACCGACCTCCTGATGCCGAGACCACCTTGAAAGGCCCGAGCTAGTTTGGTGCGAGCTTGCCTTCGTTAGGATCTTTGTCCACTGGAAGTGCTTTCTTCAAGACCAGTTCCTCGACCGAGAACTTTCTTTCTTTGACCCTCTGATTGTATCCCCTGGATAATTGTTGCTGGTAGGAAGCTAGGCGCACGGATGCTGCTTCCCTTCGCTCTTCGGTCAAGTTAAGCTCTTTAGCCAGATTTACTTCATTCTACCTCTGGTCGAAGAGATCCGACCTCAAGAGGGATTACAGCTTCCAATCCGTAGGCTAATGAAAAAGGAGTTGCCGAAGTGGATCGTCTCGGGGTGGTCCTTTACACCCAAAGGACACTTGGTAATTCTTCTATCCATCTGCCTTTAGCTCTGTCGAGTCTCTTCTTGAGTCCGTCCAGTACCACCTTATTTGAGATCTCTGCTTGTCCGTTGCTCTGCGGGTAGGCCGGGCTTGCATAGAGGTTCCTGATACTGAGCTCTTGGCAGAAGTTCTTAAAGAAGTTTGAGTCGAATTAGGTCCTGTTGTCCGATACTAGAGCTCGGGGGATCCCAAACCTTGTGACAATATTCTTCCATACAAAATTCTTTGTATCCTGCTGGGTGACGGAGGATAAAGCTTCTGCCTCTATTCATTTGGTGAAGTAGTCAGTGGCCACTATCAGTCATTTCTTGTTCCCTGGAGTTCGGTGAAGGGGTCCCACAATGTCTAGCCCCTACTGAGCGAAAGGCCATGGGCTGGAGAGAGGACTCAAGTCCTGCGCCAGTTGGTGCAGAGAGTGGGAGAACTTTTGACATTTTTCACATTTCCTGGCGTAGAGCTGGGCATCCTTCTGCATGTAGGGCCACCAGTAGCCCTGACTGATGGCTCTGTATGCTAGTAATCTTCCTCCGATGTGGCTTCCGCAGATTCCTTCATGAATCTCGAAAAGGAAGTCTTCCACTTTGCTCGGGTGAACGCACTGGAGATACGGTCCTGTGAAGGACTTTCTATAGAGCTTCTCGTCTAGGGATAGCAAAAAATGAGCCACTTTCATTCTGACCTTGTGGGCTTCATTTCTTTCTTCAGGGAGTTTATCTTCTTTTAAGAATGCTATGATCAGATCCATCCAGCTCGGACCGAGACCGACGCACAGGACTTGCCGAGGTGGGAGGAGCTCTATGCTCGGTTTTTTCAATGTCTCCACGTCGACTGCCCTTCTTTTTCCTGCTTCCACGGCCGAGGCTAGGTTGGCGAAGGCGTCTGCATGGCAATTGGACTCTCTACCGATTTGTTTGACTTCTGCTTTCTCGAACTGGGAGAGGAGCTACTTTGTGTGGGTTAAGTAAGCTGTCATTCTCTCGTCACGGGCTTGATAGTCTCCGCTTAGCTGGTTTGTCACCAACTGGGAGTCGCTAAAGACTACTAGCCGACGTGCCCCCGGGATTCTTGCGCTGCAGAGACCCGCAATTAGTACTTCGTACTCTGCTTCATTGTTGGAGGCTTTGAAATCAAGGTTCAAGGCTTGCTCGATGACTAAGCCCTTTGGCGACTGGAGGACTATGCCAGCGCCAGCCCTTTTGGATGTCGAGGATCCGTCGACGAAGACCTTCCAGGCCGACTCAAGGAATTGTCTCCAAGGTTGGTCATCCTTGGTTTCGGCTGTCTCGTTGTCCCTGCTGCCCCCCAGTTCGGTATCGAGCGAGGTCGGTGCCGAACTAGGAGAAGTGAACTCGACAACGAAGTCTGCCAGAATTTGTGCTTTGATCGCCGTCCTGGGTTGATATTGGATATCGAATTGCCCCAGTTCAACGGCCCACTTGGAGATTCTTCCGGAAAAGTCCGCCTTTCGAAAAAGGGATTTGAGCGGGTATTCTGTGACAACCACCATCGTGTATGTCTGGAAGTAGTGGGAGAGTTTGCGAGAGGCACTGATGAATGCCAGTGCAAGTTTCTCGAGTGGAAGGTACCTAGTCTCTGCATCGAGCAGGATCATGCTATTGTAGTAAATGGGTTGCTGTTGCTTGCCGTTATCTCAGACTAACACCGAGCTCACTGCGTGGTCCGAGACTGATAGATAGAGATAAAGGAGGTCACCTAGTGATGGAGTGGACAATAGCAGTGGTGAGGAAAGGTATTCCTTGAGTTTCTCCAGTGCTTAATCACATTCAGAAGTCCACTGGAATTTGGAGCTCTTCTTCAGGAGCTGAAAGAAGGGGCGACATTTGTCCGAAGCTCGGCTGATGAAGCGATTGAGCGCAGCAGCCATCCCTGTGAGCCTTTGGACTTGCTTAGCCGAGGTCGGGCTCTGAATCGCCTGGATTGCTACAATCTGCTCTGGATTAGCCTCGATCCCTCTCCAGGTCACCAGGCTCCTTAAGAACTTGCCGGATCCGACGCCAAACGCACACTTGGAGGCATTCAGTTTAAGCTGAAACTTTCTGAGGATGGCGAATGTCTGGCGTAGGTCTGCCAAATGGTCTTGTGATTTCTTGGACTTGACTACCATGTCATCGATGTAGACCTCCACTGTCTTCCCGAGTTGGGCTTGAAACATCTTCGTGACCAGTTTTTGGTATGTCGCCCCAGCATTCTTCAATCCAAAGGGCATCACCTTATAACAGTAGATGCCTCGAGGTGTTATGAATGCGGTCTTCTCCTCATCAAGCCCATGCATGGGGATCTGGTGGTATCCTCGGTAAGCGTCGAGGAAACTCATCCTGTCGTGACCCGCAGTGGCGTCGATCATCTGGTCGATCTTCGGAAGCGGGAAGCTGTCCTTGGGGCAGGCCTTATTAAGGTTGGTGAAGTCCACATAGATGCTCCATTTTCCATTCTTCTTCTTAACCACTACTGTATTGGCGAGCCACTTCGGATAGTGCACTTCGTGGATTGCTCCGGCCTCGAGGAGCTTGTCTACTTCTTCCCAGCAGGAAATACAGCTCGGGGTCATCGGGACTGATCCTGACCTCGGTGAGCTCCTCTACGCTCTTCTGTTCTGCTGAGCGTCCGACATCCTTGAGTTTGGCCTCAAGTTCGGCCATGTGCACTCGCTACGGCTCCGTTTCGCTAGGTACTATGGTCCTGAGGCACTTTCTGGCCATCTGCTGATCTCCCCGCACGGTTACTATCTCGATCACCCCTCCGGCCTTCTCTAATGGAAACTTGAGCTTCTGATGAAGGGTGGAAGGTACTGCCTCCATGGCGTGCAGCCAACTCCGCCCCATTATCACATTGTAAGGGGACGGTGCGTCCACTACCATAAAGTCGGCCATCTTCGTGGCTCCTCCTATTTAGACTTCAAGCTAGATCCTCCCTTTGGGGTACACTGGCTTAGCGCTGAAGCCTACTAAGGGGACGCGGGCTTCCTGCAGATCGAACTCAGTCAGGCCGAGCTGCTTGAAACAGCTGAAGTAGAGGATCTGGGACGAGCTCCATGGGTCTACAAGGACGCGCTTCACAGTGTAATTGTTCAGCCGAAGGGTGAGGATGAGAGCGTTGTTGTGAGGGAGCTGGACCCCTCCTAGGTCCTCATCCGAGAACCAGATCTTGGGCTTCTCCTTCCTAGCTTTCTTTGGTGCAGGCTCTAGCTCGGCCGACATCACCTGTTTGTCATGGGAGGCCCTCCTGGCCTCTGAGCGAGCTTGGCTGCTTCTTTTACTGGGAGCAGGGGCCAGGTGAATGACGTTGATGACACCTGCAAGCTCGTTGCTGTCCTGACCTGCATCAGGCGAGGCGTGCTACTCAGCTTGGTTGATCCTCTCCCTTTCCTTGATGTACTCCCGGAGGTGCCCGTCTCTAACGAACCTCTCGAGGTGGGACTTCAGAGTCATACAGTCTTCAGTCATGTGTCCATGCTGCTTATGATAAGAGCAGTTTTTGCTCCAGTCTCGGGTGGATGGGTCTCTCCTCATCGGCTGTGGCCACTGGAAGTAGGGCTTTGCTTTGATCTTGCCTAGGAGTCTGTAGATGGGCTTCTTGAAGACAACATTGACCGCCATGTAAGGATCTCCGGCCGGCTTGGCAGGCTTGAACTTCGGTCTCTTGCTGCTACCCGAGATGGAGGTTGAGAAGGTTGCCGAGCTGGCGGTGGCCCTCTTCTTGTCTGGCTTCTATTTGGGAAACATCCCTTCTCCTATGGAGGTTTGGCCCTTTTGCGGGAGGCCGAACCGCTCGTTGCCTCGAGCCTCGTCTTCTTCATGCTCAATGTACTGATTCACCTTAGCCATCAGTGCTTTCATCGTGGTTACGGGGGATCGGACTAGGTCTCTGCGGAGCTCATTGCCTGGGAGCAAGGCATGTCGACAGCACATGATGGTGACGTCGTCCTTGGCGTCTGTGATCTGGCTATAGATCGTCCAGAATCTCCTGGCAAATGCAGTGATGCTTTCACCGTCCTTCATCCGGATCGCTATGAGGTTGCCACCTGTCGTCGGGATGACACGGTGCGCTTGAAACTTCTCAACGAATGAGCTTCGGAGGTGCCGCCGGCTTGAGACCGACCCTCCAGGGAGCGCGCAGAACCATCAAAGCGGGAGGTCGCCTAAACTGGATGAGAAGACCCTGCAGTTTAGGTGGCCGACATCCCCCCAAACCGACATCCGCTGAGTGAAATGCCAGAGGTGCGCTTCTAGGTCCGAGGTCCCGTCATAGAGGACGAACCTTGGGACACCGAACCTCTCAGGAAGAGAGAAGTCCTTTATTTCCTAGGAGAAGGGGGACATGCCCTGATTTTACGCATCGTAGGCCTCCTATTGGTCTCGGGCGAAACCGATCTCGGCCATTCGGGCCTAGACCTCTTGCTTGACGTAGTGGTCGAGCAGCTCCCTCAGGCCCGTGATGTTCTCTGGCCTCGGGGACTCTGGCTCGCGACGCGACCCCCTGAGGTTGCTGGGTAGGTGGCTACTACTCGAGCCTTCTTCTTCGTAGAGATTCCTTCTTCTGTCGTTGAGGACCTGCCTCAAGTCTCGGTTGTCCGGACGATGCTGCTGTCGTCCAGGAGGTAGAACAAGAGTCCTCCTCTCCTTTGCCTTAAGCTGCTCTTGGAGATGATGGATCAACTCCTCTTTTTCTTGGAGGGCCCGATTTTGGGCCTTGAGCTCTTCAAGCAGGGGGTCATCTTCTTCATGGGCCCGATGAAAGGACTGAGCATCATTGTGAGTATGATGGCGGGAGTGATGGGACTTTACCCCGACGGGGGTTTTGCCTCGACGTCGAGGGTCCAACAGGGAAACATTCTGTTGTGGACCCTCGGGTAGCCGAGCATCGTGGGGGTGAGGAGCCGTAGGGCGGTCGTTACACCGGGGGAGTGCTGTCACAGGTCGGGACGAGGAGTCCGACTGGACACGCCTTCCACATACACGGGACCTGATTTCCCTCCGGACCTTCTCTGATGGGGAATCGCCGAAAGCTCCTGTAGGACGAGTGGAACCTCCATTGGGCCCGGAGGGGGAAGAAGAGCGGAATGAGCGCCAATGGGTACCACTGGAGGCAACGGCTAGAGCGGCTGAGGCTGTGGCTCCGGCAGCGGTGGTTGTTCTGGTGGTGGAAAGGATGACGCCTTTCCGGACTTTGACGATCCCTCGCTGCCGTATCTGGTTTTTGGAGGCATGGCTTTCATAGGTTTAGTTTTGGCAAGGATCCTTTTCCCACAGATGGCGCCAACTGTAAGTGCCTAAAAATTACGGACTTAGTTAGAAGAGAATTAAACTCTCGACTTGGTGATTCTGGGAAAGGATCGGCCTCCAGTGGACTTGAAAGGAAAAACAAAGGTTAGAGCCCCTGGCTGTAGGCAGCCGAAGGCACTCCGATGCCTGAATTAGTTTGGTCACTGAGAAGAAACAAGGAAGAAGAAGTATGTGGGACAGGCTTGTTTCGTACCTCCTGTAGTTTTCCTTCATGCATTATATAGACATGAGAGTCGTCATCAAACTGGACCCCTTAGGGAGAAATGGAAGTCCCATCAGCGTGTACTTTTTCTCCTGAGTGGGGGTAGGTAAAAAGGGAACGTCCCATCGAACCATCCCCCTATGCCTATGGATGTGACCTTGAGATAAGGCGTGCCACTTATCTAGGTCCGGCGCCCACTCTATTTGTCAGTTTGCCGTCTACCGTCATGGCAGCGCATTTATGGTCGCATTTATGGTTGAATGACAGGAGGCCGATGTCAAACTAAGACTGAGACCGAAGTAAGCACCTGCAGACGTGGCCACCGAGATGGGCTCCGCGCTTCCTCGAGCTGGCGCTTCTACCGAGCTGGGCAACACCGAGACTAAGGGCTGCCCTGAAATTGGGGAGTGGCCCCACGCAAATCTGTAATTACGAAGTGACCCCACACAGTAACAATTTGAACAATACGATCTTTTGAACCGCCCTGGTTGCCGCATGATATTAAATGCTTATGTGGAAGATAAAGCAAATGCTCTTGCTATGTAAAACAATAGCTTAAGAATCGACGTGAAAAACATAATCCATAGGCTATCTACGAGTGCCAACATTAACAACAACAATATGCATCTGTAAATCCTACTAAATGAAGTACATATATATTATACCAACAATATGCATCTGTAAATCCTACTAAATGAAGTACATATATATTATATCCTACTCAATGGCTCTTCCAATATGCCTCAGAATTCTTCTACTGTATCAAGATTCAATTGTCTCAATACTTTTATTTACTGGCTAACAATTTCAACTATTATGAGCTATTGGGTTGAGTCAAAGTCACTAGAATATTAGACTATCCAGCAGAATCTGGTGATACGTAATTGGATCTTCTAATATCTCCTTATACAAGGTTAACTTCTATAGGGGAATATTGCCCATATATATAGTTTTTTTCCAAAAATCAACCCACTGTACCATCTGTAGTGGGGTCCATCTTTGACATATCCAAGCCCATTGGCACTCATCTAACCCCATGAATTGGCACCCCTGCATTTTCATACCCATCGGACCCTAACCACCATTGAATTGAATCAGAAAAGAAAATGAACTTAGAAAACATTAAATTTTGAGGCTTCAGGTGGACTGCAGAACACCCTATTTCTTTAAATTGGATGCATCCCATGTGGGCCCATCCAGGCTAAAGCTCCCAGCCCGCTGACCCACATGTAATTCAAGCAGGGCTTGGGCTTGGTCAATATCTAGCCCGGCCTAACAAGTTGCACTCCCTAGGTTCATTTGATGAGAAAATTCGACTCGTAAAGCCATAATTGAGGAAGAAATGGAAGATATATGAACCAGTGGAAATTTAATCCTATCAATCTAAACACAACCCAATGTGGACCAGCAAGCTGGCCCAATGATGGCAAGACTGATGATTATCATTAGAAAAGCTAGCATAATTGAACCTCATAGGCAAGGGATATATATATATGCATTTGTATAAGAGCAATTATATCCATTAGATGTTGCTAGATGGCCAATCTACTGTAACGATGCTAAGAAGTTTTCTAGTTCATATTTCAACTTCTATTCCATTGTCTTAGAACAGCTAACAATGACCAACGAAACCAATTTATTCTATATGAATAAGAGCAAGACTACATGGCCCGAAAATGGGGACCGGGTGCTGGCCCGGTCCCCACTGGGACCGTTGGATCCCAGGCTGTCCTGGGATCCAACGGTCCCAGTGGGGACCGGGCCAGCACCCGGTCCCCATTTTCGGGCCGAGTAGACATTTTCTATGAATAATCCACAAATCTCCCCCTTGTCTTATAGGATTAGTCGGTCCATCAACAGTCCACATGTCTAATTGGATTTTCAGATCATAATGAAGAAGCGGTCATCATGGCAATAAGACCGTTATCCCATTAGATTCAATGGGTATTGAAAGATCTTGCCCTACTTCTGTGTAAAAATTTATACCCATCAGATCATCCTGGCCCAATTGCGTATATCTGTGTGTATACATATCCAAGGCTAGAGTGCTAAATTGGCGGGGCTTGGACAAACTTGAAACTAGTCCAGATCAGCTATTGCACTTGTTATACCTCCACCGTGAGTGGACTGATAACAGTCCGCCACGTCATCTAAAAATTTAATTGATTTTCTTTCATTTGATTTAAACTTTTTGGATGACGTGGCCGACTGTTATTGGTCTACTAACGATGAAGGTATAACAACTGCGATAGGTAATTGGGACTCGCTTGAGACTGAGTCTCCTAACACCTCAACCTAAAATAAGCCAACTAGAAAGTGTAGTGACCCACCAATAGTGGCAAAAAGGACATTGGGAGAGAATTTAGAATTGCATCTTCTTCAACTTTCTTTTGAAAGAAAGAAACCGAAAGTACTGCAGCAGAATGAACCATGGGTTACACGGCATCTCTGGATGGCAATGGGTTGCGGTCCCACATAAGCGAATTCTAAGATTCAATTACAGATTAAGACTCCATTGATTGTCCTTTTATCAGTGCTGCTAGTGATGGAATCTGGTCCTGACAACTTGAGGCACATCAAAATTGTGGGCCAAAACTACAAAAGAAAAAAAGAGGAAAATGTGGTCCGTTGGTTTCGCTTGTAAAATGTACAAAAAGCTCGGCCAACACATTTGTACACTTTGCTCAATTTTTTGATGATATCTGCAGGGTTTTGAACAAATTGAGGGCAATCCATATCTTTCCTGGGTTCGGTTCTTTTGATCATTTTTGGATATTCACCAAAGGATCTTTGTTAGTAACCTACATAAAAAAAGTCTTAAGGACTCACAAGAACTCAATTACATGAAACAAACCAGCCCTAAAGTCTTCATCTCAGAACATTCTGTGGGGGTTCGAATCCTCTGATGACAGGTCTACAAAGCCATTAGCATGGCCTAGCCCAGTTATAAAACTCAAACAGTAGCAGTAGAGAGTGAATCTCCCCATGTGTCAGCACTGGCATGAATGTTTCACCCAAATCAGTGTTTGGCAAACCTTCAGATTGATCATGTGTAGCATATGTGACTATAAACATGTCTCAGATGGAGCGTACAACTTCAACTGGATTGAAATTTGGCACAGAGAAAATACATGGGGGGACATCATTTTTTGGACCCAGAAACTGATTCATCACATCAGAGGTTCCGGACTCACTCCCTAGAAAGAAATGGTATACTTTTCAGCTACTACAACTTGCAGTTGAGTCAGATGTAACTTGTCATTCGCCTAAGATATGATTCTTTTATTGACTAAAAGAGAAGCATTATATATTTGCCCAATTTAAAGTTATGGCATTATACTCTACCCGCGGAGATTATACCTAATCGCAGCATCCAACATCCCATCGCTGTTGCCTTTCCAATATTCGATGCTTTAGCAACATCAAAGTTCTCTTTCAGAAACTGAATTCAAATATGGCAACTTGAATAAAAAGCAAACATTTCTGAGTAATTTAGTAAAGCATAAAAGAGATTCAAGAACAAATGGAACAAGTTCGATGAACTCTACAAGCTAAATTACAATCCCAAGTAGTTCCTTTCTTCAGGTTGATATGATGATATCAGATTTCACTGTATCCACAGGAATAAAAGGTTTCCAAGTCAGGAGAATCATATTCTATATGAACTTTACACCCATTCAAGAATCCAAGAAAACATTATATAAAGATATAGCCCATATGCTTAAAATCTATGCACATTTACACTTCATGGAGACTACTTCTGCACACCAAAAGGGTGTGATTGATGATAACACCATTACGGTGAGTCTTAAGTTTAAATTTACCACAAATTTGTTGGTTTTTGAATGCTTTGGAATGTAATGCTATAAGAATAAGCAACTGTTGAAAAAATTTTCCCCTTTTTTCTTTTCTTTCATTCAATCATCACCATCTTCTTAGTCTTATAGTCTGGGGTTTTGGTTTAAAGGGTCCTATTTAACTAGAAAAGTCATTTGAAAACCAAACTTTCTAATAAGGCGCAAGAAAGTGAGTTCTTTGTATTATATGTGGATGAGCACGAAGCAGAATTATTGGTGAACATGAGGTTTTTGCTCTCTCTCTCTCTCTCTCTCTCTCTCTCTCTCTCTCTCTCTCTCTCTCTCTCTCTCTCTCTCTCTCTCTCTCTCTCTCTCTCTATATATATATATATATATATACATATATATATATGAGAAAAGACATACGGTGTGGCATGCTAATTCTTTCAGCATTCAATGACCTGTCCTCTTCAGAGTTTTATTTGTCCTTTTACTTTGTGCAATGATTGGTATAATGTTTTGTTGATAATTTCTGATAAAGAATATGATGTTTGAATTTCATGCTATTGCTGTACTGAAAGCTATGAAGAGTTCATAGACATTGACAAGGATTTCATACAAACATAACTAAACAATCAGATCTTTATATTGATACATGACAGATGCCTCTAACCAAACTAACGGCAGCTCCAAACTGTATGTATGAATTTAATGAATGGCGTTTATTTCTAAACATATCCTATGGTCAGCAGTTAAAACCAAATGTAAGGAAATTTGCATGTGCTCACCAACTCACACAGGTCAAGGAATGAATAAATCCACTCATGAATGATGAATATAATCACCAAAAAAGGATTCTGGATAAAACAAAAAAGTTGTTAACTAGATGTGCTTTTCTTTTGACTTTCCCTTCAAAACCTTAAATACTGAATAATCAATATATCTAGGGACTTTCGAGAAAAATGTTACATGTTCCATGGATTCTTTGAAATAACCAATACCCATGTCAGAATTCAGATCATTCATGGATTCTTCTAGTACTAAATGAGACAGTTTGACAATTTATTATGCCCAGAAGTGTCATGATGACATTCATCCTAGTTTTTAGAGTATCACTTGTATATTACTTTTGTTGGAGTTATCTTGTATATTATTTTTTATTTGAAATAAATATTAATTTATAAAGTATTTTGCCAAATCCATGAATCAATGGTTAAAGATTTACCAATGCTCATGCAACTTCTGAGATGAAAAACTGTGTTGAATGGTTAAAAGAAATCTTTAATACATTTGACTGGAGGAATTTCATATGGCACTGTTATTTTTCATTAGTAATCTATTTACTTTTATCTAGCCTTTTGAGGTTTGTGTCTAGGGGTGTCACCTTTTTTGGAATCATTCCATTGATAAGCTTCTCTTATACTTCGTTCATTAATGCAAAAAGAAATCTGCCGATTCCAACTACTGTGAACCTCAAAACTAGACAAGATTCAATGAAACCATTTCAGATTCTACTCATATTTTCCAATAATAAAAAAGAAAAAGGAAAAAAAGGCCAATTATTCACTTAAAGCTCAAGATGACCAAGAAATAATATTTCTGGTAACAAAAAGAGATTTCCTCCCATTTCAAAAAAAATGAGGGGTATTATAATATTAATAATAATAATATGCAGGAAGACTAGCTAGAAATATCTTGTTCAAACAACAGCTCCTATCAGTTCATGATGAGAATATTCCAATTTTCTTTCTATTTCTGTAGCAAAACATCATTCCAACCAACATAAACTCTTTCTTATTGGAAAATTCATGTACCATGAGCAATGAACCCTAAAACTAAGGGCATAGTCGAACACTTTTACAATAAGGAGGGAAAAGAAAGAAAAGAAGAAACAGCATTTGACAATTTAGAATCAACTCTAAGGAAATGAAGTTCTTGAGTTTTGCATGTACCCAATCCAACACAAAAAAGGCATCCATTATAGAATAACTTAAAACAGTTCTTCATAATCAGTGATAGTTGGATATGAATCATAGCTTTAACTACCCAGCAATGGACTGGTGCAGAATATTGTCAACAATGGGAAGAACTCATTGCTTCTTAATACCAATGCATTAAACATAATCTGGGGTGGTGCTAGCACCAAAGAACGCTACTGGCGAAGGAGAAAAGATGATTCTTCTGATGTCATTGAACTGGTAGGAGTCTACTGGCTAGAGGTTAGCGGGAAGGTCCCACTCAAAAAGCTTACGCCCAACACCACATACAAGCTGTCTTTCAGCCTGAAATTCACAGAAACGCCTTCTGGTTGGGATAATTCTCTGGTCATCTTCAAGCTGCAGTTGCCAGGACAAAAGGCCGTGTCCAAGGCCGAAAAGTTGGCCACGTATTTGAATGACAAAGAATGGTTAGATGCACCTGAAGGAGGCCTGGAGTTTTCCGTTACACAAGATATTTCAGGGATGCTAACATTTACTATGTACGAGATCGAATGTGAGGCATGGAAGCAAGGTCTGCTCATCAAAGATGTGAAAATCAAACCCCAGAATTATTGAAAGTATTACTGATTATGTAAGACATGGTCATGTGTTTTCATTTTGCAACGCTTGTAGCAAAAACTTGCATGGAATAATGACGCGGATAACAACGACACTGATAATTCCATTAATAAGAGTTGCAGGAAACATAAACTTGATATAATACATGGTTGTAGCTGGTAATCGCCTGTGCTAGTTCATGTAGTGCTTTGAAATGTTAAGCACTGGCTATGCTAAATGTCTTTTTTTTGTCAGATAAAAATGTACTTCATCTACCCCTTTTTTCTTATCAGCGGTCTACACCCATGTAACAATAGGATATTTCTGCTAGTTAAATATCTGCCTACAAAGTTGTATACAATGAAGTAAAACATTGGATCAACATTCATACATGCATTGTTCTCTTTTATGATGTTTCATTGGGCTGCCAACAGTCTATGTGTTGACTAGGAGTAAAAAGTAACTCTTGCCTGTCTTTCCATCCTTCACTTGTGTTCCTTGTTTGTAAAAGAAGCCAAGTCATCTGCTGTCACAGGCTTGTGCAACTGCATTCATTTTTTTCCATAATTCAAAATATGAATAAGATGACAAGAGTACCTGCTTAAGTACTTGAAATAATAAAATGGCATTTAAAGTGTCCTATGTGCTCATAGATTAATTATTGGACCGGTAACTTTTATATAATTGATTAGGCCCATCGGACTATGAAGTATTTAATTTGTGAGGGCTTCCCCATACTTAGAAGGGCCTTTTTTTTTTTTTTTTAATTTTCAAAAGTGCATCAGTATAAAAAATTAGCCCAATGTTGTCAAAATCCTGCAGTTCGTATCGGATCCTAAGAAAAACAAATTTGTATCTATGCAACAAATTGCATTTTCAAATGAATCTTATGATTCATGTGTCAATCCTACGATTCGACACATGTTTCAATGAATCTTTTGATTCAAGCGATTTGGATGAACAAGAATAGGCACGTCCAAGAGGTTAATGCCTTTTTCTTTCTTTTTTTTTTAGCATTTCTATTTTTAAAAAGTTATTTAGTAGTTAAGAATATCATGATGTTGGAAAGGCTTTAGAGATTAATAAAGGAACAAGCATCCGACTAAAGTGTTTTATTGTTCATATGGGCGTGTACCAGCAAGATTGAAGAGAATTTTACAAGATAGCAAGTAGAACTATGACCTATAGGGAAAAATGTTGGTCAATCAAGAAGTAACACGTCCACAAAATGTGTAGCAGACTAGCAAAAATGAGAATGTTGAGATGGATGTGTAGTAAAACTAGGAAAGATAGATTTAAAAATGTAATACCCCGGGACCCAGTTACAGGGGCCAAATTATTTTCAGGTATTTTATTTTTAATTTTCTTGATTTTTCTTAGAAGTATTGGGACCCATAGTTTGATGGAGGATTTCGAGTAGGACTTGTGTTGGTTATACCATAGACTCCTAGTGATGTTAGGAATAAGATTGGCATGTGAGAAGGAAATAATAAAATTAGGAAGAGGACATTGGAAAGGATTCTAACTCTAGCTTATATATATATCAATTGACCCCAAGCCCCTCTCACACCATTCTCTCTCGTTTCCACTTTCTTTTCCATCAAGCCAAAGCCTAGTTTAGTATTGGCCTTGAAGGAAATAGGAGGAAGAACCAGTTCTAGTTAGCCATAACACGTGCGTAGAAAATTCCGACCTAATTGTGTATGGTTCTCAATTTCGGGTTTTTGCTCTCGAATATCTTTGATTCCTCTATTTTATGGTGAGTAGAATTCCCCATATACATGTGAATGCTAGCAAGGGGAAGAAGACAAACAGAGAGTTGTGAATTCGATGATCCCCTTTGAGGGTCACGATGCTTCAATATATAGATTTAGTATTGTTAGCCATAACAGGTGAGTAGAAAATTCCGACCTAATTGTGTATGGTTCTCAATTTCGGGTTTTTGCTCTCGAATATCTTTGATTCCTCTATTTTATGGTGAGTAGAATTCCCCATATACATGTGAATGCTAGCAAGGGGAAGAAGACAAACAGAGAGTTGTGAATTCGATGATCCCCTTTGAGGGTCACGATGCTTCAATATATAGATTTAGTATTTCTATATGTGTTACAATGATTGAGGTAATCAACTAAATTACAGTCAATCTAATCTAATTATCATCTAATCATATCTACTAATAAGGCAAATAATCAATTACAAAGGTGTACAAACGAGACTTATCTTGACCCACAAGTTGGGCTTTATTTGGCATGGGCTATGACCCACTTGACACCCCCCCTCAAATTGATGCGGGTGAATCCACGAGCATCAATTTGCCAACTAAGAATTGGTGTTGTGGCCGAGGAAGTCCCTTGGTAAATATATCTGCAATTTGAAGTCCGGTAGGAACATGAGGAAGGGTGATTGCTTCTCGTACAAATTCATCACGTATGTAATGACAGGCTACTTCAATATGCTTTGTGCGTTCATGAAATACAGGATTTTCCGTAATCCGTATGGCACTTGTATTGTCGGCATAGAGAGGTGTAGGACCAGATTGTGTGAATCCAAGCTCAAAAAGGAGACCCTGAAGCCAGATAATTTCAAAAGTGGCGGTAGACATAGCACAATATTCTGCTTCTGTGGATGATTTGGAGACTTTATCTTGTTTCTTACACTTCCAGGAGGTCAAGGAGTTCCCTAAGAACATGCACCAACCTGTGGTAGATCGTCGACTATCAGGACAACCAGCCCAGTCAGAATCTGAGTAGGCAATGAGAGAAGTTGAATTCCCCACAGGAAAGAAGAGGTCACGAGATGGTGTATGAAGAACATATCGAAGAATGCGTCGAACAGCAACTAGGTGGAGATGGCGTGGTTGTGTCATGAACTGACTAACCAGATTCACAGCATAGGAGATATCAGGCCTAGTGATAGTCAAGTATATCAAGCTGCCGACTAACCGGCGATACATTGTGGCATCAGGAAGAAGATCACCCGTATCACAAGCTGAATATTGGCCTCAACAGGTGTATCTACAGGAGTTGAGTTGTGAAGACCGACTGTCTCAATGAGATCCATAGCATACTTGTGTTGATCGAGGATGAGACCTTTCTCTGATTGATGAACCTCAAAGCCTAAGAAGTATGTGAGAGGCCCTAAATCTTTCATATGAAAAGATTCATGTAAGGATGCTTGTAGATGGGTGATCATGCCTGAATCTGTCCCAGATATGATGATATCATCCACGTAAACCAAGAGGACAGTAATCCCATTCGAGGAGCGATGAAGAAACATAGAAGGATCAGAAGCACTTTGAGTAAAATGAAGATGAAGGAGAGCATCCCTAAATTTCTCAAACCAAACGCGTGGGGCTTGCTTAAGACCATATAGAGAGCGTCATAAGTGCGCACAGTCTCCAGCCGAGGCACCCGTAATTCCTTGGGGAAGCCGCATGTAGACTTCTTCCTTGAGATCACCATGAAGGAAGGCATTCTTGACATCAAATTGGTAAAGAGGCCATGAATGAGAAACAACAATGGCAAGAACAGTACGGATTGTTGTCATTTTTGCAACTGGGGCAAACGTTTCTTCATAGTCGATACCATATTCCTGTCGATTGCCCAGTGCGACTAACCGTGCTTTATAGCGATCCAGCGAGCCATCCGCCTTCAGTTTGACTGAAAAAACCCATTTGCAGCCAATAGGTTTTGCAGATGAGGGACATGGAACTATATCCCAAGTATGATTATCCTGCAGTGCAGCTAATTCTTCTTGCATAGCCTTTCGCCAACAGTCATGCTTCACCGCCTATAAATAAGAGGTAGGAATGGCAATGGAGGAGAGAGTAGCAAGCAAAGATGTGTAAGTGAACCCATATTTTTCCGGAAGCTTGGAGAGACGAGTAGAACGTCGAAGCTGAACTGAAGATGAAGCAGCATGTGAGGAGGTAGCAGCAAGATCAGGTGCCGGCGAGGGATCCGGAGGGGGAGGCAGGAGTGGAACATCCTTACGACGACGTCTTTCATAAACCAAGAGAGGAGAAGAGATCGTGTCAGAAAAATCTGGGAGATGACAAAAAGAAGGTAAAGGCGAGGAATGGGTAGGAAAAAAACGTTGGTTTTCGAAAAATACGACATTCCGAGAGATGCGAATCCGGTTGAGCACAGGATCATAACAGATATACCCTTTTTGGTGAGATGCATAGCCAAGGAACGCACATTGAGCTGATTGAGCAGTTAATTTGGTACGTTCAGTAG
Source organism: Cinnamomum chago (assembly GCA_038049695.1). Lineage (NCBI taxonomy): Eukaryota > Viridiplantae > Streptophyta > Magnoliopsida > Laurales > Lauraceae > Cinnamomum > Cinnamomum chago. The sequence goes on from CP142457.1 coordinate 27,178,358, forward strand.
TAGGAAGATGAACAAAACACACACATCCAAATATACGCAGATGGGTATAAGTAGGATCTGTATGAAAGAGACGAAAGTATGGTGTTTGATTGGTGAGACTTTGGGATGGTAAGCGATTGATTAAATGAACTGCAGTGGCTAATGCTTCGGGCCAGAATTTTGCAGAACTGAAGATTCTAAGAGAAGAGAATGAACGGTATCAAGGAGATGTCATTTTTTCGTTCAGCAACTCCGTTCTGTTGAGGAGTATAAGGGCATGATCGCTGCGATAAAATTCCAGGTTTTTGCAAATAATTTTGAAACTGATGGGACATATATTCCCATCCGGAATCGGAGCGGAGAATTTTTATGCGAGTAGAAAACTGATTTTCAACATAAGCCATAAATTTTTGAAAAGCATCAAAGACTTCAAATTTAGAATGCAAGAAATATACCCATGTGAATCGACTATGACCATCAATAAATGTAACAAAATATTTGAAATTTGTATGAGAGATTACGGGAGTAATCCCCCAAACGTCACTATGAATAATGTCAAAGCAATTTGAAGCCCTAGTAGACTTGGAAGGAAATGGAAGAACTTTGCTTTTTCCAATTTTGCAAGTAGAACACTCATCAAAAATGTAACTAAAAGAATTTTTATTTTTATTAATGCTACTAGTGTTCAACATTGAAGATAACAATTTTGAATGAGGATGGCCTAATCTATTCTACCAGAGCCTCCAAACATCTTGAGAAGAAAAACAAGTAAATGCAGAAATTGGTTTATTCTGAGGCAGAGGCACAATAAGAGGAAACAGGCGTCCACACTTAGGCCCCTTCGCGATCACCGTCCCCGACACTTGATCCTGCACAACACAACCAGACCGAGAAAAAGAAACATTACAATTATCATCAACCAGTTGTCCGACAGACAGAAGATTTGTAGTTAGATGAGGAGAAAGAAAGACATTTGGGAGAGGTAAAGAATGACCAATATCACCAATAGCTGTAATAGGAAGCTTTTGACCATCAGCAGTATGGCCTTGCAAGTTTCCATTGTATGGTCGCAGATTAAAGAGATGAGTGGTGGAGAAGGTCATGTGATTTGAAGCTCCAGAATCAACAAACCATATGGATGAAGAGGGTTGGTGATTACCTGAAATGCCAAGTGCGGAGAAGGCATTTATGATCATTTGTTGAATAAGCTCAGGAGTGATCTGAGGAGAATTATTGGAGGCAAGAGGTGGTGAAGTCATGACCGATGCTGAAGGACTATCGCTAGAAGTAGTAGCATCTGTAGTGTTGACATGATAAGCTTGGGGAGTGCGATTCTGTGGCCGCCTTTTGCAGTCAGCAATAACATGACCATTTGATTTACAGTAATTACAAAACTTGGTCTTACACTGTGAGGCATAGTATCCATAACTCTTGCAGCCAAAACATTGGATTTTGCTAAGATCTCTTGCAGCATGATGTCCTTTAGCAGTAGAAGTGGTATGATGAACGTTCCCTCCCTGACCTTGAGAGACCCCATGGGTGTAATTGGCAGTGGCCGCATATGCGACATCATGAGAGTTTCCGGAGGGCTGTTGTTTCAGAACATGCTGAGTGAGTTGACTCTGTTCCTCGCGTAAGAGTTCATTAAGACACTCATTCAGGGATGGAGATGGAATCCTGCTCATCAGATTGGAGCGGACGATCTCATATTCAGATCTCAATTTCATGAGAAACTGGTCTCTGTGAGAAGTTTCCTGTAGTTTCTGAATCTCAGAAAGAGTTGCCTCAGATACACTGACATATTTAATTTCGTCATATTCTGCCCACAAGTTGAGAAAACCTGTATAATAGTCCTGAATTGACAATGTTCCCTGAGAATACTGAGCAATTTCTAGTTCAAGCTGGTATTGTCGGGTAGAGTTCCCTTGGTGATAAATTTGTTTCAGATATTCCCACATCTCCTTAGAAGTTTTGTAAGGTTTGAGATTCAAAATGTACTGTGGTTCAACAGATCCAAGAATCCAGGTTTTGATCTTGGCATCTTTTGTATTCCAAAATTGTATTTTTTTCTCATCTTCCTTAGGTCGTGGATCCCATCCGGAAACAAGTCCCCACATCTCCTTACCTTCAAGATAGACTTGAAATTGAAATGACCAGGAAGTGTAATTCTTGCCATTAAATTTTATCAGGGCAATGTCATGCTTCTCCATTTTAGTAAATTTTCACAATATGCAAGACAATCCAACTGTGTTTAAAACAAACTGAGAGATGATGCTTAACAGAGAGGATGCTTAACAGAAAGGGCGTCCAAATGTGCCAACTGATCAATCAGAATGGAAAGCAGGGAGGAAAAAACAAATTTTCTTTAAAAATCTGTCCCAGGCGACCTAGATTTTTGAGTCAGAATGGAGTGCAGCACAAGAAACTTGAGATGAACGATCAATCAGACATCATAGACTGATGAAGGATCAAAATTCGCATTCAATAAACCAGATTGCTTGCCAAACAGAGCCAGATCCAAAAAATTTGGACGACTGTGATGAAAATATGCTGCAGAAACTGAGATTTCACTAAAAAAGGTAGAAATCCTACCTCTGAGATGCAAAAAATCCTCAAAAAATGTCCACAAATACCAGAAGGAGCAGGCGACCAGAGTGGTTGTAACGTCCAGGTTTGATGATGTTGATCTATGGTGGGCCGCGTTTGATCACAGCTTGATTTGACGACTTCCAATGCTTGGAAGATGAAGAAGATATACTCAGAGAGTCTCCCAGAGACTATGACAACTTCCAGTGCTTGGAAGATGGAGAGGATTTACTCAGAAACACAGCTCTGATACCATGTGAATGCTAGCAAGGGGAAGAAGACAAACAGAGTTGTGAATTCGATGATCCCCTTTGAGGGTCACGATGCTTCAATATATAGATTTAGTATTTCTATATGTGTTACAATGATTGAGGTAATCAACTAAATTACAGTCAATCTAATCTAATTATCATCTAATCATATCTACCAATAAGGCAAATAATCAATTACAAAGGTGTACAAACGAGACTTGTCTTGACCCACAAGTTGGGCTTTATTTGGCATGGGCTATGACCCACTGACCCACTTGACAATACATGTAGTGATGCTATTCCGCAATGAAGAAAAGGGTGTTGATGGCTATAATGAATGTGTTTGTTTTAGGGAATCTGCACCAATTATTTTTCCAATACTGATTGGATTCTTTGAATATTGGTTGATACTTTGAATTACTCCCTGATCAGTTGAATGTATCATATATAGAATTGTGGTGTCGACATTATAGCATGCCAATTTGAGGCCAGAAATTCAATTTCAGACACAAGAATTTTGTGATTTGATTCCCCAGACTCGGTATGGAACTTAGCCAAGATTTCTTATGGCAAATAGATCACAGATCTGCAAGATCCAGGTCCAAGACTATGATTTCCAGATTCTGATAGGAATCCGCAATAGGGGTCGACAAGGGTTGTGGGACCCCATAGCCCACCTGATCCAAGATCAGGACCAGTAATCTGGTAGGGCACTATTAGTCAACCCTGCTGTGCTGGACCCATTCGAAGTGGGCCCCGTTTGGCCCACCATCCAAATACCTTAAAACCCGGAGGCGAGTTTGAGGAGGAAAAATCAGTTTGGGCAACAGGCTGTTGTGGGACCCACTAGATGACCTGATCGTGGATCTGGTCCGCTCCAATGGCTTTACAGGGTTGGGCGACCTTGAAGGTGAAGTTGATATGGAATGGGCCCAGTGGGGCCCACTATCCAAGCATTCCAGTTTTTGCAGGCGTGAAGCTCTCCACCAGAACTGGGTTCTGTGTGTGGGAAGGATACGTATTGGATAAAGGTGAGGGCGGTAAAAAAATATTAAAAAAAAGGACTTCATGTTAGGAACGATTTGACCAGGAACATCTATTGGAAGGAGAGTCCCCATGTGATAACATTGAATTCTGTCGGTGTATTCCAGGCCTCCCTCATAGGTTTCTACAATTAGAAAATGGCCCCTGGTAGTTTTAAGGAACTCAGATGGATGGGATCCTAAGGCTTGTTATTCGTTGTTATTATTTGCAAATTGTTTGAATTGTTTCCTTTAGTTCTTGATTTGTCAAATCTGCATTTTGGACCCTGTTATTTGAATGAATGGTGACTTGAATTATGTATGTGGATTAATATGCTTATGTCTTCGTTATTGGGGATCTCAAATGGTAGATTGTGTGGTTTGTATATGTATATGTTGTGGTTAAGTTGGTAATTGAATAATTCCCTCAAAACTGTAAAGGGTGAGTAATGTAATTGACCTCTCCCACCTCGTACACCAATTTTGATTTGGACTGGGGCATATTAAATCCACATAGTTTGAGAAGGGGTTGATTATGAAATTTTGCCATTACAAATGTTGAGGACATGCTAAATATCAGATTTTGATGAGACATATATTTGCTATTTGAATTGGAAAACTGAGATACGATGACTTTCTTTGTTTGGAGGGACCTTTTGGACACCCCTAGACCACTAGCACTGTATGGGATGACGTCCCCGTACAAATGGCCAATTTTGTGAGGTTTGTTGATGTTGGACTTTTTGGGAAAGGTCGATTTTGTGGTACCAGTTTGCTGGTTTTGGGCCTTGACGGTCGATTTTGTTTTGGGACAGAAAAGAATGATTTTAAAATCTGCAGGAATGAGCTTTGGGGACTCTTTGTACATGTGATATCTTTGTGGAACACGAACTTTGGGCTTGTGCTATCAGGTGGTTAGGAGGTTGTCCTTTGTTTGACCCAATTCCAACCTTGGCATGAATGAAACTTCGGGAATTTTTTTTTTTTTTTTTTGGATGGCTACTTTCATTAAAAAACACACAATTAGTACAAGAGAAATATACTGACAAGCAAAAGCATGAAAACAAGGAAACCAAAAAGCTAGAACATTCCACTAAACTAGACTAATTTTGCCCGAACAGGGGGAGAGTGAACTCCTTCCAATGCATCACAATTTGCTCAGAAGAATAGCTCTTGAAAGACGGATTGATAGACACCTACTGCGCTACCAAAAACTTTGTTGTCTCCACCAACGAGCTATCACTATTACCAACACCCTCAAAGCATCTTAAGTTCCTCTCCTTCCATATTCTCCAAATAACAGCAAGGAAAGTTAGCCTCCATAATTTCTTGCCCCTGGGAACCCTAGTTGGTGTTCTCCATGATTGAAAAAGCTCTGGAAGGGTCCTCGGGAACACCCAGCAGCAATCAAATAACTCCACCATCGACTGCCAAATGAATTGGGCGGATTTGCAATTCACCATGAGATGGTCCACCGACTTCTCCTCGCTTAGGCACATTGGACAACCATTAACCACAATCCTCCCCCTCCTTCTTAAGTTATCCAAAGTAAGAATTCTTTCCAAGATAGCCAACCAACCAAAGATAACTACCCTTGGCGGGGCCTTGATCTTCCAAAAGTTGTTGATCGCAAACCTATCCACCGGACTAGTGTGGATGGCAGGAAAAAAAGAAGGAAACTGAGAATATCCCATCCTTTGAAGCCCTCCACACCCTTGTATCCTCCCTCCCCTCCTAGATGTGCACATCTTTCAAAGTGTTAAGGAACGCAATGAATTGTAGTTCCTCATAATCCTTTAAATTCCTCCTTAAAATAGGGCTCCAAACCATCTTATCCCCTGTTCTTGACACATGTCACAACTTTAGATTCCTTATCCACAGCACATCTAAAAAGGTCAGGGAACTGATCGGCCAAAGACCTATTACCCACCCACCGGTCTTTCCAAAAGAGAGTTCTCTCCCCCGACCCGATATGATAGCTAATGTTCTTCATAAATTGATCTTTAACTGATAGGATTCCTTTCCAAAGAGCTAACGATTTGGTCGATGCGTCCTTTACTTCCCATCCATCTCTTGGGAGGCCATACTTCCTTTCCAGAACCTGTCTCCAAAGCCCATCTGACCCTTCTCCAACCCTTCACAACCACTTGCCTCGGAGAGAAAGGTTTATCTGTTTAAGGGGTCTGATTCACAGGCCTCCCTCTTCCTTAGATCTGTAGATAGTGTCCCACCCCACCAGATGATACTTTTTTTGCATACTATTACCGTGCCATAAGAAGTCTCTTTGCCTCCTCTCTAGTCTTTTAATTACGGAATCGGGGCATTTGAAGAGAGAGAAATAATAAATTGACATGTTAGAGAGGACAGATTTTATGAGAGTGGCCCTTCCTCTGATGGACAGATAGTTTGCCTTCCACGAAGACAGTTTTCTCTCCACCCCTTCCACCACCGGGTTCCACAGCGACTTGGTCACCGGTGCCACACACAAAGGCAGCCCCAAATAAGTAGATGGCAGATCCCCTACCATGCACCCCAGGATACCTGCGCGGTGATGGAGCACAGACCTCTTCACTCTTATCCCAATTAGCTCACTTTTGGAGAAGTTGAATCTAAGGCCTGACACAGCTTCCTAACAAAGGAGGAGCTTTAACATTTTTTATCTGATTTTCTGCATCCCCACATAAGATGAGGGTGTCATCAGCAAACTGAAGATGGGTGACTGCAGGAGAAGTTCCAACCACTCTAAATCCTTCGATTAACTCCTTGTTCACTGCTGCTTTTATCATCCTACTTAACTCCTCCCCCACAATTAAGAAGAGGAACGGAGAAAATGGATCCCCTTGTCTAAGCCCCCTCTTTGTTGGAAAGAAACCCTTAGGAGTGTCATTTATCATTATAGATACCCAGGCTGAAGAAACACATTCCTGAATCCAATTTCTCCAATTTTCCCCCAACCCCATTATTCTGAGCATGTACTGAAGAAACTTCCAGTCCACTCTATCGTAGGCCTTCTCCACATCCAACTTGCAGATAATCCCTGGAAGTTTATCCTTGTATCTTGAGTGCACACACTTGTTTGCCACCAGGATATCATCTAGGATTTGCCTCCCTTTAACAAAAGCGCCTTGCTCTTTGGATATAATGCCCGGTAAAACCATCTGTAATCTCCCAACAAGGACTTTGGCTAAAATTTTGTAAATGCTTCCTAAGAGGCTTATTGGTCTGTAGTCCCTTATTCCTATTTCACCCATTTTCTTTGGAATAAGCACAATAAACGATGCCCCCAACCCTTTGGATAGTTTTCTCCTTTGATGAAATTCATTCATAAAAGCCATGATGTTCTTTTTCAGCATTGTCCAGAATCTTTGAAAGAAAGACATCGGAAACCCATCTAGTCCCGGAGCCTTGTCCCCCATCATGTCAAAAACCGCCTTACGAACTTCTTCCTCCTCAAACTCTCTTTCCAGCCATTGAACCCAAAAGTCTCCAATTTCATCAAAAGCCAAGTTGTCCAAAGACAGACTCTTCCATCCCTCCGCTGCGTAAAGAGATGCAAAATACTCTTCAATGTGATTAATGATCTCTTTCTTCTCCAATCTCTTTTGCCCATCCATGATAACCGAGATCCTATTGGTCCTTCTCCTTGATGAAGCCAGCCCATGAAAGAATCGAGTGTTCTTATCGCCATCCTTCAACCACTGACATCTAGATCTCTGTCTCCATTTGATCTCCTCTTCTCTCACCTTTCGTTGGAACTCCTCTTAGCTCTACCCTTTTCTTCCCCTCATCTAAGGATAGCTGGCCAGATTCTTCCTTTTTATCCAATGACTGAATTTCCAAAAGGACGTTAGATTTTTGTGTCTGCAGTATGCACATCCCCAAAATTGGATTTAGCCCAGTCTATAATTTTATTCTTCAACATTTTCAGTTTAGTAGCTAGCCTATAGCATGCCCAACCCTCCACTTCAAGCTCCTTCCACCACCCCTGAATCAATCCAGGGAGTTGCTTCTCCTCTAGCCACATCAATTCAAAGCGAAAAGGGGAGGGGCCCCATCTTTCACATTAAGAATCAACCACAATAGGACAGTGATCTGAAATTGCTTTAGGAAGAGCACTCTGAACTATTTCCGGGTACATCTCCATCCAATCTGTGGTAATCAAGAATCTATCCAGTCTTGACATTGCTGGGTTCCTCTGGTTGTTAGACCAAGTAAATGAAGCTCCACTTAGCTGCAGATCAACTAGAGAATGAGACTTAATCCAATGTGAAAAACTGCTCATGTCTCCTGTTAGTCTGCTTCCTCCCAATTTCTCACTTGGGAACCTTGTGATGTTCCAGTCTCCACTTATGCACCACGCACCGTTCCACCATCCCCTAATCATATCCAGCTCACTCCAAAACTCTTTTCTTCTCTGACTATTGTTAGGGCCATAGACATTTGTTAGGATCCATTTTGAACTGCTCTTCAAATCCTCTACCAAAACGGAAAGGGAGAAAACATCCTTCCAGTACTGAAGCACCTCGACCGCCCAAGTATCCCACATCAACAGTAATCCTCCCGCGGCACCTACAACATCAACAGCCACCCATTTAACATTCATCCTCCCCCAGGTCTCTTTGATTACCCTATCTGACATCTCTTTTAGCTTGGTTTCCTGCAACATGGCAATGTGTACCCTGTTCCTTCTCAAAACCTCCTTGACCACCAGCCTTTTGGAGACAACCCTGCCCCCAATCCACGAATATTCCACGAAAGGATCTTCATTTGGAACCTGACATGGCCCCCTGGTTTTTCCTCCCACTCTTGCTGCCACCATGCCCCCCTTCCCCCTCGCTTTTCTTACCTCTGTCATAATTAATGGAACAGCATAAGCCATTTAGCTCTCTCTCCCCCTTCCTCTTAGATTTGTTTTCCTTCGTCCCTTCCTTGTTTTGCTTCTATCTTCCTTGAACGAACTCTGTCAAAGAGTCCCACCCCCCTTCTGACTCTTCCATGGTCATCCCGATAGCCTTTCCACAATCAATTACTCTTTCTAGCAGCCAGTGTTCTTCCCCTCCCTTGGGTTCCTCGTCAAAGTCCACCAGGTTTTCCTCCCCAGGCTGAAAGTCCCGATGGCACCCTTCAATGAGACTTTGGGATGTTACTTTAATTTGTTGTGTAATCTTATCTAAGTATATATGTTTAAATGCACAAATAGATTAGAATATCTATTCACTCAGTTGTACTGATATTTTGTGGGTTTGCCCCAATCCAGGTAACCAGAACTTAGCGACTCAGGAAAACTACTTGAGTCTCGAAACCACATAGATGAAGAAGAATTAGATTTAATAGATTGTTTAGATTATTTCATTTGAAAGACATTGCAGTTATGTTTTTTTATAAGACAATGTTACATTTGTTTAATAGATTTGGGTTCTCAATACAAGTTGGTTTAAGTTGGTAAATGCCTGAATCTTTATGTGATCTTTGATTTAACCTATGTGTGTGATGCTTACGAGTTTCGGCACGGAATTCGAAGGGCCCCGGATTCTGGGTCGTTGCAAACAATGAGCACATTTAGGGTAGCATCAATAGGTGATAGATTAAGAGAGGCCTATTTAAGATGGGATTCGACATGTCCAACGAGGCCAGCAACAGCGCTAGTGGGGAGAAGTCTATCGATGCAAGTTGATGGCCTGCCAAGGAAAAAGTGGTACGCTAAAGAGGATATGAAGAAGTATAACCTATCCAAGGATTTGGCCCAAGATAGACTAAAATGGAGAAGGAATTCATGTAGCCGACCCCAACATGGAGAAATAAAATTATTTCCGGATTTTCCTTCAAGAAAGCTTTTTTAACTTCAGGAGACATTCTAAATGAAAGATTAAGGATATGGGTTTTACTTTTAGTTTTTATTAAAAAAGAACTATTTCCACTTATTTATTTATTTTTATTTTTAATTATTTTATAAGATAAAGATTCCTATATTTTGTGATATGACTCTTCATTCTCTCGAACAATTTGGGATACGAGTTTGATTTTCAAAATAATAAGTTAGCCCATGATTACTAATCAAATCTTCTCTTTTCATGTTCATGCACATGGTATTAAATCAGGTTGCGAAAAACCTCTTTGTGAGTGGTTCTTCGTGTAAACAAATAAGTGTTGTTTATCTATAATCATGCGTCAATATAAGACCCATATGACATTGAAGGGTCTGATATATACATTCACTTTAATTGCTAATGATTTTTTTTTTTTTTTTGAATGGTTTAATTGCTAATGAAAATAAACATTAAAATCTAACATTTTCTCATATTCAGAGTTTCTTGGATATTTTTTCGGATTTTTTTAATCTCAAAAGAAAATTCATGCCCTTCGCAACCACTTTTTTATCCTTGGTAAGAACTTACAGCAAGGTATTAAATAGTTAGTAGCAATTCTTAAATAAGGTACTGAATAGCAACTGTTAGGATAAGTCATATGATTTTTTTTTTAAATAGAAGTGACATGATTTGTTATGATAAGTGATATGATTAATTATGAGTAAGGATATGATTGAATAATAATTTATATAATGATCAAAAAGTGGTTGCGGGAGGGCGTTTGGCAGCCCCCCAAAACAATGTGTACCAGGTGATAAGAATCAATTGCAGATTTGTAGTGATTACCTCACTTTATTTTTTTATGATAATGCAAAATACATCAGAAAAATAGACATATCTTTTAGAGTTTTCATGGTATGAAAGCCATTCCACAAAACCCATTGACCATAACCCTAGGTTTGCAACTCCTTGATCCACATGTTTAATACCCCAGAACTCCCCTAGAGGGAATTCAAGAATGTAAAATTTGGGTAATAGATTTTTAATTAATTTTCCTTGGGTTTTATTAAATTATCTGAGTTTCTCAAATTTAATTGGAATAGTTACTTTATAATTAATTATCTATTTAATTAATGGTATGGGTGACTTGAGTATTGTTAAATTAGATTTATTGGTATATATATTTGATTTTCTTATTTCTTGAATTTTGGACAATTAGATCTTTGCATAAGAAATTTATAATTATGGTTATATAGAGAATATTTATTTGGATTGTTATTATTATTATTAGATGATGATGTTTATATTTATTATTATAAATATTCTGGTTCTTAATTGGGATGGGCCCATGAGAACAAGTTATGCAATTAATGAAGGAAAGGTTTATTTCCAATGGGCACCACCCCTAGCTTGGGACCCTCTAGTGGCTTGTCCGATAGTTTACAAATTTGGATAGGATTATAGGAACCCTGAGGGACAGATTAATAATTAGATAATTCAGGTAGAACTTGGTAAGACCCCAGCCCATAGTATCAACTACTAGGACTTAATGCCTACTTTAAAGAGAGATGGGGACCCATGACCTTAATAACAAGAAAAGGAAAGACCCTTTTACATGATGGACAATATAAAATGGACTTGACTTCTTAATGTTGCTAGATACAATGTGCCTATGTGATTGGGGTAGGTTTTTATGATGACAATGGTTGTGTGGAGATGCCGAATCCTATACTAGATTATGAGGATCGAGCGCACCCTAGGACATGGTTTACTGTGTTGGATTTGATGTTATTGGCATGTTGAAGTTAGAGATTCTTTATGATCGCACTTAGACCTATGCAATGACGATTCTAGTTTCAGTAGATCACATATGGACTGAGGTGCTATGTATTGGAGATTTGTACATCATAGTCACAAATGCTGAATTATAATTTCCTTTATGCAAATTTTGTGAATGTGAACTATTACATAGCCTATGAACTTTAATTATGTACATGTCATCTATTGCAAATTATTGTATGAATTGATCTTTGGTAATTAAGAAAGCATCTCAAACCTATAAAAGGGTTAGTTATCTGGTTGCCCTAACACCATCGGATACAAGTAATGAGGTGATGCAGGACATAATAAATCCAGAATGGTGCAAGGGGCTGATCTTGAACTTCCTTGTTGTAGGTGTTGAGAACAACAAAGGAAAAAAATTTAAATTGAATTATTGTTATGTGATCACCAAAAAGAGAACATCTTTTGTAGAAAATGTTTAACCAGGATCGACCCATTGGCATTGTGAGTGTCGTCGTCATAATCATTGAAGTATTATTTCATTTATTCAGTGCTGGCATTGTGAGTTCTACATTTCCAATAAAACCTAGTTAAAGCCATATTCTCTGAAACTGGTAGCAACATGAGTATGCAAGACCCACGACAATTAAGCAAAACTTACAGCATTCGCAACAGAGAACCAATGGAAACATCGATAGAACGAATCATCTTTTGAAGGAAGAGTATCGTGATTCCAATACTTTATGTCATGAAATTTTGCACGTGCCTCCCAACAATTGGAATTCTGTTCAGAAGAATCCAAAGTTTTTTCTTTCCCTGCAATCTTCTTCTCCAAGACAAAGCCTGGAGACAGAAGGAAAAAAAATTATGGAAAAAAAATCAAAATTGGAATTTTCTGAGAATACAGTCTTCAGTTTTGATAAATCATGTGTGGACACACAAAACAAATAAGTACTTGTAAATCATAAATAGAATCACAGATAAAGTGAGTGGAATAGAGTACTTGCTCTTTGCACTCTCAAGTGATAATGATAATTGTCATTACTATTGTTCATTCGAAGGCTTATCCCATCTATCTCATGTTGGGTCTTTGAGGACTCCTCTCATCCCCATTTAAAGCTTGTTATCTAAAACATTCAAGTCTTTATCTCCCTAGTTCCTTGCACTTGCAACACAACACTTCGTACTGTGAATGTTTATTATCTTATTTCCACATGCCTAAACCATCCTATATGGCATTCATTGAAACTCTCTTACGTTAAGAACCGCCTATAGTCTTCATCTTATGTACTTAATCCTAATAAACTTCACACCTCCCATCTCAGTGTATTCATCTCGGCCGCACATCCATCCTCGGGTGGCAATCATCTATAAATCATTACATACCTCGGTGTGAATTCCACTTTTTATATACTTAATCCTAATAAGATGTAATTCCACAGATTCATCTTAGCATACACATCCATCCTTAGCAATTGGCTATAAATCTTGCCATACCTCAGTACTAGTTCCACTTACTACTACAGCTGCTGCCGTTATAATGACACTTCCATAGAAGATAATTTCTTATATATATATATGGAGAGAGAGAGAGAGAGAGAGAGAGAGAGAGAGAGACCAATGAAGGATTTAATTCACAAGTTCAAAAAAAAAAAAAAACCTATACATGTCTCCCAGTTATTTCAAAATAAGCAATGTATCCATATCAAAATCACATCCGATATTTGATTTTTCATGCATTAAATCCACATCCCGAAGCATCCATGCATCACTGTTGTGTCTGGCATCAAAGATATCTAATACAATAAATCATCACACAGAGTAGGACTGTATAAAAATAGAAAAGAAGAAAAAGACACCTAATAAACCTACTGTCAAATCAGACCTCAGAGATCTATCCAAAAACCAAAAAAAAAAGAAAAGAAAAGAAAAGCAGGCCTAAGAGTTCCTGCTTTGGCTAATGAATCGACATTCTCATTCCATCTCTTGGGCCGACAAAGGATAATATCTAACTCATTCACCAAGAATGCTAACCTCTAAGGAACTTTCAAGTTTCAACTTCCCTTCAGCCATCTTAATGCATTTACTGAATGGCTTTCTATTACATAAAAAGCTAGAAATAATGATTCTTGAATAATTTTTATGCATTATCTCATGGTCATAACTTGCACATTGCCATGATCACCCCCCAAAAAATGTAGAACGCAATAAATAGCTCTCCATCATTATCCAAGGTGTTGTTTGGATGCAGTCATTAAGTTATGTAAATGATTCACATGTGTAAAGGTTATGCACCATTATGTTTGTTTATGCTCATTTGCGCATGTGATGCTTAAACCGTTCATCCTCTTCGGAAGGCCAAAACCGGCTAGGTCAAATTTTAGCTATTGATTCATCATGGATTTTAAGATATTTGCAAAAAAGTCAAGACCCTAAAATCTACCAGTTAGGACTTTTGTGGGCCACATTTTCATGATCTGAACCATTCATCCTCTTTAGAAGACCCAAAACGGATATGGGGCCAATTTTCATGCTTTCATTCATCGTGTATCTAAAGAAATTTGTGAAAAAACATTAGATCGTTGGATGTAACTAGTGTAAATGACAGGCTGGAAACATCCCCTGGGGCCAGTCCATTTTTTTTAATCCAATTTCCCTATTTTTGTGGGGCCCTAAATCATGTTCTGAACTGCCCATCCTCTCCAGAAGGCCAACAATAGACAGGGTAAATTTCATCTGTTGATTCATCACGGATGTTGAGATATTTGCGAAAAAGTTCAGACCATAAAATCTGCCATTATGGACTTCTGTGGTGACCATTTTCACGATCTGAACTGTTCATTCACTTTAGAATGCGAAAAAAAAAAAAAAAAAAAAGCCCTGTGGGGAGAGGGTGTCAAAGTCCATGTCTTGATTCATCGTGGATTTAAAGAAATTTCTGAAAAACAGTGAGCCCTTGGATGTACTCAAACCCGCATATGGAGATGTGAAAATGACAAACAATGGAATCTCTCACATATGAAATGACACACATGAGCATCATTTACACGTGAGTCATTTTCACAAAAACTAAACAACCCCTAAAGCACTCCCCTTACACCCAACTTCCCAAGGGCCCCAAATTTCCTAGGAGAAATTTGTTCCATTACCTCAACATTAAGACTCACCATGCATATGGCTCTCATTTATGGACTATAATGCCTTCTAATGACTGCATCCACTCCCTTCCAAGTTCAAGTAAGAAACAGCTCAACCCCATAAGCACGTAAACCCAAATGAGATAACCACAATTCGCACCCCCCCCCCCCCCCCCCCTCCCCCCCAATTTCTCCTACTAAATAGCACTTTTAAAGAATTTCATATTCAACTCTATCTAATTTCTCCAAGCAACTGCAAGCGATGATATTTCCATGTATGAATGACAATGACTCCTCTTTTTGTGTATATGAATGAATCGCTGCAAACTACAGCATTTCAAAAACCCTGAACCGGCCAAATCAAATAGCGGATTGTTTGATTCGAACGGTATGAGATTTAAGGGCACCTAGAACGAATTAGGTAACTATGATCTAGATCTCAACCTGTGGTCCTTTACAAAATCATACATCTAGAAAGTGCTAGAAAATATTTCTACTGAAGACTAAATTCAAAATCTACTAATCCCCCTTGAGCAAATATTCCTACTAAATGGAAAAAGCTACCCATGTCATCCGACATAGAGCCACACTCCTAAGCAATAATTAGTGACATTGTTAACAGCCTGGTCTAACAATTATCATCATCATCATCAAAGCCTTGTCCCAACTATGATGGTCTAACAACTATAAAAAAAAAAAAAAAAAAAAAAAAATAGACTAAAAAAGAATTCCCCATGCAATATATTCAGTATCACTGCATCAGGAGTATCTATCTAGAATATCTTCTTCCAGCACGAACTCATGATGGAGATGGACAAGCTCAATTTATACTAGGAGGAAAGCAACAAAAAGATGACAAGAGATTCAAGCACAAAATACAACTTACTTTTGCAAGACAAGTCCTCTTAAATGAGAACTTTCCTGACCCAAGCTTGTTAGACCCCAGCTTCCGGTCTAAGCAAGGAGAATTTACATTAGAATTTACATAAACCATCAACTCAAAATCTGAAACTGCACCACATGGATGGTTCTCTCCTTTTTTCTTTTTTCTTTTCCTTTTTGCCTCTAACTATTCTTCTTTTAACAATCTTCTTTGGAAATCTCAAAAGGATGTAACTTTAGCATTTCTTAGAGAGATCCACACAGGCATAAAAATAATAGAAATAAATAAAAAGAAAAACTACTGAAAAAAGGATCAAAACTGAGCCATGAACATCTGCAAGTTTCAGGCTTGCAAATCCATCTCTAAGGCCCACCCTTTTTTTTCTTTTTCTTTTTTAAATCAGTAACAAAAGCTTTCATTAAAAAAGGCAAAGAACAAAAGAAGAGAACCAAAAGAGATAAGAAGAGGGTACAAGAGCATTGAACCCACCCAACACCAAATTACATAACAAGACCCACCAAAGGAGAAGTCCTCTCAACCCCTTGCTTAGCTAAAACATCCGCCATAGAATTAGCTAACCTATCCT
Organism: Cinnamomum chago; assembly: GCA_038049695.1. Taxonomy (NCBI): domain Eukaryota; kingdom Viridiplantae; phylum Streptophyta; class Magnoliopsida; order Laurales; family Lauraceae; genus Cinnamomum; species Cinnamomum chago. The sequence goes on from CP142457.1 coordinate 27,194,391, forward strand.
TGTGATGAAAAGCAACTTCTAAAGAAGAAGATAGATCCATGATTTCATTATAATGAAATTGAAATCTCCAAGGCCAGGCCTTAACCTAAGCGATCACATTAGAAGAGCCACTTTCCATAATAAAGCTACCAATAAAATTTCTTGTAAACAGTCTAAGGGCTTCCAAAATAGCTAACACCTCCGCTTCGTTGGAGTCGCAAACACCCACGGACTTTGAGAACAAAAGTAAAACCTCGCCCTTACTGTTACGAAGCACTCCACCAACCCTTGCCGGTCTTGGATTCCCCCTCAAAGCTCCATCCGCGTTGAATTTGAAGACCCTAATAGGAGGAGACCAAAGAGCAGATCTCCTCACCTTAATTTGGCCACACCCCATACAAGCTTCCCAATTAAAAAGAATATCATTTAGGTTGAAATTGGAAAACTCCTTTCTTACCAAAGCTTCTTTCGCAATCTTTAAGGTGACCTTTAGTAATCAACTCATCTATTGACGAAGAAGAGCCCCTAAAGATCTTGTCATTCCTTTCCTTCCAAATAGACCACATAATTGCAAATGGGATAATCCTCCATAAAACATGCCTACACCCAACAAAGCACTCACCCAACCACGAGTCCACTGCATCCAGCCCATTGGGTCAGCTCAAACTATTAGGTCAGCCCAAACTCAAAATCAGGCCCATTTGATCCAGTCATAGGACAGGTTGTACAGTCAATTTTCTAGATTTATATTAGTTGTTTATACCTTTTATAGATTGTAATCACCCAAATCAATGGGTCAGATGTAAATGTACCATATACAGGCATATGAGATCTATTTAAAGAGACAATGGGATCATAAGGGATCCATCGAATTCCACCCAATATTTTCTGTTTGTCTCATTCTCTTTGTGATTGATATCAAGTAAGAGGGCCCACCTTAATGCATACTAATCATGGGTCTATGTGGGATCTGAAGCTTGTTCTAAGGATTAAAGGTAGGCCAAATATCAGTACAATCTGAAGATCTTAACAATGTATTCAAAAATTCCAGCATTTTAACAATTTATGAGTGTCTATATAAATATTAAACTTTTGGGGCCTTGAATACATGACCACAACCATTGGAATTTTCTGATTTTGTGTCATTGTATGTATCCACAGTCAACATTTAAATTTCTAAATCCCACCTGAATCTTGTGATTGGCATGCATCAATCAAGGTGACCCCTCACTAAAGCATTCACAAGTTCGAAACTTGCCACCCATTCTTAGTGCAATTTCCCTCATTGAAACAAAATATCATATCATTTTTTGAAAATCAACAGCGAAATTCAACAAAAGATAAATACATAAAGAGACAAATGCAACAAATGCAGTAATAACAATTACCACAATACCCTTCCGGGAGTGGAATTGCAGCACCCTGTAATTTCCTCCCACGGAACGAAGATTCCTCCACTTCCAAACCATCAACTACTACACCTGAACAACATAAATCAAACACATAAGTCATATGAAGTATAGCAAAATCAGAGAGAGAGAGAGAGAGAGACCTGTTTTTTGGGGCTTGAAGTAGTGAGAAACGGGACATGGTCCGTCGTGCTTGATGCAGCAGGGGAGCTGGTGGATCTGGTCCGTTAGATCCGGAATCTGATCATGAGAGCGGAGATCAATTCGTCCAGAGATTCCATTTCTAGAGCAGCCAGTGGAATTGATTGAATCTTCCATTGATGACAAAGAACAAAACCCTAACCCTAGTTTACGCTCGCTCTCTCTCTCTCTCTCGCTCGCTGAAGTTTTGAGGGTTTCCTATGGCTGCACTAATCTTTTATGCATTCTACTGTTCCCGCCACTTTTCAAACTCAGCATTCTATCTCTTCAACAAATGTCGCACACTCCCCGCCAAGTTCTCTCAAATAGCTACCGATTAGCAATGAACTCGAGCCTGGTTGGTTTACTTCTACTAGTAAAGTAAAGTAAAGCAAATACACAAGAAAAGGGGTGCTAAATGAATGGAGCCTCCATTTTAGACCCGAGAAAAAGTCGATACAGATCTGGATCCACGCATAAAATCTGAAATACTCAATCCAAAATCGATTGAGTCATTGTATGATCCGACGGGAGGATTTCAAATACACAACGATAAATATATATATATATAGCTAAAGTAATATTTAGAGGATTTTATCATAAAAATCCATTTAGACTTGGTGGAGACGGAAAAAAAAAAAAAAAATTTGTGTGACCTGATTTTCCTAGTAAAATCCTCTAATATTTATATTTGATAGTCTATTTAGGTTTATTCACATACTATTTAATGAGAAATGATCTAGTGAGTGGTGCGGCATATTTAGCTTTTATTATTTCGCTGGACCATTTCTCACTATTTAACGGTCCCACTTTTGTGTATATATGATTTTATTTTTGAAGCTCTTTTATCTTATTATACTAATTTACTTTGCATCTTATTTTAGGTTTAGATCTAGTTTCTTAAGTTGATGTTGAATCCAAATACACCATGCTCTCAATGTCAAATCCGTATTCAAAAGTGGATCTATAAAGATGTATCTATGGCCGGACAAAACCATTTGCGTCTATACTCACTAGGATGTATTATCATAATGGAAGCTCATTGGATGGAAAGATCAATATGAGGCCTACCTATGTGTAAAATCTTGAGTCTATAAGGTCATCCTAGGTTTGGACACATCATTTTATCATGATTTCAATCCAATAGTGAAGAAAAGTTGGATGAGTGTCAAACTTAGACCTGTGACTAATCATTGAGGGCAATGTGTCTGAAAAGTTTAAATTGACTCAACTTGGCCCCCATGACAAAAAAATAAGAGAGCAGAAATAGGGGCGGCTTTTTAGAATTTTTCATATATATATATATATATATATAAAGCAATAGGGAGCTATGCTCTAGAGGGTGCCAAGTCATCGCCCTCGTTTTCTTTGATTTTTCGGGGCGCCATGTCAGCATTTTAGAAAATCGACACATGGCATCAAAATATGGTTGATGGTTTTTGTAATCCTGCATTGGATTTTCCTCTACCTAAAAGGTCAATTTGTGTAATGGCGGAAACGGGAGGGGACAAGCCGTCGAATTTTTCGGCGCGGTTTTGTAATGCCATGTTTTTGCGGCTGGTTTTCCGACCTCCATTGAGAAATCAAATGTCATATAAGAGGAAACCGATGTTTCCTCCTCCGCGACTCTGAAAAGGCATTCCAGGAAGGGTTGGGCTTCAATACAACGTCACTGCAGCATGTTCTGCTACAGCAACCTCTCCCATCCAATAAGAGGCAGCCACGTGATTTAAAATTCAAAAATGGGAGTCACAACTTTCAAAGACTTAGAAGTAAACAGTTTTCTCTTATTTCCATCATTGCCCTTTTGAACATAAAGAATTTCTCACAAAGTCCCTTGAGCTCCGTACCTAAAAAAAAACTGCAAAAACATCTCATACCTCAACATTTTTCCCACATAATGGAGAATGGTCTCGTCCTAGAATATGGAACCACTTGGACCCCACCTTCCTCTTCTCATATCATGATTTGGCATTAGGACATATTTTTACACTTTTTAATCATTCACTCACTTTTGGATTGCATTAAAAAAAAAAAAAAATTTGACGGCCCTCTCCTATTGATAGATATATATTTAAGCTAGCCTCACAAGCTAGACTGCATTACCCATTTGTCACCTCAAAAATTTGAGGCCCAAGCAATTAACTTCAATATTCAACTTTGACTAGCAAAGAGAAAATCCGTTCTAAGCACTGGCAAGCTACCAACTACATTTGTAATAAGAAAATTGTAGAGAGAGAATTTGTTAAGAGAGAGAGTGAGAACTTGAGACGCACAATGTTTTAAGTGCATACTTCTAGTAAGATGTAATTAAAAGGTTAAATCGGATGAACTTTACCCTTAAAAAATTAATATTAACAAAAGGAAGTAAAGTAATAGTACACACTCTAGTATAACCTATCCTTATCCCAAATTTATTATTCTTTCCTTGTCTTAAATATTTTAAGCACATAGTATTTTAAGCCATACATCATAAGGAAATTACCATCAGGAGAGGGATGAGAAGAGATTGAGATACATATATTTTCTAGTCTTCTCAAAAGGAAGATGGATTGGTCTCTTATCATGGTGTTATAAGGGGCGACGTGAAAAGACTAGAGATTAGGGAGGGAGCAAAAAGGAAAGCCGTGAGAGATTTCACAGATGTAAGAGAGATTTTAACATGGTGATTAAATAGAGAGCAGAGATTTAGTGATAAATTTAAATGGTTTAATGAGATCATTGTTTTTTTAATTTCATATGACGTGGCTTCCTCCAACTGGATACAAGACATTGCAGCGGCATATTATGGATGATGTGAATCAATGCTAGTATCTGATGTGATTCAATTTCTTATTTTATTTTTTATTTTATTTTCAAATTTAATCACATCTGTAAATGATAAATTTGAAGGTTGGGCCCACTATTATATTTTTGTACGACAATGATCTTCAACGAACAAACTACATATTGGTAAAATGCAATCTAACTTATAAGGACGGCTTAAATATATGTCTATCAATCGGAAAGGGCCGTCGATTTTATTTTTATTTTTATTTTTAGATACAATCCAATGGTGAGTGAATGATTAAAAAGTGTAAAAATATGTCCTAATGCCAAATCATGGTATGAGAAAAGGGTCAAGTGTCTGAAGTAATTAAAGGTGGGGTCTAGGTGGTCCCATATTCTAGGACGAGACCATTATCCAGTGAGGTTTGAGATGTTTTTGCAATGTTTTTTTAGGTAGGGAGCTCAAGAGACTTTGTGCGAAATTCCTTATGTTCAAAAGGGCAATGATGGAAATAAGAGAAAACTGTTTACTTCCGATGAGTCTTTGAAAGTTATGACTCCCATTTTGAATTTTAAATGACATGGCTACCTCTTATTGGATGGAAGACGTTGCTACAGCATATTACGTTGCATGGAAGCCCAACCGTTCCAGGAAATCTCTCTCTTAATTAAGCCATCCATTTATTTTAGGTAAATTAGCCAACAGTTCTTGAACACGGTCTTCTAAGGCATCCAGTCCAACAACTTTTTTTCTAATGTCTATAGTCGAGACAGCTGGAGATATTTTGGTGAGATGTCCCTAATATGCCACGTCATATATTTTCATAACTAATTTGCCCCTTTCAACCCTCATATTCCTAGGCCAAGTTCTCTCTTATTCTCTATTGTCTCAGAGAACTCCTTCCATCTTCTTCTCTCTCATTCTTGATTTTCCCTTGCTTTCCATAGTTGTGGAGTATCGTTGCAGAGCAACTTCCGTCGCCACCATAACTTCCGATTCTCTCTCTTTCATTTCTTCTAAGATAGAAACAGTTTTGAAATCTCTCTCTACAACTGATTTGAAAGAGAGCAGTTTGCTATTTTGCTTGTTTTCTCTCTCTCTCTTTTCTCGATTGGATCATGGTTATCAAGTGTTCTTATTTTGGATTTCGATTTTTATTAGAATCTGATTTTCCGTATTTTGACTTTTGGTGTCGCCGGGCTCAAATAAATTTTTAGAAACTCTAATAAACTGGACAAAAAATCAGATAAATTTGCGAAAACTCAGATAAATTTATTTAAGTTTTCGGCAAACTTACTTGAACTTCTGGCAAAACTCAGATAAATTTATTTGAGTTTTTTGGCAAATTTATCTGAGTTTTCGGCAAACTTACCTGAACTTCTGACAAAACTCAGATAAATTTATCTGAGTTTTGACAAATTTATTTGAGTTTTCGGCAAACTTACCTGAACTTCTGGCAAAACTCAAATAAATTTATCTGAATTTTGGCAAATTTATCTGAGTTTTCGAACCTATGTTCTAGTAATCCCACTATCAAAAATCTTACTTTGCCACATTTGGTTGGCCACACTCAGTGGGAAGTAAAGATTCAGCCACAAGAGAAAAAAAAAACATACTTTTACTTTACCACACCTAAAAAACTCTACCTCCCAAAACACACGTAGTTACTTTATCACTTGTTGACTTCTTATCTCACTTTAAATTACTTGACCTCATGGAATAATATAAAACCTATGGTTTATTGTAATTCAGCCTACTATAAAAAAAATTTCCTTCACCATGTTTGGCCAGTTACAAAAAGTGGGATGTAAAGCTTCAGCCTAAAAATATATATATATATATATACTTTTACTTTACGAACCCCCAAAAATTTTACCTCCTTAAATACAATTAGTTACTTTACCACTTGTTGACTTCTCATCTCACTTAAAATTACTTTACCTCATGGAAAAATATACAATTTACTTTACTAAAAGTATACTTTACCTATCAAATCATTTCCTTTCCTACCAATTCGATATTTACTTTATCTTACTTTATCAACAAAACGAACAACATGTGGCCTATCTTTAGGAATGATGTGTGGGGCTATCTTTGGAAACTATATATGGGATCCACCTTTAAAATTTACAATATGAAACCCACCGTTTTAGGAATTACAATATGGGGCCCACCTTTATAGGAATTACAATGTGTACCAACCTTTTGTGAAATGTTGTGCAAGGGACCTACCTGTAATTGCCGTATGGGGCCTAGCTTTAGAAATTAGAACATGAGTTCCACCTTAAGGCAATGTTTGTTTTTCAGGTGATAAAGTAAAACCTATGGTCTAGTAATCCCACTACCAAAAATCTTACTTCGCCATGTTTGGTCGGTCACAATAAGTGCGAAGTAAAGATTCGGCCCAAAAAAAAAAAAAAAACATAATTTTACTTTACCACACCCAAAGGACTCTAACTCCTAAAACACACGTGGTTACTTTACCACTTGTTGACTTCTTATCGCACTTTAAATTACTTGACCTCATCGAATAATATAAAACCTATGATTTATTGTAATCCAGCCTACTATAAAAAAATTTCCTTCATCATGTTTGGCCAGTCACAAAAAGTGGGATGTAATGCTTCAGCCTCAAAAAAAATATATATATACATATATATATATATACTTTTACTTTACCAGCCCCCAAAAATTTTACCTCCTTAAATACAATTGGTTACTTTATCACTTGTTGACTTCTCATCTCACTTAAAATTACTTTACCTCATGGAAAAATATACAATTTACTTTACTAAAAGTATACTTCACCTATCTAATAATTTCATTTTCTACTGATTTGATATTTACTTTATCTTACTTTATCAATAAAACGAACACAAACATGGGCCTATCTTTAGGACTTATGTATGGGGCTATCTTTGGAAACTATATTGTGGGTTCCACCTTTAAAATTTACAATATGAAACCCACCATTTTAGGAATTACAACATGGGGCCACCTTTATAGGAATTACAATGTGTATATTTTCTTGATGTGCTTCTAATATGTTTGGGCTATTCCTTCTGTTAAGCAAATTGCAGCTTTGGAAACAAGACTACCAATAAGTTACAAAAATCACTGACTTTTATCTGGGCTTTACCATCTTTGAGAATTGCACAATACACTTGGGTCCTTTTTTTTTTTCCTCAAAATCTTCTGATAAATCTTGTCATACTAGTTTCTTATCGTACTAGTTAACACCGTATCATCTGCGTACAACATGCACCAAAGGCCTTCATCTTAATCAACAAAAAAGAGTCGATCAGAACAGAAAAATATATGCTCATACTGAGACCTTGAAGGCCCTAGTGCAACCCAACTCTGTCTGGTACATCCTCTTTAACATCAACATGCATTTGGAAAGTCTTTCCTTTCCTGGCAATTTTCCAACATATTAGCTGACTTTGTTCTCGAGCCTTTTTCAAATTCATGAAAACCAAGGAAACACATTTCAACTATGTAAACCTAAGACATCTTTTCAGAGAGAACGGCTCCTAACCCAAGTGGAAAGGAGTGGCAGTTATCATCTAGATGTCTAGGGTTTGAACCCTGTGTACTCCACCCCTTCTTGTGTGTAGGCTTCCCTTCCCACTTGTGTGGGTTGTCTTTCCCTGTATATGCCGGCTCTCACTTGGGTCCCAGCCCCCTTAACTGGGTTACAAAAAAAATAAAATAAAGACATCTTTTCAGAAAATAAATGGTTTCTTTTTGTTAATCTACTCAAACAGAAATCCAAACTAGTTCTCTAAAACATAACAACATTGTTGTGGGCAGCATCTTACTATTCTTTCACATGTTTCATCATATGACTCCAAATTTAATGCACCAGCTGTTTGCACAATTCTTTATCACATTTCTTCGTGAAACAGAATCAGTATTTCATCTCGATTGTCAGGCATTCTTCTTGCACTCCAAATGTTAAATCATCTAATCAACCACATCAGTCTCATGTTCACCCACTGAAACTAAAATGGTCCTTTTTAGGAAAAATGAAAGGTTCCAGCAGTATCCCCCATGTTTTCTTTCTTCAGCTAAAGGTAACAGTTTGCAAATCATATTTTGCTTTGATTGCGATCAATTCTTACCACGCTTTCTGATGATGCCAAAAAATGGTTTTCGAACACCACCGGTCAAGTAATAAGCAATTAATGAGAAATTAATATAGAGAGAGGGAATTTATAGTGGTTCAGTCAGTGTGACCTACGTCCACTTCAATGGGTTGCTTTACTGCTTCGGGGAAGAGATTACAATGATGATGTGAAGAATTCGAGAGAGGATTGCTTCTTTGATAGGATTTCTCCTTTTATACTCTTTCTCCAACGGGTGGGGAGATTCTCCAGGGATCTCCAACGATGTATGCTCCAGTCTGGTAGAGTCTTCCGAACCGTCCTCAACAGACTAGCAGATAAGATTTCTTCCGTAGGACTTGGTGAAGGCCGTTTAAAGGAACGAGGCACTGACTCCGTCATTCGGTGGATCTGGACCCGGCCCTCGAAGGGTGGACATAGAACTGGACCCATCATGGACTTGGGTCAGTCAGACCTGACCCGCTATCGTGGACCGAGCCGTTTGGGCTTAACCCGTCAGCGCAGATTGAGCCATTTGGGCCTGACCCATCACTTTCCTTTCATTAGTTAGTAGTATTTTGATAATTGAAGTTCCAAAAATGAAGTTTTCTCAAATTAGAGTTTTTGCATGATTGCTTGCCTTCATTTCAGATATTCTCATCCCTATGATAATCATGTAATCTCTTCATGTACTTACTACAGTGGTGCAAAACTCAAAGAAATATATATAAATTAAATAAATAAAAAACTAGCTACCTTTCATCTACTTCAAAATAAACAAATCTTCAAGAGGTTTAACATGATTGAAACAAAAAGCTCATCTAATGACCACAAAACAGAACAATTACATTCAATCCAACAATAAATTTAAACTGACAAGGATGGATTACACATCTTGGCATATGCACCCAAAAAAATGATGTTCGCCGAAGTTTTTTCCTCTTTCTCCTTTCCTGAATTTACCAGTCAAAGAAAGAAGGTCCTGCTCGTGTAAGCAATTCCTTTCCAGCATCTTTTCCCATTGAAACCATGTTCTCATGAGCATATGGACCTCTCCTTGAAGTTTCAAGTACTGGGAAAAAAAAAAAAAAAAACTTTGAATCAATTGAATGCAGCTAACAGAATGGAAAAGGAAAAAAACTTAAAAAATTATTTACAAATTATGACCTTATAACTGACAGGTGGCATTACCAATTTATTATACTGCCATTATGGAATGGAAAAGGGGGGCATGAAAAAAAAAGGAGAAACTAAGCTAAAATAAGGGCTCTTGAGGCTTTAGAGAAATTGATTCAACAGTTTAATAATATTAGTTTATTTATATTTTTTTTCACAAAATAAGATCTGTTTTGAAGAATAGGGTTGTTCCCCACCAATACGCAAATATTTTGAAAATAATGGGGCTGCTTAAGAAAAAATGATGGCTATTACACATACATTTTGCTTTTACATCACAATGTGATCTGCCCTTTTCTTTTTTTTTGTCGGTTGGTCATCACAATGTGACCATGAAATTACTTGTGAATTTTTTTCTCTTTGTTTTTGTTTACAATTTTTTTCCTTCTTCTGGGAAGGTATTCTGAATCTCAATAACATTACCTCTAGTTCCATCAGGAGAAGCCACCAAGCCTCTAAAAGTGCAGTTCCCATCTTTGTCTCGATAAGCATAGCCTGCAATTGGAGTGCGACAAGATCCATCCAAAGTCTCAAGAAATGCTCTTTCACATGCAACGGCTAATCTAGTTTCCTCGTGATTCAAGGAAGCTATGTAACCAGCCTGCAAGAAGTAGAAGGCAATGTCTGTTTAGGCATTTTACACACCATTGAATATGAAATCTAAGAAAATTGGAGAAACCCAACTTATATGCCAATCCACTTGTAGCCCAAGTGGTGAGGCATCTCCCTATACACAGAACAACTAGGGATCGATCCCTGAGTCTATTGGATAGGAACTTGGGTAGCACGAGTGCGTGGATTGTTGTGTATCAGTGTATGTATGTACCAAAGCTTTAAAAAAAAATGTGGATTGTTGTGTAACAGTGTATGTAGTCAGGCATTATATCTGGTTCTTTCTTGCAGCAAATTGTTGCAGCCTATAAAAATATAATATAATAGGATACAGAATCAAACATCACCTACATTTACAAAAACATTTTTAACCAAAGGTCATAAAACATTCCATTTTTGTGTAACATATTTTTCAATATAATTTACAATCCTTTCCCATTTGAAATGCATTTTTTAGTGTTAATATAAGCACATTCCTTTAACTGGTGAAATCATCAGATTTTTAATTCTCTACGTTTGGGTACAGCTGTAAATCATATATTCCAAAAATCCATTCAGGAATTACACGAAGAACTACACCTTCATGGTGAATTCATGGCCACTTCTTTTCATTCTTATCATAGGTATGGTTATAGGATCATGGAACAGATACACAACACATACCATCTTATCATCATCACTTCTACAAGCAATTCCTATGGCTCCTTGTGCGATTGCTGGAAGCATTTCATCAACAGACAGAATAGCAGTGACGTTCTCGGTCATATTTAATCGTTTTAGCCCTGCCAATGCCAGTAAAGTTGCTTGGACATCCCCTTCGCTAAGCTTTCTCAATCGTGTCTGAACATTGCCTCTGAAATTAACAACCTGCAACAATAATCAAATATATATTAAATAAAACCTACAGAATAAATGGTAAAATGGCCATGACTAATTTGTAAGTTTTAAAATGATCGAATTGAAGAAAAGAAAGAAAAAGGAAAAATAAGAAGAAAGATGGAAAGGAGAAGAGGAATTAGAGAATGAGAGAAGTTCGCAAGTGAATTAGGGTCGTTCGTCTAATGCTCGGACATCAGTCCTTTGATTATTTTTTTTAGTAAGGGAATTCTCTGATATATATTTGAAATGGTAACTTGTATTGATCAAAAGCTTTATGATAGAAAAGATCTATACTGAGAAGCGGCAGGGAAAGATCCCCCAAAAAGACAGCCACCACCCAAAAAGAGATAACTATACAGGGACCCAAAAAGAGATAACTATACAGGGGGCCGCAGAGGCCCTGGGACAAAAGGAGGAGGAGGGAACCTAATAAAAAAGCTATGACTTCCCTCCAACTAAACATAATTACATCGATGGATAGTCCAAAACTCTGGAATAAGAGAGCCCCACGAGACGACACAAAATTTACAAAATTTCATTTTAAGGATTAAGCCTTCTTGGGGGTTAGAGATCCCTTCAAAGCACCTTTTATTTCTTTCTTTCCAAATCGTCCATATGCAAGCCAAAAAAGACAGTCACCACATGGTCTTCCCTTTAAAGCTAGAAATTGGGTAAAACCATTCTTGGAATAACTCTGGAAGGGATTGAGGTAGAACCCAACTTCAGCTGAAATCCTTGAAAATAGAGGACCAAAGAGCTTTTGTCAGCCTGCAATGGAGAAGTAAATGGTGGACCGATTCCTCATCAGCTAGGCATAGCGGGCAAGCATTGACCACAATCATGTTCCGGCGACGAAGGTTATCCATAGTAAGGATTTGTCTCTGATATTTACATAGTAGTCTCTGGTTTTTCTATGATTTATAAACAAAGTCTCATCATCATTGTCAACTACATGAATTCTGTTTCTCCATTCCGATCTACCCTGAGCCAAATCCTTAGACTGATTTCATTTCTTAATATTTATATTACTAATTATTTTCATAAATTACAAAAATGCCCCTTCTCTCCAAAGTTTTTTCAAAATTACCAATTACTGCATAATTCTGGCAATTACAAATGACCCATGCATCTCTCAAAAGGGTGCTTGACTAACAGAACAAATGATTTAAGCAGAAGTACATAATGTTTAAAAAAGAAATAAAATAAGACTAGGATGTCTGTAACAATAAAAGAAACCAAAGAAAAAAAATAATGAAAACGGATGAGCTCAAATGAGAAAAGAAAGGAATGATTACAGGTCAGAAGCTAAAAAATAAATCTCTATCATGAAAAGACTAGTTGAATGCCCATCATGCCCTTTGGTTCAGACAGTTGTATAATCCCTAAAAACCGGATTTTCCAATCAAATAGTACACAACAGATGTGTCTGTTGCCACAAATCAAACACTTACTTTTAGCGATGGATATCTGTATAGTACTTGAGACTGTCTGCGAAGGGAAGCGCTTCCAACTTTGCTTCCAGCTGGAAGCTCAGCCAAAGAGCTTGCAGTCATGCAAATAAATGCATCACGTACATCCTCTCGGGGAAGGTTGCATGGTAAAATCATCTCATCAGGAAAATATGTAGGCACATCCTTCATTGAGTGAACAGCAATATCAATTTTACCTTCGAGGAGTGCCTCATCTATCTCTTTTGTGAAAAGGCCTTTACCACCTATATCTGCAAGCGGTTGATTTAGTATTTTATCACCCGTTGTTTTAATGATTACAATCTCAATAGCTCCATCTTCCGCTAGCTCCGTATGTGTTGCCATGAGCTTGTCCCGTGTCTCATAAGCTTGGGCAAGTGCTAAAGGACTGTCCTACATAAGCATCGGAAAGAATATCATCCATGTTCCAACAAAAGATAAAACCAATCTCAGCACAAAGGAAATAATCATATATATACGGAAAGAATATCATCCATTTTCCAACAAAAAATAAAACCAATCTCAGCACAAAGGAAATAATCTCATATATATATATATATATATATATATATATAGAGAGAGAGAGAGACGGAGATGCTCCTATGAGAGATATCTCTCACCTTATATGAGAGATATGGGTGGGTCCCTCACATTTAAGTTGTTGGCAATAGATATGGATGTGAGGGCCCCCCAGTTTATCTCTCATAATAAGGTGAGAGCATCTCCCATATATATATATATATATATATTTTTTTTTTTTTTTTGAGCGGCTATTGCTCCTCTGTAGATGTCTTGCATGGTGCAAGACAACTGATGGGGTCCACCGTCCACCTGGGGCCCCTAAGATCAATCCAACCCCATCGCCCACTACCAGCCCCCTGAGTGTCATGGATTCCATGGATTTTATGCTGATCCAAATGGGACTGACATTGGATTGAAATTTAAAAAAAAAAAAAAAGATGCATTCTAAAACCATTAAACTTGAGGGTCATCGGACCATAAATATTGGATCTTATAACATAATTAAGAGGATATATGAGTACATTTTTATTTATGGGGTGCCCGTTGGGGTTTTGTTTCAGGAGTTAATTTGTCACATTGCATTACTTATTTCATTTCTCAATACAGGCATTGAGGCTGGATTGGAGTCTATGACAACAATTCAAATGGCTTGGGAAGCATCTGTAAATCCTAAATTATAATATCTCCCTTTCTTCATAGTTATATACACATACAGACACACACACATATAGGTAATTTGTGTGCTTACAAGTTATTTAATTAACACCACAAGTTAATGATATGAGGTGAAGTGTGAATGATGCAGTTGCTCAGAGAAGGCTTTCGTTCTGGATTATATGCTTGACACTACATGAAACTTTAATTGCACCTCTTTTTTTTTCTTTGTTGTAGTACCTTTTTTGCAGTTTTTTTCCCTTTCTTTCTTGTAGTTCTCTTTCTTCACTGGCAGCAAAATCAAAGACCTGAATTCCTTGAGAAGATTCTTATTGAGAAAAGGGCGTGTCTATGAATTTTTGTTCTTCAATAAAGTTGCTCTGTGTGCAATTTTCTATCTTTCTCCTATTGGTTTTGAGTTATCTCCCATTGGACTGAAGATCTGCGGTGGATTCACGTGATCAACGGTAAGCGAATCTCTACTTTTCTCCTTATTAAGGGAATTTTTCTGTTTAATTGAAAATTGGGTAGCATTGGGTTCACCACAATCAGGATTTGTGCTTCCCTTGACTTACATCACAATCCCCATTTGGCACTTTATTGGATTAGTAAAAGTCAAGTAAAGGCTCCATTTTTCAGACAAGGGGTCACATCAACAACGCTTTAATTTAAAATTCCCTCCATCTTTTTTAAAAAATGCCAAAAAGCAACTTCTCCACTAAAAGACAAAAAAGCTCCACTTTTCTATACAAAAAGTCAAAAATATTCCATAGCAAACAACTAAAAACAAAATACCATCATTACCCCATTATATTTTATTCTCTTTTGATTTGATGCTTTACTACCACTTTATTTTACATGTAAAATTACCAAACGGGCTCGTAACTAATTCTTTTTCCCCTTTTTATGTTGTGGGAAGATGTTGTCAACCCACTTTGGAAGATTAAAACCTTATTTTGTGGAAGAATGAAGGTAATGTTTATCTAACAGAATGAAAATCAAACGTGACCATCTATTATCACTTAAGTTTATTCTAAATAATTAAAACAAGTGTGGCTTAAATTTGTACGACATAAATCCCTATTTTCTAAAGTTCGTTATTATTTGTCGTAATGTTATATGTTTTTTGGGGCTGAATCGGTCTAATTGTTGGGTCACCGTCAATTTTACTAAAAATAGACATTCATCATATTGTTGCTGTTTTTTTACTAAAAGAATTGCCTGAATCATGGGATTTGATTCGCAAGTATTGGATAGTATGATTCAGTTTCACAGCTAAACCTAAGGTTTACCTTCAAAAGCGATTCATTGTATAGTTGCAACTCATTTTCCTTCGATTCTATAACAATCTTAGATTTTGCTTCTCAAAACCTAGAATTTGAAAATGAAATGGGGCATCATTCCATGTGCCCACATTTGAAGGCATTGCTATAGACAGCTTCCGCAAATAAATATCCTCAAGTTTGTTTTCTCCTATGAGATGACATCTATGAGAATGTTTGGCACTATCCTTGGAAAAGGGAAATTGTTGGAATAGGATTAAAGGAGTGAAGAGTAAAGGGTCATGGGTGGGGTGGGGGGTGGTTCAGTCATGGGTGAAAATCTAAAACCATAAAAATTTCTAATTTTTCATAGGCTGGATGTTGGAATCATTTTCCTATAAAAATTCACATTCCATTTGCATGCTCAAACATTCATGGCTGCCTCCATTGAAACTATTCTAACCAACAAAATATTCCTAGGAAAATGCCGAACAAGCCCAACAACGCAACTAAATCTCAAGAAGCAAAAATATCTTAAGGTTAAACCTCAAGAAATTTACTTCTTATGAGAAACAAGAAAATCAAAACCTAACTAACACACAGAAAACCCCAATTTAGAAAAAAGAAAAAAAAACAGAACCAGCCCCTACTCGAGAAATTAAGCGAGATCCAGAATAGCAATCCTCATGCATAAACTAGTAGAAGCAAAAATAACTTTAAAAAAATAGCCCCAGAAAACTTCTAAGAAACCCAATAAAATGCGAGAGAAAGAAATTAGGGACCTGAAACAACTATCAATATGTGACAATTAAATGAGGGAAAATGAAACTGAGATATAATAGGTACCCAAAAACATATATGGCCTTTAAACAAATTACCAAGGAGACTGACTTCAGAGTCCCATTACCCACCCCATGTGGGGTCCACCTGGATGCTTGATTGTCAAAAAAGAGTAAGAGGGTGGATAGATTTGGAAGTGGGTAAGGATCCAATAAGTGTCAGATCAAATGATCCTAAACCCTAGTTTAAGCTCAAAGATTAATGGCTACATAGAGTGAGAATTTCTTGCGATCAAAATCAGCCAGTAGGTAAGGGTAATATCAGTGTCAAATTGGAACTCGTCAAAGGATTGGAGTGGTCAAATAGGTTGTCCCTCTCTATGGAAAAAGAAAAGGGCGTTAGATAAGGTGGGCATCTGAAAATTTGTCTAGATAAAGGAATGGAGATGGCAAAAACATCAAAAACTGCTCAAACCCAGAGATATTCAAGCTACCCAGAAAAGAAATAGCATCATAAAGGAACCCCATGAAGGGGAAAAATGAACAAAAACTCAAAATCTTCCCAAACCCAGATATAATTCAAGTTACCCAGAACTGCAATAGCATCATACAAGAACACCATAGAGGAAAATATGAACAGAAACTCATAGCCCATGTGAACCATCACCAAAAAACACAAATGAAAAAAGGAACAATAGATAAAATAGAGAAGATGGGGGAAATAATACCTTCCTCTTGTGCCTATTTTGATAAGAGAGACCTTGGTCTTTAACTCCTGCTCAACAGCAACAGCTGCTCTTGTCACCAAGACCTTTCTTGGATGGAAATAACTGGGCAGTTGGGTCTTCAGGGAAGGTGGAGGGAACCCAAGTGCTGAAATGGACCCAGGAATCATGTTGGAAGAGGCAGGGATGAGAGGGTGGGTGAAGGAGGTGGGTTTCAAGAGTATGTTGTGCATTTGCATAGGGAGAGGGAAGAAGAAGGAGACTAGTGAAGATTAGAGAGAGTGAGTTGAATGTGATTTTGATGCATAACTCTGAGAATGAAAATCTAAGAGAGATGTGCTTAAAAGGAGTTGTTTGAAATGGAGGAGAAGATAATGTCAGAGGATTGCCCAGTCACCTCCCTACCCCAATCCAGTTGGTCTATTTTGTTTCCTATTGCTTTCTTTGTTTTTGGATCAACCCTCTATAGGGCCAACAGGTTAACCCGAAACCAACCTGCATATCTAGTGCCATTTTCTTAATAGATAAACAAAAATTCTACTTGGACCGACTCCTGGCCCGGTCCCCAGGGAGGACCCTTGGATTCCAGGCCCAGGTCGGTCCAAGTATCCCTGCTGATAGATAAATGCATTTTGTTATCTTTACTCACCGCAAGTGACTAATTGCAGTATTACCTGCAAAATCAAAGTCAAACTCCATCCATTACTAGTACTAAGATTGATGTATTTTAACTTTTTTTTTATATGAAGTCAAGGGGGCTGGGATTCATTTAGAGACCTATCTTTGGGAGATAATATCTACTCCACGGTAGGAAACTTCGTTCTAGATATATAATGCATGCTCGACATAGTACTTTGGGTTTGATCTTTGGATACTAACGCCCTGTTTTTTTTTAGTAGAATTTCTATAAAAAATTCACTATGTCTAGGAATTCCTGGACATGTTGCGGCAGGTTATCCCTTGGAATTTCTAAATTCCATATTTGTTTACTGGAATTTCTTAATTCCATATTTATTTACTAGCATTTCAGGATTCCAACTACAGGAAAGGTCTCTTTGACCTTTAGGAATCTAGGAATTCCACTCCCTATGCTTTTTGGTGGAATTACTGATGTTCAAGCCCAAAAGGTGCATTCGTGAATTCAACTTTGTCTGGAAATTCAAGAATTCTCCATACAGGAATTCCAACAAAGAAACATGAATTCCTGAATGCTCAAGCTAGGTGAGAAGTGAGGTTTTCAACCAAGTGGGCAACCCCCTTGTTGTTGACATATTTCAAGTTGGGTTGGGGGTGACATTTTCAACCCCAGTAATAAATGGGTCAGGTCAGTGGGCCTATATATGGAGAAGATTAGAGGTGCTTGATATTGATTAGGGGTGAGCCAAGCCTCCCTTCAATCAATTGATCCTAGCTATTGACTACAGGGCCTTAAAAGGGCCTGTTTAGTTAGAGGAACTATAAGAATAATTGTTCGGGATGGATAATGAATTTTACAAATTTTGTCTCCCAGGGTTTTACAAAATGCCTAGTATAGCCAAACATTTAGAAAGTTAAAATTATGAGAGTTCCAATGGTCAAAAATGATTTTTCATGAACATGGTTTTCAGAATTTTAGCATTCAAACGGAGAATTCAGATGCCCTCAAGACATGATTTGAAACTACTGTCATAAATTCCCAACAGTTTATTTTTGGTCAAGAATACCTCTAAAGAAACATTCCCTAAATGTTTCGTGGTAATATTGGTTGGATTGGTGCCAAATGAGAGTGAGTTCCAATTCATTTGGGTGGGGGGATCTCTGTGCATATGTACAGGAGAATCAAGAATAATAAAATACATAACTTCATGTACCAAAAGGTTGGAATGGATACAATATAAGAGTGGGTGCAACAAATCATGTGAAGATTATTAATATTTCATGGGGCCCAAGAATCCAAAGAGGCCAGCTAATGTTATTTTGCATGATCTGCACTCATGTCTGTTGGCTTTATAAAAATGCTTGAAGTCTGTTGACTTTTAGACATTGAAGCGTATACTTTCAATTTGCAAGTACTATGGGTTTGTACCAAACACTCATCACATTTATCTTTTTTTTTTAGGATATCACTGTCTCATGAAAATGCTGAACATTTTCAAATTTATGTCTTGCTCTGAAGACAAAATGTTGAAGAAATAAATTATTTAGTAAATGATAAAAATAATAAATTAATATAAATACTGTTAAAAAAAATTTCCTCATTCTTCTACTTTTATTCTGATTTTATTGTGTTTTATCTTGTCATAATGTCATTTCCGATGAAAATTTCTGAAATGTCAAAATATAATAAAAACAATATCATGATATTATTGTGATTCTTTCTAGGGATGTAAATGTGTCCCCGATTCTCCGATTATCCGGATGTTCCAGACACGTTAAAAACCGGGTCTAGATCATTATTTAGGCCCCGATAAGTAAATGGGTCCGGGTCCGGTTCTACCTTAGTTTGGGCCCATGGAATTTGATTTGAAAATTAAGGCTCAATTTAAAGCAATTTCATCTCAATTTCAATTTCACTCTCAATTTCGGTTTTGAATTTGGATTTTGACTCATCTTTTCAATTGAGAATAATCTGGTCCAGATAAAACGATAAGTCTTATACAACTAAAACTCGTTGCTCACATCTCCAAGTCTCTACCCTTCCATCCAAACAGAACCATGCCAATTGAGTGTATGATATATTTGTGATTAGATGGTGATGAAGATGAGTCTCGTTCTATGTTTGTAGCTATTACATGTGAACTTAAGGTCACCGGGAATTTATGATGGGCTTCATATAATGATATTCCGAACCGCTCAAATTAAATACTAACCCCTTCAATAATTTATACTAAAGTTTCATTTCAATAGACATGAATCTCATGGCTCGATTGATTGCATGATGGAAATGCGATTAGGTGGTGATTAAGACAAGTCTGGCTCTTTGTTTGCATATATTATATGTGAACTTACCGGTCTCAGGGAATTTGTTATGGGCCCCACATAATGATTATTCTATCTATTCAAAATGAATTCAACCCCTCCAATGATATATAATAAATTTTTATTTCAATAGATATAGATCCCACATTTCGATTGAGAGCATGATGGAAATACCATTTTTATCCATGTCAAGAATAAAAGAACCGTTCTTTGAATATTTTAAAACAAAAAAAAAATGTGAAAGTCGTCAATCATTTTGAATCAATTTGATGATATAGATGATCAATTTTATCGTGAGTTTTCTATTTCTCCTATTTAGTAATTTAAGATGATTTGGCGATTTAACCATATTTGAAACTATATATTTATTTAATTCTTTGAATTCAAATCCATGTCATCCCATTATAAATCCCTTTAAATCTATTTTAAAGAAATTGAGTAAACTTTCCATCTCAATTTCTTTTAAACCATTCCTAGCCTATTGCAAAGAAATCTTACTCTATCTAAATAAAATCCAATCTTATAACCAACACACTAACTACATTGTGCAACCCTTACGATATCCTGCTTGGCCGAAATAGTTCTTTCTTCAGTATTCTAGAGTCAGGTTTGGGCTTGGTCTATTAAAATTACAGATGATATTAAACTCTATATTTTGGTCCGATATTGGGGATGGGATAAGGATAAATTGTAAGTGAAGCAATGAGTTTGTAAGAATTGGTTACGATTGGGATTTTTTTTTTTGCTATCAAAGGGTTCCCAACCCTTTTGGGCTGGACTAATCCCTCCGGTCCAGAGGGAAGCCGGATAAACTCCCCTCTAGCCCCAATGTAGTAGTGCAGTTTCGAACCTATAACCTCTATGTGCAAATCGTTGTCCTAGGCTAACTGAACTACCCCTTGGAGTTATTCAGGTTGGATTGAGAACTGACTGTAACATGCATACAGCATGAACTTGGCATATTTATTAACTTGGTTGGAAATCTCAACTTGAATGTTTAATTAAAAGGTTGAGCTTGACTCACATTGGGTTGGCAAATCCTGCTGTGATTTTTTTCCATTTAGAGGTTCTTCTTTTATTACTTCTTAAATATTTTTATTTATATCATTCTAGCTTTATATTGATATATGATGTTTTTCTTTTCTTTATCTTTTATTTACTTTTTCAATATGAATTTGGATACTTTCATTTTTTTTCTCTTAAGCTTTATATTTATTTAATTGTATTTTAACAGCGCATTTTTTCTAAATTTAGAAAGAACTTATATATATATTATTTCTTAAATTAAATGATGATTGTAAGTATCTGATTTATAAAAATTAATTTTTATGAAAGTATTATAAAATGCTGCATAAATCTCCGTGAAAGAAAATGCAAAAGAGAATATACATATTTTTATATCAGGTAAAAATTTATAATTTAATTTATAATTTCACAAATAATACTTTCTTTTTCAATAAGATTATTTCTTGATTGAAATCTAATTATTTTAAATAATATTAGATAATTTCGTGTAAATATAAGAAATATATTGTATAAATTAACTTTTGATAATAGCATATTCTAAACTTCAATTTAACTTGTGATGATGGGCCCTACCATCTTGTGGGCCTAGCTTTCTTTTTATAAAATTGACCTACTACTGTTAAATTGAATATTTGCTAAAATTTGGTTTAATTTTATAATTATGGCCACTATTTTTTATGCTTATGTGTTGCCTATCTGTGGGCCTCTACTCTTTTTTTCCCCCCCATATGTGGGCTTTCTTTAGGCTTCGGACCTTTTGCGGTCGGTTCCCCTTGTCCGGCTTTCTTATTTGGAGATCGTCAATATGTTGGAGCTCTCTTGAAATCTTTTTGCATAATGTATAGTTCCTTTGAAATAGATATACTAAACTTTCCAAAAAAATGTGTACAAAATTTTACATGATAAATATTAATTTTCTTTATATTTATATTTCATTTGAGCATTTGGATATTCTTGACCTATTTTCTATAAGATTTTTTTATGAATATGATAAAAGGCTCTCAAAATGTGATCTCCACAGATTCCATCTCCAACTATTTAATTTTTAGAGTTCTTCATTTAAAAAACTACTTTTTATTTGTGTTTCTTCATAATGGAATGATTTAGTAATTTGGTCTATGCATCTTATAGTGATTTTCGTCTTTGGACTTAGTTTATGCATGCTTTTATTTTTACTATACATTGCTTTCTTTGATGTATACTTTACAGTTTCACATTTGCATTATGACCCTACATACAACTATCCGAAATAATAATAAAAAAAAAAGGAAGCTTTGTAGAATGTGTGGATTTTAATATTAGGAATCTACGTCCTTATATCCAGATTTTTTTTATGTCTCAAAATTATAATCATTCTTGCTTCATAGGGTATATAATGAGGAATTATGCAAAGCGATAACTCGAACCATATCCAGACACTAGTATGCAGAATGAAAGAAGTGAAAATCATGAATATAAAATTATACAACATTACAGATTCTAAATGTTATCATTTATTGTTTAGGTACGCATTTTAAGTATTTTGTTTATATTTTATTAGATGGATGTTTAGTTTACAGTGATAATTAACTAAAGTATTTCTCTATTTCTTTATTGAATGAATGTTTAATTTATGATTTTATGATCTTCATTTTCTCAATATTTAAAATTTTAAATGAAAATGCAGAAAAAATGCAACTGTGCTTCAGTATAATATTAACACATAACAAAGATGCCATAGAAGAAAGGATTTGTATAGTTTTCTTAAACTGTTGTATCGATTTGGAGTTGTACCTTGTCAAAATGGACCAATGGGCTTTAAATGTGAGAACAGGGCCCTGTCCATTTCGGATCCAAGAAAGCGGTCTGTATCAGACCCGTACTAAGGCTTGGAATTCTCAGTTGTAAATGGAATTATTCTTAAACACAGGTGTATCCAGCCCTTTGACAGCCTTACCTAGCACTCATGTCTGATGCTTTGAAAGATATGCAACTATAAAAGAAGACATTGATGCCCCCAATTTTGTTTTCATTTGACTTTTCCTGCATTTTCTCTCTTCCATAGTTGAGGAGGAAGTGTTAGGATAAACAAGAACGCCAACCCTCATAAGTCATAAGGCTTTGATTTAGAGAAATCCAAGTTAAAAGAGTAGGCCTAGAGATATCAAACGGGCCGTACCGGCCGCCCCAGCTCCGGCCCACCCGTGCCACGGGCCGGGCTGGCATGGCCCGCCCCAGCTAGCGGGCCGGGCCAGCCGGGCCTGGTGGGCCTTGTCTGTTTTTCTTTATTTTTTTATTTTTTATTTTTTTCTTTCTTTCTATCTTTGTTTTTCTTTCTTTCTTTCTTTCATTCTTTCTTTGTTTTTTTTCTTTCTTTGTTTTTTTTTCTTTCTTTCTTTCATTCTTTGTTTTTTTTCCTTTCTTTCTTTTTTTTTTCTTTCTTTCTTTCTTTCTTTTTTTTCTTTCTTTCTTTGTTTTTTTTTTTTTTCTTTCTTTCTTTCTTTTAAGTATTAAAAAAAAAAAATAGAACACGAATACACAATTACAGAGAATGACAAAGATATTTAAGTGGTTCGGTCAAACTCGACCTACTCCACTGAGAAGAGAAAACCATTTGGATCTTAACTTCTTGAAGGTTTCTAAATAGGATTACCTTCAAAACCTTACAATCTTTTTAGAAAATAAAAAATAAAAAATAAAAAAAAAGAATGTAAAACTTATAAATTTAAAAATTACAATGAAGGAAAAAGAAAAAAATCAGACGTGTAGTCCACTGAAGTATTCTACTGGATCATAATCTTTCATTGATGTCAACTGTTGCTTCCTCTTATCTGTCAAATACCAGTCTCGTAGGCAAACACAATACTCCACCATTTCTTCAGTCAGATTGGTTCTTTTGTCATCCACCACACGTCCACCTGCACTAAAAGCCTGTTCTGATGCCACAGAAGACATTGGAATAGTCAATAGATCACGAGCCATGGCGGCTAACACCGGATAAACGCTTTCTTGTTGCTTCCACCAAGCTAAAAGGTCAAAACTAGATGCATCCTGCATCCGTATTACACCGACGTCAAGATACGATGATAACTCCGTCACAGTGTTACTTGAACTTGAGCCGGATGCCATGCCCTTAGACAAGGAAGAATACCACACATCCAACTCACCAACACCTGTTTGCTGGACTTCTGAATTACCCATACTAAGCCCATCTGTACCCATTTGCTCACAGTAAAATTGAAAAAGTGCTTGTAAATTTGTCTTAATAATTGATAAAGTATTTAAATTTATATAATTCATATTTTTATTTATTTCATCAATAAAAAATTGTACACCACTTAATTTTAACCTAGGATCAAATACGGCACCTAAAGAAAATGTCATTGGAGCCTCTTTCCAATATTTATTAAATTTTTCTTCCATGTTTTTAACAGGGGTACTCAGTAAATCATGATTTCTAAATCTACAGAATTGTACAGTAATTTTAAAAAGCTTCATTAAAGCTTCATTAGATGTAGGATAATATATTCCGGAAAAAAATAATGTTGAAGTATAAAAAGCTTCTAATAAATCCCTTATATGTGCACATAACTCCCAATGTTCATCACTAATCATCAAATGTTGTGCATGAAAAGCACAAAATTCATTTAAAACAGTTCTCCGGTTAAGTGCCTTGTTTAACAAATCATACATAGAATTCCATCTATGTTCTACCTCGGGTATTTTAATAGGTGATACGCCTTGCCTCGCACATATTTGGGCATACAATTGTCCTTTTTGTGCGGATGTGAAAATAAATCTAGCTATGTCTTTAATAGAATCTGTGTAAGTTACAATATGCTTTAAACCAACCTTTGCAATGAGATTTAAGATGTGACATACACATCTATTATGAAAGATAGAGTTATCTATCAAAGTTGCAAGTGGCATCTGCATTCTCATTAATTCAATAGCCACTGTATTATTACTGGCATTATCTAAAGTTACAGATAAAACTTTTTCTTTAATATTATATTCATCTAGTTTTTCCAAAATAAATGTACTTATTCTAGTGCCACTGTGTGGCCATTCAAGGGTGCTAAAACTAATTATACGTTTATTAATAATCCATTTTGAATCTATGTTATGTGCAGTAATACAAAGATAACTGTCACTCCCTTGAGATGTCCACATATCTGCGGTTATGACTATTCTGCCAGGAATTTCTGCAAGGTAATTTTTTATATTTATTTTCTCTTCCTGCCAGAGTCTAATAGCATCATTTCTGACTGTATTTCTTGAAATACTGTGAAATTGTGGTTGACAGTATTCCTGGACCCATTTTTCAAAAAACTCATTTTCAATAAAATAAAATGGTAATTCGGATAACACAATCATTTTAACAAGATTTTGTCTACAACTTTGTGCATTAAAAGAAAAAAAGACCTAAACTACTACTACCACCACCACCACCAGTACTAGAAATTTGGGTCTGTGATCCAGGCCTCCCTGTCCCTGCATCAGCCGGCTTATGTAAGGCAAGACATTTTTGCATATGTCTTGTCAAATGGCCGGTACCCATTTTTGACGTGGCACCATAAATCTTACTACAAAATTTGCATTTTGCCTTTTCAACTGTTTTTCCATTTTCAATAATATCAAACCTTGTAAATATTTTCCAAACTGGTGAAGTTCTATTTCTCTTGGTTGATTTACGGGAACTCTGAGGAAGTGGTGGTAAATCACCTACTTCATCTTGTAATTCAATAAAATTTTCACGTTCCCCCCCTAAATTAACAGAAGAAGATTCTGTGGAAAGTCTTCTTGCCATATTTCAAAAAATAAATTTTATAAATAATAACAGTAATAGGCTCTAATAGCTTTCTTTTGTGATAATTAATATAAGAAAGGGGAGAAAATGAGAGTTAATATAATATAATATAAACTTATATATATGGAATCTCAAATTTAAATAATATAAATACCTCTAAATCTTTGAAGACTCCTTTATCTTGTCTCTTGATGACTTGATCTTTGGCCCTCCAAAAACTTCTTAGAGAGAGTGAAATAGTTGAATGCATTGAGATAGAAGTAGAGAATGTATAAAGAGTTGTGTAAATTGGTGAGGAATGAGAATGGGAGGGTTAAGGTATTTACAGACTTTGTAAAATGACAAATGACACAAAATACCCCTTATATGACCGTTTTATGGCTGTTGGGGAGGGGGGGGGGGTTAAAAGTGACTTTTTTTTAAAAAAAAAGTGGATTGGGCCGTTGGGCGGGCCTGGCGGGCCAACGAGCCCAGCCACCTCGGTCCAGCACGGCCCGTTGACTGGTAGGCTCGGCCCGGCCCGGCCCATTTGACATCTCTAAGCACGCCTATTGAAAATTTGAACTTGAGCCGCTCAAAATAATCTCCCTCCCACCGGTAGGTGTGGAAATGTGGCGTACCAATCCTAAGGCTTTGATTTTAGAGGAAAGAAACTTGTTTATGTTTATTATTAGTGAAAGATAGGTGAAATCGATAATAACATTTTTTTTTTTCACAGTTACTGGTCTCAACATGTGATTTTCTTCTTCTTTCTTTTTGACAACAAAACCAAAATTTATGAAGGACGAAACTACAGAAACCTGGGTTTAAATTTAAAGAAACAAATTTTCTAGTCCCAACAATGAACCCCATATAAAATCAATCCAAACTCTTCACCTAACCTATATATGTAGGATTGTTCATAGGCTGGCAGCTCAAGCGAACCTGACCGAAACTTCATGCACAATGGGGTCAAATTGGCCTGTATTTTTAGCCATGTGGGGGTGGACTTGGGCTTATGTTCTACACCGGTAGTAAAATGGGTCTGCTAGGGGTTTGTATATTAAGGAGGGCCAGTTTTTTTAGGCCCAGTTCATGTACGGACTCGAGTAAGTCCCAAATGACAACAATGAAGCCTTATCTTGCATCAACTCAATCAAAACAAAATGCAGAAAAGCTTCCGTGAATTGGTAGCATACATCAATTGTAAATACTTCAGGATTGAATTACTATATCATGTTCAGGAATGCCTACAAAGCTTAACTCAAGGAATGATGGCTACTGTACAAAACTTCTCTTCTACGAAGGTACACCAATGAAGTTAAGCCAGATGTCTTCCCGGTTGGTGTAAAAGAATCTGATCCGAAAGACCACAGATGTTAAAAGCCAACAGAATCAAGTCTGAAGCCAATCTCATTCACTCTGTGGACTAATCTTAGCCAGGACCTACCAGTCCACGCAATTGTAACTTGTAGGAAAATCGAGCTCTTGTTCTCCTCCTCTGATGGAGTGCAGCCTCATTAACCTTCAGGATCTGTAAGGTAAATGGGACTTTCATTTTCTCCCATATTGGCTGAAGCAAAAGACTCGGCAGACTCTGTGATTGATGGGATGGAAACAGTGTCGTCTGAATCAGAGATGTCATCATGCATGACATTGCGTTCATCAACTTCGGATGACTCAGATGCAGACGTTCCTAGCAAAAGCTTGTTTATTGCTGACTTTGCAGCTTCACAAAACCATTCATCTTCGGGCAGCGCACTGCAAAAATGTTAATCAGATCAGCCAACCTACAGAAAAAATAGGGGTTCCTTAGGAAGTACTGCAAAATGCAGCAGCAGATATAATTCCTTCAGTACAATTTCAGCACTGCAGATTTGGACAAGCCCAAAGGATATTTATAGACAGAATAATTGGACTACAAGTTCAATTTTGCAAATATACCCCCAAATGCAGCCTAAGAAAATAAGGAAGCAAAAGGCCAAGATTGATGGAGATGTACCATTAAAAAAAAAAAAGAGAGAGAGAGAGAGAGAGATTGATGGAGATGTACCTTTGGGGGTCCACTCCTCGTGCATTGAAGGTTCTGATGGCACGTGCAATTATGGCAGATGCAATCTGGCGTACATTCTTGGATGGATAGCCCCCACAAACCGCTATTTCAATGGTAAAGTGCATATCAAGAATTAACTGACGCAGGAAAGGAATGTTTCAGAACACAGGCATTTCAAAAGAACGTGAAGGAATGCACAATCATAGGAAGCATTTAACAAGCAACAATAAGCAGGTTTCAATGCCAAATAATAGCTGCAGCTGATTTTTAGTGATCTAACGAGTTCTATACTTGGCCAAGTTCAACATTTGAAAAGGAAATGTATAGCTGTAAAAGTATCCTGTTAACAGGTGCCTGGCATGGATGGCAACAAGAGCACATCACATTCTCCCTTGTAGCTACATTGTGAAAAGAAAGGTAGAAAGATATTGAAGCAATTCAGTTTTGTCCAAATACATTCAACATTTTCAATGCCCTAGTTCGAGAGAAGTCATATGATATTCAATTCAATGTTTTGCACAGTTCCCTCGAGCCCTGAGCTTACTCATGTCTTGGATGGACAACAGCCCCAAAACAAACCAGGTAGGAAGATCCTAGCCATCCTTTGGAAAACTGCTATTTTTCTCTTCTTTTATACATTCAATTTCTATAATCTCAATTGAAGGATTAGAATTTTACGAGAATGTCCTGTTTTTTAGTCAATGCCACATCATTTCACTGAGAAACACAACACCAAATCAACTGTCTACAAGGATCGACATAAAATTAAAGCTTGAGGATGCTATGCAGATGACATTTGTGGATTATATAATTCCATCTAGACCAATACAGCCCAGCTCAATTCAGTTCCCCCTGTTCTGAGAGACATGAATAACGATGCATATTTACATCAAGATAATCCTTTTTATAGAGTACAACTACAATAAGCACAAACACGATAATCAAAGACTACACCTATACATCAGAATGTGTGTCAGAGAGAGAGAGAGAGAAGGCTTGTGATGTGATGTTTTTTTCACTTCACCATGTTTGGGTGAAAAAAGTTTTGGAGAAGTAAACTTATAATGTGACACTAGTTACCTTTTACTCCTCCACAAGCCTCCTTGTTTTTTACCACCAAAAAGTGTGATGTGATGTTTTTTTTCACTTCACCATGTTTGGGTGAAAAAAGTTTTGGAGAAGTAAACTTATGATGTGACACCAGTTACCTTTTACTCCTCCACAAGCCTCCTTGTTTTTTTACCACAGAAAAGTGTGATAAAGTGTGGTGGAGTAAACTTTGTCACAAAAAGTTCTCTTTAATCTACATTCACTTTCTCACTTTACTTCATACTATCCAAATGAGGATTTTAGCACACCTCTACTTTTTACCTCAACATATACCTTTACCTTTTCCATGATTTGATATTCACTACACCTATACACATCCACACATGTATTCTTAAGAAACCCCTCAACTTCGAAACTGTTTTTAAGAAAGCACCCTTGATGGTATGATTTTGAATAGTACCATTTGATTCTTTCTAGTTTGGGTGATGTGTGCAGATTAGCTATCTACACAAGATTAAGTATAGGGTTGGGACATGGCTTTAGGTTTAAAAGGGACATGTTTGTCTTTTTTGTCACTAAAACAATAGAATGAAATATTGGTTCTCAAAATGGACTTCTATCATGCAGTGCCTTCAGCTGTCATGGTGCCTTTTCTGCAACCTTTCCTCATGAATGCCACTTAGCTCTTCCAATATGGAAAGCCATGCCTTTGGCCTCTTCATTCTTTTCTTACTCTTTCAGTAATTGTTTCCTGTTTATCTTCTTTCTTTTTGGCTAGTCTATGAGTTTGTGTAGTGTTAATCTTTGGGTTCTTTTTGGAGGCTCTATGCCTATGTATTCCTCCCCCCTTTTATTAATATTCATTTTGCCATTAAGCAAAAAAAAAATATATATTAGTTCTCAAAATGATCAGTGTGCTTTTCCAGAAACAGTTTCAAAGTTGCAAGGGTTCTTTAGCATTTTTTAAAGCCAAGGATAGTTCGCAAAATTAGGGTTGCAAATGGGTATCTGATTAGCTGAGTATCTGAAGTCTCCAGTTCTGAATAAAGAATGTATGGAACCTATTTTAGGATCCCGGAGTAATTTGGATCTGGATCCGGATACATGCACAATGGATCCGGGACATTCGGATCCAGTTCCAGATCCTTGTATGTTAGACCTGAGGATTCCGGTCTAGGAGGATTACATTCACATATTGAATGTATATAAGTTTTAAGGGCCTAGATAGCTTGAGTTATATTCATTTTTGAGAGTATTAGTCTAAACTTTAATCATACACCATTTCACAGTCTCAGCTGTATATTTTATTTTATTTCATTTTATTTTCTAAAGTTCTTTTTATCCAATTAAACTAATGCACTTTAGAATCTTATTTCGGATCTAGATCCAAGATCGGATCCCTACTTTAATTTGGTGCTGGATCCAGGTTGGGTCCTGCTTTCATGGTTCCAAATCCTGTTCAGACAAAAGGACCAAGATCTGGTTCCAGAACCAGTTCTGAATGCACAGGTTATGGTTCCATTTTCATAGTTAAGAATGACGAATTGAAGATGAAAATCTGCAGCCACTGCTCATCGATAGCCTCCTTCCACAATATGACGTTGTTGCCTTGCCTTCAGCGACCGCCAATGAAAAAGCGCACAAAGTATGTCCAAGTCGGTCTTTTTTTTTTGTGTGTGTGTGTGTGTGGGGGGGGGGGGGTGGGTGGGGGGGGGACTGTTTAACCAATTATTTCCAGTTTAAATTAAGTTCTCAAACACACAATCTAAGAAAATTTTTATCAACAATAAAGATCAAATGTAAATATATTTTGAATGGATACTTTCATTAAAAAAGAAAACAGACAGTACAAGAGATGAGTACTGACAAACTAAAATAGGATATATATATATATAGCTATGAGAGATAAGGTGGGGGCCCTCATATCCATATCCAATGCCAACAACTTAAATGTGAGGACCCCCACCCCTATCTCTCATTCAAAGTGAGAGATATCTCTCATAGGACCGTCTCCCATATATATATATATATATATGTAACCTTACTATGAGAGATGAGGTGGGGGCCCTCACATCCATATCCAATGTCAATAACTTAAATGTGAGGGCCCCCACCCTATCTCTCATAGTAAGGTGAGAGATGCTCTCATAGGAGCATTTCCCTATATATATATGAATTCTCAAAAACTCCCCATTTCAAAAGGGGCGTTTTCTCCCCTCTTGATTTGTCCAATGAGATAATGCCACCTCACGGCCAATTGTTTCTCCCTTTTGAAGGCAATAATTATTAGGCTTTCAAAAGCAAAAAAATCTTTTCCTAACTTTTCTCTCCTTTAAATCCGTTACATTCATATGTTCTCTCTCTTTCACACAAGTCTTCTTTCAAAAATTTGAATACTTAGAGAGGATGACAGGATGTGCATTTGACACAGACCTTTATTTTCCCTTCTTTATTTTCTATAGTGGGGCACACCCTTTATAAAGCCTTTTGCATGAATATTTAGAAAAATCCTAGCCATTCGATTCACCTACCTTCTATGAACTTGTGTTTTTTTTTTTTTTCTCCAATTTGTCTCTAATCTGATCATTTAACTATGAAAGGATTTAATAACAAAATAAGTGGGTCCTACAAATAGATTTCTAATGTTCCCATGCTATGATACCAAAATAAGTGGGTCCTACTGATATATTTCTAATGTTCCCATGCCATGAAGCAATAATTAACACCATAAATCGGTATTAGTTTAATACCAATCAAACCATTAGCTGTTATTGATTAAAAATAAGATTATTGTACTAATAGATTTCAAATATTGCCATGCCCATTAACTTTAATGAATTTAATCATAAAATTGAGAGCGTGCCACTAGTAGATTCTTTATTCGTAATTTGCCATGCTATAATGCAAGCAATGATTAACAAAATTCATTGACATTAACTTGATATCCAATCAAGTCATTAACTGTCATTGATTTAATCACGTAAATAAGATGGCCCATTGAGAAGGAGAAAAAAAGGGGAGATATTTATGGTCGTCGGACTCTAAGTATGGAATTGATATTTTGATAGAGGGAGAAAAAATAGGAAAAGGATAACTTAACTTGTTTATTTTTTAGAGAGAAAAAATAGGGCTTTCAAATGCTTTGACCTCTCTCTAAACGCGTACACCAATTAGGAGAGGGGCATTTTTAACAACGCCCAGGGCGTTTTGTAGCGTGCCTCATATACAAATATATATATATATATATATATAATGCAGAAAGATATCAATCTAGCAAGATCAATATAGAGTATCAACAGCAGTGACTATGAAACAAGATAGAATGCACGCTAGATGATGTTACAAATTAAAAGGCATTCAAGTTGATCACACATTCCATAGCATGCACATAAAAGAGTGCAAAAGAGATGGACAAAGAGCTTTTTATAGTGGTTCGGTCCTTGACCTACGCCCACTCCCAAAAGCACCTACCTACGGTCTCTTGGTATTCACTAATTGAGATTTTCAACAGGGGCATCTCAAAAACCCATACAACCTAGTTTTATTAAGTTGGTTCGATCATGAAGGTCAACTCCACCAATCTATTTTATTATACAGGTTTGATACGAAGGTCTACTCCTCTTTACAGATACAATAAAGAATGAAATACGGTCAAATGCTAGTAAATATAAATATTACTAGAAGACCGCGTTTGATGCCGAGATCCAAAGTCCAGACTCAAGCTTTAGCCCTCCGCAACAACCGATCCTTGGTGATGATGATCTCCAATATTGCTCAACCAAATAGATCGTAGAGG
Organism: Cinnamomum chago; assembly: GCA_038049695.1. Taxonomy (NCBI): domain Eukaryota; kingdom Viridiplantae; phylum Streptophyta; class Magnoliopsida; order Laurales; family Lauraceae; genus Cinnamomum; species Cinnamomum chago. The sequence continues at coordinate 27,226,564 of CP142457.1, forward strand.
CTATGGGATCTAGGTTTTCTGTAGAAAACCTTATAAAAACTTAACCTAGATCACAATCTAAAAGAAAAAAAACTCTCTTTAATGAGCTTGGATGCTCAATATGATTTTCCTATGAAGCATTTAGAGACATGGACGAAAGTTAGAAAGTTTAAGGATGGTTTTAATGGCTTTTACAAGTTCTCTCTCTGTGAGCTTTCAGAAGGGTCATATATAGATCTGGATCCGAAGACAGATATTTACAGATTCTGAGCTTCGGTCAACCGAGGTATAAGCTTTGGTCAACTGAGGTGCCAAAACAGGCAACACAGCTCATGCACAACAGCTAATTTGACTCGGATCCATATCTGCTTTGGTTGACCGAGGGACTGTTCAGTCCCCCGAGACCTTATGAGCCCCAAAAACACTCTAGAAAATAAACCGAAAGAAAGCTTCGGTCCTCCGAAGGGGTCTTTTGGTCAACCGACACCACCAGCTTTGGGCCCTCGAGACCATTAGTGCTCAAAATTGAGCTCTCTGGAATTTAGACTAAAGAAAGGTCTAGGGCCCCCAAATGGGCCCTTCGGCCCACCGAGCTTAAAAGCTCGTCCACCGAAGAACTAGAGAAACCTTTAATAAAAGGCATTCTTAGGGCAACGAAGTCCAGGCAAATTTAAACCATATTCACTAAGTGTCTTAGGGCCTATTTCTAGATATCTTTTAGGGTCATTTACCTGACAGTCGGCACATATTGGGATGAGCTTGATGAAGCAAATGCCTTCACAACTTGATCTTCTGGTCTGGATATAACTAGAGCATCTTCCAGAGTCAAGATCATAGACAATCTGCACTTCCCTTAGGTTGTCAATTTCATGATTGCTTTTGCCCTCATTTTATTATTCTTTTTTGAGTTTAAAAACTTTTTTGAGAGAGTGCTGCTTTTGTTGCCCTTAGTGCTTGCCGAGAGAGGAGGCAAAGAAGGCAGAAGACAGATGAAGGGTTGCCAGGAGAAGATGAGGAACAACTGAAGTGTAAGGGATATAAGGCAAAAAAAAAAACCTATTGCTCTTTATGTCTTTTTGCTAGCAGGTCAGTTCCAGGTCCACAGGTTGGAACCTGTATGTACCCGGAATCGGACCCAATTCATTTCCAGGTCCAGAAATAGGTTCTGTATCCAAATTCGATTATCAAATGGAGCCTAAATTAAGTTCTAGACCCATTTTCCTGGGTTGGATACCCCATGTAATCAGATATCTATTTGCAACCCTAGATACAACACCTAGGTTACATGTCAGATCTGGAACCAGATCTACAAAAACGGATCCAGGTCTGGATCCACCATGGTTCTGCCCTGGATCCAACCCATTTGCATCCGTGTAGAATGAACTCAAACCTCAAGGGATTTTTTAGAAAAATCTCTACAAAAATCAGATATATAAAAAGACAACCAGAGAAGCCAGCATACTCAGAAGATATTGACTGAATTTAATAAAGCCAATTGGCCAAAAATGGCACAAAAACCCATCTAAAATTAATCTTGAGATATACAAGCCCTAAAATCCAAAGTCAAACCAAAGTCCTCAATGCACTTGATCTTTTTTCCTATATGTTATAGGATTCATAACAACGAAAACATACAATCTACATCAAACCGGGAAATAAGAATCTAGTGTTGCAAATGAGCTACAGGAGGAGACAATTCACGCACATCGTCTAGATAATTTAAGTGTAGCTATTGAGACTCTTGCTTTAGTTCAAATGAGTGTCTATACTCAGTATTTACTCTTTATTGTTACATGAGGACATAAAGAATTAATCCTGGCTCTCGGTATCTGCAAATGACCACCTTTTCTTACATTGTGAGTGCTCCCTTGTTTTGTGGTGCCGTTTCTTGGCAAAGTGTGGCGTGCTATGGGGTTTGCCGGGGTCTTTGTCGAGTTTGGTGGTGGCTTGGATGTTGTCTCCTGATTTCGGTTGTGGGGCCATTCTTCGGAAGCTTGTTCCTTTTTCCATTTTATGGTCAGTGTAGAAAGAAAGGAATGATAGAATCTTAAGGGAGTCATCTTTGTCGGTTGAAGATCTTACGCATTTGGTAATCTTGAGAATAGCCAAATGGGCTTCTATGAGTAGGATGTTCGATAGCTCTAGCTCTGATGGTGCTTTGCATAATTGGGGAGCTACTATGTTCTGCAGGGTTCCTAAGAGTAGAAAAGTTTTAAGATGGACATCTCCTCCAATGGGGTCCCGAAATTTATTGTGGACGGTGCAGCGAGAGGAAACCCATGTCCTTCTGGTATAGGAGGGGTGCCCCACAACAGTGAATGGGATATGTCCATGTTTTCAAAGAGTGTTGGCATTTTGGATTCTGATGAAGCGGAAGTCTTGGCTATTTTAGAAGCTCTCCGTAATATTCGGATGTGTTCCCATGCTTTTCTTGTGGTGGAGAGAAACTAATTGAAAGTACTTTCTTGGGTCTCTTCTCCATCAGCCGCCCCGTGGAAATTTCATTTCCATTTCAATGAGATTAAGTTTGTGGCTTCAAGTATTCAAGTGGAGTTTAAGCATCAGGGCTGCTCATCAAATGGATTGGCGGGATCCTTGGCAAAGACTCAAGGGGGTTTTAAGACGTTCTCCTTTGTTTTTATTCTCTTTGTAATTTGTTTTTGCTTTCAGGTTATAATGCTTTAAAACCTTTGTAGCCCAATCTTTTGATTGGTGCCTCCTTCGTTTTGCTTCCCTTTTCTAATGAAATCTTTGGTTTTACCATTAAAAAAAATGAGGGCATAAAGAAGCCATAATTGGGCTTTGTTCATGGCTTCCCTATCACAATTATAAAGGCCCATGCTAAAAAATGAACATGGTACATGACAACTATTTAAAAATAAAACAACAAATGTAGCAAAATCCTAATCAAGGAACAATAAACAAATAACAAAGAACCAATTCATACAAAAATTTAAAGTGAATACCTGCTGCAAACCAAATGGCTGAAGGTGAGCAGATTCATCTTCAAATACACCCCAGAACTCTTGCTCATCCAATAACCACATTACCACAGTTTCTGTAACCCTGGCAAGCAAATTCTTTTGTATCTTTTCATTCCCAAGTAGCACATCTCCAGCAACTATTGCCAATTGCTGCAACTTAGCAAACAATGCCTGAATACATGATAAATGAAAATTCAGCAAATTGCCAAATATTTCCATCCAATGGAAGAATATTTCATGAAATATCAAGGAAAATGACCACCACAAGCAAGAAAATTATCTCCTGCAAGTTGACATAATATTAAGATTAAGGGTTCAGTTAGATACATACAAAACAGAATATTTACATATTTAAATCTTTTCAGATTATAGTAGTACCAAAAAAGAATATGCGATAGTGAAACATTATAGTATTGCTCTTGTTTGCTAATTTCTGGATACTGAAGATTCTGAGTCCAATTGTTGGGCAGTTTTTTTTGTTTTTTTTTTAATGGTAATTGTTTGGCAGTTGCTGAAGACTTTAATATATACTGATATCAAAATTTAACCATTTGATCAGAACTAAAAAGAAATCAGTTTCCACCGATCTCTCAGCCTATTAGTCCAAAAGGGAAAGAAGACAGGTGAAGTAAAGGGTGGCCTACATGAGTAGCATTCGTCTTTTCTTTTCATTGTAGCAATCATAATTCCTTTTTTTTCAAGTGAATTATTCATACCCAAATAATTGAGATCTTCAAAACAGTCAAGCCACTAAACTTAGAATAATTAAGCATAATACCTACAATTATCACACAACTTAGACAAGTCACAAGACCAACAATACCATTGAAAAAACACAACTACACAGTAGTCTGAGTTCAGACAAGAACCTAGTTGCAATAATCTCTCTACGAACAATCAACACACAATTCAGAAAGTTTAATCAGCTATGCCACTTTCCTTGTTTAAGTACTTCCTTTGCATGAGAATCTTAAAGAGTATTAACTAAATTCTGAACAAATACATCTACTGATATGCTAGATACTATTTATGATGCAAACAAGAATAAGTCTCTAAAAAGATAATCTCAATCCACAGCAACATTTTGAATGTGTAGCGAAGTCATCAATTGAAAATCCAAAAAGAAAAAAAAAAGAATCACCAAAATTTCTGCACTCGAATCAAGACAATTGCATTCCAACAAGGCAATAACCACCACTCTAAATCTCAAAGAAAACTCATAACTTCAATTAGTTTCTTGTAGTCCAAATAACATATAAAAACTAACTAGGCAGTCGACAGCAGTAAACCAGGCCTGAGAGTCAAATTACTACAACCAGAACAGAATATTACACAACTGCAAGTTAACACCCAAAAATGACCCATTTGCTGTTGGCCAATTAATAGTTGCAAAGGAAAGCCACCAAACATTCATTCGCCAACTTAAAATGGTAAAAATCTCATAACGGTGATTAGATGCAATAGATAATTCCTTCGAAAAACCAGCATCTTGTTGGACCCTTTGATATACTGATAATAGGACCTCTGAAATGTGAATTAAGTAGATGAGTGACATTGATAAATACTAGTTCAGTCAATGAGTTAAATATATTTAAAGGGCACCAAATTCATCCAACAGACTGTGAACTATATCATCAGTACTCTACATTAACTTTATTAGAATTTCTAAAATAGTTTCTTGTAGCCGACTCCAAGATAGTTGGGACAAGCCTTTAACGATGAAGATGAGTTTACAGGTAGCAACAGGAACTTAAGTAGGAGACAAGCCAATCTAACAGAGAGAATAAGAAGAAAGATAAGACAAGAACTAGAAGAGGAAAAGATAGAAGGTAGAGAGAACCCATCACCCATGAAACATTCTCATAGTTCCCAACGACTTCTGCCACCCTATGAAACAATTTCAGTGAGCAGCTTTAGTGCATCATGGGCCTAATGGCTGCAAGAAGAGGCCTACCCCATAGTAGGCCAGTTCATTGCGCAAAGCCTACAGACGACTAGCCCATTGGACATGGCCCATGTCAGCCAGCCCATTAGGTACAACTATATCTACTTTTTTAATATAGCAACTATCCAAGAATTCTCCTAGATTGACATTCTTAGTAAATATCCAACAAAATTTCTAGATCTGCATTCTTAGTAAATTTTCAAAAAGATGTTCTAGATCTACATTCTTAGTCTAAAAATCTAGAATTTCCTAGATCTAGCAAAATAGGGCCCACTTGGCATCATTCTCATACATTCCAAGATTGTGCTGACTTTGCAATGTGCCAAGAATGAGTTGTGCTGATAATGGGATTGTGCAGAACACGTTTGGCAACATTCTATCAAATTGTTGAGCTGAGAGCTGACTGTACAGAATTTGTTTGGCAACATTCTGTCGGTATTTTCCCAAGGATCAGAATCGTATAAATAATTTTACAAAAAGTAATAAATAATTCTACAACTAAAATTTATTATCAGAATTTGAAAATCATAATAATTCTAATATGAGATTTTTACAGTTTTAGTAGAAATAAATTAAGTTGGGTACTGAAGAGAAATAACTACGAATTTACATTTGTAACTTGTCCTCAAGGTTTTCAAAACACAAAAGATTCTTCCAGATTCTAAAAGAAATGCTAATATATCAATTCAGATTCTAAAAGTTATGTTAAACACAGGCATTATAATGATCAATTGATAAATTTCATTAATTCCAAATTAGGGTGAATTGATTCATAAATAAATAGTGAGTATGAAGCTGCTGCCTTATTGGATTTATAATAAACGGGCCTAATGCGGAAAAAATAATGGGGAATAGATCTCAGGTCAACCTACTCAAATAAAAAAGGAGAGGTTGACCTTGGTTGGGTTAACCTACTCAATACTGTAACAAATTCAAATGGGAGAAGCCCATAGTTTAAAATAATAGCTGTTGGACGATGATTTTGCCCCTTACTAATAGATGAGTGGTGAATTGAGAGTCGAAGCCCAATTTTAAATGTTGACATAACATAGTCATGATCACCAATCCATATTGTGGGGCCCATCATATCAAGGTTTCCATTTGAGAGAAAATAGGCCTAACTAGAGAGAGAGAGAGAGAGAGAGAGAGAGAGAGAGAGTTGTGGGGGAGTGGGGACTAACCGTTCATATATCTACTTAAAAGGTTACGGAACAATGGGTTTTCTACCAAAAAATGAAATAACATTGTTCTGAGATTTCCTCACTTCTACGTTCCCATGGCGAGTCTTTTCTGGAATGCTCTAACAGATCTTTTGTTTTTTTAATGGTTATCCAAACATCATTCCATCATTTTTTAATTCCTTGGCACGCGGGAATGTGAAAGTGAAATGATGCCAGACGAGCCCATAGCTGACAACCCTCTCCAACTGATGATGGGGAAAACCAACAACAATTTGCATGTGAAGAGCCAATGCCAACCACAAATCAAGCCTTCATGAAAATATCAAAAATCCTGAGATTTGAGGGAACGCGTGGGAGAGTAATAATGTCGAGATCAAACGCTTCACGAATAGAATGACAATCCACTTCCATATGTTTGGTGCACTGATGAAACACGGGAGTGGTTGTGATTAAATAGTACTAGTATTATCTACATAGAGTGGTGTAAGATCATGTTAATGAAAATCAAGCCAAGAAAATAGTCCATGAAGCCATATTTCATAGCAAGCAGAGGACATAGCTCTATACCTAGAAACTCAACACTATTTCCTACATTTTCATGAAATTAATGAGTTGAAAAAATAAATGCACCAACCTATTGTAGCTCGTCGAGCATCAGGACATCCAGCCCAATCAGCATCATTATATGAAGAAAGTGTAATCGTGAAACTAACGAGAAAAAATTGATAGCAAGTGGAAGTATCCTTTAGGTATCGAATAATTTGGTGAATTGCTGCCATAAGTAGATCGGGAGGATTGGTCAGGAATTGACTAACAATATAAAGAACATGCGAAATGTTAGGTTTGATGATGGTTCAGTTAACTAAACTACCAACACGCTTTCATTAAACAGTTGGATCAGAGAAGATTATGGTCTTCCTCGCTATATTTAACATGCACATATAGAGGAGTGTCAACAAGATGAGAATCTTGCAATTGAGCAATGGCAATGAGATCTATAGAACATTTGTCTTGATTAATGAAAATTTCTTTCCAAGAGGTAGGAAATATGCAAGTGCCCAAGGTTCTTGATGTGGAAAGATGAGTGAAGAAATTGTCTAAGCTGTTGGATACTGTTGAGATCATTTATGTGATGATTATGTCATCAACATACACAAGCAAGAGTGTCAATCCTATTAAATTCAGTTGAAAGAAAATGAAAAGACCACAACTGCTTTGTTGGAATTTAATTTTTGAAGAGTTCTGTGAAACTTCTCAACCATGCTAGAGGGGATGGTTTTGGTCTATAAAGTGATCTTTGTAAATGATAAGCAGCCCCTTTGATTTTGTATTGGATGACTGGACTATTTGCACAAGATGAGTTAGAAGACCACTTATCCCAAATAGAATCACAACAAATATAAAATCTTGATGTAAGCCCCACAGTGACCCATGATCTCCACAATCAGAAGTTGTAACGGCTAAGCCTGGCTCTAATACTATAACAAAACATACAAGAAAGAGAAAAATATGTAAGAGTTTTTCATTCAATTATCTTCCTTGATTGGAGAGGCCTTGTATTTATACCCTAAAATCCTCATCAGTATATCACATTTCTTTAATATATATATATATATATATATATGAGAACACAAAATTGTACAGTATAAGAGTATATACTGGACAAAAGACCCAGACCCCCAAAAAACAACTGGTCCAAAGTAAAGCTGAAAAAAAAAAAAAAAAACAGTTGGAACAAAAACAGCTGAACAAGAACAACGCAGCTACAAAAAGGAAGCTGAAGCAAAAACCAGCTGAAACTCAAACCACCCAACACAGATACGAACAGGAACTCCAAAAGTGCAAGGTTACATTATAACAGCTGAACCAGAAGAAGTAATCCTTTGAATGCCGTCTTCCACTGGACAATCTGCCTTCCCATTCTGTTTAATATAATAGAAGGAGACCCGCATCTTGCTAGATAAATCCATCACCTGTTCCTAAATATGAGAAAATCTGCCAGCAGCATGGAGGAGAAGACTTACCTGATGGCCCATTGCAGATATACCAGCTCAGCTGGAATGCAAAAAAGTGAACAGATGCTTCACTTTCACATAGTAAACCACCAAACCCAGCCAACTGTGGATTCCCAACCACAATACCATCGAAGTTTAGCTTTAACACACCTATCGGAGATCCACCTACGATTGATGCACACCAGCATCAAGGAAGAAAAAGGCCCCTCTTTCCAGTTTTGCAGGTTCGTATCCAGAGGAATATTTCTGAATTGCGACAGAGGGACTGTCCGCGAGGCCACAGTAATCTATGATACCCGGATACTGCAAATTACCTGTGGTATCCGTACCGATACGGTCCAATACAGATACCGGTATGGGATACGGCTTGGATACGAGGGGGCCAATTTCAAGATACGGCTTGCATTATTTTTCGCCCAATATTTCAGCAGATTTTCCATTTCAACCAATTTCTGTCTTTCTCTTAGTTTGATCAAAAGGAAAACAAAAAAGAAGAAGAGGAGGAGGAGACCCACCGCTTCGACTGCTGCTGCTGCAACCTTCATGTGCCAGGTATTCCTCCTCTTCTTCTTCCTCCGTTCTTTTTTCTTTCTTTCTTTCTTTCTTTCTTTCTTTCCTTCTTCTCCTTCTTCTTTCTTCTTCCTTTTTTTTTTTTTGCTCTCATAGTCTCATTCGTTTGTGCCCTAGAGATGCCAACGAAAGGGCAGAAAAGAATCCATTGCTCTTATGTTTCTTTCATTTTTTAATGTTGGGCTACTGGGCCCATCAGCCACTCAGCCCATTTTTCTTTTCTTCTCTTTTTAATGTTGTGCTACTGATCAGTCAGCCACTCAGACCACTTTTCTATTTTTTCTCTTTTTCTATGCTGAGATATTGTATTGTGAGGCCCACCTCATTGAAAATTTAAAACAAACAGTGGGCCTTGTAATATTTGAGCTCTAAATTGAGATAAAATAAGCATTCCACCTAAAATAAATCCCTAACCAAATATTTATATTTATATATTTCTAGGAATGCCGTACCCGTATCCGTATCCTAAGATTTTGAAGTTGACGTATCGGACGCTCGTTCCCGTGTCCCGTATCCGTACCCGTGTCTGTATCCGGGCATCATAGACAGTAATCCTTATTTTGTCCACCAACGGTCTAAGGTTAGACAACTCGTCTTCATAGCATCAATAGTTCCTTCCCTTCCATATGAACCAGTTAATGGCCATAAAGGCCAGCTTCCACAAAACCTCCCCTCTCCAGCCCCCTAATATTATCGCATTAATTGGCTCGCCGCAAGGTTTATGGATCAGTTTGAAATCAACAAGAGGGTCCAGAAAGGATGGATTAAAGATTAAAGGGCTTGGATTGGAGTGGGGGCCCATGGGGCAGCCCATATTAAATACACAGTTAAGAAAAATCTTAAAAAAAAAAAAGTTGTTTTTTGGGGCCTTGCTCGACTGGGCCTGAATTGGCCCAAACACATGAAACCGCACACCCCTACAACCAGTTTGGCAATTCTACTAATAGAGTCGAGTGAAGTAAAGTTGATTTTGAAGAAAGAATAAAATATAAGTGGGTTATGATGGTATTTTACTTTTAGTTGTTTGTTATGGAATCTTTTTGACTTCTTGTATGGGAAAGTGGAGTTCTTTTGTATTTTAGTGGATAAAGGCGGTTGCTTTTTAACTGTTTTTTGCAAAAGATGGAGGGAGTTTTGAATTAAAGTGTTTTTGATGTGACATCTTATCTAAAAAATGGGAGCTTTACTTGACTTTCACTATATTAGTAAAGTGCCAAACTAGCCAGTGTCACCAAGCGGACCCTCAGATGATCGCTTCTTTGATAGATGTTTTGGACGTTCCAGCAAGCGTATCTTTTTTCTTATTTTTAATTATTTTGAGTTGTTATAGGGTTGTTTTATGTATGTTAGGACTCCTAGTGATTAGGATTTCATTACTAAAGAGTTTGGATCAATAGATGTGATTTGACTCGGGTTTTTAGCATGGTTTTAAAACTCAGCAGAGTCAACTTGAGGTCCTGAGTCACCTATTTTATAAGCAAACGGTTGAGTTCAAATGGGAGTCCAAGTCGGAGTTCGAGTCACCATTTTACAAGCCCTTTGAGACTCAGCCGAGCCAAAATCCAAGTCAGCCACATTATTAGGGGATTCATTTAGAAGGTTTATGGGGTCTGAGGGTAACTCCCAACTCAACTGGGGCACATGCGACTTGGCTAAAACTCCATCGACTCAAGGGTGACCTTGTAGGCTCCCGAGTTTTGAGTTTTCAAACCTCTGTTCTTAGTGTTTTAAATTTTAAAGCACAAACTAAGTCATGTAAAGGGACAACCAGCCCTAGCTTGGTTTATTTTTCATTCAATAAAAATCATATTCAGTTCTTCTCCTTGGATCGAGATATTTTCCTTCACACTAAAGATTTTGTAAGACCCCGACCCTAAATATGTGTTCAGTTACTAATTAACCTTGATTAGTAGTTAATTAACAAGCCTTGTGTATTAGATTAATTGCTTAGTGGTTTTGTGGGGTTTAGGGGCTTAGTGGTTTTGTGGGGTTTAGGAGCTAGTGAGATGCCTAGGAGGACCTTTTGTAATTTTGGGAGAATGTGAGGGTCAGTTTGTAATTTCAGAATATAGTAATTTTGGACTTGTTGGGTAGAGGGTGTTTTTTTTTTGGGTGGGGTGGGGGGGGAACTTGGAGCATGTCATTTCGATTTTCTGAACTCCCTAGAATCCCAATTTACTCAAATCCCATGTTTTAAAGAGGACTATTTTTGTAAATTTGCCAAACCCATCTCATATAAGAGGCAGCTCTCTTCACTTCTCTCCTTCAATCTATTTAGCTTATCTCAGTTTGCAATCAGCCAAGCTCTCACCATTGACACCCCAATTCTCCTTCTCCATTGCTAAATTGGTAAGTTATCCTCTGTTTCCTTCCTTCCCTTGCATTAGACCTTGCTAGTAGATGCTAAAATCCTTGCATGCAAGTTTCTTTACTTCCATTCCTCTTGATTTGGTTGTAGGAGTTCTTTTGAGCGTAGAATTTGGGGATTTTGGACAATAGCTTGAGTTTCAAGTGTAGAATTTGGTTGATTTCCATTATCTATTTTACACACCCAATTCAAGCCCATCTTGCGTTTTTGGTTAATTTGCATGCTATGGAAACGGCTAGTCTTTAATGCTTTAGAAATTGAAAATTGCATGTTCTGTATAAAGCCTTGAATGCCCAGCTTCAGGTAGCGTTAAGCCTCTTGGATGTATGGGAAGAATTTTCTCCTGACCAAGCATTTAACTTGCATTTCTAAGTGCTTCGGCTAGCTGGAGACTCATCTACGGCTAGCCAGCACTCGGCAGCTCAGATACAGCCAACCAGGAAGCCAGTTACAAAAGCCAAGAGCAATATTTCTGGGTTTTTGTTCATCAGCTAGCTGAACACTCATTCCCGCTGACCATTGACCACAGCTTTGGTTACAAAAACCGAGAGCTTATTTTCTAGACCCCAACCCTACGGCTAGCCAAACCAGCCTTTCGGATAACAGAACCCAAACCACCCCGCCACCCCGAAGATGGTTTTCCAACAATGCTTAATCGCGGGACCCTAGTAGGTGATGTTTGAGTAGACATTCAGCTACGGATTGCCGCACGAATTGTGTAGGACAATGCTAAGTCCAATGTGGACTTGGAAACTTTGATATAAATTACCTCCAATGACAACAAGGAGACGGCACTTCATAGATATCGGAGATTCTAGGGATGCACAAGGTTGAATAGAGTTATCTTGGGGCAAACTAAACTCTAGGCCAATCGTGTTGGATGCACCTTTATTGTGCTCTATTATTCACATGGCTCATCCATGATTCGTATCTGCTCAATGTCTTTCTTATTGTGCTTTATGTTATGAGATTTGTACTTTCAACTAGGATGGACCTAGATACCCTCTCCTTACTGTAATTTGACTTGTTATATTTATCCTGTTTTGCCCGGTCTTGTCCAAATAGGTCTAAGACTAGTAAGGCCTGAGATTGTTAGACTACTCATTGAAAATGTGATTTGTCAGATAAGCTTGTTCTGGAGTAGTCTTGCTCAGTCACAGTTTTTGAGGAGAGTCTAGTAAACTCCATTTGTCCTTGGATTCTCAAGTTGGCACTATCAGCTTCAATCCCATTACAGTCGGACCCGGCTGAGTGAGGATTTTGTATTTATATTGTACTAATTACAGGTTAGTCATTGCATGGGAGTGACACTGTCCTCCGGTACCACACGCCCATACCCAATATCTATCTGATGGTCATATATATTAAATTCCTATAAGGAATCCTGCATTACTAATGCTATTTACACCTCGTATCCGCTCTCACCACGGTCATGCCGATTGCAAACGTGAAGTTGGGAAAATATAGCCAATGTGGGTTTCCATTTTGCTTAGACTTTTTTTATAAAGGCTTGTCTTATCTGAATCCTTTATGATATTTACATTTCTTGCATAATCTTACCTAGTTGTACACCTTATTGATATTCTTGTAAATTACCTGTCTTTAACTCATTATTGATGCAACATGTTCATGTTTATTATACTTGCCTACTTGACAAGCTGCTGTAAACCTAATGTTGCTACATTTTGGCGTTGTAGGGCCATTACCCCTGACCAGAGGTAGAGGAGCTTGAGGAGACACTGCATGGTCTAGCCAAGTGGAGCACCGACGATGTGGTTTAGGCATCATGCTAGCATGGGAGATGCGTCGCCTTTGGAATAATTGTTTCATTTGTAGCTTTTGGCATTGGCCTTGCCGGCCATTGGGTTGTAAGTTGTAACTAAAGATACCTTTGTAACTATTTAACTTCAATGTTTTCACCTTATATTTTGGAACATGTTTACTCTGAACATCTGTTTATTCATGATTTATGCTTAAAATGTTGTTTAAATGGTTTCACGAGCTTCCGCTGAAAGGTTTTAAGTGCGTTGGAAATTGGATACATCCTCATGCAGAATCCTGTGGGTACAGTGTGGGGTGAAATATCATCATTAACCAACCCCCACACTCGTCATCCCCTAAGGCGCGGACTGATTATGGTGATCCGGTTTGGGGGCATGACAGATTTACAACAGATTATTTGACTATTTGAGTGAGTAATCTTCTTTTTTCTTCACAATAGTGGCAAAAGTATTGGCCAGCGATAGACCAATGAGCAATTACTTGCAGTTTGCAAATGGTGCATTGCCTCTATTCCGACGGGATGGGTAGTAGTAGAGCTTATGCTCTGAGATGACCTAAGGTTTGAAGGTAAACCTACCAAAAGTGTTATGGTGCGGGTGGGTTTCTCATAGGAGAAAATTCAACCATCGACCAACAGGGTTAACTGTAAAGTAGGGAGGTTTCCTATTCAGTAGTTGGCTTACTGCTTGGGGCAAAGCTAAGATCAAAGCTTATTAGGGCCACTAATTACAAAGTTTGAAAAAAAAAAATTGTTTAGTCAAAAAAGGTGGTATCTTTCCTTAGGTGGCAGACTGGCAGTGTGACTTTAATTATAGCAACATAGGTAATTTGCCAATGCAAGCTTGTTAAATCGTGAATCGTATCGTGAATCGCTCAAGGGGTCGAATCGAATCGAATCGCGAATCGTAGGATATTTTCTATTTTTTTAAATATAAACGAAAAATATTTAAAAATAAGGATAAATTGTAGGTGTCCATAATCCATATATTTTGCATCCATATCAACATCAATACATGACAAATATTAGAATCTTAATATCTGGATGCCTGAATTATTATATGTGATTAAGATATCAAACAGACAAACACATCTATTATATCAAAATTAAAAGTATTTATGTAAAAAATCAACAGGTACCAAATATGCATGTAGGCTATAGCATGAAAATACCTTCGCGGTTGTTTGTTTGCAATCATTTGTATATGATTTCCATGCGAAATGGTTAACAATCACCAGGTAGATGAGGTGTGAAAATTGTGTAATCAAGGTCATTTACACCAAAATTTTCATACCCTTATCCTTTTTCATCCCTATGGGCTTCATATTTGTAAGCCAAACCATTCAGTTTTTTTTTTTTTTTCTATTAAACTAATGAACTCCAAGATCTTAAAGCTAAGTATCTTATTATTATTATTTTGAGTTATGAAAAAGTCTCAACTTGTTTTCTTACATATGTTAGTCCCCAATTGAAGATCTGAACTGTACAATATATTATGTGGGCCCCCCAATTCCTGATCCAGACATTTAGTTTGAAAATCCAAACAGTGGGGCCCACCAGTAGGATGAAATAGGGGAGGAGGACTGGAAGAAGTATTGGTTCACTGTGACTGCTGATTGATTTGAATATGAAAATATGGCCTCCCGTCAGAACAAATGAATAAAGAAATCCAGCCTGCACACAGCTGGCATCCACAAGTTAAAAAATAAAGATGGATTTGAAATTAGAGAGAACAGGTGTAACCATCTGTGGGGCCCATTGGTGGTAGATGAAAATGATAAGCAACAAGTGGCTTAGGCCATAACAGATGTCTGGAAGTAAGTATTGAAATGGCAGAGATGAAATGATAATAATAATAATAATATAAGAAAATGCATCAATGAGACCCACATGTAAATCAGAAATCCCCACCCCCCCCCAAAAAAAAAAAAAAATCCAGTTGCTCAAAATTCTAGATATATAATACAAACAGCTCACAGGTGGGGTCCACCAATGAATGGAAAAAAATATGGAATTGACGGGCAGAAAGAGAGGCTAGGCACTGGGCACGACGGGCTTGGATTGCAGGAGTGGGCCCCACCCATGGATAAAAAATATATAAAAGAGGGTGGGCAGAGAGGAACAGATGAGATGAAAGATGGGAGAACGAGAAAACGGAAAAAAAAAAAAAAGGAAGAAAAAGAAGGCGTACCTGGAATTGACGAACAGAGCTGGAGAAATACCT
Organism: Cinnamomum chago; assembly: GCA_038049695.1. Classification (NCBI taxonomy): domain Eukaryota; kingdom Viridiplantae; phylum Streptophyta; class Magnoliopsida; order Laurales; family Lauraceae; genus Cinnamomum; species Cinnamomum chago. The sequence goes on from CP142457.1 coordinate 27,241,610, forward strand.
TCATCTTCATCTTCTTCTCACTAGAAGGTCTGCATCTGCTAATGGAACGTCTGCTTGGTTGCCGTCTTCTCACTGGAAATCCAACATCTTTCTGGAGCTTTTCTTCTGCAAATCTTTACAGCGGGATGCCGGGATTGCAGTCATGCCAGTAGAGAGAGCATAGAGTTTTAATCTTGGATTCTCTTCCATTAATGGCAATTAATCAGTATCACATAAAGCCCCAAAATATCCCAAACATAGACGACCTCCTATTTCCACCCAAACCGAATCAACTGAATCGTACGATTCGTATCAAATCGGACAATTCGTTCTTGAATCGAACAATAATATCCCAAATACAATTCAACACCTCGATTCGTATCGTTTTCCTTCCGATACGATTTTGACAACTACGTGCCAATGTACTTACTATATTTATGTCCCTAAACCCTATTCAAGAATGTTGATGGAGGTGGCTTAAAGATTTGCACACATAAGAAGGAATTTCCCTTGGGGCGGGAACAGTGATAAAAGAAAGATGCACACCTCTTGAATTGAGCAAAGTAATGAAGCTATAAATTTCGGGAAAACTAAGTTTAGGGAGCTTGGTGGAAAAAGATGGGCATTGCTAAATAAATGAAGGTGGAAATTTAGAGAAGAAAAGGACACTTTGTGGAGGGGAATAATTGTTACTAAGTATGTTGAGGATGAGCATGGTCGGGTCCCAAACATGGTTCAAAATCATGGTCGTGATGGGCATTCTCAATCAAAATATCTCAATCTTCTAGTTCCTCCAATGGCCAAATAAGCAGGGTATGACCATTCATTATAGTTTCTCCTATTAAACAATATCTAGTAATTCTAGAATTAGGGTTAACATTCCCTGATCAAGGGGGAGAACTGCCCGAAGTGGATCCGCTAGAATTATATGTAGAAGATAACAGGCCTTAAGAAGGCCCAGCCAATCAAGGCCCACGTATAAATCCCACACATGGGATATGGTCTAGATTTGTATCTAATTTGTACAGCTTATTTCTCTCTTCTTATTTCCTTATATATTCTAGGATATATTCTTTCTATTCTTTCATTATTCTGATTTGTACTCTTAACATATTTAAAGCCTTGATTAAGGTCTAATATGATTATAAATAGAATTGTCGATCATCTATGGAGGTACGACCTTCTCTCCATTATTCTTCTTCTTCTTCCATAGATTATAACATGGTATTAGAGATCTGTGGGATCTCTTCATCTCAATTGTCTCTCAGTTGCAATCCCTTCTCAAGGTCCTTTCTCACAGAAGAATCACTGTGTCGACATTCTGCAGAGAGGAAATCAAAGGTGGGCCATCATCCGATCGTCCAGATATCACAAACAACCACCACCACAAGGGTCGCCCATATTCTATAGGAATTCTGGTTATTTTTTCAGAATTTTTGGCACATCTGAGATTGGTTTGCAACCTGATCTGAAAGATAGTCAGAACTATCACACAGAGGACTGTGTTCACTGATAAGAGTTTTGATCTCATTGTGGGCCCCACGTGCCCGCTCCAGCACCCAACATGAGGTTGTCAGCCCTGTTTTAAGCCCTTTTTGGGGTCTGTTTTTGTCTGGAATTTCTCCTTCTGCTCCAGCAACAGATCTGAACCAGATTTCAGACTCTTTTGGCTGCTTATTTCTGTCCGATTGCTGTTTCGTCCTCCCTCTCTCTCTCAGCGTGGTTAGTGAAGAACAGCACTACTGATTTGCCGACTTTCTGCTTTATCTCTCTCTGAGATACATTCTCCTGCTTTTGAGAACATGGAAAAATATGATGTTATCCCCGTTAAGTTTAATGGGCATAATTATATGGCCTGGTCCTTCCATTTGAAGAACTTTGTAGAAGGGCAAGGGCTATTTGGTTTATCTTGATGGAATAGTAACTAAGCCTCCTACTCCAAGTACCACGGACTCCAAAGCCTTAGCCACCTGGTCCAAGGAAAATGCCAAAGTGATTACTTGGATACTTAACTCAATTGATTCCTCACTTGCCGTGGCTCTTCAAGCCTATACTACAGCATCAGACATGTGGACTCACCTCAAGAAAATCTACCATCAAACTAACAAAGCCCGAATGTTTCACTTGGATAGTGAAATTGCTATACTTACTCAAGGGGATAAATCTGTGCAGGAATATTTTAATGGCTTCCTCACCTTATGGACAGAAAGGGATTCCATGTTGATCCAGACAGTCACTCCTGGATTTCTATCCGATGCTCTTAAATTACAAGAAGAAACTCACATTAGCCAGTTTTTTATAAATCTATGACCAGACTTTGAATCGGTTCGATCTGCCCTCATGAACAAAGAACTTTCTGTTAATCTTGATACTTGCTTTCAAGAAGTCCTTCGCAAAGAACTTCGTCTCACCTCACAGCGTGCTATTCTGTAAGAACCAAAGGCCTTCCTCGCACCTCTTCCGGCTGACTCCGCTCTTCTAGCAACCCTCAATCTGAAGCTCACTCAATGCTATGAATGCAAAGGCTTCAGTCATATTGTCAAAAATTGCCGTAAGAAGTTGGTTTGCAAATACTGCAAACGCTCGGGTCACCAAGGATGAAATAGCGGCTACGCTCGCCACCAAAACGCTACGAAGCGAGCGCTACATAGTGGCGTAGCGATGCGTTTTAAAAAAATCGTTAAAAAAATCTGAAAAAATTCCAGAAAATCCAGAATATTGAAAAATGATAGGATTTTTTTTTCTTTTGCTTTTTTTTTTGCAAAAGTAACTAAGATAAGGGGGCTTAGCGGTCCCCTCATTGTACTAGGTCTTGTATCGCTGTATGAATAGAAAATAATAGGAATAATCATTTTTTCTTCACATGTATTCATGTTTGTAATCAAACAGTGTCATCAAAATACTATCACCATCATTGCATAGAATATCACATTTCTGAGTTATATTTTGAAATGTATATAATAGTTTAAAATTTTCTATTAAAGAAAAATTTGATCAGGTCCCTATTTCCTATCAGAGTAAAATTAGGTTGGACCACTATTTCCTATTAGAGTCTAATTTGGTTAGAGTCTTATTTCCTATTAAAATGAAATTTGGTTGAGCCCTATTTCCTATTAGAAATTTTTTTACTAGAGCCTATCTTCAATTAGTGTGAAATTTGATTAGAATTTATTTTCAATTAGTGTGAAAGTTGGCCATGACCCTACTTCCATATAGAGTGAAATTTGATTGGTCTTTATTTCTAATTAGAATAAGATTTGGCTAAGCCCCTAATTTTTCTTTATTTGGCTAAGCCATGGGGTTTTTTATTTTATTTTATTTTAGGGAACCATTGTGGAGCCCAACAATGGTAATAACATTGGGTGCATCAGCTTTATTTTTCCCGAGGGGCCAATTGATTTTTATTTATAACTTGCATAAGGTGAGCCACCATGGGCCCATTTAATCTTTAGTTACACCTTTTATAAGGTGAGCCCAATATGGGCCCATTTTTATTTATCCTACTAGCTAAATAAAGGAGGGGACTGAAAGAGGGCTCTTGTTGCCCTATTTCTTCTCCCGAAACAGTAGGATCGAGAAAAGAGAAGAAAGAAAAGAAGAAGAGAGGAGGAGACGGTGGCGTGGTGCTACTGCTGCCCTGGCTTGCTGCTGCTGCTGCGGTTCTAGGTACCTTTCTTCATCTATAGTCTTTTTTTTCCCCCTTTTTTTTTTTCATTTCTTCATCTACCAATCTTTTCTTTTCTTTGTTTTTTTACATTTCATTACATCTCTCTGTGACTGAAACCGCAATGGAGTCGTAGCACCTGCTACGCTAAAATAGCGGCCGATACGGGTGCGATACCATTTTTTTTGCATTTTGCGTGGTGGTACATGCCTCCACGGCCGATATATCGGCCGCTACACTACGTAGCAGCCGATATTTTCATCCATGCGGGTCACCTTATTGATGGCTGCTGCAACTTACATCGAAGGAATGAGACACAATTTAAAGAAACCTCCCTCCAATCTGCCATGGCTCAATCACCATTATCTAATACAGGAAGCACTTCATCTGGGGTTGTATCCATGACTCCTGCTTAAATTCAAGAACTGATTCAAAACACAGTCACCTCAGCATATGCATCTATGGGTTTTACTGGTGGTCGGTATCAAACTCATTCTCTTATAGCATTTCCTGTCTTCCATTCTTCAGCCTCTACTTCTTCTATCACCCCATCCACATGGTTTTTAGATTCAGGAGCCTCAAATCACATATCTGTAGAACATAATTTTATAGATTCCCACCCTTATCTTGAAAAAGAAAAAATAACTACGGCTAATGGAGATCAACTACTCATCTCTGGAGTTGGTACCATTACTTTATCCAGTGTCTCTGACCAATCCATCACCCTTCCTAATGCCTATTTTGTTCTAAAATTATCAGCCAATTTACTTTCTGTAGGACAACTTATTGATGATGGATATCTTGCTCATTTTTCTTCCTCTAGTTGTGTTATACAGGGGCAACAAACTTGGAAAGTGATCGCGACGAGGAGTAAACATGGGCGTCTGTTTTTGCTGGACATTGGACATCATTCCTTCTTTGCTGCTTCTTCTAATAATTTAATAAATTGTGGACTGTTTGGCATAAACGTCTTGGTCATGTGAACAATGCTCATTTAATTTCCTTGTTTAAGATTGGTTGCTTGGACTCTACTTTTGATAATAAAATGATGTCTTCCTACTCTCAATCAAAGTGTGAAACTTGTTGCTTAAGTAAGAGTCATATTTTGCCTCTTCTTATTCATACTTCTTGTGCATTAGAATCTTTTGACATTATTCACACTAATGTTTGGGGAATTGCTCCTACCTTAAGTAGGACGGGATTTAAGTCCTATGTGACCTTTATTGATGATCATTCTCGTTATACTTGGATTTATTTCATGTGCTTGAAATCTAAAGTGCTGTCTATTTTTCAAAGATTATATAACATGGTCCAAACCCAATTTCAGAGAGCTATAAAGATTCTTAGATCAGATTCTGGTGGAGAATACATATCTCATGATTTCTCTGCCTTCCTTTCTGATAAAGGCATTCTTCACCAAAAATCTTGTCCGCACACTCCTCGGCAAAATGGAATTGCGGAAAGAAATAACAGACACATTCTTAAAACTGTTCGCACTCTTTTCATTGCATCATTAGTTCCTCCCAAATTTTGGTGTGATGCTGTACAGACTGTTGTGTATCTTATCAATCGTCTTCCTAGTATTGTTTTAGGAAAGACTACTCCTTACGGAGTTCTCTTTGGTCATACACATTCATACTCTCACTTGTGTGTTTTTGGCTGCTTGTGCTTTGCTCACCTTCCACCTACTGAGCGCACTAAATTATCACCACAGGCTACCAAATGCATCTTTCTAGGTTACAGTAATGAACACCAAGAGTTTTTGTGTTATGATCAATTGGAAAAACGCATGCGAATATCTCGTAATGTGATTTTCTTAGAATAGATTCCCTTCTTTTCTTCACGTTTGGATAGTCATCCCATTGTTGTGTCCTATCTACCACAATTACCGGAATCTGCTTCTCCATCAACTCTTCCCAAAGTCTATGTCCGGCAGAACACAGTCCCTCCTATGGTGACTCCCTCTCCTGATTATCTCCCAGTGCCGCCTACTGAACCTTCAGGTAATAATGATTCTTCTGATAGCATCATCTCTCTGAGATGCTCTAGTAGTCCTTTTGTTCCCCCTAACTGCTATGGTTTTCCTGCTCATTTTACTTCTTTGGATAGTGCTCCTATACTCACCTCATATTCACAGGCTTCGAAGATCACTTACTGGCAGGATGCTATGAATGAGGAATTGCTTGCTCTTGAAGTAAACCAAACATGGGAATTGGTACCGGCCCCTGAAGGAGCATCTGTGATTGGCAGTAAATGGATATATTCCGTCAAAGTTCACTCTGATAGGAGTCTTGATTACTACAAAGTCATATTGGTTGCGCAGGGTTATAAGCAGGAATATGGAATTGACTGAGGAAACATTTGTCGTAGTGGCTAAAATGACCACCATTCGTACTCTTCTTTGTGTCATGCCAGCCCGCAACTGGCCTCTATGGCAAATGGGTGTAAAAAATGATTTTCTTCATGGGGACTTACAGGAGACTGTTTACTTAAAACCTCATCCAGAATATGCTTGTCCTCCAAAGCATGTTTGTAAATTGCAGAAAGCTCTTTATGGACTTAAAACAAGCTCCAAGGGCTTGGTTCGATAAATTCCGGGAAGCAATCCTTCAAGCCGGATTTCGTCAAAGTCACTCTGATAGTTCCCTATTTCTGCAATGGGCATCGAAGGGCTACACATTCCTCTTAGTCTATGTTGATGATATGATTATCAGTGGCAATGATACTGCCGGCATTACGGATCTCAAACACCACCTTACTCGCTACTTCAAAATGAAGGATCTTCGTCCTCTCACCTACTTTTTGGGGCTTGAGTTTGTGCGAAACAAATCAGACATTAGGGTACGTCAGCGCAAATATGTTACAGATTTGATTACTTCGGCCAGGCTTGATGAGGCTCACACTTTTGATAAGCCTATGGAATTGAACAGCAAAATCAGTATAGAGGATGGGGCCTCCCCAAGATGATCCCTCTGTTTTCCCGCAGATAGTTGGTTGTTTGCTCTATTTAACTATGACTCGGCCAGATATTTCTCATGCAGTTCATACGGTTAGCCAGTTTGTTAGCAATCCCCACAAACCTCACATTGCTGCTGCTTTGCGCATACTCCGCTATGTTAAAGGAACTCTTCATCATGGTCTCTTCTACCCTTCTGGTACTTTTCTGCACTTATCAGCTTATGCGGATGCTGACTGGGTTGACTGTCCAAACTCTCGGATGTCTACCACTGGCTGGTGTATGTTTCTTGGGGAATCTCTGATTTCGTGGAAATGCAAGAAGCAAACCATTGTATCAAAGCCTTCTGCGAAGGCAGAATATCGGGCGATGTTGTCCGCCACTGCTGAAATCATCTGGCTACGTCGTCTTCTTTGTGAATTAGGTGTTCTTGTTGGTAGTTCTACACCTCTTCATGGGAACAATACCAGTGCTACCCAAATTGCCAATAATCCAGTCTTTCACGAAAGAACAAAGCACATTGAGATTGACTGTCACTTCATCCGTCAATATGTTACTGAGAAGATAACTCTGCCTGATCTCTTCTTTTTAACCAGTTGACGGATATATTCACCAAAGCACTTCCCAAAATGCGTGTCATGATCTCACTAGCAAATTGATATTTTCTACCTTACCACATCAATTTGAGGGGGAGTGTAGAAGATAACAGGCCTTAAGAAGGCCCAGCCAATCAAGGCCCATGTATAAATCCCACACGTGGGATATGGTCTAGATTTGTATCTAATTTGTACAGCTTATTTATCTCTTCTTATTCCCTTGTATAGTCTAGGATATATTTTCTCTATTCTTTCATTATTCTGATGTGTACTCTTAACATATTTAGAGCCTTGATTAAGGTCTAATATGATTATAAATAGAATTGTCGATCATCTATGGAGGTACAACCTTCTCTCCATTATTCTTCTTCTTCCTCCATAGATTATAACATTATATCCCTTGCTTGAATTCCATCTCAATTGTAAATCACAATGGCTTCTTATGCCAATATTAGCACTCCAAGAATACAGTACTATAAAAGTTCATTACTCCATCACTTGAGAGTTGAGAGAACACTTGAAAAAAGGGGGAAAAAAGGGCAGTGATTCAGATCTGTCAAAACAGAGAGAGGGACTCACGAGATACCTAAACAGCGCCAAAAAACCCCACTTTATGTACTGTCAATGAAGGAAAACCAAGCTGCTCCCTTGATGAGCTGGTTGAAAAAATCCTTCCAGCACTACATATCCTCCCAAAACAAATAGTCTAAAAGCCTCAGATCTGTTTTTACGAGGCTCACAGATTCAAACAGGGTCTGGTGAAGAGAGAGTAACACTGCTTTCTCTTGGATTCAGCAAAAACAGGAAGTCAACACTCTTCCTTGGGTTCAGCAAACCCAAAAACCCTAGAAACATTGTTTTTCTCCCAAATAAAAAACACTAATCTTGATGAACAAAGAGTCTTCTACTTAGAGGAAGGCTCCGATACCACATAAGCCATTTGAACTTGTGATTTCCAGGGCTTTCTCGAATTATGACAGAAGGATGAAACAGATAAAGGAGGCTGAATTGATTCAAACGTATCATACAGAGATGTTGCTTAGGGTTGGCAACGCCTCCAATATATAGATTTCTATATTTTTGAGTATCTACCCAAAAACAAAAACCAATGTTTTAAGTATTTACAAAACAACCCACAATATCTAAATAATTATATATTAGTCCTCACTGGATGTTTGCATTTGAAATACAAAATATCAAAGCCCAACATGACACGCATACACATGCAGACAAAAAAGGAATTTCTATTTCATTAATTGAATTATCAAAACCCAAAACCATTGATTTCTTCATTTATATTATTATAAAAATATATCTATAGCTAATACTACTGCCAATGTAAAAAACAGTAAGATACCAAAAGATAGATAACAGACTCAATGAAATTTAAGAAGCTAACTGCATATAATATAAATTGTATAAGGTTTTCATGAGGCTGATTCTGAACTGCCATCCAAGCACGAATACCTTTCATTTAAGAGAAGATTTTGGTGTATAAAAGAAAATAGTCTGAAAATCAGGATTTTCCACTGCACGGATTTCCAGGGAAACGAAGCCATAGGCACGTAGAGCTAGACCGACTACTCCAAGAGCACTCATCCATAAACCAGTCACTGGCACAAATAAAAGAGATGTAACCAACGGAAATAGCAAGCCCGAATCTTAGGGACCAGAAGCGGTTAGCAGTGACCAATGAGGTCTCTTCAGCGGTGAAAGGCAAAAGCACGGAATGCCACCATTTTCGAATTCAGTCTTCCCTACAGTGGCACCATGAATAGTGCATAGCGGGGCGCTATTTCATTTATTGAATTATCAAAACCCAAAACCATTGATTTCTTCATTTTCATTATTATAAAAATATATCTACAGCTAATACTTACTGCCATTGTAAAAAAACAGTAAGATACCAAAAGATAGAGAACAGACTTAATGAAATCTAACTAGCTAACTGCATAAGATATAAATTTTCATAAATGGTGAGATCTATAATATACATGAACTAAAATCATTGCACTAGCATATTGTTGTTATATGTTATGCATAGCAACCATGACTGTTCTAAGAATGGTATGCTAGGAAAAAGTTATGTTTCAAAGAAAATGCTAGTGCCAGAAGCCCAAAACAGACAGCCCAAATTCAGCACAAGCTTCTGAAAAAAATAAAAATGAAAATGAAAAGCAGTAAACACATTGATTAACCATTCAAAAAGAAAATAATAATAATAAACACCTGGAATGGCAATGAAGGTAGTGGGTCAGAGTCCCAAAACAGATCCCCTGCTTTCCCATTTAAATACATCTGCGCATCTAATCGTGTCTTTCCTTCCCTTGAGTAGACAAAGTTCAACACATACTGCCGACAGAAGTGGTCTCGAAGTTTATCCAACGAGTGATGGAGTTGGCGCCTCCAGTCTTTAAATTCAGGAGTACTATTAGCAATAATATTTTCACTAGGACCACTTCCTGCATCCTTGTTTTCATTCGGTGGATTGCAGATTCTGGATTCGGCCATCAATAACAGTTCATCTGCAACACTAAATGCAGTTCCCAAAAGCGCAAGCTGTAGAGCATCAGTTTCAGCTCTAAAATGCATGGCCTCTTTCTGTTCATGGAGGTTATCATCTTCGGAAGGCCCGGGTAGGGCTTTAATCAAAATGTCTACATATTTATCAAACACCTGAGACAGTCGGTTTAAGATCGTTCCTCCAAAGCGAACAATGGCCATGGGTGTAAGCTGATCAACAATATCCTGCAAAAGAAGGTTAAGATGCAATGTTAAGAACCAAAACCATCAAATCAAATAGAAGGAGAATGGGATCCAATCAGGAAGTTGTGATATTCAGTAGAAAGCATACAAAGAAAGACCCAAGTCACCTTTTATTTAAACAGTACCAGAAAGTGATGCAGTCATAAAAGGGGCACACGAGTCCTTTATGAATGAGGCTAAAGACCCCAGACCGTTTTTGGAGAATGTTAATAAATTCCAAAATCCATTTCTTCATCCAGTAGCTACTACAACAGTTTTTTTTATCGGTACCGCGGCAGCCCTTTGGTTAGGTATTGGGGTAACATTACCTATTGATAAATCTGTAACTTTAGGCCTCAGATGATGTACTAGCAGTGCATCAAAGATGCAGTGCATCAAAGATGCAGTGCATCAAAGATGCAGTGCATCAAAGATGCAGTCATCGATTCCCCAGAGAGGCCACAATTACAGCAAGCAAACATATTAATGACGAGGAACACATTTTTGCAATGCTATAATGGATGATGCCATGTGAATCACTAGAAACATGTGAAGTGTATGGCTAACCCAATCATGAAAGTTTCCTAAGGGGGCTGGAGAAGGCTACCATGAGACAAAAAATCTTCTTTATAAAGAGATTCGATTCGGATACTCCAGCTTTCAAATGGAATGAACAGAACATTCATGTCTTGCACAAGGAGTAAAGTAAATGGTAAGTTTACCATTAAAGGCTTTCCATTTCAGGCTAATGCATCCAGGAGGGTCTTGTGCTTCATTTTTTATATCATTTCTGATGATGCTTTACATATGAGTCCTAACACAACAATGTCCAAATAAAGAAAAAAATTATCATGAAGATTTCTCTTACAATAGGAATGTAATGTTGGTGATACAGGCCATAAGTAAATACATGGGATACATTCAGAGGGCAACCATCACTTATGTATTTACAAGTTTTAATCTTGGATTTATGGAATTTGGGTTTCAAAGGTAAAACATGTGTTATGTTCCCTTCTACTGACTTCTCTTCTTTGCTTGTTTTTATTTATATTTTAGGGTGACAGAAGCATTTGAGGAAGGCTACAGTATATCTGCTATGAAGAGCTCATTTTGGATTGATTGAATCTCAGATCCTAGCTCCGAGCCTTCAGGTACAAGGTCATGGGATTGGTTTGAGTTGTTTCTGAATCATCACATTGTTGCACAAATCTATTGGAGTTTATTGTCAGTCTGTCTAGAATCACCATATCTGAACACTTCTGGCAAATTTTTTATTGGTAACATAATTTGAATCTGCAACCTCATAGATGTGACAATAAGCACCTTCCAACTGTGCTACAGGCTTCTCTATTTCTCCCAATATTTGGTACTTGGTAGGCATTTTATCTGTATATACATCAAGGAAAATATTTAATTATAGCGGTAAGGTGTTCCACAAGTCCACAATATTTGAACTCCAGTAGCACCAGAAAGTAAATGCCACTAGTTCATAAAAGGTCAGTTCCAATTGTTCATGATTGAAAAAACTCTAGCTGGAATTTCAGACATACAAAGGTCAAAAAAAAAAAAAAAAAAAGGGCAACACCACCTAAGTTTTTTTTAATAGTGGAAGGAAAAGTAAATTACCCTGACAATGGACATAAACTTCATCCCCCTATTGGTAAGCATTGCATTTGATGATGCGACAGCAGAAAGTGGTGACCCAAACTGAGGGGACAGCAGCACCATATCATCATCTTCTACCAAGTCCAGTACCATCTTTCTTGCTCGTCTGATATTCATTTCCAGCACCTCTTCAACATATGGATGCAATAGCACAATAAGCAACTTAGAAAATTTAAGTCCTTGTGATTCCAACATCGAGCAATGACTTAAACTAGCCTGAACACAAATACTTGCAGCACGGAGAGCAGAAACTGTCTCAGGGGATGGTGCATTTTCTTTCACCAGATGAACAAAAGACTCTAGCTCCCACTCAGCCCACTGCACAACTCTATTGGTGTACACGGGCAAATCTCCAAATATCAAACTGGATTCCTTAGACACCATTGAAATTGTAGAGAATACGAGCTGTGATAGAGTTGCAGCATATGTTTCCGAGTAGATCGAACAGGAGGGAAGAAAAGCCTCAATGTCTTTATGAAGATATGCACCATAAGCTTTAAGTAATAACTGATGTGCCGATGGACCCCTCCCAAGCTTATGTAAACCTGACAAAGCTTTCTTTAGCTCAGCAAACCTCACGGATGGCTGCTCAGCAATCTCGATAAGCTGATCAGTAAGCATGACCTTCCTTTTCAGGAATGCAACCTTATATGAGGACACTTCAGAAGATGAATCGTCTCTCAGATCATCATTGAGCTCCGAAGAACGTTTCTCTTCCTCGTCTAAAGCCAATAATGCTTCATCCATTTTATGCTCTGCCAAAAGGATATCAATCTTCTCTAAAAATGTTATCTTGTGCTCCTCTATTTCATTCGGCAAGAGATCCTGAAATTCAACAACCTGATGCTTGTCAGCTTCATTGGCCTCACTATCAGTAGCTTGGTTCCACTCTTCCAACTCACGGCAAACCCCACTCATCAGATCCTGTACAAGAATCCGTTGTGCAGATATGTGCTTTTGAAGTTCAGTCAGTTCATGCTCCATTTCAATAACCTCTTCAGATATCCTGCATAAAAATCAGAGCAAAAATGGTGATTTAGTAGGCAACATTGATTTTTAAAATATAGAGGAGTTTACCAAAAAAATCACTTTAGATGCACCCTATACCAAAACGGTCATTTTAGTTTCCCTCTTACCAAAGTCGTCTTCCCGCCCAAAAATTCTTTTTTTTTTTTACCAACTTTTTTGTATTTTAAGGATCAATATCAACCCTCCGCGTGAAAAATGCAGTTTCCATCATTTTCCTCCTCCTCTGTTTCCCAAACCCATCCCAATGGGGAAGACTCAAATGCTCAGTTCCACACCACACTTAAATCAATACAAAACAAGGGTTGGGTTTGGTGTCTGATCTCAGTGTCCGGTGTGGAACTGAGCATTTGGGTCTTCCCCAATGGGTTGGGTTTGGGGAAGAGAGGAGGAAGATGACGGAAAACTATTTTTTTTCACGTGCAGGTGTGGGGGAAGGGTCAATATCGACCCTCAAAAAAGTCCGTAAAATTTTTTTTTTTTTTGGGGGGCGTGAAGACCCCACTTTGGTAAGAGGGAAACTAAAATGACCATTTTGGTATGGGTGCATCTAAAATTATTTTTTTTGGTAAAATCGTCTAAATTATATATAAGGTTAATAGGTCAGCTTGCATTAACATGTACCCCATAAGAGGGGCTGATCTTCAAGATTAATTTCAAGAAGGCTTACGATCATGTTGAGTGGGACTTTCTAGATTATATGCTGCTTAGGGTTGTACAAAAAATCCGATATCACCGCAAAACCGAACTGAACCGACCGAACTGGGCGGTTCGGATTGGTTTATAGTAGATCGGTTCAGTTAACGGTTTGAAAATTATAAAAACCGCATACATCGGTTAGTTATCGGTTTGAGCCCACGATTAACCGCTTAAACCGAATCGACTGTATATAGTAACTTAAGTGTTGCTTTTTTTACTATTTTAGCCTTAGGGTTTCATTTTTTACTACTTTCAAAGTTACATTCCATAACCCCATTCTCACATGAACTCAACTGTCAACACTGCCTCAATGCATCTCCTCTAATCTCTCAAATGATTTTTGATACTTCATTGCAGATGGAGGGATTACTGTACAGGGTGTTTTCCTTCCATCATAATTCTTACTTCGTTTTAATGAAGTTTTCATCAGAAGGCTGCACTCTTTTGATGGTTGGTTTTGGTCTCACCTAACCAATGTGTTAAGAAACCTTCATTTCTGAAAAATACAATGGGTTCTGATACAGATTCCGTTTGTGTGACTTTTCTTGACATGAACTATTATTCTATTGTAATTCCAAATGGTATCATGTGGAATGAATATTTCACTGCAAGCTGGTTTTATTTTTTTTTATTTTTTTATTTTTTGCGCTTGCGTTTAGTCCAAACTCTCTTTTTGGAGTAGAATTACTTTTTATATGCGTTTAGTCCAATTTGGAATGTTGGAATGTTGGATTTTTATGTTTGCAATAAACATTGGAATAAATGCAAAAGACAGGATATCATCATTTTGAAATTTTCAATGTTTGATTTAAAAAAATAAAAAATAAAAAACAACGGTTTAACCGACCGAACCAAACCGAACCGTTTAGTTCGGTTCGGTTTAAGCCCTCTCCATCGGTCAGATCGGATCGGTTAATTAAAAAACCGACAGGTTCGGTTTGATTGTTGGTTTTAGTGTTAAACCGATCCGAATTGCCCATGTGCAACCCTAAATTGCTGCTCAGATTTGGTTTCAGAGAGAGGTGGCGTGGTTGGATGAAAGAATGCATCTCTTCTACTTCCTTCTCAGTCTTGATAAATGGCTCTCCTTGCAGGTTATTTAAAGCTTCCAGAGGTCTTCGACAAGGGGACTCCCTCTCCCCTTTTTTGTTCACAATCGTAGCAAAAGCTTTGGGTACTTCGTTGTTAAGGGCAAAGGATCTTGGTTTGTTTAGAGGTTTTATGGTGTGCAGAGGTGGAGACTGTTACTCATCTTCAATTTGCGGATGACATGATTTTGTTTTGTTCAGCTAATCAAGAGGAGGTGGTTAATTTGAAACGGCTTCTTCAATGCTTTCATCTGTGTTCCGGTTTGGAGGTTAACTTGTCTAAGAGTTTGTTGGTGGGTGTGGGTTGTCCTGAGGAGACTGTCAAGGACATAGTGAATTTGATTCATTGTAAAGCAGGGAAACTTCCTATTTCTTATCTTGGCCTTCCTATTGGGGGCGAACCAAGATCTAAAGAAATGTAGGGCCCAGTTGTGGAGAGAGTTGAAAGAAAGTTGTCTATTTGGAAAAGGAAATACCTATCCTTTGGAGGCTGGATTACCTTGATCAAGTCTAGCTTTTCGAACATTCCGGGTTTATTATTTGTCTCTCTACAAAATGCCTAAGAAGGTGTGTGAGACTTTGGATCGTCTAAGGCGTTACTTCCTTTGGGAGGGGAAATGCGACAAAAGAAGATTCACTTGATGAAATGGAGTGAGGTCAAAAGACCTAAGACGTATGGTGGTTTGGGCCTTAGGGACCTTGAGAAGAAGAATTGGGCGCTCTTGTCTAAATGGTGGTTGAGATTTGGGGAGGAGAAGGAGGCTTTGTGGAGGAAGGTTATTGCTCTCAAATATAGGGAGGACAAGTGGGGGTGGACTTCTAAGTTTGTGCCTAGGTATCGTCTATCGTGTGTTTTTGGTGGGGTGGGGGGGGGGGGGGGGGTGGTGTGTGGTGGTAATGGCTATGCGTCCAATGTAACGGGTGATGTCTTTTTAAAAGAGGTGGTTTTTATTGTTGGGAAGGGGAAAGATGTCAGTTTTTGGTCTAATGATTGGGTCGAGGTGGGTCCTTTAAGGTATTTGTTTCCTAGTTTCTTTAGAGTCGTTTCCAATAAGGAGTCTTCCATGTGGGATTGTAGTACAGGGAGTGGTAATAATGTGTCCTGGGTAGTGTCCCTTAGGAGGTTCCTTCATTAGTCGGAAGAGGTTCAATACAGGGAGTTGTTGAATTTGCTTTCTAACACTTTTATTTGCAGGGAAGGCAAGGATAGGCGGATTTGGAAGCCATCCACATCCGGGGCTTTTACTTGGCGCTTACGGAAGCTAATCTCCCAAGAGCATCCTGTTTGCTAGTATGGTTAGGGTTGGTGCCTCCTCGTGTTGAGGCTTTTTGCTGGCTAGCATTGGCTCGGAAGATCTCCACGGCAGATAATCTTAGGAGGGGCATTTTGTCGAACTATATTAGATACTTATGTACTTTGTGGGAAAGAAAGGGAATATATTGATCACCTTCTTCTTCATTGCGAGGTGACTTCCTATCTCTGGTTCTACTTCATCAACTCGTGCGGGTTTTTTTGGTGCTTTCCAGGAACCTAGCAAGTTTGGTGGAGGCATGGGTGTGGGGTCCTTTTCGCGGTTGTGGTTCACTGCTTTGGCGTCTAATTGCATTCGCCATTCTTTGGGAAGTGTGGAAGGAAAGGAACGAGAGGATTTTTAGAAATCCCACCTCCTCTTGGGAGGGTTTGGTTTCGAAGGTTATTTTTTCAATTGCTAAGTGGGCTTTGGTCACAAAGGATTTTAGAAATCTCAATCAATCAGATTTGTTTCACAATTGGCAAGCTTATATAGGGTATGGTGCTCCTAAAGTAAAAAAGTCCATTTTTTGGATTCCTCCTCCTACAAGTATTTTAAATTCAATGTCGATGGTGCGGCGAGAAGCAAACCAGGGCTGGCGGGTATTGGTGGTGTGCTTCGTAAGGATAAGGGTGAGATGTTGCTTATGTTCTCTAAAAGTATGGGGACTAGAGATTCCAATGAAGCGAAGGTGTTGGCTATTTTGGAAGCTCTCCAAATCTTTTCGGCTTCTTTCCATGGCCCATTGGTGGTGGAGAGTGATTCTACTAATGCAGTGGGGTGGCTCTTGTAGCTTGATTCTAGACCTTGGAAGTTTCAATAATTTCACTTCAACGAATTAAAGAGGATCTCCTCCTCTTTGGTTGTCTTCTTTGGTCATGTGATGAGGCGTGCCAATAGTATTGCGGAAGCTTTTGCTAAACAAGGGGTGGATAGAGATTCCCCATGGGTGGGTTTTTCTATGTAATCTTTTGTTTTTGGGGGTGGTTTTGTTTTGGTTTTTTCGCTTTGGTGGGTGGGGTATAATACTTTTATACCCCTTGTATTTCTGATTATCTTTCTTGTGCCTTTTGTCTTTTTTCTCTTTTAATAAAGGTTCCATTACCGATCAAAAAAAAAAAAACATGTACCCCGTAATGAAAGCCTGATCTTCAATAAAATTGGATTGTTCCTGATTAAACTGAGCGTTTTTTAAAAATACAAATGTATCCTTTCGTGTAATCGTATCTTAGTTACATGGGTATTTTTGTCATTCTATTTAAGTATGCTCTGTTAATAAAATAATACAGATTAGTCATGCATGACACACGCGACTATCCCTCTTGCATTTCTTCTTTCTTTCTCGTTTCTTTCCACCACTCCCTTCTTTTTCCCTTCTTAAATTCTTCCGTTTCTTTCTTGTAATATCCTCTTTCTACTTGGCATCAGAGTATGAGTGGGACCTAGTTAGACTTCAAACAGCTAAAATTAACATGCATATTCCTGACATAAGGAATCGATTCTCCAGGGTATAAAAAGTTATTATATGGATTGAGAATTTGTGACATACATGTCATTTTGGGTAAGTTTTCAGCTTATTTAAGGGGTTTTGAAGGTTCCCAAGAGAGACTGACGTAAAATCTGGTTTGCTGATTTGATAAGCTGCTCAACCAAGGGCTTTTTTATCTATATCTGTATCAATATGGTGTGCTTGGGTGGGTTTTCCCAGTTCAATGAAAAAAATTTCATCAAATTGTGTGAAGATCAAGATTGCTTTAGTCCATTCCCCCTCCAGAGTGTTGACACCAGATAGTGTGCTCTGGAGTTCCTTTTAGACTGGTATTGAGGTGCTACACTGCTACGTGATATGTCATGGTTGTGAGGCAGTAGACATCTAGGATAACAACTAGCCTTGACTGATGGAGCTATTTAGAGTGGGCTCAGTCAGCCAAGATTTATCTTTGGCATGAAGAGACTCAGCTATAATGATAGAACCCAAATTCCAAAAACATCAAAGGATGATAAAAGGGTATGCTGACTGGGATGCGTAGGATCAGATGATCCTTTCACAACTCCAGCATTCCATGGAGTTAATGGCGATATCAATTTCAAGCACATTCATGTTTTCCCAGATTTACATTGTTGAGTGGATTGAATCTCCACTGTGATACCCCCAAGACCTATGATGCACGGATACTTCGAAATGGACAATGTATCATCTCATATCGTATCCGATACTTCACTTTTTATGTGTAAAATCCGTGTCCTGCCGTGTCTATGACGTCTCCTTGCCGTATCCATGCCATATCAGTGCATCATATAGCCCAGGACAACTCTCTCCATTCTTCATATAGAAAAAAGTCGTCATTGGGTAATTAAGTTAGTAGCTCCCAACACCTCCGTGATGTGATTTTATTTTTGCTACTCCAGGTAGCAGTATTCATGGCCCAACAGAATGTGCAGGGTATAAAAAATGAACCACCCCATTGACCCCTGGCATGTCAATAGGCCAGGCCAGGCCAGGCTAGGGAATGATGCAGCAGCACCAATATGTCATTGGAGATAGACTCGTGGGCCATATGTGGGTCCCAAGGAAAACTAGAGATTTTTCTTATTTCATTATTTTCCTAATTTTATTTAACAGTTGTAATTAGGATTACGTTTCTAATTTCGGTAGGATTTTTATCTTGTCTCCTAGTTTGATTAGGTTGTTTCTTAGCCCCTAAGTATCTGTTATTATTTATATGGCGTGGTAGAGATCATAATCTCAGAGTTTGAGTTGAATAGCATTTTCCCTCCTAGGATTTATTGTTGGAGAGCATTCTTCATCGTGTGATTGTTTCGGTGGAAACCCTCATTGTGCTGCGGCACCTACGATCCAAATCCTAAACCCTAGGATTTGCATCCCTAGGGCAGAGGCGAAGCATGCCCAAGCCCAACTTGCTTATAATAGGACCACAAAATTAGGCCTCCATCGACCTTGCTATATGTTAAGCCAAAGCCCAGCCCTCATAAAAAAATTTCAAGCCGAAGACCAGGCCCCATAGTTTTGATTAGCAAATGATAAATTATTGATATTAAAATGCAAACACTAAGGACACATTAGTGCAGCCACGTTTCCACATAAAAAGCGAAGAAAAGTTGGCTGTTTTTCTACGGCAAAATCTTTCCAAATTTGGTGAGGCCACTTTTTGATGAGGAAAAGCGCAAAATTGAGCTAAATTTTTTGCAATTCCACATAAAAGCATTTCCCTTTTTTTATATCATTTATGGTGTTAACTATAAAAGATGAACAATCCCATTCAAAAGCTAAATCTTTTGTTCATCCTATATTGGAATATTTAGATCATTATATACTATGATTTTTGAAATGGTAGATCATTATATATTATGCTAAATGATATATGCCAGACAAGCAAAACAATAGTAGTTGTTTTAGTTCCTACAGTAGTAACTATTAGGGCTGACAATCTGGCCCTCTAGCGAGGGTACCCGGAGCGTGGCCTAACAAAGCCTGCAAAAATGACGAATTTTCTGCTTTTCCTAAAGCTGGAGAATAGGGCAGGGCCCGATTTTGAAAGCCCACTACCTTGAGGGCCTGGCAAGGACAAGACCATGCTCAACCAGGTCCAGCCCTTTGTTGTATTGAGATATATATAGGGGAAGTTTCAAGTGCATCTATCCCTCACCATAGGGTGACGGACACTTCCATAATTGGGAATTTTCAAGTACAAAAGTTACTTTTCAAGTACATAGGGTGAGGTACACTTCATTGTCTTCATGTGCAAAAAGGGAAGTATCCCACACCCTATGGCGAGGGATAGATGCACTTGAAACTTCCCCGATATATATATATATATATATATATATATATATATATTATATATATTGATATACACACACACACACTACCCTTATCTAAAAGAGAAGAAAAGTTGTCGTGTTTATTTCTCTACACATCTGTAGGGCCCAGTTAAGATGATAACACTACATACCTTGCTGATGGAGCCGACTTAGACACAACAAGTGGCCAAATGCAGGGCCGATTGTGAGACAGCGCATAGTACCCTAAGTTTAGTGGACTAGCGACTTTAGACCAGAATTCAAGCCACGAGGAGTTTAAACACTAAACATAGACTTGGACCAGCTTAATTACACATGCCCAGGCTCACCTAAACAAACTCGAATCCTGTCATAATTAAATCAGATTCAACTCTGCTGCAACCGTTGATTCGATGCATAAATTTATCAAGCCATATGATCCACAACCCTTCCCTGCAGCCCCCAATTTCATTTTTATTCATGAAATCGCTCGATAGCACCATCCAATCCGAATTTGGTTTTTTTACATACTTTATCCATCCAATATCACCATTCCACCTTTTTCAATCAAAATTTTCAAAATGAAATTTTCCAAACAAAGTTTGCAATATAACTATCCAACCTTATCCAAATCATGAAATTGTTCGATCAAATTTTCCAAATTTCACTTTACCCATCCAATCAAAGGCATACAAGAAAACTTTAAATAAGTTGAAGTGGGCAGCTGCCTTCCCCCAGCCCTCTGGCTCTGCCTCTACGTCAGCAGCAAGTTGACAGGCGGTGATGTTTTGAAGGAGGAAAAAAACAGTTAAGAGATGTCTTGTCCAAGCTGGGCATAGTAAACATGATGCACCAGCTTGAGGAGGGGTGTTAAGAAACAGCTAAGGGCTTTTTTTTGTAATTTTCTAGTAATTATGGACCAATTTGTAATTATAAAAACTTTGGTGGGAAGGGTTTCTTTCCTAATTCTGACAATAGTGAATAATATAATTAAATTGGTCGTAATTAAGGTTTGATGACCAGTCCCCATGGTTCTCTTTAAGTTCATTCTCCTTCTATAAAACCTTAACCTATTTCTCTAGCTATTTCCTCCTCTTTAATCTTTTGGGTTTTAACCTAGTTTTCTTGTGAATAACTTTCAACTAATAATGCATTCCAAAGATAAAAGGAACAGTAAAATGGCATGAGTAAAACGGTGTCAGAAGACAGCAAGAAACATTCAGAACATTCCATAAAAAAGAAAAGGCAGTTCAAGTCAAATATTTCACCACTTTCTAAAAGTACGTTTAGGAATTAGGATATATTTCCTTTTTTTTATTGGTAACATGAATTGAACACACAACCTCAAGGTTGCAAGACTCATTCCATTGTAGTAAGAACAAATAATTCAGGCAATTCTGAGGAAAATCAATTATTACTTATCAATAGTGATGATAAACCATGACTTTTAACATATCTGAGAGGTGAGGAGCAAAACTTGTGTACATTTTATTACCTTAGGAAAGCCAAGAACTTTGACTGCATATTTCCACATAAGCTCTCCACAGCATCCTTCAGATCTATAAGCTCAGTACAGAGTTTTCTAATTCCCTGCATGCAAAGAGATGGTAAGATAAAAACAACTACTACTTCCCTGAAGATTGGTACTACCATAACTCAGCCAACATTAAACAATAAGAGCAGATTTAATTCTAAGGATTCCCTGCACCAGTCTTAGTTGTTCACATTTGATATAAAAAAAACTTGATAATGTTGTGGTAAAAGCCTACAAACTCAAGATGCATTTAGGTTAAACATCGTTCCATGTTTCAACAAACAAACACCAATCACTATAGACCCGTTTAGATTCCTCGTTGAATTCACAATGCAAAATCTACTAAATTGAATTGTTTGGTTAAGACTTTAGTTAAGTCCTGTAGGCTACTTTAATTGTGTGTGTTGGATGTTTTACAAGAGTCTTAGTTTTATTATTGAAAGGTATTAAGAATTTTCTTGGAAAATGATTCTAGAGTTCTGTTAGGAGTGGGATAGTCATTTGACATGTGATATGGAAGCCCATATATATTGGCTTGAGCATTCTGTATTCCATCCTTTTTGGCATAATTATCAAATAGCCCCTGCAGTATTTTTTTAGCCCTTAACTTCTACAGTTTCTAAAACTATAGTCTCTTCGGTCAAAATCCATTTTAAAAAATTATATAAATACCCCTCCATGGTAAAAAAGTTGGGTCCTAATTCTGACATTTTTTATTGGTAACTGGTAAATTGGATTAAAGAAAGAGAGTCTGCAATCAAAACAAAGGAGTCTAAATTAATGAAAAGAATAAAAGCATTATAACCTATGCTATTACTATAACGCTACAAAATGAAAGCAGAATCAAGGATGAAGAGATTAGAGAACAAAAGCTATAAGTAGAGAAGAAGAAGAAATGGAAGAAGAAAGAAGCAAAAAATACAGAGGTAAAGGATAGAATTCATGTGCGTTACTTCATGCAAGACTATGCCTACTTTTATTAGCTTAACTTAAAATGCCTAATTACAAATGAACCCATTGTTCTACAAGATTACAAATATAACCCTGATCACGTGAAAAGAAAAGAAATGATAAAAAAAATTAAAAAATTACCATAAACTTGATCTTGTTTTCTACACTCCCACTCGAGCTGAGCATAGTTATCGAACTTGTTCATCTTGCCAAGGCGATCTTGATATCTACTTCTACCAATTGCTTTTGTAAGCGCATTAGGTAAAGATCGCTTTGGCCTCAAAAACAAATGATGTATCATATTAGCTGCCACTTTTCCCAAATAAAATGGCAGTCAGGATCAATAATTCTATCTTCTCCTGATAATATGAATTCTCCACAAGATTTACTGCTAGACTATCTCCATAGAATCATATAGGAACCTCAATTTACATTCCCAAATCAGCCAACAATAAGTTAATCCATAGAGCCATAAATGTCCTAAGTCTCATTGCATAATACTCAGCTTCAGCACTGGAACAAGCAACCATATACTACTTTACTCTTCCATGTAACAAAATTCCCAGCTACAAATGTAACATAGCTTGAAGTAGATCTTTTATCATCCTGACAACCTGCTCAATCCACATCATTTGTGTTTCGAAATTTGTAATTTGTAGAAAACAGCAAAGCAAGGTGCATGAGAGGATAGTATATGTGGAAATACTCTTGTGAGAGTTAACTCTCACTGCTTACGGTTAGAGACACTATGAAGGGGCCCACCTGGAGCCCCACTGATCACAAGACCAAGGGGATGGAAAGAGCCATCTTTGATGGTCCGGTCCATTCGGGTGGTGCAAACCCATAGTTGTCAATTCCGCTTCGGTCTCTATATCTGTCTGGCCTCCAAAATGAAATGTTTAGGTATTTCGGACTTTTAGCAAAAGTTTTCAAAAAAAAAAAACTTAAAAAACTAAAATATAAATATAAATAAATTAAATTAAATATAAAAAACTAAAATAAATTTAAAAAACTAAAAGATAAAAAATATAAATATGTAAAAAAATAAATTAAAAACTAAAATTGGGATCCTTATTGTTGCGTTTAAAAACTTTTGTAATACACATATATATGAATTAGACTTACAAATATTTATCTAGCTTATTGAATTATATACCCGAATGTATCGAATTTGTCGAACTCGAACTACGAATTAAATGAATTTGAAAACAAATCAAATGAGTATACTCCATCAAATTTTAAAATTGTGTTAAGCATCAAATTACGAACTATGAACTCAAATGCAAATCCATCGAACTGCAAATCAAGTAACTATGAGCCCAACCCACTAAAGGACTACACGAAGAGGGTCGGCATCAGTCCTATTCAAGATCGTATAGCTTGTTTAATCAGATGGTGGGCCACAAGGAACAAAATAGCGGCCACCATGCAACATAGCGGCCGCATTATCAGCCATAGCGGTTGGGGCCACTATGCTATTTTGCAAATAGCAGTGCTACAATCTAAAACTTAGTAGAGCTAAGTAGTTTTAATTTAAAACATAATTTTTCCTATTTCTTCTCCTCAATAGTCTTTCCTAAAGTTGTCCTACCCATTATGGTTCCAAATCACTAAAAAAGATAAAGCTTGGCTCCTACACAACATTCGATTTTTTTTTACCACTTAAAAATCTCACACCGTTACGCCGCTACATATCGCCACAACTACTATGTAGAGTTTTGGCCACTGGCCGCTTCTTCCCATGCACCCGCTATTTTGATCCTTGAGGGGCCATATGGGGCTCACAACCCCAGACAAGCAGCAAGGTCAATGCAACCGTTGCCCAGCAGGTTCAAGTTCAACAATCCTTTTTTTTGTGATTTTTTCCTTGTTTTGGTTTATTTAGGTCCCATTTAGATTAATGTACCTAGTTTACTTGATGAGAAATGGTGGAGATTAAATTAGGGTTTCTAAGAATTTTGAGGGATGTAAGCGAAAGATAAGTCGATAGCACTAGGCGAAAACACGACAATTGAAGAAAACCTTTCTTTATACATTGTGCTGCTTTCTTCTCCATAGGGAATTTGGGATTGAAGAACTTTGACTATTCATCAATATCAGTGAGCAATCTGGTTTTATCTCCTCATTTTCTTGGATTATTTACTGTTGATTGGGTTCAGGGTTGGAAGTTTGGTTTTCAATGCAATTAGCGATATCTTTGGCTCATCATGTCTCTTATGTCAGTTCCCAATGAAAAATAAAAGATATTGAGTTATAAAAATTTTGGCTGGCAAATGAGAGTTCCTGTGAGTAAACGGAAGGAAAGACTTCGTTAGAAACTCACAACCTTATCAGAAGGTCAACGGAGTGAGTATTGTTTCAATGGGGAACCAACATGGTACGACCCTGAGTAATTGAGTAAGGTGATCAATGAGGCCCATCAATCAAGGAATAGTTGGAGGACACATTGGACCATATGCAACTGCAAGGAAGATCATGTTAGTTGGACTATACTAGGGGACACTTTGAACATACGTTCAAGAGGTCGTTGGAAGTGTTGATGAGGAGTAGAACTGTTGATTACATGCCATTACATACCTCCAAAAATATTTGAGAAGTGGAGTCTTGACTTCTTTGGACAAATTTCAACTCCAAAAATAAATAAAACAATAATCAATTAGGGATCTCTTTGGCTACATCATGTCTCTTATGCCAGTTCCAAAGAGAAATTGAGTTTTAAAATTTTTGGGTGCCAGTTCTTGATTGAGCCTTAAGGACTAGATTGATCCACCATATTAGAGGCATCTGGCACTTATCTTCAAAATACACCAAGCTGCATGTGATTTTGATGAGTCTAGAAGAACCCATGGTCGAAAATCTCCAAGGCATGCTTGAAGTATGGCAACATAGAGCATGAGTTTTAGACATTTATTGTTGATCTGTGAAGGTAGTTTTTAGGTGTTTAGTTAATGATACCTCCCTTTTTGTACCTGGTTTGAGTTGTGCAAGTGCAACTCAAATCTACATTAATTCACGCATTGTGAGTTACTGGGTTGTGTAACCATTTTAATTTTCAGTCGGTACAGTACTTTGGGCTGTTATTATTAGTGTGATTTTGAGAAATATGTATAATAATAAATCAGGAGGGAGGTTGTGACAATTCTAGCCGCATAAAAACAAATTTGGAGTAAAGTAGTCTTACCAATCAGCCACTCCGGGATACTAATGTCAGTTTTGATGGTATCAATTATTTGGAATGGGTCCAGTCTTCTACTACGAATGTTCAGGGTGTGAAGAAACTTGGGTGCCACTGATGGTACATTTTCCAAACCATCAAGAAATGACAAGGGGTGCCATACACTGAGATGCCGAAGACAAAACGGTTTTTTTCCCAAGATCTCCATCCTATGGACAAGTTAATATCACATAATCTTAACGTTCTCCAGGACATCTCAAGACTTGCTTGATCAAGTATAGGAATCTTAAATCTAGAAGTCAAATATCGCCCAAGCCTGAGCTATATTTTGATCAACTATGAGGAGTAACTTTAAGTTAGAACAAGATGCATTTCTTCATCTTGATACAGCATTGGATAACGCAGACTCCTAGTAATAATAAAAAGAAAAAATCTTTTTTTTTTTTTTTTGGCTCTGTTTGGTAAACCAGAAGACAAAATACTTAATTGGTTGTAGGAAAGAAGAAAAAGAGCCCCATTTTGACAAACAGACTCGACTAGAAAACAGGGGCTACTAAAATAAAGTACATATAGATGCTGTGAATGCATAGAAATAGGAAAGGAAGAAAATAAAATAAACCCAAGACAAACCCAGAAATTAAAAATAACTTCTCGAATAGATTTGAACAGGAAATGGGGCAATTTCATAGCTCGCGGATAGGCATATGAATCTGAAAATGAATAGAATAACAGGAGTGAACTGGAAAACATGGGTTATTCCAAAAGGTACATATAGATTATAGAAACCGCAAATGCTGAGAAATGGGAAGAAAGAAACTAAACTAAAACCACCCCAGAAATCAAAACAACCTCCCCAAGAATCCCAACAGATTTGAGAAAGGAAGATGAGGTAATTTCATCGATACAAGAAAATAGGGATCTTTGGAAATAAGAAGAAAGAAACTAAAATAAAACAAACCCAGACACAATAACATCTTCCTCAATAGATTTTCAAAAGAAAAAAGGAAATGGGGC
This sequence comes from Cinnamomum chago, assembly GCA_038049695.1. Taxonomy (NCBI): domain Eukaryota; kingdom Viridiplantae; phylum Streptophyta; class Magnoliopsida; order Laurales; family Lauraceae; genus Cinnamomum; species Cinnamomum chago. The sequence goes on from CP142457.1 coordinate 27,267,795, forward strand.
AATTTCGTTTCAACAAGAAACTAGGGATCACTGAAATAAGCACTTGTAGACACATGAATCCTGGAAAATAAGAAGAAAGAAACTAAAAACAAAACAAACCCATCAATCAAAAAAACTTCTCCAATGAATTTGAAGAGAAAACTGGGGTAACTTCGTAGCTAATGCAGAAGTATATGAAGTGGAAAATGGATGGAACAAAAAGAAAGAAGCTGGAAATGGAGAAATGGGTCAGAAAATGGGCACCTTTTCGGTGTTGGATTGGTAAATGGAGTTGATTTTGGATTGCGGGGTGATCCATTCATGAGATGGGAAATCATCATCTTCTTCGCTGCTGCTCTCCATGCTTTGATTCTCGATTTCCTTCTCCCTTCGGAGTTTGGACTGATGAGAAGTGGAGGAGACGAAAATACGAGTGACGGAGAGAATTTTTGAGGGGAGAAATATGTGAGTGCACGTGAAGGATACTTCATTTGTTTATTTATCTGAAGAAACTTTTCTGAACAGACCCCCAAGATTTACTTTATTTTCAAAAGTACCCCCTAACCAGACCTTGGCCCCGGAGGAAGTCTTCATGGATATAATTGAAAAACCTTGGCCCACAAGGAAGTCTTCATGGATAAAATAGAAAAATCTTACAACAGAGTGCTGGATATTTAATTTTGGTATTTTTAAATAAAAAATATTCTAAGATGTTATATCGAATTATTAAAGATAAGTACAAAGAGCGTAACCATATATATATATATATATTTTATAACGGAGGGTGTCCTCGCCAGGGGCGGACCATGTGAATCTAATCTGGGTGGTTGCCCCACGTCATCAGATTCAAAATTCACCAAAAAGTTGAATCTGATTTAGCCCATTCCCACGTAAGTTAAAATAACCACTCCACCTAGTAGGCCATTTTCCTCTCTTCATTGGTGGAAGGGAATCCAAAAAAAAAAAAAATCATTTTCCTTCAATGTCTACCGAAGAGTAAGACCACACAGCTCGTCACCATTTTATAACTGAAGGAGGAAGATGAATGCTCTCGTTTCCTCTTCTCCACCTTTATGTGATCTCAACCTTGTTATTTTAAATGATGTCTCTTTTTATTAGTTTTATCATTTGGGTCATCTCCAGATTTGTCATTGTAGAAGCTATTGCGGTAAGTTATGGTGGAACTTGGAGTCAGCGGCGGCGCTGAAGAAGAGGTTAAAAGAATAACTATGCATGGTTTGTCTCTCTTGCATCTTGTTTGAGTGATGTGTATCTTTGTAGAGACGAGTGAGATAACAACGTTGAACCTTAATTTGCTTGAGACAAAGGCAAGGAAAAAATGTGTCTAGTAAAACTCAACTTCTCTTTCTTTCCAATGAACCATAAATGGAACCCTATATTAGGATCAATGGAATTTGGGAAATTAGGGCTAAATTCGAGCTCTTAATATCTAAGTCCTAATTCCAAACCTAAATCCCTAAATCCTAATCGAAACCCTAAGCCCTAAACCACCACATCCTAAATGCAAACCCTAAGCCCTAATTCCCTTTATTCGTAATCTCTAATCCCGCAAACACCCCTAATTCATAATCCCTAATTCCCCAAACTCCCTTTTTTGAAAATTTTCACTTGGAATATAATATGATATTTATGATTATTATAATAATGTTCATTTACAAATATATATAGTCTTATATGATAGAGGAACTATTAGAAGCTTAAGGAAAGGATAAAGATTAGAAAGGTACTATTTTTCACAGTGTAATGATTATTACTCTTTTAGGGTCCTCTAGAGTTTCTTTAGTATTATTGTAGGGCGGTTGCTAATTGAAAAGGCTGGTGTTAGTAGTAGAATTCTTTACAAAAAGAAAAACTTGTTGAAAATCTCTTCATTGGCCTATGCTATAAATGGAGATTATTGGTAGTTGGCAATGATTTTGACTCAATTGACTTTATCATTAAATTAGCTAGATATGGAGAAATATAACAAAAAAATATCAACCGCTAATCTATTTAAATACAATACCTTTTCTTCTTTTATATTGTTAATGTGAAAAAAAAAATCTAGCAAAATAATGATTGACCTTTTCAATTGACCATGGTCCGCCCCACCCAAACGAATATCCTGGGTCCGCCACTGGTCCTAACACTTTGAGCCAGAATAATCCCTACAGGCCCTGTGAGAGCCCGGTAAATCCCTTGTGGCCATAGTGTGGTAGTCAGGAGTGGGACCATATGCTTGAATCATGAGTCAGTCTTAAACTCTTATCTCTTTGCACTGATTATGAATTTAACTATTCATATTCAAAAGAAAGTACTTAGTGGATGAATAAAAAGATAGTGTAAATGCGAAACTTGAGAGATGACAGGAAGGCTTTAGAATCAAAATACTTTAAAATAAGTCGTACAAAGACTGAATATATAGATTGCAACTTCAGTGGGCATATACAAAGAGTTGAAAATACTGTGAGAATTGAAGCAAAGAGATACCACAAAGAAATTCATTTCTTTATTTTGGCTTGAAAATTAGTTAGAATGGAGATGTTGAAAAAGATTGAATATGCTGAACATATGATAAAAGTGGGATGGTTGAAATGAAGATTTGCTACTATGAGTACTTTATGATTAGTGCAAACCAACAAAGTTAAAGGACAAATTTTACAGAAGAGTGATCAGGCCAGTTATGACCTATGGAGCTAAATGTTGGTCCATCAAAAAGTAGTATATGCACAAAAATGGATGTAACAAATGTAAGAATGCTGAGGTAGATTTGTGGTAAAACTAACAATGATAACATTAAAAATGAATGCTTTCGAGAGCATTTATGGCTAGCATTAATAGGGGGAAAAATTAGATAAATCCGTTTGAGTTGATTTGTGTATGTTCAACGCATGTCGGCAACATCACTGATAAGAAAAAGTTTGGTTATACAGGTTGATGGCCCACCAAGAAAAATGAGTAAGTCGAAGGGGACATGGATGAAGATAGTAGAAATAGATGTAAAGATGTGCAACTTATATACAGATTCGTCTTGAGATAGATCAAAATTGAGAAACATAATTCATGAAGTTGATCCAACATAGTTGGGACAAGACTTTGATGATGATGATGATGTATCCACATGCTTGAAAGACCTGACGAGGCCTAGTCTATTTTGTTGAAAATGTAGAGTTGAGAAGGGCCATAAATATTTGTTGGTTCATGATCGGCCAATGATCCAAAAGGTTAGCCCAAATCCATCCGATGTGAGTAGGGCTCTAGTTAGCCTGGCCATATGTACCACTATTTGCCCATTAATATGTCTATATAAACAATCTAAACTATGAACCATTTTATGGAACAACTCTTTAAAAGCTTTTCGAGTTTTAGGGCTGACTTCACCATTTCATCAAATAAACTATAAAAAATGTATATAGTTGAAACCCCATCCAAAATATATTCTTTTAATCTCAAACTTAAACCTACCCATTTGTTGTTTTAGTTTCTCTCCTTGACTTGAGTTTGGAGAGCTTGGACTTGAATGAGCTGCATGTGTGAGTTGTGACTTAGCTTGTGTTAAACTAGCAACAACACGCCTGGGCCCAAAAAATTAAAATATATTAAAATCTGGAGGCATTATTGGAAAGAAAGAAAAATCTAAAAGAAAATATATATTATTTATCATTATTAAAATTCTATCTATCAAAATATAAAATATAAACATTCATACATAAAATAAGATCTGCATATGCATATGCAACCTAGATTTGATTGCAATTGTCTACATTAAAATTTGCATATGTAGCCTTAAACGGGACATCTATTTTAATATGAAAATTCATAAATAAGAGAAAAATGAAAAACAAAAATCAATGCATTTTTATATACTTTCAATAGCAAAATAAAATGCAGAATCAATTCAGGGTTCAGAAAGATAACTTCCTTTACATAATACATTATAACCTACCCACTCCAAAATGTGAAACCTTGAATCCATCATAAATATAATGTTCATGGATAAGTTCTTCATAATAAAAACTCAACTAACAACCCAAAACCACTACCAAATTCAATATATAATTAAAAAAGCAATAAATTAGACTATGAGTTGAATATTCCAGCGTGCTAATACAATAGAATTAAGTAAAGAAATTTGCTTCTCCAACTGTTTGAATGCGAGGTATTAACGAACTCCTCCACTAATCTCAACCAATTAGGAGACCTTTCACTCACCTACATGATAATGAGCTCAAACAAAAGCAAGGGAAAAAAATGCTGGATTTGGATGTGGAGACTCTGATACGCGGTCGGAGATATATGTGCATTTCGATAATTGGAAAGCTATGGAAATCTCTTCACCTCTTGTCTTTTTTACAATATGGAATAATCTCAACCTCAGGGCTCCCTTATCTTATATAGACAAGTCCCAAAAAGTAGAGATTTATTCGCCAAAAAGTCTATATCCAAAAATCTTACTAGGAGTCTTATTGGTGGGACCATATCAAGTCTCACATCAAGTGGAATTGTATTTTATGTTGGCATCGGCCTTGCTTCATCTGACGTGGGACCCATTGCATACAGGCCACACGATTTCCTACATAAAAAAGTTAAGTTACACAAAAGAAAAGCATGAACTGAATTATAATAAAGGTGTGTTTGGATGCACCCTAAATAGGAGGTTCAAATAAAAATCATAAAATAGAAAATGAGAAGTGGAATTATTTTTTCTGCCGTCCACACTTCAAAAACAATATCAGCAGCATTTCAAGAAATAAAAGCCTTGTGTCTCATAAATAGGCTAGTGATGGCTCTTAGCATTATAACAAATCGACCCCCACAAACGTCCCTCAAAAACATAAGCCTTCTTCATTCCGGTTTTATTTCTTCAAAGAAATTAATGTCTTTGATCACAAAAATGTAAGCAGTGTAAACGTACACTTAATTAGCTGAATGTATACATTATTGAGATATTACTTATCGAATTTGCAAAAGGGAACTCATATTTTGCAGAAGACTACCAGACTACATAGTTTGGTCTATACCAGTCTGATGGCTTATTTTAATGATCTGATTGCAATGCCATTTAAGAGAGATTCAGCACGCAACATAGTCAGTAGTTTTAGATATTTGCATTAGAAAAAAACAAGAGGGGTAGTAAATAAAATGTGCCCTAAAACAAGATGGAGGGATTTGAAACGAGAAAGAATGACAGTATTTAAGGATAAAGTGATTGGTGAGGAAGAATGAAATTTTGAAGGAGACACTGTGATGTGGACTTTTCTTTATGAGAATGCTTGTGGATCTAGTTATTTATGTTCTTGAATGATTGAGTATGCTTATCTTCATACCAGTAGATGCCTTTCTTATTGTAGTTCTCAATGCTAGATTAAGCCTTTTATTATCTATGTTTACTATTTTGTGGGGCCATGGCCCCCGCCCCCATTCCGCGCCTGAAATGGGTTCTATTTTAAGAGAGATGGATGTAGTTTCATAATGGCTAGTGAAGATGGGGTTTTTGAAGATTATGAAGATGACTTCTATTTGGATAGAGATTTGCAAGTTTTAAATCAAATGCAACTATACTTACAAAATCACAACTAAATGGCATTTTCATTAAAAAAGAAATTAACATCATTTACGAATCACTCTTCTAATGATTTCTAAAATGTTTTAATCGTTCCTTTTTTTAGATTAAACTTTTTTTTTTTCTTTTTCTAGATTTTTTTTATATCTATGAGGTTACATAATTTGGAGTGAGATGAGAAGTTTTTAAATGGTAAAGTTACGTCTTTACATGGATTTTTTGTTTGTTTTTGTTTTGTCTCTAATAAGTAAAGTAAAGTTTTCTGACGGTTGGAACTTTATTTCCCCTCTTGTCATTACTAATCAAATGTGGGTCAACTCGGTTACCTTTACATAAGCAATTCTAAGAAATTCAAAAGATTCCATTTTAAAAAAACTCAACGTTATTGTAACTCTGGTTTAAGCTAATTCAAACCTAGATGTTCAAATTTCACATTCAAAGAAATAGTTTTCATTAGCGTAGGACCTTTCACGCTCATCCCCCCCATGATCACACACCAGGCTCAATTTCACCCTCATCAAGCTTTAATTCACCATTGGATTGAGTCTCGAAGAAATCTAGAGTAAAAAGACCATTAAACTCTGAGTCCAAATCCTTGTTTCATCCAATACACATTCGCCAACTGTGTAAAATCTTATGCCAACTAATGTCCCTTTGCAGAATGAAAAAAATCAAGAAAGAAATTTTATACAGTTAGCGAATATGGATTGGATGAAACAATATTTTCATATTTCTACGGTACAGAAGATCCGGTCTCTTAATGAAGGGCTAAAGACGATCCTCCAAGGTCAGTTTTTTCCGTTGACCCTTATCCATAAAGCCCCACCAACAAAAAACAAAGGCATCAAAGTAGACCCATGAGCTAAATTGAATATCAACAATATATAGTCCACTCGCACGCTTCCCATTAAATTAGTAACAAACTGAATTTTCCGTTGTGGAAGTCTGTCACAACCCGGGCCCGAAATCTGATTAATCTGGACTAACAACGGGTCGCGAAGACATACTTACTCCTGTAAACCCCGAATTAACTGAAGTTAAGACGAAGTCCACAAGGGATCTTGCATACGTACATGTCAATGTACAATTGTGCGGAAATATACAGATATATATACATTGACAACCATTTAAAACTAACCAAGTTCTTTACATGAAAAGTAAAGGTTAATATACAATATTTCTTTCCTAATTAAGACAACCACTGCATATTCAAAATACAATGCAGGAAACATCATTTACAATTTTCAAAATGAATATAAACAAAACATTTCTAAAATGTTTCCAAAATACTCAAATATGTTCGCTCTCATATCATGTCCATTCGATTAATCCTCCTGGAGGTATCGGATGGGCCTCTTCCGCTGGCAGTAAGATCTCTGCGGGACCGGCACGGGCAACTAGGCCCGTAATATCATCAGTAATACCGTGAGCACGACAGTTCAACAATATATATATATACAGATCTATGACATGTTTACGATTCTTGATAATTATTTGATTTAACGGTTCTAAACAATCAATGTTATAACAGTATCTTGTGCAATAGCAAGCACAAGTAACAACGACAACAATATTGGCAACTACAATGGTATTGGTTTTAATTCACTTTGGTCCTTCCCAAAGGAAGCATTTCATATTAGTTCACTTTAGTATTCACATTCACTACATTAAACATTTATTAATGGCTTATCAAGAGGACTTGTCAGTCCAATGTATGACTTTTCAGTCTATAACCTTTCGGTTCAATAAGGTGGGATCTCCTAGTGTCTGGATCAGAGATCACTAGTATCACCACGGAGCTCCGGAACGCCCCAAATCCATCTACTGCAGTAGGATTGTTCGTTACATTGTTATTTTTATAATTGTCCACTTATTAATTCATTCAATTCAATTCCATACTGAATTAGGAAACCACTATGTAGTGTCCGACTCATCAACGATTCTAATCAATCCTATTCCAATTCTAAAACAATTGTCTAAACTAAACAATTGAGTGAAACGTTTGTTATCAATGCAAGTATTACTGTAGATGACATTACTTCGTTACATTTGTGCATAAGGATAACTTTAGCTAACACTTATAATGGTTTAGATATCACTAATATCAGTCTCAATGATTAAGCTTTTTAACTCATGAAATTCAGAGTTCAATATGAAATTTCTCATAAATTCTCAGTTGTCCTGGTCGACCTAGCCAAGGCTCGGTCGACCCCATACACAACAAGCCCGGTCAACCTGATTACCTGAGAAATCAGGTTGACCTCCTTTCTGTGTACCCGGTCGACCGACCGTTGTAAGTAATAAAGAGGGAACAGTGTTTTGGTCAAGTTCCAGAGAACCTGACCTTGTGTGCTCGGTTGACCGCGCCATGTGGTCGGTCGACCCCGTGAATTGCGGGAACAGAACTGCAGGTTCTGTTTCTGCAGTGAACGGATCCAAATCTATTCCTTTCTTTCTCGAACCTACTATGAACCTGATAGGCAACCAAATCATGGAAATAACAAGTTCATACTAATCTTAATAACCCACCTAATCAAGCCATAAATACCATAATCTACTTCATTAGGTTAATAACCTAATTACTATGTTTTCAAATCTCTAAAGCATCCATAGAACTATTATCATCTAAATCCTCACTTCTCCACATAAATCAAAGAAGACAAACATGTCAAGCATAATGATAGATATATACTTGTCTTAGTTGAAGTTTATTCTTTGTTTAGCTTGGCTTTGAGATGGAAATCCTCAATTCAAACCTTGTAGCTCTAAGGAGACCTCAAGAAGAAGATGAAGAAGGTGGGAGCTTTTCACTTGGATCACTCCAAGCTCATCACTTGATGTTGATGAAGATGAAATGGAAGAAAGAGATAGAAAATGATGAAGAAGAAGGTGCCTAGGGTTTACTTGAGATGAATGAACTCAAATGAGTTCATCTTATCCTTTATAAGGATAACTTTTGCATTAAGCCCCCCCCCCCTCTCACTCTCTCATTTACAATTTGAGTCAAACGAAGGTCCATTTGATTCATCTCTCGTTGAACAATTTCGAGCTTATTATGCAAATTATCGTACTCGTCGAGATACGCTTGTTGATATCAAGAGTTTCCGTATTCGATCAAATACGTAAAGATTCGTATTGATGAATAAATCCTTAGTTTGCTTGTTTGAGCTTCAATTCTACTTAACTCACTTAATAACCTTAATTACCATTTCATTAAGCCTAACTTATTCATTTTAAGCTAATTCAATTCCATTTAACCACAAATCACCATTAGTCAAATTAAATATGATTAGTTAGTTTTAATCTCAATCAATTAGAGTTAATCTTGATTAACTGGGGGATGAGACTAACAAAGTCCCTCACAACGGATCTTCATATTCAATTAGAAGACCCTGGTTTTAGAAAGTCTAGCTAGATTCAGACACTCTGTTTTAGAAAGTCTTATAACTAGATTCGAACGGTCTTTTGTTTTTAAGTCCTCTCCTTAGAAAATGCCTTCCAACTGAGATTTCATTTCACAACACTTCTTTCATTTCATTTTTCTCTCCTGACTCTTCCTGTTCTTTTCTCAACCCAGCTCATACCATTCTTTCTTGCACTTTTTCTTCATCTCCCCGTTGTTTAATTCTTCAAGAAAATTTATGGGTTCTACTCACCACTGCACTCTCGACCCGACATCTCAGGCAGCAATGAGGATGCTTGCACAAGAGGAAGAATTCAAAGTCACAATAAAATACAAGGTGGAGGAGATGAAAACATGGAAATGGACTGACCCATCTGTCAATAGAGGAGCTACTGATTCTGAGGTATTCCGAAGAGAGATTTTCAACTCTCATGTGGATTTCTCCACTTGTACTTGCAATCTTTTATCCCCACATGGGTCAGAATGGTTTGTTCTCCACACACTCTCTCTACTGCGTGTTATTCCAAGTGAAATGGTCCAACACTTGAGGACGACGTTAGGACAAGAAGTGAATTCTGCTGCGCGGATTGCGTTGGAAAGACGCTGCAACTGGAATGTTTACCAAGAGATTAAGATTGCTACAGATGAGTACTGGTTGCGGGAGGAAGAGTTGGAGAATTTGAATGAGCAGATAGGAGGCTTTGGGGCAGTTCCGGCCACAGATGATCAAATCACAAAGGGATTGAAGACTAAAATATTCAAGAAAGACATGGAGAACGGATATAACGATTGCGCAATCTGTCTCGAAGAGTTTGTTGATGATAGCCAAGTAAACCAGTTGCCTTGTTGCCATAGTTTTCATGGACCATGCATTGTGAAGTGGCTCAAACAGAGCAATTGCTGCCCAATTTGTAGATATAGGCTTCAACCCAAATCTTGATTTTCCTTTCTTTTTCTTTTTTTTAATTGTTTTATGTATAGGAACAATTGTAAACAACATCACAATCTTGATTTTTGAGTTGGATATAAATATATATTCATATTCATTAAGCCACTGTTAAATTGAGTTTTGTGTAACATTAAAAAAAAAAGGTTGAATTTTATGTTCCTTTTCTTCTCCAATTCACTTATACCATGCTTTCTCCCACCCATATTCATTAAGGCACTGTAGCGCATCCCTCTCTTATCTAACTTGTGTGTATGTTCTCTCTCCTTTGCAATTTATCTTGGGTGTTGCTTTCTTTCTTTCTTTCTTTTTTCTTCTCAACTTGAATTGTCTCATTCTTTTTCTGTAATATGCCTGAATTGACAGTTCTAATTACCCAAAGAAAGATTTGAATTCCATAAAATATCAGAAAGAATCGCAATGCCCTTCAAAGATATCCTCTGCTTCCTTTGGTTAAACTTTTATCAGAGGATTTCTCTATTTCTGATGGGTGGATGATAGTTACTGATGAGGAGATGCATGGTCAACAATGGATAATGAATCATTCAAAACACTCAGTGTTACAACATTGAATAATCTTTATGTTATGCAGGACTTTTACATTTTGATGAATATTGATTTCTCGTTCCAGAACTTAAGATCTTGTGTTACATGGATTAACTTTTCAAACTGGGAAGTGGGTGAAAGCACATCTTAACCCTTTTTTTTCCAATAAAAACAGAGTTCCATGTGACAGTATTTTGTTTGGAAATTCAACAAATTTGGTATCAACTTTTTTAGATTTTAATCAATAGTAAGATTAGATGAATTGTCATATTTGGGGTTGTGACAATTCACAAGGGAGATGGCATGAAAGAGGGGCATTTGGGGTTAAATTGATGTTGGGCTAGATGGCTTGAAATATATAGTGTACGTACATAAAGCTATCCAGACAGTTTCAATCTGAGAAAATATATATTTATATACAGATATTTTCAGGTGAGCTTGTGCACAAATAGCTAAGATGGGCAAGGCCCACCTGCAAAAGGCCTCATATGATCAATTTGAATGGGATAACACTACTACCCCCTGAATGTTGTTGATCCCATTTTTTTTACAAATGGGATTTGATCATTGGGTTAAAAAAAAATATAAAAAAAAGAAAAGAAAGATACATTCTAGAACCTTTGAACTTGAGGACCACATATCAAGGGGTTGGGATGATCTAATGGACATGAAATTTTGCATATAGGCTGGTCACATTTAAATCTTTTGATCCCCACATTCCAATGAATTGACATGGCCCCAAGTGGGCCCCACAAGGCTGTGCGCAAATTGCTTAGACAAGCATGTCCACACTGGGAAGGGACAACACACACATCTCTGATACAAATGAGAGAATGATATATAGTTGATTATAAGATCTTGTGGAACATGATTTGATTCTTCAAGCAGTTCGGTACATTTGGGCGAGGGGTAAAAATTATGCCCCTTGTGAATTGCACTTGGATGCTTTCCAATCACATGAGGATAATGTGATGGAAAGGTCAAACAAAAGCTTTCATGTCATAGTTAGCAGTGGAAAACAGAGGCATTTTGAACATGCTATCTTTATATTTGGTTTTTTAGATAATTCTACTTCTGTTTGTGATATGAATTAGATTGTTTTCTTCAAAAAAATTGAATTAGTAGAATCATCTAGACAGAACAATGACAAGACTCTTGAGTTTTCCATCTTTCTTTCTGCTACTGCTAGAACCATCATTTGCAACAGCCCTCTTTTATATATATAGCTTTTTTTCTGTTCTAAATAATTTTTTTTGCTCTATGGATTTCTGGGCCTAATTAAGCACTATTCCAACAAGGGATGACCGTTTTACTACTATGGTGTTGTGGCAGAGAGGAATGATCCACATGTTAGTATCGCAATGTCTGTATCAATCATATTGTTTATATTTACCACATGGTAGTCAAGGAACACTGGGTTAGACCCCATCCATTCATGTTTTGGAGTATTTGATAGTAACAGGGGGAGATGTTTTAGTACCTGTCTCTATTAAACTGCACGCATCCTACCTTTGGTTGGAAAATATCAGTGTAGGATGGATTGGTGAGATTTGTGTAGAGGGAGGGCCCTACCAAGGAATCACCATGGTTCAAAGATCCGTTTGCAGCATTAAAATGGATTGTCAAAAAAGAAGACAGGTTTTTGCTTGTAACTTTACTGTTTCCCTGCCTTGTGTTTTGATGAACAGATCCTTCTAGAGCTATATAAACCAAGTTTTTTATTGTTTAGTACTTCTGTTTACCTGCCTTTTACTTCGAATTTTAGTAATGTTTTAGGTTTCCCTTGATGGTTGTCAATTCACTTCTTTTGCAAGAATCATGTGTGTGCATTTTATCTGTTATTACACAACAAATAGTCTATAATCATATGAAATATTGAAATTGTGTTGATGATTTGTTTGCGATATTGAAGAACTGTTTCTAGGAGTTTCTGATCTTTTCTATGGTTTTTAATTAATTTATTTTTATATTTTAATGCAACTGTCAGTTTTTGTTATATGAATGTTAAATTTTGTCTTGGTGCAATTCCTATGAGGTAATGCATATGAGAGGGGATAAGTCCTCACATTTAAGTTGTTGGCATTGGATATGGATGTGAGGGCCCCACCATATCACTCATAGTAAGGTGAGAGATGCTCTCATAGGAGCATCTCCCATATATATATATATATGTACATACATATACATACATATGTATGTATATGTATGTGTATGTGTATATATATGTTTGTATGTATGTATATATGTATGTGTATTTATGAATTCTCAAAAACTTCCCCTTTTTGCTCCCCTATGTTTTTAGGCCGTGGAGCCCACCTTAAGCCAATCCAACCATTTCATGCATAACAACCCCCCCCCCCCCCCCCCGCGAATTGTTATAAAGCTCAAATTTGACGCTCATCCCCACCCCCGTGAATTGATATAAAGCTCAAATTTGACGCTCATCCAACTTTTACTCACCGTTGGACTGAAATAACAAGAAAGTGCTTTTTTCCTATAATAAATCTTTTTTAGCGCTATGGATGTTTGGGCCTAATTAAGTACTATTCCAACAAGAGGTCACCAGTTTACTATTATGGTGTTGGGAAAAGAATGATCCATGTGTTAGTATCACAATGTCTGAATCAATCATATCATTTACATTTACCATATGGCAGTCAAGGAACACTGCTACACTAGGTTAGGCCTCATCCATTCATGTTTTGAAGTGTTTGATAGCAACAGTGGGAGATGTTTTAGCAGTTGTTTCTATTGAAGTTAACAAATCCTACCTTTGGTTGGAAAGTAGCACTGCATGGGATGGATGGGTGAGAGTTGTAAAGAGGGGCCTACCAAGGAATCATCATGGTTTAAAGACCAGTCTGGGGCATTCAAATTGACTGTCAAAAGAGAAGAAACAGGTTTTTTGCTTGGCACCACACTGTTTACCTGCCTTGTGTTTTGATGAATATAAACCACAGTCTATTGTTTAGTACTTCTTTTTACCTGCCTTTTACTTTGAGTTTTAGTAATGTTTAAATTGTTCATTCTTTTGCAAGAATCATGTGTATATATTGTATCTGTTATTACACAACAAATAACCTTATAATTATATGAAATATTGAATTGTATTGATGATTTGCTCTTGTTATTGAAGACCTGTTTCTAGGAATTTCTTATCTTTTCTATGGTTTTTAATTAATTCATTTTCTATTTTTTTAATAAAAAGGATATTTAATTGGTAGGTGAAGAATCCTGCTCCTACACCTTGCTTCGCAGAAGGCTTCAAAACCTATCTTTTGCAATTACACCTCTTCTGTTACACCAATTACAGAGTTTCTACTTCCATTAGTTTGGGATTAGGGGAGGCATGTAGTTATCCTTAGCTCGGAATTGTTACACTATATTTCATGTTATTGTGAGTTTCACTCAATCCGAGCTCGAACTGAATGATGTCCATTGGGCTGTTATGTGCAGCAACTGAACTCAGTTTAAGTCCTAACAAATAACAATACTGGCATTCATGGAATTTTGTTTGAAACTCTCATAGTTCAAGCATGACTGTGAATTTGGCTTTCATTTGCCATGGTTGGGAACCATTTTATATGCAAGTTTAATGGGCCTTGTTTTTTATCAATTGATTTAAGGATGGATGGTTTAGTTGCAACTATGATCAGTTCAAGAAAAGTGTTGGCATATAGACCGCAAGACTTATCATGCCAGTGGATAGTTGAAGTAAAAAGTCAAAAGATAGCTTCTTCCTAGTGAGCCCTTCATTAATCATTGGCAAAAGCATAACACTGTCAGCTAAAGAGCTTGTTGCCCATATTATAAAGAAAATGTTCATATTAGTTTCCAATCCTTCATTCTGATTTCAAACAAAAGAGAATCCAAGGCTCCATTTTGACCCAAAGTCCCAAGAAACAACACTTTTAAGTCAACTGCAACATTTGAAATTGACAAGTCAATTGATGTTTTCAAGTTTGCCTCAAATCTAACCAAGTAATATTCATTTAATTGAATAATCCTACTAATTTTTGTGCATCGTAACTTTTCTCGATGACCATTAATAAGTTCTTTTATTTGGTTATGACCCGATTCTGCCAAGTTACTGCTCTCATTCCACAAGACATATGAGCTGACTTGTAGCTCACACATATTGAAGTTGACAGTTACTAATTACTGGAAGAGATTTAAATTTCTTATAACATCAGCAAGAAACTCAATACCCTTAGAAAGACATCCTCTGCTTCCTTCCATTGGAAGGTCTATCAGTGGTTTTCTGCTGGGGTGAGCTGATATTAGTTACAGATGAAGAGATGCATCAGTGAACCACTAGTGAATCATTCAAAACACTCAGTATCACCACATTGATCAGGTTTTTTTATACGTTATTCAGGACTCCTACATCAGGATGAGTCAAATATTTATGGTGAAAATCTCACTATAGGAGTTGATTTTTGGTTCCAGGATAAGATCCTTGTTTTAGAAAGAAACTTACAACAGGGTGAAAGCACATTGAAAAAAGAATTTAAGCTGGCCTTTTAAAATTTAACAAATTGTAAATCAATCCTTTTAAATTTCAATGCAACAGTCGGTTATGGTTAGATGAATGTTAAATCTTGGCTTGTCACAATTCCAAGGAAGTCATGTATGAGTGGGGATAAGTTAATCATAGGTGAGCTAGGTGGCTCAGAAAGTAGGGTGGACCGCACCTAATAGGTGTTAAGTTCGAGGTATTTCATAAGATCGGAGTCCATGACATGTCACTTTTGGCTTGTAGAATTCTTGGATTTCCAGTTTTCTCAAAATACTACATTGTACTTGAACAATTGTAAAACTAAGTGGGGAATGGAATTGGGGAAATTCATATAATCTCCCTACAAGGAATCTCCAAACTCCTGCAAATAAACAGGCCAAGATGAGATGGATGATTTTCACTTGAATATCTCAAATGCAGTAAGAAAACTGTCTAATAAATAGCAGAGAGTAGTGCAGCTAAAGCCGGTTGAGTACTATTGAAGGCAAATAAAGAAAAGCACAATGAAAACTTCTGTGATTTCCTATTTCTCTGCCTGCACGTGCACATTTTCTTACTTGAATCTGACAGACCAAAAAACTATGAGGGCAGAGCCAAACCCAATTTCACTCATGTTATATGAGTCCTAAAGGTTGCAAAATCTGACCCGACCCAAGAATAACCCAATCCACATTCCAACAGGTCGATCACACGTGTAAGGGTTTGATTTAGATTTCCTTTTCCACACTTCTTCCTTCTGGGAAAGAGAGATGGGTTTTGAAGAGCGATCAAATGGCTGCGCCAGGTGAGCCACATCTTATCTGACCATTAGAAGGGATGCAAAGTGGGCCACACATCAGCAGCTTCTTTTTTTTTTTTTTTTGCTATCGGAGGGTTCCCAACCCTTTGGGCTGGACTAATCCCTCCGGGCCCAGAGGGAAGCCGGGTAAACTCCCCTGCAGCACTAGTGTGGTAGTGTAGTTTCGAACCTACAACCTTCGGGTGCAAACCGTAGTCCTAAGTCAATTGAGCTACCCCTTGGGGTTAAGCAGCTTCGTCATACAGAACGTCGAAAAGGGGGAGGAAGGGTGCCATTTTGAGCTTTAAGAGGTGAGAAAACCCAAGCTGCCAGATCCTTTTCTTGAATGACAATACTTTTAAGGGTGAAAAAAAAAACCCACCCACCCACATATCTTTCTATTTCTTTCTTCTCCTCCTCTATTTTCTTTCTTTCTGGGCAGGTATACAAGGATAGGGTTAACCCGACCAATTTTCTGGCCCAATCACACCTTGTTTTTTAACAGCTGTACAAAGTCTGTCCACTTTCTAGTTAGTAACCTCTTGAATTTCCCTTGTACACGGTCTCTCATTGTCCCGTCCCCAATCGTTAAACCGGGGATTATGAGTGAGATTAGGGCCAATTAAGATTTTTCCAATATTAATAAATAACACGTGGCCCCAATCATGTCTCATATGGATTGAAGATCGCTGTGAGGTGTATGCATTTCCTCATATACATAAAAAGTATAGCAGAAGCTTCATAAGTATAAATAGTATCTTAAGATGTATAGTTAAGAGCAAAAACTGAAATATATTACATGAGGTTCAAGTTTGAATAGATTAAACAAAAGTATTAATTACAACAAAAGGCCACACAAAAACTTGGGCCTAATTAGAAGAACCAAAAGATGAATCTAAACCAAGTATAAGTGAGAAGGCTCTCGGTACGGGGTCGGTACGGCTATACTGCGTTGTCCGTGCAATAGTCTAAGAGGTCATCAAACTGATCCGTCTGAATTTCCTCCGTCTCTCCTCCTCGGGATAGAAGGGCTCGAACTAATTCACCAAAATTAACATCATCAGACACGACGGTCAAAAGCAAATAGATATATAAAGCATCAATAGATACGCAATACTAATAAGGGTAACGATAGACAAGATCATAAGAAATGAATAACATTTGAATCATAAACTATCTAACATAAACATCTAACAAAATAGGCGGTCCACATAAGCTAATTACCACTGGATAGTGTTATTGCCCTCCCTACTCTCATTGAGATGTGGTAGAGATATAACAAGGCATGGGATAAAAACCTGGCAAGCAAGCAAGCAAAAGGATACCCATAACAACCAAGCGAGCATCAAGACCTTATATTAAAGGGGTATCCGATGGTGTACATCCATCCATCAAAATCCGAACTGCAGATGACAAAGAGTAACGTTCCAATCACAGTGGTGCCCCAGTTGTGTTAGACGTTAACAGTTGAGTGGTGCCCGACACAAGGAGTCATAATCAAACATTAGTGAGGGGCCAGTCTTTTCTTGCGTGAACAAGATTTTTCAAGCGAGAGGGAGACTACTTTACATCATCAAATTAGAACCAATCAAGCAAGCTACTTCAAACCCTTAATACCCATAAGTAGTCCTCATCAAAGCTTTTATAATCAAAGCGACCTAGCCTCAACACCTCAGTCAAACATCATAACAAGTGGAATATCAAAAAGGGATCCTAAGTTTTGCATCTAAGTTCTCACGTGATCCTAACCAAAGCAAAGTAAAACAGAGCTAATGAACATGTCCGTTACATGTAGACAAGTACCGGATGGTACAATTCAAAATCAAAAGTGATAAACAATCCAACTCCTAAGTCAAATATTGTTATTACCGAAGTCCCATACATCCCTACTCAGTCAACGAAAGGAATTAGGGTTCGCGATACCCAAATAATTAATCTCCGTGCATCGATATAAAGGAGGGTATCCCATTGCCCCACACTGTCCACGATTGAGATAGGTTGAATCCCGAAACAACCGGAATAACATTGAGAAAACGTTGGCTCAAAATATTTTCATGCATAGTCAAATGAGTCATAAAAGGGGTAACCAAGGTCCCACCTAAGTCCTCAAACTAGGGGAACAATCCCTTTTCCGAAAAGGAATTCAGTCTAGAATAAACACAACAGTCAGTTAACCGACCAATTTGGTTAACCGAGAGGTTGATCGACAAGGCGACCGACTACAAAACTTCACCAAAAATGGTGCTTGCTGGAAATGGAACCGACAGGTCATCGAGCTGCAGTTCGGTTAACCAACAACCAAGTTCAGCTAACTGACTACTCCTAGAATTCTAAAAAGAATTCTCTATTTGGTTCAGAAATGGGGAGTTCCACTCCCCTCCTCTATCCACACCTGCAGACAACGAAAAAATAGGGCCAAGCTCTCTCCAAATGCCTTAGACATTCTCCAATCACGAGTCCATACACAACCCCGTCCAGTCCAATCCATTCAAACTATTCCATCACACCTAATTATCATGTTTTTAAATCAAAGCATATCAAATGAGCAAGAAGGCATATGAGACATCATACGTAACTCCCCAATTCCGAATACCAAGAAAACCGTCAAGGTACCCGAAGTTGGTGCGCTACTTCCCAAAAAATCCGAAAACTTCCAAGACCATAAGTCCGTAGTAAGGTTCAATTTAAAACTTTTGAACAACATAATATCAATGGTTAAATTATGGAAGCATGTAAAACATAGCGAAAGCAAATGTAAGGTATCGTATAAACTAAAGCAAATGTAGCAGGGCTGAAGTCTAGCCTAAAATGTTAATATATGAATATAAAGTGTTTAAACATATCAGACTACCTCTTTGTTCACAAAAAAATCGCTCAAATCCTAAAATAAGGTGTACTCTCAAACCCCTAGAGCTGGCACTCCATCCTCCAACTCGACCTCTTGGTTGGCTGGTCCCCAACCGTAGTCACCAGCTTCGGGCGCCTCGACGAGCGCGAGCACATCATCCTCGTAGTCGGGGTCAAAACCTAAGCACCAAGAATGGGTCAGGTCCAAAGATCTTGCAAGGCACAGTATACAAGTAACATAGGATGTATACATAAAAAGAGTAGAGACGATCACATAATAAATGAGAATAACAATGTTACATAATCTAGGCAGTTGAGCATTATGATAGTTTGAATCAGGATAAATAGTAATCTAGTCTAACAGACATCAAGGTGGCACATTCACACAAGCTGGATACTGCAAGATATTATGCTGCAACCCTCCCATACTGAACACAGTCGCGATGGGGAAAAGTAACCAATGATGGGGAATGACGAGCCCCGCCGTCTAAAACGTAGCTCATCATGATAGTACACTCATCACTCAACACTCATAATAGCTCCTATCAGTGATGATCAGTCAAAAGGCTGAGCTTAGAGTAACTGAGTTAATGCCAATGCCGACTCAAGGAAACAATGTAGCTCTGTGTCTGTCTGGGCTTTGCGTTGTGTGAATAAGGTCTTAATAAAGTCCCTAAGAGGTCCAAGTACTAGTTCAATCCATGGAACACAGTCTAGGTCCAAGTCCAATCATTGGATCCATACCAAGGCCCATCAAATACATGGCCTGGTCTAAAACAGTCCAAATGAGGCAACAAGTCCATTTCCAATAACAAACAGTTCATTCTCATCCATAATGAGTTATAAGTCCATAATAATCACCATCTCCATCCTAGGGTATCACACATTCAAACTTAGGCCATAAAAAGGCCCGCCTAGCCACAGACACGGGTCAATGTTCACCCAATCACATCACCAAGGTCACCTCTAAGTAATCTTAGGTTTAGGTCATCCATTTTTCATTTAATTAACAGTTATAAGCAATAATAAGGACATAATAGTGACAGTAATGTATTAAGTGAAATAAACCTCCAAGTAATAGAATTAATGAGAAATATCAATAGTCCAACCTAAGTATTGGTCCACATTCGGGTCCAGGTCCATCTCAGTTAATTTAATCTCTAAATGAAGTCTCAGATGCCAATGGATATTGTGTCTGGTGCTCCAGAAGTTATGGGCATCTTCGACGACGTTTAAGGATCGAATCATTGATGAATCCACAATCTAGACCCTACTTGGTGGTCCCCACGAGCCAAGGTTGAGCCACACCATTGACTCGTGCTTGGCACATCAATAGAAGTCCATTTGGATGGTCAATGGCCCCCCACAAACGATCACAACCGCTGGAAATTCACCGAGTACAGTCTCTTTGGTCAACCTGGCATAGGGCTTGGTCGATCGAGTACACTAGACTGTCAGGATGTTAGCTCTCAGGTCGACCCTCTTCGCAAGTACCTGGTCGACCTCCTGGCTTGGTCGGTCGACCGCGCATACTGAGAAATGGGGGTTAGGCACCTGGCAGGCATGACCTGATCTCAAATCTTTCTATGTGTCAGGTCGACCTCCTGGCCTGGGCAGTCGACTGCACACTCTGGAAATCTGGCTGAATTGGATGTCCCAGCTCTCAGCAGTGTCACTGAAATCCCTGTGTTGTTGGTCGACCGAGAACATAGAGTTTCTATGTCTGAGGAAGAAGCTCAGCTCAGTTAATCTTTGCAAAGCCTGTGTATTCAGTAGACCAGGAACAGGTTCCGGTCGACTGAGTACACTATACCTATAATTCCCACAGGTCTGTAACTGAGACCAGAATTTCCTGTAATTCAGTGTGCTCGGTCGACCGAGTACATTGAACCTGCACTTCCAGATTTCTGGATTTCTCCTTCTTCAACCCAATTTCCAATAAAAAAACATCCAATCTCGTCCATTCATCATGGAAACATCATAAAACATAAAAAACACTTCAATATACATCCAACCATCTACACATGGGCCATTGATCTTCCAAATGAGATCTACTCATCCATCAATGGCAAAAAACCATGAAAACAAGCTCAAAAGGTAGATCTAACATTCAAACATCAATTGAATTGAAATTACAGAATCAAAATGAAGGAAAACATGCATTATATGTTAAATAGGTATATTGCACTTGCCTTAATCCAATAACAATGAAAATAGAGAGAGAGAGGGAGATCTAAAGCTGAAAATACAAATCCCAGCTCCTATGGCTTTCCAATCACACAAACCAGCCCAAAACTCAGATCTAGAAAGATCTCTACCACCTATACCCACATCCACAAGAGAATTGCTATAAGGAAGGGAAATCTAGAGAGAGAAAGAGAGATTTCTAGGGAAATTGAAATAGAATAAGGTATATACCTTGATTAGAAGAGAGAGAAGAGACTAATAAGATAGAGAGATCCTTAAGGAGAGATGGTAGCTAAGGTTGATGTAGATGATCTTCTTTTTCTTCTCTTTGCTAGAGTTCTAGATCTAGGGTTCTAGAGAGAGAAAGGGAGGGAGATGAGAGAATTGGAGGGAAATGAGGAAATAAGATAGGGAAATGAGGGAAGAAGAGAGAAAAGAGAGGGAAATGAGAGAGGGAGAGTGTAGCATATGAAAGTCCTGGGATCCGAACCCTAGAGAGGGGGGGGTGAATAGGGTGAGCTTTATTTATGACCAATTACAACCAATTTTAACTTCTTTAAAACAAACTAGTCACATGTGATGATTAATCATACAAGATGCGGAAGCTAACAAAAGAATCACCACAAAGCAATCACCATCACACAAGGATTTATAGTGGTTCGGCCTCAATGCCTACATCCACTACTGGCTTGTGAACCAACACCCCACCGGATTTCCACGATTTATGCTTTTCAATAGGCTAAGCAATAACCTTTACAATATGCTTTTCAAGGCTTAGCAATAACATTTACAATGATGTTTTTCAAGGCTCAACATCAACCTATACATTATGCTTTTATAGGCTAAGCAATAACCTCTTCAACCATAGGTTGGTTATCTCACTAAATTAGTGTCTAACATACACTTGATGGAGATTCTATTTAGCTCATTACATTTGCCTCTAAAATAGGCGGATATGAAAATGAAAATCTAATACACACACACACTATGAATGCAAAGATGAAAGTATATGATGTGTGTGTGTGTGATGTCCTCAATCATTTTGAAAATGAAAGCTCATAAATGTATGCCTAAGGCTTTTGAAAGTTTTAGCTCATAAAAACATTTATGATTGAGGAAAGAATGCAAGTCACATGTTAAAAGTAACAACTTGTTAATGATATCAAAGTTTCACAAGTTGTATGAAATTAATTAGCTCTAAACATGTGATGCAAAGGGATGTCAATCAAATCAACAATGTAGCTCAAAACATAAAAGTAGATTTGATTGAAATAAAGGGACAAATCATATGTAATTATAAATACAACTTGAATATGATATACCAATCAATGCAAAGCAAGTTGTGAAACTTTAAAACAAATTTTCATATGATTTGTAAAGATGTTGAATCCACAACATAAGATATATTTTGAAAGAGATTTTCTTATGATGAAAAACAACACCCAAAGATTCAACCAAGTATATGGATCATGTTACATCTAATTTCAAAGATGTTTCCATTAACATGATCTACTTAGATTTACCAAGGATAAAGTACTGCTTGGGTTGAATCAATGGTGATGCATCCAAAACAATAGATCAATTCAAAATATAAAACATGCTAAGGATACAACACATCATAGGTTAACATGCTACTAAAGATTTATCAAAGATAAAACAAAAACATGAAAACATATGATATGAAAAGATGTTGAATCTAAAACATAAGATAGTTTTGAAAGTGATTTTCTTATGTTGAAAAACAACAACCATAGATTCAACCAAGTATATGGATCATGTTACATATAATTTCAAAGATATTTTCATTAACATGATCTACTTAGATTTACCAATTCAAGTACTACTTGGATTGAATCAAATGGTGTTGTATCCAAAACAATAAATCAACTCAAAACATAAAACATGTTAAGGACACAACACTTCATACATAGTTTATCATGCTACACAAGATTTACCAAAAATAAAACAAAGCATGAAAACATATGATTAAGGAAAGTAGAGCCTACTTGGTGATTTAACTTCATTAATCCAAGCTTTAGCTTTCCTAATGATCCCCTTCATCCCTTAGTTCATTTCCCTTGTATTTGCTTCAAAACCCCTCAAGGAGGGCCTTAAAATTCTCAACTTTTGGCAAAGGAAAGAACTTATATTTATAGCAAAAAGTGCCCAACGGCTAGTCCCCGGTCGACCTGGAAACAGGTCTCGGTCGACCGGGAACACACAACGGTCATATTTCTGACCGTTGGTGCACTGTGGCCCTGACGGCCTGCAGTGTTCCCGGTCGACCGGGACCTCTGGGCCGGTCGACCGGCCACACTGCAGGACCACCCCCCTTGGGACAAAAATTCCCAATTTTTGCATATTTGAAGGTTTCTCTTGGAGGGGATTTTTGGGCCACTAAACCAAGCTTGAATACATGTTTTAAATCATTCTAAGGGGTTTAAAAACATGAAACACACAAAGCCTAAAATGATTCAAAACTTTAAAACCAAAGGCTAGCTTGATTTCTAAAACTCTTTTAAAAAACAAATGCATCCAAGATTTAAAAGCAAATCATGCATAAATTAATACTTTTACAAATCTTAAAAACAATGCATGAATAAAACAAGATTTCAAGATTTCTCAAATCAATGCATATGTGTGTAAATCAAATGATGCTAGAATGATAATGCATCCATCAAATTGCAATCTACAAAATCCCTAACAGCATACGTATGGGATGGGGGAGTGTAGTTTATATGGGTTGGGGTTTGGCTAGGTACTAAAATACCCTTTTAGTTAACACAGGATTGGGGATAAGGCCATCGTATTTTGGTAGGGTTTCTAGAAGCTTCTCAAGTGGAAAATCTCTCATATTAATCCTGATTACTAGATAGGGCCTCTAGCTAACTAATTAACTCTAACAATTATAAAAGACACCCTATGAAGCCTATAAATCACACAAAAGGCTAATTAGACTAAAACTTAGGAAAAATACTTATCTAACCTTACTAATTCCTATTAATTAGTATAATTACATACTATACGCTATAATATAGTATTCAAATCCAAAATTGAGGGTCCATAAGGGGTGGGGCCTCACATCATAACATCGCAATTCATGAAGAAACAAACATATCCAAGTCATAATATACATATTTACTTGCTTTGATGAAGAGCTTCAAAGAAACATGAATAAAATTGGGGAAAATCCCTTTTTGAGCTCAAGCTCGGAGAAAATGACACAGCCCAAAACCAAACCTATAAATGCATGCAAATGGGTTGAATGACTTCCTCTAATCCATTTCTAAGCAAAAGGTAGAAGAAAACCTTAGCTCTAAAAGCTTGAGGGCTTACCTAGAAGTGGGAGTTGAAGGAGAAGCTTGTAAAATGGTATGCTTAGAGTCTTGGAGCTTTGGTAAGATGAAGTGAAGTTCGGCTGGTGACGAACAAAGCTCTGGCGCCGGAAATGGTGAGGAGGCAGTGAAGGGAGATGAAATTTTTTAGGAGAGAGTGAAATGAGAGAATAAAAGAGAAGGGAATGGAAATGAGCCCATTGATGGCTTTATTGGGTTGGGGAAGATTGAAATTACAATTGGGTCCTCTGGTCCGCTAATGATGATGTTTGGTCCCCTTCGACGCGTCAAATTGAAATACGACAGAAGGCTAATGTTCGTGAAATGCAGAGACCTAACCGATGCATCCAAACTCACAAAAGCTCATAAAAACTCTCGAAAACTTCCCGAAATTGCAAACAAGCCCCCTACTTTGCCCCAACACGCTCAGAATCGAGCGAGACTTTACACGCGTGATCCACACGTCAAACCCAACTCGCTAAAACTCTAAACACACTTAATTGGCTAACAAACAATTAATTATAAATAATAGTATATTAAGGGTCGGGGTGTCACACTATTCAAAAACATGACGGAGAGGAGCAGATACGTCATTAACATTAACAACTTCTTTTCTTTTCTTTTCAGTTCTTTCTTAACGCACTTCTTCTATTTTTTCTTATGCTTCCCCTTTATTTTTTTATGCTTTTTCTTTAAGGGCACATTTGGCAATGGTCCACGGTGTGGATTCCTCGCCATTTTTCCACGAATGCGCAGAAAATCCAAGTTTGGAAAAAATATTACTGTATGAAAGTGATGGACGCGATTTTTTTTTCTCTTTCCCCACCTCTCCCGTCCGTCCCCGGGGTCGCCGAGAGGAAAATTGAATGGAGGGAGGAAAGGGGGAGAAAAAAAGGGCATCTTATGTTTTTTGTACGGGTATGCCATATTTTCTATTATACTTGGAATTTAGAAATGGTGATCCGAAGATCCACCTTCGCAAGTAGAAAGGAAATCAACCTTTTTCTGACTTTCCATTGCACATATATTTAAGAAAAGAGACAGTTTTTTAAAATGCCATGAGAGGCGATTTCATTTTGTTTACCGTAAAAGGCGAGTTTGCCGTGAAAGGCGATTTTTTTGCCGTAGGATGCGATTTTGTGACGTGAAAGGCGATTTACAAATCTCATCAATGAAGAAAGACAAGAAATGTGATTCTTTTGTCTCTTAAGGAAAATACAAAGTACAATAGAAAAGTGAGAAAGGGAATCTGACTTCTCAGGAGATCGTGGGGACCAGTTCAGATCGACAGTCACAAGTCATTTATGGACTCCGCCATCGTCCTTCAAATGAGAACACTTGATGCTTTGATTCTTTGGCTTGGCTTGGACTTCAATTTTTTAGAGGATAAAGACCAAGGGAAGGTCCTATGCCCAATGAAAAACGAAGAGATGGGCTGAAGAGCTGCGTCTTGGCCATGTTGAGTAGAAGAAGAGGAGGCTTTTTCTTAGAGGGGGGGTGTGTCCCCCCAAGGGACTTTGATCACCTTTTGGTGTTTATTGCAGCAGAGTTTCTTCTAGTTTCTTCAGAGTAGTAGGGCTTCTGGATCTTGAGTTCAGAATTCTGGGATTCTGTGTGTTGTTTCCGGGCGTCTGTCTTCGGGGATCGTTTCTTCTTGGAATCACCTCTTTTTATAGGCATTTGGTAGCCTTTAGGTGACTTAATGTATTTAAAACCACATAATGGGAGGAGTTGCATGTTTTTATTTCTTTATTTTGTAACTCCTTTTTCTTGGCTTCTGATTGGCCGGTGGAGATAATGGGCATTTAATCGCCTTTAATCTCCATAATGAGAGGAGTTTCATAACTTTAATGTCATGATGACTTGGACTTTTAACTCCCATTTCCTTGAATTTGATTGGGCCGTCCAAAATAATGAGTTAATGACCGCATTTAGTTGGGTAAATTAACAACATTAAGTGGTCGCCGGGAATTTGAAGAGTCGCGGGCCGTGCCGCGTCTTTTGGAATTCTTCCTGCGATGATCGACGATGGATTTTCATGTTGATCATTGTTAGATGATCATGCAAATTCAGATATTGGTTGATACCAGCGGGCCGGTGACATCTGTCTTGTCGATTTCTCGATCGATTGGACAAAAAGTGTACTTTCTTGGTCAGCCGATTGGTGATCCCGGAGCGATCGGTGACGATTTCATGCTCTTAATGGCGGATCCGTGATGTTGACGAAGATCAGTCGTTTCCGAGCATCAAAAATCAAATTTTTAGGAAATTACAAGGGCTAGAACCTCCGAAACGCGAAAAAGGATGGAAACTGGGTCACCCGGCGACAAATCCGGTGACCCGGATTTCCGTGGTCGCCGGCGACCATGGGGATTGGTACCCTTTTGGTCGCTGTTTCTCGGCCGTTCTTTGGTCTTTTTCGCCGCCGTTTTCTCCTGGATTTTTCGTGACATTTCTCCTCATTTTTTGGGTTGATTCTCCTGAAGAAAACCTGACGAGAAGTCGTGCAAATCAGGGCGCAAACTTTCCTATCTTTTGGAACAACTGAAGACCTTTGCCGCGCAGAGTTGCCGTTTTTTGTCAAGAGTTGAAACTTGCTCAAACGATGTCGGAATGACCTGAAATTTGACGTGAAGCTTCCTGAGCAATAGATAGGACCAACGATGGGCTTTTGTTTGAGTTTTGAAGCCGTTTAGGGCCCCGTTACTGCTAGGCTTGATTTCGCCGCGAGGAAGATGTCGTGCCTTGATGTATGGTCAACCGATGTCCGGTTGACCTGAAATTTGACATGGAGCCTATTGGAGTCATTTTGAGGTGATCCATTAGCTCCGATTTGGATGTCATGGTCCCGGGGTGCCCCGCCGCCGGTAGCCTTGATTTTCTTTCGGAGCGTCAAAGTCGGGTCAAACGTTGTCGGAATGACCTGAAATTTGACGTGCAACCCTTTTGAAGCATATTGAAGCTGCCCATGTGCTCCCTTTGATGAGTAATGGTCCTGATGGTTCTCGCCGCCGAGAGGCTTGATTTTCTTTCGGAGTGTCAAAGCTGGGTCAAACGTGTACGGAATGACTTGAAATTTGACGTGGAGCCTTTTGGAGGTATTTTGAGACCATCCGTAGGCTCTGATCAAAGTTTTGAAGTCTTCGATGCCGCCGCCACCGCTAGGAGTGTCTGTTTGGCTGCCGGAGGAGTGAAGTTGGGTCAAATAATGTCGGAATGGCCCGAAACTTCTTGTAAACCCCTCTTTTGGCTGTCTTGAAGGATTTATCAATTTTCATTTGATTCTTACAAGATATGATGCTTGAAGCAGCAACGCCCTTTTGTAGTAGGATGTGGCTTCATGCGGCTTCCTTGATGTTGAAAAGACAAAGTGACATTTTTGGTGTCAACAAATGCCCCCTCGAGGTACAGCGACGAGTATCTTTTGAAGTCGATGTGCCTCGAAGAGAATCTTGAAGGAGAGCTTTCGATTTGACCAAGAGTCTTTGAGTATTTTTTTTAATAGCCTTTTGAGTTTCCAAGGGGATTTTATGGTAGTGAGAGGGATCACGTACCATCTCAAGGCAAAGTTTTGAAAATGACATGAGGGAGTTGGATTTGGGTTTTGGATTTTGGGTTTTGCTTTTGATCTTGTGAACCTAAGGGCTTTATGTGGCGCATCAGGTGACCAAGAAGAATTTTTGGTTTTTGACCTTCTGACCTAACAAACTGTATGTGGCAGGTTTGGGGGTCGGGGTTTGATTTTTCTAGTTTGACCTTGTGACCCAACAAGCTGTATGTGGCAAGTTGGGGGGTCGGGGTTCGGATTTTGGTTTTGACATTGTGACCTAACAAGCTGTATGTGGCGAGCCAGGGGGTCAGGGATTTTTTGGTTTTGGCCTTGTGACCTAACAAGCTTTATGTAGCAAGTTAAGGGACCAGGGTGTGGTTTTTGTGGGTTGTCAATTTCAAGATTTTGGCTTAATTTGGTTCATGAGGTTGGATGGTTTGGTTTTTTGGGAACTCATGAGGCTTTCTTTTCTTTTCTTTTTTTTTGAATGCTTCAATCGACTCAAAAGAGGCATGAAACCATTTTGTATGCTCTTGGTAAGAGAATTTTTTTGAAAGGAAGCTCCTTTACTGCCTAGGTGGTCAAACCTGGCTCATGTGGGCTAACCAATGGGACCTTAAGCTTTTAAAGACGGCTTAGATCTCACATGATGTCATTTTGTAAAGAATATCTAAAAATATCTCACTTGGATAGAGAATATCTCAAGTTTCCTTTCTTTTGGGAGAGATTTTCTCAAAGTATCTCTTTTTGAGAGAGAATATTTCTCATTCCCTTTCTTTTTGGAGAAAATTTATCAAAGAATATTCTCTTAGGGAGAGAATATATCAAATCTCCTTTCTTTTGGGAAGGTTGCTAAGTTTTAGCACTTACCTCTTTTCTTTTCTCCTTATTTCCTCTTTTGGTTTGCTCTCTTCTATAAAAGCAAGGGGAGGTTGGATCTTTGTTTCTTTGCTTTCTTTTTTTGCAAGAATCTTCAAGAGTGCTCCAAGATCAAGAGTTCTTCTTCTTCTTCTTCAAAGATCTTCAATATTTTCTTCTTCTTCCCCATCAATGGCTTAAAGTAAGTTTTCTTTCTTCACAAGAAATTTCCATTGTAGAAGTAGAATCCTTTCCTTTTCTTCTTTTTCTTTTTCATGTGTTTTCTTTTTTCTTTTTTTTTCATGTGCTGTTTTTTTTTTTTTGACATTTTTTTTTTGGCTGTACGGACAGGTCCATAAGGACCTGGCCGTATTGCCACGTGGCAGTGGGCCACGGCCTGCTGCCCATAATTTTTTTTTTTTGAAACTTCTCGCTCTTTTTTTTGCTTCTTTTTTTTTTTTTTTGTGCTCACCATGAGAATGAGATTTATGCACCATGATGATGAGGTTTTATACATTTCAAGATGTTCATGCATATTTGTTTGTTTGTTTCTTTTCTTTTTTGGATGCATCAAGATAAGAGGCTAGAATCTCTAGGTCAAGTCAACATGAATTTTGATTTTAACAAAGTTTGATTGGTTTTGACCAAGTTGGATTGGAATTGGTCAAACTTTGGTTAAAGTTTTCCTAGCATCTAAGGCATGATGATTTTTTGGATGCATGTTTTTTAGTAAATTGATTGGAAGCATGATGATGCATACCTAGAAATCTTTTGCAAGTTTTGGGATTTGGAGCTCGCAACAATGTTGAGCCCTTTCTTGATCTTGTTGGATTTTTGAGGAGCTTTGCATGTTTTGGAGTTTGGAGCTCGCAGCGATGTTGAGCCCTTTCTTCAAGCTTGCTATCTTTTTCGGGATGTTTCCTTTTCTACGGAATTGTCCCGGAATCATGCCAAAATTTCGCTAGAATTTTTCTTAGCAAAATTCTATCACTTTAATGATTGATTTTTTTTTCTTTTCCATCCTTTTGCAGGTAGTTCCTCCGTAACGAACGGGGGCAAAGAGCCTGCTACTGATGCACCTCTTCAGTCTACCAGGTCTCCTAATGTGGCCGTACAGCAGGCCTGGGAGAAGGTCTAGTTTGTGGAGAGAAACCTAGAAGAGTGTGACTCCCTCAACCGCGATGAGATGAGACAGCGATTGATCGCTCTCAGGGATGAGGAGTTCTATAGAATTATGGTAGGCAATCGTCCTTGTGTCATGGACGATCAGAGCATTGTGCCCAAGCCTACCTTCTTCTTTGGTGATGCGGTCTCTGACGACTTGACGTACCAAAGAAGGTGTTTTCAGTTCTCTTACACATCTGGTGGTGAGGAGAGAACTATTTCTACGCAGTCGACTTTTGATCGGATTGTATCGATCATGAGTCTTTCTCCCACGTGTCCCAAAAGGGAGGATCCTCCAAGTTGGGTAAAGAGGACCAATGTGATAAAGACCGGGGTTTTTGTTGGCGGTCCTTCCGGATATGCGAAGAAGTCGCTTGTCCGTATGGACATGTTGATGCCTTCCAGTGGCTACTAAGGTTCTGACCATCCGGCGGTCAATTTGAGACCGGTTGGCCTTGGCATTTTTCTGGGTGACGACAGCAGTTGGGTGAAGCCTTTTCGACTTCGTGGCCGTTTCAGTACTGATTCAAGCTGGGAATCATGGATTGATCACACCCTGCAGGCTAGTGGAGCCATTTTGAGGGAGGCCGGGATCTTCGATGCGGTTCGCGCTTTTCGGAAGACCGTGGTTTTCTCCGATGAGGCCTTCATGGCCATGCTGGAGTCATTCATTAAACAAACCAACACCTTCATTGTGACGAATGGTGAGATTGGTTTTACCTTTAAGGAATTAAGCGTCATCACCGGGCTGCCTATCATTGGCAAACTCTATGAGGAGTTTATGCCTATCGACAACGTTCTTGAGGAGCAGTCTAAGGAGTTCAGGCTCCTGTACTTTCAGCTCGTCGCCTTCTATGATTTTTTGAAAGAGAAGGAGGCCTCGAAAGTCCGGTGTAGCAGTTGGAAGAATTGTAGCTCCAACTTCTTTGACGACGGAAAGTCTTTTGATGGTATGGCCCAAGATGCTAGGGCCAAGAACCCAGGTTCGAAGAAGATCTCCGTTATGCGAGATGACTTGAAGAAGTTCTTCAGGAGTACAGACGCCATTTATTCTGACATCGCACTGCGGAGAGATCTCACTGTTTACCTCACTTATTGGTTGGGTGAGGCTGTTTTTGCTGGAGGAGATGGAACACACATCAGGCCGCACTGTATTTTTCCTGCTTGTCAGATGGCGTTCGGAGAGCAGCTTGCTTTGGTGCCAGCTCTTTACTCCTACTTGTGTACCGAACTGCAGGATGCTACTTTCTCGGTTCGGCTTGGGTTCCCTATGAACAGGATATTTTCAGCACATATTTTCTATTCGTGGTACGTGTACCACTGTCCCGGCTTCCACCGATTAGGAGTTGCTCAGGATGATGACCCTTTCATGATTCGGTTGGCTAGAGGGGCGGCCGTTTCCGAATCTCTCTTGTCTGCCCGTTTGAGGATCCGCCGATTCAGGGACGTCGCGATCGGGCAATCTTCAATGAAACTTTCTCCAAGTTTGCGGAAGAAGGCTTTCGACTTTGGTGCCTCCCGTGATTCCACCAGGGCGGGGTCGGGAAGACAATACTCCTTGACCAATGTATAGAAGGGATGACTTTTTAACTTACGTGTTGGTACGATGGTGTACCAGAGACATTTTTTTGTTGATATCTAGCCGTATGTTCCCTCGCGTTTCGCGCTGCAGTTGGGTTTCTCTCAAGGCGTTGTTGGAGCCCCTTCGAGAATGGTGAAACGCTTTTGAGGTTTACAGGATGGGAGGAATGCATGGGCCTTTTATAGTGCGGAGGACACTACTACCATGATTTCCTATCCTGAGTTGCCCACTTTCCGGACTGCCGGCTTCACGAAATGGTTCGTGGAAAGCTTTTCAATATACCAAGGGCTTTCCAAAAGGAGCTTGATGTCAAGTAATCTCCTGGGAAGGGTCTTGGCAGATCGGATGAAGTCCATCGAGAGGAAGTCCTGGCTTTCCTTTCCGGTGAGAAGCACAAGATCGGCTTCCTTAATGAGCAGGACATCATCAGACCTAGAGCTGTGCAAGAGATACCTAGTGAGGTCTTGGATCAACTGGAAGAGGAGGAAGCCGAGATCGATGCTTGGATGCAAGCGGAATTAATAAAGGCCTACATGGGGTCTACCGGAAAGAGCAGACCATCCGGTGAGGAATCAAGCGAAGCTCCTGATTTTGACAGTGGGGCGGGTACTTCAAGTAAACCTTCCCATAGAAGCAAGAGGAAGAGAGAACAACGCTGCAATAAGAGACGACACGATGACTCTCCTGATTTGGAAGTCCCCCTCGCCACCACTGAAGAAATGTCAGGGGATGCTGATGAGCCTTCGAAAAAGAGGAGTCGAGAGGAGGAAACCGTTGATGCAGGTATGATTCCTCTATTTCTCTTTCCATTTCTTTCTTTGAGATTTTCTTGTTTTGATTTGCATTCTCTCCCTTTTTCAGTGGAAGATGAGGACTTGGTGATGCCTGAGGTTCCAACTGATAAGGCAGTGATGGATCCGGCTGTGGCATCTGAAGAAGAACCGAGGGACTCTGGAGTGATTTTCAGAATCTTCACCTGGTATGACTTCTTTGTATTTTCTTTCTTTTTGTGTCTGTGCTGTCATCTGCTAACATGTTGCTTGTTTTCTTGTCAGCTAACTTGCCACAGGATTCCGACGATTCCGAGCCATCCATGGACACGGCTTTTGACGACGTTTCGGATGAACTCATGGAGGCAGAGAGTATTCCGCCAATCGTCGAAGAAGGTATTTGTAGCAATAACCCTAATGATATTGATTTTTTCAACAGGATCGTATTCATACCTTTTTTGTTTTATTTTGCTGGCAGCTGTGAGGCGACAGAAGAAGTTCCTCCGTCTTTCTCAATGCCAGAGTAGGGGATGCCTGCAGTTGAACCAGAAGTAAGGACTTATTCTTCCAATTTTAATGCGGCAGAGTAGATTCCTTTCCCTAGTGTTTCTTTTTAGAAAGAGTTTAGTGATCACTCCAGCAGGACATGACACGAGCAGTCGACCAATGGAGAGGGGCAAGCCTTCGTCCGGGTCACCTCTTGAGTATGCAAAGAAAGTGCTGAAGAGCGTTATGAGCTCATGGATCGAAACTCTTTCTTCTGGACATTTAGAAGCCGGCTTTGGCATGATTAAGCATGTACAAGACATCCTTGCTGATAGCGAAGAGGTCTGCCTAGACATTGGAGATGCAAAGGCTTTCGTTGATGAAGTCATAACTCTAAGGAACAAGTGGAATGAAACAAAGAGCTTCCTAAGTGGTGACTTCTTCAATGAGATGTTTTTGAAGCCTTCTGGTGAGGTCAAGTTTGAGCTGGATGAGATCTCGCGGACTCGGAAGCAATTCATTCGGGAGAGGAACGTTACCGAGTTGGCTATCATCGGGCTGACAGAGGATCTGCGCTGCATTGATAGGGAGGTCGTTGAGACCATGCAGCATCTTGAGTTATTAGAGGAACAAGTTGCCGCAAAATGGGATGCCATTGTGAAAGCTCGTGCCAGAGAAGGGTCTTTGATTCGCCAAGTCGAGGAGGCTGAGAGCAATCTCTGGAGGAAGACTCAAGAGTACGAGCAATGACAGATTCTTTGGGAAGAGCTTCCCCGTGCTGTAGATGGATCGCGGCGTTCTGCCGCATTCTATGGGAAGATCTTGAAGAAGCGTGGCCTGGAAGCTTTAGAGGCTAAGGCCAAGAGTTTGTTTGAGGAGTTGAGTCTTTGGTTGAACACCGTGTGTGCTTCTGATTCTTGTAACAAACCCCTTTTTTTTTCTTTTTTTTTGGTACCCGTGTATAAACACATTTTTTTGGTACTCTTTCTTTTGTAGTGCTTGTGGACATTTTTTTTAAAACTTCTCTTTTTTTGTATTCCCTCCTTTCACTCAAATTCTTTTGTTAAATGGGAATATTTGTTTGGAAATTTGATCAAAAGTTTGTCATTTTGTGAAAAACCTTTTATCAAATGGTTGTTTTGGCGTGAAGGCCGAATTTTGAGATGGCATGGAAGCCAAAATTTGGGTCGGCATGGGAGTCGGAGTTTTGAGGCGTAAAAGTCAAAATTTGGGATGGCATGGTAGCCGAATTTTGTTTGTGACATGGGAGCCAAGTTTTTTTGTAATGGCATGAAAGCTGATTTTTGAAATGGTATGAGAGCCGGGTTTTATGGCTAAGAGCCAGGTTTTTTTTGAAATGGCATGGAAGTCGGTTTTGTTTGTGGCATGGGAGCCAAAATTTGTTTGTGGCATTGATAGCCGAAATTTGTTTTTGGCATGGAAGCTGGTTTGCTTTTTGGCATGGAAGCCGAATTTTGAAATGACATTTATAGTCGATTTTAGTGGCATTTATAGCCGAGTTTTTGGCGTTTAAACCGATTTTTGTGGCATTTATAGCCGATTTTTTTGTGACGTTTATAGCCTGTTTTTTATTTTAAAAAATGCAAGTATCAACTAAAAGTCGCCTCCCTGCTGAATGGTCTTGCAAGTATCGATGGAATGTCGCCTCCTCGCGGATTTAGGCGCAGGTATCGACTAAGCGTCGCTTCCTTGCTTTTTTCTCAAAAATTTTGGTTTTGTGGGTATCGATGGAATGTCGCTTCCCCACGATTTTTGAAATTTGAGGTTTTTGTTTTTTGAACCTCGATTTTTGTTTGAATTTGGGTTTGTGGATATCAACTGGAATGTTGCGTCTCCATGGTTTTTTTTTGAAATTTTGCAAGTATCGACAAAGTGTCGCTTCCTTGCGATTTTGAAATTTTGGAAGTATCGAATGGGATTCTCATCCTTCTGGTTTTGGGTTTTGCGAGTATCGACTGATCGTCGCCTTCCCGCGGTTTCTAAAAAAACCTTTTTTTTTAAAGACACGAGGGTCGTAAATTTTGACTTAAAACCGTTTTTTGTTGTAAAAGTCAAGGTGGACTAGGGTGGAAATTCCTAAGTCCTGATTCTGTTTCAAACCATGAACTTTTGGTCTAAGGATAGAAAATTTGGTCAAGTCCGGGAAGAGGCTCCTAAACTTGGATTTTTGGATTTTTTTTTTGGAACAATGAAACTATGACCAAAGCATTGTTTTGAATTTTTAGAGATCTCAACATAAGGATGAAAAATCTAAAAGAGGCGGGTTTGACGAGCGAGTACTTGAGAATTGGCTTTGGCCGCGCAGGCACTGTTCTGACCCGGTGGCTGAAGTCTTCAAGGGTAGTACCGCTTCAAGAACTTGCCGTTGATGGGCATCATACATCTGTCGCCCTCCACGTTTAGAAGTGCGTATGCGCTGTTAGAGAAGACCTTGTCAATGACGAAGGGTCCCTCCCATTTTGGTTCGAGTTTGCCTTTAGATTTGTGGGCAAAAACCATTGACTTTTTTAATGCAAGAACCAAGTTGTCGTTTTTGTAGGCGTGTTGCCTGACCCTTTTTGTAGGAAGATCCTGCCATGCGAGCCTGGTGCAGCTCAATGCTTTGTAAGGCTTCGAGCCGTCTTTCGTCGAGATTGTTCAGTTCTTGGAGTCTCAGTTTGACATTGCTTTTTTGCGTCATATCATTTTGCAAAGATACCTTTAAGGAAGAAATTTGTACCTCCAAAGGGACAACAGATTCGCATCCATAGACCAAAGAGAATGGTGTGCTATGGGTAGGCCCTCGAACGGTGGTTCGATAAGCCCACAAAGCTTCAGGCAATTTGTCGCCCCAGTCTCTTTTGTGACTAGAGACCATTTTCTTGAGGATTTTGCAGAGTGTCTTGTTGAAGGCTTCTGTTAGTCCGCTTGTTGCCGGATTGTACGGAGTCGAATGACAACTTTGGATTTTGTATTTGTCGCAAAAGCTGTAGAATCGGTGATTCCGGAATTGTGGTCCGTTATTGTGAACGAATCTTTTAGGTATGCCGAAGCAGCAAATAATGTTGATGCGCAAGAATTGAAGGACTGATGATGTCTTCATTTCACTGAGCGCAAATGCTTCTAACTATTTGGAGAAATAATCCGTAGCGGCGAAGATGAAGCGATGGCCTTTGCTTGACGGGGGAGAGATGGGACCTATGTTGTCCATACCCCAAGCTTCGAACGGTCATGAGATTGCTGTGGGATGTAGCCATTCTGGAGGCATGTGGACATAGTCTCCATGAACTTGGCATTGACGGCAACGTTTAACAAAGTGCATAGCGTCAGCTACCATGGTAGGTCAGTAATATCCCAACCTTTTTATCTGATCATAGAGCTTGGGACCAGCCTGATGAGCTCCACAAAGACCGGCATGAACTTCTTTGAGGGTTTCCTTAGCCTCTTGTTGTGACAAGCAGCGCAGAAGTACTTCGTCGAAGGATTTTCTGTAAAGCATTTTTTAGGGTATATCCAAATGAAAGTTTGTTGCTCGTCTTTGGACGCTCACCCATTTTTTTGGATCTTCAGGGAGGATTCCGAACATGGTGTAATCAATGAACGGATTTCTCTAGTCGCTGATTGGAGGTTTATGGAAGGAGATCCGACTTTCGGCCAATTGGTGGCATTCAGCAACTGCTTGGTGCGTGGTAAGAGGAGGGAGAATCCTTTTTTGGCACACTGTGATTTGTATGTTTTCCCTTCTTGGATCGCCATGTATGCGGCAAGTCCGGCCAAGGCAACTGCACGAATGTTCTCACCTCTGAGGATATGGGTGATGTGACAGATGTCAAACCTTTGGCGAAGTGATTGTGCCTTGTTGTAGTAAGGCAACAGATCAGGCTTCCTGACTTCAAATTTCTGATTCATTTGGTTGACGATTAGTTCGGAGTCCTCAAAGACTTCCAGCATGGTGATGCCAGATTCGAGGGCTAGTTCCAGTCCTACAATCAGGGATTGGTACTCAGCTGCATTGTTCGAGCATGGTTCCAGTAGCGAGAAGGCGTGTGGAATCATGTGCTTATCGGGGCTAACAAAGAGGATGCCAACTCCCGAGATCAACTTTTTTTTTTTTTCATTTGTCCTGGTTGCACCATCAAAGTACATGTCCCAGGGGGCATTTGGTGAGAAAGTCTCCACGTTGTAGACAGGTTCGTCTGGGAGATCATCTCTGAGCGGGGAATCTTTAGGCAATGGATGCTCTGCGAGGAAGTCTGCTAGAGCTTGGCCTTTGATTGTCTTTTATGGTACATGCTTGATATCAAATTGTGATAGGAGGATGAACCATTTTGCCAGTCGTGCATTGAGAGAACTTTCTTTTGTGACGAGAACCTTTAAGAGGTTGATCCTCGAAATCAGGTAGACTGTGTTTGAAAAAAGGTAGTGATGTAACTTTTGTACGACAAACATCACTGCAAGGCATTCTTTCTCGACTGGAGAGTAGCAATGCTCCGCACCTACCAACATATGGCTGAGATAGTATAGAGCAGCTTCTTTTCCTCCGTCATTCTCTTGTGCAAGCAGCGCACCCAGAGAGTGGTCGAGAGCTCTTGTGTACAAGATGAATGGTTTTCCAGTGGTAGGGGCAGCCAGCACTGGAGGTTTAGTTATGTATGACTTGATATCTTGAAATGCTGCTTCACATTCAGCATCCTAAACAAAGTTCACACCTTTCTTCATTAGGCGAGAGAAGGGACGGCATTTTCCCGAGAGATTGGAGATGAACTGTTTGATGTATGCCAACCTCCCTTGAAGCCCTTTTAGTTGTCTTGGGGTTCTTAGAGATGACATTTCTATGATAGCCTTGACTTTGATGGGGTCAAGTTCTATCCCACCTTTTCGAACTATGAATCCGAGAAACTTACCCGATGAGACACCGAAGAAGCATTTTAGTGGATTCATCCGCAGTTTGTGTTTGCGAAGTTGGAGGAAGACTTCTCGAAGAACTTTGAGATGATCTTCTTTTCTTTTGCTTTTAACAGCGAGGTCGTCAACATAACATTCGACCGTCTTTTGCTGCATATCCTGCAATATCTTCATCTTAGCCCTCTGATATGTGGCACCAGCATTTTTCAGACCAAATGGCATGACAGTGTAGCAATACACGCCAAATGGGGTCCGAAATTATGTGTGTTCTTCATCTTCAGGATGCATCTTTATCTGATTGTAGCCAGAGAATCCATCCATGAATGTCATTCGCTCAAACTTGAAAGTCCAAGATCAAATCCTAGAGGGGGGGGGGGGGTGAATAGGGTGAGCTCAAAGTCCTAGACCAATTTTAATTCTTTTAGCTTTTAAGTCTCTTATGCTTTGAAGAGGAATAATGAAATCAACCAAGAGAGCATAATCCATAAAATGAAAGCAAAAAGACAATCACCATAACACAAGCACATATAGTGGTTCGGCCAAATAGCCTACATCCACTCCCGGTACACCTACCGGAATTCACTAACTTCAATTAAGGTTTAGGATCACCTCAAACCTTACAAACAACACTATGCTTTTCAAGGCTAAGCATAAACCTTTACACCATATGCTTTTCAAGGCTAAGCATGAACCTTTACAACATAGAATTTTTCTCTTAAGAATTATGCCTATGAGTGCATGGATAAAGAGAGCAATGAAGTGCATTGGAGTGCCTCTAAGTAGGCTAATTAGAAAGTGAAACTCAACTCCTAGAAATATGCATAACAATGACCAAGTCTATGAATGATGCATTTTCTAGAAATAACTCTTTCTCTTTGAAAAGATAAAACCTTGAATGATACAAAGATGTTAATCAAATATTTGAGAAAGAGTTGTATGTCTAACACATGTAATTAACAATGAAAATTAAGTTGTTTTAAAAAAGGATGTTCTAAAGTCAAACAAGAACACAAAATCATGTGTAACATAGACAATATGTTGCATTCATAAAGCTCATGTGATTTCTAAAGTACTAAGCATGTTATGAAGGTCAACATCTTAATAGAAAAGCATCTTGTTAATCATGCATTGAAAGAAATCAAAAGAGAGAAACAAAACATGATTTTAAAATACTTAGGATTAAAGGAAGCACACCCATTTGAAGATCAAAGGTTAAATAAAGGGAATGGCTTCATAATCCTTGTCAAAATGCTCTTGAGAAGTTGCTAATCCATGGCCTCAAAAGTCCCTCCAATGTCAGCAACTTTTCCCAAACAAAAAGCCACTTTTTATAGAGAAAAAGTTCCCAACGGCTAGCTCCCCAGTTGACCTCATGACAGGGCCCGGTCGACTGGGTACACACAACGGATAAAATTCTGACCGTTGGAGCTTCAGAAGCCGGTCAACCTGCAGCGTACCCAGTCGACCGGGTCCTCTGGGCCGGTCGACCGGCCACATTAGGCAGGTTGACCTGCAAAGAGCCCAGAAATCTGAAAATTTTGAATCTGGCAATATTTGAAGGGCACTTTCTAGGGGACTTTGAGGACCATTTCTCAAGCATGAATTCATGACTAAAAGAAGATGAAAAATGAATTTCTAAAGCCATGAAAACTCCAAAACCAATAATGATTTTAAAGATAGAAACTTTGGAAAGCTTGAATGATTTTGAAATAAAAAAACTCCATGATCTTAAGAGACAAACTGAAATGAAAACCATGCATATCAAACGATAAAAACAAAGATCAAGAAAGAGAAATATGCATGATGAACCTTTGAATAAAACCATGAATGAATGAGAGGACAAGCTTTATGAAAGTGAATGCATCCTATCAAATTGCAACAAAACAAAAACTCTAACAAAACCCACAGGTGTTGTCAATCATCACCTCTGGTATAGGGAGCAGGAACTCATCTTTGGGGCAAGCACCATTTAGGTCTCTATAATCAATACAGACCCTGATCTGCCCATTTTTCTTTATCACAGGGAAGATGTTGGCCAACCATTCAGGATGTTGTTCCTCGCGGATGAAGCCAACGCTTTTGAGTTTTTGAATTTCCTGTTCAATTTTGTTCATCACGTCTGGACGGAATCTTCTTTGGCCTTATTTGTCAGGCTTGATATCTTTTTGCAGATTGAGTTTGTGGATTGCTATTTTGGGGTCCAAGCCAGACATTTCACCATAAGACCATGCAAAACAACCAACAAACTCAAGAAAAAAAGAGATATACTCGGGTAACTCATCATCCTTTATATTCTTGCTTATGAATACAGGACGTGGGTCATCTGGTGTTCCCAATTCTATCTTTTGAACAAGTTTTTCTATTGGAAGGTTCGAAGGTGGTTCCTCCACAATATTTTCGGAGGCTTCCAACTCAACGAAACCTTCTGGCGTTTCAAGGGCATTTTCAGGCCAAGGCTTTGGTTCTGGCCATGGGTCTTCAGGATCGGTAATCTTCTCAAGGCTTGCTATGAGATGGTCTCAATCGCCTGTTGAAATTGGGTCGAAGTAGGGCACTTCTTTTGGATACGATGGCTTTTCTAGGTCAAAATGCCACATGTCTTTATCACCGGACAGTTCCTCTTCATCATCAGAGAAATCATACGAATTGGTAGAGCTTCCTGGATCGTTGACAGGTGACTCTTCAAAGAGATATCCAGGGAGATCAATGTCTTCAAGGACATGAGATGTTGAGGCTTGGTCGGCAGATCGACTCCTCAGCATTTGTGTCAACTGTCTCATGGGAGCGTCGGGATCATATCCCAACCCATGTGAAGATCTTTTTACATGACCGTAGAGTCTCCAATTTTCCAGTTGACTTTTGGTTAAGGCGGGTTACAATGGTGTGAGAATACCGCGACCTTGCCCCAGACCGACTGGGTTTCGAACATCATAACCCATTTTCTTCATAATAGCTTGTGCCATAGGACTATATAGAAATAGTTGAGGCATACCTTCGTTTTGGAAAGGTTCAAGCATGGAATTTAATGATGAAGCTTCTAATCTATGGAAGAAGATTGACTTCTCTTCTGCTGAAGTTGTCGGAACAACAAAGGAAGCAGACGTAGGATCTTTTACGTCAGCAGGTGTCTCTACTGGAGGTCAAGCAGGCTGAACTTGTTGAGTGTCAGCTTGGCTTGACGGTGTGTCGTCTTCTGGCACTGACTCTGAATCCGTGTCTTGTATGATAGACACGAAGGAGACGACAAACTTGCCCCCAGACTTTTGCTTTGTCTTCTTTGCTCTGGTTGTTATGACCAAGGGCTTTGAAGATTTTAGAGAGACAACGAAGGGAGATGGATCTCTCTTTTTAGATCTACAGGAAGGTCTGTTTTCTTTCGATGATCGCTGAGGAGCCTTGCCTTTATCTTTCTGAAGATTTTCGGCGAAGGGCGTTGTTTCTTCCTCCGTTTCTTCTTTTTCATGTTTGTACATTTGAGCATCTGCAAAATGGACTTCTTTGCCTTTAAGGGCTTTTTGTCTGCAAACACTCGATGTATCGAGCCGTCGTTGTTAACGAACTTGATGCATTGATGTAGAGTTGAGGGAATGACACTATTCTCGTGTATCCAGGGGCGCCCAAGAAGGATGTTGTAGCATGAAGGGGTTCTTATTGCTTACACAGTGACTTCAGAAGTAAGATCACCGATTTGCAATTTGAACCTGATTTTGCCGATAGGCCTTTGAGCGCTACCATCGTACCCAAAGATGGATACAGACGTGTGACTCAGCCTGCTAGGTGGGATGCCCAGCTCTTCAAGTGCCGAAGTAGAGATGAGGTTGAGTGTAGAACCTGGGTCGATTTGGACTCTGTGTATCGGCATTTCTTTGATGTATCCTGTGAAATACAGGGGTCGGTTGTGCTTTGTCTCACCTAGCAGGAGGTCATCCTTACCAAAGGCGATGGTTGCACTTGCTGCTTTCTGTACCGAGAGGCATCCAATTCCTGATCCCTCGGTTTTCTCCTTTTCTCCATTTGAGGGAGTATTTGATTTTTTGACCTTATAGTTCATTTCAATTTATAGGACTTGTGGTGCATGTTTATCGACATCCGTATTCAGCCTTTGTAGTTCTGAAATGAGACTATCACAAGTT
Organism: Cinnamomum chago; assembly: GCA_038049695.1. Lineage (NCBI taxonomy): Eukaryota > Viridiplantae > Streptophyta > Magnoliopsida > Laurales > Lauraceae > Cinnamomum > Cinnamomum chago. The sequence continues at coordinate 27,309,346 of CP142457.1, forward strand.
TGTGGAGACATTCGTAATAAGTCATGGATGTGCAGTCGTGCAGGTATGTGTTTGAAGTGCTCAATCAAGTCGTACTTGAAAGCCTCCTTCGAGCCTGCGTGTTCATTATTGTTGCCACTTGGGGCGTTTACATTTTGTGTTCCCGAAGGATTTACATAAGAAGAAGAAGAAGGTTGGTTGTAGTTTTTGTGGTAATCCCGGCCAGAGCGTGTACCTCTACCAACTTCAAGAGCTTCTTGAGAAGGGTCTTCATTTGGAAGATCGTCCTTGGGATCCAATGGTTGATCCTTCTCATTTGCTGAAGATGTGTCTGCAGCAGAGTCGCCATCCTCAGTGATTGCGTTAAATGGAGTATTTTTCGGGAACAAGTCCTGAACAACATCCAGCAACTTTTCTCCTTTATTGAGTAATTTGTCGGTCCAGACATCTCCTATGAGGTCGGGTATCTGGGACCAACTGACCAGGTCTCCATCGGCTGTAGTCTCTTTAGGATGATCGGTCGGAAGAGCCGTGAGTAGCGACGTCACGGTTTCAGGGGACGAAGGCTGAGAAGATGTTATCTCAGTGGAAGTCACTCTAGAAAATGTAGCTCCGGAAGATATACTATCAGGTGTAGCCGGAAAGTATGTGTCTTCGGTAGATGATGTTTCAGAGGCACTATCATCTTGAGCTATCGCATTGCAAGTTGCCCTAATGGGAGATCCCTCTAGAGTGGACTGTTGGGAGTCGGACTCACCATCAGATGTGAGAGGGTCTTCTTTTCTATCTAGCAGTTTTCTCCATTTTCAGGAGTTAAGGGAGGAGGCATCCGTTGATTTTCAGGAACTTCCGGTTCCGGATTTTGATCGTGAAGATCTTGCTCTTGTTCTAAGGCAAGGCGCTGCAAAATCCACGCATATTCTTCAGAATCAGGCATGGGAGCCAAATCTTCTTCTTCATCTATCCCTTGTGGTTCAACATGATTGAGTTTTGCTGGAGCGTTGAAGGGTGCTGAGTCAACAGCATTTTCTTGAACAAGCTCTTGGTTTCCTTCATCATCGGACCAGGATCCTTGTTGCCCATATGGGTTATACCAGATTACCGGCATAAGGTGAGATTCAGGAACCCATTCTTCATCGGAGAGGTATTCTCCTGTTTCAAGGGATTCCTCCCACTCGTCGGTGTCACTGGCGGTGTCACTAGATTCGTATCCATCCATGGAGAATCCAATTACTGAATTGCAGGAGTATGATGCCCCCTGCGTAGTTTCATTTCTGAATTGAGGTGGCATGAAATCACCAAGGGTGAATTTTTTTTCCACCTTTGAAGCCTTGGATTCTTCCGTTGCCCCCAGTGATGCAGTAGAAGAGGTCTCTGCCTTTTTAGGGACTTCTTGTTTTGGTTGAGCTTTCTCCTGCTGCTTGAGCTTGCGGAGTTGTCTCTTGGCTTGCCTTCGCTGTCGAGCGTTAGGCTTTGTTTTGACGATCTCCCAATTTTCATCTTCTAGGAGATCGGGATGCTCCCATATAGGTTGTCCGTCTGATGTTAGGTAAGGAACCAACTCTTGGGACGTTCGGGTCATTTTTATCACCTTGAAGGAAGTGGTGGTCTTCTCTTTTGGTGATTTTGAAGTTTGTCCATACGACACCATGTTGACGGAGGCAGACCCATAGTTTTTGTCAAAGGTGATGACTCCGTTTTTCCACATCTCGTTGATCTTCTCTCTCACAATGAAGCATTGATTGAGAGGATGCGAGATCATCTGATGGTATGGACAATACCGAGGATCATTGCTTTTTCCCACATCTCCCGGTCTTTTGGGCCCAGGCAAGGTGAGTTTACCATTTGCCACGAAACGCTCGAAGATTTCTTCAACATCTTCATCGAATGGGTATTTTTCCTCTACTCGTTCTCTGTAGGCACCAGAGAGTTCATGTTTCTTACCTGTAGCTTTATTTTCAGCTTTCTTTGGCTGCCGAGGAGCTGACTTGGTTTGCACATTAAGAACCTCCTTTTTCTTTGGCTTTGAGGTCGTAATGGTAGCCGGCTCTTTCTTTGATGATGACTGCTGACTGTTGAGGTCTTTGATAACCATTTCAGCCTCCATAGCTGCTTCTAGGAGTTTTCTCAGGTTCTTTGATTTATTACCGATAATCATGGAGCGGATTCTCGCTTTCATGTTGTTATGGCAGATGTTGACGAGCGACGCTTGTGGCAGCACATCTAAACACTTGTACGCCATCGCCTTCCACTTGTGAATGAAGTCGTAAGTTGACTCATTCTCTCCCCGTTTTAGGTTGCATAGTTGTGCCATAGTAACGGGATGATCTTTACCTTTGAAGTGAGTTAGGAAGCGTGTCTCTAGCATGACCCAATTTTGGATGGAGTCCTCCGGCAGAGTGGAGTACCAATCGAAGGTCGTACCTTTTAGGGTACTTGCAAAGAGACGAATCTTGAGGGTGTCTTGATCCGCGATAGCTCCCGTCAATATTTTGAAGTGGATGACGTGCTGTCTGGCTGAACTTTTCCCCGTATATGTTTGGAGAGTAGTTTGCTTGAATTTTATAGGAAACGGGACCGAGTCCATCCATAAGGGATATGGTGGCTTGATCCCATGCTCTTTCAGTGTATCCTCTTCCTTTGCTTTGGCGAGGATATCGTCAATGTCCTTTTTGCTAAGGGCGCGTGACTCACTGTTTTCTGCATTTTCCTCGTTATCTGGAGGAGATTGGTTGTTCTCTTGACGCTGAAAAGCGAGAAGAAGATTTTTCATTAGAGTCTCAATCCTCTGCTGACCTTGCTCCAATTGCTGGATACGTGCGGTCGTTTCATTAGGAGGTGGATTGCGAGGTTACTCAGAGTTTGTATCCAAGACATTCATCATCCGTGATTCGAACGAAGAGATCGTCCTGGTGACTGAGCTGGGGCTCATTCTTGAAGAGCTTGAGGAAGGGTTACTCCGTTGTCCTTGGCTTGAAGGAGTAGAAGATTCTTCCAGGCATCTTCGTGTCCGGGAGACGCTGCTTGTCACCAGTCGCCGGACATAAATTTTAGTTGCTGACTTCTGGCGTCTTCTGGTTTTGCCAACCATGTGGACATCAACAATTTGATCGGGTCTTTCTTTTTCGACCCATTTTTGGGAGACTTGGAGGGTAGGATGCTGGGTCCTTTGCTTCTCTAGTCTCTTTTATCGATACGACATGTAGCGACGTATGCGACGGGCAATTTGAGCTTTTGTCAGCTCTGGCTGGGCTTTGGCAATGAAGGATGTACTCCCTTGAGCGCAGCAGCCGAGTCTGTCTTCTTTGAAGCTGGGCATAGACAGGATTTAGAACCGGTCCTTCGACTGTCGTAGCGAAACTTTGAATTTTGCGAGTTCGGCCCCCGTTGAGATAAAGGGTCGAACTGTAGGGGTGCAGGCCTTGGTTCTTTCTTGCAGAGGCCTGGTGATGTATGATTTGATTTTTGGCTTGTAAGAGCAAGCCGACTCATGATGGGTTGCCTTCTTTGTTAGGCAAGAGGTTGTTTTCTCCTCCTTCATGTACGCAAGCGGATAGAACCAGTTTTCTTTGAGAGGGGCCAGGTATGTTGGCCTTGCAGATGTTCGGGACCTCCTTTGTTTTGGTGAAGGTCTTGGGGACCAAGTCTTAGAGTAGACCTGGTTCTCTGCAGGTTGAGGCTTCGTGGGGTTGCCACGGGCTTCGGGTTTGTTCGCGTTCACCCTTGGTGTCATGGTAGTGACACGTTGTGGGGCGATCTTCTGCTTCTTGGCAGGTGCGATTTCCTCTACGGGAAGTGGGAATGGTCCCAGCGACCCGAAGATGATGGTTCGGGGAGTAGAGGTTGACCCGGTGTTCTGGGATTTGCCGAGGGAGGTGACTCTTCGGCAGCTGGTAGGGCAATTATGAATGTGCTTGTTTTGGTTCTCCTGGAGAATGAGCTGGTACTTGTTCTCATCGAATGTGATGGTTAATGAAGCTGCCGTTGTTAGTTTTGGAAAACTTCTGAAACAAGACCACGTCCATTAGTAATCACAAAAATATAGTGATTATAAATGGGAAAGAACTATGGTTTTGTCTTTTCAAATCGCTCAAGGGAACATGGCCCAGTTCAAGCGAGACGAAGGAAGGCAAAAAGCCAAAGAGGATACAATTGTTCTGAACGCAAGTACAGGAGGCTCAAAGCAAGCATTCCAGTGACTACTAGAAGCAATTGTAGACCTTAATTCAAATTACCGAGAAACGAGGCTCACTTGAGGTAAGATGATATAAGGTTGGAGATACAAATGTGTCGGTTGCGAATACAGTAGACCCGGAAGGGCGTACTAGTACCGCTAGGCACAAATGTTGCAAATCACATCCTTGGAATGGACACGAGATGGGATTTTTGAAAGGTCAAAATCGGGTTCATAAAAGAGAGCAATTGGTGTTCCAATCCGAATAAGGCCTCAAACATTTCTGCGAGCGCCAAATCCGAAAGGGAATGAACCAAGATTTCTCAAATGTAAACCCAAAGATGACGATTTTTTTTAAAGTTCTTTTTTAAAATTCTTTTTTGAATGAACACAAGGGCTTTTCAATTCGGCCTTATGAAACCTTAGTAGATAGAACAGCCCCCAGGTAAGGGTAGGATTACTTAATGAACCCATTTTGAGGACCCTTGCCTCAAACAGTCTAGCTGTCTCCACACTCTAGACAAGGCTTTTCTTAGATCCACCTTGGTCAAAGAACGCAATTGGTGCAACCTTAGTAGGTTTTGAAAATTTTTGATTTTTTTTATGGATTCATCAAAGAGAACGAGCGGTGTCCCAATCCGAATAAGGGCTCAAACATTTCTGCGAGCGCTAAATCTGAAAAGGAGGGGACCAAACTTTCTCAAATTTGATTCCAAAAAAAAAAAAATTTTGAATAAGTTTTTTTTGAAGAGTTTTTTTTTTTTTTTGAAATCTCTATCAGACTCGTCAAAGAGAAAAGATGGCCCATTCCCCGATAAAAAGAATAGCTGCGAACATTTCTGTGAGCTATCAAGTTCAAAGAGGAGAGGATCAAAGTTTCTCAAAATTGAATAAAAAAAAAAAGAAATCAGATTCTTTTGAAATTTTTTTGGAAATGAGAAGGAATGGAAATAAATTCAAAGGTAGAAATTTTCCAAAAATTCAATCTCATTTTTTTTTTTATGTAAGATCCAACATAGGCCACCAACTAGAAAGGAGCCTAAGAATTCAAGCATCGCATTCTCAACTTAACTGGTCCCACCGGGTATGCTAGCTTGATGGACCGAGTTTTTTCTCTTTCTTCTCCTCTCCCATTTGTCCCCGGGGTCGCCAAGAGGAAAATCGAATGGAGGGAGGAAAGGGGGAGAAAAAAAGGGCATCTTATGTTTTTTGTACGGGTATGCCAGATTTTCTATTCTACTTGGAATTTAGAAATGGTGATCCGAAGATCCACCTTCGCAAGTAGAAAGGAAATCAACCTTTTTCTGACTTTCCTTTGCACGTATATTTAAGAAAAAAGACAGTTTTTTTAAAATGCTATGAGAGGCGATTTCATTTTGTTTGCCGTAAAGGCGAGTTTGCCGTGAAAGGCGATTTTTTTGCCGTAGGAGGCGATTTTGTGACGTGAAAGGCAATTTTGTGTCGTGAAAAGGCGATTTACAAATCTATCAATGAAGAAAGACAAGAAATGTGGTTTTTTTTTTGTCTTAAGGAAACTACAAAGTACAACAGAAAAGTGAGAAAGGGGATCTGACTTCTTAGGAGATCGTGGGGACCAGTTCAGAACGACGGTCGCAAGTCATGTATGGACTCCGCCATCGTCCTTCAAATGAGAATGCTTGATGCTTTGATTCTTTGGCTTGGCTTGGACTTCAGTTTTTTAGAGGATAAGGACCAAAGGGAAGGTCCTATACCCAATGAAAAACGAAGAGACAGGCTGAAGAGCCGCGTCTTGGCCATGTTGAGTAGAAGAAGAGGAGGTTTTTTCTTAGAGGGGGGGCACGGCTTGGCCATGTTGAGTAGAAGAAGAGGAGGTTTTTTCTTAGAGGGAGGGGGTGTGCCCCCCCCCTTTCCCAGGGACTTTGATCACCTTTTGGTGTTTGTTGCAGCAAAGTTTCTTTTAGTTTCTTCAGAGTAGTAGGGCTTCTGGATCTTGAGTTCGGAATTCAGGGATTCTGTGTGTTGTTTCCGGGCGTCTGTCTTCGAGGATCGTTTCTTCTTGGAATCACCTCCTTTTATAGGCATTTGGTAGCCTTTAGGTGACTTTATAGGATTTCATGTATTTAAAACCACATAATGGGAGGAGTTACATGTTTTAATTTCTTTATTTTGTAACTCCTTTTTCTTGGCTTCTGATTGGCCGGTGGAGATATTGGGCATTTAATCGCCTTTAATCTCTATGATGAGAGGAGTTTCATAACTTTAATGTCATGATGACTTGGACTTGTAACTCCCATTTCCTTGAATCTGATTGGGCCGTCCAAAATAGTGAATTAATGACCGCATTTAGTTGGGTCAATTAACAACATTAAGTGGTCGCTGGGAGTTTGAAGAGTCGCGGGCTGTGCCGCGTCTTTTGGAATTCTTCCGGCGATGATCGACGATGGATCTTCATATTGATCGATGTCGGATGATCATGCAAATTCAGATATTGGTTGATACCAGCGAGCCGGTGACATCAGTCTTGTCGATTTCTAAATCGATCGGACAGAAAGTGCACTTTCTTGGTCAGCCGATTGGCGATCCTAGAGCGATCGGTGACGATTTCATGCTCTTAACGGTGGATCCGTGATGTTGATGAAGACCAATTGTTTCCGAGCATCAAAAATCAGATTTTCAGAAAATCACAAGGGCTGGAACCTCCGAAATGCGAAAAAGGATGGAAAACGGGTCACCCCGGTGACAAATCCGGCGACCAGGATCTCCATGGTCGCCGGGCGACCAGGCACCCATGGTCGCCGACACTTTTGAAGATCTCATTATCGAGGTTGGAAATAGAAAATGAAGAATAGGTGGGAGATTTGATCTGCTGCTTAGCCGATCTCAGAGAGAGAGAGAGAGAGAGAGAGATCTATATAAGAAAATCTTTCCAAAAACATTTTTGATACTGACTTCCAAGAACAATCACAGGAAATTTGTTAATATGTTGTTTTTATTGTCTACCCTCCTCTATATTTCTCTACCTCTCTTTTTCTCACCGTTCTTCCTGATTCTAATTTTTTTTTTCTAGGAGTATAGATTATCATGCTTCATGTACTAGGGGTGTAACGGTTCGGTTAACCGGTCTTTTTGGGGAAACCGTTAACCGAACCGTAACCGCGGTTTTCCGTCTTTGAAAACCGTAACCGTAACCGTATATACAAAAACCGTGGAAAACCGAACCGCGGTTAACCGTATTATACGGTTCGGTTACGGTTAATAACCGTGGAAAAATATACACAGTAATACAGTATAATTACAGTATTATACGGTTACGGTTACGGTTCGGTTACGGTTAATAACCGGCGATGACGATGTGGGAAGCTAGGGTTTGGTTTTAGGTAAGGAAAATTTCGTTTACCCCTCATGTATATTATTTTATTTGTTATCGGTGCGGTTAACCGCATACGGTTAACCGAACCGTATTTTACGGTTCGGTTCGGTTAATAACCGTGAATATTGTGGAAAACCGTAACCGAACCGAACCGTGCGGTTTTTTGATTTTATTAACCGTAACCGAACCGAACCGTGAAAATACGGTTAATAACCGCGGTTCGGTTCGGTACGGTGCAGTTTGATGGTTAGGCGGTTTTTTTTTACACCCCTATCATGTACTATATAAAATGCGTATATTTGTTATAGTGATTTTCATGAACGGTTAGATTGTCCTCATGTTTAGAATGTTCTCCAGTGGAGCCAGGAGTTATAAGAAATATAATATTTGAAAGTTGTTTTTAATTCTTATGAACTACTATATGAAAAAACTAATTTAAAAAAAAAATTAAAAATACTATTTTGAGGGCTCAAAGACCTTTGGAATAACACCATCAAATGATGAGGTACAATGATGATAGGTGGATCATGCAACTATGTCCAAACTATCTAACAAGTCTCGAACGTTGCTCGCAGCACTCTATGTTGCAAGCATTACATTGTCCAGGTATTCCTTTGGGTCAAATGTTATTGTCTTAAGGAACCCATCTATGATAAATTCAATCCCTTCAGACACAATAAAATCTTTTTAAATGGTGGGTCTTTTATGAAAATTAAGTGTATATATTTCTCAAAGAATGTAGAGGGTACAAAAAGCATTTACTATAGCTCTTTGGCACCTGAGCATGTAAAAATGCCCAAGAGGCTAGAACTCTGAGAATTCTAAAGGTTACTTTTGACTTTTCAGGTGGCTAAATTAAGAGTACCATCAAAAGAACATAACATCCAAAAATTTTAGGGGGCAACCAACACATCATTGTCTTTGAAGTCCAACACCACAAATTCTAGCTAAGAATTTTAACAGAGAAACATGCCCTTAGGCTTAGTGTGCATTTGTAGCAACCCAAGAAAGTCAAAATGCCATCTTTTGATGTTAAAATCATAATTCAATAACTACAGCACCAAAGTGGTTATAACAAATGGTGCTCGTAACTGACATACTTTGACGACCACTAATGTCATAGCCTTTTTTATTATTATTTGGTAAACACTCACACACCCTATTCAAGTTCCTATACACATTAATGCTACAACCAAAGATCAATCGTTGATTGTTTTTGTGCAAAGGTAAGTGTTTCACCACTGAACTATCAATGGATGGCAACACCACTACCTTTAAACTTAAATAAAAAAAATAAAAAAAATAAAAAAACCTCACTTTTTCCCAATGAATATCAAGATTTTTTCTTGGTTTGAGTTGATTACGGGACGAGGTGAAGCAAAAGGACATCAACAATTTACATTGGTTAAGAATGGCTCCTTACCCGAGTGCTAAGGAGTGTCAGTTCTTATTTGGTTGTCCAGACTTCAAACCCTGGGTACACCATCTCTTCCCGCTTGTGCAAGCTCCTTTCCCACTTGTGTGAACTTTCTTCCTGCTTGTGCGGGCCTCCTTCCCACTTGAGTGGGCTACCTTCCCGTGTGTATGCGGGTTTTCTCTTGGGTCCCAGCGCCCTTGGCTAGGGTACCAAAAAAAAAGAAAAACCTTACATTGGCTAAAAGACATGTGTGAAAAGAACAAAAAGAACTTGATAGGACTTTTGTATTCCCCTTCAAAGTTTAGAACCTTTATTTATTTATTTTTTAACTTTTGTGGGCCACAAAAACAAGATCTGAACCGTTAATCCTTTTTGGAATATTGAAAATAGCTATGGGTATAAATTTCACCCCCTGATTCTTTGTAGATCTTGATAAATTAATGAAAAATCCTAAACCATTGGATTATTAGACATTTATTTCAAGGTGATTTTTTGTCATACCAGCCGATATATTTGTAAAACATCTATTTCAAACCGCTCCATTTGAAACTCGTACTGATAAGAGATGCTAAACAAGCCCTAAAACTACCACCAAAATGGAAAAGAGTACCACCAAAGACTACTGGAAGGTCCAAATAGAATGTTCAAAAATCACCTTAAGAAAAAGAAATTTACCTATTTCCATCTAATTATAAAATTGAAAAGTAAGTATGAGTGTTATATTGAACACACACCGTGAATAGGTGGCTCAAAATCCAACTTCATCCATTTATCGAAGAGCATAATACAATTTACTAAATTGCAATAACAATATGAGAAGCATGAAGTTAAGAAGCAACATCCTAAAATATAAAGAAATTAGAAAGCCATTAGTTTTTTCCCAAAAAGAATGACAGAAAGAGAAGAAATGGATTTGAAGCAGATACATACAATATGTAAATTATCTATGATTTATATTGTCCGAAAAAGTGTACTTGGGATCTAATATCGAGAGTCCTTTTTTGACAACCTCCTTTATTTTCAAATTTAAAAGTTTCCAAATCAATTAGATAACAAAAAGAGCTTTGAATATACCCCCCCTTAGGTTTCTAGGATTTGTAAATAGGCCCCTATGGGTTTGGGATTTGTAAATAGCCCCTTGCCTTTTCATTTTAATACCTTTTGTGTCCCCAAAATCAATAGCCTTCCGGCCACCAAAAGCTTTAGAGTGAAATGACTTTTTTGCCCATCTGTTTTTCTCTTTGAGCTTAAATTCAAAAGCTTGCACTTCTTTTTCTCTAAAACTTGTAGCATTAATAATTACATTTAACGTGAGAGAATAACCGTACGTAAATCTATTTTTATCAATACAAGGCTTATTTCATTAATTCAAATTGGTCATAATGACAATCAATGAAGTGCTTATAATTGGTTATAACTAATCCAATCCATGCACGACCCACTGTTAGATTCACGAAAGTTTTAAAATACAAGATTAGGCTTCATGTGCATTAAAAAGTTATTGAGAGAGCTTATTAGGAGTTGGGACAAAATAATGGTGTTTTTGTAACTAATGATATACTCATTTTTGCTTTATGAATATAAGGGCAAAGCTATCGTTTTTACAAAAGTTCAACACAGATCTCATGGTGGTTACCCATTCTCATAGGAATGCTAATTTTGGGGACATAAAATGTATTGAATTGAAAAGGTAGAGGCCTATTTACAAATACTAAAACCACGAGGGGCTATTTATAAATCATACAAACCTTAGGGGGTATATACAAAAAACTATAAAAAAAAAAGTAGATTAAATATTCGTAATTAAAAGTAAAACTAGTGAAATGCTTGACTTCAAATGGGTCCTTCTCAATCAGTTGTGGGGCCACTTTAGAAGAGAGTCTCATTGTGGTGATCTTTTATTCACAACATCTTTGGAAGAGAGCCCCATTGTGGTTATCTCTTATTCGCGAGATCTTTGGAGTCCTAACATGGTTGGTATCCAACTCTTATAAATAAAGATTTCAAATTTAAGGATCTGAGTCTGTTAAGGATTGTGAGTAGATCCCTGAAATTTCTCCTCAATTCAAAATGGGGTTAAAATTAAAATCAAGATTGGAATTCCAATTTTGCAATCAATTATGAAATTAAGCTCCAATTTCAAAATCAAATCTTATCTCTTTTATATATAAATTAGCAACAAAGCCCGTGTGCTAAGCCCAGGCCCAAAAATAAAAAATTATTAAGACTTAAGATTTTTTTTAATATTATTAAGAGAAAAAAATCTAAAATAAACAAATTTGTTACTATAATTATTAAAATTAATCCTATGGATCAAAATATATAATAAAATGAAGTAACCTTCCATGACATGACGAACCCTTGAATTTAAAGGCATGGACCGTGACAACAATCACATTTGCGGGACAAAGTTTATGTGAGGACCCAATACCAGCAACAACCAAAAAAGTATCCAAATAAAATACAATTATATTAAAAAAAAAGACTACAACCTTACTCTTTCCTTTTAAAAAGTCAAATGAAATTAAAAAATAAAGAGGATTTTTGATAATTGAAAAGAATATGACATTTAAAATTGGTAATGGATCTAGATACTTTAAAATCAATCTTCGGAATATTGTATAGTCACATGCACAATTTTCACATAATAACGCTAGCAAACTCCGAATTATATAATACACGAAACATCATTTTGAGCCAATAATTGCATAATGACACTTGGGACGAAGAAATACTATGACACACACATATCCTTATTTACCACAAATGGGCTAATATAAAGATCTTCTAATCCAATCTATTAATCAACACAACAGTATGTGAGTAGATATCTGTAAATTAATTTGTGGTTCTTATAGCTTAAACTACATGCTTATTTAATTATATATAGTAAGCCTAAACTTTTTAAGTACACTCAGTCTACTTGAATGAGAAAATGACTCCTAAAATATCAAAATGTATTTTACCTGAAAATCAAATCAAATCTATGCTCAGTGCAAGTATATCTTCCTAAAATATATGTAGCAACATTGTAAGATCTTACCAATTTTTAAGATAGGATTTCCTTTAAAAGTTAGCAACAGAAGAATAACAAAAAATCAATATATTTTTTCTAACAGTAAATAAAAATCAGTGCAAGTTAAAATTGAACCATCAAAGGTGTGAATCCCCCATCCAATGGATGATCTGATCACATCAAATATAACCCATAAAGTCCAACTCTAGATCCACAATGGGGGTGAGAGATTTCTCTTCCTGCAATCGCCTCAATCTTATTCTAGGTTCTAAAAAAAAAGAAGCCCCAAAACACTCTAAAGCACAAGTAAAATAGAGCGCACTAACCAAACAACCCTGAGTGTGAGTGGCTGATAGAGGCCAAAGAATGGCACGTTGCCAAACACACCGTAAGAATCGGAGGCCTGAGTGTGAGTGGCTGATAGAGGCCAAAGAATGGGGCGTTTCATGTGGTGAGTTTTTTCTATGTGTTTTTTTAGATTTTTGATGTTTGAACTTTCAATATTAACCCAAGAATAGAAGCTGCAATGTGACCTTCGTAGGTATTTAAAATTGAGTCCCTATTCCACTATTTTTCTGCGGATTTGCTACTGTATTCGATGAATAACACACCCTTCATTTTCCTTGGTTCTTTCACTTCAATCAAATTTTAAGCCTTCTAGGGTGCTATTATTCCCTTCATGTGTAACTTTAATTTACCTGAGCATAATAATACCCCATGTAAGTGGAAACCAAAATTGATATATGGATGGCCATGCACATGACATAACCCTTGGATTGGTTTAATAAAGTTGCTGCATTCTATTTGGGTAAGTAGTGTTGGAAGTAGATGAGCCTTGTGGATATGTTTTCAAAACTAGTGACCCACTTGACACATGAATCAAGTACCCATAAGGCCATAAACCACATCCATGATGCAATGCCTCAATCGCATCAACCATGTACAGCAGTAAACTCTATCTAAAAGATAGAAATCAGCAACACCATGCAACAAAAACAATCAAAAGAAGACTTGCTTGATGAATAAACTCTTTATTTATAAGCAACTTAGGATCTCCAAGGCCTCTTAGTCTTCCACGCTATATCTTGTATCAAATCTCTTCTCTAAAGGAGATGGGTGAGATCTCCTAAAGAAAACAACTAGAAGCTCTAAAGGAACTAGAGGAGAACTAGAAGAAATAGAGGAGAGAAAACCGTGCAACACTTGCACAAGGAGGGGCTGGGCGTGGATTCCAAGAGAGTGGATGTCCCAGCCCCTTTGCTCCCTTTTTATAGCTTTGTAAACCTCCTCTTTTACTAATTGAAATAGAAGTCCTACTCCCATTTAAGAATTAGTAACTTTCTCATTTCCAATTATTATAGAAGCCTCACTCCCACAACAATTAGTAACATACTATTACCACTATTAGAAGTCTCACTTCAAATAGAAATAGTAACTTTCTAATTCCTTCCTTTTAGAGTTCAAGTAGGATTAGTATCTTTCTAATAATTTGGGCTAGCATGGGGACCACTAAGGATTCCATAGAAAACTGGCTCCAACTGGGACACCGCGACCCCACATCTCATGTGCAATCCGGGCCCACAGTTAATTGCAAATAGCACCATTATATAAATGCAATTGCACTCCAATCTTAGAAATAAATTACAAAGAAGACCCTAAACTTTCCAATTACCATAAGTAGACCCTTTTATCAATATCCATGGATCAATTGGAATAAACATGTCCCTTCCTATCTTAGATCCACATCTTATTATCCTTGAGCCCCAATTAATCACAGTGATTATCAGTACCATCCAATTAACTCTTAATCGAGATGGGTGCGCACTTATTAATGAAAAATTCATTAATTGGCACAAGGGGATAATATAGATAGATTCCATATTGATCATTCAATGTTCTCACAGTCTTACTACTACGTACCCAAGACACCGAGGTGTTGACCTACAATTGGCCTTACTCATTGGTGACTCAAAGCAAATGAATAGAAAAAAACTTGAGTTCATCAATATCTCAGGATTGAGAGCCTATTGCTAGGGAATTATAAGAGCAGACCTTAAAATCGAAACAGTGTTTCATAAGGTGCTTCTCATAGTCCTTCAATACATCCAATGTACCGCACGTATGTGGATCTCATCCATACACATATATCACATCTAATATGCTAATGGGACCCGGTTCATCTCATGAACCATCATGTCATGTGTATTGGTTATGTGCATAAAGTAATGAAACACCATTCATCTCAAGAAAGTAAAGCAGAAATATATTGATAAATTAAAAAAATCAATTTATTTATTACATCATTTGATGGATTGAGACCATACAAACTAACAAGTAGATGGATCATCCACCAGGATCTCTAATTTATGAATATTCGGTTGGGATTACAAAAAGGTGATCCTTACAATTTATGATTCCAACATTCAACATTTTTCCTCTTCTACAAAACTTTAAAGAGGATATTGATAGAATAGAAGGGTGGTTAACTAGATTTGGTAGAAACTATACTTGCTTTTTAACTCATCAATCTCAATTCAGTTCCTATCAATGGAGGGATGTCTCTAGAAGTTCCATTTCTTTGTTTCTTTCTGTCTTTTTTAAAATATTTAATAGTAAAGTAGTTCCATTTCTTTCTTTCTTTCTTTCTTTTATTTATGTTTGAATTTATTTGAACAATTCAACACCATAATATATATTATTTGTGGTCCAGTTTCAATATGGATATGACCTCCTCATCAACAACATGTTTGCATTATTCAGCTGTAGAAGAGGATATGAGCCCAAAAGTGGGGATGCATTTTGGTTATTTGATGGAGGTGTATGAATTTTATAATGCTTATGTGAAGTTTGCTGAGAATGCTTACTCGAAGCTTGCTACGTAAGAAAAGATTCGACTCGAACTAAGGATGGGGAGGTACTTTGAAAGCGATATTTTTGTTCAAAGGAGGGTAAAACAAATGAGAAACATTAGAAAGATAAGGAATATGTTCAAAGGCGTCGGATGGAGACAAGAGAAAACTGTAAGGTTCGATTGCAAATTAAAAAAGAACAATCAGGTGGGTTATATAGTACCCAAGTTTGTTCCTAAGCATTCCCATGCCCCCGCCACTCCTCATAAGAGATTCATATTGAGATCTCATCGAGGGGTGTCGGAATAAAAAAATAATTAATAAATACACTTGATTCTGCCAATATTCGAAGCCCCCAACAAATGGTAATGTTCGGAAAGCAGTCGGGGGGACTTGAGAAGATTGGATTTACAGATAAAGATGCTGAAAATCATCGTAGAAATGAAAAGGAAAAGAAAAAGGGACTAGATGGGCATATGTTATTTCAACATGTTGAAAATTGAAAAGAAATGAGTCCTGACTTTATATGTAATATAGAGAGAGATGGAGATAACAAGGTAACACATGTATTTTGGGTAAACCACACATTCCGTACAGCATACAGTCTCTTCGGTGATGTTGTAACATTTGACACAACATATAAGACGAGTTGTTATGGATTAATTTTTGCTGTCAAACAACACTATTTGGATGTGCGTTCCTCCCAAATGAAAAGGCTAAGTAATTTGAGTGGCTATTTAATAGGTGGCTTTAAGCAATGTTGGGTGGTCCACCAAGAGGAATTATAATAGATCAGGATTTGACGATGACAAATGCCATACAAAAAGTCATGTCGAACACTACTCATCGATATTGCCTATGGCACATTCTGGACAAACTACCAACCAATTTAGATGGGGTTTCCATTCAAAATGAGCATTTGATTGATAGTATAAAAAAAAATGCATGCATAAATCTGACTCTCCTGCTGATTTTGAATGTGAATGGAAAAGGATCATAACAGAATTTAAGGTTGCGGATAATGAATGATTGACACAAATATTCAAGATTCGGGATATGTGGGTACCGGCATTTTTAAAACACACTTTTTTTGTCAATATGCCAACTACTCAAAGAAGTGAAAGTATGAACGCCTTCGTAAAACACTATATATGTAGAAAATAAGAACACACTTCTTGGTTTTATATTGCGTTTCGAGCAAGGAGTTTAACCGTTAAGATGTCTTGAAAATAAAGATGATTACAAGTCAAGCAATGGGAGACCGAAGCTGAAGGCATATTCTTCAATGGAAAAGCAAACGGCGGATGTATATATATATATATATATATATATATATATATATATGAGAAATATATTTTATAAGTTTCAAGATTAGCTATTCATGACTATGTTAATCGTTCCATTACTTGTGAATGAAGATGATGTCAGGTGTATCTTTAGCATGAAAGATTTGACGGATGAAAATGAAATCGAAAGAGTTGTTTTGTGGAAGAAAGAGGAGAAGCTTGCATATTGTTCATGCAAAAAGTTTGAGTTCGAAGGCATCCCATGTCGTCATGCATTGTCTGTCATGAGACAATGTTGTATCAAATATTTGCCCGAACATTACATTTTGAGGTGATGGACAAAGAAGGCTAGAGTTAGAACATTTGTTGATAAAGATGGAGTTGAGATAGGATCTCATTGTGCCAACTCGTTTATGGCGAGACATAATTATCTATCTTGTGTTTTCAATGCACTAATTGAAGAAGCCAACTCATCGAAAGAATGCTACGAAATCTTGGTTAGTAAGCATGATGAGTTGTAATTGAGTGTGCGACAAGTCAAATCAAACTATGCATCAGAAAGAGGTGTGCATGATGAGTAAGAAATTATAGGCAGCAATGTGGTAGAATATCATTATTCGCCACATGTAACTACTAAAGGACGCACTAAGAGGCTAAAATCATCAAAGGAAAAAGCAACAAAGGGACGTCTTTGTCATGATTGCAACAAACGTGGTGTATCACATGACAAACGTAATTGCTCGGTGTTGTTGAATAGGTAAACAACAACGACTTAATTGATTTTTAAACATGAATATATAACGCATTATTTCAGGTTAAGGAGCGAAGATGAATACAATGATCAAGATCTTCATCTTGATAGTACTGAGAGTTCAGAAGACTTTGATTCAGGCATTCAGTAAACTACCATGGTATTTGCTTTTTTATTTTCGATTTAATCTTCGCCTAGCATATTTTCACGTATCATTTTTATAATGTTTTTCCTTATGTGCAGGGCCTGGATTTAGTTTGGGTGTTTTTTCTCATGTTTTTTTCTCATCAAAGTTTGGATGTTTTTTTTCAATGCATCAGGTAATTGTGGCCTTCACTAGTGTTGGAAAAGGTGTTGCTTTTGTTTTAGATTGATTTTTTGTCTTTGTGGATGATCATAACAATGCAGATTTAGATTTATTTTTTGTCTTATGTGCAGGGCCTGGATTTAGTTTGTGTGTTTTTTCTCATGTTTTTTTCTTATCAAAGTTTGGATGTTTTTTTCAATGCATCAGGTAATTGTGGCCTTCACTAGTGTTGGAAAAGGTGTTGTTTTTGTTTTAGATTGATTTTTTGTTTGTGGATGATCATAACAATGCAGATTTTTTAGAATGAAGCCAGATTGGATATGTTCAATAACTGTTCGAGGGTGACTGTTGAATACATTTTGTTGGGTCATATGTTTAAATTGAGTCTGTGGATTGCATCTGGTGCACTGTACTTAAACAATGTACTGCAACTTGGATGATGTCTCTTTTTTCATCAGAATTTGATGGATTTTTTGAAGCAGGTCTACTGTACCCACCATAAGTGGATTAATTTTAAACACCTTTTTTGTCTTATGGTTATTGAATTTCGTGTTGAGATCTGCTATGCTTCTAATGATTATGTTGAGATCTGCTATGCTTCTAAGTAGTGATCTGATGCAAAGTTGATGTCAGGTTTCCCATGAAAGAATGATAAGTAGGGTCAGCTTGTATAAAATTTGTCTGATGGCAGCCCTCATGCATTTTAAGTGACTGGTGATCTTCCTCCCGATCACTTGAGAGAATTCTATTTGTGGAAGTTCTACAGCTGGAGAGTTCTATTTTATTTGAATATTTGATACTATCTACAAAGACTTATTGCATTCAATAATTAACAAATGAGCTACCACCACATTTGTCAAATGAACAATGAGTTGCATGATTTTTCACTTTCGATTTTTCAGATTTCAAGCTACCAGTTAATTTTTCAGATTCAATTTTTTCAAATTTCAAGCTACCAGATTCTAAGTTGCATGATTTTTTCCGGTTTTTCTAGTTTTGATTTTTCAGATTTCAAGCTACCAGCTGATTCTTCATATTCTGATTTTTCAGATTTCAAGCTACCAGATTCTGAGTTGCATGATTTTTCAAATTCTGATTTTTTCAAGTTTTTCTAAGTTCTGATTTTTCATATTTCAAGCTACCAACTGATTTTTCAGATTCTAATTTTTCAGATTTCAAGCTACCAGATTCTGAGTTGCATGATATTTTAGATAAGTGGATTTTTTTTCAGATTTTTCAGATAAGTGGATTTTTTTAGATTCTTCAGATTTTGAATTTTCAGATTTCAAGCTACCAGATTCTTCTCATGATTTCAAAATTTTCAAGTGAACAATGAGTTACACATCCATGTGCACTATTCTGCGTGGAATCTGAAACTACCTTATCACCTAGGACATGAGTCCCCATAATGACCCTTCCTGGAAATGGAAATCAAGTAAAAAATGAGTTTGCAAACTTTTTGGATACAAAAACTTCAGGAAGAAAATCATGAAAAGAACATGGATAACAATACCAGACCATTAAATTGTATGGGTGATATATACATAATACTTCAAAAGTAGTCATAATTATCTAATCTAACAGTGCAACTAGAAGCATCCAATTAGTTTGGAGACTCCAATGTCAAAAAATGCTAGGTGATGCCTCCGACATAAAGACTAATGACATGCACTTGCAAGGCAAAGCATAAGTGTGGCACAGACTTCAGCATTTTGTACCCATTAAGTTTCCCCCACCCATTGTAGAGTCGGTGCATTATAATATATTCTAAGCACAGAAGTGTTAGTTGTGTGTGGCACATGTGGAAAATGCAAAGTGAAATGATTATGTGAAGAAAATACAATAAAAAAGGAGCTTTGATTCAAGGATCTAATTGCTATAAGTTTACACCTTCTAGTCTTTGATGCATTCAATATTCCAAATGAGACTTTTTTAAATTTAAACAAGCAAAAAAAAAACACAAATAGCTCTTGTGCCTCCCACAACAGAACAATGTCTGCATCCCATAAGACAAATAGGCACGTCCATCCTTCTGTCCACGCCACATGTACGCAATAAAGAGGAGAAGAATCGCAACCAAATATGCAAGGCCCTTTTTGCTTCGACTTCCCATGATGTGAGTCTCCATGCTTTCACTTAGACGTAATATTTCTAGGCACAACTCTTTGACTGAGTCTTTCATTTCTTCCATTTTCAGTTCAATTTGGCCTCGACTTAAAGTTGACATCGATATACATTATGGAGCAACTTCATCCTCCTTGCAATCAAATTCATAATGATATAATGAATGTTGAAGTAAAAATGTTTTGAATATTGAAGGAAAAAAAACAATAAATGAATTTGGGAAGATAGACGCCTTTAAAATCATATACTCTACCCACATGGGCATTTTGGAGCCCATTCTAAGTTTCAGAATGGAAACGAAGATTACTTGACTTATATATTCTGGACCTGAGATCTCAGACGAAGTAGATGAATTGAAGTTTAAGTACAAATACGTAACATTTATTTAAAAAATAGTGAATCTCGGATCACATACTAGAAGATGACATAGCTCAGCCTGAGGATGAGGGCTTATATTGTTTTGCCTCGGATAAGATACTCTGCAAAATCAAATTTAAGTCAAGAAAACTACAACAAAAGGAGTCTTACTTCTATATTTGTAAAGGTATGAAACAAATCAATCACGTGTATAATGGGGATCTAATGGAAACTAAAAAGATTAAAAACACAAAACCGTCCAACAATTTAGCTACCAAAGAACAACTTGCATCAAACAGTAGAACATTGGGTACAGAATTTGGGTCTTACCATGATTCAAGCTTTAAACTAAAAGCACAACTTAAATTCAATTTATGTAAAAAAAAAAAAAAAAAAGAGATGGATGAGTTTTGAATAAGTCATTTGCCAAATGATAGAACAATATGGTACAGGACGTGGGTGGGTGGGTGATTGGATTTTTTGTTCTTTTGATGTTGATATATAATACTCTTTCTGGGTTCTTCCCTTTTGTTTGTATTTTCTGTATGTGATATATTAGAGTATGTCATCTTGTTTTGATTACTTGAACATGGTCTTTCGTAATCCATCATTTGTGTTGATGTGAAAGGATATCAGGAAGGAAAATTTTACTCCAATTATGAAATGCGAATGTCCAGATGCAAAAATAAATAAATTGAAAAAAGAAGGAAAACTAGTTATCCAATTTGTTGATATAGTGGAGAAGTATTTGTTCCTCAGTAGAAATGGAACCAATGGAAATGGGTACCCCTCCCTCCAAAACCTATAGGAACACATAATATTCCCAACATCTAGGCCACCCCCTTGAACCCATCTCAAACTCAGACTCTGAATCCCACCCAACCTTTTTCCAACCTCGTCACAACCCACAAAAACAGGAAACGAGCTAGCAGAGAAAAGAAAGAGAGGAAAAAAAACAGAGAAATAAGAAAGAAAGGGTATACCCCAAAGATGGGCTCGCTGGAGAGAGAACATTTTCAACTCATCTAGTTACTGTAGTTACTCTGAAGATATCCCTTAATTGACAACAACTGAATTGAGAATGATGAGTTAAAAAGCAAGTATAGTTTCCAACACATCTAGTTACTGTAATTTGGGGCGATGGCGGAATGAGGATGAACATTTTCAACACATGGACTTTTTTTTTTTTGGGCACCCTCCTAAACCTGTTGGAACCCACAAATTTCCCTAAATCCAATCCATCCAAACCCCATCTCGAACTCAGACTCGGAGAGAGAGCGGGTAGAGAAAGAAAATAGAGGGAAAAAAAACAAAGAAAAAAAAGGAAGAAAATGCATACCTTGAAGAGACGGTCACTGGAGAGAAACGCTCGGGGTGGGAGAATGAGCACCGTCGTAGAGAAGCTATCGCGGGAAAGACTCGCTTTGGGAGGATTTGTGCCTGGCAAAAGGAATGGAGAGAGAGAGAGAAGAGGAGGAGGAGGAGGAGGAGAGCCAGCGATGGAGATAAAAAGCTCAGCCTGAGGAGAAGAGCTCTACCGTAGAGAGACAGCGTCTCCGGACAGAGGACAACGTCGCTGGAGAGAATCGGTCGCATTCATGCTGACAAAAGGAATGGAGAGAGAGAGAGAGATGGAAATGGGGGAAAGTGCAAAGTTGATGGAGAGAAAAGCTCAGGCTTGAGGAGAGGAACGTTGTCGGAGAAATGATAATCTAGCCAGAAAGAATCGATCGCGTGAGGAGGAGGACTCGTGCCTTGCAGAAGAAAATGGGTTCCAGGGCGAAATGGAGAGAAAGGGGAGCCAGTGAACGAAATGGGTTTCGGGGCGATTTCGATCTTGGGATTTGATTTTGGCCTCAGATGGAGAGTGGGGAAACGAAAATAGCTTGGGTGGGCTCCACGCATGAAGCACTTGAAATCTCTCAACATCGCGGGGCTACGCACGTGGTGACCGGATACTCAACTCAGCGTTAGCTAAGGAGAGGAGCTCCCATATATATATATACATATATTTGAGGATCTTCTTTTACTGACGTTCCTGTATGTGGACATCATGGATGTCATAGTTGGCGCTTTACAATGGGGGTTATATATATATGTGTATATATAAAGAGAGAGGTGTAAGTCCATGGGGATCCGAACCCTAGAGGGGGGGGTGAATAGGGTGAGCTTCTTTTATGACCAATTTTAAACCAATTTTAACTTCTTAAAGCAAACTAGTCACATGTGATGATAAACCATACAATATGCGGAAGCTAAACAAAACAATCACCACAAAGCAAGCACCATCACACAAGTATTTATAGTGGTTCGGCCTCAATGCCTACATCCACTACCGGCTTGTGAACCAACACCCCACCGGATTTCCACTATTTATGCTTTTCAATAGGCTAAGCAATAACCTTTACAATATGCTTTCCAAGGCTAAGCAATAACCTTTACATTGATGTTTTTCAAGGCTTAACATCAACCTATCCATTATGCTTTTATAGGCTAAGCAATAACCTCTTCAACCACAAGGTTGGTTATCTCACTAAGATAGTGTCTTTAATACACTTGATGGAGATTCAATTAAGCTCATTACATTGCCTCTTAATTAGGCGGATATGGAAGTGAAAATCTAATACACACTCACACTATGAATGCAAAGATGAAAGTATATGAAGTGTGTGTGTGTGGTCCTCAATCATTTTGAAAATGAAAGCTCATAAATGTATGCCTAAGGCTTTTGAAAATTTTAGCTCATAAAACATTTATGATTGAGGAAGTAATGCAATCACATGTTAAAAGTAACAACTTGTTAATGATATCAAAGTTACACAAGTTGTATGAAATGGATTAGCTCTAAACATGTGATGCATAGGGATGTCAATCAAATCACCAATGAAGCTCAAAACATAAAAATAGATTTGATTGAAAAGAGGGGACAAATCATATGTAATTATAAAATACAACTTGAAAAGATTTACCTATCAAAGTAAGGCAAGTTGTGAAACATTAAAACAATAATACACATATGATTTGTGAAGATGTTGAATCCAAAACATAAGATACATTTGAAAGAGATTTTCTTATGTTGGAAAAACAATAACCAAAGATTCAACAAAGTATATGAATCATGTTACATATTTCATTAACATAATCTACTTAGATTTACCAAAGATAAAGTACTACTTTGATGAATCAATGGTGATGTATCCAAAACAATAGATCTATTCAAAATATAGAACATGCTAAGGATACAACAAATCATAGATTAACATGTTACTAAAGATTTACTAATGATAAAATAAAACATGAAAACATATGATTTGTAAAGAAGTTGAATCCAAAACATAAGTTAGTTTTGAAAGAGATGTTCTTATGATGGAAAACAACAACCAAAGATTCAACCAAGTATATGGATCATGTTACATATGATTTCAAAGATTTTTCTATTAACATGATCTACTTATTTTTACCAAAGTTAAGAACTACTTGGATTGAATCATATGGTGTTGTATCCAAAACAATAAATCAATTCAAAACATAAAATATGTTAAGGACACAACACAAACATAGTTTAACATGCTAGAAATGATTTACCAAAAATAAAACAAAGCATGAAAACATATGATTAAGGAAAGTAAAGCCTACTTGGTGATTTAACTTCATTAATCCAAGCTTTAGCTTTCCTAATGCTCCCCTTCATCCCTTGGTTCTTTTCCCTTGAATATGCCTCAAAACCTCTCAAGGAGGGGCTTAAAATTCCCAACTTTTGGCAAAGGAAAGAACTCATATTTATAGCAAAAAGTTGCCAACGGCTAGTTCTCGGTCGACCTAGACACAGGCCTCGGTCGACCGAGAACACACAACGGTCATATTTTTGACCGTTGGTGCTCCCAGGCACTTTCTGCCTGCAGTGTCCTCGGTCGACCGGGACACAGGTCTCGGTCGACCGGCGACACTGCCGGGACACCAAAATTCCACTTTTGCAATTTCAAAGATTTTCTTTGTGGAACTTTATGGGCCACTAAATCAAGCTTAAAAACATGTTTTAAAACATTTAAAAACATGAAACACACAAAGCCTAAAATGATTTGAAAACTTTAAAACCAAAGGCTAGCTTGATTTGATAAACTCTTTTCTAAAAACCAATGCATCCAAGATTTAAAAACAAATCATGCATAAATAGAAACTTTTACTAATCTTAAAACCAATGCATGAATAAATCAAGATTTCAAGTTTATATAAAACAATGCATAAGTGTGTAAATCAAATGATGCTTGAATGATTAATGCATCCATCAAATTGCAATCTATAAAAACCCTAACAAGAGGGAAAGAGAGAATTTCTCAAAAACTCCCCCATCTCAAAAAGGGAGTTTCTGCTCTTATCTAATAGCCAATGATTTGTTAGTATTTTAAGAGAATCTACAAGATATCAATCTTTATAAGAAAATGTATATGAGATAATATAATATGTGTATCATTGATGGCATGTGCTACACACTTTCATTGGCTAAAAAAGGGATTTTCTTTTAAAAACGCCCGGAGAGTTTTATAGTGTCTTCTCCTAGATATATGGGGGATATTCTTGTGCATCCTTCTCTCACCATATGGTGAGGAACAAACTTAATGGGGCCCACCTAAGGACCCACTGATCATGGGCCTTGTGGGGGATCGGAAGAGACATATTGAATGAGACCATATGTCAAATTTGAGATCAATCCCATGCTTCTAACCCCTTCATCCATGCCAACAAATTTAATGACTTTATATTAAAGGAAAAAAATTTGGCCCTCAATCTAACAGTCCAATCCATTTGGATATGTGAAAATTCAATGTATCGTATACTTAAGGGGGTTCCATGTGTGTAGATGGTTCAAATGTGTTATAAAGTCAACCCTACTATGTTGTCCCTCACTATAACATGGTGAGGAAGGGATGCACATGAATATTTCCCTTTATATATATGCGCTCATCACGTTTGAGCTTTCAACGTCTTAAAAAATGATAAAAATGGATTTTGAGATGGGTTCTATAGTTTCATATTTGAATTGGGTTCTGTCCTTGGTTTCAAAATGTAGTAGCTTCTTGGTTTTACCTTTTAATTTAGGCTTTTGGTCCTTGCTCTTTGAGTAGGATTGGTGATGAATGGGGATTTTTGGTGGCATTTGAGATGGGTTTTGTGGGTTGATATCTGAAGTGGGTTCTGTGGTTGGTCACAAAATGTAGTAGCTTTTGGTTTTTCCTTTTGATGATAAGTGTTTGTTGCTTGTTCTTTGAGTTGGAATGGTGATAAATGGCAGTTTTATGTGGGATCTCAAAATGGGTTTTTAGTAGGAGATCTGAAATCGGGTATGTGTTTGGTTTCATAATGTAGTAGCTTTTGGTTTTGCCTTCCTGAGATAGATGTTTGGTGCTTGTTCTCTAAGCTAGTTGGTGATAAATAGAGTTGAGTTGGGCTTTTTTTATATGAGCTTTACATGTTTAGATCTAAAGCGGGTTCTATGCCTTGTTCTGAAATGTAATGGCTTTTGCTGAAATAGGTCTTGAATGGTTTCTCTCAACATTAGGTTGGACTTTGTTGGCATAAATGAGCAAGTACATTCTGATTTTGGTTTCAAAATGTAGTGGCTTTTACTAAAGATTGTTATGTAAAAGTGGAATATCAGTCCTATTGTCCAATTATGGAGATTATTCTTTTCACCTTTTTGTCATTTTTTATTAGGAATTTGTTTTCTCTGTTCTTTTTTGGGCAATCCATGCTTAATATTATAATGTGTTTTGATTAATAAATACATATATGCTATTTTGAATGCACCCAAAGAGAAAAAATACAAAACTGACTGGGCCAAATTTCTCATTTGTAGAATGTGCGTCATAAAGCTACTTGTCCAATTTTCATAGAATACATGATAACTAAATATATTTTTTTCAAGTAGAAATTGTCCAGTTTTCCAATTTTTCTTTCAAGTAATGAAAGCTTTGAAAAGCTCTATTATTTTCATTCATTCACTATTCTTCTTTTAAAAGATTTTTCAAGTCATGAGCTATAAGTCTAGCAAATGATGTAATAAGAATCTTGTTTACTTTATTCTATTATAAATTCTTATAATTACCCTTTTTATTTATTATGTTTATAGGTCTTTTGATGTTTATTTGGTGATCTTGTTTTTGTACGGATTGATTCATTTTATATATATACGGTTCATATTCAAAATGGATGTAGCCTTCTCATCAACAAATTATTACATTATCCGTCAATAAAGGATGTGATTACACAAAAACTGGGGATGCATTTCGATGATTTAAATGATGCATATGAATTTTTAATGGTTACGCAAAGCATGCCAGGTTTAGTGTAAGAAAAGACTCAACTCGAACTAAGAATGTGGAGATTGTTTGGAAACGATTTGTTTGTTCTAAAGAGGGTAAAACAAATGAAAAATATTGGATTGATAAGGAATTTGTTCAAAGATGTCGGATGGAAACGAGGAAAACTTGTAACGCTAGGTTGCAAGAAGCAATTAATAAAAACCTTCGATTCTGCTAATATTAGTTGCACACATCAAATGGCGATCTTTCATTCACTAGTGGGAGGTCTTGAAAATCTTGGATTTATAGATAAAGATGCTGAGAATGTTCGTAGAAATAACACAAAAAAGAAAAAGGGTTTGGATGGTCAGATGTTATTTGAACAATTTAAAAATCGCAAAGAAATGAGTTCAGAATTCATATATAACATAGAGAGAGATGGAAAAAAGAACAGAAAATGCGTGTGTTTTGGGATGACTATAATTTTAATACGTCATATGGAATTTTTGGAGATGTTGTAACATTTGACACAACATATAAGAAAAGTTGTTATGGATTGATATTTTTTTGCATTTGTAGGTTGCAATCACTATAGTCAAACAACATATTTGGCTGTGCATTCCTACCAAATGAGAAGTTTGAGTCGTTTGGGTGGTTGTTTACTAAATGGCTTAAAGCTATGTTAGGTGGTCCACCAAATTCGATTATAACAGATCAATATTCAGCCATGACAAAGGCTATTAAGAAAGTCATGCCAAACACATATCATCAGTATTGCATGTGGCACATTTTAGAAAGATTACCTTTGAAGTTAGGAGGAGTTTCTATCCACCACAATGGTTTGATTGATATGATAAAAACATGTGTTCGCAATTCTGACACGCTTGCCAATTTTGAGAGTAAATGGAGAATGATAATAGAAAAATACGATGTTGGTGAGAATGAATGATTGGCACATTTGCTCAATGTTCGCGAAATGTGGGTACCGGCATATTGAAAGCACATTTTCTTTGGAGGGACGTCCTCTACGTTGAGAAGTGAAAGCATGAATGCCTCTGTAAAAAAATAAGTAGAATACAAGAACTCATTGGTTGATTTCATATTACGTTTTAAACAGGGTGGTGCAAAGCTAAGATACCTTGAAAATAAGGAGGATCACGAGTAAAGCAATGGAAGGCCTAAACTAAAGACATGCAATCCAACGGAGAAGCAAATGGAAGAGACTTATACAAGAATGATATTTTATAAATTACAAGATGAGTTATCTTTGATCGAGAATGCAGACTCGAAAACAGATAGGTCCCTACGCGTAGACTGACCCAATTAACCTCGATGTGGGTCGACCGCGAGTATTCAATTTAACATCCGGTTCAAGAAGAGAAGTAGATGAAGGATTCCCCAATTCTCTAAGTTTTATCAATAGTTGTATTTTACCTCTCTGATCACTATTATGAAATTTCTTAGCGAGCAACTCGAACTCAGAAGTTGTGGTCAACTCAGGGGTTTCATCAACCGTAGTGGCCTCTAAATGAAGCTTCTGCCAATGGTGGTGTATACAACGAAATGGTTTGTGAGTGCATTCCCTTCTGTACTCGACAATCTCATGTACACATGGTAAACCATAGATCCGTCGAATTACACACCCACATGCCGCCGAGTCTGGACGAATATCACCAGCTCTCATTGACTCATTTAACACTATATCCAAAGCACTTCTCGATGGAAATCCTCTCAACTCACAAAACAGTGTCGGTTTGAACTTATATTGCACGGTGTTCAAACTCTTGTCAAAAGAAGCATTTATCTCCATAAAGAACAACTCAAGCAAGGCATGGATACTCTGCCAGGATGAATCAATGCTACAGTTCGATGTGCGTAGGTGTCTTTTTAATTGTGTATGTGCACTCTCAGCCTTATTCGTAGTGACATTCCCAAAGTGCATATGCCTATCCGTCCAAGCAACTATAATTTGCTCCTTATGCTTAATCAACTACGACTTTTTCACATAATCAACAGCTTGTAGATCCCCACAGAAATTCAGCTCTAATGCACTTAGAAGTTGCATGTAGTCATTTTCAGTAGGAGATACTACCAACATGTACCAAAAATAAATAAATGCATCCCATCTGTCGTTGGTCTAAAACAACTTCTTACAATTTGCCAAGATGTTCCTATAAATATGCCACCTACATAGTAAGCTTGCTGCATTTAGAAAAAAAAAAAACATTGATTGCATTCATCAACGCTAACTTTCTGTTTGTGACAATCACATGGGACAACATGCATCCATCCATTAATTCCTTAAACCTCTCCAAAGCCCAGGTATAGTTCGGCACACTCTCTGATTCAAGGTAAACAAAAGCAACAGAGAACGTCAGTTGAGTAGATGTGACATCAATAATCTCAAGCAAAGGAAGCCGATATCTATTAGTCTTGTACGTGAAATCCATTATCAAACTTTTGGAAATGCACGTAATAACTCAACAGATGATGGATGTGCCCATAATAGGTCCGTATTACATTCTGTAGTATTGTTGCTTGTGTGCCACTCAATGTAATTGTTCTCCTCCAAATGCATCATGAGTTGCTGCATTTGTGATCTACCGACCATCTCTGTCACCCTGAACTTGTGACGAGCATTGTAGATACTCTTCATCATAGTTGTATTGTGCACATCCCTTTCTTGCAATATTTGAAGGATGTTCATCGGGTTCACCAAACTCTTAGATATATCAACCAAAACGTTTATTTCTTCCTCATAAAGCCTCCCAGCAAACGAGTGCCCCTCGAGATGTTGTGCGTTTGGATGGTTATGCACTCCACAAACCACTGTTACCATCTAATCATCGTCAGTCGCCAAGTTTCGGCCCTTCAAACCAAAAGGGCAACTACACTTCTTTGTTCCCGTTGCCTTATTAGGATTTTTCTTTTCAAAGACCTTGGATGGACCCCTGTAACTACCACTTCTCTTACAAGAAAAAAACTATTCTTCGCTTCTTACCATCTCCACTAGCATATGAAGTTTTGATCATAATTACCAAGCCATGTTTCTTTTCAACATCCCTTGTCCACTGGATTAGGCCATCTCGACTTCTAAATATCGTGTTAGTGGTGAAGACATTAGTAAAATCCAAAAAGCACTCACTGGCACCAGTTGAACCAATCTCTTGAAAATATAATTACAAATTCTTAGTTTATCAATGCACGAGGCTTTACAACTGTGCAATATTATATTGCATAGTTTATAACGGCCGTGCTTAAATAGGTATGCTCGGTTTATGTAACCGTTCTATCATATATTGCTCGGTTGTATATAGCTGTGCAATATAAAAGATGCACCGCTTTAAATAACTGAGCATATCTATTAGTGGGCACGGTTCTAGAATCCCGAACAGGACGCTAGAAAAAAACCCCATAAGGAAACGAACTCAAAACATATACCTCCTCTTCATAGATCGTCAACTGCTTGTCCATAATGGAAATGCCTACTTTTAATACACAATGTGGTGCAGGGAGAAGAGTACTTCCAAGAACTTCCAATAAATTGAGGAGACTTGGGGGAACTTTCAAAAGTTAAAGAAGATTATAAGGAAGGAGATAAACAATGGAGCAATGACGAAGCAATGAATAAAAGGGAGAAAGATGAAGAAGATTAGGAGATGAGAATAGGGAAGACCGGAAAAGTCGACTACAGAAGAAACAAGGGAAGAGAATAGGAAATTGATGGTGAAGGGTGATTTCGTCATTTCACATGAGGGCATTTTGGTAATTAAAAAAATTATGGGTGTGTTCAGAAAAACCCACGATGCATTCAAAATCACCCTATTTTTAATGGAAAGCATTCTCCTACGTATTGTGCATGTACATCCGGATCACGCATGCATGAGTTTCAGAGGTGGTTTTCACCTTTGGATGTGCAATGCATAGGTGTACTTGAGAATTCTTTCCCTACATTACATGAGTAATAAATATAAATACAAAGAGTTTACATATGAACCATACGTATGTAAAACCTATTTTCATATTTCACACATAAAAAGCAAATAACTTCTTATGATAGACTTCCATAAAATCCCAATAATGATCAAACCACTCAAGTAATTAGCTCTTATTTCCCAACCTTAAATGATTGAAACTTACAGTTTGAAAACTCTTATTTGAGATTAAAAACTTAATCTAGAAGGAATAAGAAAAACGGGCCGGGCAAATTGGATAAGCCCAACTAACTATAATTGACTTATCGAGTTCAATTAGCCTGATTAAAAAAATAGATGAGTCCCATCAAGCTAACTCCATAGTTTTCAATAATCAATCCATCAAACCTATCACTACTATTCACCCCAAAATGTAAAAAGAAGAAAAAAGGAAAAAGTGGTAGGAAAGGCCTTTGTCGTGAAAATTAAAACTCTAGGGCCTTTCAAGTCCTTGGGATCTAAGGGGATTTTTTATCACAACATTTTGCCTATAAAAAACTTTCAAAACATTGGAGTAAATTGGGCCCACAAAAACACTGGGACTTTCCTTTTTTACCACATTTCCTTACATTACTCGTGGGAGTGGTTGTTCGGACCCTACGGGCATGTTTGTGTAACACTTTTCCGCGGAAAAGTTGACGATTTTCCTCGGAAAACCCATTTTTCCGGCGTTTGGTGCGGAACAATTCCGCGGAAATGCTTTCCTGCCTCGTCAGCATTTTCCTTGATAATTGTGGAAATGGGTTTCCCATGGGGGGGGTATAGGAAATGGTTTTCCTCGGAAAACTTCTCCCTCTTTTCCTCACTCTTGTCTATTTCAACTCAAAAACCCTATAACTTTTTCATTTTTTATTTCTTTATATAAATTATTATTTAATGTTAAATAAATAATATACATGTTATGTTATTTTTCTTCAAAAAATTATATCACCAAATAAGAAATTTTGATTTTCTATAAGAAATCCACAGTCGCACCAAACAACATCTGCACCAATTCAATGAGGAAACTCTTTTTACACCAAACATGAATTTCTAAATTCTACGGAAATCATTTTTCAAGGTTTTCATTTCTATAGAATTTGCTAATATGGCAATTTCCTCTTTCCGCGGAAAGGGTGTGTACACAACCGTGCCCTACAACAAACCCATAACACCGCAGCAGGCCTAATAGAGCCGCTCCTCTCTTCTTCATTGCTCCCTCAAAACCTCAAAACCTTATCTCTCTCTCTTATCTCCACACAGCTTTCCAAATTCCAAGCGCCCCACCCCGCAAAAAAAAAAAAAAAACAATGCCGAGCAACGAAGCAATGGATTCCAAGGAAGAAACCCAAGACCCAAAACCATCAGAAGAAGAGACACTCTCGTCATCTTCCTCTTCAGAATACGATTCAGACGAGTCCTCCGATTCAGGTGACTACAACAACTACAAAGCAGAAGGAGCAGAAGAAGATTCAGAGAAAGAGGAGGATGACTCGCCCGAAACAAACATCCGCAGATTCACAGAGGCCCTCCAAAGCAAGAAAGTTCGGAAGCAAATCGAAGAACAAGAACGCGAATACGTCTTCCATGAAGACCTCTTCGACTTCCCCAAAGACCCAGAAAACTGGCGGGAGGAGGATCTAATGGAGATATGGGCTGATGCTCCCGTCGAGATGACGAAGCCAGGGTGGGACCCTGTCTGGGCGGACGTGGAGGATTGGAAGATTGTGCTGAATGAGATGAAAGAAGGGCGCGATCCAGAGATTGCGCCCTTTTATGTCCCTTACCGGAAGCATTTTCCTGCGATTCCGGATAATCATTTCGATATCGCGACACCCAAGGCGGTGGTTGAGGAGATGGATCGGATTGAGGAGTTTCTGCAATGGGTTAGCTACATTTTCGCTGATGGGAGCTCGTGAGTGCTGTTTTTGTTGTTGCTGCTTTGTTTTGGTTTACATTGAAATCTTATCTTTCATGGGTTTTTGTTGTTGTTGCTTTGTTTTAGTTTTCATTGAAATCTTATCTTTCATGGGTTTTAGTTGTGTTTGGATTTACTACGAGAACTGGAATTGATTTGGGTCTTTTGGGTTTGTAATGGATAAATGATTCTATCTCTCTCTAGTCTGTTCTTTTAGGATTTTATTATTTAAACAGAATGAATGTGCTTATGTTGCTAATGCTCATATTGTTTCATGTTGTGAAGGTATGAAGGAACTGTGTGGGATGACTTGGCTCATGGGAAAGGTGTTTATGTTTCCGACGAGGGGCTAGTGAGGTTTGTTTATTTGTGATTTCTAGTTTGACTATGCAATTTAAATGCTTTTTTTTTTTTTGTCTCTGATTGGTTTTTGGATTTTTTCCCCTATCAATTCTTAGATGCACCAGTGAATACAGTTGATGTTATTACATGTGAGAGTTTCAGCTTTCAGCTCCTAGGTTCTTCAAACATGCATTTGGGCATCACTCCATGAACAACTTTGTTAAGGATATTATGATCTTGCTTTCTGTAAAAGATTAAAATTTAGTTTCATGTCTAGTTATTTACAGAAATATCAATTATTTCGTTATTTTTTTTATCAGTTCGATTTTATTTTACCAAAATTATATTCAGTAGGCATTTTCAAAAGCAGTATAAAATATAGATTCATAATTGGAGTTTAATGTAATATTTTTTAACAAATAAGCTTGGTGCTTTTGAAGCTGGGATGTAAATGGTATCAAGCTTTCAAGGGTACACTTTATTCTCTGTCTGGTTCTTTTGTTTCTAAAGATGCCTGGTCTGCTTGTAGGTATGAAGGGGAATGGCTTCAAAACAATATGGAGGGTCATGGAGTTGTAGAGGTTGATATTCCTGATGTAGAGCCTTTACCAGGTTCCAAGTAAGTTATCCTTGTACTTGTTTAATATCAGAGGCATACAGCATTAGTTAGAGCATTTGCTAATTTTGCTTGGCAGATCAAGTTTTGGAGATCCAAATCAGATGATTGGTCTACATGGAAGATGGGAGATTCCTTGATTTGTCACCAATTTGTTGATCCTAACTATTCAAATTTGCTCCTTATGAATGTGGACCACCAGAGAGAATTCTCCACTGCCTTTGGGCGTCTAGAATTGGATCTGCAAAATAATATATTAGAGAATTGTTCTATCCATTTTGTTTTTTTTTACAAGATCCTAGAGTTTTGATGGGTCTGTTAATTTGTATGAGCTCTTAAATTCTGACTTTTGTCTAGGCTGGAAGCTAAAATGCGTGCAGAAGGCAAAATCATATCACGGGATTTCTTGCCCCCGGAGGATAAAAAATGGCTAGAAATGGATATAGAAGACAGTGTTCTCTTAGCTGGTGGAGCACGTGAAATTCCATTTTATGAACACGATGCATGGATCAAGATTTTTGGGCAGAAACCGTAAGCTTTTGTCTTTTCCCTGATGGCTATTTTACTTGAAGACTTTGACTTCTGTATCTTAAAATAGTGATAAGAACGATGTTTCCATAACAGGGAAAAGGGGCGATACAGGTATGCTGGGCAGTGGAAGCACAGTCGCATGCATGGCTGTGGTGTATATGAAGTTAATGAACGCATTATATATGTAGGTCCTTGACACATGCCAACATCTCTTCCAGAAGGACATCTTTAACTTCCCACCAGATATTGAGACTCCAACAACTGATTCACAAATTTGATTGACTGAAATTTACTTGAACTTGGTTAGGTCAGGTAGACAAGAATCAATCAAGTCGAATATAATTCTACTTAATAATTAACATGGTTGATTTTTTAGCTGTATGTAATGTTCCATTATTCCTTAAAACTATACATGTGGGGCCAATTTTGGTGATTCAAAACTTATATAATGATGGGAGTTACCTGTGATAAAATTCTTCTGCTGAATGATCCTAAAATCCTTTGATTTTACCCTCGTTAAATTTGAACTGTTGGCTGTGCTAGTCTTTTGTAACCCAACCAATTAGACAGCTAGGTTTAGGGTTTGAAGGCAGACGGTCACATGTCTCATGACATGATGGGCCCAACAGATGGCTGGTTTTAGTTACCAAAGGCGACAGCACCTGTTCCATTGGTTGAAAAAAGAGGAAAACTTAACTTGATTGAGCATGATTTTACTAACTTGGTTTAATCAAACTCAGTAATGAAATGACTGAGTTTTGTGTTTTTTGATGTTGTTGGTGACTGTATATTAATGTTCCATGGTGAATATAATTTTCAAACTATAATTGCTTATCATACTTCCAGGGTGGATTCTACTTTGGAGAGCTCTTGCAGGATTCCACTGGTTGTGATGCTGATGTTTCAGCGGTATGTGTAATTTCATTTTTTTATAATGTTTTATATTGCATTTACTAAAACCTTTTTCTTTTCTCTCTGATACGATCATATCTTCCCCTTTCAGATGCATGCAGGTATAGCTGAAGTTGCTGCTGCGAAGGCTCGGATGTTTGTTAACAAGCCTGATGGAAGTACATCTCTTTCACAGTTACCTTGCCAGTCTCTTAATAGATAAAAATTTGCTATATTTAGTTCCCATGGTCATATTTTGTTAAAACTGGAAAGCCATTCATTTTAGGAAAAAGAAAAGAAAAGAAATAAAACACTGGAAAACCAAAAAATTAATAACCATGGTGGAAACTTTGGCGAGCCTTCCCTGACTATGCCTATCCGTACTTGATCCTTTTAGCGTTTTTAGAATTTGCGACATGGATAGTCAAATTTTGGGAATTTCAAGTGAGTTTCTGATCCTGACTATTTAGCTGCTGGACTGGAAAAGTCAGGCCTGGGCCTAGGCCATGGGTCTTTAGAGCCAGTCTAGAGCCAACCCAAAATGAGCTGCCATCAGTGGTCCAGGTTGGCCTAGCCCTCTTGCAACTTCTTGTAAGTTGTAACTACAAACCTTCAGAACTGTTGAGAAGGCTTCCGCATTGCGTGTGTTCTCTCTGATTCCACGTATCTGTTGTGCTACTGACAACCGTATTGACAAAATCTAGGGAATTCTTTAGAATTTTGTTAGCCGCTAGGCTGTGAAGATTCTTGAGCAATGCTTGTTTGCTCATTTTAATTGACCTTTAACTTGCATGGTGTTACTGCTGGAGGAATATTATGTGATCATTTACTTGAGATTATGCACAGTATTCATCAGCTCTTAAGCTTCATTTAGGATCTTGTCCAAACAACAGAAAATAAAACAGCGGCATTCTTTAGAAAATGGTTGAACACTAGAATGCGACGATGCATGTATATTTCAAAATGGGCAACGCAATGTGTCGTATTGTAGCCGACACTTCACTTTTTATGTGTAAAATCTGTCCTTGCCGTGTCCATGGCGTGTCCCAGCCATGGTCTTGCCGTATCTCGGCGTCATAGCTAGAGTGCGATTTTTAATCATGACATAGTACTTGATTGCTTAATTTAATTTGGTCTTTTAGCTTATACGGTGTCTACTGCTAGAGGTATATGATGCTTGACTTGGGAAAATGTATAGTATATACTATTCAACAGACTTCTCAAGCTTTGATCAGGAATTCAGCTTGTTCTGGCTGAAACATACTTGTCCTGATTTTCTTTTCTTTGAATGGCAACAGTTTTCTCACACCCAAACAGTAAGCAACTAGGAGAGCCATTCACAAAATGATTAGCTGATGCAGTCAAGGGGGTATAAGATAGATGGGCTGTTTGTCACATCCTTATGGGCTTGATTAGGTCCAATTAGACTCGATTAAGGAGTAAGGACTGATTTGGATCGAAATAAAATCCAGCACATTTAACTACAAATTTGAGACCTATCTTGAGTCCATCCTGACCATCCGAAGTTTGATTTAAGTCCCTTTTCTTGATTGGGCCTCGATTAAGATGGATCAAAAGGCCATTTGATTTTTTGAATTGATACAAATAATCAAGGGCCTGATCAGTCACTGGATCCATTAAGTTCAGGTCATCAACCATTGCATCAGACTATCCCGCTTGAAAAAGACTAGACTTTGAGTCAACTTTCGCTACTGATTGCTTCCCTTTCTGCTTTCTCTTCCGCTTTCGCTGCAAATCACGCATTGGATCCACTTGAATCTCTGACTGCACCTGAACATATGGAAATGTGTCATGGCTCAGCTTATATGATTGAATGCTACACCCTATATGACCCTGCAACTTGTTCTGTAGTAGATCTTGCCGTTGAATCCTTTAACCAGAGAGGATCATCATATTTTGTCTATGTCAACTTTGACATCTGTAAATCAAGTCCTTCATCACATGTGTAATATCTATTTCATCTGTCGTCTTCCAAAGAATATCTGTAACATCTGCACCCTCCAGTGCAACATTATTCAGATCGGCATCCTCCAAATTATTATCTGCTAAATTTATACCATCCAGTTGTTCAATTTGCTTAATAATAACAAATGGAGTTTCGTCATATTCTTGGTACTCATAAAAAATGATTTTATGATCAGCATCATTATCTCGAGATACATCAAAGATCTTATCATGGGTATTATCATCATCTTCATATAATTCCAGATTGGTGTGTCAAGTACCTCATCACGATCTTCATCCGACTCATCATCGTAAATCGGATATTCAATAATATCATCTTATGATCCATCCTCATATTAGAATAATTTTACCTTCATAGGTCGACTCATCAAAGTGAGATTAGAATAATCTTGGGGTTTGATTTGATCCAAATGTGGGGTGAAGTTCTAGACTTGCCTATGCAGATTCTGAATTTTCAGATCTCGTGGCTCATATGGGTTATGAACATTGATGCTGGACAGACCCATGGTCCCCCATGGGTCGTCGACCCGCCGATGGGCCCATCCCATCTAACTCGACCAAGCTCTTTGGGCCTAGCCCATTTATTTTCATGTTTTAGTTCATAAGAATTTTATTTTATGTTATTTACAGTTTATGTTGGATGCTTTAATTGTCGCCATCAATGTGTTTGGATGGTCCAGATTAGTTTTAGGGTTAACCTTTTATCTAATTTAAGCATTGTGATGCCTCATTTGGTTTCACAGTTAATGATTAATGAACATTTTCTTGAGTGATTTTGGGGTGTCCCAACTTCTCTCTTCTTCCTCGCTCGCAATGGGGAGTTTGACGTGGGGTCAGTTTTCAAGCGAAAGTCTAACTAACTCCTTCCACCCTCTATCTCCAGCCCCTCCGTCTCTACCTGCCCTGCATCTGGTACTCTGCTGCATCAAACACTGTCTTGAACATTATGCCTATGACCACAGACTTTGCAGGGATGCATCGGTAATGGAGAATGGAAATCAAACAATAATCAAGAGCATTTAGCTCTAATACCAATTGATGCAATCAATGTGGTTTAAGATTTGGACTGTTTGGCATAATTGATAGTTGTCAATTCTGTTCTGGTCGTCGTTCCAATTTGACCCTGTAGTGGAACGTTTCGGTGTTTCAGTATTTCGTTCCAGAAAAGACGTGATTGAAAAATGATATATATATATATATAAAAGATTACCCAAAATTGGAAAAATAGTTGAATGCTAAAATAATACTAAAAATTCATACTTACATCGCTTAACATGAAACTACACTCTACGGTTGACCACTTTCTAGTTTTCACTACATATGAATAGAAGTATGAAACCTTGGCCGGAATGAGGCGGAATTGGAGTCGGAATTGGGACCGAAACGACTGAAAATGGACTGGAACAACCGGAACGGACCTGAAACTTTTAGAAGGCCATTCCGTTTTGCCCAAGGCTAATTACGGAACGTTCCGGTCAATTCCGGCCGGAATGGAATGGATTGACAACTATGCTGTTTGGACCACTGGATCCTTATGGGCTTGATTAGATGTCCAATAAGACCCGATTAAGGACTGATTTGGTTCCCAATAAAATTCAGCACATTTCTTTTCAAATTTGGGACCGAGTCCATGTTGACCGTCCTAAGTTAGAATTGAACCCTGTTTGAAATCAATCAAAAGGCCATTCCATCAATCAAATTGATTTAAACAATGAAGGGCCTGATCAATCGCAAAATTCGTTAAATCCTAGCTATCTGCTTCTGCGCCAATAGTTCAATCAACAAACGGGGTAAAAAGCCCAATGAATCCAAGACCTAAAACACAAACTATATCACTCAAACGCAGGTAACAATCTGAAAAACGCCCTGGGCTAAAAACCATTTGGCCTCCCTTAAAACCCACTCAATTTAAGAAACAACTAAAGTACATGTATATAATTGAGCATTGCAATTTTTGCAACGTCCTATTCTCTTTTCCTTTTGATTTCTTCAACCTCTCACGCTTTCTCTCCCTTCAAACTGTCCTTAGCCATTTATCAAAAGATACCACATATCGTCCTCCCTTTACTCATGATCAATACCAATGGGGTGCCACTGTTTGAACTGAAATGGTCTAATTTCTATACAGAGGATGGTATGTGGTAAGCAACTTTGATCAAGCAAAGGTGTGGCACCACGCAGGTTAATTGGTCAAGTGGTCAGCAGCTTTGAGCACTATTTTGATGGCAGCATTGGATTGTTTCTCTTTGATTTAATGCCAATAAGTAGACACATTTATCAGGTCAATGAAGTTAATTAGTGCATGTTTGAGTGTTTCCCCAGTTAATTGGCTTGATTATTTCCCCAGCCTATGGGTATCTGATGTGGCATCAGCTACATAAGATGGGACACTTTCTTTCAACTTTGCTGTCATTGATCAATATCAGCAACTATCGATGATAATCACAAGGGTCGGAAGGGGCAGGAGTGCCGCTACTCACCTAACACACTATTTATTTATTTAATTTT
Source organism: Cinnamomum chago (assembly GCA_038049695.1). Taxonomy (NCBI): domain Eukaryota; kingdom Viridiplantae; phylum Streptophyta; class Magnoliopsida; order Laurales; family Lauraceae; genus Cinnamomum; species Cinnamomum chago. The sequence goes on from CP142457.1 coordinate 27,348,002, forward strand.
GGAATGGTAACATGTATTATATTTCAAGGAGGAAATACTAGTGGTAAAAAAGATATGAAGAAAACAAATGGCACTTTAAACTCTGACTGATCCCCAGTGATACAAAAACAGGGTTAGGAGTTATATTTAGATTCCATATGGACCACCCTACCTGAGCCAGATGCAAGGGCATGTAGCTACCATGATCAGACCTCACTGAAAAGAATGGTACAAATACTTTGGCAATCTTAAGGAACGAAACAAGAGGACCCTCAGTAGTGAAACAAGTAGGTGGCCCCTCTTAAGTTCAGAAGATACAGTAACTGCAGACTAGAGAGAGAATACATTGGAGACAATTCATTAATGTATCACTGTATGATTTATAAGCTAAACACAATGCACGGAACTTTTTAATTTTTTTTTTTTTTAACCTCAGAACTCAGCAGACAGGCTCACTCTGTCGGAATGCTATCATCTGTACTCGCACAGTCTGCACCCTTAGTTTCTCCTGATTTTGCTGGAAAAGACCTGGGTCTCAGTATCTGTCTACATTTCATGTCTAGTTCTCCTATCATCCGCCTTATTTCGTTAGACCATAAGATAGGGTCAGCATTCTTGGGTAATGAATTTTGCAATTGCATTTTCTCCTCTAGCCATTGTTCTGCTTTAGAGCATTCATTTATGACTGCATCCCTGTCACTTGTTGCCCACGATTTTATGGCCATCCTATGTTCTACAACGTGTTTCAAGAGATCTCTTGTTGCTTTAGGTCTGGCTTCATCATCTCTGAATCAATTTTCATTTGGATCCACCAGCTTGTTTAGTTCCTCCGATTTTTCGGTATACACATTTTCAGTCATCATTGCCATTGTCGCACAACCATTCCTTCGTCCTTTGCAGGCAACTAGGTACGTCTTCCTTCTCTGACTCAGTTGCAAAGCTCTGTTATGTATCAAAAAGTTTATCATGAGTCTCATCTATGAGCAATTCCAGGGCATTCCTTATTTCTTTGGTTTGCTCCATGACTCTGTCCCGATGGACCAGTTGATGCTCCTTTTCCTGTGCATCTGACAGTTCTGTCTTTGACATCCCACCATAAAGGCTCCATTTAGAATGAAATAAAGGCTTTCATGGCTTTCATTTTCTTTGGTTTGCTCCATGACTCTGTCCTGATGGGCCAGTTGAAGCTCCTTTTCCTGTGCATCTAACAGTTCCGCCTTTGACATCCCACTATGGGCTCAGTAACAGGTATTTCAAGCCTTCTAGACAGCTTTCATTTTCTTTTTCCTTCAGCTCTTAAAGATTGATCTATGGCAGAAGGTATAGCAGCTGTGTGTAAAGATTTAGACTTTGGATGGGTACTGTTTTCAGATTCAGCACCATTTGCTACACTACCTGAAGAAACTTTATAATAATCAAATAAAGGCTCCACCTCACCTGTGTGAATTAGTATCCCTACTAACTGTATTCTCTGCCTCATCTTCCATCAGTGAAGTACACTGTACAGCGACAATCCCATGGAGGTTCAACTTTGCTCTGACTTCTAACTTTATGAGGGACTTGGAAGGGTCAGCCGTAAAACAGTTAATTTTTGGAGATACACCAGTGGGTAATTCACTCTGATCGCCGTAAAATGCCTCCAACTGGAATGCACTAGTTCTGTGACAAGTAAGCGTTTTAACGCTTGGAATGAATTAGCCCTTCAGGAACAGTATGCTATTTGATAGTGTGCAAATGGGACGTTCATCAGATGTAAATCCTATTGAATAAGGAAATGAATGCTGAACCTCATAATCTCTGACCCTGAAAATTGGATGAAGCATTGTGCAGCACATCCACGAGCCACACACACCCATTCAGTATGCAACTGGGCTCTCTCTTGAACAAATTAGTCAACATTCTCGTGATAGCTGGTATTCTAGACACGGCCCCACAAGCTCAAGTGAATGAATATTATCCATGCTCGAATGTGAATCAGCCAAAGCCTTTTATAACAGGGAACAACAATCCTGTCCAACTAACCATATGAAAGCTGGTCGAACTCATCTCTCTTAATAAAACCATGAACATCTTTCTCATCATCCATCAAGCACTCAATACTAATATGCGTTTCAGCATTTGCACTCAAAACCTACTTCAACTTCTCACATGCAGCTAGGGGTCACGGCGTAACCAAGTATTTTTGCTCTTCTTTCTGTTCTTTTGACTTTTGGGTTTCTTGTTATTTTGTCTGGCTGTTTTCTTATTTTCTGTTTGTTTTGAGGTCAGTATATGTCTCTTGTACTGATTTCTTTAGTCAGTGAAAGTCATCATTCAAAAAAAAAAAAAAACCTTCTCACATGCAGCTCTAAGCCTGGTACACGCCCACACATCCATATTGTACTGCTCCTTTAATTGTGTGGTGAAGTGACTGAACAGATCCTCATCGCAATCCTTCCATCCCAAATGATCAAACACATTAGATAGACTCATCATATGGCCAGTCTGGAAAGATGCAACGCACAACTGAGTTTCCCAGTAGGCAGTGTCAACAAACACAACATTAGTTGGGCCTGAATTGGACTTGTCGGTCTTGTAAATCCCATAACCAAGCACGGTTGCAGTAGAATCATCCATCAATTTCAATGGTTTCAATCCAGCAATTGCCGCAGCATTCAAATAAGCTTGCCTCTGAAAATAAGTGAAATATGCAGGAATACCTATAATGCAATCTGACACCGATGTCTCCACGTTCTTCTCTTCTGCGTGTTTCAAGTGAGCAAAAAGCATTGCGAATATCTGAACTGGCGTGAACATATGGGTTTCACCCATTTACTGCAAATGAACCAATATCTCCCTGCCTGGACCTTCCTTCCAATGTTTCAAAGGGGAGGCACCCAAGCTCTTCCTGGACATCTGATTGGCTGAAATTTCGTCCAATCAAACTCCTCACCTGAGAGTTTGTAGATTTTGGATTCATCATCGACAATCTCCCCCGGCTGAGCCTACAGAGGCATTGCTTATTGCTGAAGGAGACCACAGCCGGGGTCTTGTGCGTCGACTCATCATTTAACAAGACGTCAATACCATGTTGCTTTGCAACTGCAATGACATCTCATTGCCAATGTCAAACCCCACGACACTCATCTTGATGTCTATTGATCATGAACTTTTTTTTTTTTTTTTGATAATAGTAAAATTTATTAATAAGAGGGAAAACCCAAAAGAATAAAGTACAGGAGGAAACTCAAAACAAACTATACATCAAAGAATAAAGAAGGACGAAGGACGAAGCACTCCTTCCTTAGCGAGGATATCAGCCGAATCATTGGCCTTACGTAACACATGATAAAGGACAGCATCCAAGTGACTCGAGATATCTTGCACTTCCTCCACCACATCAGCCAACGGCCAAGGATAAGAACAATTGCCTAAGCTCCACTGAATGGCAGAAAATGAATCTCCTTCAATGATTATTTTAGAAACTTCCATCTTACGTAGCTCACGGCAACCAACCAATAGAGCATTCATTTTAGATTCATTAGCATCTAGAGAATCTACCGGCCCAGAAAAATTCCTTACAGTAATGCCATTCTAGTCTCTAATGACACCTCCAATACCACCTCTTTCAATGGCTTGAACATAACTTCCATCGAAGTTTAATTTGAGAAAACTCTCAGGAGGACATTCCCAAGAAACACTATTTAAAAATTTAGAGACCCACCCACCTTGAAAGTGAGCTGCCCATGATCTACTTAAATCCTCCAGACACACCCCTTTAAACTCTTTTCTTAAAAACACCCACTCTGAAACAGACCAGATAATAGATGCAACAACATCCGCCACCGAATTACTCTTATTGATCATAAACTTTCAACTCCACATTCTAAAAGATCAAACTTTTTCTATAAAGCAAAAGACTCAATCCACATCACAATTAGAACATTTGAGTTCAAGAAACCCTAGATTCAGAACCATGAGCTAAACATCAGGAAATCGTCAAAATTAGAAAGAAAACACTTGTTGAAAAAACCCTAGATTTCATAACCATGAGCTAAAGCATCAGGAAATCATCAAAATTAGAAAGAAAACACTCGTTGAAAAAACCCTAGATTTCAGAACCATGAGCTAAAGCAGCAGGAAATCCTTTTGCTGAAAGGAAATCGATTGACTTTGCAGAAGAAACTGAAAGCACTGGAAAAGAAAACCAAAATGCCATGAATTTTGGGTTCAATCTACTTGCGAATAAGCCTTATACTCACAAAATTTTATGGAATTCTTCTCGAGTTTTCAGAGATAAAGAGGATTTCACAACTGCAAGCAGAAATAGAAGAAATTTGCCTTTGTTTTTGGGAAAAAAATGAATTCTGTTACAAAGAGCGCTCAAAATCGAAAAGCTTGGTTTTAACAATCACAATCGCAAAAATGTCCTTAATTTGCAGAACATCTATAGAATCCAGCTCTAATTGGATTGCACAAGAGGAATGGTTTGAGAGAAAGGAAATCAAGAGGAAGAGAGAGTGTAAAGAGACCCTAAAACCAGAAAGGATATTGCGGGAAATGAGCAGTTCTGATTCTTATTAGAGAAAATGAATGAGAGAGAGGAAGACGAATTGTTTAGTGAATATACGAAGTCGGATCAACAAAATGAAGATTGATTCCTACACGGTTACACCTCAAACCTAAACACATTTTGGAGAAAAATAAGAACAAATCTCTTGTGTCCACAGTAAGCATCTCACCTTATGCATTATTATACATCACCCCAGGCACATTAGTCTTTCATTCTGTCAAAATGTTAAATCACTGGCAATTTTGAGTACATCAGAATTCACTCTTACAACATACAATAATTCACTTTCCTCTTTGTTTTGCCTGTAGTGGTAAGAGAAGAGAGGGGTCCATATGGTGACCCTCAGCACCCCTATTTGTACGAGGAAGAGGATGCATGGATGGCACCAGGATTCGTTAACCAATTTTACGAAGTAAGCAATGGTTTTTTAATATTGTCAATTGGAACAAATATTTATATCTGTTGGCAATAAGCCTTTCTCTATGGCAGGTTCCTGATTACTGGAAGACGTATGCACATGAAGTAGATCAGGAACGTGAGATGTGGTTGAACTCCTTCTACAAAGCACCTCTTAGGCTTCCTATGCCTGCTGAGCTAGAATACTGGTGGGAGAATGGTATGAATCTCTTCATTTTTAGTAAGTTGCATGTATCAGTACCCGGTCTCACATTTAGAACCAATGATACTCATGCTGACTTTCAGTATATGCCATATTGCAAATGGTTTTAACATTTTGGCAGAATGGCACATTATCCATTCTTCTCTGAGTTTGGACTTTGGAGCATGGAATTTGGAAACTTCATTACCAGGGATGCTTCTTTTCTTCTCCTTTTTACCACAAATAGTTATCTGTGGCAGTCGGTGACTTCCATTGGTGCATGGATGCTGGCATCCGATTTCCAAACCAAACAAAAATGTGCAGTGGAATGGTCCATTTTGCCAAAGTTCTTGTAGAGATCGTGAAATTGGTTACATTTACTTGGAAAATATTCAATAATCATGAAGTTTGTTACACTAATGCACTTTATTAGTTTGTTTATGTCTGTGTGTGTGTGTGGGCTCATGATCTAGTGCAATAAGCTAAGGGTGTGACATGTTGTGATGTATGTACTTGGGTGCTCCTCTGAGGAAGTCACCCCCTCACATGCACTACCCTCTCATGAATTTACGTAAGCCCAAATTTGACATGGATCCAACTGTTACTGACCATTGGATTGAAATCCAAAAAAGATGATATATTTCTAAAGCATTAAACTTAGGGCCTTAGATCAAGGGGTTAGGATGATCTAATGGGGGTGATATTTTGCACATGCATAGGGTCTCTTCAAGACCTTTCCATCTCCCACCTCCACTGTGATTGTCATGGGCCCTGGTGAGTTCATTGCACCCATCGCACTGGATCAGCTTCCATATATGTGTGAGCGCGCAAATGTTAGAAATTTTCATATGAGAGGTTACTCTCGGTTATTGTGAGGTAAAAATTTTAGTACTTCATTGGACCTATGTATCATCAATCCAACCCGCTCACACTGACCTACCCTCCATGAGTTGGCAATAACCATAATAATACATCTGAATTATACTCACTGTTGGGTTGGATTTCATAAAAAAAAATGTTACCAGAGAAACCATTGACTTTGGGGCTCTTAAATCAATGGGGAACCAATTGTTTTTTTTTTTTTTCCTCCCAAAATCCAATCCACAATGTGACCTTGTCATCATCACACTGTCCCTCCATGATTGGCATGCATCCTACTGGGGTCCCAAAAGGGGCTTACATTTTAACCTCTCATAGAAACCATGAGAGGTGCTTCTTGGATGAAAATTGTGGTATAATAGATAGATATAAAGATCCATAGATGGATAGGCATTAGGCAAAAGGGAAGTTTTGGTGGGTATTAAGGTCCCATTGGTGGATGTAGAGAATATGACTATGGGAGAATCCCACTAGTTCGTGAAACAAGAAAAAACTAAGGTTGGAGAGTCATCTTATGGAGAATCACCACTTTTATCCGGTAGTGATTCTCCTGTATTTGAATTTCAGTGGTTCATGTAGGAGAATACCATTTTAAAATATTTTGTAAAGTAAATATTTATTAAATAGTTAAATATTAGTTCTTATTAACAAAAAAGAAATCAATGTCACATGAGAAATGGTGTATTTTCTACTCCCTTGATGAGAAAACATTTTCTTCTGCTTTTTGAAAAAGTAATACTGTTTGTAAAAAAGAAAGGAAGAAAGTAAAAACTCTTCAAATATGTTAACAATATTCAATCAAATGGTGATCTCTGGTAATATTTTCATGGTCATTGTGTAATTAATTATAGTTACAAATTTGTTCTTTTTGGCTTGTACATTTGACTCATGGTTCATCCTTATCACTAGTCCGAACCTCAGTTATTGTGAATGCCTTGTCATAATGGATGTCATAATGGATGGTTACCTGTCTTCTTGTGTTTTAGGTCACAATGGTACTCCAAAATACACTATATGGGATTGCCTCACATCCTTGTCAGCCTTAACACAAATATTTTTTTTTTTGGTTGAATCAAAAAGAAAAAAGTATATCACCTATTATGGTTTCCAATTTCTGCACTGGTTCAGCCAAGTGGAGAAGCCGAGTCTGAAAATATTTGAACGGATTGCATTTTAAGGCACTGCAAAGAATAATCTTGATACGCTTCTACGAACAATTGTATGATTATGTTTCACATTGTTTGCTTCTTCAGATGAGAGCCCCGAGTTTATTCTTATTAACAAGGAACCAGAGCCCGACCCGGACGACCCGTCAAAACTAGTATATACAGAAGATCCGCTCATTCTGCATACGCCCTCTGGACGACTGATAAATTATGTGGATGATGAGGAACATGGGGTCCGCTTATTTTGGCAGCCGCCACTCAAAGAGGGTGAAGATGTGGACCCTGAAAAGGCCGTATTCTTACCTCTTGGTTATGATGAATTCTTTGGGCGGGCTGTGCCAGGAGAAAAGAAGGAAGGGAAATTGAAGCAGTGGATAACATCACTCGAAAATAAATTAATGCCAATGTTTGATAGACTGGAAAAGTGGGGTGAAGAGAAGAAGAAACAGAGCGAAATTAAAAGCGAAATTTTCGAAATGGAGCTTGAGCTCAAGGAGGCTGAATTATGCCTCGAAGAACAAATGAAAGAGTTGGACATGTTGCTTAAGATGAAGCAGAAAGAGGAGGAGAAAAAAGCGGCAATGGGTCAGATTGATGAAGAGAATGCTTCTGCTTCTGTCGTGGAGAAACTCCTGGATTCAGATGAGGAAGAAGACGTGGAAGAGGAGGGTGAAGAGTCACCGACAAGTTTTGGCTCTGTTATTGGAGGGGAAGAAAAGAAAGACACGACAAAGGGTGATAAGAATGGAAAGAGTCCCGGGATGTCTCCATTTGCTGCTACTTCATTGTCGTTTGCTGGCAATATCTCTTTGTTGGTGAGTTACTCTTCTCATGACTAGAGCCGCTGCTGCTTCTTTTTGGAGCTACCATAGTTTTGTTCTCAAGTCTTGGTCAACTTAGTTGTCAGATGACCTGTAAGTTTGAAAAAACTTGGGTTGCATTTGGTTCCTTGCCGTTTGACTGCAGAGAAAATTCTCCCTGTTTTCATCATCTCTTACTGATGGAAGCCCCAATATTTGGAGTGTTCATGGGCTGGGCCAAACCAGGCCCAAGTTGTTTTGGGTTGGGTTTGGACATATAAACTGGGCCCAATTAGTATTTGGGATGGGCTTGGATTAAGCGATGGCCCAAAGCCAGCCCGCATAATGAGTGCTAGTAATTTGCAGATATTTTCCAAACGAGTGGTAGAAAGCTCGGTTCTGCCTAACCCGACCTGTCCCAATTGACTAGAGGGGCTGGCTTGGGCCTCACTTTTATGACCTGTGTTGGGCTCGGGCCAATCTTTCTAAGTTGGAACGGGCCTGGATATGCCCAGCCCTGCCCATGAACACCCTTAACCAATATCAGGTGAGTTTTTCTTTGGTTCTAGAAAGTGGTGCAGCCAAATGCAACTGCTGTTTTTTACCTGCCCACGTGTATGTGACTGTGTGTGCATGCAACTGCTGTTTTGTGTGTGTATTCCCCCCACACATGGCCCGACCCATAATCAAACATCCCGACCCATGTTCAACCATCCAGACTGTTGTTTTGACGGGTCCATTAATGACATACTAAGAATCTGATTGGAAAATATTTTAACTACCCATTCTTTGGCCTCTCTTCTGTACTGCTGTATCTGGTACACCATCTTTGTAGGCCGTTGATGGGCATCCTACATTCGTACTGGATCCTGATCACGTCAACAGTCGGGATAACTTAATTTACAATTTACACAGAATGGAGAGGGATCAAAATATCATTTGGTTGCTTGACTGCATGAACTAATTGTCTACTCAGTCTTTAGCAATAGCGCGCCATGTTGGATTTCACCAAAAGTGTCTGTGAAAAGATTTGGATGTAATTCATTTTTCTGTAGGATTCCTTTATTATCTTTTTGGACTCACTTTTTTATTTTATTTTATTTTGTGGTTCCGTTCAATCTGCAGGAATCCTTTCTTTCATGGAAGAACGGAAGAAAATGGCCTGTAACCGCAAAGCATTGCGATCATTCGAGTCTCAAAAGTTCTGCGGGTCCTGAAACAGTGAATTTTTTGCATTTTCCTCATTCAGTTGGCCCACAAGCAAGTTTGAGAGCAGCTCAAGCACGACGTAGGTATCATAGGGTAAATGGTAGGCTCTCTCAATTGCATTCGCTTGCTCGGATCTTGTGTAGTTCTCAATCTTCAATGAGGATGAAGAGAAGTTCAAGCGTGGAAAGATCACGAGGCCGTCGTGGCGGGGTGAAAAATCATCTCAACATTCTATCAATGCATGTACCTATTCCTCATTTGGAGTCTTGCGTTGATGCTTTTACTTAGCAAGCTTGTTTTGAAGCAAGTAAAAGGCAAATTGAGGGAGAAAGGTTTATTTATTTAGGGAAATCCAGTATTCCAAGATTTTAGTTGTCTCAAGAGGAGAAATTTTCTCAGTGCTGCTATTTTTTCCATGGAACTTTTTAGAGGGCCTGGTCTTCATTGGTGATTTGTTCTTCAAAAGAGCTCCTATTGTCTGTAACTTATCTGACGGTTGCTATTTTTGAACTCTTCTAGGCCTTGTCCAGAACTTTTAGAAAGTCTTTTCACTGCTATTTGTTGTCCTCCTGGTAGCTTGCCCTGTAGAATAGTAGGGAGAATAGCCAAATGGGTAACTGTTTTTTATTTGAATTAAGGCATACAAACACTCCATGCATGTTGATTTCCAATTAACTTCAAGAATATGGCCATATATGGAGGCCCCAACACATGCCCACTCTGTAGATGCTGAAGCCTAGCCTAGGCATGAGTGGGTAGTTCATGAAATAAATTGATGGCTGAAGAATGGCTTGGTCTATGGTCCCAAGTTTAATTAGAGGCCAATTGGCTAGGGTGAAGTAAGCTAAAAAAACAGAGCATTTGTATTTGGGCCTGAAATTTAGGGCCACATGGGCATTGCTGCTTCAGTTCAATCCACAAGCCTGGCCCTTATAGAAAACATTGGGCTGGAGGTCTAGGCCTACTATGAATCAACCTTTATTATTTTCCACTTAAATAAACAAAGGAATGCTACCTTGTAAACAATACCAAATCCTCCTTCTCCAAGCTTATTTGCATCCGTAAAGTTGTTGGTTGCAATTGCTACAACGCTAAAACCAAATAATGGAAGCTCTGAGCCTGCTGTTCCCTTCACACCATCATTCAATGTGTTGCTCCTATCTGAAGAGTCATTGGGTGCTTTTACCCTATTATAAATCCCTTCTTTGTTGTTGTTCCCCACTTTGTTGTTGTGAATGTTATGCTCCTGACGCTCTGATTGATATGATAAAAAGAACATTAGTAAGAACGGTAAAAAGGAAAGAGGCCCATTTACATAGCATGACCTAAATGTACAGGAACAGTTTCAACCCAAAGGTCCACAAGTTGGGCCAGTCCAATAGGCACCAACATTGTGATTTTTTTCCTTATTTATTGATTATTGTCTTTTTAGTGTGGTGGGGAGTTGAAGTTTAGATTTTTACTGGTGCAAGGAAAATAGCAGCAGCAGAGAAACACTATGCTAAGGGATGTAAGCATGACAAGCTACTCACAAGCTACCATAGTATAATGCAGAGACAGTAATCTCATGCCATTTCATTCTTCTAAAAGAGGAAGTGTCAAAACAGCTTTGCCTCCCTCTTTTGGTCAAGTATCCTTCATAAACTACCATTGCGAATTTCTTAACAAATCACTTTTAAACTGACCCTTTGTTACCTCCATGCTAAATCTTGCAGCATTTGGGGTGCAGTCTGAGGTGGCGGGACATGGAAAGGTCTTTTCATGGATAAGGGTCAACCAAAAAACTGCTTCTTTGAGATTCACTTCAATTTATCTGTCACGGCTCAAATTCCAAAAATACAAATCCACCATTTGGACCATGAGATTCAGTAAAATATGCAAAATTATGAGTGTGGTCAAATCATTTTGTAGCAGAATTTTTTTAAACCGTTCATCAAGATAAAGAGTACAAGTCCTTTAAGACTAATTCAAACCATTTAATTACCCCAATCAAACCATAATTCCAAAGCAGTCAAAGCAATCTAATTTATTACAAAACCTTGTCTTCTAATGAAACAAACAAGCTAAATAAATATAGTCTATTCACTCCCGCAGAAGTCAAATCCTATTTGTGTCCCTTCCTTGCCCTCAAGTTCATCATCTGCGTTGGTAGTTTCCTTGGTTATCTAAAAAATGGACCATTATTAGTGTAAGAACAGAGTGAACTCAGTAGATAGGGTACATAAGTTTGAACTGCACATGTAAATAACAGTCATACTTTTTGTATCATGATATCAGAAGATTGGTGGTAAACATTGAGTGCAGGCAGCACATGACAATAACTTGAATATGAAAAATGCATATGCGTCTTAAAGATCAATGCGTCAAAACATGAATAATAAGACATGATCATGTCTATGTATTATAATAATTCAATTTCAATCACAATATGAAAACTTCAACATCAAGTAGCACATCAATCCCACGTGCTTCCTCCAACTAGAAAAAGATCAACGCATTTTACCCGTGTAGCCAGGGTCAACTGGTATTGCAGATTGAACTTCATCTTATAACTTAATTTTTCTCAAGGAAAAAAAAAAAAAAACCAACAAAAGAGCTGAGATCCACTAGAAAACCAAGAAAGGAGCAACACAAGACTAAACTATGCATCAAAAGAAAGAAAAGAGTGAAAAACTCTTTCCCTTGTATGACCATTCATCAAAACATTAGCCTCTCATCATATAATGTTACCAAATTATGTAACAACTATATACCTACCTTTAGAGCTTTAAACACAATTAGAAATCAAATTAGGGCTTCTAGGTTAGAATCCAAGCTTTTCCCTAACTATCCCTAACTTTCTCTCTAAAATTGGGTGTGGGACCCAATAGATGTAAGATATAAAGTTGGTTGAATGTTTTCCTTGAACTAAAATTATAACACATGTCATAACAAGAGTTTTTTTTGCAACACATGTCATGCAAATACAATTAATTCACAACACAACACATGTCATGCTGCTATTTACCAAGTGGAAATAGGGGACACAACACTTTTTAATATTTGGTATGATTAATTTAATTGCTTTCTTTAGATTTATTTATTACTAACTAAAGCCCACATGCTTAATTAAACTTTCTTAATTAATTATTTGCGATCTAATGAGTGTACTTTATATTTTTAAGAATCACTAAAACCCCTTATAACCTCTCCAAGTCACAAATAAGTTCCTATATAGCACTAAACATGACAAGACGACCATATTGGTTTTTGAGCTACTTGGTATGTGTCCCAAAGTTGCTCCACACTATTTTTATCATTTTCTTTTTCTAACTTTCTAATTCTATTTATTTATTTGATAATTCGGTTCACAATAGAAATTAATTTAATTTTGACTCAAGAGGGTCCCAAGGGTGCAATTTCTGGGATTGGGTCTTTACACTAACGGTGGTTAAAGGTTTGATAAGAGTGAAATCGGGGTTGATGCCAAATTATGGGGGGATGAGAGAGTGAAAGGGCCTACATTGATCAAAGGTGGGTCCAAGTGGGCCCAATAGAGTTGGACTGCATGAATAGTTGCTCGTAGGAGAGTATTTCTCCAATTGACGTACTTTATTTTTAAATTATTTATTAACAATGAACCAAAATGTAAGGTAAAAAAGTGAGAAGAGAGTGATCAAGGAGAAATGTTCTCCTACGAGCAACCTTAAATGCAGTATGACTTAGTAGGGCCCACTTAGGCCCACCTTTAGTTGTTGAAGGTCATTTCACACTTTCATTCCCCAATGATATGACACCAACCCCAATTTCATTTGTCCGTTTATGTTAGTTATTACCAGGTTGATTGAAAATATATATGTTACACATTTTAAATGAATAATTAGGCAATCAAATGATTAATAACATGTTGTAATTTTTATTTTTCTCATTTGAATATGTTTTAAAAATCATGATCAATTTGTCAATTGGGGATACTCTAGTTGGAGCTTTCACTAAGACAAGTTATTTTGATCAATGCATTATAATCTATCCATTCTTTAACCCCTTTGATTGTATGACTGCTACTATCCATTGGCTCAATTTCTTTCTTTATAGTCCATCATACAAAATCTGCTAAATTAATATAGTCAAATGACTTATGCCACATATATAGTGGAGTTGCTTTAGTCCATACATCATGCAAGAAATCATTGTACAATGTAATCAAGTGTTAAAAATGTAAATTGACTCCTTTTATTTTCTTTGTTTAATGTTCCTTTCAAAATACATGCTCAATCTTATATTCTTATTGGTGGAGATACTTCCATTGGTGTTTTCATTCATATAAGTTAGTTTGATTCAGATCTAGGTGCGGATTTTACACGGTCCTTAACTCCTAAATTTGACCTTCTTGGATAAAAAGCCTACATGAATGAAAGCTTTAGTCCATACATCATGCAAGAAATCATTGTACAATGTAATCAAGTGTTAAAAATGTAAATTGACTCCTTTTATTTTCTTAGTTTAATGTTCCTTGCAAAATACATGCTCAATCTTATATTCTTATTAGTGGAGATACTTCCATTTGTGTTTTCATTCATATAAGTTAGTTTGATTCAGATCTAGGTGCGGATTTTACACGGTCCTTAACTCCTAAATTTGACCTTCTTGGATAAAAAGCCTAATTCTTCACCTATTAAATACCTGAACCTAAATAATGCTTGAGCCCATACCATCTGTTTTTATTATTTAAATGCTTGATCATTTTTGTAAAATGTGCAATTTTTTATCATTTAATTCTTAATCATTAAAATGTGTAACATATCTTTTGTTATTTGATTGATTAATCATTCGTTTAAAATGTGTAACCTCTTTTTTTTTTTTTTAATAGCTTAAATATTTTTTCTGATCATTTATAATGGAATGATGATTTTGACCAGTTTCGACGTTAAGCTGTGGGGCCATTGTTAGTTATTAAAAATCGCATCGAACCTACCTTTAGGAAGTAGAATAAGGGGCTCATCTTCAGGGATTATGTCATACATTGAGGTCCATCTTTCAAAATTGTAGTATTGGATGCACCTTAGAATTTATAACTTGAAACCTACATTCAAGAATTACAACATGGGGGCCATGCTTACGAGAATTACAATGTGGGAAACTTTTTGTGAATGTGAATTTGGTCCCACTATTACAAATTATACAATGACCACCTTTAAAAATTATAATGTGGCCTCACCTTTAGGAATCATAGTATATGGGAGCTACCTTTATATCATGGAGAGTTTCTAGTATTGAAAAGGGTATTGTTAAGAAACAAAGGAGGGGGGTTTTGAAAAGAAAAAAAAAGTTAAATGAGCGTGCTTTGAAATAAGTAAAAAATGGTTTTTTTTCAATCTCGTTCCTGAAATCTGATTTGGCGTTATGTGATTTGGTAGAAAAAGAGGCTGCGTTGAAGCCTCCCCATCCGAGCCTTTCTGTTTTATGGGCAAGCTCCGGTGTAGCATTGCTACACTATATTATAGTGTAACAACGTTCTTTATCCAATAAGGATAGTCCATGTCAGGTCTTGCACAGAGGAATTTGAAATGTGAAATCACATTTCATTTGCATTCACAAAGTCACATTGATTTCTTATAAACTAACCTTTTTTAAGCACTTCCCAACTATTCTTATATTCTTTCATTTATTTATGAAAATATCCTTTTGCTAGCATTTTCCAAAATTACACTTATAAACTTAATAGCATGATACCTTTTGAAAAAATTTCTACTACTGTCCCTTTCTTAAAAACAAGGGAAAAAAAAATCAACAGTTATCATTGTGAGCCAATCAATCCATCGTTCACTTTGAGAATAATAAACATACTAGCACAACCACCCGTGTTGAGCATGATTGCATTATAAATTGAAAACTCTTACATAAAAAAGATTATGTGGAATACCTCTTTCTGTCCTTTAATTAAGTTGCATAAATGAAAAAAAAAAAAAAAAGGACAGAAAGGGAGTAAAAGAGATTTGGTGGAGCAAGAGACTTAAAAAAGGAAGAAGTAGAGTTAAATTGGAGTAAATGGTGGTTTTCTCCAAATCACAAATAAGTCCCTACATTGCACTAAACGTGACCGACCGACCATGCTGGTTTTTGAGCTATTTGGTTTGTGTCCCAAAGTTGCTCCACATTATTTTTATCATTTTCTTTTTCTGACTTTATAATTCTATTTATTTATTTGATAATTCGATTTGCAATAGAAATTAAATATTAATTCAATTTTGACTCAAGTTGGGTCTTTACACTAGTGGTGGATAAAAGCTTGATAAGAGTGAAATTGGGGTTGGTGCAAGATTATGGGGGATGAAAGAGTGAAATTGGGGTTGGTGCAAGATTATGGGGGATGAAAGAGTGAAAGGGCCTACATTGATTAAAGGTGGGCCTAAGTGGGCCCCACAGAATTGGACTGCATAAATAGTTGCTCATGGGAGAACATTTCTCAAATCGACATACTTTGTTTTTTAATTATTTATTAGCAATGCACAAAAATGTAAGGTAATAAAGTGAAAAGAGAGTGATTCTGGGAGGAATGTTCTCCTACGAGCAACCATATATGCAGTCCAACTTAATGAGGCCCACTTAGGCTCACCTTTAATCATTGTAGGTCATTTCACACTCTCATTCCCCAATGATTTGGCACTAACCCCAATTTCAATTGATGTTTATGTTAGTTATAAGTTATAACCAGTGGCAGACCCAAGAATTTTGTTTGGGTGGGATGGACGATTTTTCCAACATAGGTTAAGAATATGATTTTCAGCAATTTTTCTCTTTTTATAAGGAATCCTACTGCTGGCACTGATCAATTCATAAATAAGCTTATGAACTAAACACGCAAGTCCTAATTCCTCAAGAAATCAAGACATCAATTAGCAACCTTACTACAATAATAATAAAAAAAAATTGAGTTGAAATATATAATAGGTAGATTAAAGTTTAGAATTTTTCCATTACAATACTTGTCTCTACTTAGGCATTATAGATCTAATAGCACATTATCATTCATTGTAGCAATAAATGTCATTCAATAAATGACTTTTTTTATTGAATTGAATTAGATTAAAGAAGAATTATGTATTGAGAATGATGATGGTCATTTGGTCAAGATTATGTAGGATGGTAAAAAATCAATTGGAGTTGATTTCAAAATGAAATAAGTCTCTTCCATTATATATAATAGGTTTATGCCCATGAGTTTCATATGGGTATACCCAAATGTTAGGGTTATCATTTGTTGTAATTTGATTTGATGCATTCACACTTTCATGATAGCTTGATCTCTCATTTTCTCATATGTTTTAATCTTTGTTTCTTGAGAATCTTTATGCATTTTTCTTCAAGTTTTCATGTTTGGCGTCTTGTTTTTAAGACTTGACTTTTATGCATGTTTTGAGCTTTACAAGTTAGCTTCAAAAGCTTTATCAATTGAAAATTTGAAAATTCGTGTATAAACATGTTTTGAATCAAATTTTGAAACTCTATTTTAAACATGTTCATCACAATTCAAGTCTAGTTTTCCATGGCCAATATTCCCTTTCTGAGAATCATCTTAAAATAAAAAAAACCTTGAAAAAATTTGGTTAACCGACACTCAATTCAATCAACCCTCCATTACAATAGCTAGAAGTTGAAAATGTTCATTTTTGCAAATCGGTAACCTGTCGGTCAACCGTTGGTTAACCGATATGAGTTCGGTTAACCAACATGTGGAAGTTTGGTGAACCGAATTCAAATTTTATGATAGTTGGAGTTTAGTTAACTGAACTGTAAGTGAGTTAACTGACCAGATAGCGGTTGAAATCCTTTTTACTATATATTTGAGTCTCTTTCTTGGGATTTGTGGCAACACTTTTAAGGGCTAAGGAAGGAGGAACACCTAGGCTAGGCTAGAGGAAGGCTTAGAGGTTAATCCATGGTTTTCAACCTTAGATTCTTCAAATTAGTTTGCTCCATTTTCTCAAAATTAATTCATGCTATGTTTTCAATCTTTGTTTTATTTAATGGCATAATTAAATATTTGTTTAACTTGTTCAAATGTTATTTGCATAACATGCTTAGGACCTTAAACATGCTTAATAATATTTTTTTGATATTTGACTTGGTTTACACATTTTGTTAATTTCTTATTTTGAACAAACTTGCTAAACTTAAGTTGCATTTTCCAAAACTAGTTTATGCGTGCATCATTTAATTTCTCTATCTCACATTTATGGGCTTCATCTTTGCATCATTAATGAGCATTCAATTTCAAAAAGGGATAGAGAGTTTCATGTATATGGATCATCTATAGATCTTTGTGATCATTATGCATATGCCTTGAATTGAGTTTACACTTTTTTATCAGCCTATGTTAAAAGGCACAAAAATTGTACTCAAATGTATCTCTCTTAATGTATTGATAGACACAATTTAGAGAGAGAATCTTCATTGTTGAAGAGGTTATTGCTAAGCCTTGGAAAAGCATGGGTGGCTGTAAAGATTATTCCTAAACCTTGAAAAGCATAAGAGTGGTTTGTAAGGTTAGAGGTGGATCTAAAACCTCAAATTGAGATAGTGAAAAATCCGGTAGGAAAACCGAAAGTAGATGTAGGCATGTTAGCCGAACCATTATAATTTCTTGTATTATGGTAGATGATCCCATATTCTCAATTTATGTTTATAGTTGATGATCATGCTTATAAATGATATAATTGATGTTTATATTACATGTTCAATTACATCTTAGAAACATCTTTTGTATTCAATTTAACAGAACATCACCAAAGCATAATTGGCAATTGGATTTTTAATTTGGTCTAGTTTTTGAGCTCACCTTATTCAAACCCCCCTATGGTTTTGGATCTCAGACTTTCACCAAATGCCAAAATATATAAATTTTATGCTTTTATATTTTGGAAAGACTTTACAAAAAAGACGTTTTGGAAAGGTGAGCGCACTCCTTAGGCCGTTGGATGGTACATGTGACGAGATGTTGCATCCCATCCAACGACCAAGTGTGCCTCCACGTGTGCGATTGAGAGCACAGTTGAGGGCGCCCGACTCAAATGTTCCATATCCTATATCCATGGATCTAGATCTGGATATGAATTTCTTCTATATTCAAAAATAGGTTTCATACATGCTTCATTCAAAACTGGAGACTTTAGATACTCTGATAGGATCCCAGTATTGTATTAGTTGATATTCAACAAAATGAAAGAAAAAAAGATGAAGAGATAGGAAGATGACCCTTTAGAGTAGAATTAGACTCAACTAGTATTTTATTTAAATAAGCAAAATAGTAAATGCTGCAAGGCTAGATAATTAAGTCTAGCATGATTCTTGGAAGGCTAGTGAATGCTCCTACATCATTTTTGCATGTGTACTGAATACTCTTGCATAATCCTAGCATATATAATAAATGCTAGATAATTGGTATCTATCATACTCGATACCCATTCGCAACTCTCGTTCAGATAATTGTGACTGATTTGGTGGAAGAGTAGGGTATATATTTAATTTGCCTTTCAAAGGAAGGAAGTTGTATTTTTTATGGTTGAGATTTCCCCATTTTTCTGTTTAACTTGGATTTTTATGTTTTCATTCTAATGGAATGAGAAATTATCATAGGCTTGGAGTTTCCTTGGAGATACTTCTGTTTGACTAGGGGCTCACCTTTACTCGATTTACATCATTCATATCACATTCCCCCAATAATTGTGTATGGGTGTGCAAGTTACAATCCTATCAAATTGATATACTGTTGCATGGATCAATGTGATGAAATATTATGAGATCAATTATTGATTTAAGCTATCATTTTTCAGACATTGATAAATGGCCTGGATCAAGATGAATGTGGCCCAAGTGGTTCAATGAATATGAAAAAACCCCATTTGGATGTAGGCATAGGATTACCGCTCAACAGAAATCATGCAATAATCTCACCAGAGTTTGAAAATTGGAAGGATATGTTCATCTTTTCTATTCATTAGGTGGCCACACATAAAACTTAAATAGGCATCTGTAACTTCTGTGATGTATAAAGGAGGACCAAACTCTCTGCTTGTAGTGAATAACAGTCATGGACGGCAGCTTATCACATTGGGCCCATCCAGGTGCAGAATAGAACTTGCCCAACCCAGGTCCTTAATTTAAAAATGCGACCCACATCTAGTAATCAAGATTCCAAAAAATATGGAAATTGGTCCCAGCCGTGTAACTTCTATGGTCAGATCAACTGGGTCACATTGAGGGGCTAGGTCAGGCTGAAGACAAATCCGTCCTTTAACTTAATACCTTATTTGAAAATTCTCTCTTCGCTCTTCGTGCTTCGTGCCTGCAGAAGATGAAAAGGAGTTCGACTCTCTCCTCTCGATGATGGAGCCGCCGCTGGCAACAACGACTGCGACGACGGAGTTTTGCTGAGGCGAAGAGGGATCTATCTGTTCTCAGGTTCACGGTACCCATCCATCCCCTTCTTCTCTCTGTTTTTTTTTTTTTTTTTTTGTTCTTTGGGCCTGGCGAAATCAGGGAGCAGTAGGAGACTTTGGGGTTTTGTGATTCCTTTTGGTTGTGGGGAGGTGTCGGTTGGTTTGGGGTTTTGGGGTCTTTTGGGATTTTTGGGTTCTGGGGCTTTTCTGGGTCTGGGATTTCAAAAATCTTGTTGGGGGGGGGGGGGGGGGGGGGGGGTGGTTCTTGAGATGGGTTTGGGGTGTGATTTGGGGCTTTGGCAGGGGCTGGGTGATGAGAATGGGGTCTTGAGAGTTTGGTTTCAGTTTGGGTTAATGGGAATTAGGATTTTACCACGGAAGGATGGAGATGAGAATCTGCTTCATTTTGGGTGCTGCCCAATTCGGATTAGGTTCGAATTGGGTTAAGATTTTGATTTCGGGATTTGGGAAATAGGGTTGTGGTTGGTCATTTGACGGTTGGTTTGTGTTATTGTAATTCTCTGTGAAGGATTTCGAGGTGATTTTCTCCCCTGTATTGTTATGAACCTAACCACCAATTGGTGCAGCCCCGTAACCTCGATCGTACTGTAGACGAATCTCAAGGATGAGATTGACCGAATCCAAAGGATTCCAGCCCTAGGGCACAAGACAAGCCATAACACTCAAGAGAAATAACTCACGATAATTTTATTAATTGAATAAGCATGAACACGACAATAAGGAGCTTCTCTATATGTGGAGTATAGAGCAGTATTGTTCCTAAATAAGCAATAAATGAAATATCTAATCCTAATCAACATTAGAAAGGAAATCTTCTGAACCAATTAAGCAATGGGGTCCATCAAGGCTTGCGGGTCTTGTTCTTGGATTGTGAACGAATAGCATCACCAATACACCGAAAGCCCCAGGAATGAAGGAACACGTAGAATCAAGTATTATAACTACTAGCATTCAAAGCCCGTGCGATGCACGGTTTAATTTCATGCATATTGAATGGTTATTTAGAATTATTATTTTAATTAATTACTAATCAATATGGAGAAGAAAATGTGTGAAGACAACATATGCACAAGAACATATTAAACTTACACCTCTCACCAAGTTAATTTGGCTAAGAAATCTCTAAATATGAAGTCCTAAATTTATCTCTCTTTGTTGCCGAACCATTAGATAAATTTGCATGGATAATGAAAATCATTTAGTAAATTGTTGAACTTAAGTTTGTAATATTCTTAACATATGCATATATAAGGTCTCTTAAATATCCAAGAACTACAATGCTAATTAGGATGACATGATATAATAAAAGAAGTAAGCAGTTCATGTCCAGTACAACCATGAATTCCTAAGCACAATTAAGCAATCAACAAAGGATAGATATTATAGTTTACATGTCCAATTCTAGGCCCATTTATTAGAGTACAACCATGAAGTGCATATTTATATTTTTATCCGAAAACAGGTAACTAAAGAGGCTAAACGGTGAAGATGTGGATCATGCTTGTGTTAATTTCGTGAGACTTCCTTGGTGAATCCTTTTCAAGTGTATGCACTACATCTTGCTCTTTCGTTTTCCTGCTTAGTTTTTTGGTAAATGATTAAACAACAACAGTAATTAAATGGCATGTTATGAAAGGTTAATAAAGCTTTAAAAACTTTGATCGTAAATGCTTTTAAAATTTTCAATGAATGATTTAAAATATATATTTATATATATAAATCATTAAATATTTTCTTCTACATTGTTGTCATTTTTACCTCAATAATTTTCTAGTGTTATAGGTCAGTCACCCAAGGTAGCTTTTGAATCTTCCATTATTGTTTCTCACAAACGTGCCTCAAATTATGATATTGACTCTTGAAAAAAAAATTAGAAAAATCTTATTTGGAATCTCGGCAAATATATATATCAATCTTTGGGATATAAGTAGTTGTTAGATTATCTTACCTTCTTCGTCTTTGATTTTGCCATCTATTTTCTTCAGCATAATTTGGCTTTCACTTTTAAATTCAATTTTTTCCACATTGGATACAGGTAGCCCCCTTACCATTGAATTTTTGTTCGTGTCCCTAATAACTTTAACAGTAAATACATATTGGGTCCAAAGTGCATACCTTATTTCTTCTGCTAGCAACTCATACCAACTTTCCTATGCATGAGAAGAAATTGTTGGGCATAAGTTGGAATTTGTTCAGATGAATTTATTTCTAGTACAAGTTTAAGTAATTAGTAAAATTTACCTTCTTTACCATGTTTCCAACAGATGTCGACGTTGTGTAACAATTTAAGAATGGAAACAACATTATATGATGTGCAAATTCAGTCCGCAAAAATAATAAATAGAAATGCACATACCTGTACAACAGTAAAGACATGAATGCAGATTCCCTAATACCCAAACTACTTCTTATTTATGATTTATTCTCCTTGTATGAACATAGAAATAATATAAGGGCACGAGCATAGGAGTTTGTATGAAAGCTTAGTGGCCAGATTCAAATTGGGTCTATGCTTGACCGATCAAAACCTTGGTGTGATCTACCCTGTCCCAGTTCAAGTTTGGGTCCACTCATGTCTAATGTATAACTATATAAGGCAAAGAAGTAGCTGCTGAAATTTAAAAGCCCAATTATCCCCCTATTCATACGGTTGGCTGGTACACCCTATATGAAGTATATCCATATTTTCTTTCCTCTCATCTCTGTTAGTTTGCATACATATAGGCCAAAGCATACTCCACATACACGTTTCCATTAAAACCAATCTCAACAACAACATGGCATCTTCTCTCATGCTCTAAATCGAGGGCTTATCCTTGGAGCTCACTTCTTGCACAAGTTCTAATCACGGTAATCTGCAAGATTGAGTTCTTCTCATTCATATTCACAAACAAATGGCCTGAATCTTGCAAATTACCAGATTTTTCATACACACCCAATGATAGGATTACATGAATAGACAATTCTAGGAAGCTTTTTGTCGAAGACCTTGTGAGCATGATCAATACAGGTTTATGTATAGATTGCAGTTTATGTATAGAGTGCACTGATATAGATTTCTCCTCAAATAACACACCTTAAAAAACCATTGTTCCCAGACTCCTCAACAACAGATTACTATGTAACTCAGTCCCATGAAGGATGAACAAAGTCATAGTGAGCATCACCAATATCAAGTGGTAATACAAAAGTGCCCCAAAGGCTTAATGTATATGGATTATATGAAGTAAAGGTATCTGGGGATGGCAACTGTCAGTTTCGTGTCCTTTCAGATGAAATGTGCAAGTCACCAGAGCATCACAAGTACATGCGAAAAGAAATAGTGAAACAGCTTAAACAATTCCGTTCTTTGTTTGAAGGTTATGTTCCCATGTTGTACAAAAGTTATTGCAAGAAAATGGAAAAATCTGGGAAATGGGGAGATTATCTTATTTAATTTCGGTACACCTGCTTTGTTGAAATTATTCTACGGGATGAGGCTCCACAGCGTGAACTTTGGCTGAGTTTTCTGAAGTAATTACAATTCACCCTATGAGATCCAAGGTTGATTCAAGAAAGAAACACTGGTTGTTTTAGCAGTCTGTAACTTTTGGTTGATGCTTTCAATGGGAAACCTGAATTCTCTATTATAAAAAAAAAGTATGCGATCAATGGAGATTCCATGAAGAAAGGTGTTGGTCTGAGTCGGAAACTTGATTCATCTTATTTTGGTTTGAAAAGTTTCAATTACGGATTTGAATTTTTGAATTGTATTTTGGATTTTCTTTATTCTGAATTTGAACAATGGAGATCTCTCAAATCATTTTATACCTAGAACTTTGAAGTTGTCAGGCAAAGCATAAGCATTTGTTAGTTGAACTATATTTTGGGTGAATCCAGAGTGTGGCCATCAAATTAATGGTTCTGTATCACGAGGTTATGGATTTGACTTGCACATACCCAAGGCTTGAGGACACTTTTCTGTTTTTGGTCAAGCAATATAATTTGTTCTAACCATGACCTGTTATCTTCGAGATTCTATTTAATCTTGTCCTTATCATCGTTTATATTGATGATAGTTTGAGTGGAGACCTCTGATTTTGGGGTACAGACTTCTTTGGTAAAGATATACATATAGATAGAGAATATCTCCTACCAAGAGCTACACCTTAATGGAATTTTTTTAGATGTGACTATTTCAGCCCCCGTTGGGTTTCCTATCATCAATTCAACCAGTTAACACTCAATACTAGATGGGCTGGCACTTAGCGCACTCCCCAATTTGACGCTCATTGAAGCTGTACTCAATGTTGGATTGAATTTAAGAAAAACTCAGTACAATATGATAAGGAGATAATCTATGAGGGAGTTGCTAACTCTTGTAACTTGCACATACACTTGTGGAGAGAGTTGCCAGCTCTCCTATAACTTGCACACACTTGTGCAAGAAGAGTACTGAAGCTTGAGATTGTGCAAGTTACATGAGAAATATCAAAATACACACCCAATCAAAATACACTCCTAACGAGATAAAAAAAATGAAAACTAGTCACATCTAATCAAATCAATACAATCTTGGATCCTAACAAACCTATTCCCAAAATTACAAATCCAATCAAATTATCCTATATTGATCTTAAAAAAAAAATCAGATTTTCCTATATTCAATTACTTAACTAATTTTACACCTCAAATTTCCTGATATGTTGAATATTCTATTACAAAACTTGTGTATTCTCTATCCATACTGAACATTCTTCATGGTTCAGGTGTTTAAACATCGAAAGAAAAACCTCAAAAAAGCCCTCTCCAAACAAGTGAGTCGGAAGATATGGAGATTGTAGAATATCAAGAAGAGGAAGATCACCAACCTTCATGTGCTCTTGGTGGGCCCATCTTTGTTCCCAATCTCATCGGCCCCCTCACAACCATCCAAGAATTCAAATTCTCCATCATCCAAGGACTCCATGCCTTGGAAGCAGAACTGTTCATGGATTCAACTACAGAATTTGATGACGAGCTCTCGGTTGATGAGCTTAAAGTTCTCAGCGAAGAAGAGCTGGTAGACAAAGCTTTCAAAGAAGCATGTAAGGATACTGAGCTAATTGAAAGTTCATTGCAAATTCCAGAGGACAACTCTAATGAGATGCAGGCAAATGGATGTCAAATGCCAAATAATGAAACCGCTTGTTTAGAAAATTCAAGAAATGAAAGCAACACTACAAAGTCTCATGAGTCCTTGAATGAATCTCGCCTTAGAGTGCATAGCGGAAATTCTTTAGAACACATGGATCAACAAGGCTCAAAACAGAGGAAGAGAAAGGGGAGAACCTTTGACAAAGATAACCATTTTGTAGAATTAGAAAGTGTTTACATGGAAAGAGTTGAGGAGCTTGCAAAAATAAATCGAAAACAGGATGAAGACAAAGCAGCAGCTAGACTACATTCATTCAATGTGAATACCGTTGAAGGCACAATTTCAATTGCGGAGAAAGTTGAAAAGATGAGGTCCCTTAGGTTCATATCTTCTGCAATGAAGGTTAAGTCATCAAGCACACATGAAAATGTGCCAATGAATAATCCAGAAACTGTTCTTAGCATTGAGATATATCATAATAGTAAAACCCATACAAAGACCCAAGAATTCTTGGTTTTAGGAAGGCAAACCCTCAGTGAGTTCAAGGATAAGATCTATTGCATGACAGACCAGTTGATGAGAAAAGCAGGGCAGCATGATCCTTCCGGATATTTCCTCATTGAAGATGTGTTCTGCAATGATTTGAGGGATCCTGCTGCTATAGATTATATTGAACCTATTTTCAACTGGCTCAGAAACCATAAGGAAGAAGCACTTGAAAAATGGGAGTGCTTTACTATATCTGGAGACCCACAAAAGAAGAACAAAGCATTGTTTGGGAGTGAGACAATTGCTGCCCTCCCCCAATTTAAAGCTTCGGAGATGCATAAAACTCGATTCTGTGACTTGCGTTTCCGTTTGGGTTCTGGATACCTCTACTGTCACCAGGGTGATTGTAGGCATATTATGGTGATAAGAGACATGCGATTGATTCACCCAGATGATGTATATACAGAACCAGGCCACATATTCCATCGTCACATTTTAGCTGCAAGCTCGTTGGCGGAAATGCTCTGCTTGCAAGACCTTTCGAGCAACAATGGTGACTATTGATGATAAATGGGTGGAGGACAATCCTTGCTATTTCTTCGAAAGCTGCTATTTCCTTCTACACTATTCAGAAGATGGATCCTTGTTGTATAATGAATTTGAAGTATATGATTATCATCTTGAGGTTTAGTCTGCAGTGATTTTATTTTTTTATTTTAAGTGTACTTGTAAATTCTCTATTACCATCTTGCACTGACTGGTAGATCACATATTCTACTCTTTTTAAAATAAAAAAAAACTATTTATTATCTCTTGCTCTTCTCCAGTTTACCTCGTCGTAGAACCATCAAGCATGTATTAATTGATTCTGCATTTGCTCCAAAACGAAATGTCACAAAGCAGCATCTCTTTATTCCCCTTCTTGAATAATAATGATATGCTCTAAAACATTATCTTAGCTCTCCATTTGGGGCCTTCACCCATGGGACAAAGTCTCAAATTTCAAAATCCATGCCCCCCACCTGTACAAGCTTTACAGGAATGGCGTTTGAAAGATTGTTTTGATTTATCCTGTTCTAGGTGGATGAGTTATTTTGTGACTCATTCAAGAAAGGGCCGAGTCACAAGCTGAGTTTCAAGTTTTTTTTTTTTTTTTTGTTTGGGATCAGGCTAGTAGGGCTGAACATGGGCGGTTCGGATTGGTTTAACACTAAAACCAACAACCAAACCGAACCTGTCAGTTTTTTAATTGACTGATCCGATCCGACCCATGGAGAGGGCTTAAACCGAATCGAACCAATTCGGTTCGGTTTAGTCGGTTAGTTCGGTTCGGTTCGGTCGGTTAAACCGTTGTTTTTTATTTTATTTTATTTTAAAATCAAACATTGAAAATTTCAAAATGATAATACCCCTCCTTTGCATTTATTCTCATGTTTAGTGTAAACATAAAAATCCAACATTTCAGACTGAACTAAACGCATATAAAATATAATTCTACTCCAAAAAGAGAGTTTGAACTAAATGTAAGCGCACAAAAAAAAAAAAAAAAAAAAAAACTTGCAGTGAAACATTCATTCTGCATTATACCATTTGGAATTACAATAGAATAATAGTTCATTTCAATAAAAGTCACACACAAATGGAATCTGTATCAGAACTCACTATATTTTTCAGAAATGAAGGTTTCTTAACACATTGGTTAGGTGAGACCAAAACCAACCATCAAAAGGCTAAGCTCTACTGGTTTTTCTAGCATTTTCAAGAGTGTAGCATTCTGATAAAAACTTCATTGAAACAAGGTAGGAATTATGATGGAAGGAAAACACCATGTATAGTAATCCCTCCATCTGTAATGAAGTATCAAAAAGCATTTGAGAGATTAGAATAGATGCATTGAGGCAGTGTTAGACGGTTAAGTTCATGTGAGAATGAAGTTGTGGAATGTAACTTTGAAAGTAGTAAAAGACGAAATCATAAGGCTAAAATAGTAAAAAAGCAACACTTAAGTTACTACATACGGTCGGTTCGGTTTAAGCGGTTAACCATGGGTTCAAACCGATAACCGACCGATGTAAGCGATTTTTATGATTTTCAAACCGTTAATCAAACTGATCTACTATAAACAGATCCAAACCGCCTGGTTAGGTCGGTTCGGTTCGGTTTTGCGGTGATGCCCAATTTTTTGTGCAGCCCTACAGGCTAGTGAGCCCGTAAACAATCTACACGGCCAGGGATGGGTTTGGGTTAGCCAAACTTGAGTTACTGAAATCCTTTAAACATGGCCCAAGCCCAACCCTGTTGTCATCTCAAAACATAAACCCTTCATTGTTGGGCTGGGTTAGGGCAAGGTAAATGTGAGACAGGATGTGTTTAGGTTAGCCCAACTTGTACCAAATTCAATTTGTTGCTGGGGTTGTTCATGGGCGAGGACTGATCAGGCCCAGCCTGCTTCAAGCCGGGCTTGGACATATAAATGGGTCATTTAATATTTGGGCCGTGCTTGGTTAAGTGATAGAATGCCCTAAGCCCGGCCCAACCAGACCTGAATAAGGAATGCTCGTAATGCAGTGATGATTTGTCCAAATAATTGCTAGGTAGCTCGTAGCCAACACACTCATGGTTGAGTAGTGTTGGTGTTGGTACCTCTGTTTCACACATGCCTAGGGATAGATTCTCTTTCTTTATCTTTTCCTCTCTATAATTTTGCATTCAAAATATAAAAACAGATTCTCAAAAAATTTCTTTCCTGTTTTCTTTATCAATAATCTCAATAATTTCCTCTTACCTAATGATCTTTATCTTGGGTCCCACTCCCTCAAAAAGATCCGATTTCTTTTTTGGTGACGAGGGTGTCCGGCTTCTTCAAGAACAGACTATTTATTCCCCGGGCGCGTGAAGTCTTTGCCTTCCCCACGCATTTGGTAGGTGAGGCTTTTGCATAGGCAAAATAAAGGATTCAAATAATTTGATGGGACTGTTTTTTTACTCATTATCCATAATTTAATGATGTTAGCTGTCAATTAATCCGAATAGTAAATGACTTTGGGCTGCCGGGCAAATCATTGCATGTGAGAGATCAGATGGTTAGAAAAGGTTCTTGAACCATCAACATCCAACGAGCATGTGAAACTGCAACAGATCTTATCAGGACAGGACCTGCTTCATTTTGGTGAATGGTAAGGATGCAGCAAATATGTCCTCATGATGGTGCTTCAGCATATATCCTCACCCTTGATCTCTAGCATCAACTGCAAGTGATCCAGATCTACTGATGCTGGGCCTTGCGAGAATCCCATAAGGCTCCTCAATGGGCCCATTTAGAAATCAACTTCTCGAAAGATGGCCCCACACGTCCTCTAAAAGATGGGCCCACTATCGTATTATTATATGATATATAGTAATATCATATAGTTGAAACTCTCTTAAGAAAGAATTGACATATCACATACCACATGTTAGTTATGTTACCATCTCGTAAGAAAATTCTTGTGCAGAAGACATCAACTATTGGATAGATTTATTAGAGGTACAAATGAAGATATATCTTTCCCCTGGGTACAACATCTAATATGTGGTCTTAAACATGGGGAAGGCTGTTGTAAGTGCAGAAAAATATACTCACAAGATAAAGATGCCTTTAAGGACTCACTCAAAGTACCAGAGGAGAAGCTGCGTGTCTGTTGAACCTGAAAGGGGAGAAGAGAACGGTCAAAGGACCCTGGCTGGGGCAGCGCAGGGCTCTCCGACGCTCAAGTTAGCAGTGATCGGAGAAGAAGATGGAAGGGACTCTAAGTGGCATGTAAGAGAGAGTGCATACCTCCTTCCTGGGTCGTCCCATGCCTTATATGAGAGATTGGATTGGCGCCTGCGCCAGTGGGCCTCGTGATGTGACTAGGGTCTCATCAGCCCACATAGTCATTAATGAGGGTTCGATCAGCCCACATTGCATTTAATGCAAGTCACATTGGGCCTGATCTGATGGTGGCTGAGGTCCCATCGAATCCCTTTCTCGGGCCCTGTTCTGATAGGGTCGTGGCCAATGGATGTGATTGCATCTGTTTGTAGCCGAGACCAAACGGTGTGGCGCGGCCGACCTGGCCACCACTTACCGACATCAGCTACTAGTGCCGAAACCGAAGCAACGCCGGGCCAACATCCGAGACCGATAACGATCCGCCTTGCCGAAACCGAATAGGGAGTGGCTTCGCGAGATGGGCCCCACACAATAGCCCCCCAGCTCTTGATCTCTAGGGCTTTCCAATCTCCGAGGTCGAGAGCTGAGTTGGCATGCCGAAGTCGTCTTCTCATTAAGGGCTCTGACGGTTAGGCTGTATATGCCGCCATCAATTCGCTTGCCCGAGGTAATAAGGTGATAAATGCGGAGACTATGATTAGCGTGGGGAGACGGACCACCAGCGCCACGCGCCATCATTTGAAAGGCTTCCTTGTCACTTCGAGGCGGCGGGCACTGCAGCCCGAGGTGACACCTCGCACGCGTTTCGCTTCGAATTCCGGGATGGCGCCCATCCCTGTCCTTTAAATTCATTTTGGCACTCCGCTTCACCATTTTTGCCTCTGGACTCTGCTAGAACTCTTGTTCGCCAGAACTTTTGTTGCTAGAACTTCTTCTGCTAGAACCAGTGAAGAACCACCGACTCGCCCTGTGATACACCGTTATCCGGCCCCACCTTCGTTAGCCTGTGAGTGTCTTTACTCTGCTTCTCTTCTTTTGTTTACATTTCTGACCTAGTCCCTTCTAGGGTTTCCCCTGTCCTCCACCCTTTCCGCTCTGTCTGCCCCTTCTTTAGAGTTTTGTTAGGGTTTCTTAGACTTGGGAATGGGGGCTTTCAGTCATTGGATTGACTCTCATTCGGCCCTGGCAGAGCTCAGGAGGACTTTCCAGATCCCGGAGGACGTCCGGGTGAAAGCCTTCGACAGGTCATCCGGCTATGTTTTTAGCCAGGGCTGGATGCCATTCCCTATCGTTGCCATTATTGAAGGTGGGGTCAGATTCCCCCTTCATCCTCTCCTGAGGTCCTGCCTCCGGGCATGGAATCTCTGCCCGTGCCAACTGATGCCAAACGGTTTCAAGATCATTATGGGCGTCGCCGAACTGAACAAGGTCCTAGGAATCGATCTCGGCGTTCATGACATCGAAGATGTTTATGATCTCTGCAAAACCCGAGACGGCAACACGTATTATCTTCGTGTTAAAGCAAAGTGTTCGCCCCTCATCACGGCCTTGGAGGACTCGAATAAATACGCTGGGGATGATCGGCTACTCGTCTCTGGCAACTGGGAGTTCTGAGGGGCCGAATCCGAGACCACCTGGAGATCCCAGGTCCCGCGGACCTTCGGGACGCCGCCGAGTAATGCCCTGTCCCTTCTGCCGGGTTTCGGATTATGACTTCCCTCGTTAACTTTTATTCTAAGTCCATTCTTTCCTTTTGCAGGCCTCCAACAGCGAAGACGGGACGCCAACCTAGACCGCTGGCGGAGGAACAAGGCCTGGCTGGATAAGATCTACTAGTACCGAGGCCACTACAACAGGGCTGCCTTTTCCTTACTAGGGTACGAGCCGAAGTACGCGTCATACACGCGGAAGTTAGGCCGTCCTGGGGAGATAGTTCTTGCTTTGGCCGAGGCCGCGAGCGGGTCTGTCACTGTTGCCGAGGCTTCCTCTTCTGCTGCTGCGGCCGAGAGCGATCCTCTGAGGGAGGTCGAGAATTTCACCGACTCCGAAGAGATGGAGAGGCGCCGGCCTGCCTACCGGCCACGGAACTTAGCTGCAGCCATCTTCGGCGAGCAGAGGGCCGCCTCCAGCGCCCGTCCTCCCGTCTCCAGCGCCCGTCCCTCTAACACCTCAATCGTTCCAGCGGTCCCCGAGGCCCAGCCCGCCGCTGAGGAGACGGAAAGGCCCCGAAAGAGGACAAGGGGGAAGTCCCCTGTCCGCGAGGATCAGCCGCGGCAAGCGCTGGCTATCAGGGAGGGGGCCAGTGTGGAGGAGCCAACTCGGTCCGGGGCTTCGCCAGATCGGCGCTCTGAGTCGCCTCGTGCCGTGGTCTCGGCCGAACCGGAGGCCTTCAAGCCCAATCTGGAGCTGTGGCCGGGGAGGCCCCTCAACGTCGAGGATAAAGTCGTAGGGAATTCGGCCGTGATCTCGGCCCTCAGCCGAGCCTGTGCACTTCCCAGGGACGTTGAGAGGCACCGGGAAGAGGACAGTCCTCAACTACTCATGAGGACGCTGCAGCATTCTCTCCTGGTAAGTATCGAGTCTTTGGGTTGTAATAATGCTAATTTTTCTTTGTACGATACTAAATCTTATCTGCTTCTTGCAGGCTGTCCAGAGGCTCCCGCTGGTCCTGAAACGGATGGTGGAGGACGAGGGAAAGCTGAACCGTTTAGCGGCGGAGAAGCAGCAGGCCGAAACTGCTCTGGCGGCCAAGTGCGAGGAGTTGAAGGAGACCGAGGCAAAAAGGGCCGAACTGGACGCCCAAGTGGTCTCGGCGGTGTGCGAGCTCTCCCAGACTAAAGCTGAGTCAGGGACCTTACAGGAGAGGCTCGTCGCCGAAATGAGGAGGTCGGCCGAACTGGAGGCTGAGTTGGAACGAGAGAAGGCGGCTAGGGAGGAGGACCTCGCGTCTCAACAAGCAGAAATCGACGCCGCCTTCCTCGAGGGAACAGAACACGCTGGCCGGGACTACACTGACCAGATAACACAACTGAGCAAGCAACTGTTCCAGCTCGGCGGTCGGGCCGCGCTCAAGGAGTACGGGGTCCCGGAAGACCATCCGTTATATATGAATCCTCCTGAGTTCCGGCCCCCAACTCCTGCTGAGACCACAGCCTCTCCACCTCCGGAGACTCCTGCTTCTCCTCCGCCAGAGGTCCCCACTCCCCCTCTGCTCATCTAGGTGGCTGAGTGCCAGCCTTAGACATTCATCCGCGTTCACACCATTGTCACATTGCCATAGATAACCAACTTGCCCCAAATCGAAAACAAACGTAGTTCTATTGAATCCAGAAGCATTGTACAAGTACACAAACTAAAAATAGAATTTCTTGAGGTGTGACGCATTCCATGGTCTCGGTAGCGGTCGTCCTTCCATATCTTCGAGTCTATATGCCGACCGTCCGGCGATGGAAGTCACCATGAACGGGCCGTGCCAGTTCGGTGCCAGTTTGCCTTGGTTTGGATCCTTGTCTCCCGGGAGTGCCTTCTTGAGAACCAGCTCTCCCACTGAGAATTTCCTCTCTCTGACCTTCTGGTTATAACCTTTGGCCAGCTGCCGTTGATAGGCTGCGAGTCGAACTGCTGCCGCCTCTCTTCGCTCGTCGGCCAGATCCAGCTCCACCGCCAGGTGTGACTCATTCCGGCCCTGGTTGAAGAGCTCGGACCTTAGAGTGGGGATGCCGATCTCCAAGGGAATGACAGCCTCCATTCCATAAGCTAGGGAGAAAGGTGTCGCCGATGTGGATCGCCTTGGGGTCGTTCGGTAGGCCCATAATACACTCGGGAGCTCTTCCACCCATCTTCCTTTGGCTCTGTCAAGCCGTTTCTTCAGCCCATCGAGTACCACTTTATTGGAAATCTCTGCCTGAATGTTACTCTGTGGGTAAGCCGGTGTGGAGTAGCAATTGCGGATGCCGTGCTCCTGACAGAAGCTTCTGAAAAGGTTGGAGTTGAACTGAGTCCCGTTATCCGAGATCAGTATTCTGGGGATACCGAACCTTGTGACGATGTTTTTCCAGACGAACTTTTTGGAATCCTGCTCCGTGATGGAGGACAAGGGCTCTGCTTCGATCCATTTCGTGAAGTAATCCGTGGCCACTATCAGCCATCTTTTATTTCCAGGAGTTCGGTGGAGTGGTCCCACTATGTCGAGCCCCCACTGGGCGAATGGCCACGAACTAGAAAGCGGACTGAGGTCCTGTGCTGGCTGATGGAGAGAGTGGGAATATTTCTGACACTTCTTGCATTTCTTCGCGTACACCTGCGCATCCTTCTGCATATATGGCCACCAGTAACCCTGGCTGATAGCCCGATAAGCTAGTGACCTTCCTTCGATATGGCTTCCGCAGATTCCTTCATGTATTTCGAAGAGAAAGTCCTCCACTTTGCTCGGATGGACGCACTGGAGGTACGGGCCCGTGTACGACTTCTTATAGAGCTTGACTTCGGGAGACAACCAGAACCGGGCTGCTTTGAGCTTGATCCGCTGGGCCTCGCCGCTGTCTTCGGGTAGCTTATCATCCTTGAGATAGGCGATGATGGGGTCCATCCAGCTCGGGCCGAGGTCAATACACGACACTTCCCGAGGTGGATGGAGCTCGATGCTGGGTGCGGCCAAGGATCCGACTTCGATGGTTCTCTTTCTTCCTGCTTCGACAGCGCTGGCCAAATTTGCGAGAGCATCTGCATGGGAGTTTGCTTCTCTGCCTATCTGTTTGATTTCGGCCGTTCGGAACTGAGAGAGCAGCTTCTTTGCCAGGGCCAAATACGCAGCCATCCGGTCGTCGTGAGCTTGGTAGTCCCCAGTCAGCTGGTTTGCCACCAACTGTGAATCACTGAAGACCACCAGCTGTTGAGCTCCGAGGATTTTGGCGCTGTTCATTCCCGCTAAAAGGGCTTCATACTCAGCTTCATTGTTCGACGCCTTGAAATCCAGGGTCAGAGCCTGCTCGATGACCATTCCTTCTGGCGATTGGAGAACAACTCCTGCTCCGGCTCTTCTCGAGGTGGAAGATCCGTCAACGAAGACCTTCCAAACTGGGGTGAGGGCTTGGCGCTGTGGCTGTTCAGAGCCCGTGGGCGCCTCATACTCCCCGCCCCCCAGTTCGGTGCCGAGCTGGGTTGGTGCCGAACTCGAATCGAACTCGGCAAGAAAATCTGCCAGAACCTGAGCCTTGATCGCTGTCCTGGGCTGATACTGGATTTCATACTGTCCTAGTTCAACAGCCCATCTTGAAATTCTTCCTGAAAAGTCAGCTTTTCTGAAAACAGACTTAAGTGGATGTTCCGTAACAACCACTATGGTGTGTGTTTGAAAATAATGAGAGAGCTTCCGCGAGGCACTAACGAGCGCCAGCGCGAGCTTCTCGAGTGGCAAATATCTAGTCTCGGCATCAATCAGAGTTTTGCTCGTATAATAGATGGGTTTTTGGACCCTATCCTCTTCTCGGAGGAGGACCGAGCTCACTGCATGATCCGAGACCGCAAGGTACAAATACAAAAATTCTCCATGAACCGGAGTTGACAGTAAAGGGGATGAAGAAAGGTAGGCCTTAAGCCCCTGCAACGCCTGGTCGCATTCTGGAGTCCATTGAAATTTAAAATTCTTTCTAAGAAGCTGAAAGAAAGGCCGGCACTTATCTGAGGATCTGCTGATGAACCGATTTAGTGCGGCTGCCATTCCGGTCAGCTTTTGGACTTCTTTAGCCGAGGTGGGGCTCTGCACTCTGAGGATAGCCGAGATCTGATCCGGATTCGCCTCAATTCCCCTGCGTGTGACTAAGCTTCCCAAGAACTTGCCGGAACCGACACCGAAGGCGCACTTGGAAGCATTGAGCCTGAGCTTGAACCTCTTTAAAGTATCGAAGACTCTAGCTAGGTCTGCCAGATGATTATGGGCTTGCTTAGACTTGACCACCATGTCGTCGATGTAGACTTCAACTGTCTTGCCGAGCTGATCATGGAACATCTTAGTGACGAGTCTTTGATAGGTGGCTCCTGCATTCTTCAGCCCAAATGACATCACCTTGTAACAGTAGGTCCCTCTGGGTGTGATAAAAGCTGTCTTCTCTTCATCCGGCTCATACAACGGGATCTGGTGATAGCCGCGGTAAGCATCGAGGAAGCTCATCCTGTCGTGCCCGGCCGTAGCATCGATCATCTGGTCGATCTTTGGGAGGGGAAAGCTGTCCTTGGGACAAGCCTTTTTCAGGTCGGTAAAGTCGACGCACACCCTCCATTTTCCGGTCTTTTTCTTGACGACCACGGTATTGGCTAGCCAGGTCGGGTATTGGACCTCTCTGATGGCGCCGGCTTCGAGCAATTTATCCACCTCTTCGACCACGGCTTCGGTTTGTGGTACCCCAGTCCTGCGAGCTTTCTGCATCACAGGTTTATGATTAGGGTCTACATTCAATTTATGGCATATTACCTCAGGGTCGATGCCAGGCATCTCTTGAGGCGTCCAGGCGAAGGCTTCTCTATTCTGCACCAGGAACTGGACCAGTTCGGTCTTCTGTGGCTCTCCGAGCTGACTACCGAGCAAGAAGAACCGCTCCGGATTTTGTGAGTCGATCCTGATTTCGGTCAGGTCCTCCACGCTCTTGCTCTCTGGGTCCTGGCCGACCTCGTTTAGTTTCTTCTCCAGACGCTTCTCCATCTCGGCCATGTTAACCTCCTTGGGCTCTCGCTCCCCGGATACCACAGCTGTCAGGCATTGTTTGGCTGCCTGCTGATCGCCTTTGACAGTGACGATTTCAACTCTACCATTCTTTCCTTCCCAAGGGAATTTCAACTTCTGGTGGAGAGTGGAAGGGACCGCCTCCAGACTATGAAGCCAAGACCTACCCACTATAGCGTTATAGGGCGAGGGTGCGTCGATCACCATGAAGGTTGCCATGACAGACGCGCCGCCGGCCTCGACCTTGAATGTCACCTTCCCCTTGGGGTAAACTGGTTTGGCGCTGAAGCCGATAAGGGGAACTCGGGCCTCCTGCAGATCCTTTTCCGTTAGTCCCATCCTTCGGAAGCTATCGAAATAGAGGACCTCGGAAGAACTGCCGGGGTCGACGAGGACCTTTTTCACAGTGCAATTCTTCACGCCCTGCTTAGAGCAATCAAACTTCAGGGTGACGATCAGCGGGTCGTTGTGGGGAAGCTGCACCCCTTCCAAATCTGCATCAGTAAACCTGATTTCGGGCCGCTCCCTCCGAGCCCTCTTTGGTGCTGATCCGAGCTCAGCGGCCATGACCTGCTCATTGTGGGAGGCTTGCCTGGCCTCGGCGCGAGCTCGGTTACTCCCCTTGGGCGGGGGAGCCAGATGGATGACGTTAATAATCTTTTCTGATCCGTCGCTGTCATGGCCCCTATCGTCTCGGCGAGGAGCTCGAGTGTCGGCTCTGGTGTTTGCCTTGACGAATTCCTGCAGGTGCCCCTCTTCGACGAGCTTCTCTAAGTGCGACCGCAGTATTCTGCACTCTTCGGTTTTGTGGCCGCCCTCCTTGTGATACGCACAGAACCTCGTCTGGTCTCGGGTGGACGCGTCGCCTTTCATGGGCTCTGGCCAGCTGAAGTATGGCCTTCTCTTGATTTTGTACATGATCTTATGGATGGGCTCCTTGAAGATCATATTGACTGCCCGATATGCGTCCCCGGACGGCCTGGGCCTTTTGCTTCTCGCCGAGGTGAATTCCTGTCCCCTCGCCGAGCCGGCTGGCGCCCTGGGTCTGTCTGACTCGTCTCTTCGGGATGCATCCCTTCGAGGTTCGTCTTTCTGGGACGGCCCCTATCCCTCTTGGAGGGCCTCTCACCTCTGTCCCTCTGCACGGCCCCGTGGCTTTCCCGAGCCCTGACTTGGTCGTCCTCCTGGGCGATGTAGCGGTTGACGATTGACATAAGCGCCGTTATGGAAGACACCGGGTTCCTGGCCAGATCCTTGCGAAGGTCGCTGTCCGGCAGCAGGGCATTCCGAAACGCGAAGACTGCCACTTCATCCTTGGAGTTTTCAATCTGGCTGTAGACCGTCCAGAATCGCTTCGCGAACTGCGTGATGTTCTCTCCTTGCTTCATCTTTAGGGCCATGATATCTGCATCTGTTTTCGGCAGGATTCTGTAGGCCTGGAACTTCTTCATGAAGGACTGCTGGAGTTGCTGCTTACTCGAAATGGACCCCTCCGGGAGTGCACAGAACCACTTCAGGGGGAGATCACCCAAACTGGAGGAGAAGACTCGACAGTTCAGATGACCCTCGTCCCCCCAGACTGACATCCTCTGGGAGAAGTGTCTGAGATGCGTAGCTGGGTCCGAAGTCCCGTCGTAAGTGACGAACCTCGGGACGGTAAACTTCTTTGGCAGGGGATACTTCCGGATATCGCGGGAGAAAGGGGACGCGCCGAGATCAATGGGGTCGCAACAAACGTCCTTTTGGTCTCGGCCGAGACCAGCTATCTCCAGGTTACGCTGGACCGTTTCCCTTATGCGCGCGTCCAACCACTCCTGATCACGATGCCTGCTTTCCGGGATGGTTTCTAACGCCTTCCTCGAGTAGCTGTGGCTGGCGCTCGAACCTTCATCTCGAGTTCGGTCAAGCCTCTTCTTATTCAGATGGTCCCTCAAGTCCTTCTCGGGGGAATCTGGGCGCCTGCCACGAGACATCCCCCGCTCGTGCTGTCGCAGTGAGCGCTGTTGTTGTCGCGACCGCTGCTGCTGCCGTGACTGACGCTGC
Source organism: Cinnamomum chago (assembly GCA_038049695.1). Classification (NCBI taxonomy): domain Eukaryota; kingdom Viridiplantae; phylum Streptophyta; class Magnoliopsida; order Laurales; family Lauraceae; genus Cinnamomum; species Cinnamomum chago. Next base: position 27,385,684 of record CP142457.1, read on the forward strand.
TGAGACTGCTGATGGGATTGCTGCCGGGGCCCTGCTGATCCCGTAGCTCTTTCCAGCTGCTGCTGGAGCTGGAGGATCAGAGCGTCTCTCTCCTTGATGGCCTCATTCTGTGCTCTAATCTCTTGGAGGGTGGAGTCGTCGAAGTCATCACTAGGATTATACTCCTCGTCCTCAGCGTCCTCAACATCCTCCACCTGATCAAAGGGACGGGGTCCATCGACCGCTGGAGACTTACTCCGCTGGTCTTGACCCGTCAGGAGGCCTGCAGGTTGCTGCTGGGTATCCCCCCTCCGGGGAGCAGACTCCGAACGAAGGTCACGCTCCTGGACGTTGATTCGGACGAGGCCACGCTCGACGTCATCCTCTACCACTGGTTCCTTCCCGGACCTCTTCTTTGCAGGGAGGAGGTCAGAGGACGGTCCTGTACGCCTTGCCTTGGATGTTTCTCCGCCTTTCGCAGCTCTCCTCGTCATGGTGAAAGGGAAGATTGCAGAAAACTTTCCCCACAGACGGCGCCAATTGTAAGTGCAGAAAAATATACTCACAAGATAAAGATGCCTTTAAGGACTCACTCAAAGTACCAGAGGAGAAGCTGCGTGTCTGTTGAACCTGAAAGGGGAGAAGAGAACAGTCAAAGGACCCTGGCTGGGGCAGCGCAGGGCTCTCCGACGCTCAAGTTAGCAGTGATCGGAGAAGAAGATGGAAGGGACTCTAAGTGGCATGTAAGAGAGAGTGCATACCTCCTTCCTGGGTCGTCCCATGCCTTATATGAGAGATTGGATTGGCGCCTGCGCCAGTGGGCCTCGTGATGTGACTAGGGTCTCATCAGCCCACATAGTCATTAATGAGGGTTCGATCAGCCCACATTGCATTTAATGCAAGTCACATTGGGCCTGATCTGATGGTGGCTGAGGTCTCATCGAATCCCTTTCTCGGGCCCTGTTCTGATAGGGTCGTGGCCAATGGATGTGATTGCATCTGTTTGTAGCCGAGACCAAACGGTGTGGCGCGGCCGACCTGGCCACCACTTACCGACATCAGCTACTAGTGCCGAAACCGAAGCAACGCCGGGCCAACATCCGAGACCGATAACGATCCGCCTTGCCGAAACCGAATAGGGAGTGGCTTCGCGAGATGGGCCCCACACAGCTGTCACAAGCTAAAGTTTAGGATAAATTTCCGAAAGTTCAATATTGTGGGGCCCACCCTTGGTCCATCCAAATGGACCAAACACACGATCCCCATGAATTGTACATGTTCACCAACTTCCGGTCAGATCCAAAATTACTAGACCGTTCGATAGACTATATACCGATCATAATAGACTGTTGACCATTAAACTTTTGGGGCTCAGATGGAGATGATAGAAACCATAGTTGAAGTTATTTTTTTTTGTAAAGAATAGAGGGTCCCAGGGAGTCCTTGAATTCCCCGGCCATCCCGATACCAACCCCTCCACCCAGAAAAAAAAAACACATGCTTCAAAGAAAAGGCTTTTTTAAAAAAAAATTATTTATAATAGTTTAAAAGTTATTAATCTTTGAAGATTCTTTTCTATTATAATAGTTTAAAAGTTATTAATCTTTGAAGATTCTTTTATATTATATATAATAGTTTAAAAGTTATTAATCCGGGTGAGTTGGATGATTGAATAAAATCTGATGATTCTGTATTGAGTGGAGTTATGCATCTACATGAAACCCATCATTACCATCGCGGTATCTACATTTATGTGGGGCCCACTTATGAATTGTTTTTAACTACCCATAATGCCATTTGTGTGGGATCTAATAGATGAATATCATCTCAATCAATTAAATAAAAAGGGTCTCAGGAGTGACACGTGCGATTCGTTTGACAGAAGCTGCTGCCTCGTACTCAAATGGGTTAGGTCAACCGAACCCGAGAGAGTATGTGAACGTAGACCTGTTTGCAACCTTCGCCGAACTGGGCCCAATGTCTCTGCCCGATATGGCCTACGCTCAAATAACACGTGTGTCTTGATCTTCGTATCGAAGAGAAGAGAAAAACGACACTGAAAACTCCTCTTTTTTATTTTTTTTCAGTTCACTCGACGAGTGCAGGGAGCGGTGCCGGTGCGGCAGCCAACGATGGAGGAGGCTGAAGCTCGGGTTCCAGGTACGTCTTCTTCTCTCTTTTCTCTTCATTTATTTTTTTTCCCACGGGTTAGGGTTTTGGTGAATGGAAGGTGGGGGACGGTCGGGTTGGAGGGTTCTGTGGATTTCAAAGGCTAGGGTTTTGGACCTGTATCATTATGGCTTTACACCATGGCATCATCAGAAATCAAGTTCTTAAAAAAGCCTATTCAGATAAAGAAAATCCATACCTATTGATAGAAGAGGGAGACATCCCAAGCCAAGGCCAAGATGAGAGAGATGGAAAAGGCATTTGTGCTTGGGGTTTTATGGAAGACAGCCGTCTCAAATAGTTTCAATTGAGAAGGAATAGTCGTGACTTGTGAGAGAAGCGTTTCAAGATGAAAGAAACCAAAGAGAAATGGAACGGGCATCTGGAGGGTCACTTGTGCTTACGTGGCTCAAGGAAATGGTGATTTCCACTCTTTTTTCTACAACCGTTTTACAGCTTTCAAGAGAAAGAATTTAGGATCGTAACAGACCACCTTTCCGTCCTCAAACCGGTCGGCTTTGATACCAAATATTATGCACCTACACCTAACCAATACGCGAAAAGCCACAAGACTATGGAACACAAGACTATCCCTATTTAAGACGGTAACAGCTATGGTGTTAAAGGTAGAACACTGCCCAAATGGAGTAATCAATCAGACTAACCTCATATGGGAGATTGCAACAAGATGATGAGTTCTGGATAAGAAGATGCATATCCATTTCATTAAAGGCTTCATTTTAAAATACAGACTGATGCAAGACTTCACAATTACAAAACTACCTTGACACATATCTACCTGACCCATGACTCTGTCCATGCTAACATGAACTAACATGATTGACTTATTCAACACAAACTACACTACAGACAGACAGCAACTATACTCCCTGACTTACATCCTACGACTGCGAGAACATTCTAAATGACATTACAGATAGGTTCCCTATCAATCCTCGCCCCTTAGCTAACTCGAACCCTGTCCACAAGTTTCATATCAGGTGATTTCTCTTCCAACCATTTGAATCGCTCCAAAGTAGCGCCAGCTTCGGCAGTCCCTTGCCATTGAATCGGTACATTGACATCGGCATCGTTCCCACGTTTGACCAGTCTGTGTGACAGAATTGCCTCGGGATAAGGGTGCGACAAAACAGTTTCTGTGTCTTATATTTAGCTGGTCCAAAATGAATCTTCATGGCATCAACGAGTTGCTCCCAAGGCGCACCGGGTTGGTATTCAATATTACCATTAATACCATTCCATAGCTTCTCCCTCCATGTTCAGTGAGGCAATTGTTAGCCATTGTGCCAGTTGGACTTGGTGGTATCTAAAAACTGCTTGGCTTTGAAGTGCCAGCCATTTGGGTTCTTTCCATCAAACTTAGGGAACACCAACTTCATAGTTCGAGTCATGATCCCCTCCCCGGCATCCAGAATCTGGAAGGATGAGAATGTCCAGTTGATTCGTCAATGGCTTGCAACTGGTCCAGGCATTGTAGAATCTCAGCCAGCTTCGTGCCATGTCACTCAATCATCTCTTTTCATTCAACTTGGGAGGTTTGTAGGCTGCGCATTTGATCTTCAATCTGGGCTCCACAACCATCTTGGATTCCTGCTCCGATACCACACTGTTATGGTAATTCTCAGATGAAGGATTACGAGGTGATTTTCTACATCCTCGAGCTATGGTGTTAAAGGTAGAACACTGCTCTAAAGGAGTATATCAAACATAGTAATCTTATATGGGAGATTGCAACAAGACGATGAGTTCTGGATAAGAAGATGCATATCCATTTCATTAAAGACTTCATTCTAAATACAGACTCATGCAAGACTTCACAATTACAAAATTACCTTGACATGTCTCCTAAGACAACTACCTGACGCACGGCATGACTCTGTCCATGCTAACATGAACTAACATGGTTGACTTATTCAAAACAAATGACACTACAAAAAGAGAGCAAATATATTCCCTTACTTACATCCTACGACTGTAAGAACATGCTAAATGACGTTACAGATAAGTTCACTATCAGTTTGGGGATTTTGGTTGTTGTTGGTGATGAATAGTGTTCGATTGGGCTTGGTTGGTGAATTTTGGAAAGTTTGGGATTTTGGAGGTTTTAGGGTTTTGGATTTGGTTGAATTAGGGTTCGGTATGGTGCGGAATTGGGGACAGCGAAGATGAAGGGTTTGGGTTTGTGAGGAGGGCTTCAGTATTGGATTATGGAACAGATTAATGACGGGTGAGAAATAAAATCTGGAAAAGACGGTTGCTTTTCCTGGCAATCGCAGGACTTCGTCTTTGATACCAAATGATGCAGACCTGGATCCTCGATCGAAAAATCGATGAATCTCCAATGGGATTGATTGAATCCAAGGATGGATTCTGAAAACTAGAACACACTCACTGTAATGGGAAACACCATATTGAAGAGAGAACTTAGAGAAAATCCTTGATTGATTGAAAATGAGCATGAAAATTACAATGAGGCTGGTCCTCTATATATAGGATTGTTCCTATTTATTGGCAATTAAGACTTTCCTAACAATTAAAGAGCCTTAATTAAAAGATGAAGCCCAAATATTAGCAATCCTAATCAAACAATAACAAAACAAATAGAAATAGGGAAAAATTTAGAATCTCATTGTAGCTCTCGGTCACATTGTTAGGGACTGACCAATCACCAATGGTCAATGGTTTGGCCCAGTTGACTTGGGCCTGGTCCGTATTGCGTCATTTTGATGCATTGGCTACTCCCAATGAGCATGAGTTCAAAACCCACCTTAGAGATTCTTACATATAGGCATGGAAGTAAATATCGGCCGAAACGAAGCGTATCGGCCGATATATCGGGCGTATCGGCCTTCAAAGAAATTATCGGCCGCCACTGGTGTATCGCACCCGTAGCGGCCCGTATCGGCCGATACTCAAGAGTATCAACCCCCCCCCCCCCCCCCCCCACCACGTATATCGGCCGCCACGTATCGTGGCGGTATGTATCGGCAGTATCGGCCAATACATACCGCCACGATACGTGGCGGCCGATATACGTGGTGGGGGGGGGGGGGGGGGTTAAACCCCCCCCCCCCCCCCGCCCCCCCTTTTGGACTTTTTAGGGTTTTTTACCCTTCTCTTTCATCTCTTCCCCTCTATGGTTGCTGTTTTCACCTCTTTGTGGTCCATCCTGCGTAAGTTAAAAAAAAAAAAAAAAAAAAATCGAACAGCCCTCCGGGGCTCGGCCTCTTTATCAGTACTTTTCATATATTGAATGATCTATCATGAATGCATGCAACATATAATGTTTATGTTCATATTAAGCTAATTTTGATCACCAAAGTTTTATGCTTAGGGTTAGGTCTCACCACAGTGACCCTAACAATTAAACACTGATATTTGGCTCTAATAGTACCATCATGATGTTTACATTACATATTGTTCAAATGTATGAATATAAGTGTCCCAAATCCCTTTTGGTGGTGATCAAGGTATTCCTAATTTCCTATTTCTTTCACTAACTCTCTACTCCCTTTGTCATTTCTAAATTGGTGCTGAATGTTGATTGTTGATCACTTCATAGTTCATTCACTTGATTGAATTTGAACCTTGAATGCTGAAGTATTGATATTTGATTGTTCAATGTTCACTAATGACCTAACTCTTAAGTCTTCTTAATTCTTATGCCTTTATTTCATGTTCTAATTTTTTTTTAATGAGCTTTTCATTACTTTTTAAGTTAACATGACTAAGAAACATGAATACATGTGAAAAAACTAATCATTACTATTATTTTCTATTTATACAGCGATACAGGACCTCATATATTGAGGGCACCGATACGCCCCCTTTTCTTACTTACTTTTGCAAAAGAACCACATTTTCTTTCATTTTACAATTTTCTGGATTTTCTGAAATTTTTTCAGATTTTTTTGGCGATTTTTTAAAATCGCACCGCTACGCCGATACGTATCTCCGATACGCTACGTATCGCCCGCTTCGTATCGGTTTGGCGGCGGGCCGCTACGCCCGCCGCTACCGATATTTTCATCCCTGCATATAGGGCCCTATATTTTCACCTATTCTCAAAAAGGTCCACTGTATATTGTGTTTTTTTTTTATTAAACCCTCCCTTGACTCCTTGACTCATTGTCACATTGAAGAAAAAAAAAATTAATTAGAACCTCAAATTTTTATTTTTTGACCAATTTATCCTTTTAAAGAATCTCAAATATTTTTCTCTTTGAGATAAAAGGATATTTTTGGCCCTTAAAATTTGAGCATAAAAAATCAAGGGGTAGGATCATTTGAATATTCCTAATTCACATCTAATCCTTTCAATTGATATACTACCTTAGTCTTTATACATTTAGGTGGGGCCTCATTGATAGTAACTCGAGTTAATGAACTTTGTAAGCTTAAATAAAAGTCATTTATGTTGTTTATCCATAAAAATATACTATTTATATGCTCCTTTAATCCTTTTTTTATTTTATCTTTTTTTGTCTTTGACCAATTTATCTTCAAGAAAATGACTTTCTCCCTTAAGTTAATAGATATATGTGACACCGTCATCGACTCCGTGCTCAACAACACTGAACATCACTATATTTGGATTGGATACTTTTTAAATAGCTCATTTTTTATATTTTTACTAGTTTTTTCTAGATTTTGAAAGAATCTTTCGACACTTTATAGGATTGGCACTGCCGTACCAGTCCGGCATAGGCGGCACAGACTCATCCCGGTCCCGACGGAGACAAAGACTGCCATCAGAACTTAAAACCATGGGCTATGCCCTTTCCCACAACGGGCCAAAAAAATGCCAACTGGGCAATGTTGCCTGAGGTTTTTTAGGGAAAAAAAAAAAAAAAAAATGGGCGATCAATGATACTTGACCTTTTTCTTTGAAAAATCTTCTGTGTTTCCTTAAAAAATATTTTTCTGATTGACTGGTTACCAAACTAAGAAAAAAAGGGATTCCCTATTGCTCTTATATTTGGACTCCCCTTAAAGTATGGCCTGCTTGAATTTGTTTCAGATTTTATATTTATATCTTGTAGTGTAGCCTATTTATATAGATGCTCAAACCAACCTTCGTAATTGCACTCTCTTCTCCTCTCTTTGAACCAAGATTAGTCATATACTTTGCATACTTAACGAAAAATGTGTTCTTACCCAGGGATTTATGTGATGATGATGATGGAAGGAACCCATCAAAAGCAGGAGCCAGAGTCTTCATCACCGTGTGTTTATGAGATACTTGGGGAGCCAGCTATTGTTATTGATGGGGTGCCCGTTATATCTCCAGCCGGCAATGCTTTCATTCCCATTGACACTGCAGGTGAGTCAGAATCTAAACATAGTCCTTGCTTAGGTGAGTGGTTGGTGGGCAGGGAAGTTCGGAAGATGTTTGGAGATCAGTATTATTCTGGGAAAGTGGCTAACTTTGACCAAGAAATGAAATGGTACAGAGTAGAGTACGAAGATGGTGACTTTGAAGATCTTGAGTGGTGTGAGTTAAAGGAAGTACTATTGCCACTCGATGTTGCAATCTCATTGAAAGCATTGGCTTTGAAAATCTTTAAGTGTGAGGAGAAATCTGTTTGCGTGAATGGAGAAAACACAGTTGGATTGAGAAAAACTGGTACAAAAATCTTAACAAATAAGAGGAAGATGGGGGAGGAGAATCATATAGCTTTGGTAACAAATTCTGAATGTAGTTGGCAGGTAAAAGAAAATGCAGATTATCAAAGGACTACTCAGGAAAAGATAAATCAGCCAAAGGAAATTAAAGCTTTGGTAACCAAGTCAGAATGTAGTTGGCAGGTAAAAGAAAATGCAGATTATCAAAGGATTGCTCAGGAAAAGATAAATTGGCCAAAGGGAAATAAAGATTTGGAAACAAAGTCTGAATGTAGTTGGCTGGTGACATATAATGGGACTGCTCAGGTAAAGATAAATAGACCAGAGGAAAATAAAGCTTTGGTAACAAAGTCAGAATGTAGTTGGCAGGTAAAAGAAAATGCAGATTATGAAAAGACTGCTCTGGGAAAGATAAATAGACCCAAGGAAATACGTAGGACGATCAATGCTGAAAAGCAAAAGCGAAGAATAAGAAATGCAATTGAAGGCAGTTCAGCTGAAGGGAAGACGTCAAATATTTGATCTCCATCTTTTGCAGCTTTACATATCCTCTTCAGTTCTTCTACATCTTAGCAGATGACACCATTGAAGATCTTGAATAGGCTTATTTTCTGGAACTAAAGAAATGCTGTATAGATGTATGCAACGCTCCTCTATCTACAACCTTTTAGAAGCCTGGAGGATGGCTGTGGGCTCAAAAAGGGGTTGAATTTTGTGGACTTCATTCATGGCTATCATATGGGTCATTTGGAATGAAAGCAGAGCGCAATGCTTTGAAGAAAAATTGTCAGTTGAGGAGTCATTGGTAGATAAAGTCAAATTTCATGATGCCTCTTGGTTGTCCGTCCTCACCCCATTTCAAGATGTTCCCACTTCCCATACCAACTATCATGAAAGAGTAGTTATGAGGTGGCTCACTCTTTTAACTTTTAGGATCTTACCTAAACTTTGATGGAATGCAGTTGCAGGAATGGGAGATATTATCCATGACAGCACAGCTACAACCACCATTTATTTCTCCAGTCCGGCTGGTTGCTATGTCCTTAATGAGACAGAAATGTTATTTTTGAAGACCAAACAGCTTTCTTGAAGCCTATTGACCTAATTTCCAGCAGATTATGGAGGAAGATGATTTGTTATGTGTCATTCGTTGGACTTCTGGTCTTTCCGTGGCTCCATGGAGCACGGCGTGTGGTGCAAGAGGTATTGATTCTAGCGAGATATCTCGATGCTTTCTTCTTTCATGTCAAGCAAAGTGCAAGTATGTCGGCATATCATTTGGCTAAGGTAGATCTTTAAGTGCTGGAGTTGGGTTACATCCTATGATTACACACATAAGGCACAGTTTTTTATTTATTTTTATTTTATTTTCTCTCTTTTTTATTGCTTTCTTGTAGCTTGCGCCGTCATTTGTTTTGGATGAGCTTTGGTTTATGTGGCTTGTATATATTTATGATATATTTCTCCTGCACTGTTTAGCTCTTCTAAATGAAAGTTATTGTTCCAAAAAAAAGAAAAAAGAGTATGGGGTGCTTGTTGAGTCTTGATGGGTCTTCATTTTGCAGTAGTCAAGTGGCAATGTATCAGTAAACAATGCATATTTGTCATTGTTCAGCGTCTGGAGCTCAGCTGGTCATGGACATGTGTGTGTACGAGGGAGTGAAGTAGCTCAGAGTAGCTGGAGGAAAAAGAAAAAAGAAAGAAAAAGAAATCAGAACTAATGGGAACCCCGACGGGTGAGGATGTACAATAAGCAAGAGCGTTTTAATTATAATATTATAGATAAGGTATAAAAACAGAGAAAAAGGATAAGGAAGAAAGAGAAATTTATAGAAGTGAGACTCGAATGACTATGATTTAAGCTTTATATGGTATCAAACATCAGTATAATCCAAGCTTCATATGGTATCAAATATCTAGTCAGTTTTGAATTGGGATCCTTGGGTAGAAACACACAAAAATCCTATTTGGATAAAAAAAAGTTTCAATCAAACAATAATCAAGAGCATTTAGCTCTAATACCAATTGATGCAATCAATGTGGTTTAAGATTTGGACTGTTTGGCATAATTGATAGTTGTCAATTCCGTTCTGATCGTCGTTCCAATTTGACCTTGTAGTGGAACGTTTCGGTGTTTCAATATTTCATTCCAGAAAAGATGTGATTGAAAAATGATATATATATATATATATATATATAAAAGATTACCCAAAATTGGAAAAATAGTTGAATGCTAAAATAATACTAAAAATTCATACTTACATCGCTTAACATGAAACTACACTCTACGGTTGACCACTTTCTAGTTTTCACTACATATGAATAGAAGTATGAAACCTTGGCCGGAATGAGGCGGAATTGGAGTCGGAATTGGGACCGAAACGACTGAAAAAGGACTGGAATGACCGGAACGGACCTGAAACTTTTAGAGGGCCATTCCGTTTTGCCCAAGGCTAATTCCGGAACGTTCCGGTCAATTCCGGCCGGAACGGAATGGATTGACAACTATGTTGTTTGGCCCGCTAGATCCTTATGGGCTTGATTAGATGTCCAATGAGACCCGATTAAGGACTGATTTGGTTTCCAATAAATTCAGCACATTTCTTTTCAAATTTGGGACCGAGTCCATGTTGACCGTCCTAGTTAGAATCGAACCCTGTTTGAAATCAATCAAAAGGCCATTCCATCATTCAAATTGATTTAAATAATGAAGGGCCTGATGAGTTTGAAATCAATCAAAAGGCCATTCCATCAATCAAATTGATTTAAATAATGAAGGGCCTGATCAATCGCAAAATTCGTTAAATCCTAGCTATCTGCTTCTGCGCCAATAGTTCAATCAACAAATGGGGTAAAAAGCCCAATGAATCCAAGACCTAAAACACAAACTATATCACTCAAATGCAGGTAACAATCTGAAAAACGCCCCGGGCTAAAAACCATTTGGCCTCCTTTAAAACCCACTCAATTTAAGAAACAACTAAAGTACATGTATATAATTGAGCATTGCAATTTTTGCAACGTCCTATTCTCTTTTCCTTTTGATTTCTTCGACCTCTCACGCTTTCTCTCCCTTCAAACTGTCTTTAGTCATTTATCAAGATACCATATATCGTCCTCCCTTTACTCATGATCAATACCAATGGTGTGCCACTGTTTGAACTGAAATGGTCTAATTTCTATACAGAGGATGGTATGTGGTAAGCAACTTTGATCAAGCAAAAGTGTGGCACCACGCAGGTTAATTGGTCAAGTGGTCAGCAGCTTTGAGCACTATTTTGATGGCAGCATTGGATTGTTTCTCTTTGATTTAATGCCAATAAGTAGACACATTTATCAGGTCAATGAAGTTAATTAGTGCATGTTTGAGTGTTTCCCCAGTTAATTGGCTTGATTATTTCCCCAGCCTAGGGGTATCTGATGTGGCATCAGCTACATTAGATGGGACACTTTCTTTCAACTTTGCTGTCATTGATCAATATCAGCAGCTATCGATGATAATCACAAGGGTCAGAAGGGGCAGGAGTGCCGCTACTCACCTAATGCACTATTTATTTATTTAATTTTGGAATGGTAACATGTATTATATTTCAAGGAGGAAATACTAGTGGTAAAAAAGATATGAAGAAAACAAATGGCACTTTAAACTCTGACTGATCCCCAGTGATACAAAAACAGGGTTAGGAGTTATATTTAGATTCCATATGGACCACCCTACCTGAGCCAGATGCAAGGGCATGTAGCTACCATGATCAGACCTCACTGAAAAGAATGGTGCAAATACTTTGGCAATCTTAAGGAACGAAACAAGAGGACCCTCAGTAGTGAAACAAGTAGGTGGCCCCTCTTAAGTTCAGAAGATATAGTAACTGCAGACTAGAGAGAGAATACATTGGAGACAATTCATTAATGTATCACTGTATGATTTATAAGCTAAACACAATGCACAGAACTTTTTAAATTTTTTTTTTTTTTTTTAACCTCAGAACTCAGCAGACAGGCTCACTCTGTCGGAATGCTATCATCTGTACTCGCACGGTCTGCACCCTTAGTTTCTCCTGATTTTACTGGAAAAGACCTGGGTCTCAGTATCTGTCTACATTTCATGTCTAGTTCTCCTATCATCCGCCTTATTTCGTTAGACAATAAGATAGGGTCAGCATTCTTGGGTAATGAATTTTGCAATTGCATTTTCTCCTCTAGCCATTGTTATGCTTTAGAGCATTCATTTATGACTGCATCCCTGTCACTTGTTGCCAACGATTTTATGGCCATCCTATGTTCTACAACGTGTTTCAAGAGATCTCTTGTTGCTTTAGGTCTGGCTTCATCGTCTCTGAATCAATTTTCATTTGGATCCACCAGCTTCTTTAGTTCCTCTGTGTGTGGGGGCCCATTTCTTGAACCTGTTCCTCTTGGTCTCGGCAAGGGTGCGCTCGGATATGCTGACGTGTGGGAGCCGTTTCTCTTGATCTCGGCTACGATCCGATCCATATCGGTCTCGGCACTACGTGCTGGTCTCGGCCAAACAGAATTCAGTTCGGCCGTGCATACCGTTCAGTCTCGGCAATGCAAGCTCGGCAATGCAGTATTGCGCTTGCAGCTAACAGCCACGACCCTGTCGTGGCAAGGCCCAAGGAAGGGATCTGATGGGACTTCAGCCACCACCAGATCAGGGCAAGATCAGGCCCAATGTGACTGGCATTAAATGCATTGTGGGCTGATCGGACCCACATTAAATGCAGTGTGGGCTGATCGGACCCACATTAAATGCAAAGAGGGCTATGATGGACCTTCATTAATGACTTTGTGGGCTGATGTGACCCAGGTCACATCACCAAGCCCACTGGCACTCACCCAAAACTGTTCCATATATAAGGCACGAGCCAAAGGGAGCAGGGGGTAAGCACTCTCACATAGACACTCAGTCTTTCTCCTTCTTCTTCTTCCTTCTCCGATCGATTGCTGACTTAAGCATCGGAGAGCCCTGCGCTGCCCATAGCCAGGGTCCTCTGACCTTTGTCTTTCTCCTCTTTCAGGTTCATACCGTCGCAGCTATCTCCTCCATGCATTGAGTAAGTCCTAAGAGGCATCCTGATCTTGTGAGTATTATTATTTCTGCACTTACAATTGGCGCCATCTGTGGGAAGGATTTCTATAATCTTTCCTATTCCTATTCCTAAACACCATGACGAGGAGAGCTGCGAAAGATGGAGAAACTTCCAAGACAAAGCATGCAAGGCCGCCCCCTGCCAACCAGAGGGCTGGGAAGCAACCAGTCACAGAGGACGATGCTGAACGTGCTCTCATCCGGATCAACGTTCAGGAGCGTGACCTCCGCTCGGAGTCCGCTCCCGGGAAGGGAGACACCCAGCAGCCTACAGGTCTCCTGACGGGGGGAGACCAGCGGGATAAGTCTCCAGTGGTCGATGGATCACGCCCCCCGGGCCAAGTGGAGGACGTTGAGGGCCGGGTGGAGGACGTTGAAGATACTGAGGATGAAGACTACAGCCCTGATGACGACTTGGACTCCACCCTTCTGGAGATTAAAGCACAGAATGAGGCCATCAAGGAGAGAGATGCTCTGATCTGGCGGCTCCAGCAGCAGTTGGAAAGAGCTACTGGTTCGGCAAGGCAGCAGCAACGGACTCGTCAGGAGCAGTCCCAGCAGCAGCGGACTCGTCAGGAGCAGTCCCAGCAGCAGCGGACTCGTCGGGAGCAGTCCCAGCAGCAGCGATCTCTGCAGCTGCAGCGATCGCCACAACACGAGAGGGGAGTTACTCGTGTCACGCGCATCTCTTCCTCAAAGGAGGACCTGAGGGACCGCTTGAACAGGAAAAGGGACGACCGAACCCGAGATGAAGGCTCAAGCACTAGCCGTAGCTACTCGAGGAAGGCGTCCGAGACCATTCCGGAGGGTATGTATCATAATCAGGAATGGCTGGACGCGCACATAAGGGAAACGGTCCAGCGCAACCTGGAAGTAGCCGGCTTCGGCCGAGACCAAAAGAATGCTTGCTGCGACCCCGTTGATCTCGGCGCTTCTCCTTTCTCCCAAGACATCAGGAGGTACCCCTTACCGAAGAAGTTCACCGTACCAAGATTCGTCACCTATGATGGGGTCTCGGATCCAGCTACGCATCTCAGACACTTCTCCCAGAGGATGTCTGTCTGGGGAGACGAGGGCCATCTGAACTGCCGAGTCTTTTCCTCCAGCTTAGGCGACCTCCCCCTGAAGTGGTTCTGTGCGCTCCCAGAGGGATCCGTCTCGAGTTGGCAGCAACTCCAGCAGTCCTTTATGAAGAAGTTCCAGGCCTACAGAGTCCTCCCGAAGACAGATGCAGACATCATGGCCATGAAGATGAAGCAGGGAGAGAACGTCACCCAATTCGCCAAGCGCTTCTGGGCGGCCTACAGTCAGATTGAGAATTCCAAGGACGAGGTTGCCGTCTTCGCATTTCAGAATGCCTTGCTGCCAGACAGCGATCTTCGCAAGGACCTGGCCAGGAACCCGGTCTCTTCCATAGCAGCGCTCATGTCCATCGCCAACCGGTACATTGCTCAAGAGGATGACCAGGCCCGTGCTCGGGAAAGCCATGGAACCGTGCAAAGAAACCGAGACCGAGGTGAGAGGCCCCCCAAGAAGGACGGAGGACCGTTTCTGAGGGATGAGCCTCGGCGAGACGAGCGACGAAGAGGTGACTCAGACAGGAGTTGGGTGCCTACAAGCTCGGCAAGGACTCAGACGTTCGCCTCGGCAAGGAGCAAAAGGCCCAGGCTATCCGAGGACGCGTATCGGGGGGTCAACACGGTCTTCAAGATGCCGATCCACCGTATCATGTATAAGATCAAGAGCAGGCCGTATTTCAGATGGCCAGAGCCCATGCAAGGCGACCCTTCTATCCGAGATCAGACGAAGTTCTGTTCCTATCACAAGGAGGGCGGCCACAAGACTGAAGATTGCAGGATACTGCGGTCGCATTTGGAGAAGCTTGTCCAGGATGGACACCTGCAAGAGTTTGTCAGGAGAGAAACCAGGGCCGACACCCGAGCCCCGCGCCGAGACGAGGGGGGTCACGACAGCGACGGGACAGAGAAGATAATTGACGTTATCCATTTGGCACCCCCGCCCAAGGGGAGTAATCAAGCCCGTGTCGAAGCCAGGAAAGCCGCTCACGGCAAGCAAGTCATGGCCGCCGAGCTCGGCCCATCACAGAAAAGGGCTCGGAGGGAGCGTCCCGAGATCAGGTTCACTGATGCAGATCTGGAAGGGGTGTAGCTCCCCCACAACGACCCCCTGATCGTCACTCTGAAGTTTGACTGCTCTAAACAGGGCGTGAAGAATTGCACTGTGAAGAAAGTCCTTGTTGACCCCGGCAGTTCTTCCGAGGTCCTCTATTTCGACAGCTTTCGAAGGATGGGACTGACGGAGAAAGATCTGCAGGAGGCTCGAGTTCCCCTTATCGGCTTCAGCGCCAAACCAGTCTACCCCAAGGGGAAGGTGACATTCAGGGTCGAGGCCGGTGGCGCGTCTGTCATGGCAACCTTCATGGTGATCGACGCACCCTCGCCCTACAATGCTATAGTGGGCAGGTCTTGGCTCCACAGCCTGGAAGCAGTCCCTTCCACCCTCCATCAGAAGCTGAAATTTCCGTGGGAGGGAAAGAGCGGCCGAGTTGAAATCATCACGGTCAGAGGAGATCAGCAGGCAGCCAAGCAGTGCCTGACCGCTGTGGTACCCGGGGAGCAAGAGCCCAAGGAGGTCAATGTGGCCGAGATGGAGAAGAACCTGGAGCAGGGGGCTGGATGAGCTCGGCCAAGATCCAGGCAGGAAAAGCGTGGAGGAACTGGCCGAAGTCAGGATCGACCCAAAGGACCCGGATCGGTTTTTCCTGCTCGGCAGCCAGCTCGGAGAGCCGGAGAGGTCCGAACTGGCCCAGTTCCTGGTGCAGAACAGAGATGCCTTCGCCTGGACACCTCAGGAGATGCCTGGCGTCGACCCCGAGGTAATGTGTCATAGACTGAATGTTGACCTTAACCACAAACCTGTGATGCAGAAAGCCCGCAGGACAGGGGTCCCACAGACCGAAGCCGTCGTCGAGGAAGTGGATAAGCTGCTTGAGGCCGGCGCTATCAGGGAGGTTCAATACCCGAACTGGTTAGCCAATCCGGTGGTCGTCAGGAAGAAGACTGGCAAGTGGAGGGTGTGCGTCGACTTTACCGACCTCAACAAAGCCTGTCCGAAGGACAGCTTTCCCCTACCAAAGATTGACCAGTTGATCGACGCCACGGCCGGGCACGACAGAATGAGCTTCCTCGATGCCTACCGCGGCTATCACCAGATCCCACTGTTTGGGCCAGACGAAGAGAAAACAACTTTTATCACGCCCAGGGGAACCTACTGCTATAAGGTGATGCCGTTCGGACTGAAGAATGCAGGAGCCACCTACCAGAAGCTCGTTACCAAGATGTTCCACGATCAGCTCGGCAAAACCGTAGAGGTCTACATCGATGACATGGTGGTCAAATCCAAGCAGGCGCGGGATCATCTGTCAGACTTGGCCGAGGTCTTCGCCACTCTAAAGGAGTTCCGGCTGAAGCTTAACGCCTCGAAGTGCGCCTTCGGTGTTGGCTCCGGCAAGTTTTTGGGCAGCTTGGTTACACGCAGAGGCATTGAGGCAGACCCAGATCAGATCTCGGCTATCCTCAGAGTGCAGAGTCCCACTTAGGCCAAGGAGGTTCAGAAGCTTACAGGGATGGCCGCGGAACTGAATCGCTTCATTAGCAAATCTTCAGATAAGTGCCGACCTTTCTTTCAGCTTCTTAGAAAAAATTCTAAATTTCAATGGACTCTAGAATGTGACCATGCCTTGCAGCAGCTCAAGGCTTACCTTTCTTCACCACCGTTGTTGTCAACCCCGACCCATGGGGAGACCCTGTATTTATATTTGGCGGTCTCGGATCATGCGGTCAGCTCAGTCCTCATCCGAGAAGAGGACAAGGTTCAAAAACCAGTGTATTATACGAGCAAGACCCTTATCGATGCCGAGACCAGGTATCTGCCTCTTGAGAAGCTCGCCTTGGCGCTCGTTAGCGCCTCGCGAAAGCTCTCCCATTACTTTCAAACCCATTCTATTGTGGTTGTTACGGAGCACCCACTCAAATCTGTTTTCAAGAAGGCTGACTTTTCAGGAAGAATCTCCCGATGGGCTGTCGAACTAGGGCAGTATGAGATTCAGTATCAGCCACGGATAGCAATAAAAGCCCAGGTTCTGGCAGATTTCCTCGCCGAGTTTGATTCAAGTTCGGTACCAACCCAGCTCGGCACCGAACTGGGGGGTGAAGAGCATGAGGCGCCCGCGGGTTCGGAACAATCACAATGCCATGCCGATACCCCAGTTTGGAAGGTCTTCGTCGACGGATCTTCCACCTCGAGAAGAGCCGGAGCAGGAGTTGTTCTCCAATCGCCAGAAGGACTGGTCATTGAGCAGGCTCTGACACTGGACTTCAAGGCGTCAAACAATGAGGCCGAGTACGAAGCCCTTTTAGCCGGACTGAATAGCGCTCATATCCTCGGAGCTCAACAGCTGATGGTCTTCAGTGATTCACAGTTGGTGACAAACCAGCTGACTGGGGACTATCAGGCTCGCGACGACCGGATGGCCGCGTATTTGGCCCTGGCCAAGAAGCAGCTCTCTCAGTTCCACACGACCGAAGTCAAGCAGATTGGCAGAGAGGTAAACTCTCACGCAGATGCTCTTGCAAACTTGGCCAGCGCTGTTGAGGCAGGAAGAAAGAGGAGCATCGAAGTCTGATCGCTAGCTGCGCCCAGCATTGAGCTCCGTTCACCTCGGGAAGTGTTATGCATCGGTCTCGGCCCGAGCTGGATGGACCCCATTATCACCTACCTTAGGGACGACAGGCTTCCCGAGGACAGTGGCGAGGCCCACCGGGTCAGACTCAAGGCAGCTCGGTTCTGGCTATCTCCCGAGGTCAAGCTCTACAGGAAATCGTTCTCGGGACCGTACCTCCAGTGCGTCCATCCAAGTAAGGTCGAGGACCTCCTTTTCGAGATACACGAAGGAATCTGCGGGAGCCATATCGGAGAAAGGTCCCTAGCCTACCGAGCCATCAACCAGGGTTACTGGTGGCCGTATATGCAGAAAGATGCGCAGGTATATGCGAAGAAGTGCGAGAAGTGCCAGAAGTTCTCACACTCTCTCCATCGGCCCGCGCACGATCTCAGCCCGCTCTCTAGCCCGTGGCCATTCGCCCAGTGGGGGCTCGACATAGTGGGCCCGCTCCACTGAACCCCAGGGAACAAGAGATGGCTTATTGTGGCGACAGATTACTTCACCAAATGGATTGAAGCAGAGCCACTTTCATCCATCACAGAGCGAGACTCCAAGAATTTTGTGTGGAAGAATGTCGTCACAAGGTTTGGCATTCTCAGAGTGCTGGTTTCGGACAACGGAACTCAGTTCGACTCTAAACTTTTCAAGACCTTCTGCCAGGAGCTCGGCATCCGAAACCCTTATTCCACTCCAGCCTACCCACAGAGTAACGGCCAGGCCGAGATCTCCAACAAGGTGATCCTCGATGGGCTCAAGAAACGGCTGGACCAAGCAAAGGGAAGATGGGTGGAAGAACTGCCGAGCGTCCTGTGGGCTTACAGAACTACTCCGAGGCGTTCCACTTCGGCTACCCCCTTCTCGCTCGCCTATGGCATGGAAGCAGTCATCCCTCTGGAGATCGGCCTCCCCACTTTGAGGTCCGAACTCTTTGACCGGGGACAGAACGAAACCAATGTGGCCAGGGAGCTAGATTTAGCGGACGAGCGAAGGGAAGCAGCTGCAGTGAGGCTAGCCGTCTACCAGCAGCAGCTAGCCAGGGGCTACAACCAGAACGTCAGAGAGAGGAAGTTCTCTGTAGGAGAACTGGTCCTCAAGAAGGCTCTCCCAGGGGACAAAGATCCGAATCAAGGGAAGCTAGCGCCGAATTGGCATGGTCCGTTTAAAGTCACTTCCATTGCTGGACGGTCGGCTTATCGGCTCGAAGACATGGAAGGACGGCCTCTTCCGAGACCATGGAACGCGTCACACCTCAAGAAATTCTATTTTTAGTTTGTATGTTTGTACAGTGCTTCTGGATTTAATAGAACTACGTTCGTTTTGGGGCGAGTTGATGATCAATGGCAATGTGACAGCGACAATGGTGCGAGTACGGAAGACCGTCTAAGGTTGACACTCAGCCACCTAGACGAGCTGCCGAAACGGCCCATGTCTAAGGATGGCACTCAGCCACCTAGATGAGCTGCCGAAACGGCCCATGTCTAAGGCTGGCACTCAGCCACCTAGATGAGCTGCCGAAACGGCCCATGTCTAAGGCTGGCACTCAGCCACCTAAATGAGCTGCCGAAACGGCCCATGTCTAAGGATGGCACTCAGCCACCTAGACGAGCTGCCGAAACGGCCCATGTCTAAGGATGGCACTCAGCCACCTAGACGAGCTGCCGAAACGGCCCCATGTCTAAGGCTGGCACTCAGCCACCTAGAGGAGCTGCCGAAACGGCCCCTGTCTAAGGCTGGCACTCAGCCACCTAGATGAGCTGCCGAAACGGCCCATGTCTAAGGATGGCACTCAGCCACCTAGACGAGCTGCCGAAACGGCCCATGTCTAAGGCTGGCACTCAGCCACCTAGATGAGCTGCCGAAACGGCCCATGTCTAAGGATGACACTCAGCCACCTAGACGAGCTGCCGAAACGGCCCAAGTCTAAGGATGGCACTCAGCCACCTAGACGAGCAGCCGAACTAGTTAAGGTTATGGTTGGCACTCAGCCACGTAGACCAGCCGAAACGGCACCAGACGATAATGGCACCCAGTCTTATCACTGCCTTAGGCTTGATGCGATTCTTTGTTTTCGCCGAAGGGGTCAGAGCGCTCGCGGGGAACCCTAGTCTGGTCGGTCTACTCTAGTCCGAGCTCACATCCATGTTCACAAAACTTGCGGAAAGCGCAAACAGAAAGCAAATCAAAGCCAAACATAGCACGGGGAAAGAGGTCTGAAATTCATTGATAACGTGATATGCGCATTGGAGCTTACATTTTCCATTCATCACAATTTCTGATCAAAACAATTCGAAACAAAGATTACATTTTTTATAACAAAGCAAAAAGAAGGAACAAAATCAAGACGACGGCCCTGCTTCCGTGTCTTCAATAACGACCACAGCGGCCTCGGCTGTAGGAGCGGCTTCAGAGGGGGCGGGCGTCGGCTCAGCAGGGGCTTCGGCCAGAGTGGCAGGGATCTCGGCTGGGGCTTCAACTGGGAGCGCATCCTCGAACTCGGGGAGGTTCTGATATATTGGGTTATCCTCAGGAACCCCCATCTTTTTAAGCACGGCCTCGCAACCGAGTCGGAACAATTTCGGGATGAGCGCTGTAATTTGATCAGTGTAAATGCGCGCAGCATCCTCAGTCCCGTCCAGGAAGGCGGCGTCGGACGCGGCCTGCCGTGACTCGAGGAGCTCCTCCTTCTCCTTCCTCTCTAGTTCGAGCTCGGCCTTGAGCCCTGCCGACCTTTTCTCCTCAGCCTGATACTTCCCCTGCCATTCGAAGCTTTCAGACTTCACTTTGCAGAGCTCGCTTGACATCAGATCGGACTGCGCGTTGAGCTCTGCGTTCTTGGC
Source organism: Cinnamomum chago (assembly GCA_038049695.1). NCBI lineage: Eukaryota > Viridiplantae > Streptophyta > Magnoliopsida > Laurales > Lauraceae > Cinnamomum > Cinnamomum chago. The sequence goes on from CP142457.1 coordinate 27,406,169, forward strand.
CGCCTCTGCCTTCAGCTCCTCCTTTGTCGCCCGCAGTTCGGTGTCGGCCTTCTTCTTTTCCTCTGCCAGGCGAGTCCGCTGACCGTCCTCTTCCATCATTCTTTCCGCGACTACCTGGAGCCTTTGGACAGCCTGCAAGGGAATAAACGACTTAGTACGAAATCAGAAGTAAGAAACATCAATGACTAAAGAAGTTCGGTACTCACCGCGAGGGAGTGCTGCATGGTCCTCATCAGCAGCTGTGGGGAGTCTTCCGATCTGTGCCTCTCCATGTCTTTGGGGAGTGCACAGGCTCGGCTGAGCGCCGAAATGACAGCTGGGCTCCCCACCAGTCTGTCTTCAACGTTCAGGGGCCTCCCCCTTCGCAGTTCCATGTCTGGCCTGAATGCGGCCGGCTCGGCATCCGAGGACGTCGCCGCCTGGGGCTCGGAACGCCGCTCCACCAAGGGAACCGCCGGGGTGGGCACCACGTCCATCGCCCTCTCCCTCGCTGCTTGGGGTAGGCGCTGCCGCGGCCGCTCTTCCTGAGCCGTCTCCTTCCCCTTCGCCCTCTTCCTGGGCCTCTCCCCCTCCGAGTCTGTGGGAGGGCGGGCCTCGGCGGCAGCGGGGACGATCGCCCTAGGAGGAGTCTGTTCGGCTCTAGGGGCTGCCTTCTGCCCGCCGAATACCGCATCCGCCAGGTTCCGCGGTTGATATGTGGGCCTCCTCCCCTCCATGTCTTCGGCCCCGGAAGAATAGTTGTCAACTTCCCTTATCGGGGAGTCAGCCTCGGCTCCGGATGTATAGTCTTCAATTTCCCTTATCGGGATGCCCGCGACCACGGCCAATGTAGTGGAAGCTCCCACGACCGAAACGGTCCCGCTGGTTTCGGCTAGATTGGGGGCGAAGTTCTCCGGGTTGCCGGATTTCCGTGTATAAGACACGTATCTCGGCTCGTACTTCAGAAGGGAGTAGGCAGCTCTTGTGTAGTGGCCGCGGTAGCAGTACACCTTGTTCAGCCAAGGTGCGTGCCTCCTCCAACCGTTCAGTTGGGCTTCGCGCTTGCGTTGAGAAAGGCCTGCGAAAAACAGCCGAGTTAGAATCCGGCAGCAAAAATCAAACATAAGAAAGAAATCGGAAACCCAGGGGGTTAGGTCTTTACTCGGTGGAGTCCCGAAGCGTCGAGGGACTCGGACCCTCCTAGCTGCTTCGGTCTCGGTCTCGCCGAACTCCCAGTTTCCCGAGACGAGCAGGCGGTCATCTCCGGCGTATTTATTGGAGTCCTCCAGCGCCGTGACGAGGGGTTGGCACCTCGCCTTGACGCGAAGATAATAGGTGCCCGCCTCCCTAGACTTGCAGAGGTCATATATGTCCTCTATATCATGGACGCCGAGGCTGATGTCTAGAATCCTATTCAGCTCGGCGACGCTCATGATGATCTTATACCCATTGGGCATTAACTGACAGGGGCTGAGGTTCCAGGTCTCCAAACAAGACCTAAGGAGAGGGTGCAAGGGGAATCTGACCCCACCTTCGATCACGACTATCAGGGGAAACGGCATCCAGCCGTTGCGAAATGTGTAGACGGAGGGGTCGGCTGCCATGATCTGGACATCGCCTGGGATCATGTAGACTCTCCTAAGAGTTGCCAGGCCCGCCTGGGAATCTATCCAGTGAGTAAAAATCCCCATTTCTGGATCTAAGAATTCTAAGGGTCCTTACAGCAAGAGGTGGTGAACGGAGGTACCCCTAAGAAACCCTAGGGGCTGGGTCTGGAATGTAAATGAAGGAGGAGGAAGCGGAAGAAAACTCACTGGTTCGACGGGGCAAAGTCAGACTCCGACTGACGGATGTGGGCGACTACTGCTGGGAAACAGTAGGGGGTCTGGTCCTAGTCCGGCGACGCTGGTTCTAGCAGAGAGCAGAAGTTCAGGCAGAGAGCAAGAGAGTCCAGGAGCAAAAATGATAGGAGGAAGAAGACGAAACCGTATATAAAGGGCAGAAATGGGCGCCATCCCGGAATTCGAAGCGGGACACGCGTGAGACGTCGCCTCGGCTTGCGTCGCACGCCCCCTCGAAAAGACAAGAAAACCTACCAGGCAATAACGCGTGGCGCTGTGGCGATGATGGTCCGCCTTCCCATGCTAATCATAGCCCCGCATTTATTGCCCCCTTTATTATCCCTGGCAGACGAAGCAGTGGCGGCGTCTAACACCAAACGAGTCAGGATCCCAAGATCCTTAACTGAGGGGGCGTATTTGAACAAGCACTATCAGTCTCGGGAGATCGGTCCAGCTCTTAACCCTAGAGCCCAAGGGAGCCCTAGGGGTCAAGAGCTGAGGGGCTATTGTGTGGGGGCCCATTTCTTGAACCTGTTCCTCTTGGTCTCGGCAAGGGTGCGCTCGGATATGCTGACGTGTGGGAGCCGTTTCTCTTGATCTCGGCTACGATCCGATCCATATCGGTCTCGGCACTACGTGCTGGTCTCGGCCAAACAGAATTCAGTTCGGCCGCGCATACCGTTCAGTGGCGGCAATGCAAGCTCGGCAATGCAGTATTGCGCTTGCAGCTAACAGCCACGGCCCTGTCGTGGCAAGGCCCAAGGAAGGGATCTGATGGGACTTCAGCCACCACCAGATCAGGGCAAGATCAGGCCCAATGTGACTGGCATTAAATGCATTGTGGGCTGATCGGACCCACATTAAATGCAGTGTGGGCTGATCGGACCCACATTAAATGCAAAGAGGGCTATGATGGACCTTCATTAATGACTTTGTGGGCTGATGTGACCCAGGTCACATCACCAAGCCCACTGGCACTCACCCAAAACTGTTCCATATATAAGGCACGAGCCAAAGGGAGCAGGGGGTAAGCACTCTCACATAGACACTCAGTCTTTCTCCTTCTTCTTCTTCCTTCTCCGATCGATTGCTGACTTAAGCATCGGAGAGCCCTGCGCTGCCCATAGCCAGGGTCCTCTGACCTTTGTCTTTCTCCTCTTTCAGGTTCATACCGTCGCAGCTATCTCCTCCATGCATTGAGTAAGTCCTAAGAGGCATCCTGATCTTGTGAGTATTATTATTTCTGCACTTACACTCTGATTTTTCAGTATACACATTTTCAGTCATCATTGCCATTGTCGCACAACCATTCCTTCGTCCTTTGCAGGCAACTAGGTACGTCTTCCTTCTCTGACTCAGTTGCAAAGCTCTGGTATGTATGAAAAAGCTTATCATGAGTCTCATATCTGAGCAATTCCAGGGCATTCCTTATTTCTTTGGTTTGCTCCATGACTCTGTCCCGATGGACCAGTTGATGCTCCTTTTCCTGTGCATCTGACAGTTCTGTCTTTGACATCCCACCATAAGGGCTCCATTTAGAATCAAATAAAGGCTTTCATGGCTTTCATTTTCTTTGGTTTGCTCCATGACTCTGTGCTGATGGGCCAGTTGAAGCTCCTTTTCCTGTGCATCTAACAGTTCCGCCTTTGACATCCCACTATGGGCTCAGTAACAGGTATTTCAACCCTTCTAGACAGCTTTCATTTTCTTTTTCCTTCAGCTCTTAAAGATTGATCTATGGCAGAAGGTATAGCAGCTGTGTGTAAAGATTTAGACTTCGGATGGGTAATGTTTTCAGATTCAGCACCATTTGCTACACTACCTGAAGAAACTTTATAATAATCAAATAAAGGCTCCACCTCACCTGTGTGAGTTAGTAGCCCTACTAACTGTATTCTCTGCCTCATCTTCCATCAGTGAAGTACACTGTACAGCGACAATCCCATGGAGGTTCAACTTTTCTCTGACTTTTAACTTTATGAGGGACTTGGAAGGGTCAGCCGTAAAACAGTTAATTTTTGGAGATACACCAGTGGGTAATTCACTCTGATCGCCGTAAAATGCCTCCAACTGGAATGCACTAGTTCTGTGAAAAGTAAGCGTTTTAACGCTTGGAATGAATTAGCCCTTCAGGAACAGTATGCTATTTGATAGTGTGCAAATGGGACGTTCATCAGATGTAAATCCTACTGAATAAGGAAATGAATGCTGAACCTCATAATCTCTGACCCAGAAAATTGGATGAAGCATTGTGCAGCACATCCACGAGCCACACACACCCATTCAGTATGCAACTGGGCTCTCTTTTGAACAAATTAGTCAACATTCTCGTGATAGCTGGTATTCTCTCTTATTTTCTATTTGTTTTGAGGTCAGTACATATATGTCTCTTGTACTGATTTCTTTAGTCAGTGAAAGTTATCGTTCAAAAAAAAAAAAAAAACCTTCTCACATGCAGCTCTAAGCCTGGTACACGCCCACACATCCATATTGTATTGCTCCTTTAATTGTGTGGTGAAATGACTGAACAGATCCTCATCGCAATCCTTCCATCCCAAATGATCAAACACATTAGATAGACTCATCATATGGCCAGTCTGGAAAGATGCAACCCACAACCGAGTTTCCCAGTAGGCAGTGTCAACAAACACAACATTAGTTGGGCCTGAATTGGACTTGTCGGTCTTGTAAATCCCATAACCAAGCACGGTTGCAGTAGAATCATCCATCAGTTTCAATGGTTTCAATCCAGCAATTGCCGCAGCATTCAAGTAAGCTCGCCTCTGAAAATAAGTGAAATATGCAGGAATACCTATAATGCAATCTGACACCGATGTCTCTGTTAGTCCGAGTACAAGTACTTCAGTATTTTAGGAGAGCAGTTTACTGTAAAATGAAACAAAAACAGTATTCTGTTTTAATGTAAAATGAACTTACTGTTTGAAGGCAGGAAATCAGTACTCTGTTGTTGTAGTTAGTAGATCAGAGATTCGCAGTTGATCAAGGCTAGTGTGAACTCTATGTCCTTAAGACAAAATTCGCCCCCGCAATGGTGCTTATGAACTTCAGTGGTGTCTGTCTCCCAGGATATAATGATCTGTTCCACAACAGTTGCAGCACTACAAACTGTGAGACTGTCGAACCAATTAGTGTATAGTAACACTCTCTCTCTTGACTCTGAATGTAACTCAATGCAAGTGCAGCAGCAGCAGCGAAATGGAATAATGAAAACAGCATGAAACAAGATGCATAAATAGCCTGCAATCAGGTCTCTTCATAGGGGCTGCATCTGTTCAGAATAGTGACTATTCACTTGAACAGATGCTTTTTCTTTGGACACACACCCTTTCAGATGCGAATGGGCACACCTCTTGGCTTGGACACACCCCATTTTGGAAAAAAGGAAAATTTTATTAAATAAAATTTCTTCAAATTAAATAAAATTTCTCCAAAAAATTATAAATGGGTAGTGGGCCGAGCCAGACCCAACTCGCGTGTGAAGCCCAAGCCCAAGCCCAGGCCCTGCCCGGTTCCGGGCGGGGCGGGGCGGCGCGCGCGTGTGGTGGTGACCCTACCTTGATCTAGGTCCTCCCTCCCCCACAAAAGTGGGGTGCCCCTTGGGGCTCATTTTATACTACCAAGGTAAGTATATTTATACCCAAGGGATGTTTTGCTCCCAAGCAATGTGGGATGCAAGCTTACCACTTCCTTTTGTTTCCATGTTTAACATGTTCAAGTAGTGGTGTTAAGGAGGCAATTTCTCATTCATATCTTAATGGATTAGAGCAACCCAATAAATGTCATTAAACTACTCATAGAGTAGATTACATTCCCATGTATTCTCACCTAAAAGGATAAGTGGGTCCCACGTTTATTTTGGCTCAAAGATGACCAAAATAATGGGTCATTCTAACCATTTTTCCAACAATCCCCCACATGAATGAAATTGACCGAAAGCAATGAAATGATATGCAGACACAGAGAGAGAGAGTAAATTTGAAATTTTCTGTATAGAGAGAGGTTGCTTGTGGCCTTGAACCTTCCCTTGTGAAGTACTATCGGATTTACTGGTTGAACAGTGAACATGATGTATTAAACTGTTCAGCCTTTTACGTAAACCGAGACAATAGAGTTCACACAGAATCTTCCCGGACACAATTGGTTCTCATGATTGTGTTCATTTTGGCCCAGAACAATACCTGGTTTCATGAGTGCTTTAAAGAATTTAGCCTTATTATTCTCATAGAATCGGCCCAGTTCACACTCACATAAGTGATTCTTATTAAGAGTATCCTGCTATACCCCATCCGATTAACCAAGATATAAGAATCATTAAAAGCTTTGCTTATCCTAATTTCCGCTGCAAGTATCACTATTAATATCATAGGAATGAGCAGGAGATTTTGTCTCCATAGTGATATCGTTAAGTCACACACAATTCGGTTGTCCCTTTGAACCCAGATCTTGGGATCTCCAGTCAACTAGGTTGGGTTGCCATTATGGTGACTTTTCATTTATAGGCTTTAAGCCCATTCCCCTCGATGAACGATTTACTTGCTCTCTCGCTAATCCTTTGGTTAAAAGATCTGCAATGTTATCTATGGACTTTATGTACTCAATTGTCATAATGCCATTAAAGAGCAGTTATCTCACGGAATTATGCCTTCGACGAATATGTCGAGACTTACCGTTATACATTGTACTATGTGCCCTTCCAATTGCTGATTGACTATCGCAATGAATGCAGATAGGAGGCACAGGTTTTGACCACATTGGAATATCTTCGAGGAATTGACGAAGCCACTCAGCTTCTTCGCCAGCTTTATCCAATGCAATAAACTCAGATTCCATAGTGGATCTAGCAATGCTTGTTTGTTTAGAAGATTTCCATGATACCGCTGCACCACCAAGTGTAAATAGATATCCACTTGTGGACTTTGAATCTTTAATATCTGATATCCAGTTGACATCACAATAGCCCTCTAGTACAGCTGGATATTTAAAGTAATGCAAACCATAGTTTTGGGTGTATTTTAAATATCTTAAAACCAGAACTAAGGCCTTCCAGTGGTCTGATCTTGGGTTACTTGTGTATCTACTCAATTTACTAACAGCATATGCAATGTCAGGACGAGTGCAATTCATCACATACATTAGGCTGCCAATTATTTGTGCATATTCTCGTTGTGAAATGCCTTTTCCATTATTCTTGGATAAATGAATACTAATATCTATAGGTGTCCTTGCTGGATTGCTATTATCTTGATTATATTTTTTGAGTATATTCTCAATATAGTGTGATTGAGATAATATCAATCCATCTGATGTTTTAGAGATCTTTATCCCGAGTATAACATCTGCAACACTTAAATCTTTCATGTCAAACTTATTGTTTAACATTCTCTTGGTAGATTGAATGATATCAGCATTACTACCCATAATGAGCAAATCATCAACATATAAACAAATAATGACATAGCCATTGTTAGTGTTCTTGACATATACACATTTGTCACATTCATTGATTTTAAACCCCTTTGACATCATCAAACTGTCAAATTTCTCATGCCACTGCTTTGGTGCTTGTTTTAATCCATATAGAGATTTGATAAGCCGACAAACTTTCTTAGTTTGACCTGGAACATTAAACTCTTCTGGTTGTTCCATATATATCTCCTCGTCTAATTCACCATTGAAAAAAGCTGTCTTTACATCCATTTGATGTATCTCGAGATTGTATATAGCAGCAATTGCTATTAACATTCAAATGGATGTTATTCTCGTCACTGGTGAATAAGTATCGAAATAGTCCAAGCCTTCTTTTTGTCTGTACCCTTTAACAACAAGCCTGGCTTTATACTTATCGATTGAGCCATCTGCTTTCATCTTTCTCTTGAATATCCACTTGCATCCAAGAGTTTTGCAACCTTGTGGGAGATCTACAAGTTCCCATGTATGGTTTTGCAAAATGGATTCAATTTCACTATTTATTGCCTCTTTCCAATATGGTGCCTCGGGGCTTGACACTGCTTCTTTAAAGTTTTGAGGCGCATCTTCCAACAGAAATGTTAGAAAATCTGAACCAATTGTTTTTGATGTTCTAGCCCTCTTACTCCGTTTAGGTTCATCAATCTCTTGTTGGTTTTGATTACTGCTACTAGCAGTGTCATGAGTTCTTTTAGGAGAACTCGTTTCCTGTGATGGTTTGTAAGGAAATACATGTTCAAAGAATGATGCATTCCTTGACTCAATAATAGTATTAGGATGCATATCGGGAATCTCGGACTTGTGAATTAGAAACCGATATGCACTGCTATTATGAGCATACCCGATGAATGCACAATCAACTATTTTTGGTCCTATTTTAACCTTTTTAGGTGTAGGAACCGTCACTTTAGCCAAACACCCCCACACTTTCAAGTATTTGTAATTAGGCATTCTGCCTTTCCACAATTCATAGGGGGACTTATTGGTTTTCTTTTGAGGTATTCAGTTGAGAATATAATTTGCAGAGAGGATAGCATCCCCCCCACAAATTCTGAGGTAATCCAAAACTTATTAACATAGTATTCATCATTTCTTTTAAAGTTCTGTTTTTCCTTTCAGCAACACCATTTTGCTGAGGTGAATAAGGAGCAGTAGTTTGGTGTATAATCCCATGCTGTGAACAGAATTCACTAAAAGGTGATTCATATTCACCACCTCTATCGCTTCTTATCACCTTAATTTTCTTATCAAGTTGATTCTCAACCTCATTCTTGTAATGTTTGAACATTTCCAAGGCCTCATCTTTACTTCTTAGTAAGTAAACATAACAGTATCTTGTGCAGTCATCAATGAATGTAAGAAAATATTTCTTACCACCTTTAGTTTGAACAAACTTTAGGTCACAAATATCAGAATGAATTAATTGAAGAGGTTCAGAAGTTCTTTCAATAGATTGAAAAGAAGTTCTAGTAAGTTTAGCTTCTACACATGTTTCACATTTGATATTTGAATCAAAACTACATTTAGGCAAGCATTCCATGTTAACTAATCTACGTAATGCATCATAATTAACATGGCCTAATCTACCATGCCGTACATTAGAAAGACTCAAGCATATAAGCAGAAGAGTTTTTCTTATAAGGTACAATTGTCATTACAATCATTTTGAAGAGCCCATCGCTCATATATCCCTTTCCCACGTACATCCCAGATTTAGTGAGGACAAACCTGTCCGACTCAAATACAGGTTTAAAACCCTTCTTACTCAGTAGTGAGCCTGATACCAGATTCTTACGAATATCAGGTACATACAGCACATTGTTGAGGGTGAGTTCTTTTCCAGAAGTCATCTTCAATACCACCTGTCCTTGGCCTTTAACCTTAGAGGTGGCAGAGTTGCCCATGAAGAGTTGTTCTCCAGTTGATGCTTGATAAGTGGAGAAAATCTCTTTAATAGAGCAAATATGTCGAGTGGCCCTTGTGTCCACCCACCATTCTCTGGTGTTACCAACCAAATTGACTTCTGAGACCACAGCAGAAAGATTAATGTCTGAAACATCCGTGGAGAGATTGTCCAATTCTGTCATGTTGGCCTGCGCGGGTTTCTTACTTGTATTACCTTGGTCCTTGCGCTTACGACAGTCCTTAGCACGGTGGCCTGGTTTGTCGCACACATAGCATTTCCCTTTGAACTTCTTGTTGCCATTGAGACCTTGTTTTGGACCGTTGGGATTGTTCTTCCTCTTCTTGGGATTCTGCCCATGTTCCACCACATTTGCCTTAGCTTTAGTGAAGGTTTTTCCTGCTTTCTTTTCAGAAGCACGATTGTCTTCCTCTATCCTCAATCTTACTATCAGGTCTTCAAGTTTTATCTCCTTTCGTTTATGCTTGAGGTAGTTCTTAAAATCCTTCCAAAGTGGTGGCAATTTTTCAATGATTGCTGCCACTTGGAAAGACTCACTAAAAGACATTCCTTCTGCATGTATTTCATGGAGGATTACTTGAAGTTCCTGAACTTGATTGATAACCGCTTTGGAATCGTTCATCTTGTAGTCAAGAAATCTGCCAACAATGAATTTCTTCATTCCGGCATCTTCAGTCTTGTACTTTTTATCAAGTGAATCCCATAATTCCTTAGCAGTCTTCAATGAACAGTACACATTATATAATGTGTTGTCTAGTCCATTGAGAATGTAATTTCGACAGAGGAAGTCAGCATGCTTCCAGGCTTCTACAGCAACAATTACTTGCTTGTCTGTTTCACCTTTTTTCAAAGCAGGAGCTTCTTCATGGAGGAACCTAGCCAAGTTCAGGGTGGTGAGATAGAACAACATCTTCTGTTGCCATCTCTTGAACTCAGTACCATTGAACTTTTCAGGTTTCTCCCCATGGTTCACCATAACAGGGGTAGGGGTAGTGACTGGAGTATTTTTCTCAATACCCATGTCTGTTTTAACAAAATAGAAATCACTTAAACAGAGTAAACTACAGAATTAAACAACTAATAGTACTGTAAACAGTAACTCAGACTATATGGTAACCTGTAACTGGTTACTGAAGACCGAGGCAAACAGACAACAATTTACAGAACAACCTGAAGTTCTGTAAGTAAATGACTATAAAGAATGAAACTCAGTTTTATACTACTAGTTTTAGAAAGAGAAGAAGAAGAAACCAGTAGAAAACTGACATAAACCGAAACCAGAAATACTGAAGTAAACAGAGACTAGAATGTACTCAGAACTTTAAAAGAAATTTTGTCTTAAGATTGTTTGCCCGAGTACAAGTACTTCACTATTTTAGGAGAGCAGTTTACAGTAAAATGAAACAAAAACAGTATTCTGTTTTAATGTAAAATGAACTTACTGTTTGAAGGCAGGAAAACAGTACTCTGTTGTTGTAGTTAGTAGATCAGAGATTTGCTGTTGATCAAGGCTAGTGTGAACACTATGTCCTTAAGACAAAATTCGCCCCCGCAATGGTGCTTACGAGCTTCAATGACGTCTGTCTCCCAGGATAAAATGATATGTTCCACAACAGTTGCAGCACTACAAACTGTGTGACTGTCGAACCAATTAGTGTATAGTAACTCTCTCTCTTGACTCTGAATGTGACTCAATGCAAGTGCAGCAGCAGCAGCGAAATGGAATAATGAAAACAACATGAAACGAGATGCATAAATAGCCTGCAATCAGGTCTCTTCATAGGGGCTGCATCTGTTCAGAATAGTGACTATTTACTTGAACAGATGCTTCTTCTTTGGACACACACCCTTTCAGATGCGAATGGGCACACCTCTTGGCTTGGACACACCCCATTTTGGAAAAAAGGAAAATTTATTAAATAAAATTTCTCTAAAAAACTATAAATGGGTAGTGGGCCAAGCCAGGCCCAACTCGCGTGTGAAGCCCAAGCCCAAGCCCCGGCCAGGCCCGGTTTGGGGCAGCGCGCGCGCGTGTGTGGTGGTGACCCTACCTTGATCTAGGTTCTCCCTCCCCCACAAAAGTGGGGTGCCCCTTGGGGCTCATCTTATACTACCAAGGTAAGTATATTTATACCCAAGGGATGTTTTACTCCCCAGCAATGTGGGATGCAAGCTTACCACTTCCTTTTGTTTCCATGTTTAACATGTTCAAGTAGTGGTGTTAAGGAGGCAATTTCTCATTCATATCTTAATGGATTAGAGCAACCCAATACATGTCATTAAACTACTCATAGAGTAGATTACATTCTCATGTATTCCCACCTAAAAGGATAAGTGGGTCCCACGTTTATTTTGGCACAAAGATGACCAAAATAATGGGTCATTCTAACCATTTTTCCAACAGTCTCCACATTCTTCTCTTCTGCGTTTTTCAAGTGAGCAAAAAGCATTGTGAATATCTGAACTGGCATGAACATATGGGTTTCACCCATGTACTGCAAATGAACCAATATCTCCCTGCCTGGACCTTCTGATGTTTCAAAGGGGAGGCACCGAAGCTCTTCCTGGATATCTGATTGGCTGAAATTTCGTCCAATCAAACTCCTCACCTGAGAGTTTGTAGATTTTGGATTCATCATCGAGAATCTCCCCCGGTTGAGCCTATAGAGGCATTGCTTATTGCTGAAGGAGACCACAACCGGGGTCTTGTGCGTCGACTCATCATTTAACAAGACATCAATACCATGTTGCTTTGCAACTGCAATGACATCTCATTGCCAATGTCAAACCCCACGACACTCAGCTTGATGTCTATTGATCATGAACATTTTTTTTTTATAATAGTAAAATTTATTAATAAGAGGGAAAACCCAAAAGAATAAAGTACAAGAGGAAACTCAAAACAAACTATACATCAAAGAATAAAGAAGGACGAAGCACTCCTTCCTTAGCGAGGATATCAACCGAATCATTGGCCATACGTAACACATGATAAGGATAGCATCCAAGTGACTCGAAATATCTTGCACTTCCTCCACCACATCAGCCAACGGCCAAGGATAAGAACAATTGCCTAAGCTCCACTGAATGGCAGAAAATGAATATCCTTCAATGATTATTTTAGAAACTTCCATCTTACGCAGCTCACGGCAACCAGCCAAAAGAGCATTCATTTTAGATTCATTAGCATCTAGAGAATCTACCGGCCCAGAAAAATTCGTTACAGTAATGCCATTCCAGTCTCTAATGACACCTCCAATACCACCTCTTTCAATGGCTTGAACATAACTTCTATCAAAGTTTAATTTGAGAAAACTCTCAGGAGGACATTCCCAAGAAACACTATTTAAAAATTTAGAGAACCACCCACCTTGAAAGTGAGCTGCCCATGATCTAATTAAATCCTCCAGACACACCCCTTTAACCTCTTTTCTTAAAAACACCCACTCTGAAACAGACCAGATAATAGATGCAACAACATCCGCCACCGAGTTACTCTTATTGATCATAAACTTTCAACTCCACATTCTAAAAGATCAAACTTTTTCTATAAAGCAAAAGACTCAATCCACATCACAATTAGAACATTTGAGTTCAAGAAACCCTAGATTCAGAACCACAAGCTAAACACCAGGAAATCGTCAAAATTAGAAAAAAAACACTCGTTGAAAAAACCCTAGATTTCAGAACCATGAGCTAAAGCATCAGGAAATCATCAAAATTAGAAAGAAAATACTCGTTGAAAAAACCCTAGATTTCAGAACCATGAGCTAAAGCAGCAGGAAATCCTTTTGCTGAAAGGAAATCAATTGACTTTGCAGAAGAAACTGAAAGCACTGGAAAAGAAAACCAAAATGCCATGAAATTAGGGTTCAATCTACTCGCGAATAAGCCTTATACTCACAAAATTTTATGGAATTCTTCTCGAGTTTTCAGAGATAAAGAGGATTACACAACTACGAGCAGAAATAGAAGAAATTTGCCTTTGTTTAGGGAAAAAAATGAATTCTAATACAAAGAGAACGCTCAAAATCGAAAAGCTTGGATTTCAGAATCACCATCGCAAAATGTCCTTAATTTGCAGAACATCTATAGAATCCAGCTCTAATTGGATTGCACAAGAGGAATGGTTTGAGAGAAAGGAAATCAAGAGGAAGAGAGAGTGTACAGAGACCCTAAAACAAGAAAGGATATTGCGGGAAATGAGCAGTTCTGATTCTTATTAGAGAAAATGAATGAGAGAGAGGAAGACGAATTGTTTAGTGAATATACAAAGTCGGATCAACAAAATGAAGATTGATTCCTACACGGTTACACCTCAAACCTAAACACATTTTGGAGAAAAATAAGAACAAATCTCTTGTGTCCACAGTAAGCATCTCACCTTATGCATTATTATACATCACCCCAGGCACATAAGTCTTTCATTCTGTCAAAATGTTAAATCACTGGCAATTTTGAGTACATCAGAATTCACTCTTACAACATACAATAATTCACTTTCCTCTTTGTTTTGCCTGCAGTGGTAAGAGAAGAGAGGGGTCCATATGGCGACCCTCAGCACCCCTATTTGTATGAGGAAGATCGAGGATGCATGGATGGCACCAGGATTCGTTAACCAATTTTACAAAGTAAGCATTGGTTTCTTAATATTGTCAATTGGAACAAATATTTGTATCTGTTGCAATAAGCCTTTCTCTTTGGCAGGTTCCTGATTACTGGAAGACGTATGCGCATGAAGTAGATCAGGAACGTGAGATGTGGTTGAACTCCTTCTACAAAGCACCTCTTAGGCTTCCTATGCCTGCTGAGCTAGAATACTGGTGGGAGAATGGTATGAATCTCTTCATTTTTAGTAAGTTGCATGTATCAGCACCCGGTCTCACATTGAGAACCAATGATACTCATGCTGACTTTCAATATATGCCATATTGCAAATGGTTTTAACATTTTGGCAGAATGGCACATTATCCATTCTTCTCTGAGTTTGGACTTTGGAGCATGGAATTTGGAAACTTCATTACCAGGGATGCTTCTTTTCTTCTCCTTTTTACCACAAATAGTTATCCGTAGCAGTCGGTGACTTCCATTGGTGCGTGGATGCTGGCATCCGATTTCCAAACCAAACAAAAATGTGCAGTGGAATGGTCCATTTTGCCAAAGTTCTTGTAGAGATCGGGAAATTGGTTACATTTACTTGGAAAATATTCAATAATCATGAAGTTTGTTACACTAATGCACCTTATTAGTTTGTTTATGTTTGTGTGTGTGTGTGGGCTCATGATCTAGTGCAATAAGCTAAGGGTGTGACATGTTGTGATGTATGTACCTGGGTGCTCCTCTGAGGAAGTCACCCCCTCACATGCACTACCCTCCCATGAATTTACGTAAGCCCAAATTTGACATGGATCCAACTGTTACTGACCATTGGATTGAAATCCAAAAAAGACGATTTATTTCTAAACCATTAAACTTAGGGCCTTAGATCAAGGGGTTATGATGATCTAATGGGGGTGATATTTTGCACATGCATAGGTCTCTTCAAGACCTTTCCATCTCCCACCTCCACTGTGATTGTCATGGGCCCAGGTGAGTTCATTGCACCCATCGCACTGGATCGGCTTCCATATATGTGTGAGCGCGCACATGTTAGAAATCTTCATATGAGAGGTTACTCTCGGTTATTGTGAAGTAAAATTTTTAGTACTTCATTGGACCTATGTATCATCAATCCAACCCCCTCACACTGACCTACCCTCCATGAGTTGGCAATAACCATAATAATACATCTGAATTATACTCACTGTTGGATTGGATTTCATAAAAAAAAAATGTTACCAGAGAAACCATTGACTTTGGGGCTCTTAAATCAATGGGGAACCAATTGTTTTTTTTACCTCCCAAAATCCAATCCACAATGTGACCTTGTCGTCATCACACTGTCCCTCCATGATTGGCATGCATCCTACTGGGATCCCAAAAGGGGCTTACATTTTAACCTCTCATAGAAACCATGAGAGGTGCTTCTCGGATGAAAATTGTGATATAATAGATAGATATAAAGATCCATAGATGGATAGGCATTAGGCAAAAGGGAAGTTTTGTTGGGTATTAAGGTCCCATTGGTGGATGTGGAGAAAATGACTATGGGAGAATCCCACTAGTTCGTGAAATGTGAAAAAACTAAGTTTGGAGAGTCATCTTATGGAGAATCACCACTTTTATCCGGTAGTGATTCTCCTGTATTTGAATTTCAGTTGTTCGTGTAGGAGAATACCATTTAAAAATTTTTTGTAAAGTAAATATTTATTAAATAGTTCAATATTAGTTCTTATTAACAAAAAAGAAATCAATGTCACATGAGAAATGGTGTATTTTCTACTCCCTTGATGAGAAATCATTTTCTTCTCCGTTTTGAAAAAGTTATACCGTTTGTAAAAAAGAAAGAAAGAAAGTAAAAACTCTTCAAATATGTTAACAATATTCAATCAAATGGTGATCTCTGGTAATATTTTCATGGTCATTGTGTAATTAATTATAGTTACAAATTTGTTCTTTTTGGCTTGTACATTTGACTCATGGTTCATCCTTATCACTAGTTCGATTGCATCTGTGCGAGCTCCAATTCCAAACCTCAGTTATTGTGAATGCCTTGTCATAATGGATGTCATAATGGATGGTTGCCTGTCTTCTTGTGTTTTAGGTCACAAAGGTACTCCAAAATACACTATATGGGATTGCCTCACATCCTTGTCAGCCTTAACACAAATTTTCTTTTTTTTGGTTGAATCAAAAAGAAAAAAGTATATCACCTATTCTGGTTTCCAATTTCTGCACTGGTTCAGCCAAGTGGAGAAGCCGAGTTTGAAAATATTTGAACGGATTGCATTTTAAGGCACTGCAAACAATAATCTTGATACACTTCTACGAACAATTGTATGATTACGTTTCACATTGTTTGCTTCTTCAGATGAGAGCCCCGAGTTTATTCTTATTAACAAGGAACCAGAGCCCGACTCGGACGACCCGTCAAAACTAGTATATACAGAAGATCCACTCATTCTGCATACACCCTCTGGATGACTGATAAATTATGTGGATGATGAGGAACATGGGGTCCGCTTATTTTGGCAGCCGCCACTCAAAGAGGGTGAAGATGTGGACCCTGAAAAGGCTGTATTCTTACCTCTTGGTTATGATGAATTCTTTAGGCGGGCTGTGCCAGGAGAAAAGAAGGGAAATTGAAGCAGTGGATAACATCACTCGAAAATAAATTAATGCCAATGTTTGATGGACTGGAAAAGTGGGGTGAAGAGAAGAAGAAACAGAGCGAAATTAAAAGCGAAAATTTTGAAATGGAGCTTGAGCTCAAGGAGGCTGAATTATGCCTCGAAGAACAAATGAAAGAGTTGGACATGTTGCTTAAGATGAAGCAGAAAGAGGAGGAGAAAAAAGCGGCAATGGGTCAGATTGATGAAGAGAATGCTTCTGCTGCTGTCGTGGAGAAACTCCTGGATTCAGATGAGGAAGACGTGGAAGAGGAAGGTGAAGAGTCACCGACAAGTTTTGGCTCTGTTATTGGAGGGGAAGAATAGAAAGACACGACAAAGGGTGATAAGAATGGAAAGAGTCCCGGGATGTCTACATTTGCTGCTACTTCATTGTCATTTGCTGGCAATATCTCTTTGTTGGTGAGTTACTCTTCTCATGACTAGAGCCGTTGCTGCTTCTTTTTGGAGCTACCATAGTTTTGCAACTGGCAATGGTTTTGTTCTCAAGTCTTGGTCAACTTAGTTGTCAGATGACCTCCAAGTTTGAAAAAACGTGGGTTGCATTTGGTTCCTTGCTGTTTGACTGCAGAGAAAATTCTCCATGTTTTCATCATCTCTTACTGGTGGAAGCCCCAATATTAGGAGTGTTCATGGGCTGGGCCAAACCGGGCCCAAGTTGTTTTGGGTTGGGTTTGGACATATAAACTGGGCCCAATTAGTATTTGGGATGGGCTTGGATTAAGCGATGGCCCAAAGCCCAGCCCGCATAATGAGTGCTAGTAATTTGCAAATATTTTCCAAACGAGTGGTAGAAAGCTCGGTTCGGCCTGACCCGACCTGTCCCAATTGACTAGAGGGGCTGGCTTGGGCCTCACTTTTATGACCTGTGTTGGGCTCGGGCCAATCCTTCTAAGTTGGAACGGACCTGGATATGCCCAGCCCTGCCCATGAACATCCTTAACCAATATCAGGTGAGTTTTTCTTTGGTTCCAGAAAGTGGTGCAGCCAAATGCAACTGCTGTTTTTTACCTGCCCACGTGTATGTGTCTGTGTGTGCATGCAACTGCTGTTTTGTGTGTGTATTCCCCCACACATGGCCCGACCCATATTGAAACATCCCGACCCATGTTCAACCATCCAGATTGTTGTTCTGACGGGTCCATTAATGACATACTAAGAATCTGATTGGAAAATATTTTAACTACCCATTCTTTGGCCTCTCTCCTGTACTACTGTATCTGGTACACCATCTTTGTAGGCCGTTGATGGGTAGACATTCGAACTGGATCCTGATCACATCAACAGTTGGGATAACTTAATTTACAATTTACACAGAATGGAGAGGGATCAAAATATCATTTGGTTGCTTGACTGCATGAACTAATTGTCTACTCAGTCTTTAGCAATAGCGCGCTATGTTGGATTTCAACAAAAGTGTCTGTGAAAAGATTTGGATGTAATTCATTTTTTTTTGTAGGATTCCTTTATTATCTTTTTGGACTCACTTTTTTATTTTATTTTATTTTGTGGTTCCGTTCAATCTACAGGAATCCTTTCTTTCATGGAAGAACGGAAGAAAATGGCCTGTAACCGCAAAGCATTGCGATCATTCGAGTCTCAAAAGTCCTACGGGTCCTGAAACAGTGAATTTTTTGCATTTTCCTCATTCAGTTGGCCCACAAGCAAGTTTGAGAGCAGCTCAAGGACGACGTAGGTATCATAGGGTAAATGGTAGGCTCTCTCAATTGCATTCGCTTGCTCGGATCTTGTGTAGTTCTCAATCTTCAATGAGGATGAAGAGAAGCTCAAGCGTGGAAAGATCACGAGGCCGTCGTGGTGGGGTGAAAAATCATCTCAACATTCTATCAATGCATGTGTACCTATTCCTCATTTGGAGTCTTGCGTTGATGCTTTTACTTAGCAAGCTTGTTTTGAAGCAAGTAAAAGGCAAATTGAGGGAGAAAGGTTTATTTATTTAGGGAAATCCAGTATTCCAAGATTTTAGTTGTCTCAAGAGGAGAAATTTTCTCAGTGCTGCTATTTTTTCCATGGAACTTTTTAGAGTGCCTGGTCTTCATTGGTGATTTGTTCTTCAAAAGAGCCTATTGTCTGTAACTTATCTGACGGTTGCTATTTCAATTTTGGAACATAGGCACCAACATTGTGAATTTTTTCCTTATTTATTGCTTATTGTCTTTTTAGTGTGGTGGGGAGTTAAAGTTTAGATTTTTACTGGTGCAAGGAAAATAGCAGCAGCGGAGAAACTATATGCTAAGGGATGTAAGCATGACAAGCTACTCACAAGCTACCATAGTATAATGCAAAGACAGAGACAGTAATCTCATGCCATTTCATTCTTCTAAAAGAGGAAGTGTCAAAACAGCTTTGCCTCCCTCTTTTGGTCAAGTATCCTTCATAAACTACCATTGCGAATTTCTTAACAAATCACTTTTAAACCGACCCTTCGTTACCTCCATGCTAAATCTTGCAGCATTTGGGGTGCAGTCCGGGGTGGCGGGACATGGAAAGGTCTTTTCATGGATAAGGGTCAACCAAAAAACTACTTCTTTAAGATTCACTTCAATTTATCTGTCACGGCTCAAATTCCAAAAATACAAATCCACCATTTGGACGATGAGATTCAATAAAATATGCAAAATTATGACTGTGGTCAAATCATTTTGTAGCGGAATTTTTTTAAACCGTTCATTAAGATAAAGAGTACAAGTCCTTTAAGACTAATTCAAACCATTTAATTACCCCAATCAAACCATAATTCCAAAGCAGTCAAAGCAATCTAATTTATTACAAAACCTTGTCTTCTAATGAAACAAACAAGCTAAATAAATATAGTCTAATCACTCCTGCAGATGTCAAGTCCTATTTGTGTCCCTTCCTTGCCCTCAAGTTCATCATCTGCGTTGGTAGTTTCCTTGGTTACCTAAAAAATGGCCCATTATTAGTGTAAGAACAGAGTGAACTCAGTAGATAGGGTACATAAGATTGAACTGCACATGTAAATAACAATCATACTTTTTGTATCATGATATCAGAAGATTGGTGGTAAACATTGAGTGCAGGCAGCACATGACTATAACTTGAATATGAAAAATGCATATACGTCTTAAAGATCAATGCGTCAAAACATGAATAATAAGACATGATCATGTCTATGTACTATAATAATTCAATTTCAATCACAATATGAAAACTTCAACATCAAGTAGCACATCAATCCCACGTGCTTCCTCCAACTAGAAAAAGATCAACACATTTTACCCGTGTAGCCTGGGTGTAAGGACCCATTTCTAGAAATACCTAGTGGGACCCAATTTGACCAAGTAAACAATAAGTTATCCTATTTAATAGGTGATTAGCATGAATAGTTAGTAATTTTCCATTAATTAAGCCTAGTTTATAGAATTGAGACTCTTGTAAGATTAATAGTGGTTTTCTTAGAATTAGTTAACCAATTAGAGGCCTTAGTTGTAATCCTAATTATAGATGGGTTTCCCTTAGAGAGTTGTACAATTAACCTTAGAATGACCCAACTACCTATGGCCCAACTCATTAACCCATTTATCATATGATGGTACTCTAGTCTTTCCTACCATACCTTTTCCCTCCTTTTTGAAAATCCAAATGCCATAAATGACCTTGGCTCCTTTATTCTCTACAAGTAAACATGGGCACTTTTGTCATGATAAATAGCATACCTTTATTGCCCTTAGGCTCCTTTATTCACAACCACTCATTTGAGGATACTTTAGTCATTAGATGTGAATACCTAAATTACCCTAGTCTCTATCCTTTATTTCTATTGGCAACCAATGACCCTTTGGTCATTCTATTTTAGCATTCCCCAAATACCTTCATCCTTATCCTAAACTTACTCTAGCAAGGGAGGGCATTTTGGACTATAACCCAACCAACCCCTATAAAAGAAACCCCTCTTATCTCTTCCCCTCATTTCACTACAATTCCCTCCCATCTCTCCCTCTCTTTCTAAGTTAGAGATTAGGGTCTCTCATCTCCTAGATCTCTCTTCCCTCTCCAAGTTAAGGTAATTTCCTTCACTATTTCCAATTTCCTTGTAGTATAGCTCTTTCCCTTAAAGTTCCCTTTCTTATGCATTTCTCTCTTTGGGAATGGGTGTAGAGATTGTAGATTCAACTATTGGGGTGATCTTAGAGCTATTGGAGTGGAGCCCAAGCTATTTGAGGAGTTTTCTTCCTAATAAGGCAAGTAGACATGCTTAGATTCTTTAATTAAATTGATTAACATGCTTAGATTGTTAATTACTGTCTTTTACAGTTATTTGGCATGATTTCTGTATTTAAATGGTTGATTAGATGGTATTATGCATGGATTGTTGTTCTAAGCCTTTTCTTATGTGTTATTGGCCATTAATGGATGGGAATCCCCCATTTGGAAGATCAATGGCCCATTTGTGATGAGATCATGATGAGGGAGGTGTGTTCAATGTTTGGGAGTGTTTGGTGAAGATCTGGGACCCATTTGATGTGGTTTTAATGGAAAATGGAAGAGGGCAGAATCTTCATTTTTAGGGTTTCGTGTGTACTCGGTCGACCTGGTCACTCAGGCGGTCGACTGGGCACACAGCGGACTAACCCTCAGCTGGGAGCTGAAATTTCCTGCATGGTACAGAACTCAGTGTACCCGGTCGACCGGCTAAGAGGCTCGGTCGACCGGCCACACTGCAGAATCCCCACCTGCCAAATGTTTATGGAAATTCCCCCGGTCGACCGGGTACACTGTAGACTGAGTTTTTTTACTCCCAGTTAGCTGTCCACTTCCACAGTGTAGCAAGTCGACCTGTGTACCCATGAAGTCGACCCGGTACACTGTAAATAGTGATTTTCCAGATTTAGTTTCCTATTATGATATGATCATGTGTGGGCCCCGTTGACCTTCCATTTGGACTGTTTGGGATACTCGAGACACGAGTTAAGGGCCGGGCTTAACCTTGACCTGCGTAGCCACCTAAGTAGGGTCTTGGGTTGTAAACGGAACCCGATCCAATGGTTAAGGATGTCTTATGATGCTAAACACCTACAGGAGCACCAAGGATACTTAATAAGCATCTGAGACTCCGTGATCATTGTCTTAGGTGAAGTGGGACCCTGGACCTGAAGAGAGGGACAGCGAACATCGATGTATTTGTGATATGTGGTACTTGGTAACGGACACTAAGGCTGGCTGCTAAGTCCGAACTTTGGATGTAGGCATCGAGAGATATTATTAATCAGGGCATTGCACTTAGGCTCTGATCCACGATCACGGTTCGTATTGGATGAAATGTCGGGACATGGCACTTGAAGTCCTGACTTGTAATAATGGGAACTTAACGGTCGATATTGATGAATGTATCGTATAATGAGATAATACTAATTAAGCGTATAGAGAAGCGGGATTTATAAGAGTATGTGTTATTAGCTGTTGAGAATCACAATGATGGATTAACTATACTTGAACTCCGTGTCTCGTACCCTTGACTACTATCATCTCATAATAAGGCTACCCAGTTCGGAGTACCCCCACCTAGTGATCCGTAGGATACATGGATGTACGATTGGTCAGCCGAGGGTTATGATGCCAGCATGGACATGGATATTGAGTGTTGAGTGATTGAGTACAGTAGGTACCGATGAGTGATCGGGTACCGAGACCGCCGACATTCGGACCGGGTACATGTGGATGGATGTTGAGGGATTGAGT
The DNA here is from genome assembly GCA_038049695.1 of Cinnamomum chago. NCBI lineage: Eukaryota > Viridiplantae > Streptophyta > Magnoliopsida > Laurales > Lauraceae > Cinnamomum > Cinnamomum chago. The sequence goes on from CP142457.1 coordinate 27,428,410, forward strand.
ACAGTAGGTACTGATGGGTGATCGGATACCAAGACCGCCGGCATTCGGACCGGGTACATGTGGATGGATATCGAGTGTTGAGATAGATCTAGCACGTAAGACCAATGACTGGGACTTGGCCGTGGCTATGGATGAGTATTGAGGTAGAGCTAGCACGTAAGACCAATGACTGAGACTTGGCAGTGGCTATGGTTATTGATGGACTCTTGTACACTCCTATTCGATGTGACGGTAGTGATGGGTGGCTCTGACCCCCATGGCTAATGTCCATCGACAGTTGCTGGGACAACAACGATGAACTGGCTCTGACCCCTCACGTCCCTTGTACTTCAACTGTGGACGTACCTTTATATGCTCTTGTGTATGTATATTAGATGTATTATTATTATGTGTTATGGTTGTCATTGTTTATTCTCTTTCATTGTCGACATTGTTACGATTGGATCTGGATACGATGGTTATGTATATGGTAAGTTTACTTTCTCAGGTTATCTATGCTATTAGTGACTTTGATGTGCTTATATGATTTATATGATGTCTTGATGATGATGACTTCTCTTATCTACCTGATATGCTGTATCAAACATTTGTTATATAAATATCTTGATTATTGTTCATGCACTACACTCCACACTGCTTTCCGTTGCACTCTGATATTCTATATTACTTTTAATATACTAATCACGTAGGTACAGCTGGGATCAGGTATGGTCTTCTTCTCTATTTATTAATATAATGTGTTGCCATCTAAACATGCCTATTTGCCTGGCACATCGAGCCTGACCCAATCCTTGGTGTTTTCAGGTATCTTCTCTTCCGCTTTCTTTGATTTGGTCGAATTGCTTGGTGGCTGATCCGTTGCCGCGGGGTTTAGAGAATGATGCAGTTGGTGCATCAAGATGCGTCTGACACTTAGATTTCTATTCTTTCCTTTTCTTATAGCTGGCCGTGTCGGCCTAGGATTGAATAGTTAGTTTAATTACGGAAAGTACTTTGTAATCCCTTAAAGCGAACTAAAATTTTTAGGGCTTTGTCCAATTACTTGCTCATATGAGATTCACACTTAATTATGTTATTGGATTTTCCGCATCTCTTAGGTACTTTCTTGTAGCATCCCGAGATTTGAGGCGCCCGGATCTTGGGGCATTACACTGGGTCAACTGGAATTGCAGATTGAACTTCATCTTATAACTTAATTTTTCTCAAGGGAAAAAAAAAAAAAAAAAAACAACAACAACAAAAGAGCTGAAATCCACTACAAAACCAAGAAAGGAGCAACACAAGACTAAACTATGCATCAAAAGAAAGAAAAGAGTGAAAAACTCTTTCCCTTGTATGACCATTCATCAAAACATTAGCCTCTCATCATATAATGTTACCAAATTATGTAACAACTATATACCTACCTTTAGAGCTTTAAACACAATTAGAAATCAAATTAGGGCTTCTAGGTTAGAATCCAAGCTTTTCCCTAACTATCCCTAACTTTCTCTCTAAAATTGGGTGTGGGACCCAATAGATGTAAGATATAAAGTTGGTTGAATGTTTTCCTTGAACTAAAATTATAACACATGTCATATCAAGAGTTTGTTTTTCATGCAAATACAATTAATTCACAACACAACACATGTCATGCTGCTATTTACCAAGTGGAAATAGGGGACACAACACTTTTTAATATTTGGTATGATTAATTTAATTGCTTTCTTTAGATTTATTTATTACTAACTAAAGCCCACATGCTTTATTAAACTTTCTTAATTAATTATTTGCGATCTAATGAGTTTACTTTATATTTTTAAGAATCGCTAAAACCCCTTATAACTTCTCCAAATCACAAATAAGTTCCTATATAGCACTAAACATGAAAGGACGACCATATTGGTTTTTGAGCTACTTGGTATGTGTCCCAAGGTTGCTCCACACTATTTTTATCATTTTCTTTTCCTTACTTTCTAGTTCTATTTATTTATTTGATAATTCGGTTCACAATAGAAATTAAATATTAATTTAATTTTGACTCAAGAGGGTCCCAAGGGTGCAATTTCTGGGATTGGGTCTTTACACTAATGGTGGTTCAAGGTTTGATAAGAGTGAAATCGGGGTTGATGCCAAATTACGAGGGGATGAGAGAGTGAAAGGGCCTACATTGATCAAAGGTGGGTCAAAGTGGGCCCCATAGAGTTGGATTGCATGAATAGTTGCTCGTAGGAGAGTATTTCTCCAATTGACATACTTTATTTTTAAATTATTTATTAACAATGAACCAAAATGTAAGGTAAAAAAGTGAGAAGAGAGTGATCTAGGAGAAATGTTCTCCTACGAGCAACCTTAAATGCAGTATGACTTAGTAGGGCCCACTTGGGCCCACCTTTAGTCGTTGAAGGTCATTTCACACTTTCATTCCCCAATGATATGACACCAACCCCAATTTCATTTGTCCGTTTATGTTAGTTATTACCAGGTTGATTGAAAATATATATGTTACACATTTTAAATGAATAATTAAGCAATCAAATGATTAACAACATGTTGTAAGTTTTATTTTTCTCATTTGAATATGTTTTAAAAATCATGATCAATTTGTCAATTGGGGATACTCTAGTTGGAGCTTTCACTAAGACAAGTTATTTTGATCAATGCTTTATAATCTATCCATTCTTTAACCCCTTTGATTGTATGACTGCTACTATCCATTGGCTCAATTTCTTTCTTTATAGTCCATCATACAAAATCTGCTAAATTAATATAGTCAAATGTTTTATGCCACATATATAGTGGAGTTGCTTTAGTCCATACATCATGCAAGAAATCATTGTACAATGTAATCAAGTGTTAAAAATGTAAATTGACTCCTTTTATTTTCTTAGTTTAATGTTCCTTTCAAAATACATGCTCAATCTTATATTCTTATTGGTGGAGATACTTCCATTTGTGTTTTCATTTATATAAGTTAGTTTGATTCAGATCTAGGTGTGGATTTTACACGGTCCTTAACTCCTAAATTTGACCTTCTTTGGTAAAAAGCCTAATTCTTCACCTATTAAATACCTGAACCTAAATAATGCATGAGCCCATACCATCTTTTTTTATTATTTAAATGCTAGCTTGATCATTCTTGTAAAATGTGCAATTTTTTTATCATTTAATTCTAAATCATTAAAATGTGTAACATATCTTTTGTTATTTAATTGATTAATCATTCGTTTAAAATGTGTAACCTCTTTTTTTTTTAATAGCTTAAATATTTTTTCTGATAATTTATAATGGAATGATGATTTTGACCAGTTTGGATGTTAAGCTGTGGGGCCATTGTTGGTTATTAAAAATCGCATCGGACCTACCTTTAGGAAGTAGAATAAGGGGCTCATCTTCAGGAATTATGTCATACGTTGAGGTCTATCTTTCAAAATTGTAGTATTGGATGCACTAGGGCTGCACATGGGCGGTTCGGATCGGTTTAACACTAAAACCAACAACCAAACCAAACCTGTCGGTTTTTTAATTAACCGATCCGATCCGACCGATGGAGAGGGCTTAAACCAAACCGAACCAAACCAAACGGTTCGGTTCGGTTCGGTCGGTTTAACCGTTGTTTTTCATTTTAATTTTTTGAAAATCTGACATTGAAAATTTCAAAATGATAATACCTCGTCCTTTGCATTTATTCTAATGTTTAGTGCAAACATAAAAATTCAACATTCCAAACTAGACGAAACGCATATAAAAAATAATTCTACTCCAAAAAGAGAGTTTGGACTAAACACAAGCGCGCAAAAAAAAAAAAAAAAAACTTACGATGAAACATTCATTCCACATGAAACCATTTGGAATTACAATAGAATAATAGTTCATGTCAAAAAAAGTCACACACAAACGAAATCTGTATAAAAACCCATTGTATTTTTCAGAAATGAAGGTTTCTTAACACAGTGGTTAGGTGAGACCAAAATCAACCATCAAAAGGCTAGGCTCTACTGGTTTTTCTAACATTCTTAAGAGTGCAGCCTTCTAATAAAAACTTCATTGAAACGAGGTAGGAATTATGATGGAAGGAAAACACAATGTACAGTAACCCCTCCATCTGCAATGAAGTATCAAAAAGCTTTTTTGAGAGATTAAAAGAGATGTACTGAGGCAGTGTTGACGGTTGAATTCATGTGAGAATGGAGTTGTGGAATGTAACGTTGAAAGTAGTAAAAAACGAAACCCTAAGACTAAATTAGTAAAAAAGCAATACTTAAGTTACTACGTACGGTCGGTTCGGTTTTAGCGGTTAACCGTGGGCTCAAACCAATAACCGACCGTTGTAAGCGGTTTTTATGATTTTCAAACCGTTAACCAACCCGGTCTATTAAAAACCAATCCGAACCGTCCGGTTCGGTCGGTTCGGTTCGATTTTGCGGTGATACCGGATTTTTTGTGCAGCCCTAGGATGCACCTTAGAATTTATAACTTGAAACCTACATTCAAGAATTACAACATGGGGGCCATGCTTACAAGAATTACAATGTGGGAAACTTTTTGTGAATGTGAATTTGGTCCCACTATTACAAATTATACAATGACCACCTTTAGAAATTATAATGTGGCCTCACCTTTAGGAATCACAGTATATGGGAGCTACCTTTATATCAAGGAGAGTTTCTAGTATTGAAAAGGTATTGTTAAGGAACAAAGAAGGAGAGTTTTGAAAAGAAAAAAAAAAGTTAAATGAGCATGCTTTGAAATAAGTAAAAAATGATTTTTTTTCAATCTCGTCCCTTAAATCTGATTTGGTGTTATGTGATTTGGTAGAGAAAGAGGCTGCATTGAAGCCTCCCCATCTGAGACTTTCTTTTTTATTAGCAAGCTCCAGTGTAGCATTGCTACACTATATTATAGTGCAACAACTTGCTTCATCCAATAAGGATAGTCCATGTTAGGTATTGCAAAGAGGAATTTGAAATGTGAAATCGCATTTCATTTGAATTCACAAAGTCACATTGATTTCCTATAAACTAACCTTTTTTAAGCACTTCCCAACTATTCTTATATTCTTTCATTTATTTATGAAAATACACTTTTGCTAGCATTTTCAAAAATTACACTTATAAACTTAATAGCATGATACCTTTTGAAAAAAAATTCTACAACTGTCTCTTTCTTAAAAACAAGGGAAAAAAAATCAACAGATATCATTGTGAGCCAATCAATCCATCGTTTACTTTGGGAATAATAAACATACTAGCACAACCACCCGTGCTGAGCATGATTGCATTATAAATTGAAAACTCTTACATTAAAAAGATTTTGTGGATTACCTCTTTCTATCCATTAATTTTGTTGCATAAATGAAAAAAAAATGGACAGAAGGGGAGTAAAAGAGATTGGGTGGAGCAAGAGACTTAAAAAAGGAAGAAGTAGAGTTAAATTGGAGTAAATGGTGGTTTTCTCCAAATCACAAATAAGTCCCTACATTGCACTAAACGTGACTGAACAACCATACTGGGTTTTTGAGCTACTTGGTATGTGTCCCAAAGTTGCTCCACATTATTTTTATCATTTTCTTTTTCTGACTTTATAATTCTATTTATTTATTTGATAATTCGGTTTGCAATAAAAATTAAATATTAATTTAATTTTGACTCAAGTTGGGTCTTTACACTAGTGGTGGATAAAAGCTTGATAAGAGTGAAATTAGGGTTGGTGCAAGATTATGGGGGATGAAAGAGTGAAAGGGCCTACATTGATTAAAGGTGGGCCTAAGTGGGCCCCACAGAATTGGACTGCATAAATAATTGCTCATGGGAGAACATTTCTCCAATTGACATACTTTGTTTTTTAATTATTTATTAGCAATGCACAAAAATGTAGGATAATAAAGTGAAAAGAGAGTGATTCTGGGAGGAATGTTCTCCTACGAGCAACCATATATGCGGTCCAACTTAATGAGGCCCACTTAGGCCCACATTTAATCGTTGTAGGTCATTTCACACTCTCATTCCCCAATGATTTGGCACTAACCCCAATTTCAATTGTTGTTTATGTTAGTTATAACCAGTGGCAGACCCAGGAATTTTGTTTGGGTGGGATGGACGATTTTTCCAACATAGGTTAAGAATATGATTTTCAACAATTTTTCTCTTTTTATAAGGAATCCTACTGCTGGCATTGATCAATTCATAAATAAGCTTATGAACTAAACACGGAAGTCCTAATTCCTCAAGAAATCAAGACATCAATTAGCAACCTTACTACAATAATAATAATAAAAAAAAATTTGAGTTGAAATATCTAATAGGTAGATTAAAGTTTAGAATTTTTTTTCATTACAATACTTGTCTCTACTTAGGCATTACAGATCTAATAGCACATTATCATTCATTGTAGCAATAAATGTCATTCAATAAATGACTTTTTTTTATTGAATTGAATTAGATTAAAGGAGATTAAAGAAGAATTATGTATTGAGAATGATAATGGTCATTTGGTCAAGATTATATAGGATGGTAAAAAATCAATTGGAGTTGATTTCAAATTGAAATAAGTCTCTTCCATTATATATAATAGGTTTATGCCCATGAGTTTCATATGGGTATACCCAAATGTTAGGGTTATCATTTGTTGTAATTTGATTTGATGCATTCACACTTTCATGATAGCTTGATCTCTCATTTTCTCATATGTTTTAATCTTTGTTTCTTGAGAATTTTTATGCATTTTTCTTCAAGTTTTCATGTTTGGCGTCTTGTTTTTAAGAATTGACTTTTATGCATGTTTTGAGCTTTACAAGTTATCTTCAAAAGCTTTATCAATTGAAATTTTGAAAATTCGTGTATAAACATGTTTTGAATCAAATTTTGAAACTCTATTTTAAACATGTTCATCACAATTCAAGTCTAGTTTTCCATGGCCAATATTCCCTTTCTGAGAATCATCTTAAAATTAAAAAAACCCTGAAAAAATTTGGTTAACCGACACTCAATTCAATCAACCCTCCGTCACAATAGCTAGAAGTTGAAAATGTTCATTTTTGCAAATCGGTAACTTGTCGGTCAACCGTTGGTTAACCGACATGAGTTCGGTTAACCAACATGTGGGAGTTTGGTGAACCGAATTCACTTTTTATGATAGTTGGAGTTCAGTTAACTGAACTGTAAGTGAGTTAACCGACCAGATAGCCGTTGGAATCCTTTTTACTATATATTTGAGTCTCTTCCTTGGGATTTGTGGCAACACTTTTGAGGGCAAAGGAAGGAGGAACACCTAGGCTAGGCTAGAGGAAGGCTTAGAGGTTAATCCATGGTTTTCAACCTTTGATTCTTCAAATTAGTTTGCTCCATTTTCTCAAAATTAATTCCTGCTATGTTTTCAATCTTTGTTTCATTTAATGGCATAATTAAATATTTGTTTAACTTGTTCAAATGTTATTTGCATAACATGCTTAGGACCTTAAACATGCTTAAAATATTTTTTTTGATATTTGATTTGGTTTACACATTTTGTTAATTTCTTATTTTGAACAAACTTGCTAAACTTAAGTTGCATTTTCCAAAACTAGTTTATGCGTGCATCATTTAATTTCTCTATCTCACATTTATGGGCTTCATCTTTGCATCATTAATGAGCATTCAATTTCAAAAAGGGATAGAGAGTTTCATGTATATGGATCATCTATAGATCTTTGTGATCATTATGCATATGCCTTGAATTGAGTTTACACTTTTTTATCAGCCTATGTTAAAAGGCACAAAAATTGTACTCAAATGTATCTCTCTTAATGTATTGATAGACACAATTTAGAGAGAGAATCTTCATTGTTGAAGAGGTTATTGCTAAGCCTTGGAAAAGCATGGGTGGCTGTAAAGATTATTCCTAAACCTTGAAAAGCATAAGAGTGGTTTGTAAGGTTAGAGGTGGATCTAAAACCTCAAATTGAGATAGTGAAAAATCCGGTAGGAAAACCGAAAGTAGATGTAGGCATGTTAGCCGAACCATTATAATTTCTTGTATTATGGTAGATGATCCCATATTCTCAATTTATGTTTATAGTTGATGATCATGCTTATAAATGATATAATTGATGTTTATATTACATGTTCAATTACATCTTAGAAACATCTTTTGTATTCAATTTAACAGAACATCACCAAAGCATAATTGGCAATTGGATTTTTAATTTGGTCTAGTTTTTGAGCTCACCTTATTCAAACCCCCCTATGGTTTTGGATCTCAGACTTTCACCAAATGCCAAAATATATAAATTTTTATGCTTTTATATTTTGGAAAGGCCTTTACAAAAAAAAGATGTTTTGGAAAGGTGAGCGCACTCCTTAAGCCGTTGGATGGTACATGTGACAAGATGTTGCATCCCATCCAATGACCAAGTGTGCCTCCACGTGTGCGATTGATAGCACACTTGAGGGCGCCCGACTCAAATGTTCCATATCCTATATCCATGGATCTAGATTTGGATATGAATTTCTTCTATATTCAAAAATAGGTTTCATACATGCTTCATTCAAAACTGGAGATTTTAGATACTCTGATAGGATCCCAGTATTGTATTAGTTGATATTCAACAAAATGAAAGAAAAAAAGACGAAGAGATAGGAAGATGACCCTTTAGAGTAGAATCAGACTCAACTAGTATTTTATTTAAATAAGCAAAATAGTAAATGCTGCAATGCTAGATAATTAAGTCTAGCATGATTCTTGGAAGGCTAGTGAATGCTCTTACATCATTTTTGCATGTGTACTGAATACTCTTGCATAATCCTTGCATATGTAATAAATGCTAGATAATTGGTATCTATCATACTCGGGTACCCATTCGCAACTCTCGTTCAGATAATGGTGACTGATTTGGTGGAAGAGGAGGGTATATATTTAATTTTCCTTTCAAAAGAAGGAAGTTGTATTTTTTATGGTTGAGATTTCCCTATTTTTCTGTTTAACTTGGATTTTTTATGTTTTCATTCTAATGGAATGAGAAATTATCATAGGCTTGGAGTTTCCTTGGAGATACTTCTGTTTGACTAGGGGCTTACCTTTACTCGATATACATCATTCATATCACATTCCCCCAATAATTATGTATGGGTGTGCGAGTTACAATCCCATCAAATTGATATACTGTTGCATGGATCAATGTGATGAAAAATGATGAGATCAATTATTGATTTAAGCTATCATTTTTCAGACATTGATAAATGGCCTGGATCAAGATGAAGGTCGCCCAAGTGGTTCAATGAATATGAAAAAAACCCCATTTAGGCATAGGATTACTGCTCAACAGAAATCATGCAATAATCTCACCAGAGTTTGAAAATTGGAAGGATATGTTCATCTTTTCTATTCATTAGGTGGCCAAACATAAAACTTAAATAGGCATCTGTAACTTCTGTGATGTATAAAGGAGGACCAAACTCTCTGCTTGTAGTGATTAACAGTCATGGACGGCAGCTTATCACATTGGGCCCATCCAGGTGCAGAATAGAACTTGCCCAACCCAGGTCCTTAATTTAAAAATGCGACCCATATCTAGCAATCAAGATTCCTAAAAACATGGAAATTGGTCCCAGCCGTGTAACTTCTATGGTCAGATCAACTGGGTATAAAACCAACTGGGCCACATTGAGGGGCTAGGTCAGGCTGACGACAAATCCGTCCTTTAATGGCCCTTATTTTGTAACCAAATTGGACCTGCGAACCATCTGGTTCAACCTGGCCATCGGTTGCTAATGGACCAGCTGTCCCATTAGCATTATAACGGGCTGTGCTTTGAAATCGAAGCCCATTAAAAAAGAAGTGTTGGGTCCAGTTATCTGTTAGAATTTTTGCAAGCACAGACCAGTTTACCCACTTGAGGAGGCCCACTTGACTTTACTGGTTTTTTTTTAGTGTAACCATAGTGTCGTTGTTCTCTCATATATATATATATATATATATATATATATATATATATATATATATATATATATATGGTCATTCTCTACAAGACACTTCTTTTGGCCACAAATATTATTGTTATGTTTGTTTATCCACTGAGTTGAGATGACCTTATCTCCAATGTAAAAAGCAATGAGAACCACTTTTCTCCTGTCCCCACAGAATCACATGGATTACAGCCACATGAACCCCATGGAACAGATACTACAGCATTGCTGCTCTTAAAAGACTGCCAAATGAAATTGGCAAAGCTAAAATGACCATGATTCATACCCGACAAAGCATGAGGCAGGTCGCTCCACCAAACAACCCCCACCACCCATATCTTTACACTGAAGCCATAAAAAGAAATGAAGGAAGCTCATAAAGAAAGAAGCAACCGTTTTGCAATGTAAAAGAGTAGGAAGGAAACGGATGTGTAAGCAACCTCAAACACAAGTAAAGAACCCATATCATCTAAACTTAATCTCTATGCTACGGATAATGTCAATACATATAAAACTCAAATCAATAACCAATTCCACAGTGCACCAGAATTTACTCTCTTCCTCCTACCACCAACCCAATTTGTTATAAGAACTGAACCAGAGCTTCCTACTTCTCCAAAAAATGGCAGCAACGGCTCCAGTTGATATAGGCACCCGAGGCACCGTTGGATCACTACTCCAGCAAGAGATCGAGTACTTCAAACGACTTGAACTGGGGCAATGTGAGAACTTGGAGAAACCAAGGGCACAGATTTCTGATATGGTTTCTGCTGGTTGCAGTAGTTCCACAACCAAGTCTGGGTATGTGACGATGGGCAAGAAGAAAAAGAAGAAGAAAGGTGGTGGTTTCCTCCCAAGCATCTGCTCTGCGGTGGATGTTGTGAATAATCGGCAGGAGAAAACGACTGGGCTCAGTTACAAAAACCTGAAGATGGATAGCAATGTGCATGGTTAGGCAACATTTTCTGAGAGTTTAGAGAAACTGAGCTTCTTTAGCCTGTTTGTTATGGGGCTGGACCATGTTCTGTCAGGGTGGCCACATTTTAGGTCTACAACTTCCACAATGTTAGGTCCTTTCTTGTCTGATTTCTCTCGATTTGGCTTTCCTTCTGTGGTAGAGACATCCCCGGATCTGAGCATTGGGATGTGATGGTCATTTTTCTGGAGGTTAGATTTCGACTTTTGGGTATTTCCGGGATTTCTGTGACTGCTGCTGCTGATATTGTTATTCGTGTTGTTACTGTTGTTGCTGCTGCTGCTGCTGCTGGCTTCATTGGTGGGGTTTCTCTTGTGTAGAGATTTTCTGGGAATTGCACCGCAGGGAACTGAAACTGGTGCTGTTTGAGGTTTTTTTCTTGATGAAGTTGATGACTGTGGAATCTGTTTCAGGGAATCCATTTCTTTGGTCATCAAGTTGCTTATCGTTCCTGTAGTCCCCACCTTGATTGAGCCTCCACCCTCATGGATGGATTTGAGCGTCTGAACCATGATCCACTGTCAGTAAATTCTTCAGAGGAAGGTACGTATTGCTATCTATCGTGGAAGCAAAGCTCCGAATCTTGTGTTCTTCAAAGCTAATGGGCTCTGTACATTCTCGTATGTATCATGGCAGTCTGTCAGAAAAGGCTGCAATTGAAATCAAAAGTTATTTTGAACTGAATTTCGAGATGTAATATTAGTTTTTAGTTTTGTTTGAATTCCAAAGGGTGGATTATAAACAAAAAACCAAGACAAATTACTCAGAGAGAGTGGTAAAAGTGTTGAGTTTCATGTATAAAATGCATGGGAAAAGCAAGTGCTTCTGAATTTATTGGTAAAAGTTAAGAGTTTCATGTATAACAGAAAAGTGAAAAACAACATTTGATGGATATAAGAAAAAAGCAATAGGAGGTTTCAGAAATGAAGGAACAACAATTAAAACAACTATAAAACCAGAAACGACAAAAAACAACTTCACTGCCCAACTGAAAATCAAATAGAAAGCCCTTCAATTTTTCAACAAAAACACAACATCATCAACAGCACACTTTAACTCTTGAAGCTCATCCTATCAATAAAAATGAAACGATAAACAAATATGAAGTAACATGCTGCACGAGAACCTATAACCTTCCAACAAGAAGACAACAATTAAAAAATATATAGAGACTAAGATTTTGGCCAAGATTAAGGAATTCCAGATAAAATAAATTGCATTCATGGAGAGGAAAAGAATAAATCTATCAATTTGAAACAGAAGACTAGAACCTCAACAATTCAGTCCAAAACAGCCTTCCCATAGAGCCAAAGTAAAATAAAAACCTAGCAATTTTAAAAACTGCACCGCAGCCAGTACCTAAGACTATGCAAAACTGAAAAAAATCGTAATAATGTCAAGAAAACATCGAAACAAAAAAGAATTTTGTGGATAAAAGATCCAGTGATACCAAATATTCTATCTTGACTGAAGACAGATAGCAAAGAAGGAAAAAAGCTGATCATCTAAATAAAAGCACTGGCATCAGACCTTTCCTGAAAAGGTGACAAGATTTTCTTAATTAAAGACAGAATCCATTAATCATACCATCATAAAGGCTATAGACAGCCAAGAAAAACACATAGCTATATCCCAATTTCTTTAAAAAAAAGAATTAAAAGAACTCTGGAAATTCACTACCTAAATTTCCCACCACAAGGAGTTGATCACTACACCTCATAACAGCACATTAATTTTTAATATTTCAATTCATGAAATTATAAATCAACCTGCATCCATCAAAAGAGTGAGATGTGAAAGTAAACGGAACAAAAAAAGAACACTAAAATAAGTAATCAATATCTTCAGTTCATCAAACAAGGAGGATGAAAAGGCAATAAAATCAATACAAAACATGCGAATTTATAACAAATCCTTGCATTTAATCTAAAATCGGAAACTTAATTTCCTTTTCTTCTCTTAATAATAAAAAGGCATAGCAATTTTCAGCATTCCTTGGAACTTAAAAGTCAAATGCATGAGATGCAAAAATGAGGGGAGGAAAAAAAGAAGAACTCAAAATAAGTAATTATATTGCAAGCTCATCAACGATCAAACAATAAACATGACGAGCACATAAAATTCAATAAAAATAAATAAATAAGAAAACCCAGCAAATTTGACCAAATCAATGAAATACACCTAAAACATTAGCTTGAAATCCTTTTTTCTCCCTATTTAGGGTTCCTTTGCCTATTCGTGTTGAATTCTTAGGCATTCATCATAAAATGGGCAAGGAATATTAAGAGGTGAGGAGTGAAGGGTCTAAGTTGGAAAGCTAGAAAGCTTCTAAATCCTAGGATCAGATTTATTGGGGTGGAGAGTGATTGATCATTATCCATTAAAGGAACATGATTATTTGATGGCCTCTTGTGGATCTTCACCTTTAATCCTTCACACTTAGCTCCTTTGACAAAATGACATTGTTTAGGAATCCTAAGAATCTAGCATAGATGACAAATTCGCCTACATCATATTGAAATCTTGAGAATTCTTGCAAAATGGTTATAATTAAAGAGTATTAAGAGGTGGGAAGCTAAGGACATAAGGTGGAGATGCAGATGGGACCCTCACTTTCCTAAGATTTGATTACTAGAGTGATGACTGACACAGGACTTATTTGAGCCCATGTCTCATCAAGTGACCCATGCATTGGCCAATGGATGGCATTAATTTTTTTTTTTTTTTTATGGTAGCCAAATTTCAGGTGTCAAACTATATTGGAAGACATGAAATTGAATCTATTTGATAACTTATTCCATCAGCTTTCTATCAAACCAAAGTTCGCACATTTCCAACTCATATTGAGAAAGTTTTTTTCCAATTTTCTAGTAGGTACGCTTTAGTTTATTCCTTTTCTTTTTTTTTTCTTTTTTCCCATTTCACTTACTAAAGAATGCCAAAACAATTCGAAAGAGAGATTAGAATAAGGTTTTTTTTTTTCTTGGAGATTGTTGCAACTGTGGAGTTTCACCAACTCCTATCACGAAAGGTTAGGGTCTTTGCACCTTTACTTTGTGCAATTGCACTTTATGCTCATCTTGCAGCTACTAGGCTGTAAGTTAAAGAAAACACACATGGTATTTTAACAACCAAACTGATCAACATAGTTGGAACAAGGCTTTGATGATGATGATAATGAACTAGATAAGACTATGGAGGGAGTCGGTGTCAGAGCTTAGTCCTGCTGCATAATTGGGTAAGCATTTCCTACGAAAAGGGAGCCTCTTTCATGGTCCTTTTGCAGATCTTCATTAAAAAAACGGATCATTACCCAGTGGGAGTCCCGCCAAAGTAGGGTCTTGAGAGGGTCCAGACTGAAAATTGACCTAACATTTGACAGTTTTGTACAAAGTGGCTGCTTAGAGGTCTCGAACCTATGTTAACATACTTGACGACACCCGAGACTTTTACATTTGCATATCTTCAATATTATAACAATAAAATTGGACCCATAATTTCCTCTCTCCTTCAATTATAGCCCCTTTGACAGGAGTCATTGCTTGGAACTCCTAGAAACTCAATGCCAATCAAGGCCTCTTAGTAAACTGCGAAATGCAAGATCACCCTCCCTTAAAGATGAATTCCCTTCAAACCAAAACCTAATCTTTTTCTTCTTTTTTTACTTGGTAAAAAAACAAAATCAAAAGTTAATGTTCATATTACCAGATAAGTTTCAAACACCTTGCATTCTCAAATTTACCCCCAACCAAACCATTGATTACCCACAAAAACAGATTCAGTTCCATTTCTTCCCCCCTATCTTTCATCAAATCAGACCCCATAATATAAAAGGAGGAAAGAAATAAAAATAAAGCTACTCCAAATATCAGCAACCCACAGTCATAAAGTAGCAACTACAAAAAGCAACCAAACGCTAACATACCCCAAACTCCCAAATTAACGCCTAAATCCAAATCCAGATCATCTGAAACAAAAGAACAAAAATTCCTAAACTAACACAAATTCCCTGATCTGCGCCAAAACACTCAACCAAAATCCATCAAGAAACTCAAGAACAATGAAACCCATTAATCTACAATTCATAACAAGAAAGGAAAACCAGCAAAACAAATAAAGATCGCGACTTTACGCCCTAAACAAGTCAATAAACACCAGAAATGAATTCATTTCCATTTCCATGCATGAATCTCGTGAAATCCGTGGAAGATAAAGAGATTCCAACGGCTCAAAACCCTAAAAACTCAGATCTTAAAAGCCTAAGAAACGTAGAGAAATCACCAAGAGAGAGAGAGACTGAACGCGTACAGATGAATCATGTGAACGACATCAATCCTCAGTCAGCATTGTCGGAAACCGCCGTTTAAGCTCTTTACGAGCTCCCTGAAATCACAAAGAAGCCCTAAAATCTCTCTCTCTCTCTCTCTCTCTGCAAGTGAGAGTTAAAGTAAGGGAAGGAAATTATGTAATGTTCACATGGAAGCCGTTGCCTTCAGCAGATTTTGCATTAATTAGTGGGCCCCAATACAGCAACCACGCTGACCCTTTTATGAAAGCACTTTTTTTTGTAGGGTCCACCTGGGGGCCCCAAGCTGGAGATGGGACCATTTCAGTCTCCCCCTCGAAAGATGTGTGTACATCCCTTTTTAGTGCACGGAACCTCCTCCCAGCTATTTAGATCCCACTCCAAATGCGCGGATCTGCTTTTTGGAAGCGGATGGAGCACGGTTAGACTATTTTTGGAGTGGGTTCAATCATACTCGGAGTGCGGTTCAACTAAATATAAAGCGAATCTTATAGAATTTAAATTTTTTTGTGTATTTTCTTTTTTTGAAAGCTTGATATTTATCTTTTAAATGAAGAAATTTCTTTTGACTTATTAATTACCGTCTATTTTATATGATCAAATTGCAAAGTTATTTTTTTTTTCCTATTTTTTATACTTGAATATATGAATTAGTTAATTGTTTATAAATTCACAAGCACTATATTGTAAAAGCGCTCCAAAGACGCTCCAGATATATAATTATTTTAAAATTTAGCATTTCGACACTCCCACTCCGTGCTCTGGACACTTATACATCCAGACATACACTCAAATCATCACCCTAATTACTTGATCAACAGTCAACAAGTTTTCATCATTTAAAATAAGTGATCAATTAATTTATCGTCAAGTCCATTCAAATGGGTGTCAAATCTGAAATTGATGAATATTAAGAGGGGGTCATAGGTCTCCTAGGAAGGATTTTATGGTGGGCCTTAGTAAGTGTTTAGGCACTCTGTACCCACCTAATATTGAGAACTAAATGTTCAAAATAGGGTGACCGTTATTAAATAGTCATATAAATGTTAAGCACTTTAAAAAAGAGAAAAGGAGAAGGGTTTGAAAACAGCCTTTTCTTTTCCGTACATGAGGCCAAACCCACTTTTTCTAGGTGGGCCATAGTACCATTTTGAATTAATCACAATAAAGATGCATTTGAAAGTAATGAATATCAGCCGTTGAATTAATCACAATAACGATGCATTTGGGAAACCTAATAACTGGTAGTTGATGCTCCAACGTACAAGAAAACTGTGCCAGAGACATTTAAGTCTTTTTTGGTAAAGAAAAAGTTGTGTTTTTATCATTTAATATTTTTTGTTGATGCGTTTAATCGGAGGTCCCTCAAAATATGACTTGTTGCAAACAGACAAAAAAAAAAAGGGGGATTCGTGGAGAGGTCCCTGAACATTTCACTTTATTGCCTTAGGTCCACAATCTTTTTTTATAGTGTAAAAAGTCCTTTTTCCAAATTTGAAAACCTAAAGTGTCTAATTTACCCTTTCTTCAAATCATATCCCATGATTAGTGGGATAAGCCATTAATAATGGTAAACTCCCATTAAATTAATCACGATTAATAAAATTCCACTAATGAGATTTTCAAATAAAGTTCAAAAAAAGGAAACAAATTTCAAATAAATTTCTAAAAATGAAATAAATTTCAAATGCGCAAATAAATTTCAAAAGACGAAAATAAATTTAAAAAAATGTAAATAAATTTCAAAAGACGAAAATAAATTTCAAAAGATGTAAATAAAATTAAGAAAAAAACAAAATTAAACTATAAAAAAAACTAATTTCAAAAAATACAAATAAATTTGAAATAACACAAATAAATTTCAAAAAATGCTATAATATCAAAAGAACATAGAGAAATTTAAAAAGACGCAAATCAATTTCAAAAAATCTAAAAATTTTCAAAAGATGAAAATCAATTTTAAAAGATCCAAATAAATTTCAAAAAAGTGTAAATCAACTTAGAAAAACGCAAATACATTTGCCACAAACTCGGATAAATTTTTCCAAACTCAGATAAATTTGTCCCATAACTCAGATAAATTAGCCAAAACTCAGATAGATTTGTCCAGAACGTAAAGAAATTTATTTCAGAACTCAGATAAATTTCCAAAAAACTCAGATAAATTTGTTCAGAATTCAGTTAAATTTGTACAGAACTCAGATAAATTTGTCCCAGAACTCAGAAAAATTTCCAAAATGAAGATAAATTTGTTAAAAACTCAGATAAATTTTCCAAAAACTCAATTAAATTTTTAGGGAACTCATATATATATTTGCCAAAAACACAGATAAATTTCTCAAAAACTCAGATAGATTTGCTTTTGGGCTTTGAAACCAGGTCAAACTTGACCTGACCTCACCTGGACTGGAACCGACCCTCTAGGTCATCTTCTTCCTCCTCTGCGAGATCCGGACTCTACGAGCTCTGCGAGCTCCGGACTCTGCGAGATCTGGACTCTGAGAGATCCGGACTCTACGAGCTCCGCCTCTGTGAGATTCGGACTCCGCCCTCTGTGGGACTCCGGCAATTCCTGCGATTCCCAGGCCCACCTATTCTTTTTCTTCGTTCTTCTGTTCTGATTCAGAACCAGAACCTACAACTCAATAAAGACAGCCAGCCTTTGATCTTGATCTCGGCCACCGTGCTTCCATCTGTCTCTCAGCCTTTGTTCTGCAACAGAACCGAGACCCATACCCTTTGCCAAAAAAACAACAAACAAAAACTATCTCTGCAAAACCACTCAGATGGTATGAGAATTTATCTGAGTTTGGACAAATTTATCCGAGTTTGTGGCAAATGTATTTGCGTTTTTCTAAATTTATTTACACTTTTTTTAAATTTATTTGGATCTTTTAAAATTGGTTTTCATCTTTTGAAAATTATTTGCGTCTTTTTAAATTGATTTTCATCTTTTGAAAATTTTTAGATTTTTTGAAATTTATTTGCGTCTTTATAAATTTCTCTATGTTCTTTTGATATTATAGCATTTTTTTAAATTTATTTGCGTTATTTCAAATTTATTTGTATTTTTTGAAATTAGTTTTTATTTTTTTAGAGTTTAATTTTGTTTTTTTAATTTTATTTACATCTTTTGAAATTTATTTACATTTTTTTTAAATTTATTTTCGTCTTTTGAAATTTATTTGGATCTTTTGAAATTTATTTGCGTGTTTGAAATTTATTTCATTTTTAGAAATTTGTTTCCTGCTTTTTGAACTTTATTTGAAAATCTCATTAGTGGAATTTTATTATTCGTGACTAATTTAATGGTAGTTGACCATTATTAATGGCTTATCCCACTAATCATGGGATATGATTTGAAGAAATGGTAAATTAGAGATGAGAATTATATCCAGGGACTTCTCACCAAAATATGTCCAGTTGCATGGACTACAGGCCTTAAAAGAAAAGTTGATGGACTAAAGGCCTTACAAGTCCTATATGAGGGACCTTTCGCTAATTATCTCAAAAAAAAAAAGGGGCATTCAGCGACGAGTCCCTAAACATGTCACTTTATTGTCGTAGGTCCACAATCTTTTTTCATGGTGTGATAGGTCAATTTTCCAAATTTGAAGACATAAGAAGTCTAATTTACCTTTTCTTCAAAATCATATTCCATGATTAGTGGGATATGCCATTAATAATGGTCAACTACCATTTAATTAGCCAAATAAATTTCAAAACATCCACATAAATTTCAAAATATGTAAATAAATTTCAAAGGACAAAAATAAAATAAAATAACGCAAATAAATCCGAAAAATACAAATAAATTCGAAAGAACGCAAATAAAATTCAAAAAATGCAATAATTTCAAAAACATGCAATAAATTTCAATAGAAGGCAGATAAATTTAAAAAGACGCAAATAAATCTCAAAAGATCCAAACAAGTTTCAAAAAATATAAATAAATTTGAAAAAATGAAAATTAATTTAAAAAGACCCAAATAAATTTCAAAAGAACCAAATAAATTTCAAAAAATATAAATAAATTTCAAAAGATGAAAATCAATTTCAAAAAATTGAAATAAATTTCAAAAAGTGAAAATAAATTTCAAAGGACACAAATAAAATTAAAAAATGCAAATAAATTAAAAAAAATGCAAATAATTTGCCAAAACTAAAATAACTCAATTTTTCGAATTTGTGAAAAATTTGCCAAAAACTAAAGTATTTTTTCTAAAAATCAGTTAAATTTATTTTAAAAAATAAAAATAAATTTTAAAAGAACAGCCTGAGTTTAATTCAAAAACTCAATTAAAATTCTCCAAATGGAAACAAATTTGTCAGAAAGCCAACTATATTTTTCGAAAACTAAAATAAATTTTCCAAAAACTCAGATAGATTTGTCTAGAGCTCGGATAAATTTGTTCCAGAAGTCAGATAAATAGCCAAAAACTCAAATAGATTTGTACAAAACTCAGATAAATTTATCCAGAACTCAGATAAATTTGTTTCAGAAGTCAGATTAATAGCCAAAAACTCAGATAGATTTGTCCAAAACTCAAATAAATTTGACAAAAAATACAGAACTCAGATAAATTTGTCTTCTGAAAGGGGTCAGACTTGACCTGACCTGGACCAACCCGGAACCAAACCCAGCCCAAATTGTTGTCTTCTTCCCCAATAGAACATGGGCTTCCTTTTCACGTTCTCTGCAACGTTCTAGAACCAGAACCAGAAACCTCTCCCGGTTCGCTTCTTCTTCCACAGCAACGGAGCGGCGCAGCAATGGCGGCGGCGAACTTCCTTCTCCGGCGACGCACAACGACGACCTCGACGATCTGTTTTCTGTTCACGTCGATGTGGGGCCCAACCGGACACAAATCCCAAACCGCTGTCTACTTCTTCTTCTGCAACCTTTTCTTTGTGACAAAAGAAAAATCTGGCAATGGCACGTCTTGATTCTTCTTCTCATGCAATGGTTGTTCACGGCGGCGATCACCAGGCGATTCTTCCTTCTTCTTGCTGCGTTTGGACGCTGCAACAGGACTCAAACAGAGCCGTCCCTTCTTCATCGTTTCTCTGCAACACGAGGATCTTCTTTCTCTTGACGAGAGAATCGTGGCCCTCCAACAGATCTATCGATCTTTGCCTCTCTTCTTCTTCTCCGATCAACCCTCTGATATGAGTCTCCGAACTGTGCAGCCTTCAAAACCGATCCCAGACATTCGACTCTCGGTCATCTGCAAACTTGAATCCAAAACGAACATGTTCTCTGCAACGTCTACCTAGGAATGAGGAGGGGGAATCCAAGATTTAAATTTTTAAAATTCAAATTTGGTTGCCTAAACAGTTGAAAGAGGGCAAATTAGTCATGTAAATTGTATTCAGGGACTTCTAGTTCCAAACAGTCTAGCTGCTTAGACCAGAGCCCTTAAAAAGAATTTACCTGGACCGGAGGCTGGAAAGATTCAATTCTAGGGACCTTTCGCTAATTATCTCAAAAAAGAAAGTCATTGTCTAAAGGTCTTCTAACATTTTCTTATACCTGGTATATTTAATTCACCCTTTCTTTAAATCATATCCTAAAAATGGTGAGATATCCCATTAATAATGGTCAACTGCCATTTTATTGGCCACAATCTATGAAATCTCATTAATGAGATTTTCAAATAAATTCTAAAAACATACAAATAAATTTCAAAATAACGAAAATAAATTTTCAAAAATGCAATAAATTTAAAAAAAATGCAAAGGCCAAATAAATTTCAAAAGATCCAAATAAATTTCAAAAGATGAAAATAAATTTCAAAATACGTAAATAAAATTAGAAAATGCAAATAAATTTGAAAAAATACAAATAAATTTGAAAGAAACCAAATAAATTTCAAAAAATGCAATAATTTGAAAAAACGCAATAAATTTCAAAAGAACGCAAAGAAATTTAAAAAGACGCAAATAAATTTCAAAAGATCCAAATAAATTTCAAAAAAATATAACTAGTTTTCAAAAGATGAAAATCAATTTAAAAAGAAGCAAATAAACTTCAAAAGATCCAAATAAATTTCAAAAAATAAAAACAAATTCAAAATGATGAAGATCAATTTGAAAAGATCCAAATAAACTCCAAAAAATGTAAATAAATTTCAAAAAAAGAAAATAAATTTGAAAAGATCCAAATAAATTCCAAAAAATGTAAATAAATCTCAAAAAAATAAAATAAATTTCAAAAGACATAAATAAATTAAAAAATGCAAATACATTTGTCAAAACTAAGATAAATCAATTTCTCAAATTTCAGAAAAATTTACCAAAAACTCAAATAAATTTGCTAAAAACTCAGTTCGATTTGTCCGGAACTTAGATAAATTTGTTCTAGAACTGAGATAAATTAGTCAAAAACTCAGATAGATTTGTCTAGAACTCAGAGAAATTTGTTTAAGAACTCAGATAAATTTGCGCAAAACTCAAATAAATATGGAAAAAAATGAAAAACGCAGATAAATTTGACAGAAACTCATATAATTTTTTTAAAAACTAAGATAAACTTGATAAATACTTAGATAATTTCACAAAAAGTTAGATAACGTTCATAAAAACTCATAGATTTGTCAAAAATGATAAAACAACCCTGCTGCATTCCTTCTCTAGCGGTGCTGCGATGGAAGAAGACAACCTTGTTGCCTTGCTCTTTTTTCCGACGATAGTGGGACACCTGGGCGGCAGTAGTAGCGACGGATCTGGGCTGTGGGCTGGACTTCCGTAGTAGGTCGGGTCAAAACCGACCCGGACAAACCCAACCTGGCCTAACCAAAGGTCGTCTTCTTCCTTTTGGTTTCTATAACTAGAAATGGACAGCAGCAACCCTATTGCCTTCCTTTTCAATTCCGGCAATGGCATAGTGCGACGTCCGGTGGCGATCCTCCTTCTCCGACGACACGCAGGAATGGCGATGGCGCAGGAAATCCGGCGATGGCGCAGAACATCATCTTCTTCTTCATTTCCGGTTCTGTAAGTCTACAACAGAACCTGGGCAAGGTTGCAAGGGTCTTCTTCTTCCTCCCCGGCTACAGCTTGTGGGCTAAGGAAGCAGCAGCGTTTGACAATGCTACTTCTCTTAAAAAACCCTGATCTCGTCATCTGAAAAAAAAAAAAAAACAGAGATCGATCTCAACTATTGAGATCCAATCCGCTAATGTCCATGTACGGATTGAAGAATAAGAAGATGGAGAATGGAAGATTTAAAATTTAAAATTTCAAATTTTAAAATTTTATGCCTAATCAGTTGAAAGGGAAAATCAGTCATGAAAATATATGAAATGGCGTGTCTAGGGACCTCTCTCCATGAGGTGACGTACCTAAGGACCTCTCACCGAAATATCTCCAAACTGCATGGACTACAGACCTTAGAGGAAAAGTTGATGGCAGTCTTACAAGACCTCTATGAGAGACCTTTCGCTAATCATCTCCTTTTTGTTTTAGCGTTATCTTATTTAAATTTTTCTTGATTTGACTTTTTACTTCACTCTCTCCACTCTTTCTCTCATCCAAACAAGCACACCGGGGTTTGGAGGGATGGAAAGATCCCTTGATTTTACAATGATGTGAGACCGATGAATTAGATTTCCTTGGAAAATGAAAAATAAACAAGCTCAAGTAATTGAATCTATGCAACTATTTGGAGTTTAGTGGAAATCCTTATAATCTTTTGGTAAAAATCCCAATAAATAAGAAGTAAGGAAAAAAAATAAAATTTAATCTCCCTAGAATCAAGCTCAAGTAATTGGAGACCCCATTTGAGAAGAGTCCTCACAGCAACTTAAGGGGAGGGTGGCATTGATTGGTTAGAATCTGGTACAAACAAAAGAGGAAAACAAGGAAAAATAAGTTTCCTAGAAAGTTGGGAAAGTTCAAAAAAGAAGTAAGCAGGAGAGAATAAACTGAGAAAAAGGGCAAGAATAATCAGTACGCTCTAGTGCCCAAACTTGCAGACGGAGCTCAAGAGTCAAGACAATGTCCTTTTATTAGCACAGAATTTTCAGATAACATTCTCTCCCGCCTAGATTTTCAAATAGATACATAGACAACATGTTTCAATATATATATATATATACACACAACGAGGGTTGCGCTAGATATGCCTGAGCATTCTTCTTAATAAAAATCCCCCTCCTAGTTGCACTCAGGCGTTTTTCTTAATTAAAATTTCCCTCCTAATTGGGTCCACTAGGATGTATGATGATCATGAGACTCAATTGAAAAGAAAAATCAATATGAGACCTACCAATATGTAGGGACGTACCCATGTTATGCGCACCTAGGGCGGTGGCCCCAGGTTGGATAAAAAATGCCCTAAGGCGACATAAGCCAGGTGGCCCATCTCCCATTTCAATAAAGTTGTTGCTCCACCATAGTTCTCCAAAATAATTTCCCACTCTTGTGTCTCAAGATTTCCCTATTCTACTTTAAAAAAAAAAAAAAAAAAAAGATAAAAAAATCTCCCTATTCTATTTCTACTACTTGTATTTCCGAGGCTTTTTGAGAGGAGTGGAAATGGAGGATCTTATATCGAATTCAAACCCTATATGCAGGCCACAATAGGAAAGTCTACGACACGTGGCAAGTGTACATGTCCTACTGCGAGCTTTTAGGCTGAGCTATCTAATGCTCATGATTTTCTGGAAGTGTCATTGGTTTTCACCAACTATTTAAAGTTGGTTTGATCTTCGAAGTCTAGATTTATTTGATAATGTTCTACTATGGATGTTTTGAGTTTCGGAAGATTTTGGGGGAGGGATCTATGACATGACAAAGATGTTGTTAGTATTTTTATTGGCTAATTCATGGGTTGGACAAAACTCTGGGTCCATTGAGTTGTATTTTCTAATTTATTTTAGAATAGACTGTGGATGTGTCGCCGGAAGAGCTGAAGTGAAGAATAGAAGAAAAAGAGAAGACCGAGCGAAATTCCCCAGGCCCGATCGATCGGAGCCTCAGACCGATCGATCGGTCAGAAAAAGGCCTCAGTTAAATGTTAGGCCGATCGATCGGACCACAGGTGCGCAGAAACGGGAAAGTCTACTATTCTAATCAGATTTAGTTTCCTTTTGAGACTATCTTTCCCAGTTTGAGTCCTACTTGTGCTTAGTGTCTAAGGCACGAATTTGGAGCTATTTATAGGGTGTTTCTCTCAACCCTAAGATGAACACACACAACTCTCATTGATCTGAGTCAGAGATATCTTAGAGAGAGTTTATTCTCTAGAGCCATGGAGAGATTATTCTGAAGGGCTGCTCTAGAAGGTTGTTGCTGCTTCTACTTTTCTTGTAGAAGATTGATCATCTTGGTTGACAAGGTGCGAGGAGATCAAATAAGGAGAACGGGGCGCGGTAGATGTCGTGTCAGTGGATTCTTTGCAAGAATAACTACAGTCCTTAGGTCGAGGTACAGACTGAGGTAAAGGAGCTTGTGAGTATATCTTGTAACTGTTCGTGAACTCTTGATTTCTGGTTCGTGGTTTTTCTCCCTGGATAGGGTTTCCACGTTAAATATTGTGTTTGCCTTGTTGTGGTGTGTGATTGGTAGATAGCTAGTTCTATATTGTCTGATTGGTTTATTTCCGCTGCATTGATTGGTTAAATAGAACTAGTAATCCATTCTCGTAACCTCATATAGAATTTTCAAATGTAGTGTGGAAAATCAAAGAGAGAAGAGGTATTGTTTTCATATGATGAGGATTATTACTTCTTTGGAGTTCTCTAAAGTTTTTTTTTTTTTTTTTATTGTTATTGCAGTGTGGTTGCTAATTTTATTTTCATCCCACTAATTTGAATAAAAAAACTAATTTATTAATGAATTAGTTGTTGTAGTTAAAAAGTTTATGTAGGAACTGAGTGTTAGTAGTAGGATGCGAGTTCTTTATACTTAATTTTTCAAAAAAATAAAATAAATATAAAACTCAAGTTATTAAACCAGGCAATAACTGGAGAATATTGGTAGTTGGCGTTGATTTTTTACGTTTTCAATTAAACATTGTCTGCCCCACTTAAATGAGAATCTTGTGTCTGCCATTGCCTATGTGCAAAGTTTTGACTCCATAAAATCATCATAACCCTTTGATGAATGATCATAAAATTTAATGATTTTAGATGCATCATTTTCTTATGATTTCAATCCAATGGTGAGCAAAAGTCAAATGAGTTTTAAATTTACACTTATGACTATTCATGTGTGGATGGTCTATGTGAAAAGATTAGATTGACTAAAGATGGACCATATGATTAAAAAGGGGTGGGGGGCGGGGGGGCCGATGGGAAAATGGATTTTTTTAATTGGAACGTTTTTAAAGTGCTTTAGCACCCGCGCACAAATTGCACGAACTACAGAACTTGTGCCACTTTTTATTTTTTGTAAAAACTTTGTGCCACTTGTGAACACAATTTAAGGCTTCTTTCCTTGATATCTCTTCACCTTTGTCAATTTTCGATTAATTAACACTTCGGCTCTGTTTGGTAACTCTAATCCAACAAATAATAGCTAATTAGATTAAGGTATAAAATAAATGGCTCTAGTTTTTAAATTCTAATTTACAATAAGACCGTTTGGTAAAATTATACAAAAAAAAAAAAAAAAAGCCCTTATTTTATAATAGAGTGTTTGGTAAACATTCAAATAAGAGCTTATTAAAGGGGCAGTTTTATATATTCTTAAAAGAAAAAAAAAGAAAAAAAAAAGGAAAAAGAGTGTTTGAAGAAGCCTATGCATTGGCATAGCATAGCACATGTATATTCTTTTAACTGGGCCACAGTCCTAAGACATGATGTTGGTTTGATGATCATTTATGATATGTGACACATTCTATGGTCCAATGGTCCTATGCATTTGGTTGTGAGAAAAAGCTCGTATGCTTGATCAGTGAACATTTTTTTTTTTTTTTTTTTTTTTTTTGAGATATGGGTATAAAAGAATCATCATAGTCCAACAGGTTGATACTAAATCACCATCCAATTGGTACCAAGCATCGCATCAGCAAATAGTTGCTGAGATAGTAGGAGAATCTATAATTGGTTGAAGTAGCTCTTTGCTCACATGAATCTCTCATTTTTCATCTTGATTCAATCCCCATCTATATTCAGATGCTATATATGGGATGAAATATAGGCCTATCATCAATCATATCCTTTGGTATCATGTTTGGATAATGACAACTACAATTAGGAAGGGCTTTGCAAGAATTTGTTGAGCTTTTTTTTTTTCCCTTCTGTCTTTCAACTTCAAATGTCAATGTTTTGGAACAAGTGACCACATATTACCTAAAATGTGTCAATGTTTTGTTTTGATCAATGTAGCAATTATTGGGAGCAACACATTTCCGATAATTCATAGGAAAAAAAAAGATGACAGATTACAGATAAATATTTGAAGATGAACAGTCAGATCCATGTATGTGTGCTATGTGTTGCAAGATGTAGTTCTTGTTTGAGTGGATGCATTTGCAATCAGTTCTCTGGTTTCTCTATAAATATGAGCACAGGAAATCTCCATTCTTCTCCACCTAAGTTAAGCACTAAATATAGAAAGTAAATAGAGTTTTGTCAAACGCTCTAAAATATCAATATGCTCTAAACCATTAAAAAAGTACTATTTTTAAAGTTACCAACCACGCCCAAATTCTTTTTTAAGACATCCAGCTGATTTGAGGCGGATCTAACTTGAAACCAAAACTCCCTTTTACACCATTTCTTTTTTCCGAGTTCACACAAGCTGAATGCCGGCCAACAAAGAACTAGTGTCATGAGCACAAACTATTTTGCAGAAGAATGACGTGCCTTGTCAGGCACAAGAAGTTTTTGCAGAAAATTGATGGGCCTTGTTGGGAAGAAGATCTAAATATCCCTACCTTATCTCCAGCAGTTGCCTCTTGGTCCAGGTTCTTTCCCCCAACAACCCTTGCCCGATGAGACCTCTTGCCAGGATATGTGGGTTCGCCACTAGGAAAGGCTACAATGAGCCTTAAAGTCAGGACCCTCGCTAGGCGCTCAATGTCTGGTTCTTTATTAGAGTTGTGGGATGTATTGTTGAAAGCGCCTAATTCCTTTAGTTCAGGTTATGTTAGTATCGAATTAGTCAAGTTCCGCAACTTAATGTTTTATGTGATTGATTTAAATGCGGAGACTCTGATACGCGGTCGGAGAACTATATGTGTTTCGGTAATTGGGAAGCTCTATGGATCTCTTCGCCTCTTGTCTTTCCAATGAGATGGAATAATACCAACCCTAGGGCTTCCTTATCTTATATAGACAAATCTCAAAGAGTAATACTTAGTAGAGACTTTTTCACCAAAAAAACTCACATCCACCAATCCTATTGCGAGTCTTATTAGTGGGAACAGATCAAGTCTTACATTAAGTGGGATTATATTCTCTGTTGACATTGCCCTTGCTTGATCTAACGTAGGACCCGTGGCATGCGGTCACCCAATTTTCTACAGTCTCCCACATGGCATGAATGCCATGTACATCAAACATATCTCAGTCCCATACGCATCACATGCCTTGCAAAAACCTTTGCACACAAAGCCTTGGTGATAGTATCAGCCACCAATTCATTTGAAGGCATATAAAAAAAATTTATATCATTATTTTCAGCCTTCTCTCTGATGAAGTGATACTTTATCTCAACATGTTTTTATCGGCTGTTGAACTTTTGGTCATTCATCATGGGTATTGCAGATGTTCTGTCTACGTTCATTGGAACATGCTCTTTTTTTCCAATTATCTCCAAATCAGTTAGGAAATATTTTAACTAAAGATCCTCATGGACTGCTGTACTGCAGGCTATATACTCTGCTTCAGCTGTTGACATAGCCGTAGAGGTCTGTTTCTTGCTACCCAAAGAAACTGCACCTACTCCGAGGGTAAACACATAGCTGGTTGTTGACTTCCTCTGGTCTAAATCACTGGCCCAATATGCATCTGAGTAGCCGCACAGTTCCAGAACTTCACATTGATAACATAGGCGAAGATTCACTATTCATTTGATGTACCGTAGAATCCTCTTAACCGCATACCAATGCTATAATCCTGGGTTACTTAGGAATCTACTTACGAGACTCACGTCGAATGCAAGGTCTGGTCTCGTACACAGCATCACATACATGATGATGTCCACAATTTGAGCATAAGGTTTCATTTTCATCACTTCCTTATCCTACTTGTTTGTGGGTCCCTGATCGCTGGACAATTTTATGCTCTTGCAGATGGGAGTATCAATTAGTTTACACATAGCCATATCAAATCGTTTCAACACAGTTTCCAAATAAGATCTTGTGATAAAGTCAATAGCCTATTCGGACGATCACGGGTTATTTTAATGCCAAGGACATACTCTGCCTTACCCATGTCTTTCATCTCGAATCTTGACTTTAACCATTGTCTCGAGGCTTATTTTCTATACCATTGTCTCGATGCTTATTTTAATCCATACAGTGCCCTATTAAGTTTGTACACTTTGTCCTCGTGAATTTGCACCACAAAACCCTCGGGTTGTTTCATATAAATTTATTTTTCTATTTCGATGTTCAAGAATGCGGTTTTCACATCCATCTTGTACAATTCAAGGTCATGACATGCTACCAATGTCGCTAAGGTTTGTATGGATTGGGTTTTTACGATTGGAGAAAACATCTCCTCGTAATCTATTCATTCCACTTGTGTGAATCCATTAGCTACTAGTTGTGCTTTATATTTATCTAAGAATCCATCCGACTTTAGTTTCCTTCTAAAAACTCATTTACATCCAATGGCTTTTCGATCTTTTGGAAGATCAACCAATTGCCATACTTGGTTTGGTTCTTTTCAATTGATTCTATCTCCTCTCTCATAGCTTCTAACCAATACTGCGCATCTTGCGCTTTGATCGCTTGAGAGTAGGAGTCCGGATCCAAAATCTTGCACGGTTTCCAATAAACTGCAATAATCATCTAGATATGTTGGTTGTTTCCTCGACCGAATTGGCCTGCCAATCGGCTCATCTGGTTGTTTAATCACCTCAAGTGGGCCCTGACCAGGAATTATGCATCCAACACCCTCTTCGTCGGAACCCTCACTTGCTTGAACCCCCTTGCCCTTAGAGATTTCATATAATTCCACACACTGTGGCTTTACTCTAGGACTAACCATCGGATCTTCAAGGAAAAATAAACATCTCAGCATTCCATGATTATCCTATTATCATGATCATACACATGATATCCTTTAGAATGTAATGGGTAGCCAACGAACGAACAATTTTTCTTCATTTTTGCTTGAAGTTTATATCTTTCCTCTAGTGGTAGCAAACATGTACAGGGCAGCCCCAAACTCTCACATGTTCTAATTTTGGTTTGGCACCTGTCCATAATTCATACGGGGTCTTAGGCACACTTTTGGAGGGTACTCTATTCAAGATATATTGTGTTGTGTTTAATGCTTCTCCCCACAAATACAGTGGAAGCCTCACGTGGCTGATCATTGACCGTACCATATCCATTAAGGTCTTATTCCTCCTCTCAGCCATGCCATTTTGTTGTGGGGTATATGGAATTGAATATTCATGAATGATTCCCTCACGTGCACAGTATTCTTTGAACAATTCCAAGGTATACTCACCCCCCTTATCGGATCTAATCCTTTTTATTTTCTTGCCCTTTTGATTTTGGACCTCAGCAGCATATATTTGAAACATTTTTAAGGTCTCATGTTTGTGCTTAATCAGGTACACATAACCATCATCGGTGTCCACCATCATGGACTCTGTGACCATCTCAACATAATCACCATGTTCTTTGGTCACTTTATCTTGCTGGCTACTCTCACCCCTTTTCTTTCTGCATTGAGAACTAAAGTGTTCAGGCTTCCCGCAGTTAAAGCAAACACCATTCTCAGGCCCTTTCCATTTTTTATTGCCTTTGAATTTCCTTTCATTTTTCATATTGACGGTTAACGCACCATTATTGTTCTTAGTTTTAGCAATCATGACAGAGTTTGAAGGTGTTACACCACGGGTGGCCTGCCTTTGTCCTTCAACAAGCAATCTAACTTTCACTGAAGGTTACACCCTTTTGGAGGCTAAGGGTTTAAGACATATTCTCCAACGAAGGTGAAAGACTCTTCGTCCATTTCCTTTCCCAAGGCTGTGAGGTTACTATATCGGACCGCCATCTGGCATCTTATAGTTAACATATGCGTTGAATGCCTCCATCAAGTGAGATTTAGAAGTTTCATCATATTTGTCTATAACATAGTCATAGATTTCTTTAGCAGTGTTAAAGTGCTCAAACTGCTTTACCAAATCGCTGGATATGAATCCGACCAGAAGATGCCTCACTGATTTGTTATCAAATACCCGTTATTCATACACATCATGATCTTCCTTAGGGGCATCATTATTGAGTTTTGAGATCGGATTGGATTCAATCACATATATTAATCCGTCAAAGTGCAGCAATGCGTCCATCCGACGCTTCCACAAGACTAAGTTCTTGCCGTTAAAAATATCTGCCTTAACAAGATCATGCAACGCTTATTTGGAATACATAATTACTACAGAATTTAAAAAGGGGAAAAAGCACTATACCTACCTGTACTTTGGCCGCTTTGCAGAGTGATCCCTGAACTTTGGTATTTGTGACTAAACCTACCTGTAGTTTTAGTTGACATGCAAAATGGACGGATTCTGTTAGTATTAACAGTGTAGGTCGTATAAAATGTGTTTGGTGCATACTGGCGCCAAATTACTTGCCTTAAAAGACTTATTTGCCCTTGAACCACACCTAGGCAGATTTTTTTTCCAGCCATATCAAATGAATTTATCTTACCCCTTTTTTTTTTTAAGATCTCTTTTTGTAATAATATCTAGTTTTCTCTGCACATTCTCTTGTATGTAGATCTCACTCCAAAACCACAAAAGCTGAGATCTTTCTAAGTTATAGTGCAGGAGACGATTTGGGGTTTTGTTGATTCGATTTGAGATGGGATTTCAGCTTTTGAATGCAATCCTGATTTCTTAGTTTCCGAAAGATCATGTCCTTTACCTTCGACACAGCAGAGCATGTGGAATCAATCTTTCTGCCAACAAAAGCTGATCTTTCAGCTGTATCATCACCCTGGGCAATATGCCTTGACCCTTTGGCAAGATGCAAATCATCACTGGTAGCCATCTTGTGTTTTCTACTGCAATCATCTGTTAACAATCCCACGTCTCAGTCCTTCTCAACATTGCTTAATTAACGTTGTCTTCTTACAAACACAAGCTCTAAGTGAACCATCCGCTCTAACCAAATGCTTCTTGCCTTCAGACGAGCTTTTGGCTTTTTTCCAAGATCTTTTATTCTCCATGCTTTTGAAAGGAGATTTTTAACTTAAAAAATGGGAGGAGAATTACAAATTAAATAACCTACCAGGGCATTGCCCCAGTTTTTTGGACAGCTGCAGAGGAGTCATCCTCATCAAATTCTACATGGTGGGTCGGATCCTTTGAAAGATGGACTTGGTGATGTAAATCCCTTGACCTATCTGTATGGAGTTGAAATAAAGATGCCCATGTAGCAGAAGACCGAGCATCCACCTTCTTGACCGTCGGATTCGTAAAATGCCCATCTCCGTTGGATTTATGAATCCCATCCAACGCATCACGTTCATCAGCAGACACCAGACTTCTTGCTTGCTTTTCAACCTGCAAAGTTTGACTCGTGCTCCCATCTACATCAAATCGTGCCATAGAAGGAATGGGTCCCACACGATTTGCTAATGCATTTCTTTCATCTCCTATACGGATTTTGGCCTCAAGGATGAGATCACGTGGCACTTCAGGCGGTATTGAATCTTCTTGATGTTTCCTGATGACCGACTTTAAAATAGAGACTTTAGAATGTTGGTCTTCAACATACGTAAGCAATAATCGAATTTGCTCCATCAGGAAAGCTGCATTGTGACGACCAGATGGATTGGAGGTCGTCCCTCCATCCATACGGTGAAAACCGGCCAAGGTATCGTGGGGAAGACGATCGCCAAAGAGCAAGTGAAAAAAAGAACCCTCTGAAAAAAAAAGAACCCTCTGAAAAAAGGAACCCTTCATCTTCTTTTCCCCATCACTTTTAATTAGCCTTCGTCCGGACCAGAACCCTCCATCTTCTTTTCCCCATCACTTCTAATTACCCTTCGTTCGGACCAAAGCATTTTGTACGAAAGGAAATGGCCAAAGGTGGAGACCCATCTTTGCCGTCAATTTGAAAGATGGGAGAATCTTCTTCACCATCAACGCTCAGCCTCACAATGAATCCACCGGCATTTCAATGTATCCCTTACCGTTGAGCCCTAAGAGGCGTGGAGAGAGGATTGCTGGGCGGAAGATGAACCCTAGCTGCAAGCGAAAGAGGGCAAATGAACAAAAAAAGCGAAGAGAGATCTTATATATGGAGGGGTAAATTTGTCATTTCCTATATTCCGTCACGTCCGTTTGTATTTGCATGTTAATTAGAACTACAGGTAGGTTTAGTACAAAATACCAAAGTACATAGACTACTCTGCAAAAAGACCAAAGTACAAGTAGGTATAATGCTTTTTTCCCTTTAAAAAGATCAGATACCACTGGCTGTTAAAGGAGAAAAATCACCCTTTTTTTCTAAACTGCTAGATCGTCTTCCTTTTGCTGCTATTGTGTAGATCTGCTCGCAAGGATTCCGCAGAACCAAACCGTTCGTTGATCGGAGTCTGGATGCTTTAGGGCACGTTTGTGTACATGTAATTTCCGTGGAAATTGAAAATTGTCACATCAGCAAAATCCATGAGCTTTAAATTCTTTGGAAAAGTTTTTCCGCGGAAGTCAAAATTTTATGTTTGATGCAAAAAGGTTTTTCTCGATGAATTAGTGCTAATGTTGTTTGGTGCAGCTATGGATTTCTTTAGTGAAAACCACATTTTAGTGAAAACTATTAGGTGGGTGGGTTGGTATGTGTGTGGGGTGGATGGGGTTTGGAGGGGAAAAGGAAGAAATAGGGTGGTTGGGTGGAGTGAGGGTGAGAGAGGAAATTGGGGGGTTAATTTTCCGTGGAAATGGACTTCCCATACCCCCCCCCCCCCCCCCAATAGGAAGTCTATTTTCATGCCTAAGAAGGAAAAAGCTGATGTGGCGAAAAAGCATTTCCACGGAAAACTGCTGCACAATACATGAAAAAAAAGTTTTCCGCAGAAAACTACAACCTTTTCCACGAAAATGGGCTACACAAACATGCCCTTAGATATCGTTGTGCGAATTTTTGACGATCTAAACTCTCCCTGCCTGTGTCAGCAATGTGCTGATGTCACTAGTCGTCGCCGCCTGCATCAGCACAACGTACCGATGCATGTTGGTGTGGCCTGTGTGGGCCTAGTTGCATTGGGTCGTCAGGTCGGGTCTGCCCAAACTGACATCTTCTTGGGTTTTCCTGTTGGAATGACTCAAGTGTCCCAAGGAGGTACGAGAAGACCGGGCCTAATGTCTTTTCTTTTGCACGTGGTCCAAACTTCTAAAAAAAAAAAACCTCTCCAATGCACGGAAGCAGGCTTTACCTAAAGAATTCTTTCTTAAAGCAAGGAACCCAAGGTGAGATAAGAAATTAAAAAAAAAGAGAACCTCTCATGTAGCCTTTGGTTCGCCAGGAATGAAATGGAGACCAGAATGAGTCTGGAATGGAATGAGGCAAAAATAGTCATTTCCATTCCAGCATTTGGTACGCAGAGGAATCAACCCAGTAATAAAATTTTGATTCCTATTCTTGCGTTTGGTACGCTGGAATGATGCCCGAAATGGAATCAAATTTACATAAAATTGACCAAAATACAGTTGTTAGATTCTCCTGTCACATTACATTGTTTGTGGTGGATGATTTTTGTATCCTACTATTTCATTTGCTACACGAAGGAAACTCCAATTCAGATCATGTATGAATTATGACGATAAAGGGATCTTCACTATATGGCCCACATTTAGCAAAGGCAAGATCTACCGTTGGATCGAAACACAGTTGGAGTAGCGTAGACGGTGTAATTAATCGGCTTCATCATCTAATCATATCATCTGAATTTCCTAATGGGCGAGTTTAGTCACAAATAATAAAGAAAAGAGAAGTTCCTAGCGTTAAATGGATTACCCATTTCTGTAGAACTACTGATTAGGTTTGGCGCCATGTAGCCATTATATGCCTCATCTAGTCACCCCATATATATGACCAAAAGTAAATAAGCATTAAACATAAATCAGAAAGTAAATGGGATAGCCAACATCGAGAGCTTCAATTGTCCATAGAGATACAGCTAGACCCATCACACGCCCAGCCAGAGTTGGACTTGATTTTATCAATGTTCATTAAGTTGACTGCAACAGAATGAGCAGGTCATAATTGCAAGTACTACAAATTAGGAGTAGAATTCTAGAAGTATAGAAAAGAACAGTCATCTCATGACATCCACAGTGCTTACGAAGTAGCAAACAACAAAATGTAGACAATGTATCAAAAGACCCATCATGAGATGTCATCTCATGACATCCACAGTGCTTACGATAATAGTAGCAAACAACAAAATGTAGATAATATATCAAAATACCCATCTATATCACAGGCCTCTACTTAGCAAAGCCCTCACAAACTCTTCTTTTTCATCATTTTCCAAAGTTAAAAAAAAAAAAACAGCAATCATCTCATGATCACGAGCTATAGCAATCAAGGCTTTGTGGCGTTCCGCCCTCTCAAGATTTCCCCAGTGACTCTGAAGTTCCTCATTGATTTTATCCTTTTTGTTTGCTATATTCAAATCAACACCAATAGCTCTACTAAACTTCTCAGTGGCTTCATCAATCTTGTTGCCAATGATCATGGCTGCTGCTCGAAATCCATCCATATTGTCGGTGCTTCTCATCCTCTTTCCTCTCTGACTAGTTCCTTCACTGTTGGTGGAAGGAGTGGAGACGATGCGTTCCACTATTTCAAAATCCATGCCCAAATCTTGTGTATCTTCACACTCCTCATTCCTAGCCACTTCATCCAAGACATCTTCAATGGTAGCAGCTCCTTTTCCTATGGCACGATTCTTCC
This sequence comes from Cinnamomum chago, assembly GCA_038049695.1. Lineage (NCBI taxonomy): Eukaryota > Viridiplantae > Streptophyta > Magnoliopsida > Laurales > Lauraceae > Cinnamomum > Cinnamomum chago. Next base: position 27,463,707 of record CP142457.1, read on the forward strand.
CAAAGATAGTGCATAACATTTCATAATGTGGGAAACTTCTACTCCATTGACCAGCACCCTTATGTGTCTACAACAAACATATAAATAAGACAAATAGAGCAAAATATTCAAAAGAAATGGACAGACAAGGATACATAAAGATATTTCTTAATTAATCTACTCCATTATGAATTGATTTTTAAATGATAATTCCTTCACATAACCGTTCCAAACCTCATCTTCGGCAACCACCACATTTTTATGTGGATTCCATCCAAAACCGCTGCAGTTCTCTCCATTAAGCATATCATACACAACACGAAAGTCCTTTTTCATTGTCTTGATTCTAGAATCAATGTGTGGCTTAGCTTTAATTCCACTTCCAGGTAACTTTTGCTTTAACACTGCTTCAATGACTCCAAAAAAACCGGGCTTGAACCCATTGTCAGCCTTATGAGTCCTCGCATTTACCATGTCAAAAAGAGCATAAACCAACTCCTTATCCTCAACATCAGTCCATTTTCTTTTGCTCTTCGCTGGCCTTTTCTCGTTAGTGTCCATGTCTTCAATCATGTCCATGCCTATTAATGGTGTGGGAACAACCACAATCCGAACATAGACAATTTGAAATTTAATTAGCTAACGAAATCTAGCAAAAGTAGAAGAGTTAATATAATGCAGATAAATAACATAATATTGAAATTTAAACATTGTCACCCAAATACAAGATTGTTTAAAAGTTATAACCATTACAAACGTTGTCACTCAAATAAAAATAAATTTAAATACTTCTCCACGAATTAAACATAGAAATAGCCATTTGGTCTCTAAATGACGTCCATTCAACTGAAGTCTCAATAGTAGAAATGTGATCTGTGTCGCCTTCGCCCTCCTCCTCGTCTAGTTTGATATCTTCATACGGGACCACAAATAACTTATTCCTTACGTAGTTGTGAAGCAAACAACATGCCAAGATGATACGAACTTGGATGTTGGTGGGGTAAAAAGCAGGACTCCTAAGAATTGCCCATCGTTTTTTCAAAATCCCAAATGCTCTTTCTATTACATTTCTAGCGGGTGAATGCTTCATATTAAAAAGTTCCTTTGGGTTCGTAGGTTGACGTCCATTATTCCACTCATTCAAATGGTAACGTTGGCCTTTATATGGTGCGAGAAATCCTTAACCATTTGTATACCCAGCATCCACCAAATAGTAGGTACCTTGAACAAAATGAACAATTTTTTTTTTATGTTAGTGATCTATAATATTTTTCGAAAAAGAAAATAATGATTTATTTTGTAATACCATTGTGTCTTACCACGTGGAACAACTAAGCCATGTCTTCTCGCAATTGCATCCCGTAACACCCAACCATCAGTGACAGACCCCTCCCATCCAGGTAATACATAAGTAAAATGTAGATATGGGGTACACGCTGCTAGAACATTAGTTGCAATGTGATTTTTTCTAGTTCGATACCTAGGTCTGTCAATAGCTGAAACATGGACCGATATGTGTGTCCCGTCTAAAGCTCCTAGACATCCCTACAAGACATTACAATTCATTATAATATACTTACACATAAATAATAAATTAATAAGATACAATTGTATAAAATATATGAATCATTTACCTTAAACAACTTCCATTTCTCACCTACCGAATTCTCCGGTATTGGCTCAGGTTTCTTATATAACTCTCCTTGTAGCCTAATGACTGCAATCAAAAACATTTTAAAGTGCCTACTGATTGACTCTGCTGAACGGTTAAACTTACTCTAAATGACCCTATTTTCAACATGATGAGCAAGGATATGCAATGAAATTACAACCTGCTCATCAACCTACATGTGTCTGGTTGGTTCCAACTTCCCAATTGTGCTAAGCAAGTGACATAATTTCACAAAGGGTCGCCTAGTCATTCTAAAATTGCTCATACATATGTGATCACTCTTATACACCCAACTTTCAATAATTTCTCTATTACCATAAAAATGTAGGCGGTACCTAGATCTAGCCTCACCCATGCATTGTCTTTCGAACAATTTATATGATAATTGTATGAATAGCCCTAGTAGATGTAGAATGTTCAACCGCCACTGCATAGCCAATGCCAATTTCTTCACTTACAGTTTTCTTCTGGCTAAACTAAGATGTGCCATAGCTGAAATAAAAAGAAAGATACATCAAACTAATAGAAAATAATCATATAGTGAAAATAAGTGATTTATCTGAATACAAAAGTTTATCACCCAAATAAGTAAGTGCTCCAAAATGGAGAACCATATATATTTTCCAGGGTCAACTACCCAACTTGCCATAGAACATTCAAAGCTACAAAATAAGGGGGAGGATTTCATTATTATGAATTGGAACAAGTCCAAGTTGACATGGTTCTGCCTGTTATTGGTACCTCATCCAAACTCATATTTAAACTACTAATAAAAACAAAACCATAGTTGTTTATGGAATCAGAAAGATTTTCATTGATCCAGATTATACAAACTCAGAAATGCCAACAATCAAATCCAAATTACAGAAACTACAATTGTGCAGCAACTCCAACAGATTACTTTTTCAAGATCTTGTTTTCGCATCGAGTTACAACATAGCATTCCACTTCTCATTTGTAAAACAAAACCCAAAAACAGAGATCTGGGACCCAATCAATGAAAAGCCCAGAAATGACCCAATTAAAATCACAGATCTAGACTGAGCACAAGAAACCCATACAACTCAAAAGTCTCCAACCAAAGCAGATGACCACAAGTTGTAAAAACCCACAAAAATTCAACCAAAACCATGAAGAAAAAAGGGGGAAATCCACAGATCTAGAACAAACCATAAATGAAAGTGGAATATCCAAAAGGGGTTCTGAAAACCGAAACCACAGAAGCCATCTATCCACCACCAAGTTGTAAAAACCCACAAAAATTCATGCCTGGTTTTTAGGACTCCAACTTTCCACCACCAAGTATCGACAAAGAGGGTTGCTTTAGCCTATCAAGTCAAGTCTTGTAGGTGAACAAAAAAAAGATCAAGCCTCTGCTAAAATCTTTCATAACCAATTTAATAGTTAATGACAATTAAAGTTGTGATTCATGAAAATAATTAGAACTAGCTACCCATGTTTCAGAACCTTGTACACCAATGTAAACACAATCGCCCACATCTTTAAACAAAGGGCATGTTTGGATGGCCACAGAGAGAGAGAGAGGGGCAGATAAAATGTTACCAACTCAAATTAACACCATTTAACCATCCAAAAAAAAAAAAACTCAAATTAAAGAAAAACTCATCATCATATAATAATGGCTAGTAATGATAAAATGACATAAAAAGAACTAAAATGACATAAAATAACAAACTTCCTAACCCCACAAGTCCCAAATACACCCAAACAAACAAATCAAAAGGAAAACACCATAATCATCTCAATAATGCATGACATAGACATTATATTCTACAATAGCATCTCCTGTCTTAAGATCAAACCAATGCGTATGAGCCTGGGCATAGCCCCTTGCAAACCTGAACAACCCACTCCCTCCAACCACAAGCATCTCCCTCACATCGATATTAGGGATACCACCCAATGGCTATTCTTGGAACTTAAACCTTGTTCTGAGAAAGCTGGGTCAACACCATGTAAGAAGAAGAGTAGTTGCAGCAGTATTAAAAAAAATGGGGAAAAACAATGGAATAAGAAGAAGAAGAAAATGGGGAAAAACAATGGAAGAAGAAGAACAAACTGTGTACCTGCAACCAGAGACGGCGTGGCTGGGACTTGGGCTCCGACTGGGCGTGGCACCGGCGACGGCTTCGCTGGGTTGAAAACGGAGAGGAGGGAGATGGAGACCCTTTTCGTTTCGCAGGAATGAGGAGAGTGAACGAGAGAAGTGTTTTTTAGGGTTAATGTTAAGCAAGGGTATTTTGATATCAACAAAAAGTTAGAAAGGAATGGAATGGCCATTCCTTCCCCTCCACAATGGAATGATGATTTCCTTACAAAAAGGAATGGGATTCCGGAGGTAATGGTCATTTTGCCACTTTTTGGGGAACCAAACGCTGTAATGACCATTCCATTCCGACTTACATTACAGCGAACCAAACACTACCTCAGTAGCTTTCTCTGATGACGCGCAAAGCCCAAGGCAACACAAGCAACTGGGTGTTGTACGTGTTTTGTAACTTCGTCTTCTTCTTCCCAACTTCAGTTTGCACAGAAAAACGAAGAAGGCTTGGGTCCGACGAAATCCTTAGATGTACTCCGATCTAAACAATAACTTCGTGATCCAAACCGTCGAAACGCACGGTACCAAGCTTTGATACCAATTGATGGATTTGGATGCAGAGACTCCGACACGCGGCCGAATATCTATGTGCGTTCTGGCAATTGGAAAGCGCCGCGGTTCTTTTCACCTCTTGTCTTCCTATGAGATGGAATAATACCAACCCTAGGGGTCCCTTTTCTTATATAGACAAGTCCCAAAAGGTCACACTTAATAGAGATTTCTTCACCAAGAAACTCACATCCACTAATCCTATTGGGAGTCTTATTAGTGGGACCAGATCAAGTCTTACATTAAGTGAGATTGTATTCTCTGTGGGCATCAGTCCTGCTTGATCTGACGTGGGACCCGTGGCATGCGGGCCACACGATTTCCTACACTATGCTACTTTATCACTAAAGCTTAAAGTTCATAGCAGAAGCGCATATGAAAAGATTCGATATTTGTGACAAACAAAACTCTACTTGTTGCAACAATGATAAGAAGCTGAGATTTTGTTTTTAGAAAGTGTTACACTCCAACCCGAGTTAATCACGATTACCTCTAATTAATCGAGATTTAACTTGGTTTAAGCATGATTAATCAACTTAATATTGATTAAGGATTAAAATGGGTTCTTTGGTTTCTTAGAGAATTGGTGCTTTTGATTTTAAACCTCAAGGAATCACTAGATTTTGTGTTGACTCCCAGCAACCAGGCAAGTGTATTCAATTATTACTGATTGAGTGTGAAGTGCAAAAATTTTCATATGAGTTAAGAAATTTAGATGGAGACACCATATGGTAAATTGATGTGCACTGATTCATATGAATGGACTGATTTTATGGTGTTTGAATGCATAGAAATGTAGAAAGAGTTTTCAATCTGGTTTGATAAGGAAGCTTGCTTATCATCTTCTTCATCATTCATCAAGTGGGTTTTCTTAGTTGGTGATTTTGCTTTCTACACTCAAAGAACAAAGGGGTTGTGTTAAATCACAGTAAAAAGCAAGTATAATCACTTATGATTATCTGTATTGTGTGAGAGTTCATGTTATGAATGAGTAGTGATAGAAATGAACTCACATATTAATGATTTGATTTGAGCTATTAATGGATTAGACTGATTTACATGATAAATTAGAAGTGTTTCTTGGTGAATGAATGAAATTGTAGGGAACAGGAGGTTCCAAAACATGATTGCAGGTGAGAAAGGTGAAAACAGAATTCTGAAACAGAATTCTGCAGCAGGTGTAGAGACAGGGTCTAACAAGAATTGTTTGTTTACTGGTTTTCTTTGCTGTAGGTTGACTGGGCCTTGTAAGAAATTAAGTCTATTGAAATTGTATTATGTAGTTTACAGCCTATGATGAAACCTATTAGTTTAAAGAGAAACTTATTAGCCTAAGGAAGAATGGCTTAACTTTATAGATATATAATGTTTATCTTTGAAGATTAACTCAAAGTAAATTATATGTTGAACACGGATAACTTACACTGCTAGTTCCTTGTTCATAATGCATTGGTAATTTTATAGAATTTCATTCTGAGATTATTAAATCTAATTGAGAGACTATTGTATGATGATCAATGAATCATGGAATTGTTCTTAAATGTTAGCTCTGTAGATTTCAAAATTGTTACAGGTTCTGTTTGATGAATTTTTGCCCAGAATTGGGCCAGCCGGACTGGGCCTGCCCGAGTGGGTCGGCCCATTGGGCCAACAATGCCAACTTTGAATGGCTATAACTTTTGACCCATACGTCCGATTTTTGAGTTCTATATATCGTTGGAAAGCTCTTGGAACGTAGAAACCAATGGTATACACCTCTTAGTGAGCATAGATTGGGAGATGAAGGTGAATTTATTCTATTTGAACCAATTGATCGGTTAACCGAAATTAATAGAGTTTCAGAATTAATTTCTGAGTTTTAATGAAAGGAGCCTATTGATTAGGTCAAGGTTATTGTTAATACTATGTCACCTCTATGAGTGTGGATTCAAGGAATTTCAAGGTACAACCTCTCTCTATCTGTAATGTCATCGAGAATAACACGTACCTTGACCACATGGGATTACACTTGAATGGATGGTAATAATCGTTTAGTTAATTGTTTATGAACTTATCTCCATTAAATGAAATGAAATGAATCTTTGGAAGGCCTGGGTCATGAATGGTGCGCCCTTCCGCCCTGTGCCAACGAGGACAATGCTAATAATTGTGAAATGAATTGATAATTGAATTGATTAATGAGTCTGGCACTACATAGTGATTTCTATAAGCTCATTGAGCTGATTCTGCTGCAGCAGATTATTTGGGAGTGTTCCGGAGCTCCGTGGTGATGTCAGTAGTCCCTGGCCCGGGCTCTGATAAATTCCACATTAAATGAATCCTTCCATATGGAAGAGAGAATCCTCTCCTTTGAGGGAGATGGAAATGGAATTGAATTGAAATTGAAATGCTATGGTAGTGTGCCAAACAAAGAGACTTTTATTGATTATGAGTTGGAATTGGAATTGAACCAATCTAACACAACTGAAATGAATGAAATGTATAGTTAACATGTTAAATCATGAAATGGTTTATACCTTGCTGAATTGTGAATTCATAGTGTTATTGATGGCATTACAGGCACAACTGCCATTGCCGGTCCTTCTGAGACCATAGCGCCACCGGAAACGTCCGGCAAGGTTCCTCCAGGAGGACTAGTAGAATGGAAATGATAGAAAAAGACTGAGAATCGAACTTTTATACTTTTGATCCTTGCATTGTATTTAAATATGCAAGTGATGAATTTTGTATATAGTGTAAAGAACTTTTGATGTGATACCAGCAATGTATATTTGTGAATATTTCCGCATAATGTATATTGTTATCCTTTGTGAATTTTAATGCGTTGAGATTCACAGGAGTAAGTATGCGACACGACTCGGGATTAACTCGAATTATTCCTAATCTCGGGTGCGGGTCGTGTCAGAAAGATAAATTGAAAAAGTATACCATGTTTTGAGTATCTTGAGAAGTGCGAGAAAAGAGATGTAGACCTGTTCAGATGAATCAACGAGACAGGAGAGGAGAGCCAATATGAACCTATCACAACTTGGATAAAATCTTATTATTGCTCATATGATCAGTATCTTACATGTGCCAGTTCAAAGTTTATGTGCTTATGATGTAAACATTACAGATTCCTGTAAGAAGCTCTCCAATTTAGGAAGGGCTTTGCATGCCATGGCAATAACACAAGTCTTGCAAAGAATGAGGTACCTAACAAGACAACAGCTTCCAAAATGCAATATGCAACTTTTTAAAGTAGTAATGATATAACAGTAAAATGTATATACAAGCATTCACGCACCAACCTACTAATTGCAAGTTATCTGCTGATAATAGTGATGAGCCATCTCTAAAAGTTTAACTTGAAAGTGTGTATTAGACTCTAATAGCTATCCCCCACATTTTACTAATGTAAAGTTATATCCATTCTTAAGACGTGATGGTCCTTTTTTTGGTCAAGAGCATTTACAACGCAAGAGTAGCCTTTTTCCTGACCAATATAAGTGGCAAATGGAGATCCTTTCCCAATGCAACTAAATAATGCATTTAGTTCAAAACTAAATCTAGTACTAAGTTGCATAGAGAGAGAGAGAGAGAGAGAGTATGAATATTGCTTTTAGCTCAAGAATTAAAGTACATAATATTTTTGCCAGCGGAGCCTATGTATTCTATACAGTTCAATATTGGATTCTTATCAAATTGTAAAATTACTTAAAAGTAGAGCATCTTTAATTTAGATATTAGATTACTATCAAGTATCGTAAGGCGCATGACGCATAAAAAGAAAATAAGAAACATTGAATGCCAAATAATGCTTGTGCTCACCAACATGGATTTCAAACTAAGTCCAAGCCACAAAAGTTTTAAAAAATAAAATAATATGGAAAAAATGGAATAATAGCATTCTTGTTGTGGGCTATATCAGTATTGCCTGCGGCTATCTTGTTTCCTATCTTCATCTCATGTGGTCATTTGCCACAGGCAGGGCCGGCCCTGGGCAAGGGCTGTAAGTGCCCTTCCCCCGGGCCCATTTTTTGAGGGGGCCCAAAATCCCCAAAATCCCTTCTACTTTTTTTTTTTTTCAATCATTTGGTGAGGGCGGGGCTCATCCAATGGATTCCATCGTCCTGGGCATCAATAGACTCATCATCAAATCATCTGAGAGTGCTTATTGCATCACTTATTTGAACATCCATCAGAGGGGCCCACCAATGATATTTTATATTTGATGGCTGAAATTCTGGGAGAATCTGATCTAGTGTTGGGATGATTTAGGGCTTTTTTTTTTTTTACAAATAGATCATCAAGCCTTCAGCCCTACACCCGTTCTTCTCATTTGTTAGTGGGGCCCACCAATGATTTTTAATTCCCCATATATGATGCTTAAATTCTGGTCTGAGTTTTCTTTCTTATCTTTTTTTTCAAATAGTTATACTTGGCCATCATCAATCCATTGCCAATTTTTCACATCAGTGGGACCCACCAATGATATTATCATATATGATGGCTGAAGAGGCCTAACTTTTACTCTTGCTCTGGGCCCTGAAAAATTCAGGACCGGCCCTGGCCACAGGTACACCAAATTTCACACAAGTATCTTTGAAGACCTGGAACTCCAAAATGCTTTGATGAAGATTTAAAAAAAAAAAAAACAGAGAGAGAGAGAGAGAGAGAGAGAGAGAGAGAGAGTTTACTGTGAGTGGAACAAAGTCTTCTCTTGATGATATGGAAGGGGTTGAGTTGAGAGTGCCCAACGGAGGAACCAGATCCAATAATTGTAGCCCGAGATGTAATAGAGAAAGAAGAAACAGATGAAGAGAATTTAGTTAAGAAAATCAGTGGAATTTTTTAGCAGTAAGCTAGTAGTTGTTTTGCTACTCATTGAAGTGAAATACAAGTTACCATTTCCTAAAATGAAAAAGAAAGTATCCAATGGTAGTTTACTTGAAACAGTGCAGCAGAGGTCCAAAATCAGTTTCAGAAGAATAATGTTTTCTGGTTTGAGAATTCCCAACGTTTATTTTCCCTATGTTATGGAAAGATTCTGACTAATGTTAAAAAAATCAATATGGAAAAACAATCCTTAAATAATAATTTCTTATCAGGAAATGCAGTCATATAAATAATAAATCCTTTTTGTCACTGATAATATAAAAAAAATTAAGTCTAAATGGACATAAGCAATAGGTTCACATAATCGCTAAGTGGTAGAATCTTCAATTGGTAAGCTTCAGATGTTCACCCTGTAAAAATATAAAAACAATACCAGTATTCCATTAAAAAAGTACTCATAAAATTGGAAAATGATAGAGCATTTGATTAGTCTACTAACATTCTCTTCCATAACCAAAACACTGCTCATAAAGGGATAAAAAAGAGATATATCTATGAAACAAAAAGATAAATCTAGGAGTATTTTCATTTTCATTATGCATAATAGCATGGTCAGTTGTTGATGTGTGAAGCAAAAGTGTATTCAATATTTCACAATCAAAGCAGAGTAACTTCTATTGCTCCCAGTGGCCTTCTAAAAAAGCTATTTAACTGAAGTTTGCTTTGGAACTCTCTATGTTACACATGGTGACAGAGCTGCTACTAATTTTTAATTATAATATTGGAGTGGTTCTACAGTGCAAACAACCAAATAATCAAAATGAGGTGAATTGGTACTTGGTAAGGCTACCAAACCCACACAAGGGTTAATTTCATGGACAACAAACATCTTAAAACATATTTTACTTCAACTAATATTTTAGATCGTACATACCATTTTTTCTAACTTCTTTAATGGATTAATATAAACAAACACATGGTAAGCACTCTTTACAAATAAAGAAAAATATTACAGTAACATAAACAAATAGATAGTTCATAGTAGAGAGAGGAAAAAGAAAATACATTTACATATAATGTTCCTTTTGTCGTTGAGAAAGAGAGGCATTCAATAGAGGACTCCAAATCAAATTAATACCCACGGTTAATAAATAAAAGCTCAGAATATGAACATTTCAATCAATGACAATGACTGAAATCAGAAAAAAAATTAGAGTGAGACAGGGACCCTACTTTTGATAGAGCATCCATGTTACCCTGGTTTCATTTGCTCATAGCTTTGTCTCCAATGAGAGGAAAAGTATTGTAATTTTTTTATTAGTAGAGATGCAGCAGGTACATTTGTATAACCACGGTTATAAGAATACAAAACGACAGTATTATAGACAAATATACCAATAAAACGGTCAATCGAACCTTGCATCTATTACCTTGATCCCATTTTTAAAACTTTATATCAGCAAAAGAGTTTAAAATGCTAACAGTGTCACGCCCCCAAAAGTGAAACCGGGGTTATGCGTGAGATTAGGGCCAATTAAAATTTTTCCCAACATTAATCAAATACAACTTGCCCTAATCATGTCCCATCTAGATCGAAGACCGCTATGAGGTATAAACATTTCCTCAAATATATATAAACAATTAGCGTAAGCTTCATAAATGCAAATGGTATCTTAAAGATGTATAGTTAAGAGCAAAATACTGAATAACATTATTAGAGTTAGAGTTTGAGACTGTTAACAAAATATTAGTTACAAAGAAGAAGGCCACACTAAAACTAAGCCTAAACAAAAGTATAATAGATCAAAAGATGAAGCTAGTAGGATGAATCGTGAAGCTCTCATGTACGGGGTCGTCACGGCTATACAATGTCGTCCGTACTGTACTCTAGGAAGTCATCAGGCTGATCTGCCTGAACTTCTTCCATCACCTCCTCCTCGGGGTAGAAAGGCTCGGTACCTATGCACCAAAAATAGCATTATCAACACAACAGATGGCAAGACGATAGATATATAAATCAACATAGATATGCAGTATTAAAGAGAGTAAACGATAAACACGATTATAATATATGCATAGCACTTTGATCGTAAAAAATGCATTGCATTCGATTCATAAACAAACTATCAAAGTAGGCGGTCGACATATGGTAATATACCATCAATTGGGATAAAAACCCAGTTTCCAATAACAAACAACCCTTAGCTCAAGTAGCTCGGGCTCCGTGAGCTCCGGCTCTATCTTGCTTCGAGGAACAAACAACTCTTAGCTCAAATAGCTCGGGCTCCATGAACTCTGGCTCTGTCTTGCTTCGAGGAACAAACAACTCGAAGAAAAGTATCAGTCCTCTCACAGATGGTGCCCCAACTGTGTTGAACATTAACAGTTGAGTGGTGCTTGAAACAAAGAATCCTAAAGACATCGGTGAAGGGCTAGGCTTTCTTGCGCAAACAAGATTCAATAACATTAGAGAAACTACTTTATTCCAAATCAAATCAAACCCCAATCAAGCTTCAATAGTAGTTCTCTTCAAGCCTGACAATCAAAGCTCCTTAGCCCCAACACTTCAAACGAATCTCAAAATAAACGAAACAACAAAAGGGATCCTAAGTCCATCATCTAAATTCTCAAAGTGATCCTCTAATAAAGCAAAGAAAACAAAACTAAAGAACATGCTCGTCACATGTAGATAGTACCAGACGGTACAATTCAGAATCAAAGACGATAAACAATCCAATCCTAAGTACAATGTCTATCCTGAAGCATCGTACAACTGATTTAGTCAACAAAGGGGTTAGGGTTCACGATACTCGGACGAACAATCTTCGTGCATAGATTTAAAGAAGAGTATCATGTTGTCCCGTACCATTCAAGATTGAACTACGTTGGATCCCGATGCAACCGGATCAACCGTAAAGAATGTCTGCTCAAACATCTTTACTATAAGTCAAATGAGTCCACAAAAGGGTAACCAAGTTCCACCTAAGTCCATCCAGAATTAGGGTGAAAATCCCTTCCCAGAAGGAATTCACAGTTGGCCCGGTTGACCGCGGACACAGGGAGTCCGGTCGACTTGAGGAGGCCAGGTCGACCCCCTTCATGTTTGCCCGGTTGACCGAGGTCATGGTCGGTCGACCCGCAGTTGTAAACAGTAAATGGAAATAGTGTTTTGATCAGGTTCCAGGGAACCTGATCCTGTGTGGCCGGTCGATCGAGGTCCCTGGCCGGTCGACTGCGTGCACTGCGGAAACAGAGCCCAGGTTCTGTTTCTGTATTGAAATGGATCCATTCCATTTCCAAACTTCTTGAACCTAATAGACAGTCCAAGTAATGATAAAAACAACCTAACTACAATACACAAAACTAATTAATCAGGTCATTAACCTCTAAATCCATTCTATTAAACTAATAAACCAATTTATCATGTTTTCATACCTCTAAAGCATCAATTGAGCAAAGAACATCTAAAACATGATTTCTCCATACAATTCAAGGAAGACAAACATATCAATCATAAATATAGCTATTTACTTGCCTTAGGTGATGTGCTAGACCAAAATCAAGAAGAAAGTTGAGAAGAAAAACTCTTTGAAGCTCTAAAGGAAAAGGACAACTCTCAAACCCAATTCACTCCTACAAATGCATGCCAAGGGTTGAGGTGAGTCTCCCTAATCCATTTCTAACCAATAAGGAATAAGAAGCATTGGTTTACAAGCTTTAGGAGCTTACCTTTGAATGGATTGAGGTTGAAAAGCTTAGAAAATGTTATATTTGGGGTCTTGGAAGCTTGAGGAAGAAGATGGGCGGATTGGATGTCGTCGTCCGAACTCCAGTGATCGTCGAAAGTGAAGAAGAAATGAACGAAGGAGAAGAAGGAAAAATGAAGAAGGGGTTGCTGCTGTGTTGCTGTTGTTAGTGAATGAAAGAGAGAAAGAAAGGTAGGTTTTGACCTAATATAAGGAATTGGGTCTTAGGAATGGGCCTTGGGCCTTGGGTTGGGTTTGGGTCAAATTCCGGATCGGTCCATGTCTATAATCGATGATTTTCGAGCTTCTTCATAATCGATGATTTTTGGGCCTCTTCGACGCGTCGAATCGAAACGCGACAGAAGACTAAAGTTCATGAAATACCGAGACCTACCTGATGCACCCAAACTCACAAAACTCATAATCTCATAAACCACCCTGAAAACTTACCCAATTAGCAAAACCACCCTTTATTCTACCCAAACGCACTCTGAATCGTGAGAGACTTCGCACATGAGATTCAGCGTTAAACCCGACTGCTTAGACTCTAAACACACTTACTAACTAATCACACAATTAATTATATTTAATAAGAGGTTAAGGGACGGGATGTTACAAACAGTATATGAAAAAAAAAACCACTACAGATGCCAGAATTTTGGTACCATGTTCTTATTTATATATACGATGACATTTAATAGGGCTGTAATTGAAAATTGTAGTAGGTATTAGTAGAATAGATGAGAGGAAAGCTAAGAAGAGGGTTGTTAAGAGATATATAAGAGTGAGTTGCTGAGAGAAATGAGTGAGAATAAGCATAGAACAATTTGAATTGAATTTGAGTTATTATCTGCATAAACTAGAAAAACATGCTCGTGCTTAGCACGGACAATATAATCATAATATTAAAATTTATAAAAAAAAATTTATGATCGGTTTCTTTAAAATTAAATGCAAAAGGTTTTAGTCTGAGAGAAAGAGAAAAAAAGTCCATAAGAAGTCAATACCGAATACCATATAATTTAAAAAATAAACACAAACCCATGAAAATTGAAGACTAATGATCAAGAAAAATAAAAAACAAAATCAAAACAAACAAACAATATAAACTATGAATAAAATCCAATGAAATTTGAAAGACAAGTAGAAATAAAACATAGAAATGAAAATCCATAATCAACTCAATAGCATAAACAATTTAAAAGAATCAAGCACTCATGAGGAAAAAAAACAAACCTCAAAAATGGAGCACGGAAGGGCAACGACAAAAGAACCCACAAATTCATGAAAAACCATTATAAAAAAACTAAAAACCCATCACAAGTGAGAAATTATAATAAAAGAAAGACAAAATAAATCGAAATAAATTTTATTAAAAAGGCTATATAAATAAACATTCATAGACAATACAATGATAAAAAAAGTTTAGAAGAACCAAACCAACTTATGATAATGGAAATCTAAAGCCACAAAAGAAATAAGAAAAATCCATAAAAAGATTTCACAAAGCGAACTTAAATAACCCAATGTAAGTAAAATAAATAATTAACTCATAATGATAAGCATTAAAAAAAAATTTAAAATAGAACAGAAAAATTAGAATTCACAAGAAATCCGATGATAAAAAGTGATTTAAAAGGAAAAAAAACCAAGGAGAGCCCAATACCCAAAAGTTGAAACAAAAAGGGGGAAAAAAAGAAACTCACAATCTATGAAAACCATACAAATACAAACGATAAAAATATTGCAAATCTATAGAAATTTTAAAATGATGATTCTTTTGTATAAATTAGATTAAAATGACATAACTAAAATTGCTTAAATAAAATATGATGAACTCAAAAGTAAATGAATTAAAAAAGGTTTAAATTGAAATGTTTAATAATTGCACCAATTGTCTCAAGATGCTCACATTTTAAAATGAGTTGAACACTGATCTAAACTAAGTATGTAAATGAGACATGAGACGATACTAAAAAGAGACAAAGAAACAAAAAGAATTATTGAAGTTGCTCTAAAAAAATACAAGAACTTAAAAGTAAATGAATGGAAAAAATGAAAGTTCTCTTGTTGACATAGAGAAATAGCAGTATATTGGAGAAAGTAGAAAATGATGATAATAAGATGAGCTTAATTCTTTATTTAGAATGACCAATATTATTAGAGATTCCTTTTACCATTAGTTCTGCATTCTTAAAAAAAAAGTGTACAATTAAAATCAATAGATAAAAAAGAAAGCAGACAACCCAGAACTGAGAGTAGATTAAATAAAAAAGATTAAGGATTAAATAAACCAGACAACCCAGAAATCAGCATTTCACATTCTAAAAAAAAAGAAAAAAATCATATAATTAGAAGAAACAAAAATACTTGAAATTCCTTAGATTAGTGGCACTAATAGACACTGTGACCCATTAGCATTCAAATGCTATTGCCTTGATAGAAATAGGATGATATTGGGAGTTTCTTAATAGACAAAAGGCATGATGGGGAGTTTCTTAATAGACAAAAGGCATGATGGGGAGTGGAGTCCAAATCACAAAATATATATATATATATTTGAAAAACTCCAGTATTTTTTATTTTTTTATCAGAGAATCAATTTGACCATGAAAATAACCCAAAATGATGTGAGAATTTGAGGATTAAATAAACCAGACAACCCAGAAATTGGCATTTCACATTCTAAAAAAAATCAAATAATTAGAAGAAACAAAAATACTTGAAATTCCTTAGATTAGTGACATTTATAGACACTGGGACCCTTTAACACTCAAATGCTAATGCCTTGATAGAAATAAGATGATATTGAGAGTTTCTTAATAGACAAAAGGCATGATGGAGAGTCCAAAAAAAAAATTTATTTGGAAAACTCCAGTATTTTGTATTTTTTTATCAGAGAATCAATTTGACCGTGGAAATAACCCACAATGATGTGAGAATTTGAGGTATCCCATAAATAGCAAGGATGTTTGCCTTAATGATTGTAATTTTTAATAGATGGGGTCTATCGTAGTGTTCCACTCCATTTACATCACGATTTATAAAAGTTAAAGCCCCACGCACAAAAAAGAAAAAAAAACCAGACTCCACCCTTTATCCCTCGGCAAGCGTGCATGGTAGCACGTCAGTTTCATGAAAAGTTTCCCGCTAGCTCCTCTTTAAATCCACGCTGTTGTCGCGAGTTTTTCTTTTTTCAATAATATTGTCATTTTCTTATAACATATTATTTTTGTTGATCAATTCCATATATTATATATTTATTTGAGTTTAGTTTTATTGTAGAATGATTGTCATAGAAAATTAATGACTACATAGGAAATCATATAAAATAGTTATTTCAAAAGTTTGATCATCTATGCTTAAAGTACAATGCATAAGTATGAAAATAATAACAACAGTATTTATAGGGGTCAATATTCTAACAATATAGTTATTTTTATAAATACCTCGTAGATAAATTCCAACTCACGGTCAATATTCCAAAGTGGGGCCGGGTCCCTTTCTCATTAACTAATTTTAAAATTTTCTTGATAACTATTAATAAAAAGATGCTCTGTGGTGTAGTGGTAGGGTCGCTCGTTTTAAATCCAAATTATCTTAAGTTCGAGTCTTGACACAAACCAGATTAATTTTTACCATATCATTAAAAATAAACGGTTCAGGTTGGATCCAAAAAGTGTTATTTTTGGCTAGACCTAATTTACCCCGATCTAACCCGTTTGCTAGGGTCAAACTAAATTAAATTGGTAAATTGGATGAGTCAGAATCAATTGGAATTGCCCGGGCTAAATAATAAAAATGTATTTAATTTTAGTGATTTCTTTAAGATATTATCTATAAAGAATAAAGAAAAATAAATAAATATATTATTTAATAAAAAGAGTAAATTTATTTATTTATAAAATTTAGATTGGAATGTTATTGTCAACATACTTTGAAATTTCATAAAAAAGAACTGTATAAAAGAGAAGAATGATGATGATAATTTTAAATATATAAATATACATCAGTTACATACAAAGTTTCCCGCCTCCACTTTAGCTCTACGCTGTTGTCGCAAGTTTTTTTTTCGATAATATTTTCATTTTCTTGTTAATTATGAAACTTATTATTTTTGTTGATCAATTCTATATATTATATATTAATTTGAGTTTTGTTTTATTGTAAAATGGTTGTCATAGAAAACTAATGACTATATAGGAAATTATATAAATGACTATATAGGAAATTATATAAAATAATTATTTCAAAAGTTTGATCATCTATGCTTAAAGTACAATGCATAAGTATGAAAATAATAACAACAGTATTTATAGGGGTCAATATTCTAATATAGTTATTTTTATAAATACCTCGTACATAAATTCCAACTCTCGGTCAATATTCCAAAGTGACTGTGTCGCTCCTTTGAAATTCATATTGTCCTGAGTTCAAGTCTCAGCAAATACCATAATTAATTTTTACCATTATAAATTTTTTAACTGAAGGCAATTTAGCAAACACATTCAATGCATCATCATTATAACTTTATAAAAAAATAGAAAACACACATACCTTGAGAAGGATATCAAACACAGGGAAAGAATGGAAAAAAACCACATACCTTTGAATGAGATCAAATGTGGAGAGAGCAAGGTGCAAGTGACAGCGATGTGTATGTATATGGATACAAGCAAGAGGATAGGAGAAGAACTTCAGAAAAGGGCAAGCACGTGAATGGAGATCGTGAAAGACAACCGAAAACCTTTCATAGGCCAATCTCTCCGGATATGCATGCTGGTAGCAAAAAACAATAAAAAATCAGCTTGCGTGCTAGGTGGGCCCATGAGATTGTGCCTTAAGTGGATATCTTGCAATAAAGGGGCCAACCAGCCACATGATGATCTAAGTGGGTGCCACGAGAGGCTTGTGCTCATGCTGTCCAACCGAACTTAGCCAGAGAAAAGAAAAAAAAGTAAGAAAAGAAACAGATGAAGAGGAATAAGGAGGAAAAAAAGAAGAATAGAAGCGTATGTATGCTGGTAGCAAAAAAAAAAAAAAAATTATCTTGCATGCTAGGTGGGCCCATGAGATTGTACCTTAAGTGGACACCTTGCAATATAGGGGCCAACGGGTCACATGCTGATCTAAGTGGGTGCCACGAGAGCCTGGCTCCTGCTGAGAAAAGAAATAGATGAAGAGGAACCAAGGGGAAAAAGAAGAATACAAACTGTCTCTTTATATCCATGGGAATGAATTCCTTATAGAAATTTAAGATGTTGGGGTTTTTGGGACATGATGTGACAACTTGTTTTCAGTCGCCCACGCATTCATGGTTTAGTGGTATTGACACTTAGGTATAAATCTCTTTCATACGCAACATACTTATGATTCAGTAGTACAAGCAACACCCCGTGCTATACACGGTCCACCTTGATTTTTTTTGCATTGATACTGGGACCCAGGTGGGCCACCCGATGACCCATCACAGACATGCCCATGCGTCTCGAAATGGATAATATCACTCCTTGCTAGTGGAACAACCCAGCTACAGAAAGAAAAAAAAAAAAAAAAAAAAAAAACCACTCTTTCATAATGAGAGGTCTTGAATTTCCAGTGCAAGAAAATGAGCCTTGAGCCTTAAACATTTGCCTCCTCTTGCGGCTATAGTCTTTGGCCACTGGTTTTTTTTACGATAGAGAAGAGGCTATCAAGCTCCCTTCAATTCAAAGTGAAAAAAAAAATTCAAAGTCGCTCAATTCTGCCATTCCTGTTTTAACATGTAAAAGGGACATTTACACAAAAATCTGAAGATTTGTACCCACAAGAATTGACTCTAAATCTTTGGTTTTGAACTTTACTTTATAAAAACACTACTGTTATCCAAGAAGATGAAATCAACTTCGGCGACTCCATATTATTTGTTTCTTTTGAGATTATTTGTTAAGTGGGTTTTCTTCTACAGAATTGTATGACTGATGCATTGAACTCCAAGTTCCATCATACTAGCCCATTTAAATCCCACTAAACAAATACATGCAGTTAATTTCGTACGACCAATAGGAAAATAGAGTAGGTAAAAGAACTCTTTTATGTCAAGTAGGGAGATACATAGGCTTGTTATTAATATGTAACTGAAGGTAATATTACTCTGATAGGTCGTGAGTAACACTATTTATTTATTTTTTTATAATGAAGGGTATTCTAATCCTTTGGGCCAGACTAATCTCTACGGGATCAGTAGGAGCCAGATAAATCCCCTGTGGTCCCAATGTGGTAGCACAGTTTTGAACCCTCAACCTTCGGGAGCAAACCGTGGTTCTAAGCCAACTGAGCTACCCCTCAGGGTTAAAACCACCATAAGAGTAGCACTATGAACATCGAGACTATGATGATAGATAAAGATTTTATAAATCAAACCGTCAGTACCTAAATGAATCGGGTGGCTCGCCTCAAACGGATGTAAAAGCACCCAAGGCAAGCATACAAAAATCAACCCAAACACATGGAAAAAACATAAGGCAATAGTAAGTGATGAAATAAAAAAGTCATGGTTAAGCGTTACTCTAGCTGTCCATGCAATTGTGAAGTAGATAAATACACTAGAACCCTTTCATATCTTGATAGGTTTGCCCGAGTGGTCAAGACCATGGTTCCTCCCTCTTCTGGAGCTAGAGGTCTTGGTATCGACCTCCGGTTCCACTCTCTTCAACAACTGAATGTTAAGTTCACATGTGCTACCACCTGGAGGCCACATGGGTTTTACCCGGCTTCTCTCTGTGCCCGGAAGGATTGGTCCAACCAAAAGTGTTGGGAACCCTCCGTTCGGAAAAAAAAAAAAAGACAACAATAGCGGCATCACTTCCATCTATTCTTCCAAAAGCACATGCTCATGTAATTAAATTTCTTGCTCAAGATGATTGAAGAGTCAGTTTATTTCTTGCCCTTAATGACCAAACGAAATAACAATGATTCGAGATGCATTTCCATATCGGTTCATCTAACAGTGGTTCTTGAATTATTAAGTTAGATTATAAAGGTGTGGGCTCAATTTATAATTTAGAGTTGTAGGTTAAATAGTCGATATCTTCATAATTATGTTAACACTACACTTCATTGTGGGATGTATAACATGTGGTTGTGGATATTATTTTATAGAACATGAGTTGTATAGAAACCATTGTAATTTATTTATACAAAAATATTCAGGTGGGAACTAGTTTTCCCCTATTATATGAGAATTTTCCGTTATAATATATAGTTCATTTGTTGAATAGTACAACATTATGTGCGAGAGCAATCAAGATGCAACCATTATTTTGATGGTGGTTTAGAATGGAGCCGCATGGGACCGGCTGCATTTTTTGGGTAATTGGGACCCACATATAAATCTCTTCAAAGTAAACAACTTTGTGATTTATTGTTCTGAAATTTATTATCTCAATTGATTTTGTATTCTTAACAATTTGTTTTGTGAAAATCCAAGTGTAGCGGATGTAATCTTTTCTGTATCGAGGGCCACATGGGAATGTTACCTTTTGTGAAGAGGAGGGACCGACATGTGGCCAAATATATGTACACATTGATGTATTTTTTACATTGAATTGAGCATAGAGATGATGGTTATACAGGTTTAATTCTTGTTCAGGATCCTAGTAAGCTATATCAAACAAGAATTTCTGGAATTCAAGATTAACTGAATTTTCAGAATGAATCAAATAGAGAGTTTTGAATTCAGAAAGCATTTAGCAGTGTAAGTGCCTAAAAATTACAGACTTGGTTAGGAGGGGATTAGGCTCTCAATTTGATTATTTGGGAAAGGATTATCCTCCTGAAACCTGAAAGGGAAAGCAGAGGCAAAGGTCAGAGCTCCTGGCTGTAGGCAGCCGAAGGCGCTCCGATGCCTGAGTTAGTTCGGTGACTGAACTGAGGAGGAGTGAATGGAGGAAAAGAAAGAGAATGTGAATGTCTCTTCTTGCATACCTTTGGTGGTTTTACCTCATGCATATATATATATATATATATATATATCTATATATATATATAGGCGTGAGAGTTGACTCTTAGGACAGGGGTCCCATCAGGCCCTTCCTGAGTGGAGGTAGGTAAAAAGGGGAAGTCCCATCAGCCTGTATTTCGCCTAAATAGCTACGGATGTGACCGTGAGATAAGGGGATATCTGCTTGGGGTCTATGTTTAGCTTGTGGAATATGATCTCGGGGTCGATGCCTGGCATCTCATATGGGGTCCAGGCGAAAACATCCTTGTTCTGCAACAAGAAGTTGAGCAGTTCGGACCTTTCATCATGAGGGAGGTAGCTCCCTAGCAAAAAATATCTCTCGGGGTCGTCGGGATTGATCCTAACTTCGGTCAGATCTTCTATGCCCTTCTGCTCTGCTGGTCAACCGAAGTCTACGAGCTCGGCTTCGAGTTCAGCCATATGTACTTGTTGCGGCTCCGCTTCGCCAAGCACCACAGCCATCAGACACTATCTGGCCATCTGCAGATCTACTCGTATAGTGATCACCTTAACTTTTCCGCCGGCCTTCTCTAACGGAAATTTGAACTTTTGGTGATGGGTGGAGGGCACTGCTTCCATGTCATGTAGCCAAGTTCGCCCCATTATTAAATTGTGCGGGGATGGTGCATCCACCACCAGGAAGTCGGCTGTCTTAGTGGCGCCTCCAATTTGGACTACTAGGGAGACTTTCCCCTTAGGATATACTGGCTTCGAACTGAAACCCACTAGGGGAGTGCGGGCTTCCTACAAATTTTCCTCTGTCAGACCGAGCCTCTTGAAGCAGTCAAAGTAGAGGAACTCGGACGAGCTCCCGGGATCCACAAGAATACGCTTCACCGTGTAGTTTTTTAACCGCAGAGTGAGAGTGCGGGCTTCCTACAAATCTTCCTCTGTCAGACCGAGCCTCTTGAAGCAGTCAAAGTAGAGGAACTCAGACGAGCTCCCGGGATCCACAAGAATACGCTTCACCGTGTAGTTTTTTAACCGCAGAGTGAGAATCAGTGGGTCGTTGTGGGGGAGCTGGACCCCTTCCAGGTTGTCGTCTGAGAACCAGATCTTGGGCCTCTCCTTCCGAGCTTTCTTAGGCGCAGGTCCCAGTTCGGCCGACATCACCTGTTTGCAATGAGAAACCCTCCTGGCCTCGGCACGAGCTTGGTTACCTCTTCGAGGAGCGGGGGCCAGGTGGATGACGTTGATGATGCCTACGGGTTCGTCGTTGTCCTTATCCTCATCAAGTCGGTGCTGCTGAGCTCGGTTGACCCTTCCATCCTCCTTAATGTAATCTTTAAAGTGCCCGTCCTTGAAGAGTTTCTCGAGGTGGGACTTGAGGGCCATGCAGTCCTCAGTTTTGTGTCCGCTCTGCTTATGGTAAGTGCAGAATTTGCCCTGGTCTCAGGTGGATGAGTCGCCTTTCATCGGTTGCGGCCACTGGAAGTAAGGCTCCATCTTGATTTTGCTGAGGAGCTTATAGATGAGCTCCTTGAAGATCGTATTGACGACCTTATAAGAATCACCGGCCGGTTTGGCGGACTTGAACTTTGACTTCTTATTGCCTCCAGAGGTGGAGGCCGAGAAGGCTGCCGAACTTGTCAAGGCCTTCTTCCTGTCTGGCTCCCTCCTGGAGAATTTTTTCTCTCCTCTGGGGGGGCCGATTTCCTTGCGAGAGGCTGAATCTTTCATTGCCTCGGGCCTCGTCTTCCTCCTGCTCGATATACCGGTTCACCCTGGCCATCAACGCTTTCATCGTGACGACGGGGGATTTGACCAGGTCTCTACGGAGCTCATTGCTAGGGAGCAAAGCCTGCTGGAAGCACAGAATGGCAATATCATCCTTGGTGTCCACGATCTGGCTATAGATTGTCCAGAATCTTTTAACGAACTTAGTGATGTTTTCAGTTTCCCTCATCTGGATCGCTATGAGGTTGCCACCCGTCTTCAGGATGACCCGATGTGCTTGAAACTTTTCAACGAAGGAGTTCTGGAGCTGCTGCCAGCTTGGAACCGATCCCCTGGGAAGCGCACAGAACCACCTGAGGGGGAGGTCGCCTAAACTGGAGGAGAAGACTCTACAGTTCAAGTGGCCGACGTCCCCCCAAACCGACATTCGCTGAGTGAAATGTCGAAGGTGGGCCGCGGGGTCCGAGGCTCCGTCATAGAGGACGAATCTCGGAACGTTGAATCTCTTAGGGAGAGAGAAATCCTTTATTTCCTGAGAGAAAGGGGACATGACCTGGTTCTCTGCGTCGTAGGCGTCTAGCTGGTCTCGATCGAGGCCGACTTCGGCCGTCTTGTGCTGACCTCCCGCCTGACATGGCGACCAAGCCATTCTCTCAGGTCTCCCACGTTCTCCTGCCGCAGCGACTCCGGCCTGAGCGACTCTGGATCTTGGCGTGATGTCCTAGGGTCACTGCGCAGATGGCTGCTGCTCGAGCCTTCTTCTTCGTCGCAGTCTCTTCTCTTATTGGTCAGGACTTGCCTTAAGTCATGTTTATCCAAAGGGCCCCGTTGGCGTCCGAGGGGCGGAGCATGAGTCCTCTTCTCCTTCGTCCTGAGCTGCTCCTGGAGTTGACGAATCAATTCGTCCTTCTCTTGGATGACTTGGTTCTAAACCTTGAGGTCTTCAAGCAGAGGGTCATCTTCTTCATCGATTTGGTGAAAGGACTGAGCGCCATCGTGAGTGTGGCGATGAGAGTGATGAGACCTGGCCCCCACAGGGGTCTTGCCCCGTCGTCGAGGGTCCAGCAGGGGAACATTCTGCTGGGGATGCTCAGGTGGCTGAGCATTTTGGTGGAGAGGGACTATCTGGCGATCATTACATCGGGGAAGTGTCGTCAATGCCTTAGACGAAGAGTTTGACTGGACGATGCCCTCAATGCACACGAGACCAGATTTTCCCACGGATCTTCTTTGGCGGGGGACCATCGATAGTTCCTGAGGCGGAGGAAAGACTGGTGGAACCTCCTGCGGCTCCGGAGGCAGGAGAAAGGCTGGTGGTGGCACCGTGGGTGCCACTGGAGGTGGTAATGATGAGTCCTTTCGGACCTTTGAAGAGCCTTAGCCATTTCTGGTTTTTTGAGACATGGCTATGGTAGATTTGGTTTAATCAAATTCTCACAGACGGCGTCAATTGTAAGTGCCTAAAAATTACGGACTCGGTTAGGAGAGGATTAAGCTCTCAATTTGATTATTTGGGAAATGATTCTCCTCCTGAAACCTGAAAGGGAAAGCAGAGGCAAAGGGCAGAGCCCCTAGCTGTAGGCAGCCGAAAGCGCTCCGATGCCTGAGTTAGTTCAGTGACTGAACTAAGGAGGAGTGAATGGAGGAGAAGAAAGAGAATGTGAATGTCTCTTCTTGCATACCTTTGCTGGTTTTACCTCATGCATATATATATATAGGCGTGAGAGTTGACTCTTAGGATAGGGGTCCCATCAGGCCCTTCCTGAGTGGAGGTAGGTAAAAAGGGGAAGTCTCATCAGCCTGTATTTCGCCTAAATGGCTGCGGATGTAACCGTGAGATAAGGTTGGCTACTTATCTAGGTCCGGCGCTCAGTCTCCTTTTCAACACGCTATCGTTCCTTTACGGCAACGCATTTATGGTTGAATGACAGTGGAGACCGAGGTGGCTGAGACCGAGGCACGCCCTGCAGGTATTTTCACTGGGATGGCTCTCAAGATCTTTCCAGGCTAGCGCTCCTGCCGAGCTAGGTAAGACCGAGATCAAGAATTATCCTGGCATTAAGAAATGCCGCCACACAAACAGCATTTTGCATTTTGACTTTCAACATTTCTTATTCTCCAAATTACAGTAGACATGAGCTCTCTAATTTCTTTTAGTCAGACAGGCCTATATAGGTGGGAGAAAGGCACCAAACATGTTTCTTATAGAGCAAGGTATTTGTTAAAAAAAAAAAAAAACTGCCCACATCTCGCTCTCTAGGGAGATTGGATCTAACTCTCTCTCTCTCTCTCTCTCTCTCTCTCTCTCTCTCATGGTGACTATTGTAATATGAAGGGCTTCCATAACTCAGTGGTGTGGCAAAATGTTTGTGTCTGTCTATGTTATGAATTCAAAACCACAAGTGTTTTTTTCCCCTCTGATAAAGTACTAGAATAAAAATCTGGATCCATTTATAATCATGCCTGATTCTCGAAGGTGCCTGATTCTCCCAACCTTCGCTTAAGTTGGGTTTATTATCCATCACATTTCCTGGCATTCGTGATTCGACTGTAGATATTTTCTTGTAATTTAGGAGTCACTGTCAGTAGTAGAACACAGCTTTGTTGCATGGCACATGCCTGCACACATCAATGCAGAAAATATTACCCGTGCTGCAGATACAAGCACAGAAGATTGAAGTCTAAACTTCTTTTTAATGGGATCTTTGTGCATTCTCAATCTCTTCCTGTAAAGGATAAAGGTGATAGGTTAATGATAGGAGTGAGTGTGGTTAATTCATCAAGTGGGACTGTTAATTTTGTGTAGAAAATCGATCTCTATTCTCTCCTATGAAAATAAAATCAGATCTATATAGACACTTCATCTTCTTCCTCATCGCTCCCAGTTTGCATATGCACAAGCACGCCTCCTAGATGGGATGTCAATGGGTATCTAATCATTTGCATACCTGTAAGTCTTTGATATGAGAAAAAGGGTCTGATAGGGATAAAGGGTATAGAACCAATCAGTAGAAAACGATGAAAGTTGGGTGACAAGATCCATGCTTATGGGATTTGAAACTTTTTTTTATCCAAATAGGATTTTTGTGTGTTCCTTCCCAAGGATCCCAATTCAAAACTGACTAGATATTTGATACCATATGAAGCTTGGATTATACTGATGTTTGATACCATATAAAGCTTAAATCATAGTCATTCGAGTCTCACTTCCATAAATTTCTCTTTCTTCCTTATCCTTTTTCTCTGTTTTTATACCTAATCTATAATATTATAATTAAAACGCTCTTGCTTATTGTACATCCTCACCCGTCGGGGTTCCCATTAGCTCTGATTTTTTTTTCTTTTATTTTCTTTCTTTTTTCTTTTTTCTCCAGCTACTCTGAGCTACTTCACTCCCTCGTACACACACATGTCCATGACCAGCTGAGCTCCAGACGCTGAACATTGACAAATATGCATTGTTTACTGATACATTGCCACTTGACTTGACTACTGCAAAATGAAGACCCATCAAGACTCAACAAGCACCCCATACTCTTTTTTCTTTTTTTTGGAACAATAACTTTCATTTAGAAGAGCTAAACAGTGCAGGAGAAATAAATCATAAATCTATACAAGCCACAAACCAAAGCTCATCCAAAACAAATGACGGCGCAAGCTACAAGAAAGCACAAAAAAGAGAGAAAAAAAAATAATAAAAAATAAAAAACTGTGCCTTATGTGTGTAATCATAGGATGTAACCAAACTCCAGCACTCAAAGATCTACCTTAGCCAAATGATCTGCCGACATACTTGCACTTTGCTTGACATGAAAGAAGAAAGCATCAAGATATCTCGCTAGAATCAATACCTCTTGCACCACACGCCGTGCTCCATGGAGCCACGGAAAGACCAGAAGTCCAACAAATGACACATAACAAATCATCTTCCTCCATAATCTGCTGGAAATTAGGTCAATAGGCTTCAAGAAAGCTGTTTGGTCTTCAAAAATAACATTTCTGCCTCATTAAGGAAATAGCAACCAGCCAGACTGGAGAAATAAATGGTCGTTGTAGCTGTGCTGTCATGGATAATATCTCCCATTCCTGCAACTGCATTCCATCAAAGTTTAGGTAAGATCCTAAAAGTTAAAAGAGTGAGCCACCTCATAACTACTCTTTCATGACAGTTGGTATGGGAAGTGGGAACATCTTGAAATGGGGTGAGGACGGACAACCAAGAGGCATCATGAAATTTGACTTTATCTACCAATGACTCCTCATCTGAGAATTTTCCTTCAAAGCATTGCACTTTGCTTTCATTCCAAATGACCCATATGATAGCCATGAACGAAGTCCACAAAATTCAACCCCTTTTTGAGCCCACAGCCATCCTCCAGGCTTCTAAAAGGTTGTAGATACAGGAGCGTTGCATACATCTATACAGCATTTCTTTAGTTCCAGAAAATAAGCCTATTCAAGATCTTCAATGGTGTCATCTGCTAAGATGTAGAAGAACTGAAGAGGATATGTAAAGCTGCAAAAGATGGAGATCAAATATTTGACGTCTTCCCTTCAGCTGAACTGCCTTCAATTGCATTTCTTATTCTTCGCTTTTGCTTTTCAGCATTGATCGTCCTACGTATTTCCTTGGGTCTATTTATCTTTCCCAGAGCAGTCTTTCCATAATCTGCATTTTCTTTTACCTGCCAACTACATTCTGACTTTGTTACCAAAGCTTTATTTTCCTCTGGTCTATTTATCTTTACCTGAGCAGTCCCATTATATGTCACCAGCCAACTACATTCAGACTTTGTTTCCAAATCTTTATTTCCCTTTGGCCAATTTATCTTTTCCTGAGCAATCCTTTGATAATCTGCATTTTCTTTTACCTGCCAACTACATTCTGGCTTGGTTACCAAAGCTTTAATTTCCTTTGGCTGATTTATCTTTTCCTGAGTAGTCCTTTGATAATCTGCATTTTGTTTTACCTGCCAACTACATTCAGAATTTGTTACCAAAGCTATATGATTCTCCTCCCCCATCTTCCTCTTATTTGTTAAGATTTTTGTACCAGTTTTTCTCAATCCAACTGTGTTTTCTCCATTCACGCAAACAGATTTCTCCTCACACTTAAAGATTTTCAAAGCCAATGCTTTCAATGAGATTGCAACATCGAGTGGCAATAGTACTTCCTTTAACTCACACCACTCAAGATCTTCAAAGTCACCATCTTCGTACTCTACTCTGTACCATTTCATTTCTTGGTCAAAGTTAGCCACTTTCCCAGAATAATACTGATCTCCAAACATCTTCCGAACTTCCCTGCCCACCAACCACTCACCTAAGCAAGGACTATGTTTAGATTCTGACTCACCTGCAGTGTCCATGGGAATGAAAGCATTGCCGGCTGGAGATATAATGGGCACCCCATCAATAACAATAGCTGGCTCCCCAAGTATCTCATAAACACACGGTGATGAAGACTCTGGCTCCTGCTTTTGATGGGTTCCTTCCATCATCATCATCACATAAATCCCTGGGTAAGAACACATTTTTCATTAAGTATGCAAAGTATATGACTAATCTTGGTTCAAAGAGAGGAGAAGAGAGTGCAATTACTAAGGTTGGTTTGAGCATCTATATAAATAGGCTACACTACAAGAAATAAATATAAAATCTGAAACAAATTCAAGCAGGCCATACTTTAAGGGGAGTCCAAATATAACAGCAATAGGGCAATCCCTTTTTTTCTTAGTTAGGTAACCAGTCAATCAGAAAAATATTTTTTAAGGAAACACAGAAGATTTTCAAAGAAAAAGGTCAAGTATCATTGATCGTCCATTTTTTCTTTTTTCCCATAAAAAACCTCAGGCAACATTGCCCAGTTGGCATTTTTTTGGCCGTTGTGGGAAAGGGCATAGCCCATGGTTTTAAGTTCTGATGCCGGTCTTTGTCTCCGTCGGGACCGAGATGAGTCTGTGCCGCCTATGCCGGACTGGTACGGCAGTGCCAATCCTATAAAGTGTCGAAAGATTCTTTCAAAATCTAGAAAAAATAGAAAATAATAGAAAACTAGTAAAATATAAAAAATGAGCTATTTAAAAAGTATCCAATCCAAATATAGTGATGTTCGGTGTTGTTGAGCACGGAGTCGATGACGGTGTCACATATATCTATTAACTTAAGGGAGAAAGTCATTTTCTTGAAGATAAATTGGTCAAAGACAAAAAAAGATAAAATAAAAAAAAGGATTAAAGGAGCATATAAATAGTATATTTTTATGGATAAACGGCATAAATGACTTTTATTTAAGCTTACAAAGTTCATTAACTCGAGTTACTATCAATGAGGCCCCACCTAAATGTATAAAGACTAAGGTAGTATATCAATTGAAAGGATTAGATGTGAATTAGGAATATTCAAATGATCCTACCCCTTGATTTTTTATGCTCAAATTTTAAGGGCCAAAAATATCCTTTTATCTCAAAGAGAAAAATATTTGAGATTCTTTAAAAAGGATAAATTGGTCAAAAAATAAAAATTTGAGGTTCTAATTAAATTTGTTTTCTTCAATGTGACAATGAGTCAAGGAGTCAAGGGAGGGTTTAATAAAAAAAAACACAATATACAGTGGACCTTTTTGAGAATAGGTGAAAATATAGGGCCCTATATGTAAGAATCTCTAAGGTGGGTTTTGAACTCATGCTCATTGGGAGTAGCCAATGCATCAAAATGACACAATACGGACCAGGCCCAAGTCAACTGGGCCAAACCATTGACCATTGGTCAATCCCTAACAATGTGACCGAGAGCTACAATGAGATTCTAAATTTTTCCCTATTTCTATTTGTTTTGTTATTGTTTGATTAGGATTGCTAATATTTGGGCTTCATCTTTTAATTAAGGTTCTTTATGTAGAAGATAATGGGCCCTGTAAAACTGTTAGCACCATCTGACCCAAGGCCCATATACAATAGGCCCATACTCATATATCACGTGGGATTAGTTGACTCATCACCAATCTGTTTATATTCTCATTCCATGTATAGAAGATTGTAATTTATATTCTTTATATTCTTTCCTCATACATAGATTGTAATTTGCCTTGATTAAGGCTAGAAATCATTATAAGTAAAGAGAGGACTGATCAACCAGATCATCCAATATTCCAAAGCTTCTTCTCTTCATCTCAAAGTTCTGAATTTGACATAAAAGTTATGAATCTGACATGGTATCAGAGCCTTTCTCCTTCTTCTTCTCCTTCTAGCTTTCCTCTTCGACCTTGTTGTCGAATCTTGGTGATATAACAGTAATAGGCACCTTGCTTGTGACTGTTCGTGCATGTTAACAGAGTGTTTTTCATCAACCTCTTGAAGTCTGATCACTGGTGGCCCACCTCCGATCAGTCCAAGTTCATCAAAGTTCATCAAGGACATCATTCGATCTTGATTAGCAGTTAATCAGAGACTTGTGGACCTCTGTATTGACTCAGCAGAGAACTCTGAGTATTATTTTGGGTTCAGGGAACCAATCTCGTCAGCCGATTGGAGCAACTCATCAGGGGCCCACCTCGGATCAACACAGCAGCATCAGCAGACTATACCATCTTGGTCGACCACTAATCCTGGATTTCTTGGACATTTTTTCAGAATTTTTGGCTCATCAGAGGTAGGATTTCTGATCGATTTAGTGGTTTCTTGTTTTGGTGCATACGTTTTCATCAAATGCTCATAACATCATGCATCTGTAATCGATTGGAGTAAAACTTGGCTTGATTTGAAGAAAAAAAAGGAGTACTAGACATCCATCAGATCTGATTAGTCATCAGATCATCTACTGGGCCCCACAGTCCCTTTTAGAACAAAAAAAAAAAGGGTCGTCAGACCTGTTTTTTTTTTTGGAACCAGTCCTGCAGCCTGTTTTTTGGGATTTTGTTCATCTCCGGACTACTTGAGATCCAGTTGTGTGGCTGGAGATACCTTAAATCACTTCCTGATTTTACAGCAGAGATCACTCTAATAGATCTGAGTTGAGATCACTATTGTCCTTTGTTACATTGGCTTGGGCCAACTCCTAGAGTAAAAACTGTGAGGTCGTCTGGCACTGTTTTGGGTTTTTTCTGCACTATTTTGATGCTGTGTCATGTTGAATGCTTCATCAGCCTCTAAATCTGCATATCTCTGTGGTATTGCTACTGTTAGTGCTTCTAATTAGTGCTCATTGTTACTGATTCATGCGATCTGGTGGAAATTTGCACCTTTAGTGCATTGTTGTGGGCTGTTTGCTGCTAGATTAGCCATTCGTATCCAATCAATCTTGTTTTGCTTCTTACATATTGATTGGATACTTTAGATCTGAGGGCTGATCTCATCCCTTTACTACTGATTTGCGTGGCCTGCTGTCTTTTTTCACTTTATTCTGCAATGGACAAGTATGATGTTATCCCAATTAAATTCAATGGGCAAAATTATATATCCTGGTCCTTCCACTTAAGGAACTTTGTCGAAGGACAGGGCCTTCTTGGTTATCTTGATGGATCGATAACCAAACCTCAGATTACAAGTGCTTCCGACTCAAAAGGCCTAGCCACCTGGTCCAAAGAAAATGCGAAAGTCATCACTTGGATCCTTAACTCTATTGATCCCTCTCTTGCCATGGCCCTTCAAGCCTACACCACAGCAGCTGATATGTGGGCTCATCTGAAGAAAGTTTACCATCAAACAAATAAAGCCCGGAAATTTCATCTGGATAGTGAAATTGCCAGATACAGTCAAGGGGATAAAACTGTGCAGGAATACTTTAATGGTTTCCTCACCTTGTGGACTGAAAGGGATTCCATGCTGATCCAAACGGTCTCTTCTGGATTTCTATCTGAGGCTCTCTAGTTACAAGAAGAAACTCATATCAGCCAGTTTCTTATGAATCTCCGACCTGAATTTGAATCTGTTCGGTCTGCACTTATGAATAGGGAGAATACTGCTAATCTTGATACTTGCCTCCAAGAAGTCCTTCGCGAAGAACTTCATCTCACTTCATAGCGCACTATTCTGGAAGCACCCAAAGCCTTCCTTGCGCCTCTTCCTGCTGACTCGGCTCTTCTGGCAACTCCAAAGCAGACTCAATGTTATGAATGCAAAGGTTTCGGACATATTGCCAAAAATTGTCGCAAGAAATTGGTTTGCAGATATTGCAAACAGACCGGTCATGTGATTGATGACTGTCGAAGCCTACAGCAACAGAATGAGACACAGCCTAAGAAGCCTCCCTCCCATATGCCAAGACAGAATGTTCCATCCGCTTTTCAAGCTCAAGCGCCCTTATCAGATACAGGCAGCACTTCCTCCGGAGCTATATCCATGACTCCTGCTCAGATTCAAGAGCTGATCCAGAACACAATCACTTCTGCATATGCGTCTATGGGCTTCTCTGGTGGTCGGTATCAACCTCATTCTCATATAGCATCTCCTGCCTTTCATTCTTCAGCATCTCTTTCTTCTTCTATCACCTCTTCTACATGGTTTTTAGATTCAGGAGCCTCAAATCATATGACATCTGTAGAACATAGCTTTACAGATTCCCACCCCTACCTTGGAAAAGAAAAAATTACCACTGCTAGTGGTGATCAACTACTCATTTCTGGAGTTGGTACCATTACTTTATCTAGTGTCACTGGCCAGTCCATCACCCTTTCCAATGTCTACTTTTTTCCAAAATTATCGGCCAATCTACTTTCTGTAGGACTACTTATTGATGAGGGTTATCTTGTTCACTTTTCTTCTTCTGGTTGTGTCATACAGGGGCGACAAACTGGGAAGGTGCTCGCGACGGGGAGTAAACATGGGCGCCTGTTTTTGCTGGACATTGGACATCATTCCTTATTTGCTTCGTCTTCTAATAATTTCAAAAACTTGTGGACGGTTTGGCATAAACGTCTTGGTCATGTGAACAATGCCAATTTAATTTCTTTGTTTAAACTTGGTTGTTTGGACTCTTCAATTGATAATAAAATCAAAATGTGAAACTTCTTGTTTAAGTAAGAGTCATATTTTGCCATTTTCTGTTCATAACTCTCGTTCATTAGAATCATTTGATATCATTCACACTGATGTTTGGGGCATTGCTCCTACCTTGAGTAGGGCAGGATTCAAGTACTATGTGACATTTATTGATGATCATTCCCGGAGTCTGCTACTCCATCACTTGCTCTCAAGGTCTATGTCTGGCGTAACAAGGTTCCTCCTATGGTGCCTCCCTCTCCTGATCATCTCCCAGAGCCGCCTACTGCTCCTACAGGTAACCATGCTTCTTCTGATAATCTCATTTCTCTGCGACGATCTAATCGTCTTTCCATTGCCCCTGACCGCTATGGCTTTCCTGCTCTCTTTTCATCCTTAGATAGTACTCCTATACCCACCTCATATTCACAGGCCTCGAAGATTGTTTACTGGCAGGATGCTATGAATGAGGAATTGCTCGCTCTCGAAGCTAATCATACATGGGACTTGGTACCGGCTCCTGAAGGCGCCTCTATGATTGACAGTAAATGGATCTACTCCATAAAAGTCCACTCTGATGGGAGTCTTGATCGCTATAAAGCTCGATTGGTTGCGTAGGGTTATAAACAGGAGTATGGAATCGACTATGAGGAGACATTTGCACCAGTGGCTAAAATGACCATCGTTCGTACTCTCCTCTGTGTCGCTGCAGCCCGTAACTGGCCTCTGTGGCAAATGGATGTCAAAAATGCATTTCTTCATGGCGATTTGCAAGAGACTGTTTACTTAAAGCCTCCTCCAGGATATGCATGTCCACCTCAGCATGTTTATAAGTTGCGGAAATCTTTGTATGGACTTAAGCAGGCTCCCAGAGCGTGGTTTGAAAAATTCCGGACTGCAATTCTTCAAGCTGGATTTCGTCAGAGTCATTCGGATAGCTCACTGTTTCTTCGATGGACAACGAAGGGCTACACGTTTCTTTTAGTCTATGTTGATGATATGATTATCAGTGGCAATGATAGTGCCGGCGTTACAGATCTCAAACATCATCTCACTCGACACTTCAGAATGAAGGATCTTGGACCTCTCACCTACTTTCTGGGGCTGGAATTCTTGCGTAGCAAATCTGGGATTCGAGTTCATCAGCGGAAATATGCTACAGATTTGATCACTTCGGCAAGACTTGATGATGCTCACACTTTTGATACACCTATGGAGTCAAACAGCAAGATCAGTGCGGATGATGACCTTCCCCTGGATGATCCCTCTGTTTTTCGGCGGATAGTTGGTAGTTTGCTCTACTTAACTATGACTCGACCGGATATCTCTCATGCTGTTCATACGGTTAGCCAGTTTGTGAGCAATCCTCACAAACCTCACCTTGCTGCTGCCTTGCGCATACTTCACTATGTCAAAGGCACCCTTAATCATGGTCTCTTCTACCCTTCGAGCGCTTCCTTGCACTTATCCACTAATGCGGATGCTGACTGGGCTGGTTGCCCCGATTCTCGGCGATCTACCACTAGCTGGTGTATGTTTCTTGGGGACTCACTGATTTCATGGAAGTGCAAGAAGCAAACCACCGTTTCGAAATCTTCTGCTGAGGCAGAATATCGGGCCATGTCATCCGCAAGTGCTGAAATCATCTGGCTACGCCGTCTTCTCTGTGAATTTGGTGTCACTATTGGTAGCCCTACACCTCTTCATGGGGACAACACCAGTGCTACCCGAATTGCAAACAATCCGGTCTTTCATGAAAGAACGAAGCATATTGAGATTGATTGCCACTTCATCCGTCAGCATGTTGTTACTGAAAAGATAACTCTGCCTTATATCTCTACTCTTAATCAGTTGGCAGATATCTTCACAAAAGCTCTTCCCAAAACGCGTCATCGTGATCTTACTAGCAAATTGATGTTTTCTGCCTTACCACATCAATTTGAGGGGGAGTGTACAAGATAATGGACCCTGTAAAACTGTTAGCACCATCTGACCCAAGGCCCATATACAATAGGCCCATACTCATATATCACGTGGGATTAGTTGACTCATCACCAATCTGTTTATATTCTCAATCCATGTATAGAAGATTGTAATTTATATTCTTTCCTCATACATAGATTGTAATTGCCTTGATTAAGGCTAGAAATCATTATAAGTAAAGAGAGGACTGATCAACCAGATCATCCAAAATTCCAAAGCTTCTTCTCTTCATCTCAAAGTTCTGAATCTGACATAAAAGTTCTGAATCTGACACTTTAATTGTTAGGAAAGTCTTAATTGCCAATAAATAGGAACAATCCTATATATAGAGGACCAGCCTCATTGTAATTTTCATGCTCATTTTCAATCAATCAAGGATCTTCTCTAAGTTCTCTCTTCAATATGGTGTTTCCCATTACAGTAAGTGTGTTCTAGTTTTCAGAATCCATCCTTGGATTCAATCAATCCCATTGGAGATTCATCGATTTTTCGATCGAGGATCCAGGTCTGCATCATTTGGTATCAAAGATGAAGTCCTGCGATTGCCAGGAAGAACAACCGTCTTTTCCAGTTTTTATTTCTCACCCGTCATTAATCTGTTCCATAACCAATACTGAAGCCCTTCTCACAAACCCAAACCCTTCATCTTCGCTGTCCCCAATTCCGCACCATACCGAACCCTAATTCAACCAATTCCAAAACCCTAAAACCTCCAAAATCCCAAACTTTCCAAAATTCACCAACCAAGCCCAATCGAACACTATTCATCACCAACAACAACCAAAATCCCCAAACTGATAGTGAACTTATCTGTAACGTCATTTAGCATGTTCTTACAGTCGTAGGATGTAAGTAAGGGAATATATTTGCTGTCTTTTTGTAGTGTTATTTGTTTTGAATAAGTCAACCATGTTAGTTCATGTTAGCATGGACAGAGTCATGCCGTGCGTCAGGTAGTTGTCTTAGGAGACCTGTCAAGGTAATTTTGTAACTGTGAAGTCTTGCATGAGTCTGTATTTAGAATGAAGTCTTTAATGAAATGGATATGCATCTTCTTATCCAGAACTCATCGTCTTGTTGCAATCTCCCATATAAGATTACTGTCTGATTTACTCCTTTTGAGCAGTGTTCTACCTTTAACACCATAGCTTGAGGATGTAGAAAATCACCTCGTAATCCTTCATCTGAGAATTACCATAACAGTGTGGTATCAGAGCAGGAATCCAAGATGGTTGTGGAGCCCAGATTGAAGATCAAATGCGCAGCCTACAAACCTCTCAAGTTGAATGAAAAGAGATGACTGAGTGACATGGCACGAAGCTGGCTGAGATTCTACAATGCCTGGACCAGTTGCAAGCCATTGACGAATCAACTGGACATTCTCATCCTTCCAGATTCTGGATGCCGGGGAGGGAATCATGACTCGAACTATGAAGTTGGAGTTCCCTAAGTTTGATGGAAAGAACCCAAATGGCTGGCACTTCAAAGCCAAGCAGTTTTTAGATACCACCAAGTCCAACTGGCACAATGGCTAACAATTGCCGCACTGAACATGGAGGGAGATGCTAGGGAATGGTATTGATGGTAATATTGATTACCAACCCGATGCGTCTTGGGAGCAACTAGTTGATGCCATGGAGATTCATTTTGGACCAGCTAAATATAAGACACAGAAACTGTTTTGTGGCACCCTTATCCCGAGGCAATTCTGTCACACAGACTGGTCAAACGTGGGAACGATGCCGATGTCAATGTACCGATTCAATGGCAAGGGACTGCCAAAGCTGACGCTACTTTGGAGCGATTCAAATGGTTGGAAGAGAAGTCACCTGATATGAACCTTGTGGACAAGGTTCGAGTTAGCTAAGGGGCGAGGATTGATAGGGAACCTATCTGTAATGTCATTTAGAATGTTCTCGCAGTCGTAGGATGTAAGTCAGGGAGTATAGTTGCTGTCTGTCTGTAGTGTAGTTTGTGCTGAATAAGTCAATCATGTTAGTTCATGTTAGCATGGACAGAGTCATGGGTCAGGTAGATATGTGTCAAGGTAGTTTTGTAATTGGGAAATCTTGCATCAGTCTGTATTTTAAAATGAAGCCTTTAATGAAATGGATATGCATCTTCTTATCCAGAACTCATCATCTTGTTGCAATCTCCCATATGAGGTTAGTCTGATTGATTACTCCTTTTGGGCAGTGTTCTACATTTAACACCATAGCTGTTACTGTCTTAAATAGTTATAAGACTTGATTTGACGCGATAGTCTTGTGTTTGGTCTTGTGGCTTTTCGCGTATTGGTTAGGTGCATAATATTTGGTATCAAAGCCGACCGGTTCGAGGACGGAAAGGTGGTCTGTTACGATCCTAAATTCTTTCTCTTGAAAGCTGCAAAACGGTTGTAGAAAAAAGAGTGGAAATCACCATTTCCTTGAGCCACGTAAGCACAAGTGACCCTCCAGATGCCCGTTCCATTTCTCTTTGGTTTCTTTCATCTTGAAACGCTTCTCTCACAAGTCACGACTATTCCTTTTCAATTGAAACTATTTGAGACGGCTGTCTTCCATAAAACCCCAAGCACAAATGCCTTTTCCATCTCTCTCATCTTGGCCTTGGCTTGGGATGTCTCCCTCTTCTATCAATAGGTATGGATTTTCTTTATCTGAATAGGCTTTTTTAAGAACTTGATTTCTGATGATGCCATGGTGTAAAGCCATAATGATACAGGTCCAAAACCCTAGCCTTTGAAATCCACAGAACCCTCCAACCCAACCGTCCCCCACCTTCCATTCACCAAAACCCTAACCCGTAGAAAAAAAAAAAATGAAGAGAAAAGAGAGAAGAAGAGGTACCTGGAACCCGAGCTTCAGCCTCCTCCATCGTTGGCTGCCGCACCGCTCCCCTGCACTCGTCGAGTGAACTGAAAAAAAAAGAAGAGTTTTCAGTGTCGTTTTTCTCTTCTCTTCGATACGAAGATCAAGACACACGTGTTATTTGAGCGTAGGCCATATCGGGCAGAGACATTGGGTCCAGTTCGGCGAAGGTTGCAAACAGGTCCACGTTCACATACTCTCTCGGGTTCGGTTGACCTGACCCATTTGAGTACGAGGCAGCAGCTTCAGTCAAACGAATCGCACGTGTCACTCCTGAGACCCTTTTTATTTAATTGATTGAGATGATATTCATCTATTAGATCCCACACAAATGGCAATATGGGTGGTTAAAAACAATTCATAAGTGGGCCCCACATAAATGTAGATACCGTGATGGTAATGAAGGGTTTCATGTAGATGCATAACTCCACTCAATACAGAATCATCAGATTTTATTCAATCATCCAACCCACCTGGATTAATAACTTTTAAACTATTATAATATAAAAGAATCTTCAAAGATTAATAACTTTTAAACTATTATAATAGAAAAGAATCTTCAAAGATTAATAACTTTTAAACTATTATAAAAAAAAAAAAATTTAAAAAGCCTTATCTTTGAAGTAATTTCGGATCCGACTGGAAGTTGGTGAACATGTGCAATTCATGGGGATCGTGTGTTTGGTCCATTTGGATGGACCAAGGGTGGGCCCTACTATATTGAACTTACGGAAATTTATCCTAAGCTTTAGCTTATGACAGCCTTCCCCATGTTTAAGACCATATATTAGATGTTGTACCCATGGGAAAGATATATCTTCATTTGTACCTCTAATAAATCTATCCAATAGTTGATGTCTTCTGCACAAGAATTTTCTTACGAGATGGTAGCATAACTAACATGTGGTATGTGATATGTCAATTCTTTCTTAAGAGAGTTTCAACTATATGATATTACTATATATCATATAATAATACGATAGTGGGCCCAACTTTTAGATGACATGTGGGGCCATCTTTTGAGAAGTTGATTTCTAAATGGGCCCATTGAGGAGCTTTATGGGATTCTCGCAAGGCCCAGCATTAGTAGATCTGGATCACTTGCAGTTGATGCTAGAGATCAAGGGTGAGGATATATGCTGAAGCACCATCATGAGCACAAATTTGCTGCATCCTTACCATTCACCAAAATGAAGCAGGTCCTGTACTGATCAGATCTGTTGCAGTTTCACATGCTCGTTGGATGTTGATGGTTCAAGAACCTTTTCTAACCATCTGATCTCTCACATGCAATGATTTGCCCGGCAGCCCAAAGTCATTTACTATTCGGATTAATTGACAGGTATCATCATTAAATTATGGATAATGAGTAAAAAAACAGTCCCATCAAATTATTTGAATCCTTTATTTTGCCTATGCAAAAGCCTCACCTACCAAATGCGGGGGGAAGGCAAAGACTTCACGCGCCCGGGGAATAGTCTGTTCTTGAAGAAGCCGGACACCCTCGTCACCAAAAAAGAAATCGGATCTTTCTGAGGGAGTGGGACCCAAGATAAAGATCAATAGGTAAGAGGAAATTATTGAGATTATTGATAAAGAAAACAGGAAAGAAATTTTTTGAGGCAAGGATAAAATAGAATCCACTGCACTTGTGAATCTGTTTTTATATTTTGAATGCAAAATTATATAGAGGAAAAGATAAAAAAAGAGAATCTATCCCTAGGCATGTGTGAAACAGAGGTGCCAACACCAACACTACTTAACCATGAGTGTGTTGGCTACGAGCTACCTAGCAATTATTTGGACAAATCATCACTGCATTACGAGCATTCCTTATTCAGGTCTGGTTAGGCTGGGCTTAGGGCATTCTATCACTTAACCAAGCACGGCCCAAATATTAAATGACCCATTTATATGTCCAAGCCCGGCTTGAAGCAGGCTGGGCCTGATCAGTCCTGGCCCATGAACAAACCCAGCAACAGATTGAATTTGGTACAAGTTGGGCTAACCTAAACTCATCCTGTCTCACATTTACCTTGCCCTAAACCAACCCAACAATGAAGGGTTTATGTTTTGAGATGACAACAGGGTTGGGCTTTGGCCATGTTTAAAGGATTTCAGTAACTCAAGTTTGGCTAACCCAAACCCATCCCTGGTCGTGTAGATTGTTTACGGGCTCACTAGCCTATAGTGCTACACAAAAAATCCGGTATCACCGCAAAACCGAACCGAACCGACCTAACCGGGCGGTTCGGATCGGTTTATAGTAGATCGGTTTGGTTAACGGTTTGAAAATCATAAAAACCGCTTACATCGGTCGGTTATCGGTTTGAACCCACGGTTAACCGCTTAAACCGAACCGACCGTATGTAATAACTTAAGTGTTGCTTTTTTACTATTTTAGCCTTATGATTTCGTCTTTTACTACTTTCAAAGTTACATTCCACAACTCCATTCTCACATGAACTTAACCGTCTAACACTGCCTCAATGCATCTCCTCTAATCTCTCAAATGCTTTTGATACTTCATTGCAGATGGAGGGATTACTGTACATGGTGTTTTCCTTCCATCATAATTCCTACCTTGTTTCAATGAAGTTTTTATCAGAATGCTAGACTCTTGAAAATGCTAGAAAAACCAGTAGAACTTAGCCTTTTGATGGTTGGTTTTGGTCTCACATAACCAATGTGTTGAGAAACCTTCATTTCTGAAAAATACAGTGAGTTCTGATACAGATTCCATTTGTGTGTGATTTTTATTGAAATGAACTATTATTCTATTGTAATTCCAAATGGTATAATGCAGAATGAATGTTTCACTGCAAGTTTTTTTTTTTTTTTTTTGTGTGCTTACATTTAGTTAAAACTCTCTTTTTGGAGTAGAATTATATTTGATATGCGTTTAGTTCAGTCTGAAATGTTGGATTTTTATGTTTGCACTAAACATGGGAATAAATGCAAAGGACGGGGTATTATCATTTTGAAATTTTCAATGTTTGATTTTCAAAAAAAATAAAATAAAAAACAACGGTTTAACCGACCGAACCGAACCGAACTAACCGACTGAACCGAACCGAATTGATTCGATTCGGTTTATGCCCTCTCCATGGGTCGGATCGGATCCGTCAATTAAAAAACTGACAGGTTCGGTTTGGTTGTTGGTTTTAGTGTTAAACCGATCCGAACCGCCCATGTTCAGCCCTACTAGCCTGATCCCAAACAAAAATAAAAACAAACTTGAAACTCAGCTTGTGACTCGACCCTTTCTTGAATAAGTCACAAAATAACTAATCCACCTAGAACAGGATATATCAGAACAATCTTTCAAACGCCATTCCTGTAAAGCTTGTACAGGTGGGGGGCATGGATTTTGAAATTTGAGACTTTGTCCGATGGGTGAAGGCCCCAAATGGAGAGCTAAGATAATGTTTTAGAGCATATCATTATTATTCAAGAAGGGGAATAAAGAGATGCTGCTTTGTGACATTTCATTTTGGAGCAAATGCAGAATCAATTAATACATGCTTGATGGTTCTACGACGAGGTAAACTGGAGAAGAACAAGAGTTACTAAATAGTTTAAAAAAAAAAAAAAGAGTAGAATATGTGATCTGCCAGTCAGTGCAGGATGATAATAGAGAATATACAAGTACACTTAAAATAAAATAACAAAATCACTGCAAACTAAACCTCAAGATGATAATCATATACTTCAAATTCAGTATACAACAAGGATCCATCTTCCGAATAGTGTAGAAGGAAATAGCAGCTTTCGCAGAAATAGCAAGGATTGTCCTCCGCCCATTTATCATCAACAGTCACCTTTGTTGCTCGAAAGGTCCTGCAAACAGAGCATTTCCGCCACCGAGCTTGCAGCTGAAATGTGACGATGGGATATGTGGCCTGGTTCTGTACATCATCTGGGTGAATCAATCGCATGTCTCTTATCACCATAATATGCCTACAATCACCCTGGTGACAGTAGAGGTATCCAGAACCCAAACGGAAACGCAAGTCACAGAATCGAGTTTTATGCATCTCCGAAGCTTTAAATTGGGGGAGGGCAGCAATTGTCTCACTCCCAAACAGTGCTTTGTTCTTCTTTTGTGGGTCTCCGGATATAGTAATGCACTCCCATTTTTCAAGTGCTTCTTCCTTATGGTTTCTGAGCCAGTTGAAAATAGGTTCACTATAATCTATAGCAGCAGGATCCCTCAAATCATTGCAGAACACGTCTTCAATGAGGAAATATCCGGAAGGATCATGCTGCCCTGCTTTTCTCATCAACTGGTCTGTCATGCAATAGATCTTATCCCTGAACTCACTGAGGGTTTGCCTTCCTAAAACCAAGAATTCTTGGGTCTTTGTATGGGTTTTACTATTATGATATATCTCAATGCTAAGAACGGTTTCTGGATTATTCATTGGCACATATTCATGTGTGCTTGATGACTTAACCTTCATTGCAGAAGATATGAACCTAAGGGACCTCATCTTTTCAACTTTCTCCGCAATTGAAATTGTACCTTCAACGGTATTCACATTGAATGAATGTAGTCTAGCTGCTGCTTTGTCTTCATCCTGTTTTCGCTTTATTTTTGCAAGCTCCTCAACTCTTTCCATGTAAACACTTTCTAATTCTACAAAACGGTTATCTTTGTCAAAGGTTCTCCCCTTTCTCTTCCTCTTTTTTGAGCCTTGTTGATCCATGTTTTCTAAAGAATTTCCGCTATGCACTCTAAGGCGAGATTCATTCAAGGACTCATGAGACTTTGTAGTGTTGCTTTCATTTCTTGAATTTTCTAAACAAGCGGTTTCATTGTTTGGCATTTGACATCCATTTGCCTGCATCTCATTAGAGTTGTCCTCTGGAATTTGCAATGAACTTTCAATTAGCTCAGTATCCTTACATGCTTCTTTGAAAGCTTTGTCTACCAGCTCTTCTTCGCTGAGAACTTTAAGCTCATCAACCGAGAGCTCGTCATCAAATTCTGTAGTTGAATCCGTGAACAGTTCTGCTTCCAAGGCATGGAGTCCTTGGATGATGGAGAATTTGAATTCTTGGATGGTTGTGAGGGGACCGATGAGATTGGGAACAAAGATGGGCCCACCAAGAGCACATGAAGGTTGGTGATCTTCCTCTTGATATTCTACAATCTCCATATCTTCCGACTCACTTGTTTGGAGAGGGCTTTTTTGAGGTTTTTCTTTCGATGTTTAAACACCTGAACCACGAAGAATGTTCAGTATGGATAGAGAATACACAAGTTTTGTAATAGAATATTCAACATATCAGGAAGTTTGAGGTGTAAAATTAGTTAAGTAATTGAATATAGGAAAATCTGATTTTTTTTAAGATCAATATAGGATAATCTGATTGGATTTGTAATTTTGGGAATAGGTTTGTTAGGATCCAAGATGGTATTGATTTGATTAGATGTGACTAGTTTTCATTTATTTTATCTCGTTAGGAGTGTATTTTGATTGGGTGTGTATTTTGATATTTCTCATGTAACTTGCACAATCTCAAGCTTCAGTACTCTTCTTGCACAAGTGTGTGCAAGTTATAGGAGAGCTGGCAACTCTCTCCACAAGTGTATGTGCAAGTTACAAGAGTTAGCAACTCCCTCATAGATTATCTCCTTATCATATTGTACTGAGTTTTTCTTAAATTCAATCCAACATTGAGTACAGCTTCAATAAGCGTCAAATTGGGGAGTGCGTGAAGTGCCAGCCCAATGTTTTGAAAAGCGAGAGGCGCATCAAAGCGCTAAGGTCTCCTGGGGCCTAAGAGCTAAGGCTCGAGGCGAGGCGCGGGCTTCATTGAAGCGAGGCCCACATTATAGATAAAATATATATATTTTAGTATAGATACACAATTCACAAATTAGAAGAGCAAAAAAGAAGAGGAATATTAGAAGAGCTCTAAAAGTCATAAAGCATCCATCACTGTAAATGCTAAACATTCAACAAAAGTACCAACAAAAGTACAAAAGTGTGACACCATACATAAAACCACCACACAAAAATACTTCAAAGTCAAAGCAACAACACAGATGCTCCGAAGGACGACCTAACAGCTGCAGGAAATAAAAATAGCAGCAGAGCAAAA
This sequence comes from Cinnamomum chago, assembly GCA_038049695.1. Lineage (NCBI taxonomy): Eukaryota > Viridiplantae > Streptophyta > Magnoliopsida > Laurales > Lauraceae > Cinnamomum > Cinnamomum chago. Next base: position 27,507,213 of record CP142457.1, read on the forward strand.
AAACAAAATGAACAAGTAGATTTACAGCAGCCAAACAACGTAAAAAAAAAAAAAAAAAAAAGAAAGAAAGCATGATCTGATTGATGAACAGGAAAAAAAAAAAAAAAAAAAGAAAATTAGTGGCAGGAAATCAGTGGCAACTACAGCAATAGAAAGAAAACAGCAGCAGCAGCATTATTCAGATCAGCAGCAGGGAAAAAGAAAAAAAAAAAACAGCTGCAGAAAAAAAAAGGCAGCAGAAACTGAAGGATGCACGAAAAAAAAAACAGAATGTAGCAGCAGCAATAGAAAGAACACAATGCACCAAAAAAAAAAAAAACAGCAGCAAGAACACTGTCAAGACCAGACGCAGAGATCACCAAAAAAAAAAGAATGTAGCAGCAGAACAAAAAAAAAAAAAAAGAAAGAAAAGAAACAGCAGCAGCACAAGAAACATCAGAAAAGAAAACAGAACAAAAAAAAAAAAAACAGAGAGAGAGAACAGAAAACAGTAGCAGCAGAAGAAAAGGGAAAGAAAGAAACGAAACAAAAAGAAAGGAAAGAACGTGATGTACCTGGCACCTGCGCGGCGGCGGAAGAGCAGCTTCTTCCTCTTCGTCGTCGTCGTCGTGTTCTTCTTCTTCTTCTGCTTCCAGCGACTCCCTGCTTCCAGCGATTCCTCTTTTTTTTCTTTTGTTTTTGTTTCGTTAAGTCACCTAGGGCACGATATATGCCCTTTTTTGTTGGGCTGGGCCGCTGGACTGCTGGGCTGTTGGGCTGGATCATTTTCTAACTTAAGACCATTGACTGTTGGGCTGGATCATTTTATTTTATTTTTTTAAAATCTTAAGTTTTGGGCCTCATTGACCGAAGCCCACTAGGCGCGCGCCTCATGCCTCATCCAAAGGCGCGCGCCTTATGCGCTTTTACTGCGCCTTATTTACGTCGCCTCGCCCCAAAGGCTTTAAAGCGCTACATGTGCGCCTTTAACAACATTGTGCCAGCCCATCTAGTATTGAGTGCATGGATTAAAATCTCGGCCGAGACCGGTTCATCTCGGCCGAGATGAACCAGTCTCGGCCGTGACCGGTCCGATATCTCGCTGAGATATCGGACTCGGTCCAGATTCTCCAAAATCTCGGCCATCTCGGCCGAGATTTTCAATATCTCGGTATTTTTTTCATCTCGGCCGAGATATCGGCCGAGATGACCATTATCTCGGGTTTTTTTTTTTTTTTTTTTATTTATTTATTTTTATAGATGAAGCATAGAGGTTTGTCACTTACTCACTTGTATAATTGTGTTGTTTTCTTCATTTATAAGTTAGATATATATACTTTCATGCTAGATCTACTTATACACATGATTTTGAAAAAAAATTTCAATTTTTTTTATTTTCGGATTTTTTAATATTTGAATTATAATATATCATTTTTTGGGGATTTCATCATAAATATGTTGTTTTAATGATTCATGATCATTGTATGGTGTGTAAATGATAGATCTACATACTTTTATGTTAGATCTATATATTTAGGATTTTGAAAATGATATTATTAATTTTTGTTTTGCAAAAAATAATAGTTGTTACTTGTTAGGATATTTGTGATACCAAAGGCTTATTAATAGTATGTAGATGATATATCTACATCTACTCATAGTCATAAATAATGTTTGCATTATATGAAATACTGGGAAAAAGATAGTGAACTGCGAGTCTGTAACACAGACAGGACTCATAACTTAAGGTGACCGAGATTTTGATTTATTGTTGTTACTAATGGAAACAAATATAGTTTTCCAGCATTTTCTAATATTCTGGATTTTTTGGATATTTTTGCGAAATTTTTTGGATTAAAAAAAAAATTCACACCGCGATGACCGCGACGGACCGATATCCGCGACCGATACCGATATCATATCGGTTTTTCGGCCCGGCCGATACCGCGACCGAGACCGAGATTTTAAACCATGATTGAGTGTTAACTGGTTGAATTGATGATAGGAAATCCAAAGGGGGCTGCAATAGTCACATCTCCAAAAATTCCATTAAGGTGTACCTCTTGGTAGGAGATATTCTCTATCTATATGTATATCTTTACCAAAGAAGTCTGTACCCAAAAATCAGAGGTCTCCACTCGAACTATCACCAATATAAACGATGATAAGGACAAGATTAAATAGAATCTCGAAGATAACAGGTCACGGTTAGAACAAAATATATAATGCTAGACCAAAAACAGAAAAGTATCCTCAAGTCTTGGGTATGTGCAAGTCAAATTCATAACCTCGTGATACAGAACCATTAATTTGATGGTCACACTGTGGATTCACCCAAAATATAGTTCTTACTAACAAATGTTTATGCTTTGCCTGACAACTTCAAAGTTCTAGGTATAAAATGATTTGAGAGAGAGAGAGAGGACATGGTACTCCATAGAACCTAATGTTGAGGACAGTCGAGAATCATGTGAATATATTAAACAAACAAAAGCAAAAAATTACCATCCCAAGATTCCAAATTAACTTATTATTCCATAAATTAACTTAAAATAAGTTCGCGTATTTTTCAAATTTTTTTATGATTTAAGTGAAATTAGACACGACCCCCAAAGTTCACTGCTCAAGTCACTGAGTCACTCCACTCAGTGAGTCCAAGTCACAAGTTGGCAAGCTATGCATGTTGAGACTTCTGATATCACATTGAGTAAGTAACTAAACCAACAAGAAGATAGTTTTTGTTTGCTAGACATGCATGTTTCACAGTTGCTACTAGTTGACGGATAACCTGGTTTGTATGTTAGCATAGCTTACTTGATTCACTATAATGAGTATGCTCATAAGCATTAACTATTAAAAAGTAAAGCCAAAGCAGAAAACAGTTGAAGAATAAATTAAAAAAAAAACTGATATTGAATGAATATGCACCTTTACTAGAAAGTCATTTACGCAATCCAAAAGGATATATGTGATACTGGAGTTTGAACAAAAAAAAAAAGTGAAACCAAGATAATGACTAAAAGTAGTTATTTTGATAAAGAAACAACATATCAAGCTAATAAGTAAAATATGCGGGTAAATATGGAATATGGTACTTGAGAATGAAGTTTATTTTATGCAATTTCTTAATTTAAAACAAGGTGAGTTGTCTGTTTTACAATACTCTGACCAATTTTCAAGGCTCCAAAATGCATGTAGAATGGAGGATGATGAGCAACATGATTTCATTAGTTTTGTATGAAGCTATATAGTGTAAAAAATGAAAGACTACAAGACCATTCATGAGGCATATTGGGAAACAATTCGTGTAGAGCGCATGCTTAAACGATCTTACGTGGGCAAAGTTATGCCTCAAGATGTACAGTTACCTCAAATAATAGCTGACCACCATATTGAGGAACCAGTGGCAGAATATATTCAGACTGAGAAACTAGAGGAAACCACTTCTATGGGTAATGGTGATATACAAGTGGCTAGGGAAGAAGCATCAGTTGTTGAAATTCCCCACATTCATTCTCACTTTGATTTTGTCTTCAAATGTCAACAATGGAAACTGGGAGATGAAGAACGGATAGTCATAGATTGTGATTTGATGGTGCAGGTTCTACAAGTAAGGCACCCAATGGTTCAATTGCACATCAACACAATTTCCAGCCATCACAGGTAGCTATACATGAAGCTATACAAGGAAGCTGCAGATGGACCTACAAACTGCAGCACTTCGCAAGAAGGGAGCACAAGAAGCCTCAGAAGACTGCAGCAGTTTGTCTGCATACCACAGTCCATTGTGTAGCACATAAAGATGTTTGCATCGAAGCTAATGCCTGCAGGAAGATGTCCTGTGAAGATGTCCGACTCAAACCAACGCCTTTCTTCATGGAATCTTATTGGAAGATATATACATGACTCAACCTATTGGGTTTATTGATCCTTCTTTTCCAAACCATTTATGCAAGTTACACAAGTCCTTGTATGGTTTCAAGATTTTCAATCCCATACTCCACTACCCAAATTTAGAGTAAACAATCCAAAGTTCAAATGCTAAAAAAAAATTCAAATCAAGATCTCCATTGTTCAAATTCAGAATAAAGAAAATCCAAAATACAATTCAAAAATTCAAATACGTAATTTTTCAAACCAAAATAAGATGAATCAAGTTTCCGACTCAGACCAACACCTTTCTTCATGGAATCTCCATTGATCGCATACTTTTTTTTATAATAAAGAATTCTGGTTTCCCATTGAAAGCATCAACCAAAAGTTACAGACTGCTAAAATAACCTGTGTTTCTTTCTTGAATCAACCTTGGATCTCATAGGGTGAATTGTAATGTACTTTAGAAAACTCAGCCAAAGTTCACGCTGTGGAGCCTCATCCCGTGGAATAATTTCAACAAAGCAGGTGTACCGAAATTAAATAAGATAATCTCCCCATTCCCCAGATTTTGCCATTTTCTTGCAATAACTTTTGTACAACATGGGAACATAACCTTCAAACAAAGAACAGAATTGTTTAAGCTGTTTCACTATTTCTTTTCGCATGTACTTGTGATGCTCTGGTGACTTGCACATTTGATCTGAAAGGACACGAAACTGACAGTTGCCATCCCCAGATACCTTTACTTCATATAATCCATATACATTAAGCCTTTGGAGCAATTTTGTATTACCACTTGATATTGGTGATGCTCACTATGACTTTGTTCATCCTTCAAGGGACTGAGTTACATAGTAATATGTTGTTGAGGAGTCTAGGAACAATGGTTTTTAAGGTTTGTTATTTGAGGTGAAATCTATAATAGTGCACTCTATACATAAACTGCAATCTATACATAAACCTGTATTGATCATGCTTACAAGGTCTTCGACAAAAAGCTTCCTAGAATTGTCTATTCATGTAATCCTATCATTGGGTGTGTATGAAAAATCTGGTAATTTACAAGATTCAGGCCATTTGTTTGTGAATATGAATGAGAAGAACTCAATCTTGCAGATTACCATGATTAGAACTTGTGCAAGAAGTGAGCTCCAAGGATAAGCCCTCGATTTAGAGCATGAGAGAAGATGCTATGTTGTTGTTGAGATTGGTTTTAATGAAAACGTGTATGTGGAGTATGCTTTGGCCTATATGTATGCAAACTAACAGAGATGAGAGGAAAGAAAATATGGATATACTTCATATAGGGTGTACCAGCCAACCGTATGAATAGGGGGATAATTGGGCTTTTAAATTTTAGCAGCTACTTCTTTACTGTTGTACAGGTATGTGCATTTCTATTTATTATTTTTGCGGACTGAATTTGCACATCATATAATGTTGTTTCCATTCTTAAATTGTTACACAACGTCAACATCTATTGGAAACATGGTAAAGAAGGTAAATTTTACTAATTACTTGAACTTGTACTAGAAATAAATTCATCTGAACAAATTCCAACTTATGCCCAACAATTTCTTCTCATGCATAGGAAACTTGGTATGAGTTGCTAGCAGAAGAAATAAGGTATGCACTTTGGACCCAATATGTATTTACTGTTAAAGTTATTAGGGACACAAACGAAAATTCAATGGTAAGGGGGCTACCTGTATCCAAGGTGGAAAAAATTGAATTTAAAAGTGAAAGCCAAATTATGCTGAAGAAAATAGATGGCAAAATCAAAGACGAAGAAGGTAAGATAATCTAACAACTACTTATATCCCAAAGATTGATATATATATATTTGCCGAGATTCCAAATCAAATTTTTCTATTTTTTTTTCAAGAGTCAATCTCATAATTTGAGGCACGTTTGTGAGAAACAATAATGGAAGATTCAAAAGCTACCTTGGGTGACTGACCTATAACACTAGAAAATTATTGAGGTAAAAATGACAACGATGTAGAAGAAAATATTTAATGATTTATATATATATATATATATTTTAAATCATTCATTGAAAATTTTAAAAGCATTTACGATCAAAGTTTTTAAAGTTTTATTAACCTTTCATAACATGCCATTTAATTACTGTTGTTGTTTAATCATTTACCAAAAAACTAAGCAGGAAAACGAAAGAGCAGGATGTAGTGCATACACTTGAAAAGGATTCACCAAGGAAGTCTCACAAAATTAACACAAGCATGATCCACGTCTTCACCATTTAGCCTCTTCAGTTACCTGTTTTCGGATAAAAATATAAATATGCACTTCATGGTTGTACTCTAATAAATGGGCCTAGAATTGGACATGTAAACTATAATATCTATCCTTTGTTGATTGCTTGATTGTGCTTAGGAATTCATGGTTGTACTGGACACGAACTGCTTACTTCTTTTATTATATCATTTCATCCTAATTAGCATTGTAGTTCTTGGATATTTAAGAGACCTTATATATGCATATGTTAAGAATATTACAAACTTAAGTTCAACAATTTACTAAATGATTTTCATTATCCATGCAAATTTATCTAATGGTTCGGCAACAAAGAGAGATAAATTTAGGACTTCATATTTAGAGATTTCTTAGCTAAATTAACTTGGTGAGAGGTGTAAGTTTAATATGTTCTTGTGCATATGTTGTCTTCACACATTTTCTTCTCCATATTGATTAGTAATTAATTAAAATAATAATTCTAAATAACCATTCAATATGCATGAAATTAAACCGTGCATCGCACGGGCTTTGAATGCTAGTAGTTATAATACTTGATTCTACGTGTTCCTTCATTCCTGGGGCTTTCGGTGTATTGGTGATGCTATTCGTTCACAATCCAAGAACAAGACCCGCAAGCCTTGATGGACCTCATTGCTTAATTGGTTCGGAAGATTTCCTTTCTGATGTTGATTAGGATTAGATATTTCATTTATTGCTTATTTAGGAACAATACTACTCTATACTCCATATATAGAGAAGCTCCTTATTGTCGTGTTCATGCTTATTCAATTAATAAAATTATCGTGAGTTATTTCTCTTGAGTGTTATGGCTTGTCTTGTGCCCTAGGGCTGGAATCCTTTGGATTCGGTCAATCTCATAGGATGAGATTGGTCTACAGTACGATCGAGGTTACGGGGCTGCACCAATTGGTTAGGTTCATAACAATATAGAGGAGAAAATCACCTCGAAATCCTTCACAGAGAATTACCATAACACAAACCAACCGTCTAATGACCAACGACAACCCTATTTCCCAAATCCCGAAATCAAAATCTTAACCCAATTCGAACCTAATCCGAATTGGGCAGCACCCAAAACGAAGCAGATTCTCATCTCCATCCTTCCTTGGTAAAATCCTAATTCCCATTAACCCAAACTGAAACCAAACTCTCAAGACCCCATTCCCATCACCCAGCCCCTGCCAAAGCCCCAAATCACACCCCAAACCCATCTCAAGAACCCCCCTTCCCCACCAAGATTTTTGAAATCCCAGACCCAGAAAAGCCCCAGATCCCAAAAATCCCAAAAGACCCCAAAACCCGAAACCAACCGACACCTCCCCACAACCAAAAGGAATCACAAAACCCCAAAGTCTCCTACTGCTCCCTGATTTCGCCAGGCCCAAAGAACAAAAAAAAAAAAAAAAAACAGAGAGAAGAAGGGGATGGATAGGTACCGTGAACTTGAGAACAGATAGATCCCTCTTCGCCTCAGCAAAACTCCGTCGTCGCAGTCGTTGTTGCCAGCGGCGGCTCCATCATCGAAAGGAGAGAGTCGAACTCCTTTTCATCTTCTGCAGGCACGAAGAACGAAGAGCGAAGAGAGAATTTTCAAATAAGGTATTAAGTTTTTTCCTTATTTCAAAAAGGTATAAAACTCTTGGCTTATTTTCAAAAAAGTATACGAAGATTTAAATATTTAAAAATAAAGTATAAAAGTTTTCCGCATTTACTGCAATCAAGTCCGCCTATGAAGATTTTTTGAGAAATGACAAAATACCCTTCATTGTGATAAGTTTTTGTATTTTCTTAAACTCTTTCCTCTCTAAAATTAACCATTTTTATCTTAATGATAGTAGTTATTTAATGAAGTTACTTTTTTAGTCATTTGAAATTCCATTTTTTAACCATCCGTAGTTGAAGTGAGCCCCACCAGGTCGTTAGGTTTGAGCTTGATCATTTTACCGACCCCAATATAGTTTGGATAAGGCTTTGACGATGATGATGATGATAATGATGATTTATTAAGAATAAAATTTGAAAAATGATATAAGGGCAATTTTGTCATTTAAAAAAAAAGTTACGGAGAAGACTTAATTGAAAGAACTGTGAAACTTTTTTATATTTGTCTGAAATACTCAAATCTTCGTGCCCTTTTTTGAAAATGAGGCAAAAAATTTATACTTTTTTGAGATTTTCTAAAAAAATACATTGTGACAGGAAACGATACACATGACGTAACTACCCCTACCCTTTCCCCACCAACAAACCGCATTAGGAGAACAAATCATTCTAAAGGGTTTTTTTGTTTGTGCTACTCATGCTTCCCAAAGTCCAGTGGTCAAGCACTGGCCGTGGATCAATCAGTTTATATTGGGTTGACCGTGACCTATAAGTGACGCCAACATAGTGCTAAGCAATCAATCCGTTTACTTTAAAACCACACATTGCTGATATCCAATCAACCAAAGTAAATCGTTCAGATTAGTTAGTTTTGTTGATATTAAAGACATTGAAACTCCCATCAATGATCCATCTTCACCAACATACTCTAATATTTTCACAGTAAGTAAGTGCATTCTTCAAAAGGAGTTAAATTTGATACCCTTGCATCCAAGTCATCAAGAAAGTTTTTGAACATTTGAGAATGAGTTCTACTTTAAATAATTTCTTAATTTTAGTCAAAAGGACTTCATAGTTGATGAATATACCTGCTAATTTCAAGAAATGTGAACTAGAGAGGAGGACGAGATACATGATTCAGTTCCTTATATTAGAGGATTGCTGCCAGGCATATTGGAGAATATGAATCATTGTCATAACAGTCAAGAGGCATACTTAGAAGCATTCCATGTGCGTATGTTTAGACGGTCTCACATGCAATAATGTCAATTTCAAATACATGTGGAATCAATTCTCCAAAGTGAATTTTCTAGTGAATTGCCAATAATTGATACTTACCCAGAAAGAGAAGAAGAACTATTAGGTATCGATCCCATGCTATTTATGGATTCTAACAAGGAGAGTCAAAAGAAGGAACAAAAGGAAATTGGATTAGAAGAAATTTTGCATGCACTCACAAAACTAAAATTCATTACAAAGAATATCAACTATGGCACTCCTATGCAAGATAAAAGCAATGATAATCTCACAATTAATTCCAAATATGTATCATATATAACTCCTACATAGGATAGTCCTTCGGGAGGAGTAAAAGGCATGGGTACAAATTTGATCTCTACATATATATGATATGGAAATGGATTCCCTGTTTGGTCCAAACAGGGAAGCCCTGTTTGGACCAATAATCGAGGGGTGCCACATGGGTTTGAAATGACACATCTCATCTCCTTAAAAAACTTCCATTTCTTAAAAAACTTTCACTTCCCATGTGGCACCCCCTGATTGGTCCAAACAGGGCTTCCCTGTTTGGACCAAACAGGAGATCCAGATCCATATGATATTGATGAAAGAAATGTTAGTCACGAGCCACAAAAAGTCGATGAACAAAAATGACAAGTAGACATTAAAGACTGTGATCCGATGGATCTAATCATAATGTCACACTCATAAAAATCAAATGAATCATCAGAGAACAATTACAATATTCAGAAGGCATCAAAGAAAGAGCCAATAGTTGAATTGATCTTATCTTTGGGGATTTACGATGGAAACCTGAAGATTATATTTAGATATGGCAGATTCTACAGTTGAAATCTGCAATGGGCAAATCATACATTTGAGCTAAATGCTAATATTTATAAAAGCGACAACCCCAATCTACTTCTATGTGGAGAAAATTTTTGCATCAAGCTTCCAACACATGTATAAAAGATTGAAAGAAAAATTAAAAGTTTGCACGATTAATCGTTTTATCCAAGTGAACACTTACAGAATTCAACGTCGGGTTCTCTCCAAGGCGGGGACAATTGCTGCAGGTCAAACCATGGGTCGGCCAACCTAGGGGTGTAAAGTAGGTTGGGTCGTGCATAGAAAAAATTGTGCCTAGGCCGTGCCCGACCCATTGAGCGTGTTGATCGTGCCGGCCCGGTCAATGGGTCGGGCCGTGCTAGGCCAAGGGTCCCTAGGCCGTGGCACGGAATGGCCCGACATGAAAGGGTTCTCATGCCGTGCTAAGCCAGGCTGCCTAGGCCTCGTTACGACATGGCCCGACTCGGCCCAACGGTCTTTTTTCAAACCCCACAAGGGTCAAATTTTATTTTATTTTTTACACTTTTACCAAAAAAAAAAAGAAAAAAAAATCATTTCGCCACTTTTGATAATTATACCGCCTCCCAACTGCAAAAGAACCTTCAAATTAGGGGTATTTAGGTCATTTAAGTTTATATATTTTTTAATATATGAATGTAATCATCTCGAGTCCGAATTCTCCGGATGGAACATACAAAAACTCGGTTTTGAATCCGAATGTTCCGAGTCCTATATGCATGAATCCGGATCAAAATTTCTCTTGGATCCAAAAATAGGTTCCATAACCACTTTATCGAAACCGGAGACTTTGGATACTCGGATACCCTTGCAAGCCCGTCCACATATCTCGATATCCCTTTTGAACAAATTGACTAAACCATATGCACTGAGGGTGGCACAGGTCCACACAAGAAGAAAAGAATTAGGGCATGTTTGAATGTTTACAAAATAAAATGTTCATATATGTAAAAATGACAAGAATAAAATAGTATATAATAGAATAGTGTGGTATTTAAATATTATAGAATAGGGTGTTTCGAAACAAGAGATTTCAAGAGATTTTGTCATATTATCTATTGGTCTAGAATATAATCTATGCACAAAAAAAAGGAGGTGTTTGGATAACTTAAAAAGTATATTACAATATCTCACTTTCTTCTTAAAGACCTTTATATTACATTATTCAAGAATATGTTGTATAAAATAATCTTTTAATGAAAAAATCTTTTTTATATACGAAAGAACTCATTGGCAACCATTAATTATAGTAGCCCACTATAAGTTTTAACATTAATGATCCTTATTGCAACTATGACTCCCAATATTCGATTGGCCCCACAATGGTTACAAATTTAATGTGTGGTCCTATAACCATATCAAGGGCTAATTATTAATATTAGGAGGGTCTTACTAATGTCACACTAGGGACCCTTCATCGTGATTACCAATATTAAGTGGGTCCCGTACTGCCAAAATTCGTTGGGTTTCTTATTAATTACCAAGATTGAATTGTGATATTGTAGTTAGAATTTTGTCATCATTAAATGGGTCTCACTATTTGATAGCTCCCCTTTTGTTAATATGACTACCAATATCAAATGGGTCTCACAGCGATTTCTCATAGATAGATTCATCAATGATGCTTGACATTAGCTAAGGTTTTACCAAAAAAAATGAAAAATGGATAGGTCCATTTGTGATAATCACTATTAGATGTATTACACTATGGCTATTAACATTTGGTGGACCTACCTTAATCAAACAACATTGCTTGGATCTCAAGGTTTTAACATTTAATCCTATATTTTTTTAGCAATAGTGGGTCCTACCATGATTGTTAACACATGTGATTACAAATTAGTGGGTACTGCATTGGGTTAATTGATTACTTTCATTCCATTTCTTATTTAGTAAATCATCCTGTGTGTTTTTTTATAAATTGCCAAATACTTCAAAGGTATATTGAAATTTGTAAAAATTGTCAAACACCATAAGTGACACAAAATAAAAATATGACACTATTTTATTCTATAATAATGAAATCTTACAATATTTAAACTTGTTGATATTATATTATACAGTTATCCAAACACCCTAACAATTTTTTAAAAATGTAACAAATTTTAAATTGAGTTGTTGGGCAAGTGTTATTTATTATAATACTTATTTGGAAAAGTGTGGTAAAATCAAGTCAATAGAAAAAGTAACTACATTATCACACACTCTCTCGTGCTACTTTACTTTAGCACGTGCTTTATCTCATCTTTTACCTTTACTTAAATTTACCAACATATAAATAAACATGTCTTGACCAGGATGTGACATATTCTCCATCTACCAAGTTTAGATGGAAAGGAAGTGTGGTAACAAGATATTTCAAAGAGATTTTGTTATATTATCTATGAATTTTAAATATAATCTATTCATCTAAAAAGGAGGTATTTGGATAACCTAATATCTTACTGTATTTCACTTTAGCTTACAATATCTCACTTTCTTCCAAAAGCCTTTGTATTAGATTTTTCAATGATATGTCGTATGAAATAATCTTTTATTAAAAAACCTTTCCGAAATACGAATAGAGAGTTGTAGTAAAAATCATTGGAGAGTTCATGAGAAACCATTAATTATAGTGGTCCACTATGAATTTTGACATTAATGATTCTTATAGGAATGCAAATGACTCATAATATTAGATTGATCCCATGGTGCTTACAAATTTAATGTGGGTCATATAGCCATGTCACGATTTTATAGCACTTGTTAATTACCAATATTAGGGGGGTCCTATAAATGTTACACTAAAAAACTATCATCGTGATTACCAACATTAGGTGAGTGCCCTACGACCAAAATTAGTCAGGTAATCTGTCGTGGAAATCAATCAAATTACCAAACTAAACTACTAGTATAGTAGTAGAGTAAGGGTCGAACCCACAGAGATCGCTAATTATTTAAAAACCAAGGTTGAATTTATTTTTAATTCCCAAAAAGAGTGATTGATTGTTGAATTTTCTAAAATAACTAAGAACTGAAATTAAAGCAGAATTATAATTAAATTAAACGATGAACAAGTTAAAAAAGGAATTCATAGGGTTGTCGAATTCACCACTAATCTTGCAACTATCTTCAACTATATTAATTTCTTATTATTATATTAGGATGTAGAGATGTATTTTAGCTGCAAGCCAAAATACAATCACCAAGAAAATCACGCACCAAAACCCTAAGTACAAATTCTCTTTGGATAATACGAACTGTCTACGCTACTTCTACTGTCATAGATACGACTCGTTTTCCTAAATTATAACTCGTCCTACGGTTTTGGTGTATGTATAAGAATCACCATTGTATAACCACATATGCAAAAATCACAGAAATTGAATATGTCAAAATAAAATAAAACCATTAATTGCGATAAATCTCAATGTTATACAATCAACATCCCAATGTAATTATTCCAAAAATTAAATACCAAAAAGATAGAGTTACTTGACTAGAGTTTCATCTAAACCCTAGGAATAGGAGAAGCTTAGCCCATGATGGTGGAAGAGGAGAACACCATAGCCATGGAGTTCTTCATCTCCTTCTTTTGAGTCGTCTTCTTCTTCTCCTTTTTTTTTCCCCTTTTTCTCTCCTTCAACCTCAGAATAGAATAACAGAATGATGAGATTGATTCACCTCCTAATATCTCTCTTTTTGTTAAAACACTATTTCCTTATCTCTTAAGAGAAAATCAATGAAAATCTCGCAATTAATCAAAAGGGGCCCAAAGAAGGGTGATAGAAGGCTCCAAATTGGGTTCTTTTATGCTAAAATAGGCCCTAATCCACTAACATATGGGCCAAGCCTCTCTTCTAACCCATAACCACTTGTTTTCCACTTCTTTTAGCACTTCAAAGCGCAATCTTTTTCTTTTGCTCCAATTCCACCACTAAATCAACAACTTTGTCAAGCTTTCTCTGTAAAAAGATAAAACAAGAATTAACTAGCAAATGCATATAAATTGAAGAAAATAAAATAATAAAAGTGCAAGAATGTCTAGAATTAACAGAATAAATATGCACTTTTTAACCAGTTATCCTCAGGTCCCATATTAATTACCAAAATTGAATTGTGTAATCGCAATTATTGATTTACCATCATTAAATTGATCACACTATTTGATAGCTCCCTCAGTGTTAATACGACTAACAACATCAAATGGATCCCAGAATGATTTCTTATAGATTTATTAATCAATGATATCTGACATTAGATAGGGTTTTACTAGAAACAAAAAAAAGAAAAAAAAAGATTGGGTCATTTGTGATAATACCATTAGATGTGTTACCCTAGTTACTAACATTTGGCCTTAATTAAAAAACATTGCTTGGATATCATGGTTTTAACATTTAACCTTGTGATTTTTAACAATAAATGGGTCCTACCATGATTATTAATACATGTGATTACTACGTAGCGGATCTGGGTCAATTGATTACTTTCTATCAATTTCTTGTTCGGTATATCATCTTTTGAATTTTTTTTATATAAGTTACAAAACGCTTCAAAGGTAGATTGAAATTTGTGAAAATTGTCAATCACCATACATGGCACAATATAATTGTATAATATGACACTATTTTGTTCTATGATAATGAAATCTTATAATATTTAAATTTATTGACATTATATTATGTTTTTATCCAAACACCCCCTAGAAAATAAAATATTATATTCTTCCTTTCTTTCTTTTCATCCCAACAGGCCCTTACTCTCTCTTATTACTGTCTCTTACATCTTAGTGACACTTTGCAAACCTATTCTTCCTATCTATACCCTAATTATCTATATCTATATCTAGCTATACCCTTACTATAAAAGAGAAGAAGTTGTCCAGCCTTCACCTGCTTAACAAATTCTCTCCTCACCCATGGCCCACTTGGATGACAAATCTATGCGTGCCCACTTGGAAGGCTCAGATGAATGTCTACACTCTTTTTCCCTGGACTCTTCCCTCCCATTATGTCCTGGACACTTCCCTCGTATTCTCGACTCTTCTACCCAAACACGAAAAAGGAAGATTCACTTCTTCCTCTCCATGCATCGCCCAAACAAAGAAAGAAAGCTCCACTTCTTCCTCCCAATACACCCCCTAGATGCAAGAAAAGGATCACTTCTTGCTCTCAATACAAGGCCATAAACACAGAAAAGGAAGGCATCACTGATTGAGTATCATGGTATGATTTTTTCAATCTCCCTCTAAAAAAAATCTCAGCTTGTTTTTGTCCCAATGATGGAGTCTATTTTTTTTATTTCCTTTCTTCAATATGTTGTAAATTAGGAATCTTGTTTGCATTCCATGGATTGGGTCGGTTTCCACATCTGTGTTGTTCAGAAATTCGGGTTTACAATAATTTTTAATTTTCGTTCTTCAATATGTTGTAAATTAGGGTTCTTGATTGCATTCCATGGATTGGGGTTAGTTTCGACATCTATGTTGTCTAGAAATTTGAGTTTACAACTGTGAGTGCCTAAAAGTTAAGGACTCAGGTTAGGTTAGTATGAGATTCGTGATTTGTTGTTTAAACTTCTTTGGGGAAGATAGATCGCCTTAGGATCTGAAAGGAAAGGAGAAATAGAGATCAGAGACCCTGGCTGCCATCAGCCGAAGGCTCTCCGATGCCTGACTTAGTGTTATCACTGAACAAAGGATGGAGATGAGAGGCAAGTATGCTCTTATGCAAGGCGTTCTGTAACGCGCTATCCAATGTGTAATATTCAGCATAATGATGCGTGTTATTGCATGATGTTGTAAAAAACATTAGCCCATACCTCCGAATGGATTCTTACCCTTGTATATGTAGAGGTTTCACCTGGCGCACCCTTAGTGGGGGTAGATGGAGATACTGTCAGGTCAAATCAAGAGATGACCCTCGATATTAATGTGGATGTGATTGATCAAGAAGACACATGATCGCTATCTGGCGCCTGTCTTGTCTGTCAGCACGTTCTGCAATGTAACCGTAACTTCATAGAAGTACAATCATGGCTTATTGCTCATTTCTGTGGATGGATCGAGCTGAAGATGATACTGAGGCCAGATTTGAGTGCATCCTGACACTATTGTCGACGTACCTTATACTAAGACCGAGATGAGTCCAATCGATACTCTTACCAAGACTGGCTCAAGCTTGACGCAAGCTGGCATTGTTTGTCGAACTGAGAAGAGATGTCTATCTGGTACCGTTACCGAATTAGTTGGATTTGGGCACTGTGACCGAACTTGGACACCGAGATCGGGATGGGCTGAGCTGGTACTGCTACCTAGACTAGCGTAATCCTACTCTTAGGAAAACACCCCACACAATTGCCTCCTAGCACGTGACCTCTTGAAGTTCTCTAACTTTTTGAGGTCGGGAGCGAAGCATCATGCTCGAGAGATCTGAGGTACCAATTTGAACTTCATCTCGGTGTTGGCTAATGACGTCTGATCTTTATCATGAAGTTTGTTCGCCTTTCCGAGACAATAAATATCATGCCGGTGACACTTCGTCTATCCGAGGTGATAAATATTAGGTAGGTGACGCATTATCAGCCCGAGGCAATAAATAGCATGCTGATGTTTAGCCTTCCCAAGGCAAAAAATGTAGCCTCTGAATCTCTGTACGAGATTAACTGACAGTGTCACGTGTCTCCATCTGGTTGGTCATTCAACGAAATCGAAGCGACGCATACCTTCAGGAATTGGAACGGCCGCCATACCGTCTATAAATAGGGCTTTTCTATCTCTTTCACTTTGGCATTTTATCAGAGAAAACTCTGATGCAAGATAGAAGAGAACCCTGCCAGAGCTTTGCTGAAAGTCTAACTCAACGAACCGGAGCCCGGAATCCGTCTCCTTTCTATGAGTTTTCTTCCCTGTCCCTATCTTTGCGTACAACCTTTCTCTGTTTTTTAGGGGTCTTGCTCTAGGGTTTTAGGGTTTTTGTTTCTCCCCCTTTACCAGTGTCACCATCTGTAAAAGAATGGGATCTTATAGGAGTTGGGCGGAGACCCCTGAGGCCATGGCCTGCTTCAGGGAGATGTATGGGGTCCCAGACGACATCCCAACGAAACTGGATGACCCGAAAGACCTTTTCCAGGGTCGATCCTTCCAAGATGGCTGGATGTTATTCCCGTTAGTCTCAATAATAGAGGGAGGGGTTAGGATCCCCGTCCACCCTCTGCTTAGGGTCTGCTTGGCGACATGGCACCTTGGCCGATGTCAGCTGATGCCCAATGGCTTCGAAGTCATAATGGGCGTTGCCGAGCTCAATAAGATATTGGGCATAAACCTTGGTGTCCATGACATTGAGGACGTATATGACATGTGCAAGACCACCAAGGACGGTCACAGTTATTATCTCCATGGAAAGCCGAAGATGGAGCCCTTCGTCCATGATCTGGAGGACTCAAACAGACACGCTGGGGACGATCGTCTGTTCGTCTCTGGCAACTGGGAGTTTGGCAAGGACGAAACCGAGGCGGAGAAATTATATAGGATTCCTCGACACTTCGGGGTTCCTCCAAGTAATTACCGAGCTCAAAGTTTTTATCTCCCTTCTGTTGTCTTGCCGAGCTGATATTATCTTCTGTCGTGCAGAGAGCAACCAAAGGAAGCAGGGAGCTGAGCGCGCCGGCTGGAAACGGAACGATAGCTGGCTGAAACTCATGCGCGAGTATCACGGCCACAACGGGAGAGCTGCCTGGTCCCTGCTCGGATAGGGGCCGAGGTACCACACGTACATCAAGAGGAAGGAGCTCGCACCCGCCAACTCGGAGGCTGTTGATTTGGCGCAACTCGTTGAGAGCTACTCGTCTCCCTCCAACCGTGAAGAAGAAAGGGGGAAGGAGATGGAGAAAAGGCGGCCTGTTATGAAAATAAAAGACCTGGGGGCGAAACTTTTTGGATGCCAAACTCCCTCTTCCTCAGCAGTCTCGGGGAGCGTCGGGGAAGCTGCAGTGCTGCTGCTGCTGGCGCTGGTGGTGTTGCTATTGCCCCCGGCACTACTGCTGGAACTGTTGTTGCTGGTGCTGGCGCAGCTCGACAATGTTCTGTCGAGACCCCAAGAGAGGGAGGCTGAGCTGAGAAGAGGCCGCGGTTCGGGAGCTCGGCGCAGCCTTCTAAAGGGGCTAAAGAGAAGGCCCCGAGGGAGAAGAGGCACCGAGGCGAGGGCACACCAAAGAAAGGCCCTGGGCAGGCCTTAGTCCCTCAGCCTGCGGGGGCGGCTCTATGGAGACCATGCCTCCAGCTCGGGCCTGGGAGGCCCATGACGGTGGAAGACCGTCTAACCAGCAGTCCGTCGGTCGTTGCTGCTCTCGTCAATGCGTGCGCCCTGCCACTCGACATGCAGAGACACAAGGGAGCGGACAACATGACATTGTTGTCTGTATCCCTACAGTCGATCTTCGAGTAGTATTAGTTTCTATTAACTTTCCTCTAACACTTGTCTTCTTTCTCAAACTGCGCAGAGGGTTCAGGTGGTCCTGGAGAGGGCCTGTGAAAGTGGCTCCAAGGTCGAGAAGCTAGAAGCAGAGAGGAAGAAACTCGATGCGGCCATGGAGGGGAGTAGCCGGGAGCTGAAGGCGGCGGGGGAGAAAATAAGCGGCCAAGAGGCAGAGATGGAGTTTGCGCTCCAAGAGCTTAGTAATATGAAGGCTGAGACCCACGAGCTGAGAGGCGTGGCCGTGATCAAGGAGAAGAAGATTCTTGCACTTGAGGCCAAGCTGGTAAAGCGGGATGCCCAGCTCGAAATGGCACACAAGGAGAAAGCCGCTGTCGAAGCCTCACTCCAAGATGAAATCAAGACATGTTTCCAGGACGGGGTGGATGTGGCTACAAAAGCATACGAGACCCAAGTCGAGAATATCAACTCGAGTGCCGAACTGCGCTGAAGAAGGCAGGGATCCCAGATGACCATCCTATCTATCAGGACCTGCCAAAGTTCACTCGCCCCGAGCCTGAGTCAAGTTCTGCCCCCACTGCAGAAACTGCTGCGGAAGTTGTTCCAACTCCGCCTTAGGATGCTCCCCAGGCCACTAGGACTGAGCCTTTTGACGTCAACATCGAGGCTACTGAATCCTTAAGTTTTTGTATTTTCTTTTTCTTTCTTGTGTAAAGATCTGACTTTGTAATGTTTCTTTCATCAATGAAGAGAATTTTTACATTCATACTTGCCCTCTCTTTTCTTCTAATAGCAATGTGTGTGCTTGACTTTCATTCCATAACTGGGCCCTTAGCACGAACGCCCGATTTTTTACCAAGTAGTTGAGTTCGGTTCGGTAACCGAAACTGAGTGACTATTGGGCAATAATGACTTTGGTTCCATAACCAGAAGTAACTTAGGCTAGTCGAACTCGGTTCAATAACCGAAATTCTAATTGCGCTGAAATTTAAATAACTTTGAAAAGTACCTGCACCTTTAGAGGTAGAAAACTCGTAGCTGATTCCGCAACCAAACTAGATTCTCATAGAAAGCGATCAGGTCCCTCAACTGCATAGCTAGTTCCATAACCGAACTAGAATAGCGGCCGAGTTCCATAACTTTGCGTGTTGCTTCGCTTGGTCCCATGACTAGGTTGGCTGGTTCTGTAACCGAGCCGAGATTTTGGCCGAGTTCCATAACTGCGGCACTTTGTAGCTGGTTCTGTAACCGAGCTGTGGTCTCTTCTGCGCTGGTGCTATCACCGAGCTGGGACCTTTGCCGAGTTCCATAATTGCGGCACTTTGCAACTGGTTCTGTAACCGAGCTGTGGTCTCTTCCATGCTGGTGCTGTCACCGAGCTGAGACCTTTGCCGAGTTCCATAACTGCGGCGTTTTGCAGCTGGTTCTGTAACCGAGCTATGGTCTCTTTTATGCTGGTGCTGTCACCGAGCTGAGACCTTTGCCGAGTTTCATAATTGCGGCACTTTGTAGCTGGTTCTATAACCGAGCTGTGGTCTTCCATGCTGGTGCTGTCACCGAGCTGAGACCTTTGCCGAGTTCTATAATTGCGACGCTTTGCAGCTGGTTTTGTAACCGAGCTGTGGTCTCTTTTATACTGATGTTGTCACCGAGCTGAGACCTTTGCCGAGTTCCATAACTGCGGCGCTTTGCAGCTGGTTCTGTAACCAAGCTGTGGTCTCTTTCATGCTGGTGCTGTCACCCAGCTGAGACCTTTGCCGAGTTTCATAACTGCGGCGCTTGGCAGCTGGTTCTATAACCGAGCTGTGGTCTCTTCCATGGCAGTGCTGTCACCGAACTAAGACCTTTGCCGAGTTCCATAACTTGGCGAGGATCAGAGTTGTTGCTGTAAGTGAAGTTGTCCGGGTCATGGCTGGTGCTATCACCGAGGCCATTGCCGGGACTATAAAAGTCGAGGGCGGTGTTGCCACCGAAGCCCGACGTTGAAGCTATGTAGCGGAGGCTGGTGTTGTCACCGAGGCCACTACCGAAGCTTTGTTTTAGGTTTGAAGAAGCTGGGCTGAGACTGGTGCTGCCACCGAGGCCGTAGCCGAAGCTATGAAGATTGGAACTGTCTGAGCTGTGGCTGGTGCTATCACCGAGGCCGTTGCCGGAGCTGTCAAGGTCGAGATTGTCTGAGCGGCTGGTGCTACCACCGAGGCCGCTACTGGAGCTGTCACGATTGGAACTGTCCGAGTTGTGGCTGGTGCTATCTCTGAATCGGGACTTAAGGATGAAGAACGCATGGCTTAGTCAAGGACCTGTTTCCGTGATCGCCGTTTCTTTTCTGATGGAAGGGTCCCGCTAGAGGTTGAAGCTCTTGTGAGCTCGAACTTCGTTCCGGTTCGCCTTGTCGACCAGTGCTTTCGTAGTGACTGTGGGGAACCAAACAAGGTCCCTTTTAAAGCTTGTTGCATGGCAGCGGAGCTTGCTCGAAAGATGCGAGGGTCGCGGCTGCGGACCCTGGTATCAATGAGGGACGGATCTTCATCATTGTCGCTGTTGCGATCCACTTGGTGGAAGAAATGACGAGACCTGGCTGCTGCTGAAATTTTTGCTCCGCGAAGGAGTCTCCAGCAGGGCAATACTCTGTTTGGGGGTGCCTCGGTGGAGGAGCGCTTTGCTGGGGATGTGTTGTCACCTCCTTTGCTAATGAACATGTCTGAGTTACATATCGTCTCACGCCTGTCACATCAGACTTTCCCTGGATCTGTTTCGACTTAGGGTTGTCGATGATGGTGGCTGGGCTTTGCAGATCCTTTGTCGCTGCTAGAGGCATGGCTTTGTCGATCATTCCCCACAGACGGCGCCAATTGTGAGTGCCTAAAAGTTAAGGACTCAGGTTAGGTTAGTATGAGATTCGTGATATGCTGTTTAAGCTTCTTTGGGGAAGATAGATCGCCTTAGGACCTGAAAGGAAAGGAGAAATAGATATCAGAGACCGTGGCTGCCGTCAGCCGAAGGCTCTCCGATGCCTGACTTAGTGTTATCACTGAACAAAGGATGGAGATGAGAGGCAAATATGCTCTTATGCAAGGCGTTCTGTAACGCGCTATGCAATGTGTAATATTCAGCATAATGATGCGTGTTATTGCATGTTGTAAAAAACATTAGCCCATACCTCTGAATGGATTCTTACCCTTGTATATGTAGAGGTTTCACCTGGCGCACCCTTAGTGGGGGTAGATGGAGATACTGTCAGGTCAAATCAAGAGATGACCCTCGATATTAATGTGGATGTGATTGATCAAGAAGACACCTGATCGCTATCTGGCGCCTATCTTGTCTGTCAGCACGTTCTGCAATGTAACCGTAACTTCATAGAAGTACAATCATGGCTTATTGCTCATTTCAGTGGATGGATCGAGCTGAAGATGATACTGAGGCCAGATTTGAGTGCATCCTGACACTATTGCCGACGTACCTTATACCAAGACCGAGATGAGTCCAATCGATACTCTTACCAAGACTGACTCAAGCTTGACGCAAGCTGGCATTGTTTGCCGAGCTGAGAAGAGATGTCTATATGGTACCGTTACCGAATTAGTTGGATTTGGGCACTGTGACCGAACTTGGACACCGAGATCGGGATGGGCTGAGCTGGTACTGCTACCTAGACTAGCGTAATCATACTCTTAGGAAAACACCCCACACAACAACAATTATGGTTCTGAAATGTCACGAAGATGGAGCCTTTTGGTTTCCTTTCTTCAATTTGTTGTAAACTTGGGTTTTGGTTTCCGGTCCAATTTACTGCAATTGAAGAATGCCCATTTGGGTTTCTTGTTATCTTTCTTCTCATTTGATTTATGATTTTATCTTTCTTGATTCAATTTAGAAAGGCCTGAGAAATGTATAAGAAACTGAAAATTTTCTTCTATTATAAAATGTATGGGAAATAGTTGAGCAACACCAGCATCTTGCTTCTAAAATGAATCTGAAAGTGGATTGGAAGCTATACGTAGGGGATGTTGACTCTTTTGCAGCATTTTTCATAGCGTTGGTATAAGCAGTAAAAATAGAAAAAAAAGGTGTACAGATGAGCACACCCACGATCAACATCTCGTGTAAAATACAAGAGAAATAAAACAGAACAGTTCATAGGCTTCTGCATATTGTGTCTTCGTGATTACTCCATCAAAAGTTTTATTGGCCTGACAGACCTTTCTTATCTGAAATTCATAGTGCTCTTTGCTAATTGAGTGTGCATTGTATCTAGACCTCTGATTGAAGAGGACTAAGTCCACAATTCATGGGTTTGTTTGCTTTCTTCATTTTCCTTTAAGTTCTTAAAAGAGTAATTCTCAAGCATGACTTCTTTATTCTCTTCTCTCTTTTTTTTCCTTCTTTTCTCTTCTTTTTTTTTTTTTTTTTTTTTTTTGATGCATTTGCACAAAGATTCACACACCCCATAAAAATAGGAAGTTCTCTCTCCATTTATAACGTAGTATTAGTTTTGGGTTCCGCTATGATTGGAATGGGTCTTTTTAGGCTTCATCAATGTTCTATTCTTTTGTTTTTGGGCAAAGGTCTTGGTTTTATTAGCTTTGTTCTTTTTCCTTTGGATTCTTAAAATAGTAATTCTCAAGCATGAGTTCTTTATTCTCTTCTTCTTCTTTTCTTTTCTTTTTTTTTTTCCTTCTTTTCACTTTTCTTTTTGGTATTGATGCATTTGCAAAAATAGGGAGTTCTTTTAAAATTAAATCCGAACGAATCCATAAGATCCATGATCCAACACTCATATTGTTATAGAAATAACATAATAATTTGTAGCATCTTACAAGGAGCTTTCCCTTATATAGAACTGAATCAAGAATTCAAGACAACAGAATTACTGGATTTGTAGTGTTCATGTTTAAAAACTCGACTCTTAAAAAGAATTACGGACTAGCATTATCACTTATTTACTTTAGTTTCCTCTGGTGATATTTAAGGTGATGAGTTTACATTTGTCTGTTACTATAATTTCTTGGCACAGGGTTTATGAGCATGCTTGGGTCGCCAAGTCACTTACATGACCACAGACTTGGCTTCTTTTAGGTGATCATTCTGGTTTTTTTCCTCTTTCTAAAGTCTATTGAAAATGATATTTCAACTTCAAGAATCACTTTATTGAAGGTGATAGATTGGATTCATCTCTTTTTAAATATAAGCATATGTTGCCTTTCTTATTATTTATTGTTGTGTGGGTTTCTATATCCATTTTTTATGACATAAAATTTTCACTTGAGCTTAAACAAGTTCTCTGACATTTGTAGGCTGAAATTGCTCAACTATGTGTGAACAAGTGGTTTGTTCCAGAATTTGAGTTGTCTTATTGTTGCTTGCCTAGCTATTAATGTTGAGTTCCTTAGGATGAGCGGGATGTGGAAGATATCAGTACATCTATCCGATAGCAACAAAAACAATATGAAGGTTAAAGATAATGATGAGTACAAACAAAATTTGGAATTAGTTGCTTTTGATGTCACTTAGGCCCTTTTTGTTTGCATTAAAATAGATAGGAATTGAATATATAAGTTTGTTAAAATAAAGGTCAATTGTGAATTTTCAAATATGATCAAGTATTTCAAGATTCATTTTTTTTAAATTTTTCCATATACAGGAAGCTTACTTGTTATCCATTTCCATTTATTTTATCTATCATTTAAGATAAGTGAGAGGATTTAGAATCTTCAAATAATATTCTTTGAAAGGTAAGAGATAAGAAAAAAAATTGTGTCAACAAGATGTTTCTTAAAGAAAACGAATGTTTTTTTTTTTTCCAACTTTCTTATACTAGTGGGTTAAAATTTTGAGATTCCTTCCCATGAAAATAAAATTCGGAACAATCATTTATACATACCAAACATGTTTTCTACACCCTTATCTCGTAGGAATATGAGAACATCTAAATGCCATGATGCCAAATGCGCCCTTAGTTTTTTTTTTTTTTTGCTATTTGGTATAATGAGTGGTGGTTACGGGGTTCATGGAGATGGGTTTCTTGAAATGGAGATGGGTTTGATTCACCAGCCCATTTGAATTGCATATGCATCACATATGTAGTTGGGCATTTATGTATGAGGGCTACTCCCCTCAGCTGCATCCCTCCTTAATATCAGTTGCAGGCATGTGAGGAGAGTAGCTGCAGCCCTCCTCACATGCCTGCAGCTAATATTAGAGGGAGGCTACAGCTGAGGAGAGCAGCAGCCTTTATGTATATATTCAATTGGCATGTTGTGTTTTCATGTTACGCGCCCAACCATCTTAGTTGTTTCATGTTATATACAATTAATAGAACATGTTTAATTGAATGTATTGTTTGTGCGTGCTGTCATTTACAGTTGAGTTTGTTGAATGTCGTTCGAACCTTTTTTTAGCATGAAAACATGTGCCTTGCAATGAAATGAATCTATTTGAGGTGGTTTTTCAACATCACCTGTAATTTTCTTCTACACTAGTAGTTATTAAACTTCAAATTATTTAGCCCCTTTGAAAAAAGACTAGGAACCATGGCAACCCTCCCAACGCTAGCAAGGTAACTAGATGCCAAAAAAATGTAATTTTATATGGACTTTCTTTTTTCCTGATATGGATGCTTCATGCATAAACTTTTTTCATGTGACCACCATTTTTATGGCCATGCAAAATTATTTGAGTTCTTGCACCCACTAAACAGTAGTTGAGGCCTCAAGAAGCAAAAGTAGAAAATACAGTTATAATAATCTGCCCTCAGTCGAAGAGGCGGCCTGCATGGCAAAAAAATTTATATAAAATATAAATATTATGATATTATGCAATTAATATCACACTAACAATATCTTAACAAATCATGGAAACTAAAAACAGAAAAATGCGATTAAGTCGGAGAAAATTAGTAAAACCTTGATAAAAAAATCATTTTTGGCAGTAAATTATATTTATCTCAATTTTTAGTGCTTATATTATGTAAACTTCATTTTATTTCCCAATAATATTGCAAGGAAGAGAACAAATTTGGAAATGTCCCAAGAAAGATATTTCTCATAATGGTGCCAAACATGAGGGCCAGAAAGCAATCATGCAAGATGGAACACAAAATTCAAAGCACAGAGTCTGGACAAAATATGGATCTATGCTCGCCCACAAGAATGTTCTCTAAAGGCCAAGTCCAGATAGAGGAGCAAATCTCATGAAGGACTCAAGCCCAAGTCCAATAATATAGATATTTCATGTAGTACTGGTCCTGGATACAAGATGAAGTCTGGCAGACAAGGTAAGACCATTGAGCCCACAATTTTCTCAGAATGTAAAGAACAGGAATTGACAAAAGAAAAGAGCATAAAAAGAAAGTAGACACAGCTATAAGACCAACCCACCCTTTTCCATGGGCTTTCTTTTTCTTCTGTTCTTACACATCTGTTTGCTTTCTTACTAGTCTCACAGGTCTTATGACTAACATAATATTTTATGCATATTTCAGGTACTTTCCGACTACCTGGATTAATGGTTCTACCAGTTTCAAGCCTCCAAAGCACCACAATCTTCCACAGAGATACCAAGGACCTCCAAGCTTGCGCTTCATGGAAAATCGGTAAAACCAGAAAAACAAAATGGGCACACAGGACATATATAAAAACATGCATCTCATTCTTGACAAGGTAACAGAGGTGGGAGAACAGCTTCACATGCCTCCTTGTTCACATAGATCTAGCAATGCCAAGGTCTGCAAAAGCCCAGAAAAGTTTGACAATAAAAACCACCCCATGATCGATATATGCAAACATGACGACATCCAAAATGCATTTGTTCAATATCAGAAGGAACCATGAGGTGCCTGAGAAAGCAATAAAGGTACAGTTGCAACATGAGTGCTGAAATTATTAATAGAAACAAACTTCATTGATTTTCCATCACCACCACCATAATGTTTCTGTCCATCATTTTACGGCCTGGATCCAATGAATCTCGGGCTCCAAACCCGAACCTAAACCATTTAGCAGTGCAGGTAAAAATCCAAAATCAGATCTAGCCAAGCAGCCTCCTAATTTGAACCCACTTTTGTAGTCAGATCCACATGGGTCTTGGCTCCAATTTACAAGGACTTTTTGAAGGATCAACAACTAAGGCCATCTCTTCAAATGCTAGAGCTTGGTTCAAATACTGTGTTGGAAAAACAAAGAAGTTCGAA
This sequence comes from Cinnamomum chago, assembly GCA_038049695.1. Classification (NCBI taxonomy): domain Eukaryota; kingdom Viridiplantae; phylum Streptophyta; class Magnoliopsida; order Laurales; family Lauraceae; genus Cinnamomum; species Cinnamomum chago. Next base: position 27,533,658 of record CP142457.1, read on the forward strand.
TGGACACCTCATGCAGAATGGACATTGATAGTTTCACTTTTCAGGCCAGCAGTGTCGGGAACTCAAAACAGAGAGGAAACCTGGCTTCCACAAAAATAATGTTACATGGCCCTCTCCAATCTGCTTGTCGCCAAGAGATAAAGCACTTAAACTTTGGCTTAAAGAAAGACAACACCACCATGGAGATACTATATTTTAGAGTGAACCAGATTAAAGCTTAATTCCCTTCAATAGAAGAGAGGTTGTTTTAGAATCTGACACCCAGCTAAAGGTGCAGATGATAAATTTGTATATTCCGTAATATAGTTTTAAAATCCGACACCCTTCTAAAGAAGGCACAGAGGATAAATTTGTATATTCGGTAATATATTTTTACCGTCGTTAGATTTTAGCTAGAGGTGGGACCCGATGTATAGAATTAACTAAAAAGTACAAAACCAAGGATGAAAAATAGATGCTATATAATCATTTGAGTATACACAGATTATTTTCACGCTTATACAGACATTTTTCATGTTCACATTATAATATATTAAAACCAAGCATTTTGGCTTTAATTTTGACTGCCTGTTATGATTTTGAAAGTAAGTTATTCCTTTTTCAAATCTTTTCAGTTTTCTCCCCACTTATCTCATGGAAACTACCTACATTATCTCTTTATTGAAACCACTCACGTCTACTCACCACTTTTCAAAATTTTACTTTTCTTTTTGTGCAACCTCTCTTTCTACCCAAACTCTACCATTCCCTTTCTTCTCCAATTCTCCTCTTTCCTTTCTATGCCATTAGCCTTACAATAAATAAGCAGGTACTCTCATAACCTTTTCTCTCTTTTTTTTTCTTCTTTCTTTCTAAAATTTATGGATATTTTTTTAATGCAAGAATATTTAATTCGCAATGTTGGTCATACCTATGCTGAACACGGGTTATTGTGCTAGTTTCAGATTATATCATTTCCGTAGATAAATTACATTTTTAAACGGGTGTTTCACATTTAAGGCTCTCTGGACTCTTAACGGCAGTCAAGCTCAATACTAAAAAATATACTCACATCTCTCTTAAGGGGAAAGTAAGAATTTTATTAAGAACCAAGGAGCAAGGATGGAAAAAATAAATTAATAATACAACAATGTAAACCATGTTTCACGCAAGACGAAACACATACAACATGTGTAAGTTCGTGTGTGTGTGTGTGTGAGAGAGAGAGAGAGAGAGAGAGAGAGAGAGAGAGAGAGAGAGAGAGAGTCAAATATCTAAACTTTCATTACCTCTGGTATGGACAGTTCAAGACGAAATTTCGGACCATCATAATGATGCAAAACTGGCCTGAAAGAATCCTCCTCCAATGCCTTGCAGAGTTTCCTAACACGAATCCTCACCTGATTTTTTTTATCCAGAAATAAGAAACTTCCTCAAATCATTAAAAAAAAATTGTAATTCTCGGCCTATTCAGTTTAGATGAGCAGAAATTTTTTTAATCCACAAAATAAATCTCCTCACATCATAAACAATACAATGTAATTTTTGCATCTATTCAGTTTACCTGTGCAGGAAATCTCGATTCACCTTTACACTTTTTGTCTTCCCATGCAGTTGGGTCGATGTTAGATCCTCCAAAACTAGCTGCCTGCAAGAGTGGAAAAATTATGTAAAAGGGTCCATTTAACACAAATAACATCAATGAACACTGCTTAAAAGGGAGGCATGGCTAACACAGAAGTCACCTAGTGACATGAAATATAGACAAATAAAATAGATAATGACTTTGTTACGCATTCAATTTCAAAATGCACTCCAGTGCTCTAGATAGCCGCCCGCGCTGTAGAGGAAAGTCTTTGGGGTTCCCTAAGAATGATTGACCATACAAAAGTGTGCTATAAAGACAACAGTCCACCCATCCAGCACAGCAGATCATGGATGGACAATATTGCAATACAAGATTTCTTAGATACAAGAGATGTGGAAGCTTACCTTCGAATTCATTAAAGCAAGGATTCAAAGGTAATCTTACATATGATTGTGTCATAGAATTCAAAAACTAAAGCACACTACATGATATCCTCATGTCCAGAAATCCTGAGAAAATCCTCATGTCACGACCAAAGTAGCAATCCTCCTATCAAGGGATACCAGGACATCAGGATTATATCCAGACAGAGACCTCAATGTCTTGAATTAGGCCAACTAGATGGTCGAAATTCGGAGACTTGGACATTGGTCAAACTTCAAGCATTGCAGGGAAAACATTAGGCAATCAGATGAATTAAAAAAAGAGGACAAGAACACACCTCAAATATCCCATGCAGCTGATGAGTTGTGTAATTGTAAAGAAATAGAGGCAATCCTGGAGTTATTGCCCGTACAGAATCTCGGTATCTTGGTGGTAAGCCTGCCCAAAGAAGACCATAAGTGAACACGTTAAAAAGCACAAGAACACTGCTCAAATATCTCATGTAGCCTGCCCAGTGAAGACAATAAATGACCATGAAGGTAGAAATAAAAAGTGAATTGCTAAAATAGTGGAGGAACCTTCATGTTTGCAACTACAGATGTGTGGAGACCAAGGGGGACTACATATGCTAAGTATAAAACAAATATAAATACAAGCGACCCTAAGCGCCGGATCACGTTTCTAGAATCTAGATTCTCTACTTCAAAATAAAAAATCTACGGTAGAAAACAGACCTGACATTTAGGTGACCTGCAACATACATTGAAAAATTAAATCCAAATTCATGTAACTATTAGGCCATCCTGATGAAGGTACTGGCTTGGTTTACTGGTCAGGTGAAATAATTTGAGATCTCACCCCACCAAAACACCAAAAAAGCATTGCTAGGAAAAGATAGAAAAGCTATGTTGCATGGATTATTTGAAATGAGCAATGTATCTTTGTCGGACACTTGTCACACTTCTCGAACACAACGCCATATCAGATTCTACATAGATACTTCCATTTACCAATTGAAATATTATCTCTAGTTGACATGTTTACTAATTTGAAAAAATATTACATATTTTCTTCTTTTGAAATCTAACTAAAGCATCAAAATATTTAATAATTATTTATAGTACGATTTTTACATATGGTGACATTTATGTATCACATTTGCATTAGAAATAGATAGTTCTTTTGTTCAAATTTATTTGAATATTGTACTGAATTCACAATGAAGCAAACTTGGAGAGGTATAAAGAAGCAAAAAGAGAGACCAAAAAGGCAGTTAGTGAAGCAAAGGCAAAGGCTTTTGAGGAGCTATAAAGGCGACTCGACACTAAGGAAGGCGAAAGAGAGCTATTCAAGCTTGCCAAAGCAAGAGATAGGCGGACCAAAGACTTAAACCAAGTTAAATGCATTAAGGATGAGGATGAAAAGGTATTAGTAAAGGATGAGGAGATAAAAGAGCGTTGGAAGAGCTACTTCTACAAGTTATTTAATGATAGCAGTAGTAGTGACATACAATTGGGGCAACTTACCATTTCTAGGGAAGAATCGAATCATATGTTTTATAGGAGAATCAGTAAGGAAGAAGTTAAAGAAGTACTGAAAATGATGAAAAATGGAAAAGCGGTTGGGCCAGATGGTATCCCTATTGAGGTTTGGAGGTGCTTGGGGGAGGAGGGCATAAGTTGGTTGACAAAGCTTTTTAATGTAGTACTAAAGAGCAAGAAGATGCCTGATGCATGGAGGAAAAGTATTCTTATACCCATATACAAGAACAAAGGAGATATTCAGAACTGTGCGAACTACCGCAGGATTAAATTGATGAGCCATACAATGAAATTATGGGAGAGTTATTGAGAGAAGATTAAGAAGAACAACAAATATTTCAGATAATCAATTTGGTTTCATGCCTGGGAGATCAACCATGGAGGCTATCTTTCTCCTGAGAAGGTTAATGGAACAATATAGAGAAGGCCAGAGAGATTTACATATGGTGTTCATTGACTTGGAGAAGGCCTATGACCGAGTTCCTAGGGAGATTATATGGAGAGTACTGGAAAAGAAAAGAGTGTGTGTCGCATATATTGAGGCGATAAAGGATATGTATAATAGAGCCGTGACATCTATAAGAACGACTGGCGGAGAGATTAAAGAGTTTCCTATCACGATTGGTCTACAGCAAGGCTCAGCGTTAAGCCCGTACTTGTTTGCCCTAGTTATGGATGAGATTACAAGACATATTCAGGATGAGGTGCCGTGGTGTATGCTATTTGCAGATGACATTGTTTTAGTGGATGAAACGAGAGAATGAGTGAATGATAAGCTAGAATTGTGGCGAAAAACGTTAGAGACAAAAGGGTTTAGGCTAAGTCGATGCAAGACGGAATATATGGAATGCAAGTTTAGTCAAAGTAGGACACTTGGTAACTTAGAAGTAAGTTTGGGCACACAAAAGATTGTAGAGAAAGAAAAATTTAGGTACCTTTGATCTATGGTGCAACAGGATAGAGAGATTGATACTGATGTAAGTCACATGATTCAGGCCGGGTGGACCAAATGGAGGAGTGATTCGGGGGTCTTGTGTGATCGGAAAGTCCCCCTCAAGGTTAAAGGAAAGTATTATAAGGTGGCGGTACGTTCAGCGTTGTTATATGGATCAGAGTGTTGGGCAGTAAAGCATAATCATGTTAAGAAGATGGAAGTTGCGGAGATGAGAATGCTAAGATGGATGTACGGGATCACAAGTAGAGATAGGATTAGGAATGAGGAGATTAGGGGCAAAGTAGGAATAGCACCGATTAAAGATAAAATGAGAGAAAATCGACTGAGATGGTTCGGCCATGTTAGAAGGCGCCCAACAGAGGCACCTGTTAAAAGGTGTGAAAGCATGGAGATTGCCAGGAGTAGGAGAGGGAGAGCGAGACCCAAGAGAAGGAAAAAAACTATTAAACATGACCTTGCATACATGAATCTAACAGAGGACATGGCCCTAAACAGATTTGATTGGCGTCGTCAAATCCATATAGCCGACCCCACCCAGTGGGAAAAGGCTTGGTTTGGTTTGGTTTGGTATTGTGCTGAATTCACGAATCCTGTTTTGAGATGTGCCAAGTCGGACAAGTCATACCAGCATTGTACTCCTGAACATACACCCATGGTCCCATACTCCAGCAACTCCCTAGACAAGTTCCATGTATGCACATGTTGTTACATGGAAGAAGCCAGGGCAAGAGCTACCAAACATCAAACAGGAACCTTGAGTTCAACAACATATTATCAAAATTGATTCTTTCTACAGAAAATTACTTATTTAGCTCCATCAAAAACTGTTTATTTTCCCTAATCATTAATGATCTCTTATTCCTCGTAAAGTTCTTCCATCAGTTCCCAGATTCTCTCCAATTCAGTCCTTAAGGCTTCCACTTCAGAACCTTATAGTTAGATTGAGAAACAAACAGTGTATGTTTTCTGAACCAGCATATACACTAGTAACTGGGATATAACCATGGAGAGCCTCAATGAAGTTTATAGTGGCCATATATTACAGCCGTGCCACAATCCATGTCAGCCACGCTAGATCCAGTTCACAAACCCTTCTCATTAACAACAAACAAATTCATAGAGATAAGGAACTGATTGTTAATAACCATGGGCTCGTAGATTTTCTGACATGGATTGTGAACAAAGCACCCAGATATTTCTGGATCAATGGTGTCATTCCTTTCATTTGAATACATCCATTCTAAACGTAAAACAATTAAAATCTTTCCTTCATGGAATAACTGAGTGCAGCCGCTCAAATAAGAATCACATGAGATGAATGAACAAAGGGTAGGTATGCCTGTGATAATAATAACAATGATAATAATAACACAATGATATTAATAACAAAGGGTAGGGGTGAAACATACCAAAGAGCTGACGCTTAAGATCTTCCTGCATTGTGTCGTTGTTACATACGAAAATGTAACCTCCAAGAGCCTCATTCCGTGGCAGTGTCTCTGATGAAGGCAATGTCTTGAACCGTTTGTCAACAATGTTGTTGTTGCCGCTGTTGTTGGTGGTGGTGGTGATGCCATCTTTACTGTTATTGTTGTTGTGCTGCTTGTTGCCAGATGTGAGATTAATATTGCTCAGATTGTTGGTACTACTCTTTTGGTAAACCACATTCATGTTATAAGCACCACTTCGCAGGGAATTCTTGCTAACAGGTTCAGGCATTTTTGAATCCAAATTCAGCAGATTGAAATGAAGGTTCTCGAATTTATTATCTTCTTGAAAGCCAAATTTCTCTTTCGGCTTCATTTCAATTGGCATCTTGGAAAAATCAAGGTTATTCATTCGTTCGCCTTTCAATCTGGTCTGTTCGGCCAGCTTTGACGCAACCACTACCCATTTATTATCCTCTGACACCTTCAACTGTCCTCGGAGCTCATCCCCCAATTGCCAAAAGGAGAGTTGGCTATCCATCTTTCCAAACCCTATGGTAAACAAGATCACAGTGAAAAGTGAGAAGAAGAAGAAGAGAAATGACAATGCATATTGCAACCAACATAACATCTACTGCTCATCAACTTTGTAATGGAAGCATCTCAAACCAAAATCCAAGGAATGCAAGACAAAAACACCAAATTCCTCATACATGGCCCACAAAAATGTTTACGACATTCTTCAAAGCATAAACACAGGACAGTACAGTATGGATAAAAACGCAAATTATCCTAAGATTTAAAAAAAAAAAAAATGGACTCAGGGCCCTACTCACCCACAGCCGAGCCTCGGCCAAGTAGGGTCAAGTCCCAAAAAACTAAAAAAAAAATCATAATTAATAAAGAAAAAAGAGAAAAAACAAACAAAATTAGGAAAAATCCTAGGAGGCCCTCCATCTATCTAGATTTATTGTATCTTTTCTATAACGATACATTTTTAATGAATAGGATCCATTATCTTTCCTATTTTTCAATTACTTGGGGGTTTCTACTAGTCAAGGCTTTAAAAATCACTTATTAAGTGATAGACACTTTGACGTTTAAATATCCAAAGAGAAAAAAAATAAAGAAAAAATATTTTTTACATATTTTATATAATAATTTTAAATAAGAGATTACTATTTTTGGGTGTACATGCATAGATCTATGTGGTACACACCCAAAATCTTAAACTTATAAAAAAAACTGATTTTCCTTATTTTTTCCAAAAAAGAAAAACCAAAAAATCAAAGAAAATACATTTTTTTCAACAAATCAAGGGTGGAAAAATCATCTCTAAGCAAAACATACTTCCTGTCCTCTATTCTAAACAATCTAAGCAAGTGGAAACAAAAAAACATACCTCAAACTACAGGAATCAAAAACCCCTATACTGGATGAATATTATATTTGATCTCTGGTTGGCTAAATCTCACAAAATACAAAGATTTGATCTCCAATCTTGCAAGAAATGGCCTGAGCACACTTGAAAACCCTAGAGTTAAGTGTTTCTAGCAGATGAAATGTGAAAAAAAATAGGGCTTTTGGTTCATTTAGACACTATGCAGACTCGGCCGACTCAGGTGAGTAATGTGAGAGTCGCTCGAGTCCTTATGGACCCGACTCGGTCTGTCTCGAGTCCAAGTCAACTCGACCAAACCATGAACTATCCACACAACCACAAAGCTTTCCTCAAGCTCAAAATAACAGCAGTGCAGAAATTAAGACTCAAAACTGCCTTGCCAACTAACAGAGTGATCTTCAGCCACACAAATTAAACAAAAGCTTGATATTAATAAGATCAATAATTTCCAAGAAACTGAAAGGCGAATACGGAATAATGAGGAATAAGATTTGGATATATACAAAAGTGTACACAGAGTGATGCCTTCAATTCCAAAAAACTGTAAAAATGGCTGACCACAAGAACTTAGTACAAACCATATATGTGATGGAGAGGTAAATGTGATAAAAAAAAAAATACCAGGAAATTCAGATACCATTTTCAAGAACCAATATGACCATGTATTTCATTTCATTTTGTTTTGTTGTTTTTGTTGTTGTTGTTGTCAGTACAATTACCAACTAGTACCACTATAATTGTTAGTTGTTATTACTGCTGTCGCTGTCATTGTTTTTGTGGGAGGTGGTAGTGGTTGTGTTTTTATTATCATTATTATTTTAAAATGATCACCACAAGAAAAAATAAGTTCGAAAATGACAAAAATAATCTTTTATCATTTTTCAAATTTTCCCTTCAATAAATCATTCTAGAGAAATGATTAAGTCCAACCCAAATGACCATGTGAGGCCCACTTCAACAAATCAAAATGGTTGGTTTGGGGGAGGAAAAAAGGTTAATAAAAGGCATAAACCTATCATAAGAAAAGGGTATTTTTGTCATTTTTTAAACTTTTTTATGGAGAGGACTTGATTGAAAGAAATATGGAAAACTTTTATACTTTTTTGAAATATTCAAATCTTCATGTACTTTTTTGAAAGTAAGCCAAAAGTTTTATACCTTTTTGAATTTTTTCCCTAATTATTTTGACGGTGTCGGTGGCAATACTTTTTATTTTTTATTTTTCAAGAGGCAAAAAGATTTCATTAAAGAGAAGAATAATACAAGGGCTTGCGGATCACTAAGGCCCCAGGATAACAAGGAGATCTGAATAACTATACAAGAATAGTTGCACCAAAAGAAAGCTACATCAAAACACCCTTAATAAACAAACACCAAACACAATCCCACTCTCAGACAGGGCGTCTGCAGATTTAAAATTTTGAAGAAAGAGAGTCCAGATAGGGACCTTGGAAGAACTTATTGATGTGACCAAATGAAAGGGAGGCACATTTTCAAAAAAAAAAAAGGAGGCATCATCTCTAATGACCTGAATGGCATGCTCGGGGATGGTGGCATCCCTTGTCTTCCAAATTGCATGAGTTGTGATGAATACATGGCAAAGCCTATGCCAACTCTAGTGATTCTGCTACATCCAGAAGAGAGGGTTGCCCATAGAGTGGTTTCCGATAAGGGAGTGGGTAAAGACTTTTACTGCTTGAATAAGGCATCCCATATTTGAAAAGCAAAACAGGCAATGGAAGAGCAGGCGCAGATCTGATTACTGCTTGTCTTCACAAAGGAGGCAGAAAAAGGCTAGATGCATACTGACCATTTAAGCCCATGAAAGACTTGGGAGTTTCCTCTCAAACAACTTCCCAGAAAAAGACACATTCAAATGAAGGAATTTATTCCAAACCATCACGGCCCATGGACATGGAATCATCCCTCTGGATCTGATCTCATTCCAGGCACACTTGAGAAAGAGCAGACAAGACAGGGAGTCCATCCAAAATAGGTGGTCTTGTTAAAGGGTGGAAGGAAGGGAGATAATGTTTAACGAGCTGAAGCATTCATGGATGTCATGAGGGAGATAGCTGAAATGCTCCATGAACCTGACTCAATCAATAAACTCACAGATCATCAGCATCAAAGGAAAACTGGGGGAGTAATTCTGCACTGGGGACCTAGAATGGCCAGTTATTATGCCAAAGAATAGCTTGATTGCTATCTCCAATTTCCACTGATCACCTAGCAGAAGGGCAGGAGCTAATGTTCTGATTTTCCTTCAAATGCAAGATCCAGACAGAGGGGTTGGAGAAGACCAGATTCAATGAATGCAGAAGTATCTTGTTTTAAATCAAAGAGCCGTGAGGGATGGAGGAAAGAGCTGTCCACCCAATCTTTAAAAGGCAGGCTTCATTGAGTTTGGATATGCATCTCAGGCCAAGCCCACTTTAAGATTTTGGAAGACAGACATCCCATTTGATCAAGTAGCATTTCTTTCGATGTCATCCGCAAAAAGTAGGTAATAGCTGGGAGGATCCTGGGTACTTTTGTGAATAGGCCTAAGGACACCTTTCCTTGCTAAATCAAGAAAAAGAGTTCCTAAGAATCTCCTCAGTAAGGATAAAGAGATTGGGGGAGATGGGGTCCCCTTACCTCAGCCCACATTTGGAAGCAAAGTATCCATAGGGTTCCTGGTTGATAAGGACTGAACTTCTGCGAGAACAAATGCAATCCTGGACTAAGGTAATTGATCAATTCAGAAAACCCAATTTCTTAAGGGCCATGAACAAGAAACCCAATTAGTTTATCAAAGACTTTGGTTACATCCAGTCTCATGCATAAGGAGCCTACAGACATTTTTTAGGTATAGCTATTGAGTCAACTCATGAGCTTAAGGCTATATGTTCATGGATGAATCAATTTTTTACAAACACAGCTTAATGAGGGGTGATGGTGGTGGGAGGAGAGACCGAGGGAGTCAAACTGAGAGGCCAAAATATTGGGAATAATTTTGTAAAAGTTTAGGAGTTCTATTGGCCTCAAATCAGTAAAGCCAGATTACTAATTTCAGACATCAGAGTCATAAAAAAGGGATTATAGGCCTTAATAAGCTTTCCAGATTCAATAAGGAAAAACCCCGTTGCAGCAACCACTGAATCACCTATAATATCCCAACAAGTAGAGAAGAAAGCACCTAAGAATCCATCCAAACCGGGAGAATGCTCCATGAGAGCTCCTGACTTCACCGTAGTAAGGAATGGCAGTGAGAAAGGAATTTCACTCAACTGAAATCATAGGGGAAGTAGAGTCAAGGATGAAAGCATCATTTTGTACTAGATGAAGTTTGAATCCCTGAGAGAAATTAACCATTTCTTTGGCCTTGATTTCTTGGGGCTCCTCGATGGATAGAATCACCAACCCGATCCTATCAATCTTGTTGGGAATTTGTATGGAATTCAAATCCATCATAGATCCATACTCTACAGGATTTTTGTCTCTAATGAGTCTCAGCTTGGAGGAGGTAATGTAGGTTTGCTTTAGCAAGAGATTTTTTTGGCAAGAATCAGATAGGGTTAAGTTTACTCACTGCTGCAGATGAAGGATTGATTGCTCAGAATCTAGTAAGTTCTACTTTAAGTCACCAAAGACCTTGTTCCAGATCTTCAGTTTTTTCTTAAGGAGCTTTAATTTTTAGGCCAAAATGTATTGGGGGGGACTGCCTTCAAGTCACTCCTCCCAGTGGTTTGGACAAGATGCAAGGAGAGGTGAGATATCCACGTTTCCTCAAAACCTTAAGGAGATTTTTTTGGGGGATGAAGAGAGGTTTTAAATCAAAAGGCAGCAGCAATGGTCAGAACTCTAAAGACCAAGATGACAAGAGAAAGAGTCTTTGAACATGTTGATCCAATGATGGTTGAGAAAAGCTCAGTCCATTCTAGATGCAATATAAGATGAGTCCTCTCTGTAATTGACCCATGTGAACCTGTTTCCCTTGAATCCAATATCATAAACAAGGTTTTAAAATTCGAACGCAGGAGGCAACTTGGTCCCCCTCGAGTTGAATCAACTTGACCAAGTTACACCTTAGAGCCCAAAATTCCTTAAAACTTTTGTAAAAATGGTAGGAAAACATTAAAAAATAGAAAATGGTGTCCTGTGAATCTAAAATTTTAAGACATGTCTTTTAACTATTAACAATGAATTTAAGTAGCAATAACAGGCCGTATTTTTCTTCCTTTTTTTTCTTTTAGAGTTGAATAAGAAGTACTTCCAATCTTTGAATACTAAGCGCTTCTGATCTTCCAAAATCAGTGCAACCAGAACCTCCCAGAATTTCCCACAACATGAAATGCAATAAGAGGGCAAGAACAGAGCTTTTCACCTTAATCAAAGATGGGCTTGAAGTCAACAATCACAAATCGAGGAACCTAGGATGATGAGAGAATTATCAAGGAGTGCTATAAGTGTTTTCTTTTCCCACTATATTATAAGTGTTTTCCTTTCCTACTATCTCTGGCTGCATAAACAGCAGTAACAAGGTAAGTTTGCCCCTTCACAGGAGTGGAAATTGAAATGGCAGAGCGTTAAATGGTGACTAAGAATTAAGAAAGGTTGGAGGAGGTTTGGCCCAACACCAGATGAGAATGACTCTAGAAACAGAGGGAGGAGGATGGATCAAAGGCTTGGTGATGGCGTAGTGATGCAATCCCTAGGGTTAGGGCTTGCGTAGATGCCGAAGCACGTGTCAAAGACACCTCAAATTATCTCCGCAGAGATTTCTAACACGAGGAAAATCTCTCCAAGGGAAAATCCCAATCTTTATTCAACTCCAAATCTGAGATTGATATCTCTACAATGTAATATAAATAGGCAAAGTAACTTAGTGCCTAAGAAAACCCAATCTAATAATAGCAACTAAACTAGGAAACCAAATAAACTAGAATACTAATCCTAATTACAATGAAATTAGGAAGCTACTACAATATGCTGGGTAGGACCATTGGTGGGTGGGACCATTGGTGGAGTGGTAGCCTGCTCTGCATCACGTAGCCCAGAGGCCACGATGAAGATCTACAACTCCGACGGTGAGATCGAGCCCTAAGACTCAAAATCCTAAGATCACTTAGGGGAAATACCCAAAGGAAAACTCACGAGAACTCTTGAAATCATATTAAGAAAATTAGATTACAATAGGGGTTTACGCTATATATATATATAGAGTAAGAATAATGTTTCTTGCTAACCAAGATTTTCTAAAACAATAAACTACTAATCTTAATCAAAAATAGAATTTAGGAAGTAGTTAAGCAACTTTACTAATTTAGAAAAAAATATCTAAACTAATGATAGGGATCTCAAAATTAGAGATCATGTGGACCCCATCAAGCAGGTCCTGATCTTGGATCTCACTGCATCAACTCTCCCCCTCTTGGAAAAACTCGACTTCGGCCAATTGAAAGGTTGATAACACAGGAGAGAATCCGACCACAAGTTTGAAAAATGTCCACCTGGGTCGAAAATCAAATGCACAAACTTTCGTCTTTTTTTTTATCTGCATTCGCATGACATAACTTGGAAGCTTGATGCGATCTGATCCTCCATATAGAAGTACGTTGGAAGTGTCTTTGCTACTGATGAATGTGTGATCGGACCAGTGGAGGCTTCAAGTGTTGTCTTTGTACCAACAGATCATGATCATTGAATATCCATCGCGGCTCCCCGAAAATGTCAATGTGAGGAACTTTAATAACTTGATCTTCCTGTGAAACTACTGGGACAATCAACTTGATTTCTGATGACCCAAATGAATTTTCTGGAAGTGACCTGACAATTAGATTCAACGGATGTTCAATCTTCTTGCTAACTTGATCAGAGTGTTCAATATATGCCTGTCTTTGCTCTTCTTCAACCTTTTGTGGCTCTTGACTGACATTACTATGATCAATATTGTTTGCACCCACGAAATCTTCGTTGCCATGAACTTGCTCTTCAATGTCATGTTTGATTTGGGAAGTCAGCTCTTTTGGTGCAATCATGACTACTTTTTTTAAGTTTTTGCTCCTTTTGTGGGGCTTCTATTGAAGGTGCAGATGATGGCAAAGATGTTGATGTCATCAGCATGAGTTTACTCCATCTTCCATCCCTGAAAAGGGTGTATGTGTTGGCCTTTGTATCATGATGCACTTTCCGATCAAAAAGCCATGGACGTCCAAAAAGGATATGAGCAATATTCATATGGATCACAGCACACCAAATCTGATCTTCATAGCCGCCAATCTTGAAAGATACCAAACATCTGTGAGTCACGGAAATGACATGACCATTAGACCATGTGACTTGGTATGGCTTAGGAAGCTTCTCAATTGGCAAATTAAGCTTGTCAATAACCTCTTGCGCAACAAAATTTATTACACTACCATTGTCGATAACCACATTAGCAGCTTTGTCAGCAACTATCACCCGCGTGTGAAATTTCTTAGCATGTTTCCATTCGTCTTCCTCTTCTTCATTGGTATTGAGGAGGCAATGAATGACGAGTGGGATTATGTTCTCCTGCAAAAAGTCTTTCCACAATATGAGCTCTTTGTCGACATTGTTGCCTGCGAGACTTTCGAAGCATGCGCTCAACACGGATGGCTTCTAAGTATGCATCTTGACTGGTTTTGCAATAAGTCATATTTTCCAAGATATCTGGTCTCAAGCCTTGGACATAACGAGCTCATGCATCTCATCTTCCTCCAATTCGCATATCTCAGGCAACTCTCGAAAGTGACGGGTGTATTCATCAACCGTCCAATTTTCTTGTATCAAGTTAAGAAATTCCTAAAAATAGAATTCATGTGCAAAATATCAATTGGCATATTTGCACTTATACAGAATTCTTTGAATTTTAATGGGGCTCCCAAAATGTCACATAATGACGCACGTTGTAAAATTCTGCACGTTTCTCTTTTTTCTTTTTTTTTTTGTGGTAACTGGTGGGCCGAGTCGGGTTGGGCCTAGAAGCAAATCAGGCCCAAACTCAGGTGAGGCCCAGACTGCAGAAACTCAGCACGTGTTGCCTGTCTTGGGTCTTGTGCAAGAAGGAAAATAAGATGGTTGAGTTCTAACCTGTTTCGATGTGGAAGGAGAAAAAACAAAGGGGGATGGTTGCCGGAGAGAGAGACGATGGGGAGCTGATGGTGATGTTGCTGGTGGCTAAAGGCGCTGCGATGCTGGAGACGACGATGCTACTAGACGACGATGCTGCCTCTGGTGCACAGTAGTCTGCTGAACTCAGGCTTCCTCTTCTGTCTTCTTTTTCTTCTTTCTTTCTGCCCTCTCTGCTGAGTTCCCTCTACTGTCTTCTATTTCTTCTTTCTTTTTTGTTCTTTCTTTCTTTTTCTTGTTTGCTGCTTTCTGCTTCTCTCGTCTTCTTTTTCTATGTTGTTCTTTTTCTTTTTTTTTCCTTATCTGGGTCTGGGATGGAAGCGAAGGGGAGAGGTTTTGGAAAAGGATTTGGGTTTTTGGTGAGGTGTTCTGTGGACTGGGAAGGAGGGTTCGGGAGATGTGGGTTTTGGGGAAAAAATTGATTTAGGGCTGGGATTTGGAACGAGAGTGGGGTGTTGGGCTAGTTAGGGATTCGGGGAAAAGGGAAAGGGTGGCAATGGGGCTGGGTGGCTGGATGGTGATGTATTGAATGGATGGATGGGTATCGTGGTGGTAGATGAATGGTGGGTGTGATGTGGGTGATGCGGTGGGATTGCAGCAATGGGGTGTTGAATGAAGACAGTGATGGATGGATTTCGAATCGGCGATCGGAACGACAATCCGAGAGTGGATCTTTGCTCTGATACCAATTGATGGCATAGCCCGAAGGCCACGATGAAGATCTACACCTCCGACGGTGAAATCGAGCCCTAAGACTCAAAACCCTAAGATCACTTAGGGGAAATACCCAAAGGAAAACTCACGAGAACTCTTGAAATCTTATTAAGAAAATTAGCATGCTTATTACAATAGGGGTTTACTCTATATATAGAGCAAGAATACTGTTTCTTGCTAACCAAGACTTTCTAAAACCATAAACTACTAACCGTAATCAAAAATAGAATTTAGGAAGTATTTATACTAAGCAACTCTACTAATTTAGAAAATATCTAAACCATAGTTATTGAATTCGGTTCAGTTCGGCCGAAATTACCGATATTATTCGGTTCAGACAAGAAACTGAACCGTACAACTTTTCCAATACATTTTGGCTAAAATCTTGTCACAATTCAGGCAAAATCTCTGGTTATGTACCGAATCAATGAATTTTGGACGAAAGCGTCCGAATTGCCGATATCGGACGAACCCAGTTCTAAAGGCAAAAGGGAAAATATGAAAATCAGATAGGGTATTATCATCTTTAACTTCTCTAAAAGAGAACTTGACTCACTCAAAGAGGCTGAAACTCCTTTACATCCCCTCTCCGTGCAGAGATCGCTGGGCATGGTTGCTTCATACCACGAAATCCATTCTTGCTTTATCGCCGAAGTTCCCCTTGCTTAAGCTTGAGATAGCGTGATCGTGAAGAGTGAAGTCCATGCCCTAGACGATCGCTGAATATCCTTTGCCTGAGTAGGGAACTCAGAGTAGTACTTCTTTGCCCGACTCCTTGTCCTCGTTCTCCCTTCCATTTCTTTTATCCCCCACCCTTTTCTAGAGCCTTCGTCAATTAGAGCTTTTATTTCCAGAGTCTTCACTGTACATTCATCCCACGTGAACATCATGAAGTTCTTCCATGGGGCCCACTAACAAAAAAAAGCCACATGCCCCATTTCTTCTGAAATTTCACAAATTTTGCCAAATATCGTGAGACTCTTGCTTGGATCCACTTTAAAAAATTAAAATAGGGGCCACACACATGATCATCAAATTTTTTTGAATGTTCCAAAAATGAGCCATTTATATCAAAGGATTTTATATGTCAATGGTTTGGCTTTTCATCAATGAACTGGGCCACTTTTATCAGTGGGTTTGATTTTTCATAAGCAGGCCACTAAGTGTCCTCAAAATAATATTTTTGAAACATTATTGTTGTGAGCCACATTGACATGAAAATGAAATATTGAATTACTCATTTAGCACAATGAATTAAATATAAATACTTTATATATTATTTTCAATTTTTAATAAGCTTTTATTTTTTATTATATATATATATATACTTTTCTGAGACAAAATTCCGAATTGAAAAGACGAAATGACAAATTGGCCGGAATATTTCATTTTGGAGCCAAACCGAAATAGGGTCCGAAACGAAATTGACAACTATGATCTAAACTAAAGATAGGGATCTCAAAATTAGAGATCATGTGGACCCCATCAAGCGGGTCCATCAGGGGGCCTACGAGTCCTGATCTTGGATCTCACTGCATCACTTGGAAACCAAGTCTAAGGGAGAGAAAGGAAAGAAATGGGATGTTTCGCCTCCGGAAAAAAAAAATGAGGTCAAGGGAGCAAGACAATACCAAGTGGTGGAGGGATTGGATTGTGGGGGATTTGCAATTCCCCTACAGTTCCATTATAGGATGTCAACCATTGTAGGACGCTGGGGTCTTCAGACCTCCTTTTCTGCCTTGTAACAGGCCTATCGAGTGCAAACACCAATTTCTTCTTGCATCCTTTTTTATTTTGTAACCAATGCAAGTTCATCATTCTCCACTTCCTGCTCTGGAGTAGTCTTAGGTGAGGCCATCTCAGTTATTCCAAAAGCTCCAGGGACTATATTTGCTAAGTTCCAGAATAGAAAAGGGGTTGTGAGTTTTCAAGGGGCAATGAGGTTCAAAGGGGAAGATTATGTGAGATCAACGGGCTTGGTTTAACTCTATTCTGATACTTGGATGAGGGCTGCAAGTTGATCCTGGCTCTCAAAGTTGTATAAGCTGCTATTTATTCCGGAGTGTTCCAACCAGCTGACTAAGAGTTGTTTAAAGGGCTCGCTGGCTGCTTTCTTGAGGAGGTTTTAGCATCCAAAATAAGTTGAGGTTGGGGGTCTACCCTGTCAGCCTTGCCCTGTGAAGTAGGACTTAAGGGGTCATAGAAGGGTAATTTTGCTGCGGATTGGATGCTTGGGAGGGCATATTAGAAGTTGGTGGACGTGGTATGTTAGGTGTAGGTGCTTGAACTGGTGAGAGACTGCATTTTCTTGATGCGTGACTTGTTCCAAGAGATTTTGAACATGAGGCGTTTTCATATTCCACATTGATCAGAACTGAGGATTCACCTTCAACATTCATCCAGCTACTTTTGGGGCCTTGTTTGGACAGATCAAAGTCAATGCAAACTCTAGAATAAATGAGGATTATTTGGGTAGCTGTGACATCATCAAGCTTGATCAGGTTACCAATGAAAATGACCAAGGTATACAAGATGTTCTTTCTCCAACGGTGATAAGAAAAGGCACAAAGCCAGATCCAAATTGGATATGTGGTTGGCTGAGAAAGATTCTCATACCAGGAGGTCAGGGATGAGGTATAGTTCTTTTTATCCAGAATCAAAGAAGAACTACTCAACAGCTTAATTGTGTCTTCTGGAGAGTTACACCTGCAAGGTAGTTTGTTTTGAAACTGATGGAGAGAGGAAATTGTTGCAGGTACAAATGCAAAGCGGGGGGGTGGGGGGAAGGAGCAGAGGCGGAAGAGGAGGGGGTTAGTCCATTTCAAAACAATAAAGCAGTGGATGAGTCTAGTGTGCATGGAATGTGCTTGCAATGACTCTCTCTAGTGTGTTGTTGTCATGTTATATTTAATCTGAGTGTACCTCAAGCTAAAAGCACAATGTACATTTTAGTTGAATAGGATTCCATTCATTTCTACCGTCAGAAGGAGAAGAAGCTTCCTAATACTCCACTAAACGTTTGGGGGCAACACTGAAAACCAAACACACACAAAACTTGGTAATAAACAAAAGCACTTTTGGGCCTTGTCTGTGATGTAGGTTTCTGTAATTATTTCATTTTCTAATGAAATGAGTAGCTAATGGCCTTTTGCAATTCCGAGAGAGAGAAACTTTTCATGCTAAGGATCACTTCTCCACGACTTTGCATTTCCCATACACCCAACCAGGCACAAACCCAAATTGATAATAAATAAATAAATAAAAACCCATGGATATTGAGAGAAAACAACATAACAAGGGAATGACAATCCATAGAAAATTTGATAAACCAAACTATAGACTATACTAAGAGCATAAAAACCAATTTTCATTTCCATAGGAACATCATAGCATACCATAGACTAAAATAGCCAAAACAACTACTCAACTTGCCCGAACTGTGGTTTTATAACAATCATTAGGACATAGCGGCAACTTTTATTATTGTTATCATTATCACAAATACTGCCAATATTTTCAAAACGATGCAATACTATAATGGATTTTCCTGAAAGACAAGATACAAAACCAGCAAATTTTTAATACATTGCAAGAAGGTATTGCCCCTTTTAATATAGTCAGCATTGTTGTATCGGAATAAAACAACAGTTTCCCACATAATCTTTTTAAAAAATAGGGAAAAGGAAAAAAAAAAAACCAACTGTAATCACTGAGAGGTAATTAGTCTGCTCTAGATCAAACCCTTGTATAGTAAAAACTTGGTTAGCAAAAGAGAGGAAATGTCAAAGAGAGTAAAGAAACCATGAAAGGAAAATAATGGAAACACGTGGAAGAGGGCAGAGGAAAAAAAGCTTACAGGCAGATGATCTGAAAAACTAAAGGAGAATCTTGGATACACACATAAAGGTAGAAGACGAGAACTGTGTGTGTGTGTGAGAGAGAGAGAGAGAGAGAGAGAGAGAGAGAGAGAGAGAGAGAGAGAGAGATTCAAATGATTACCCCTCTTAGAGAACTTGAAAGTGGCAAATTATGATTTTGAGAAATTTAATCTATTGGTAAATAGAATTAATATTAATCGGCCCTAGTTATCAGAAGGAAACAAGCCAGACTTCAGCTGTTTTCTATTATAATAAATTTCTACATGTTACATAACTTTTACTAAAAAATATGAGCTCACATGGGTTACACCTTAACATTTCAGACAATTGGAATGCCATGTCTCTTGCCTCAACACTTCAGAACATCAAACAAGACATGGCATATAAACTTAATTCATGGCCACTGATAAGAAATAACTCCGGGATAAAAATCTCTGTAGTTAACTCAATATAGAGGTTCACTGATACAATCCTTTAGGGCTCATTTATAATTACTATGCAGGAGTGGAATATCAACCATAGTTGAGAATTCTGTTTCAGACCCATTTCAATTTGGCCACCAAACTGAAAATTTTCAGCCGATTCAGGATTTCCGTCAAAAAATTTTGAGTTACATTTGGGGAAAATATTAAAAAAATAATTATACGTCCATAAAAATTACAAAATAATTTTTAAATTTTTAAAATAATATATATTATTTTATTTCAATTTTGGGCCAAAATAGACTGAAAATTGGACGAAGTTTCTTGAGGGGTGTTTTTCGTTTCAGTTTAATGGCAGAAACAAGAAATCTCGGGAATTTCATCCGAAACGAAATTCAGAAAATTCAAAACTTTGATATCAAACACACACCCAACGAAATTCAGAACTATGATACCCCCCCGCCCCCCACCCCCCCGCCCCCCCCAAAAAAAAAAAAAACCCCAAACCCCCCACAAAACTAGTTGTCGATTTCCTCTCTATTGTGGAATTTTCAGCACAGAAAGGCACATCTTCCATGCAGAAGAACCATATGGGTATTTACCACTTTCAAAAATTACTGAACATGATCTAAAACAGCCTAATTTGCATGGAATTGAACTCCTAGGAATTCATGGTAAATTGGGTTCCAACAAACGAATATCAAAGAGGTGAGTGAGGTCAAAAACACAAGGTGGAGATGCAGATGGGACCCCAACTTACCTTTGATTTCATTTACTAGATTCATGACCAAGTATTCAATTCCCATCACCCCTTAATTCATTTTCCATCAAAGGCAATATTACCCCATGGGCCATTTACGAATCTTCACCTTCGTTTTCAATTTCAACCACATCTAAAAGTACATTTCCTACAATTCCTAGGAATTATCAATTCCACACAAATAAACCCTGAATTAATCTGAGAATTTTACACAGCATCATAACATGCTTTCAATCCAACACAGTGTTCATGAAATTAGTAATGGATCTGGAGATGAAGTTTAAAAGAAGAGATTTTTATCATCACCTTTGAAGCAGAAGCACTGAGAAAGAGAAGAAGCCCTAGATTTGGGGATCGACGAGACGAGAGGCGAGAAATGGAGGAGACTCGGAGACACTTGTAAAGTGTGGGAACGGAAATGGGCCTGGAGGTGATTGGAATTGCGGTAATGCCACTATGTTGCAAGAAAATTAGTCCCTTCCCTTCTTGTTTGTATGACACTTTTTCCATGGAAAAGTCGACCATTTTCCGGGAAAAATCTATTTTCCAGCGTTTGATGTGGAACAATTTCGTTAAAATGTTTTTCTGTCTCATCAGTATTTTTCTTGATAATTGTGAAAATGGATTTCCCATGGGGATATGGGAAATGGATTTTATAAAAAAAAAAATTCCTCCCTCTTTTCCTCACTCTTATCCATTTCAATCCAAAAATCTTATAACTCTTTCATTTTTCATTTCTTTATATAAATTATTATTCAAAAAATTATATCACCAAATAAGAAATTTTGATTGTCTATAAGGAATCAACGGCTACACCGAACAACATCTGCACCAATTCAATGAGAAAACTCTTTTTGCACCAAACATGAATTTCCAAATTCTACAGAAATCCTTTTACGAGGTTTTCATTTCTAGGAAATTTGCTGACGTGGCAATTTCTTTTTTCCACAGAAAGGGTGTGTACACAAACGTGCCCTTAGTTCTTCCGATATAGATTCCCTGTTTGGTGCACTACTGGCTAAAATTTCCTATTTGGTGCAGTGGCCACTTAAAGGTTTTTTTTTTTTTTAAATCCTCTAAAAATTAAGTGGGGTTCAATTGTTCAAATCATGAATAAACTAAAAATAAAAGGATTTAAAGAAGAAGAAAAAAAAACTCTCTCGCAATGTTTATTTATCTCCAAAATGTCGCTTGGTTGCGGGGTAAAAAACAGGACTAGAGAAGGACTAAAAAGCCTAATGGTGTTGGTGTGGAAATTTTACTTTCCCTCCCCCTGCGTATTTAAAGAAGAATGAAGTAAAAAAGTCATATCATAATATACATTTAATCTTTTCTACTGTTGATCATTGTGGTATTTTTTATAGAACTGTTTTTTGTGGCCAACGTTGACACTTTGATCCTGTTCGAAGCAGCATCAGTGGGATTGTACTTTACTATCTAATTGGGAGTCTCATATCAAAGACATCATTATTTAAAGGGATTCCTTGATCTTTATTGAAGTTCTTTAAACATCCAAATTCACTTTTGCTCCTGAAGAACAAATTAAGATGTTGATTCTTTAGAAAAATCGGCAACACCTACTCTCATGGGACCGTCTGAAAACTTTAGTATAATTTACAATAGTTTGTATGGTAAAATTATAAAAAAGAAGCACTTATTTCATAAGGTAATTGGGGCCCACACCAACATTTTAAAAATTATGAGGGAGAATTTGCCATTTGCATCATTTTAAAAAGTATACAAGGTCATTTTAGTCCATAATACTTATAAACTCTGCATTGTCCACCTTCTTCCTCTTTAGTTAAAGGGGTAGCTCAGTTGGCGTAGGACTACGGTTTACACCCGGAGGTTGTGGGTTCGAAACTACTCTACCACACTGGGGCCACAGGGAAATTTTACCCGGCTTTCTCTCCTGGGCCCGTAGGGATTATTCTGGCCCAAAGGGCTAGGAACCCTACGTTATCAAAAAAAAAAAAAAAAAAAGTAAGTTAAAAACAACTTTAAAAAAAAAAAAAAAACATCGTTGCTTATTATTTTTCAAAGGCTAAAGCTCTAACTTGAAAATAAGCTACATAGATAGTAAGTACAATTAGAAGTTTACCAAACGATTTAATATATAAATACTCTCTGTATAATAAAATAAGATCTTGATTTTAGAGTTTTCAAATGCCTCCTATTTTCTGCATATTTTTAGAGTTGGCATGTTTGTAAATAAGGTTAAAATAAATGACAAATTAATAGAAAATAAAATGGTTAGATAAAGGTTAAGTATACAATTCAGTAAAGTAAAAAATGATTTTTTTTTCAATGAGGCAAAGCTATGTTAAGTGAGATGAGAGGTCAACAAGTGGTGAATTTAACATTTTGCTTGTATTTTATGAGGTAAGTGTTTTTTGAGGGGCTAGTAAAGTAATTGCAACAAATCAAACATGGTAAATTTTTGAGGGGCTAGAACATAACTTCTAGGTCAAAAGCCGACCGGAATCATAATATCTCCTCCGAAGTTAGTATGGGTTGGGCGAGGCTAATCTAGTTCATGGCCCAGTTTGCTATAGGCTAGACTTGAATATATAATCTGGGCCCATTTAGTATTGGGGTGTCTTGGATTAAATAACAAATACCCCAAAGCCCAATCCTTCCCAACCCAAATAACGAGTGCTCATAACTTAGTGATAATTTGTCCAAATAATTATTAGAAAGCCCACACAAGTAAAATAACAAAGCCCAATTCAGCTCAGGCCAATTGACTAAATGGATGGGCCTCAGCCTGATATTCTAGACCTGAATCGAGCTTGCCCCAGACATGGCTTGTGTTTCTAAAGTCAAACTTAGTCTGAATATTAGGGATGTAAATGGGTCCCGCCTCTCCGATTAGCCGGAGGTTCTGACTTGTTAAAAATTAGATTTGGGTCCTTATTTTGGCCCAGTGCCTAAACGGGTTTGGGTCGAATTCCACCTTGATTCCAATCCGTGAACCCGAAATCTGACCTATTATCTTAGTCTTCAAAAATCTATCTATCTATCTATCTATATCTACTCTTATAAAAGAGAGAAAGATGATGTACTTTTTTCACTACACACATGGCCAATAAAATGTAAGTTGTGGGACCCACCCCTATATATATTTATTATGTATGTGTATTTTATATATGGATAAAGATGGGGACATATGGCGATTTCTCAATTTCTACTCTTATAAAATGTCTAAAAAAAAGAGAAATATTATATACTTTTTTCACTACACACATGCCCAATAAAATGCAAGTTGTGGGGCCCACCTTATATATATTTATTATGTATATGTATTTTATATATGGATAAAGATGGGACATAATGGGAATTTTTCAATTTATCTAAAATAGACTTTGGGTCAGGCTTGGATTTAGAGGGGTTTTAAGGATCTGGATCAAGATGATCTAGAAAACTAAAGTTTATGAATTAAAAATATCTACCCAACAGTACCATAATCTCAAAAATCTAAAATTACAAAAAAAAACCCTAAATTCTCTAGAAAATTGCTAACTACCCCCCTACTATATCCAAATGAACTCGGATACAGACCAAACTTGGCACACAAGATCCTAATAAATTTTTTAATCTCTTATATTGAGTAGATACTGATATTTTAAACGTAATAAAATTTCGTTTTAATACATTCCAATAAATCGAGTAATTTTTCTCAATTTTTTTTTTTTAAGGTGGTGAAGAAAAGAAAAGGAAAATGTAGATAAGATTGGAATCTATCTCAAATTAATATCTCAAATGTTGTTTTTTTCCCTCTTCTTTTTTCGATTTTCTTTTAGCATTCTTCTTATTCAGAAACTACAAGATTTTCAATGTAGGAAATTTTGTGGATATGAGGCTTTTCCTCTTTGAATAATGGTGTTAAGAAGAACATGATATTTTAACAGATTCTTCATTGACTCTTAGCTTCTTTGAAATAGCGGGAGTTTTCATACATGTAAGTGAGTACTGTCTACTGAAATTATATTTATTTTTTTTGTCTTCTTTTTCAATTTTTTTTTAATGTTGCAATAGAATCTTCATTCTAAGAAAAATGGATGCAACCAGAGTTAAGAAAATGATGATGAAGAGTTGATTTTTTCTTTCTCATTCCTATTTGGGCCAAAGTTAGGCCCGTTGATAGCCTTCGTACTCTGATAGTTTTAATTATATGTCTGTTTTATTTCTTGAATTTTAACTGCAGGTTTCCAAATTGTGTGTGTTTCGTGTTTCCTTATGGTAGAAGTTTGTATTTAGTTCTCACTCTATGTTTGGAATATGAATTTGTACATAACATTTAAAATGTAAAATTGATACTATTTTGTTATGTGAAATAGGAAAATGAAAAACTCAAACAGAAAGTGTCTTGGTTGAAAAAAGCAAAGTAGACAATAACTAAAATGATGATGCTATGAGGCATATAAAAGCTTTATATTATCTGTCAGAATTTGTTTTCCTTCTCCATAGAGTCGAAGGGGAAGGTCTTTTTTTTTAAAGTAGTACAGGTGCAAATATTTAGAAGGTCAAAAACTTAATCCATATTTGTATAAGAATTTGACATTTTATTTTGTTTCTTTTTCCTGTTTTATTTTATGTTAGTTAAATTTTTACGTTCTAGATCAATGCATCTCTCTCTCTCTCTCTACCTAAAACAATGCTAATTGTGCAAATAGTTTATATTTATTTATTTATTTTTATTTTTATTTTTTGATGGAACTAAAAGATACTTGAGGGGTATTTGTATTTGAAATTTGAGAGTTAAGAACATCAGAGGGCTCCGGGAGGTTTCCAGAATATATGAGATTATTTTATTTGTACTGATGTAACCCTTTGTTATTATTTTTTAAATATTAACCATTTAATCTTTTGTACACTAACCTTAAATATTTGTAATTTGATGTTCCTTTAGCTGTAAATTATTTATTATGGCCTTTGAAAATGGCATAGGGACCTCCAAAACTTACAAGCACATCCCATATATTCAGGTACTTCGTTTGTATTATTACTTTATGTTTAGTGTTTTTTTCTTTTTCTTTTTTAGAAAAAAAATAGCAACTAACAAAATATCATAAATAAGAAAGTGAAATGTACAAACTTAAACTCATTTTATGTCCGCCCTATTTTTTTCTCTCTTTTAATGAAAGTTACCATTAAAAAAAATATTATTTTCTCTTTTGCTTCATGTGTTTGTATTTTATTTAGTTAGAATAATTGAGTTTTCAATCTGACATAATAGTTGTATTGATCTTGATTTATACTTCTGTTGGAAGAGTAATCACAAGTTGGATAATGTGATAACTACTACTAAATATTGGTTCTCTTATGATATTAGTGATTGCTAAAGATAATTCCATAAATGCAATTTAGTAGTAGGTCTTATAAATTGTTATCGTAAAATTGTTGTTGTTCAGTACAATTTTTAGTTTCTTAATATACAACTTTTGTGAAATTTTTTTATTATAAAAAGGCATTTCAAGGGCATGAATATATTTATTTATTATTGCTCTTACTCATGAGGCTTAAATTGAAAAACTTTGATAATTTTCTAACACATTTATTTCTTTTATCATTGCAAGCTGCTTCTTCTTCTTTTTGTTCTTGTTCTTCTTTTTATATATTTCAATGAAACGTCGTGCCTTTCCTTTAAGGGAAAACGAGAATCTCATAGAAATTACTTGTTATGCTAACGTTACTACTAACTTCAGATTCAATTAATGAAGTCGTCGTTTTAAGTGTAAACAACTAAACTAAGTATTTGACGCTACGCTGCAACAAATTCAGTTTGTCTTTGTTCGTTTCGAATTTTTCTTACTTTGATTAGCACTCATATCCTCTATACAGAACAAAGTAGAAGAGTTGATCTAGAATACCTGGGTTACATTTTTATGTATTTCTTAAGAGGAAGGTCCAATTCTTTTGGCAAATTTGTATTAATTTGTAGTTTTTTAATTGTTGGTATTTTTTTCCCTATGGATATCTCTATTTGTGAGCTTCCATTTAACTAAACTTTTATAATTATTATGTATTATCCTTTTCTTACAGGATATAAAATATAACATTTTGTATCAAACAAAAGAAGATGCTGACTCTTGAAGAGGTATTGCCTCTTTTTACTTGATAGTGGTCCGTCTTATAAAATTTAACAAAGCACATGTTAAATACTAATATTGATCAACAATTGCTCTGCAAATCTTATCCATCACAGTTCATATCATAGTTCCACCATTGTTGATCCTTGTCGCTTGAAGACAAGCCGAATTACTTCATTATTCTTGACGGTTGGTGTGAGATGTTATTATTCTTTGTAAGTTAAGATTAAAACCATCATCTCAGTTTTGTTATTCTAATGTTCTTAGGTAAGATATAATTTTTTTTCCTTAATAGAATCTGATTTTATAGTGAATATATAATGTTTATGGTATTTGATTAGAACAGTAAGCTCATCTGATTCTTAGTTTTTATTTTTATTTTTTTATAAAAATGCAGGTTATCGATTTGAATATGCTTTCGAATGGACTCCAGTTTTAGCAGGTTAAGTCTACCAGGAGACTGATAAGTTGACCTGACAGGTTAAATAAAGCAAATTGAAATTTTTTTGTACACATTCATAATAAAACATCTAAAAATATGTGATTTATATATTCAAAAAGTTATATAAATTCCATATCTATTGTCTTTTGAGATCTCATTTTTCTCACTATATCATTATTTTATTGTTTTCAAATGAATAGAAAAAAAGTAACGTCGGCAGTATTTAAACATTGCATGGGCCTTACAATTTATAATCACTCATTTCCTGTTGAAATTTTATTTTTAAAATATATTGAATCTTCTACTGAATTTTTATTTTTATTATTTCTTTTTTTATAAATTTTCCTAGTAAAACTATGTTCTCGGCGTACGTGCAATGTCTCCACTGGTCTCTTCTTAAAATGAGTAGACTTTATAGCCGGACCATATGCATAACCAGTTCCAATTAATCAACGTTTACAGCCATAAGTCGCCCCCCGGGCAAGGCCAGAAGGTCGGCAACGCCAATAATGCAGGTATGTCTTGCAGAGGCATCATGTTGATGCAGTGATATTTTTAGCACAAACCCAACACCACTGTTGTTACACATGTATGTATTTCTTCTTCCCCATACAAGAAGAAAACCAAACCAAAATATCTACAAGATGGCAGTCCAGACCCAAAACCTCCTCTTCTTAGAAGAATGGCTGAGAAACAAGCCACCCCCCTCTCCTTCCTCACCACCCACCTCAGCCAAAACCATTCTTCAGGCATGGTCTGACCTCAGAGACTGCCTGCAGACCCGAACCTTCAAACCGCAACACCTCTCTTCCCTCCTCACCCTCAGAAACTCCCAACAATCCCTCTATGTTGCAGACCCTCAGGCCAAGCTCCTTCTCTCCCTTCTCTCCAACCCCAACATCTCTCTTCCTCAATCCTCCCTCCCTCTCCTTCTCAGGCTCCTTTACATTTGGGTCAGGAAATCCTCCAAACCCTCTTCAGCTCTTCTTGACTCCTCTGTTCCCATCATCTCAGGGATTCTCTCCATTTGTTCTGATGCTCTTGATTGCTTCTTGGTCTCTGAAGCAATTCTTCTTCTGGGTGCTCTTTCTATGGCCCCCATCTTGTCAGAAAGCTCCAAAAGGGTCTGTTTGGATCTGCTCTGTAAGCTGTTGGATGAGGAATTGCGTGGGGCGATCAGGTTATGCTGTGATGTTGTTCCAGAGGTCCTTGCTGGAATTGGGTATGCTCTTGTTCGATGCGAAAGCACTTATTTTCGTAGAATTTTTAGTTATTTGATGGGTATTTGGAGATACGGTCCATGTGCTTGTGTCCCTCATGGGGTCATGATTTTGCAGCTGATGGAATGGTTGGTTTTTGGGTTTATTAGTTCAAGGTTTTTGGAGAGAATTGAGTTCATTTGCAGGGAGATTTCAGAGTTTCGCAATGGAAATTTTATTCGATTTGCAGTTGTCATGGTTGCTGCAGGTGTATTGCGGGCTTTCAATCGGACAGCACCTAGTGGCAGTGTCAAAATCAGTTTTCAGCTGAGAAAATTAGTGGAAGATTCTATTGATGCTGTTGCTGGAGAATTGGTTTCTAAAGTGGGGGATTTCAGTAGTTTGAGTGGTGATTTTGAACACCGCCTTCTTCTACAATGTATTTCTTTGGGGTTGGCTAGAAGTGGTCTTGTTTCCTTTAGCGCTCCAGCACTTTTATGTCTCACATCTGCATTGTTGATTGAAATCTTTCCTTTACAGTCTTTCTATCAAAGAATCATTGAAAATCAAGATGGGAGTTCTGCAATTCTTGCGGTGGATGAGGTTAAAGCACATTTGGATAGTGTTCTTTTTAAGGAAGTGGGTGCTGTAACAGGTGCTTTTTGTAACCAGTATGATATGGCAGATGAACAGAACAAGCTGGTGGTGGAGAATTATGTATGGAATTATTGCTTGGAGAACTACTCAAATCATCGGTTGGCTGCATTGTTACTTCGAAGTAGTCAGAAAGAATTGCTTCTAGAGCTGGAGAAGATTGCCGAAGCTGCATTTCTTATGGTGGTTCTTTTTGCATCTTCTGTGGCTAAGCACAAGGTGTCTTCTAAATTCTCTCGCGAAAGTCAATTAGAGGCTTCGGTTAATATCTTGGTTGCATTCTCCTGTGTGGAGTATCTGCGACGTGTCCGGTTGCCAGAGTATTCGGATACAATCCGCCGTGTTGTATTAAGTGTTAAGGAAAGTGATTTAGCTTGTATATCTTTTGTTGAGTCCATGCCTCCTTATTGTGACTTGAAGAACCATCAAGGTATGATCAATTCTGTCATATTTCCTTGTTAGGGGTGCTTTCGTGTACCCAAATCAGTTTGAATTAGATATTTTGGCAGGACAGATGGTCACCTGTTCTTCTGAGTTTGGGGTGCTGTGTGAATTGTGAATCACATTTGGAGTGATGCCAACTCTTTACTTCTTCCCTGCATCAATATTTGCTGATACTGTGATTTGAGACAGATAAAGTAGAAATAATGATCCTGCCTAGTATGGTTTCTGATCCCCCTACTCATTTCTTGTCCCAAATGCGTAATGGAATGAGCGCCCATCTGTCCCATCAATAATATGATGCTGCTGCCAATGTGGGTCATATTTTTTTTTATAACAATGTGGGTCATATTCAAACAGGTTTGTTTTGTTTCCATGGTTTTCATTAACAGTTATTCTCCTTTTCATTTGAAGGGTCAAGGGGAATAATTCATTATGCTTGGTATGAAGATGAGGTGCAGACTGCCCGCATTTTATTTTACCTCCGTGTAATTCCAACTTGCATTGAGCGTATTCCTCATCATGTATTCAGCAAAACAATAGCTCCAGTCATGTTCTTGTATCCTTCATTAAAACTTTCTTCAGATTTTGAATAGTTTATTATTCTTATGGTTGCTGGTTCATGGTTTTTAATTAGGAAAAAAAAAGGGTAATTGCTGCATAGTTTTCCTTATACAGTTTCAATCAGATATATTCGACATCTCTCAGGGAAAGTAGCTGGGGCTTCACATTCTGTTTTTGTGGCTTTTATATCTTCTAGAAAGGATAATCAGGATGATAGAGTCCTGTTAAAGGAGCAACTAGTTTTCTACTACATGCAAAGAGCTCTGGAGGTATTTAACGCTACTGCTACTTCTACTGCACATTTTTAGAAGATGTTGAGAAAAAAAATTGTGTACTTGAAAATTTTCCTTTCTTTTTCCTTTTTAAATTTGATATTGAACTGTAGGCCTATCCTGGGATTACCCCATTTGAAGGAATTGCTTCTGGAGTTGCGGCTGTGGTTCGGAACCTTCCAGCTGGAAGTCCAGCAATATTCTACTGCATCCATAGCCTTGTTGAAAAAGCCACTCTTCTCTGCAGTGAATCAGTGACTCGAGAACACAATATATGGAAGAATTGGCAAGGAAACTCTGAGCCCTCCAAGAAAATGCTAGAGTTTCTTTTACGTCTCGTTGCCCTTGTAGACATACAGGTAAGTTGACCATTAGTTGTGTAATAACTTGTGTAGATTTCTTTTCCTTTTTTATTTGAAATGTGCTTATTTTCTCTTAGACTTTTTAAATGCTTTTTCTTTCTTTGTTTTTCTTCTATAGAGATATGTGGGTTTGGATTTGCTATCAAGAGGGATACCATGTTAAGTTGTTGAGAGGGGTTAGTTATCCTGTGTGGTTGATAAAGTGATGCATGACCTTTTCCCTAAAAAATTATCTTTACCTATTAATTTCCTTTGCCCCTTCCTCCGCTTCTTTTCTACCCTTACTTGTCTTCAAATTTATTTTTCTCTCTCAAAATCGAATTGCTAACAGAGCGTGGAAGTGGTCTAGGCTTGGTAGGGTAACCACAAAAATTCATTAGCTGATATCCAAAGATGTTGCATTGGATCTACCTGAAAAAAATCACAAAAATTGCAGTTCCATGTTTTTGGCTGTGGCGATCAATAGATGGGCTTGTGATCTGATTCTTTGCTCCTTGAGGCTTGGATTTAGTATTTCGGTATTTCCCATCCAAGGAATCAAGAGTTGGAAACAGCCCATGAAAGTTTGAAGACACTACAAGCATTTATCACCTATGATACTGCTGCCCAGATCATTCTAACAGTACTCTTGAATTCAGCTGAATATACTAATATTTAGTCATTCATTTAATTAACAGTTTGGCTATGTAGGTTGATGGCCTGCCAAGGGGATGAGGTAGGCCAGAGAGGACATAGATGGAGGTAGTAAAAATAGATCTTAAGACATGCCACTTATATGGGATTTTGGCTCAGGATAGATCGGCATGGAGAAACAGAGTCGTGACAAGGCTTTCATGATGATTTATTTATTTATTTTTGCGACTGTTTGGTGTTTAAGTTGGAGATCCAGCTACTGTTTAGAGTTGGTTTTTTATCTATCTCATGGTCTTGGGCTAAGTTTGAGAACCAATTGGTTGCAATTTTTTCAATGATCATTGCCTTATGATTAGGTCCAGTTTCTGTTTTTTGGGTTTTTTTTTTAAAGACATACATGATACAACAGTTGTGAAGGTGTTCACAGTGGCACCATAACCAAAGATCAACATTAGTAAGTGTTTTTTTTTTGGTTGGATCTGTAAAAGACAGTTGGATAACTGTAAATAATTGTTGTTTGGGCTCTTAGTTTGATGTGTGGTGTTGTGCGAGGACAGTCAGCAACTTCCATCAAATTTGTTTTGGTCAAGTTTTAGGTGGTGTGATCTCTATTAGGACGTCTAATCAGAGAGACTTACAATATGGACTCCCTTGGTGATTTGAATCTATGCTTTCAGGATGAGATAGATGAGCTTTGCCATCATCCTGTGGCCCTTGAAGGATATCACTAGTGGTATGTTTCAACCTACTGCAGTCCATTTTGGCACAGCAGTTCTTTCTAAGTTAGTGACCTTGTCTATTAAAAGTCATCATGTATTTTTTCTTGTTCTATCTTTCATGATTTGGTGACAGGACAGAAAATTGGCGGTGGATGTGAGAGAGGTGACTTTCATTTGTTCAATCTAGATAACAATGTACATTCTGCGTCTTGGTTGCAAATAAAGCTGTTAATTCAAAAGAAAGTTTGAGGAAGGATTCTTTTTAAAAAACTGACTTGGAAAAGGCCTACTCTCAAAAACTGGGAATTTTTTTTTTTGTTGTATATGGTACATCAAGTGGGTTTTGCGCCCATATGGAGGATAGGGATTAAAGATTGAATTCCCACAACTTTGTTTTTTGTGTTTATTAATGGATTATGTTCACGTCTATTTAGCAGTACAAGATATTTGAGGCAAGGAGATGCCGTGTCTCATTTTCTTATTATTGCGGAAGAACGTTTGGAGGGCTTTTTAGAAAGAGCTTATGGGCCCAACTTGGTGCATGGTTTCAGGATAGAAGGCAATTTGGAAATTACTTATCTACAATGTGCAGATGACACACAACTGTTTTGTGAAGCATCGCTAGTGAAGATGGAGAATATTAATGATATCTGTAGCTGTTTAGATTTTGCTTCGGGCCTAGGAATTAGTACTGACAAGAGTACTTTTTTGGGGACTAGCTCTTCGTTAGAAAAGATCAAAGAGTTGGTTCATATGTTTAGATGCAAAACTGGAATTCTACCAATCATATATCTAGATTTTACCATTAGGCAATGTGAGATTCAGTGGTAAAGAAAGTAGAGAAAATTGGTTAGTTGGAAGAGGAGATACCTGTTATCATGGGGCCTCATCACATTAAGGGTTAACCTTCCATTGTACTACTTATCTTTGTTTTAGGTTCCAATGTCTGTAGCTAACTAGATGAAGAGACTTCAGAGGGAAATTTTGTGGGAAGGAAACATATAGAAAAGAGGAATACTTAATGGTGAACTGGGAGGAGTATTCTAAATCCAAAGGAGAAGGCACTCTTCTTGTTGGAAGGATTATGAAAAAGAATTGGGATATGAGTGAAGTGAGGGAATCAAAGTTTGCGTGTGCGCGCGCTCGTGTGGGGGGTGTGGGCGGGTGTGGGTGGGTGTGTTTATACCTCTGGTCAATACACACAAACACACCCTACCCAAGTCCCTAACCAATCTTGAGTATTTTTCTGCACATGTATGGTGGGATTTAAGTTATTTGCATCTTTGTTTCCCAGATTGTACAGAGTTTCATCATGTAACGGGTTTTTCATTACCCGATGCTGTCACATTTTTGGTGGGAAAGTGGTTTGGGGCTTGGTGCTGACAGTTCCATGATATCTACAGAGAAACAAAATACAAAACAAGATTGAATGGAATTGGTTGTCCTACCTTCAGGATCGACCATTGTATTTATACATCAGAGATGCCCAATTTGGGCTACAATTACAATCTATCAAATCTCCTATTTTAGTATGTAGTGCCGTACAAGTTTGACTAATATCAATCAATCAAATCTCCTATTTTAGTATGTAGTGTTGTACAAGTTTGACTAGTCTACAATAAGACGGGCTTTGCAGATGTGTCATGGGTCGTGGGCTTTATAGGTCGTTGACACCCCCCCTCAAATTGATGATGGAGAATCGACAAGCATCAATTTGCTCACTAGGAATTGATGGCGTGGTCATGGCAGTCCTTTCATGAGTATGTCCACAATTTGTAGACTTGAAGAGATGTGAGGAAGGCTGATTGTGTCACGAACAAATTCATCACGAATGAAATGGCAGTCCCTCAATGTGTTTAGTCCGTTCATGGAAAACGGGATTTTCAGTAATACGAATGGCACTTGTATTGTCAGCATTTAGAGGTGTTGGAGTAGTCTGAGGAAACCCAAGTTCTGAAAGTAAGCCCCGGAGCATGCAGTAGACATTGCTCGATATTCCTCTTCAGTAGTAGATTTGGATACTGTCCTGTTTTTTACATTTGCATGAAATTAAAGAGTCGCCTAAATACATGCTCCAGCCTGTTCAGAAGGTATTTGGCTGAGTATGAGTCGGTTGATTGTGATTCATTGTTGTCTATTCTTAATGATGTCTTTATTTGCAGGGAAAGTCAGGATTAGAGAATTTGGCATGGATTTTGTGGGATACTTATCAATGAAATCCATGTTTTTGAAGTTGGCCTCGGATTCTCATTGATTTTCTTATGCTCAGGCTTGGTGTAGATTAGTGCAGGCCTGCCTCCAAGAGCTTTTTTGCTAGTGTGCTTTGGCAGGAAAGGTGCTAACGATGGGTGTTTGCAGCAGGAGAGGCATTGCTCTAGAGAACACTATATTTGTCACTTTTCAAAATTGAAGAAGAATGGATTAGTAACCTTTTTTTGATATGTGGATTCTTAAGATATATGGAGTGAAGTTTGGTTAATCATTTTGCACTTTGGTGGGTGGGAGTGGGTTGGAGGATTTCATTATTCCATGGGGAGGAGTGTCTTTTTTTGAAGAAGCCAAATCTTGTGGATTATGGTGCATGGGGCAATAATATGGTTGGTATGGAAAGAGAGAAATAGGAGGATACTTGAGGGTAAAGAATTGCAAGAGGACGAAGATGTGGATTTGATTCATGCAAGAATGGTGCACTGGCTTCAAGAAAAAAGGAATTTTAGGATTTTTAAGAGAAACTGTGATGTAGAATTGGGAGGAAGCCAAGGTGGTTGGGTGAAAGACGAGAAGAAGCTCAGTCCGATGTGCTTCCAAATTCCGGTTGGGTGAAATTTAATGTCGACGGGGAAACCGAAGGAAAATCAGGGTCTGCCGGCATTGGTGGGGTTCTTAGAAGATATAAGAGGAGAAGTTCTTTGTTCCTTTTTGGGTCCAGTGGGTATGAAGGAATCTAATGTGACAAACATGGGGTAGGGAGGTGCTAAAATGTTCCAAGGATTGCCTTTCGGGCAGATTCATCATTGATATCCACTTGAAAAATACAATCAAGTGGCTACTCAAGAAGGGGGGCTGTTCCATGGAGATTGACTTTCATTTTTAGGAAGATTTGGTTACTTTGAGAAGAAATCACATTTGAATTCAGTATATTGTAAGGGAGGGCAATGGGAGCGGATCAGTAGGTCAAATAAAGAATTGAAAGATCAATGAAATTTTGGGATAAATTGATGCTATTCAGGTTCATTGTTGTGGAAGTGTTTTTTCATCACAGGATATTCCCCTTATTCTGTTATGAAAATGACACCTTTTAGCTTTTCGTATAATATTTTATTTTTAATATTATCCTTTTGATTGCTGAATAAAAAATATCGTCAAAATCATCTCTCCATGAGCCACCATCAACATATACAATGTGTGCCAGCCGATTCATTATCAAGCCCATAGTTCAAAATAGCTATGAAGCGGCCATATTATC
This sequence comes from Cinnamomum chago, assembly GCA_038049695.1. Classification (NCBI taxonomy): domain Eukaryota; kingdom Viridiplantae; phylum Streptophyta; class Magnoliopsida; order Laurales; family Lauraceae; genus Cinnamomum; species Cinnamomum chago. The sequence continues at coordinate 27,568,689 of CP142457.1, forward strand.
GGCTGTAGCGGTTGAGGCTACTATGTTATTTTGAAAACAGCGGTGCTACAGTCTAAAACATAATAGAACCAAGCAATTTTAATTTATAACACTGTTTTTTTCTATTTCTCCTCCTCAATAGCATTTTTTATGGTTGTCTTTACCCTTATATGACTTCAAATTAATTAAAAAAACACAAGATTAGTTGCTACACAAGATTCAAAATTCGTTTAACACTTAAAATTTTCACACTTATATGCTATGTATCGCCGCAACCGCTACACGTCGCCTGCGACATAGCATTTTGGCCACTGCCCGCTTTGCCCACCGCAACCGCTATTTTTATCCTTGATCAAGCCACATCAAAAGCCATCACTTTCATACAAAGTGGGGCCCAACTCGTCAGCAATTGGACATCCAACTCTATAGAATTCTTGCATCAGTTGTCACCTTCCTCTTTTTTTCCTTTTCTTTTTTTTTTCTTTTTTTTTTCTAATGAGTTGTCGCATGAATTGTTTAACTTCATGTTGGCTTAGCATCTAAGCAAAGCTTATAGAGAGTCTAGGTTTGTGTTAGGATTAAGTGTAGTTAGGGTTTTATTCTCTTTAAATATGGCTACTTATATGGATGTAATATATATCATTTGGTAAGTATTCTCTTTGTGCATGTTTGCCTTGCAGCAGGTATCCAACTTTAAAAAACTCAGGTCTTGCAGAAGTTTCAAGAATCTAAAATCTTGTTCCAGTGTTTATGAAGTCGAACATGGTTAAGTCTCTTAAGCCATTTTTTTTTTAGTGGTATGACTTGGATTAGCATTCAAACCCAGCCTTAAATTAAAAATAAAACCTGAGTCACGGGTAAGCAGGTAGACATAATAGGGAATATGAGTATTTCTTTGGTTAAAAAAAAAATCCAATGGTACTTTTAAGGCTATTGTGAAGAATTGAAGACTAGGCCATTTCTTAAAATAAAATGAAGACTAAGAGAGCTAAGTTCCTAAGCATGATGGGTTGGGAGTTGGGACTGGTGCCCAATTTGGTAGCACTAGTGCAATTCTTAAACAATATGAATCAACTGGTACATGTTCATGATTTCCGCTTCTTGTTTCATTTTAAAATGTTCATGATGCCTGAGATGTTTATTTGAATGCTTATTTTGTCTCTCCAAGTTTTCATGTTTTCCATTAACTTACCTCTTCCCAAAACAAATAAAAAAAAACAAAAAAAAGTTTTCCACTAACTGCTTGTATTTTTATTTGTTGTTCTGGAAAATGCTCACACACTCACCTAGGTCCCTCACCATCAGTGCTCCAGCCAGGATTCCTGGTTGTTTGTATGGAAGGGAGGTGCCTCACCATTAACTGCTTGTAGGTATGTATTTATTTGCCTATTGCGAATGTGTTTTGTGCAGACTTTACATTTGTTCTTTTTTTTTTTTTTCGCCTTATTTCTTGAGTTCTTATGGGTATCAAAATATTCTATCTATTTATTGGTCTAGTGTTTTGTTTTCATGTTGAATTCCCTTGAGTTCATGTTCCACCATATCCCTTTACAGTCCTCCATCTGATCCTTAATCTTATTATCCCTTGGGCAATAAGGATGGGATATCGGTTTTCTCCTTTTACAAGTGCTATGGACGATTTATATATATATATATATATATATATTTTGAATACTTTAGTTGCTATCCAGATATTGGAGAAACGGTTTCACTTGTTTGTTTCTGTTTCTGATTAGACTATCCTGCTAATGTTTATATTCCATTTTTCTCTTCTACAGATTAATGATCTCTGTTTTTCATTGGTCCAGGTATTGCCTAACCTATTGAAGTTGTTAGCACAACTTATTGCCCAACTACCAAAAGATGGCCAAAACGTTGTGCTTGATGAGGCGTATTCTCTAATTGCAGAGTCGGACGACGTTACAAGAAAACCAATCTTAGTCTCATGGGTACAGTCGCTTTCTTTCCTTTGTTCCCAAAAAATGGCTATTGGTGGCAAGCATGAAGCTGGTGCTATTTCAACTACGGAAGGAGGCAATATCTCTGGACAGAGTTATGACACCTTAAGATTGAATGTAACTAGTTCGCGTCTGTAAGAGATCAAGGCTCAATCTCAGTCTCTAGTTATTTTTCAGTATAGTCTCAGTGCAGGCTGACTAAATAACACAGGAGAACACCTTTCCATGTATTTATTTGACTCATCAAATACAAGTTAAAAATATAGATGCATTTGTTTTAATGCTATCATAAGCAAACAGAAAAAAAGAGAGGAGATCCTTACAAATAAAATGTGCATGAATTTGAATATGTATGAATCCATGGTCTGATGAGCTCTACCCAAGGATTAGTGGACCAGTGGTATAGGATTAGTTGTTGTTTGTTTGCAAGAGGTATATAGTAAGAGTGGAGTAGGCGTCACATTATGCATTATGAAATTAGGGAAGTCAAGGTCCCATCTCATCCCTGCCTTATGTAGATTGGACCTTGACTTCCATCATATTTGAATTACTAGGGTAAAGGGGAGATGATTTGATGGTTATCTTTTTTAATATTTACCACTGTTTCTTCACTTCTACGCAATTTCATAAATACAAGGGTTAAGAATTCAATTAACACCAAACAACCCCGTGCTTTTCCTCAACTAAGTAGCAGAATTAAATCCCAAACCTTTTAAATTTGGTCGTCTTTCTTAATTGCACTTTTTTACTTGACCACTACCTGAGGTTGTTATTATTATTATTGTTATTAGCAGCACCACCACCACCACTGTGCTGCTGCTACTGCGGCGACAACGACCACCACCACCACCACTACTACTTAGATTTGCAATATGTCAACTCCATTCCAGAGTTTCACTTGGAAAGCATGATTGAGACTCTTGGAGGATCCAGCCTACACATTGAAGTTAGAATTACTTTCAAAATACTCGTGTATAGGGAATTTGTAATTCTCCAAAAGATGTCCCCTAAGATAGAATTCCTAAATCGTCCTCTTGACAGGAACATCTTGAAATTCTCGAGGAGGTTAGAATTTAGGAACTCCGAAGGGTGGAAGAGACTATTCATGTGGTCGGAATTTAAAATTCTAGAAAAGAAACATAGTATTTGGAAATGCCAATGGGACAGCTATCACTTCATTGTCTAGAAATCTCCGGCATCATAAATTCCAATTAGGAATTCTACTAAAGAAACATAGCCTAACCAAATTCAAGAGGATTTGTGATGTTGAGAATTTCTGATATTGATAGTAAGGTTGTCTGACCCCTAGGCCCCTTAGCATTTACAAATGCTTCTATGGCCATAAGGATTTCGAAATTCCATGTGAGGGACAACAATTTGTAAATTCCACATACAAGAATACTCTGAATGAATTCTGCTAAATAAACAACTTCTAAGTCCATAGTTCGTTAAAAAATTGAAGCCCACCTATTGTGAAATGAGGAGAAATATGTGCAAATTAGATTTATCAAACCCCTTTCTTCCTTCTAATGGGACTGCTTGGCATCATATCAAATTCCTTGTACACGCCTGCCATGTTTTAATTTGCATTCATCACAATTTAACACCTATTTTACCCATATCTACTATTTAAATTAAACTTTGAGAAATGTAGATTTTTATAAAACCAACTAACTTAGGATGGTCACCAACTTGAAAAAATAAAAATCCAATTGGTGTTTCCTACTAGAGAAGCAAAGTCCTTCAGATTCTATAAAATGGGGTTACGTGTGATCAATCCAAACATGATACATCTCCTAACCTTTCTAGGTTCTCCATCTCAATATGGAACTAATTCATTCATTATCCAAGGTTATAAAAAAATGCAATTATACAATCTTTAACCTTTTAAAACCCAAAAGACACGTGTATATATTATTAATGTGATACTTTGTCAAACCTAATTCATACTTATCCTTCTCACCTCCTGCTCTTCTTGTCACTACCCAAAATCTGAGATTCATCAAAGTTTGTGAAGTGAAGTAAGCATGTGTCAAATCACATACATTTTTTTTTTCATCGCATATATAGCAAGACAAAGTATTTACTAAATAAATCCAATTTATTTAGAAGCAAATATGTAAGCCATCAACTACTAATGTCTGAATATTCAATTACAAAACAAGAAGAATCTCAAAGTAATAACTTAAATTAAAATTATAATCAAATATCTAAAACTCTATTCTTCAATCTTTAAATCTCCTAAGCTAATTTCTAGGACAATCCTGAAACTCATTCACAATGCCCAACCAACCCAATGCACATCATCTAATCTGCACAAGTTGGGGGAAAAGGTGAGGGGGTGAGCTTACCTCTGCAAGTAAACCAAATCATAATTAAAACATGCAAAGTAAACATATTGTGGACATGCAAAGCATGCAACACAGTCATACATAGGAGGAGCAATAAAACACAGTCAATGGGATCCCACTACAATATTAAAATGCAAAGAAAACTCTTGTTATATCGAAATCATTCGAACCAAAGCTCTCAAAGAAACGGGCAATTTGTACCATACAATTCAATTACTAGGCTGCAATACAATGAGACAAGGATATATCGTAATATCACATCCTCATGCAGCCACTGAGGAAAAGGCCCTTCCATAACATCCTATGTTTGAGCCATGCCACTCAAGCATAAAGCTCTCCCAAACAAGATATCCCATGTTCTCCCATGTTCTGAGCCATTTTATCAAGGGAGAATTCCACAAAGTATAAAACTTTTGGATCATTTTTAAAAAAGTACATAAAAATTTGATTATTTAAAAAAAGTATAGTACGATTATTTTGAGAGATCTTCTAAATGTATATTAACGTTTTTGTTCCACACTCTCTTTCTCTCTACACCTACCATTAAAGTGTGGGAATTTCAAAATTTTCTTTGCACACCCACCATAATACCTAAAGTAACCCCCCCCCCCTTTCTCTCTACACCTACCATTAAAGTGTGGGAATTTCAAAAATTTCTTTGCACACCCCCCATAATACCTAAAGTAACACCCCCCCGCCCCCCCCCCCCCCCCCCCCCAAATCACCCCCTTGAGCATCACTGCCGGAGGGGGAGAGAGAGGGAGAGACAGCTCGCGAATGAGGGCAAGGAGAGGGAGAGAGAAAGGAGAGGGATAGAGCCCCCCAATCATCCCCTTGAGCATCACCGCCAGAGGGGGAGAGAGAGGGAGAGACAGCTCGCGAATGAGGGCAAGGAGGGGGAGAGAGAGGGAGAGACAGCTCGCGAATGAGGGCAAGGAGAGGGAGAGAGAAAGGAGAGGGATAGAGGGAGACGGGGAGGCAAAGGTAGAGGGCAAGGAGAGGGAGAGATGGAGACAAGTAGTTTGGGGATCCTCCCCAAGGGTATATTAGTAATAACATTTTTTTTATAAAAATGGTGAGTGTGGAAAGAAAAAAGTGGTGTGCATTTTGAAGCTCTCTTCTCCATAAAAAGGATTTAAAATGACAAAAATACCCTTCCCTTATGACACTTTTTGTCTTTTATTAACCCTCTTCCTCCCAAAACCAACCTTTTGATATACTGAAGTGGGCCCTACTAGGTCATTTGGGTTGCACTTAATCATTTCTCTTAAATAGTTTATTAAAGGAAAATCTTGAGAAATGCATAAGGGTATTTTTGTCATTTTTTTATGGTGAGTACTTGATTGAAAGAAATATGAAAAAATTTTATACTCTTTTAAATTACTCAAATTTTCACATACTCTTTTGCGAATTAGAAAAGAGTTTTATACCTTTTTTAATGTCTTCCTTATATCAAATTATCACTAGGACCGGAGTCCTCCTATGTATTAACATGGAAGCGACTATATACACATCCAGAGTTGCTCGGTGCACATCCGTCCATGGAACCCTTGTGGACCCCTCTGAAAAAGGACGAAAAAGCCCTCCCTTTCTTCTATTTCCTCTCCCTGCTTGGTAGCCCACCTCCGCCCACCTCCCTCCTCTCCTTTCCCCTCCCCCTCTCCCTCCTTTTCGTTGCCTCCTTCTCCATCCTCCCTCCCTCTCCTTCTCCGTCCTCTGTCCCTACCTAACTCCACCCCCTCTCCATCCCTCCCTCTCCTTCTCCCTATCCCTCCCTCTCCTAGCGCCCACCTCCACCCTCTCTCTGTCTCTCTCCCTCTCCTTCTCTCGTCCCTCCCTTTCTCTGTCTCCCGTTTGGCTACTCAAGGCCAGACAAATGAGTATATTGTTAGGGCCTTGGTGGACGAAGTGCTGAACAAATGAGTACATTGTTTAGATACCCAAAGTCGAACAATATACTCATTTGTTCGGCCTTGAGTGGCCGAATGGGAGAGGGACAGATGGAGATCGGGGAGACCAGGAGAAGGAGAGGGAGGGAGGAGGAAAGGTAGAGAGAACGAGGGAGAGGGAGAGGGAGAGGAATAAGGAGTGGGGAAAGTGGGTGGAGGAGGGCTGCCGAGCAATGAGAGGGATGTGTAGGGAGCAAACAAGAAAGGGAGGGCATTTTCTTCTTTTCTTTATGGGGGTCCATCAAGGGTCCTAGCCATTGATATGCACGGAGCAAGAAGTGATGTACAAATAGTCTATAGCGAACCAATTGTATTCATGAAACAATCAAAGTCACATAAACCACTTTCGGCCGATGCATTCAATTCAGAATCCCATGACAAATATATAACTCATTGAACCTTACAATCAGTCCCAGATAAGTCACCTAGATAAGCGTAGCACCACCAAATACTAGGACCATAGGCATTTTCATAATAAGTAGCATAGTATGTTCAATTAGGAAACCAATCGCATACTTCCAAAAATCTATGTTCTGCACTATAAACCCCTTTCATTTGTAAGTTGTAGTTTGCTTCTAAATAAAGCATCCTCGCCTGTCACGGAAATCTACTCCCATACCATGGACCCCCTTCCATAGGTAACATGATCCCCAAGCAATCATACCACCTCATACATGAATTTCAGACAAGTTGTAGATATAGTTATAACATAACTAATGCCATGCACAAATCAGACACTGATTAAAGCATCATCCTGTGTAAGTTGACACGTGCTCAACAATTAGCCCATCCAATGAGGAAGGGAATCTCAAGGAATTAATGGAGATTTTAAATGAGAGGTTTGGAGAGAGATTTTAGGAGAGAGGTTAGCTCGTCTACCATGTAGATTATGTAAGGAATGAGAGATTGTATGGAGATTTTTATGCAACATTTGGATGCGCCACATGTCAATGTGAAACCCATGCCACATGGTACTCTTCTATAAGAGAAATCCCCATGTACTTGACGTGGCACCCTCCACAACACACCTCCCCAATTGCTTTAATATATATACTAGCAAAGCCCGGGGCCAAAATTGAAGATATATAAAACTTTAAGAATTTTTAAATATAATTAATGAAAAGTAAATCTAAAATAATATATTATAAAGAATAGATGAAAGGAATTATATTATGATGGATTATAAAATCCATTAAAAATAATATCTTTATTTTTTAAAAGAAAAACTATATGCTATTGGATTTGGAAAAAAAAACCCTAACAAATTAATAAAAATAAGATCATGCTCTCCTTGGAAAAAAAAATAATGAATAAAAAAATCCAATGAAATTCACAAAATGTGATTATAGCCTCTTTGAAAAACAAAATCCATAAAACTCAAAGGAATGAAAATGCCCAATATAATGGATAATAATATGGTTTTCACGTCTTAGAAAAAAAAAAAAAAAAACTAACAAAGGCCACAAACATTATATGAGATATTACGTACAATCTCAGTTGTATTGTACCCATCTTGGATTGAATTTTGATTCGTACATAATAATTAGTTGCGATGAGTTGATTAGACTTCTTTGACCCTTAATTTTTACTTATAAATTCAAAATTTGTTCGAATATGTAGTAGCAAACATCTATTGAATTTTGTATTAATTAGTGTAACTTTGCGTGTGTGTTGGTGTGGGGATTGTTTGGCATCACCCAACATCTTAATACAAAAAATGGTATCTAGACATTGTTTGGTGGGCTCCCCAGCTTAATATCCAAGCCAAGCTTCTTGTTTTGATAGATCCGTTCCTTTTTGTGAGAGTAGACTACACAAAATAAATATTTTTATTGAATTTTCTTGAAAACTAAAACATGGGTGTGAGAAAATCTTGCATGAATTGTGAAGAAACATTAAAATGAAGAATCCAAAAAATAAAAAATGAATGACTTACCAGAATAAAGCAGGAAACCTATAAGTGATGGACTATTTGTATATGAATTTTCAAATGATTTCACTCTCTTTTCTTCCAACACAAACCATTTACATGTCCCACCATGTTCTCTGGCTTGATGTGATTAGTTTTATAGTAGCAATTTCTGATGTTGATATGCTTCCAAGGGTTTAAGAAGTTTGTTGAGAACTTCCAACCCAAGTGTCTCTTGCTATGATTTGATTGATAGTTACCACCACACCCATCAAATTGTTGAAAATCTAACCCACCTGGTTCCGCCAAGTCGATCCAGTTGCAAACCCCTAGCAAGGAAATTTAAAAGGGTTTGGATGGGACCCTTTTAATTTGAGAAGTGGGTCTCGTTTACATTTCATATTTAATCCTCTGACCTGGCTTTTTTTAGAGGCAGTTTTTACCACTAAAGTGAGATCATTTGAAATTTTATCCATTGTTTAATCCTATCCACAAGATGATTACCCAAATAGTAGAGATTTTAGGGATAGAAATGATCAAGAGAAAAGTTAGAAAAATATAAATGGAGTGATAAGGTTTTGCAACTATTGAGATATGGGCCCTATGGAGCAGTTATTCAGTCCTACCGAGAGGCTGAGAGATTTCAGGAAGTATTAGAATGAGAGATTCTAGGAGGATGAGAGATTTTAGAAAAGTATTAGAGGGAGAGATTTGGAGTGACCCACATTAAAACCAAAACTCTATGTGATTTTCTAAGTGATTTTTATGAAAGGAGAATAATTGGGTGCTAAGGTGGCGCCCCTCACAGCCCACCTCCCCCTTTGCTTTAATATATATATCTAGTGCAGCAGACCTGCGCTGATAAAAAATAATTAAAGTTTTAATTAATTAAAAATGTTTATAAGTATTTAAAACGACTTGAAGTATTCTGAAGTTTTAAAAAGTTGAAAGATTTTAGGGAAATAATAAGTAAATAGTAGATATTCTAGGATATTGATTTGATTTTATTTGTGCTTAAGCATAAATTGATTGTCGCTTTCAAAACTATATGTGAATTTTGAAACCAATCAGCTTCAATGATGGGCCCCACAAATTACTCATACCGAATATTGAAAGGAGAATAAGGAGAAAAAAAGTAGTAAGTATAGACTATGAAAGTGGCCCCTTTTAATTGTGAGTTTGGAACGAGAAAAATCGGCTTTCGCAATAGGGCCCTTAGATTTATTTAGTTGATTTAGTAAATATAATTATGATAACAATTTTTTTTTATAAAGATGGAAACTCGTGAGATTTTAGGGGAATATCAAGTAAATAGTAGATATTTTAGAAGCTTGATTTGATTATATTTGTTCTTAGGCATGAATTGAGTGTCAATATTAAATGTGGATTTTGAAATCCATTGGATTCCATAATGGGCCCCATATATTAATCATACCGACATTGAAACAAAAATAAGGAGAAAAATGTAGTAATTACAACTTTTGATAGTGGCCCCATTAATTGTTAGTTTGGAAAGGAAGAAAATCTAGCTTTCACAATGGGACCCATATATTATTCAAACTTTGAAAAAAAAATGGCTTTGACAGTGGGCACCACAGATTAATAAAAAAACAATAGATTAGAGAGAGGTGACGTTAGGAGGTAGTAGAATTAGAGGTGATGTTAGAAAATCTAAAATTGAATAGGAGGAATTTTAGGGGAGTTGGAGAAGATTTAAGACTTTTATTTGTGATGCCACGTGTCATTTTTTTGGAATGCGCACATGGCACCCTTAAAAAATAAAAAATATGAAGATGCGCCCCGTGTTGCACTCTTGTGAAAAGGCTGTTGTCTTTATATATATAATTACTTAACTTAATTTCAGACTTTTTATTATATATATAATGGGAGATGCCTTGAGTATACTTAACTTAATTTCAGACTTTTTATTATATATATAATGGGAGATGCCTTGAGTAACTCTCATGGTGCTATAAGAGTAAGCGTGGACGCCCCCCACATCTATATCCAATGCCAACAGCCTAAATGTCGGGGTCCCTCACTTTTCACCATTCAGAAAAGGAAAAAAAAAACCCCTCCATCCACTTTTCCCATTTTGGTAAGAAAATTGATTGAAGTTCATTCTCAAGAAATTTGTTTTCTGTGCATATTTCTTTGAAAAGAGAGACTTTTTAGGGATGAGGTGGCACCCCTCACAGCCCACCTCCCCCTTTGCTTTGATATATAGAATGTGTAAAAAAAAAACATCTAAACTAATCATAAACAAGGCAAGATATGGTGGGAGCAATGAAAGCAAAAAAAACCACCCCTAACCTAACCACAATTTGACTTAAAAAATCAATACCTTCCTCAAGCCCAAAGAGACAATAATACGAGTGGTTCAATATTGATCACCCAATATGAGCCCAAAGCAATGGGCCCCACATATTATAAATCTAAAAAAATGGATCCTTCTTCTTTGGGCCTTGCCAAAATTTTATTTTAATAAGAGATGTGCTCGCCGACATATTAATATATATTAATGTTAGAAATACTTGAATTTAGTGAGACCAAACCCTACTGGAAACTTGAATGAATAGGTGGACAAAAGGTTTTCTAATTTTGAGTGGTTTAAAGTACAGTTGGGTCACACTACACTTCAAGTGCTATCGATCATCTAACTCCGCTTCTTTTGCAACATCTCCCTTCCTTTTTCTCCGTAAATAACATTTCTTCTTTTCCTTTACTCCATCTTTCTCTTCATAATGTGTATTCACTTTTTCTTTATATATATATTATATATATATAGACACACACACACTAGCATCAAAGCCTCGTGCTAAGCCAGGGCCAAAATTGAAGATATATAAAATTTAAGAGTTTTTAAATATAATTAATGAAAAGTAAATCTAAAATAACAAATTATAAAAAATAGATGAAAGGAATTATATTATGATGGATTATAAAATCCACTAAAAATAATATCTTTATTTTTTAAAAGAAAATCCATAGAAACAGAAAGAAAAACCATATGCTAGTGGATTTGGGAAAAAAACCCTAACGAATTAATAAAAATAAGATCTTACTCTCCTTGGAAAAAAAATAATGTATAAAAAAAACCCCAATGAAATTCACAAAATATGATTATAATCTCTTTGAACAACAAAATCCAAAAAATTGAAAGGATTGAAAATGCCCAATATAATGGATAATGATATGATTTTCACGTCTTAGAAAAAAAAGAACTAACAAAGCCAACAAACATTATCTGAGATCTAACGTACAATCTCAGTTGTATTGTACCCACTTTGGATTGAATATTAATTCTTACATGATAATTAGTTGTGATGATTTGATTAGACTTCTTTGACCCTTAATTTTTACTTATAAATTCAAAATTTGTTCGAATATGTAGTGGCAAATATTTATTGGATTTTGTATTAATTAGTGTAGCTTTGCGTGTGTGTTGGTGTGGGTGGTGTGAGGGTTACGTGGTATCACCCAACATCTTAATACAAAAGAGGGTATCTAGTTTGTAAATGAGTTCGATTAGGCCTCAGCTTTAGGCCTATGAACTGTCATAGGATGAATATTACGTCCCCACAAACTAAATTAACCGGGTTTAGCCTTAGATATATTTCGGCCTCCACCGGCCCATCCACTCCCCTCCTTTTTCAAGCTATTCTTGATTGAGAGTGGGGTACATAACTTAAACAGTTTGGATTGTACATAAATATTAACCTGAACGGCACCTTTAAGAGTGTGGAAGGTTACTAATTTGGCGACATTGCTTGGTGGGCTCTTCAGCTTGATATCTAATCCAAGCTTCTTATTTTGATAGCTCCGTTCCTTCTTGTGAGAGCAGATTACACAAAATTATGATCTCACAGCTTGCATCAGCACAACGAATGTCTGTCCATCACTGAGCCATAAAATTCAATTCTCGAGATCAATCATTTGATAGATTTTGGGACTAATGGTTGAATTATTTGAAAGAGCCATGGAGTAGTTGTTTTTTTTTTCTTTTATAAAAAAATGAAATTAGTTATTCAATCCTATCCACAGGATGATTACCCAAATCATAGAGATTTTAGGGATAGAGATGATCAAGAGAAAAGTTAGAAAAATATAGATGGAGTGATAAGTTTTCACAACTATTGAGATATGAGCCCTATTGAGCAGTTATTCAATCTTATTAAGAGGATGAGAGATTTCAGGAGGTATTAGAATGAGAGATTTTAGGAGGATGAGAGATTTTAGGGAAGTATTAGAGGGAGAGATTTGCAGTGGCCCACATTAAACCCAAAGCTCTGTTTGTTTTTATAAGTACTTTTCTTAAAGGAGATCGAACTCACCTACTCATGACTTGGCATGCTCCACAGCCCTCCTTCCTGTTTGCTTTAATATATAATATGAGCAGGGCTCTCCTAAGTTGAAGCTTAACTTATCTTAAGCTGTAATAGTGTTAGTCGCACAAATCAAAGTTAATTATATCTGTTTTTTGAATGATGAAACTGGAAAATCCAGTTTTGATTGGATTTATCTTGATTTTGGAGACGATAATCATGCAAAAAACAACGATAATCGACTTTAATTTATGGGACCAACACTATTTCAGCTTAGGATAAGCTAAGCTTTACCTTAGGAGAGCTAGCCCCCATATATATATATATATATATATATATATATTTAGTCATAATATGAAGTGAACATGAGATTGGAGTGGCATAAGATGTGGGTTTGCTCCCATATCTTGTGTCCAAAACTAACCCAGATTTGCCCAATGTATATTTGTGTAGGTTTATAGGGTGTCATTGGGGGTAATTAATCATGTTAGGTCAAAGACCTCAGTAATACCAAATTCATCGAAATAAATAAATAAATGAAGTGCTAATGAGATATTACATAATTATATACTTATAGATGTGTAAATCGATCGATTCATGCACGTTAATGAGTATCATAATTATATATGATTGGATTATGATTTACTAAACATATAAAATTGTTATATATAATTAAAATTGAATACAATCAAATAATATAGATTTTGGTATATTACATGTAATTCTTATTTGGAATGATCTTTCATTGGCCATTTATTTATTTATTAATTAAGGCCTGCGATTAGCACAAGCCTCGTTTGTTAGCTCCTTTTTATCTCTCGTCATCATCAATGATGGAAATCAAGTAGGTGGGCCATACAAAGGGCATGCTTTAAAAGATGCATGCACAACTTTAATTTATTTATCAACATTCCCCAAATTGGTCTTTCCCTATCTCCCCCTATCCAACCCCATGCCTTTTATTCCTTTCCAAGACGCCTTGTAAAGAAGAAGAAGAAGAAGAAGAAGAAGAAGGAGAAAAAAGGTAGTTTGTATTTGCATCCTTTGAAGAGATATAGAGGGTCTAGCGATCGAAGGTAACACATCATTTTCTACTGATTTCCTCAATTTATGGGCATATTGTTTTCAATAGAAGTATGTTTTTCCTATAGTTTGGATGATCGTTTGGAATTGATTTGGATTTGATTTTTCTTGGGGAAAATATCACAATGATTTGACTTGATGTTGTTTTCTTATTTGAAAAACGTCGTTTCGAGTTGGGTTAGGAACTGATTGATAGTGAAGTGAAATACTCCCTTCCCCTTTCTCAAATACTAAATGATAGTGCATGAAATTGGGTATATCCAAATCAAAACATCAATAAAAATCATTGAAAAGCTCGTGAAAAGAGGAATTATGATTTGGGTTTTCTTTTCCTTTCTTGTTTTTTCTTTTTTAATTTGGGATTGGTGAATTTCGGTTAGGGTTATGTCTAGTTTTTGTAGGAATTGGGTGTGATATTATATTTCTTAAATTGGTAACATGAAGGAACATTTGTTTGGCTAGAACGATTACCAAGGTTGAAATTTGGGAATTCTTCTATTATGGGTCTACTTGATGGATGTGAATCACGTGTTTTGGGTTGAATTTGAATATCTTAAAGGTGGCTAGATATCGGTATGATCTTATGAATGCAACCATCCATTAAAGGGACCAGAGTCTCAAAACAATTTTTAAGTACCTTAATAATCATTAAATATTTGGGCCACTGGATAGATGGTTATGATCATTGGATTGGGCTAATTTTACACGTACCTGTGATTTTGATCCTATTCTAACCCCATGGTTTTTTATGCATGAGAGTGGGTTGACACAATGCAAGTAAGGGAAGAATAGCCAACGGACTACTCTTTAAGCCAAAGGCTTAGGGATTAGGACCCATAAGGTTAAAAAATGTTTTGGTCTCACACCACAAACACACAAACCAAGAGGAAGACTCATGGAGAAGAATTTATTAATTACTAAACTTATCACCAGGGAGGGATTACAATCCTTTATATTAACTCATACCTTAATTCAAATTTAGAAATAATCCCAATTGTAACAACAAATAAGATCCTCTATCATAAAACTTTCTAAATATTTTCACATCTATCCCTAAAATTCAACTGTTACTAGGAAACGAGAAGAAGATGGACATTTCATGACCTGGATGTCTCCTTTTGTGGCCTTAATGGGCCTGGGCCCTTAGTTAAAACTTTTGGGTTTGTGAAATGGGCACAATGGGGTAGCAAACCTCAGGTTTCCCTCTTGGAGAAAACTCGACCTCGAGTTCAATAAATGTCCTCCTGCATCGAAAACCAAATGTACAACTTTCCAATGCTTTTCATCTTCATTCTCTTTGAATGGGTTGAAACCTTGACACAATCTTTTCCTCCTCCTGGAAATAGATTGGAGGTGTTGCTTCTTCTGATATCTACATTTAGCTTGAATGTGTGATCTGACCATTAGAAGCAACAATTGTTGTCTTCGTACCAACAAATCACGATCTTTAAATATCCATCGTTGGATCCCCGAAGATGAAGTCAAAGTTAGATTGTATGGACTCAATCCATCAGATGATGTAATAAATTGATTAATTTCTTTATTTATCAATAAAATCATGCTTTCCTTTCATGAGATGAAAAGTGTTTTATTACTTAATGCACATAACCAATACATGTGACATGATGGTTCATGAGATGAACCGGGTCCCATTTGTATATTAGATGTGATATATGTGTATGGATGAGATCCACGTACAAGAGACATGTGTCACAAATCTTATACTTAAAAATATATTCACAACCGGTAATGAGACTGGGCATCTCATCTGATAAGGTTGCAACACTTTGATCATTATGAGACAGTGTGATTTGTCTCGATCATTAGCATGTATGATTCTAAATCATGGTGCTGGTACATTGGATGTATTGAAATACCATGAGAAGCACTTTATGGAACACTGTCTTGATTTTAAGGTTTGCTCTCATAATTCCCTAATAATAGGCTCTCAATCTTGAGACATTGATGAACTCAAGTTTCTGTCTATTTATTTGCTTTGAGTCACCAATGAGTGAGGCCAACTGTAGGTCAACACCTCGGTGTCTTGGGTATGTGGTAATAGGACTGTGGGAACATTCAATGGTTAAGATAAAATCTATCTATATTATCCCCTTGTGCCAATTAATGGATTTGTCATTAGTAAGTGCGCACCCATTTCGATTAAGAGTTAATTGGATGATAATGATGATCACTGTGATTAATTGAGGCTCAAGGATAATAAGATGTGGATCTAAAATTGGAAGAGACATGTTTAATCCAATTGATCTATGGATATTGATAGAGGGGCCTACTTGTGGTGATTGGGAAGTTTAAGGTTTTCTTTGTAATATATTTTTAAGACTGGAGTACAATTGCATTTATTTGCAATTAACTGTGGGCCCGGATTGCACATGAGATGTGGGGTCGCGGTGTTCCAGTTGGAGCTAGCTTTCTATGGAATCCCTAGTGGTTCTCACGCTATTTCAAGATTAGATCATTACTAATTCTACTTGAACTCAAAAGGAAAGGAATTAGAAAGTTACTATTTCTATTTGAAGTGAGACTTCTAATAGTGGTAATAGTAGGTTACTAATTATTGTGGAAGTAAGACTTCTATAATAATTGGAAAGGAGAAAGTTACTAATTCTTAATGGAAGTAGGACGTCTATTTTAATTAGAAAGAGGATGTTGCATAGGGCTATAAATAGGGGAAACAAACCCCTTGGATACCTACCTTGGAATTCATGCCCAATAGTGCAAGAGTTGCACTCCCTCCTTTCTGTTCTTCTTCTAGTTTCCTTAGAGCTTCTAGTTGATTTTCTCTTGAATATTTCACCATTCTTCCAGAGAAAAGAGATCTGAAAGTGAGTCATAGCATGAAAGATAAGGTATTGGAGATCCTAATTCGCTATAAGAAGAGTTCTTGTTCAAGTAATTTGTCTTCTTCTCCATTAGAGCACTACCGAGCTCTAAATGTATAATCTACTTCTTTGTATGTTGTGGATTTATTTTGGTTGCATGGTGATGCTATTTGCTATTTTAGAGATAGTGTTTTACTGATCTTGATTATGAGTTTGAGGTTCTTGGATCCTTGATTGGGTTTTGTGGCCTTATGGGTACTTGATTCCCGAGTCAAGTGGGTCAAAAAGTTTTGAAAACATATTCACAAAGCCCACCTACTTCCAACAATCAATGCAGGGAACCTTGACAACTTGAAATCAATTGAACAATGTGATCGTCTTCTGATGATTCGTACGGCGCTTTTGGAATAATCATTGGATCTAATAAAGAAATTGCATTATTTGTCATTAGATCGACATCTCCATTGTTTACTTTTCTTTGTTCTTCCATTACCTCTACTACCTTTTGATCACTATAATTATCCATCTTCTGAGTTCTACATGCTGCTTCATTTGATTTGGCCTTGAGATTTTTCTTTTCTTGATCTTGGTTGTCATGATTATCTTTGATGACTTCTATCATGGTTTCTAGTTCTTTTGTTGTAATCATGACGTCTTTTTTTTTCTTTTGATTATTGCCTCTTGAGAACAATGCTCCTTTGTCTTGGGTCTTCCTGTTAGATTGTATGGTCTCAATCCATCAGTTGATGTAATAAATTGATTAATTTCTTTATTTATCAATAAAATCAAGCTTTGCTTTCATGAGATGAATGATGTTTTATTGCTTAATGCACATGACCAATATATATGACATAATGGTTCATGAGATGAATCGGGTCCCATTAGTATATTAGATGTGATATATGTATATGGATGAGATCCACATACGAGAGACATGTGTCACAAATCTTATACTTATATATCTTCACAACCAGTGATGAGACTGTGCATCTCATCTGATAAGGTTGCAGCACCTTGATCACTATGAGATAGTGTGATTTGTCTCGATCATCAGAATGAAAGATTTTGGATCACGGTGCTGGTACATTGGATGTATTGAAGGACCATGAGAAGCACCATGAAATACTGTCTCGATTTTAAGGTCTGCTCTCATAATTCCCTATCAATAGGCTCTCAATCTTGAGACATTGATGAACTCAAGTTTCTGCCTATTCATTTGCATTGAGTCACCAATGAGTGAGGCCAACTATAGGTCAACACCTCGGTGTCTTGGGTACGTGGTAGTAGGACTGTGGGAACATCCAATGGTCAAGATGAAATCTATCTATATTATTCCCTTGTGCCAATTAATGAATTTGTCATTAGTAAGTGCGCACCCATCTCGATTAAGAGTTAATTGGATGGTACTGATGATCACTATGATTAATTGGGGCTCAAGGATAATAAGATGTGGATCTAATAGTGGAGGAGACAGATTTATTCCAATTGATCAATGGATAATGATGGAGGGGCCTACTACTGTGGTAATTGGGAAGTTTAGGGTCTTCATTGTAATTTATTCCTAAGACTGAAGTGCAATTGCATTTATATAGTGATATTATTTGCAATTAATTATGAGCCAGGATTGCACATGAGATGTGGGGTCGCGGTGTCTTAGTTAGAGCTAGCTTTCTAAGGAATCCCTAGTGGTCCTCACGCTAGCCCAAGTTATTAGATACTAATCCTACTTGAACTCCAAAAGAAAGAAATTAGAAAGTTACTATTTCTATTTTAAGTTGGACTTTTAATAGTGGTAATAGTATGTTACTAATTTGTGTGGAAGTGAGACTTCTAATTTAATTAGTAAGAAAGGTAGAGAGGAAGTTGCTTGAGGGCTTTATAAAGGGAACCATACCCTTGGACGTCCACTACCATTATTGCATGCCCAGCTCTCCTTTTTGCAAGTTGTTGCATAACTCTTCTTCTTCTTTTTCTCTTCTAGTTCCTTAGAGTTTCTTGTAAGGATTTCTCTTGAGGTTTCCACCAACTTTCTTGAGAAAAGAGAATCTGATAAGCGGGTTATAGCGTGGAAGATCAAAAGGTCTTGGAGACTCTTTTTTGATACGTGAAAGAGTTTCATCATCAAAGAAAGACGCAACTTCTCGATTAGAGCACAACCGAGCTCCAAATATATAATCTACTTCCTTGCATGTTGTAGATTTTATGGATGCTTGTTGGCTGCTTTTCTATCTTCTTGATAGGTTTATTTGCTGATCATGATGGCTAAGATTGAGGACATGGATCCTGGATTGGCTTTTATAACCTTCTGAATATGGTTTTTGGCCTTATGGATACTTGATCCCTGAGTCAAGTGGGTCAAAAGTTTTGAAAATTTATCTGCGAGCCCTATCTACTTCCAACAATTTCTCAGTCTCTTAGTTCCTAAAAGAGCGAATATTAATCTTATCTAAGGAGATAAATGCCTTGAAATTCAAAATCACTTACTAACTAATCTTTCTAAATTTTAAATTTTAGTTTAAAATATGTAAGAGCACCTCCCTTTTCTCTAAATGGACTCTCAAACATCCATTTTCTCTCCGTAAGGGGTTTTCTCCCTCTCTTCACATCTAGAGACTATTACTATGTAAATATATTAAAAATGCATGAGTTTAAAATGGGGTTTTAACAGATGTCTACATAGTGTAAGAGTTTAAGCATAGAATGAAAGAATTTATTTTTTACCTTTTTATAAGAAGAACCAAAGGATGAGTTTGAAAAGAGTAGGCGACTGAAAAGAGGTGAGAGGGAAAATGATAGGAGAGACTGAGATTGTGACTGAGATTGAGACTATAGGTGTCGGTATAATTGTGTGGTGAATTGGACATGTGTTCCTACAGGATTTTCCAAGAGATTGCTTCTCTGGCTGGGTATTGTTTCCATTTCTTCTCATGATAGATGGAAAGCTGAAATAGATATGAAAGTTTGCAGTAGGCAAGCATGCTTTCTCCTGTGATTTAACACAAAAACTAAAAATCAACATGCTTATGCCTAACTCAAAAAATAAAAATGAAAAAAATCAGGCCTTTGTAAATCCACATGTGTCTGATTAATTTGAATCTCGCATACCTTTGTGGTCGCAAGCAATACCAACTATGTCTCTAGAGATCAGGGCAGTAGTCTATGGTGCCAAATATGTGAGATACAGAGTGATTGGAGAGGAGGGAGAGAGAGGAGGTTAGAGGGACAAGCATTTACTTGTGAAGAGGGAGAAACAAATGAGTCGTTTCAATTAGATGAGGCAGTTTTTTCTTTTTCAAATTTCAAAACTAATGCTTATTACTTGGGTCCCACTCTCATATGCTTACGTGGCTTTGTGCCGGATCAATTTACACTGAAAATTACTCATGCTTCTCCCAATGGTTTTCCAACTTTCAAGAGAAAGAATTTGTAAAGTGTGTTCAAGGTTTGGTGAAGATAGAGGATTCCTACCATCCATGAAATATGTGAACCAACCGCTAATGTTTTTTGTAATTTTCTCAAAATCCATGAACAATAAAGGGCCAAGCTTGCACCCTATAATCGTCTTTGGGTTTCTAGAGAATTTGAATGGTTTGGATCTTGCAAATGGGGCCCATAAGAATAAAAAATTAATATTTTAGCGTTTAAACTTATTCATAAATATCTCAAAATCCGTGAAGGATCAATGATTGAAATTTGACTTAGTAGCTGTTTTTAGCCTTCTAATCATGATTACAGGTTCAGATCTTGATTGTGAAACCTAAAAAGTAGGGTTTCAAAGCGAAAACGGTGACCTTCGTGTTACCCTCTTTGTTCCAGGTTTTGTGATTGTGCAACGCTTCTCTAGTTTGTTATTTGAAAATATATTCAACGACTAATCTATTTTTGCTATTTTTCTCATGATTCATAATGAATCATGCTTCCAAATTTGATTCCAAAGACATTTTAGGTCTTTTAAATAGATCAGCTGTTTGGGTTTTGAAAAAAATGTAAAAAAAAAAAAATGTACAATGAAGTGGAGAAATTGAGATCCTATAGTCTAGAGTATTTTACAAATATCTCAAAATATAGGAAGAATTGACCGTTGGTATATGATCATATAGCCGTTTTGGGCCTTTTAGACATGATTAACGACTTGGATCTTAATTATGGGGCCTTAAAAAAAAAGATTTTCAAATATAAAACTGCACCCAATACATTCACGCCAGTATTACTATTCATCCACAATTCCACCAACGCATGGATCATCCAAATAAGACGGGGGTAGTCTGCTGTTGAAAATATTCGAAAACAACGAAACCGGAACTCCTCGCTGCCATTTTTCATACGCAACCTTGATTTTCCACGGAATCACGGTAAAACGCAAGGAATCCCCTCTGCTGAAGGTGGCTAATTGTGTCCTAATTGTCAAAGGTGTGCAGGTGAAAATAAACTGTTTTTTTTTTTAGCCCGGCTGGGATCCAACGGACCTCCTGTGGGACTGGGCCGAAGTCGATCTCCCAGTCGGGCCGTTTAGACTTTTGCTTTTCTTTTCTCCCACGTGGGAAGATTAGGGCTTGACCCGAACTCAAGCCCAGAAATCGTGGCACCATCTCAGATGGCCACGTGCAAGTCCTTCACTTCGAACTCGACGCCCAAGCAGAAACAGAAGGAAAAAAGGGCTTCTTCTTCTCTTTCTCTCTTTGTTTGTTTGTTTTCTCAAAGATACGACGAGTCACAGAAATAACTGGTGCTGCTGAAGATGGCGAAGAGAGAGAGAGAGAGAGGGAGCCGCTGTTGACGACGGTGGTGCTGGCGGTTCGTGACGTACGGTACGCCCCCTCTCCGCACTTCCCTCTCTCTACTGTCCCTTTATCTTGTTTTGTTTTTGGCTGGCTTGAGAGAAAGAGAGAGAGATGGATGGGGTTTTGGGGTTTATGGGGTTTCTGTGAACGGTTTTTGTGGGTCTTGCGATTAGGTTTTGTGCGTCTCTGGGTGGTCGGATGGGTTCTTTATGGCTTCAAAAAATGTGGGGGGATTTCGGGATAGGGCTTTCGGTAGATGGCTTTTTGGGGTTTTGATTTGGAACGAATTGGGTTTGCCCGAGATGGGGATTTGGGTTTTGGAATAGGGATTTATGATGAGTTCGTCTGGGGCTTAGACAATGGAACGGATGGATGGGACTGATGATGATGATGGATGAAATCTACCGAAACTGTTTGAAATGGGATTAGACTCGCTGGTCATCTCGAATGAGGATCTGATAGGAATCTTCTTCGCTCTGATACCAATTGACGCAGGGTGGGCAGGGAAGAATAGCCAAGGGGGAAAAATAGACTCCCGTGTCGTCTAGGTCTCACTCTTATTGTCCAAGGAGGGATTACAATCCTTTATATAAACGCATACCTTAATAAGACTCTGTGCCATACAACTTTCGCTAAAATTTAACTGTTAGTAGGAAATAGGAAGAAGATGGACAGTGCATGATCTGGATGTCTTCTCCTGTTCCTGTAGCCTTAATGGGCTTGGGCCCTTGGTTGAAGCTTTTGGGCTTGTGAGATGGGCCCAATGGCCTGGCAGACCCTGCATCATGGGTCCTACAAAAGGGTAGGCAAGTTTCAAACTTGTGAACAGTTGATAGCCAAATTCTTGTCTGTTCTTGGTTGTATTGCCTTTGGACTTTGATTTACATTCCTCTTCCTTTCTCAGTATATATCTCTTGTTGTGTAACCTCCTTTTCTATTAATAAAGAAATCATTCAATGATTTAAGCTGTTGATATCCTGCTGATGTGGATGGTGCCTATTTTTTTCCCTCTTTCTTTTTTTGTTCAATACTATATTTTATTTTTCAACTCTTTACTTTTTGGACATGAATTGGAAAGTTTGCCTTTTTTACTTCTTACTCTTTTTAACTTATGAAATCCTCAAAATCCAACTTTACTTCTCCCTCAACAGCTATGCTGTAGCTCCCCTTAATATATTTTGAAATTCTTCTTCGGTCATCAGGGCTCAGCTCCTTGGTCTCATTAAGAATGAAGTCTAACTTCCATGACTTGAACCAATGTTCGACACTCCACCTATCAGGTTCTTAAGAATTCTTAAGAGTTGCTATCTACTACAAGATGGCCATGATAAGTAATTTAAATATCATTAAAGCTTCTCTAATTGCGTGATATTCTCTTCGTTGGAATCGTTGGAATCAATCGGACCTTAAAAAACCAGCTTCATCAACCTAGGCCTTTAGAAGCCCCATCCACATTCAATATGAAATTTCCTTTCCTTAGGGATGGGTTAGTGGGTTTCAAGCTTCAACATGGCTTCATTCTCTCCATTATTAAGCTTCCTGCCATCACATAAGCCTCGCAATTATTAACCAATCATTAAGCTTTATATGAAGATTTTCCTCTCTTCACAAAGCTTGCTTCCCTGCCCATAGCCTAATAATATCTTAAAACTCTTCGATGGAGCTTTTCTTATCTGTGAAGATCTCATCATTCCTTTGACCTATAAATTACCACTTTTACAAACTTCTCCAGAATTTTGACCTTCCTTTTAAAATAGGCCCGAACAGTGAACACTAAGATTTAACTACATCACCGATAGCTCTAATTTGTTTGGTAAAAATACTTGTAGGTTGAAGTGAAGTAAAATGAAGATTGAAGAGAGAATAAAATATTAGGGGGTCTAATAATAAAACCAAACCAAACCACACCAAACCAAGCCTTTTCCCATTAGGTGGGGTCGGCTATATGGATTTGATGACGCCAATTAAATCTGTTTAGGGCCATGTCCTCCGTTAGATCCATGTAGGTAAGGTTATGTTTAATAGTTTCTTTCCAATTTCTCTTGGGTCTCCCTCTCCTACTCTGGGCAATCTCTATGCTTTCACACCTTTTAACAGGTGCCTTCGTTGGGCGCTTTCTAACATGGCCGAACCATCTCAGTCGATTTTTTCTTATTTTATTTTTAATTGGTGCTATTCCTACTTTGCCCTTAATCTCCTCATTCCTAATCCTATCTCTCCTTGTGATCCCGTACATCCATCTTAGCATTCTCATCTTCGCAACTTCCATCTTCCTAACATGATTATGCTTTACTGCCCAACACTCTGATCCATATAACAACGCTGGACGTACCGCCACCTTATAATACTTTCCTTTAACCTTGAGGGGGATTTTCCGATCACACAAGACCCCCGAAGCACTCTTCCATTTGGTCCACCCGGCCTGAATCCTGTGACTTACATCAATATCAATCTCTCCATCCTGTTGCACCAACCTAAAGTTTTCTTTTTCTACAATCTTTTGTGTGCCCAAACTTACTTCTAAGTTATCAGGTGTCCTACTTTGATTAAACTTGTATTCCAGATATTCCATCTTGCATCGACTTAGCCTAAACCCTTTTGTCTTTAACGTTTTCCGCCACAATTCTAGCTTAGCGAATGATGAAATTTTGTTTTTAGTGGCTTGATAAGGAATCTTTTTTACTTTTTTGGGCAATGGATTTTTGTCTTTTAGTGGCATGAGAATTTTGCTTTTTGACTTTTTTTATTTTTATTTTAAGGAGGAGGGAATTTTGAAGTTTTATACTTTTGATATGATCCCTAGTCTTTTCTTGTTAGGTGAAATGAGGCTTTACTTCACTCCACCTTACTAGTGAAGTGGCCAAACAAGCCCAAAAACGACCACTGCATTTCAATCATGGAAAGGAAGTGCATCTGATTAGAATTTTTTTTAAAATTCAAATCTGATTTGGAATCAAATGGTGAACTTTCCGCATCTTGCCATTTCATAAAAAAGAAATGGTGGACAAAATATGCTTCTATGCCTTTTTGTTATTGGAAATATGACTCCAACCTGAACCTTGTCATTATGACATTGAGCACCATCCAACTGTGCTACTGGCTCTTGTCAAGGCACTCTTCACAATTGGGGATGTTGCCTTTAACTACAGGTGAACATAACGCCTCAACTCTTGACTGTACTACAGGCTCTTGTCAATCCTTGCCCCAGAGAAACGGAAGGTGGATGATTTGAGGATTGAGAACTAGATGCCTTGAAGAAGAATTTAGACGAAATCTACAGCACTCTATTTCCATTTCCTAACCTAATGATTTTCTCAATAAATGAAAACTTCTGTTAGAAAACTTAATAAGGACTCATAATCCATAGCCTCATGATTGTCTCAATAAATGTGGAAGTCCTTTCCTAAAACAAAAAGGGATGTGGGAATTAATTAGTCATTGGAAGTCCTTTTCCAAGTGGGCATGGTCTCACCTGCTTGAGCATATTTGACATGGATCCCATGTTTGTAACATGTAATGTTATGTGGCTCGGTGCACCCATGGGTCGTCCCTTTTTGGTTAGGACTCAATTTATTTTTCATTGGGCCCACATTGAGTCTAGAGATTTTTTAAAGCAATTTAGGCTTATTAAACTTTAGTTTTGAGTCCTTGTGTTTGATTGGGCTCCAATTTAAATGGATTAAAAACCCATCATACCAACCAGATTGATCCAAATAACTCAATGCTTGATCCAACACCGGATCCATGAATTTTGAATCTTATCATCAGCTCTTGCGTCAGAGTGTGGGACAAGAATCCTAGAAAGCCCGACTCAACCAAGTCAGCATTGACTTGGTTGAGTCGAATCGACACAGATTGGCATTCGGCTAACACGGTCTGGCATGAGAATGGTATGATTCAAGTCAAACAACAATTCGACCAAAAACATATATCGGAACTTCTAAAAGGAAAACATGTCGTTGGATGTAAGTGGGTGTGCACCATGGTTTGAATATTCATCTGTTACTGACTTGACTCTGGTGAATTGACTTAGTGCTGATCAATACTAGTACGAGTCTGGGACTAGAATCCTAAAAAACCCTGATTCAATCGAGTCTGCTCTGACTTGGTCAAGTCGAACCAGCTTAGACTGGAATGGGACTGACATGCCCTGGTGTGAGATTGGTACAGAGTAAGCACCGAATTTTCAGAAATATACAAAGTTGTCTGGTTGTCCCTGTATAGTCACATCAGTGTCTGAACTTTTGTGCCAAGATCCTTCAAGAGTGATTGTAGCCATAAAGCTTCACATGTTCCGTGAGCCATAACTCTTTATTTAGCTTCAGCACTTGATCTGGCAACAATATGTTGCTTTTCTAATTTTACATGTAACAAGATTACTTTCAACAAGTGTACAACACCCTATAATAGACCTCCTGTTTTCCCTGTAGCCTGCCCAATCTGCATCTGCAAACACTATCACATCCATATTATTATGTTTGGTATAAAGTAATCCCTTACTTGGTTCTAGCTTCAGGCACTTCAAAATCATCTAGAACTTGCAAATTTGTCATTCCTGCCTTACAATGAAGAAAAAGTAGTAGAAAGAGGAAACAGGATAGAGGCAGACTCCGCTGAGCCCCTAAAGACCTGACTTGTCTATGACTGAGTATGAATTGACTCGGCCCGGCCAAGTTTTAAAATCCTGATATCTCCTTTTCCATATCACCAATTTCCTTTCCATTCCTCGAACCACCAGACCCCACATTGGTGTTCAGACTTGATTCAGGCCTCATGGTAGGCCTAAATGATAAATTAATTCACTCCTCATGGTAGGCCTAAATCCTTTATCAATAGCATGTCTGCAATCTGCATTATAGTTTATTACTGCTGTGAAGTCTTTCTTTGTATATACCTCCACTTCCACCCCAACCAAAGTGCTCTTATTTTGATTTTTGAGCTTGTTCTACTTTGCTATTGTTTTCACCTTTGTAATCCTTGCCACTGAAGCATCACAAAGAAAAGTGGCACCTGCAAACTTCAAATGAGTCAAGCACAGCCTCTATTGCCAATGTCGGCTCCTCTTGAGAGGCTCATAAGTTTCCCCATTCCACTCTTTCTCTGCTCTTGTAAACAAGAAAGAGGATAAAAGGTCTCCTTGTCAAAGACTTCACCCCTTGAACTGTTGAAGGTGGATGAAGTTGAACCACCAACCAAAGGCAAATAGGAGTTTTTAGATAGACATTATTTTTTTTTTCCAAGCCCTCTATTTCTCACCTAAGTGCATTTTAGGGAGCATATAATCAACAAATTGCCAATCTATGCTGTCCTAAGCTTTCTCCACTTCCATTTTAAACAACGAACCTTCCTTGGCAACTTTGCTCTTTATCTGGAATGAATGTCTTCATTAACTGTTGTACTCCATCCAAAATCTTCATTCCTTTAACGAAGGCTCCATGTGATGGACCAATGATACAATGCATTATCTCCTGACTCCTGTGAGCAAGAATATTTTCCATTAGTTTGTAGGTGCACCCCAACCAAGCTGATCAACCTGAAGTCCTGATTGTCTCCCTTCTGTATGAGAGTGATAAAAATGGAATTCATTTTCTCCCACCTATGAATTTCATTGAGCATTTCCATGAAGTCTTCTCTAGGGAATTTATGGCCAGCTTTAAGTGGAGTAGAAATTAAGTCCATCTAGCCTCCTATCTTATCTCTGTCAATCTTCTTGACTGTGACCTTTATCTCTATGGCGAAATCTCTTTCCAGCTGTGCTACTTCTTCCACAGAAATTGCCACAAAATCAAGTCCTAGAGTCAACTGGCTGTGTTTTTTTTTAGAAAAAAAAAGAAGAAAGATTAAAAGAAAAATAAGAAAAAGAAAAACTAGTTCTTGATGTCTTCCTTTCTTTCAAAAGGATCAAGTGCTAGACCATGAATGCCAACATCACTCAGAGAGATTCTCTTATGCTTATCACAAAAAGTTCTTGTATTCATGTCGCCCTCCTTGAGCAAATCCGACTTTTTTTCTCCATGGAATCTTCTTGTTTCTTTTATTAGCAAACAGTCCCACAACTTTTTTTTTATTTTTATTTTTAAATTTACCTCTTTGTGCCCATTCTTGATCATATATACTTCTTTCTTCTTCCATCAAGCCCCACTCTTTAACTTTCCTTTCAACATCATCCTTCCAGTCAATATTGAGACTACAACCCTTCCCTGGATGATTTAACCAATCATTAATGAACTTTAATGGATGAGAGTCACAATCGTGGATGAAAATCACGGTATCGGTTGACCCAGAAAACCGATAACGTTGTGGTATCAGTTGCGGTTCGCGGTCCGTCGCGGTGTGAATATATATATATTTTTTATTCCAATTTTTTTATAAAAAATATTCAAAAAATCCAAAATATTGTAAAAAGCTAGAAAACATGCTTCTTTTCCATTAGTAACAACTATAAATTAAAATATCGGTTCACCTAAGTTAAACATCCTCTATCGGTATTTATTCATTATTTGTATGAAGTTTTTGTGTTTAATTGTAGGCCTATCATGATAAATGTATTTCCTGTGTATCCTTTTGATTAACCATTGTTTTACACCAAAATATTTAATATTTTATTCACATGAATCGTAAATGATTAATATTATAGTCGCACAACTCTTATTTGAATAAGCTTTATTAAGGATCCATTTACAGTGACATTTATTTTGATTTTGAATGAATTATTTTTTTTTATAAGTGGGCCCTAATCGAATGGTACAAGTCAAAATAAGTAGGAAATGTAATTAACCAAGTTAGGTTTATAGTCTAGAGCCCACAGAATTATCGTAAATCGTAGAAAGTATGGCATTTAATTAAGCACTTTAGTTTTTTTACCAAAAATGTTTTTGAGCAGTTTAGACTTAAATGGTGGCTCATGGAACCCACGAGATTATGGTGAATCAACATCCTTATTTATAGTCATTTAACTTGGAAGGCAAACCTTACATGGACCAAGAAAAGGGGCAGCTGCCCAATATAGCACAATTACACCACACAGCACACATTTAAAGGGCATTAAATGTGGCATTTACATTTTTCCATAAAACAGAAACCCTCAATTCACTTCTTTCTTGGCTTCCAAAGGAGGAACATGGGGGTGGGTGGGAGATAGAAAATGCAAAGAGGGAAATGAGAAGAATAAAGAGGGGGAGAAAAGAAAATGAACGGTTAGGGCCACTAGATCTTCTTTGTCTTTCCACCTCCTCCCTATCTCTCTCTCTTTTTCTTTTTTCTTTTTTCCTTTTGGTCCTTCCATTGAAAGCATGCTAATAGCCGATCTCCCTCAGTTTTTTACTCAATAAATATTAATAGAATGCATAATCCTTTGTCTCCCTCGATTCCTCCCTCTTTCTTTCTTTCTTTCTTTTTTTTTTTTTTTTTTTAAAGTTTTCATTCGAATCATTCCTATGTACCGTTACAATGTATGTATCGGCCGATACCGGTTTTTTGACCGATATTTTGAAATATCGGTTAAGATTAACCGATATGTCCACAATATTTAAATGTGCCAACATCAAGACCGATACACAATAAAATATCGGATCGGTCATGTCCGATACCGATGGCTGATACGTACTGGTATCGGCCGATATTTTAAATCATGGTCACGATTCAGTTCTTTTGTATGAGGCAGACTGTTGCATGGTCATACAGTTTCTTCTACAAGTAGATCTGGCTTGTCCATCAAGAATGTTCTTAGAGAATTTCTTAATGCTCCTATTTTATCCCACCAATCAGTGTTAGAGACTTGCTCGGGGATGATGATGGCCAATTTCCATAGTCTTTGTCTGGTTAATTAATTGGACGTGACCAAGCATGAAGCAGGGGGCATATTAATAAGGTTGGGGAATCTACTTTTTAAGAAATGATATAAGAGAGAATAGAAGTTAGCATGCATCTTTTTCAGTGACGTAAATGATGCAGTTCTTTTTTTTCATGGAAGAAGCTCCCATCAAGTATAAAGAGATTGGCATGTTACCAATTTCATGGATGGAAATGGAAATCCTATCTAGGTCCCTACTAGGAATGATTGACCTTCCCTCTGTAAATACCTTGTAATCTCTCATTTGTGAAGCAATGGAAACTTCTATCATTCCGTCACGCTAATGTGAATGCATTTGAGCGAGTGTTTCCCTTGTGTAAAGACACCCTGAGTTGCCAATGGTGATCACTCCAAAGGCTGGACATCAATGGTGAATATGTGAAGATTCCATCCATTATTGGGTCCCATCAATGTGAATGTAGAACAAGTGGGGGATTTGAACCGGATACAACAAATAGGATCAGCATGAGGTTCACAAATTAGAGACAAGCTAGTGGGTTGTTGTGAGATTGTCGAGTGCCACTTTGATTAGGGAGCATTAGCCCACTTAATGCATAGGCCCACAAAACTGAAACAAAGAAAATGAAAGAACGTGTGGTCACTTAGAACTCATCAATTAGGATTGTTAACAAAGAAATAATTTTAGATAAAAAAATATTGCTAATTAGTAAGAAAATAAAAGTAAAGGCTTGTAAATTAATAAGTTGAATTAAAATTAAAAAAAAACCTAACGATTACATGATTTTTCATGAATTCTCAGATGAAAGAAGATGAGGGGTAAATAATACCGTTTTATAAAACAAAGAACTACTTGAAAAAGAGAGTTTCAAATACCATTGTTCATTGAAAGAATAAAATTTAAAAGTAAAAGGAAATATTTAAAGACTGATAGGCAAGATAAAGTAAGATAAAAATGCAGCTACAGTTTTTTTTTTTTTTTAATTGCTTACGTGACTTGAAGCCTAGGATGCTTAGCTACGGATATGGATATGTACGGACACTGATATGGGAATCAAGGATACGACTCCTCACAAATGAAAATCTAGGACACGGATATGGATAAGGGTGTCCTAATTTTTCTTTAGATCATTTTTGAATTAATGAAATTATCATTGTTTTCGCCCATTTCTAGCATTTTCTATGGCGAGAAGTAAAATATTAAAAGAACTATATGAAATAAATGACTTTATGTGTAGGATATGTTAAACCTGTTTGCTAAAAGTATCAGTGTAGTATTGGGTACCAATACAAGTGTCGTATCGGTCCAAAATGGATGCGTTGGGCTTGTACAAGTATCCGGGTATCATAGTTTGAAGCTCCAACCTCGGGATTGTGAGTCGTGACAATGAGCGCCTTCCAACTGTGTCATGGGCTCTCATCCACAAGTTCCTTATCTTAGTTTTATAGGGTACGAATGAATATCCACTGTGTCTTCAGTCATAGCTGATCCATCAACTCATAAATTATCAAAGCAAGAAAGTCCCACCGTGTCTTCAGTCATAGTTGATCCATCAACTCATAAATTATCAAAGCAAGAACGTCAATAAAAACTACAATCATTGTTTTGAAAATCGGAATCATATCTTAAATCTTTCATACCCATGAATCGTATCGCGAATCATAGAATTTTTTTATTTTCTAATAAAATTGAAAATTCATTAAAATTTTAGAGGAAAAAGAAAAAGTATTTATTCAAAACCATCCATTTTCCCATTTATAGGAATATAAAGACAATTACAAATAAGTCTATCACACAATCATATCAAGAATATCATAATATGTGTATTAATATATAATAAATGATATGTGTAAATAGTTAAATAAGTTTAAGGCATCAATTTATATATTTATTTCTTATTATCTTTAAATCAAAATATAATAATGAAAAAAATAAAACCCAAACCATTAATCTTATGCAATGGGATATCTCTTGAAGTTAAGAAAATGTTTATGAAGAAAAAAAAATTATTAACAAGAAGATGACAAGCACCATACGTACTATTGAATGCTTTAATTAAATTCGTTTTTTTATTCATCAATAAAACCTCCCCAAAACTGCAAAAAATTCTTCAAAGGTTTCGTTAACTACTAAATAATATTTTAAAAGTAAAAAGGGTAAAAGAAAGAAAGAATAAAGAAAGAAAAAAGGGTAAAAGATTGTTAATATCCTCGCTTAGCTGAAATATTGAATATTAAGATTCGATGAAATGAGTGTCTAATCGTAAGATTCACACATGAATCCTAAGATTCATCTATGAATGGGACTCGTTGCATAGATACGAATAATTTTCCTTAGGATTCGGGATAAGAATCGTAGGATTCTGATAACTATGGCTGCCTACAATGGCTACTAAGAATTACCGCAGATGGGTTGGAAATGGCATAAGAGTACGGGTTTCAATGAGCCTGATCCAGTTTGAGTCCCCCTTTGAATCTGGGTTCATTTGTGGATCTAGACATATTTTCATCTGATGGGCTAGACCCAGACTAATAGTTAGGGCTTGTTTGTTGTCATTCTAGTGGGTTGTTCCTGCATTCTCACGGTATCGAACTAGAGGGATTACATTTGGATAAGATTTTTGCATCGATTCAAAATAATAATATATGGAACATTTCAAGAAATGCCGCCTGTTGGCATAGGAAATCGAAACGATTTCTAATCATTTTGCGAGAGGAACATCCCTTAGGCACGGACGTAAACCTAAAGCAGGCCTCTTTTAGAAGAGATCTTCCTCCGTTATTCTCTCTTTCTTTCTCCACATGATCTTCTTTCCCTCTCTTCCTTTATCCCTCTGCCCCCACGGTCTCCCTCTCTTATCACCCTCGCCCCAACGGTCTCTTGTTCCCTCCTAGGGCAAAAAGAAAGAAATTGGTTCCTCTCGTCTCCCTTGGCCGATAGCATCTAGCCAGAGATGATTGTATCTCGCCCATTTTTTCTCCCACACTCTGAACTACGAAACTGAGACCAGACTAAGTTAAAAGATTTCAGTTGGGTGCATGAAATTGCAGAGTTTGAAACAAGAAGGGCTTGCTTCCTACAGGTCTTTTTTCTGTCTGGGTTGAGTTTATTATGCAATGGGTATTCTGGTTTTCTTGATGTCGTTCAATCCTGAAAAAAAAAAAAAAAAACACATTCTGATCATGTGGGTAAAAAAAGAAAAGAAAGAAGAACAAGAAAACTAGTAAAAAAACAGAAATTCTTACGTGGCTAAAACTTCTGATGTGTATACACTTTTTCCAATCAATCATGACCCCCGTCGTCATGGCTGTTTTTATAAGCTACACAAATGAATTTTTCTGATTGAGTTGGGTGATGAACCAGCTGACCTACTTGTACATATGATCTAAATTCCAAAGGAATGGATTAGAATTAAGAAGCTGAAAATTTATAATAGTGTTTTTTGATTGTTTTGATTTGCATCTTTTTTAATCTTGTATAACATGAAAGTGTGAACATTTTTAATAAATAAAATAATTATTTATATTTTTTAATTTATAAGTGAATTTATAAATAGTTATAGTAGAGTTAAATTCAACGACATTGTGG
This sequence comes from Cinnamomum chago, assembly GCA_038049695.1. Lineage (NCBI taxonomy): Eukaryota > Viridiplantae > Streptophyta > Magnoliopsida > Laurales > Lauraceae > Cinnamomum > Cinnamomum chago. Next base: position 27,601,263 of record CP142457.1, read on the forward strand.
ACCATGCTTTCGTTGATTCTATTCTTGGGAACAATACTGACATATCATTACCCAACAGGTTCTGTACAACATATTCTAAGCAGAACAGTTTAACATAGTGTTACCTAGCAAGTTCTCTACAGCTCAATCTCGGTACAACCTAATCTTGGCACAACCCGATCTCAGCACAAAATCGGAAACAACACAAGAACAATGCCAAACAGGCCCTTAGGTTCCGAAACCTTAACAAGCGGGAACACCATACATTGGGGGTCCCATTGGACTCTAATACCATGCTTGTTTCTTATATTGAGTCCATATAGCTTGCTCTCACTCACTTCTAAAGTGGCAACGTACTCCACTTTTTTAAAACCCCTTAGCTGGACCTACTATTCATGAATCTTAGTTGCTCATATTGAACAATCATGAATATATAGGCGCCATTAAAATAAAAAAAGTTCACTCCAATCGAGGTGAGAACCATTATTGGATTGATCAAACTAGGAAAACATGATTTACTGTTTTTTTTAATGGTAAAATGCATGATTAACACTTCGTGGCCTCTTGGGTGTCCATTCTCCCTTCCACAGTGTTCCTATGGATTTTATTCTTCTGAATTGGAAGGTGGCTTTTTCTTAGTGTGGTCTCCTTTTTTCCCCTTGTTGTTTGCCTCTTGGACGTAGCCATTGTGGTGGTGTTGGTTTTTCCTTTGTTTGCGGGTTCTTTTGTTTTTCAGTATACCTCTCCTGTACTGTTTAGTCTCTTTTAATGATAGTTATCATTAAAAAAAAGATTAAATCTGATGGAATGAATCATAGCGTAACATGTGATCAATCCATTTGTGGGGTGCACTTCAATTGGAGTGAATTTTAGCTGAGTGTTAATTTACATGGGGCACGTGGTATGAACTGGTTGGATTTATCATAGGTGGGCTCATTTCATGGATTCTAAAAGGTGGGGGATAAAAATTTGTTCTCCATTATATTTATATATAATATGTACTTCTGAATAATTTTCATGAATGGTTCAGCCTTTGGGGCCTACTTAGAAGCATTGCAATCATGGGGTGTTTAGGGGTTTAAGAGGTCTCTCCATATGACCTATCACCTACCTACGTGCCAAAATTTGCATAATTAGTTGGAGGGCATACACAACATGGATGGGTGTCAAATTTTTTATTGTGCTGGAAAATGTTCACAGGTGACGTAGCCTCGGAGCCTCGATTAGAAAACTAGACCAATCTCCCAAAGGATTGATCGAATCCAAAGATGAATTCAGCCACTGGGACACTCACGACAGTGATAACACCATGATAAGAGGTAAAACTCGGGCAAAACTCAGAAAAAATATTTAATTAATTGAAGTAAGCATGAATTACAATGAAGTCTGACAACAACCCTTATATAGAGTTGGATCTTTCCCTTATATTACTTGGACACTGATACTTTCCTAAACAATAAAGGAAACTAAATCACTAGACGTGCCTAACAACCCAAATTAAATAAACTCCTAATTTTAAATACTTCTAAATAAATCAATTATCTAAATAAGATTCCTAATTAAATGGATGTCGCCTATGGACTGGGCCCAATGGGTTGGCCGACGCATGGTCTAGCCTACATCACCAGGTGTGATTAAGTGTCTAACCTGGTGAAAAACATTCAGCTATCGATGGGCAAACTTTGCCAGAATGTTTGCTGCTGGCAAAGAATGGCCAGGTTCGGGAATATTCTAATGAACCCTTAAAATCTTGTGCATAAATTTTAGGTGGCATTTTGTTATATGCCAAAAGTTCTAATTTTTCAAAATGCAACCTTTGCTTTTGCTTGTTTTCAACTTGAGGGCTCGCAATGCTGTTTTGGGCTGGGATAGAGAAAGAAGTAATTGCTGCCATTTTCAAATTCCAAAAATGTTAATTGTTTCAAAGACTGAGGTTCTTGTTTTAGGGGTTTTTCTTTTGGTCTACTGGTGGGAACTCTATAGTCCATAGTGAGACCTACACGCCCCAAGCGATCCTTGGGTGGCTATAAGGTGAGATGCCACTTGGCCACTAGGTTGTGATGCATTTATCAAGGGTCATGTGTGAATGGCTCAGATGATGAATTTGGGGGCCCACAGCAGTGAAAAAGATCAGAAAAATAGGATTAGGTTTTTTTTTTTTTTTCCATATATGAAACAAATGTCAAAGTTGGGGTCCATTTTCATGTCAAAGCTTTCCTACTTCATTTTCTGTAAATTCCTTTGTAGTTTCGTATATGAACCCCAACAAAAAAAAAAAAAGACAGAAATGTAGTAGCCGTTTGTATCCTGCATATGAAACTATATATGGTTTTCTTTTCTTCCCAAAAATCTTTTTGCATGTGAAATTTTGATGAAGAAAACTGGACAATTATTAATACTTTTTCTTAATTCTTTTTTGATTGGCTAGAATCTTGCTTGGTGTCTTGATATGAATTATGAATATGCTTTTGGCATTGTGGAATACTTCTTGGCCCATCTTATTTACTGTCTGTGATTATTCCTTACTTGAGGCAAAATCAAACTAGAACCTCGTTTGACTGGCAAAAAAACTAAAACCTGGTTTTATAGGAAGTAGCAAGTTTGGAACAGCTGGTATTTTGCTTAGAGAGAAAACTCAAAGATCAGGAAGAAGGCAGACATCGTTTTGAAGAAGATGAGTCAAGAGAATCGTGGGAATAGCTCTGCCACTCCAGTAAGTGTCCTACCTGCAAAGCGTAGACGTGGCCGTCCTAGGAAGGATGAGAACCGTAACTATATGGCGAAGGCACCAGCGACACCTGTATCTGATCTTCCAAGGAGAAGCCAGCACCGGAGCACAGAGTCAGCTGCACATACAGATAATGCATTGGTGGGTCAGATAGTTTCGGGGGTTCTAGACGGGTCATTTGATGCTGGGTATTTGCTTACTGTTAAAGTCGGCAACACAAATACTATTTTGAGAGGTGTTGTGTTTGAGCCGGGGCTCACTGTTCCTATTTCTGCGGATAATGATGTTGCTCCACATGTTAAGATGTTCAGGAGAAGTGAGATGCCTCTTCCGGTGATCATCCCACTTCAGCAGGTGCCTGCTTCTTCTACACCCTATCATGAAGTAAAGATCGAACAGCTTACCAAACCTATTCCAAAACCTGTGACTGCTATTCCTTTGGAAGGATCACTGAGTGATAATACTAATCTGCCAAAACGGCCATCAGATGATGTCAATCATGTTTCTCAAGTTGCACCCCGGGACAATCAATCTATTATCAGAACTGAAAGATCAGACATTCTTCCTTCAAAAGGAGTGGATGGTGCCAATCAAACGCCTCCAGTTGCTTCTCTAGCGGTTTCATCAAATATTGAGAAGGAAAAATCGACTGACATATTGTTCAGCAAGACTGGTCTTGCATCTACGGAAGCAGTGAATAGTAACCAGTCCCCTCCAATTGCAGCCCAAGCAACACAGAAGTTGGATATCACCACCCTTACCAATAAATCATCTGATGAACTCAACCAGGCACTTCAAGATCCACCTTCAGAGCCCAAAACCGAAAACCCAGTTGTGGTCTTGCAAGAAAGTAAAACTTTTCTCCTGACAATGCTGTCAAATGGTGCAACTGCAACCAATGATTTAAAGCTAGAACCTGAGACCAAGCAATCTGTTGAGGTATCGTCAGGTGAGAAGGGAAAAGGGTGGGAGACTATTAACCAGGTGTCTCAAGTGCAAACCAATAATTTGGAGTCTGCTGTAAACCTAGATCCTTCAGTTGATGTACTGAAAGGTGTCCCGGCGGAAATTAATCATCCCCCTCTAGCAACACCAATTGGGGTTTCGCAGGAAAACAAGACCTCACCATTTGATGGATCTGCTTGTGCCGACATCCAGGCTCACTTGGTTGCACCACAAGAAGCAATTTCCAATGTCTCAAATGAGATTCTGAAGAGACATGAGACCACCCGTTTAATTGAAGAATCAATGACTGATGCTATTGATACTACTAAGGATGATTTACAGACTCAGCCCATGACCAATGCACCTTATGATATGCAATCTGGTTATGCAGTTAATCAACCAACACTCTCTCAGCATTCCATTGAGCAGCAAAGTTATGATCAGACTGCTCTCACCCAGGAAGAGTCTCTCATCACTAAGGATGCTGTTTCTATTCAGGCTCCCATCAAACCAGTGGAATTAGTTACTAGCACCGGATTGATGGAACCTACTGAGGCTGCTGATCATATGCAGGTAAATTAACTTGAAGTTGAGGCTTCTCCAGAATGCCTGTCTGGAATCTAAGCCTCACCCCAGAAAACAGCTGATTATGACTGCTGACTTAAAGTATTCTCTTAAAACATTTTTACAGAGGTGTATACAATGCATGTGACTTGGAGATTGGCTGTCGTCATTGTATCTGAAAATCTCTTTTAAAGTTCTATTTATGTTTTTTTTTTTTTTTTTTTTTTATAACTGCCAGGAAGTAGTTAGTTATTTTGTTGAGAATGTTCGCCTCTGTTCGGACTGACGGGGCTATGGTAATCGAAGCGCTCTCTCTTTTTTTTTAAATGTACTTTATTTCTTGTTTAATTTGTAGTGAGGAAAGAATTTCGTACTTTGGCAGAAAATGACACCAAGGCATGCAAATGCTCAGTTTAAGTTGCATTCAGGTGAATGAATCCATAATCAAAATATGATTGCCAGTGTGGATGATGCATGGCCTCAAAATTTTGTTGGAGTTTTCCTTATGGACATTTCTTGTTTTTGATCCAGTAACCTTAAAATGTTTCATTTTTAACTGTCCTGGTTTCTTCCTAATTGTTTATGCCAATTGGGCAGTGGGGGTCAGCTGTGCTTTGACATCTGGATGATGACTTGTATGCAGTGGGATTATGATTTGGACGGTCTAGATTGAGGTACATCCTCACCTCCTTTTGGGCTTGATTGATATGTTGTTTAACAGTTTCACCTGTGGGCTTGCTGCCCACCTTTGCTTGATGTCTAAAGGCGGGGTACTGATTTGTGACACTGGCTCTACCTGATGGAGGAGATCTAGGCCAGAAATCAAACCCCGCACCCCCCCTCTCTGAATTTTTCGAGGAAAGGCTGCAAAATGTTGAGTTAGATCGGATTGGATTTGATAACAACGGCCACCAATTCATAGCTTGTACGTACCATTTCATACTGAGTCAATGTGTTTACAGGTCAAGATTAGAGGGTTTTTTTTTTTTTTTTTAATTACCCAACCCAAGATGGGTTGAGCTGAGTCGAAATTGGAGCAGATGGGCCCCAACAGGATCTCATTTTGTCATATATGGCTTTGGTATTCTTCTCAAATTCTCCGTCATATAGACTTGGATTCTCATTGATAAATCTACTCTAATAGAGGAGGTTAAAACTTCATCAGGTCAGTTTCATGGCGATAAGAATTTTGGAATGCAAGCCAGAGGTACTAGTAAGTAATATTGGGGCATTCTAAGTTCTGAGATGCCTTGAAATGCTATTTACTCCTTAATATTATTCATTACCATTCAAATTTTATCAGAGAATTCATTTCTCTGGCAATGGCATATATGTATGTCCTTGAAGAAAGGATTCAAAGTATCATACACGTAGTTCAAAATCGTGGTATCGGTCCAGCCAAAATACCGTAAAAAACTGATACGGTATTGGCATCGGTTGGTCGTTGCCGTCACTTTGTAAAATTTTTAAGTCTAAAAAAATTATAAAAATATCAAAAAAATCCAGAATATTATAAAATGCCGGAAAATATATATTTTTTCATTAGTAACAACAATAAATCAAACTATTAGTCCCCATGAGTCATGACATCCTATATCACAATCTTATCCAGAATTATATTAAATTTTCTTATAATTCAATATATATATATATATATATATAAGTTAGAATATCACAAATTTTATAAAATGTAACCATACTTTTTTTGGCTTATGATCAATTTATTAGTGTGGAACTTAAGAAAATTAAGCTTGTTTGTATATAGTATAAGTATACTATATGGTCTATACTCCCATCATTCATCACTCATCATTTATCAATTATCACTCACTTATAAAAAAAGTTGTGAAATTTACGAGCATCAAAATAACATATTACAATATGATAATAAGATAAATCACAAAGCACTTGGACATTTAAAGTTTACAGTTTACCTAAATGCGAGGAGATAGGAAGAGGGACTGAATGATAGCTTAATTCTAAGTGGAGTCATCCAGGCTCGATATCATCATCATCATCATTGTTTCTTCTGTATGAGTTATAATAATATGATCCAAACTTCTATGATGCACTCCTTTACCCATGGCCATATTAATGTTGTTGTTGAGGTGTGAAGATCTCTTGATAAGATGATTAACTATTCTCATTAGATTGAGATGACTGGTGGTCCAGAAATTCAAAAAGTTGGTGAGGGGCATAAATAGATTGTGGGGGCCTAAGGTCGATTAGCCCTCACTCAAACCACAATTGTGAGTGAGAAACTAGTGGCATCAGCAACAAGGGTATGCCATTATTTTGATTGGTTTGGATATCTTTTAGAAGTGGGCCCAATGAGGACACATAAAAGATGGGTCGATAAAGGAGTATCATGAATTTGTCATTGTCATTGATCCACTGAGTGCTATGTTATGAAAATTTTAAGCCAAACTTTTATTGAGTGAAATTTGATTGGACCCATAAAATATGGGGCCATTTATTTTTACTGGATCATATTTTCTTAATGGGCCCAATGAGGAGTGTTTTGAAAAAAAAAAACTTCTTTTGGAATGTTTTTAATTTAAAAAGTAGAGTATTGAGTCTAAATATGTTTGGAATGGATGAGTCTGAATATATTTTAATATTTTAAATTTAAAAATACAAGATACAACTTCTCAGCGGTCATGAATCCAACTAGCATAGCCGAACCATGTAGGGGTATTTTTGTAATATTATCCTGCGCTATTATTCAACCCTAGCATAGCTGACAGAGAAGTTGTATCTTGTATTTTTATCTTTTGCCTTTGAGCATAGTGGAATTGGTGTGAACCGAGGATGTACCTCAAGATCGAGGGAACCACGTATATCTGTGTATCTTCTTTGTATGATTTGATTACATCTTTTGTTCTTTATTTCCAAACAACTAGTATCAAAGCCTTAGGTTTGAGTGAGAGCTATGGCAGAAGAAGGAAAGTTGAAGATCGAGAAGTTTGATGGAATGAACTTTGCTTTTTGGAAGATGTAGATAGAGGATTATGTCTATTAGAATGATCTCTATCTTCCTCTGGAAGGAAAAGCGAAGAAGCTTGAGAAGATGACTGATGATGAATGGGTAGTTCTCAACAGAAAGGCGTTGGGAACGATTCAACAGTCGCTGACAAGATCTGTTGTGTTCAACATTCAAAAGGAGAACACGACGGTGGGTTTAATGGACGCCCTAGCAAAACTGTATGAAAAACCTTCCGCATCAAATAAGTTTTCTCTGATGAGGAAGTTGTTCGATTTAAAGATGGCCAAGGACGGAAACGTGAATGAACAGCTAAGCCAGTTCAACGCATTAACGAGACAGTTGGAGTTGGCAGTCATCAATTTTGACAATGAAGTCAGAGCGCTCCTGGTTTTATCCAGTTTGCTAGACAGTTGGGAAGGTCTGGTGATAGCGGTGAGCAACTCTTCAGGGACAGGGAAACTGAAGTATGAAAATGTTGTCAGTACCATCTTGAGCGAGGAGTCTCAGAGAAAGAGTTCAGGGGTAGTCTTTACTTCCGACATGAACGTCGAAGATAAAGGTAGAAACAGGAACAGAGGAAACTGAGGCCGAGGTCGATCACAATCAAGGAAAGGCAAATTGAAAACTCCATACGGGAATGGTGATGGTTGTTAGAATTGCAGTAAGAAAGGGCACGTGAAAAGAGACTGCAGAGTTCCGGTGAGGCAAACAGAGAACAATTAGGGAGGTAAGGATTCGGTCATTGTATCTGAAGAAAGTATTGCCAATGCCTTAGTTCTTTCTCTAGCTACACACAATGAGTCTTGGGTAATAGATTCGGATGCATCTTTTCATGGCACTTCGCACAAAGAAATTCTCCACAACTATGTTCATGGTGATCTCGAGAAAGTCTATCTAGGCGATGATGAACCCTGTAGCATTGTTGAAAAGGGGGATGTTAAAAAACATCAGAAGAAACGGGATAGTGCTGAAGTTAAAAGATGTCACACATGTGCCAGATTTGAAAAAGAATATGATCTCTGTTGGGCAGTTATCAGAATCTGGTTATGTGATAACTTTCACCAGTGATTTGTGGAAGATGACCAAAGGGGTTACGGTAATGGCACGTGGGAAGAAGGAAGGGACTTTGTATCTGACTTCTAGCTTGAATGGTGCTATATCAGTTCCATCTTCTAAAGTGGATACAATAACATGGCATCACCGATTTGGACAGATAAGGGACGAAAGCCCTATTGTCTAAGTAGTTGCCGGGTTTGGAATCCATTGACTTGGATTTGTACGAGGAATGGATACTTGGAAAGAAGAGGAAGGTCTGTTTTCTGAAAATTGGAAGGACTCCAAAACTAGTACGATTGGAATTGGTCCGTACAAACTTGTGGGGACAAGCTGAGGTAACCTCTCTTGGCAGTTCTCAATATTTCGTAACCTTTATTGATGATGCTACTAGAAAATTGTGGGTGTATTTTCTGAAGCATAAATCAGATGTATATGATGTGTTCAAAAAATGGAAGGTCTTAGTTGATAATGAGACGGGTTTAAAAATGAAGTGTCGTACAATGGAAGAGAGTATTGCAGCAAGGAGTTCAAACGATACTGCTGCACCCATAGGATCAGACGACTCAAGACTATTCCAAATACACCACAACAGAATAGAGTTGCTAAGCGTATGAATAGAACTATTATGGAGCGATCTAGAAACATGAGGATTCATGTAGGATTGCCTAAGCAGTTCTGGGCAGATGCGGTGAATACTGTTACTTACTTGATCAACAGAAGTCCTTCAGTTCCTTTAGGTGGCGGACTACCAGAGGAGGCTTGGAGAGGAAAGGAGGTGAATTTTGTTCATTTAAGAATATTTGGTTGCACCTCTTATGTTCATATTAATTCGATGGATAGGACCAAACTTGATCCTAAATCTTTAAAATGCACATACATTGGGTATGGTGTTGATGAGTTTGGTTATCATTTTTGGGATGTTAAAAATCGAAATATAATTAGGAGCAAGGATATAATTTTCAATGAATTTGTCATGTATAAGGACATGATGAAACAACAAACAAGGAAGGGTGAAGAAACTGAATATGTAGAACTTGAGGAAATTCCTGATAAAGTTGTCACTACTCCTCAAAATTAAAATAATCAAAAGCAGATGAGAATGCACAATCAGAACCTGAAACTCCACATTTGAGGAGATCATCAAGGGTGTTAAAAACCGCAACACATTTTTCACCTTCTTTGCATTATTTGTTGTTGATTGACAATGGTGAACCAGAGTGTTATGAGGAAGCTATGTAGGTTAAAACCAATGACAAGTGGGAGTAAGCAATGGATGATGATATGAAATCTCAGTTATCAAATCAGTCGTGGGAACTGACAGAGTTACCTCGTGGGAAGATAGCTTTACATAACAAGCGGGTTTACAGATTGAAAAACGAGCCCAACGGTACCACGAGGTATAAGGCAAGGTTGGTGGCAAAAGGTTTTTTGCAGACTAAGGGTATTGACTATACTGAAATCTTTTCTCCAGTTTTCAAGCTCTCTACCATCAGAACAATTCTGAGTATTGTAGTAGTGGAGGACTTACATTTAGAGCAGCTAGATGTGAAGACCGCCTTTTTACATGGAGATTTGAATGAGATTATCTACATGCATCAGCCACAAGGCTACGTCGTCTCAAGCAAGGAGTTGTTAGTAGGTTCATGAGCAACCCAGGCAATGAGCATTGGAAAGTCATTAAGTGGATTCTAAGGTACTTGAGAGGTACTATAGACACTGCACTGTGTTATGCGGACACATAAATCAGTTTGCAAGGCTATGTCGATTCGAATTTGGCAGAGATCATGATAGTAGAAAGAGCACTACAGGGTATGTGTTTACATTAGGAAGTGCACGAGTAAGTTGGGTCTCAAAATTGCAAAAGGTAGTGGCCCTCTTAACTACAGAAGCGGAGTATGTTGCAGCATCTAAAGCTTGCAAGGAAACGATATGGTTATCGAGTCTACTGAAAGAGTTGGGGAAGGAACAGAAACATGTCAAGATATTTAGTGACAGCTAGAGTGCAATTCAATTGGCAAAGAACTCAGCATTTCATACTAAAACAAAGCACATAGATGTCAAATATTATTTCATATAATCGCTTTTGGAAGAAGATGTATTCACATTGGAGAAAATCCACACCAGCTATAATCCTGTAGACATGTTGACCAAAGCGGTCACAGTGGAGAAACTGAAGACATGTTCAGTTTTTTCACTTGGTCTTCAATCTTAAAAGATCAGAAGAAAATCACACTAGGTTTCTTATGGCAGCATGGAGTCGAGTTGGGATCATCAGTATCCAAGTGGGAGATTGTTATGTGTGAAGCCTGATTCACCCGAGTTAGACTGTTAACTCAGGTCCACTGTTGCGAACCATGTAGGGGTATTTTCATAATATTTTTTTGCGCTATTATGTAACCCTAGCGTAGCCGCCAAAGTTGTTTCTTGTATTCTCATTTACTGCCTTTGAGCATAGTGGAATCGGTGTGATCCATGGACGCACCTCAAGATCGAGGGAACCACGTAAATCTTTGTGCCTTTTTTGTGTGGTTTGATTGCATCTTTTGTTCTTTATTTCCTAACAAACCCATTTGCCAAATTTGTTCAAAAGGAAAAAGAAATATTAATAGAATATTCTTTTTGATAATTAGGACATTAGTCAAAATACTATGGGTGTAATGGTTCGGTTAATAGGTCATTTTGGGAAAATCATTCACTGAACCGTAAACCGTAGTTTTCTGTCTTTTAAAACCGTAAACGTAACTGTATTACTAAAAACCGTAGACAACCGAACCACGGTTAACCGTATTAGATGGTTTGATTACGGTTAATAACCGTGGAAAAATCTGTTCAGTTGATGGGTCAGTGGACATTGATAACCAATTCAAAGTAAAACTAGTAGATTATAATCATTACAAATATTGCTGGGCCAAAGTTCCTAGCTAATTCAATAATCTTGGGTAAATTGTGAACTTATGTGGATAATCCAAACCCATCCAAAGTGTGGTATTAAATTGATGCAGCCTAAAAAAAGAGCTGTCATTGTAAAAGTGTTCCTCCTAAAGTAGAAGTTTACAAGGTTTACCAACTTAGTGAAGGAAATGTGTACAAAATGAATTTTCTGAGGACCACAGCCATCCAAATGGTAGCAGAGTTCAACAACTTCGGCACACTCCAAAATTCTTAGCTCAAAATAAAACTCAACATGATTTTGTAGTGCATAACAGGACAGCATCCAGATGTTACAGGGCACAAGTCTACTCCACAAATTGTTGATAAATTTCATTCATTTGACACTTACAATTCAGCTTCTCAACACTTACAATTCATAAGTAAATATTGCTAACCATTTAAGAACAAAAAACTATTACAAACAAAAGGGTTACTTGGCTCAGCACAAAGACCTGCAGAAAATCATGCTGGATTAGGACTTAGCAAACATATATCAAAAGATACAACAAAATCAGTGTGCAAGCCTTACCCAATTCATTTATTGCTTATAAGCTTCACAGCTACAGGATATGTGAAATTTAGTAGTAGCGTCAGTCTCTGACAAGAACATGATGCATTAACGATCAGAAAATTACAAAAGTGTCAAGAAATGTTGGTTTACAAGTTTATCAGATTGTATTAGAATTGTGCCCAAGAACAGTCATAGCAAGAACATCCTTCCATCTTTTATATAAGTACACATTCAAAATAACTCCATGCTTCAGGCAAAACAAAACAGATCAGAATAACACCATGCTCCACGCTCCTCAAAAAAGAAGCAGGAATCACCACTCACCAGTTGTAGTTCTACCAGTTAGAATTCATAAACAACCTATCCATGTGCCAAATCAGCACTACCATAGCTTCAATTCAAACCTCATCATTCATCAAAATCAAATTCTGGCAAAAAAGAAAATCATTATTAATCATTTGATCTAATTTAAATTCATAACAAATTTGAAATAACATGAAATCTTAAGAGAATTAAGAAATGTTTTACTTAACTCCTCAAAGGCTTTAAATTCCTCTGTGACATCTTCTAAATCAGCTGCTACATTTGAACCTCGAAACCAATCTTGTGTACAAATCAGGCCTTCTACTGTTTTGGGATATAAAGGACTGCGATATGGATCCAACACACGTTCTCCCGTACTAAAGGCAGATTCCGAAGTAACAATAGAGACATGAATAGCTAGAATATCTCGTGCAACTAGAGAAAGAATTGGATACCTTGAAGAATTTACTTTCCACCATGTCGAAATCTCAAAACTAGAATTGGCTTGAACTTTTTCACAAGGAAAATCCAAGTATTGTTTAACTTCATCTTTGTCCACATCATTTTCTACTTCTGCCATGTGCTTTTCATATTCCTCCGTGACATCATTTTCATTCCAAATGGGTTGGTCAACCTCCAGTTCAGAATTTTGACTCAAAGATGAAGCATTAGAGGACTCAAGTTGTTGGTACTCCACATACAGAATATTAAGTGTATCTATTATCTTTTCAGTAAGCTCAACCACCTTGGAAGACTCAAGTTTGAAATAAAATTCATAACACCATGTCACATATTTCAACTTGTAACGTAGATCCAACACAATAGCAATCAACAACATCATATTCACTTTCTCAATTGGTTCTCAATACTTCTGAAATTTCAATTTCATTTTGACAACTGTAGCTCTTAAACAAGGATCAAAACCAGACATCAAGGTATTCATTTTTGCCTCAATGGAAACAACTACAGAAAAATACAAATGAGAAGTTACATATGAAGTGCAGGACAACTTAGTTGTAGCTTCATAGAATTTCTGTAAAAAAGTGGTCAAGAGCCTATAGTCTTTCCAATCTTCAAAAGTAGGAGGTCCACCTACGTCATCAAGTTCCTTCTTAAATTTATCATCATCATCAATCATTCGATCAAATGCCTTTTTAAATTTAGCTACAGTTTCCAACATCAGAAATGTAGAATTCCACCTAGTTGTAACATCTAAATACAACATCCTTTTACAATCCATTCCCTCCTTCTCCACACAAGACTTAAATATCCGTGCCCTTTGTGGAGAGCTCATAACATATTTCACAGCAGCCCTAATTCTATATATGGCACCATCCAACTCATACAATCCATCTTTTACAATCAAATTCAACACATGTGCACAATATCTCATTTGAAAATATCAACCGCCTAAAATAAAATTGTCATTTCTCTGAAAGAACTTTCTCTTCAAATAAGTAATGGCAATGTCATTTGATGTAGCGTTGTCTACAGTTAATGTGCAAAGTTTCTGAATTTCCCAATCAACTAAACATTCTTTAACCCTTCGATCTATTACCTCACCTTTGTGACTAGAAATCACACAAAAGTTCAAGATTTTTTGTGTGTTCCAGTCTTTATCTATGAAATGAGACGTAAGGCACATGTAAGAAAGGTTTTGATTTGATGTCCATGCATCAGTAGTGAGACATATCCTTTGTTTATTTTTCAAAAACAACTCTTAATTTTTTTTCTCTTCGCCACATACAAAGCTATATAATCTTTAGCAATTGTAACACACGAAATAAGTTTGAATAGGGGCTGCATCATGCTACAAAAGCGCCCAAACCCCTCATTGTCTACAAATTTAAATGGCAATTCATCTAAGATAATCATTTTTGCAAGTTCCTCTTTACAAAAATCCTAACTAAATTTCCAAAGTGCAATAGGATTCACATTTTCAGCTCCACTACCAGATTTCATTACTGATGTAATTTTCTTTTGTCTCTAACTATTTGCATTTATATTTTCTAGAAACTTGGATAGATTTTTAAATGATTCCTCACTGCACTAGTTCCATTAGTACTCAACCACTTAGCATGAGCATCACAATAGCCACAATGAAGTGTATACTGAATCTTAGGGTCATAATTTTCAGGTCTAGAAAAATGCTGCCAAATATCTTATTCTTTGTTATTTTTTCTTTTGAGGGAGGATACCTGACTCTGACAGTGATTAACAAAGTGAGTTCCAGGTTGAAGAGCATCAGGCTGAGGAAGTGGAGTTTCAGCCATACTAAACATCAAAATCTGACAGTGAAATTGAACAAAAAAAAAAAAAAAAAACACACTTAGAACAAAATAAAAAGATGGGACTTGTGGCAATCTATCACTCATGGAGTTATCATCAATTCATCATTAACCAAGAACTCAAATGTGTAGGAATGTAGGATTGGAAACCACATCAAGTGACAAATAAACTGAAACGTGTAATCATAAGTTACAAATAAAAAAAGGAAAATATCAAAGACCATGACAATTTCCTAACAAAGTAACAACACATGTATACACTCTAAACAGAGATTTGAACAGAGATATGAGTCAACTAAAATAAGTATGCAGTGTCAAGATCCACATCATACATTCAACCCACATCCCATGTGATTTCCTCAAAACACATCACACTTACAACTGGCTCTAGACAAATCACATTCTTCCAAAGCCAGATTCCACATTTTTTTAAATGGGGTTCCACGAATTATAGTCCATCAGCAACCAAACCAAATACTCATGCTTTTCAAACAGAACTACATCCAATCAGGCCCTTCAGCAAATAGTAACTTCTGCAAATATTACCAACTACACTTAAAATTCCCAATCCAATTCACACAGTATTGTATTAAATATCATATTGCTCTTTAAATGAGTAACTGATCCATTAACAAAACGCTTCACAATGTGAAATAACAATTACAAGAATCAAATCGCCTCATGTAAAATAAGTTCTTAGTACTTTGAGCGCCCTCCAAAACGAAATAAGAAAAAATTGTGATACATGTGAAATTCTCATGAAATAGAAGAGCATGTTTGGATCTAGAATAAATTGTAATCAACCCAGCTATTTAACCATAGTTTTAAACATATAATTTCAAAAGATGTACTCTCCATGGTGCCAACAGCTATCTAATTGCCCATATTATGAAGTCCAAGTCTGAGTCTGGAGCAGCAAGGACATTGGAATCCAGGGTTACATCAAACCACAAAGCACAAAAAAAAAAAAAAAAAAAAAAAAAAAAAAAAAAAAAAACATACATAGCTTCGAAAGATCCAAACATCATGTGATTTGGGCTTACATCAAAACTAACCCTAAAATCAAAGCAAACTGGACCAAATCTTAAACAGATCTCCTCCAACACCCAATTTAATAGAAAGAAATATCTAAACTTTCTACTAGAAGAAGATGAAGAAGAAATTGAGTGTAATAGGAAAAAAAGGGACATGGACTACATGATTTTTAAGCTTGATTGGAATCTGGGATCGGGAAATGATAAGTTCGTACGTCTTATTTGTAGGTCGATCAAACATCCATGCAATATTTCTATGATGATCATTATTCAAACAAAAACATTAAAAAAAAAACCTCTGAATCCTAACTTTTTCATTTTTGCTATGACAAATTACATCAAAACCCAAACTTTAAAAATATCAAAAGGACTTGAAACATCTAACATTTCAGAAGAAAATAAACAAAAAAACCCTGGAATCATGATAAGAACACAAACAAACATAGATCTGGTGAATCATAGGACATGAGAGTCGTCCTCTTCTTCTTCTTCTTCGCCTCCGGTCGGTGCAGGTCTGGTCTCCGTCAGGGAGGAGAGAGAGAGAGAGAGAGAGACGAGAAACGGAGGAAGCGTTTTGGACTCGTTAGGGTTTCATTTTGTTAACATAAGTTCAAAATTATTTCATCCAGGCCCTTTATTTTTTCTTGTATTAATATAATGGTACGATTAATGGTGTGCGGTTAATCGAACCGGTTGAATTAATAACCGTGAGTTAATACAAAAAACCGTAATCGAACTATGAAGTGCGGTTTTCAGAGTTCAATAACCGTAACTGTAACCGAACCAAGAAACATGGTTATTAACCGCGGTTCAGTTAGACGGTTTTTCGTTTTTTTTTTTTTACACCCCTGCAAAATACACACTTTATTTTCCATAATTAACACCATTCCAAGTTCAGCACTTATCCGAATTATGTAGGTATTGTGAAATCTAGCCTCTAAGGCCCGCTTGCCACTAGGAAATTCTCACCTACAAGCAGATCATGTGCTTATGTAGTCCAGATGGTGGGTCTCACTTGGATACTTTTCTATCATTGGGGTTAGGATGGATGGAAATGTCTCTACATCATAAGGGTCGTGCAAAATATAACCCCATCATATTATCCAAGTCCTTGATTTAACAATCTCAAAATTTAATGATCTTTTAAGCATAGTTTTTTATTCTTATAAGATTTAATATAGTGGCGAGTAAAGGTTTGATGAGCATAGAACTGAACTTGGTACTAGATCACGGAGTGTTAAGAAGGTGAAAAGAGTTGCACTAATCAAAAGTGGGCCTAAGTGAGCCTCATAGAGCTTATATGAAAAGATTCTATCTTGTCATTATGCCAATTATCGGGTAGATAGGACAATCAAAAGATCTTTATGAATATCAGCCCAATCTAACCCTTGACTTCAATGTTTTTTAAATAAAACATGTTTTGGATTTCGATACAATAAAGAGTAATAGTTCGATGAGTGTCAAGTTTTGACTTCTGGACAATACACTCGAAATAGCATGCATGTGAGAGGTGGCTAAGGTCGCTCAGAGAGGAGCCAAAAACAAAATTTGGGTGCACAATGAGGTTAGACTTCCTAAACTTGGCTAGGGCTTGCATCTCCCATGAAGTGTCCCTAGCTATAAAATTAAAAAACAATGGAGATAATAAGCATTTCTAAAGTACAGCCGTAGCTTTAAAGCCTACCTTTTGAATGCCCTAGTGACATAACAGCTGTGTCAATTTATTAATTTCTTTCTCCTTTTTCATCTTTCATCATTAACATCTTTAAAAACAGGTAGAAAAAAAGAAAAAAAAAGCAAGAAAGAAGATCTGTTTGCTTGAAAGGGATTTCAGGGTGCTAAATATTTAAATAGAAAGCATGCCATCACAATGCATAAAGTTAAAATCAAGACATGGACAGCACAATATTGGCAACCACCGAAATTAGTAACTAACATCCAAAACCATTTTTAAATGTGGGGTTTTAATTTTCTAAATGATGTATGTAACTAACCCATCAGCTACCATATTGATGGTCTCCACCACCACAATCATGCATGGGCCATACAAACATAATGTAGGAGGATGAAATTGAGAAACGTGAGCCCTTCTGTACTGAGGTTTAAGGTGAGTGTTGAAAAGGTAAATACCTGAATGCATGATGGCCCCAAATTGTAAAAAATCAGGTGAGTTCAATATATATAGACCCATTTTTAATTTGGGTCCAGGTATCATCCATGGATTTCATACTTAAAGACCTAAATACCTGATGGAACAATCGTATATTATTGTTATCTTGAGTATAGTATTTTTGTATATAAGCATTTGGGCCTTTATTTGGGCAGGTCTAGACCGTTTATCTGGTCCGGGCCTAGGTTTTTAACCTCCATGGAGTTTAGGTTGGGTTCAGGTTTCTTCTTGGCTATTTGAATTTGTTTGGATGAAATAATTAAAGAAGTAAAGGGGTAATGTTACGTTTTTTTACTGCAGCCTGTTTAGATGGAAAAAGTGGAGGGAAGAAGCGAGGTTCTTACTAAAGTTACTTGTAATGGTCCAGAATCTCACTTCGAACAAATGATGCCATACATCAATAAATTGATTCTATCAAAATCACAATTATATCTCATGGATGATGGATCTAATAATTAATATATCTTTATATTAAAGGTGAAACTTATATGTGGGGGTTTGATAATAACCTAGAGACTTGTTTGCATAAGAGAAAGTGGAAAGGTGAAGGTTTTTTTATTCTTTGTAGTGAACTAGCTTTTTCCTTAATTGAATCTATTTTAAGAAAGAAAGTAATCTCTTTTTTAAGTTACTTTTGTAAAAGGTATTAAAAAAAAAAAGATTGTATCAATAGAGTGGGGAAACTTCCTCTTTTTTGTAGTGAAATTAAACATTGCATTCTTAAAATCTATATTTTGAGTAATCCCCTCTTACTTAGTTTTCTCCTTTCAATCCTACTTAAGAAGAAGATCTAGCCACAAAAGAACAATATTGGTAAAGTTAAGTGGCGATTTCAAAAAAGTAAGCGTTTTACCTCTGATTTTTAATTGTTTATTCTTTTATTGATGAAAACTTGAACTTGCCAACTTCAACGAACAAGAAATGATCTAGTGTTGCTTCTAATAATGTAGTTTCTAGATAAAACATGATCCAACCTTTGAAGAGGAATTCTTTAGAACATTGAGTTTTTTATACATATAAAATATTACACTAATGAAATGATTCTAACCATTAGTTGTAAGTTCTTAATATTCAATGGAGATTCTAACCCTTAGATCACTATCATTAGGGCATGAATTTAATGACTAAAGGCCCATATTAATAAGGTTGGATATGAAAAAGTGCAACCTATACACAAGAAATATTCCGTGAGATAATAACAACTCACATATGTAGGGAAGGGGGAGTTCAAGTTTAAAACTTGGACCTTCCAAAGACAATTGTAACTCCTTACTACTATAGGAAGGAGCTGTTCTCATATATGTTATTACTTAAATCCTTTAATTCTCACATGCGTTTCATATCTATCTACATCCTTACTCAATTTGTTGTATGACTTCTTTTAAAGCCCTTAGATTTTAAAGACTCCCTCCATCTTTTTAAGCTTCACATTCATGCCATTGATAAATCTAACCGTGAATAATATCCTAAATAGATTAGAATTTGGATCGCGGCTGCCAATTCCAAGGAGACAACGCACACGTCAATAAGTGAATTATATATAGTAATCCCCACCTTTAAAAGGCCCATTGTTTGATGAAAAACTAACTCCTCCTATAAGAAAAAGGTCCCAAATTTCACCCCAGATTCACTATGTCATGCACTGTAGCAAATAACCACCGACTCGGGAATTGAGGACTGGCCTTGTGGACAAGGCGCCCGCTCCCATAGCTCCCATCATGTTTCGAACCCTAGTGGGAGCCCTTTACTTTCTATGTCTTGGCCTTGGGCGAACCAAGCCAAAAGAAAAAAAAACCACCGACCCAAAGTACTTGGTACTTGGTGTCCGTGTGAGCTAGTGGGCTTTACAAAATTAAGGTGGTCCCACCACAAGAGAGGGCTTTAGCCACAAGGCTTTCACTTAGAAGAATCATGAGTTAAAGATTCGAACTCCACCCTTATTGAAAATTCAAGTAGCTAAAAGATGCAAACGCCATCTCAATATATGAGATATCCTTAATTTTTACTTCCATAAGAGTTGACCCCATCCCACCCCACCCCACCCCACACCCATAGTAGAATTAATGATTCTATAAGAAAGGGATTAGCATATTCTTATGCATTATTCACTGTCACTTTTTTTTTTCAAAGATAAAATAGCCAGATGTCCCTTAACTTTATCGTTTAAGGCCTCGAGACCACAATATTTTCGTTTAAGGCCTCTAGTCCCTTGCGCCTGCACTTATTTCAGGCTGAGGTTCCTATGTATGTAAGATCATATGTTTTCATGATTGTTTTACCCTTCTAACCGTCTGAAGTTATGCCACACATTTTATTCCTAGTTTTAAGCTCCACGACATAATCTTTAATGGTTGGTTTGCCCTTGTAAATGTCTCAAACTGTGTCACGGATTTTATTTCGTAGTTATAGATCAAGTTTCGAAATTCAAATGGGAGGGAATGGCGATTGATAGATTTCTGCTTACAAAATCTCCTTTCTAAAATAACAACTACTGAAGTTGTGATTCAGCCCCCCCGTGGTGAGGCGTCAACCCAGAAGGCCGAAAAAGAAAAGGATCTTGTCAAAAGGAGAGATCACAAGGCAGATAAAATGCGGACGGTATGGGTGGATTGAGAGTCATAATAAAAAGTCATGCAATGAGCCTATTGCTTATATTTCAACCATTTACCATCGACAATTGGTTGAGTTTTTTTTTTCGTTTGTAATTTGGTTCTGATTCTAGTGATTTAAACTTTGTTTAGTGATTTAAAACTTCAAAGTATCAGTGTTGTTCTATATTATTGATGTTATCTTATTTTTTTAACGAATTTCAGATAAATTTATCTGACTTTCTTTTCAAAAGCCAGATATATATATATATATCTAAGTTTTTTCGAAAATACAAATAAATTTATTTGAGTTTTTTCCAAATGACAAATAAATTTATTTGAGTTTGTTTCAAAACTCAGATAAATTTATCTGAATTTATGGCAAAAACTCAGATAAATTTTTCTGAATTTCTTAAAGAACTCAGATAAATTTATTTGTATTTCTTTTAAAACTAAGATAAATTTATTTAACTTTCTATCAAAACTTGATAAATTTATTTGACTTTCTTTCAAAATTAAGAAAAATTTATTTGTCTTTTGAAAAAAATAGATAAATGTATCTGTCTTTTTATCAAATCAGTTAAAATTATATTACTTTAAGATACCATTGTGTCTGAGATCATAATAGATTAATTTATCTTAGTATGTTATCAATGAGATTTCAGATTACTCTTTGGGTTGTGTTTTTGTATAATGGGATGTGCCTTGAAATAAGCATTGATCCACTTGTTATGAGGCAGTCTTAAAAGAAATCTATCCACATTGGTTTGAAATAAGCAGTGCCCCATCACTGTTTGCAGATGTTGTAATATTCAACTTAGTTCTTGTTTGGATTGAGCAAATGTAAACAATGTTTTCAAGAAGATGCTTCGACTCCTCTAGCTTTTGTCTTTCCTAGGGTTAGGAATCACACAAATATTTCTTCAACTCCTAAATCGTCTTCAAACAGTGTCTGTGCAAAAATGATTTGGTTGTTTGAGATTTTCTAAATGATTTATCCTTTTCTGAATCAATTTCCCCCCCATTTTTTTTCTCTTTTATGTTGTAAGCCTTGATTTGTAGAGTCGAAGCGTCTAAATAAAATTGACGGGTTTAACTAGAGTGTTTTTGTATACCGCCCGGAGTGTATTAAGTGGGGTCATTTTTGTCTTTTTAATTATTCAAATTTTGAAAAAAGATATTTACCTCTACGACAAGAAGATATGGACCTTTTTGCAATAAAATGAACAGCTGCGGACAAACGCCCCCACGCCCCCTTTTTCCAAATGATCAGCCTTATAATTGGAGAACTTGACCATTATTTTAAGCGGTTCAGATTTTCATGTGGTGGGCCCCACATCAGAGTTCAACTAATTTTACGCAAGATTTTTCTAAGTCAAACCTCAGAGGATCCGGCACCAGCACACCATTGACTTGCCGAAAGCAAAATCTCATTTCTCTTCATTTAAAAGGGTACCTCTGAAAGTCCGATCTGAAAAGGTCTAAACTCTAAAATCCCCCTCTCCCTCCGCTTCCTTCTTCACAAAGAAAAAGAAGATTGTGCGGGAGAGCGAGAGGGGAAAGCAAAAACCCTTAGAAAACCCCCCAAATTCGAAATTGCAGCTGCTCAATCCAAAGATCATCAGCCAAAAAAACCCTAGGAAATGGGGCAGAAATCTCTGATCTATGCATCTGTCGCTCGCGGCACCGTAATCGTTGCAGAATTCACCGAATTCAAGGGAAATTTCACCACCATCGCTGCTCAATGCCTTGAGAAGCTTCCTTCCAGCAACAACAAGTTCACCTACAACTGTGATGGCCACACCTTCAACTACCTCGTCGAAAACGGCTTCAGTAAGCATCATCCCTTCGTATTCTTCTTCCATTTCCATCTGATTCTTTTTTATGCTGTTTTCGTATTCTTTTGCGGTTTTGAGATGTGGGTCATCGATAGATCTTGGTGGGTTGGGTGTTTTTTTCTTGTGGTTCTTGGGGAGAGCTCATTTGAGGATTTTTGAGGTGATTTGGGACTTTATTGAGATTTTATTTTTCATTGAGGCCTTGTTTGTTTTGCATTAAAATACGTAGGAATTGAATAGGATGGTTAAAAATGAAGACGTCAAACAGCATCTTCGTTTGATTCTATTTCCCTAAAAAAAATGTCATTTTTTATTTTCATTTTTCGAAATTCACCTTTAATCTTCATTTTTAACAACCCTATATATTTAATTCCTATGTATTCTAATGAAAACAAACAGGCCCTTAGGGTATTATTTTTGTGAAGGGGATTTATGGCTGTTGTTTCCATTTTCTGTGGAATCATATTTGCAGAGTTTGTTGAAAACAAATTCGGCCGCAAGAGGTGGGTAAATGCGTTTCTCTGTGGAAAGTGTTTTGCCACACCAATCTATAGAAATAGCGTCCGGATCAATGCTGGAATTCCACATAAAATGGAAACTTTGGGGGTAGGGGGTTCATCTTGTTTGTTTCCAGTTTATATTGTATGGTGCTGTAAAACATTTTGTGCAGTGAAAATGTGAAATGTCTGCAGAAAATGGTTTTCCCAGGACCCAGACTCTTGGTTCTGAATCTGCTTTATGCACACAATTGTGCAAAATTATCACCTCAGAAAATGAAAACCACTGAGATTGTTAATATGGAACAGCAGACAATCATTCTCCCATGTGAGATAATCATTCTTGTCTAAAGTTGAGGATATGATTGCTAGAGAGACATTCCAAACTGTCTCCTGTGTGTCTGCCCTTCCGATTTTCCATGGCACCCTATAGACCTCATGATTTATAAATGGAGGGAGGTGGATTTTTCATTTTGTTTGGTGTTTTAGCTTTTCTTGTCTTTTTGTCTGATGTTAGCCAGGTTTAGGGCCTGATTTCTCCGTGCCTATGTTTTCTTCTGGTTTGCATTCATCGTTTGGGCTGCTAGTCAGCATAGCTCTCAATGTACTGATTGGTCTCTTTAATGAAAGTTACCATTCAAAAAAAAAAAAGTATGGGTTTTGTTGCAATTATTATATATGAAAGTCTATGATTTTGACTGCATCAATCTTGGCTTTGACTGCTTCAATCTTGACTTTGACCATTTCTCAATTTTGACTTTTAACGGATCCCTTAAATTTCACATTTTATTTTGGCCAATCAAGAAGCAACACACATGCACAATGTGAGTGTAGCATAGATGAGCATGTTGAGATGGATGTGTGGCAAAACTAGGAAAGATTGAATCAGAAATGAGCGCTTTTGAAAGTGTTTAGAGGCAGCATTAATATGTGATAAATTAAGGGGGACTCGTTTGAAATGGTTTGAGCATGTCCAACATAGATCAACAACAGCGTCGTTGAGGAAAAGTTTTCTATGCTGGTTGTGTTGTGGCCCGAAATCCGGATTTCAATAGAAGTCCGTCTTTTGTGCTGCAAACGTATTTTTTCTGCATTTATGAGATTAGGTCAAATTGAATCACAACTGAATTTTTTTTTAAATCATCAAACATCGAACAATAGCCCTAGTTGGCTCGCCTTTTCATATTTTGGATATTTGGCTTTCCCACATCATGCATTGTTGATTTTAAGGCACATCACATGTAAAACTTAAATACAAGGGCGCATAAAACCTAAAAATCTAACAAATCTGAAACCTTAAGACCTAAGTAACTAACGACGAAGAAACATCATCGAACATCGAAACATGGAAACACTAACTATTTATGTGACGAGGAACCCTAAAATCACAAAACCCTAAGAGATGTGGGCCCAACGACCAAGATATGTGGTCCCTCCACAATCCAAGAGATGTGGACTCACGACGACGGGGAAGAACCCTGTCATGCGAGTGTTTGATGGTCTTAGGTTCAAATTGCTTGGGATCTAGGGTTTTTAGGAATTCTCATATGCCCACATTTGGTCAATCCCATGGTTAGGTTCATATTCGGGTTTTCTAGATTAGAATCAATTTGAAATAAATGGAAAATCATGCATGTTTAATTAATCGGGTTTGTTTACTTGCCTTTGATTGCCTTCTAGTTGATCTCTCTAGTTGAGAAAGTGTACTAAAATCCCAAATTCAACTTGCCCTAATCGTCCCTCTTTCTCTTTCTTCTAGCTTCTAGTTGTGTGAAAGAATGTGATTGGTCACGTGGAGGTGTGTAGCTTTATATAGGGTTGGTTTACGCTTTTGAGAAGAATGTGATTGGTCACGTGGAGGTGTGTAGCTTTATATAGGTTGGTTTACGCTTTTGAGAAGAATGTGATTGTGATGCAGGCCAGACAATAGGTCGGCCAATCCATTTAGTTAGGAAATGATCTATTGCTCGATCGTGGATCTTGGCTGCGTCAGATTAGTCACGTGGAGGTGTGTAGCTTTATATAGGGTTGGTTTATGCTTTTGAGTTTAATTACAACTCAGAGTCGTAATCCTAATGAACATTAAAAAAAAAAAGAGAGTTGTATTCCTAATGTACAGTACTTTCCCAAAATAGTAAGTTTCCTGAAATGGAAACTTTTCCGAAACAGTAGCTTCCCTAAAATAGTAACTTTCCCAAAATAATAACTAACACAAAATAGAAATTTCCCGAAGTAGTAATTTTTCCAATACAACCTTCCCTTCTAGTTGTGAGTGAGAGAGGTTGAGGGAATGAGAACCTTCTATGTGTATGCAATGCTTATATAGACTCTAATGCAAGTTTCCTATTACAATTGGCTTTCATAAATGCATTAAGACTAATATATCTAACTATCATTGGTTCTTCTAATGAATTAGGTTGTACACTTTCAAACTCGTGCAACAAGGACTCCTAAGATAATATGCTAACTAACCACTAAGTTATCCTACATGGTTTTCCTTCCATAACTACGAGTTGTAATTTCTAGTGAGAAGTCTTTTTTTTTTTTTTTTTAATTCTAATTGAGTTTGAACTCTTTATTGACTATTGCTAATTTTAATTGTACTAGAATTATTCCCACAATTAACTACCAAATTAATTAGCAACTAACTCTAATTTGTTATGCACTTTCTAATTTGTTTGCTTTTGTAATTAACCTTACTAACCTATGTTCTTTGTTTCCTATTAACAACACGTGGGTGTAGTACCACCTTAACTAACCATAACTAATTCCCTAATTGGTTATAACTAACTTTCTAATTTTAGTTGTATTACAACTGGGCCCTTCCTACATTATGGCTAGGTCTTATTTCTTCCAATGTAACATGCCAAATTCTTAGGCGAAGTCCACTAAATTCCCTTTTGTATTTAGTGACTCTAAATTAATTAGGCTTGCAAATTGGCTTGCTATTGTGGCTAATCCGGCCATTATTGGCCATGCAATCCTATAGTGGGTCTCTATATTTTATTATTAGCTTTTAATGCATTTTATAAATGGCCGCATCCTAATATCAATTAATTAGTGGACACCATTAAGGGTCTCTTTTAGTGGATTGACTGTACCATACAACCATATTTTAATTATTTATTATTATTTTATTCTGAGTTTACATTACTTAATTATTAATTAAATCAAGTTATTCTAATTTGCATGGGAATTGGTTTCCTACTATTCTTCTATGTATGAAATCTTTTTAATTGTGTTGTTAATTACACTACAATGGACCTATAATGCTATCCAACACATGTAAATCATAATTATAAAATACTCAAGATGGGGGTTTGGAAAGCACAATATTGCGCACAATCTATTTGGTAATACTAAATAATAATATTAGGCTAATCTGGGTTCAAGTCCTTATAGGTTGATGGCCTACTGAGGAAAAGAGGTAAGGCGAAGAGGACATGGATGGAAGTAGTAAGGATAAATATGAAGAAGTGCAACTTATCTGAGGGTTTGACTCAGGATATATTGGAATGGAGAAATGGAGTTCATGTGGTTGACCCTAACTTAGTTGGGACAAGGCTTCGATGATGGTGGTGATTATAATAATAAAGATTATATATATTTTTTGCTACATGCGAAGTCAAACTCATGAACACTTTTATTGCACCCATGTCTCTAACCGGCTGAGCTACAACTAAGAGATTATAATAATAATACACACTAATGTATGTATTATGTTTCAAAGCTACAACCTCACATTTCTTTAATTACTTTAAGATCTACTTTAGACCATTAGAGCAAATAGTATTTGTAGATGGGGTGAGGCCCTGGATTGATGGGAGATGAAAGACCCAATTCATGTCACGGCTGCTAAAGGGAAATTTTTCATCATGTCCATTTAAAAAAAAAAAAAAAAAAAAAGGCGTCATATCATTGGCATGATTTCTTGTATGACATTCGTATTAGTATATACTTTGCCCGTTTCTATATAAGTATGTAATTCTTTTTACAATATATAACGATTTCAATGATTGAGATTTGAGAATGCTAATAAAAACATTTTATTCTGAAAGTATTTTCTGACTTGGTGGAGTTGGCTTTTGATTTATTTGCAGTTTTCTTCTTCTTCTTCTTCTTTTTTGTTTTTTTTTTTTTTTTTTTTTTTTTTGTTATAGTTTTCTTTGCTCCCCTTTGTGTGTTTTAATGTTGTGTTTTACAAATCACAAGATATCAATACTGTGGTTAGTTCTTCCTCATACGACATACAAATGTTTGTATCTTAGTTACAGGCATATGTCAAGAATGATAGACATCTATTTTGAATTCTCTTACAGGTGGGTTTTCTTTTTTTTTTTTTTTCTTTTTGTTTTTTTTTACTTCTATATTTTGGGAATCTAGCATTATCGGGAGTTGCATATTTTCTTTCCTTTTGGATTTTTGCTACATGCACTTTAATGTATAAAGAATGCTTCTTTTTTTGCTACATGTACTTAAATGTATAAAGAATGCTTCTTTCTTTCACTTTCGGTAACTTTCACCTTAAATTTGTATTGATTTTTATTCCACATAAAAAGTTTACATTAATTTATTACTCTTCATTTTCTAATTTCTGAACATTGATGCTAATGAAGTTTTAATTACAATCAAATTATAATCTAATTATATTTTTAAAAATATTGCAGTGGCCTTTTTTTAATGCATATTCATGGCCATGCTTTTAAGCATGGGTGATCAACCTAACCCAATAATGTCTTAAAGTTGTTTTTTGCTAACAGTAGTTGATTTGGGGAATTGCAGCCTACTGTGTAGTTGCAGATGAAACGGTGGGGAGACAGGTGCCAATGGCTTTTCTGGAGCGTGTCAAGGATGACTTCACATCAAGATATGGAGGTGGAAAGGCTGCAACTGCTTCAGCCAATAGCCTCAGCAAGGAATTCGGGTTAACTGTCAAATTTAAATATTTATCAGTGATACCAAGCTGGTACTTCCCATTTTTAGTTGCTGGTGCCTGATTATTCAGTTCCTTCTTGTTTTTCAATTGCAGATCCAAACTGAGGGAACATATGCAATACTGTATTGATCACCCTGAGGAGATAAACAAGCTCGCGAAAGTGAAGGCTCAGGTTTCAGAAGTTAAAGGTGTTATGATGGAGAACATTGAGAAGGTAGGTGATGATGGTTAGCGCCAAAAGCCCATTTATGCATTTAGTTTAGTACAATAGATAGGGATGATTCTAGGTTCTATGTAGATAACCTTCTTTGTGGGAATTTATGCATAGAACTTGGGTATCACTTTCAACTATAGAAGTGTAGGCTTCCAGAAGTTATTTCCTTGATTATATATTATATATATATATATTTATATATGGGGAGAAATTCCTTAATTATGAATTATCACTAGAGAACACCCTGTTTTGCTTTTAGGGTGTCAAACGGGTCTGTTTTGGTCAGAATGAGTAGGGTTTACCTTGTTTGTCTATAGGTTGAAGGTCAACTTGTATCAGACTCTCTTTTTCTTCTTCTTTTTTTTTTTAATGGGTCAGGTGACTCAACCCACACCTGATGCAGGCCTACCCGACCTGACCCAATAACCAGCATCGAACTTTGGTCAACCCATTTAACCCAACCTAACCCTACCCAACTTGTAGAAGTTTGGCCCAAGCCCAATCCATTTTAAGTATTAAGGTTATATTTGAGTCTAGTTGTAGGCCAAAAAAAGCCCATAATACCAAAATATTAAACGACCATATTGTTGTATTGATGAAAGAATTGGTTGTATTGTGTGTTTGGTTTTAATTTATGCAGCCTTGGATCTGAGATTGAAAGTCAACAAACTCTACAATGGGGTATTTACCAAATCCTCGACGGATGATAGCTGGTCCTCCCAATGGGGGAATACAAATATATAGGAAATGATGGGACGTCCCTTTCCTAGTTGGTTTCCAATCCCTAAATATTTTCTAAATAAAAAAAAGGAAACTAAATCTCCTGAAAAACTTACAAGACAATCCAATTAGGAAACTAAATCTCCTGAAAAACTTACAAGACAATCCAAATCAAGACTTACTCTTAATTTAAAGACTACTAATTAAAGGAAACTTCTAATTATGTGGTTGGTCTTGTTGTGTTTGTGGGCTGGGCCTAATAGGACCTGGTTGACCCATGGGTCATAGGTCTCACTTGCATCATTAATGGTGTGCTGAGATTGTCATATTTTGGAATTTCTTTCCTCATTGAGTTGACTCCTTCCCGGTACTGACGGATATGAGTCTGGGACTAGGAACTCAAAATGCCCTGACTCGAGCGAGTCGACATTAACTCATTCAAGTTGGACTGGTACAAGAGCGGAGACCGACACAGATTGGCACTGTACTAGCATGGAATGGCACCGATTGGTGCGTGACGAAGAACATATTGAGTCACACAATAACTGAACTACTGAGTCACACTAACTGAACCAAAAACGCATATGGACTCAAAATTTTCATTTTTCCTCTGACTTTGGATTTTGAAGTGAAAAGGACAACTAGCAGACCAGTACCGAAACAAATTTTTATACTCATCAATATGGATAATGGGGCCTATAGGCATGGATCAAAATAGCATAGCGGCCGCTACTTCGGGCGTAGTGGCCTAAATTGAATCTAGCGCACCGCTCTCTTCCGTAGCTGCCGCTAAGGTCTGCTACGGTCGTTACGGGGCTGCTATGGAGTGTGACTGATGCCTACTTTCCAATTTTTTTTTTGAAATACATAGTAAGGCTTATTTCTTTCATACTTCTCAGCAAACAACATTTTTATGCAACTCTTCTACCCTTTTATGCTTGAAAGAACACCAAAACACATAGGATCCCACTGAATTGAAGCTATTGAACTCCTGAGTTCTAACTCTTTAGTCTTAAGTCTTGAGTCTTGACTTCAAGTTCAGTACATTGTTTATTTTAATGGTATTTCTTCATGACAGTTTTTTATAATCCTTTAATTAGTTTCTAAGTTATCATAACTAAACAACATGAATACATATGAAAAAATGTTCATTACTATTATTTTCTATTTATACAGCGATACAGGACCTCATGCAATGAGGGGACCACTACACCCCCTTATCTTAGTTACTTTTGCAAGAAAAATACATGTTCTATCATTTTCCAATATTCTGGAATTTTTTTTAATTTTTTGAATATTTTTTCAAATTGCACCGCTACACTGCTAAGTAGTGTTACAATAATGGGCAGCTATGCCTGCCGCTACGACTATTTTCATCCTTGCCTATAGGTAGTATTAGTATGGTCTCATGAATAGTACTAGGTTGCTGTGAATACCTATGATGCACGGATACTTCAAAATGGGCAACGTATCGTATCCGATACTTCACTTTTTACATGTAAAATCCGTGTCCCCGCCATGTCTATGGCGTGTCCCTGCCAGTGGCGGACCCAAGATTTTCATTTGAGGGGTGCGGGCCCAAACAGTTCGGAACAAACCTAGGATTTTCATGTGGGTTTTGGGGGCAGACACTGGATTTTTATGTAATTTGTCGAAGTAGAGATAGAATTTTGATTGTAGTTTTAGAAGCAGATCGAGATCCAGTAGGTGCGTGTGCCCCCACATGGATGCATGTAGGTCCGCCCCTGGTCCCTGCCGTATCTGGGCATCATAGGTGAATACTACATGGATTTATCAAAATGATGACAAAACTGGAATTATTTGATAATTGTAGGTATTTAGTACATTGAGTTTATGTAATTATCCAATAAGAAGTGGAGATTGTGGTAATGATTATGAAGATTGGTTCAAGCCAGCTCGAAAATAAATGTGTTAAAAGGAAAATTGATTGCGCTATGATTTGTTGTTTGTTACTATGGGTTTGAAGTTATAGATAATTGTTATATATTGGTAATCTGGTATCCTATATATTCCTTACATTAGCTATGCCTACAGGGACTCCAGGGATGAACATTGAGTTAGCCCCAAGAAAAATTAAATATCTCAATAATTGATTTAAGATAAATTTAAATTATCAAAATTTATAGGTTTTTAGTATTTTTATTATTTATTTTACTTTCCATTTTGTTTAAAACCGGCACACTTGCACTGGTCCAACACTAACAACACCTACTCATCCTGGTCTTGAGCAGCATGAAGACTGACTCAAGGCTTTAAAACCTTGGAGATTATACGTTTGTGAATTTGGAGGCTTGATGCAGCCCTCGGATCCGTGATCGAAGAATAGACCAATCTTCCAAGGGAATGATCGAATCCAAAAGATGGATTCAGCCCTATGATACCCGGATACTTGTACAAGCCTAACGTATCCAGATCGGACCGATACGACACTTGTGTTGGTACTTGATACTGCACCGATACTTTTAGGGAACAAATTTCACATATCCTACTTATTAAGTCATTTATTTCATGTAGTTTTTAAAAAAAAATTTACTTCTCACCGTAAAAAATGCTAGAAAAGGGTGAAAACAATGATAATTTCATTGATTCAAAAGTGATCTAAAGAAAAAATTAGGACACCAGTATCCGTATCCTTATCTTAGATTTTAAAAAGTGAAGAGTTGTATCCTCGATCCCCATAACAATGTCCGTATCCATATCTGTATCTGGGCATCATAGATTCAGCCACTAGGGCACACATGATGATGAGAAATACCATAACTGAGAGAAAATCTCAAAACTCAGAAAAAAAAAAACCTCATATTCATTGCCATTACAATGAGGCCTAACACCCTTATATAGAGGAGCTGGCTTGATACCTAAGAAACAATACTTTCTAATGGCTGAATAATGCCCAAACAAACTAGAAAAGTCACTAATATTAATCCTTATAAAATCAAACTACTTAATAATATTGATGCAATACGGTCTAAGTAGAAGAGGGCCCATCCACCAAGGAACCTTCCATTGATTTGCTTTCCGTAA
Organism: Cinnamomum chago; assembly: GCA_038049695.1. NCBI lineage: Eukaryota > Viridiplantae > Streptophyta > Magnoliopsida > Laurales > Lauraceae > Cinnamomum > Cinnamomum chago. Next base: position 27,632,596 of record CP142457.1, read on the forward strand.
GTAGTTTAGAAATTTTAATGATATGATTTAATTTGAGATTTAGGGAAGTGATTTTAGCAATCACCGAATAATTTGGTCTCGTTACTTAGACTGTTCCTCTATTATTTATAGACGGAAGTTCTGGATGTAACATATGCTATTGATAATAAGAATTCCAGAACTTCCCTCTATAAATAATAGAGGAACAATCTAAGTAATGAGACCAAATTATTCGGTGATTGCTAAAATCACTCCCTAAAATCTTTGATTAAATCAAATCACTAAAATTACTAAACTGCTTAAGGAAAGCAAATCAATGGAAGGTTCCTTGATGGTTGATGGGTGATGCAGGCCCTAGGGTTAGGGCTTGCGTGGGTGTCGAAGCATGTGTCAAAAGACACCTCAAATTGTCTCCACAGAGACTTCAACGCGAGGACGCACCTCTCCAACGGAAACCTACAATTCTATTTAATATTCAAAGTCTGAAATTTCCATCTCTACATTGTATTATAAATAAGACAAGTAAACTTAGGGCCTATGCAAACCTAAACCAATAATGGAAACTACCCTAATCACAATTAGAAACATGCTAACTAATAATTAGGAAACAAAATAAAAAAATCTCTAATTGGGCGGGACCACTTATGGTATGTATGGCCTGTTCTCCATCAATGGGGCCCATCAGTGGGCTCTCTTCTTCTTGGACCGTATTGTATCAAGAGGCAAAGATGATGGAGTCTTACAACACGTATATAATGGAAAAAAATATCCATGCATTGATCAAAATCCAAACTTTTAGATGTCAATGTTTCAATTGGATTACAAAGCATTTTACTGGTTGGCATAATCCTATGACCAATAACTTCCTAAGTCGCTACTAAACCCTATCCGACTTGGGCCCTTATCTTTCCTTTTAACATAATACCAACCACAACTTTCTTAGATCAAAGTATCTTTTTATTTTTAGTTTTGAAATGGAAAATTTATTGATAACAAAATTTCTTCTTAGACTCCCTGTCTTGGGCTCTCACCAACTCCAATCCGGAGGCGTTATTGAAGATCTCATGAGCACATAGTGGGAACTCAAGGAGAATTCAAAAGGGTCTCATTCCAATAGCATTCATAACATAACTTGTCGAAGCAGATACAATAATGTTTCTTAAAACCATGGTTCAAAATAGCAGCCGCTACATAGCGCAGCGCACGTATTATCAGCCATAGTGGTTGAGGCCGCTACGCTGCTTTGAAAATAGAGGCGCTACGGTCTAAAACCTAATAAAGCCAAGCACTTTTAATTTATAACATTGTTTTTTCTATTTCTTCTCCTTAATAGCATTTCCCATGGCTGTCTCTATCCTCATATTGTTCCAAATCATTAAGAAAACACAAGATTGGTTGCTACACAATGTTCAAAAAAATTTCAACACTTGAAAATTCACACCGCTATGCTGCTATGTATCACTGCGCCCACTACATAGCAATTTTTCTATTGGCCGCTACGACCGCTACAACCGCTTTTTTTATTTTTTTTATCCTTGCTTAAACCATAATGCCCTAAAGAGGGATGACATCATAATCTAAAAGTAAAAGAAAATGAAATATAAAAAATGTCGATGTAGGGAAAGGGGCGCGGCATGGGATTCGTGCGCAATATGGCTTGCGCACGAATCCCAAGAAGTCTCTTGGTTTAGTGATGGGCACTTTTGGGCCCCCTTTATTAAACTTTATTTATTGTCTTTTGTTTCTTCTTTGGCCCCTCTTGAATCTTCTTTTAATTCACTTGGGCCCCTCTTGACTTCAGTAACTCTTTTATTTCCTCCCATGTGGCACTTCCCGGTGTGAGGCCTTCAAGATGACCGCGCACATGGAGCCTTCTATCCATCAAAAGCTAGATACAATGAGATCCAACTGTTGGATGTCATCAAGATGGTAATCCAACGGTGGAATAAAAAAAAAAATCTCGGTGATCAAAGTCTGGGTCATGTCATCCATCCATTAAGTAGCTCGATCTGCAATCCTATGCCGCCTTCGTTTGTAGATCTTGAAAGAATGGGGGGAATTAGGGTTGATGTCCTCGTCAGAATGACTGTATCTGGGGTATAGTTTAGGACGGGGGTAATTTTGCCTAGGGTTTTACTCATTTAGTAAACAGTTGAAAGGATGATGCTCAAAAAATTGATGGAGGATTCATACTCAGACTTCTCAAGCTGACACAACTTTCTCCTAAAAGACACACTCCACACAACTCTATTCCTCTCCACAAAATGAGACTCTTTTACAGTCGATTCTTTTTTTGACAATAGCCTAAATAATCTAGGAAACAACATTGATAGAAAACCCACCCTCAACCAGTCATCCACCCAAACCTGACTCTACTCCCTTCCCTGACTTTAAAACCCAGGCCCTTATTGAAAATCTCCCCATAGGAACCGGACATCCCTAAGACACAAAATAACACCCCAACACCCAGACCTTCTGTACCTAGGGATTTTAGAAGGGACCCACCCCCTCTCACTGTCACCAAACTTGGAAACAATGATCCTTCTCGAAAAAGCCTCTTTCTAAATCCCAAATCTCCACCACCACTTGGCAAGCAACACATGGTTCTTAAGGACAAAACATTCCAATTCCAAACCACCTTGAGTTTTAGCCTTGACAACATCACTCCACTTCATTAAATGCAACTTTCTCTATTGCCTTCCGTCTCACAAGAAATTTCTCCGAATGCACCAGTCCTCATCCCCACTGGCATCTTGTATAGGGACATATAATAGACTGGGAGATTCGCCATGGTGGCTTGGATAAGAGTAACTCGGCCTCCAAAAGAAAGGTATTACCTCTTCCAAGTAGACAACTTCTTCTCAAACTTCTCGACCTTGGGATCCAAAACCTTCTTAGATGTAGCATTCGCCCCTATAGGCAAACCGAGATAATGAATTGGAAGATGACCAACTTTACAATGCAACCTATACTCCAGTTGTTTCTCACTCTCCTCTGAGCATCCAACCCTAAGCAGCGTGCTTTTAGATAAATTGATTTTCAACCTAGAGACCGACTCATAGCATCTCAAAATGCTTTTGGAAGTGACAATTTCCTCCCAATCTGCGAAGCAGATAAAACTGTGTCATCCGCAAATTGAGGATGAGATATCGAATCTCCATTTTATGCTTACCTTGAAACCATCTATGAGCCCAGAAGATTTGGCTTGCAAGAGAGGAGCTCTTAATGCTTTTGCCACAATGGTGACGAAGGGTCACCCTGGCTCAGATCGTTGGAGGCTTTAAAGGGACGATAAGGAGAGCCGTTCACCAAAACAGAGAAGGACGATGGTGAAATAAATCCCCAAATCCAACCTCTCCAAATGACAACAAAACCCATTTTCCGCAGCATGTAGTGAACAAAGCCCAAGTCCACATGGTCATATACACCTTTTCAAAGTTGATCTTAAAAATAGTCCCCTCCAAACCTGGTCTCCTATGAGAGTGAACAAGTTCATTGACAATAAAAAAAAAAAAATCCTCAAGAATCTGCCTGTACTTCACAAAAGTCCCTTGAAATGGACTAATAACATTAGGGATTACCACTTTTAATCTATTAGGCAAAATCTTTGAGTGCAACTTGTACCCACAACCAACTAAACTAGTTGGTCTTTATTCTTTCAATGTATTGACAGGCTGATGAGAAGATGTTCTCATGTCCTTGGAGCCATTGATGGTGCTGACTTTTATTAGCATTAGACACTATAGGTGCTCTCTTCGGTAAACTTACAATTTTCATGCAGATGTATTTTGGCATGGTCTTCCAACTAGGTCCCAAAAAAGTCTTCTTGGCATGATTGTATTAGTACTAAAGAGTTTTGTCTTCATCTGTGGAAGACAAATCCCAATGGCATGGCCTCCATCACCATAGCCATGAATCTGCCCCTTTAGATCTTGATCCCTAACCTCATCTTAACTATCCGTATGGTTGCCGGTCCCAGCAATCCATATGCTGACGCTGACCCTACACAAGAAAAAGGTCTGTTACCTTTGTTGAGGCTTCTCTTACTGTACTTGTTTCAGGGCAATTTGATGTTTGAGTGTGAAATATTGAAGAACGAAGAGAGAAGGTGAATAAGAGGAGAGAACAGAGGAAAATCTGATGTGAATAAATAAGAGGAGAGAACTGAGTGGAAAATCTGAAATGATTAGCCCTATTTCCTAATTGGTATATCCTTCTTTTATGTTGAACATATTTAGTAAATTGTCTTACAGGATGACATAAGTAACATTAACAAAAATGATTGTGTTTGGAATCAGTTATTTTCTCATCGACGTGCATTTTCTTTTATGTTCTTTAAACAATGAAGGGGAGTTCTATTTATGAAGTTTAGTAGAAAGGGGTGAAAACTGGATTCAGCAGGGACAGGCATTCTTTGAAAGAATAAAGGGAACTTCTTTTTATATTTTGTAAGCATGTGGGCATTAAAGATTCTAATGAGGCGGAAGTCCTGGCTATTTTGGAAGTGGTACGAGTTTTCTCGTAATCGTTTGATGGAGAATGGTTCTTCTATGCCATCTCTTGAGTCTTCTCTAGATAAAATTCCTTGTACATTCATTATTCATATAAATTTTTTGGCGTCTTCGTTTCAGATAAGTTTTAATCATGTGGCCTGGGCAGCTATAGTATGGCCAACACTTGCAAATCAGGGAGTGGATAGAGTAGTTACTTTGTATGGTCATATTTTATAATTTGTTTGTTGGTTGGGTATCTTACTCTTATACGTAAGACCTCTTTTGTTTCTTCTCAGATATTCTATGTTTGTTCCCTTCTGTATTAATAAAATATCTTTACAGTTACTGATGAAAAATTAATAAATAAGTAAATAAATAAATGCGTTGTCTGTTTAATGCTAAACTTATTTTCTAAATATGAACTAAGATGGTGGAAATTATATTTTGTAAATTGGAGATAGTTGGACCCAGAGCTATTAGGGCTGGCTAATGGTACCACCTTCATGAGCAGAATAGCGTTCTGGCTTTTTTGGGTAGATAAAGCTGGCTCCTGCTAATGAGAGGTTTTTTCTAGTTGAATCTTGTTCGTATGTTCTACTTTTCTTGGTCAAAACGTTCACATGTTACCATTAAAAAAAAAAAAAAAAAACGTTCACATGTTCATTTAATGCATTCATCTCATTTAGCATATGAAAATACTTCAGAACTGGCCGATCCTCAAGTTGGTTTATTGAGTCTTTTGAATGAAATGAACTTGGAGACTGAGTTCAACCACGCCGCCACCCCCACCCATCCCACACACACACCCAAAACCCAAAGGAGAAACTGAGTTACTTTTATAGGTTTTCAAACTATGGTTATATAGTTGAACTAACTTAAAACCAAATCAAACTGTCTTTTCCCTTTTCCTTGTGAGGTATAATAGTAGACAGAAGGGCACAATGCCTTCTCTGGTGCTTAACAAGCTCAACATGTAAAAAAAAAAGGTCATCACCCACTGCAGGTCCTGCCAAAGCATAGTCCTGGGATTATCTTGATTGGAGATAGACCTAATTATCGGCAATTTTGCTCAAAGTGACTGCTCATGGGTCTCGAACCTACGTCATCACGCATGACACTTGAGACTTTTACCATTGCATCAAAGCAATGACCTGGTAACAACCCCTATATGTACTATTGGAAATGTTGGATTCAGCTATCAAAGTTCAGTGGCTCTAACCTCTAGAATGTTTATTCTGATGGCTGCTTATCATACCCAACTCTTTTAATGATGTCATAACCTTTCTTTTTATGAACTTGCCCTCATGCATTTTCTGAAGTTCTTTCAGCTGGACATTGCAGGTTCTGGATCGTGGGGAGAAGATTGAGGTTCTGGTGGACAAGACTGAGAACCTCCGTTCACAGGCAATATTCATACTTTTTTCTCTCTACTAATCTTTTTGGATCTCTTCACTTAAATTCAAAAGACTTGGTTAAATTATAGAAAATAAATCAATCAGTGAAATGATCAGTGTTCCTAATTTGGTCACAGGCACAGGACTTCCGAACCCAGGGAACCAAGATGAGGCGAAAGATGTGGTTGCAGAACATGAAGATAAAGCTGATCGTTTTGGGGATTCTAGTTGCGTTGATTCTCATCATTATCCTGTCCGTTTGTCGTGGATTCAACTGTGGAAAGTGAGTACTGCAAGAGGTATTGATGGACCTTTGAGTATGAGTAAAGTTTTGGAACTAGTTTCATAAGATAGCAGTGTCAGTTTGTCACTTGTGTTCACTTAGAAACTGTAAAAAAAAATTAGTTGACAGTAACCAGGGTTAGCACATTCAGGGAATCGATTTTAATGAATTTTACAGGAAACTATATGCAATATGTGCATGTCTGGTTAAGAATGACTGATGACGAATAATTATATATTAGCGGTGGGCTCGTGAATTATACTTTTCCACACACCTCTATTCGTGCTATCAGGGTTTCTGTGAGTCTGTACTCTTCCACACCTCTATCTGCAACCATGTTTTCGGTGACTGTAATCCGCAATGTCTATTAAGGTCTTAATTGGTCTGCTGCTTTTTCTAATTCTGTCGTGGCTGACTGCAGGCCTATTGCCTGTAACTGTGATTATATAATCAAAGTTACACCTGTAAGTGTCATTGTGTAGTAATTCTGAATACCTAAAACCCGGCAGCAACCGACAAGCAATAGGGTTTGGCAGAATTTTTTTCTAGATCCTTGTGGATCTTGATCAACTTTCTGTTTGGGAATTATTTAAAAATCCCTCCCCTGTGAATTCTTAATGTGTAAAATCTTAATATAAAAAAAAGCCAAATAAGTTTTTAATTCTTCCATCTATGTAGTCCTCTCCATCAAATTGGAAAATGTACTCCTGTGGGCAAACTGCAGGATATATGGGGCTAACTTGGGCTCACCTTCGAATTCAATCTCTGCTGCTCCTTTGATAATTTTGTCATCCCATAATTTGACATCAGGTCTAATTTTACAATCATTATACTTTCACTCGCTCTTGGATTGACTCTCAAAAGAAGCTGTTGGGTTGAATGCTAGTAAACTTCAAATGTTAAAGTGAAGCGGTGGGGACCCCACTTCTATCCCCCAAGGCTCCTGCCTCTTCCTCCATCTTGCTCCTGCTCTCAAACAAGAGGGTGTCCGATCCATCAAGAGGCCAGTAGATCCTAGGCATTCTTGTGTTGTGGATCTGGTTCTAGATCCTCCAACCACAAAATAAAACAAAAGGCGGCCTCCCAGCCAAAAAAAATAAAGACCACCTCCCACAAAAAAAGCCCTTCCCATACGAGCTCTTGCAATGCCATGAGCAATGCTGTTAGGGCTCCGAGGGTTGTAGGTGAAAGAAACAACATCAAAATCAGCTGCTAGCTCATTAATGTCCATCAAAATAAGATTTAATAGACCAGTTTGGCAACCCATTGATCGCTCGACTCACTTCAAGTACGATCTAACGTCCATCAGCATGGATTTAATAGCCTCTGCCACAAATCTTTCTTGGCAAAGACACCTTGGATCCATCAAGTGAACATGCACAAACCCAAGAACAATCAAACCAGATAGCAAAGCCAAAGCTTGTTTTTCCATCGGTGACCATAAAAGAGGCATATCAGAAGGCAAGAGCCAACACTATGGGAGACCTAAAGCTAAAATCTTGGCCAGCAATAGGATTTTGATGGGTCTTTTCTAATTTACCAAGAGTTATTAACTATCCTTCTAGCGGTGGTGATAGTGAGTGATGGATTTGGATGCAGATACTCCGACAAACGGCCGGAGATCTATGTGCGTTCTGGTGATTGGGAAGTTTTGCGGATCTCTTCGTCTCTTGTCTCTCCTATAAGATGGAATAATATTCAACCAAGGGGCTCTCTTATCTTATATAGATAAGTCCGAGTCACATTTCCTAGAGATCTCTTTACCAAGAAACCCACATCCGCTAATTCTATTGGCAGTCTTAGATCAAGTCTTCCATTCAGTGGGATTGTATTCTCTGTTGGCATTAGCCCTGCTTGATCTGATGTGGGACCCGTGCCATGAATTTCTACGACGAGAAGGAGCTGAATTTCTTTGCCCCTAAAAATAAATTCATTTATACATTTCCACAAAGGCCACCACAGAGTCATGGCCCAGATTTTAGTTTGAGGGTGGATTGGCTTGATCATTGTGTCGCATAAATCCTGATAAGCGATCCAACAATACCTAATTCAAACAGAAGCAATTGAATGTGAGAGCATTCTTAGCCAAGTCAAGTGGCTCTCGAGTGGTCACACTATAAATCTGAACCTGACCTAATTAGATATAATTAGGTTCAGGTCTATGGATCTCATTTGAGAGACTCACCCCAAAAACTGTTTGGGCCTATTTCGGTCTGGCTACTCACACTTGACCGGTGTATAGCCCTAGTTTAGTGTTGTAAACCAGTCTAGTTGAAACTGGGCCCAATTAGAGCTAATCCATGAAGTACCGGGTCTGGTTCCATGTCAAGATCCAATAGGTCGGTCGGGTCTTGGGCCAGCGTCCAAGATCTGCTGGAGCTGAATGATTTTATGATGGGCTCCAACCAGGCCGTAGCATTAGTGTGAGAAAGAATAAGTTTCACAAAAAAGAGTGATTTTTATAGGTGTGTCATTATGTAACAACCATGGACCCTATCACCCAACTCCGACGAATTTTTGGGCCCAGGTCTCACTATGAGTCTTGATATTAGGATTAGGAGATCGACCTGGGCTTAGATCACGTCCCTACTGACAAGCAAAGTTTGAGCTAAGATCCACTTAGCTTGGCTCGACTCGTTGACAATGATGATGATGATGAAAATAAATTGAAAGAATGCGGTTAGATAAACATCATGGTGAGAGCCCATCAGAGTCCATCTTATCACCCATTGTCCCTCACCTTGTCCTTGTGGATTGTCACTCATCCAAAAATTTGGACCTACTGAGTTTTCCATCAATGATTTTGGAGTGTGTTAGTAATCCGCCATCTTAGAGCCAAATAATTTCAGAACTAATGAACTTATTATCCGAATACAGGCCTTCTCATCCCTGCCTTTAATTATAGAATCCGAGCACTCATTCGACTTTGTCTAATGAGCTGAATTTAAACAACTTTGAAACCCTCGAAACAAAGTCTCCTCCCATGATATCAAGCTTTCCGTTTTTTGCACAAATAGAGGTGTCATGGAAAGACAATTGCACACCTCTCACCACCTATTAATTGAATGCTTCAGCATTGGCTTGCCCGTTCCAATCTTTAGAGGAGCAAAGACACTCCATGAAGAAACCTCAATTGGATATGGTCATTGTTAAAAGTTTTAAAAGAAAGTAGTTCATGGAGTGTAGTGCAAAATATGTTTTAATTTATAGTAAACTTAAAGATTAGTTTATTCAAAATCTTTGCAAATTAAAAAAGAAAAACCTAATGAAGTATATAGTATGATAAGAAAATTATGTCTTCCTAATAACAATCGAATGAGTATGCCAAATTCTCAGAAAAAAAATCCGATCGTCCATCTAGGTAATCAATCCCTTCTTCTAAAAGCCCATGAGTTTCCTTATAGAACAATAATACCTTTTGGGACTAAGCTAGTCCCAAATGGGATGTCAGCCCTCTCAAGTTGCTAATTAGCAGCATGGGATTCTTTTGCCCTGCACACATCTGACCACACAAAAAATTAAGTATGAGACCTTTTTTTCACCTTGCCAGATATTAACCTGAGACATGTTGGATTTGCCATCTCAAGTTGATAATCAATACATCTAAAACGCCTGAGCTTTAAATGTGCGGTAAACTACCTAGTTAAACAACTCCGAATCTTGTCATGAATCTTTGTGCACTCTGTTGTGGAAGACTTTTAAATCCATTGAGAATGAGATGATTGGTAAAAGTGTTCTCATCTCCTTTAAATAACAAATCCCTAAGACTCACACATGTTGCAAAAGTCTTCTCCTCACAAGGGTACGTTTGTATAGCTGGATTTTTGAGGAAAAAAAACGAGGATCATGGAAATTGAATTATGCACTGCAATAAGATTCATGTTTGGCGCAGCTGCTTTTTCACGCATAAAAGTGAAAAAATGAGTTAAGTTTTTCTGCGATTTCTTGAAAAATAAGAATTCGTTTTTCATGGAAGAGAAGTTTATGTGGAAATGGTTTTCTGCAGCATGTACACAAACATGCCCTGAGAGTCACATTTCTCTTAACTAGCTGGGAACAATGCCAAATGAGTTTTATGCCTACCCAGATTCTAATGTTCCTAGAGTTTGATCCCAATCAAGACTCTGCATATTAAAACTTTAACTAGGCCATAACCTTAGCACTCCACAAACCATTTAATTTGAGTGGGCCCATGAGGCAGCGGGCCATACAATTCTTAAAAACTGTACTGGCGTTGCCAATTATTCATGGCCATACCAGGGGCTGCTCTTGTAAGAAGTAAGAACCAAACATTTCATTTCTTGCATTACTTGTGTCAAACATTGATACTATACATCAAAAGAATATACTTTTATACTATAAAGAAAATGAGCTTGAGTTGGCTCGACCCAATTAAGCTAAAGCTTGATATAAATTGAGTGATGTCAACTTGTGCTCAAGCTTGCTTGCCTAAGTTCAAGTGAACTCAAGTTGGGTCAAAGCTTCACTAGTCAGCCAAACTCAGCTCCACTGACTTTTGTTTGATGTTCTAGCCAAGCTAATGGGTTACCTGAACTCATATTAGCTTCTTTGCACCTATCAAACTTAGATGGCATGGTTCACAACACAGCTGAAAGAAGTTTTATCATCTATAATTTTCTCAGCCCTTTTCTCTTTCTCTGCACTCAAATAGACTTTAGCTCTAAATATAAAGCATGACCCAACAATCTTATGGATGGAAATGGCCCATGTTCAGTCCGAATTAATATATGTACTTGATTTATAATAAATTTATAATTTGTGATACCGAATCTTTTTATGATAAGTGGGAGGCAAATTGGATTTGATACTAACTTAATTTATAAATATCTTTGAGGATGTGATCCTACACTCCAGTGCATTTACTTTGTCCATTATCACCAATGCTATATAAGCTTCTCACCAAACCTTATTAAATATAATCACAATTTGGGCAAGGTGGGTCATGGTGATTGGTAGGGTTGTAAACGGGTCGGTTCCGGTCCGGGTCCAGGGTGGAACTGGAACCGGAACCGTTTTTTAAGAGGGGGAATCGGAACCCGAACCATTTGTGAGGCGGGTCTGGTTCCGTTCTGGGTATGAGATGTAGAAAAGTAGAAACCCTAATGTAGAAAAGTAAAAAATGGTTTTGTTTTCATATACTAAAATTACCTTATGTTAGTGTATATTGGGTCGGGTCCTGGGTCCATGGATTTGAGCCACTGTGGATCCGGAATCGGAACCGTTTAGGTATCAATTTCAAAAAAAAGATTAGGAACCGGAACCATTTGTTTATTGAGACCAAAATAAGGATCCAAACCCGGAACCTAACGGGTCGGAATTTCCAGATAATCGGAGAATCGGGAATTCATTTACAACCCTAGTGATTGGTGAGTTAAAACACATCCTCATGGATCTCATCTTGGAAAGCTCGCATTCATTCTGGGCTTCTTTCTCTTGAACATGCAAGGAAGTTGACATAAAAAAGAGAGTGTATATATTTAAATCATGCTCCCGCAGTGCACGTTACGGTTTACTTTTTCCGATGAATGTTTCTAGGCAGGCGGCGTTTTTCCAACAGTCGTAGAAATCCCAACAGCGGTGACGTCGACTCCAAGGCTTTTTTTCTCACCTAAAATTTTCCAAATAATCTCAAGCTTTGACATCTCCATATCTTTGATCTTCTGATCCTTCTTGTTTGTTTCTTTCATTAATTGAGAAGAGATATCTCAGCTCTGCAATCAGAAGTAGCTGGGTAAGTTTCTTTCTTCATACTCCTATTATTGTAATCTTTTTTGTAGTTCATGTTTTCCTGTGGTTGGTTTTTGGAAGTAATTCTCAAGTGGGTTTCTTTATTTTATGAATTATGAATCTGGGTTGCAGTTTAAATTCAGAATTATGTTGTAGTTTAGTGGGATTTGCAGTGGGCATTCCTTCATTTGCATCAAGGACTGATGTTTCCACTGATTTCTGTTTCTCTATTGGATTCTCTGTGTTTCTGTTGATATTTCTTTTGGATTTTTGACTTGGGTGTTTGATTTGACTTCTTTTTGTTGTATTCTGATTTTAGTTTTGTAGTTTTTGTTAGCACAGGATTATGGAGTAGCAGATTCAGTTTCTGTTAGCTTTATGGTTAGTGTGTTTTGAAAGACATGTAAGTAGAAACAGTGCTAATTTCTGTTTTTCCCCCAATGACGTTTTGCTCGAAAACCCAATTTTGTGACATATTTGAAGCCTTTTTGTTTTGTTTTTTGTTTTTTGTTTTTTAGTTCTTCGATTGAAGATTAATGAGAATGCTTACAAATTGATGAAATGTGTTGCTCATACTCTGTTTGGAATAAAACATAAACATAAACTCTTGTTAAATTGTTCTCTCCGTCTTCCCAAGATAGATATAATTATCATCAGTTGCAATTCATCCAATCTACATAGCTCTGAAAGCGTGTTGATCATAATAAAGGGCTGATTTTATCATTATAGCAAGGGTTTTTTAGCATACTAGAATTCATGGTGTTCAAGTCGGGGGAGAGGTTTCTATTGGAACCCAAATATTAGAGATCATAAATCCTGAAAGTTGTATCTCGGTAAATTTGTTCAACAGAAAGAACTGTAAGGAATGATCATACGAGAATGACCATTGGTGGTACAAAGAGGCTTGGATATATAGATAGCTGAGTTGTAGAGCAACCTATGAATGATCCAAAAATGGCTACTGGGAAGCCCGAAACATGTTCACTCATGAAATGGATTCTGAATTCCATGGAGGAATTGTTGCTAGTTTTCCATTATTGCAAAATGGCCACAGAATTGTGGGATTCAATCTCTACCACCTATGCATATAATAAAGCAATGCTCTAATTTATCCGTCCACTAGAGATTTGACACCCTTCAAATAAGCTAGTTTATCCTTGGAGATTATAACTATGAGAAATGTAGAGAATGTGGTATTAGCTGAGTCTATATCAGCCTACACACCCTTGGTGTGCAAAGGAACAAGAACAAAAATTAGAAGCTCAACATATAATTGAGAAACAGAGGAGGAGGAGGGGAATGGTTTTTTTTTTTCACTGTGGGGTGGTGCTATTTTTTTTTTCGGGGGTCGGGGTGGGGTTGGGGTTGGGGTTTGGGTGGACAGGTTTGTTAGGTACACCTCTATCTTCGAGGACAGTACTGGGGGTGATTTGGGTGGACAGGTTTGTTAGGTACACCTCCATCTTTGAGGGCAGTACTTTCTCTTCTACGAAGAGAGGAAAGTGAGACTTTGATAGGCAAGGCAAGTAATATTGGGTTCTGAAACTTCACCAATTATACAAGACTGTTCTGGTTTGGCTAGTTTAATTAATAATGGAGGCTGAGGAGATGAAAGTTAGGACCATGGTCAAAGTAGTGGCTGCAGGGTCATAGTGGTGGAGGTGGACTGTCCAATGCTGAAAAAGACAAGCTTTATCTATTGGTATGGCTTTTCAATTGGACCATCTGCATTGTCTAGTAATCTGTAACACTTTTAGTAGCCACATTCACTACCAGTTTAGCTTGGCTTATTGGTTCAGGCCCAATGGACCACATGAACAAGTATGCTTCACAGTTTTTACTATATATTCCTTCGAATTATGAGAGTATCTATGTAGCTAATGGAAATATGGAACTTTTACCCTAATTTTAAGTGAAGCCCATTAATGTTTCATCTTCATTGACTTTATCCTCAAATCTTTTATGTACTTTAGTGTGCTTACAATCTTCTGTCAATTAGTAGCCTCACTAAATCACGTAATTCCAGTGTCACCTGTTTTTCCATCTCATTACGTGCAGGATATGTGGACCAGACAAACGATTGGTAGTGATTGTGAATCCAATGGTATTTATCTCTTCGGTTCTTTGCAAGCATGATCTTTAGCATTCTGATCATGATCTGGTACATAAGAGATTCAGACGAGGCATGGTCATCTAGGTTATATGTCTTTATAGAGCCTGAAGAGCCTTTTGCTTTATGGAGTATCTAGGAGTGATGTAAAAGAAATAGATTTCAAAATTGTCAGTTTGCCAAGAGAAATACATATCCAAGTAATGTCGATGAAAAGAGTATTATTTGTTTTTTGAACAGTAACGGTAAATTATATAATTTATATTAAAAAAAGGATTCCAAAACATCAAGAAACCCCACGCAACAAAAGGTGAAAAGAAGAACAATGGTATAGAGGAATTATACCAAAAAGAAAGGAAAAAGATTGCAAAGTAAAAGCCAATAAACCTGAAGACCTATCCACCCCTTGTTTGGCCAACACGTCTGCAAAGCTACGGGCCTCCCGCTGCACATCCTGGAACTTCACCTGAAGTGATGATAACAAGGACTTAATATCATTAAATGTAAAACTGAAATCTCCACGAAGTCTAGATGAAGGGAGAAACCCAAGTGATGCCATTCTAGGAATCTCTTTGCACCACCAGCTTGGCATAAAATGAGAGAAAAAATCCAAAGGGTTTCTAAAATAGCCACCGCCTCCGCCTCATTAGAGTCCATACAGCCCCCATGTTTAGAGAATAAAGCCAAAGCAATCCCATGACTGTTACAGAGCACTCCTTCGACACCTGCTGGCCCTGGCTTACCCCTAGCTGCCCCATCAATGGTGAACTTTCAGTTCTTCCACAGGAGGAGCCCAAACTGCCAATATATGCTCCTTAGGAGATCCAACAAAAAGAGAAGCCTCCCAATTATGCAAGATACTATCAGCTCTTAAGAAATCAAACCCTTTCTTCTAGAGGCCCATTTTGCTATCTTCCTAAGTACTGACAATGTCACATCATCCATTGGCTTTAAGCTACCTGGGAAAACCCTAGTATTCTTCTCTCCCCAAATAGACCGTCGTATGACAAAGGGGATAAGTCTCCAAAGAACTGCCCCATCCACCAAAAAGAATTGCCCCATCCCCCAAAAAAGGGGCTGACCTCCAAACCTCAAACAGACCTGCCAAAAAATTTGGGAAGCACCAATAAGCACCACTACGGCCAATAAATCTACTCCACAAGGAGTAAGAAAACTCACGATGCACAAAAATATGATCAGTAGGCTCCCTCTCCTTCCCACAAATTGAGCAAAACTATTCTGTTTGGTTTATTACATACTGATGTTTGGTATGCTTCACTTCTATGATTTTCATTGTCGTTTCATTGCACTAATGATGCAACTAGGTGCACTTGGGTATATCTTATGGAAGCACATGATGAACTGCCTTTGATATTTGAGAATTTCCAGACAATGGTTGTTATTTGTTGTAAAAATAAGAAAAAAAAGGATAGTCTCTAAAACCCCATATGCCGAAACTCATGAACAAAATTGCAAGGCCGTACACAAAAATAGCATCTCATAGAAGTTATAAGAGCTCTTCTACATGAAATGAAGGTTCCAAAATCATATTGGTCAGATGCTGTGCTAATAGCAGCTTTCAACATAAGTTGCATGCCATCTTGTGTTTTGGGGAGTAAAATTCCTATACAAATGTTATCTCCGAATACTCCATTTTTTTTTTTTTTTTTTTTTTTTTTTTTTTCAGTTCTTCAGGAAGTGTTTAGGTGTGTTTGTTTTGTTCACATTCACAATGTTGAGATGAATTGGACCATGAGACAGTTAAATGCATTTCTTGGGTATGCTATTCTAGATCACGAAAGTGATATAACTGTCAGGTAGAAAAGGGAGGCAGTTCATCACTAAGGATGTGTCATTCTTTGAGGATGTCCCTTTTATTCTTCTCGAAGTAAGCAGATTAGTGGGTGAGTTGATCAGGAGGAGTTTCCTCCTTTAGTTCACTTTGTACCTCCACCTGTTTATCTGTAATTTAATATTATAGATGGTGAGGATAAAAGGACTCTACAAAAAAGGAAAATTTCTTGAAAAAATCTCCTGTAGAGGTGTATTTTTATAGGAAAGATAGAACTAGACCATTATCTACATTATGCACGCCTTTAGGCGGTAGTTCTAGAGTCACTAATCTGCTTACTTCAAGAAGAATAAAAGGTCTCTACAAAAAAGGAAAAGTTGTAGAAAAAACCTCCTGTAGAGGTGTATTTTCATAGGAAAGATAGAACTTGACCATTATCTACATTATGCACTCCTTTAGGCTGTAGTTCTAGAGTCAGACAAATCTCCAAGTAACACTTCTAATCTTGAGTCTGATCTTAATCTTCCTGGGCATACGTTCCATTGTTACTATGCATCCCATTAGGAATTTCATGTCTTATCATCCATATATATTGTGTATTCATTTCACAAATGTCATCCGAACGTATTCCTTTGTGTGTATCTGATGCTATGTCGTATCCAAAGTGGAAGGTGCTATTGGAGAAATTTAGTCACCAGATAAGAATGGGACGTGAGAGTTGACAGATTTTCCTGAAGGGAAAAAATTTACAGTGGGGTGAAGATGAGTATGTACTCCATCTTAAGTATAATCTAGATGGTTCAATTTAGAGGTATAAGACAAGGCTTGTCTAGCTTGAAACCTTCTTCCATGTATTAATTGGATGTGACAAATGCATTTCTTCATAGAGATTTGCAGGAGGAAGTATATATGAGTTTGTCACCTAGGTTGATTCCCAAAGGTCGGCAGGGAAAGGTATGGTGCTTTAAGAGGGCGTTATATGGTCTTAGGCAGTGTTCTCGAGTTTGGTTTAACAGATTTAATCAAGCCATGTTCAAGTATGGTCAAAAAGTTTGTCAAAAGAAGTAATGAAAAGTGACTACTCTTATTGTACATGTGGATGATGTTATGGTACCCGAAAATGATGAAGTGGAAATAAGAAGTCTGGAAAAGAGTGAGAGAATGAGTTTGAAATTATAGATCTGGGATTATTAAAATATTTTTTGGGAATTACTGTTGTCAGATCAAATCAGGGAATTGTTATTTTCCAATGAAAATATAAATACAATTTGCTTGAGGAGACCAGAAAATTAGATGCAAAACTAGCTGAGACACCTTTAGAATATAATTTCATCTAGTTTTTGACAATTGTGAGTTGTTAGTAGTTAAATGATCCAAGTACATCTCTATAAGATACCATGTACCAACCCAAAAGCTTAAACTGATAGGTGGAAGACCCAAACAAGTATATGAAGCCCTATCAAACCCATGACTTAGGCGATGTGGGATGTGGGACTGACTTCCCAACACTCTCCCTCACGTGCAGGCCCAACACATACCATGTAATTCCCACATCCCACATCACCTAAGTCATTTTTGATATGGCTTCATAAACTTGTTTGGGCCTTCCATGTATCAACTTAAGCTTTTGGGTTGGTATATGGTATCAGAGCGGGTTTTGATCCTGTCGTTCTTGTGTAGCCCATGTGGTAGGCCCGTCCATGAAATATGTTGGGCTTGCACGTGAGAGCGAGTGTTGGTAAAGTAAAGCCCCACATCCCACATCGCCTAAGTAATGCCTTTGGCATGGCTTCATATATACTTGTCGCAAGGGTTTAATTGAACTAGCTTATGTAACCATCACTCAGCCTGAAAAATCTTCTACAGTAAGTGTTGCACATAAATGTTAAAATATCCTAATGCATGCTCCCTGAACAAGGCAAAATGTTTGTAATTCATAAATATAAAGTGTTTAAAAGGATCTCCAGGGCACAATTTTCTTTATCATTGGCATGGTCATTTAGATGTGGAAGCTTTTACAGATGCAGATTGGGCCTGTATCCACATCATAGAAAGGAAGTCTACAACTAGCTATTGGATCACATGAGTAACCTTGTCTCATGAAAAAGCAATCTAATTTTGAAGGTAAATATCAGGTTGTGGCTCATAGGACATGTGAATTGTAATTGTTGAAGATTCTCCTGAAAGAGTTAGGATTTGCAGGTGGTGGGCCCATGAGTCTACGTTGTGACAATACTGAAGTGCTGCATATTGTTTCCAGTCCTCTATATCATGATTGTCCGAAGTATATCGAGGTATATTGTCATTTCATCAGAGAAAAGGTGACAAAGAAAGAGATTCAGTGGGAGAACACACTCAAGATCAGATTACAGATTTTCTCACCAAGGCATTTACCAAGAAGTAGTTGTGTAGTGTTTTTTCCAGGATAGGCACATTGAATGTCTATGCTCCAGCTGGATGGGGAGTGTTGAGAGTTGAGACGCAAATGGCTTTTTTATTGTTTATTTTTAATTTTCAGAAATTCAGGACTGATTTTTAAACACATAAAATAAGGGTATTTTGTTGTAAATACTGAAAACTTACACATTTGGTGGTCCCCCAACCCCAAGTTGAATGATCATACTGTTTCTTTCTTCAATTCTTCCTAAAACGAAACACCCCCCCACCCCAAAACATCTTCATTTTCCCAAGCAATATGAAAGTTATGAGTACATGCATTCCTTGCATTCCTTCAAAGAAAAAGTAAATATTTCACGGTAAATGAGAATTATCTTTATAAAAAATTAAAATTAAAGTCTGTAGTTAAAAAAAAAGCTCCACTTAATTAAAAAATAAATCTCTTTGGCAAATTACAAATAAATTTAAAAATTAAATTAGAATTTAAATTTTTTTATTGGAAATGAGGAAGACTCATCTTTCTAAAATGTAGTTCTTTATTGGTAGAATAAATTTCATCATAAAAAATAAATTGGAACCCAACAATAGTGAACGATGCCTAGTGTCAAATTGGGCGGATCCAAATTCATGGATTGTCGCTGGTAGGCTAGTGTGAGTCGCCTCAATTTGTCAAAGTGGGCCTGAGTCCATTCGCAATTAAAATTAGGTGCTCTCATTTATGCAAATGAAGAGAGTTATTATGGACGATTTCTCCTTTGTACCTGTGCATTGCGCACTGCACATTGGTGTTGTTGACATGTGGGACCCAAAGGTCCTGCTTTGGTGATTGTTTGGATGCACTCTCCTGTAGAAGCATGTGCAGGGAAAATTTTCATAGTTTTTATATTGACGATTTCTTTTAATTGTCTATGCATAGTGTGTTGGACTCTTGGTTGGTTTGACAATCACCGATATCTTAGTTGAAAATCCTTACCTTATCAAGTTTAGGTGTGGGCTGGGGAAACCCTAGTATGGTTGATTTTACATGTGATTTAACTTGAATTTACCTTTTATTGGCTGTGGATATACTTTTTTTTGGGTTAATTGAACAAATCAAGCTGTAGTAAATAGATGACCCTCCTTTAAATCATGGATAGATCCATTAATAAACTGGAAATGCTTCAGTTTGGTAACAGAGCAAACAGATCTGCACCTTAATATTCTTACCCATATGATTTGGTGCTTCACCTTTTTCTTATGCGCTTACGTCAGAATATCCAGCATAGTTTTTTGCCCAACAGCTTGTATTTCTAACTAATAAATTGAATTTTGAATTTCTAAGTTGCCCGACTGCTAGCGACTTTTCAGGAGATAATTGATCTTCTTGAGCAGGTATGTCTGAACAATATGACAAGGCCAGAGCTAGTTCCAGCTCGAGTTTAAATAGCAGTGTGCAAGATGCAGAGGATGAAAGAACAATTGCCAATATCTTGTCAGAAGAACAGGTTAAAGATGATAGAAGACTTGGGAAACGTCTATCACATTTGGATTCCATCCCTGTAAGACAAACTTTCTTGTTATGTTTCGTCTCTCTCTCAATTATCAAAGTTCTAGCTTTCATTATTAATAATTCTGACAGCCTTGCCATTAAATAAACTTGTGAAATGGTGTACCAGTATTGGACTGAAGTTATGCATAATGTTTTCTCCACATTGTTTCCCCCCTCATTCACTTTGACATTTTCTATTCAATTTTTTTTTTTCCATCTTCTACCAAACTTAATGTATCGTAAAATTTACTTATCAAATGTCTGGACCTATATTGTTGTAATTTAAACTCTCTATGCAAAGCAGTGGCAACAGTTACTCAGCAAAAAAAAGGTTCCAACTTCCAAAGCTGGTTGCAGGCAAAAACAAGACAAATAAACAGAATGATGGCATCTAACAGCCAGATGAGTGGTGATAGACTGATAGTAGTGTGAATTTGTTTGACTTGGCCGAATCCGATGTTACTCAAACAAGTTGACTTGACTCAAGGGGGACTGATTCGCCCAATGAAACCGTGTTTTAAGACCTTGGCAGTGGTTCCCATTCATTGTAGGGTCACTTCTGGGCTATGATGCCAAGATACTGCATGGATAAGGTAGGGACACACAGTGGACATGGCGGGGACAAGTATTTTGCACATAAAAAGAGTGAAGTAGCGGATACAATATGACATGATACTTTACCCATTTTGAAGTATCCGTGTATCATAGCTTTTGGGAACTGGGTCACGATCCGGATGGCTATCTACATCAGTTTTTTTCCTTTTTTATAGGGAAAAACTGGTAATAGAAGCCCGCCTAATGCACTGTCCACTCTTCGCCAACCCAAACAAGTAGGTGCACAACTTCAATTCGGGTTGTCTGAGCCTTATATTTGCCTAAATCTTCATTTTTTGGATTTAAATATTGGATTTAACCATTTTAATGTACTTTCAAATTTTAACCACCATTTAAGGGTAAAATTTTTCTTATGTCAAATACATTGGCAATTTAGGCTGCTTAGCTTCCTCACATCCTGGCCGGGGAAAAGGAAACTAGTCCTGGTATTTGTTTTATTGTATTGTTAAATTATGAAAATGACATAAAATTATCCCATATCCCAGAATGGCATGTAGCCAAAGATGGAGCCTTAAAAGTAAGAAAATATGAGATTTAGATCAGAAACTTTTTAAATGACCTCGTTAATCTTTTTTTTTTAATATGTAGTTGTTGACTTGTGTGGCTCAATAGAAGCCGATGCTATTGAGTAAGAAGTTAATAGATTTGGTTAACCGGGCCTCTACATTGCCTTTGTTCTACTGTGATTAGAAGTAGGTATGTTATAGGTCTACTGTGATTAGAAGTAGTCTGGGTGCACCAGGGTTTTGGGGTTAATATTATAAATAGAGGCTAAGAGCCTTTATGATGTACATCTCTTGTGATTGCATAGTAAATTCTCCCATCTTCCTCGTGGACGTAGGCCAAAAGCCGAACCATGTAAATCTCGTGTTCTTGTGTGTGCTTGATCTTCTCGTAGGCCTTAGATCACAACAAATTGGTATTAGAGCGTTGCATGTGATCAGAGGAAATCCGACGGATCGAATTTGAGAGGGTCGATCGGAGAAGAAGATCAAGTTGGACTTGGAATCTTGCTGAGAGGCTTGAATCTCAGGTCTTGTGAGGTTTGCCACATCAGAAGAAGGAGACGGGCAGTGCCTTGTTCTTGTTTCAGAAAGAGACGATCACCAATTGAGCCAGGTGGGCCACATAGATCGCAACGTGTGTGATTTTTGGTTTCGCCGGAGAAGACGATCTCCGCTGCCGTTGCTCTTTGACGCAAGCTGCTGCTTGCCATTGTAGTAGATCTGGGCGGTTAGAAGAAGGGCGGGTTTATCTGCACCGATTTGCAAAGAGTTTTTTTTTTTTCCTGGTTTGCCCACAGCTGCCAGAGAAGAGGGCGGCCACTGAAGGTGGCTATCGGACATCGCCGCTGCCCGCGCGGTCACCGAAAGGAAGAAGACAAAGGGGTCTTGTCTCCCTTGTTGCAGAACCAGAATTGGAGAGAGGAAGGACCCTGTTAGGGTCAGGTTTCAGGTCGAGTTCGGGTCGGGTTAGGTTGACATGATGGTCCATACAAGAAGCCTAGAAGCAAAGCAGAAAGGCGCTGACGTCAGATCCGTGCAGTCAAGATTGATTTGAACCTACGAACTACTTGCGAGCAGATCTACGCAGCTGTGGAAGAAGATTGGTTGTCCAACGGTCAACAAAGGGGATTGACTGATCGGAGCGTGGAAACTTACTTCTGCGATATCTTAGCCATCCAAAGTCAGATTTTAGATCCGTTTCTTCCGGCGTGCTCATGGTGACGAGATCTACGCAGTTGCAGTAAAAGATTTATGGAATGGCTGCAAAGTTTGAAATTAAGAAATTCAATGGAAACGATGACTTCAGTCTTTGGCGTTTGAAGATGCATGCTTTGCTGGTTCAGAATGGGTTGCATAAAGCTTTGAAGGGGAAGAATACTCTATCTGAAAAATATTTAGATGAAGAGAATGATGAGTTGCTGGAAAAGGCGTACGGTCAGATTCTTCTATTTTTTAGCGATAGTGTACTGCGAAAGGTTGCTTAGGAGAAAACTGCTGCTGGCATATGGCAGAAGTTGGAGAACTTGTACATCACGAAGTCTCTCACGAATTGCTTGTATCTAAAGAAGCGGTTGTTCACCTTACAAATTCAAGAAAGTACGTCTGTTTCATCCCGCCTTGATTCTTTCACAAAAGCTATTATGGATCTTGAAAATATAGATGTTAAAATTGATGACGAGAACCAAGCTATTATGTTGCTATGCTCATTGCCACCCTCGTATGCGAACTTTGTTGATACCATGATGTATTGTAGAGAAACTCTTTCAAAGGAGGATGTTGAGTTAACCTTGAACTCTAAAGGAGTAAAAGAAAAATGTTGCCACATAAATCAATAATGACAGTTCTGGTGAGGGTTTGGTAGTGCGTGGCAGAACAGAGAAGAAATGGTAGAACAGAAGAGGCCAATCTAGATTAAAATAAAAAAAACTAGAAAATTAAAGTGCTTCCAATGTCACAAGAAAGGGCACTTTAGAAAAGATTGTCTGGAGTGTAAAGGGAAGGAGAAATCTGATTCTAGAGATGTTGCCGCAGAGAGTGGTTCTGATGGTGCAGAAGTTCTTTTGGTTACTGTTGGTAGCTTTGCAGATGAGTGGATTCTTGATTCGGGGTGTTCCTATTATATGTGTTCTTACAGAGATTGATTTACCAATTATCAATCTATTGATGGTGGTATAGTGCTTATGGGAAATAATGCAGCCTGTAAGGTTGTCGGGATAGGTTCAATCAGAATTAAGATGTATGACGGTATTGTGAGAACTTTGTCAGATCTCGGGCATGTTCGAGAGTAGAAGAAAAATCTGATTTCCTTGGGTACGCTTGACTCCAATGGCTGTACTTACAACGTTGGAGCTGGAGTTATGAGAATCTCGAAGGGTGCTCTTGTAGTGATGAAGGGACAGAAGCATAATAGCCTTTACTTTCTTCAAGGTAGTGCAATTATAGGTACTATAGCTGTGTCGTTCTCAGATTTAGATTCAGAAACTACCAAGTTATGGCATATGCGACTTGGGCATATGAGTGAGGGATATGAATGAGTTGACTAAATAGGGTTTGTTGTGTGGTCAGAAAATAGGAAAGCTAGACTTTTGTGAGCATTGTGTTGTCGGAAAGCAGTGTAAAGTTTAGGACAGCTGTTCATCGGACCAAAGGTACTTTGGATTACATCCACTCTGATCTTTGGGGCCCCTCTTGTGTTCCATCTCTTGGTGGTGGTCGATACATGTTGACCTTTATTGATGACCATTCTCGGAAGGTCTGGGTGTTATATCTTAAAGCACAAGCATGAAGCTTTTGCACAGTTCAAGCAATGGAAGGCTATGATCGGGAAGCAAACATGCAGATCAAGCGCTTGAGAACTGATACTGGCTTGGAATTCTGTAATAATGCTTTTAATGAGTTCTGCAAGAATGAAGGGATTGTGAGACATTGCACCATCAGAAATACACCGCAACAGAATGGAGTTGCAGAATGGATGAATAGGATTATTCTAGAGAGGACCCGGTGCATTCTCTCTAATGCAGGGTTACCTAGGAAGTTTTGGGCGGAAGCTGTTAACACAGCTTGTTATTTGTTTAACTGGTCTCCATCAACATCTATAGAATGTAAAACTCCTGTAGAGGTATGGTCTAAATCTCTTTCCAATTACACCAATTTGCGAATATTTGGTTGTCCTGCCCATGCTCGTGTGAATGATGGAAAGCTTGAACCAAGCGCAAGAAAGTGCATATTTCTAGGGTACGCAGATGATGTAAAATGATATAGGCTGTGGTGCCTAGATGGGAAATCTCCCAGATGCATTATAAGCAGAGATGTGACCTTTGATGAGTTTGCTATGTTGAAACCGAAGAAGTGTCTTGATGCTGGAAATGCCAATGGTGTCAGTAAATAGGTGGAGCTTGAGAAGGAAGCTTAAAAAAACTTGCAGGATAAGGTGCAAGCAGACGTCCTAGTTCAACAGGATGTAGAAGAGATGCAAAGCTCAAACGAGTAAACTGCAGTTACAGATGATTACATGCTTACTAGGGATAAAGAGAGGAGGCAGATTAAGCAACCTCAAAGATATGTGTATGAAGATATTGTTGCCTATGTTCTTAATATAACTAAGAGTATAAATTAGAGCTGGTTACATATCAGGATGCTGTCATTAGCAAAGAATCAGCAAAATGGGCCGTAGCCATGGGTGAGGAGATTGAATCTCTTCACAAGAATCTGACTTAGGAGCTGGTGAAACCTCCGAAAGGCTAGAAGATTGTTGGTTGCAAATGGGTCTTCAAGAAAAAGGATGGAGCTTCAGGGGTGGAAGATGATAGGTTCAAAGCACGACTGGCTGCAAAAGGCTATACTTAGAGGGAGGGTGTTGACTTCAATGAAGTGTTCTGTCTTATGGTGAAACATAGTTCTATCTGGGTGCTACTTGGTATGGTTGCTCAATTGAATTTAGAGCTGAAGCAACTTGATGTCAAGACTGCGTTTTTACATAGCGAGCTAGATGAACAGATTTATATGTATCAACCAGAGGGGTTTGAGATTCATGGAAAGGAAGGCCACATATGTCTGTTGAAGAAATCGTTTTATGGCCTGAAGTAGTCTCCTAGGCAGTGGTATAAGCGTAGTCTCCTAGGTAGTGGTACAAGCATTTTGACACTTTTATGGTTGGAAACAGTTATTGCAGGAGTGCATATGACAATTGTGTCTATCACAAGAAGCAGTCAAATGGCTCGTATGTCTATTTGTTGTTATATGTTGATGACATGTTGATTGCTGCAAAGGAGATGTTTGAGATCAACAGGTCGAAGGCTCAATTGAGTGGTGAATTTGAGATGAAAGACTTAGGTGCTGTGAAGAAAATTCTTGAAATGGAGATTCAAAGGGACCGTAAAGCGGGCAAATTGTCTATCACAAAAGGGGTACCTTGAGAAGGTTCTGGAGCGCTTTGGTATGCAAAGTTCGAAACCTGTGAATACTCCATTGGTAGCCTATTTCAAAATTTC
The DNA here is from genome assembly GCA_038049695.1 of Cinnamomum chago. Classification (NCBI taxonomy): domain Eukaryota; kingdom Viridiplantae; phylum Streptophyta; class Magnoliopsida; order Laurales; family Lauraceae; genus Cinnamomum; species Cinnamomum chago. Next base: position 27,657,931 of record CP142457.1, read on the forward strand.
CGCTGCTTTATCACCACAAACCGAGGAAGAGGTGGAGCACATGTCTCGTGTTCCTTATGCTACTGCAGTTGGGAGTATCATGTATGCCATGGTTTGCACAGGGCAAGATATTTTACACGCGGTTAGTGTAGTCAGCAGATACATGGATAACCCCGGGAAGGCCCATTGGTAGGCAGTGAAATGGATACTCTGTTACTTGAGAGGTATTACTGATGTTGGGATAGTGTATGACAAAAACAACAACACTTCAAGAATTGTTGTTGGATATGTCAATTTAGATTTTGCTGGAGATTTAGACTAAAGAAGGTCCTTGACAGGTTATACTTTTGCTAGCGGTGCCATTAGTTGGAAGGCAGATTTGTAATCTAAAGCTGTCTTGTCTACCACTAAAGCAGAATATATGGCAGCTACAGTGGCAATGAAGGAAGCTATTTGGTTGACATGCTTGGTTGGAGATTTGGGATTGGAATAGAAGCTGACTACTATGTTATGTGACAGTCAGAGTGCGATCGATTTATACACAATCCTAAGTATCATGAAAAAACCAAACACATTGATGTCAGGGCACACTTCATTCGAGATGTCATCTCCGAGGGTGCTATTGCAATGATTAAGATTGCTACGGCAGAGAATCCAGCAGACATGATGATCAAAACTATTCCAGCAGTCAAGTTCAAGCATTGCTTGGACTTGATCGGTGTGATCAATACCTAAGTGCCCTATGAGGCAGGTGGAAACAGTGAGACGTATTCTGTGCTATGATAATCAGCTTTAATGTTCACCTAGGTGGAGATTTGTTAACTTGTATGGCTCAATAGAAGCCGATGCTATTGAGTAAGAAGTTAATAGATTTGGTTAACCGGGCCTTTGCATTACCCTTGTTCTACTGTGATTAGAAGTAGGTCTATTATGGGTCTACTGTGATTAGAAGTAGTCTATTCTGGGTGTACAAGGGTTTTGGGACTGATATTATAAATAGAGGCTAAGAGCCTTTATGATGTACGTCTCTTGTGATTGCATAGTAAATTCTCGTGCCTTCCCCGTGGACGCTGAACCACTTAAATCTCGTGTTCTTGTGTGTGCTTGATATTCTCATAGCCCTAGATCACAACAGTAGTTTTTCTGGTCATGTACTTTAAAGATTTTCTGCATGGCATGATTTTGATGTTTCTGTAACATTATATAATATCTTGATTCTCCTGTAAGTAGACTGAGATGTTATCTTATTTGATTTTCTGGAGTTCAATTAACATTGTCTTATCTGAAACTTAATTTTTCATTTGATAATTGGATCTAGCTCCTGCGACATTTGGGTACTTTTATAATATATAAGCCTGTTCGATATGCAAATCCTAGCATTCTACATATTCCCAACACTTTTCTCCTGATATCTCGTGTTGTAAAGCCTGTGGTTCCTTCTTTATATTTGTTTCTAGATAGTAGAGCTTGTGCAGTTGTTGCCACTGAAATAATAATTTAAATTCTTATTGGATTGCAGCACACACCTCGAATTAATGGGGAAATTCCTGATGTGAATGATGCTACCTTGGACCATGAACGGCTGTCAGAAAGGTGAGTTAGGTTTGTAAACAAATGGACCAATTTACAATCCGGGAATCTACAATCTGGCAGGGATAAAACCTGAGTTAGGTTTGGAATCATATGGACTATTAAGAAAGCGTACACTGCCACTTTATATATATATTGGTTTCCTTTTGCTAAAAGGTACATTTCATGGCTTTTGTGACAGCAATTTTAGGACCACGGGCCCAGGAATTGGCATTTACCTCTATTTTGACACCAATCTGAATTATACTCACTGTTGGATTGAATTTCATAAAAAAAAAAGTAATTTAAGAAATTGTTAAAACTTTAAGGCTCCTAAATCAATGGTTATGATGATCTGATTGAGATGATTTTTCTTAAAATCATATCCACGATGAGACCTTTCCATCACACTGCCCTTTTGACCGGCATGCATCCAACCGGGTCCAACCATTGGCAGGCCTCGGAAATTTTCCTTGAGGGGGGGCCACTGTGTAAAAAAAAAAAAAAAGGAAAAAAAAAAAGAAAAGAATTTCAAGTTGCCACTGTGGAAAAAATACATAGGTTTTCAAAAGTTTTGGGGAGGCCATGACCACACCTTGCCCCCTGGTTCCGTCAAGGGGATTAGATTGGTACCTCTCATGCAAGCCGTGAGAAGTACATCTCAGCAAAACAAAACTGATATATGTGCATGTGCATGAGGTGTGTATGTGAGTGTGAGTCTGCTGGTATGAGTGTGAGTGCCCTGCCCCCCGGTTCCAGTGGTGCAACAGCTTGCTTTGTGGATTACTTGTAAGTTCTATTATCTGTTCATCTGGAAGAATTAAACATAGTGGGTGCAGTCCTGTGTGCTTTTCTTAGTTCTAATTCTGGCATCTTGGTGCTGGTGGATTACCATTCCTGTCATATCTAATGGCTGGATGAAGGTTGCAGTCTAGATGGTTTATACCTGTGGTACAGAAGAGTGCAGTTTTTTTTTCCAAGATATATTGCAATCTCTATGTAACTATAATGCCCAGATATGGATATGGACACTGATACGGGGATATGGCTCACTTTTGAAAATATATGACACGGATGTGTGGCGTAGCCCCGGATCCTCGATTGGTAAGATAGATCAATCTCCCATGGTATTGATCGAATCCAGAGATGAATTCGGCCACTAAGCCACACGCCATAATTGAGGAAAAATCAGAAATATTTGATTAATTGATAACAAGCATGCATTACAATGAGGATGTCCATCCATATATATAGAGTAGGATCAATCCTCTGTAGCTTGGACACCAGGACTTTCCTAAACATGAGAAAAGGCTAAACAAAAGTGGACACTAACATTGTGGCAATCCTAATCAAACAAGAAATAGAAAATAGGATAGAAAAGGGGTTGCCACAGTAGCCCTCGGTCAATACTCAATATTGGGCCTGTGGATTGAGCCCAATGGACCGATGGTCAATGGTTGGTCCAGTTGTCTTCTTGGGCCTAGTATTGGTCTGTACCGAATCAATGCGGAGATAGGTGCCCAAATTTTTTCTTTAGATCACCTCTAAATCGATGAAATTATCATTATTTTCATCCCTTTATAGCATTTTTTATCGTGAGAAGTAAGAAAATTAAAAGAACTATATGAAATAAAGGACGTGGTATGTAGGATATGTTAAACATGTTTCCTAGAAGTATCAGTGCAGTATCGGGTACCAATACAAGTGCTGTATTGGTCTGATACAGATACATGGGGCTTGTACAAGTATTCAGGTATCATAGCTGTATAGTGCTAGAAAAGAAATAGTTTTTAAAAGCTCCTTAAGTTGAAAATTAGCGATCTGGCAAAAATACGACTTGAATTAGTTTGTGGAATCAAATGGACTTCTAAGAAATCCTACAATCCCACTTTATATGCATGTATATATAATTTTATTGGTGCAACGGTTTGCTTGTCGATCAATTATACGAAGTTCTATTATCTGTTAATCTGGAAGAATTAAACATGGGGATACAGTTGTTATGTTTTTCTTATTTTTAGTTAATCTTTATGTGTGTTTATGTTAGAGATAAAGATGGAAAAAAATAACACTAAAAAATCTGAAAAAATATAATCAAAAGGGGACTTGGGTACATTTCTTAGGGCCTTATTGTTCTGTATTCAGTCTGTAATATTTTGGGCTTTTGTATCAGATTAATTACATATGGCCTGGCTGAAATGCAAGTTGAAGGTGATGGAAATTGCCAGGTTCGTTACATTGAATCATGTACTCCTATTTTTTTATCCATCATATCCTTTTCGTATGTCATTTCTGTATAATGATAAGAAATTTAATTACTTTAACTATCTCATTTTCTTTCTTCCTTTCTTTATGTTAACTTCCTTAAACTATAATATATGGACAGTTTCGTGCTATAGCGGATCAGCTGTTCCGAAACCCTGAATACCACAAGCATGTGAGGAAGGAAGTTGTGAAGCAGGTACTCTCTCTCTCTCTCTCTCTCTCTCTCTCTCTCTCTCTCTCTCTCTCTCTCTCTCTCTCTCTCTCTCTCTCTCTCTCTCTCTCTCTACACACGCACACCCACCGACCCTGCTTCTTGAGAATGACTTAGTAACGCTGAATATAATAGAAACTATCAAATAAGTTACAGAGACAATATAAATTGTAGGTTTTCAGTAAAGAAGATGTTTCATTTTATTCGAGTTGGAGACATGTTTCATTAATGAAGACGGAAGATCCTAAACTTTCAATGATTGGCCATTTAAGAAAAGCATACCACTGATCTGGAAAATTTCCAAAGTATTGATGGCTATGAGATTCCAATACAGAAAATCTTTTTTGGGCATCCCTATCATGGTGGGCCACCAAAGCCACTGTCTGGACCACTGGACCATAGAATCTCTTTAACCAATTAGTGCTTTAAGCTTTAATACAGCGGATACATTGTGATACCTCAGGTGAGTTCCCTATAATTTCTTCTGAGTAAAGGTTTATCAAACTGTTGGTAGAACTGGTCTTTTGGTACCATTTTCTTTATATTATTACTGGAAGGAGTAGCCTTATTTTTTTTAAATTGTTGCATTTTTCAGATCCTTGATCTCCCATTTTTATCCTGTATTTTCTGCATCCACTTTGCTATTGATGATTTGCTACATCTGAAACTTCGATTTTCGTCTTGTTTTCAAGTGTTGTTCCTGTACCTGTATGTGTTTCTTTCTCCTTTTTGAATGAAAGTTTTCATTTAGGAAGAGTAATTACAATAACCCTGTTTGTCATTTTCCCTCTTCAGCTTAAAAATTTTCAGAAATCTTATGAGAGCTATGTTCCAATGAAGTACAAAACTTATCTGAAGAAGATGAAAAGGTTTGATGTCTGGAGTGATGCATTATCTTTCTTTTCATTGTTATCCTTTTTCTCTGGCAATAGAAAGTGAATAACTGAAGACATTTGCAAGATCTAATCCATTCATATTCTGTCCTATAATAGATTGATCATAGCCCAAAAGGTGCACTCTGATTGGACCACCCTAACTTTTGACCTTCCGGATTTTTTAGGTAAAGCAAGGACTGTTAGTGAAACTAGGGATGACCTTTCACTATTCATTCTCTCCTGAAAGGTTCTTTATGTGAATAGTTAAAAATGAATATTGTCCAACTGATATGATATTTGGTTTATGACCATCCAAGGTAGAGCTCAAAGGCTAATCTGGTTTGATCTCATACATGTGTCATGTGTACAAAGTATAGTTTCTGAAAGTCAAGTAAAACATTGACAAATGATGTGGTTTGGATTCAAAAGGAAAGTGACCTTTATTTATTTATATTTAGTGTATAACCATGATTCTTGTGAAACATCTTTCTGATTCATTTTCTATACAAATTGTGATATCCATCTAGGTCAGGAGAGTGGGGAGATCATCTTACCCTACAAGCAGCTGCAGACCGAGTAAGATTACATTTTTAATTCAGATTGGTTTGTTGCTTATTATGACCTGCTGGAAGCAGCAGCATGCAGCACGAAAATTGTGTAAATCACAAAGCACCATCCCCCATCCATCCACCCACTGTCCACACACAGCCTCCCACTCACCAGCACAAACTCACACCCAATTACCAACAAGCCTCTCCTTTCTTCTTCCCAACTCCCTCCCCTTTTCTTTTCATTTTTTAAGTGATGCTGCATGTATTCCTACTTCCTGGTTATTATTTAAAGTGCAAATTTAAGTTGGTGGTTCAATTTAATAGGAGTAGTTAAGCCTTCACATGAAAGACAAAACCTAACTGTAGCGCAATTAGAGGTGGAAGTACTTGACTTTACAATGCCTAAAAGTTTGCAAAGGAATATTATATACAAGAGATAGAAGAGGGGAAAATATATATGTTTTTATCCTTTTATTGGGTGAACGGTTTAGATCATGAAATAGGGGCTCATAGGAATAAAATAAGTTGGAAAAAAAAAAAGGGGACTGCCTCAAAACCACATGCAAAAGGGGCCATTTTCTATCAAGCAGTTAACCATTTTTCTCAAATTTATCAAAATCCATGATGAATCAAAACATAAATTTTGGTTCCTAGCATTTTTTGGCCTTCCAAATAGGATCAACGGTTTTGATCGTGAAAATGGACCCCACAAAAGTCCAGAATTGTAGATTTTAAGCTCTGGACCCATTTGCAAATTTCTCAAAACCCGTTATGAATCAATGGATGAAATTTGACCACATGGCCGTTTTTGACATTTTAAAGAGTATGGACGGTTCAAATCTTGAATTTGGGGCCCATGCAATTCCAAAAATTGAGGAAAAAACCCTGACCGGTACTGAGGGCATCCATAACATGTATAAAACATGGATTCAATTCAACAGTCGTGCTTTTAAAAAAATATTTTTGCTGACTTCTTGAAATTCATATAGAGTTAAGATGTAAAATCTCACCCCTTAGCTGTTTTTGACCTTCTAGAGTGTGAAGTAATGGTTCAGATGGTGAAAATGGTCCCCCCACAAAACTCCAGGATGGTAGATTTGAGTGTTTAGACTTCTTCAGAATTATCTCAAAATCCGTGATGTATCAACTGTTGAAATTTGACCCTGTAGCTGTGTTTGGCCATTTAAGGAGTCTGAACAATTCAGATATTGATTATGTATGAATAAAAACGGAGACAAACTCTTGCATTGAATATCATTGAATCAATATTACAAGAAAACCCCCTTTTTATTTTTGGGGTGGATTACAATGCTCAAAACCAAAAATACAAAGTTCTAATCCGAGAAGGAGTTTGCTTCTGGTCCTTGACCAGTTGACCTGCTTCTTTCTTTGCACGTAAAATGGAAGGAACTACATAAATGGCTAATTTACATCATGAAATCTTGTCCTTGATATTTCTTCATTAGATCAATAATCCTCGTATCTTTTTATCATTGGATCAATAATAAGAGGCGCCCCCACTATTGAACCAAGGATCTATATATTTCTCCATTTTCATCATTGAAGCATATCCTGATAGAAATATTTCACTGTCATGTAAATGTAGCCTAGGAAGATTTTAATATTAGTTCTACTGCACACAGGCACTGGTGAGTTTGTAAGAACTCATGATTCACAAATATGGGAAAGAATTTGAATGGGTAGCCTAAACTCATGAGAGGTCATAGTGTGTTATTTAAGACCCATATGTTAGCACATTTATGCTAGTGACCCCACTGGTGTTTAGACTTGGCTCAAAATTATGTGGATTAGATAATAATTTTTTTTGGTAAAAGGATTAGATAATATTTAAGACCATGTGGTAGCTGCAATTTTCTGGCAATGATCTACCAAGTTTAGAGGTGAAGGCAGGATATTTCAGTAGGCCTATGATGCTCAGATACGGCATGGATACGGCAAGGACACGCCATAGACACGGCAGGGATATGGATTTTACACAAAAAGTGAAGTATCGGATACGATACGACACGATACATTGCCCATTTTGAAGTATCCGTGCATCATAGCAGTAGGCCATTCAGCATCATTGAATTTCTATAATGGATCTTCCCTTTCTGATGGGAGGCACATGAAGAGTATGGAGGATCTTGCTATAGTAAATTCTGTATGAGACCCAATTTAACACTGAAGTGGGTGTGGTCACAGTGCCATTAAAAGGAGTCATGCCTGACATTTTAGTTCCTTGAATATTGTGTTCGCTACAGATACCATCACGAGCGCTTTCCAACCAGAGAGTATAGGTTGTGTTGTTGTATTGCTCACTAGTTTGTCAAAACCCACGACACAAACAATAATCACTCTGGATTTTGCAAAGCTTATTTATAAGGGTAATGTATATCAGGGTATGACTTCTCCGCATTTTTTAAAAGAAGTCTAAGGCCTTCTTCATCAACTCAGTTTTGCAGAGACCATTGGCCTTCATTTCTTTTCCATTGCCTTAAGTATTTCTAGCGCATTATCAACTTTTCTCATTTTGCAAAGGCATGTATGACAGTCTTGTATGGACGTCACTTCTGCCATCAAACATGAGCACCATTGTATTGTAAATTTCTGTGACAAGTGAACCTTTTGGATACCATGAATACATATTAGAAGTGTCTTAAGAAAACCCATTAGCAACATGGTCGCAACAGCATAGCGTTTGCATCAATGATATTATCTTTGATACACTCTTTTCTAGCACCAGTAAGAGTTTGGCGGAGGGCAGAAACTTATGAAATAAGGTTCTGAATCTCCAGAGAGTTCGTAGGAGGGTGGAGACCTTTTTAAGTAGGGCTCCGAATCTCCATTTTAATGGATATGAAGTGGTGGGAAAGATGAAGATGGAATGGGTACCCATTTGGAAGGAGGGCGGAAACTTTCTTTAAGGATCCGAATCTCCATTTTAATGGGAGGAAAGTTGCAGCAAATGAGGAAGATAAGTATATTAGGAAGATGAGGTGGGGGGAATGAAATGAGGGAGATGGAATGAAAGTGATGTGGTGCTTCGAGTGCAGAATCCCTCTACAGAGGACTCCGAATCTCCAATACATGGTAGCGGGGAAGATGAAATGGATGAACTACATGGAAAATATGAGATGGGAAGATAGAGTGGCCGGATATGATAGAGAAGATAAAAAAGACAGCAGCCTCATTACCTTCTTCTTCTTTCTCCTATTCTCTCTCTCTTCTTTTTCTTTTTGTTCTTCCCTTCTGTCTGCGAGACCGTCGACCCCTCTCTCTGGTTTTTTCTCCTCCTTTTATCTCCTCTATTTGAGAAGTTATGTAACTTCCAACATGATGAGGTTGTGTAAATGGGTGGGGAGTTTCAAAATTCCCACAACAACGATCTCTTTTAAATATTTGAATGGGTCAAATGGCCTCTTTCATTAGATCATTTTGTGGGGCCCGCATTTGAATTTTGAGGAACAAAAATAGCCTATGTAGGGATTCGAACACCCACAATTTCACATATTACAAGGACCATAAACCAATTCACCTAATGCCATTGCTTATATAAAATTGGCTAAAAATATTTTTTAACAAGGATTTACTCCATCTTGATTTATTCTCATGGCTCGTAGAGTCATAGGTGAAGCCTTGATATTTTTGCTTGTCAATAGGACTTGGGTCCAATTTGTGCATAAGCGAGCTCAAATGAATTATTGGGTTTGAGCCCATTTGATCATGACCCCAACTGAGTCCACATAGAATAGAACTTTGATAAGATTTTTTTTTATATGCCAACAGATTATGGGTCCCATATTTGTCAAAAAAATCTAAAAATAGATCTGAGGTGTTGATGATGGTGTGTTACTGTAGCATCACCTTTTTGCCTCTGACTTTCACACCATCTGTGGTTCCGTTTCACACTTGCTTAGGTGTGAATTTTGCCCAACAAAAACACAGCATTCTTACACCATTTTCCCACCTCTTTTACGCATCTGATGAGTAAATGAGTGCAGCCAAACATGATCCATGCATAACCACTTCACACCTTCATTTTCATACCATTTTCACACCAAACAAACAACCCCTTTTGGACATCATTATTTTGTGTCTTCTATTGATTATACTACTAGATGCACATGGGTGTATTTCATGAAGTCTCATGATGAGGTATTATCAATGTTTAATAATTTTCAGAACATGATTGGAACAAAATTTGACAGAAAATCAAAGTGTTGAAAGTAGATAATGGTGAAGAATGTTTCGAAAGAACTGTAGTAAAATCTATTGGAAAATTGCATTTGATCTCAAACGTGTTATGCATATACACCAAAACAAAATGGGGTTGCAGACTGTAGGAATAGACATCTATTTGAAGTCACCAGAGTTTACTGATCTAGATAAATGTTGAAAATTGTATTCGTTAGATGGTGTATTGACAACTACTTTTCACATAAATTTGATGCCTTAAAAGGGTTTTAGGAGGAAAATGCCCATTTCAGGTTCTTTGTTGAAGTGCTCATTTGTTCCCAGTTCCTCCTAAAATGTTTGGATGTACTTGTTTTGTGCATATTCCAAGGCATAATTGGAACAGGCTAGATCTTAAGGCAGTAAAGTGCATATTTATTACATATTTTAGTTCCCAAAAAGGATACAAAATGTTACCTTCCTAGTAGTAATTGACATTCACTTGATCATAATATCACTCACACAATCACAAACTGTAAGAGGAGATTTTGTGGAATGTTTTTGTGGTCTTCCTTGAGGATCGAGTGATCGACCATAGTATATATAGATTGAGTAGACCCAATTTGGGTTACATTCAAGTAAATTACAATCAAAGAAATCTCCTACTATGGTTTGTTGTGTTGTAGAAGATTTGGTCAGTTGACCAGCCTAATTAGTATACATGTACATTACAATTGGGCTTTATATAAATGGATCTCTGATACCCCCCTTCAAATTGATGCTGGAGAATCCATAAGCATCAATTTGCTAACTAGGAATTGATGGTGTGGTCGCGGTAGTCCCTTCGTGAATATATCAGCAACTTGGAGACTTGTGGAGATATGAGGAAGAGTGATGGTGTCATGGACGTATTCATAACGGATGAAATGATAGTCTACCTCAATATGTTTAGTACGTTCATGAAACACTGGATTGACAGTAATTTGGATTGCACTTGTATTATCTGCATGGAGAGGTGTTGGTAGACTTTGAAGAAATCCAAGTTCGGAAAGCAGTCCTCGGAGCCAAGCTATCTTAGAACATGCACCGGACACAGCGCGATAGTCGGCCTCTGTGGAGGATTTAGAAGTTGTCTTGTTTCTTACATTTCCAAGAGATTAAGGAATCTCCCCATTACATGCACCATTTTGTCATGGAACGTCTTATATCCGGACATTCGACACAATTAGCATCAGATTAGGCTATGAGAGATAGTGAGGTCCCAACTCGAAAAAATAATCCACGAGTAGGTATGCTGAGAATGTAGTGTGTAATACCCCAAACAACAGCTAAATGAAGACGACGGGAAGCTGTCATGTACTGGCTGACCAAATTGACCGCATAAGAAATGTCTGGTCGAGTAATGGTTAAGTAAACCAAACTACCAACCAAGCGATGATATAAGGTCGGATCTGGAAGAAGATCTCCTGTGTCTTCACTGAATTTGACATTCACTTGTAAAGGTAGTCAACTGGAGTAGAGTTCTGGAGACCAGCCACGTCAATAAGATCTATTGCATACTTGTGCTGATTTGGGATTAATCCTTTCTCCGACTGATGAACTTTAAGACCTAGAAAATATTTCAGATGACATAAGTCTTTCATATGAAAGGAGTCTTGAAGAGAGACCCGAAGGTGCTGAATCATATCCATTTCAGTGCCAGATATGATAATGTCATCAACATAAACAAGTATCACAGTCACCCCTGCAGATGTATAATGAAGAAATAATGAAGGGTAATATGGACTTTGATGGAACTTCAGCTGAAAGAGAGCTTTTTGAAATTTCTCGTACCAAGCCTAGGGAGCTTGTTTGAGACCATATAAAGAACGACGTAGGCGAGCAACGTCACCAAGATTTGCCCTTGAAAAACCTTGTGGAAGACGCATATTTACTTTTTCTTTTAGATCACCATGCAAAAAGGCATTCTTTACATCAAATTTTTAAAGAGGCCATGATTGAGAAGCAGCTAGTGCAAGGATAGTGCGAACCGTTGTCATTTTAGCTACAGGAAAAAATGTTTCATCATAATCGACTCCATATTCTTGGCGATTCCCAAAAGCCACAAGACGTGCCTTATTTCGATCTAGTGATCCATAAGATTTCAGCTTAATGGAGAGTACCCATTTGCAGCGCTGACATTCCCACTTGACTGCATGGGAATAAGAATGTGGTATGGTGATAGAGGATAGGGTAGCAAGCCGAAAGGTATGAGTGAAACCATAACGATTTGGAGGCTAGCGGAGACATGTGGATCTCCGAAGTTGAGGATCAAGATCTGGATTGAGAGCAGGATCAGGTGATTCCTGAATGGGTTGCAGTGTGGGAAAATCATTTTTATGCCGTCGTTCATAAACAAAATTTGGTTTAAACCTGACAATGGATGAAGTAGAAGGTTCTAATGAGAAATCTGGTTAGTCAGAAAATGAAATTGCAGGTTCACTATAAGAATGAAAGAAATTTTGATTAAAAAAAATGACATTCCGGGAAACTCGAATACGTTTGATATTTGGATCATAACAAAGAAACCCTTTTTGGTTAGACGCATAACCAAGAAAAGTGCATTTAGCAAATTGAGCAGTTAATTTGGTGCGTTCATTGGGAGGAAGATGATTGAAACACACACACCCAAAAGTATGGAGATGTATGTATCCAAGTTGAGTTCCGTACAAATGGAAATACGATGATTCAATATTCAATTTTGGAGTGGGAGTCGATTGATTAAGTGAACAGCAGCAGAAAGGGCTTCAGACTAAAATGGAGCTAGCATAGAAGATTCAAGAAGAAGCAAACGAACACTGTCAAGGAGATGTTTGTTCTTTCGTTCTGCAATACCATTTTGCTGAGGGGTATATAAGGACAAGGCCGTTGAGATATAATCCCTTTTTCTCGTAAGAAATTCTGAAACTGATGAGATACATATTCGCGCCCCCAACCCCCACCCCCCAGTTCGTAAAATTTTTGATGCGAGTAGAAAATTGATTTTCAACATTAGCCAAATATTATTTAAACGCATCAAAGACCTTTGATTTAGATTGCAACAAATAAACCCATGTGAACCGACTATGGTCATCAATAAAGGTGACAAAATACTTATAGTTAGTATGGGAGATTACAGGAGTAAGGCCCCATACATCACTATGAACAATATCAAAACATTTTGTGGCAAGAGTGTCATGCATAGGAAATTGAAGAATTTTACTTTTTCCTAACTTACAAGTAGAACAATCCATCACAATATCTTGATAAGAAGCAACATTTTTATTAAGCAAACTAGTTCTAAACAATGATAACAAGGTTTTTGAATTTGGATGGCTTAATCTTTTGTGCCAAAGTTTCCAACTATTCTGAGAAGAGACACTAAGTAAAGCAAACTCAGGATTATTCCGAATATGTGAGAGTTGCAGCGAAAAAAGATGTCCACACTTAGGCCCCTTCTTGATTACCTTCCCCGACACTTGATTCTGCACAACACAACCAGATTAAGAAAATGAAACATGGCAGTTATAGTCTACAAGCTGACTAACAGATAAAAAGATAGTAGTCAAGGATGGAGAAAATGAAACATGACAGTTATTACCCTCAACTTCCGAAGAAGATCATATTTCTGAAGAACCAAGATACAAAGGGAATCAACACGTGCAAGCAACAAAGGAAGATGTAGAACAAGTCGTTGAGGTTCACCACATTGATTTCATCTTCAGGGATAGACCATCGTTCTTAGAAGATTGTGATCCACTAGTACAAAATCAAGAATTACAGCCTCTAATGGTTAGATACACATCCAAGCTAAAGCTAGACATCAAAAGAACTGATATGTCGAGCCTACTTTTAATTGGAAGAGAAGATCGTATAAAACTTCTAAGCCATGCAAAGAAGATGGGGATCAACCGGCAAATCAAAAGTTCACAAGGTGGATCTCCGATCTTAGTGGACATTTGTAGAACTTGAGGTCGAGTTCTCTCCAAGAAGGGGAGAGTTGATGCAGGACCCATTCAAAAAAGAAAAAGTTGATGCAGGACAGGCCCGTGAACCATGGGTCTACCAAACCTTTGGGCCCAGCCCATTCAATTTTTGTTACTTTTATTTTATTTCGAGTTGTTTTTAATAGTTTGTATCTCTTAATTTATTTAATTTAAGATGTTTTAATCTCAACCGTAGGAATGTTTAGATGGTTGAAATTGGTTTTAGGGTTTTTCTTTTGCCCATATATTGATGTAATGCTTCTTTGGCTTTTAGATTTGATTAATGAAAAAAAGTTTGAGTGCTTTGCTCTCTTCTTCTCTCCTGTGAAAGGATATGGCTTGAGGCCATCGGGCGCATAGCCTATTACTTCAGGCGTGAGGTCTGACCTTTCCCATATCCCTCCATCTTCCCATGCCCACCACGCATCGACCATCATTCTGCATCACTGCATCTGCTATTCGTCGCTTCCCTTTCTGCTTCCATATTGTTGGATCTACTTGAATCTCTGATTGTATCTAAACATGTAGAGATGTGTCAGGCTCGGCTCGAATGATGACCTCTACACTCTGGGTTTGTAGCTTGATCTGCAGTAGATCTTGTTGTTGGATCCCTTCCTAAAAAGGATCAACATAAATTTGTTTTTGTCAACTCTTACGTCTGCAAATCATGTCCTCCATCACATGCATAACATATTTCATCCACTATCTTCAAAAGATCCTCTGTAACATCCGCATGCTGCAATACAACATAAGTCAAATTGGCACCCCCAAAGCTGCATCTGCTACATCTACTCCATCCCATAGGTCAATCTGCTCATCATTTAGAATAGGAATTTCTTCTTTATAATATTGATACTCATCAAAGATGATTTTATGAACACCATTATATTGAGATATATCACCACCATTTTCATAGACATCCCACTCCAGTGTGCCATGTTCCATATCATGATCTTCATACAACTCATCATGTAAATCGTATATTCAATAATCATACGATCCATCATCGTAATTAATCACTGTCACCTTCCTACACCAACTCATCAAACAGCTGATCTGAATTTCAAATAGATCCAAACGCTGAGTCAGATTCTCGACTCATCTATGCAGATTCTTGATTTCTAGATCATGCGGGTCATATGGGTTATGAACATCATTCTCAACACTATCCCCATAATTACAAACTTTATAGGAGAAATTAAAATAACAGAGAATGAAACAAACTAACAATCAGGATTTTTTACTCTTGACACCAATTGATGTGGACAAAGGGAAACCAAATCCGATGAATGGTGAACCCAAAACCCCAAATCATAAATTAACAGAAAATCTTACATAATCACAAGGAGAAACAGTAAATCTCTCTTATCAATCAGCGCTCCAATCCATTGTCATCTTCAATCTGTTGGGGAATAACTCAAACCAAGGAGAAGCAAAAGAATAAAAAGTGCAGAGTGAAACTTTGTTTAAAATAAACTAAACAACAATGAGACTAGGGCTCAACATCTCTTTACAATGATTATATAGTGCTTAAAAGTCCTTAAGATCCTAAAACATATCTAAACCCATAGTTATCAGCATCCTACGATTCGTATCCCGAATCTTAAGGAAAACGATTCGTATCTATATAATGAATCCCATTTACAAATGAATCTTAGGATTCAGGTGTGAATCCTACGATTCGATACTCGTTTCATTGAATCTTACGATTCAAACGATTCGACTAAGCAAGAATGGCTATAGCCAATAAGCTAATGTTCTCTCTTTATTTTATCGCTTGTATTTTTAAAAGGTTATTTAGTAGTTAACGAAACCTCATAAGAATTTTTTGCGGCTTTGACAAGGTTTTAAAGATGAATAAAGAACATGCATTTAACTAAAGCATCTGACTGTACATATGGTGCTTGCTTATAACTTCTTTTTTTAATCTACATTAGTTTTTTTTCTTCATGAACACTTTTTTAACTTTAAGAGATATACTACCATGTAAGATTGATGGTTTGGATTTTATTTTATTTTTATATTTTGATTTAAATCTAATAAAAAATATATGTTGATACTGTAAACTTATTTAACTATTTACACATCATTTATTTCATATATATATATATATAATATGTCATGATGTTCTTGATATGATTATATGATAGACTTATTTGTTATTATATTTATACTACTATAAATGGAAAAATGGATGGTTATGAATAATTACTTTTTTCCTTTTCTTTTAATTTTTAATTATTTTTCATTTTCATTAGAAAGATAAAAAATCCTACGATTCACGATACGATTCGCAATTCGATTCGATTCATGGGTATGAACGATTTACGATACGATTCCGATTTTGAAACCTATGTCTAAACCCTTCATTTAATAACTTAATAAATAGAAGATACCATCTAGAAGATCTTATGTAAGTCTTTTGGACGACTTGGAATTATTGGATTTCGTTGTAGTAGTTGCCATACTTGGAAGTAAATGTACTTAACCATTTGAGTTTTAAAAGATTTCTAACTAAAAAGAGTCCTATTTTCACTCAAAGCATGAAAGTAAGTAAATCCTTAAGAGTAGTAATCCTAAATAGAATTAGGATGAGATATGAAGGAAACCAACTCAAAGCAACAGAAATAAAGGAAACTAGAACTATTTTTAGCCTAAACCATGTCCTCACATTTTCGGAGATGTGAAGGCTCCTGGCACAGATTACAGGTTGATTAGATGTTGTAACTGGTCATCTATTTTAGCTCTTTTCAAATTAATTCGGGACCCATTTTTAGCTATCTTGGTATCTAGTTTCTGCTTTAATCCATTCGTTTTGATCAAGTCCTTGGAACCCATTAATTTCAACATATTTAATTTAAAATATGGGACCATCTTAAGTCCATCTTGACCGTTAAAAGTTTTGTTTAAGCTCCTCTTGATTAGGCACCGATAGAGATTAAATCAAGGGCCTGATCAATACAAGATCCATTAAATCTAGGTCATCTGCTTTTGCATCACATCTTCTACAGAACTTTGTTTCTATCCTTGTTATCTTCTTCCTTACATTCTCTACCCAGTTGTCATCTGAACGCATACCTACACTTATTTCTAGGGCATTATGTCATCCTAGGTGGAAAGATGCTATGATTCTTGAAATGCAAGATCTTGAGAAGAACAATTAGTGGGAACTGATAGATCTATCAAAGTGGGCTGCAGGTGGGTGTTCACACTCAAAGCATAATCCACATGGGTCAAATGAAAGGTATAAAACAAAACTTGTGGCAAAAAGTTTCAGAGAAGCCTATGGTATTGGTTATCTTGAGACATTTTGTCCAGTAACCATGTTGAAGTCAGTTTGAGTAATATTGTCTTTAGTAGTGAATTTCTCTTGGCCTTTGTATCAGTTAGTTATAAAAAAATGCTTTTTCTTTATGGTGATTTACAAGAGGTACATACAAATCCACTACCATGATTGTAGTGAAAGGCCAGAAAGGAAAAGTTTTTCAGCTAAAAAAAGGTTTGTATACACTGAAGCAATCACCTTGTGCTTGGTTTGAAAGGGTTAGTCAGGCAATGATACAGGATGTGTACAAAAGGTGTCATGCAAATCATACTTCTTTTCTAAAAAGAAGTAATGAAAAAGTTGCAATGCTAGTTGCATATGTGGATGGTATTGTAGTCACCTGGAATAATGAAAAGGAATTCAGGAGGTGACAAAGTTATGTAGTTGCATACATGGATGATATTCTAGTCACAAATGATGGAAAGGAAATCAAGGGGAGAAAAGCTTGTCTTGGAAAGGAATTTGAATAAAGGATTATTGGAGATTTGAATACTTGGAATAAAATTTGCTAGATCTTAGAAAGGAATTGTTATTCTACAACACAAGTATACTGTGCGATTACTTGAAGAAATAGGAAAGTTGAATGAAAAACAAGTTTATCCTTCTATTGAACTAAGTCATGGTCTCCATTTTGAAAGTGGTTACCTTCATTATCAGAGAGCATATTAGGTTAGTGGGGAGGTTAATTTATTTGATTATTACACGATCAGATATCTTATATGCTGTTATTGTGGCAAGTCAATTTATGCACACTCTACACACTGAACTCTAATATGCTGTACACAGAATTCTGTGATATATATATTTTTTTGTAAAGAATTCTGTGATATTTAAAAGAAGCTCTAGGACAAGGAATTTTGTATGCATGTCATGGTACTTTAGTGTAGAAATGTAAACAGATAATGACTACGGAGGATCCTATTTGATTATCACACGACCAGATATCTTATATGCTGTTATTGTGGCAAGTCAATTTATGCACACTCCACACACTGAACTCTAGTATGCAGTACACAGAATTCTTTAATATTTAAAAGAAGCTCCAGGACAAGGAATTTTGTATGTATGTCATGGACAATTAAGCGTAGAAGTGTAAACAGGTGTGTGTGCGTGCGCGCGCGTGCATCTGGTTTCTAACCCTGAGACTAGTATAACATTTGAATATGGATGCCTGCAATTTTGCTTCTCTCCAGTTGTGCTAGCATTATCATAATCCATGCCAACTTCTTTATTTTTTTTTTCTGAATCAGATAATCAGATTCTTATTGTACATTCTGAAAGTTTTGAGGGCTACCAGAATGGATAACTAGTTCTAATCTAACCAAATCAATGCAGCGGAAATAAACCAATCAGACAGTATAGAACTAACTATATACTAAGCAATCACCACAAGAAGGCAGACACAGTATTTGTCACGACCCAAATTCCGGGGCCTTGTCGGATATCCGGATCGTGATAACTTAGCAATGTTTACCATACATTTATCAAATAGTTCACATAAGAGATTTGGCATTTAAATCAAACTATAGTTCCAATTAATTTATAAAAGTCAACAATGTCAATAATCTCTGAATGATCCAAGTCCCTATGTTCTGATTCAAATTAATAATGTACTAAACATTAAATAAATTACTAAACAAAAGCTAATCCTTCTATCAATTATTTAAATATTTCTCGTTCTCTCCCTTCAGCCACGCATGCCAAAATCTACGTGCTGAACGCCATCCTGATCTGTCCCACTTGCAATAAGATTACCTGAAGGGGGGCAACACAACATCAGTATTACTTGTGAATGAATTTTCCTATTTACACAAGCAGCACAAAACATAATATCACATGATCAACATATTTGAATCAACATATTAAATGCCATCAAAAGTACATCCATATACATATCCGTGCCCATGCACATTACCACATCCATATACATATCCGTGCTCATGCACATTACCACGCCTCAAAGGTCCATTGTATATATATATATATACCGGTCACCATGACCCTGTCTCATCAAACACGTCCACTAAGGACCAGCCGCTATAACGGCCCGGACACTAAGTCCAACATCCCAAGTCTGGGACCAAGTGCACAATTTCATGATCACATAATAACCCGAATTCATTATTAATAATTTATACAACAGTAGTGTGGGCCCAACCTATACACACTTCGCTGATTGCTGCCCCACTCCTCATCAAAACTGGTATTGAATGGTAGAAGAGTGGCCCACACAATATTATAAACATACATTAATTGATCGCAGTATAAAGAATTAATCACCATCCAAATAATTAGTCACGGCCTAAACAATGCATATAACAACTCATAATACACATATTCCAGATTCTGTTAAGCCTTATGATTATTTTGTAATTTCTCATAAAGTCCAGGTCTTATTTAAGTCTCAGCCTCTTCCTAGACTCAGCCCAAAATGGATGATACGCCTGTGCAATATGCATATATGGAACAGTGGGCCCCACTAATCCTAATCCAAGAACAGATTTCATGGACATGGTCGCCCAGGGGTAATCCATCATCCCACTGGACCTGATCCATCATCAAATCACATTATGGGGTCCACAAGTCAAAACCAGTATCTGCTGTTTACTTATTCTTAATCACGCCTCACTATTTTTGAATTCATTGATCAGTGGGTCCCACTGATCCTAATCCCAGATGTCCCACTCCTCCATGGTCGCCCATGGGTCCCACACCTTATGACTGGATCTGATTTCCAGTCTAGTGGCCAGATTATCTATATAAGCTCTGTCGACACTCGGTCACAATTTCTGTGACAGACATCTCCCATGCACTATGATGATTGGATGAAGACCCAAGTGGGGTCCATTCTCCATGGGTCCTCCACCCTAAGGGTCGCCCCTGGGTCCACTTTAAGATATGGGGTACTGATCAATGATCAGGTGGGTCCAGTGGATGCACCCCCCTTGTCGACCAGCTCTGCTATATTTCCATAATTCACGCCTCTGCTGTATACTTCCCATGGATGGTGGTTAAAGTGGAACCCAATCTCAATGGAACCAGTACCACCTTGGTCGCCCATGGGTCCCCTTCAAGATCCATGGACCAGATTCTTAGGCAAGTGGGCCAGGTGGTCCCACTATTCCCAAACGTAAGTCTCTATCTATGCTCTGTTTCTGAATGTTTACATAAATAGCCATTAAATCATCAATCAGGATATACCAATAGACTAACTCTGGACTGAACCCATCCAAAGTGATTTCATGAGTTTTCTGGCCTCTAATTATAATTCACTACAAATCTATATCTTCCATTACTATCTCTATGCACAACAACATCACAGAACCAGCATATCCATCATCTACCATATGTTCTGGAATAACTAGGAAGATTCACTCACCTTTGATATGTGATTGTTGCTTTTGCGATGTGAGGATGCGAAAAGGACATCCGATGATCGTCTTCCCAATGTCTGGCTTCTTCCTCCTCTTCCCCTGAACTCCAATGATCAAGTTCTCTTTCTCAGATTGTTTTCTCTAAAAAACTAGAAGATAATTTCATACTATGGAATGGTCGATGCTTGCCTATATATATATACACAATAGAGTCCTATTCCTACTCTTATACTTCCTCTTCCTCTTTCTAATTAGAGTTGTCATACAAGTCTTTCTTGTTTCTAAAACTCCTCACGTGAGCCTCTTTCTTATTCAAAATTAAACAAGGGGTCCTACCTGGGCCAAACTAATCTTGGGCCTAGGTAACTCAAGATATTACAGTATTTAGCGTGGAAATCCAAGGAGAAAAACTATGAACCAGAAATCAAGAGTTCACGAACAGTTACAAGATATACTCACAAGCTCCTTTACCTCAGTCCGTACCTCGACCTAAGGACTATAGTTGTTCTTGCAAGGAATCCACTGACAAGACATCCACCGTACCCCATTCTCCTTGATCTCCTTGTACCTTGCCAGTCAAGATGAACAATCTTCTACAAGAAAGGTAGACTGCCCTTTAGAATAATCTCTTAATGGCTCTAGCGAATAATCTCTCAATAAGATATCTCTAACTTAGATTAATGAGAGTGGTGGTGACATCTAGGGTTGAGAGCAACACCCTATATATAGCCCCAAATTCGTGCCTTAGACTTAGTGCACAAGTAGGACTCAAATTGGGAAACAGAGTCTCAAAAGGAAACACTTCTAATTCAGAAAAAGGAGACTTTCCCGAAATTCTGCGCACCTGTTTGATCGATTGGACCACCCAAATAACTGGGCGCGATTACAGTCCGATCGATCGGACCGAGGCTTCGATCGATTGGGCCAGGGGAGATTCGCCCGGTCTTCTCTTTTCTTCTAATCTTCACTTCAGCTCTTCCAGCGACACAACCATAGTCCATTCTAAAATAAATTAGAAAATACAACTCAATGGACCCAGAGTTTTATCCAACCCATGAATTAGCCAACATAAAAATACTAACAATCTCCCCCTTTGGCAATTCATGGTCAAAATTCCCTAGAACAATACAAATGATCTACTCAAGAGAAAAATCCAAAATACATAGAATTGTCAACAAAAAAAAAAAGAAGCAACTGTAGATCTTTGCTTGTTTTCTCCCCCTAGCTTCATTATTCTCCCCCTTTTTGTCCATAGTTGACAAACAATTATCTTCAAGTAGCTTCTGTCAATCTGAATTCTGCAGCTCCCCCTCAATATTGACTCCCCCACAAGATGATCTTCGTATCAGCACTGGGGTGGGAGCTTGATCTTGCAGATCAAGGGTGATAAAGCTTCGGCGCACACACTTGCATATTCAGACATTGCAGCAAAGTGTGTACTAAAACAGATGGATGGTCTTTTTTCTTGACCCAGACATCTTTGTGTTTCATAGGTGACTCTTCCTTCTGCCCTTTTCCATTGCTTTTGGTTTGGCGACTTTCGCAGCTTATTGCAATGGGGTCGAATGTGTCCTTTAATTCCACAGTGATGACAAGTGAGAATTCGTTCAGTACGTGATACATTCTTCTTTTTGGTAGCTGTATTTGTAACATGAACAGTGGGATTAGTAACTGAATGTTGAACAAAACAGTTAGTACCTTTGGCTTTTGATGCAAATGCCTCGTCAGCTAGGCAATGCCATGCATCAAGTTTTTTAGACCTAGTATTCATCCCGTTTAGTGAAGCCTTGCTTGTATCCAACTCAGAAAGAACCATCTTGAGTCTTCCTTGCAAGTTGGTATTTTCAGCTTTCAAGGTCTTCATATCGTGATTAATCAAATCACACATCTGTGCTTCAGCAGTCAATTTATTTGCCAATTTGTTATTTTCTGCCTCTAAGTGACTCACTTTTGTAGGAGCTTCAGACAATTCAGCTTTTAATGAAGTATTTTGCTCTTCAGATTCTTTCCAGCTTGTAGCCACTTTTTCATTCATCTTTAGCATCTTCATGGTCTTTGCAAACAATATATGATATTCAGCTTGCCAATTATGTTTTGTCTCTGACTCACTAACATCTTGATCAGTCCCATCATTAGAAACTAGTGGAGTACCAGAAACTGAAGTTGCAATGAATACCATGAATTTTTCTTTGCTAGCTTCATGCTTCTCAGACTCATATTTTTTATCATCTTCCTCAGAAGTATCATCATCCTAAGTCAAATTGAAAGCCTTCTTTCTTGGATTTTTGTTAGCGCGGTCACTAGCAATGTGTCCATAACCACGACACTCAAAACCTTGAATCCAATTAGAAGATTTCTTCTTTATAAAATTTTTAGGGACTTTCAGATCACTTTTCTTCCCCTTCATAAACAACTGAAATTGCTTCATGAATTGAACAGCAACTTGGGGATCAATCTCCTTAGAATCATTATCAGAATCACTAGAAATTTTCTTGAATGATTCTTTGGAGGCTCTCAAAGCAACACTTTTGGATTTTGATTTTCCATTAGTCCTTAGGTTTGCTTTAAAAGTCTGTAGGTTGCCAACTAATTCCTTAGTTTTGAGAATATTCAGATTTTTATTCTCTTCTATGGCCACAACCTTTGCATCAAACTTTCTGGAAGAGACCACATAATCTTTTTCAAAATTCTATTTTCAGGAATTGGCTCTCCCAAAGTAAATGTATCATTCACAATTGCATTCAGCTTCGAATTAGGCTCATCCAAAGTTTCATCATCTTCCATTTTTATGGTTTCGAAGGCTATATACAATTTCTGAAGTTTCGACTGTTTGACAGTGTAAGTCCCTTCATGCACAGCCTGCAGAATATCTCAAGCTTCTTTTGCAGTAGTGCATGTAGAAATTCTACGAAACTCAGACATGCTAACTCCATTATAAATAGCATTCAAAGCCCTAGAGTTGCAAGTGGCTGCCAATTCTTCATCCTTTGTCCACTGTTCTTCAGATTTAAAATTGGTTATCCCATCAGTAGTGACAGTGGGCAAGGAATAGCATTTCACAATAGATTTCCATACTTTCAGATCTATGGCTTTTACAAAGGCAACAATTTTGGCTTTCCAATAAGCATAATTAGAACCATCCTGCAGAGGAGGCTTATTGGTTGAAGTGCCTTCACGATAGGTATCCTTTCTAGCAAATTATAGATCAACACAGTAAAATAGGGCAACCCGCTCTAATACCAATTGAAAGTTTTGGAGGCTACCAGAATGGATTACTAGTTCTAATATAACCAAATCAATGCAACGGAAATAAACCAATCAAACAATATGGAACTAGCTATCTACCAAGCAATCACCACAAGAAGGCAAACGCAATATTTAGCATGGAAACTCTATCCAGGGAGAAAAACCACGGACCAGAAATCAGGAGTTCACTAACAGTTATAAGATCACAAGCTCATTTACTTCAGTCTGTACCTCGACCTATGGACTGTAGTTCTTGCAAAGAATCCACTGACAGGACAGCCACCGTGCCCTGTTCTCCTTACTTGATCTCCTCGCACCTTGCCAGTCAAGATGAACTATCTTCTACAAGAAAGGTAGAAGCAATAACAACCTTCTAGAACAGCCCTTCAGAATAATCTCTCAATGGCTCTAGAGAATAATCTCTCAATAAGATATCTAACTCAGATTAATGAGAGTGGGGTGACATCTAGGGTTGAGAGCAACACCCTATATATAGCCCCAAATTCGTGCCTTAGACTTAGTGCACAAGTAAGACTCAAATTGGGAAACAGAGTCTCAAAAGGAAATACTTCTAATTCAAAAAAATGAGACTCTCGAAATTCTGCGCACCTGTCCGATCGATCGGACCACCCAAATAACTGGGCGCGATTACAGTCCGATCGATCGGACTGAGGCTCCGATCGATCGGGCGTGGGGAGATTCGCCCGGTCTTCTCTTTTCTTCTAATCTTCACTTCAGCTCTTCCGGCGACACAACCATAGTCCATTCTAAAATAAATTAGAAAATACAACTCAATGGACCCAGAGTTTTGTCCAATCCATGAATAAGCCAACATAAAAATACTAACACATTCTTCTTTGCTGTTTTGCTTTGTATTTTCAAGTATTCATATGGACACTAAATTCTGTTCTAATTGTTTACTCATTTTCCTCAGTTTGTGGCCAAAATTTGTCTGCTTACATCATTTAGAGAGACTTGCTTTATTGAAATTCTTCCCAAGGACCAAAGTCCTTCAAGAGGTAATGAATACATGCCAAACTACTGCTTGGAATACGACAAATATGTTTAGGCTGTCTATGAGAACCCATTTATTTCAGAAGCAATCATGAAATGATTTACTGGTTCTGTAATTCTTGCTTCAAATTCTGTTTATGGTACAAATTTTATGCCATGCTTGCCTTAACCGATATCCATAAGAAAACACAGAGTGCACTGTTGGCATATTTAGTTGAGAATGGGAGGAGGGAGAGGAAATGGGCTTCCCATGGAAATTACTATGTTTGGCTTCTTCAATTAGGGAAGAAATGGGTGGAAATGTAGGGCATATGTTGAAGCAAGTAGCCTTACATGGGAGCATTAATTGTTCTACAAAAAACCAAAAGAGCAGTCTTTTTCTTTCTAGAAACTCCTCTCCTCATGGTCAATGTTCGAGTTTGATGGGATATGGTGCATTTTCTTTTGTTGATAGGCCTCATATTGGATGGCTGTACTAGAAAGGACCATGGTGGACTGATTCATTCCCAATTTGATGCAATCGGACTGGCTAGGGCTCAATTAAATCAAGACCAGAAAAACTTACCCAGCGACTAGGGTTGTATGCAGTAAAACTACAGAAATTGAGAATTAATTATAAGCAAAGAACTAGGATAAAAATAATCCCAAAATGCACCTCAAGCATCTTCTCATTCACCTATAGCCCACACCGTCAAATGGAGATGGAAAGAAACAAAGCTACTGCTGTGTTTTTATTCAAAAGAAACTAAATTGTCGAACTATGTATTGCAGTTGACTATACATGAGTATTATAATTCTTAAAATACCACAAAGCCTTAGGAATCCTACCGAACTTGGAATCGTACCACAAATAGAAGTCCTAATCAATGTTTCTAGCAATTACTAAAAATCTATAGAGAGATTGAACAAAATTAGCAATTTTCCTAAACTGGAGTTGTCCCATATGACTAGGAGTAGATCTGATGTGGGCCCCACATGGCCCAGTGGTCACAAATCAATATTAATGGTCCTGAAGACTTGGTCGTCCAAATTATGGCCCAAGATAACAGCATGTCCAGCCCTGTTTCATATTCAAGAAATTTTATACCAAAACAGTCCCTGCAGTCTTCCAAATATCAAAACAGCCTCTGAGATTTTATTTTATTGAATAACTGGGACTGTTCGTGTCCCAATTTCTCTTCAATTCTTAACTGGACCCTTGCGGGCCTTCTGAGGATGCTCCATCCATTCCATGTAGGCTTCAACCACTCGTGATAACAAATCCATTCCGCATCATGGATAGTCCTAGTTAGTGTGCCTAGTAATGGATGCATTACAGGTCCACTTAGGATCGGCTCATATAGATGGCCTCTAAGTGTGTTCTATTGTCTAGGACTCATTAATAATGAATGGTAAGAAATAGATGGGTCCCATGGTGGATGGGCAGAAGGGTGCTATAAGTTGTGGCTTTCTTAAATGGATGGTCAGAACTTGATGTATCCTATGGTGGATATTCCAAATACATCGGCCTACAAAATGCAAGCAACTGGAGAGGGAGGGAGGGGATTATAACTTTTTAATGATTTTCTTTATGAAGCCAAACGGAAAAGGGTTAACTTTCTCCTCAGTTTTTTCTTCCCTATATTTTTCTCATCTTTTCCTCCTTGATTGGATTCCCCTACTTTCCTTTGAACCACTTTCTCCGTTACCGAAACAATCTCTAAATGCATTGACTCTTAGAGCCTTGAAAGTTGCTTCATATATACTTCTCAAAGATTAACTTTCTCCTTCCCAGTTTTTTTTTCTTCCCTATATTTCATCTTTCCCTACTTGATTGGATTCCCCTACTTTCCTTTGAGCCACTTTATCCATTACCGAAACAATCTCTAAATGCATGACTCTTAGAGCCTTGAAAGTTGCTGCATATATACTTCTCAAAAGAGATTGTTATGAAGACAACTGTCATCGACATCATCTCGTGCAGATGTGAAAGAGTTGTCATACCTAGAAATGTATATATCCTCAGGTACTGGCATTATGGGTACTTCAACTGATGCCACTACTTGAGGAACATACATGCCCAAGTATTAAATTAGTAATGCACACTCCTGAAAGACTCAGATAATCATTAGCTGTTAGTTTATCATTTAGTTGGCCCATTATTTATCAGATCTACAGTTATTTGTTCCTTGCGACTTTGGTCAGGACAATGATTGTCATGCTGTGCTCTCAAGCACGCTCAAAAACTGAATTGAGTTGGTACATTCATGGTATGAGCATTGAACACCTAGGCAACGAAGGAAGTAGATATCAGAGCTGAGCCTTTTCTCTTGGGATGCAAGAATTTTTATAAAAATTAAATGAATTTGGAGCTGATCGCATCTGTTCTAGCCTTAACTTGGCACATGTAACTAACTAACGGAGACATATCCACAGTGATTGCATAACATTTAATTTCATACTCAATGTCATCTTATGTTCATCTCCTTCATGGGCTAAGCCAAATGATTAGGCATATAGATCATGCAATGTACTCAAAAGCAGATGAGTAGTGTCCCTTTATTTATTTATTTATTATTATTATTTTATTTTTTTTTGTTGCTGAAAAGGGAATTTCATTAACCAACAAAGAGAGACCAACAATAAAGGAAACAACAAAAGCGCACAGCGAACGAAACACGGCACAATAGGTTTTAGATGACACACAGCACAATAGGTTTTAGGTTGCCTTTCTGATGGATATACGGTAAATATTTTTTTCCCCTTAAAAGCGCGGACAGTGAGAGAAAGAACTGAAATGAACACAACAGAATAGCTGATTCACTCACTAATCCTTGTAAATGTAAACGTACTCGTTGGTGCTTTCGAGAGAATATCACTAGAGAAACATCTTTCTATACCACCTCTGTCGCGACCCCGGACCGGGTCATCAATCGAATCCGGGATCGGGACGGAGGATAGATTCATACATATAATGATAATCATGCGGCCAAGTGCATTTGTTTATATGGCCACTACGTACACGGGTCAGACACGACGGTCTGACAGGTGGGTGAAAAGATAAAAATAATGAAGTAAATTAAATGTTACCTTAGGAAAACATTGAAAACCTGCTAAAACACTAATTTTGATGAAACATAATAATTTTGATGAAACATAATGCATAAGTTATCTGAAAACCACATATGCAATATAAAACATGTAAAGGTACCAATGGATAGGAAACTGGTGAGATGCCGACCACACGAAGCTAAATCCTCCCTCACTAATGTGATTAGAGCACACTAAAGGTGTTGGTCTCAGACGCAAAGTGACGAGAACCAACTAATTACATATACATATAACTAGACAAAACCACGGCCGCGGAACCGGGTAACAGAACAAAACAGAATCTAGACTGCAGCTGGCAGAACAGAAAGGGGGACTCCAAGTCTGTGGATCAAGCCGACAAGGTTGTCCAAGCTTAGTGGTGCCGACTCAGGTCACACGAAGAAATCAGAACTTATACATGCATATATAGGTGTGTAACACCCAAACCTGAATAGGGTGCTCATAGGCACAAACATCCCCTCAGGATTTGTCATGCATATCCAGGGCTAGCAACACACTTAAAGTGCATATTTCAGCATTTCTGAAGTAGACTCATAATATCACATGAAAACTGTAGAATACGCATGAAATTCGAGTAAAACAAAACATAAATGGATTTCCACAAAATACCGGACCATGCATTGAGAATTCAAGATTTAAATCGATGTGTATAAGGTCACATATGTCGGTTTAGTTATTGGATTGGTACCCCAGAAGATCTAGGACATTCCAGGCTCCCTTTACACATTGATAAGTCCAAAATCCTCAATAATTCTCCATGATGGGGTTTTCTTTTTCAACCGAGCTCCATATATCCCTTCCTCGGTCCTACCATCGCATCAGGGCTCCAAACAATCTCCTCTCAGACCTAAAAACCATAATTCAAGTTTCCCTGCATAGGCCCAGGTCAGCAGCATAGATGGCTCGAGTGGACTAGAGGTTCGCTCGAGCCATGAGCTCTCTGGGAGGGGTTTGCTTGAGCGAACTTGGCACTGTCAGGTTGGCTCGAGCGGGCTTGGTGGTTGGCTCGAGCCAACAACTCTCTGGATGGGGTTCGCTCGAGCAAACTTCTCCGGAACCTGTTTTTGGACAGTTTCGAGCCTCCTCTTCCTTCCTCTTGCAACCCCTATTTGTTACCCATTTATCATCAAACATAAGGGTCTCCTTGCCTCCTCAAAAACCCAACTAAACATACACCAAACCCTCCAACCAAACGTTCCACAAATGTATCAAATCATCTCCTTCTCATCCACATTCATCTCAAGGGAAGAACCCATCATCCATGGAAATCCATATGTAGCATAAACAAGCTTTAACCAAAATATAATGCAACCATTTCCAAAAGATTAAACAAGAGACAGTCCCATCAATATGCATATTTCAAAATCAGTAAAATCATAAGAAAGAAGCATAAGTAAAGCAATGTTAAATCACCAAAAGCATGTAATGGAAAGCCACATTTCTCATAAAACATGAAAACATGAAAACATCCATTCATCCACTTGCCTTGGCCTCCAAATTAGCTAATCATGCTCCTAATCACCCTCTCCAAGCAAAAAGTCTCCAAGCTACACAAAACTCCCAAAAATAGACCCATTTAGAACCCTAAATGGTCAATACAAGGAATGACAGAGAGAGCTCCCAATAATGAAGATGGAGCTTCTCAGGGCTTAGAAAGTACAAATCTAGAAGATTGAGAAGATTGCTTGCTTGTAAGGTTTTCAAATGAACAAGGCTAGCTCAAAGGGAACCTTAGGATGGCTGGACTTTCCTCCAAATGGTGTCAAAAAGAAGCTCTCATGGTGAGGAAGAAGAAGGTGAGGTCCATTTTTCCCATTAGACAAGGGTTGGTAGTGGATTGGAGAAGGAAGCAAGAAGAAACAAGATGAACCTAGGGAAGAAACCCTAGAGTGGGCTGAAGCTATTCCTTCCACAAAAGCATGACAAGAGAGGATAAGGAGAAATGAGCTCACTTTATATACAAAGTGGAGATGGGTCCCACGACTTAACAAACTTGTCGAGCTAAAAACATGGGTTTCCGGGCCTCGGATGAGTTCGACGAAGAAGGGAAAAGTGTTTGTCGAAAAATCTAGTTTCCAAAAAGTACATATTTTGCGGGTTTTGGAGACATCAAAATTTGTGTCCAGATTTGGTATAAAAATACAGTTTTGTCCTCAAAGTTAGAAAAGTCCGTTTTCAGGGTCTTAAATGGAAACGGAGTCAACATGAAAGTTGTTGGGATTAACGAGATAAATCAAATGGAGCTAAAACACCAATTTTTGGAATCACGGATAATCCCCCATGCTCACGCGAAGTCACTAAAAAGACCCTCTATGAGTCCTATTAAATCAAAAGGGCTCTCCAAAAATCCCCAAAGCTATAAGAAAGCTATTCTAATCCCAAACTTAAACAAAATCTATTAATCTCGCTTAAAGCTAACACGCGACTTAATTAGTGCTAATCGCGGTCGCTCGGGTCAGTGTCTTACATCCTCTATAGCCCGAGTCTCTTATGTACCCATCAATAAATGCGCTGCTTTTACCTAAACATAATTAGCAACAATGAGAGTTGTGTAAGTTGTCTGGCTGGATATTCCGCAGTAATATATTCTGTTCATATTTAAAAATAAAAATAAAAAAATTCAATGCATTGCCAGTTTCTAGCGAGTAAATGTAAGAGTACTATAGGAACCCATCTTATGCTTGAACTTTGTACCCCCACCGTAATGGAGGATATGCCTTAACATTGCACCCAAAAGCTGGTTCAGAAATATATTGTCCTTTCAAACACCAAATGTAGCCCAATACAGATATAATATCTGCGAAATTTTCTCCTGTGGGAATGTGCCTGTGGACGTCCCAATCTCTGTCTGTCGAAATGCAGGGGCCCCAGAACCGGGCCTCTCTGAATTAGAGGCATCCATCATGATGTCCACATGAGGATGTCCCTCTGGAGAAAATCTCCCTATAAATCTATTATCTGTTTCAAAAGTCTAATTGTCCATTTTTTTACTCAGTTCTGAAATAATCTCTTATAGTTCTGCCCCTTCAGAGCTTTGGCTGAGCTTTTGGAGTGAAGTTCATTACAATTCCTTGTATGGAAGTGGCGGTAATTAAACTATTCCTCTATTACCATCTACATAAATATAAATATCTCTTGGGGCAGGATGATTGCTGATGGCCAACCTGAATTTGCAGATGTTCCTACCCGAGTGGCCAAAAAAAAGCATTGGCTCTTTTAGACTTTGGTACTTGGTACTTGGTTGCTGTGTTCTTCAGGTGTAAGATTAAGATGGTCATTGTTCATTGCTATTGTATAAGTTATAAAATAAACAGCTGGAACTTGATATTTTCCCAGAATGCGCAAGTTGTTTCTACTCTGGCATCAGAGCCTTGTATATTATTTTTGTATAGATTCAGTTAGAGAATTTGTACTAAATCATAAAACGCATGTCAGTGTCGTGAGTGGAGGAGCCTTTGTTTCATTTCCTCGCTTACAGTTGTGATTTGTTTACTGTTATTAACTGGTTTATGATTAATTTTTGCAGTGTTGGGTTTTGAGTATGACCATTGATAGCATGATCTTCGTCGTCGTCTTCTTATTCTTCTTTTTGTTGGGCTGAATCATCACCACATGTGTTTTTTTCTCTATTATTGCATTGGCGGTTCCACAGGATTAATCCTAAGCCCTTTCAAGTTGCATAGGTATTTCATGATTCATCTTATGTCTACTAATGTCTAGCGCACAATTTTTATATATATGTTTGAATCTATGTTACTCTTTCGTAGAAGTTGGTGCCACGTAAGAAAGGGTTAGAATTAGACCTTTTTTGGATCTGAATATTGATAGTATTTCATAGCAAACTCAGATGATGGTTTTTTTTTTTTTTTTAAAGTTTCATATCAAAAGAATTCTTAATACCCTAGAAGTTAAGAGATTGCCCGTTTGGCACTTTACTAGATTAGTAGAAGTCAAGTAACGCCTCCATAGCACTTTAATTCAAAATTTCCTCCATCTTTTTAAAAAAAGAAGTAAACAAGCAATCTCCTTTCTGTCATAGCCCTACCCAACTCAGCATGCAATTGTCTGCTTTGGCCCACGTGCCTGTGCGAGGACTTTTCAGGAGGTCGCCCATACTAGTATTGTTTTCGCCTGAGCACGCTTAATTCCAAAGTTCCTATGATTTTCGGGGCCGCACGGTTTTAAAAGGCCTCATGTTGAGTTGTGATGGAGTTTGACTTACAAGGTTTGGGTTAGGACTTGAATATTTCCGATGCGGGCTAGCGGAGATTCACCATTTGAAACCCGTGGTTGACATGCTACGCTCCGTGTTTAAGGGTGTCGTGCGGACCATGTTCTCATACTTTCTCTACTAAAAGACTAAAAGAAAAACTTCATTTTATTTTATTCTCTCTTGATTTGATGCTTTATTGCACTTTATTTTACATGTAAAATTATCAAACGGTCTAAAATGCATAAAAATAATAGTTTCAATGTAACTTGGGTTTGTAAATCTATCATAAGCAGTAACCTGCGCAATTCCAGGCAGACTTGCCCAATCTGTTGACTGTGGTTTGCTTTTCTCAATCCTTGTCCACATCCATTTGCGGGATTCCTCCCATTTTTCAATTTCCCAAACCTTAGCCTCCACCAAATGCTCTTTGAAAAGCTGATTAAGTTTTTCTTCAGGTAATATTACTTGAACACAACCTCCGTGGTTGGAGCAGTGAGAAACTTCCAACTGTGATACATGCTCTCATGGGATTAAGGTTTTTGAACAGCCCATCTAATTGTGTTGTTAAATACAATACATGATTTTTAGGATTTTCACCTTGCTTTTATGTTCTTTGGGTGTTAGTTTTCCTTTTCTAGTTAAACCCGGTGCTTCTGTGTGATGAGAGGAATTCTGATTGCTTGCAGCCCACTGTTTTGTTGTGCAACACTTCGAAACTGAATTGATGTTCCTTAATGAAGAGGATTTTGATTCCCTCTCGAGTAAAATTATCTTATTGCACAAATGAGTCCTAAGGGCACATGTGCTGCACCAAAGTGTGAAATGGCAAATTCTTCTCCGCAGTGTTGGCACTTGGCACACAAACTTGCCGGAATTCATGTAGGAAATAAGGGTACACTTGAGTTGATAAAATACCATCCGGATCAGAGTAAGAAGAAAAAAAAAAGGAATGTTGAGAGCCTTTAATGCAATGGAGATAGTTAGGAACAAACCAATGTGCATCTCTATTTCATTAATCAATTCAGTCTCTTTAATCTCATACATAACCCCTATGATTTGCATTAGTCCACATTGACATCAGGCCATTATCCACCATTAGAAAATGTTGGTCCCAATTAACCACTACAAGCTATTATCCACCATTAGATATAGCTTTCAGGCCATTGAAAAAAAAACCACCATATCAAGGTTTCACTCGATAGAATCGATAGAAAGTGGGGTTCCAAATTAGAGAGAGAGAGAGAGAGAGAGAGAGAGAGAGAGAGGGAGAGAGAGAGAGAGAGAGAGAGAGGGTCAAACAGTAGACCATGAACCAGTAGACCATGGACCATGGACAAAGACCATCAGACAGAATAATGTTCGTGCCACCAACATGAATGGCGTTTTAAATACATTTTTCTTTAGCATTCACGCAAGAGGAACAACATTTCCAGCCAAATTTTAATACCAGTTCTTTCAATCTTATCCTTTGAAGGACTTTCAAGGAAAGAATATCAAAACTAGTGATTGAATGAATGTCTATCTACTGACGAATTAATGGTGGATGGTCTAAAAACGCTGCTTCCATGACTTAGGAGTTAGGTGGTCTTGTTCATCTTAAGTCAAACATCCCATGTCGATTACCCTTCAAGGGAGAAGGATTTTTGGTATGGATGGTGCATCAAAGCTTAAATGTATAAATGATATCCATGTAGCAGTCAATCGCTGCTGTAAATACTCATTCATTCAACTGTCTTACTGACTAACCAACTTTTGGATTGAGAATTTTTTTTCCCGCTACATAGAGGACTCCAACTAACACAATCTTGCCTCCTAGATGGGCAATCAGTGTACCTAATTAGCTGAGCTACAGTCTATGTTAAATAAAACATGTTTGCATTCCCTATTAGCATCGTCATCTTAGCCGAATTCTATTATTTTGAGCTATCTTTAAGTGTTATACCATTAACTATAAAGCTATGTAGTTTTATAATTTAAGTTTTTGAGGTGCAGGAAAGATCCATTGAGGTTCTATTGGCAAAAATAGCATACCCCATATACTAACATCTCCCACTTGTGACTTGACCATAGATCCGAAACTATATCATGGTTTTACTCCCACTCTTTTTGGATTTGATCACTTGATTATAGAGCCGAAACTATTTCTAAGTTTTACTCCCACTATTTGTAGATTTAAAAATCAACAATTAATCTATTTGTTGCAAGGTTTTGGTCCCACTATATTGTGGTTATATCCTTTACCGGCATATACTTGTCATGAGGATATAAAACTCTTAATTAATTTTGCACAATTTTACACTTAGGCAATCACAGGTCCCTTTGTTAAGGGATCAATTACAGTATCCTGCTAAGAGATCAACTCCAATATTAGCTGAAGGTAAGAAACTCATTATGAATTCACCTCTTTTAATAATATTTTGAATTAATGATGGTCCACATTTATGTGTTTTCCCTTAAGAGTTTTTGGGCCCATTTTTTGTCAATCTAATTGTAGATCTATAGTCATAATATATCCAGATAGTCCCATTGATTATGTTAAGATTCATATCTTTTATGAAGTGTTTAGCAGCAAAATCTGTAGCAATACTACATGTTATGGACTCAACCTCTCCAGCATTGTGAGATATACAATTTTATTTCTTACTTGATGTTACACCCCGACCCAAATTAATCATGATTAAGGCAAATTGATTAGGATTAATGTTAATTAAGCATGAGTAATTGGGTTAATGAAGATTAATGACCAAAGAGAGACAAATTAGTCTCAAATGATGCATTAAGCATAATGAAATGAAATTGAGTTGGTTAAAATGAGTTTAAACTCAAACAAGGTAAGCTAAGGACTTTTTTGTAAATATGGGTTTTCACGTATTTCGTTAAATACGGAAATTCTTGATACCAACGTGTGTACCTTGAATAGTACGTTAACTTTAATAATAGACGCAATTCCATTTGACCTCAAATGGACCAAATGAGGCTTCATTTGACTCAAAATGTAATTTGACTTATTAAGAGGGGGTTTTCGCGTGAGTCATCCTTATATTAGAATGAAATGAGCTCTTTCACTCATTTCACCTTAAGCAAGCCCTAGACACCATTTTCTTCTCCCTTTCTCTTCCATTTCTCTTCATCAAGGGTGAGATTAGGAGTGGTTTGAGTAGCTTTGAAAGAGAATGCTCCATCTTCATCTTCTTCCTCAAGTCCTTTCCCCATCTTTGAAGTGTTGAAACTTGAAAGAAAGCTTAAGACCTCTTTACTTGGACTACAAGTAAGTAGTTGGTCTTCTCTTAGGATTTCCAAGTTCCATTGGTTGTTTTGTAGAGATTTCTAGCTCAAATAGCTCATGAGTTGTGTATTTTCATGTTTTCAAGGGATTAGGGTTTGATTTGGGGGTTGTAATCTCAAGCCTAGGAGAAAGAGGGTTTTTGACCCTAACCGTCAAGAGAGGCAAGTATAAACATATACTTGTGATTGTGTGTGTTATTGAGGTGTTTGGTGTTCAAGGGATTCAATGTACATAAATTAGCTTCAGAAATCTTAAGCTGTGGAATTCGTCATGGATTTAGTTCGGCTAGCCGACATGCTAACTGCCGAGCTAACCGTCAAAAATCCACAAAATGGTGCGTCTCTGGAAAGCTGACCGCCATCTAACTGCTAGATTTCGGTTAGCCGAAATCTAAATTTCGGCTAGCCGAAAGGTAATCGTTAAGCTAACCGAGTTTGAGTCAAGAATCTCTAAGCTTCTGGAAAGCTGACCGCAAGCTAACCGAACCAAGTTTCGGTTAGCCGCTAACCAAAATTCGGCTAGCCACCAACCAGAATTCGGCTAGCCGCTAACCAAATTTCGACTAACCGCCAGGTAACCACCGAGGTAACCAAATTTGATACTGGCCAAGGCATTAATTGTGATTGAAAATTTGACCAATCGAGAGGACCGAGATTTTAGATTTTTTCATGGACTTGGAGTACTTCTTGTAAGTACAAGTGCTCCCTTAATTAATTTTAAGCCCAAACTTCCATGGGTGATAATTACGGGGACTATACAATGCACGCATTAAATGTTTAAATGTGATGTCCATCGAGAATAACACGTACATTTGAAAACCAATGGTTACACCCAAATGGTTGTTTAGATTTGAGACAGAATTAAGGAGAATCATAAGTGATTAGTAAGTACTCTCATTGTATCGTGTTCCACATTGTTGGGTCCCAATCTAGTGAGATTGGTATTACCTTTACTCCATTCTCTCATTATGAAGAGAATTATTGAATTGAATTGAATCCAGAAATGGATTGCTTATTGGAAAACATTAATTCTTGAGTCTGGCACTACCTAGCTATGATATTAGAACTTTAAATGAGTTCAATGAATTAATAAATGAAACAAATGGCTATTCTACTGCAGTAGATGGATTTGGGGCGTTCTGGAGCTCCGTGGTGATGCTAGTTGTCCCTGGCCCAGACACTAGTAAGTCTCACATATTCCGATCATATCTATGGGCATTGATTGATGCCTTACGTTTGGAAGATGAATCCTTCCTTTGAGGGAAGATGGTAAATTAAATGAAACGAATGAAATGAAAGCTTTGGCAGTGACCATCTTGTACATGACTGTTGATTAATTCTTAAGTTACCTATTGTCATTGCAGGAATTGTCTAGACTTGTCTAGAATGGTAATTGTTACTAAATAGATTTGATGAATTCAGTATATGTATTAATATGTGTTATTACAAGATTTGTTTATACATTATTGAACCGTCGTGTTCATTAGTGTTATTAATGGCATTACAGGCCCGATTGCCCTTGCCGGTACAGCAACGCCCCCGGCGGCAGCGGAGGAGACCGCTCCGGTTCCTCGAGGAGGTTTAAATGAATGGAATGGTCGGGATACCATTTGATATGGATATCCGAGTGCGAAAAGGTTATATAATCATTTTAAGATGTAATTAATTGTTATTGCATGGTGTTTTGGATATGCACCAATTGACAAGCAAATGATGAAAATGATACATGTATAAGGATTTTATTCTTTTGTATACATGTAAATCGTGAATTGATATTTTCAAATATAATTGTTTCCGCAAAAGTTGTATATTTGACAGGTTTAATGAGAATGATATCCCTTGTGGATTTCGTTTTAACTTTGATTAATTCGGAGTTTACGGGAGTAAGTATGGAACCACGGTTCGGGGTTGTCGTAATTCGGGCCCGGGTCGCGACACTTGACCAAGAAGTCACTGCACTTCCCAAGAGGAGAATGAAACCTGAGATAGATTTACAATCATCTCTATCCCCAACAAGATCTGAATTTGAATATCCTATGGCTTTAAGCTAATTTTTTTTATAACAAAAAATTAATTGTTTTGCTCCCTTTATGTATCTGAATATTCTTTTCATTGCATGCACACTAACTATTTCTAGAGCATAACTAATGTCAGGCCTTATACTTAACATATATAGTATACATAAAATTACCAACTGCTTGCACATAAGGGACTTTTAGTTTCTCTTCATCAATTCTCAGGCAATCTCCTTTTGACAATTTTAATTCCTTTCAACATGAGTAGAAATTGGTTTAAAATTTTCCATTCTAAATAGCATAAGGATAGTGTCAACATATATTTCTTGATTCGAACATAAATTTTTTCAAGTTTTTATCGCTTATTATCACAACTCCTAAACATATGATGCTTCTCTCATGTCTTTCATTTTAAATGTAGAGCTTAGTCATGACCATATTCTTTGCATCATTTCTAAGTCATGACCTGCTAATAATATATATATATATATAGATATATCATCAGAGATACAATAGTAAAACTATTTACTTTTTATGATATATGGCACAATGATCTGGTTTATTAACGATAAATCCAAGTTTAGGAATTCCTTAAGAATGAAATTTTTATACCATCATTGATAAGAAGAACTAACTGGTATATATTTATGAGTAAATTAGCGAAAGTTCCCTCAAAATAGTCTTGTAAGGCCTCCACTCCAATAACTTTTTCTCTAATGCCTATAGTCCACACAACTGGACATATTTTAGCAAGATGTCCCTAAATTTGCCACATCAGATATTTTCATGACTGATTTGCCTTTTTAACTGTTTAAGCATAATATTTTAAAATTTCAAATTCCAAATCTTCCATTCTCCCTCATTCCTAGGGCAAGGTTCTCTCTCATTCTCTATCGTCCCGAAGAACCAACCCATAACAGATCTTATTCGTTTCTCTTCTCTTCACAAACAGTTCTGCAAGTAGAACGATTCGGGGGTTTTCTACCTTCTTCCTCGTTCTCTCCGACAATGAGCGATGGCGGGGTGGCTGCACGATAATGCTCCTCCGACAACAACAGCAGCAACCGATGGTCTTCTTGTCGTCTTCTCCGACAATAATAGCAATCAATACCAGTACTCAAATCTCAGTATAGCGTCCGGATTCTCCTATCCAATGCAAATTCGAAAGTTGAAATCCTCTGCTTCTGATTTCCGTAATAGGGACGACTCCCATCTTGGGCCAGTCCCAAGTCAACAGAGTTTTCATCAGATCAAAGGCTGAAAACTATTTTTTTTTCTTCTGATTTTTAGTTGTTCCCTTGCATGAGAAGAAATAAGGACTCTTCCAGTTGTTGCAGAAGCAGAGGATCACAATCTCCATAACCGGAGATCATCACCGGGCTCGGAGAAGAAACCGGGCAGTTGTAGAGAACAAGGCACTATCGCCTTGATTACAGAAGCAACATCGGCGGATCTCTGTTCTCTGTTTCTGCCTTGCTTCCGGCGACATAGCTGAGAGTTCGGATCCTTTGTGCTTCTCTGCTTC
The DNA here is from genome assembly GCA_038049695.1 of Cinnamomum chago. Taxonomy (NCBI): domain Eukaryota; kingdom Viridiplantae; phylum Streptophyta; class Magnoliopsida; order Laurales; family Lauraceae; genus Cinnamomum; species Cinnamomum chago. The sequence goes on from CP142457.1 coordinate 27,696,648, forward strand.
AACTCCCTCCTCCTGCAGAAATCGATTTCTACAACTAAAGGAATTGACAAAACCGACCTTGAGGTCTCCTCCGATCTAAGTCGAGCACCTAAATCTCTGCCTCCAATTCCTCTATTCTGCAATTCTTGATCACAAAATCAACATGTTCCATGTGGCCCATCTTCGACTAGATCTGATCCAATCTTCAATAGAGCAAACAGAGTCTGCATCGACTCTGTCTCTCTCCGATTTAGGCGGGCAGAAGAATCGCAACGGTTCTGTGGTGATCCATTTTGTCAAATTTATTTGAGTTTTCGAAAAGTTTATCTCGGTTTGACAAATTTATCTCAATTTTGAAAATTTTAGTCGAGTTTTTGAACAAATCTTTCTGTGTTTTTGGAAATTTTATCTAAGTTTTTTTTAAAATTTATTTTGAGTTTTTGGAAAATCTACCTGAGTTTTTTTGGAAAATTTATTTGCGTTTCTTGAAATCTATGTGTTTTTATTTGTGTCTTTTGAAATTTATTTGAGTCTTTTCAAATTTCTTTACATTTTTTAAGATAAACTTCACTGAATTTTGGCAAAAATACTTGAGTTTATGGCAAATTTTTCTGAAATTTGGAAAATTGGTTTATCTTAGTTTTGGAAAATGTATTTGCATTTTTTAAATTTTCTTTTTTAATTTTTGAAGTTTATTTACGTCTTTTGAAATATATTTGCATCTTTTGAAATTTATTTACATTTTTTGAATTCTATTTGGATCTTTTGAAATTTATTTGCATCTTTTGAGATTTATTTGTATTTTTGAAGTTTATTTGGATCTTTTGATACAGATCGGCCTATTGGATATGTATTTGTTGATTCCAATTCAAGATGGTCCATGTCCGATTTAAGAGTGGAAATTTTTTTGGCCTATTTAATTAGCAAAAGGCGTAGTAAAGATGGGGATGGAGCAATTTTTTACTTTAACCACTTTGGATGAAAAAGTGGAGTAGAGAAGTAAAGTTATCTTGTGGCATGTTTTACTTTACTCCTGTTTGGATAGAAAAAGCGAAGTCGAGAAGCAAAGTTATGATATGACGGCACTTGCACTTTCACTCTTCCCTTGGTCTCTTTTTATTAAAGCAACGGAGTTGGATAAATTGTAAAGTAAAAGCCAACACAATCATGGTTAAGTGGTGTTGGTACCTTAGTTTCAGTCACACTTGCCCTTGGGTCTTCATGTGATAGTAACATTCTCGAGCACGTAGCCCAACTAAAAAAAATTGTAATGCAGTGAACTTTAAGAGAAAATATGATCTGACATCCACTTTATCTTTACTCGTCCACACATGCAGACATATTGGAAAAGACTTTTCAAGTAAACCAACATTAAAGCCCGCGAGATGCACTAGTTAAGATTCCATGAAAACTAAAAAATAAATTAATGTTAATATTAAACTTAATTATTATTTAAAAAATGAATTGATTGAATGATAAATCATTTGGGTAATCATCAGAATATAAATCTACATTATAAAATAATCAAGTAAAAACAAATTCATACATAACACTTAAATAATATGCGAGAAAACATCTATATATTACTCTGCAATTTGAACTTAAGCCACTCGTGCATTGAAATAAACATTCGTACAAGTCTAACCTTTTTTGAGTATATCCTAATTAAATGTTCGAGAAAATGAATATTGAATTACCAATATGCTTTTTGATTGAAAACTAAATCAGATCTTCAAGTAGGCCCCCTATATAACATAATTACGTGTGGTTACATAAATAGTGTAATAATAGTGGGCTCTCCTAAATGATTGTTAATGTCAAGGTGTAACTCATGTGAGATGAAAATTAAGTCCCTAAATGGTTTAAACTACTCTCATCAATAAGATGAGAATTAACTGGGCCCTAATAGGTTGACAATTGCAAAACACCATGCCGAAGGCTGAAGTGGAATAGATGAGCTGATGTGGCATGAGGAGAGAAGAGATTTGAGGCTTTTTTTTTTCAACTAACATCTGGCTTTATTTATTCTTCATGTAAATAAGGTAAGATAACCCATTGTTTTTTTTTTTTTTTATGGGTAAAAGAGATAACCCATTGTTGGAGTAGTAACTAACATGAGTTGTTTCAAAATTCATCAGAAAGTGCTAAATGCCATGAATAGTATTGATTCTAATTTTTGGTGGGGTTAGACAAGTAGTAAAAATAAAATTCATATGCAGAGTTGGCCAAAGATGTGCGATGGAAAATTTTGATCCGTAGAGGATATGGCTTTAGAGACCTAAATAGATTTAACCTCGCCTTGTTGGCCAAATTGGGATGGTGGCTTCCAACTGAACTGGAGATTTTGTGGGCTCGAGTGATGAGAGGTCTTTACTATCCTAATTGTGATTTCCTCAACGCTAAGATTTGGTCAAGGGCTTCATGGGGGTGGCAAAGTACACTGGCTGGTAGAGAGGCTTTATGTAGAGGGCTTCGTAAACAAGTAGGTGATGGTTGCCAAACAAAAATATGGGATGATCCTTGGCTACCTTCCTTCCCCTCTTGCAAGTTTCTTTCCCCTAAACCTCAAGAATCTTCACTGATATGGGTGGTAGATATTGTTGGAATATAGGTGGGCCTTCCAGACAGGTTTCAAAACTTTTGACCCACTTGATGCAGGGATCAATTGTCTAGAATGCAACAAACCCAATCCAGGATGCAATTCCTCAAAACTCATAGTCATGTACAGCAACATATACTATCTAAAAGATAGAAATAAGCACATAAACATGCAAGCAAGAAATCTACAGCATACAATGATGTAGATATACCTTTGGAGCTTTGTTGTACTCTTATGGAGGATTTGAGTTCTTTACTTTGATGATGAACAACTTCACAATCAAATTCAGAATCTTTAACTCCTTCTGATCTTCCACGCTATGTCCCGTATTAGATCTCTTTTCTCAATAAGATGGTGGAATCCTCAAGAGAAAACCCTACTAGTAACTCTAAGGAACCAAAGGTGAAAGAGAGGGGAACTTTGAGAGGAAGATGACTTGTACAACTCTTGCACAAGGGGGCTGAAAGTGCTCTATGGATTATGCACGAATTTGAGAGGATTATTCCTCTATTTATAGCCCTCCATAACTCCTCTTTTCCTATTTGAAATAGAAGTTTAACTCCCATTACAAATTAGTAAACATCTCTCTTACTTATTGCCATAGAAGTCTCACTTCCACAACTATTAGTAACTTTCTCCTTTCTAATTAAAATAGAAGTCCTACTTCCATTAATAATTAATAGCTTACCATTACCACTATTAGAAGTCTCACTTCAAATAGAAATAGTAACCTTCCTTTTAGAGTTCAAGTAGAATTAGTATCTTTCTAATAAATTGGGCTAGCGTGGGGACCACTAGGGATTCCTTAGAAAGCTGGCTCCAACTGGGACACGCGACCCCACATCTCATGTGCAATCCGGGCCCACAGTTAATTGCAAATAACTCTACTATATAAATGCAATTGCACTCCAGTCTCAAGAATATATTTCAATGAAGACCCTAAACTTCCACAGTACCACAAGTAGGCCCCTCCATCTATATCCATGGATCAAATGGACCTGTCCACCAAATTAGATTCATATCTTATTATCCTTGAGCCCCAATTAATTATAATGATCATTTGGTACCGATCCAATTAACTCTTAATCGGAATGGGTGCGCACTTACCAATGATAAATTCATTAATTGGCACAAGGGGATATTAAAGATATATTTCATCTTGACCATTGAATGTTCCCACAACTCTACTATTAAGTACCCAAATCATCGAGGTGTTGACCTACAATTGGCCTCACTCATTGGTGACTCAAAGCAAATGAATAGATAGAAACTTGAGTTCATTAATGTCTCAGGATTACGAGCCTATTGCTAGGGAATTATGAGAGCGGACCTTAAAATAAAGACAGTGTATATAAGGTGTTTCTCATGGTCCTTCAATACATCCAATGTAAAAGCATCATGATCCAGAATCTTACATTCTGATGATCGAGATATATAAATCACACTATCTCATAGTGATCAAAATGCTGCAACCTTGTCAGATGAGGTGTCCAATCTCATTACTGGTTGTGAAGATATTTAAGTATAAGATTTGTAATACATATCTCCTGTATGTGGATCTCATTCATACACATGTATTACATCTAGTATACTTGTGGACTCCGATTCATCTCATGAACCATTATGTCATTTGTATTAGTTATGTGCAAGTATATAAAACATCATTCATCTCATGAAAGGAAAAGCATGAATTGTATTGATAAATAAAGAAATTAATCAATTTATTACATCATATACCCTAGGTATTGAGACCATAAACTAACAATATAAGGTTAGGTAAGCAATGGAACCACTCAATTCTCAATGAGTTGTTTAGCCAAACTAAAATCACGGCAATTAAAAGCACCCAAGCTAGAGAAGCACCGTGTCAAGACAAATGGGTATTGCAATACACTAAAAATGACACTTTCTTAGTCAAGTCAGCTTATCATGTTCAAGCACATGACAACTTTCCTCAGAATGCCAACTACATGGAAGTTTTTTATGGAAGATGCCATTTATGCCTAAGATCACGAATTTCCTATGGAGGTCTCTTCATAATAAATTGACAGTGGGAGAAAATCTATTTAAAAGAAGGGTGTACACTGAGAATATGTGTCCTCTATGTGGAGAACATAATGAAACTATGGAGCATTTGTTCTTGAAATGTCATTTTGCTCATGCTATATGGTTTGACACCCCATTATCCTTTATGATGGACATCAATCAACATACATCTCTCACCTCTTGGTGGGAATATTGGATGGGGAAGAGAATTGATGGGTTAATAGAGTTGGAACATATACTCTATATGGGCTTTGTACTTTGGCATATTTGGAAAACAAGAAATGAAAAAATCTTCAAATATAATATCCCATGTGTTGAGGATGTGGTAAAGAAAATTCAGCTTTCACATTTGGAGTGGATATATTCTTTAGAGGAAAACCTTGAAGTACAACATAGCTATCTAAACCAAGTGGATACTTCGTCTAATGAGCATGATAGCGACATTGATGTCCGTATTTTTTGTGATGGAGTTGTGAGCAAAGAAGCTAGTAGGCTTGGAATTGGGTGCATGATGCAAGCTAGACTACTGGGCCCCGATTGAAAGTATATTCCAGAAGGCTCAAAGCCCACAAGGCCCAGCAAGGACAAAATCTTCAAACGGCAGTTTCTGGTTTTCTAAATGACTTCCCAAATTTAGTAGATTTCTTTAATTTCTTTGATTTAAACAATAATTAGTAGTTTCTAATTTTCCTAGATTCTTAGAATTAGGGAGTTTCCTATTTAGTAGGAATTGATTGGTAAATTAGTGCTTAGACTCTATTATATAAATGGTGTAATCCCCTCTCTGAATATATAGAAATTGGAATGAAATTGAACTTTCTCAAACGTGTGATTCTCTCTTGTCTTTGGTGTGAGACCTAAACATCCTACCCTAAGCCTTCTAACTTGGAGTTTAGCCCGTTGGCTATCATCCTTCTCCCCTATTCTGCGTCAATTGGTATCAGAGACAAGTTTCGTCTTAGATCGTCAGTTCTGATCGTCGATTCGAGGTAATCCGATATCCACCCTTCCTATTTTATTTTCTACTACTCAGTTATCATCACCACCCCTCGTCACAAAACCACATCCATCTCCCATAAATCCTAATCATTGTCATCATATCCATCGTCATCCATCACCCATCAACAGCCCATCCCAATCCTCCCCATCACAGCCGACCTCACTGTCAAATCCCTTTGCCTATCGAACCAAACTCCCAACATCAGAAAGGCCTTAACCCTAATTTTTCCAATCCAAAAAACTCCCAAATTAGCACCTCAAACCCAACCCCTCATCTTCAACACCCAGAAACCGAAACCCCACAACCAAGTCGAAATCGACGCTGATTCCCACACCCACGGACCGAACCAGCCACACCCTAAGCCCCACTCCCTGCCCTACAACAAAAACCTAGCCGAAGCCCACCCCTTCGCTTCCATCACCACCACCTAGAGAGAAAAAAAAAGAGACAGAAAAGAGAAGAAGGTTGAATAGGTTAAAAAGGAAAAAAGGGGGGTGAAGAGTAGAGAAGGAGAACAGAACACACACACAAAAAAAGGGTACATACATGTGCTATCGCCGCGCCGCGCCCTCAACGCTCGGACTCCTGCCAGCCTCATCACCTATAGCGTCGCCGACCTCTCCTTTTTTTTTTCCTCTTCCAAATCACAACAACAAAAAGGGCCAAAGCTCCTCTCTCTTCGCCGAAGAACAACAGCAGTAGTGAAAAAGAGAACTGAAATCCCTTTTTCTTTTCCTTCGTGCATCAGACGCAAGGAGACAGGCTCCCCCATGTCCCGCCTCACTTGATGTGAGCAGGCAATCTTCTGGGCCTTAGTTTGGTTCGAGCCTGACCCAACAACTAGCAGCATTAAAAATAAAAAATAAAAAAATTTGAGCTACAGGCCAGAACCTGTAGCCCAGATTTGGATCCCACAAGTCTTTATTAGCATACCTGCTTTGTTTACCAGTAAGTTAGGTGGGCTCAACCCGATCCATTTGGGTGTCTTTACTGATTCAGCCACTTCATCCAGCACTTCTAAGCAGCAGAACAACCCCTTGTTGCAACTCATTGGTCATTGATCATCCAGATAAAATCTCAAACATGGTTTATAGAGAAGCTCCAGAAGTTCCATTTTTTTTTTTTTTTGGAAATAGAGACCCATATGTCTTCTTGAATTGGATTAAAGTACTTGAAGAGTATTTTACGTGGTGTCAATTAAAAGGTCATGCATGTAGAGATTATGCCAAAAGAAAGCTTCTAGGAGATGCACAAGCATGTTGGAAAGAAGTAGAATGCCAATTGTATCAATATCCACCGACATGGAATGAAATGAAATTACTACTGGAGGACAAGTACGTACATGGAAGAGATCCATTCTCTCCACCAGTGGAAGCCAATTTGAAACCCGTTAGCCATTTTGCGTAGTATCTTAGTTTGACACAAGGAAAATTGTCCGTCAAACAATATGCCAATGAATTTGAAAGGCTACACTATTTATGTGACTTGGGCAAGACACTTGATTTCAATCAGTTTCGCAAAGATTTGCACCTAACATATTGAAAAATATAAAGAAAGAATGCAAAGATATGCACGAGGCATTTTGGGAAGCAATTCATGTTGAACGCTCAATAAAACGCTCTTGCCTCCGAAAAGCTAAAATGCAAGAAGAAAAGTCTCCGCAAACCACAAAAGTCCCTATGGTGGAACCAATCACGGAGATTGTCAAAGCTAATGTTGAGGAGCAAAAGCAAGACGTTAATGGTTTCCCAACAAATTCCGCTGAAGCGATAGAAAAAACTTCTCCTCCGGATCTTACTTAAGATACATTGGAAGACAAAGAAATTGATTCCCTTTTTATTAACAATTGTGATCCAAAGATGCAAGCAGCAAAAGAATCAGAAGCAAGCATTGAAGTCTTGGATATGGTTAGTAAGGAAAATGAACATCCGATGGATCTAATCAAAGTGTTACTTCCAGACAAGCCCATTGGATCATCAAAAAACAAGTCCTTATTCCAGATTGTTCAGAAGAAGATCCATTAGCTGAAGTATCTCACATTGACTTTACCTTTGGAGATAAAAAATGAACACTTGGCGATTGCAATTTGATTTTACAGATTCTACGGTCATTCTTTCAAGCAAGATTGAACTATCAAAAGAAGCAATATCTAAAATTTTCTTGGAGCAAAAGATCTAGTGAAGCTTCGAAGTCATGTCAAGAGCAAGAAGATCAAGATCAACTAAAAGTTGTACGCTTGGTTTTCGACCCAGGAGGCCACCTACTGAACTCAAAGTCGAGTTCCCTCCAAGAAGGGAGAGAACTGATGCAAGCCAGACTTCTGGGGCCCAATTGTAAGTATATTCCAGAAGGCTCAAATCCCACAAGGCCCAGCAGTGACAAAATCTTCAAATGGCAGTTTCTGGTTTTCTAGATGATTTCCCAAATTTAGTAGATTTCTTCAATTTCTTTGATTTAAACAATAATTAGGTAGTTTCTAATTTTCCTAAATTCTTAGAATTAGGGCGTTTCATATTTAGTAGGGATTGATTGCTAAATTAGTGCTTAGACTCTATTATGTAAAGAGTGTAATCCCTGCTCTTGGAATATACAGAAATTGGAATAAAATTGAGCTTTCTCAAACGTGTGATTCTCTCTCTTATCTTTGGTGTGAGACCTAGACATCCTACCCTAAGCCCTCTAGCTTGGAGTTTAGCCCGTTGGCTATCCTCCTCCCCTGCGCTGCGTCAGTGCATTGCTTACAGAAATGATGGTGTAGTTATGGCAAAGCTAACAAAATGTAAGAATGGGGTCACTCCTCATCGCTGAAGTTTTAGCAATTGAAGAAGCCTTGGACTTAGCGATTCAATGCGGATGGAGAAAGGTTGGCTTTTTTAGTGATTCCAAATTAGCCATTGATGCAATTACAAAACCTCAAAATGTGTCTCCTTAGGAAATCTATGTCCCGCTCCAGAAAGTCAAGAAAAGAAAATAATACTTTACAAAAGCTATGTTAGTGGCCATCAATAGGAGTATCAATTGCCAAACTCACAATCTAGCAAAAGCATGTTTAAGCACATATAGGTGATGAAGTATTTATTATCAATTCTTATGTATCTAGTTTTACTTCTTTTTTTAATAAATATCAATCTTCCAAAAAATAAAAAGGGAACAATTATATAATCCATTGTTGGATCAATGATAAGAGAAACCATTCTGGCATAGAAAAGACCATTAAAGCCATGCTATTAGTGAGGTTTTATTGTGTTCCATATAAGGTGGCCCATTAAAGGCTAATGAATGTACTATTGCACTAACCGGAAGGCTGAGATGGTGTTTTGACTGCCGATCTAGAATCCTAGGCAAGGAAACGCCAAAACATGAGCTGTATGCAAGATCCTAAACTTCCATGAAGGTCTTTTTTTTAACATTCAAAAGATAAAAGCATTATACTATTAAGTTCCACGTTCAGTTTTATCCAAAGAAGAAAAAAAAAGTTCCATGCACCAACTCACTATTGAAAAGCGGGTTAGATCACACGTGAGGAAGAAAAACATTGCTACTCTGAACAGCAGTTTACAGATTGAATATAAAAAATAGCCTAGAAATATTGCAATGCACCAGATCAAGTCTTGATGTCGCGAAATTAAGTCTCAATATCGCGAGAAAGGGATTGAACTACCTTCGAAACACTTTAATATGTTGTGCTAAATAAAGTTTCAATGTCATGAAATCAAGTCTTGATGTCGCGAAAAAGGGGTTGAACTAGCCTTAAAATCCTTTAATGTGCCTTGACAAATCAAGTCTTGATGTAGCGAAATCAAATCTCAATATCATGGGAAAAATGGTTGAACTAGCATCGAAATACTTAAATGTGCCAAATCAAGTCTCGATGTCGCGAGAAAGAGGTTGGAGGGGCAATTTGGTTCCCAAAAAAATCAAAGTATTCTGTATAAGATGCTTTTGGGCATTACATGTATTTAAGAATACTTTTGAAGGTATAGTAATATTTGAGGATGCTTTCAGCAAAAAAACTTTTTTTTTTAAACATCGCCAATTGCTAATGTAGCACAACCCTCCTCTTTCATCTGAGTTCAAGATCATCACACAATGAACAACATCATATAGGGTTTGCACCATGTTCGACCCATAGTGGGCTCTCCTAATGAATCAATCCCCTCATCACGGTTGGGACCCATACCTGCTCACAAATTTATTCTAAAAAAAGCCAATCATGGAATACAAAGCAAGTTAGCCCCCACCCTACAAATACTTTCAGAGGAATGGATGAGTATGAAGGGACTTTTTTTCCCATCTTTTTTTAGTCCCAACGGTCAAATGTAGGCATGGATTCAAAGGAAAGCTTTTAAGGGTGGTTCCCAAGGAGAAGCAAGGTATGTGTCCAATTCACGAAATAATGATGGAGTAGGAGACCAAAAACCATGGGAGGAAGTTGTCACAACCAACTTTAAAGGAGTAGCTTTGTATTGGGGAACCTTGCCTTTGGTCAGAACTCAAAACTACCTTTGAATATATCTAGGGTTCCCTCTTGGCCTTTTACCCTTTTACTTTTTCTATTTGCTAGAAAGGGAATTATGCTGTTATTGGGTGCTCAGCCTTTGGACGTTTCTAGATCCCAATTCTCTTGGCCAGTTGAGATCCGTTTGATTTGCACTGATAGCCCCTCTTGAATTGGAAGATTATAATCCTTTAACTAGAGGTGCAAATCTTTAAAAAAAAAATTCAAAAAAGAAGTCATATTTTTCCTCTCCACATTTTAGGATGACCCACAGTTTTGGGCCCACGTTGCGATCGACCTTTAAATAAATGGAACATGGACCTCACATGCTAGATTTATTACTCACTAAGTTATATGATCTTAAGGAGATTAGAACCATATAATTTGTTAACTTTAAAAAATGAGAGAGAGAGAGAGAGAGAGAGAGAGATTCTCCTCAACTGGGAGTGAAAGTGAAAGCTACATTGTTCATGTGTATGGAATGAAACTTTAGGTTGAATGGACGAAAAGGAAAAGGGTTGGGGTATTCCCACAAGTCAAGGTGCTCCCATTGCCTTAAAAAGGGGGAAGCACAAAAACACATGATCCTCTTTTATTATTGTTGCATCAGTATAACAAATACGCATGTTTTGGTATTACAACAATCTGTTCTCATGCGTGCATTTACCTATTTTACATGTCGGGTGTTGTAATTGGTCAAGCACGATTGTTTGTAAGAATTGTGAGAATTATTTTTTTTAGAGTATGTGGAGAATTTTAATTGATGTCCCCAAATAGTAGGATTCCAAATGTTGAGCCCCCTTCTATCATTCTAAATGCTTGAATTCTCGAAATCCATAAAGCCAAAAGTGGTTTTTCCTTTTAGAAATTCCCAACAAACCTAATTTCTGAATGCCTCTATCTAAATAGGCCGTAATGAACTGTATCTAAACTCAACACATTTTTTTAGACAAGTTAAAATTACCACATTCCACACTCTAGATAGTGGCTTTAAGTACAGAAAGTAGGATCAAGTGAAATTTTATTCAGATCGAGTTGAGTAGTAAGTCCCTGCTTGATTCATTTCTTAATCATGTTAAATATGTCAATGAAAACAAGGAATCACTTTATAGGTTAGCCTAACTGGTCAGATTGATAATTGTCCTAATATTGACATGCATCTAGCCCACAATCCAAATTATTTTCACTATTGTGGAAATGCATCACTCAATATCATAATTGATTGGACAATGTTACCCATCAATTTGTAGACATCTATTTTCTAAATATGAAGTTCACTAATTTAATCTTAACCATCCATTTGATGCCAACTAACCCAACGGTTAGATCACATGGGTTGTAAACAAATAAAAAACAATGAGAAGAAAACCACAACTTGGATAGGATGATGAATAGTCATGCATTGGCATATAAGAAAGCATTCTAGTGTACTATGCATATTGTAAACCATAATTTAAGCAGAGGATGCTGTGGGCTCTTGTCCTTTTTAGCTTGTTTCCATGATCTAGTGATTTGGGTTAGTATTAAATTAAGTAAAAGGTGTTGGGGATACTGTTGGGGTTGATGGGAGCAATAATTCAGAGAGAAGAAGATGAGTGAATGGAGGAGGAATCCATTCTCAACTCTCCATATCCAAAGCATTTTCTTTCTCTTTTCTCTTCTTTCCTTTCCCTCCTTTTGCTTTCTCTTGCAGTGAAAATGGAAAGCAAACGCATGAAGTTGATAGGAGGGATCATAAAAGCTATCCCCATGCCAGCGTTTCTCACAAGGACTGGAGTGGAGGGTGACCGGCACATTTCCAGGTGGGCCATCATTGCGTGTTGTACGGTCTGATTGTGATTGATTTGGTGGAAGTTTTAAGATAGTTTAGTATTGTCCGAGTCACAAGGCAGTTGGGAAGTGTACACTCATTTTGGTTGCATACCTAAAAGGGCTTCGTTTCCTTCAAAAGAAAAAAAAATTTTCCTTTAAAAAGTTAAAGTAGCCCATCCAACTAATGCTTAAAAATGTTGTGTAATCTATTGTCTTATAATCGAGTACAATAATACATGGAGTTTATGATGTGTAGATCTCACTTGGTGTGCATTGAAAGTCGTGCAAAAACTATGTGAGAAAAATCCCAACTTGTGAAAAACTCATCTAGGAACAACAACACTACCTCAACTGCAACATAGTAAATGGATTTGCAATTTGATATGTGATAATATACTATGGTATTTTGGAGGTAATGGCCTCAAAACTGAATGGCTCTAAACTAGAAGAATAAAACAGGCTGGATTAGCCAAGTTTGGGCTTTGTGCTTGAACATCAAACAAGCCATGTTGAACTCACGAGTGGGACCAAGTCGGGGATTCTTTGAGAAGGAAAACTTACAAATTCTCTAAATTTTGTCACCCACTAGATCGTCCAAATGCTTAAGTATAACTCAAAAGTTAGAAGCTGAGATTTGAATAATTTCAAAGGCGCCCAAGTGTAACATTTCAGTAGACTGAATTTTTAAGACTTTCATAAGAGGTTCCTCCAACAAACAAGCCCTTTGCCTAAATTGAGCTCGACAAGGTAGTATACAATAATGAAACTTGAGCTTGAGCTTATCAAAGTTCAAGCTTGAGTCAGCTCAAGCTCAAGTCAAGTACAACTTAAACATATTAATTTTAGGAAAACTTTCTCCATGAAAGTTGCTAGTAATTACATAAGCACATCGGAGCACCACTATATGCTCTACGTTTGATCACCAAAAAACCAAGAGGAAGAGAAAGGTGTTGGATATTTTCTAAAAATCCACAATTAGAAAACAAACCTCAATAGATACTTGAATGTGTCTTTTAGATACTTTAAATTTTATGTATTTTCAAAAATTATTTATGTCTTTTCAATGAGATGTGTCTCTTGGCCCCCATTTGATTGGATGTAACCCCATTTCCAAGAGCTACTTTCAAGAGTATAATTAAGGTGATTTTTGAGTTTTTATATAGCACTCAAAATGAGCATAATGCAGTATAATAATTATTTTTCTTAAAAAAGTGATTTTCAAAAATAGTGGGGGCTTGTTGGGTATTTTCTAAAATCCCACGGTTAAAAAATAAATTCCAAGAGACACTTTTCTTTTGTAACTATTTCAAGAGACACTTGAGTGTATCTTTTCAAATATTTTTAATTTTATGTCTTTTCAAAAACATTTATGCTCTTTCAATAAGATGTGTTCCTTGGCCCCATTTCCAAGAGTTACTTCCAACATTATAAATTTAGGTGATTTTCAAGTTTTATATAGCATTCAAAATGAGGAGAATACAGTATTTCAAAAGCACATTGTCTAAGATCATTTTCTTCTCTTTTATTTTTACTTTGGTCTTAAGGGCAATTCCACATTTCTGATTCTAGTGTGCAGACTTTGAATCTGAATTGAGTATTTTATCATGGGGACAAAATTTTATGAAAACCACATACGTGTGAGAAATTGTTGTCTTTAAGAAAGCATCTTATTTGACGTGCCTTGCCCAATTTTCTTTTTTTTCTTATTCAATTTATCACATTCATAATCATTCACTAATTATTTATTCTAACTATTTATTTGATTTTCTGATTACACATTCTTCATAAGTAGTTTTCCCAACAAAAGGGACAATCGAACTATACAATAATATTTACATTCTAAGGCCTCAAAGATCTTTCATAAAAAGAATTTGTTGAGAATAGTTAATAAAAATCAACATAATACAGTACAACTATTAGGAGGTGGCCTTTGTTATGTTGTTATGCCCCGTTGATTTATTTTTCAGTAGTTGTAGAATGAAGTTTAATTTTAATATATTATGGTTCAAATGTAGTTAGTAGTGTATCCTACTTAATTGACTTCTCAAAAGATATTAATAATATTGTGTACTATTCACTAAAAATTTATACACTATATTTAATATAACCCATGATCCCACACAAAATTAGGTCAAGCCCCTTAACAGGTTGAGCTTGAGTCAAACCTACTCGAGCCTCTTATCAAGCTTAGCTCAAGACGAGCTAGCTTGGCTTGTTGATAGTCCTACTTAGGGATGTCAAATGGGCTGGGCAAGCCTGTGCCACCAGTCAACAGCCCACCAGGCACGGCCCTTGACATGGGCCATGTTGGGCAGAGGGAACGAGCACGGCTGGCCCATTTTGGCATGGCCGGCTGCGGGCTAACCCATTCATAACTGTTAGCCCGCCAGGCCCGCCCGTGGGGCGGCCTGCATGCCCACAAGAACTTCCTATTTTCTAATCGAAATTTTCACAATTCAGTTGAATAATGTACCAATAAACATCCTACAAATTTTTTTATCTTTTTATCTCAATCATCCTATATCCCAATTTATACAGAAGAAAGTGAAGAAGAAACTTAAAACTCAAATTTCTCACCTAATATCTGTCTGCTGGAGTCCATCACTGTCACTTGATGAACATTGATGTAGATGATGAGATCGTGAAGTCCGTATGATCCATGGAAAATGTATATGACCTTGATTTTTATACAGAACAATGAAGAAAAATTAATTGAAAAAAAAATTAAAGAGGCACGCCGAGCACGCCCGGCATGGCCCGCCATGCCAGGGTAAATCCCTAGCAGGCCGTGCCGGCCCGGCCCGTGGCCCGCTCAAGCCAAGATTTCGCCCGGCCCGTTTGACATCCCAAACTCCTACTCTCAGCAAATGAAAGGGGGCCATTTTTGTAAACTCAAATTGCTGAAGAAATCTTCCAAATGTATAATAGCAATGAGTAATGTAGGCCATTTTGGTGAAGTACAAATTAACCACTCACAAACATGGTGGAAACTTCATTTATTTGATTGATCAAGGTAAAGCATGATGATTTAACATGGTTTACAACATTTGGTCTTTAGGAGGTCACTGACATTTGTTTCACATCTGATTAATCTAATGGCGGAAGCATATTATATAAGGTATTTTTGTGGATGATAAAATGGTATTTTGGTGATATGGGTTTACAATTTTATTTATGAAGGTATTTTGGTGGACCTTAAATGGAAAAGTGGGGTCAACAATAGTGCCCACCATGCATGAGTTAGACCCCAAAAGTGAAGACACTTAAGTTCATGAGGTAGGCCTCATAGTGGCTCAAAAGGCACTCAAAATTAATGTACACTCGTGGCCTTTTAAGCTCACGAGCATTTGTCGTGGCAGCTAGGATATGTTTTTGTGATGTACAGTTAACATAACCTTCTAAGCATCATCCTATCAACTTGTACTAGTTTTATATGTTTCATTTTTTTCACTCCTCTATACTGAAAGCTCTGTTCTCAACCATCCCAAACTAATTTGTTATTATTATTGTTGTTTTCTTTTTTCCCCTCATTTATTATTCATAACTACTTCATTTATTGTTTTTAAGGATCTAGCTTTTCTTTTAATTCTATTAAACTATGACATTACAATTTTTAAGGTCATATTTTATATTGATTTGTAACCAAATTTTTTTTTTAGAATTTCTGTAGCTAAATGTTCTCAAACAATATTCTTTGATTGTTTTTCCCATTTCAGCTACCCATGGATTTTCTTTTTATATCCATTTCTAGTTTCAAAATTACTTTTTCTCTACACATCCATCTTCATATGGACACTTGTACTTTAATTTTCTCTTGTTTGGTTTTATGATAAAATGTGAACTTAATTGCCATCTAATAAATTAGACTTTGTAACCAATCCACTGGTAACTCAATGATGAGGCACCTTTTTACAAGAACAACTAGTGATCAATCTCTAACTTAGCGGTTAGCACTAATGTTGAAGGATTTCGGTGAGTGTATGTGTGAGTTGGTTACGCTGATGCTGAAGGACTTGGGTGAGTGTCTGTGAGTGAGTATTTACTAGAGAAAAAAATAACCTGTAATTAAAGTACCATTGGATGATGATACACCATGAAACAACTTTATTTGTGAATTTGTCTATCTTTATTTTTTGTCCTATTATTGCTATTAGTGATTGCTATGCACCTCAATTTAACACCAAGGGTCTGTTTGAGGATTCTAGTCTAATTTAGTAAGAACTCGTTAAAGAAAGTTCAGGATGAGTAGCTTTAATTTTGAAATTTGAATTTACATTTAGTACATTTGCTAAAGTTCTAGAGGAAAGCTCTTATTTCTATGTTTGATAAGTATACGAATAAGAGTTTTTTTTTTAAAGAGGCACTCTTGTCATTTAAAAAAATGTAACTTTGATTAAAAAAAAAAAAAACACCACAATTGGGTGAGTATCAATTCATGAAGGCTACGTAAATTTGAATTGCTTGGACTTGTGATTGGTGAGCCTACTATACTAAATAATTCTTGCATTTGACATTTGTTATAGGTATGGACAACGGAACAATTGTTTTATATGTAACTTATGCTTCCATTTAATCATACATATATAGGGTCACCTTTTGCTAAAGGTGACTCTCATGCAATCCGTGAGAAGTAAGTTTTTTTTCCCCACTATATGGACTCCTATTACAAATCTGACCCCCTTACAGTCAATAATCCCACATGAATTAACATTCATCTTAATTTGATACTAATCTAAATTACATTCACTGTTTGATTAAATTTTATGAAATGTGTAACTAAATAGACTGTTAAAGTTTTAAGCGCCTATACTGTGATGATATAATCGGGATGATTTTTACCAAAAATTAAGCTTATTGGAAGTGGGTCTCAGAAGGTACTCAAAGTTTTACCTCTCATGGATTGCATAAGAAGCAGCTCTTAGCATAAAAATAAAGATGATAAATAACATTCAAATATTACTTGCGATGCATTTGTCTTCAATATTCTCCAAATTAATTGTCTCCATATGGTACTATTGGTCTTTTTAAATCAATAAAAATCATATCCAAATATTCATGAAGAGGTATAATTGATGGACTAGTAATTTATAAGTTATGGCATCCAAATAAACATGATTTCATATCCAAACTTTTTTTTATAGAATTGACCACCACTTACCCAAATTTGAGCATTTATTTAATCATGTGTTTAAAATATTGATCAATTCAAATGTACATATCATTCTAATTAGAATAAAATATAATAATTTTCTATTAAATATGTTTTTCAAATATTTTCCGCTTCAACCCTTGCCTCATTTGGATTAGGGGTGTATGTATGCCTAGGGTTGGCGTTTTAAAAAAAAAAAACATAAAATTGGACTTCCAAGCTTCCATGATATTATTCAACCCATGGGGTGAGGTCATGGTTTAGAATCTCGGTCTCGGTCACGGTATCGGCCGAGCCGAAAAACTGATATGATATTGATATCGGTCGCGGATATCGGTCCGTCGCGGTCGTCGCTGCGTGAATTTTTTTTAATCCAAAAAAATTAGCAAAAATATCCAAAAAAATCCATAATATTAGAAAATACTGGAAACAATATTATTTTCCATTGGTAACAACAATAAATCAAAATCTCAGTCACCTTAAGTTATGAGTCTTGTGTGTGTTGTAGTTCACTGTTTTCTCAAGTATTTCATATAAAAATTCAATAAAATCATTTTCAAAATCCTAAATATATAGATCTAGCATAAAAGTATGTAAACCAATCATTTACACACCATACAATGATCATAAATCATTAAAAGAACATATTTATGATGAAATCCCAAAAAAATGATTTATTATAATTCAAATATTAAAAAACCCGAAAAAAAAATGAAAAAAAAATTCAAAATCATGTGTATGAGTAAATCTAGCATGAAAGTATGTAGATCTAACTTCTAAATGAAGAACACAACACAAGTGACAAATCCAATGATTTCCATGCTTCGTCTCAAAATAAAAAATAAAAACAACATAATAAAATGCTTTAAGTTGTATTTCTCTTACCTTAAATAATATTTTCTTCAAAAAATAAATCTGGGATTTGAAAATATGCAAGAGGGATGTGTGATGAAGTATGACTACTTGAGTAAAGAGATGAGAGGAGAGAGGAGAAGAAGATGAAGATGGAGAAAAAGATAGAAAAAATAAGATTTTATTCCTTTTTATGAGATCTCGAAAATATTAGTGGAGATTTAGAAAAAATCGAGATGAAGTTTATCTTAACCGATATGAACGGAGATATTGGAAAAATATGGCCGAGATACCGATCGATATTGAGGTGGTTGAGGTGGAAGCTGACAAATTGTATTTGGAAGCTAAACCCACAAACCAAGGACCAATTTAATATGTTGATGGCCTTACGAGTAATTGAATTTTTATTGTATATCTTGTACTGCAGCAAGTACGTACCATATAGACAGCAGCTACCCAATTCATTTATTGTAGGTATGTCCCATCTAATTATAACCTGCTCGTATCGGGTGCCTTCATTTTATAAAATCCATACTGATTTTCACTTTACATGAGGGAATTAATCTTCTACAAGCATGCATGCCATTGTATTGCTAAAGTTCAAAATAGCAGGTTTTTTTTTTTTTTTTTTTTTTTTTTTTGTGTGTGTGTGAACTACATAAGTTTTATATTCCATGATAATTGGTTTTATAGTTCTTTGGTGGGTACAGGTTCTAGACCCAAAAATCACTTCTTCCGAAAAGAAGGTGTGAGGTAAGAGCGATCTTTGCAGTTCTAATCAAAGCTAAGGTGAGTTATTGGGGTAATGTAGCACATGCTTCAAAAGAAAACTTCAAAATAACCTAAGTTTATATGGTTTAATAGTTTTTTGGTGGGTCAGGTTCTGTGGACGACCCAAATATCGCTTCTTCTTAAGAAAGTGAGTTTAGGGCGATCTTTACATCTCCAATCAAAGCTTAGGCCTATGACTTTCGAAAATTTCATGCTAAGATTTGAGCTAAATGGGCATGTTAGTGCGAGCAGATCAGAACAAGCAATGATATATCTAGATTAAACACTAGAGGTCAACCTAACCATTCACATATGATAAAAATAGTCTGATAGGTGGATCAAAATCCAGCAGTCAAATATATAAAACACCAAAGTGGAGGGCTGTGATCATCTGACAAGGTGGATTCCTAGTGGACCATGTGAGAGAGGAGAGTGTGGCGCGTGAGTCACGCGTATGGTTAAAAGGTCTGACCAGTAATAAACTTTCTATGCAACCACGCTGGCTCATCTGGAGACTCGAAACGCGAAGAACGTGACGAGCCTCACCTCCTTGAAATAATCACTTCCACACACACAGATTTCTTGCTACAATCCAACCGAAGAAGCTGGCCGTGGGCCCCGCCACAGAGCCCTACACGTGTTGACCCGCTCCACTCCTCCGCACGTGGGGGCACTGGCGGTTTTGGATTTGGGTGGGAATTGTCCACGTGGCAGCCTGATGCAGGCGATGGCCGATCCCACGTGGCGACGCCTGGGCCTTCTTGTCAGTTTCCGGGATTTTTTGTTTTCTCCAACAACCAAAAATCACATCCTCTCTTTCCTCCTCCTCCTTCTCCTCCCATTTCCACCTTAAATTAGTGAAACAATAATAAAACCCGCCCCCCACCACCCCCGAAGTTTACTGGAAAGCCCTTGTTTTCTTTCTTAATCAAATATTTTTCATTCACCCCCTCTGATTAGTGAATTCACATGGCTTTTGAATCCCCTCAAATGTCCTGAAATCAAAGTTGGGACACACACCCAATGATCAAAAGATCAAATCCAATGAAAAGAATTATAATATATAATGCCAATTGATATTTTAAGTCTCTCAACTTAAGCATAAGAATCATTTGACTAGCTATACTCCTCTTACATTTTGGGTATCTAAATGGGTGGCACATGATCAAGCAATAGAATAGCCGATCTTAAAATCACGTGATTAATTGGGGCCTTCCAAAGTGAAGGTCTACATCATCATGAATTTATTTTTAAGACCCACATTTGAAACAACTAAAAGCTTCATTTGAAAATCTTCACAAACCATAGGGTTTAACTTGCAAAAACTTATTTTTGAATGGGACAAACAACCAAAAGCCAAATTCTCTCTCAATCCTTTTCATTACTTTCCTTCTTTTCCTCTCTCTCTCTCCACCAAACCCCTAAATAAACCCCTCCCAATCTCCCCACTTCTTTGCATGTTGTTCCATTCTTCCTCTCCTCTCCTCTCCTTCTCCATTTTCTCTACCTCCCTCTCTTCTTCTCTTACTCAAACATAAATAACCAAACTCACCAAAAGAGCCCTTTTTCATGGCTGTTGAAGCTCACCATCTCCCCCTCTTCTCTCAGCTGATCAGCAATAGGTACTTGCTCTTATCTCCTACTTGAGACCTGATATTCACACAACAAACACTTTTTTCTTTCCTTGATTTTAATGAGTATTTCATGTTGGTTTTTTTTTTTTTTTTTCTCCAGAGAAATCACCGACACCTATGAAACCAATAGCAATCTCTACAACACCCATATGAGTTTTGGCATCCATGGCATCGAAAGCATCATCCCCTTCTCCAACTCCACCATTGCAGACCCTATTGCCATGGCAGCAGCCATGACTGCAAACCCTTCAGAAAGCGGCCTCACATGCAATCTTCCTGCCCCGCGAAAACGCTCAAGAGAATTCACAATCCAAACTCTCCCAATCTCAAATGGAGAAAAGAATCGAGACCCAGTTCTTCATCCCTTCTCCTTCCTAGGCGAAGACATCTCCTTCCAAATCCAACAGCAGCAACTCGAGATCGATCGCTTCATCTCGCAACATGTAATTTTCATTCCTGATAAACTTTTTTTCTTTTTTATATGCTTATGATTGAGATTTGATTTGATTAGGATCATGATAAGATCTTAATAGATTTAATTGGGTTGGAAGGATTTCAAAATAATAATTTTCTGATTTTTTACTGGATACTACAAACTACAAATCAAGTAAATTTGTATATGCTGAGATTCTAAACAACAAGTGATCACCACAATTTGTGAATGCTGAGTATAATCTCAATCACCCACCAATTTGTATCTAACGAAAATATTTTTTGGATGTGGTAATATTCCAAAATTGGAAAGAAATCAAGTCTTAATTAAGAACCCAATTTTCTTTTTCCTCCATTTTTATCAATATTATTTTCTTTTTTTCTCCTTTCAATTTTTCAATTTTAATTTTTTTTTTTTTATCATTTTGAAAATGACCCACTACTCCCACAAACTTTTTTGTTTCTTGAAGATTCATTTTAGAACAATTTTTCTAAAAATTGAAGCTTTTTGC
Source organism: Cinnamomum chago (assembly GCA_038049695.1). Lineage (NCBI taxonomy): Eukaryota > Viridiplantae > Streptophyta > Magnoliopsida > Laurales > Lauraceae > Cinnamomum > Cinnamomum chago. The sequence goes on from CP142457.1 coordinate 27,717,932, forward strand.
ATTGTATTCTGAACTGGGGTGATTGAATTGTTAATTGTGAAACTTGCAGACAGAGAAGGTAAGAAGAGAGCTCCAAGAGCGGCGAAAGAGGCACTTCCAACAGCTGATCATGGCCATCGAAGTGGGGATGATGAAGAGATTGAAGTCAAAAGAGGAAGAGATGGACAAGATGGAAAAACTGAACTGGGCATTGGAAGAGAAGGTGAAGAGCCTCTGCATGGAGAACCAGATATGGAGAGACCTGGCGCAGACTAGCGAGGCCACAGCAAACGCCCTCCGGTGCAATCTAGAGCAGGTCCTTGCGCAGGTTAGAACCGACCAGGGCCCTTGCGATGTCGCAAGCGACGCAGAGTCCTCCTGCGGCAGCAGCAGCCGCCCAGAAGGAGAAGGAGAAATAGGGGACAGGCGCACGTTAGCGGAGGTGGCGAAGGACAAGAGGTGGTGCAGGAGCTGCGGGAAGGCGGAGTCGCGCGTGCTGTTGCTGCCGTGCAGGCATCTATGCGTATGCGCGACTTGCGGTCCCACCGTACAAACGTGCCCTGTCTGTAGATGCTGCAAGAAAGGTAGTCTCCATGTCAACATGTAATAGTGATAGAGCTCTCAGCCTTGACAGATACAATAAAAAGAAAAAAGGGCACAAAGGAAAAAAGAAAAAAGAAAAAAAAAATAGAACTGTAATTTGTATCTATTCCATGTTTTGTTCTTTTCATCTTTTAAAAGAAATTATTTTATTGGTTGAAGATGGTTGTGGAATGGGCTAAAGAGAAGATTCTAATGTGAATGGCTTTTTTTAGATATGTTTTCTAATTTTTCAGTGGAGCCCACTTGAGATTGTGATGTGCTAATTGATTTGAATTGGTATACGGCCAGATTGATCACCTGTTTTACAAGTGGTTAAATACAGCAATAGTGAGTTTGAGGAGCTATTAGATGGCCATGCCCTTAGAGGAACAGAATTCAGTAGATACATTGAGTGGTTGATGTAGTGGGAAACAAATTCACTGTGTCACTATTTCATGTTTTTATCAATTGGGTTTGATTTTGGTTTGTTTGATGTTTTTTTCTTTTTTGGGTGTGTATATTGATATTTAAAAAAATCATGTGTCCACTTTTCTAGAAACTGAAGTTTTAATTTTCTACCTAGAGAAAAAAATTACAATAAAACTCTCTACTTATGTTGTTCTTCTCTCCTTCTACTCTCATCTAAATAAATTAGTTTTTAGATTTTTTTTTATTTTCCATTTGAAAATTTAGATAATTTCTATGATGTTGTGTTTTGTACAATTCGTATACACATCTCATTTATTATTTTATTATTTTTCTTTTTTTCACTATTGTTGGGATATAATTTATTTTTTTTCAGAGAAAAGGATGCCACTTCCAATGTTTTACGAAAACTTTATTTTATTCTTATTAGTTTCTCTACCCAAGTTAACTATATGTATATTTTATAGGGCTTAATTTCTACTGTAATCTACATTTTTTATTTAATTTTACATGGCAATTTTGTTAGCTTTGACAACACACTTTGATAGTTTAATCTTTAGCATATGAAACAGAAAAAGAATACAATGGATATTGCTGCAATATAGATAAGAACTAAAATTGGACAGATTGATTCAATGCATGGACAAGAAAACTTTAATGGACCACACTTTCACAAAATGGACTGGGGGATTTGTTATTTTGTAAGTTCAAAGCATCTTGGCAAAAAGGGTGAGAAGTAGGCGTCAGGTGAGGTGCGTTTTATTTTAATATATGAAATCAGGGTGGATTTAAGTTCATCAGGAACAGAATTCAATGTAGATACATTGAGTAGTTGCTGTATAAATATCCAATAGTATTGGGAAAGAAATTCACTGTATCACTATTTCATATTAATATTAATTGGGTATGACTTTAGGTTTTTACGTAATTATGTATTGATGTTTTAAATAAATTTGCCCATTGTTCTAATGTTTAAGTGATAGAAGACAAATGTGAGAATGAAAGAAGATACAATGGATATGACACCAATACAGAAAGTATTAAAATTGGATGGATTGGTTCAATTCATGGGTCACAAAAAGTTTAATCGACTTTGGCACCACGTGTATAGTGGAAATTGGGTGGCCTGTTATTTTTATATAAGGTCCAGAATTTTGTGAAATTCGAAAGGGTAACGGGGTGAAAGAATTGCCGGATTCTGGGTCAAACTCTATAGCTAGGATTCTTATCTACGCTACCGGGTCAAGATTTATTGGGTGTTCATCCACACCATACTGTTGGACTCAATCCAGCACTAGATTAATTTTTACCGTCTTATTAAAAACACACGGGTCATAATGGGTCCAAAAAATGTGCTTTATCTATGACCCGACCTAATTTATCTCGATCCAACCCGTTTGCTAGTGAGTCAAAATCAATTAGAACTGATTTAGATATTTAATGGGCTAACGTTCTGGACTGAATTTGGATATTAAATGGGTCATTACTTAGTAGGATTAATGGCTCATTAGTTGGTAGGGCCTGGCATTAGAAGGAGGTCAAAAATTATAAGCCAGTCAAAATCAAATCTATAATTGACAGCGAAATTGGAAATCAAATCCACTTCGCTTCATATTATATAATGGACGCATGGCAGTTGGGCAATACAATTTTCCTAACACATGGAGCTTAAATGCGCTCAGATACGTTTTATGTAAATATCCAAAGCCATAGTAGGTGCTATAGTTCATTAACCACGCAGCATGGCTTTGGTAGGATCACCTACATTGTAAGGCAGTTTGACTGTGTGGGCCCATTTGTTTTCAAGTGGGAAAAAGTAATAGTAGAGTAAATCTCATATTTGGAATAAAATTAAAACGGAGTGGATTGAAATAAAATAAATATTAAATTACTTTACATGTGTTTGATTTGTTGTAATAAAGTAGGATGAAAGTGAGGGTAGCAACTTTCATTGGAGAAAAAAGAAGGTAGGGTAAGATAAACAAGTTCATGTTGGCTGGAATGAGATTTTGATGGGTTGAGTAGAGTAAGGGGGGTCCCACGACACCCGATTGCTTTATTTTGCTTGTCCCCCATCCACACGCGCTTTGAGGTAAAAATTTCAACCATTGCAATCTTTTTTACTCATCTTCTATTCTATATTATGACAAACAAATGTAATTAAAATTTGTTGTAAAACCATAGACCTGAGATCCAAATTAGATCTTCACTTACGGCCTAGGAATTCCCATTCCTAAACTCTCAGACATATTGAAATTCCTAGAATCCAGGAATTCCACCAAAATGCAAAGGGAGTAAAATTCCTATATTCTCAAATGCGATATATATGAGACTTTTCATGTGGCTGGAATTCAAAAAATACTAGTGAAAGAAATATGGAATTCAGGAATTTCAGGAGACAATATGTCATATCAAGAATTCTCGATAGATATTCCACAAAAGAAACGGGACATGATTTTTTAGTAAAATTTCTGTCAGGAATTTATCTTGTTCAAAATTTTTTTTAACGTAATGTGACATATTATCCTCTTAAATTTATAAATTCCATATGGCTTGAAATTCCATCCAAGAAGCAGGCCTTAGTATCTATCCCCCTTCATCTCAAACCTCAATTAATTATAGCAAAATCTGATCCCTGCCAAGTGAGTGCCTAAATAATAATTAGACTTAGAATCAAATGTAAATCCGGGTCCATATTTCTAGTATTCCTTTCCAAAGATATCCTTTTGTATTTACTTTTTCTTTGGGGGCATTTCGGTAATTACATCTCATTTACGACAAGACTTCATGAAAGGAGAGACGAAGACAACAGACAGAAACAGTACGTGGCCCCGTACAATGCAACGTGTCATGCTCCAACTGTTACGCCACACCTGCAGTGTACCCCGCAACGCTCGGACACAAGGGAATCGGTGGTACCGGGACACGAGACGAGACCGCGACAAAAAAACACACAGCTCTCTCTCTCTCTCACGGGAAACCAAATCAAAAAGTCTACTTGGACAAATTTTTTGGCCAGAATTTTGGCCAACCCATATGGTTTCCATTGAATATCACTATGATATTCAATGGAAACCATATGGGTTGGCCAAAATTCTGGCCAAAAAGTTTGTCCAAGTAGCATTACTCAAACCAAATAGTACGAAAAGCTGGTCAGGTTCGCGTTTGGGCAAGTGAAAATTCGAGGAATAGTAGGTGCCGGGAATGGGACGTTTGGTTTGACGGATACCGTGGGAAAGGAATCGAACTGCACGTGACGTCCGTTAACCAGCCGTGACAGTGAGATTGGCCATTTTAGGAGGCGCACGTTAGCGGCGATCCCAAGTTGTCGTGTAGCGAGGATTACGTGGTGTGTAAAGCAGTTTCTGGGGTGAAACTGGAAGCTCTGCTAGGGTTGGCGACGTATTCAAATGTGGCCTCATTTTGGTAGTCGCGGCTTTGAACGTTGAAGTCTTCCCAAAAGTGTTTTCCTCTCTCTTGTTGTTACGAAGGGGGTTTTGACGATTTTTGGAATTTTATATTTTTTTATAAGAATCTTCTCTTAAATTTTTTTTTAATTTAAGTGGCTATTTACTTTGAATTTACTTTATAAATGAATTACCAAATGGACGACTATTTCTCAAGCACATTTATGCATGTGAAAATCCGGACATGCTAGCATCACATAAGTCTAAGGTCTTGTTTCATCACTCGAATTTATAGAAATCCTATTTGAAGAGTTTTGAAATTTTTCGGACATGATGAAATTTTTGAATACTCTATTGTATTTGAGTATCTAGAAATTTCACTAAAACAACAAAGTAAGGTTGGCTGAGAATTCAAAGGTCATATGAAACCTTTTAGATGGCCGATATTTTGAAATGCTTGTCAAAGACTGTAACACTTGCAAATTTCAGGGATACAACAAAATAAAAATCAATATATAAAATTCTTGTCAAAAACTCCCATATATACATATATATATATATATATATATATATGGCTTATACAAAAGTTATTTTTTTCACATAAAGGCCCCGTGAAGGAAAATTTTCCGGTTCAATCACTGTTTATGCCGTAGACAATATTAATATTAGGGGTGTAACGGTTTAATTAACTATTTGTTTTAGAAAAATCATTAACTGAATCGTATTTTACGGTTATCAGTTTTTAAAAATCATAACCTTACTGTTAAAAATCGAACCGCGGTTAAACCGTATTAGACGATTTGGGTACGGTTAATTCCATTATGGGCTAAAAAAGGAAAAAAAAAACATATATTCTAATAATAAAACAATGTCTATACATATCAAAGAAAATATAAACAAAAAATATTGAAATACAAATACATAAAAAGATTCATAGAGAAAGTAATATGAGGAAAGGTGGCTTAACTTAAGTCATTTTATTTCATTTAGGCCCTTTAGTTTTTTCTTTTATTAGTGTAACTGTTCAGTTAACCGTATGTTTTGAAAAAATGGTTAGTCAAACCGTATTTTACGATTCGGCTCGTTTAATAACCGTGGGTCAAGACTGAAAATCGTAACCGAAACATAAAGCAAGGTTGTTTTTATTTTAGTAATTGTAACTGAACCGTGAAACACGGTTATCAACCGTGAGTTCGGCTGGATTTGGTGAATTAAATGATTTACCGATTATTTTTACCCCCTAATTAATATTGTTGCGGAGATTCCAATAAGGTCATGCTGTAGCAGGTAGGACCTCCTAACAATGAGCACACTTTCTTAAGGAATAGTCTCCCAAGAATTTCTCTAATAACGTATCACCTCTTTTTCGAAGGACTTATCACTTTCATATACAAATAAATCAACATTTTTAACTTGACTTGTGGGACAATAGGTCACTCAAGGACCACCTCTCTCTACAGGAGCCCAAGGCTAAAGTCAATCAATACATCTAAATCTGAAATTGTTAAATGCATCACTTGCAGTCAAACATGGCTCCCTCGGGAGGTAGGAGCTAAGAAATTCCAAGGTAGTCTTGTGACTCGTCAAGTGCTTACACAGAATGACTGACTTGTCTAACCATAAGGCCGACGGATTTTATTTTTTTGAAGTTCCACTCCTTGATTCAGCTCATTCAACTTAATGACTTATCAAGCCAAGTAAAGAATTCAAACTATGTTTTCATGCGAAATCAATTATGATGGGCCCATGTGGTTCATCAATTATTTTGTCAAGTGACCCATCAAAAAGTTGCAGAGTCAACAAAAATTGCTAAAGTCCGTCCTCCAAGCCCGCACGAAATATATTCACTATTAGTCACTTTCTCCATCACCATCCACTAAATGCACGGCTGGAAATGGCCTCAATTATTAAGTTTTTCCCCCTCTCCTTATTCCTCTGTTGTCTTTAATGAAATATCTTTTTTACAAAAAAAAAAAATTATAAATGCACAATGGGTTTGCCACGTGGGCTATACAAGAACGACAGATTCGGAACCCACTTTGATACCATGTGATAATTCATGTACCAACCCAAAAACTTAAGCCGAACGTCCAAACAGATATATGAAGCAATGTCCAATTCAAATTAAAACTTAGACGATGCGAGATATGAGACTTCCTAACAAGATTCAAGGTGGAGGTGTATATAGAGCATAAAATATGGATATTATTGATGAGAGATCATTCTCCATCCTTCACTTAGTTAAACTAAATATAAAAAAAAATTAAATAAATAATATCTCCTTTGATGTTCACCTTGACCATTTACTCCTCACCTTTGAATACCCCTCAAACACAAGCTCTTTCTCATGAATTCCTAGGAATTCATGAGAAATTAAGATAAATGGAAAGGGTTTAAGAGTTCGGATAATGATGTTGGACCGATGTTGGTGAGATGAAAAAATTGATATGTTATCAGTTTCATCAATGCTACGGATGGCATATCGTCTATATTGATGTAATTTTGCTTTCAGCTTAAAAAATGAATTAATATTGGCATTTGAATCAACTATTTTATACCTTAAAGCTGTATGTTAGTTAGATGAAATAAAGGGAAAAGAAAGGCAAATCTCCCCTCTCCTTGAGCCACATTAGCATGGTATCTCCAAGGATATATACAACCCTTCACGTACAGAGACATCCATTCATATGCACATACAGAAATATTACATCTCCCTCCCAATGAAACATCTCTTCTAAAGCATTAAGACTCATCTTCCTCTGCACTTCACACAAATTTTCCTTTCTCTTTCTCCCCACTCTCACAAACTTGATCATGTGTCTAATATTTGTGCCACTCCATTTCTCAAATACGCCCCCGGATTCTGATGAAGGTATGGTTTCTATTTTAAATGCATGTTTGTAATTCTATTCAATAAGACCGCCTCCAATTTTACTGAAAATCTAAATGTGCTTCTAACATTATTGAGAATATAACTCGAACATTACTATGTTGTTTTTACTTAATTATGTGATATTATGAACTTATACTTTGAAATCACACAAATAAATTTATCATTCAGATTTTTTATTCATTAATTAATAATTAATTTAAATATTAAATTTATTTTATTATTTAATTTGCATAAGATTAAACCGTGCATCACACGGGGCATTGCGCTAGTATTCATGATGTGTATCCATAAATCTGCAATCCATGTGTGAATCAAGTATCACATCAATACTAGATTTCCGATATGTATTAATTTGTGGTTTTTACGACTACAATGCAACTGCAAATTAAGTATCACGTGGATAGTCGATTTAATGGAAAGAAGATACATTCTGACTGACTAATGCTTGACACAGGAAAGGAGTTGGATTGGCCATGAAAGGACCCACCTTCACCATTCACTCTTTTTCCTTCAATACTCCTAAAAGAGAAAAAAAAATGTTTTCTTTCTCATGAATTCTAGGAATTAGCCCGAGGGATAGCACAGTTAGCTAGGATCATAACTTGAGAACTAGAGATTGCGGTTTAGAAATCACGCTCTCTCCCTGGTTTAAAAAGGAAAATTCTAGGAATGAAATAATAACAGTACAAATGAAATGAATTTGTATATGCTATATAAGAGACCTCACGATTAAGGGCGAAAAATAAAATTTCCTTTGAGGGGGCTGTTATGATGTAAAAAATTCTTTTTTTGAGCAGCCCAACAAGAAATGATATATAAAGATTTTAAAAAATCTGCAAAGATTTTGTAAGTTTCATTCTGTTTTTTAATTTTTTATTTTCCCTCTTAATGAATGCAAAATTCCCAAATGGCAATCTCAAAAGAGCAGTAAAAAGGTAATAAAAAGATTCTTTGATGTTGAATTCAAGGCTTGCTCTTTGAATTTCCCTCCATCACCATTCACTGACCATTTGAAAATAATCTCACATTGAATACGGCCTGAATTCTCAATATAAATGCTTGTAATGAATTAGCCCAAGGAACATTCCATATGCCATTTTTCGTACTACATTTTCTCATTCATTTCTTTTTATTCTATGTAGTGGCTAGGATGGTCCGAAAGAGCAACTTCCTATTTATGCCAATCCAAGATATGGTCTACTGAATTGATGTTTTCACATGTAAACCTACATGTATGGTGAGGCATATTTAGTGATTTAGCATACGGTAGAAATAAGTTGGGGGATTTTCTCTACTGTAATAGGGATCAACGATTTAAAAAATCAGTAAAAACGAAACAGCATCTCCTTGTTTCAACGAAACAGGGGACCCAAACTTGTAAAAATAATGTTTCTCCTAGAAACATGAAGAGTAATTCTCCATATGAAAATTAACCATTGTACATCGTTTATCATTTAGTAAATTAGTATACTACGCTGATCACTATCGAGGGTGGTCAACATCAAGGCCATTGATCTGTGGTCGGCCTCAATTTGAAGAGTCCAGATAAGCTTGTGATTAAGAATAAATGAGTTGCGTCTTAAAATTCATTTGTCCATTTCTTGTTGGAAGTCAAGGACTTGGATTGATGCACCATTCCATAAAGACTTACATGGTGATAGCTCAAGTTTCGTGTGCAAGGTTGACAAAGACCTAACAATCACCCAAAACATGATTACCGATCCCAAGATGCCAGCCCTATAAATTCTTAAGTGGGGCCTACCGCACAAATCTATACTGCTCAAAGTAAAAGATGTCTCTCTTAAGACGTGTTTGTGCAAGAAAGAGTTCCACGGAAGTAGGAGTAGAGTCGGGACGTGGTCATGAGCGAAAAAGAAGAAAGGTGTGCCTTTGGTGTAGCATCTTACAATGATGAAAACGGAGAAAAATGCACACTTTTTCAATGCTAGTGAAGAATCAAATTTCTTAATTATGTGGGGGACAAGAATGGCTGTGCTGCGGAAAGAAAAGGGGTTTATTCTTCTACGACACCTACACAAATAGGTCCTTAGGGCATGTTTGATCTTCAAAGGAAGCTTGTTTCTTATTTTTTCTTATATCCTTTTCACATAGAAACAATATGCATGAACACAACGTGCATCCACAAACAACCCCTCATTATTCGGTTTGACAAACTTACTCAGAGTGGGACTTACAATTAGATTGATCATGCATTTTGTATATGTGATTCACTCTATTTGGTTTTCCATTTTTGTTGTGTGTTTAATACGTGATTAATAAGAAGTGAGAACCCATCCAATTGGAGTGAAATTTGGCCAAATATCATTATAAAAAAAGGGGCATTTATTTTAAATAGTTTAGATATAAATATATTAAGAGATAGTGACTTTAGATATATAAGATTTCCATCTCAAAAGATGATCAGATACGTTTAATGCTGGGAGCCACTTATTGAACCCAAACTGTTGAATCACATGTCAGTCTCCATGTGCAGTGCTTCCGGGCCAAATTTTACAAGTCCAACTAAACTTTGATCATATGTAAATTACCTGCATAAAATACACAAAACGAAGGCCTAGTGAAATCATGTGACTAGGATTCTTTTGTTGTGGAGCTAGAAAAGGTAAAGAGTCCACATATAAATTCCAATGAACGTACTGCTCATAGTAACAACCAATATTTATTGATTGTTGATGGTCAAACAAATCATGTGAAACATGGATTAGTCATTCGTCTTTATTTATTTGATTTTTTTTTTGTTTACTTTCCATTTTATGGTAAGATGTCCCTCTCAACCAATAAAGAGAGCCAGCGTTGTAAATCAAACACCTGGAGTATTTCAATACCTTCAAATTAAAACACCTCCCTGGTTCACGTTGGCATATTGATTTGGACATTATTCATTGTTTGATTTTGTCACAATGAATTTACACAATACTGTTTGGTGCATTTTTCTCTTCTTTTTTTTTTTTTTCACCACTCTAAAGACTATTAACTCATGACTATTTAACATATTTGAACAGTAACTTCTTAAAGAAATTCATTTAGATGGGAATCAACGAATCATAACATTCTATTTACAATCTCAAAAGAATAGAATTAAAATAATAATGAATGATCATAAAAGTAAACTCATAGTAAGATCACTCAATCTACTAACAAAATTATACACCCAAGCATCACTAACACAAACTTTACATTTGATTGTAATAAAACAGTAAGTAAAAATTCTAGTTTGAAGTCTGGAAAGTTACACAAAATCTTTGTCTCATTGAAAGTGGCATCTTCTATAGTAGTGTAAGGTTTGATATACATATAAAATGACATAAATAATTCTACAAAGATAAGAATTTAAATTTTTTCATTCAGGAAGTTGGTCCGTAACAAAACCTCGAGGTGTTAGTAGAGGCAACATAAATTCTTTTCAATACTCGTCTCTCATCCAATACTAAAGCAAACCAGTGAATACTACACACATGTCACAAAGTCCAAATATCTTTACAACAACCTATTCCAAAACAATGCAAATATCATTCTCATCGCCCATGTCCACTCTATTGGGCAGGCCAGGGGCCGGTCATTGACCAGAAAAAAAAAAAAACTATTATTCTATGTTTTGTCATACATATCTTGGAATGCATCTACTTGGGAAAAATCACTGTCATAGCACCTAAGCTAATGAGATGCCAAACATACCTTGTTTTATTTAATGGGTTACCTAGAAACAGCAATAAAATGATGTGGATTCGTCTTAGATTTGACACCATCAGGTTCCATTTTTACACGACAAAGTTGAAAAGAAATGAAATGGGAAGGGGGAGCAATCTTCCCATGTTTTATGCTTATTTATTTTTTTCTGGGTGATTAGAGAGTGACATGTTTGTATATTTTAATGAGGGTTGTGATGGGGACAGGAGACCTTTGATTCTTTACTAGAGAGGGGAATCTTGTGTTAGAAATTTAGAATGAAATCATCATCTTTCCCTTTGCTTCTTTTGTGATCTATGCTTTTGTTTTTATTGGCCTCATTTCTCTTTTTCTGGATTCTACTTGGATGCCTGTTACAGTGCTAGTGATAGAGATGGAATGGGCAGGTTCGGGTTGGGTCTTGTCTTCATTTTTCAAATTTGAAATTGAAGAAGTGCTAGCAAAAGGCAGATGGTTATATGTTATTGTGTAAGGCAGTCATGAGATTGGATTTGGGCTGGACTCACCTTTGAACATGCCTAAATCCGTTTACAGCCTAAGTGTTTGAGTCAAGGTCAGGGTTCGACATGAACCTAGGGCCAAGTCCACCTGTTTAAAGCCTGTTTGTATGATTGGACCCAAATCTGGACTTTATAACTAAGTCTGAATTTATCTAAAACGACTTTGAGAAAATCATATCCATTATTATATGAGGTTAGATATTTATTTACGATATATATATATATATATCTATAATATTTAGGTGAGAACTAATTCTCACATATTATATGAGAACTTTCAAAGATATATAAAAGATCCTCATAAGAGTCCTATGGGCTTGTGACTGTAGGCTCGGATCAGATCCATCTGATTAACAGTTCTGTTGCCCAATTCCTAAACATGGGTATGGTTCTGGCCAATGGGACCCGGATGCATGTTCAAGCCAGCCAAAGTGGACTTATACTCAGGCCAGATCCAGGCCAATTGACAACCTCATATTTGTACAATATGATGCATCATCACCTCATTATCATTGCTTCCTTATCCTATTTTTTTGGGGTCAACCAGCTAAGGAAAAAAGGGGGTTTAGATATTTGGAAAGAAAAAATAAAGTATATGGTTCCTATCACTATGGACGCCAGATGATAGGTGTGTAGGGCTATGGACAGGGGTTGACATGGCAAAGTCATGGCCTAATTTCACTCCAATTAGATGAATTCGATGGATCTATACATGGAGACTACGATATGCAGTCAGAGATCTATATAAGTCCTAGCCATTGAAAATGGAGTATATCCAACCCTAGGGCTCCCTTCCCAAAGAGTCACACTTAGTGGAGATTTCTTCACCAAGAAAATCCCCGTCCACTAATCTTATTGTGAGTCTTATTAATTCGTGAGGACAGATCAAGTCTCGCTATAAGTGGGATTATATTCTCAGCTAACTTAGGCCTTGCTTCATCCGACATGGGACTCGTTGCATACGTTCCACGCGATTTCCTACAGATCCCATGCCTTAATTTAAATCCACAAAGTTCAAAAGCTTTTAACAGTTCATTATTCATCATTATTGAATCCAATAAGAGTTGGTGACCCGTGGCCTGATTAAGATGTGAAAGAGTTATTGTCCTATCCAAATTGATTAGATACATAGCTATAGATATACTTTACACTAAAATTAGGTGTAGCTAAAACCTTTACTTTATTAAAGGTAGAAGAGGATTGTTGTTGGAGGTATACTTGTTCCAATTGTATGGAACAGCACAAAGACTAAAAACACGAAATACACTTCATCAATGTTCAATGCACATCAGGACCCTTTTGTAGTGCTTACTCAAATGATCTCAAAGGCACTAAAGTAAACCAATTAGGAAAACCGACCAACCCATGTCCTACTCACTTGATTGAAGATAAGAAAAGGATGTGTGAAATAAACAAACAACTTTCTTCCCATAGAATCACATGTCAATGTCAAAGAGGGGGCCATCCCTCCCCACCTTCCGTATACTTTTCAAACAATGCTCCAAACAGTGCATGTAACATTTATTCAAAGCAACCGCACCACCATCACGACGACCACCACCTCCACCAATTTCACTCTATATGCCAAATGGGTAAGAGGAAAAGTACTATAGAAAAAGATGGCATTAACTTTCAACATATTTTGCACCACCCAAGGCTATCATCATGCCGACGGGCGCACCACGCACCATGCTGGCACATTGTAGACAGCGACACGCAAACCGACGACATTTCAGGGTTGGCTTGGCTGGCTAGGGCCCTCAGGAAGGCTTAGTATGTAGGTCCATGCCCTGCTTTCCATTCCATTTATGTGTGGGGTTAGAGAGAGAGAGGAAAATGTGTTGTCACATATTCCATGCACTTGGGTGGGGTGCATGAGAGGATGGACTAAGACAAAGCATATCAATAGAATTTAGATTATGTTGGGATGTCATGGGACCCTTGATGGGAACCAGAGCTTTCTCTAGTGAAGGGTCACACACATGCATGTACTCTCCATCTAAAAATTGATGTTTTTCCCTTTGTTCTCTATACATTCCCCCTTTTCAAAGAAACCCCACATTTATATGACAACTTAGTTATCTATCACCCCTGTTGGTGTGGTGCATGAGAGGATTTTTCTTTTAGATAGTTATGGGTTATCAAGATAAGAATCTCCAATCCCAACTCCAAAAGAGAGGAAGAGAGCATAAGCCTTCCCCTAGAAATGATTTATTGCACCCCACCTCACACCTTCCCACAAGTGCATCTTTCTTTATGAGGGCATTTTCAATGACCCTGCCATGAATTTACTTTCCATGGATGGATATGGTGGGATGGTGGAGGAGTAGCGCTAAAGCAAGACATTTATTTATGGCATAGTTGAAGCAAAACCCAATAAAGAGATGGGCATGGGGGGAACTGTTTTCTGAAGGTGTGGACATCACCTTTCCCACTAAAACAAAGTCCATGTGCGAGGACAAGGACAATGACCACCCCCCATCCATTCACAAGGCATATGGGGTTGTTTTAAAATCAAAACTAGTGACTGTAAAAACAAACTCCCATCCTTAATGTCGAATGATTATGGTTTTATTTTGTTTTGTTTGGTTTTGGTAGACATGATCTTAGGAGTAAAATATTTCAAAACCATAATCTTATCACCTTCCCCCAACAAGAATGATTTTAGTTGGAGCCTTTTTTGAATGGTCTTGTATGTTGGAAAGAGCTGCATAAGTGGACAAAAGGCCACAAACAAAAGGGGTGAAAAGAACCGGATCTCTGTCAATCCACTCATAGGCTGCAGTGGTGCCATGATCAGATTAGGTGGGCAAGGGGCACTCCATTAAAAACAAGATCATAGAAATCAATTAATAAAGTAAAGCAAGTTAATTGACCAGGATTTAAGATAAATTGAGGTGGTTGTTTATAAAAATGGAAGATGCATGTGGGTTAGTTGTAATTATTAAAAGATACTAGTGGTGATCGATATGTGCAAATTTTCCTTAATATATTGGTTTGATTAGTGGCATTAGTCCAATCAAAGGTTCTAGGGCAGTGGATATGTTCTCTCTTTGCATCTTTTCTTACTTTGTGAAAGGTGCTTCTTCTTGTAATGATAAACAATAAAAGACAAGGCCACATGATATGGACTTTTGAGTGTGATGTATCTTAGAAGTCGTTAATCCTCTAGATTAGTGCTAATATAATTCTTATTTAGGATTGTCAATGGGCCGGCGGCCAACGCACATTCGACGGCCGACACATGTCAAATGTTGGGTGGGCCTAAATTGACGGCCGATGGCCTAAGCACATCTGTCTTATTGGGGTGGGACACTAATGGCTTGTAATTATCATTTCAAGCAAAGCAATTTTGCACGCAATCATGATGGATCATAATCAACTACTGCCTGTTTGTTTTCCATGGATCATGTTTGTATTTTATTGTGATGTGTGTGTTTGGTCCCTTCTGGTGGACTGCAGTTTTTTTGGCGTCACTGTAATCTGTGACTGTTTGGCCACCAATTTTGAAATTAGTTCCAATCTTATAAAGTGGATGGATTGCAAGCTGATTCACAATTCCACACACTTCCAAAGCATAGGGTTGGGCAAATCTTCTTTTTTTTCTCTGCCTTTTTAGGTTGATAAACGATGAAAGAGATTTATATTAACCAAGCAAAAACATGCAATATGGTGGGCCAACTAATCACTGTTATCTGATGTTTAGAGGTGGCATATGGGTTGTGTTGAACAAGGGATGGGTCTAAGTCCATCCAATGCCCAACCTACTTTTAACCTCCACTTGCACCCAATACAGGTCAATCCAACTCTAGCTGCATAACCCGTCCTGATCCAATCCAACCTGTAGAAGCTTGACCCAAGCCCAATCCATTTCAAATAGTTAGGCAATGTTTTGAGTTTGGCTGCAAGCCAAAAGCGCTCTTCTCATTTCAAATTAACCCTAAACCTGAAACCTTGGAAAAAATGGCCTATGTCCACACTTCCTCGTTTTTTTTTTTAATTTATCCTTGATCTCTGTTTAAGTATATTTTGGTAAGCTTACTTTTATGGGTCTATTTATCTTAAAACTGATTAAAACAGATGCTTGAGTACTTTAGATTATTTGGAAAGTTCATATGAATGTCTAATGCAACACTTTTTGCTCTTTTGATAAGTCTGTGTGCATAACTCGGGTTTTTTTTTTCTACCTCTAAAAGTCATATTTTGTAGCGTTTCTAAGCCCCGCATACCATTTAAGATATTCCACCCCTTTTAGCGGCAGAAAAAAAAAAAAAAATTTGCCCCTAAAAACCCAACATATGTGACTTTTATAAGAAGAAAAAAAACTGCCGCTAAAAGCATCTTTTTCTGCCGCTAAAAGTCACTCTTTCTATTGTCTATACTAAATTTCACTTTATGACCAGTTTTCCTATATGACTTCTATTGTATCGTATGAAAAGTTCGTTTCTCTAAAATTGAATGATAAATGCCAAAGGATTTATTTGTAAAAGCATCTAATAAAAAAAGTTTTATCTCGAACACATCTTAATTAAATAAACTCTATTTCAATCACATTAGACTTGCCAAACATGCTTTTATAGTTCTCTCATGATTTGAAAATAACAAAGAAAGCAAATTGATTGCCAAAAAATGCCATTATTTGTAGAATGAAGATACAAGTCCTTTGATTTTGCAACTTGTTAGAAATATTTAGGGGTGGTCATGGACCTGAGCCCAGCCTGCATTGAGCTGGGTTTGGGCTTTATTTTAGGCTTGTGGTAACTCAAATCAAATCCCAACCAATTCGGTCAAAGGACTTGCCAACTCACTGTTGGAGAAGTGCTAACTCTGCTAAGGCACCACCTCTGTCATGGAGTAAAACAAACAGAGGCCAAACCAGGAAAATTTTCCTGAAAGGTCTTGTAATTGAAGGGTCAAGATTAAATCTTCAAGTGTCAGCTGTAAATTCTCCTTTGATTGGATGGGAAGGAATTACTTTTACTGGTTTCCTTTCTTAAAGTTGGGTCATCCATAGCATGGCCCATTTAGGTGTTGGCCTTCCAAATCTTACTTTAGGGATGTTCATGGCTAGGTTGAGCAAGGCCAAACTTATCCAAGCAGAGCTCATTCAATTCTTGTACTTAATACTTAGGCCTGGGTCCAGCCCATGGTCTTGGAAGTGAGACCCGGGCTGGTTCCAATTGGGAAATAAAAACACCCCTTTATGTAAAATATGCTAGGCCTGAATAAGTCTTTTAACACATGGTCTTGGAAGTGAGACCCGGGCTGGTCCTAGGCCCATTTAATAATCATTCCAGAAAACAAAGTCCAGGCATAGCCCATGGACCAAAAAGGTCCATATCCAGTCCAAAATATAGGCAGGGCTTGGGATGTCATAGCCCATGAGAGCCCTATCCTTTATGTGTTGCCATGTTCATAAGATCAAGGGCAGTATTCATTCATATGGTTTAAATTGGGCCGAGCAGGCCTCAGGTCAATAACAGGCCCTTACACAACCAAATCTGGCTTAAAATGTGATAGAGCTGCACAATCCGAGTGAACTTTGATCAAGTATAGGTGGGACAATAGTTTGACCTGGAAAATCCCCATGCAATCAGCTAATATAGGATCATTTCTCTGTATCTATTTAGCTGAAAACACAGACAGGTATGTGTTTTACTACCAAACAAATGGGCTTTGGATTTGGATCGTATGTTTACCCCAATTGGATTCTACATTGATCCAGATCCATGGCACAGATTTATGCCAAGTTGTTAAACGGTTCAGCAACTTGGTACAAACCCAATTAAATCGGCTTGGATATTTACTTTATTACTTTCGAATTGAGTCCAATCAATCAACACCGAGGTGTAGGCTAAGAGACTATCTAATTGGATACCCGAAATCAATGTAGGCTAACAGGAAATGGTAGGTTAGTGGTTGCAAATCAAAGGCCCCTCACAAGTGATCATGGTGGGGCCCACTAACCAAAGATGATTCCTAAGCAAAGAAATAGTTTGGGCCCATCTAGGGACCAAAACAGGATTGGATTGAACATTGGTTGATAGTCTAATGGGATCTCTCCCGGCATGTGTTGAAGGTAATGGGCGTGCTATATTTTGCTAGATTCTGTTCAAAAATCTATATATGAACCCATATCCAATCGAGTGGCTGCACTAGGACCCTAAATCAATTAACTTTTGGTGGAAATTTTAGCATTTTTATTTGATTTTTAAGCATGTTTTATTTGTGTCCATGTTAGTGGATGAAGATATTTAAAATGGGTCCAACTCTAGTACCCAATTCTTCAGAAGTAGAGTCATTTTTACTTTCTAATATTGTCTTAGTTATAATATTTCTGTAGTCATGGATTTGAGCCTCCAATCCAACGGATAGAATCTCTCTATGTTGAATTCTCTATTTATCTAATTTATGTTTGGTCAAGCTCGAAATCTTGATTTTGCAAAAAGAAGAAAAATCACATTCAATCTAAAAACATAGATTCGTAATTTTATAAAGTCAAATTCAAGTAAATACCTAACGCCACAACATTCTTCCGTCATCAGATTAACGACCAAGATCAACTAACAAGGCCTACCACATCCACCTTCCATCACTAACACAATTTAGAATGTGTGCAAAATAGGGCCCTCAAATCTAAACTAAAAGAAAAATCCAAATAACAATGTACAATATTTAGAAAATCCTATATCAAAAGACTCTTATACCATTTAAGTTATCTTATTCCAAAATTAAATGGGCTGAAAATAAAATCCATTGATCCATGTTTCATAAGTTTTAACTTTTCATCCCCAGCGAAAAAAATAAAATAAATAAACAAATAAATAAATAACAGGCTAATCACCTTTGGGAGATTATAAAATAGTTGTGACATAGCCAGCCGGAGGAGCAGACAAATATGAAAAGGCACTAGAGAAAAGGCAAGACCAAAGGTCTATCTAACATATTGCAATATTCCACAGTGATGGGGGCGACCCATGTATATGGGTCTGTGGCCTTCAGCCCCCACCAACCTGAAGAAAAGCCCAAAGGGCTATAAGGCATATTTGGCCCAGCCCACGGTCCCCCCTCCTAGGGATGTAAATGGGTACCCGATTCTCCGATTACTCGGAGATTCCAACCCGTTAAAAATTGGGTCTGAATCCTTATTTAGGCCCCGATAAGTAAATGGGTCCGGGTCCGGTTCCACCTCGGTTCGGACCCGTGGACCCGAGACTCGACATATTACTTCAATTTTTAAAAATTTATCCTAAAAATCATGTTTTTTTAATATCATTCTCTACCTAAACCCGGACCCGGATCCAGACCCATTCCATATATGGTTCTGGTTCCGGTTCCGGGTCCGGGTCCTGATCCGGTTCCACCTTCTCCTTAACGATTCCGATTCCTGGTCTACCATAGATTCGGACCGGAATCGACCCGTTTACAACCCTACCCCCTCCTCTACTTTCAAAAGAACTCTCTTGGTCCCTCTCGCTTTATCAATTCTCAACTCAAACAATCCCCAAATTGGCAAAAATCCTCCAAATCGGTCTCTGGTCTCCGGCATCAACATCAACACACCACGGTCCTTCTCTTTGATAGGTATTTTTCTCCGGCTCTCCCTTTCTCTCGATTCCCCACTCCCTCTCGGTGTCACTCCGTCTGTCTCTATGCACTGTGGTCCCTCTTTGATGCGTGATCGGTCAATACATTTTTTGTTCTGCTGTGTTTTTTTATTCTTCTTCTCTTAGCTTATATGTGATGGATATGCAACTTTTTTTTTGTTAGTGGACGGTTGAATTTGAGTTATTCGGGATATTTATTTGTTTGTCTAATCAATACATGAGATCTATTTTAGTACTGCTTAGAGTATTCTGTATTTTTTATTGATGGATATGATATGGTAATGTGATCGGTCATGATATGCAATTGGTGGTTTATGGTATGCTTGGATGTACGCCAGTTTGGAATGGGTTTAGCTATCCTCATAGAATAGATGCATTGCAGTGGGGCAGTGTAGAAATTAGAAATGAGATTGGGCCGGTACCCTTATTTTTGTTAGGAGGAGGAAACAAAGAAAGAAAAAAGATTAAAAAAAAAAGTTAAATGTTAATTGATGGGCATTAGTGGTGGTCTAAATATTGAGAAATAAGAACAACAGTGAGAATATTTGTATAACCACATTTTTTTTTTTTTTGAGATAAGGGTAATTGTATTAAGAAACAAAAAAGAATACAAAGAATATACCTCCAACATTGGAGGAAAACAGAAAGAAAAGAAACAGAGAAGAACAGAAGAGAGCCAGAACTAGCAACAAAAGGAGAACTTGTTCAGTGACCTGAGAAGTTCAAGTATCTGAGAAGGGAGCTTAATTGCTGGCTGCCAAAAGGTTTAGCAATCTGTAAGAGGGAGATTCTAAGATCATCTTGCAGGTTGCTAAGGATCTGGTTGAGAGGAAGATGCTGGTTGTTGAAGATTGCTGCATTCCTGGTCTTCCAGAGGTGGAAGAGAACTGACAAGAAGACTGTTGCCATGTTGGTAGACCCAGCTGAGTCATTGCCTTTGGATAGGGACGACCAGATTGTAGAAGCAGAGCAGGGTGATTGGAGCTGAGCTTGGGTTGAATAGAGCAGCCAGCTCCAAAGAGACTGGGCCACTGAGCAAAAGAAGAAGATGTATAACCACATTATCCGCAAAGAAGTAGGTTTCCTAGTGCCTATCAAAAACCAAAAGGAAAGTCGTTTGGTGTTTACCAGTCTAGGCATAGTACACATATTATTCTCTTTGTTGTGGATTTATAAATGAAAGCCAACCAAAAAAGAGTACAAATGTTTTTTTCTTTCTTTCTTTTTTTTTTTGAAACTCTTTGGATGATTACTTTTAGAATTGCGTGTGCACCTGACGGGAAAAATGTATAGCCACACCGAGGATATGGCAACATGTCCTTGGACTTATGAATCTTCCGGACTGCTAGTTTGGTTTTCAATTTGTGGGTTTTCTCATGTTTCTTAAGGGGGTTATTTTCCATTGCACTTTTCCTTCTCTAGGTTGCTTCTCAAGATAACCTTAGAGACTTTTTTTTCAATTAACCATTTGCAGCTAGGCCTGTCAATTTGGCCCTCATAAAGGGGGCCTGACCCTCAAAAAGCCTTTAAAATGAGGGCTTTTGTTTCTAACGAAAACCCTAGGACCGGGCCTGGATAATTTTTTGCAGGCTCTGAGATTTGAGGGCCTAACTTGGACAATAGTGGCACTGACCCTCTTATTTTTATTTATTTTATATATTATATATACATATATGTAAATATATACTAAAATGCCCTTATCATAGTCACTTTGCAATAATATGGGGGATATGAAGGCAATTTCATACCCACTTACCCATTAAATTATGTCCTAAAAATTCATACATACATACATACTTCATTCATTTCATCTATATTTAATTATTTAAGTTATGTATTGTACTTAATACATAATCAATAAGTTTTGCACAGTTGTTTCTTATCACTTTCTTTTAGTTTTATTGTTTCTTATTTAAGCATTTTATATTATTTTTGTAAAACATTATTAGTACAAAAGGGGGTGTGGAACTTTAAGGATTGTTTAGGATATTTTCTTGTTTAGGATATCCACCATCAGTTGGGCCCCACTAAGTGTGCATAGAATAATTTCTAATGATATATATATATATATATATATATATGCATGTCGTGTGTGTATTAACGGTCATGTGAGGATGGGTCCTTACTATCTAACGGTGCAAACAACCTAGTGGGGCTCACCCTAGTGTGTCACAAATCACAGGATAAGGGGATCAAAAGATCTAAGCGGGGCCAACCTAAGTATTAAATTTAAAGTCAATCTAATATCTCTAACCCCTTCATCTATAGTCTACAAGTTTAATGGTTTTATATAAACAACAAAAGTTGACCCTTAGTCCAACGGTTTATTCCATTCGGATCTATGAAAAATCCATGGGATCAGTGACTAAAGGGGGATTGTATATACAAAAAAAGTGCATGATTGACTCATTCCGTACTTGAAAAAATCGCAGGAAATCCTTTGAGAAAACGGATTCCTATTTATCAATGATATCCCACGATCAAAATCCTCAGAAAAGTTCATTGATATCTTGGTTTTATAGAGCAAATAGATCGACTTCAATTCTTGAATCATCCACATCGCTTCTGTTTCAACTGTAACAACAGATTCCATTTTTATGAGGAATAGCCCCTCATCCGTAATTATGATTTTACATATGCACAATTACCCAATATCTTGTGCATTCGCAACAAAATATTTTCTCTATGTTTAGGTTTGAAAAAAAAAATGTTTCGGGAGAGTGAGAGAGACTATTTCACCAATTGAGTCACAAGTCCATCTAGATAGGTCATAAAGTGGGCCCACTAAGTGGTCCACACCGTAAGACGTAAGGACCATTCTCATAGGACCATTCATTCACTTTTGTACATTTATAAATCTTGCATCCTTCAAAAGAAAAGAAAAAAACCAAAAGGTTTGAATACCTTACTGATGACCTTAATAAACCCAGCTAACGAGTTGCACTAAGGTTAGGGAATCTACACGTTGGGCTTAAGGAAATCACCTACATAGTCACTTATTGTATCTGCCCTTCAACTCTTTAATAAACCCCGCTAACGAGTTGCACTAAGGTTAGGGAATCTACACATTGATCTACATAGTGACTTATTGTACCTGTCCTTCAACTCCTTAGTTGCAAATCATTTTACTATAACTTCACATAAATTCGATTAAAAAAGGAGGAGGTTTAAGGAAAGCTTTGAATGTTCAAAAGTGGTATCCTTTTTCTTTATTTATTTTAATTATTTAAATTATCAAGGGATATTTTAAAAATAAATAAAACTATTGCAACTTGGGAGATTATAGTTGGAAGGTGTAACTTGCCATGAAGGTAAGTGCATAGCACGTTGGTTCGACCATTGGCCCCACGAAATACAAGAGATGTGGAGTAATCGCCTAAAAATTTAATTTTGTAAGCATTTCCAGTGGTCTAAACTTATGTGATGAATTTTAGCTATTAACTAGTTTTTATTCTGATAGTTAAGTTTACAGTCTTGAATATGATTAATGCAAAGAAAAATAATGTATGGGATTTGGCTAATCCAACCCTCCTTTTGCATTGATTCTAGGGGACCACTTGGATTCTCATGTCCAACATCCTAGCACGATTTTAAGGCTCAAAACACTAGTCATATTTTAGTAAAACGCGGCATGATGATCAAAACCCAACCAAAAATAACTTTTGCATTGGTCTTTTCCGAGCCTAGGTCAAAACTGAACTGATCTAAATTTTGAAACACCCATGAAATTAGATTTAGGTTCAAGTTTGAGCTTTGGATGCCCAATTTCAACCTTGATATCAGATTTATCCATTAACACTTGTGTGTGATTGAAATTCGCATGAAATTTGGGTCAATGTTTGGCCAATTTCAAAGTACAACATATTTCATTTATTCTGTTTCTCCTTTTAAAATAAATAGAAATATAAAGTATTCAACAAAAATTCATAAGAAGATCTTAAGATATCAAGTATTTATAAATGCAATGTAAGAAATTATAGATCTTTTCTCAAATTTTCTTTATAATACAAGATTACATTATGATGTTCATTGGCGGCTAGTTTTAATCAATGTGATTGATTCACTATCCACAATGATACTTATTCGAACATTTTAAAATTAATTTACCCCAAGGGGTAGCTTAGTTGGCTTAAGACCACGGTTTGCTCCCGGAGGTTGTGGGTTCGAAACTCCGCTACCAAACTAGGGCTACAGGGGATTTACCCGGCTTCCCTCTGGGCCCGGAGTGATTAGTAAAACCCAAAGGGTTGGGAACCCTCTTATAGCAAAAAAAAAAAAAAATGAGAATACATGTATGAAAATCTTCCTTAGAAAATACTATGACGACCACAATGTATGCGTTAAAAATTCTATTTAGATGTTGAGTTCTTCCAACGCTAGGCGAACCAAATGAATAAATCCCTCAACATTTTTAAAATAAAAACAGAGAGTCCTCTCCACTATGACAATGATATTTCTGTCTCATGTACCTACTACTTCCCGAGCACTCGAATATTTCTTTACAGCTTCCATGGCAATAATACTTTGTAAAAGAAACAGGTTGTACAATTAAAGATTGTGTGCAATTGGAAGAGGTAAGTATACTTTTATATGTACAAGAAAGATTTGTGAATAGTATGGATATGTTGTCTAAACTCATTTCACATATACAATTGATAAATATTGAACAAAATGTATATGTAACTTTTTAATCTATTGGATATCACAAATTGTAGAATCATATTAGTATTCTATCTAATGTAATGAATTGTTTAAATAAGAAGGTGCAATTAAGAGTAAAGTATAGATTAAAAAAAACAAGAAGAGAATTGGTTAAGGCTTTAATGCTTACACATTCTAACAAGTTTATGTAAGGAAAGAAAAGGATAAAGACTTTTATAGAATCCTCGTATCCTCATAGAAACGGTAAGAATGTAAAAAAAGTATAAATAGAAAATCACAAATCCTTCCAAATATATCAATTACGTTATTTTTTGTTTTCTTCCAATGCCTCAATAATTTTTTGGTATTTTTTAACTCATTTGTCATCTCACTATTTTAAAAATCTTTGAACATGTATTTATGAAGGTGAGAGAAGGATGTTTTTATATTGTATTCTACCATCATTCATAGATCATGCATAAATGTTAATTTTCCTAACCATAACAAACTTGTGCCACTTTTAATGTGTGAAAATAAATGGTCTAACCAAAGAAAAAATCACATAGAAAAAAACTCAAACCCTACCGAGTTTTGTAACCCTTAAGATTTGGATCACCAACTGCCTACCTCATACATGTATTTTGAATTTCTTATAAAATCTTAAGAAATTTACCAAAAAAAGGACCCTAGATGGAACCGACAAGCCACTAGTCAATATTGTACGAAAGTGGTTCCGTGTGACGACGTTGTCGCTTAATATCTTATTTAAACGTGTGACGACGTTGTCGCTTAATCACGTGAAACCCCATTTTTCCTTTTCTCCCTTCTTCCTCCCATCGTTTTTCCCCTTGTTTGGTTTTCTCTTTCTCTTCAATGGAAGAGTGTTATTTAGTTCCGAAAGGAATTCGACCAATTCTCATTTGCGGAGTTGGTCCTTACTGGAATCTGTCCAGGATTTGGCGAACTTTCTTGTAGGATTTGTCTACACCATTCCATCACCACCCCATCTTCACTTGCGGATCCGAGGCTGCGTCACACCTCCATTTATTTATTTTGGTATAGGCTGCTCATGTAAACTTTTTTCTTGGTACTGATCGTGAGCTCCAAGTGTAGAGCTGCGATGTAGTAATAAACTAGTGAGACCAGGTCGATCCACAGGGAGCAATGTAAACTAAGGTTCTTTCTCAACTTGTACCTGCCCTAAATTAAAAATCTAAATCTAGCCTAATAAACTAGAAAAGTTACAACCATCATTCCTACTTTCCAAAAATTAAATTAATTACAATCCAATGAAAAGAAAACTTCCTAAATCTAAAAATCCTAAACTAAAAACTAAAATTGCTACAAAAGAACACACAAGTTAGAACATCAAGAATAAAAAGTACTAAAAATAAAACTAAGAAACTAAAGTAGAAACAAAAGAAACCTACATTAGAAAGTTAAGTAATGCAATGTATGCCATGAAATGCTGAAAAATCTAAGTCTGAAAAATTAGTTTGCAGGGCTGTTTTTATGCATGATTTTTCCTAATTTAATACAACCTAAAACTGAGTTTAATGGCCGAAATTTAAACTATAATTATGCATGAATCAAATAAAAAAAATGGAAGTGGAAAAACGATTTAAAACAAAAAAGATATGACTGCGTAAACATGACCTAAAAAACTAAAACTGTGCAGAATTTTCGCATACAGGCAGCCCAACATGCCATATTTAAGCCATTGGTTCACAAACTTCCTGAAATAGTTTTGCTCTAAAATTTTGGGACGTGATAGAGCACATATTGAACTTCAATTTCTCCAAATTTCACAGAAAAATACCATGATTTGACTAGTCTACCCACTTCGAACTCTTTGCAAAAAAATTGTTTCTGCAGTTTTCTGGCTTATTTATGGACTGGTTTTGCCACATGAATGTTTAACATAAATCTGATTTCAGAATTTCACGTGAACGTCACTCCTAATGTTATGCAAAAAAAAAAAATAATAATAATAATAAATAAATAAATGCATGAGTCTAATGCACTTTCCAGCAATTAACAAATCTAAACAAAATTGTGTGACATAGAATTGTAAAAAGTGCAAGAATTAAAAGTGAAGTGTTGAAAATAAGGGTGGTGTGTATAAATCAAAGATGGTAAACAAAACTGAAATATAAAAGTAGTGGATTGCTTCTTTTAATTCTTCTCAATTGAGGGTTTAAGAAAATTAGAGGTGCAAACCTAGGGTCCCATTCTTCAACTTGGGTTATCAATCCAAGTTGAGAATGATAAATCCTCACTTTTTAATAAATAAATTTCAGACTTGAATTTTTAAACTTTTCTTGATCAACAATCTTCAACTTAACATTGTATTGCCTCCAAAAATACCATGTATCTATATAAAACAAGGTATATGGTGAGGATGCTAAGGTGAGTTGTTAGTAATTATTCCAAGCCAATTAAAATTATAAGAACTAACCCTATTGCAAAACTAATATCAAGATTAACAAGAAATCAATACAAGAATTAAAAATAAACAATTTTATTAATACTAGTATGCAATTGAGTACATAAGATTGAGAATTAAAAACAAAAATATATACTAGGATGATTGAGAATCCCTCTTTCTAGTTGAGAAAACAAGGGTCGTGGTGTGGCCTTTGAGAAGAACCCTCTTGATGGCTTGAGATGAAAGGGAAGAGAGAGAGAGAGAGGGATGAAATGAAATTAAGCTAGAGGGAGAGGTGGACGATTTTAACCATGAGAGGAGAGGGATGCTTGTGCCTTCAATTTATAGATTTTTGCCCTTGTTCTTTCCTTCTTTGCTCCAAGTTTGTAGCATGTAATCTTATTTATATGGCAAGTCCCTTCCTTGGCCAACAAGTCTTCAAAGAAATATCAAGGTGAGAGAGATTTTTGGTGCTTTCATGTGCAAAATTGCAATCCCGAGTAAAAATTATAGCATCAACTTCCAGAGGCCATATCTTTCCCGTTTTAGCTCCAATTGACACAATCTTAGGTTCTAAAGATATCTACTCGAAAAGAACTTTCTAACGGTGTATGGATTGCACCAATCCGACGACTGGATTAAGAGTTATGACCATTTTAATCTTGTTACCTCTGAAAAATCCAAAAATAATTGTGCACATATGGAATGTTAGTTATGCAATGGGGTGTGTGGGACCCATGTGGATGTCCAAAGGGATCTTGACTCTCCTTCCATCATTGGTTTGCTTCCAAACTTTTTTGATTGACTAATCAACTCTTTTAGCACACTTTCCTTTCTTGATTTTTGAGTTTTCAAACTTAGTAAGAATTAGATCTTACCAAATCTGAAGTTTCCTTTCTTAATCTTGAAATCACAAATCTAGCTTTCCATTGTTGACTTTTCAAACTCTCCAAAAATACCAAAATATGTGGGTCTAACTTGAAAGATGTCCTACCCTTAATTTCTCTCAAATTTCACGAATGTGGGTCCCATTCTTGATTTCTCCTACACAAATAAAAATAAATGGATTCAAGAATAATTATATGTAAGGAATTTAAATGGACAATGCATGAGACCCTACTTAATCCACCCAAAATAATCGATTTTCCAAAAATAAATCTCCAAAAATGGCAAGTTTCATAAATTTATGCAAAAAGTGTGATTTTTTAGCAAATTATGCATGAATATACTTCAATAGATAAAAAAATGCATAAAATCATGATATGATACTAAATGAGGCTCTCTTGGCTTGATAAGTCCTTAAACTTACCAAAAATAGCCACAAAAAAATGCATTTTTAAGGACTTATCAAGTACCACAGCCAAGGGGGTGGAACCCATCAGCCACAAAGCACCCAAAAACACGTGAGTCGCTACACCCCACACATGGAGAGAGGGAAGACTTGTATATGCAAGGTGGGAGAGTCCAAATGATCAATCCTTGGTGGGCGGGGTTTCCAACCAACTGGGAAACCCCTTGCTCTCATTTGATTTATGTAATTGAATGCCTACGATTGCAAGACTTTATAGTTCTGCCAATGTTTAAAAATAAAGTCTCAAAAGTGAATATAACAACAAATAAGACCATAAAATAACTCCCACTTTGAATTAGGGAAAAATGGAAAATGAATCCTCTTGTAATTTGACACCGTCCCCTCAAAACTAACAACCCCCAATCACCTACATGCCCAATGGATATGTTTCGTGGCCAGTATTTGGGGATATCCTATCCAAAGAAATTTGGACAATTCCAAATTCTATCCCTTGTAAAAGAATTCCCATTCCCAATCCCTTAAGGAACTAGTAGCATTTTGAAATCCGGATTTCTAAGGATATTGCATGGTCGAAAGTGACTTCTCACATGCCAGCTAAGCAAATTCTCACCCTTTAAACTAAATCAAACAGAATTTTCAAAATTCCCAGGGATAGCCCCTGCATTTCTATAGGAATTCCTGACAAGGAAAATCCCATAAGAAATGCTCTTGACTAAATAGGTCCTAAAGGGCCTACAAGATTGCAAGCATTTGGGGATATGCCTTTTGGAGTATTTTGAAGAATTCCACATGTTGTTGCCCAAGAAGTAGAATATTAAAATGCTATAGGCAAAAGAGCATTTTGAGTTATGGGACTCAGAGAATTTAACCGACCAAAAGTTATTTTTCACTTACCCAGCTCAACAAATCTCAATCGCATAAATCCAATCAAACACAAAATTGTGAATTTTTGGCGACATACTATGGACAACCTTTGCATTTCTTTCAAGAATTTGCAACAAGAGGGAATTTTGTTAAATTGCTCTCAACCAAAGAAGCCCTAAGGGAACAATATAGACTAAACTGCATAGTTATTAATTTTATACCGTTTTAATAAAAAAATGCCAAAATAATTCGTTTCAATCAAGTAGCTGAAACGAAATTTCATTTAAAACTTTTCCTTTTAAATTTCAAACAATTTTAGATGAAATTCCACATTTTAGCCTAAATGTGATTTTCCGAAATGATCATTATCATCATCAAAGCCTTGTCCCAACATAGTTGGGACATTCCTTTTATTTAAATTATAAAACCTTTTGGAATATATGTCCTTTTATTTTCGACCGAAATGGTATTTTACATAATTAAATAAGGTTTTACTAAATTTGATTAAATCCATATTTATTATTTTTATTTTTCTACATATATGTGTATATATATATTATTTTTATATTTTACCTAAATGTAATTCCAAAAAAATTCGCTGAAATTCTGAATCGGCCGAAACTTTTCATTTTGAATGCTAGACTGAAATGAGGCTCGAAATAATATTGACAACTATGTTGGACCTAATGAACAATGGGCTTGGCTGACCTTGTTTAGCTTGAGCTTGAATTTTGTAATTGGGATATAATTTGGGTTGGGTATGTTGAGATTTCATTTAGCTCGGGTGTGGTTTTAGAGAATGTGCACATGGTTAAAAAAAGTCCTCCACCCAACTCTGTAAATGTTTTCATTACATAAGATTTATTCTATAAAAATAATGTTAATATAACATATATATATGCATAAGGAAGTGAGTAATCCATCCATTAAATGGTAGTAGTTGACAAAAGACAAAACAAAGCTCCCAGGTCCCTCCATTTCACCTAGAGATGTCAAATGGGCCGGGCCGGGCCGAACCAGTCAACAGGCCGTGGCCTAGCACCCGGTCACCGGCACAGCCCGCAAGGCACGGCCTATGACACGGGCCGTGTTAGGCCGAGGAGCCTGGGCCCGTTTGGCCCAGGCCCACGTGGCACGTGGGCTGCCCTCTGTGGCCCGCCAGGCACGGCCCACCTGACTGGCCCAAAAGTGGTTTTTTTTTAATTGTCCATTTTACCCCCCTCAAACATCCATAAAATGGCCATATAAAGGGTATTTTGTGTCCTTTTCAATTTTACAAAGTCTATAATACTCTAACCCTCCTATTCTTTTTCTAAATTTGTTAGTGTTATTTATACTACTCTAAGTCTCTAACCCTCGAATATTTCAAGCCCTTAATCTGATTATCATATTCCCACATTAACTTCTTATTGATCTAGATATTTGATTATGTAAATTTGGATAATAATTCAAGCAAATTAAGGTTTTGAGAAATAGAATCAGAGAATTTGTTTGATATTGATCATTGTGGTTATCCAACTGGTATATAACAATCTTGGTAACTTGGACTTTTTTCAATATCTTAAAAAAAATTTGATGCTTTTAGACAATGAATTACCTATCAGACAAAAATTAACTTAATTGGTAAATATTTATTTGATAACGACTTTTAAATAAACTTTATACTTAGTTGCATGTGTAAAAGGCAATCGTCCAATGGGATGATGGTTCAAAATTGCTCATCAACTACACTGAGAGGTGTAAGTCAAACATGACGTGTGTGTTTGGATGTATGGTAACTTAAAGTAAATTGAATTAAAGGAATAGGAATTGACAAATGAGAGATAATTAGGAGCCTTAAAGAGACCTCTTTAGAATTGACACTCCAACATAGTTGGGTATCTGACAATTTTTCTAAAATGTCATAGTTTCCTAGAACTTGTGTTGATTGGGACAAGAGGATGTCGCCGCAAGGCCACACATAGTTAGACCCCCAAGGTTACTCAAAAGGAAATGAAGGTGTTGCGCTCTATATAGTTCCTTTAAAATTTTGATCGATAAAAAAATTAATTTCTTTAGAGTTCATACTTTTTTTTATTCATGCTTCCTTCATTAAATATATACATCGGAATTCTCTGATCCCTGCAAGTACGAATCCACTTATTCTCAAACTAATGGAAAATCTTGTGATGCTGGACTAGTCGCCTGCTTGATTACAAACACAATATAGGCATTTTTTAAAAAGTTTTTATCCGGTCAACCTAACAATGAAATCAACTTCTATTGGACCCAAAATTTTTATAAGGCTACCTTAAAGGATGACATTTTTCTTGAACAGTTCAGACGTAAGATTTACTTAAGAAGAAAAAAAATCTATTATAATACAGTTATTCTCATGCATTGTCAGTTGGTTGGATGTTGGGTTTCATTTTTCCCGAGCCTATTCTTTTATTCATTTGCTTTTGCATCTCAGAAAGAAAAAAAAAATTGAAAGAAAAAAAAATGAACAGGCCCGCTGGCCCGGCCCGTTTGACCTCTCTAATTTCACCCTCTCGATTTTATTTCCCTCCATTTTTCTGTTTTCCCTCTCTTTCTCTCCATTTCTATGCTTTTCCTTTCTCTCGCTCAGTAGATTGATACCTCGGCAGTCTCTCTTTCTCCCTCCATTTCTCTGCTGTCCCTTTCTTTCTCTCCCTCCTTTCTCTCACTCAACTTCTCCCATCAGCAGGCCGTACACCGCCACCCGACGCCCCTGATCACTGCTCTCTTATTGCCCTCTCGCATCTCTACGAAGGTAAGAGCTCTCTCTCTCTGAAGCTTCAATCAAATACGATAAACAAAAGATGGTGTTTTAGGTCTCCATTTTATCTTCTGTTGGTTTGTTCTTTGCCGTAGCCAATTACAGGTGAAGTGAGTGCAGCAGGGCAATCGATCTCTCAGTATAAAAAAATGGGGCAAGCTTTTGACTGCGTGTTTGGTTTTGTGGCCTATCTGAATCAACTCTGGGGGTTCTAGTTGATTTTAAAAACTATATTTTAGAATGATTAATTTTGAAATTCGATCTGGTTTCGCTCTTGGGTGCAGAACCTATGTCCGGTCTGGGTATGAATAGTTTCGGATGGGGTTCCAATTTAGACTTTTTTTTTTTTAATATATATAGCATCGATGGGTCCATCCTGTTTTATGCGTGTACTTTTTACTTGCTTTGTGTAGGTACCAACAATCCATTTTGGGACTAGGGGTGACGATTCCTAACCTGGTATTTCTGTGTTTGAGTTGATCATGCCATCTTGATTTGTAAACCAATGCAGCAAGCAACATGAATTAGACCTAACCCAACTCATTTTCCTCCAAATTAGCAACTAGACTTGTACTTTGCTTGATAATTTTGGGTTTGGCTTGACATCTCCAATCTGATTAATGGATGAGGGCGGGTTTAGGTTGGGTCCATACTTCTTGCTGCCGAGCAGTTTTAGTGCTTTCTCTCTATACACCACTCACTGCTCTCATTGATCACGGTACGATTTGGTGCTCTTTTTATTTATTTTTTATTTTTTTAATTTTTGTGCTTTTGGGGGTTCTGTAATGTATAGATTAAGATGGGATTTTGGTGGTTAGGATTTCTTTAATTTGTGGATTTTGCTCCACTACCGCCTTGAAACCCTCTTTCAATTGAGATGCTTGAAAATGGTTGAGAGGGACAATTTGGCGAAAATGCTAGCGAAGCCCTTTTTTTGTCAGAAACGATTTGATTTCAACCAATATGGGTCGTTTGGAGAAGAACCCATCTTGGTTTTCACCTCTTCTATACTTCTTCATATACTGTTCTAGCTTCTTCTCAACCATAAATGGCAAGAACAAGGTCTACAAAGAATTGGGTCTGTCTCTTTGTCTTCATCTGTTTCTGTTTTTGTTTCCCCGAGTTTGGATTTGTTAAGAATAAAAAATGGGTTCATAGTTAAAACTAATGCACTAAAATTCACACAAGCGACAGTGATTTTCTTCCTCTTAGAAGTTTTGGTTACTGGATTTTGGATTTCCCCCCCATTTTGGAGCTAAATTCTGTTTGATGAAGTTCCAAGATGTTAGACCTTCCATCATTAACTCCCTTGTGAAAGATATCACCCAATGAGCCCATCCTCATATATATTTTTTAGTATGTGTTGTGGCCTGGAGGGGTTTATCCACATCTGCCTAGTGGGATATTCATGTTTGGACATAGTATACATTAGCTTAGACATAGTTTGCTTCTGGTAGTTAGTGTCCTTATTATCATTTAATATCAGGACAGCTCCATGTTTGGTAGCCAGAAGGATTCTTAAAAGAGAAGAAGAGGAGCACTCATAATGTACTGAGGCAAGTCTTAAACTAGCTGGGGTTTTGCGGTGAGTGCACTGCTGGAGAACCTTAGAGAACTAATGAAGTTCATGTCATAAGCCTTTTCATTTCATTGATGACCCATAACAGAGGCACATGGAATACAAGAATGATAATTCATACGGTCCAAATTGTGGCCCTTATTTGGGTCTGGTTTATCATTATAATATGGTTTTAAAACTTGACTATAATATATAACATATTGGCCTTTTCCATACTGCTTTTAATGGTAAAATTCTCACTACATCAAAATGGCCTATTACTGACTTATGACTACACTATTTACTGAGGGAAAAAAAAATCACCGCTCATTGGCGACTGCTTTACTTAAAAAACTACGAAAACAAAGCACTGGCTTTTCCTTAATGAAACACTCCGCGAGTCCCTTCATTTCTCTATCATTGATTTCTTTTTCCTTCGTTACTCTTCTTTCCCTCTCTTTCTCGCTCCATTTCTCTACATGCTCCAATTAAACTATATGATGACATTGAATAATAGCGTGACCTGAGAATTGAATGGTTCTGATCTAATTGCACGCCACTTGTTTGTTGGATGTGTGGTGACTGGTGGGTGTATGAATTGGATCCATCATAAAGTCCTACTATAATACAATTCTCATATATTTAACATGTTTATAATCTCATAATAAATATCTTTGTATTGTACATGTCATTGGCATCTACCTTCTTCTTATATATATATTTTTTTGATAATTACCTTCTTCTTATAATTAGTTATAGGTTTTTTGGATTATTAGATCATCTTACCATTTGTAAATGTGCTTTATATCCAATCATTCACCAAACATGCAGGTTGCTGATAGTGATCTAGAGTATTTTTCTGAATTGCCCACATTGAATCATGTTAAATGATTCAATATGATGTATACATGTACCCACTGGGCATTCTACACTTTCCTGACACATGAGTGTAAATGGAGTTATAAGCTTTGAGAAATGGTGAGATTATCCTCAAGTAATCATGCTAAGTTGACTGAATCAACGTAGATAATTAAATTAGAAACAGACTCTGAAACAGCCAAAAATATTTTTAGAATGCAACAGAAACATACTGAACTATGAAACTGTATGGAAATTACATGTACATTCTTCAAATTCATCTTTCTTTAGTTACTATTAATATTTTATTTTTATTTTATATCATTATTTAGCTCCCCAATTGTCTATAGTTGTTTTTTCATGCTTCCCATGTCTGTCTGTCATTGTTTTCAATTCACTTCGAGTGGGAAAAAAGAAAAAGAAAGAAAGCATGTTTTAATGCATTTTAGATGAGTTTTACATGCAAATATGGAATCAAGGTCATGTCAAAAAGCAGACTCACTGTAAACCCCATCCCATTGTTGTCATACTGCCGTTGTTCTGATTCAATCTGAACTTAGGTTGTCATATCACTGTTCTGATCAAATTTGAACTTCAGAAAGGGATCCCGGAACACCATATGCATTTCATAGGAAAAGTTATACATAAAAAAATAAATATTTGGCAATAGAGTTACTAGAATGATTACATCATTGGCCCATGTAACTCTATAAGGCTTTGGGAGCTTCTCGGTTGACCAGTGAAGCTTGTCAATCACTTTTTGTGCAACAAAATTTATGATCAATAGCTAGATTAGCTAACTTTCCTTCGCACCTTACTCGTGTCTGGAATTTTGTATGTTGTCTCCATTCTTCTTCTTCCTTCTCATTTGTGGTTAGAAGTTGACGTATGACAAGGTTATGATTATCTTCTCCTGAAAAATGTGTTTCAACAACATGAGCTCTTCTTTTTTCATGGGAATTTCCTTTTGGAGGTATACATTGTTGCATGTGAGGTTGGCGAAGCATATGCTCAATGTCACAACTCCGGACCGGGTTACCGAGGTCCTAATCCGGGATCGGGACACATTGATGGTGTGTGTACGTTTATTTAATTTCCCACAAGTGCCGCGGTGAGGATATCACAACAATATAAATATATCTTTTAATGCGGAAGCGTGTAGCAAATCAAATTGATAATTCAAGTCATGCCACAAGATAATAATACATGTATAAACCGAGTATCAGAATGAGCAATGATCATTAGTGCTTTCCCAAAAGAAATGTTAAAGTTTATACAAAAGATCATTTAGTTACATTTCCAAAAATAGAGGCCAACAAAGGCCAATATAAACAAAATACCAATCCCCAAAAGAATGGTTAAACATTCCTAAAATATTACGTCTCTCGAAGCAATCAAATACCTAAACGACATCATCAGCATGCCACTCAACTAGACGTTGCGGTTCACCGACCGCATCCTCAAGCTCCGCCTCGGGGTAAACAATGTCCGAACCTGAGTACCAAAGAGTGGGTCAAACACGACGGTTTGGCAAACTGGTGAAAAGACATGACAATATAATAATAAATGAATTTACCTTAAAAAACATTTAAACTTATTTAAATAACAATTTCCATAAAAGAGATAAATCATTTATTCAAATACAAGATGCGTTGTAAAACGTGTAAAGGTAACAAAGGAAACAGGAAACGAGCAAGATGACAACCACATGAAGCTAAGTCCTCTAGCACCGAAGTGATAGAGCAATATTAAGGCGTTGATCTCAAGTCACATGAGGTGAGGAGAAACAACGAAATATATATACATATATATATATATATATAATATACGGGACATAACCACGGTAGCGAGCCGGGCGTCGGGAACCACGGTAGCAATCCGGGGTATCGGGACAAGACCACGGTAATAACCGGGTAGCGGGATCCAAACTGCTGCTGGCGGGACAAGACGGGGATCTCCAAGTCGGTGGATCAGACCAACAGGGTTATCCGAGCTTAGTGGTGCCGACTCATAGGCTAAATGACAAGATCAAAACATGTATGAAATGCATCAAGTACAAGTATATAAATAAACGGGACGGCGGTGCTCAAAGGCACAATTGTCATATCAATCGGGGCATGCTTGTTGGGATTAGCAAAATGCTACAATTTCAATATTTTTCAGGAATGCATAAGAAATTTGGGAGTAATGAAATACAAATGAACTTTCGAAATCTCAAGACCAGTATTGGGGTTCAAGATTTGTTTAAGGTGAATAAGGGTCCCATATGTTGATTTAATACAACTTGATACTCTTTGAGTTTGGGGACATTTTGGGCTCCTTATAAACCTTAGGATTCTCAAAACTTCAAATGAAATCTTCGTGATGTGGTTTCTTTCTCAAATGATCTCATACATTGCCTAGTAAATTTCCTTGGCATAGAGGGGTTCTCAATGAATAGTTTCCAAAACGTTTAAACAATTCATCATTGTCCCAAACATAACCCTTGACCGACAGAGCACATCGCTCGAGCGAACCGGAGAGTTCGCTCGAGCGAGGTGGTCTCTGGAATGGTCTTCTGGGAGGGGGTTCGCTTGAGCGAAATTGAGTTCGCTCGAGCGAAGTCGTCCAGTTCAGGTTGGCTCGAGTGAACAATCTGTGGGCTCGAGCTAA
Source organism: Cinnamomum chago (assembly GCA_038049695.1). Classification (NCBI taxonomy): domain Eukaryota; kingdom Viridiplantae; phylum Streptophyta; class Magnoliopsida; order Laurales; family Lauraceae; genus Cinnamomum; species Cinnamomum chago. Next base: position 27,754,126 of record CP142457.1, read on the forward strand.
CTACTGTCTGGAATGAGTTCTGGGAGGGTTCGCTCGAGCGAATTGTCCTCTGGAATGTCACGAATCCTTTTCTAGACACTCCGCTCGAGCGACCTGTCAAGTTCGCTCGAGCGACCTGTCAAGTTTGCTCGAGCGAACTGTCCAGAAACTGGTTTCGGGATAGTTCTTCTCCTCCTATTCCTCTTCTTACAATACCCTTTGAGCCTCATTTCTACATCAAAATAGGAGGCTCAAAACTCCCTTCAAACATCATCCAAAACACCATAGAAACATTCATAAAATCTCCATCTTCTTCACCTCATTCCACCATAAGACAAAGAGAAAAGGAAACCACCATGCACAAAGATTCATTTACAAAAAATCAAGACATAAATGAAAGGCTACAAATCACATTTCCATGACAATAAATGAGTTAGCAAAACTCTTTAATGAGCATTTATTTCAAATCAATGCAAACTAATAAACATGAATAAGAATGACAAAACCAACCACATTTCTCATAAAATCATTAAATGCTCAAACTATCATTTCATCCACTTGCCTTAGAGTCTCTAACAAGCAATCCAAGCTCTAATCAAGCTTTCCAAACCAAAGGTCCAAGCTACAAGCCAAAACCCCCAAAACAAAACCCTAAAAGAGTCAAAACATGGAATGGGGAGAAAGAAGCTTCAATAATAGAGGTGGAGATTCCCTTAGGCTAGGAGAACACAATATCAAAAGAGAGGAATGATTACTTACATGAGAGTTCTTCAAAATGCTAGGTTAGTTTCAAAGGAGGTCTTGGAGTAGGTGGTCTCCTCCACAAATGGTATCAATAGAAAGCTACGGTGATGAGGAAGAAGATGATGACAAGCATTTCTCCAATGGCAAAGGTTTGGTAGTGGATTGGGAGATGGAAGAGCAAGAAGAAAAGGGAAAAGAGAGAAAAGCCCTAGCTTAGGGTTCTTGTGCTGGAAAAGAGAAAAGGAAGGAGAAGAGTTCCTTATAAAGCAAATGGGAAATGGGCTCCACTATTAATAATCTCATTGGGCTGAAATTATGGTTTTCAAGACTTCAGATGAATTCAATGAAGGAGAGAAAAGTGATCGTCAAAATATCTAGTTTCCAGAAAGTATATGTTTCACGGGTTTCAGGAATATCAATTTTCAGGTATAGATTTGGTGTAAAATGATTGTTTTGCCCTCGATGCTAGGAGAGTCGGGTTTTGGGGTTTGAACGGGCACGGGATCAACATAAAAGTTGTAGGGATTAACAAGATAAGTAAAACGGGATTAAATCATCAAACACAAGAATCTCAGATAATCCCCCAAGTAAACCCAAAGTTATAGAAGGAACCCCCAAAGGGTCCCACTAGTCACAAAGGCACTCAAAATTCCTAAAAGCTATAACAAAAGCTATTCTATTCCCCTATAAACCAAAATCTACTAATATACTTAGAACTAAAACACGACTTAATTAACACTAATCGATGTCACTCGGGACAGTGTCTTACACTCAACATGAATAGCTTCTTTGTATGCTTCTTGAACAGTTTGACAAAACTTCATTTTCTCCTCTATATCTGGTTTTAAACCTCTCATAAAACGAGTGACATATTGTAACTCACTTTCATCCAATTCACATAGATATCACAGTTCTCACAATCATGGGCGGCGCTACATTGATCCCAGTGGGGTCAATTGACCCCATTGAGATCTGAAAAATTATTTTAAAAAAATTCTTTCATGAATTGAACTTATGGGAACCTTTTGACACCACTCAAATACAAATTTACACCACTAACGTATTGAACTATTCTACACAGTAATCGATATGCAACTTCAAGAGCTCAACAACCGTTTCACAGAGGTTAATACTGAGTTGCTTCTTTGTGTGGCTTGCTTGAATCCCGTGAATTCAATTTTTTCTTTTGACAAAGAAAGGCTGGTCCGTCTTGCTCAGTTTATGCCTCTGATTTTTCTGCAATAGACCTCGTGACCACTTGATCATCAACTTCAAAACTACATTGTTGATATGCGCTCTAGCAACAAGTTTTTAGAACTTAAAGGAATTGGTGATATTGCTAGAAAATTAGTGGAGACAAAGAAGGATATCGTATACCCATTGGTTTATTTGTTTCTAAAATTGGCGTTGATTTTACCAGTAGCGACTGCAACGGTAGAAAGATCTCTTTCAGCAATGAAGTGCGTAAAAAATAGGTTGCGTAACCGAATGGGGGATCAATGGATGAATGACTGTTTTGTCACATATATTGAAAAGGATGTGTTTGCTAGTGTTGATAATAAAGGTTATGAGGCTATTATGCAACGATTTCAACACATGAAAACCAGTCAAGGGCAGCTGTAAGAGCTTATGTATTTGGATTTTCTTTTTGGATTTGAACTATTAGTAACAATGTATTAAAATTTCTGTTTATTTTTGTTTTAGAATTTAATATTATCTTTGTCGGATTGTCGGAAATAGATTATTTGAGAATTTTATATTATATTTGACGAATTATCGAAAGTAGATGACAGATGTTGATAAATGGAAAAATAAATTTATTCAATTTGTGGAAGATAAGTCTTTTGTTGACCCCACTTACTCGAATTCTTGGAGCCACCACTGCTCGCAGTCGGTGAGTGTATTGATCAACTGACAACTCTCCTTGCTTCAAATGAAGAAATTGATCAAAGTAGAACTTATTCTTAAAATACCAATTATCATCATTATTATCAAAGCCTTTCCCTACTTATTCTTAAAATACCAATGCCCATATTTATATTAATACAAATAACCTTGAACTTGATCGGAAGGTCCAATGTTACTCACTTTGATTTTGGATGCAAGGACAGAAAAATATAATGCTCTCGTAAAATGACTGACCTCTTATGTAGATCTTGTTGACAGAAGCATGCTCATAAAGGCATATTGTGGATAAGATGGCCAAGATATCCCCCTTTTTTAAAATCAACGGCTGAGATCGATTAATCAGAAAAAAACTGTGCTTTAGATGGGGCTGGCTCCCATTACACATTTACCCCAGAAGAATCTAATCCTAGTGTCTCCCACTCCCTTCCCACCCAAACCCTATCTCCTTTCCCTTCACACATCTCTCTCTCTCTCTCTCTCTCTCATAGGACCAAACCCTAGAAAACCCTCTTTTCCCTTACTCTCTCTCTCTCTCACGTAAGCTTATAATTTAAAGATGCAGTGCCTATGCAATGGCGCTTAATGGATCATCCTCCAACACAGTAAGTTCTCTAAAAAAGCCTTAATTAGATTTGTTGACTTGGGTTCTTTTTACCAGTCATGGGAGAGACAAATTCACACGGACTGTAGGCATAATATCCCTGTCGTCAGTGTTGCAGAGACCAGGGCAATGTTTTATACCGGCCATTGAATCTTTGAAGGCTAAGGGGCTGTTTGGGTGTAGAGAAAATAGGTGGAGGAAACTGCCCACATTACAAATTTTAACTATAGACAATTTTCTCCAACTTTTTCCAAGCAACCTTTAGATTTCGCGTTTGTTCTGTTTGAACTTTGACGTTAGCATCAGCACCAGCATCATAATTTCATAATTAGTAGATTAAACATAAAGATATTTTAGTAAAGATATCGATAAAAAAAAGTGAAATGTTTAATGGCAAAAATATTCATTTGAGAATTGTCTGCATGGTTAGGATGAGGGATTCACGGTCACTCTATTTTCCAGGCCACCTAGCCTGCCAATGATCAAGTAACCCCCTTACACTACTCCCATTGTGTAAATTGCCCAAATTTGGCACTCATCCAACTGTTACTATTGGGTCGGGATCCAAAACCTGATTCCATCTAAAATTATTAAACTCGAGCATCATAAGTCAAGGGGTTAAGATGATCTAATCATCTAATGTGGTTGATAGTTTGCACCTCTCTTATGTGGTTGATCTAATCATCTAGGTCTCATTGATGCCTTTCCGTTCCGCACCTCTCTTATAATAACAATTGTCTCAGGTGGGCTCCGTAGGTGAGTTCACATGAATATTTTGCAAACGGTTCTCACCAGGTAAAACTCAGTTTAAGGATGATTTCTTGCATGTTGGAAAAGTTACATTTTTTATATTTTCAAAATGTAAGTAATAACAATTTAAAACTTTATGTTTACGTTTGGAAGTTTTTTGCTATTTAACCATTTAAAAAATTGCTATGTATTCGAGAGGTATTTGAGGTTGTTTTTATTGTAGATCTTACTTTTTTCTATTTACCTAAATTCATCTCATTTGGTCATGTCGAGCCCAATTGAATCCCAATAAGTATAGATGTTAAGCCCTAAAAAACTAATGGTGAAAACATCTGAAAAATGGGTGTTCAAATCCAGTGAGTGGATGTCATGTCAGTTCCACTTTTTACTAGTTGTCTAATATATTTTTATCTTGGAAAAGTTACACTTTTAGCTTTTTTTCAAATGAAAGTAATTAAAATTTAAAAATTTCAATTTAGTTCTGTAAATTCTCTCCAATTTTACTTGTTGGCTGGTTTGAAAGGTTTCATGGTTGAACCACCGAGTTCAAATGAGGGTCGGTTTTGGTTTAACCAAACTGCACCATGTAGTGGTTAAGGACTGGATTGGGCCTGCGCATCCACATCCTATATGGGCTGTGCCTGGTTGATGCACAGTGTTTCTTGGTTGACTTAAACTGGTGACTGGCAAAGTCTGGTCAAACCACTAGGTTCTAAAACTATGGTTGTGAGTCAAATGCTATGATGATTGAAGAGGTGTGAATTTGCCTTTAGAGTCGTGGACTCGTGGTCTGAACAGTAGTTAACCGCTTTTAGGGCTTTTTTTTTTTTTTTAATTTTTTGTTCTCCCCCATCTCCCCTCATTCCATTCACACACATTGCCCATGTCTTGTTTGGATTTCGAAATTTAATTGATATTTATTGGCAAGGCTCACCCACCTTGGGCAAGATTTCCCGAGGGTGATCTGGACTGTTAATTTAGTGGGTTGCCACATGTATGGTCATGTCAATGGACTTCTATCATCATCAGCTGTATGCTAATGGACAATGTGGGAAAAAAATTTGAAGAATTCAATTTCTGTGGGCGAAGACTGTAGCAATCAAATATCTAAAATCGTGTGACAGATTTTTGAGCTATGGTCCATTGATGGGGAATCACAGTAGGGATGCCTGCGCTGGAGCTATGATTTTGATGACCCTAAATGTGTAACGTGTGCAATTGACATGATTGAAAGGGAGACAAAAAAAAAAAAAAAAGTCACCTAAAGTGATCGGATTGGTAATTCAGTTTTCTTCCTATTTCATAGTTATGATGGCTTTTTAATTTTTCACTTATGGTATTGATTAGGAAGGAAGTCAATGCAAAGGAGATTCATTGCCATTTGTTTCTGGTTCCAACACAAGCCCTATTATCTTTCACCTTAGTGCAAAGTGTACTGTAAAAAACAAAGCCATTCCATCTGCTTTCAGATTTTTAATTTGAGTGGTTCCTTGAACATGTGCAGCATTCTTGGGTAAGAAGAGGGAAGGAAAGGAACCTTACACAAACACAAGCTCTCTCTAAACATGGGAAAAGAAGAAGAAACCCCATCTTCCCCACAAACCACCAGAAGAACAACCCGATCTTCATCTGCAACGCCTTCAAAAGGCACCGTTGAAAGCCGGAAGATATGTGATCACCCTCCTTCTATATCTAATGATCTCTTATTTACACAACCCATAAGTTTGGAAAGTTTGCTTTCTAATTTTCCAGGAAGGCGCCTCCAAATTCTTGAGATATTGCAGCTGATTGGTCCTCCAAATTCCCCCATGTTTCCGCTTTTCCTTTACGGAAATGCCTCTACTGGCAAAACCAGTGTTGTTCTTCAAACCTTCAAGCATTTAAACCGCCCGTTCGTGTATTCAAGTTGTCGCTCTTGCTACAATCCTCGGATCTTGTTTGAATCTGTGTTGAATCAGTTGTTGCTTCATAGGAGAAATGCAAGTAATGGTTATTCCAGTGCTAAGCGGTGCGAAAGAGGTGCTGATTTTGTCAACATGCTTAGAGATGCCCTGTGCCAGGCAATAGAGAGTATCAAAGAATGTTCGAAAAAATCAGGTTCAAAAGAACTCGTGAAACAAGGTAATGGAAGGATGATATACCTGATATTTGACAATGTGGAACTTATTCGAGGTTGGGACAAGAATTCCATCATATTGCCCATGTTGTTCAACATCTATGACATTCTGAAAATACCAGAAGTGGGTCTAATTTTTATTAGCAGCAGTTCTCTTGATTCATATCACTCGAATACTGGCTTCACAGAACCTCTTCCTGTTTTCTTCCCTGACTATACAGAAGATGATCTTTATCAGATGTTTATGAGAAACCAATCAAACACCAAACTTTATTCATCTTTTCTCAAGTAAGAGCATTTCCTTGGAATCACATCATGGATGCGTTGCTTAATGGATTTATAGGGCCTTGATGCATGACATATATAGTGTTATGGAGTGCCTCATTATGCAGAGGTGCATAATTTCATAATCTAGACCATTGATCTAATGTGTTCATAGTGGGTGGGCAGATGACCAAAGTCATTCAGAGTGAATGATCATGATTATCCAATATTTGATCATCTTCTGTGCTTGTTATGTGTTTATTGGTAACTTTATATTTGTAAGCCATCGTGCATAGGAATCCATCTGTCTGGGAGGCCTTTGGAGCAGCCCCCATCAACTGCTGACCCATTCTATCAATGGTTCGATCCAAGAAACCTGAGCTCCAATTTTATGGAATGGCATTTGAGTCTTTGACACATTCAAATACTAAACAGGCTCTGAACCATCTGGGCTTTATAAACCTTCTCATTTTCACATGCCTTATCGTATCTTTTAATTTATTTTGTTTCTTGTTCAATAGTGTTGTCCTGAAGCCATTTTGTCGAATTACGAGACGAGTCGATGAATTATCTATTGCTCTGTGGCCATTATATCAGAAGTATTGTGAACCTTTGAATGAGTTGGACTCTGTTCCTGATGCAAACACAAAGAGAAGGCTGTTTGATCACCTTCAGCCATACCTAACTGCCGCATTGAATGAGACATTCAAACAGCCTTCTCAACCTACTCTTGAAACCAACAAGGAGAAAGTCAGAAGAAAGGGAAATGCCTGGAAATCTGGTTTTGGAGAAGCTTGTGACGAATTGGATTTTCACATGTCTGTTTCTGCTAAGTATCTTCTTATATCTGCGTTCCTTGCTTCAAGAAACCCTGCTACCCTGGATGCTACTCTCTTTGACTCAACTGGTGGGTCTGATAATCGGAAGCGCAAAAGGAAGTAAGAGGCATTTTTTGTTCTTTCTGTTTTCTCTGTCAAAAATTGCAATTGTATATCGTACCTTGCATTCCAAAACCGTTTGTCTTGCCAAAGTTTGTTTCAAGTTTTTTGGATGATTTGTAGTAGTCTTATTGCTAAGCCTTTTGAAGTTGTCTTTCAGAAAATTATATAAAATTTAAAAAACTCACATCTATTTAGGAGCGACCAAGCATCCACTGAGAAGAAGGGTGATGCAGCAAAAGAATTGCTTATGAAAGGTCCTGGAACTTTCCCATTGGAGAGGTTGTTGGCCATATTTCAATGTATTACGTCAGTGGCGGAATGTCCTCGTAATATGGATCAGCAAGGAGGAGAGTTGACAGAAGGTTGGGATGTTGAACTGATGTCTGATGTTCTACTGCAGTTGTCCACTCTTTGTTGTGCTAATTTTATCAGCAAAGGAGGAAGCTGTCCCTTGGAGGGCTCAACCCGGTATCGATCTACAGTGGATGAAGAAACAGCTTTGAAGGTGATCTTCTACACTTTCCTATTGCATATTGCTCACAGAGTTCTTAAGGTATTCTGTTTTCTGGATTTGACTTGCTGAAATGTTTTAACAGGTTGCAAGAAGTGTGAATTTTCCTCTGTCAAAGTATCTGTACAGAAGATAATTGCGTCCTTACTCATGCTAATTCTCAGGGATCAATAGAGAGATTTAGAAAATAGGAATCAGAACACATTTGGAAGATGCTCCTTGTTGTAACTTCAAGATTGTGTTGCTCGTTCAAGTTAACATTACCTAACCAAAAAAGAAAAAATGCAAAAAGGTTTTTTTTACCTCTTAAAGTTTTACTTGATTTCATTTTCTGCAAGAGCGAAATGAACTTTTAAATGCTGTTGAGGGCATGTTTGTTTGCATAGATTATATATGAATTCACGTCTTAAGTGGTTAAAATTGGATCTGAGGCGAACATTAAAATACTTGAGTGTCAAATAACCTTTTATGGAGATAGAGTCAAGGGAAAATGGGAAATGAATACCTAGTCATGACCCTAGAACTAAAATCCTAAGAAAGTTAAGGTCCCATTAATATCACTATGTTATATCCTTCATCCCTCCCCTCTTAACAATCTCAAAGATGAAGCTCATTTAACAATGAATATCTATGTATTTTATGTAAATGAAAGAGTCCCTGAGTGAACAAGTATTTGGTAATTGGAGATGGTGGCAGTTGTTATCAGTGCATTTAACACTAAGAGAATGGATCCTAAGCCCAAACCAAGTCTTGCGAAAGGTTTAGTTTATCATTCATGAATGTTTTTAACAGGCTCTGCTATTCTGCTTGTTTAGAGTGAATGAATATTCATTTGGAATAATCTTAGGTCTTATTTGTTTGCATTAGAATACAAAGGCATTGTTAGTCAAATGAGCTCTATTGAAAGATTATTAAAGAGGTTGAGTGAGACTGATATGAGGTGATGGGTAAACGATATAAGGTAGTAATATAGATGGTACCTTGAGTTTCCTAGCATGTGTATTATCAGAGTGATGGCTAAGTATTCATTTTTCATCTTTCCTCGATTCACTTTCCATTAAAGGAGAGGTTTTTTGACGGTCATTTAAAAACTTTCTCCTTGCATCTTCATTCTTAGGCTACTCATGGCATGGATTCCTACGTGTTCCGTGCAAACATACGGCCCCTTAAATCATAATTGATTTGAGTATGTGGCAAAAAAATAGTCATCCATAGGAAACAACATTACAGTGTCTTTCTGATTCTTCCACCCAGGCCAAGATCAGGGCTGAAAGCCAATGTTGTTGTGGGGTTTTAATGTTCCAAAAGCCATCATTCCCCTAATTTTTTTCAGATTACCATAAAACACATTTGAAAAACAATTTGAAACACAACAGCACCCGGGCCACGTTCATGCTGGAAATTGCGAAGGAATGGTTATGCTCCTGTGTTAGACAGCCTTGCAGGAAGATTTTAGTTGAGGACATCTGAAGCCATGTGAGATCCATGTTGCTTTTCAAAATGCCTTAGTAACTTGTGAAGAGGATTGAAAGGATTCTAAAGAATCTCCTGCAGGAGGAAGGTTAAGGGTGTGAATGGGATAAGAGACCACATAGTTTTACTGGTACCAGATGATCGAACCCAAAGAAGATGGGCTGGGCTTTGGTTGCATTTTGAATAGAAACTAGGGACTATTATCAAAATGGTAGAGATTCAGGGAGAAGTATTCGCTGTGGTGGAAAGTTACAGTGGCTAAATATGGTGAAAAGGAGTTGGGTTGGGTTCTAAGGTCTGTCTCTAGGGCTAAAATGTCATGGGTGTGGTTTTCTATTGTGGTGTTGGGTGATGATGGGTTAGGGAAATTCATAATTGGGTTTAGGTTTTTGGAGTAAGTGGTTTCTGGCGTTCCACTTTGTAGACACTTGTTAGAGGAAGGAAATTAATCAAAGGATCTCATTGAGAGTAGGAGAAAATCCCCCTACTATCATGACAGGTGACCTATATCGTCAGCTGACATAATATGGTATAGGGAATTTCTAAATACACTCATCTTGTTTACTTGATATACCCACCCTATATTCCAATTAAGGCTTCTTATGCTGCCCAAGACTAATGTTCCCCTGATGAATGCTAGGATTTGACAGAGATAAGCAAATGCATCAAGGAGGATTCGTTGAAATTACCAATAAAGTTCTAAAATTCTGCTTTAACAACTCTCTGCCACGTGGAGAGTTTTATTTAGGTCATTCTTGGTTTCTAGCAAGTGCCTTCACACATGACAATATGATTATTGATCAAATAAATTTTTTTTTGATACACCCACAATATATCACCACTTGTTATAGCACTAATTAATTAATTAATAATTGTTAATTAGCAAAAAAACTCCACTTTTAGGCATAATTATCTGCCAAGTTTTTTTAAAAAAGATTTTTGTGTTGTTAACTATTTTAATGATTGTAATGTTAAAATATAATTAATTATATATCTTTTTGGATATTGTGAATTATGCAGACATTCAAGTTGGAGTCAACCTATAATGAATGCCCATCACCTTTGACTAGCTTTGTATGTCGGATTCTAAATTTTAAACCTTATATTTTAAACTTTGTATTAAATCTAAAAACACTAGATTATAACTACTAAATACTAATAACACAAAAATCTTCCTAATCTCAAAAGTCTTAGATATTTAAAACAAATTTATTCAAACATATTAACATATGTTACATTCCTAATCTTCCAATACAATGGTTTCAGAAGGAAACCTAAAATGCATATACCGCATGAATGCATTAATTCGCTCCACAAATGGGGTAGCCCATGTAGCTGCACAATCATGCCTGAAGTGAACCCATTGAGGCATAATGGAAGGCATCGGGTAACCATCTGTCAATGTAACATGGACGTAGTGATTATTATTTACGTACCCGATAGCGATAACAATATGATGATACGACGGTGGTGGAGTAGATTGAAGTGGAAAATACGTAAAGCTCTGTGCAGCACTTAAAACGTGTAATTTCACATTAAACTTCAAAGCAATTAAGAGACCCATGTATGGCATGATCATCCAATGCTCAATCGATGCTCCTCTATCTAATGTAAAAAAGTTCAGTGAGTTGTAAACACGAGTCCACTGGTCATCACTGTCAAATATTGCAACATACTGTGTCCTGAATGTGTGCAACTATTTTATTAAGTTATAATGGATAGTTGCTCATGCATCTTCGTGAAGACCAAGACAGACAGCTATCACCCGAAATCCGCAATTTCCATCAGGTTTTACGTCTTGTACATGCATAATGTAAGGATGTAGTATAGGTGGAAACTAACGAACATAGATATGTACAGAGTAGTTGTAAATAGATGAGCAATTGTGTCTCGCTGGTTCTTGAAATTGGAAAATATCTGGCTCAACAAACTCAAATGTATCTGTATTAGCACGAGTTGATATGTCTTCCCTGTCATTTGAGTGGGGCCTCCAAACGAATAATTGTTTCTGCTTGGTTCCCGAGAATGAATGGAATCAGACTCAATGAACACTAATGCAAATAGATTAACACGAGTATTTGTTGCAACATTTTTTTTCGATGAGGGGTGTCCACGAGTGTTCGTCTTAACAGCAGGTTCACGAATTAAAGTTGTTGATGGTGTGATTATTTCCCTCAACTTCCTTAAAAGATTGAATTTACCATGTCTTGTTTGCTGCTTAAACTGCTCCTTGAACACTTGTAGCTCGACGTCACAATCGATGTCATCGTCTTGAAGAGACACACACAGTGATAAGTCAAGTTTTCTCCAAAATTTATCTATGGAATCAATTGATATGGGACGACCATCGTTCAAATATACTGCTTGCTCATGCACACATGACAGTCCGTAGCTTGTGCGAAGTCGACATCCGCATTTGTAGGAAACTTCTTCGACATCCTTAGACCGCTCAAATTCCTTCAAAATCAAAAGCAATGCACGGCTTGAAACGAAACCACATAATTCCTAGAAGTGCGGTATATTGAATCGATGTTGGACGATAGTTTTGCTTTGCTCAATACTCGCTTTGATAGTTATGTCCTGTGATTGGATGACTTGGTGAATAAACAACAGCGATGTCTCCAAATCTGACTGTGATGATTCCAAGTATCGTTTCAACTTTGCATGCTGGCTCTCGACTCTATTAATTGTCTGGTTTCCAAAATGCAGATATCTGTCGGTCCAGGCGGATACAAACATCTCCTTATACGGTGTCAACCATACATCCTTAAGATAATTAATCATACCTGGAAAGTTTTGTAATACTACCTCAAGGTCTGCCAATTTGCACACATACGCATTCTCAGTTTCAGATTCCAGTAACATATTCCACATTTTGTAGAATGCATTCAAAGATTTGTTGTTTGTTATTGATGGCCTACACTTGCTTAAAATACTCCTATAAATGTGCCACCTACAGAGTAATTTCTTAGCCTCGGGAAATACCTGGGCAGTCGCATTCATTAAAGCCAACTCTCTGTCTGTGACAATAACTCATGGACCGATGCATCCATCCATTGTTGACTGCAGACACCTTAGAGCCCAAGTATAATTAAACACTTTTTCTGAGTGCATGAACACTAATGCTATGCAAAATGTCATATTAGTTGCAGTCACACCGACAATCTCAAGGAGAGGCATCATGTACCTGTTTATTTTATATGTTGTGTCCTTCAATAACACGTGCGGGAATGCACACCATAGCTCAAATGATCTTGGATGTGGGAAGAATAAATCTTTAAGCTCATTGGTTACTCTTATCCGGGGAGAAAAAAAAAAGTAGATTAGGAAATCACATACCACTCCAACTCAAATAGAAATCAGTTAAAAAAAGAGAGAGAAAAACAATCCCAAAGACCCTAATCACAGACCACTTCAGATAAAGAGAAATCACATACAAACAGCGCAAGAAATCAATACTAGATTTCCTTCGCATGAAGGCCCCTTTTCCTTCTTCTGTTTACCAATAAAATAACAAACAAAGAAATCAACTAGAGGGCTGCTTGGCGAGAGGGTTGCTGGCGGGCAAAGGGTCTGGGCGGGTGGATGCAGGGACGGTGGGAGAATAGGGAGGACTGGACGACATAAAGAGAGATGGAGAGGGAGAGATCATACCTTTGCTTGTTGTACTTGCAAGAAGAAGATGATTCCGAAGAAAGGTTTGCCTTGCTGCAGTTGCAAGAAGAAGATGATGGCGAAAGAGGATTTCGCTTGCTGCAGTTGCAACAAGAAGCCAATTCCGAAGGAGGATTTTGCTTGCAGGAACTGCGAGAAGAAGAAACACGAAGAAGAAATTTGAAAGGGTTTAGAAACAGGGGAATAAGGGTTTGGCGTGAGTCTTTTATAATGCTAGGAGTTTTAGCGGGAGATCCTATGGCCCACCAAAAATTAGGTTTAGTTCACCCAATATAATACTAGCCGCTAAAAATATATCTTTAGCCTCAAAAGCATAGGCCGCCACAAAAAGTTAGATGCTATAAACTAAAAATTTTTAATTTCCACCAAAATCTCATTTTGAATGGAGGTTATCTTATCGTACGATTGAACAAAAAAAAAAAAGTTAATAAAAAAATATTTTTTTAGCCATGGTTTTCTGTTTGGTCAATCTTACAGTGGTTCCAACTCAATTCTAAACAAAAAATTGGGATACCCCATAATTAAATGTGTATGAGCTTTTTGAACGACTCTGATTATCCATATATGGGCACGAGTGGGACCCATCCAAAAAAGTTCCCACCATACTCCATTAAAAGCTATTGTAGTTGTCCCCTGAATAAAAAATTAAAAAAATTAAAAAGTAAAACCCATGAAAGAGGTAGAGAGTTGGGAATATATAAAAGCGATTAAAACGGAGTGCTCATATTATTTTGGAAAAAATGAATTTTACTAAATGGGGCTTTGCAGACACAGACCTGTGCATCGCCAGTAAGCAAAATAACTGTGTTTTCCATAACTTTGGCCAACGTGGTCTTACTTGTGTTGGTAAAAGTAACAATTCTATGTGACTTTTGCCAATGTAGTCCAAATATGGATTGGAAATAAGACTTTTTGCTAATGCCAATTTTCACTGTGTCGGGAAAGTTTTTACACGGTTTTTGCCAGCGCGGTATTACTTGGGTCGGTAAAAGCAGCAATTTTCCATGACTTTTGCCAACACAACTTTTCATTGCGTTGGAAAATAGTGTTGGGAAAGGTAAGTTTGTCAAAAATAGGGCTGTGGGGACGCAACTCATACGTTGGCAATGGTATGAATAAAAACTCAAACCTTTCCCAACGCACACTTGTGTGTCGCCAGTAGGCAAGGTAATTGCCAACGCATAATTGCGTCGCCCTTAGAAACAAAACGCGTTGGCAAAACCTTCCCTCTCTTTTGGGGTTTTTTTTTGTTGGCGCCAATGTGGTCTCAATAGCTTTTGCCAACGCGATCTTACTTGCGTCGGTAAAACTAGCATTTACCGATACTAATTGCAAACGCAGTCCAAATATATGTTGGAAATAAGACTTTTGCCAACGCAAATTTTCACTGCATCGGCAAATAGTGTCGGGAAAGGTGCAGTTTGTTGTAGTGTTTGTTAGCAAATTAACAATAGATTTAGCAAATTAGTAACAAATTAATTAATAACTTAATCATCATATTACTAGCAAGTCACCAATAGATTCATAGACATGATTAACCTAGATTAAGAACAATCCTAAACAAAATGTGCTAATTCATTCGACACTTCCCTCAAATCAAGAACCAAATCCAACCTTAACCCGCGATCACTCTTAACTTCAAAATCAAAGGCTTTCTCTTCCAAACAACCCACCAAAAATTTTCCTAAAATAAAACCCATTAACTGTCAAACCCAACTCCATAAAACCGAAACAGAAGGTGATGAAAAATGGGTTCTATACTCCAAAGAACATTCAAGATGAAGAGATGACTTACCACTAAGATGATCAAAGAAAGGAAAAGGTGGTGGAAAAGGGGACTGCCAATGCTGGATTCACACCAATACGCCCTGTGTTGTTCAAATTATGATGATGAGTTGATTGGTCGGGCTGGATCTTGTAAAGAAAGTCTTCGAAAAGTTGTTCTTCAAGAAGCCATGGAAGGAGAGGAGAAGGAGAAAAGAAGAGATGAAGAGAGAAAACTTTCTCTTTGTTGTGGCCGGTGGAAATTAGTAAATGAGTAGTGGTGGTGGTAGGTGGGAGTCATCAATAAGGTAGTTGGGCATTTAATGGGGTAGTTGGGATATTTTGCAAAGCTTAGGTTGTGTTGCTACCATTCTACCCGAACTTAGGACACGATGACGGAGATCCTCGGGAACCCAGACAGATTTGGTCAAAGAAGAAGAAGAGTCGGTCTAGGGAAAAGCCTTTCAACAAGCCAAGGATCAGAATTTCCTGAGATCGGTGACAAAAGCTATACTTTTTCCAAACTGCGGCATACACCTCGAAAAGTGTACCAGGGTTCAAATTGGACTTTTTGGACCTCGGATGAGTTCGGGCTGAACAAAAAAGTTGTGGGGCAGGTCAAGACCTAACTTTTGGGCCCATGAAGAAATTTTTATGAAATTCCCAAGATGCCCTTGAAAAATCATAAAGTTCTGACTTAACCCAAAAAAAGTCAAACTCTCACGAAACTTCTCAAAACTCTCCGAAACCAAATCAAACTTAGCTCTAATCCCAACAAACTCTCGTTTAGTCTTTAATCAAACTCATTAGCCACTATTCATAATTAATTAGCATTAATTGGAGTAATTAAAAATTGGGTTCTTACAAAAGTCAAGCTAAATGATTCTCAACCCGCTTTCTAACTTGCAAAAAATATCAAAGCTACCTTCTACTTTTCATTAATGTTCCCCACCAACACGTCCTACCACCATCACTTATCATTTACTCTCTGATTCCCATCAGCCGGCAAGAAAACTCTTTCCTCTCTTCTCTTTTCTTCTTTCCCTCTATTTCTCCTCCAATGGCAAGGTGGAGATCATGGACTTCGAAGCCTTCTTTGCTTAATTCGCCACCGTCGACCGTCTCCTCTCCTCCGACTATGTGATATGCCATGTTTTGGCGAAAATCTGCCAA
Source organism: Cinnamomum chago (assembly GCA_038049695.1). Taxonomy (NCBI): domain Eukaryota; kingdom Viridiplantae; phylum Streptophyta; class Magnoliopsida; order Laurales; family Lauraceae; genus Cinnamomum; species Cinnamomum chago. The sequence continues at coordinate 27,770,025 of CP142457.1, forward strand.
TGACAGCCCTTCCATCCATCACCTTTTCTTTCTTTAGTTTGCAAATTACTTTAATTAATTGAAGCTCATTTTCCATGATATATTTATCGACCATATTGAATTAAGCAGTACCACCCCACCCATGATAAGTGGGAATGTTACATCCCTACCCAGTTTAACCTTGATTAGTGCTAATTACATGTGGTTTAGCTAAATTAATTGTCTTTAGTTGCTAATTATGGTAATTAGTGTTAATTTGCCTCTATAGACTGAGTTGGTCGGGCCTTGAGCCTTGGTTTGGTGAGTTGAAACCGATTTGAGTTAGTTGGGTTGAGTCAAGGGTTTTTCCATAATTAGTGATTTTCTCATTTTGTTTCATATGCATGTCATCTTGGCGTCATCGCGTGTATCTCGTTGAGCATGTCGATTTTCGTATTCAGTTTTACTTCATTTGATCACTCGTTGAAGAAGTGGGCCATCGTTTGACTTAAAATAGAAATACACTAAATAAATGGACTTTTGTGCAAAATGCACATCCTTATCACTTCAAAATCCCACCCATCCATTTCATTCGGTTGTTGCATCTAAATGGAGATATAAAGAGAGCCTTATTCCTCTTTCAAGTCATCTTTCCTTCTCAAATCACTTGGTGTTGTGGATTGAGAGATACAAGCGGGAGTCATCTTCATCTTCTCTATTTACTTCTTATTCATCCTCTTCATCTCTTATTTCTAAGAACCCATTTACTCTCCAACTCCAAATTTCTGATTCCTTGTCAAGGTAAGAATCAAACCCATTCTTGGTGGTATTTTTGAGTTGAAATGGAGTCAAGAGACTCATTTATAGTCGTACATAATCATTCATTGCATTATTAATTGGATTTGTGAATAGGGTTTGTTATTTGGGGTTTTTGGATCTTTTGAGCAAAGGTTAGAGATAAGGCTTGGAAATCTTAATTTGAGGCAAGTATAAGTGTTAATTTGAATTACATATGGATTCTCCTTTGATCGATTCATTCACTCTATTTGATTTTCGCTAGCCTCTTATTTTTTTGAATGAATATGAAATGGGCTTGAATTCTTTTTATAAGTTGAATGAGATGAAGTGTGTGGAATGGATTGGTAGTGAGGAGACCAATCCATTTGTTATTTCAATACTTGGCTGGAATTCTTACTTTTTCAAAGTAGTTAAGAAGATTGTATTAGTTAAAAGCTTTTGTTGGTGGAATGGTATCTTGGAATAGTGCAGGTGTTAGTGAAAGTCCTTGGATCCTAACCCGAGGGGGGGGGGGGGGGGGGGTGAAGGGGGTGTGCTACAACTATGACCAATTTAGACCAATTTTAAATTCTTAACAAAAACTAGTCACATGAGATGATTAACCATACAATATGCGGAAGCTAAAATAAATAATCACCACAAAAGCAACACCACAACACAAAGGTTTATAGTGGTTCGGCCTCAATGCCTACGTCCACTACTGGCTTGTGATCCAATCACCCCACCGGATTTCCACTATTTATGCTTTTCAATAGGCTAAGCAATAACCCTTACAATGTTGTTTTTACTAGGCTCAACAACAACCTTTACAAAATGCTTTTCAAGGCTAAGCAATAACCTTTACACAATGCTTTTCTTAGGCTAAGCAATAACCTTTACAAATAAAGATTTCTCTAAGAAAGTGTCTTCACAAAAGATCACTCTAAGAGATACAATTTAAGCACAATGTATTTGCCTCTAAACTAGGCGGATATGAAAGTGAATAACAAACTCACACAAACACTAAATGAATGCAAATGTGAATGCTCATGATGTGTGTGTGTGATAACTTCAATCAAGTTTAAAAAGAAAGCTTAATCAAATATATCCTTAAAGCATTTCAAAGTTTAAAGCTCATGAAAGATTTGATTGAAGTCTAATGCAACTCACATGTATGAAAATCAACTTGTTAATGACATGAAAATCAAAGACTCACAAGTTGTATGAAAATGACTAACTTAGAACGTGTGATGCATGTGCAATGTTGTTTTCAAAACCAAATTAATTTTACTAAAGTTTAAATGAATGAAAACAACAAGTAATGTTTCAACCAAGAAAAAGAATCATGCTATATAAAAGGAATCAAAGATTTAGACTAAGTATGATTAAGAAAGTTTTAAAAACTACTTGGATGAAAACAAAGTGAAGAATCCAATCTTAATTAGATCAAAGATTGAGAGAAGAATGGATTCATCACATCATAGTTATCATGCTCAAAAACATTTACCAATAACTTAAACAAAGCATGTAAACTATGATTAAGAGAGGTAGAGCTTACTTAGAGATTTAACTTCATTAATCCAAGCTTTAGCTCACCAAATGACTCTTCGGTCTCTCTTAGTTCATCCCCTTTGTCTTGTCTCAAAGCTCCTCAAAAGAGTCTTCAAAATCTCCAACCATTGACAAAGGAAAGAACTCATTTTTATAGCAAAAAGTGCCCAACGGCTAGTCCTCGGTCGACCTGCAAACAGGTCTCGGTCGACCGGGATCACAACGGTAAAAAAAATGACCGTTGGAGCTCCAGGGACCCAGTCAGCCAGCAGTGTCGCCGGTCGACCGGGACCCCTGGGCCGGTCGACCGGCGACACTGCTGGCCGACCCCCTGGGGCCAAAATTCCCAATAATTCATATTTTCAAAGGATTTTCTTAGGGGAACTTTTGGCCATTAAACCAAGCTTGGAAACATGTTATAAATCATTCTAAGGGGTTTAAAAACATGAAACACAAAAAGCCTAAAATGATTTGAAACTTTAAAACCAAAGGCTAGCTTGATTTCTAAAAACTCTTTTCATATGAAAAAGCATACAAAGATGATTCTGAAAATGATGAAAGTATGCAAGACACAAACCTAAATTCTCAATATGATTTCTCAAAAGTAATACACAAAGAATTAGGTTTTCAAAAGAGTTTGGATTCTAAAACCAATGCATCCAAGTTTAAAACCAAAACATGCATAAAACAATACTTTTACAAAACTTAAAAGCAATGCATGTATAAAACCAGATTTCAAGGTTTTCTAAAACAATGCAAGTGTGAAAATTCAAATGATGCTAAAGTGAAAAAGCATCCATCAAATTGCAAATACAAAATCCCTAACAGTTAGATGTGTGTGGTGGAATAGTGCAAAGTGTATATAAAAGTGGGTGGAAGGTGTATATAAAAGTGTGTGCACATGGAGTAGGCAAAGTGCAGGTGAAACAAAACATGTGCATTTATATGTGATAATATGTGTGCAGGATGTTTGAAAAATGGGCACATACATGAAAATGGGCACAGACGTGCTCCTCGCTATAGTGAGGATGGACCTCACTATAGCGGGACCCAGGCTCACTATAGCGAGGTGAGATTCTGTCTAGGCCCGGATTTTTTTTGACAAAAACTGCTTCTTTTTGCACACTGAAGTTGACGAATGCCTTATATTGTCTAATTACGAAACCAATTAGGATCTTGGACTCCGAGGGATTTATAGGACCCTAGAAAATGGCACCTTTGATGAAATCAACAGACCAATGGTAATTAACCACGTGAGAAATCATTGAGGCTAAGATCATCTCATGTGAATTTTTTTCTTTCGCCTAACACCTTGTCATGGATGAGGTTCCCTGGTACACTACACTTATACAAAGTGGCACCAAATTAAAAATAGCCATACACCAGATCTCCAAACTTTATCGTGTGAGAAGGTGAAGGACGAGAGCCTAGTAAATGACCCTTGATTCTTCTTAATCAATGCATGTGCATATTGTGATTCATTTTCTATTCGACTTCCAAACTCTAAAGAATGATTTATATGCATAAAATGTTTCGTTTCTATTCATTATACTTGTACGGTTATACGATATTCAATTGAAATTCGAGATAAGTAAGTTTGTGTGTAAAATATTCTGGATATTAATGATTCGATTCGATTCAAGTTAAACAATCTTACTCATGTGTGTATTTATTCGATTCAATTGGTCTGACACTACTAAGCTTCGACCTCGTGATACCCGACGAGGTTAAACTTGGTTTAGTTATTCGAGATCACGGCAGTAGATCATTTGGAGCACTGGAACTCCAGAACCGGGGAGTCAGCTAGCCTTTGGCTAGGCCGCTGATGACATCCCAACTAGATTCGCTCTCTTTTTTAGAGGATGAGCTTAATGTGGTAGCCAACTAGTGTGTTTTATTTCTCATTGATTCGTAAGGCATGAATTATTCGATTTTGGCACAATTGCCTAGTTATTACTTGATATTGACTTCTTTTAATCAATTTTCTATAAATTCGATTTGATACATCATATGATTTATTATTAATGCCTATACTTGCCGAATCGTCGTATTCATAATGCTATTCTTGGTGTCACAGTCGCAAGTGCAGTTCCCGGCCTTAAAGAGGCCATGGAGGGAGATGATGTTATCCATTAGGTAACCTCCAGGACTAGAAGAGTGGCCAAAGTCAGAGGCCGCATATGTAACGCCCCAATTCCGGATACCGATAAAGTCATTCGAATATCCGAAGTTGGCGCGCTACTTCCCGGAAAATCCGAGAACTTCCAAGATCGTAGGCCCGCAGTGAGGTCCAATTTAAAACTTTTGGACAATATAAACTCAATGGTTAAATTGCGGAAGCATGATAAGTAAAGCGGAAGAAATTTGGTATCGATATATATGTAAAGTGTGAGCAGAACTACAGTCTAGTTAAAAGTGTCAGTTGTTAAACAAAAGTTAATACATTTTGTTAACTACCCAGCTCACTACAAAATTTCTCTCAAAGCCCAAAATAAAGATAGCTCTCAAAACCCTGGTTATAGCTCTCCACCCTCCGGCTCGACATCGAGGTCGGTCGGGCCCCATACGTAGTCTCCGACGACAGACGCCTCTACTAACGCAAGCGCATCCTCTGCGATCTCTGGGTCAAGGCCTAAGCACCAAAGATGGGTCAGATCTAAAAGATCTGGCAAGTCACAGTATACAAATAACACATGACATATATATCAAAAGAATAGAGACATGTATATAATTTAAGGAATAACAAGGTAAAAGAACTAGGCAGTTGAGCAAGATAAGCATAAGGAATCATAGTAAATATACAACATCTAATCTACTACAAAATGACACATTCACACGAGCTAGAATACCGCGGGATATTATGCCGCGGCCCTCCCATACTGAACACAGTTGCGGCGGGGAAATCTCACCAGTGCTGGAAATTACTAATCCCGCAAATCACTTATCATCTCATCACTCATCACTCGAAGACCGGACACGGTATCACACCGTCCGTCTTAACAACATAGCTCATCATGATAGCTCCTCAACACTCATAATAGCTCCTACCGGGGATGATCAGTCCACAGGCTGAACTTAAATCAACCGAGTGAATGTCTATGCCGACTCAATGATACTCTAAGGGTCTGTGTCTGTCTAGGCTTTGCCTTGCGTGAACAAGGTCCTAACCAAGTCTCTAAGAGGTTCATACATCAAATCAGTCTATGGATTATATTCCAAGTCCAAGCCCGCTCGTTCGATCCATACCAAGGCCCATCAACACATGGTCTGGTCTAAAACAGTCCATACGAGGCAATCATAACCATATTTACTGATAAACAGCTTATTCTAATCCATAAAGAGTTATAATTCCAATATAAACTACCTCTCCAGTCTAAAGGTACACATATCCAAACTTAGGCCCAGTATGGGCCCGCCTAGCCACAGACACGGGTCAGTGTTCTCCAAATCATACTATCGGGTCACCTCTAAGATATCCTAGGTTTAGGTCCTCCATTTATATTTAATTAACAGTTAACAGCTACACTATAGATCTAAGAATGACAGTAATAAACAAGGTGAAGTGTGAACTACAATATAAGAATCAATAGGGAAATACAACAGTCCAATCCTAAGTAATTGACCACTTTCAGATTCAGGTCTATCTCCGGTAATTAGATATCTAAACGAAGTCTCAGATGCCAAAGGATATTGTGTTTGGTGCTCCTGAGGTTATGGGCTTCATTGACAACGTTGAAGGCTCTAATCATCTTAGATTAAACGATCAAAACCCTAATCAGTGGTCCCCACGAGTCAAGGTTGAGCCACACCGTTGACTCGGGCTTAGTACATTGATAAATGTCCATTTGGATGGTCAATGGGCCCCACAAATGATCACAACTCCTAAATGTTGAAAACTGGAAAATCAGGGTTTCCCAGTGTGCTGGGTCGACCTGACACAGGCTGGGTCGACCTGGCACACTAGGGGTTGACCCCCAGGTTGACCTGATGTGAAGTGTGCTCGGTTGACCTCCTGGCCTGGTGGGTTGACCGAGTGCACTGGAAAAACTAGGTTAGGCCTCCTAGAAGACTAAGTTTGTTTTCAAAGGTTCCCAATGTGTCTGGTCAACCTTCTGGCCTGGGTGGTTGACCGCATACACCAAAAACCATGAAAAGAGTGATGTCCCAGCTTTCAGACACTTTCTACTGCATTTCCAGTGTGTTTCAGGAGAAAAATCAACTTTCAGTCATTTCCTGCAAAAATAGTGTACCCGAGTCAACCTGTGCATGGCCAGGTCGACCTGGCTCACTGAAATGGATCTCTGCAGAAATTTCTAACTAAGCGCTCATTTTTTCCAAAATGTAGTGTACCCGGTCGACCTGGTACACTGAAAAACTCAAACCTGCTTATAATTAATTGGGAGCTGTTTTTCTCATATTTTTAGTGTTCCCGGTTGACCTGGGCATGGCTAGGTCGACCTGGTACACTAAAAATCATTCCTGCAGGGTTTCTTAACTGAGACTTGTTGCTACAGTATTTTTAGTTTGCCAAGTCGACCTGGCCCTGCCAAGGTCGACCTGGTACACTGCAAAAATCCTGCAAAACCCAGTTTTCGGGATTTTTCCATTTTCAACCCGATTTTCCACTAAAACACCTCCAATCACTCCCAAACTTCACCAAACCATTGAAAAACACAAAACCACTACAATGCCCATCAATCAACACCATTTTGGCCCATTGATCTTCCAAATGGGGGTGAAACCCCATCCATCAATGTCCAACCATCCAACATAACTAAGCTCCATGGTAGTTCTAACATAATGAAAATAACTGAACTGAAATTAAATGAATCAAATGCACAGAATATACAACCTAAGTTAAGAGTATAATGCACTTGCCTTGCTTGGAAGAGAAGGTCTTGTAGAGAGATATAGAGAAGAAGAGAAATCTTATCCAATGAAATAAGGAAGAAGAAGATGAAGTGGTTGCAGCTTCTAGGGCAATTTCTCCAGCATAACAGTAGCCTAATTCTTAGGGAAGAAATGAGAGAGAGGAAGAGGAGAGGAAGGAAGAAGAAGAGAGGAATAGTTGCTAGGGTTTGCCTTGGGAATAGTGCTAATTTTATAGATTTTGGGGGTGGCTAATGACTGAAAAGCCCTTTAGGGTTGCATAGGATTAGGCTTAGGGTTAGGGGCTCTTTGTTCTTTAGGTGGAAAGTTCTAGAAGGTGCTTTTGCAATAACCCCCCTATGGTTCACTCAAACCTTAGTAAGGGCCTCCCTACAATAATTCACCCTAGAATTACACAAGACACCCTACTATCTCAATCACTAACTCAACTAAGCTAGTCTAACTACAACTTAGGAGATTAATACATAACTACCCTGATTAACCCCTAATTAGCATAATTAGCCACTAATTAGTATAATTAGCTCATAATTAGCAATAAATAGTATTTAAAATATAAATTAGAGGGCCCACAAGGGGTGGGGCCTCACAGCATAGATTCTTCTCCTCGGAGCTCGCTGATTCTTTTGAGAGCTTAAGTGGAGAGTGTGACTGACTCCTTTTTATGTGGGGTCATACTTAGTTCTTTTAGTTATTCTTTTGACCATATTTTTTATAGTGTTGTTTAGGGTTCTTTTATACTCCCTCTTTTGTAAGACAAGGTATATAATTGTGTAATTCTTGTGTATTAAAGTAGAATATTTAATTGGACTGAATGAGAAATGATACCTTCTTGTGTAAGAATTACAGCTTCTGTTATGATTTAAATATTATTGATATGTTTTAGTGAGCTAGACTCACGTGTGGAAAAATTATTTTTTTCCTTCGTGTGTTGTATCTGACTCGAGATAGGTACAGCATCACAGGAGTATGTGTGTCTCACCTCAGAGATTACCCTAGGCCAAGGTGATTCAGGACCGGGATGTGACAGGGACCATTGCGTTGTGAAAGCTTGAGGGTTGCAAGGACCTCGGAACTCATGCATTATTAATATTTCAAAAAGTGAGACCATTCTCCCACTTCAAAAGTGGTAGAAAAATAAATCCTTATACCAAAAGTACACTCTTTGTAATACAACAACTATCGTTAATTAATTATATTTAGTAGTTAACAATGCTTGTTTAGATGTTAATCAAGTGTTTCTAGGGGTTAGAGCGAGGTTTGGGGTAATTGTAGAAAGTTTCGACTAGTTTAGCACGGAGCTTGACTTTTGTCGGGCCTAAGTTAGAGTTTTTGGGATGTCAGGGGTCTTTTTTGAATAGCATAAAATTTTTATTTGAAGCCCGGAAGGTAAGTCATAATGTACTCAACAACCTTCTTGGTCAATCGAAACTCACCCAAGGTCTCGAAAGTCCATTTTAACCGCCAACACTCTTTTCCAAGTGAGTACCTGAGATTCCTAGAATTCTGATTTCTCTGAAAATTTTGATTTCTTTAAAAGATATTTAAAGTCCCTGGTCTTCGGCTTGTTGGAAAGATCTTTTAATTCCCTACAATTGTTTTTCTTTGACCAAGTCGGTCCTAGGTCCCGAAGACTATTGTTTTCTCGTCACATTTTCTATGAGTATGGTAGTAAACTCACACCATAGTATGATAAGATTTTTCCCAAATAAATCCAACCATGGAAGGGGCTCACAAAAACAGATTTCTTTCCTTAAACAGGATTAACATTTCAAGATCAAGTCAAATCAAGACATACACTGTATGCAATTTAAATTAAATACTTGTCTCTAATCGGAAAGTTAATCCAACCTCAAACCTCAATCAAGCAAAGCTCTAACCGGAGGCTTCCTCTTCTAAACAAAAATCCCAAATTTCATCCTAAAAAGGAAAATCCAAACACAGTGAAAACCATACTCAAGAGCAGAAAACACATAGGAGATGAAGGTGGGTGTTAACCAAGGAGAAAGAGGGCCTACCTCTTTGACGAGCAAGAAAGAAGAAGTGGTTGCATGAGGGGGGCTGCCACCGTCAAATTCATGCCAAAATAGAGCATGTTGCGTAGAAGGTGATGGGGATTTGAATGGCCAGTCGGATCTTGCAAGGGTGCCTCCACAAAGGTGTTCTCCAAGTTGCTATGGAAGGAGAGGAGAAGGTGATGAGTTCACAAAAGTTATTCTTTTATAGCATTATTATATGAGTTTTCAATGGTAAAAGAACTCAAAATAATATTTTAGAATAAAAATCATAATTTTCTTCCCTATCATGCTGCGTCATATTTTTCCATTACTGATGGCCCATTTGTATGCATTTATATGAGTTCAAATGGCTTTCATACAAAATATGTTCGAAAATACTCTCAATTATGTTAATTTTTCTTTGTAGGTGTTAATTGAAGATTAATTTTAAGAATAAAGTTGAGATTCAAGAGTTAAAGAGAGTAAAAATAAGTTTGGAAGGTAATTGGATTAAGAAATGACAAAGTTAGGCCAATAATAAGAAGAAAAATGAAAGACCCGGGTCGGTATTTTGACTATATATTTTTACTCAGGTGTCCGATTGAGGTGATCTTAGAAGCATTACAAAGCTTATTCTAAGATCTACAAATCATATTTTAGAATATTTTCCCAATTCGGACATTTTGGAGGTCAAAATCTCATATCAATTTGGGAACTGTTTTCTAACATTCATATATTCATATATTCATATTTTCATTCTTGTGAAGTCCCATCCCACATTGGAAAAAAATGAAAAGAGAGCAAAGAAAATATTTCTATATAAGGGATTTCTAGGCATTAAATATATAAGTAAGGAGAGCCTCCTCCTCTTTACTTAAGCTATTCATGTAATTGTGAGCAATTGTATAGAGAAAGTGATGAAAGCTTTGTAAAAATTGAAGATTTAGAATGGAAGCTTTGTCTTCTCCAATGGGTGTGTAATCCCTTTGATTGGATCTTCTAAAAGAAGCTAAGTTAATGCTATTCCTTTTACTTATGCTCTTAATTCCCTTTTGTTTATGTACTCATGCTAGAATAGATTTTTCTTCATTACAATGTGCTAGCTTCCATACTTATTTTCTATCTTAGCATTCATTTTACTATTTATGGTTAGGTTAGATAAATCATGCTTCAGAGTTAACATCTTTTGATGGTTTATGCTTATTTTTGATAGATAGTCATTAGGAATCTTTTCTTTTATGAAGGGAAGAAAGCCTTGGCAATTAGATTGCTAATTTATATCTTGGAGCTTTAAAGTTATATTTTCTAAATCTAAGTATTGATTTGTCATTAGATTTGAGTATTTTTTTGGAAAAAGGTAAGAGCATTAGTGTTGGATTAGTGTCACCTAGTGGATTTTAAATGGTTTAACATATCTATTAGTATTGCTTGTTACTTATTTTACTACTTTAGGTAGCGTTTGGTTCGCTGGAATGGATGTAGGCAGGAATGGAATGGAGACCGGAATGAGTCTGGAATGGAATGAGGCAGGAATAGTTATTTCCATTCCAACGTTTGGTACGCTGAGGAATCAACTCAATAATAGAATTCTGATTCCTGTTCATGCGTTTGGTATGCTGGAATGATGCTCGGAATGGAATCAAATTCACATAAGATTGACCAAAATACCCTTGTTAGATTCTCCTATCACATTACATTGTTTGTGAAAAAGTTGGGGGTGGGCCCCACAATGGTGTAGTGAAAAAGTTTGCATTATAATATTTGGGGTTGGGTCCCACAAAGGTGCAGTGAAAAAGTTTGTAATTTCTCAAAATAATATATTATTATATTATATTATAATATTTGGGGGTAGGCCCCATAATGGTGCAGTGAAAAAGTTTGCAATTTCTCAAAATAATATATTATTATATTATATTATAATATTTGGGGGTAGGCCCCACAATGGTATAGTGAAAAAGTTTGCAATCTCTCATAATAATAATATATTTTATTATATTATACTATTTGGGGGTGGGCCCCACAATGGTGTAGTGAAAAAGTTTGTAATTTCTCAAAATAATATATTATTATATTATATTATAATATTTGGGGGTGGCCCTCACAATGGTGTAGTGAAAAAGTTTGTATGAGATAGATAGATTGTTAGGGTATAAATATTATATTACTATTATAATATAATAATAATATATGATTATATTTTATTATAATATTTTGGGTGGGCCCCACAGTGGTGTGGTGAAAAAATCATGCAACATTGCCTCTTTTATAATATTATTATATTATATTATAATATTTGGAGGTAGGCCCCACAATGGTGTAGTGAAAAAGTTTGCAATCTCTCATAATAATAATATATGTTATTATATTATACTATTTGGGGGTGGGCCCCACAATGGTGTAGTGAAAAAGTTTGTAATTTCTCAAAATAATATATTATTATATTATATTATAATATTTGGGGGTGGCCCCCACAATGGTGTAGTGAAAAAGTTTGTATGAGATAGATAGATTATTAGGGTATAGATATTATATTATTATTATTATAATATAATAATATATGATTATATTTTATTATAATATTTTGGGTGGGCCCCACAGTGGTGTTGTGAAAAAACCATGCAACATTGCCTCTTTTATAATAGAGATAGAGATAGATGGTCAAACAAGGGTATTTTGGTCTAAATTAAAAGTGGGGAAGGAATGGAATAGTCATTCCTTCTCATCTCCAATGGAATGGTGATTCCCTCACATAAAGGAATTGGATTCCGGAGGTAATGGTCATTCCGCTACTTTTTGGCAAACCAAACGCTGGAATGACCATTCCATTCTGACCTTCATTATAGCGAACCAAACGCTACCTTAGTTATTCTCTATTCACATTCCCACACACTTATTCACTTATCTTAATTCTCACACTCCATTTCTCTATTCAACCATCAATTCCACCTTTGATTTTATACTGCTTTTGCAAAAAAAAAAAATTATCTCCATCCACTCATTTTCTATCTTTCACTTGTTATTTTCACACACTTATTCACTTGATCCATGAAACATTGCTCCTTTGTTCTTGTTATTAACCTTGTTGTTTTTCTTTTCTTATTAACTTTGTTACTAACTTGTTACTAACATTATTCTTAGTTTATTCTCACTTGAGTTCTTCTGTTTTTACTAACATCTATTTGTTATTTAGTTTCTTGTTTTCTTTTGGTTTGCATTTTTTATTTTCCTTGTTATTATCTTGCTTCTTATTTCCATTGCTTTTGTTAGCTATATTTAAGTTGACACTCATTTTCATTGATCATCCTTATTTTCCTTGTAACGATCCTCGTGGAAACGATATTCGGACTTCCATAGTCTATATTACTTAAGACATCAGTATACTTGCGGAAATTTCGCATCAGAAGGAGAAATGAAGAGAAAAAGAGAGAAAACTCTCATGTTTCCTATGGCCGATTGCAAATGAGCAGTGAATGAGAGTTGTAGAGGTTAGTAGTGGTAGGTGACATTAAATGCAAATAGTGGTGCTAGGTAGGATATTTTGCACAATGACCTCTGATGTGAGTTCGCTTCCACCTTAGCCGAACTTGATATGCGACAACGGAGATCTTCAGGACCTCAGACGGACTTAGTCAAAGAAGAAGAATTACAGGTCTAGGGAAGGGCTTTTACAACAAGCTAACAATCATAATTTTCTGAGATTGGAGACAGAATCTTTTATTTTTCAAACTGCGGTATTTGCCTCGAGAAGAGTGCCGGGGGTCAAATTGGGCTTCTTCAAATCAAGAATCAAATCCAACCATAACACGCGGTCACACTAAGCCCCAAAATCAAAGGCTTTCTCTTCCAAACAACCCACCAAAATTTTTCCTAAAATGAAACCCATTAACTGTCAAACCCAACTCCATAAAACCGAAACAGAAGGTGATGAAAAATGGGTTCTATACTCCAAACAACATTAAAGATGAAGAGACGACCTACCTCCAAGATGATCAAAGAAAGGAAAAAGTGGTGGAAAAAGGGACTGCCAATGCTGGATTCACACCAAAACGCACTGGCTTATTCAGATTATGATGATGAGTTGATTGGTTGGGCTGGATCTTGCAAAGAAAGTCTCGAAGAAGTTGTTCTTCAATAAGCCAAGGAAGGAGAGGAGAAGGAGAAAAGAAGAGATGAAGAGAGAAAACTTTCTCTTGTGTTGTGGCCGGAGGAAATGAGTAAATGAGTAGTGGTGGTGGTAGGTGGGAGTCATCAATAAGGTAGGTGGGCATTTAATGGGGTAGTTGGGATATTTTGTAAAGCTTAGGTTGTGTTGCTACCATTCTACTTCTACCCGAACTTAGGACACGATGATGGAGATCCTCGGGAGCCCAGACAGATTTGATCAAAGAAGAAGAATTGTCGATCTAGGGAAGAGCTTTCCAACAAGCCAAGAATCAGAATTTCCTGAGATCGGTGAAAGAAGCTGTACTTTTTCAAACTGCGGTATACACCTTAAAAAGTGTACCAGGGTTCAAATTGGACTTTCTGAACCTTGGATGAGTTCGGGCTGAGCATGAAAGTTGTGGGAATGGTCAAGACCTAACGTTTGGGCCCAAGAAGAAATTTTTTTGAAATTCTCAAGATGCCCTTGAAAAATCACGAAGTTTTGACTTAACTCGGAAAAAGTCGAACTCTCACGAAACTTCCCGAAACTCTCCGAAACCAAATCAAACTTAGCTCTAATCCCAACAAACTCTTGTTTAGTCTCTAATCAAACTCATTAGCCACTATTCATAATTAATTAGGATTAATCGGAGTAATTAAAAATCCGGTTCTTACTAAAGTCAAGCTAAATGATTCTCAACCCGCTTGCTAACTTGCACAAAATATCACAGCTACCTTCTACTTTTCATTAATGTTCCCCACCAACACCTCCTACCACCATCACTTCTCATTTACTCTCTTATTCCCATCGGCCGGCAAGAAAATCTTTCGTCTCTTCTCATTTCTTCTTTCTCTCTCTTTCTCCTCCAATGGCAAGGTGGAGATCATGGACTTAGAAGCCTTCTTTGCTTAATTCGCCACCGTCAACTGTCTCCTTTCCTCCAACTATGCGATGTGATGAGTTCACAAAAGAGACATTTTCATAGCATCATTTTATGAGTTTTCAAAGATAAAAGAACTCAAAACACTATTTTTAATAGAAAAATAATGAAGTTCCTCCTCATCATGCTTTGCTCATATCTTTCCATTATAAATGACCATTTGTATGCATTTATATGAGTTTCAATGGCCTCCATACAAAATATGTTAAAAAATACTCTCAATTATGTTAAATTCTCTTTGTAGGTGTTAATTGAAGATTAATTTGAAGATCAAAGTTGAGATTCAAGAGTTAAAGGAAGACAGTTGAATGAAGAAATGACAAAGATAGGCCAACAATAAAAAGAAAAATGAAAGACCTGGGTTGGTATTTTGACCATATCCTTTTACTCGGGTGTCCGATTGAGGTGATCTTAGAAGCATTGGAAATCTTGTTCTAAGATCTACAAATCATATTTCATAACATTTTTTCCAATTTGGACATTTCGAGGGCCAAAATCGCACATCAATCTGGGGACTGTTTCCTAACATGGGAATCACATCCATATGTTAATATTTCTATTCTTGTGATGTCCCACATAAGAAAAAAACCAAAAAGAGCAAGGCAAATGTCTCTATATAAGGAAGGTAGCTCTAGGCATTAGAAACAAGCAAGGAGAGCCTCATCCTCTTTACTTAAGCTATTCATGTAATTGAGAGCAATTGTAGAGAGAAATTGAGGAAAGCTTTGTAAAATTTGAAATTTGTAATGAAAGCTTTGTCTTCTCCAATGAGTGGCTAATCCCTTGATTGGATCTTCTAGATGAAGCTAAGTTAATACTATTCTTTTTGCTTATGCTCTTAATTTCCTATGTTTATGTGCTTAACATGCTAGAATAGATTTTTCTTCATTGCAATGTGCTACCTTCCATGCTTATTTTATTTCTTAGCATTCTTTTGACTATCTATGCTTAGGTTTGATAAATAATGCTTAGGATTTAATATCTTTTGATGGTTTATGCTTACTTTTGATAGATAGTCATTAGGAATCTTTTCTTTTATGAAGGGAAGAAAATCTTAGCTATTAGATTATTAATTTTTATCTTAGAGCTTTAAAGTTATATTTTCCAAATCTAATCATTGATTTGTTATTAGATTTGAGTATTTGTTTGGAAAAATAAAAGAGCATTAGTGTTGGATTAGTGTTACTTAGTGGATTATAGATGATTCAATCTATTCATTTGCTTGCTGCTTATCTTACTTACTTTAGCTTGACTGTATTCACATTCCCACACACTTATTCACTTGTTTTAATTCTCACACTCCATTTCTCTATCCACACCATCATATCCATTAGTTTATTTGTTCATACCTTCTATGTATTTGTTTTTATTCCCCATTTGATTTTACACTATTTTAGCACACTTATTTTCATCCATTCATTCCCTATCTTACTCACTCGTTATTAGCTCATTTCCATTAATGTTTTTATTTTCTTTTTATCTTGATCTTTCACTTGTTGTTTTCACACAATTACTCATTTGATATATCTAACATTGCTCATTTGTTCTTGTTATTAACCTTGTTAGTTTTCTTTTGTCATTAACTTTGTTACTAACTTGTTACTGATAAGTGTTAAATATTGTATATTGTACCCATCATTAGTCTGAATTTTATCGACATCTCATATGCATATCATTTTCCTTGCACAGAGATTTTATCATTCTATCACATTAACGGATTATCGGATTATCATTTATAAATCCGATTATTTGTTGCGCATTTTTATGTAATTTCTCTTGTGTAGGTGGCGTGACTATCCCAACATTCTGGCTAGTGTCCCAAGCCATCAAGAAGAGATTTCAATAAAGAAATTACATGAAGAAATCTTCAAAAGTGTTGAAGAATTCCAAAATAAGAGGAGAAGACTTTATGGATAAAAGAAGTCATTTTCAAACACAAAGGATTGGTTGGTGTATTGGTTGGAGCTTGGGTTGGTATGGAATAGGTTATAGGTTTAAATCCTAACAATTGCATATTATTTTTTTTTCCATCCAACTCACCTCTCCATGTGAAAGGATATGAGCCAATCAAAAGCCTCCAAATTGAAGGACCACATAAAGCAACAGGCACATATGCTTTTGGAAGGAAAGTTTGTTGCAACCAATCAAATTGAAGCTATCCATGTGAAAACAAAAGACCAATGAAAAGCCTCCAAATCAAATTCAAGCAATCCATGTGAAAGCAAATAAGCTAAACAAAAGCCTTCAAGTTGCAACTAATCAAATCGAAGCAATCCTTGTGAAATGAAATGAGCCAATCAAATATCTTCAATGTTCCTTTAAATTAGAAAATTTTTGTAGAGTGGAGGAGATCTTTTGACAAGTTAGTCTTTCCGTAATTTTATTTTACTTTTAGATTGTAATTGGGATTTTTTTTGTAACTAATCTAGAGAGAGTGTGTGTAATTGAAGATCATTAATGAAGATTTGGAGCTCTTTTTTGATGTTTAGTGGCTAAAGCTCTTAGATTAGGCTCTCCTTTTGAAGCTAAGTAATGCGATTAGTTCAATTACATGCATGTTTTAATTTAAATTCCCTACATGTGCCTTGATTGATTACGTAGATTTTAGATCTAATTGTGCTAATCTCTCTCATTTCTCATGCTCTATCACTACAGTTGATGCTTTGATAATCTCAATTGATGCTTTGTAGTTGGATTAAGTTCTCTCACATAGCATTCTCTAGAGCCCTTATCTTTGATCTTTTGTAGCTTGATTTTGATGATTAATTGTTAGGGTAGTTAGGTTATGATATAGGATCTTGGCATTTAATTTCCTTTACTTTGATCTTCATTGCTATATCATCCAATCCAATTTGGCAAGGGATTGCTAATTGGATTGTAGATTTGAAATTTAATTAGAATATGCATTGTTTGAATTAATTACATACTTAGTGGATTTTGGATTGCCTAATCTCTTTCTTTTGATTGTTGTTAATTTGAATCCTTATTTGATTTGCTATTTTCACTTCTAAATTGTTAGATACACATTTTACAAAACTTGTTTTAAAATCCTACACATTTCACACATCTTCACACTAAATCTTCCATTTCCACCACCACTCATCCACTAGTTTGTTAGATTAGTTTATATCTTATTCATTTTATATTTTAAATTGTTAATTATAGTAGTTTAATTGCTATTTTATTTTTGTTTCACATTTCAATTGGTTTAATTCTATTTTCACATATAGTTAAATTGTTTTAATTGTTTACTTCAAGTGTCTATATTAGCTATATCTTAGTTCAACTCTCATTTAATTGGATTCATTACTTCTTTCATCCGCTCTCTGTGGGATCGATAATCCGGACTCTTTAGTCCTTTATTACTTGACGACACCGTAGTCTTGCGGTTAAGTGTTACACATTCTAGTGTCGATCAGTTACTAACCTTGTTCTTCTTTGAGTTCTTCTATTTCTACTTACATCTCTTTGTTATCTAGTTTCTTGTTTTCTTTTAGGGTCTGTTTGGGAAGGGGGGGGGGGAAATGGGGGGAGGAAAAAAAGGGGGGAAAGTGGAGGGAAAGTGCTTTTGGAGGGTGTTTGGGAAGGGGGGAGGGAAAATAGGGGGGAGGAAAATGGAGGGAAAAATGTACCTTTTTGCCTCAAAAATTTTCCCCCAAAAACAGGGGGAAATGAGGGGAAAGTGAGGAGAAAGGGAAGAAATGACCATATTGACCTTTTACTTTATTTGAACTTTTTTCAAAAGCAAGGGTAAAATAGTCTTTAAAATTATACTTTTTCACTTTCCTTCCCCCTACTTTTTTACTTTCCAAACAAGAGGAGGGAAAATTAATTTTTCCTCCCCTCCCCTTCATTTTCCTTCCCCCTCAAACGGACCCTTAGTTTGCATTTTTTATTTCTCTTGTTATTATCTTGTTTCTTGTTTTCATTTGCATTTGTTAGCTATATTTGAGTTGATACTCCTTTTCATTGATAATTGTTATTTTCCTTGTAACGATCCTCGTGGGAACGATATTCGGACTTCCATAGTCTATATTACTTGAGACAACTGTATAGTTATGGGAAATTGGCAAACAATATACCATGTTTTGGCGAAAATCCGCCGATGACAGCCCTTCCATCCATCTTTACTTTCTTTAGTTTGCAAATTACTTTGATTAATTGACGCTCATTTTCCATGATACATTTATTGACCATATTAAATTAAGTGGTACCACCCTACCCGTCATAAGTGGGACCATTGCGTTGTGAAAGATTGGGGGTTGCAAGGACCTCGGAACCCAGGCACTATTAATATTTCAAAAAGTGATCCCATTCTCCCACTTCAAAAGTGGTAGAAAAATAAATCCTTATACCAAAATTACACTCTTCGTAATACAACAACTATCGTTAATTAATTATATTTAGTAGTTAACAATGCGTGTTTAGATGTTAATCGAGTGTTTATAATGCTTAGAGCGAGGCTTGAGTTAGTTGTAGAGAGTTTCGACTAGTATAGCGCGCAGCTTGACTTTTATCGGGCCTAAGTTAGAAATTTTGGGATTTCAGGGGTCTTTTTTTAATAGCATAAAATTTTCAATTAGATCCCAAAAGGTAGGTCTTAATTTACCCGACAACCTTTTTGGTCAGCCGAAACTCACCCAAGGTCTCAAAGGTCCATTTTGACCGCCAACACTCTTTTCCAAGTGGGTACCCATAATTCCGAGAATTAAAAGATATCTAAAGTCCCTGGTCTTGGACTTGTTGGAAAGATCTTTTAATTACCTACAATTGTTCTTCTTTGACCAAGTCGGTCCTAGGTCCCGAAGACTATTGTTTTCTCGTCACATTTTCTATGAGTATGGTAGCAAATCACAGCCTATATGATAAGATTTTTCCCAAATAAATCCAACCATGGAAGGTCACAAAAACAATTTTTTTTCCTTAAACAGGTTTAACAATTGTGAGAACCCGACCCCTAATCTCTTGGATTAGTGTTGTTTTATTTGTGGATTAGTTTCTTTTAGTAGGATTAGTATTTGTTGGGTTGAGTTTGTGAGCTAGAATGGGTTTTCTCTAGTTTTAGGGAATTTTGAGGGCCTTTGTGATTAGTGGAACCCTTTGGGGGTTCTTTTAGTGACTTTGCGCGTGATTGGGAGATTATTCGGCATCCGAGGCCCACAAATAGATGTTTTACCCTTGGCAAGTTTTAAGTGTGGTGGGGCCCACACCCACCCATTAGAAGATGTCTCTACCCTCTCTTTCTCCCTCATTTCTCCACTCCATCAGCTGCAACTCTCCAGCTACAGTAGCAGCAACCATTCTTCTTCATTTCTTCCATTTCTCTTGCTCTAATGGAGCCTCCAAGCCACCAATCCGACGAGGGAACTCCGACAACTTCTTCTCCTTCATCTCCTCTCTTGTTTGACACCATTTTCGTGGGGAACCAAGGTGGGCAGCCCCTATTGCAAGCTTCTTCTTGTTGATTCATGACTCTAGAGGTAAAGACTCTTTCCCATTTTCCTTGGATGTGCAATGACTTTCCCTCAAGTTCTATTTCCTAGCTTGGTTTGAGCCCATTCTTTGTCTTTTATGGTTTGACCCATTTTAGGGTTTGTTTTTGGGGTTTTTGTAGAGATTGTTGATCTTGAGCTTGAGAGGTGATTAGGAGCTTGGTTTGCTAGATTGGAACCCAAGGCAAGTGGATAAATGGATGGTTTGAATGTTATCAAGTTTTATGAGAAAATCCTAAGTTTAATTACTTGTTCTTGATCATTGGATACATGTTCTCACATATGTTTCCTCCCACTTATATATTGATTTCGAAAATGCATATTAATGGTTGTTTCTCTCTTGTTAAATCTCTTGGAAATGTATGCATATTAAAGGTTTGCTCATATGGTTTTATAATGAATGGGGTTGGTTTTCCATCCATGTTTATGTTTACTAGCTTGCATTGATTTGAAATTGATGCTCATTTGAAGAGTTTTGCTAAATCATCTTTTGTTAAGGAAATGTGAATCAATAGTCTTGATTTATCTCTAGATTTTTGGCTCAAATGGACCCTTGTGTATATTGGGGATTCTTCCCTTTGTTTATTGTGAAATGGGAAGAAAGAGGTGTTTAGATTTAATTTTTAATGGAGTTTTGATGGGAGTTTTATTGTAGTTAAGATGTTGTTGAAGCAAGGAAAAACTCAGTTTGTGTATGTGTTGGAAGGAAAGGAAAAAGGGGAGAAAAATCAAGTTCCCGGACCTGCTATACGCCCAGGTCCGATCGATCGGACATGCAGGCCGATCGATCGGACTGTCGTTAAGTGAAATTTGATATTGTTTTTTTTTTTTGGAAACAATTGTGCTTTCTATGAGTCCTAGGGGTATGTACCTTAGTGTTAAGACTAATTATGCCCTAATCTAAGGTCTTCAAGACTAGGGAACTAAAAGAAAAGAATGGTGATGATCTAGGCACTAATTCTTGGTTCTAGGTAAGACCTTGGCTACCCTTCTTGGACTCATTTGACCATATGTGAGGGCGTCTGGAGCCGATGCCCTTCACGGTTGGTTCGGATGCATCGAAGTTAATCCATTTCAATCTTGAACGGTACGGAACGACGCGATATCTTTCTTATACCTATACACAAAGCCTATTTCTTTGGTTATCGCGAATCCTACTCCTTTCGATGACTGAATAGGTGGTTCGATGTTTCCGGATTAACGTCATGCCTAGGATGGACCGCTTATAGTCTCGATTTTTCTATTAGTACTACCCATAAGCTCATTTTAAGTTTTGAAAATAGTAAAAGTGCATAAGGAGCCCGAAATGTCTTCAAACTCAAGGAGTACCAAGTAAATTATTATAATCGACATACGGGACCCCTATTCACTTAAACAAATCTTGAAACCGATATTTTACCCGAAATTGTTATAGTTCATTGTTTCCCCTCATTTCCAAGATTTGCATTACATGACTTGTTTTCCCAAAAGCATTGAAGTTACTCTAGTAACAGTTATTTGTCCCGAAGTGCATTGCACCACATGATATGTCAGTGTGCCCTTGAGCACCCCCGTCTTGCCCGTTTGATTATGTATTTGTACTTGGTTTACTTGCATATGTCTCGATTGTATTTGACCTATGAGTCGGCACCACTAAGCTTGGATAACCCTGTTGGTCTGATCCACCAACTTGGAGATCCCCCTCTTGTCCCGTCAGCTGCAGTTTGGATCCCGCTACCCGGTCATTACCGTGGTCTTGTCCCAATGCCGCAGATTACTACTGTGGTCCCCGATGCCCGGCTCGCTACCG
Organism: Cinnamomum chago; assembly: GCA_038049695.1. NCBI lineage: Eukaryota > Viridiplantae > Streptophyta > Magnoliopsida > Laurales > Lauraceae > Cinnamomum > Cinnamomum chago. The sequence continues at coordinate 27,791,560 of CP142457.1, forward strand.
TGGTCATGTATAGTATATGTATATGTATATGTATTTATATGAGATCCCCTGTTTCTCCTCACCTCGAGTGACTGAGATCAGGGCCTAGTTATTACTCTATCACCTTAGTGATAGAGGACTTAGCTTCGTGTGATCGCCATCTTGCTTGTTTCCCGATTCCTTGGATACCCAACATGTTTTATATTGCTTATTGTTTTCCGATAAATGATTCATTTCCTTTATGAAGGTTATTATTTAAACAAGTGTTAATAGTCTCCAAAGTGAATTCAGTTAATGTTATTATATTGTTTTCTATCCTGTGTACACGCACATGTTTTAAATGAATGCTGGTTGGGTGAATACCCATGCTTTTACATATGTTTCAAACGATCCATGGTTTTGCTATATTTGTATGATTACACCTGTTTTAAACGAATACTCGAATTGTTAAATATCCCTGCTTTGAAATATGTTTTAAATGAACGTTTGTTTTGTCAAACTTCTATATTTACACATATTTTAGACGAACACCCGATTATCAAATATCTATGTTTTTTTAGATGATGTGAATGAACATATGCTTTATTAGATTTTCAGGTTTTACCCATGTTTGAAACGAATACATGTTTTGTCCGAGATTCATGATTTTTCACCCGTTTAATTATATGCAGCATTTGGATCAAATAGCATGACTTATCATATGTTTTATTCTTCAGTATATTTATGATCTTTTCATCCACCTGCCAGACCGTCGTGTCTGACCCACTACTTTTGGTACTCAGGTTCAGACTTCTTCGTCCCGAGATGAGTGCTTTTGTTGGCTGTGGAGCCATGCTTTGCAGGTTGGTTTGTCGGCTATGTCATGTAGACATTGAGCTTGACATCGGAGATACGTCATATATGGGTAGCGGTTAATAGCTTATTGTTGTATGGCTTTTATTAGCCCTTTTCTTGGGATTCTTATTTAATGTACATTGATAATTGTAACTTGAACATATATGGGAATGTAATAACCTGTTACTGTCAGCTCTGTATTTTGTAGTGATGGTTTGCTCCAGTCTGAGATGGTTCTTGATATTATAGCTATATGCTAGAGGTTGAGTGCGACACGGAATCCGATGGCCACGGACTCTGGGTCGCAACGCCACGAAAGCTTCTGCAAAATATTCAGAATGTGTTGGATGTGTTGTCTTCACATACGCGGATCTTGGGAGAAAAATATATTTATGCTTTAATTTCCCATTCGCGCCCCCGATGTCTCGGATTGGGGGCGTGACAACAATATTTCAAGATCAAGTCAAATCAAGATTAACCATACACTGTATGCAATTTAAATTAAATACTTGCTTCTAAATAGAAAGCTAATCCAACCTCATACCTCAGTCAAGCCAAGCTCTAACCGGGGGCTTCCTCTTCTAAACAAAAACCCCAATATTCCATCCTAAAAAGGAAAACCAAAACACAGTCAAAACTCAATTCATAAACAGAAAACACATAGGAGATAAAGGTGAGTTCTACCCAAGGAGAAATAGGGCCTAAATCTTTGTAAATCAAGAAAGAAGAAGTGGTTGGATGAGGGGGCTGCCACCGTCGGATTCATGCCAAAACAGAGCATGAGGGGGCTACCACCGTTGGATTCTTGCAAGGGTACCTACGCGTAGGTGTTCTCCAAGTTTCCATGGAAGGAGAAGAGAAGGAGAAAGGAAGAGAGAAAGAGAAAACTCTCATGTTTGCTATGGCCAGTTGTAAATGAGCAGTGAAAGAGTGTTGTAGTGGTTAGTGGTGGTAAGTGGCATTAAATGCAAGTAGGGGTGGTATGTAGGATATTTTGCACAAGGACCTATGGTGTGAGTTTGCTACCATCTTAGCCGAACTTTAGATGCGATATCGGAGATCTTCGGAACCTTGGACGGACTTGGTCAAAGATGAAGAATTACAGGTCTAGGGAAATGCTTTTGCAACAAGCCAAGAATAATAACTTTCTAAGAATGACGACCGAATTTGTTATTTTCCAAACTGTGGTATTTGCCTAAAAAAGAGTGCCGGGATCAAATTAGGCTTCCTTAAATCAAGAACCAAATCCAACCTTAACTCACGGTCACTCTAAGCTCCAAAATCAAAGGTTTTCTCTTCCAATCAACCCACCAAAAATTTCCCTAAAATAAAATCCATTAACTGACAAACCCAACTCCATAAAACCGAAACAAAAGGTGATGAAAAATGGGTTCTATACTCCAAACACCATTCAAGATGAAGAGGTGGCCTACATCCAAGATGATCAAGGACTGCCAATGCTGGATTCACACTAAAATGAACTATGTTGTTCAGATTTAGATGATTAGCTAATTGGTCGGGCTGGATCTTGTAAAGAAAGTCTCTAAAAAGTTCTTCAAAAAGCCATGGAAGGAGAGGAGAAGGAGAAAAGAAGAGATGAAGATTGAAAACTTTCTCGTATTGTGGCCGGTGTGTCACGCCCCCAAACCAGAACCTCGGGGGCGCGAATGAGATTAAGAATAATTATGGTTTTCTCCCAAGATCCGCGTGTGTGAAAACATCACATTCCAACACACTCTGAATATTTTACGAAAGCTTTTGTGGCGTTGCGACCCAGAGTCCGTGGCCATCGGATTCCGTGCCGCACTCAACCGCTAGCATATAGCTATTATATCAAGGATCATGTCAGACTGAAATAAACCATTACAACCAAGTACAGAACTGACAGTAACAGGATATTACATTCCTATACATGTTCAAGTTACAAATTATGAATGTGTATTAATTAAAAACCTCACGAAAAGGTTAATAAAAGCCATACAATAACAAGCTAATAACCACTGCCCATATGTGACGCAACTCCAATATCAAGCTCAATGTCTACATGACATAGCCGACAAAACAACCTGCAAATAATGGCTCCACAGCCAATAAAAGCACTCAGCTCGGGAAAAAGAAAGTCTGGACCTGAGTACCAAAAATAGTGGGTCAGACACGATGGTTTGACAGGTGGATGAAAAGATAATAAATGTGCTAAAAAATAAAACATGTGATAATTCATATTATTTTATCAAAGGCTGCATGTAATTAAAACAAGTGGAAAATCATGGATCTCTGACAAAACCTGTATTCATTTAAAGCATGAGTAAAACATGGAGATCTAACAAAATATGTGTTCATTTACAACATCTATAAAAGCATAGATATTAGAAAAATCGGGTGTTCATTTAAAACATGTGTGAATATAGAGATCTGGCAAAATAAGTGTTCATTTGAAACATATGTAAAAGCATGAATATTTAACGAATCGGGTATTCATTTAAAGCGTATGTAACCATAAAGATATGGCAAAACAAGTGTTCATTTGAAACATATGTAAAAGCATGAATATTTAACAAATCGGGTATTAATTTTAAGCGTATAAGTGTACTAAGGAACGAGAAACAATATAACAATAACTGAATTTACCTTGGAAAACATTAAAACTTGTTTAAACAATAACTTTCATAAAAGAAATGAATCATTTATTGGAAAACAAATAAGCAATATAAAACATGTAAGGTATCAAAGGAATCGGGAACTAGCAAGATGGCAACCACACGAAGGTAAGTCCTCTATCACCGAAGCGACAAGAGCATATCGGGGCGTTGATCTTAGTCACACGAGGTGAGGAGATTCAACGAAATATACATATATATATAATAATAATACGGGACGAGGCCACGGTGGCAAGCCGGGCATCGGGAACCGCGGTAGCGAACCGAGTATCAGGAACCACGGGAGCGAGCTGGGTATCGGGCGGGCCACGGTAATAAACCCGGCATCGGAATCCAAACTGCAGCTGGCGGGACGGGAGGGGGATCTCCAAGTCGGTGGATCAAACCGACAAGGTCATCCAAGTTTAGTGGTGCCGACTCATAGTTCATATGCGAGCAATCGGGACATTATAAAATACATATGATGCAATTGTATAAGCGGGCGGGACGGGAGTGCCCAAGGCACAAATTTCACTTCATTTCGAGCAATGAATATCGGGGCTAGTAAAATGTTAGAAGTACAAATTCAGTGCTTTCAGGAATGATAAATCGTAATCCATGAATTTCGGGAGTGCATATCAAATTTCAGGAACAACGGGATACAATTAAACTTTCGAAATTCCGGAACAAGTATCGGGATTTAAGATTAGTTCAAGGTGGATAGGGGTCCCCCGTATGTCTATTTCAATATAGATTGGGTACTCATTAAATTTTAAAAACATTCCAGGCTCCTTATACACCTTGGTAACTTCAAAGTCATTAATAAAATCTTAGGGTTGAGATATCTCGCTAACATGTTTCCGAGACGATATTTTTCTCCCTTAAATTCCCAAACAGTAATTCCTTCACATTTCATGGACATATGGTTCAAAGCAGTCCTTTCTTTCTTCTCAATCTCCAAAAATTACTGGGAGGTCGGTCACCTTGGTGGTCAACAGGCGGCTAGCCGACTGGTCACCGCCTGATGACCGCCCTTGCAGAATCAGAATTTTGCTTATTGATATGATGACCGCCTCTGTGCGGTCACTAGTCGGTCACCAAGTTGGCTAGCCGACTGGTGATCGCCTGCTGACCGCCCAGTCAGCGGATAGTTCAGTTTTGGACTGTTTTTCAGCCCCTTTTTCCTCCAAAACATTTCTCCTATAACTCATCTCATTCCCTGCAATAAAATGAGCTCAAAAGCTCCTTTAATACATCATTCAACACTTCCATTCTCATCATTTCATATTTTTCCCTTCACTTCCTTTCCATTCACATTCAATCACAAGAGAGAGAAAATCATTTGAAACTTTGACAACATAATATATGCATTTCCAATGTATGAACAAGAGAGAAATAAACTCATCATTATGCATTTTTAAGAGCAACAGAAACCATTGCAAAAAGAACAGATAAAGCACATTAAGAATCATTGGTGAAAAATCAAGATTTCTTCCTAAAACATGTGAATATTCAAAACAATCCATTCATCCACTTGCCTTGGGTTCAAGCTAGCAACTCAAGCTTCTAATCACACTCTTATGCTCAAAATCACCAATCTACACAAAAAAAAACCCCAAATACAACCCATTACAAACCCTAAAATGGCAAATCAAGAAAGACAAGGAATGAGTTCAAATCAAACTAGGAAATAGAACTTAAGGGGATGCTATTATATAAAATGGAAGAGAGAAAGTGATTGCATACCTATAGGCGGTCCTACCAGCAAGGAATAACTAAATGAGGGGGCTGCCATTCATGGTTTCCCACGAAAATGGTGTCTAGAGCAAGAAGAGATGGAGGAGAATGCAATGACAAGTTTCGTTTGGCGATTGGTAGCATAGATCTTGAGTTTGGAAGCAACAAAGTGGAAAAAAGAAGGGAAGGGAGTTGTTGTTGCAGGGCTGGGCGTGCTCCATCTCGTGGAGGGCAAGAATGAAGAAGAAAACATGGGTTTTGGCCATTATTTAAAGGTTCAAGTGGGGCTCACAACTAATAATACTACATGGGCTAAGAACTGGGCTTTCTAGGTCTCAGATGGACTCGACGAAGAAGAGAAAAATGTTTCTCATAAAATCTAGTTTTCAAAAAGTATAATTTTGGTATGGTTCTGAGATCTCAAAATTTGGGTTTAGATTTGGTGTAAGAAGATTGTTTTGCCCTCGAAGTCGGAAAAGTCAAGTTTCGGGGTCTCGAACGGGGATGAGATCAACACGAAAGTTATAGAGATTAACGAGATAAGTCAAACGAAGCCAAAAAGGGAATTTTTGGGAATCACGAAGAACCTCTCCAAGCTGATCACGCAAAAAAAGTAGGACCCTACGGTCACTGTCTATGTTCACTGGCTCTCAAAACTCCCCAAAACTAATGAAAAACCATTCGAGCTCACAAATCCACAAATACTGATCCCACTTAGAGAAACTAATCCACAAATAAAACAACACTAATCCAGGAAATTAAGGGTCGAGTTCTCACACGGTGGAAATGAGTAAATAAGTAGTGGTGGTGGTAGGTTGGAGTCATCAATAAGGTAAGTGGGCATTTAATGGGGTATAGTTGCGATATTTTGCAAAGCTTAGGTTGTGAGTTTGCTACCATTCTACCTGAACTTGGGACACGATGACGAAGATCCTCAGGAGCCCAGGCAGATTTGGTCAAAGCAGAAGAATTGTCGATGTAGGGAAAAACTTTCTAACAAGCCAAGAATCAGAATTTCTTGAGATCGGTGATAAAAGCTGTACTTTTCCAAACTGGAATATACACCTCTAAAAGTGTACGAGGGTTCAAATTGGACTTTCTGGACTTCATATGAGTTCGGGCCGAACATGAAAGTTGTGGGGCAGGTTAAGACCTAACTTTTGGACCCAAGAAGAAATTTTTATGAAATTCTCAAGATGCCCTTGAAAATCCACAAAGTTCTGTTTTAACCCGGAAAAAGTCGAACTCTCACGAAACTTCCTAAAACTCTCCGAAACCAAATCAAACTTAGCTTTAATCCCAACAAACTCTTGGTTAGTCTCTAATAAAACTTCATTATCCACTATTCGTAATTAATTAGCATTAATCAAAGTAATTAAAAATTGGGTTCTTACAAAAGTCAAGCTATACCTCTTCTACTTTTCATTAATGTTTCCCACCAAAACTTCCTGCCACCATCACTTCTCATTTCCTCTCCCATTTCCATCGGCCAGCAAGAAATCTCTCTCCTCTCTTCTCTTTTCTTCTTTCCCTTTCTTACTTCTCAAATGGCAAGGTGGAGAACATGGTCTTAGAAGCCTTTTCTGCTTAATTCGCCACCATCAACTATCTCCTCTCCTCCGGCTACGCGATATCCCATGTTTTAGTGAAAATCCGCCAATGACAACCCCTTCATCCATCACCTTTTCTTTCTTTAGTTTGCAAATTTCTTTAATGAATTGACTCTGATTTTCCATGATATATTTATCGACACTATTGAATTAAACGTACCACCCCACCCGTGATAAGTGAGAACATTGTATTATGAATGCATGTGGGTCGCAAGGACCTCGGAACTCAGGCACTATCAATATTTTAAAAAGTGAGACCTTTCTCCCACTTCAAAAGTGGTAGCAAAAACAAATCCTTATATCCAAAGTATACTCTTTGTAAGATCCCGATTCTTAATACAACGACTATCGTTAATTAATTATATTTAGAGTTAACGATGCATGTTTAGCTGTTAATCGAGTGTTTCTAAAGGTTAGAGCGAGGTTTGAGATAGTTGTAAAGAGTTTTGACTAGTGTAGTGCGGAGGTTGACTTTTATCGGGCCTAAGATAGAATTTTTGGGATGTCAAAGGTGTTTTTATAATCGCATAAAATTGGCAATTAGAGCCCGGAAGGTAGGTCTTAATGTACGTAACAACCTTCCTGGTCAGCCGAAACTCACGCAAGGTCTCGAAAGTCCATTTTTACCGCCGACACTCTTTTCCAAGTGGGTACCCGTAATTCCGAGGATTATGATTTCTTTGAAATTTTTGATTTTTTAAAAGGATATCTAAAGTCCCTGGTTGTGGGCATGTTAGAAAGATCTTTTAATTCCCTACAATTGTGCTTCTTTGACCAAGTCAGTCCTAGGTCCCGAAGTCCTTCGTTTTCTCGTCACATTTTCTATGAGTATTGTAGCAAACTCTTACCATTGCATGATGAATTGACAAAAGTTACACTTTTATAGCGTTATTTTATGATTTTTCAAAGATAAAAGAACTCAAAACACTGTTTTTAACATAAAAATCATAATTTACCTCCTCATCATGCTCTCCTCATTTTTTCCATTAAATATGACCCATTTGTATGCATTTATACGAGTTCCAATGCCTTTTATACAAAATATTTTCGAAAATACTCTCAATTATGTTAATTACTCTTTGTAGGTGTTAATTGAAGATTAAAATTGAGATTCAATAGTTAAAGAGAGTAAGGATAAGTTTTGAAGGCAATTAGATAGAGAAATGGCAAGGTTAGGCAAATAAGAAGGGTTGGTATTTTGACCATAACGTTTTACTCGGGTATTCGATTGAGGTGATCTCAGGAGCATTAGGAAGCTTATTAAAAGTTATACAAATCATGTTTCACAATATGTTTTCTAAATCGGACGTCTCGGTGGTCAAAATCACACTTCAATCTGGGAACTGTTTTCTAACACGAGAATCACATTCATATTGCCATTCTTATAAAGTCCCACATCGGAAAGAAACCAAAAGAGAGCGAGGTAGATATTTCTATATAAGGAATGGAGCTCTAGGCATTTAAAGAACACAAGCAAGGAGAGCATCCTCCTCATTACTTAAGCTATTCATTTAATTGAGAGCAATTGTAGAGAGAAAGTGAAGAAAGCTTTGTAATAATTGAAGATTTAGAATGGAAATGAAAGTTTTGTCCTCTCCAATGGGTGGCTAATCCCTTTTATTGGATCTTCTAGATGAAACTAAGTTGATGTTATTCCCTTTGCTTTTGTTCTTTATCTTAATTTCCTTGTTTATGTGCAAAACATGTTAGAGTAGATTTGTCTTCATTGCATTATAAAACCTTCCATGTTTATTTTCTATCTTAGCATTCTTTTTTACTATTTATTCTTAGGTTTGATAGATCATGTTTATCTTAGCATTCTTTTTTACTATCTATTCTTAGGTTTGATAGATCATGTTTAGGAATTAGTACCTTTGGTGATTTATGCTTTCTTTTGATTATTAATTAGGAATCTTTGCTTTTATGAAGAGAAGGAAGTCTTGGCTATTAGATTTCTATCTTAGAGCTTTCAAGTTATATTTTCCAAATTTAAGTATTGATCTGTCATTAGATTTGAGTGTTTGTTTGAGAAAAGGGAAGAGCATTAGTGATTGAATTAGTGTCATTTAGTAGATTCTAGATGGTTCATTTTATCCATTATTATTGATTGTTGTTTATTTTACTTGCTTTTGTTTGATTCTATTGACATTCTCAAACACTTGTTCACTTTTTTTTTTAATTCTCACGCTCCATTTCTCTATCCACACCATCAATTTCACCTTTGATTTTACACTACTTTATCACTTTTTTTTATCTCCATCCATTCATTTCCTATCTTACTATCTTTCTCTTCTTATTAGCTAGTTTCATGGATGTTTTTATTTTCTTTTTATCTTGATTTTTCACTTGTTATTTTCACACACTTATTGACTTGATCTATCCAACATTGCTTCATTGTTCTTGTTATTAATCTTGTTATTTTGCTTTTCTTATTAACTTTGTTACCAACTTTTTTTCTTGGTTTGTTAATCGTTTTAGTTCTCACTTAAGCTCTTCTATTTTTACTAACATCACTTTGTAATTATTGTGTTTCTTGTTTCCATTGTTTTTGTTAGTGTTATCTTCATTTGCATTTATAATCTATATTTGAGTTGATACTCCTTTTCATTGATCATTGTTATTTTTCTTGCCATGAACCTTATGGGAATGATATTTAGACTTTCATAGTCTATTTTACTTGAGACAACTGTATACTTGCTGAATTCGCATCATAGAACCCACCTAAGTTTATAAATATCTCACCTACCACCACTTCCTCTCTTCTCCCAACGTTCCTACAGCAAAGAGCTTTTCTTCTTCTCAATGTTTTTTCTTTCTTTCTCTTTCCATGTAAGGACCCGATTTCTAATTTTCGCGACCAATGCTATTTAATTATGATTAGTGACAAATGATGCTTGATTAGAGGTTAATCGAGATTTTCTTGGGATTGGAACTAAGTCTAGATTGTTTCGTAGAGCTTCGAGAACTTTCGTTGAGAGTTCGGCTTTTTCCGTGTTAATTTAGAATCTCGAGACTTTTCGCGGTATTTCGGGAATTTCATAAAAAAATGTATCTTTAGCTCAAAAGTTCGGTCCTCACCTGTCCAACAACTTTCATGTTCAGTCCAAATTAATCTGAATTCTAGAGAGTCTAATTTGAGCCCTGACAAACTTTCGAGGTGTTTACTATAGTTCTGTAAATCGCACTTTCCACCAACGATCTCTGATAAATTTGATATTTGGCTTTTTGGAAAGCACTCCTCGTGATCTACAATTTTTCTTCTTTCACCCGGTCCAACAGTGTAACCATCAGTCTTCATTTTCGCTTCTAAAGTCAAGCTAAATGGTGCTCAACTCGCATGCTAACTTGTACATAATATCATAATTACCTTCTACTTTTCATTAATGTCCCCATCAACACCTTCTACCACCATCACTTCTCATTTACTCTCCCATTGCCATTGGCCAGCAATAAAACTCTCTCCTCTCTTCTCTTTTCCTCTTTCCCTCTCTTTCTCCTCCAATGGCAAGGTGGAGATCATGGTCTTGGAAGCCTTTTTTGCTTAATCTACACATCATATCATCCAGTTAATCATCCGATCATAGAAATCGAACTAAATATCCAATCAAGATGGCAATTAACAATCTAAGCACTTTAATCAATCATATTAAGGAATCTAAGCGTGTCTATTTGCCTAATTAGGAAGAAGCCCCTCAATTAGCTTAGTTTTCTCTTCAATTGGTTATGGTGAGTGGTCCATCTTACCCCCCTTGGTTAGTCATGGTTTGGGATAAGGATGAGGGCATTTATGGAAGTCTTAGGTAAAATGACTAAGGGGTCCTTGGTTGGTTAATTGAAATAATATATAAGCATTAGGGTAGTTTAAGTATCTAGGTTTAATGACTAATGTACCCTCAATTGAGTGATTGCTGATGAAGGGGCCTAAGGGTATTAATGGCATGCTAATTGTAATGACTAGAGTGCCCATGTTTGCTTGGTTGATAATGAAGGGGGCCAAGGTCATTTAAGGGATTTGAATTTCTAATTTGGAGGGAAATGGTTTTGGTGGAAAGACTAGAGTACCCTCATATAATTAACAGGTTAAGGGATAAGGCAATGGGTAATTTGGTCACTCTATATTAGTTGCACAATTCTCTAAAGGAAAGTCTCCTATGATTAGAATTTACAACTAAGGGCCTCTAATGATCTAATTAAGTCTAGGGAGTTCAACTGTTCAACTAAGCCCTTAATGTTATTACTAATTCACAAAGGGTTCTAATCCTATAAACTAGGATTAGTAGGTGAAAAATTATTAAATTACTCATGCTAATCGCCTTTCAAATAGGGTAACCTAGGGTTGACTTGGTCAAACTGGGTCCCACTAGGTATTTCTAGGGACTGGTCCTTACACAGTATCTATCTAGGCTATCCTTACATGAACAAGGTCATCTCATATCCATACAAAGTCTTTTATCCATGTTCAATCCATATTTACAATCCATAGTCCATATCACTAATCGAATCCACGACCATGATCCACCATTGTCATGGTCTTTGTCCATTTCCATTGCAATCCACATTCAACATTGTTCATTTCATTACCCATCCAAAAATGGGTTTCTAAGTTATCACCACGATCATCTACTCCAAGGTGATCTCATCCATCCACTCTTTAGACCATAGGATGGCCCATCTAGCCACAAACACGGGTCAAGTGATCACCATGCACAATCCGGGTCACCACTAGGACACCCTATGTTCAGGTCCTCAAATTTCGATTTATTAAACAGGTTTAAGCAATAGAAAGATACAAGAGTGAACAACAATGAAAAGCATATAACATATCTACATATCCATGCCAATCAAAGGAGGGAAATAACAAGGTTCGTCCTATGTCATTGCCCCATTTTAGGTCCAATGTCTATGTCAACCAATTCAATTCCTAAATGAAGTTTAAGATGCCAAGAGAATGAGTTTGGTGCTCTGAAGTTACGGGCATCTTCGACGACATTTAAAGATTGAATCAAAATCCAATTAATACCCTGAATCCTACTTGAGCGGCCACATGGGTCAAGGTGAACTCCAACCCTTGACTCATATTTGGCACATCACTCGAGATCTACATAGAAGGTCAATGGGCCCCACACATCACTGATCTAAAACGAAATACAGATCTGGAACTCACTGTCTACAGTGTGCCTAGTTGACCTGGCACAGGAGCAGGTTGACCTGCTACACAAGCTTTTTTGGGACTTAGCTTGCAATCTAGAAATTTTCTTGCAGTGTACTTGGTCATCCTGGTGGCCAGCTGGCCTACTCGCTATGCTGATTTCTGTATCACACAGAAGGTAAGCTGAGTCTCAGATATTTGAATTTTACAGTGTGTCCGATCGACTTGGGGCAGGGCCGGTCAACCTCGCATACACTGATTCCTATATCAGACAGGGTCTTTGCTATCTAGGCTCTGTAGCGTAGGAACCAGATTTCCAGATTTTTGGAACTTCTCTAATTCACCCATTTTTCCATCAAAACTCCTCAATCTCATCTCCAATCATCATCAATCCATCACAAAACATAAAAACCTTCTCAAGCAATACGTTCACATCATCCATGGGCCATTGGTCTTCCAAATGGGATACCCCATCTATCAATGGCCAAAAATCCATAAAACAAGGCTTAAAGGAAGAGATCTAACAATCAATACATACATATAAATTGAATTGTGAAATTCAAGGAAGAAACCATGCATTCTATTCTAAATAGGTATATTGCACTTGCCTCTTAGACCAAATCAATGTCTCTTGGCTTGATCTTCAAGATCCAAGCTCCAATTCTCTAATTCCAAGCTCTAATGGCTTCTAATCCCCAAAACAAATACCCAAAACCTTAGATCCACATAGATCTAGGCTACCTACACCTAATTCTCACAGAGAAATGCATTTAGGAGTTGAAATTCTAGAGAGAGAAAGGAAAACTCAAGGAAATTGAGTTATTGAAGATGACTTACCTTGTTGTGTAGAGAAAGGAAAGATCTAGAAGATGGAGAGCTTCCTCTAGGTGAGAGATGGCTGTAGCTTGGAGAGAACTCTTCTTCTTTGATGTAGGAAACCCTAGATCTAGGTTTCTTGTAGAGATAGAAAGAGAAAGAGAGGGGATTCTTGGAGGTAAATGGAAGAAAAGAGAGGAAAGAAGAGAGAAATGAGAGGGAAAATGAGAGACAGAGAGGTGAAGATCGTTTGGAATGGGATAGGTTTGAATATATAGACTTTGGTTAAAAGTGAAATGATTAGAGAGCCATTCTTGTTTAGTTTTAGGTTTGGATAAGTACATGGGAATTTAAGGGAATTTAAGTTAAATTGCAAATTCTCATATGGGAACTCCTCCTATTCTTCCTAGTTACTTTTAGGGGCCTCTAATTAACTAACAAACTTCCTTAAGTCCATTTAGAACCCTATAGTTTCTATAAATTACAAAAGAGACTAAAACCTAGAAAATGGGCTTAAAACCTAGGAAAATACTAAACACCCTTACGAACCCCTATTAATCAGTACAAATAGATATTGTATACTATAGTTAGCGCAATTCAGATATAAGTGAGGGTCCACAAGGGGTGGGGCCTCACATGCCCTAAAGAAGATCTGAACTTAAAAGAAAGGATCCATAGCACAAAGAGATTGTATTCATTCCAGGTTAGATGGGTAAACCTTAACCCGACTCGTATTTTTGCGGGTCTGGAAAAACTGACCCGTGACCAATTTGTATTTTATGCGAATAGGGTTTGATGGGTCAAATCTGGGTTGGGCTGCCGAGTCAGGTCAGATTTTGCCACCTTTTGAGGCAACCTACCTACCCAGGGATAGATCCATGGGTAGGCCTGTGAGATAGGATGCCCTTACCACTGTGCTTTTCCATCATTCTCTAAAGGGAAGATCTTTCATTTTGTGGGAAATACATCACAAGGAACAACAGAAGTGGTCCCAGATTGGTTAGCGTTTCTCAAGCGACATCTCTTAGCAGAAGAAAACAGTGTTTGTGTATGTATATTTTATGTGGTTGAGAAGATCAACATATTATTATTGCATTGTAAGGTTATAATCAGTCGTCCCCTATAAATCGTAAAAAGTTGTAAGTAAACTCCAATCTAATTTATTGTATTCTAAACATATTTATTAATTCAATTGATTTTAAGATAAAAAAAATTAATAATGTTATATAATAATCAAAACAAAAATCAGAGTCAAGGCTGAGCCCAGCCAAGTTGAGCAAAACCTAGCATGAGAATATCTCACGACCAAGCTTAATTCTACAACAAAAAGGAAAGTACAGGTAAAGCTATGATGGTTGTTGACCCCCTTGAGAGATTTTACTGACGTGGGATGAACCCTAACATATGCTTGAAAGAAAAACACCTTCACATAGAACGTTGACCGCCCGAGGATAAAACACTAGGTAGTTGACTGAAAATAAAAGCCCATCATTCCTTTTATTCTCAGCCACGATATTTAGTTGAAATATGTTTTTCAATAACATTCCGATATATAAAAAATTTAAATATCTTGAGAAGACCCAAAAAAAAGTTTCAAAATAAGATTGGAAAAATAAAGGGAATTTTACCAAATAAATGTCCCTAGACATGTAATAGCCTGATTTAGCTTGAAATACACCCAAATGAAAATTATAGTGTTCGTACAAGGAATTTGGACAACTTTGCCCCCAAAGCTGCCGAACGATATCATCATCTTCATTCTCAAAATTTCAATCCTTAAACGAATGAAATCCATTGCTGCAGCTGACCCTTATTCTCTTTGCTCAGCTTCCGGCCAACTTCCCCTCTCTGCCCGGCCATTCCCCTACACTCAGCTATCAGTCGGTCCCCTACAACCAAAGACCACTGGCTCCTTCCAATCCAGCGCCCACTAGCTGTAGTCACCTGCCACTCCACCTGTAAGCACCCAGCGGCCACTGCTGCCTCTCCCTGCCATCGGCCAACCTGCACCCTTCAGCCTAGCGGCCACTTGGACTTCTCCCACATCCCTGCCAGCGGCTAACCTGCACCCTTTGGCCAGAGGCCAACCTGAACTCTTTCCCAGGTGGCCAACCTGAACACCCCTCCTTCCCTGCCTGCAGCCAGTCCTCCTCCCCGGCTGCGTTGCAGCTCCACCATGTGAACCTGCACAACCTGAACCAGCCACCTGAAACCAGCTCCCCTGACCCCAACCACTGCCTCTTCCATCTGCACTGATCTCAGCCTGCACTGCCCTTATCCAGCCACCTGTACTGCTCCTCCACCTGCACTACCCAACCACCTAATTTCAGTTGAAACCCCACCAGTTTTCAGCTGAAACCCCCACCTGATTTCAGCTGAAACCCCACCTGTTTTCAGCTGAAACCGCCACCTGATTTCAGCCTGAATTACCACCTAATTTCAGCCTGAATTTCCAGCTGATTTCAGCCTACAACTCTACTTGCATTGCCTTCCCCCTGCACTGCTCTTCCACCTACACTGCTCCCACTTGCAAGATGTCCAACCCACCTGCCACTTGTCCAGCCCACCTGCAATTTGTCCAGCCCACTGCAACAGGTTCAACCCACCTACACACTTGACCCAACTACTGCTTCTCCTCCTTGTTACCATAAGCAATCCGATGTGTACAACTTGGACCAATGGGTCCCACGCCGGGACCGGACCCTTAGGCCCTATTTTATGACCCTTAAAAACTGAATTTTTAACTAGACCTTTGGCTTGATTTGAACCTGTCTTTAACCCGGTTAATCCTTTGGAAATCCGGAGTTTTCAAACCAAACTAAGATTGGGATATTCTAACCAATGTTTTAAAGAAATTTATAATTGCCCACTGACTTAAAAAACAAGGGCTTTTGACTTGAACCCCTGGCAATGCAAAGAGACTATCTTTTCTTGGAAAAAGAAAAACCAAGACCTAGACTATGATGCACCCAGTCCCCCGACTTGCCTATTTTGGGGTCGTGACAGGGGGATATGGTTGCAGCCAAAACAGTCTTATGTGGTTATATTATTGGGAACCTGCCATAGATTTATGCATATTTGGGGGATGGGAGGGTCTTTGAATTTTGCCTGCAAGTTGTACTATTATTGCAAATGCCCCCACAATAGCCTCCAATAATGTATATATTTCCTGTAAGATATAGACATGTCTCTAAGAAGTAGTGCTTGTTGTCTGGGCCCGCGGAGTTTTCTTTCGGCCCCATCTCACTCCATATAGCAGATTGAGTTATTTGTTTTGGTTATTCCTTTAGCCAAACAAATGAGATTGGTGCCCTCATACAGCAGACCAAGTTCATTTATGTAACAGTCAAGCTATAAGATGGAAGGCCACCACTGTTGTAGTTTTCTTGCTTTACATGAATATATTGACATATCAATCTGAGTAGCATCCATGAGTCTTTCCCATTGTTTAAATATCACATTTTAAAATTGAGGCCATCAACTTGCTGGATAACAAATTTGAGACTGAAAACTCCAAAGGACGGTAACGATTTCGTTGTTGGAATATTTGCAATTTGGTATTTTGATAACCTCCGCGAGCCTTTTTCATTGTTTATGTATCTCAATATATAGTCAGGGTCAATCTCGTTGCTAGACAGCGACAAAAGGATTAGAAAACTCTAATGGATCGTAACGATATCGTTATCAAAAAATTTAGAAATCACGATTCTGGATGAAATCTGTGAGCCTTTTGCATTGTTTATGTATCTCAATTTATAGTCAGGGTCAGTCTCGTTGCTGTACAACAAATTGAGAGGAAAAGGCTCTAAAGGATTGTAACGATATCATTATCAAAAAACTTAGAAATCACTAATTTGGGTGAATTCCGTGAACCTTGGTTGGGAGTACTCAAACCAAGCCATTTTCCAGAGGTGCCCATGATTTCAGCCTGAATTTCCAGTTGATTTCAACCTACAACTCCCCCTGCACTACCTTCCACCTGCACTGCTCCCACCTGCAACATGTCCAGCCCACCTGCCACTTGTCCAGCACACCGCAACAGGTTCAACCCACCTGCACACTTGACACAACTACTGCTTCTCCTCCTTGTTACCATCAGTAATCTGATGTGTACAACTTGGACCAATGGGTCCCACCCCGGGACCACATGACCCAACCCTTAGGCCCTGTTTTATAACCCTTAAAAACTGAGTTTTTAACTAGACCTTTGGCCTGATTTGAACCTGTCTTTAACCCGATTAACCCTTTGGAAATCCGGAGTTTTCGAACTAATGATTGAGATATTTTAACCAATGTTTTAAAAAAAAAATTATAATTGCCCACTGACTTCAAAAATAAGGGCATTTGACTTAAACCTCGGGCAATGCAAAGAGATTGTCTTTTCTTGGAAAAGAAAGACCAAGACCTAGACTATGATGCACCACCCAGTCCCCTGACTTGCTCGATGTTAATTTTAACTCCGTACTTAGACCCAATCATGGCCCTTAATCCTACCCCCATTTTGGGGTCGTGACAGGGGGATATGGTTGCAGCCAAAACAATCTTCTGTGGTTATATTATTGGGAACCTGCCATAGATTTATGCATATTTGGGGGATGGGATGGTCTTTGAATTTTTCCCGCAAGCTATACTATTATTGCAAATGGCCCCACAATAGCCTCCAATAATGTATATATTTCTTGTAAGACATAGACATGTCTCCAAGAAGTAGTGCTTGTTGTCTGGGCCCGCGCAATTTTCTTTCGGCCCCATCTCACTTCATATAGCAAATTGAGTTGTTTGTTTTGATTATTCCTTTAGCCAATCAAATGAGATTGGTGCCCTCGTACAACAGACTCAGTGCATTTATGTAACAGTCAAGCTATAAGATAGAAGGCCTCCACTGTTGTAGTTTTCTTGCTTTACATGAATATACTGACATATCAATTTGAGCAGCATCCATGAGTCTTTCCTATTGTTTAAAGATCATATTTTAAAATCAAGCCATCAACTTGCTGGATAACAAATTTGAGACTGAAAACTCTAAAGGACGGTAACGATTTTGTTGTTGGAATATTTGCAATTTGGTATTTTGGTAAACTTCACGGGCCTTTTTCATTGTTCATGTATCTCAATATATAGTCAAGGTCAATCTCATTGCTGGATAGCGAAAAAAGGAGTATAAAACTTTAATGGATCGTAATGATATTGTTATTAAAAAAAATTAGAAATCACTATTTTGGATGAAATCCATGAGCCTTTTGCATTGTTTATGTGTAACGCCCCAATTCCGGATACCGATATACTCGCTCGATTACCCGAAATTGGCGCGCTACTTCCCGGAAAATCCGAGAACTTCCAAGATCGTAGGCCGCAGTGAGGTCCAATTTAAAACTTTTTGACCAACATAGTTATAACATTTAATATTGCGGAAGCATAACGATTTAAACAAAGCGGAAGCAATAGGTATTGATAAATATATAAAGTATGAGCAGAACATATGTCTAATTAAAATGATTCAATGTTAATCAAAGTTATACATTTTCATTCTACCCTTCTCACTACAGAGTATCTCTCAAAAACCCAAAATAACAAAGTCCCTCAAAACCCTGGTATGAACTCCTCGCCCTCCGGCTCGACGTCCGTGTCGGCCGGGCCCCAAGCGTACTCTCCTGCCACGGGTGCCTCCACTAGGGCTAAAGCGTCGTCATGGATCTCTGGGTCAAGGCCTAAGCACCATAGAATGGGTCAGATCTAAACGATCTGGCAAGATACAGCATACTACTAACATAGCATATATATATATATATCAAAGGAATTAAAGACAGGTACATAATTTAAATGAATAACAAGGAAAGAGAACTAGGCAATCGTGCATTTAAATCATAAGGAACCAGTATAAAAGAAATCAACTAAACTACTACACAAGGTGGCACATTCACACGAGCTGGAATACCGCGGGATATTATGCCGCGGCCCTCCCATACTGAACACAGTCGCGGTGGGGAATCTAACCAGGGAATAACTAATCCCGAATATCACTCATCAACTCATCATCTCATCACTCCAGATCGGCACGGCATGACACCTTGCCGTCTTAACCACACAGCTCATCATGATAGCTTCACCATACTCAACTAGCTCCTACCGGGGATGATCAGTCCACAGGCTGAGCTTAAATCAACCGAGTGAATGTTCATGCCGACTCGAGAATAACTCTAAGGTCTGTGTCTGTCTAGGCTTTGCCTTGCGTGAACAAGGTCCTAACAATACCTCTATAAGGTCCACACATCTCAATTCAGTCCCTGGATCTCATTCAAGATCCAGGCCCACTCGTTGGATCCATACCAAGGCCCATCAGTACATGGCCTGGTCTAAAACCGTCCAAACGAGGCAACCAATCCATCTGCTACTGACAAACAGTTCCATTATAATCCATATAACTTAACAGTCCAATAGAAACTATCTCTTCAAGCTAAAGGGTTCACATCACCACACTTAGGCCCAATAAGGGCCCGCCTAGACACAGACACGGGTCAATGATCTCCGGATTACACAATCGGGTCACCTCTAGAAACCCTAGGTTCAGGTCTTCCAATTATAATTAATTAACAGTAAACAGCTAATCTAAAGATCTAAGAATGACAGAGTAATAATAATGAAGTATAAACTTCAATCAGAGAATCAACGGGAAAAGCAACGGTCCAATCCTAGGTAAATGGGCCACTTTAGGTTCGGGTTTATCTCCGGTAATTCGATCTCTAAACGATGTCATTAATGCCGTAAAATATTGTATTTGGTGCTTAGTTGGTTAAAGGCATTGTTGACAACTTTTAGGGTTCGAATCATCTTAGATAATCAACCAAAACTCTAAACAGTGGTCCCCGCGAGTCAAGGTTGAGCCACACCGTTGACTCGGGCTTAGGACACTGACAAATGCTCATTTGGATGGTCAATGGGCCTTGCAACTGATCATATCTCCTAAGTGTTGAAAACTGGAACAATCAGGGTTTTCCAGGTGAACCTGATGCGTTGTGAGCTCGGTTGATTTCCTGGCCGGGAAGATCAACCGAGTGCACTGACAAACCAGAGTCAGGCTTCCTGGACAACTTAGATCGTTTCTAAAAGCTTACAGCGTGTCCGGTCAAACAACCAGGCCTAGGTGATTGACCGCATACTCTGAAACCTTAGAAAGATTGATGATCCAGCTTTAAACACCTTCTAGAAGTAAATTCTAAGTTTCAGGTTGATTTGGGCGCAACCAGTCTGAGTTTCGGGTGAAAAACCAACTTTCAGTCATTCTTAGTGAAAACCATGTAAACGGGTCAACCTGGGCTAAGCCGGGTCAACCAAACTGATTAAAATAGGTTTTCTACAAGAATATGGCTGATGGCCAATTTTTCCATCAAAACCTAGTTGTCTCGATCGACTAGGATGGGTCCCAGTCGACCCAGACAACAGGAACTCAGACTGCAGAACACAGCTAACTTGGAGCTCTGTTTTTCCATTTTTCAGTGTTCTCGGTCGACCTAGAATACTGTCGGGCGAGTCCTCGGGCGTGTCAGGGAAATTCTGCAGAAAATAACTGAGGCTTGATTTTTTGGAAACTGCAGTGTTCTCGGTCGACCTAGA
Source organism: Cinnamomum chago (assembly GCA_038049695.1). Lineage (NCBI taxonomy): Eukaryota > Viridiplantae > Streptophyta > Magnoliopsida > Laurales > Lauraceae > Cinnamomum > Cinnamomum chago. The sequence goes on from CP142457.1 coordinate 27,811,932, forward strand.
GGGGGGTCTCGGTCGACCTAGAACACTGAAAACACTATTCCTGCAGATTTCTGCAACTTTTCCGTTTCAGCTCCGTTTTCGCCCAAATCACTTCCAATCACTTCCAAACTTCCCCAAACCACTTCTAATCAATAAATAACTTCATAAACCATCCATTAAACACCTTTTGGCCCACTGATCTTCCAAATGGGGGGTGAAAACCCCCATCCATCAGTGACCTTTCCATCCAAACATACACAAACAAGCTCAGGTAGAAACTAAACCATAACAGAACATCAAATGAAATGGAAAACTACTGAATCATGAACTAAAATACACATCCTAAGTTATGAGTATGATGCACTTGCTTCTTTAGTGTTTGAGAAGGTTGTAGAGAAGAAATAGAGCTAGAAATGTAAATCCAGAACCCAATCCAGCTGAACAGAGGAGAGGAGAAGAAGAAGAAGATGATACCCCAGCTGCTGTAGTAGCAGCTCCTAGGTGATAGTAACAGCAGCAGCAGTAGTCCTTGGAGAGTTTTCAGCAGAGTAACAGTGGTCCAGAGAGAATTGAGAGAAGGAAGAAGGGGATATGAAGAGAGATGGCAGCTGCAGCCCCTTTATGAAGAATTCCAGCACAACAATAACTCTCAGAGAAATTCCAGCAAAGTACAGATGAGAGAAATGAAGAGAAAGAAGAAGAAGATGAGATGCAGCAGAGCTTCAAGAAGAAATTCCAGCAAAGTGAGGTGGTTCCAGCAGCTCCAAGATGATGTTTCCAGCAGAACAGAAATGAAGGAGAAGTAATAGAAGAAGGCAGCAACAGCCCAGGGGAAATTTCAGCAGAGTAATAGGGCTGGATGAGGGGGAATGAGAGAAATGTAAGAGAATGAAATGGTGGCTGCAGCAGTTGTTCTTCAAGATGGGTTTCCAGCAGAGGTTGATGAAGAAGAAGGAGGATTACAGCAGCTTCAAGATGAAGTTCCCAGCAACAGTGACAGTTGCAACCCTCAGCTCAAACGTAGGTGAAGGAGTTGCAAATGGAAGGAGGGGAAAACAGTTAATGGTGGTTTCCTTGGGATGGGGGCTGGAAGGTTTCTTGGGATGGGGGCTGCTTAGGGATTAGGGTTTATTGCAAATGTTAAGAGAGGTTTTATATAGGATTAGTGGGGTGATTAAAGACCATAGTACCCTTAGGGTTTAGTGGAATTAGGGCTAGGGTTTGAGGGTAGGCTAGTAATTAAGGAAGAAGCTTCTAGAGAGGGCACCCTTAACCAAAACTAAACCTAACTTAATAAATTAATTAACTCAACTAAGGCCTAATTAGCACTAATAGCCTAGGATTAAAATCTAAAGCACCCAACTAGCAATTCTAACTCAACTAAGCTATTCTACCCAACTTAGGAAAATCTAACTAACCCTCCTAGCCAACCCCTAATAAGCTTAATTAAATAGTAATTAGCCAAGATTAGTAAGGATTAGCAAAGATTAGCGAAGATTAGTATAATTAACCAATGATTAGCATAAATTAGGATTAATTAGCCTACAAAATAGTAATTAGAGGGCCCACCAAGGGTGGGACCTCACATTATGTATCTCAATTTATAGTCAGGGTCAGTCTCGTTGCTGTACAACAAATTGAGAGGAAAAGACTCTAAAGGATCGTAACGATATCGTTATAAAAAAATTTAGAAATCACTAATCTAGGTGAAATCCATGAACCTTGGTTGGGAGTACTCAAACCAAGCCGTTTTTCAGAGGTGCCCATAGTTCAGAGTAAATCATTCAACACTTTTTTGATTTGAATGAGAGTTTGAACCAAGCCATTTGTCTAGTCTAGTTCGAACTATGGGAACCTCTGGAAAATGGCTTGGTTTGAGTACTCCCAACTAAGGTTCACGGAATTCACCCAAATTAGTGATTTCTAAGTTTTTTTATAATGATATCGTTACAATCCTTTAGAGCCTTTTCCTCTCAATTTGTTGTACAGCAACGAGACTGACCCTGACTATAAATTGAGATACATAAACAATGCAAAAGGCTCACAGATTTCATCCAAAATCGTGATTTCTAAATTTTTTGATAACGATATCGTTACAATCCATTAGAGTTTTCTAATCCTTTTGTCGCTGTCTAGCAACGAGATTGACCCTGACTATATATTGAGATACATAAACAATGAAAAAGGCTCGCGGAGGTTATCAAAATACCAAATTGCAAATATTCCAACAACGAAATCGTTACCGTCCTTTGGAGTTTTCAGTCTCAAATTTGTTATCCAGCAAGTTGATGGCCTCAATTTTAAAATGTGATATTTAAACAATGGGAAAGACTCATGGATGCTACTCAGATTGATATGTCAATATATTCATGTAAAGCAAGAAAACTACAACAGTGGTGGCCTTCCATCTTATAGCTTGACTGTTACATAAATGAACTTGGTCTGCTGTATGAGGGCACCAATCTCATTTGTTTGGCTAAAGGAATAACCAAAACAAATAACTCAATCTGCTATATGGAGTGAGATGGGGCCGAAAGAAAACTCCGCGGGCCCAGACAACAAGCACTACTTCTTAGAGACATGTCTATATCTTACAGGAAATATATACATTATTGGAGGCTATTGTGGGGGCATTTGCAATAATAGTACAACTTGCAGGCAAAATTCAAAGACCCTCCCATCCCCCAAATATGCATAAATCTATGGCAGGTTCCCAATAATATAACCACATAAGACTGTTTTGGCTGCAACCATATCCCCCTGTCACGACCCCAAAATAGGCAAGTCGGGGGACTGGGTGCATCATAGTCTAGGTCTTGGTTTTTCTTTTTCCAAGAAAAGACAGTCTCTTTGCATTGCCAGGGGTTTAAGTCAAAAGCCCCTATTTTTTAAGTCAGTGGGCAATTATAAATTTCTTTAAAACATTGGTTAGAATATCCCAATCTTAATTTGGTTTGAAAACTCCGGATTTCCAAAGGATTAACCGGGTTAAAGACAGGTTCAAATCAAGCCAAAGGTCTAGTTAAAAATTCAGTTTTTAAGGGTCATAAAATAGTGCCTAAGGGTCGGGTCCCGGCGTGGGACCCATTGGTCCAAGTTGTACACATCGGATTGCTTATGGTAACAAGGAGGAGAAGCAGTAGTTGGGTCAAGTGTGCAGGTGGGTTGAACCTGTTGCAGTGGGCTGGACAAATTGCAGGTGGGCTGGACAAGTGGCAGGTGGGTTGGACATCTTGCAAGTGGGAGCAGTGTAGGTGGAAGAGCAGTGCAGGGGGAAGGCAATGCAAGTAGAGTTGTAGGCTGAAATCAGCTGGAAATTCAGGCTGAAATTAGGTGGTAATTCAGGCTGAAATCAGGTGGGGGTTTCAGCTGAAAATAGGTGGGGTTTCAGTTGAAATCAGGTGGGGGTTTCAGCTGAAAACAGGTGGGGTTTCAACTGAAATTAGGTGGTTGGGTAGCGCAGGTGGAGGAGCAGTACAGGTGGCTGGATAAGGGCAGTGCAGGCTGAGATCAGTGCAGGTGGAAGAGGCAGTGGCTGGGGTCAGGGGAGCTGGTTTCAGGTGGCTGGTTCAGGTTGTGCAGGTTCACATGGAGGAGCTGCAACGCAGCCGGGGAGGAGGACTGGCTGCAGGCAGGGAAGGAGGGGTGTTCAGGTTGGCCACCTAGGAAAGAGTTCAGGTTGGCCGCTGGCCAAAGGGTGCAGGTTAGCCGCTGGCAGGGATGTGGGAGAAGTCCAAGTGGGCGCTAGGCTGAAGGGTGTAGGTTGGCCGATGGCAGGGAGAGGCAGCAGTGGCCGCTTGGTGCTTACAGGTGGAGTGGCAGGTGATTACAGTTGGTGGGCGTTGGATTGGAAGGAGCCAGTGGTCTTTGGTTGTAGGGGACCGACTGATAGCTGAGTGTAGGACAATGGCCGGGCAGAGAGGGGAAGTTGGCCGGAAGCTGAGCAAAGAGAATAAGGGTCAGCTGCAGCAATGGATTTCATTCGTTTAAGGATTGAAATTTTGGAAATGAAGATGATGATATCGTTCGGCAGCTTTGGAGGCAAAGTTGTCCAAATTCCTCGTACGAACACTATAATTGTCATTTGGGTGTATTTCAAGCTAAATCAGGCTATTACATGTCTAGGGACATTTATATTTGGTAAAATTCTCAAAAATAAAAACTACACCATATTTATATTTATATTTTGTGGGTTTAGCCCGTGCCAATCAGGAGATTAGTCTGGTCAGTTGGGTCAAAACCTCTTTTGAGAGACCTTGCTACATTCCTTTCTCTCAGCGTCTGCTAATTGCCGCCATTTCGAAGACTCGAAAGCTCTTCTTCTTCCTCGATGGGAAGACAGAGCCTCTTCTTCAATCACTACCGTCGTCTCCTTCGTTCTTCTTCCTCTGCTCCTCACTTCTTCTCCCAAAACCCTACACTCTGCTACTCTTCCTTCGCCTCCCTCCATTCCATTCTCGGCAGGCGAATCTCACCCCCACCAGATGGTAATTTCTACATCTCCTCCAATCCTATCGCGTTTAGATCATTCTCTTTCAATGCTTCCTCCAGAGGTCCTGAAAATGAAGACAGCAATCGCGTGGAAGCCTCCGCTAGGGAGGCGGAGTTGTTCGATTTAGGGTTTGATGGTTTGGAAGTGGCGGATGGAGGAGTTAGTGACAGCTGGTTGTATACACCGGTGCGATTGGTTATTTCGTTGTTCGATGGTTACCATGATCTCACCAATTTTCCTTGGTAAGTTGTTGTATATGGAGTGGAGTTTATCGATGGTGTTTTGATTTCATTATTTTATCTATATTGCTTTTTTTTTTTTTTAAAAAAGTTTTCAGCAAGAATATAGTAATTTATACTGTTTGTTTGATGGTTTAAAATTTTGATTTTGGATGCTGTATTGGCCAAAGCGGAACACTTGGGTGTTGTGTCAGTTTGATTTGTTAAGGCACTTTTTACTGAAAGAAATTCAATTGGCCTGTGAAGAAATAAAGGTGAAGATCCACAAACGGCTATTGAATGATTTTCTTTTGCTAGAAAATATACTAGTCATCGCCCTAGTAAATTGAATCCTAGGAAAGTCATGTTTCATCGACATCTCCATTTTATATCCTTCACCATTCACCTCTTTCATAAGCATTTTTCAGAACTTTTTTTTTTTTTAATGGTAACATTCAGTAAAAGAGGGCAGAACAGTTAGAGATATCCTGAAAAGCAAGCCCAAAAAACAGTAGAGCCCAAAGGCAGAGAACCCACAAAACAGAAGCTACACCATGGACAAAAAACAACAAACAAAAGAGAGAGCACAAAGGGGCAGAGGAAATGATAGATGTCCTAGAGGAAAAGGAAGCTAATGCTCTCTTTAAGAATAAGCAACTTCCCTCCAATTATGAAGAATCAAATCAATGGGAACACCGGGGAAGATAGGAAGGATGGAAACCCATAGAATCACAAGAAATTTGGTTTTAACTTTTATGGCATCAACCGAGGAAGAAATACCTTCAAAGCACCTTGCATTTCTTTATTTAAAACCCATAGGACAGCAAGAAATGAGGATCTCCACATAACCTTTCCTCTAGCATATCCCAAAGTCATCTTCCAAACCTCAAAAAGATCTAGCAAAGAGCTGGGAAGCACCCAACTACACTCAAACCAGCCAAGGACTGAATTCCAAACCACTTGGGCAACTCTATAATTTAAAAGGAGGTGGTCCACAGTCTTATCTGAAGCAAGGCACATGGGGCAAGCATTGACAATTATTCTTTTCCTTCTATGAAGATTATCCAAAGTGAGAATTCTTCCATGAAGTGCTAACCAACCAAAAACAGCTACTCTTGGAGGGATCTTGAATTTGCAAAGAGTATGAAACGGGCTAGTTTCATGAGAACCTTCCAATGATACCTGGAAGAAAGATGCTACGGAGAAGGTGCTATCTCTTGATGGAGCTCACATGATGGAGCTCACATCCTACAATCCCGCCTCTCCTTGTATATAGAAACTCGGTTTAGAATGTCCAAGAGATGAAAAAGATTCCTTTCCTCTGATTCCCGGAGATTTCTGAAAATTGGGCCCCATCGAACTAAGTCTCCCTGTCTCTCCATGTAGCTACTGATTGTGGCCATTTGGTCCCTAACACATGATAATAAATCTGGGAATTGAATTGCCAACAACAATCTATCCTCAAGCCATGGATTAATCCAAAAGTGGATATTCTCACTTGATCTAACTCTAAATCTGATATTAGCTGTAAAAGCTTCCTTTATGGAGAGAATACCTTCCACAAACTTGAATGCCAATATAGCGGGCCTTGAATATCCCATCCACACCTAGAGGTTAGAGGTACCATATTTAGACACAACCACCCAGCACCATAGGCTTTTTTGCTCTTCCTCTAATCTCCACAACCACTTGCCTAAAAGGGCTTGATTCAACTGCTTTAGGGGTCTAATTCCCAAACCTCCCTCTTTTATGAGCGTACAAACTGACAATTTCATGAACACAGAACCTTGAGAACCATGGTTATTGAATAAATACTGTGAATGTATTGCCGTGTCCCTTTTTGGAGAGCACTCATCAATATATATAAGTATTACATGCCTTATTCAAGGCTTAAAGATAAGGAAACTAACCAATCAAGGAAACTTGCTATTCTAAGATAATGAAACTAACTAATTAAAATAATATGTACAGTTGAATTACAATTGAACCCAATCAATCCACGTGTGATATATGAATTGGATCTTCTCATGGGCCTTGGGCTTTATTAACACCCTCTCTCAAATTGATGTGGGAGAATCAACAAGCATCAATTTGCCAACCAAGAACTGATGACGGGGACGTGGAAGGCCTTTAGTAAGAATATCAGCAAGTTGAAGCTCAGTGGAGACATGCGGAAGACTAATGACACCACGCTTAAGTTTATCACGCATGAAGTGACAATCAACCTCGATGTGCTTAGTGCGTTCATGAAAAATCGGATTTTCAGTAATCCGAATAGCACTTGTATTATCCGCATAGAGTGGGGTAGCACCTTCCGTTGGGAACCCAATGTCGGAAAGGAGTCCGCGAAGCCAAAGAATTTCGGAGCATGCAGCAGACATGGCGCGGTACTCAGCTTCGGTAGAAGATTTGGAAACCTTTTCATGTTTCTTACATTTCCAGGAAATCAGGCTGTCACCCAAAAACATGCACCATCCAGTGGTAGATCTGCGAGTATCCGGACACCCAGCCCAATCAGCATCGGAATAAGCGCTGAGAGATAGAGGATTGTTGGATGGAAAAAACAACCCGTGAGTAGGTGTGCGAATAAGGTACCGAATGATGCGGCGAACAACAACCATATGAAGATGACGAGGAGCAGTTATGAACTGACTCATGAGGTTGACCTCATAAGAGATATCGGGGCGAGTAACCGTGAGGTAGATCAGGCTACCAACTAACTGGCGATATGTTGTAAGATCTGGAAGAAGGTCACCCTCCTCTTTACTGAGTTTGACATTTAGTTCGACTGGCGTATCTACTGGAGTGGAAGCAGTAAGGCCAGCCAAGTCAATGAGGTCAACCGTGTATTTGTGTTGATTGAGAACTATACCTTTAGTCGATTGATGAACTTCAAGACCAAGGAAATAGTGTAATGGGCCAAGATCCTTCATGTGAAATGCCTTATTAAGAGAAGCTTGGATTTCCTGAATCATGTGCATTGGAACCAGTAATGACAATGTCATCCACGTAGGCCAGTAGCACAGTAATCCCGGATGGAGCATGATGTAAGAACATAGAAGGATCATACCGGCTCGGATGAAAATCCAATCGGAGAAGAGCAGCTTGAAATTTCTCAAACCATGCGCGAGGAGCTTGCTTCAGACCATAGAGGGAGCAATGGAGTTTGGCAACCATACCCTTCCCAGATGAGTACCCTTGAGGCAGACACATATAACATCTTCTTTTAGATCGCTATGAAGAAATGCATTCTTGACATCCATCTGATATAAAGGCCAAGACTGAGATGCAGCAACAGCAAGAATGATGTGAACCGTGGTCATTTTGGCTACAGGAGCAAACGTTTCATTATAATCGATGCCATATTCCTGCTGATTTCCAAGAGCGACGAGACGCGCCTTATATCTATCCAATGTGCCATCGGATTTTAACTTGAGAGAAAAAATCCACTTACAACCAATAGGTTTGACACCCACAGGAGATTGGACAACATCCCAGGTGTGATTCTGTTCTAAAGCCTCCAATTCTTATTGCATAGCCTAGTTCCAACATTGGTGCTGCACAGCCTGAGAATAAGATTGTAGGATGCAAGAGGACGACAAAGTGGCCATTAAGGAAGTATGAGAGAACCCATAGTGGTCTGGCGGGACTGAAATGCGAGTGGAGCGACGCAATGAAGGAGGGCCAGATGGACCAAGTTCCGGAGGCGGACCCGATGCCGGAGGAAGATCAAGAGGAGGAGGACCTATAGGCGCATCTTTGTTCCGTCTGTGATACACAAAATCAAGATTAAATCGAACAATAGATTTGTTTTCAGAAAAACCAGGTAAGGAAACTAATGAGGGGTCCGGAGGATCAAGGTGTTGGTGAAAAAAATACTTGTTTTCAAAAAACACAACATTCCTAGAGGTACGGATGCGACGAATGTGGGGATCATAGCAAAGGAACCCTTTCTGGAAGGGTGCATATCCTAAAAAAGCACACTTAGCTGATTGAGCTGTTAGTTTGGTCCTTTATGAAGGAGGCAAATGTACAAAGCAAATTGACCCAAAAACATGAAGATCATCATAGGATGGAGATGTTTTGTACAATCGGTAATATGGGCTCTGATTGTCAATAGAGGGTGAGGGCATGTGATTGATAAGATGAGCTGCAGTAGCCAATGCCTCAACCCAAAAACGGGTAGGAACCGATGATTCAAGCAGAAGGGAACGAGTGACATCAAGGAGATGTCTATTCTTCTGTGCAGCGACTCCATTCTGCTGTGGAGTATAAGGACAAGTGCGTTGAGAAATAATGCCTTTGGTTTGCAAAAACTTTTGAAAATCAGAGGACACATATTCCCCGCCCGATCAGATCGCAAGATTTTAATGCAGGTGGAAAATTGATTCTCAACATAAGCCAAATTTTTTTTTAAAAACATTAAAAACATCAGCTTTGGAATGCAGAAAGTAAACCCATGTGAACCGACTGAAATCATCAATAAAAGTCACAAAATATTTATAGTGAGCGTGAGAAAGAGCAGGAGCAATTCCCCATACATCGCTATGAATCAAATCAAAACATTTAGTGCTGTGTGAAGTGGAAATAGGAAAAGGAAGAGTTTTACTCTTTCCCATTTTACAAGTAGCACAATCAAAAGGCACACATGAAGATAAACCAGGAGTTTTATTTAATAAACTAGAATTTAACATAAGGGACAAGACTTTTGAATTAGGGTGGCCAAGTCTATTATGCCACAATTGGCAGTTATCTCTAATAGAAAAACAAAAGACATCAGTGTCAAATATAGTCCTAGAAAGCTTATTAAAATCCAGCGGAAACAAGCGTCCATACTAAGGCCCCCTCGCGATCTCCTTCCCGGACAGCTGGTCCTGCACAACACAACCAGAAGAAGAGAAAGAGATGTTACAGTTATTTTCAACAAGTTGTCCAACTGACAATAGGTTTGAAGTTAAAGTGGGACAAAGGTAAACATTGTTTAAAGGAAGAGGACCAGTGATATCTCCGAGGGTAGTAATGGGTACGTCGCCTCCGTTTGCAGTTTGGATATGAAGATTGCCATTGTATTTTGTCATATTGGAGAGTGAGGAACGGGAATTCGTCATATGATTAGACGCCCCGGAATCAAGGAACCAAGTAGAAGATGGAGATGACGTACCTGAGAAACCAAAAGCAGAGAAGGCATTGAGAATCATTTGTTGAACTAGCTCAGGAGTTAGAGAGGATGAGGGCCCAGGCTGTGAGGATGTAGATGTGGTAGCAGGCATAACTGAAGAAGCAGCATAAGCATGTGGAGGCTGAGACTGCGGAGGCTGATACTGTGGAGTCTGGGCGGACGGACGAGGTGGGTGGCGGTGATATTCAGAGATGATATGTCTCGACTTTTTACAGTAACTGCAGACTTTCTGTTTGCATTGAGATGCAAGATGCCCAAATTTTTGACAACTGTAGCACTGTGTTTTGCTCAAGTCTCGGGTTTGAGGCTGAGAAGCTTTATTGGCTGAGAACGCGACTGAATAGGTCGCAGTCTTTTGTTGAGCCATATGGACTGAGGTTGCCATGCGCTGTTCCTCGCGTAAGAGTTCATTCAAGCAGACAGCCAAGGAAGGTAGAGGTGTCCGATTTATCAGGGCAGATCGGACACTTTCATATTCATTCCGTAATTTCATCAAAAATTGATACCGCTGACTAGAGGCCTGAAGATCGCGAATGACAATCAAAACGTTGGCAGCCACACTTGCATACTTAATACTATCGTATTCCGACCATAGGGTTCGGAATCCCGAATAGTAGTCTTGGATCGACAAGGTTCCTTGTGCATATTCAGCAATCGCACATTCAAGGTGAAATTGACGTGCGGAGTTATCTTGATGGTACACTTGCTGCAGATACCCCCACATGTCTTTAGAAGTGGGGTAGGGTTTTAGGTTCATAATCAAATGAGGTTCAACGGATCCCAGAATCCAGGTTTTGATTTTGGCATCTTTAGTATGCCAAGAGGAGATCTTCTTCTCATCCTCAGTGGGTATAGGGTCAGAACCAGAAATATATCCCCATAATTCCTTAGCTTCAAGGTATATTTGGAACTGAAAAGACCAAGCAGGGTAGTTCTTTCCCGTGAACCGGATCAAGGTAACTTCAGATTTTTCCATCGTAAACGATGTTGGCCAAAATATGATTTAATAGCAATAAGACTGAGCAATCAGTGAAGAGAAACTATATAAAACCCAAAAAACAGCACCAAAATTTGTGCACAACAGGGCTCAAGATCCACTATGTGGGCCCTGCCAAGTGAAAACAATAGCAGTAGGGACACGTATTGAACACAGCAGATGAGGATTGAAAAAGCAAGCAGCAGAATTATAACTAGTAACTGTTCCCAGAACAGTTGTGTAAAACAGCACAGAAAAACAGCCCAGAAAAACAGCCCCGACGAACACAACACAGAGATGGGTTTTGTTCGTGGTACCCACCAGATGATCTGAGGACAAATCAGAGGCAAGGGATGAGATCAGATGTAAATTTCGCAACTGATGGAAGAAGGAATCCTAAAAAAGGATCAAGATCCAAGATTCTAGACGGCTGAGATTGAATCTTGTGGAGAAAATTGAAAAACCCTAGAAATTAGTAGATGGCCTACCTCTGATGATCATAAAATCTTGAAAAAATCACCAGAAAGTTGGATAATTCCAGTCTACCAGGATGGAAGAGATTTCCAGAGGGGCCGATGACGATCTGAAGTGGGCCACGTCTTGATCGGAGGTGATCTGTGATGATCAGGGATGATCTCTTATTGCCTTGATACTATGTAAGATAAAAAACAAGGTTTTCTTGAACTTCGCTCTGATACCATGACAATTTCATGAACACAGAACCTTGAGAACCATGGTTATTGAATAAATACTGTGAATGTATTGCCGTGTCCCTTATTGGAGAGCACTCATCAATAAATATAAGTATTACATGCCTTATTCAAGGCTCAAAGATAAGGAAACTAACCAGTTAAGGAAACTAACCAGTCAAGGAAACTTGCTATTCGAAGATAAGGAAACTAACTAATTAAAATAATATGTACAGTTGAATTACAATTGAACCCAATCAATCCACGTGTGATATATGAATTGGATCTTCTCATGGGCCTTGGGCTTTATTAACACAAACTGTTGCCCAATTAACCAAATGAAATTTGTTTTTATCTTCTTTATCATTCCAGAGAATGTCCCGTTCAAGATTTTCAATGTGCTTCACCACCAACGCTGGGCATTTGAAAAGAGACATGAAGTAGACTGGAATATTTGATAAAGCGGACTGGATCAAAGCGATTCTGCCCTCTAAGGACAAAAACTTAGCTTTCCAAGTAGCCAACTTCCTTTCCACTCTTTCTACCACTGGATTCCAATCCAAACAGCCTTTGGCATAGTTCCTATGCATAAAGGCAAACCCAAAGAAGAAGTTAGAAAAGACCCCACTTAACAACCGAAAACATCAGCTAGCGTAGAGATAGCCTGATCCTCCACCCTGATTCCAATCAATTCACCTTTGAAGAAATTAATCTTCAAGCTTGAAACCACTTTCAAAACACAGTATGATTGCTTTCACATTCTTTACTTGGACTTCGTTAGCCTCAAAAAAGATAAGAGTATCGTCGGCAAACTGTAGATGACTGATCGTAGGAGATTCCTAGGCTGGAGAGAAACTTCGAAAAAGACTGGAGTCCACTGCTGCTGAAATCATTCTACTGAGAGCCTCCCCTGTGATAATTGGTATGCACCAAGCAACCTAGAAATAAGCTACTAGTATGCGCACAATTAAAACTCGCAAGCGCACAAGATCACTATGTAATATAATGAATTGTAAGTACGAGGTCGATCCTACAAAGACTCGTGATAAAACAATGTCAAAAGCTACTAAAAATCAGAATATTAAATAAATGAAAAAGATGATTGAATGCTGATCGACTAACTTAAACTACTAAAAGCAGTAAATTAAGCTATTGAAAATAACCAAAATCTAAATGGAAAGTAACCTAACAAGAATCCTGCTAGGTTTGAAAACAATAAAAATGAACGAACTAGGGTTTCATCTACTCTCCTAACCTATCCTATGCATGTCCCTTATTATCCTTTAATAAAAAATCAGAATTATTAATGACATCTATCAACCTAGACCATGGCATGTGTATCTAGATTATTATTCCCCTAAACCTACTACATGAATTGTTCATTATGATGGAAAAACTAAGCATGGCATGTGTCCTAGTCAAAACAAACATAATGCATAAAAACAATGAGAATGATAAATGCATGAGTCTAAGCATTGCATATATTTAGGTTATTCATGGTTCTAAACCCTAGATGCTTAACATCAAGATCAATCAAAATTAAGCTAGCTACTTTTAAATTTAATTGAACATGGCATGGCATATACAAATCTCATCAATTAAAAACATGGTTTAGAATCTCAACTAATAAAACTGAATTCTTAATTAAAAGATGCCAAAAAGGGACTACATAAAACTAGGCTAGGGTTTCAATTACACCCTAGCCCTAAAAAGTTAGCTACTCATGTTTGTAATGAAAAATAACTTAGAAAAGAGAGTCATAAGAAAAACTCTAAAAGATTGAAGAAGAAGAAGGGGTCGGCCAGCAGCTTGCTTGATTTCTTCTTGCTCCAAAAAGCTCCTCAAATTGTGTTGTACGGTCGCTAGGGTGTGGTGATGATGGTGTTGTCGTCCACCCCCTTGTATCCCCTTATATACTTTTTGCAACAACCCTCTTTAGTGAATAGTTGCCTTGTAGGTTTAGATCTCCAACTTGCTTTACAATTAAACTTCCTAATTAGAATGAAATATTAGTCTTCTTTCTTGATTAGCAAGACTTTCTAAATCTGGTCCCACTTGTATCTTCTAGAAAATTCCTCACATGGACCCACAAATCTGAGAATTAATTAAAAGAGATTAAATCTGAAGCTTGTAACACAAAAGTGGGCCCATATGATGCATGCACAATGAGTGTGGGACCCTTTTTCAGACTTCTAATTTGGTTTGAATTCTTGCTTCAAACTTTCCTTATTTTTCTCATTTTTCTTCTCCATTCTTGGGCTCCACTTGTACTTGAATAAGACTTTCTAAATTCTGAACTTCAACTTTTGCAATGGCTGTGGGGCCCCCTTTGGGCGTGCAACACCTAATTAGGTTTTCTTCTTTTCCTTCTTTCTTTATTTCACTTTCCTTCCTTGATTATGCTTTCTTGTTCTCCAATTCTTTCCTTCTAATTTGGATTGTAAGTTCCCAAAGAATTAGAAAGTAGTCTTTGAAATCTGAAACAACTTGGATGGGACCCACCATGGCCCTCCTTGGTGATTCACACCTACTTCTCTTCATGAATTCTTCTCTTTTTATCTCCTTTTGACCCTTTACATAAAAATTAACAAAAACTATGTAAAATCAAATAAAACAACTATGACTAGCACAAGATAAACCAAATATTAGGGCTAAAACTGTAAACAAATAAGCACTTATCAATAATGAACAGTAAGGGGGAGAGTGGGTCTCCCTGGTGAAGAACTCTTTGAGCTGGGAAATAGCCTTTAGGGGCCCCATTAATAAGAATAGAAAAGGAAGTAGAAGCAATACATTCCTATATCCACCTTACCTATTTCCTACCAAAGCTTATCCTTCATATCAAATATAAAAGAAAGCCCCACTCTACTTTGTCATAGGCCTTTTCAAAGTGCAACTTGCATACCACACTTGGCAGTTTATCTCTTCTATATCTTGAATGAATACACTCGTTTGCTATGAGGACACCATCTAAGATCCGTCTTCCCTTCACAAATGCTCCTTGGGAGTGAGTTATAATGTGAGGCAATACCTTCTGGATACTACTTGCCAACACCTTAGCCAAAATTTTATAGATACTCCCTATGAGACTTATGATCCTGAAATCTCTGATTGACAAAGCTCCTTTCTTCTTAAGGGATTATGCAATGAAGGAAGCTCCTAAATTCTTGGATAAGACACCTCTTGAATGAAACTCACGCGTAAAATCAAACACATCCTCTTTTACATCCGACCAATATCACTGAAAGAAGGCAATGGGGAATCCGCCTAGCCCTGGTGCTTTATCTCTACCAAGCTCAAAAACCACCTTTTTTCACCTCCTCTTCTTCAAATTCCCTTTCTAGCCATGCGGATCTCTCTTTCCCAATACTGTCGAAGCCTAAATTGTTCAGCAATGGTCTATCCCATTCTTCCTTCGAATTGAGAGAGGCTAAGAACTCCAAAACATGCCTGATGATATCTGAAGTATGTTGTCACCATGCATAAGGGACTGAATTCTATTCACCCTTATCCTAGCTGAAGCCACTCCATGGTAAAATTGTGTTTCTATTACCCTCCTGAAGCCATTTACAACAGGATCTCTGCGTCCGCCTAATTTCCTCTCTTAATTTTCTATGGAACTTCTCTTTCAGTTTTACCCTTCTCAATAGCTCATCCTCGTCTCCTCGGACAACTGGCTCAATTCTTCTTTCAACTCCAGAATCTTAATATCTTCTAAGATTTTCACTTTATCTCTCTCCACATCCCCAAAGTGATCTTTTGCCCAATCTTTGATCTTACCTTTGAGAAACTTGAGTTTCTTGGCTAGCCTAAAACCTGCCCTACCATCTACCTCTGCCTCCTCCCACCCAATTCTCACTTTATCCGGAAACTGTGGTTCCTCAAGCCACATCATCTCAAATCTAAAAGGAGAGGGGCCCCATCTCTCATATTTCATGTCCAGGAGAATAGGACAATGATCCAAAGTAGGCTTGGGTGCTGGCAAACTTCCTGATAAAGATCCAGCTATTCACTGGAAACCAAGAATCTGTCTAGGCTTGACATTGATGGGGGATTTTGGTGGTTAGACCAGACCACGTATATTGAGCACCACCAAGGTCAAGATCACTGAGTGTGACAGTTTATCCAATCTGAAAATCTCCTCATTTCTGATGTTACTAGGCCGCCTCCCAGCATTTCGCTCGGGAATCTAATGATGTTCCAATCTCCTCCTGCGGACCAAGGCCCCTTCCATCTGCCCCTAACATCGTTTAACTCCTTAAACATATCTTCTCTTCTCTGGTAGTTAGATGGCCCATTAACTGAAGTTGCCATCCATTTACAATTCCTTACCAGATCCTCCACCACCATAGACACAGAAAACTCACCACTCCATCACAAAGATGAAGCGGTCGTCCCAAAGAAGCAAGATCCCACCAGCCAAGCCTATCGCATCTAGAGCTTTCCATTTAACATGCAATGAAACCCATAATTCTTTCAAAACTTTATGTGACATTGATCTTATTTCTGCTTCTTGAATCATATCAAAATTGATTTTGTTTTTGTTCAACATTTCTTTCAACACTAGCCTACGTCTTAGACCTTGCACATTCCATGAGAGAATCTTCATTCATATGGTTAAGAATCCCCCTGTTCCTTCCTACTCCCTCTACAGAAGGATGGAAATCTGCCTGACACTCCCTGTTTCTGTCATAATTGATACAGCACACTAGACTGTTGAGCTCCCTTGCCCCTTTTTTCCTGGATTTAACCACTTTGATGTCCTCTTCCTCTCTGTTCTGTTTTTTCCTTGCAACTGCAAACTCCACTAAATCCGAAGATCCCCTTTTACAATTTTCAATTGACAAACCAACCACCTTCCCACAATTGATCACCCCCTGTGGAATCCATTGGGACTCTTGATTCTGACAATGAGGGTCCTGGTTAGATGACTGATCAATTGTCTTATGAGTTGGAAATTTCCCATTGAAAATGCTTTGATTAATCTTTTTGCACCTTTTCTGCCCCCGTCACTCTAGCTCTTTTGGGGGTGGGCAATGAAACTCTGTCATTACTAGGGTCTGGGCAAGACATAATAGGCATCCCGTATTGATGAAGCGTCGGAGAGGAGCCTATTCCTTTCTTAGAAATGGTCACCCAGTCTCCCTTTGCTAAATGAGTCCCCTCTGTCTTTGTTGAACTTGGCGTCTGCCGTCTGTGACCCTCTGGTGACATTCACAAGCTGCTTTTAGAAATTAATTTTTCTTTCTCCGCTGCTTCCCCATTGACTCAAGAAGGTCGAAAATTAGGCGAGGCATTTTGCTCCAAAGCATCACCTGAAGTCGGTTCCCCCTCATTACAAACCCGTAGCACCTCTTGATGAGAGTGCATGGTGGCTTCCGATCCCCTCAAGGAACAGGGCCCTAGATCTTTGGATCTTCCAGCCGGCAAGGAAGATCGTCCTGGTGTCCTGATGCTGGAATGAGAATCGCTATCGTTGTTATCAGGTGAAGAGATTCCCTCCGCAAACCCTTCTGCTCGAAGAGGAGAGGAATAGAGCCGCGATCTCAAAATGCACTCCTTTTCTTTTACTGTTTCGGGGCAGATATTATAAGATGGTAGACTTTTATTAAAAACAACTGGCAACTTGCTGGACTGAGCTTCAGTAAACCCTATCAAACTCGGCCCAGCATCATATGTCCACAGATCTTTAGATAGTTAGCCCTTTGACCATCAAGCTCGACTCAGCCAGACTTCACTAGATTTGCCGGCTCTGCAAGTAAGGCATGAAGGGCGGGTGATTTTAATTTCAAAAATTCCTCTATGACGTCATCATCACCTTCCTCCCAGAGCTCCTCTGCGTTGCACCGAATCTGCTTCCCACGGCTCTTCTTATCAACGTCGCAACAAATCTGTTTCCCTTGGCTTTGCTTCTCTGTTGTCGATATTTCTCCCTCACTTGACCTTTCATCATCTCCAGCCATGAGTGACATCGACAGATCCTCTTCAATCAGTACTGAATACTTTAAATCTTCAAACCCAGAGAGAAATGGAGGATGGCAGAGCGTTCCTTCTACTCAGCAACACCTTAACCCGACCAGCCTGGGTATATTCTTTCCTCCTGTTTTCCAATTAACTTCCACTGTGCGCCCCACACAGTTGCCTAAGAGTTTGAAAACCTTTTCATTCCAGGCATGCAGGGGAACACTTTTCATCAAGACCAAGCTGGACGAGGTGGTGGCCCTAAGTATTCCATCCAACGATCCGATGCCAGGAAGGGAGAAGGGGCCGAGTCTTCTGCGGCATTCTGCAATACTTCATCCACCTCCTTTTAAGAAAAAAGTTGTATCCAAACAACTTGATCTTCAAGGAGTAGAAGGTGGTTGGGCCTTTTTTTATTTTTATAACGGAGGGTGTCCCAGCCCTTTGGGCTGGACTAATCCGTACGGGCCCTAGGGAGCTGGGTAAATCCCTTATGGCCCCAGTGTGGTAGTGCATTTTCGAATCCTCAACCTCTGGGAGCAAACCGTGGTCCTAGGCCAATTGAGCTACCCCTCGGGGTTGCGGTTGCTTTTACCCCAACATGGATCCAACCAGAGCTCTGCTTCCTTTAACCTTTTCTTATCAGATTTCGGAAACCCCACAATGTTGCAAAACAGAGCTTCCTTTTCTTTTTTGATCACCCAAGGGGCCACACGAACTCCCTTTTCACCTCCCTCTTCTAAAATCCATCCGATTGCTCCTAAAGGAGAGGTGGCTGTCGCCTTCACTATCTCAGCATAGGAAGGCATGTGAGATGAAGATTTCCCCCTTAAACTGAACGAGAAGACTTTCTTGATGTCATCTCTTCTTGGGTTGCACATTGGCGAGATTTGCTTGGATCTTTTTTCCACCCCAGGACCTACCCATGGCTAGCTCGATTGCACGGTCAGCTTCCCCTCCTAGCAGTGAAACGAATGAAAGCAAAGCCCCGGTTCTTCCTTATACTTTGGTCCAAGGGAATGAAAATGTCTCCTATCTTCCCTGCACGATAAAACATCACTTCCAGATCTCCTTTAGAGATGATGTCTGGCAGATTGTAAATGAAAATAGAGAAGGATGTTTCTCTAAGATGCTGAACATGTTTTGGGAAGGGCTCTCTGTTCAACTCAATTCAATCAGATTTTCTTTTGTGGCTTTTGAAGACTCCACGGTTTTCATCTCTCTCACAAGCCATACTGAAGAAGAAATTGGGGGGTGCATGTTGTTGGCCCCTAGGGCTATGGCCTCCAACTTAGATGATGGGAAGAAAAAAAATTCTGGACACAAAGATCAGCAATTTTTATTTTCTTTTTTCGCCATTTGAGAGACTATAGCTTTTGCTTTTGTTGAATGATCAAACTTAGTATTAGGTGTTTTGGTGTGAAACAGGTTAAAAGAAGTAAATTTCAGGACAGGTTTGGAGGGTGGGTTGGCAGCTGAGTAGCATTTGTCAGAACGATTTTTCCCATGAATTCTTGGTAATTCAATTCCGTGCTAGCAGTAGGCAGTAAGAAAGTTATTATAAAATGAAAATTATGGTGTTTTAGATATAAATAAAATAACATAATAGAAGATAAAGGTGGTAAAAATGGACTTCTGATACATTATAAGCTCAAATTGTGCTCGAAACCTGACCCACTAAACTCAATTTCAGCCAAGTAGTAAAAGCATGGTTTGTCTAGATTTTTAATCTGCAAAAGTGGGCACATGTTTTAGGAACACAAACTGTTGATTTGATGGGCCACACCGAAAGCTTCTTTGCATAAGTTCAGAAACCCAAAGATCTGGCTTGGTTTGTTGTCCAAACTGAGTTGGTCAGACTCAGACCAGGCAGGTTAAAACTTGAAGACAACTAAGGCTTAAGATTAAATTCTAGTATCAAAAGAAAAAGAAACATCAATAAGATTTCCTAATCATCAAGTGGATTTGGATGCGGAACCTCTTTGAATCCAGGTGGCCAAATGAATCAGATTTCAATGTCCATTGGTGCGAATTCAAAGTGGCTACCATAATGGAAATTCAATTGGCTCTTCTGCCACTGAGAAGTTTCTGGTGCATTAGCCAATCAAGTAGGGGGCTTATCATATCAATGGTCTGAATAGCTTCAGTTTGGTCTCCAGTGATCATATCAATCACTAATGGCTTGGATAACTAATCTCTGGGTTTCATCTGCTTGATTGACCTGTGCATATTCTGAAACTGAACATTGTGCATTTTCTCTTAAATTCATGATAGGGCTAATCTATTGCACAGAGTGCACTGATTTATGTATCATGTCTTTTGCACAGTATTTAAACATGCAATAGAATGGTCCACTACTGTATTGTTTATTTGGTGGTCCCATCAAGAATGTTTGGTAGAAAATCATGTTGATCGGATGGGCCTAAATTTTTTGACAAATGGATAGTGACTCAGCATCATATGGGAAAACTCGATCCACTGGATGGCTGTGATTTTCCAACTTATTTGGTCCTTGAAAATTGGCTCATCCACAGTGGGCCTCATCTGATGAATGATTCGGATCACTGAGATATGGATCTTGTATTTTTGTGAATTTTTACGATATAATCCTGTGTGCTTCGCTGGTTTGAAGATCTCTTATCCATTGTGGGGAATCAGGAGTCGGGATTTTAGTTGTTGTTGGCTGAATTGCTTCAGTAAATTTTATTTCAATGCTTATTTATATTTGATGTCATTTTGTTGTTTGGATAAACTGTTCTGTCCCTGAAGTATCTCAGTCATGTATGGATTGCTTGTATGGGTTTCTTTTGTCCAAATGATGGCTATGCCTCATAAAGAGCCAAACATTTGTCACATCAATTGCTTTTGATATTTAGTTAAAATGAGTTTGGGGAGGAAAAAAAAACTAGTGTTCTGTTTGGATAGTTCCTGTGGAAACCTTTGTAGGTACTTGAGAGATCCATATTCCCCACTGTTGTTTTATAATCATAAATAGATGAGTTGCTGTGGAAAAGAAAAAATATATATTTTTTTTCTTAGGTTGTAAAATCAATATTTTTATCAGACATATTTTGTCTCAATATGTTGTCATTACCATTTGTTATTGTAGCAATTTACTTTTTTGCCATCTTCAATCTGCATTTTCAAACTTTATTACTTGAAGAGTCTGAAATAGCTGCTCTTAAGCTTACATGTTATATATGTAAGTTTTTATGTAGGTTACACCAGCAAGAATATATTGATTTCATTTTACTAAAATGGTTGTTTGATTTGTAAGAGTTATCTTGACCATTTTAAAACTAATACAGGTGGATAATAATTACTACTTCTACTTTGGCTCTTAGATTGACAATACTTCCTGTACTTATTTTGCAACTTAAGAAGCTTGAAAGGATGTCAGAGTTATTGCCAAAATGTGAGTACCGATGTCTTTATTGTGACCTTGTAGGTGATATAATAAAGGTTTCATACTGTGCTGCCTTCATTATAATTGGAAGTATATCATTTTAATCTGTAACTAGAAATTCATAAAGAAAAGAAAGTTAAAGGTAGCCATTCCAAAAGAAAGGGAAAAAAAAAACTCTACAGTATAAGAGATACATACTCAAAACACAAAAGGAAAGAGAACACAAAAATGTGATCCCAAAAAATGTATCCTCCAATATAAAGAAAGTTGTTTCGGTATAGTTTTGTCTATAAACATTGAAGCCTTGTGTACCATTGCATCTGGAAAACTAAGCTGAATGCTATAAAAATCTTGTCTTTTGATCAGTGAAGTTAGTGCAACTCATGATTTCTCATGATTCAAATAACAATGATCATCTTTTAGACACAAATAGAAACATACATAGTAAAATGCACGTAAAATGTTGCACCTTTGGATGGCTGCCCATGTAATTATGGTACTTTATTTCTCATTTAATATAAGTTTACTGTAATAATTTAAATAAAAAGATGCAAAATCATAAAATAAACACACACACAGACAAGTATGTATGTTTGTATCCTAATTGCTCGAAGGGACAATGACTTCAAAAAACTGGATTTCAGTTGTGGACCCTTTGATGGATTAATAGCAATGGACTCAGAATTTTAGTCTTCATTCCTACGCCCCACTAACGTGGCCTAGCTCAGGATCGTCGCAAATGAGTATATCAAACCCAATAGGGACTGACCGAAGGCTTACTCACGTAACCCTCACAATTCCACACGGACAATGGAAGTTAAATCACTCGAGGAAATTGAATGTATTAGTTGATGCATGAATCATTTATAAGTGAGATAAATTAGAAGCTGCTAATTAAACCAAATCAAATGGAAATCAACTGGAATCTAAAAGACAAGGATCCTTAAATCGTGGATCTCTGTGCCCTAGATCCAAACGGATATAATCATGGGCCAGTTCAGTGGACATGGGCCTGGCTCATCCTTCATCAACTCTCCCTGTCTTGGAAATGCTTGACTCCGACGAGTTAATGGCTTGGTGTCTCTTGTAGAAATCTGGATCCAGGTGCTGGAAATCAGAAGTTGCAATCCAAGTAGCATTTGAGATATAGGACAATTCTACCAATGGAATCCATGTTTTATTTTTCTTGTCAGTATAGTCCTCATGTACTGCTTGCTTTTTAATGAAAGTTAACATTAAAAAAAAGTGACAAGGAACTTCTGATAACCTCCTCGAGGATGTTAATGATTTTGTTAGTCGAAGAGGACACAGGTGGCAGACTGATGAGGCGCTCTTCATATTCATCATCAGCATCATGACCTTGATTTAAAGAGATATCCTCTACATTGAAAGTAGTGCTTATGCCTGAATCTGCAAGTAGATCCAAACATGGTTTAAAATCACGGTCGTGATTGCCATCATGTTTGACCTTGAAAACCGTTATGACGCAACATCGCGACCTGGTCCATTGTGATGCGAATTTTATTTTACTTAAAAAATAAAAAAACTAAAAATATTATAAAATGCTAGAAAACATTGTTTTTTACCCATTAGTAAACACTTCAAAGCAAAATGTCGGTCTCCCTAAGTCATAATACCCTATATTGTTGTCTTATCTAAAACTTGTAAAGTCTGTCATGAATTAAATAGATCTACATGTATAGATTAAAGTAAGTTGAAATATCACAAATTTTGCAGTATGTATTGCAACCATAATTTTGAACTATCCATTAGTGTTAAATACTCAAAGTCAAGAAAAAGTAGTAATAGTGCTCAGTTACTCAATCGACAAGTAGAGAGTGACTTTCAATTTTCAATTAACATGTACTACTACATTAAGATGAATTAATTAATTAAAAAAAAGTTTAGACATAGGGGTATTGTGGTTGAGGAGGGGAATAAGCCTTCATATGAGAATCCACCAAAATCTTGCAAATCATTTGAGTTTTTGTGAAGCTCTAGTACAGTCTTAGGAAGCTCCACAAATGGTTTGGAAAAGAAAGATGGGAGAAGAAAATAAAAAATTCATTGTCGGCCGATATTTTGACCGTTATTTTCAAAATAACGGCTCTTGTGACCATTACAGACTAGTATTTTCACTTTTTTTTTTTTGAGACCGTGACCGTTATATTGAAAATAATGAACGACATAGGCCGTTACAAACCATAATGGCCGTTTTTTTAAACCATGGATCCATAACATGGGCATTAGCACTAAGCTTTGTCATGGTCTTGAAGGGACCTGGATTGCGAGGTTGCAACTTTTTTTTTGATCCCAGAGGTAACTGTGTCGGACGAATGCGAGCCATGACCATGTCTCCCATAGCAAACTCAACAGAACTCGTCACATATGTACATGCTGCTTGTATGAATCATTCCTAACAGCTAAGTTGCATTGAACTTTTTCATGTACTTGCCGCATGTGACAAATGAAATCATCTACCTGGACTCTAGGTCTTACTTGAGTAGGTAAAGGAGCAAAATCAATAGGAAGATGTGGGCATACTCCAATTACTGCTTTAAAGGGCCACATCCGGTGGACCCATTGACCGAATTATTGTAAGTGAATTCAGCCATAGGTATTACCATATTCCATGTACCAATATGGTCGTGAACAAGACACTGGAGTAACTTGCCCAAACTTTCATTTACCACATTTGTTTGTCCGTCGGTCTAGAATTGATAAGCACTTGAGAACCATAGCTTTGTCCTTTTTGCCATTGATTGGGTCTTTCTCGAAATAACTCAAATCTCGTGTCGTGATTTGACACCTGTCTTCGGAAGTCCATGAAGATGTACAACTTCTCAAAAGAATAATTGTGCTATCTTGTATGTGTGCAGTTGTTGAACATGGGATAAAATGTGCCATCCCCAAGAAGCCATCGATGCCTACAAAAGTAGAGTCTACCTTCCTAATTATCTTAGGTAATCCCAAGATGAAGTCCATGTTGATGTCTTTCCACAGAACTTGTGGGACCCGCAATGGTTGATAAAAAGCTGTATTTTCTTATTGCCTTTTGCCGGTTGACAAGCTCGACACATTTCACATATCTTGCTAACATATGACTTCATGCGCGGCCAAAAATACCTATCTCTGATAAGTGCAAGGGTATCACAATGCAAATGTCTGCTACATCCACTGCATGTATTTCTTGTAGATTATGCTTGTGGATAAAAGTGGTCGGTAAATGGAGTTAAGTACCTTTAAATAAGCACCCGTCATGGATGCTGAAGTTCTCCATGGAGTAGATTAGAATAAATCTGGCCAAAATCTCTGCCTTCAGCATATTCTTGCTTTATTTCTTCAAATCCAAGCACGACAACAATCATAGAAGTAAGTAGATGCTTTTGATAGCTTAAGTTGTTGCCTTATTTCGCACCAAACACATGTAGAAGGTGGCAAGTCCATGAAAGCTTCAGACGTTAGACATAGTTGTCAAAGTAGGTCAAGCAACGATAACCTTTACCTCTGCGGGGTCTGCCTCTATGCCCCGGGCCATCATGACATACCATAAGAAAACCACAAAGTCGCTCATGGAGGCAGACTTCTTAAGATTGATGTACAAGCACTTGCGGCGAAGGACTCTGAAAATGTCACAAATGATGGAGATGCTCTTCTATCTTGCTATAAATCATAATCATCGAAGTAGACAAAGACGAATTTGCCGATAAACGGTTGCAACAGTTGGGTCATTATGCACATGATGGTAGAGATCATTTCATTTTGATTTGGTTCTTTATTTTCCTTTTGTCTGAGGCCTTTAGCTTCCTTGTATAGCTTCTCCTCTTTTTGGGCGGTGGTTGTATTTTTGGGGTTCTTCCCTAGCCGCTTCTTAGTATAGCCCTTTTATACTGTAAAGCTTTTGATCAGCATAAGTTACCATTTAAAAAAAAAAGATGGTACTAGAGGATTTGATCAAACCAAATCGCATAACGAACCACTCGTAGAGGCCGTCTTTTTTTTGAAGGGTGTCTTCCATTCATCCCCCGGTTTGACGTGAATTTGGTGATAACCACTGCAAAGATCAAGCTTTGAAAATATACAAGCATCAGATATTACATCAATCATATCAGCCTGCTTGTTATTTTTCTGTTTCTGAGATTCTCTTGACGATTATAACTGGTATCAGAGCATCGATCCTTGGATGGCTGAGGTTACACGGCTTTCACAATTATTTAACTCCTTGGGATAGCTCAAGGAAACACCAGAGTTCCAACAGTGTGTTTTCGACAAGCTGGCACAACACTTTCGCACGAGCTCATTCTTGGGCAGCCCAAGACAGTGCCCAGGCATTTTTCACCTGTTGGGGTACCTGCTTTCTATGTTAGATTTCTTTTATGCATGCAATTCACAAAAGGCTCGGATGATGGAGCTGAGATTTGAAGAAGAAGCTCCAGTCCCCACCAACATTTTCAAAGCTGAATCAATTTCCCAAGGGGAGGATTTACTAGCCAGAAGGTTCATTCCAATGAAATTCGATGGCCAGCCTCTTAAGAGTAGTTGTGGACCGTTAAGCTTTTGGGAATGGTTTCCTAGTTGCTTTCCCAGCCACCCACGATTCTCAAGGTGGTAAGAATATTTGTTTCAATGGTCCAAGCATCCCTTCTCGAGCCAGTTTGGCCACACTGTCATTACCAATATGACCTAATCTAGCATGCTCAAGTCTAGGAATAGGAAGGTGATACTTTATAGTGATTTTGTTGATAAAGCAACTATTCACACACATGCACGAGCTACCGTCTTTCATTGGAGTGCGGAGAGTAGGTACTGCACATGGAGTAGGGCTTTCCCGATATATCCCCATTTTAAAGATCACCCACCTACTGTTTTTGCTTTGTGTGTTCCGTTGGACTCATCCTATAAGCAGGCAAATTAGGCATTGATGCACCAAGGATCAAAACTATAACATGCTGTATGTCTCACATCGGCAGAAATTCCTAAGTTAACTTAGCAGGATTTAGATTTGAGAAATCATGAATGACTGGCCCCCTTTTCCTTGCCCTCTTCCTCAAATTTGTGCATGTTGAGAACATGCGGTTTGGAAGTAGTAGTAGCTATAGGAGATGGATAAGATGTTGGTTGCAATGGGAGGAGTTCAATTCGACGCCCTTTCCATTGGAAGGAATGGGTGTTGTCTTTGTTATCAGTGTACGTTTCCCAATCAAAGAGCCATTGTCGACCAAGAAGGATATGGATGAGATTCATTGGGATCATGTCACACCAAACACCATCCTCATAATTGATGCAGAACGGGCCACATTGGTCCCACCCAAGATAGTTTTAGGAATATTTTATTTTTTAGTAGTTTCCTAATTTTTTTGTAATTAGGATTAACATTCCAGTTTATTTACTTTCCTAGTTTAGATAGATTTCTTAGGCTCCTAGCTTTGTTTTATCCCATATATATATGGCATTGTAGAGATAGAAATCTCAGACTTGATTATTGAATAAAATTGTGGGTTTTCCCTCGGAGAGGTGCGTCCTTGTGTTGAAGTCTCTGTTGAGACAATTTGAGGTGTCTTTTGACATGTGCTTGGGCACCCATGCAAGCCCAAACCCTAGGGCTTGCATTAGATGGTATTCGAGCGAAGATCCACCTCGCTTTGAGCACTCTTTCATCACCAATTGGAGCCTATCCATCCCGTCCGTGCAACCCAAACCACCAATTCCATCTCCCACTGCCGACCCATCTACCCCATTCCATAATCCATCCGTCCATCATCTGCCTCCACTGCAACCCCACTAAAAAACAATCCTGCTCCCCAGAACCTTAACCAACCTCAATCCCTAATCTCCTGAACCCTTTGGCCTAGTACAGACTCTGCCAATCCCAACTTCAAGCCCCATCTTTACAAATTCCCATTCCAGTCCCCAACCACGCCCCACTGAAACCCCAGAGAATACCCAAACCCACTACTCGACCACTACCGAACGGTCCGAACCCAATCCTAGCCTAAATCCCTTCCCAGCCACACCATCCTCATCCAACCCCCTGTTACAAACCCTCCCTGTACTGCATTGTCACGCCCCGCTCCTTCATCAGAAGTCCCAAACCCAGATAAAAAAGAAAAAAACCCAGAGAGATTGAAAGAGAAGAAGAGGCTAAGAGATGAAGCATACCTAAAATAAGAGACCAGGCTGTACCTGAAAGCTTTAGTCGTCCAACTCCAGAAGCTCGCCGCAGCCACTCGCCTGCTCGTCGTCACACCACCATAGTCGAAACCAGCCATCAAGCGTCTCTCTTCCGTTCTTCCATCGCCTTCCCCAAGCAGTCCTCCTTTTCTTTTCCCCTTGGTGCAGTACAGAACATGAAAAGGAGTTTCAAGAGGTCCCTTTTCTTTCCTTCACACAAAACCCGAGAGGAAGCACACACATGCCAGTCACTTGGGCCTCACCTGAATTTTGGCCTAAGACCATCCCAGGCCTAGTTCAAGTTGAGCTCTGGTCCCTTGATCCGTTCCAAATGAAGCCCAACACGAAACTTGTTTCACTGACCAGATCCATCAGCAGCCATCCAGCCTCTTGACCAAATCAACGAAGGAGACTTGTTTCACCGTTTACGGTGTCATCTAAAGTCCAATTTGAGATCTATTTTTGCCGGCGTGATTATAGAGAGCAGATCCACACATTAGATCAGTCAGATTTTTTTATTGCATTAAAAAGATGGTTGTTCATAAGAAGAAGGTAGAAGTGGAGTCTTCCTCCACAAACGATGATGATTTGAAGGGAACCGTGCGGAATTGTCGGAAAATGTTAATCAGCTATCCACAATGATGGTTCCAATCCAAGAGACTCTTGCTAGGATGGAAACCCGATTAGCCAATTTGGAAAATAATTGGCGTGAGGATAATCACCAAGATGATGGAGGACATAACTGGAATCAACGAGATCCACATGCAGTCAATGTTGATCAAGATTTAGGCATTAAACTTGTGATTCCTGAATATGATGGAAAATTAAAGGTAGATGAATTCATGGATTGGTTAGTGTGTTGAATTTGTTTTTTTTTGCACACAAGCCAATGACGGATGATCATAAAGTCACCCTAGTGGCAACTCGATTTCGCAATTATGCTGTGATCTGGTGGGCGAAGTTGCAAAAGAAGAGAAGGAATCAAAACATTGACCCCGTTGAAACATGGATCGAGATGAAAAATCTATTGAAGCAAAAGTTTCTTTCCATCAACTATTCTAGAGATTTGTGTTCAAGCTTTCAAGACTTGAAACAAGAGTC
Organism: Cinnamomum chago; assembly: GCA_038049695.1. Taxonomy (NCBI): domain Eukaryota; kingdom Viridiplantae; phylum Streptophyta; class Magnoliopsida; order Laurales; family Lauraceae; genus Cinnamomum; species Cinnamomum chago. The sequence continues at coordinate 27,840,104 of CP142457.1, forward strand.
CAAAATAGTTGAGTATTATGAAGAGTTCCTTAAAATGCAAGCTCCTTGTGGCTTGAATGAGGATGATGATGTGTTAGTTGATCGATATTTTCATGGGCTGCGAATTGACATACAACATATATTTGTATTTAAAATTTTTGACAATGTTGATGAGATCATCCAGCATGCCATCAAGGCAGAAGATATTGCAAATTATCAGGCCCGAAAATCTAGTGTGTTTAAATGGCCTGCGCAAAAGACACCATCAAAGTCAATTTCTAATCCAAGTGCTAGTTCCTTAGATAAACTTTTCTCAAAGTTTGAAGATCAGAATAGGTTCACATGCCTTCATTGCAAACAAAGGGGGCACCGTTCAAATGAATGTCCAGAGCGATTTAACTTAATGGAAGGTGCATACGATGAACCAGAAACACAAAATGATCCTAAAGATGAAGATTCGGAGGAAGTGGAAGAAATAGAAGCCGAAAAGGATTGTGAAGCTCTCTTGGTACTCCAGAATTCTACACCCACTGTTGAGAAGAGATGGTTGAGAAAAAAATATTTTTCGTTCCACAGGTACAATACATGGGCAAAAATGTACAGTTGTGATTGATGGTGGAAGTTGTGAAAATTTCACCTCCCAAACTCTTGTTGATCGCTTGAAGCTGAAGGTTTAAAAGCACAATCGTCCCTACTTTGTTAAATAGCTAATGACAGGAGATGAAGCGCAAGTGCGACATACATATCAAGTTAGTTTTGATGTGGGTGATGATTATAAAAATGCAATTTGGTGTGATGTTTTAGCAATGAATAGTGGTGATATACTTTTGGGTCGCCCATGGATGTATGACAAAAATGGCACACATGGTATGCATAATAACACATACACATTCATGCACAGTGGAAAGGAAGTTACACTCTATCCAAAGAAACCATAATCATTGAAGAAGAGATCAAGGCCCCCCACAACAAAGGAAATGCTTCACGTATACCATGTATACATATAGATTTAGGAATATATTATTTTTTAGTAGTTTCCTAATTTTATTGTAATTAGGATTAGCATTCCAGTTTATTTACTTTCCTAGTTTAGATAGATTTCTTAGGCTCTAAGATTTGTTTTATCCTATATATATACAATATTATATATATAAGGGGGCAGCTCTCCTAAGCTCAAGCTTGGGATAAGGTAAGCTCAAGTGTGTGGTGGGGCCCACTTAGGGACCCAGAAGGGGATGGGAGTTTCCTTAGGACCCTCCTCTCTGCAAAAAATCAGCCCCAACCGTGATTTCTATCACCTCCATCTAGGCCCCAAAAGTTTAATGGTCAATAATCCATTCCATTCGGATCGGTACACAATTGATCCAACGGTCCAGTAAATTCGGATTTGACCGAAAGTTGGTGGACATGTGCAATTCAAGGGGGTCGTGTGTTTGGTCCATTTGGAAAGACCAAGGGTGGACCCCAAAGTGTGAGCTTACGAAATTTTATTTAGGAGAGCCTTGCCTATATATATAATGGAAATCTTAGACTTGATTACTGAATAGAATTGTGGGTTTTCCCTCAGAGAGGTGCGTCCTCGTGTTGAAGTCTCTGTGGAGACAATTTGAGGTGTCTTTTGACACGTGTTTCGGCATCCACGCAAGCCCTAACCCTAGGTCCTACATCAATAATGCCCTATTTTAAAAGTCGCCAAGCATCATCGAGTTAACGGAACGGGAAAGTCATTGACCCAAGCCTGCTTGTAGGATAAGTTTGACAGCACACAGCTTAAACAATAGATCATGGTTTAAAAAGATGGAATCAGGACCCGACTCGGCTTGGGCCGAGTCCGAGTCGGGGTGAGTCCCATCATAACCATAAAAAAAAGAGGGAAAAATAAGAAAAAAACTATATAAACTAAAATGGGATGGCCTAGTGGCCCCTCCATCCATGTAGATAGTTTGAATCTTTTTATTCTTTTATGTTAATGATATCTTTTGCCATTTTGATGAAATAATTGATAACTTTAACTAACTTATTGACTGATGAGTAATGAGACAAAGATAAACCATTTAATGACAAGTAAAAGTAAAAAAGACAAATCCATATTTAAATTTCCATCAAATTCAAGGTTTAAGTAGCATATAAAAATTAAAAACCATACCTTAGCTCATTCTTTTCAAATTTAATACCACGTTGAATGCCTTGCGGGTTGTACATCTTCATCGTCGTCTTCATTTTCATTTTGACGATAGTATTGAGCAAGATCAAAATGAAAGAAGCCTTGCCCCACTCTCTTGGAGTTGAAGAACCTTGTCCATAATTTGATGGATCCATAACTTGAGGATATGCATGTGGTTGTGGACCTGGTGGTTGTTGCACTTGCGGGGGTACAATTAAGACTCCATACTGTTGTTTTCCATACCCATGTGAAGGACCACCGTGCCCACCATACTGCTGCCCATACTCATGTGAAGGATCATGGTGTGAGTGTCCACAATACTGCTGCCCATAGCCGTACGAACTATCGGAATCTGTGAGCCAAGGACTTGATGCCATTTGATGCCCATGCCCATAGTCTTCTGATGGCTCGTTTCCTTTGTTTTTGCCATACCCACCACTAGGCTCACTTTGACCACCATGTAATGGGTCATATACAATAATGTTGTCCTCTCCACCTCCACCATCACCACCATCACTACCTTCGTATGCTTGCTAGTTCAGGCCTTGGTCACGGGTCACCTTCTGGTGAGCCACTCTTGTTAGAAGATGATGTTTTGCGTTGTCCTTCTTCTTCTTCATGAGTAGCCAACCTTTGACTTTGAGATTGTGTATGTGTGCTCCTCTTATCGTTTGGCTTCCTTCTGTATTGGAGAGTTGGGTCCCTAACCCAGTGTTTGGCTTTGGAGACGGCACCACCTAAACCACCTGCTGAATGTGATGTTGATTTATCTCTACTACTAACACATTTCGAAACGTGTCATCTCTGGCTCACGGCTCTGACCACGCCGTTGACGTTGTGAGCCTTGTGATGATGACGTTGCTACATTCTTTCCCTTTTTGCGTGTAGTAGCAGATGACAAAACTATGATCACTGAACTTGAAAGATTGAAAATACTCAAAGTGTATTATTGCTTGTCCCTCCTTTGGAAATCGTATGTCAATATATAGGCATTACAATGCCTTAATCAAGGCTCCAAGTTAAGAAACTAACTAATTACAATAAATTAGAAACTAACTAATTACAATCAATTTCTATTCTAAGTTAGGAAACCAAATCCTTAATAGAATATGTACAGCTAAATGATATATTGACTAAATCCACCCACATGAGAAATGTGTTGGACTGGATCCTGTTATGGGCCTTGGGCCTGTTTAACACCCCCACTCAAATTGATGTGGGAGAATCAACAAGCATCAATTTGCCAAACAAGAATTGATGGCGTGGTTGTGGAAGACCTTTGGTGAGAATATCAGCAATTTGAAGTTCAATGGAGACATGCGGAAGGCTGATGACATCATGTTTAAGCTCATCACGTATGAAGTGAATCAACCTCGATGTGTTTAGTGCGTTCATGAAAAATCGGATTTTCAGTAATCTAAATTGCACTTGTATTATCTGCATAGAGGGGGGTAACTCCTTTTGCTGGAAAACCAATGTTAGAGAGCAGACTTCGGAGCCAAAGAATTTCGAAGCATGCAGTAGACATGGCTCGGTACTTGGCTTGATAGAGGATTTGGAAACTTTTTCATGTTTCTTGCATTTTCAGGAAATCAGACTATCACCAAAAAACATGCACCATCCTGTCGTTGATCTGCGAGTATTCGGACAACCATCCCAATTAGCATCTGAATAAGCTTTGAGAGATAGATGATTGTTGGATGGAAAAAACAACCCGCGAGTCGGTGTGCGAATAAGGTACCGAATGATGCGGCGAACATCAGCCATATAAAGGTGACGAGGAGCAGTCATGAACTGACTCATTAGGTTGACCGCATAGGAAATATCAGGACGAGTGATCGTGAGGTAGATCAAGCTACCAACTAACTAGCGATATGGGGTAGGATCTGGAAGAAGGTCACCCTCATCTTTATTGAGTTTGACATTCAGTTTGACTGGCGTATCTACTGGAGCTGAAGCAGTAAGGCCGGCCAAGTCAATGAGGTCAACCGTGTATTTGTGCTGATTGAGTACTTTACCTTTAGTCGATTGATGAACTTCAAGACCAAGGAAATAGTTTAAGGGGCCAAGATCCTTCATGTGAAATGTCTTATTAAGAGAAGATTGGAGTTCGTGAATCATATGTGCATTGGGACCATTAATTACAATGTCATCAACGTAGACCAGTAGCACAGTAATCCTGGACGTAGCATGATGTAAGAACATAGAAGGATCATACTGGCTCGGATGAAATTTCTCAAACCATGCGCGAGGAGCTTGCTTCAGACCATAGAGGGAGCGATGGAGCTTGGCAACGATACCCTTCCCGGATGAGTACCCCTGAGGCAGACGCATATAAACATTTTCTTTGAGATCACCATGAAGAAACGCATTTTTGAAATCCATTTGATATAGAGGCCAGGATTGAGATGTAGCAACAACAAGAACTATGCATACGGTGGTCATCTTGGGGACGGGAGCAAAAGTTTCATCATAATCAATGCCATATTCTTGCCGATTTCCATGAGCGACAAGGCACGCCTTATATCGATCTAAAGTGCCATCTTATTTTAACTTGAGAGAAAAAAATCCACTTACAGCCAATAGGTTTGACACCCACAGGAGACGAGACAATATCCCATGTATGATTTTCCTCTAAAGCATCCAATTCATCTTGCATAGCCTTATTCCAACATTGTTCCTGCACTGCCTGAGAATAGGATGGGGGATGGAAGAGGAAGACAAAGTGGCCATTAAGGAAGTATGTGAGAACCCATAGCGGTTTGGTGGTACCGAAATGCGAGTGGAGCGATGCAGTGAAGGATGGCCAGATGGACCAAGTGCTGGAGGTGGACCGGATGCTGGAGGAAGATCAAGAGGGGGATCCCTGGTAGGCGCTTCTCTGTTCCGTTTGTGATACGCAAAGTTAGGATTAAATTGAACAACTGACGTGTTGTCTATAAAACCAGGTAAAGACATGAAGGAGGAGTTAGGAGGATCAATGTGTTTTTGAAAAAAATACTGTTATTCAAAGAAAACGACATTCCTAAAGGTACGTAAGCGACGAATGTGAGGATCATAGCAAAGGAACCCTTTCTAGAAGGGCGCATAGCCTAAAAGCACACACTGAGCTGATTGTGCGGTTAGTTTGGTTTTCTCAGAAGGAGGCAAGTGCACATAACAAACGGAGCGAAAAACATGAAGATCATCATATGATGGAGATGTCTTGCTGGAGATGTCTTGTACAATCGATAATACGGGCTTTGATTCTCACTAGAGGTTGATGGCATACGATTTATAAGATGAGCTGCCGTAGCCAGTGCATCAACCCAAAAATGGGTAGGAACCGATGATTCAAAAAGAAGGGAACGAGTGACATCAAGGGGACGTCTATTTTTCCTTTTGACGATTCCATTTTGTTGTGGAGTATAAGGACAAGTTCTTTGAGAAATAATGCCTTTGTTTTACAAAAACTGTTGAAAATCCGAGGACACATATTCCCCGTCCAAATCAGATCGCAAGATTTTAGTGCAGGTGGAAAATTGATTCTCAACATAAGCTAAAAAGATTTTAAAAACATTAAAAACATTAGATTTGGAATGGGGAAAGTAGACCCATATGAACCGACTAAAATCATCAATAAAAGTCACAATATTTATAGTGAGCGTGAGAAAGAGCTGGAGCAATTCCCCATACATCACTATGATCTAAATCAAGACACTGAGTGGTGTGTGAAGTGGAATTAGAGAACGGAAGAGTTTTGCTCTTTCCCATTTTATTGCTCTTTCCCATTTTGCAAGTAGCACAATCAAAAGACACAAGAAGATAAACCAATAGATTTATGTAATAAACCAGAATTTAACATATGGGACAAAGCCTTTGAGTTAGGGTGTGAGTCTATTATGCCACAAACGACTGTTATCTCTAATAGAAAAATAAAACACATTATTGTCAAATTTATTCTTAGAAAATTTAGAAAAACCCAGCGGAAACAAGCGTCCACACTTGGGCCCCCTCGCGATCTCCTTCCCGGACATCTGATCCTGCACAACACAACCAGAAGAAGAAAAAGAGATGTTACAATTATTTTCAACATGTTGCCCGACTGACAATAGGTTTGAAGTTAAATTGGGACAAAGGTAAACATTTTTCAATGGGATGGGACGGGGATATCTCCGAGAGCAGTAATGGGAAGATTGCCTCCGTCAGCAGTTTGTATTTGAAGATTGCCATTGTATCTTGTCACATTGGAGAGGGGTACGGGAATACGTCATATGATTAGACGCCCCGGAATCATGGAACCAAGTAGAAGATGAAGGTGAGTTACCTGAGAGACCAAAGGTAGAGAGGGCATTGACAATCATTTGTTGAACCAATTCAGGAGTGAGAGATGATGAGGGCCCAGGCTGTGAGGGTGCAGATGTAGGAGCAGGCATAACCGAGGAAGCCACATAAACATGCGGAGTCTGAGACTGTGGAGCCGGATACTGTGTCGATGGATGTGGTGGTTGGCGGTGACATTCAGAGATGATGTGTCCTTATTTTTTACAGTAACTACAGACCTTCTGTTTGCATTGAGATGCAAGATGCTCAAATTTTTGACAACTGTAGCATTGGGTTTTGCTCAAGTCTTGAGGCGGAGGCTGAGAAGCCTTATTTGTCGAGAATCCGACTGAATAGGTCTCAGTCTTTTGTTGAGCAATATGAGCCAAAGTCGTAAGGCGTTGTTCTTTGTATAAGAGTTCATTCAAGCAGACATCCAATGAAGGTAAGGGCGTCCGATTCATCAGGGCAGATCAGACACTTTCATATTCATTCTGCAGTTTCATCAACAACTGATCTCGCTGACTAGAGGCCTGAAGGTCTTGGATCACTGTCAAAACATTGTCAACCACATCCACGTACTTAATGCTATCGTATTCCGACCACAGTGTATGGAATCCTGAATAGTAGTCTTGTACCGACAAGGTCCCTTGTGCATATTCAGCAATCGCACATTCAAGATGAAATTGACGCGTAGAGTTATCTTGATGGTGTACTTTCTTCAAATACCCCCACATGGCTTTAGAGGTTGAGTAAGGCTTGAGATTCATTATTAGATGATGCTCGACAGATCCCAGAATCCAGGATTTAATTTTGGCATCTTTAGTATACTAAGAGGAGATCTTCTTCTCATCCTTAGTGGGTTTAGGGTCCGTGCCAGAAACAAATCCCCGCAATTCCTTAGCTTCTAGGTATATTTGAAATTGGAAAGACCAGGCAGGGTAATTCTTTCCCGTAAATTTGATCAAAGTGACATCAGATTTTTCCATCGCAATTGTAAATTGACAAACGGTGGGAAACCGTGAAAGAAAGTGATCAAAATCCAGCAACAGTTTGTATGAAATACTGTTCCTGAGTGTAGGAGCCAAGATCCAACCAATCAGACCAATCAGAGAAGAGATGGTGCTGAACAGAACAATAAAAAGTGGAAAAAACCCCACTGACGTCCTTGAATGGAGCCCTAGATCCCCTATGTGGGCCCCACAGATGGTACTGGACACTGATCAGGTTCCTGCATTATGAAATCACATAATTCTCGCACCTACTGGAACAAGTTTGAACCTATTCCGCTGAAAATCCAAACTTCTGTATGGTCTTGATCAAAACTTGTGTAAGTTTATGAATAATCACGAGAATGATCAAAAAACTTACCAGACAGTGTTGAAAAATCCTGAAAAAATCACCAAAATACTCAGAAGACCTAGACGACCTTGGCTAGAATGATCCTTGATGGCGCTGTGATGATCACAGGTGTGCCACAGTAGATCTGGGCCTATCGTAGATCCTGAATGGATGACGATCCCTTGAAAACAGATCCTCTATCTGTTTTTCTTCACGAGAGAGATTTCTCTCTGATGAACTCCTTGAATGATTCTAAGACTGAAGACTAAAACTCTGGTTTGATACCATGACAAAACTATGATCACAGAACTTGAAAGATTGAGAATACTCAAAGTGTATTATTGCTTGTCCCTCCTTTGGAGATCATATGTCAATATATAGGTATTACAATGCCTTAATCATGGCTCCAAGTTAAGAAACTAAATAATTACAATAAATTAGAAACTAACTAATTACAATTAATTTCTATTCTAAGTTAGGAAACCAAATCCTTATTAGAATATGTACAGCTGAATGATATATTGACTAAATCCACCCATGTGAGATATTTGTTGGACTGGATCCTGTTATGGGCCTTGGGTCTGTTTAACAGCAGATCTGCAAAGAGGAGGTGGTGACTGTTGTCCTTCTTGATCGGACTCAAATTCATCAACATCAGCCACGGCTTCATCAAGGAAATCTGTGTTAGACAACATTGGAACCTCTCTTTCAGCCAACCAATCATCCAGTGGGTCATCTTCCACAAATATATAATCCAAGTTAATTGGATTATAGTCTCCATTGTCTCTTCTCTGCAGATTCCTTGCCCTTAACCTCATGTTATAATGGAAAAAGACCAACTTCTCCAACTTTTGCATTGTTAGGCGATTTCGGCTCTTCGTGTGAATCAAACTGAAAGTGCTCCAATTTCTTTCACACCCCAATGATGATGCTGTTTGGCTCAAAAAAAAATTTTGCAAAATTTCTAAGATCGGGTACTTCATCGCGAAATGTAGCCCCACCATTCAGCTGTGTTCAAATTTAAAAATAATAAAGTAAATTGTTTGTCATAATCCAAAAAGTACTATAATCATATGAAGTTAATGAACGTTAAAGAAAAAATTCATAGTAGAAATATACCTGGGTCCATCCTCATACGACCCAATCTGCAAATATTGGAACCAAAACTGCCTAGAGCGCCCTTATAGTTTCTCAGCTATAAATTATAAAAGGTGGACTTGAAAAGTTAGTGACCATGATCGTGAGAATGACTCCATGAGTCTATGACCGGAATTAACATAATCAAATAAACAATATGAACCATGAGTTCCTTACTTGATTAAGCCCATGTTTGGCATCTCTATTTCATGCTTTTATTTCTCTAAATGTCTAAATCGAACAAAGGTTTGAACAATTAGAGCGTTTGGCACAAGATTTTAGACTCTGTCCGCTTTAGACATTTAGAGGCAAATCCTCTAAAATCTAAATGCTCCAAAAGTGGGCAGATGAGAAATAGAGCTTTTGGGTCTTAAAATATAGAGGCAAGGTATTTAAAATAGTTTCATGCGTTACCAAATGCGTTTTTTTTTTATCCTAGCCTCTTTTTTTTATGGCTCTTTTTTTTAATGGCTCTATTTTAGATGGATCTATAAATAAAAGAGTAGAGATGCCAAACAAGCCCTAAGAATATTAATTTGTACTTGTCTCTAACCATTGTCTATAAAGTTTTTTTGAACCCCCGAAAAACTTCTTCATGGTTTGAGAATTGCTTGCTATAGAAGCACTTTGGATTCAAGAAGTATGCTGCATGATGTCATTAAATTATTAATATCAAATTTACTAATACATTGAATATCAGATCTGATGGATTGGGATTTCAGCCCTGCGATTAGTAGTTGGTCGACTGATGAGATATGGATTCGAGGGCATTCGGCAAACATGAATTTGGGGTAATGGAGATGATGATAGAACAAATGATGGAGAAGCGGAAAATACCTGATGAAGCTAATTTTCAAATCCAGAATGGATCGATCCTCGGCTCTGATACCAATTGATGTGGAGCGGGGTACTAGGTGCGGGGCGGATAGAGATGAAAAGATCAGAGATGGAGGTGAAAGGGATAGGTCTGGCTTTCCCTTGGAAATTGGTCTCACGCCAAACTCCCCATCGCGAGCGAGGAAGAAGAAATAACTTGGGAAACCCAAAATCACCCAAAGGAAATTTCATTAATCATTAACTGGCAAAGCCAAGAGGCTTTACATCACTTATATAGGAAAAGAATAACACCTAAAAATAATCTGGACCATCCAAACACATTGATGGCCAGGATTAAAACATCCCACACAAACCATAAATAGCATAAAATATAACTCTAATGATCTAAAACATAAAAATAAATGGATTGGGCCCAATGAGCTTGGTCGAGAGGGATGGGCTGGGCCCATTAGTGGGTCAACCCATGGGACCATGGGTCTGTCTTTTGTCAGAAAGAAATCTAAACCACTGTGAGAAACCCCAAACCATTCAAATTTCAAAATCATGATCTCGTGTATTACCATTTGATCGACTCCACGATGGGACAGAATAAGGGGGATGAAAATTGCCCCTTTTCGCTTCTGAGCATAGAAGGTATGGGAAATTTTACGTACATACTGGGTAAGATTTGTTACATCTGCAACACCTTATGGCCCCACCTGGATGATGCCAATCACGAGTATAGTGGGACTTAAACTTCTATGTATGGATTATATATTGTCACAATCAGCTTAACTAAATCATGATTTGTATGGATCTTAATGCATAAAAAAATTGCAGTGAAGACATGGGGGTTATAATCCAATGGCAAGTGACAGTTGGATGAGCGTCAGCTTGGGATGATTGTCAAGTCTGTTCACGGGGCAGGGGGTAGAGAGTGTAATGGTGCTGGATTGACTGCAAGTGGGCCCACAATGAGGTGAGCATATTAGTATATGCAATCTTGTGTGTATGGAAAGTTTTTGAATACACACAGATGGATAGATCTAGTTGGATCAATCTTCTACATGTAGATGAGTGCAACTAGGACCAATTAGGGTTCATACGGGGTTCACATTCACACTCTCTCCTTTTGGGGCCCATCTACATTTATGGGGAGACCTAAGGATGCGAAGGATTTGATGTGGCTTAAATGATCGTAACCCTATATTTATGGAGCTCAAATAAACTTAAGTTCTTGAGTTGCTCACATGACTTACTCACCCTGCCGAGTGTCATCTGTGTCATGAGTTGGGAAACTACTGTTCGGCACTTTTTTGGCTTACACTGTAATTTACTTCCTTGAATTCCTAATTAGAGAAGAACTTTTTTGCATATATTTGCCTAACTTTAGCTAATTTTGCAACCACAAGGATTTGGTCGAGTCATGTCACCTTTTAAAAAAGTTTCTTGACTTCAATGTGCTTTTCTTGAAGTGCCGCCTCCATTGCCACCACCTCTCTCAGGAAGGAGTTTTCGAGAGCAATATTTATTGTTTCGGAAGGAAAGAAAAGCAGTTGGGTGCCCTTCACAATTGTGGAGCTTCTTGCCCTTCTTTGTACAGGTAATGCTCATCACTTGGGATTTTTTTATCATCACTTTGTCATACATATTGTCTTTACCAATTTATTCGAGTCTTCACAAACTTGATTAATAGATTTAGGTCCACTGTTTTCAGAGATCTTTTATTTTATTTTATTTTATGTTTTGAACAGCGAAATGACTCGAACTTGCAAACCCTTGATTGTGACAGCGAGCACCTTCTGACTAAGTTAGTCTCTTGTCTATCAACCTTTTTATTTCAACCAAAGAGAATTAACGTATCATGATTAAAATTGTTGACCATGTTAATTACTTGATTTGACTTATTTGGGTACATCCTTTTGAAATTGATATTGACCCTATCACCATGGTTTTGAGACCGGCTGAAACCGAATTGTATGGCCCGATGCATAAAGATTTTGGCTGTCAATGATACTGGTTTTCGATGGGTTTAGTTTGAACCCATATTGTATTAGAGTTTTTACTGGAACTCTATTCTCACCACCTTGTATTATACTTTGTTATTTCATTTACATCTTGAACACCCAAAAAGCAATTAAAAATGTGAAGATTCACAAATTTTTCATTTTTTTAATAAATTACTTATTTTAGAAACAATGCCTCTCACATGAATCCCATGTAGTGGCACCTAGCAAAGTATATAGGTAAATTTATCATATATACACTATGTAGTTACATGTTATGTCTATGATTATTCAAATTTTCTGTGTTACTCTGATTGGGATGAAGTTTGGGCTAGTGTTATGTTATTTGAGCAACTTAAATGAATCAAAGGTGGGACCACATGTTATGAATTAGGGACTTATTAGTAAATCAATAGGTCACATGGGCTTTTATGTAATTATTGGTAAATGAAGGTTTTTTTATTTTATTTTATTTTTGGAACTTAAAAAAAATAACATATAGATGTAGTCATCCATCCATATAGGTCACGGTTAGTCGGCTACACTTTCTTTTCCTTTCAATTCCCTCTTTTTCTCTTATTTTTCCCTATTTTCTACGCTAGGGATTTATCTTGCCCGTCTTGGGAAAAACCCTAGATATCATCATCTACCATTCCAACATGGGATCAGGTAATACCTAAAAGACTCCCGTACAGTGGACTGCTGTGCGTTTGGTTGAAGATTCAATCCAGATTTTCTGTTGATCAGCGCCAGCCGGACTCTAGGATATATTCTTTTGTCATTCTGAAATTGATTCTACAAAGCATCAAACCAAGGTTCTTGTTTCTTTTTAGACAATCTGCTACTGGATAATGTATGTGTAGCGGTCAGTGGGGAGATCTTGTTTCCTGTAAAAGTAAGAAGTTATCAACGGTTGTTCAATCTAGTGATGAAGCCAGGCATCGTGCAATGGCATTGGCAGTGAATTAGATGATGTAGCTTCATTTGTTTGTTAAATTCATTTTATCCACTATCATTGACAATTCTTTGAAAGAGAAGAAAGAATATATAAAAAAAAAAAAAAAACCCGGATTTGGTGGAAAATTTGGGTGCCGATCCTTTTGGATGTTCTCCCTTTTTTATATCCTTTAAGCAATCAATTTATAGTAATTACAGAAGGATTATCCCCATATTTGGGGTGATTCTGATCTATTAGATTATTTACAGAAATCTGTTAAATTATATGGCACAGTGTACATCGGGAGCATTTTCTTGTATATTCTTTACTGTGTGGATGAGAGCATTACTATACTAATGGAGTATCTTTATGTTGTTCTTGTGAAATGTACTTTATCATTGTGATTTGTTATGATCTTGATTAGGAGCTAATTTGATATCATTGGATCTGAATAACTGAGTAGATATGTTTGAGATTGTAATTCATGATCATCATAATTCATGTTGGAGTTGTGAATAAAGTTTTACGCTGGCTGTCAACCCACTTGACACGTGTTGTAGATTGTAATTAAACAATATTTTATAAATGAATGATTATGCCAGAGCATGCTTTTCAAAATTGCAGAGCATCTCACTCGCATAGATACTTTTTTTTTTTCTTTTATATTTCTCTTCCATTTCTCTTATTTTATAGAAATAACGTTCTTGTTAATTTTCAGGCCCCGTGTTTTATATTATGGATGACGAGCATTCGAAGGATGTCGTTGGATCATCATGTTGGGTTTGATACTGTAAGAAAATGGATATTTGTATTTACATTTAGATATATTTATAATGCTGCTTTTCAAGTTGTTACTGAGCTATTACTTCTGTTTTCTTTTTCTTTTTTCTACTATATTGCTGGTAAGTGCAGTCATTATTGAATCACCAACCACTTTCATTATTCCCTTTTAGTCCAGAATCTTTTAATTGGGGAAACTGAAGCTTCCAAGTGGGCATCAAGGCCAGGTCGAAGCTTGCAAAAAAGCCTAGACTGTTTAGTATGGAGCCTAGTATTCAGGCTTAAATCCATCATGGGGGCCTTGTGTTAACTATTCTGGTTGGTCCATTCCTATAGTTCGGCTTTTGAGCAGTGTAGTCCCAGGCCATGCCCATTTCTTTTGGGGCCAGAAATAGGCTTGAGCCAGCACATGTGCCAAAAAACATACTGGCAAAATCTAGCATGGGGCCTGGCGCACTCTGGCCCTGGTTATGCCTTACTGTAATTGAGGGGAATGTGTGTTCCACTTGGTAGTGATCTGTGGACCCATTGGGTCACATGGGACGTCATATCTATAAGGATGCCCCACCTATTTTAGTTGATATAGTTAATTAATTGCATTATCTTTTTTAATTATATATTTTAAACAGAAAGGTAGGTAAGTGTTTAACATTTAATTTTGTTCAAATGGTCCAGATTAAGCCATCTTAATGTAGTTTGATGAGCATTGATAATCTAGCTTGTCTAACGTTTTCTTTTATTAAACACATATCTTTCTTTTTTTGTGGATAACGGAGGGAGTCCCACCCCTTTGGGCCGGACTAATCCCTACGGGCCCCAGGGGGAGCCAGGTAAATCCCCTAAGAACCCCATGTTTATTAAACACATATATCTTTGTACAAGGGCTGTCTTGCTGACCCTTGTGCTTGTTTTGTTCGAGGATTTATAAAGGAAAATATTGGGCCTGAAACTGTTTTTCTACAATTGGTCTGATGCCTATGCTTGAGCAATCTTGTCAGTGAGTCGCTTGGTCTATACATATTTTCTTTTTCCTTCTTAAACATCCTACTGTGCTTGTCAGGCTGTGAGTAGATTGCTGAGAGCATGAAGATTGACTAATGGTACAATACCTTTCATTACGATTTTAAGTTTGGATTAATTGCTGATTAATATTTCCATGGGAGAATTAATGTTTAAGGGGATCAGAAGAGCTAAACCCTTGCTATTCCTAGATGTTTCAACAGTCCGCAAGAGTTAGGGTTGATTTGAATGTGTTTTGACTGAAACTTCCAGGTGGGAGAGCATTAAGTTTTTGAGGCCAGTGTTTATATACAGATTGAGGCTGTTTATGTCAAGTGGGTCATAGCCCATGCCAAATAAAGCCCAACTTGTGGGTCAAGACAAGTCTCGTTTGTACACCTTTGTAATTGATTATTTGCCTTATTAGTAGATATGATTAGATGATAATTAGATTAGATTGACTGTAATTTAGTTGATTACCTCAATCATTGTAACACATATAGAAACACTAAATCTATATATTGAAGCATCGTGACCCTCAAAGGTGATCATCGAATTCACAACTCTCTGTCTGTCTTCTTCCCCTTGCTAGCATTCACATTGTATCAGAGCTGTGTTTCTGAGTAAATCCTCTCCATCTTCCAAGCATTGGAAGTTGTCATAGTCTCTGGGAGACTCTCTGAGTATATCTTCTTCATCTTCCAAGCATTGGAAGTCGTCAGATCAAGCTGTGATCAAACGCGGCCCACACAGATCAACATCATCAAACCTGGACGTTACAACCACTCTGGTCGCCTGCTCCTTCTGGTATTTGTGGACATTTTTTGAGGATTTTTTGCATCTCAGAGGTAGGATTTCTACCTTTTTAGTGAAATCTCAGTTTCTGCAGTATATTTTCATCACAACCGTCCAATTTTTGGATCTGGCTCCGTTTGGCAAGCAATCTGGTTTATTGAATGCGAATTTTGATCCTTCATCAGTCTATGATGTCTGATTGATCGTTCATCTCAAGTTTCTTGTGCTGCACTCCATTCTGACTAAAAAATCTAGATCGCTTGGGACAGATTTTTGAAGAAAATTTGTTTTTTCTTCCCTGCTTTCCATTCTGATTGATCAGTTGGCACATTTGGACGCCCTTTCTATTAAGCATCCTCTCTGTTAAGCATCATCTCTCAGTTTGTTTTAAACACAGTTGGATTGTCTTGCATATTGTGAAAATTTACTAAAATGGAGAAGCATGACATTGCCCTGATAAAATTTAATGGCAAGAATTACACTTCCTGGTCATTTCAATTTCAAGTCTATCTTGAAGGTAAGGAGATGTGGGGACTTGTTTCCGGATGGGATCCACGACTTGAGGAAGATGAGAAAAAAATACAATCTTGGAATACAAAAGATGCCAAGATCAAAACCTGGATTCTTGGATCTGTTGAATCACAGTACATTCTGAATCTCAAACCTTACAAAACTTCTAAGGAGATGTGGGAATATCTGAAACAAATTTATCACCAAGGGAACTCTGCCCGACAATACCAGCTTGAACTAGAAATTGCTCAGTATTCTCAGGGAACATTGTCAATTCAGGACTATTATACAGGATTACAGGTTTTCTCAACTTGTGGGCAGAATATGACGAAATTAAATATGTCAGTGTATCTGAGGCAACTCTTTTTGAGATTCAGAAACTGCAGGAAATTTCTCACAGAGACCAGTTTCTCATGAAATTGAGATCTGAATATGAGATCGTCCGCTCCAATCTAATGAGCAGGGTTCCATCTCCATCCTTGAATGAGTGTCTTAATGAACTCTTATGCGAGGAACAGAGTCAACTCACGCAGCATGTTCTGAAACAACAGTCCTCCGGAAACTCTCATGATGTCGCATATGCGGCCACTGCCAATTACACCCATGGGGTCTCTCAAGGTCAAGGAGGGAACGTTCATCATTCCACTTCTACTGCTAAAGGACATCATGCTGCAAGAGATCTTAGCAAAATCCAATGTTTTGGCTGTAAGAGTTATGGACACTATGCCTCACAATGTAAGATCAAGTTTTGTAATTACTGCAAATCAAATGGTCATGTTATTGCTGACTGCAAAAGGTGGCCACAGAATCGCACTCCCCGAGCTTATCATGTCAACACTACAGATGCTACTACTTTTAGCGATAGTCCTTCAGCATCGGTCATGACTTCACCACCTCTTGCCTCCAATAATTCTCCTCAGATCACTCCTTAGCATATTCAACAAATGATCATAAATGCCTTCTCTGCATTTGGCATTTCAGGTAATCACCAATCCTCTTCATCCATATGGTTTGTTGATTTTGGAGCTTCAAATCACATGACCTTCTCCACCACTCATCTCTCTAATCTGCGACCATACAATGGAAATTTGCAAGTCCATACTGCTGATGGTCAAAAGCTTCCTATTACAGCTATTGGTGATATTGGTCATTCTTTACCTCTCCCAAATGTCTTTCTTTCTCCTCATCTAACTACAAATCTTCTGTCTGTCGGACAACTGGTTGATGATAATTGTAATGTTTTTTTTTCTCGGTCTGGTTGTGTTGTGCAGGATCAAGTGTCGGGGATGGTGATCGCGAAGGGGCCTTAGTGTGGACGCCTGTTTCCTCTTGTTATGCCTCTGTCTCAGAATAAACCAATTTCTGCATTTACTTGTTTTTCTTCTCAAGATGTTTGGAGGCTCTGGCATAATAGATTAGGCCATCCTCATTCAAAATTGTTATCTTCAATGTTGAACACTAGTAGCATTAATAAAAATAAAAATTCTTTTGATGAGTGTTCTACTTGCAAAATTGGAAAAAGCTAAGTTCTTCCATTTCCTTCCAAATCTACTATGGCTTCAAATTGCTTTGACATTATTCATAGTGACGTTTGGGGGATTACTCCTGTAATCTCTCATACAAATTTCAAATATTTTGTCACATTTATTGATGATCATAGTCGATTCACATGGGTATATTTCTTGCATTCTAAATCTGAAGTCTTTGATGCTTTTCAAAAATTTATGGCTTATGTTGAAAATCAGTTTTCTACTTGCATAAAAATTTTCCGCTCCGATTCCGGAGGGGAATATATGTCCCATCAGTTTCAAAATTATTTGCAAAAACACGGAATTTTATCGCAACGATCATGTCCTTATACTCCTCAACAGAACGGAGTTGCTGAACGAAAAATTAGACATCTCTTTGATGTTGTTCGTTCTCTTCTCTTAGAATCTTCAGTTCCTGCAAAATTCTGGCCCGAAGCATTACCCACTGCAGTTCATTTAATCAATCGCTTACCATCCCAAAGTCTCACCAATCAAACACCATACTTTCGTCTCTTTCATACAGATCCTACTTATACCCATCTGCATATATTTGGATGTGTGTGTTTTGTTCATCTTCCTACTACTGAACTTTCCAAATTAACTGCTCAATCAGCTCAATGTGCGTTCCTTGGCTATGCATCTCACCAACAAGGGTATATCTGCTATGATCCTGTGCTCAACCGGATTCGCATCTCTCGGAATGTCGTATTTTTCGAAAACCAACGTTTTTTTCCTACCCATTCCTCGCCTCTACCTTCTTTTTGTCATCTCCCAGATTTTTCTGACACGATCTCTTCTCCTCTCTTGGTTTATGAAAGACGTCGTCGTAAGGATGTTCCACTCCTGCCTCCCCCTCCGGATCCCTCCCCGGCACCTGATCTTGTTGCTACCTCCTCACATGCTGCTTCATCTTCAGTTTAGCTTCGACGTTCTACTCGTCTCTCCAAGCCTCCAGAAAAATATGGGTTCACTCACATCTTTGCTTGCTACTCTCTCCTCCATTGCCATTCCTACCTCTTATTTACAGGCGGTGAAGCATGACTGTTGGTGAAAGGCTATGCAAGAAGAATTAGTTGCACTGCAGGATAATCATACTTGGGATATAGTTCCATGTCCCTCATCTGCAAAACCTATTGGCTGCAAATGGGTTTTTTCAGTCAAACTGAAGGCGGATGGCTCGTTGGATCGCTATAAAGCACGGTTAGTCGCACTGGGCAACCGACAGGAATATGGTATCGACTATGAAGAAACGTTTGTCCTAGTTGCAAAAATGACAACAATCCGTACTGTTCTTGCCATTGTTGCTTCTCATTCATGGCCTCTTTACCAATTTGATGTCAAGAATGCCTTCCTTCATGGTGATCTCAAGGAAGAAGTCTACATGCGGCTTCCCCAAGGAATTACGGGTGCCTCGGCTGGAGACTGTGCGCACTTATGACGCTCTCTATATGGTCTTAAGCAAGCCCCACGCGCTTGGTTTGAGAAATTTAGGGATGCTCTCCTTCATCTTCATTTTACTCAAAGTGCTTCTGATCCTTCTATGTTTCTTCATCGCTCCTCGAATGGGATTACTGTCCTCTTGGTTTACGTGGATGATATCATCATATCTGGGACAAATTCAGGCAAGAGCACCCATCTACAAGCATCCTTACATGAATCTTTTCATATGAAAGGTTTAGGGCCTCTCACATACTTCTTAGGCCTTGAGGTTCTTCAATCAGAGAAAGGTCTCATCCTCGATCAACACAAATATGCTATGGATCTCATTGAGACAGCCAGTCTTCAAAACTCAACTCCTGTAGATACACCTATTGAGGCCAATATTCAGCTCGCACATGATACGGGTGATCTTCTTCCTGATGCCACAATGTATCGCTGGTTAGTCGGCAGCTTGATATACTTGACTATCACTAGGCTTGATATCTCCTATACTGTGAATCTGGTTAGTCAGTTCATGACACAATCACGCCATCTCCACCTAGTTGCTGTTCGGCGCATTCTTCGATATGTTCTTCATACACCATCTCATGGCCTCTTCTTTCCTGTGGGCAATTCAACTTCTCTCATTGCCTACTCAGATTCTGACTGGGCTGGTTGTCCTGATAGTCGACGATCTACCACAGGTTAGGGCATGTCCTTAGGGGACTCCTTGATCTCCTAGAAGTGTAAGAAACAAGATAAAGTCTCCAAATCATCCACAGAAGCAGAATATCGTGCTATGTCTGCCGCCACTTCTGAAATTGTCTGGCTTCGGGGTCTCCTTTCTGAGCTTGGATTCACACAATCTGGTCCTACACCTCTTTATGCTGACAATACAAGTGCCATACGGATTACGGAAAATCCTGTCTTCCATGAACGCACAAAGCATATTGAAGTAGCCTGTCGTTACATACGTGATGAATTTGTGCGAGAAGCAATCACCCTTCCTCATGTTCCTACCGGACTTCAAATTACAGATATATTTACCAAGGGACTTCCTCGGCCACGACACCAATTCTTAGTTGGCAAATTGATGCTCGTGGATTCACCTGCATCAATTTGAGGGGGGGTGTCAAGTGGGTCAGTGGGTCATAGCCAATGCCAAATAAAGCCCAACTTGTGGGTCAAGACAAGTCTCGTTTGTACACCTTTGTAATTGATTATTTGCCTTATTAGTAGATATGATTAGATGATAATTAGATTAGATTGACTGCAATTTAGTTGATTACCTCAATCATTGTAACACATATAGAAACACTAAATCTATATATTGAAGCATCGTGACCCTCAAAGGGGATCATCGAATTCACAACTCTCTGTCTGTCTTCTTCCCCTTGCTAGCATTCACAGTTTATTGGTTATCTTTTGAATTCTTCGGCAACTTTGAAGTGCATGCTGAATTACTCAAGTAGAGTCAAGGATAAAAATAGCGGTTGCGGTGGGCATAGTGGGCAGTGGCTAAAACGCTACGTAGAGGGCAATACGTAGCAGCGTAGCGGGGTGAATTTTTTAATTGTTAAATTTTTATGTTTTTTTGAATCTTGTGTAGCAACCAATCTTGTGTGTTTTTAGTGATTTGGAACCATATAAGGGAAAAGACAACCAAAAGAAGGGCCATTGAGGAGAAGAAATAGGAAAAACAATGTCGTAAAAAAAAAAAAAAAAAACTGCTTGGCCCTATTAGGTTTTAGACCGTAGCACCACTATTTTCAAAATATCGTAGCAACCTCAACTGCTACGGCAGATAATGCGGCTGGTAACGATTGCTATTTTGAACCATGAGTAGAGTTGCTAACTGTGCTATCTTGGACTATCTGGATCAAGGATTGCATCAGGAACAAGCTTTACCTAAAATTCATTTAAAAAGATTTAGGCTTTTGCCTCCTTTTACTAACGAGAAAGAAAGAATCTTCAAAAGGTAACCCTGTACTTGAAAAAAATCACCAAGGACCACTTGTACAGGATTGAACACACCAACCTCAATGAGACCCTTCTTCCTCACCATATTTTAATAGAAAATTAGTAAAATCAAACAGATTCACATACCCCACTGGGCGAATGCCAAACAGGACAAACACCTCAAAATGTTAACTTATCCAAACCCTAGGATCCTGATGTAGTCAGCTGATGTTAGCCTTTTGGCTGCTGTACAGTAACCTGTATGACTACAAAATGATGCGGAGTGGGGTACCAAGTGCGGGGCGGGCACAGACGGAGAGATAATAGATGGAGGGGGAGGGTGTAAGGGATATGTGAGGCTTCCACCTGAAAATTGGCCTCATGCCAAACTACCCATTGCAGGCGAGGAAGAAGAGATAACTCTGCAATACCGAAAAACACTCATAAAATTTTCATTCAATCATTAACTGAGGAGCCAAAAGGCTTTACAAATTACAATGCTTAAATAGGAGAATATATAACCTTAAAGCTAATCTGGACCATCCAAATGCAATGATGGCCAGGATTAAAACATTAAACATAACCATTAAAATAACATAAAATAAGACTCTAATGAGCTAAATCATGAAAATAGATGGGCTGCACCCAAAGACCTTAGTTGAGGTAGATGGGCTGGGCCCATTGGCGGGTTGACCCATGGAGACCAGGGTCTGTCTTGCATCAAAAAAGCCGCCTTCCTCTTTAGTTCTCTTATTAGAGAAGCTTTGATCCGAAGATCAAGTAGTTGTATCAAATCGAGTAGATCTGAGAGAGAGAGGAAAAAGGAAAAAAAAATAGAAAGATAAATGGAAGAAAGAAATCAAAAAAGAAGAAAGGATTAGGGCTGGTGGTTCATTTTCTGTTGGGCCACCAGCTCACAATATATATTATATAAACTCCGCACCTGCAATGTAAGTCGGTTCAAGAGTACTACTCTGAGTTGAATATTTGGATTTAGTGTATTCCACTGTATCAGAGGATGGCCTTCCTAGTCCTGCCCTACAGAAGTGTCATGAAGAAAGTCAGAGGGATCATTTTCTTATGAAACTGAGGAGAGAGTTGGATCCTATAAGATCAAGCATAATGAATAAAAAACCAGTTCCCTCTCTAGATGATTGTTTGGGTGAACTACTCCAAGAAGAAGGTCAAAAACCAATCAATGCCTGCTCAGTCTATCCTGACATCCGAAATGGTACAAGTACAACAAATGATTCAATCAGGCTTACCTGCCATTGGCTTGCCTTGTAAAATTCCTAAACCATTTGTTTCTTGATCCAGGGTCTTCCAATCACATGGCATACTCATCCGATGATCTCCTTAATAAGAAAAAATATGATGGTTAATTACAAATCCATACTGCTAATGTGATCATCTTCCCATAGATGATAACTACAAATCCACACAGAAGTAGGAGCTTCCACAAATTGACTAATAGCATGAACATCGAAGGTAATGTTAGGGTGAGCAACTGTAAGATAGGCAAGGCTTCTAACAACTTGTTGGTATTGAGTACGATCATCAGGGGGAACTCTTATCATTTAGCTTCACTTAAGTGTTAAGTTCTATAGGAGTCTCAGCAACTTTGTGATCGGTAATTTTTTCTTAGTGAAGAGTATACTCATATGTCAATTGAGAGAGTATGTAGCCAGATGAGGAAATAAGCAGCCTCAATACCAAAAAGATAACATAGAGAACCCATATCTTTCAGGTCAAACTACCGACTCAAAAAATGTCTTGGGAGCAGTTATTTTGATCTGATCATTACCCATAATGATGTTATCATCAACATAAAGGAGGAGAACCCTTGCTATGGAGGACTGAGAGGAAAATAATGTGGAATCATGAGAACTCTGATGGAAGTTGCTATGAATATTGGAGTTGAAGTGATCTAACCAACTATGAGGAGCTTGATAAAGTGCTTTTCTCAGGGAGCAAATTTGATGAGGTTGATGAGAGAGTCCTTATTGAGGACTCATAAATTTCTTCAGAAAGAAAACCAATAAGAAAAGCATTCTTAACATCCAATAGATATAGAGGCTATTATCAAACAATACCACCAGATATAAGAGCATGAACAATAGTCATTTTAGTGAGATAAGCAATGGTCTCATAATTAATACTGTACTCCTATCTGTATCCCTTCATGACCGCTTATGTTGGGGCTGGGGTATCTTTTAATATAGAAACAAAACCTAGGAAGAGTTGATACAATTGTATAAAAAACTTGGGCGCAATCCAAGTTTTCCTAAGGAAGACCTTGGTGGATTGAAAATGGTTTAAGGTAGTTTCTCTTAAAGAACTCCTCAATTTCCCTTTTGTGTCCAAATACTATTATGCATGAAGATGAGCCCTGAAGCACCCAACAATATATATTGAATTATATTTTAATGCCACTATTTCACCTGCTCTCTCTCTCTCTCTCTCTCTCTCTCTCAATGAAATCAAATTGCACACAAACAGCCGGGTAGAGGTTCGGCTGTGGGTGGCTTGTTGGATTCAAGAATGAAAGTAGCGGTAGAGGCACGGGCATAGTGGCTTGCCGCCAAAATTCTATGAAGCGGGCTATACGTAGCGTAACGGTGCATTTTGAAAAAATGGTCAAAAAATTCCAGAAAATCTAGAATATTGGAAAATGATAGAAAATTTGGTTTTTTTTTCTTTTCTTTTTTTTTTGCAAAAGCAACTAGGATAAGGGTGCGTAGCGGTCCCCTCATTGTATGAGGTCCTGTCGGTTTGACTATAAAATAATAGCATTGATCAATTTTTTTATATGTATTTATATTGGTTGGCTATTCTAAGTTAAAAACTAATAAAATGTTCATAAACAGACAATGTAATTAAAATATCACCACTACAGACAGTGTAATTAAAATATCATCACTATCATGCTTAGAATATAACGATTCATAGTTGTATCATGAAATACACACACATATGGAGAAAAAATTTCTGTTAAATTGAAATTTGATTAGAGCCATATTTTCTATTAGTGTAAAATTTGGTTGTGGCACTATTTCCTATTAGAAAGAACTTTGGCCTAGCCCTATTTACTATTAGAATGAAATTTGGTTGGAAACCATCTTCAATTAGTTCGAAATTTGGCTGTGCTTTTTTATTTTCAGCTAGTGTGAAAGTCGGCTATGGCCCTATTTTTTAATTAGAGTGAATTTGGACAAAGGCATTAATTTTAATTAACACTTTACTATAAATAATTAATAAATTAAAATGAATTAGTAATTTACATGCTTATAAGTGAAAAGATTGATTTTTTACATGTCTACATCACTTTTGTTACTGAATTGGAAAAGAACTTAAATAAGAAGAAAAGAATATTTTTACACATTTTAAATAAGAAACTAATATTGTGCGTGCACATGCATAGATTTTGGCTTAAAACCATAGATCTAAGTGATATACACAACATTTAAATATCTTAAAGAGAAAGACAAAAAATTAAAAAAAATTATCTTTTACATATTTTATATAATATTAGTGAATAAAAATTTACTTGTTTTCGGTGTAGATGCTTAGAGATAGTCATAGATCCGTAGATCTATGCAGGACACTAAAAAATCATGAACTTCTAAAAAAAACCAAAAAAATGAAAAAAAAAACTCGATTTTCCTAATTTTTCATAAAAAAATGACCAAAAAATGAAAGAAGATTGATTTTTTTTTTCCAACAAATCAAGACTGGAAAAATCATCTCTAAGCAAGACATACTTCCTCTCCTCTATTATAAACAATCTAGGCCAGTACAGACAGGGAAAAAAAAACCGTACCACAAATCTCCAAGAATTAAAAAACCTCTCTTTTGGATGAACAGTAAGTTTGATCTTTGGTATATCTCACAAAATACAAAGATTTGATCTTCAATCTTGCAAGAAATGGCCTTAGCAATTAGCATACATGAAAACCCTAGGAAGAAGTGTTTACAGCAAGTGAAATGCCATTTTGTGGGTTTTATAGTCGGCCGAGTCCGTCACTGTGTGGACTAGGCTGACTCGGGTCAGTCTCACATTTTTTAGTCCGAGAACTAAGGACCCGACTCGGTATGTGCCAAGTCCAAGTTGACTCAGACTTAGCCGATTTTGTGAACAATGCATCAGACCAAAGAAAATTCCTACACTTGAACGAGTCCTAAACAACTCAAATTAGGAAAGAAATAAACTACAAAATAACTGAAACACTTAAGAGAACTGTGCGTAGGATGTCTTGACTCTCTGATCTCTATGGGCTTTGGGTCATGTGGGGCGGTCCTGTTTGACCATCTGGGGCCTCCCATGTGCTCGCTAGACCTGGGCGACCAAGCTAGGATGGTTCTTGCTGGGCTTGGTCCTGCTTGAACTAATTTTAATTGGCCAAAGTTCAAAGCATGCTTTTACTTTTCTTACAGATAGTTGGGCTCACATGGGCTTGAATGGAGTAATTGGGCGTCTTTAAATGGGCCTTTGAGGATTTGAATATTTTTAATTTTGTTTTCATTTATTTTGTATTATTATTATTATTATTTTGTTTTTGATTGGTAATTGGAGGGTTTGATTTGATACCTCATTTTTTAAGTAAGCAGATTTGAAATTTATTTTGGGCCCGAAGTTTTGGTTTTGGCCTTTCCACTTGATTGGACTCTTATTTATTTATTTGATTGGTAACAAGAACATTCATTAAAAAATAAAACTTATAAAAGAAAACAGGGAAAATAAAAAAACAAGAGGGTACAAGAGCATTGGACCGTCTTCCCCAACAATTAAATAACAAGAGCCACCCAAGAAGACTTTCTATCATCCCCCTGCTTAGCTAAACCATCAGCCATAGAATTAGACGACCTTACCTCATGGCATAACGCCACATTGAGAGAAGAAGAAAAATCCCTGATTTCATTAAGATGAAAATAAAACTTCCAAGGGGACATCATCCGGTTAGCGCATGGGACAAATCACTTTCCACAATAAGCACCTTATTAGGATGGATCAAGACTACCAATCAAACTTTTCCAAATATTTGAGGTCTTGATGTATCACGTGATCTTCAACAATTCAGTCACACGAGTTTCCATTAGTCTCCCCATCTTGGAAAAGACTCATCCTCAAGTCAGCTTCAGCTATATTTCATTTGTCTTTCCACGCCCATTCCCGTTTTTTATTCCGCTGCATCACATCCTCAACTTGTACAAATCTTGTTGAGTGTTTTTTACTTGAGAGTTTTTCCTTGCATGGTATATTTGCAAAAAGCCATGTGTTGCATCCATCTGATTGGCCCAATGTGTCTTGATCAGTGATGCATGGTCAGATTGTGAATGAGTTGAAGGGAAAATGGTTGCGGTGACCCTGATTAAATGGATCATCAAAATTGTGGATCTCATTATATCGGCCTTAAGCGAAGACAACGACAGAGTCTTAACATTTTGCCCGTTGAATTTGATTTGAGACTATGGAGGCTAGAGTTGGAATCGGTGTTTGCATGAATGATTGAAGCATAGTTTTCAAAATCGGGAAATCATTCATACCCATGAATCGAATCGAATCAAGAATCGTATTGTGAATCGTAGGATTTTTATTTTTCTAATAAAAATGAAAAATAATTAAAAATTAAAAGAAAAAGAAAAAGGTAATTATTCATAACCATCCATTTTTCCATTTATAGTAGTATAAATATAATAACAAGTAAGTCTATCATACAATCATATAAAAAACATCATGACATATATTATTATTATATATATATATATGAAATAAATGATGTGTAAATAGTTAAATAAGTTTAAAGTATCAATATATATTTTTTCTTATATTTAAATCAAAATATAAAAATAAAATAAAAATCCAAACCATCAATCTTACACGGTAGGATGTCTTAAAGTTAAGAAAGTGTTCGTGAAGAAAAAAAACCAAAATAGATTAAAAAAAGAAGAAGATATAACCAAGCACCATACGTACAGTCGAATGCTTTAGTTAAATGCATGTTCTTTATTCATCTTTAAAACCTTATCAAAGCAGTAAAAAACTCTTACGAGGTTTCGTTAACTACTAAATAACCCTTTAAAAATACAAGCGATAAAAGAAAGAGAGAATAAAGAAAGAAAAAAGGTAAAAGATTATTAATATTAGCTTCTTGGCTATAGCCATTCTTGCTTAGTCGAATCGCTTGAATCGTAAGATTCAATGAAACGTGTATCGAATCGTAGGATTCACACTTGAATCCTAAGATTCATTTGTAAATGGGATTCATTACATAGATACGAATTGTTTTCCTTAAGATTCGGGATATGAATTAGGATTCGGGATTCGGGATACGAATTATAGGATTATGATAACTATGGATTGAAGTACCAATATTACCATTGGGGCACACTGATCTAAGGTCAGCTATCAACAAAATCAACATATTGACTTGACATTTACCAGAAATTGGGTGATGAATGCATCGTTGCCTTGATATTCATCAAAGATCATTGTATCATCAGCATTCTCTTAATATTTATCGTAGACAGGTGATCAACAAATGTATCGCCGAGTGCCTTAGGGCGTATTTGTTTGCAAGAATTTTGAGAATTCTTGTTTGGGGAGAATTATCAGAATTCTTCAAATGCTTTTCCCCAAGTGGAATTCCAAATGCTCAAGTACAGTCCAACATTCAGAAAGTTGGAATTCTGAGAACCAAAAGGCTAAAGCCTCAAAGTGACTTTTTCAAGACATTGGTATTCAAAATTCACCTAACTCAGAATTCCAAACGCCCAGGAGTTGTGATATGGCATCAGCATTAGAAACCCCAACACCCACAAATTTTTATTTTTATTTTTATTTTTTGAAATGGAACATCAAACACCTTAACAGAATTAAGAGTGACCCAACACCCACAATTCTCATTAGAAATACCTCCAAACGAACAGGCCCTTAACAATACCATACCAATCAAAATTTCATTTACCCACAAGCAATATTTCTTCTTGACATTGGTCATAAATGGATGGTTTATTTTCATGGCCCTTAGTCCATCATGATAAACTGCATTATTGTAGACATCTTCATAGGCTGATTCGTCAAATGTTTGATCTTGGGGTTTGCTTCATTCCAAATGTTAAGCCAGATTCTCAATTTAACTACGCAAATCCTTGATTTCCATATCTTGTGGGTCGTGTGTTATCACCTTCATTCTCAACATTGTGCTATAGCTGCAGGCTCACTTGGGAGGCATTGTAATAAATGGAGAATGATTCAATCAAATTGTCAGGAATTTCGTCTCTAATGCCAATTCATGCGGTTAAGGAAATCAAGTTCCTAATTATTGTGAACCCAAGCACCCAAAATCCTCTAATCAACACTAAATCCAACACAGAGACAAGCAGAAAACAATCGATTAGCTTATCAATAAATGCTGAAGTCTACTGTTAAGTCTTCATTCCTTTAGTGGATTCTCAAACCAAGGAGAAGAAGAAGATAATGAGCAGAAAATTGCAACTTCTATTGAATGATATGAAAGATAACAAAACAAGGGCTAGATGCCTCTTTACAAGTTTCTTAATGTTGTTTAAAACCTCATAGAACCATAGTTGTCAATATCGTTCTGGTCACCGTTCCGGTTTGATCCTGTAGTGGAATGTTTCAGCATTCCGGTCAATTACGGTATTCCGTTTCGGAAAAGACGTGATTGAAAAATAAAAAAAAGGCCAAAGTTCGATAGGCCAAATGTCGAAGTCTGCTATCCTCTTTTAGCAGACTGTTGGGCTCATATAGCCCTGAATGGACTGATTGCAGTGATCTAAATGGGCTGTGGAGGATCTGGTTTGATTCCTCATTTGAGTCTAAACTTTTAGAATTTACATTGGAATTTATTTTGGGCCCATGTCGGCCATCTAATTTCTGATTTCGGCCTTTGCATGTGATCAGACACTTGTTAGGGTGGACTGAGACCCCTTGGTATTTGAGGGCTAGATCTGTCGTATGATCTTCAACATTCTGGTCACTCGAGTCTGCATTACTGTCACTCTCTCTAGTACAAATTTTATGCAGATTACTATGAACAAGATATAGATAAACATTGATAGTTACATGCGGCAGTCCGGTTCTGGGATTGTAAATTGCATACATTTTACTTTTATTCTGCTAGAAGTTTTATTCTTCGTTTGGGTTTCTCTGGTGTTTCTAATCATTAGTGTTAATGGTGATTGTCATGCAATTTTGAATTTTTGAATTATTTTTTGTGATATTTTGTAGAAATAACTTTCTACGATAAGTTTTCTTTGTTTATCATCGGATATGGAGCTGATTACAAAGTTCATTCAGGGTGGCACGCTGTGGTTCCAAAACTTGACTGAATTTCCGCATGGTGCTCTTGGTCCTATTTTCCCAATATTGATTGCTACCCTTCATTACATCAATGTGCAGGTATTTGTTTGTTTTTTTTTTGTTTTTTTTGGTTTTTGTTTTTGAGAATTGATTTATTTTCTTCTTATTGGTCTTTTAAATGTTTCTATTCATAGTCCCAAGCTAATGTCATTTTGTGCCAATATGTATTGACCGGAGTACTGAGTTTTTTAGAAGAAACCTGTATTTGCCTATTTGGTAATGCTAACATTGACATATGTAGGGGTGTTCATGGGCCCGGCCAAGTCATATCCAGGCCTGGCCCGGCCCAAACCTGACACGGGCCGTAAAAGTTAGGCCCAAGCCCGCCCATTTAATCAATCGGGCCTGGTCGAACCAGGCTTTTTATCACTTTTGTGGGCATTTGAGCAACTCTTTGGACTAATTAAATTAAATTGCATGCATTTCTTACATGGGTCGGGCCAGCCTTTCTATCACTTAATCCAAGCCTGTCCCAATTATTAAACTGGCCCTAGTTATATATCCAAGACTGGCCCATGAGCACCCCTAGACATATGAAATAAATTAGGAGTGTGTTATCTTTAATCTTAGGATTAATAAGGAAGGAGATGGGAATGTTCTTTATTGGGTACTTGACAACTCAAGAAGAACACAACTTCTAATTTTCCTTCCATTCATGCTTTGAAACAACTTTTAAGCTAAGAACATACTTGTTTTGGATTTTTCTCCTAACAATGCATGATGAAATTTACTGGTAGAGATAAATAATAGCAAAGGGAAGATTTGCGAGGGATGCTTTGTGTAAAACCTTAAGATACAACCTTTTCCTTTTGAGGATATCCTTGAGATACAACCTTGTATATGTATGTGTGTGTGTGTATGTATGTATATGAGAATTAGGTATTTATATAAAGGGAGATGCTCCTATGAGAGAGATCTCTCACCTTAAATGAGAGATTGGGTGGGTCCCCTCACATCCATATCCAATGCCAACAACTTAAATGTGAGGGCCCCCACCCCTATCTCTCATACAAGGTGAGAGATATCTCTAATAAGAGCATCTCCCTTATATAAATATATATGTATGTATATGAGAATTTTCACGTGCACCTTCTTCCGGTGCACACGTCCTAGTGGGTTTTATTTGCAATTTCGAAGTGGCCAAAGCCTACATGGAGCGAATTGAGGATCCTAAGAAGGCCCACAAGGGTCTTGACAAGTTTTGATTAAGATTTGGGGGCCAAACAGTCTCAATAATTAAATAAAATAACATCACTTGGGTTGTTTTGGAGAAAGCAGGAAGAGCAGGGACCTATATTAAAAATTCAGAGAACTGAATTCATTTATAGTGGTCTCATGTGCAGCAGATTGGAGTAGCTGTTTAGTGGGTCAAACCCAACCCAACCAACTTAAATCCAGCACATTAGTGTCTCCTATGACTGCACTTTCAAGTTGTTGGGATGGATTTGTGATCACATGGGCCATATGGCCCCTACAAGAGATCTTCTCCCAGTCATCTGGGACAGCTCCAGTTTGGGAAGACTGCTTTTTTTGTTCAATTTCTTTACATATTTTGGTACTAGTTTCTCTAAAAAGATTTGATTAGGGATTCTATTTGTATTAGGACTCAATTTTGGTAGGAATACTTGGAATTTTTTTTTTTTTTAATGATTTGAGTCTAATATATACCCTACAGTAGTGGACTGCTACCAATACATGTTTGACTGTTTTATCCAAGGTTGGAAAACTCTGCAAGTTGGCTCTTTACTCTACCAAGTCACCCCGTTTTGACGAAAGATTGAGCCAAATATATGGTAATATCGGCCGAGTCAAATTTAAGTAATTAATGCTTGAAGTTTGGAGTTGGCAATTTACAATAATTGATTGAAATGTGATAAATGTATTTATTTGAATTTATTATCAACTCTTTCCGAATAAATATTTTAGAGCTGGACGAGTCAAGCCCAAGCCACGAGTTTTCTAACCTTGGTTTTATGCTTGTTACGGTGGCGGTACGTCCAGTGTTGTTATATGGATCATAGTGTTGGGCAGTAAAGCATAATCATGTTAAGAAGATGGAAGTTGCGGAGATGAGAATGCTAAGATGGATGTGCGGGATCACAAGGAGAGATAGGATTAGGAATGAAGAGATTATGAGCAAAGTAGGAACAACACCGATTAAAGATAAAATGAGATAAAATCGACTGAGATGGTTCGGCCATGTTAGAAGGCGCCCAACAGAGGCACCTATTAAAAGGTGTGAAAGCATGGAGATTGCCCAGAGTAGGAGAGGGAGAGGGAGATCCAAGAGAAGTTGTAAAGAAACTATTAAATATGACCTTGCCTACATGGATCTAACGGAGGACATGACCCTTAACAGATTTGATTGGCGTCGTCAAATCCATATAGCCGACCCCACCTAGTGGGAAAATGCTTGGTTTGGTTTGGTTTGGTTTTATGCTTGTTACTGTAACTGAATAAAGAAATCAAAACAGTGCTTTTTTTTTTTTGGTTTTTTTTTTTTTTCATGCATTTAGTCTTCGTGATTGAGAAGGCTCTACGTTAGTATTTTGGGATTATTGCTTAATTCCTTGCATCTTTTAAATTCAGCAAATTTCTATAATTTACTATGCACTCATGTAGTGGTTGGAATATTTTCTGGTTTGGTTTATTTGGGCCATTGAGAATTTGATTCCGTCAAATTGGGACTGCATCATCACCCATCCAAATGGACCACTCATAGGGACCTCCCTTAATAGTCACCGATCCCATTTATTATTATTATTATTATTATTATACATCAATCCAAATAGATTATAATGTTGGATCGACGGTCCATTTTTTGAAGGGGTGAAACCTTGTCGGATCAGGTGGCCCCAAGCTTGGTAGGGAGGTAGGGTCTATCGTGATCTTTGGATCGCCCAACCCCACCCCTGGGAGGGGCCCCACTTCAAGGCGTGCCCATGCACGGGGAAGACCCTCTCTATGTGTGTTTTTTTATGGTAAAACTCTGCTTGTTATTCTCTCGATTTGCTAACAAATTCACATGCCTTATTTATCGCTCACACTCATTCTCAAAAGGTGAGTAAATTAAAGTGGGTGGAACAGATGTGGCATTTGAGGTGTGAGTTATTGCTAATAACTCGTCTCACTTCCTTTGGCTATTAAAAAAGAGGGGAAAAGAGTCCATTTGAAATAGGGGCATTTTGTAGAATTCCTCACACACACACGGTGCTATCATGCACACCTCACTGTGGGGCCCACATGGGGCTTAGGAAGAAAGGGGGGGGGGGTGGGGTGGGAGGGCGCTTGGGATTTAAAGATCTGGTTTGGGCCCTCCTTCGTACAAAAAATTAGCCCCATCCAATCACCCTAACCCTATCAACCATGGCCCACAAGTCCAATCCATTTGCATGGTTGTTTAGTCAATCCAACGGTCCATTCCATTTGTATGGGTGCAAACCTAAGGGGCATAGGGGCCATGTGAAGGAGAGAGAGAGAGAGAATCATCCTAACCTTGATACACATGTGAAACATATTCCAATGTTTGTCTAAATCACCATTTTCACATGAGTACATGACGGTTCTAGTTGTATTTGGATTTTTTTTTTTAATTGGTAACTTGTATTGATCAAAAGCTTTACAATATAAAAGTGCTATGCTGAGAAGCGGCTGGGAAAGATCCCCAAAAAAACAACCACCAACCCAAAATAGGGGGAACTATACAAGGGGGCTCAATGGCCCTGAAACAAAAGGAAGAGGAGAGGGGCCTAATAAGAAAGCTATGACTTCCCTCCAATTAAACATAGTTGCATCGATGGATAATCCACAAAAATCTGGCAGAAATGAGACCCACGAGGCAACACAAAATTTCATTTTAAGGATTAAGTCTTCTTGTGGGGTAGACATCCCTTTGAAGCACCTCCGTTTCTTTCTTTCTAAATCGCCTAGATGCAAGCCCAAAAAGATAGGCGCCACATGGTCTTCCCTATGAAGGTAGAAATCGGGCAAAACCGTTCTTGGAATAACTCTGAAAGGGACTGCGGAAGAACCCAACTACATCTGAAATCCTTGAAAATCGAAGACCAAAGAGCTTTTGTCAGCTTGCAATGAAGAAGTAAATGGTCGACCGATTCCTCATCAGCTAGGCATAGCTGGCAAGCATTGACTACGATCATGTTCCGGCGACAAGGGTTATCCATAGTAAGGATTTTTTTCCGAATAACGAGCCAAGTGAAAGCTAGAACTTGCGCGCTGGGGGTGGGGGGGGTTGTGGGGCGCTTAATCTTCCAAAGAGAAGTCTAGCTACCAGAATAAGCAGGAACAATTGATAAGGTGGCAAAGGAAAATGCCGAGAATGTACCATCACGTGAAGGGGCCTAAATCCTGCTGTCTTGCCCTTCACTAAAGATGTCTATCCCATTTAGGACCTCAAGAAGGTTGAAGAGTTGAGCTTCTTCTGCCTCGGATAAATTCCTTCTAAAGATTGGCCACCTCAGGCCATTCTCGGGGCTACTATCGAGATAATCCCTGAACTTTTTCACAAATTTCTCAAAATCCATGTAGAATTAAGATAAGAAATTTTACCTCTTAGCCTTTTTTAGCCATATAAATAAGATCAATGGTTTGTAATTTGAATCATGAATTAGCGGCCCACAGAAGTAACAAAAATTAGAACTAACGGTTTGGAGTTTTTCACAAATTTCACAAAAACCATGAACAATTAAATGAGAAATTTGACATTTTAGCCATTTTTAGCGATATGTAGAAGATGAATGGTTTTGACCTTAAATTAGAGGCCCACAAGAATAAAAAATAAAGATTTTTATGGGCCCCATAGGAGAAAAGATCTCCGGGAATTGCATTATACCTGCCCCCCTGTTACAGTTGGGGCTGTGTAACGGTTTCACGCCTATGGGGCTGTGAGTGTGAAAAAGGCCTCATTTTCGCACATGATTTATGCACCATATGCGTAAATTGCTGCAAACAAATGTGACACATGCGTAACCATTACGCATGCAAATTAGTTATGTAAATGAGCTAAGAAAAACGACCCCTAAGTTTTAACATATGGTTGAGGTGTAGATAAGGATCTGCATTAATCATATGTGGACCCTATCAGGAGTCTCCAATTTTAGAGAGAGAATTTTCTTGTCTTCTCCTTGCTTTCTCCACTGACTTATTTCTTCAAATTATCTTCACTATTCTACAAGTCTTATATATCTAAATTATATTCTAAGCCCTATATCTTCTATGGTCAGTACTGTTATTTCTACTTTACCACTTATTTCTTCTTAGGCCTATGTTCTTACAATTGAACATGTTGCTTTTGACTTATTATTTCTTGCTTTCCCCTTTTCCACTTCAAATCGATATGCCATATAGTGCATGCGGGGGAAAATATCATTTTCAAAATGAATTCTACCTTGTTTCTTGGCCATGGTTAATGCCTCGTGTAATCATATATATATTTATTTATTTATAGAGAAATTTTCAGGTGCGGGCAATGCACGTGGAACTTGGTGCACACCTCCTAGCGAGGCCCACCTGATCACTCATCTGAATGGATCACAACCCAACCACCCCACATTGACTGGCCCAGGCCAGTCCAGGCATGGTACGCCCCAGTGCCTTACTTGGGCCATGGATGTAAATTATCTCTCCCAAGATGGTAATTAATGTCAGTACCATTACTTAAATGGGTAGTAGCATTGGGAAGCTACTCTTTCCTCCAACCCAGTGGAATTATTACTTACCATTAAAGGTGGAGCATCGGGAAGATACTCTTTGTAACATATGCAGCATTAAATATTAATATTGACATTTAAAAAAAAAGAAACAACCAAGGCATGTGGGCTAGCACGGCCCAAACCAGCCCAGCTTGGCCCAAGGAGGGCACAACCCAGCACGGCACGGCCCAGCTCATGCCTGTAGGCTGTGCTAGCCCAAGCTCTTGCCAACCTGGGCACAACACAACACCACACATGACATTTCACGGGCCGGCACAGCATGACCCGTTTTCATGGTTTAAAAAATCGGCCGAGTCACATACCGAGTTGAGTCCTGTGGACTTGGACTCCAATGGGTGGGACTCGCCCGAGTCCCATGCAACTTGGGCGAGTCCCACGAGTCAACTCGGACAAAAAAAAAGAAAAAAAAGAGAGGGGACAGGAGGATAGGAGGACCAGACAAAAAAAAAAAGATAGTGCAAGACAGCTAGCAAGCACTGGAGAGAGAGAGAGAGAGAGAGAGAGAGAGAGAGAGAGAGAGAGAGAGAGAGAGAGAGAGAGAGAGAAGCCCTTGCATACCTGGGTCTGTTCGCTGCAGTGCAGTCTCCTGCTGCTACTGTTGCAGCTGCACTGTGCTGCCTACTGTCTGCTGTTGCAACAATGCTGTTGTTGCTGCCTACTGCTGACTGTTATTGCTGATGGGCTGCTGCTAGAGTGCCAGGTGTGCTCTCCTTTTTTTTGTCTTTTCTTTCCTTTTCCTAGCCAACCCACCTCTCTCTTTTTTCCACCCACACGGAACACCTCTCTTCTTCACTTATTAGTTGATTGGGTTCCTTTTTCTCTATTTTTTAAAAAATATTTTTCTGGGCTTGACCTGGAGCTGAACCCGACTCGGCCGATTCCCAGCCAACTCGCCCTAGTCAGCTGAGTTGGGTCCCGAGTCCCTTTTATTTATTTATTTTTAACCATGCCCGTTTTACACCTCTACCTCCCTACCTCCTCCTTCCTCTGACAGTCACCGAACCCCTTTCTTTTCACCGATTCAAATGGATTGGACTATTGGATCGATTGTCCATTTTTTATTTGAGATATGAAATCGTTGAACTTGTCAACCACAGAAGAAGGGGTTAGGATGATCTGATGGGCCTCATAGTTTATACAGAGGTACGGCCCATCCAGATCTTTCAATCCCCCTTGGTCCCATTGGTTGGTGGGCCCCACCACTAGGTGTGCATGTTTGCATAGGGTAAAAGGTGTGCTGGTGAAAAGCCCTATATATATGGGCGCATCTGCAAATGTTGAGTGAGTTACTGGACTAGCAAACTGAGGGCTTTTTAGATCCAATTCCTTCATCTATAGTAGCTGTAACAGAAAGAGGGCGACTCAAGTCGCAGATTAAATGGTGCATGTGATGTGTTTTTATCGCACTACGACAAGCACGGAGGTGTTAGACTTCAAAATCCCATTCCACCGTATTTTTTCTTTAATTCAATTGTGACCACAATTCCAATGGTCCTCCAATGAGATTCAGTTAACGGGGAATCATAGTGTCCCCCTACCTCCCAGTGAATAGGCTCACCCACACACTTGACCATTTTTGTCCATCTTGTACATAGGAGAAGAGTAGAAGACTCTAGAAAAAGCTAGAGTATTGTAGTAGTGTGTAGGGTCCCCTAGAATATATTTTATACATACATATGCATCCACCTCGCACAGTACCATGAGATGTGGATTTTTCTGGGGCCCACTTGGGGCCTCATGGATCATGGTACTTTTTTTTTTTTTTTGTTTGTTTGTGTGTTTTTTTTTTTGGGTGGGTGGGGTGATTTCCCAAATATCAAATTTCAGGTCTATTTGATTCGCAAATCTCCTTGATTGGTGTCCCACAAGTTTAATGACTTTGTATAACAAAAGGACCCTTAATCCAACAGTTGGCCGTGGGTGGGTGGGTGGTGTTGATGGTGGATAGTCCATTTTGCTTAATGCTAGGTGGGCCCTACATGCTACCTCTCACGGTAAAAAATCTTAGCCTTGTGTGTGTGTGGATTTTAAATGGGCCCTCTGCTTACCACGGGCTATTCTCTCTATGTTCGTGTGTGCGTGTGCTCGTATATGTGTGTTTTCTGATTTTGTATTGTGTTCTAGATCTACTGGTTTCGAATAATCTAATTGGCCCATTTTGTGTTGTCTCATGGGTGTTGCCTTCTTTCTAGATCCACTGGTTTTGTATGTAAGTAGATTGCCTCCTCTTTTATTTTGAAAATTCACTTTAATGATTTCACCATAAATCAAATATGTATCTTTTGTTTCATCTGGCTCTTAACATCAAATTTTTTTGGGTAAAATCCCTTACATCCGTTATTTAGTGCGTCAATCCCATATTCTTTTTGGGCGACTCCTGTAGGCTACATGAACTAATTGAAGATTTATCTGCTTTGATTTTGTATCTTCCATATAGAGTTTGAACACACTATTGTAAGGAATTGGCCCATTTTTGGATTGAAAGAAGGCAACACCCATGTTAGGAAACATTTCAGAATTTTTCTGCTGGTGTTTAATGGAATTAGGACTACAATGGATTATGTTATTAGTCATTGATTTACTGAAAGACCCTTTTGAGGTTTGGAAAATTCAGAACTCCCACTAAGCCTCTATAGCCAAACTGGTGCAGTAATTAGGATGGAAGATCAACTCCTAAGCCGACTAAGCTGTGAATTAGTCCAACTTTGCCTCTACAGTTCTTGTAATCTTTGTTATGCACACATATGCTTTTTACACTTATATTCCTTGATGCTTGATATCAAAATTTGCGACAATGTGTACCATGTGTCATTACCATTCAGTGTCGTAGCACCTTAAAAATATCTTGTAGCCACAAATTTTACATGAACATTTTAACTGTCTTGGACAATGTTTCTCAGAAGCTTGTTAGCTTGTCATTCCTTTTCTTTTACCATTTTTATTTTGAGGTAAATTCGCACATCAAATGTTACATGATAGGCAAGCACTAATTGTGCAAGTTAAATGACATGAGATATTTATTTTAGCGCTTGGTAATTGGCTAATTGCTAGTGTGATGAGACCATTTTTTTTCTCTGTTGCTACTAATAAAACTCCGAATCCCCATGATGTCTTGGATTATTATAGAGTATTTCAGTTAGATATTTTGATATGGTGGCTGACCTTAATTGCTGTTTGATCTTAGGTTTCATTCCAGGGGTCTGCTGTTAGAAACTTTCCTGGTATACTTGGCTTATTAGCAAAAGTGAGTTATAAAAGACTTGTTTATTATTTGCACAACTTTTCGTATTTCATTATTGGTAGGGATTTCATCTTTAAAAATGATAGCCTATGATGCACAAATACAGCATGGATACGGCAATGACACACCATAGTCACGGCAGGGACACGGATTTTACACATAAAAAGTGAAGTATCGGATACGATACGACACAATACGTTGCCCATTTTGAAGTATTTGTGCATCATAGATGATAGCTATCCTTTTGCACTTGCATTAGTTGTAGTTTGTGATTTCAACTAGGCAATTAAGATAGAGAGAGAAGATGATCAGAACATAAATAGTGTGTGAGACTTCCAATTTGTTAACATGTTTTACTATTAACCAACAATTGTAGAATAGCCATTTGACATATCAGCTGAGTGCTGGGAATGTAAAAAAATGTCAATAACATGATGCCACTTGTAACCCTCCCACTTTTGAAAGGGCAGTATTCGTCATTACCTGCCAGACTAATGTAGTGTGCACTATGGTCTTTCAATGGCCTTAATAAACAATATGCTGATCTCCTAATCTAACCTAAGCTGTGGAAGTAATGTTGAGATCTACCTCGTGTTAATGTGCTAGAAATTTATGTAATTTTATTAGTTGTTCTTAATGA
This sequence comes from Cinnamomum chago, assembly GCA_038049695.1. Taxonomy (NCBI): domain Eukaryota; kingdom Viridiplantae; phylum Streptophyta; class Magnoliopsida; order Laurales; family Lauraceae; genus Cinnamomum; species Cinnamomum chago. The sequence goes on from CP142457.1 coordinate 27,878,770, forward strand.
TGGATTGATATATAAATATGTTACCACAGGCCCTTAGCTGTAATTTCCGGGAGTGACATCAGTTTTTTTATTTTTTTATTTTGTAAAAATATCAATACTATAAATATAAGTTGCACATGCCCAGTTAGGGTGCACAAGTTGTTTTCTTCCATGTTTCAAAGTCGTGGTTGCAGTAAACCCCAAAAAGCGACAACTCGCAGTTGGCGTCATTGTGGCTTGAGTTTTTTAACCACATAAAAAATTAAGAAATATCCAAAAAAATAAGAAAAATGCTAGACTCGATTTTTCTTCCCGTCAATACACACTATAAATCAAAATATCGGTACCCTAAGTCATTAACATCTTGTATCACAGTTTAATCTTTACTCGTTGAATCTATTAAATATTTTTGGCCCATCGTTACAATTTATAAATCCATCAACATAGACCACATCTAAAATCCAAACCACTCAAGATAATATCACCTTATATTAGCTTTGTGGAAAATTCACTCCAATCCGAGTTGGGTCCCCTTCAAATTGACCATTCAAAGTATATAATATAAGAATTTCCATCTGCTTTGGAGGTTACTCATTATCTGAAATCTCCGTTGAATTGCTATTGACACTATTAAGAAGAGGTCTATGTAGGCATTTGAGAACAACATTGTTTGTTGAAGACTCTCCTTGACGTTGATAAGCAACTGAAAATTTTTTTGTTTTGAGAGAATTAAAATTTAAAAATGGACCTCCCTCTCTTTAATGAGTATGTTTTTTGAGTGAATGCTTCAGAGAGGGAGAAGAGAGGAGGAAGAAAAGAGTACAGAAAAAAGAATAATGGAGGACAAAAAAGGGAAAAGCGTACTTAAAATGCACGATCCCCTTGTAAATCCATTAAGAGGCCCTTTACAAGATTTACAAAAGAACCTCTTGTATCTTCCCAAATGTATATAAGCCCCAGTTACTACGAAACACCACAATATATTTCTAAAGATGGCCGTTATAGACGGGCATGATTACATTATCAGAAAGTAAGAAACATCAAGTCATGCTACCTTTCTTTTTTTCTTTTTTGGTATTCCAATTTTATAGAATTAATTTTTTTTTTCTTTGGCTGCAGTACTACAAGATATACTTGGATATTCTGACACTACCTATACTTTTGATAGGGTTTTGTGTTCCCCAGGTGAGTTATTTTTTTTTATCTTTTTCTCTGTTTTCTTTCTTTATTGCTTTTTTGTTATTTGTGTTTTCTTCTTATATAAATGCTGGTTAACTCTATCTTTTGTATTTGTTGTGTGGGATCTTGTTTTACTTTTCAATTGCCTTTTCTTAGGAATTCTTCTAGTCTATCTAATCAGAATTTGCTCTATTGAATTTAGTAAAAATCATTACTCAACTGTCAGAAATTTTCTTCTTGATACTTTATCTTTTGAAATTATCATCCTATGTTTGAGAGTTAAAATGGTGAATCCGCTCTTGTAGTATATCAATGTGTTGTACTCAAAGCATCATACATGACAGATAGTTTAGGCAGCAAAAGGCTAGATTTTATTTTTTTTTAACCTGATATTTTATATGTTGAAATTTGTGAGAACATTTTATATGTTCTTCAACATGTGATATATTCAGGTTTACTCACAAACACAATTCACTCATTCATTTTGACTAAGATTAATCTGATGCATGATTCAAATTGTACTCACCCACCCTCACAATGTGCCTCCACATAACCAGAGATCGACATATGATGTGGACTTAAACTGAGGATTGATTCTTAAGGGGGGTCACTTTCCTTTTGCCTATTTTGCACATGCAAATGTTACACATGTGAAACACATGGCCATATTTGTCAAAATCATCATTCCCACAGGAGTAGTCAACCTTGACGGCATTCTCCCTTTGCTTTGACTGGGTAAAAAAAATAACCTTGGATTTTTTCCCCTTAAATTTATAAACTAATCTTGTCAAGCAGCTTCTCTTTTTTAAGAAATCCCCAAGGGTCCTTTTAGAGTCCTCGTAACAAACAAAAACCACACAACCAAATTAAGGCCAAAACGCACCCTCCTTGTGCCTGATGAAGAAACTCCTCTAGATCTGATTTTTTTCTCAATCCATGCCTAACTGATTGGACTGAATGTTTACTGCTTATTTGAGTCCTTGATTCAATTCCATTTTTGAGATTAATTGTCACAGAACAATGAGAATAATTGTCTGCATACCTGTCGACTTCCACCTTCAGGTTGGCAGCCCCAAAAGACCTAAAGTTCTTAATTTGATCTTCAATTCAGTCCTTCAAGCTACTGAGAGTCTTCTACTTAAGGGAATGCTCTAATGTCAAGTTAAAGTTTTGGATCTAACATTACCTGGGGTTTTCACCTTTGAGGTAAAAAAACCAAAGAAAAACCCCCTCGATATAGGAAACAAAGGAATAACAATAAATTGAAGATTTCAGCCAACAAACTGTATAGGATGTTCACCAGAGCTGGGCAACACCTTATATATATATATAGATATATGTACATATATATGTACATACATGTACATATGTATATACATATATATGGGCAAGGCTCTCCTAAGCGCGAGATGCTCTCAAGGGTGAGAGTAGGGGTAGGACCCCCCACATCCATATCCAATGCCAACAGCGTAAATGTGAGGGCCCCCACCCTTACTCTCACAGGAGCATCTATATGGGAAATTCTAAAAAACGGCCCACTTTAAAAACGCCCCTTTTTCCGCCCTTCTTTTTTTTGGTCGTGAGGGCCCTTGTTGAGTCAATCTAGTCTTTTCACACACTACCTCCCCATGAATAGTCACAAGTCCAAGTTTGACACTCATACAACTTTTCCTCACCGTAGGATTGAAATCATAATAAAATGATGCCTCTAAACCATTAAAATTTAGGGTCATGGATCAAAAGGCTAGGATGATCTTGTTATATATATAAAAAAAAAAAAGGCCAGGATGATCTTATGGACTCAAGATTTTGCATATAGGTAGGCCTCGTATGTATATTTCCATCCAATGGACTTCTATGATCATCATGCATTCTAGTGGGCCCAACTAGGAGGTGCGTTTTCTCCTAAAAAACGCTTGGGTGCTGTGCAGTATATATATAGGAGGTCTACATTACGCCCGGACATTTTGCACAAAAAACACCTCTTTTATTCCACGAATGAGAATACTCTTCGCTACTTTTTAGGTAAAAATGTCAGAGCATTTATATACCTACTTTCTCTCCTTAAAAACAATTAATCCTTTCCTAGTTTTTCTCCTTTTTTAAACAAAGAATTTCTTTGGAAGGCACTTCATGTCCACTAAATACATGGGAACATTTGCATGATGAGAGAAAAAGGGAGGTGGGGACGATAGATAAATAGTTGGATTTTTTTTTCTAAGGCAAGAAGAGAAAAATGGATGGATTTGATTTTGAAAGACAGCAAGAGAGAAAATAGGGGATTTGTAACAGAGACCAGGTTCTTGGGTTGTAGAGAGAGTTATATGAGGTGTGTTGGGGATGGGCATTATATATTTTTATAAGGTGGGCCATGGAATGGAGAGAGATGGAGAGAAATTAGGGAGAAAGTGCCCTAAGAAATTGCATTTATTTTATCGAAATATGGGCTTGCGGTGGCGGCTTGTATCTCATGTGGCATTATACGATGAAGCAATAAAATAGGGCAAAATGCCCCTTTCCAACTAGGGCATTCTGTAGAATTCTGCTCACATTATGCTGAGCGCCAGTGCTCCAAAACACGTGGTGGGGCTCACTTTATGGCCATCCCCCAATAGTCATGAGTCCTAGGGTTTGGCCCAATGGTCCAGTTCATTTGAATCTGTGCAAATCCATGGGATTCGGTGACTATAAGAGGGTCCATTTGGATGGGTCATAAGATGGCTCCACTAGGCATTCTGCACCGCGAGGGCTGTCCTCATAGGACTGGTTCCCATATGGTTACATCAAATGTACCATATATATCTATATCAAAGAAAGTTCAGTTATTTTCCATATGGTTACATCAAATGTAATTATTTTTTATTTTCAGTTTACTTGTGCTTACTGAAGAAGTTTCACCACAGGATTAATGAACTCTCTTGCTAAGTTCAGGAAGGATGAAATGTGCTGTGTGTGTTGGTTATTTTCTATATGGTTAATGACGTCTACTTCTTATTTTTATTTTCTTTGCAGATATATGTCTATATCGGTTATTTTCCATATGGTTGCATGTACTCTTTTTTTTGTATTTTCATTGTACTTTACTCATGCTTACAGTAGAAGTTTATGAACTTTCATGCTAATTTTCTAGGATGAAAAGTATAACTGTGGAAACCCACTTATAAAAAAGAAAAGGAAGAAAGCATAACTGTAAAAATCCACTTTTTTTCCAAAATGTGAAATGTCCACTGTTTTGGTTCATATTATTCATATTCAGTAAATAAAAAGAATGTGCCCCTTCTTATAATGCTGTGTAACTGCCCATAATGTGGTGTAAGGTAGCTAACAGAGATGACCCCTTGCAAATACCTTGTTGCTGAGAACCATAGGTATCTATTTTTGCCTCATCATTAGTTGCTGCAGGAAATCATCCCTGGTTATATTCAGCAAATCAGTGTAATTTATGTATCACTTCAATATGCAAAAAAACTTATGAGAACTGAAAAAATGATCTGCCATGATCTATCTAACCTGTTAAATTTAGCAATAGTTTCAAACAGTGACTGAGTTTTCTAAATAACACTTTTAAAATTTCTTACAAATAGTTTATATATCATCATCATACTAGTGAAGTTTAGTCCATGTACAAGTGAAAACATTGCTACTTTTTTTCCTTGTCTTCATGTACTCTCTCTCTCTCTCTCTATATATATATATGGGTATATATATGGAGAATATTCATGTGCATCCATCTCTCACCATAGGGTGAGGGACACTTCCATAATTGGAAATTTTCATGTGCAAAAAAAGGAAAAGTCATATATGGTCATATGCATGAAAGGAATATTCATGTGCAAAAAGGGAAAGTTCCCTCGCCCTATGGTGAGGAATGTGCAAAAAGTCATATATATGAGAGATGCCCCTATGAGAGCATCTCTCACCTTACCATGAGAGATACGGAGGGTGGGGGCCCTCACATCCATATCCAACTTAAATGTGAGGGCCCCCACCCTATCTCTCATAGTAAGGTGAGAGATACTCTTATAGGAGTATCTCCCTATATATAAATTCTCTGGCTTCTTAATCATTCCTGCATTATTGCACCATCTTCGACCACCTTTTTTACAAGGAAAAAAGAATGGTGTTAAATGATTGTTCCTTTGTTTCGCAGGGTAGTTTACTCTATTGGGTGACCAACAGTTCATTGAGTTTGGTTCAGGTTCATTCTCACGCTTCATTTTCTTCTATCATAATGGGCAGCTTCATTCCTTCTATGTTGAGTATTATGTTGGTGGATTTATTGTCCTGCTGAAGTAGTTGATCGGAACTTTTTTTTTAATAATATTGATAACCATTGACACCTCAACCCTCAAGGCTTTTATTGACTGGATTGATGTGTTAGGTTCAGGAATGATGAGTCTAAATTTATCCTTGAACTGTATACTTGAAGAAACTAAACCAAAAGATAATACAGAGATAGTTTGGGGAAATGTCTTCCCAAATTACGTAGTTCCTCAAAAAGGTTGTAATATCAATGTATACTGGCTATAATTTAACTGGGAGTGCATAGAAAATTCATTGAAGGCCTTAGCGAATCGATATTGACAGTTTCTTCCATTCATCAGTGGTCACCAAAAGTTGGATTCAGTTTTGGTTTTTCATATAGAGGATTAAAGAGAAATAAAGAGATAAATATGATGGATTGGAGTAGGCATCCAGATCCCTTTGGAGGACGACTCTATTTATAACACTGTAGTACAACATGTTTGGAAGTTTACAAGTGTCTCCCCTTCGATTGTGTTTATTACAATCAAAATCCCTATGAATGGGGCAACTAAAATCAATCTAAATTCAATGACAATATATCACAGATTTTTCTAGGAACAGTGTATAACAGGTGCATGTAATTTAGTAGCCCTCATGGGGTCCATGTGTTGGATTAGATTGCTCTAATACCCCCTCAAATTGATGTTGGGGAGTCCAGCAGCAGAAATTTGTCTGTGAAGAATTGATGGGCTATGATGCCCGGGTATGGATACTGATATTTGACAAACTCAAGACAACACACGATTGGAAGTTGAAATAGCATAAAGCTATGAACTTGTATTACAATTGCTTGTCTTCCTTTGGAGAACGAGCCTCAATATATAGAGTATTACATGCCTTAAACAAGGCTCTAAGTTAGGAAACCAATCTAATTAAGATAATATGTACAATTGTGTAATCTTTGACCAAATCAAATCACGCAAGACAATCATGCTGGACTGGATCTAATTATGGGCCTGGGCCTTGTTTAACACCCCCCCTCAAATTGATGTGGGAGAATCAACAAGCATCAATTTGTCAACCAAGAACTGATGGCGTGGTCGTGGAAGACCTTTGGTGAGAATATCAGCAATTTGAAGTTAAGTGGAGACATGCGGTAGGCTGATGACATCACGCTTAAGTTCATCACGGATAAAATGACAATCAACCTCGATGTGTTTAGTGCGTTCATGAAAAATCAAATTTTCAGTAATCCGAATTGCACTTGTATTATCTGCATAGAGAGGGGTAGCTCCTTCTGCGGGAAATCCAATGTCGGAGAGCAGACCACGGAGCCAAAGGATTTCGGAGCACGCAGCAGACATAGCTAGGTACTCAGCCTCGGTAGAAGATTTTGAAACTTTGTCATGTTTCTTGCATTTCCAGGAAATCAAACTATTACCCAAAAACATGCACCATCCTGTAGTCGATCTACGAGTATCCAGACAACCAGCCCAATCAGCATCTGAATAAGCTCTGAGTGAAAGAGGATTGTTTGATGGAAAAAACAACCCGCGAGTCGGTGTGCGAATAAGGTACCGAATGATGCGACGAACAGCCGCCAGATGAAGGTGACGAGGAGCAGTCATGAACTGACTCATTAGGTTAACTGCAAATGAGATATCAGGACGGATGATCGTTAGGTAGATCAAGCTACCCACTAACCGGCGATACGCGGTAGGATCTGGAAGAAGGTCACCCTCCTATTTACTGAATTTGACATTCAGTTCAACTGGCGTATCTACTGGAGCGGAGGAAGTTAGCCCAGCCAAGTCAATGAGATCAACCGTGTATTTGTGCTGATTGAGAACTATTCCTTTAGGCGATTGATGAACTTCAAGACCGAGGAAATATAGTAAAGGGCCGAGATCCTTCATGTGAAATGTCTGACGAAGAGAGGCTTGGAGTTCCTGAATCATTTGTGCATTAGGACGAGTAATGACAATGTCATCAACGTAAACTAGTAGCACAGTAATTCCAGACGGAGCATGATGTAAGAACATGGAAGGATCATACTGGCTAGGATGAAAATCCAAGCGGAGAAGGGCATCTTGAAATTTCTCAAACCATGCTCGAGGATCTTGCTTCAGACCATAGAGGGAGCGACGGAGCTTAGCAACCATACCCTTCCCAGATGAGGACTCAGGAGGCAGACGCATATAAACGTCTTCTTTGAGATCATCATGAAGAAACACGTTTTTGACATCCATTTGATAGAGAGGCCAGGACTGAGAGGCAGCAACAGCAAGGATGATGCGTACGGTGGTCATCTTGGCGACAGGAGCAAAAGTTTCATCATAATCAATGCCATATTCCTATCGATTTCCGAGAGCAACAAGGTGCGCTTTATATCGATCAAGAGTGCCATCTGATTTTAACTTGAGAGAAAAAATCCACTTGCAGCCAATAGGTCTGACCCCCACAGGAGAGGGTCCCCACCCGAATCATATCGCAAGATTTTGATGCAAGTGGAAAATTGATTCTCAACATAAGCTAATTTTTTAAAAAAAAAACAGTGAAAACATCAGGTTTGGAATGCAAAAAGTAAACCCATGTGAACCGACTGTAATCATCAATAAAAGTCACAAAATATTTGTAGTGAGCATGAGAAAGAGCTGGAGCAATTCCCCATACATCGCTATGAACTAAATCAAAACACCGAGTGCTGTGAAAAGTGGAAATAGGAAAGGGAAGAGTTTTGTTCTTTCCCATTTTACAAGTAGCACAATCGAAAGTCACACAAGAAGATAAGCCAATAGATTTATTCAATAATCCAGAATTTAACATAAGGGACAGTTTTGGAATTAGGATGTCCGAGTCTTTTATGCCACAATTGACAATTATCTCTAATAGAAAAACAAAACACATCATTGGCAAAGCTAGACTGAGAAATATGAGAAAAATCCAGCGGAAACAAGTGACCACACTTAGGTCCCCTCGCGATCTCCTTCCCGGTCATCTGGTCCTGCACAACACAACCAGAAGAAGAGAAAGAGATGTTACAATTATTTTCAACAAGTTGCCCGACTGACAATAGGTTGGAAGTTAAAGTGGGACAAAGATAAACATTTTTCAATGGGAGGGGACCAGGGATATCTCCGAGAGTAGTAATAGGAACATTACCTTCGTTAGCAGTTTGTATTTGAAGATTCCCATTGTATTTTGTCACATTGGATAGAGGGATGTGTGAAGACGTCATATGATTAGAAGCCCCAGAATCAAGGAACCAAGTAGAAGAGGAGGGGGAGTTACCTGAGAGACCAAGGGCAGAGAGGGCATTGACAATCATTTGCTGAACTAATTCAGGAGTGAGAGAAGAAGAGGTCCCAGGCTGTGAGGGTGCAGATGTAGGAGCAGCCATAACCGAAGAAGCCACATAAGCATGCGGAGTCTGATACTGTGGAGCCTGAGACTGTGGAGGCTGATACTGTGATGATGGACGTTGTGGGCGACGGCGACATTCAGAGATGATATGTCCCGATTTTTTACAATAACTGCAGACCTTCTGTTTACATTGAGTAGCAATGTGCCCGAAATTTTGACAACTGTAACATTGCGTTTTGCTCAAGTCTCGAGACGGAGGCGGAGAAGCCTTAGTTGCCGAGAATGCGACTGAATAGGTCTCAGTCTTTTGAGACATATGGACCGAGGTCGCAATGCGCTGTTCTTCGCGGAGGAGTTCATTCAAGCATACATTCAATGAAGGTAAAGGTGTCCGATTCATCAGGGCAGAGCGGACACTTTCATATTAAGTCCGTAACTTCATCAAAACTTGATTCCGCTGACTAGAGGCCTGAAGATCGCAAATGACGACCAAAACGTCGGCATCCACATCTGCATACTTAATGCTATCGTATTCCGACCATAAGGTTCGGAATCCTGAATAGTAGAGTCTTGGACGGACAATGTCCCTTGTGCATATTCAGCAATTGCGCATTCAAGATGAAATTGACGCGCTGAGTTATCTTGATGGTACACTTGCTTCAGATATCCCCACATGTCTTTAGAGGTGGGGTAAGGTTTGAGGTTCATTATCAGATGTGGTTCGACGGAACCCAGTATCCATGTTTTTATTTTTGCATCTTTAGTAAGCCAGGTGGATATCTTCTTCTCATCTTCCGTGGGTTTAGGGTCAGATCCATAAATATAGCCCCACAATTCCTTAGCCTCAAGGTAAATCTGGAACTAAAACGACCAGGCGGGGTAATTTTTTCCCGTGAATCGGATCAAAGTAACCTCAGATTTTTCCATCTTCACTCTTGATTGAAAAAAAGAATCTAACAGCAGTGAAGAGATGTAGTCTATATGCTGATAAAAATATGTGTTGAGAATAGAAACCAAGATCCGAACAATCAGAGAGGAGAAAGATCAACACAGAATAGAAATAGACCAAAAAAATCACCCAGGCGACCTGGATTTTTGCTGCTGATCTTCTTCGTGGGCCCCACTGATGGATCTGAACAATGATCAGATCACTGATCTGAGGAAGCACAGTAATTTGGCTTCTACTGAAAAAAGAATGAACTAATTCTGCCACAGATCCAAGATTTTGGACGGTCTAGATGAAAACAGTTTAAGAAAACTGGAAAATCTCGAGAATGAGCAAATCACCAAACTGAAGGTGTTGAAAAATTCTGAAAAAATCTCTAATATTCTTAGGAAGACCAGGCGACCATGTCTGTAAAGTTTTCTGAAGATGATGTGATGATCAGAGGTGGGCCACCACTATGATGGAACTATCGCAGAGTGTGAATGACGCTGGAATCCTTGAACAGATGCTTGGATCTGTTATTCTGCACGAGGGAGAGTTTTATTCCTCTCTATCCTACTACCTTGATGCTTTGGAAGATAAGAAACTAGGTATTCTTGAAACCTTGCTCTGATACCATGACAAACTCAAGACAACTCACGATTGGAAGTTGAAATAGCATAAAGCTATGAACTTGTATTACAATTGCTTGTCTTCCTTTGGAGAACGAGCCTCAATATATAGAGTATTACATGCCTTAAACAAGGCTCTAAGTTAGGAAATAAATTGAATTAAGATAATATGTACAACTGTGTAATCTTTGACCAAATCAAATCACGCAAGACAATCATGCTGGACTGGATCATGTTGGATTGGATCTAATTATGGGCCTGGGCCTTGTTTAACAATATTGACACTAATACGGGGATCGGGGATACGACTTCTCATTTTTGAAAATCTAGGACACCGATACAGATTCGGATGTCCGATTTTTTCTTTAGACCTCTTTTAAATAAATGAGATTATCATTGTTTTCATCCCTTTCTAGCATTTTTTATGGTGAGAAGTAAAAATATTAAAAGAATTATATGAAATAAAGGACTTTATAAATAGGATATGTTAAACTTGGCCCCAAAAGTATCGGTGCAGTGTCAGGTACCAATACAAGTGTCATCTCAGTACAATACGGATACATTGAGCTTGTACAAATATCCAGGTATCATAGTTGATGGCGATTCCATGTCAATGCTTTGTGAAGATACCTGCAATTTGAAGAAGTGTAGACACGAAGAAGAGTAATAGTGTGATCATCATAAGCTTCTCTAATGGAGTGACAATCAACCTTAATATGTTTGGTTCTTTTGAACCTTAATCCCTTCTGATGATACGACTCTCTGAGAGTCTTCAAAGTAAGGGCAGTCACTTCTACCTGGTTGAACAAGAGAAATTCTCTTGCTTTGATGAAGAAAGCCTCAGTGGTTATTCCTAGAAGCAGAGGAGTTCCGATGCCATGACAAAATCACTACTCACTAGAGGATTAAAGAAAAATAAAGAGATGAATATGATGGATTGGTATAGGTATCCAATCCCTTTAGAGGACTCCTCTATTTGTAACTATACTTCTTTGGAAATTTCCAACAAGTGTATTTCCTTTGATCTGGGTGATCACAATCAAAATCCCCAAAATCATTCTAAAGTCACTGATATTATATTATAGATTTGTTTAATAATGGTATCTAATAGGAGCATGTTATTCAGTAGTCCTCGTGGGGTCCACGTGTGGATTAGATGCAAGACATATGGTGAAAGGTCAAGAGTTCTTTGCAAGTAGGATTTGAGAAGGCATATGACATGAAAGATTGGGGTTTCTTAGATTATGTTCTATGAAGGATGGGTTTGGTGAGAAATGGAGAGCCTAGATTCAAGCATGCATTTTTCTGCTTTGTTTTCATTGATGATAAATGGCTCTCCGAAATGTTTTCCTCGAAGTTCTTACGGACTTCTCTAAAGTGTCCTCTTTCCCTGTAGTTATTTGTGATAGTGTGTTTTTTTTTTTTTTTTTTCCTTTCTTTTGTTGGGGGGGTGGGATGGGGTCTAAGGGGGGGGTGGGGGTGGGGGAATGGGGTCTAAGGAGGTTGGTTTGGTAAGTCATTTTCATAAAATTGATTCAACGATTGAGATATTCATCTTCAATTAGGTGATGAGATATCATGACCTGAAACCTTGGGCCCGCAAATCTCGTACCATGAGTTTTTCAAATGTAAGCATGGGTCAACTCAAATCCATTTAATGCAGAACACCAGAGCATATCTAACTTTCCAATTTTATTACATAACTGAAATAGGCCTACAAACTAAACAATCTAAAATCTTAAATACAATGAATCAGCAGAATCTGACTACAAACAAACTAAACTCAGATCTAAATCATAGTTTCTAGGTGAGCTAACACTATCTCGTATATTGCTGTAATCATCTGGTGCTGTCATCACATTCCCAATAATCCAAGGCTTAACGGCTAACCTGCACAAACTGAAGGTTTCAGCAAGTAAATCAATCTACACCGTAAAGCATAAGAGTCAAGAAAATGATACTAGCAAGGAACACAACACACATAAGCTTAGTAAATTGGTTTCTTTGTCTCTTCAATGAAGCCTTAATATAATGTTCTGGCTGTTTCTTCTGTAGTGTATAAGGGTTTTGTGTGTGTATGGGAAATCCCAGCACCTAGAGCTTTAGCTTTTACTTGGACGATGTCTCTTGCTAGTTGCCCATTGATCAAGTGAAGAAACAGGTTTAGGTTGGTTGTTTTGTTGGATTGGTGTATCCTCTGTAGGATGCCAACAATGGTTGAAAATATTGGTCAAAACTGTATCAACTGATACATATATATATATATAGAGAGAGAGAGGGAGAGAGAGAGCTGCTTCTTCCTCTATCTCGTCTTCCTCCCTCCCTCTTCTCTTCCCTTTTGACACGATCAGATTGTCTAGGACCCAGTTTAACCGGAACCCAAAATTTCAGCTTACAGAACTGATTGCAGTAAAATCACAGAATATTCAGAATTAAAATCAAGCAAGGAACTAATCGAATCACACGAACTACTGACCTTAGAAACCTTCTCGGCCCTGTAGCACCCAAACGGCAATGATAGAGAGATATACAAAGCACTTTTGATCCTTTTTATAAAAAAACTGTAGACTGTAGAACAACTGGGCAGCACCAGTCGACTATATGCATACATATATAATGCTTGAAACCCTCATAACCCTAATCAGGCCCATCTGCGCAGGCCCATCTGGGCCCAATACTTGTATTTGTATTATAATTAGCTATTGTCTTTCAGTTAAACTACAATTAGTATAAGTCATAACTCATGTACAATTAGGTAGCTATAATTTAGGATTTGATTTGTATTAGGATTCTGTTAATAAGGCTTATATAATGAGAAGTGATGGAACCCTAGGAGGGACACAATTTCAGCAACTTCTCTTTCTCTCTCTCTCTCTCTCTCTCTCTCTCTCTCTCTCTCTCTCTCTTTTTCTCTCTCTCTATATGTGTGTTCTATATTGCATCTTCTCAAAGTGACATGGTATCAGTGACAAGTTGATCATCTGTGATCATCTCCTAGTCATCTTCCAAGCCCTGTAAGTCATTCTGTGATCATCTCCTTCAGCCTGATCCTCTTTGATCATCCCTGATCATCTCAGATCAGGCGTGGCACACCTGTGATCATCATCACCACATCAGCGGGATCTGCCCCTCTTGGTCGCCTAGAGTTTTCTGTGTTTATGAAGATTTTTTCCTTATTTATTGATCATCAGATGTAGGTTTTCTACCAATTTTTGTGGAAATTCAATCTTTTCCACTTGTTTTCATCTCGGCCGTCCAAAATCCTGGATCTGGATTTGTTCTGACTGGAACCACTTCCAGTAGTTGCATAAAACTACTCTTCCTTCATCCTCACTCTCTGATCAGGTGTAAAGATCACCAGGTGGGGCCCACTTGCTGATCTACACTCTGCCAACAGGGACGTTTTGCTTCTGTGCACTATTTCCAGGCACTGTTCTGATTGCTACTGTGTTGTTATTGATTGCTCCTGCACTGCTGAAATTGCTTTTGGTTGCTGCTGAGTGCTTCTGGTTAGTGCTTCTTCATCATCAAGTTTCTAGTTACTGCTTCTACTTACTGCTTCTGGTTACTGGTTCTTTGTTCATCCAATCTGCTGGTTACTGCTGCTACTTCTGTGAGGATTACTATTGCACCGCTTCCTTCCTTGCTATTATTACTCTGGTTTGGAATTCTTACTAGTCTGCTTGTCATGGAGAAATCTGAAATTGCCCTAGTTCGTTTTGATGGGAGAAATTACACATCGTGGGCCTTCCAGTTTCAAATCTACTTAGAAGGAAAAAAACTCGGGGGCTACATGGATGGTTCTGAACCTAAACCGGAGGATGATGACAAGAAGATCTCAGCCTGAAAAACTAAGGATGCTAAAATAAAAACTTGGTTACTCGGATCGGTTGAACCCCATTTTATTCTCAATCTAAAACCTTACAAATCTACCCGTGAGATGTGGGATTATCTTAAAAAGATTTATCAACAAGATAATGCTGCTCGCCAATTTCACTTGGAGCTCGACATCTCCCAATTTTCTCAAGGCATCATGTCTATACAGGAATATTACATTGGGTTTCGACGTATGTGGTCTGAATATGATGAGATCAAGTTTGCAATTGTGTCTGAAGCTCTTCTACGAGAATTACTTCCCTTAGCCATTGGGACCAGTTTCTCATGAAACTTCGTCCAGAGTTTTGAAACTGTTAGATCAAACTTAATGAGTTGGGCTCCTTTTCCCAGCTTAAATGACTGTCTTCAGGAACTTTTGAGGGATGAACAACGTCTAGTTACCAAAACTTCTATGGAACGACTAAGATCTGCTGAGGCTCCACTTGCCTACGCTACTACAACCAAACCACCTCCTAGGGACATCAGTAAAGTTCAGTGCTATAACTGTAAAAAATATGGCCATTATGCAAACCAATGCAAAGCAAAGATCTGTAGGTATTGTAAAGCCATTTGTCACGTTATTTAAGAATGTCGGAAGAAGGGTCGCAATTTTACTTCTCGAAACTATGCGCCGTCAGCTACTGGTACTTACACAGTCCAGTCTGCTCTAGTGCTTACACAGTGACCTCTTAACAATATGCACCCTCTGACTTCAATGGTTCCCTCCAGTATGATTCTTCTTCACAGCCTGGTTCCTCATCACAATCTGCATCCCTAGCTCCTCACTCCTGATATGGTAAATCAAATGATTATCAATGCCTTGGCATCTATGAACATCTTAGGTACTGATTCGTCTCTGTCTCATACATGGTACTTAGATTCTTGAGCAAGTAATCATATGACCTCCTCACCCACCAAATTGCGAAATGTTGTTCCTTACACTGGTCCTCTTACTGTTCAAACCGCAAATAGAGACCATCTTCCCATCACCTCTGTTGGTGATGCCTCTGGCCCATTACCATTAACCAATGTCTTAGTGTCTCCTCATGTTGCTACAAATTTGATTTCTGTGGGTCAACTTGTTGAGAATAATTACAATGTTCCCTTTTCTTCTTCTGGTTGTGTTGTGTAAGACCAGGAGTCGAGGGAAGTGATGGCATGGGGGCCTAAGCGTGGCAGACTGTTTTCCCTTCCAGATTATACATTTACTCAAAACAAATTTTTACACCAATTGTTTTGTTTTTTTTCTTTAGAGTAGTTCTTAGTTGTGGTATAATAAACTTGGCCATCCGAATACATCTACGATGTCTACTTTATTTAAATCTGGATTATTAAATAAACCTTTTGATTCTGCTTATTTTGAATGTGATGCTTTACCTTTTCCTCACTCCACATCACGAAGCACTGAATGTTTTGACTTAATTTACAGCGATGTTTAGGGCATTACCCCTCACCTTTCCCTTGGTCATTTCAAGTACTTTGTTACGTTCATTGATGACTACAGCAGGTTTATTTGGGTTTATCTTTTGCAATCTAAGTTTGTTGTACTTAAGGCATTTCAAATTTTTCTTAGTTATGTTGAAACCCAATTTTCAAAATGCATTAAAACTTTGTGCTCAGATTCGGGAGGGGGATTTTCAAAATGCATTAAAACTTTGCACTTAGATTCGGGAGGGGGGGAGGGGTATGTTTCCAATAATTTAAGGAATCATTTCTCAATGTACATGTCCGTATACTCAATAAAATGGAGTCGCAGAACGGAAAAAGGGGCTTCTCCTTGATGTTACTCGAACACTACTGATTGAATCATCAGTTCCTCCTCGTTTTTGGGCAGAAGCTCTCACCACTGCCGTACATTTAACAAACCGTCTTCCATCCCCTACCATTGCTCAATCAACACCGCATTTTAAATTGTTTGGTCATCATCTTGTGTTTGATCATCTATTTGCCTTTGGATGTGTTTGCTTTGTTCATTTACCTCCCACAGAACGAACAAAATTAACCATACAATCTCGCCGGTGTGCTTTTTTGGGTTATACCACCAATCAAAAAGGTTTTGTGTGCTACGACCCCATTGGTCGCCGTATCAGGGTTTCTCGTAATGTTTTTTTTTTTTTTAAAACCAATATTTTTGTCAAACTACCTTGGATTGTCCTCATCCCTCTTCTCCCGCTCTCTTATCAGGTTTTTCAGATCAAAGAAACATTACTAGGTTTCATCCTAACTTTGTTTATCATCGTCGGGAAAAACCTACCACTGCAGATGCCCGTCCTCCTGATCCTCCCCTGGCAAGTGGTTCCACAACTCCAAATATCCTGCGTTTCTCCTCCAGAGCTTCTAAACCACTTGAGCGGTATGGATTCACACACTCTTCCTTGATTACTACACTTTCTTCTGTCTCTATCCCAAGTTCTTATTTGCAGGGAGTCCAACATGGTAGTTGGAACCAGGTCATGAAGGAAGAATTGGATGCATTAGATCAGAATCACACATGGGACATTGTGGATTGTCCTTCCACAGTTAAACCCATCGGTTGCAAATGGATCTACTCAATCAAACTTAAATTGGATGGCTCCTTGGATAGACACAAAGCTAGACTTGTGGCACTCGGAAATAGGCAAGAATATGGGATTGACTACGAGGAAACGTTTGTACCTGTGACAAAAATTACTACAGTTCGGTCACTTCTCGCCATTGCTGCTTCTAAATCTTGGCCATTGTACCAAATTGATGTAAAAAATGCCTTTCTCCATGGGGATCTGAAAGAAGAGGTCTATATGCGGATACCATAAGGAGTCCCCGCTCCATCTAAGAAGTCTGTATGTCATCTACGAAAGTCTCTTTATGGTCTGAAGCAAGCTCCTCGAGCATTGTTCAAAACTTTTAGCGGTCGCCTATGCACAAGAGGCTTTACTCAAAGCCCTTACGATCCGTCTCTTTTTCTGTAAACAACATCTACTGGTGTTACTATTCTTCTTGTGTATCTTGACGACATCATTATCACTGGCACTGATGATGGTATGATCAAGTCTATCCAAGCTTCTCTTAGGGATTCTTTCCATAAGAAAGATTTGGGCCCCTTGCATTATTTTTTGGGGTTAGAAGTGCATCAATCTCCCAAAGGCCTGTTTCTTAATCAACACAAATACACAACTGGTATTATTGAGCTTGTTAATCTCGATGACTCCTCGCCCGTTGATGCACTTGTAGATGTCAATCTAAATTTGAGTAAAGATGATGGTGAGCTTCTTCCTAATCCACATACCTACAGGCACTTGGTCGGTAATATTGTCTATCTCACCATCACTCAACCGGATATCTCCTATGTTGTCAATCTTGTGAGTCAATTCATGACATCTCCTAGACACCTTCATCTTACTGCTGTCAAGCGCATTATCAGGTATTTGTTGGGCACTGTCACTCGTGGTTTATATTATCCCAAGGTTAATCCTCTTCAGTTGACCGCTTATGCAGACGCTGGTTGGGCGGGCTGTTAGGATACACGTCGGTCTACTACTGGTTGGTGCATGTATCTCGGAACTTCTCTCATTTCTTGGAAATGCAAGAAACAAGAGCGTGTTTCTCAATCTTCCACAGAGGCGGAATATAAGGCAGTGTCTTCCACATGTTCTGAAATCTTATGGCTCCGAGGACTTCTTTCGGACCTCGGCTTTCCTCAAGCCTCTCCTACTTCATTACATGCAGATAATACTGGGGTTGTGAGGATTACTGAAAGTCCTGTCTTCCATGAACGCACCAAACATATTGAAGTAGACTGTCACTTTATTCGGGATGAATTTAAGCGTGATGTCATTTCTTTGCCTCAAGTCCCTACTAAGCTTCAGTTTGCTGATATCTTCACCAAAGGACTTCCTCAGCCTCGGCATCAGTTTCTGGTTACCAAATTGCTGCTATATGACTCCCCAGCAAATACTTGTATTTGTATTATAATTAGCTATTGTCTTTCAGTTAAACTAAAATTAGTATAAGTCATAACTCATGTACAATTAGTTAGCTATAATTTAGGATTCGATTTGTATTAGGATTCTGTTAATAAGGCTTATATAATGAGAAGTGATGGAACCCTAAAAAGGACCCACGATTTCAGCAACTTCTCTCTCTCTCTCTATATATATATATATATTTATAGGAGGTGCTCCTATGAGAGCATCTTTCACCTTACTATGAGCATGGATGAAAATATCTACGTAGCGGCTGATATATCGGCAGTGGCCACCACGCTATTTGGGAAAAATCGGGTATCACACCCGTAGCGGCCGGTGTTGCGTAGCGGCCGATACAGGCTGCCACGTTACTGTGGCGCCGCTACAGTGAACAATAAAGGAAGAAGAAAGGAAAGGAAAAAAAAGAAGGGGAAAACAGGAAGAAAGGGGGAAAAATAAAGACAGTGAACAGTAAAGGAAGAAGACAGGAAAGAAAAAAAAAAGGAAGAAGAGGAAAACAGGAAGAAAGGGGGAAAAATAGAGAGAGTGAGAGAGAGAGAGAACATACCAGGCGGTGGTGGCGGCAGCAGCAGCAGCAGCCGCAGGCCGCAGCAGGGGGCTGCAGCGGCAGCAGGGAGAGCTCCTCCTCTTCCTTCTTCTTCCTTTCCTTTTCCTACTTTTCTTTTCTTTTCTTTTCCCTCCTTTTACTTTCCCCCTTCTCCCGTTATCTCTCGATCCTTCATTTCACATGAAATAGTGCAGTGGGCAACGGGCAGCGGGCAGGGCCCTTCCATCTGATTTAGTTAAGGTATTTATGGCCCCCATAGTGGCCCACCTTATAAAAGGTTTAGATAAAATATAAATGGCCCCTCAAAAAGCTGTTAGTCTTCTTAACCTTTGATGGGCTCCACATTGATGCCCAAGTATTAAATAAAAAGGGCATGTCTTAACCAAATACAACTTAATTGAAATTAGAGCCTTAGCCAAGTTTCTCTTTAATTAGAAATACAACCCGATAAAATTTCACTCTAATTGAAAATAGGGCCATAGTAAACTTTAACACTAACTAGAAATGGGCTCCAACCAAGTTTCACATTAATTGGAAATAGGTTTTAGCCAAATTTAATAGGAAATACTAACATAAGGCCTTGACCAAAGTACACCTTAATAGAAAATGAGCCCGTTTCATTTTAATAGGAAATAGGCTCTAATCAAATTTAATTTTTAACAGAAAAATATTTATGAGCTTTTTATTATTTTTTTAAGTTAGCAGTACTAAGAAACATGAATACATGTGAAAAAAATACTCATTGTTATTATTTTCTATTTATACAGCGATACAAGACCTCATATATTGAGGGGCACCGCTACGCCCCCTTTTATTACTTGCTTTTGCAAAAGAATCACATTTTCTTTCATTTTACAATTTTCTGGATTTTCTGGAATTTTTTTAGATTTTTTTGGCGATTTTTTCAAATCGCACCGCTACGCCGCTATGTATCCCCGCTATGCTACGTATCGCCCACTTCATAGCGGTTTGGCGGCGGGCCGCAACGCCCACCGCTACCGCTATTTTCATCCTTGACTATGAGAGATAAGGTGGGGGCTCTCACATCTATATCCAATGTCAACAACTTAAATGTGAGGGCCCCCACCTTTATCTCTCATAGTAAGGTGAGAGATGCTCTCATAGGAGCATCTCCCTTTATATGCGTGTTCTATATTGCATCTTCTCAAAGTGACATCCTTACTATTCTAGATTCCTACCACAAATAGAAATCTTAACTAGTGTTTCCAATAAAAAAAAATCTCAAATAATTAAAAGAAAGAAAGATAAAAGGAAAATTTCTGGTCGTCTTGTACACTTTTGGTGAGAATCCCTACCCCCACACCCACCCTAGGAACCCACAGAAAAATAAAAAATAAAAAAAATTCCCTTTGTCTCATATTTGATTTCATTTTTTCTTTCTGTCAGAGTCTAGATCCTCTCAAGCTTGGACTCACGAGAAATTGGTGACTCATGTGCTCCACAATGAGGCCCACCATTAAAGTCTAAAGTCTAAAATGTTCAAAATAAATGGCCGCCTCATATATGGAATCTTTCGAAGTTTCACTCAATATGTATTGAGCCCACCATAAGATTGATCTTGTTTAGAACATGTGTATAAATATTAAAAAAGGTTCATGTGTTTATTCATGACCAATCTGACTATCGGGATCTTTTATTTGAGAAAAAATTGGCCAGATCCCATACCAGGGGAGGCTATATATATAAAAAAAAAAAATTTTAATTATAGATGGGCTCAAAGAATTCTGTAAGGCAAGCCCTTACAGATCAAAATTATTAAAATTGGTCTAAGTACTATCATTGTACTAATTTAATTCAAATATTGATAATGGTGAAATCTTTATCAAACTGGGTTGAATGATGACTGACAACTCACAATAGGATTTGTTTGCAACAAGATTTGGACCAAACATAGGTGGGCCCTAATGTGCCGTTAAAAGTGTTGAGCTTTAAGGCCCTTAAATCATAAGTTAGGGATTAAGAGAATTCAATGAGACTTTCGTTGACCAATTCTTATCATTGGACATTTTCTTCTCATCTTCGTAAGTACTCAAAACATGGACAATCAGCTGTCCTGTACTGGAGCAATGCCAGCAGTCGACTTTTCTTATCCTTATATATTGCTAAAAATCCTTCATTAAAACCCTAAGTCAACGGCCCATAATAATCCTAATCCAACCAGTCATTCTAACTAAGGCTAATAACACCTAGTAATAGTCGCATTGCTAAAAATCAAGTTTGATTGCTAATTTCTGTGAATATGTCGTTCGAGACTTTTCTGGTCAAAATTGTTGGGGGACCCACATGGTCCATGCCATGATGAAAAGGACCTCACGAATTGGGAGGGGATTCCTAGGCAACCAAAGACCATTTTGGTGTAAGCCTCTAATGGGTTGGGCTCATTTTGGCCCACCAAACTAGTATCCAAAACTCAGCACATGTTCTGCTTAATATATTCATAATTTTCTGAATATTTGCATAAACCCCCAATCTTTTCTATTTTCTTCAAAACAGCCCGTTTTCACTTTTATTCAAAATTTGGGACTGTTTATGGGCTGAATCTCGATCAATTCTTGATTAAACCCTTGCAGAGCTTCTCATGGTTCTCAGTTTGATCCATGAATGCTTCGGCTAACTTAGAACTGCGATCTGTAATCAATTCTACATCATTCTCCCCCACTTGAGAGGAGCTGTCACTCGGATCTCTACGTGGCCTCTTGTGTCACTTTCTCTCCTTTTACTTAGACTTTATCTTTGACGATGGATGTTCTTGCGCCTCTGGATTTTGATGGTTTTGATCATGGGCTGCCACAACATGGAAATCCTTGCAATCTGTGCCACTATGATCGCTTGATGTCTGATTTGGATCTGCTTCTCATCTTGTCGTTGGAGCCCCACAAAAAAAGGCTCTACCACCCTCAATCACAAACTCTAATCTTCTCCCTTGAACCAAATAGTTAGCCCGGAACAATTCTGTGCACTGATTTAACTGAATTCTGTCACCAATAGCTATCGGAGCCAACAGATCTTTGCAGAGCATCAAGGATCGTTCATTGTCACCGTTGATGTTCTCATTTCCTCATGGTCAAGGCCTCCTTCTACTCCTTTCGGTGCCAAGAAACTCTTGCGGATCATCAACATTTCTGGTCCATCGCCAACTGTCCCATTCTCATAATCATCAGGAACATCTTTGTCATCACCTTTGGACTTGTCTATGCTCCTATGTTCTGATGTGACACCCTTTTCCTTTAAAGTCACCACCGAAGCACTCTTGTCACTTGGAACATTCTGAAAAAATGTGGCCAAAAACTTTGCACTTGTAGCAATGAATGTTTTGTTCCCCTAGTCAACCGATTGCCCCATCAGGGCGACTCTTCAATCTGAGCTCCAACTTAGAGCGACTGTTGCTGCCTTTATGTGATTCAAGAGTGAATACCCATGCTGCTTCTTGAGGCATTTTTGGCTAGGCTCGCATGTCGGCATGCCTCTGCCACTATAAAGATGGGTCCATG
Source organism: Cinnamomum chago (assembly GCA_038049695.1). Lineage (NCBI taxonomy): Eukaryota > Viridiplantae > Streptophyta > Magnoliopsida > Laurales > Lauraceae > Cinnamomum > Cinnamomum chago. Next base: position 27,900,993 of record CP142457.1, read on the forward strand.
ACCCATCTAATTAGCTATGGTCGGCCAAAGACCATCGGTGAAGCGCATCACCTCCTATTTCTCAAGCTTGTTCAAGTCCTTACGTGCAATGATTGGTGGAACTCCTCCACGTACTCCACCTTCCGGTCTCCTTACTGAATATGTTGCAGTTGTTGGAATAGGGATCACACATAATCAACCAGGAGAAATGTTGTGTGCATCAAGGACTTCATTTTCTTGCTCGGCATCAGCTTGTGCATCCCATTCCTCTGATCTTGCCTTTGTCTGCTCCCACCAAGCTGAAGTTTGGCCTTGTAAATGGTTTAAAAAATCCGAGTCGACTCAGACCCGACACATACCGAGTCGGGTCATATTGGACTCGGACTCGAATCATGTGACTCTGCCAAGTCAGATTTTAATTTAAATTGGGACTCGGCCTGAATCGGCCGAGTCGGGTCCTGAGTCCAATTTTTTAAAACTAACCACGTGGTCAATTTACCTTGTTGCATTCGTCGAGGATCTAGTTATTTGAAGAATCACTCAATGGCTTCAATCCACTCATTGAAGTCATCACCAAGGAGGCTATCGTGGTACTCCTAAGATCTCAATCTTGACATTGACATAATCTCTTCGGTTTTCTTGTTTCCTTTGCCTACGATGATCACCATGCAAGTTTCACCTATGGAAGGGATTCCCGTTACTTTCATTCAAATCCTGTTCTTCGCTCAAATTAGTTGGAGCCCTACTTGCCCCTAGATTTGTGAGATGTTGTTTGATTGCATCTTCCATCATCTGAATCTGGTGTTGATGGCATCCATGTATCCTTGTAAGTCCTCTTGTCAAACTTCTGCAGTGGTGGCATGGCCTTTTCCTCTCCCCTTGCGATTCATCACTACCAGATCAAGGATTCCGACAACTGTAGAAGACGTCGGCGTCAATGATTGGTGGAAGCGGTGGCTTTGATAACACCTGACACAGTGATGAGTACTAAAAAGAACCCAAGACAGTGCATAAACTGCCTTAATACTACTCCCACAACAGTACACAAGGACTGCACACTCTCCGACCTTGAAGTTGAGAAGGAAAACTAGTTAGGTCAAATCCACCAAAGGCTAGATCTCATGCGTAATCCACCATGAACAATATGGGGGACAAAATCTCATTAATTCCTCAAAACATGAATTGTTGACTGCCATATTGTAATATCCCTGAACTCTAATTTGGGGGTAAAACTGTGTTTATTTTAACTAATGTTTTACCTTTTGAATTCATTCTGTGGGACCTATTTTATTTTATTTTATTTTGTTGTGCTAGACCAATTAATGGTATGCTTTGAGTCTATCGTGGGGCCCTTTAGTTTTAAGTTATTGGAATTAAGTTTTTAGTATGAAAAGACCCATGAGTTAAGAGACCCTTTAACTATGGGAGGTAGGACCCAATTCATTAAAAATAAGAGATGCTCAACATCCATAACCCAATAGGGACTTGCACATCGACTAATACAAGCTATAGAAAGTCAACTTGCACTCCAAGAGGAGTTCTCAACAAATACAAAGTGGTATCCTCTCAAATTAGGATTCAATGGTGAGAAAGGAAAGATCCCAGCCTTTATATACTTGTTGCATGAGAGAACCCAATCTCTTTTCTCTCCCTATTTTCACTTTTATCCTCACCGCTTCCATTCTCTAGCAAATCTCAGTCAAGAAACCCTAATTACAAGAACTTGAAGGAGAAGAGTGGGAAGCAGCAAGTAGAAGCCTTGATTGATGTCTTATAGCCTTCCTCATATCGCCAGGGCTACTATTGCGTATACAAGAGTAGAATTCTAAAACCTACTGTGGATATGAATATTCTTTCATGATTGATATATTTAGAACCTAGATTGGAGCTGGTCGACTAATACAATGAGGGATTAGGGTTGGTCGACTGAGTTATGGTAGGTTTTCATATGACCGACTTGTCATATATGGTCAATGTATGTAGGTCAACTGTGGGATTGCTGCCATATAACTGGCAGCCAGTTGAATTGATGGCTGGTGGCTAGATGATGATGTTTTGTGATGAATAATGGGTTTGGAGTCCTAAACCTGGACTGAATTATACCTAGGGTCCAAACCTTTAGCTGACTGAAGTTTTAAATTCAAAACTCATGGCTGATTGGAATATAGGGGATTTGGGCTATACAAACTGATTTCAGATATTGACCGGCTGAAATATTGGGTGGGACGATGATCGAATTTCATACCTCATAGATGGTAGTAGTTGGGGTGATCTATTAAAACACTAGCAATTGCTGTTCGAATGATATTGTATTAGTGCTAATTTCAGATTTATAAGAACAATACCATTGCTGGTTTTGGGGATTATGCAGGAATTATTCATGTCGCATTAAATTGTATGATTGAAATTCTATTAATGTCAGATTGTATCAAATAGTTCAGATTAGTGAGTACCTACTCTTATGAGCAGGGGGCTGGCCAAACCATTATTTTGGGCTAGGCCATAGTCGACATGACCAGACCCATCTTTTGAGAAATTTGGGTTGGCCGAATCCTCTACATAGAGTAGGGCTTGGCTGAATCAGTGCTACTTTCACCTATATCGATGATGTTTCTATGATAATTGTTAAGTGTACTGATGAGTTAGGTTCTTCTTCATAATTCTCTGGAGATAACTGATTTTCAATGATGATAATACACACTTGATGATCTGTTTATATGATTGATATGCTAAGATTGCAGAACTCTTTATGCAACAGTAAACTATGACCTATTATAGGCTAAAAACCCTTCATAAAAACCCTAAATCAAAGATCCATAATAATCCAAATAGAATCATACTTTCTAACTGAGGGTGATAGTACCTAACAAGAATCCCATTGCTAATGGGTCGTTTCTTTGCAGTCATTTGCTAATGGTTACACATCGTTACGTTTATTTGCATTCATTTACACATGAGATGCGTAAATGAGGTGTGAAAATGGTTCACATGAAAATTTACATACCTGGATGTGTGATAAACTGGTTTTCACATGGTACTGTAGCGAGCAAGGCACTGTAGCTTTGATGCTAAACAGGTCAGAGTTCGAACCCTACCAACATTTTTTTGTGGGCCCCAGAATCATAATCTGAATTGCTCATCTTCTTTATGTGGCTAAAACAACCAGAATATAAATTTCTTATGTTAACTCTTTGGCTTGGAGAGTAGCTTCTGGGTACTCTTCCCCTACCTGTGCTGTGTCAGGCCAACACAAACTTCTGATCCACAATCAATTCTGCATCAGATAAAAAATATCAAATTGAATTGAATTATTAAGTTTGTACAAGTAGGGCCCATGTACATGGTCCAATGACTCCAATTGTTGAAATGATGGGATCCACTTTGATGATGGAAAAGTAAACGTTAAAAGATTTAACTGTTAATGATTAACCAAAAAGATATGGAATGTTGATGCCTTTTGGGACTGGTAATTTGCTTTATTGTGCACTAATAAAAATGGAAACCTTGCTTGAGAGATAACATGAGGCTTTAGAATCCAAGGGCTTTAAAATAAGTCGTACAAAGATAGAATATATGATTGCAACTTCAGTGGCCATGGACAAAAAGCTGAAACTATTGTGAGAATTGAAGCTCAAGAGATAACACAAAGTGATTCATTCCAATACCTTGGCTCAATAATTAGTAAGGATGGAGAGATTGAGGAAGATGTTGAACAGAGGATAAAAGAGGAATGTTTGAAGTGTGGAGGCTTGCTTTTGGAATGCTTTGTGATTACAGAAGGGAATTTTTTTTTTTTGGAAAGGTTACTGAAGGTTTTATTAACAGAAGAGGGAAAACCACTTAAAATGCAACATCATAAGATCATCCAATGTTATGCCATAGAACGCACACTCCAAGACCCAAAGAGCACACATCCCAAGCATCAGAAACTCCAAAAAACATAAATCATAATAATAGATTGAAGGGAAAATTTTACAAGACAACAATCAGACCAGCTATGACCAATGGAGTAGAATGTTGGCCAATTAGACCAGCTATGACCATTGAAGCAACACATGCACAAAATGAGTGTAGCAAAGATGAGAATGTTGAAGTGAATGTGTAGTAAAAGTAGGAAGGATAGAATCAGAAATGAGTGCTTATTAGAGAATTTAAGGGTAGCATCAATAGGTGATAAAATAAGAGATACCCATTTGACATGATTTCAACATATTTAACGTAGGGCAGCAACGGCGCCGGTAAGGAAAAGTTTTTCTATGCAAGTTGATGGCCCACCAAAGGGCCCTCGTAGGCGGAAAAGGATGTGGATGGAAGTTGTAACAATAGATGTAAAGAAGTGCAACCTATTCAAGGATTTGGCTCATGATAGATTTGAATGGAGAAACAAAATACATGTGGCCGAACCCCACATAGTTGGCACAAAGTTTTTGATGATTATGAATGAAAAAGGAAATGTTGGATTCTAGCATTTTGCAATATTCTAAATATTTGGGATTTTTCAAAGTTGACAAAGAGGAAGGAGAAGAAGGGTTGCATCCACTAATAGAAGGTACTGCCGCGGTGTCAGAGTTTTTATGGTCGATCTCAATGGCCACCGCAACCACTTTTGAAACATGATGTCAATCACTTGTCGGTCCATTGTCCTTTTTTCTACATTAATTGCTGGGCATTTTGGTGGGGTTGGGTCATGCAAAGTACAATTTTCTCTCTTTTGGAGCGTTGGAGTATTTTATTATGAACCTGACAGGGGTCTTATCTTATGGAGTTATTCTTTAGGCATTGTAGCTAACTAGGTGGGAACAGCATAGTCATCCTTTTTGAAATAAAGTGGCCAACTCCCACTGGGTGGGGTGGGGGTGGGGGTGGGGGGGTGCAATAAAGGTAATGTAAGACTGTGGTAGCAGCAGTGATGCTGCTCCACATCGGCAGATGTAGTGACTGTATTGGCTTCTCTATGCACCTCATATTGGTCCAAACTCTGAAGTCTACACCCAATGGTTAATCCAAGGTTTCCCTAATCCATCACAGAATTTCCAATACTTATTTCGATCTCATAGGACACACTTGTTTATTCAAACAGTTGATTTATTGGCCATGAAGTTTTCTTTTGTGTAGCTCTATTCTAATGGGAAGATTATATCCATATTGGTTGGTTGGGTTTTGTTTCATTTTGTGGGGCTTTACAACTGTACTCATGAGCTTTCCCTTCTCTCTCTCTTTTAAGAGTTTGAATGTTTGTTGGCAATCTTTAAATGACACTTTTCATTGACTTTGCATTCAATTTGTTTTTTATAGCAACTATCTGTCAAGAATCCGAACATCCTCCGTAAATTTGGGCTGCGTCCAAAACATGTTACTTTGAAGCGTGAAAATTCTGAAGGAAACCTTCAAACTGGTGAGAAGCTTCATGTGAGTAGTTTAAATTGGGTGCCATCTATGTTTGAATGCTAAAGAGAATTTAATATTTAATTATTATTATTAAATCTAGAACCAATGAATCTTTCAGCCGCTATCTCTCAAGCATCCTTACATTCTTGAGAAGTTGGGTCTACAAGCAAAACATGTTGAAGTGGAACATCAAAAATCTGCAGAAGATCTTCCACCAGATGAGCTACTTGATGTGAGTGACAAAGATGGGAGTACACCAACTTTAATTTGAATGCTACTTAAAATAATAGATTGTCTATTACATTCATATGTGTGGGACTTTTCTCCAGCTTGGTCTCCAACACTTGGCAGCGGGGAATCAAGATAAAGCACTTCCATTGCTGCGGTAATATGATTTTATCTTGTGTTACTAATTTTCCTTTTCTTTAACCAGAAAACAAGGCTCTGACTCACGTAATTGTATTTTTTGGAAGGAAATATTTTCTGCAAATGCCTGGAGGAGACCCACTGGGCTTATTAATACTCCTCCACAAACGATCTATGAATTTAGTACAATCATTGGTTTTCACCAAGATCCTAAGCGTCCTAGCTGATAAATTCAATTTTCTCACAAATCATCAACTTTCTGCCACGAACTAATTGGCTCTCAGCCCTAATTAACTCTCACCCAAGTGCTACAGAATGTTGGTTTAAAAATCCTATGTTTTTAGTGTTAATTTCTTTAGCCTTAAATTCCATATTATGATGGCTTGATCAGGCTTAAACCTGTAATCGTATATCAAAGTGGGCCCTGATAAGTGCTTAATTGTTTGCGATTAGAGCTCCAATATTTGATTGATCTTGTTCTAGTCCATAGTTGTTTTATTTGATTTTACATAGTTTTTGTTAATTTTTATGCTAAGGTCAAAAGGAGCAAAAGGAGAAGAATTCATGAAGAGAAAGATGGGTGTGAATCACTAAGAAGGGCCATGGTGGGTTCCATCCAAGTTTCAGATTTCAAAGACTACTTTCTAATTCTTTGGATAACCTAAAATTCAAATTAGAAAGAATTAGAGAACAAGAAAGCATAATCTGACAAACTCACGATAGAACTTGAAGAATATTCATTGAGATTGTATTAATTTCGTGTATTTTCCTTTGGAGAATCCCTCCTCAATATATAACCATTTACATGCCTTAATCAAGGCTCTAATCTAGGAAAGAGTATCAATTACAATTCTAAGTTTATAGAAACAATAACTGGAATGGAAAATACACAACTATGTACAGTGTGTCATTGACCCAAGCAATCCGCGTGAATATAAGAACTGGGTTGGATCCCTTTGATGGGTTGTGGGCCTAATTAACATGGGCCTGATTAACACCCCTCCTCAAATTGATGCAGGAGAATCAACGAGCATCAATTTGCCAACCAAGAACTGTTGGCATGGTTGTGGAAGACCTTTAGTGAGAATATCAACAATTTGAAGCTAAGTAGAGACATTTGGAAGGCTAATGACACCACGTTTGAACTCATCACGTATGAAGTGACAATCAACCTCAATGTGTTTAGTGCGTTCATGAAAAATCGGATTTTCAGTAATCCGAATTGCACTTGTATTATCTGCATTGAGGGGGGTAGCTCCTTCTGCTGGAAATCCAATGTCAAAGAGCAGACCTCGAAGCCAAAGAATTTTGGAGCATGCAGCAGACATGGCTCGGTACTCAGCCTCGGTAGAAGATTTGGAAACTTTTTCATGTTTCTTGCATTTCCAGGAAATCAGACTATCATCCAGAAACATGCACCATCCTATCGTTAATCTGCGAGCATCTGAATAAGCTTTGAGAGATAGAGGATTGTCGGATGGAAAAAATAACCCGCAAGTCGGTGTGCGAATAAGGTACCAAATACGCGGCGTACAACAACCATATGAAGATGGCGAGGAGCAGTCATGAACTGACTCATTAGGTTGACCGCATAGGAGATATCAAGACGAGTGATCGTGAGGTAGATCAAGCTACCAACAAACCGGCAATATGTGGTAGGATTGGGAAGAAGGTCACCCTCCTCTTTATTGAGTTTGACATTCAGTTCGACTGGCGTATCTACTAGAGCTGAAGCAGTAAGGCTAGCCAAGTCAATGAGATCAACCGTGTATTTATGCTGATTGAGAACTATACCTTTAGTCGATTGATGAACTTCAAGACCGAGGAAATAGTTTAAAGGGCCGTGATCCTTCATGTGAAATGTCTGATGAAGAGAAGCTTGGAGTTCCTGAATCATTTGTGCATTTGGACCAGTAATGACGATGTCATCAACGTAGACAAGTAGCACAGTAATCCCGGACGGGGCATGATGTAAAAACATAGAAGGATCAATTGGCTCGGATGAAAATCCAAGCGAATAAGAGCATCTTGAAATTTCTTAAACCATGCGCGATGAGCTTGCTTCAAATCATAGAGAGTGACGAAGTTTGACAACCATACCCTTCCCAGATGAGTACCCCTGAGGCAGACGCATATAAACGTCTTATTTGAGATCGCCATTAAGAAACGCATTTTTTACATCTATTTGATATAGAGGCCAAGACTGAGATGCAGTAACAGCAAGAATTATGCATACGGTGGTCATTTTGGCGACATGAGCAAAGTTTCATCATAATCAATGCCATATTCCTGCCAATTTCCAAGAGCGACAAGGTGTGCCTTATATCGATCCAATGTGCCATCGGATTTTAATTTGAGAGAAAAAATCCACTTACAGCCAATAGGTTTGACATCCACAGGAGACTGGACAATATCCCACGTATGATTTTGCTCTAAAGCCTCCCGGTTCATCTTGCATAGTCTGGTTCCAACATTGGTGCTGCACAGCTTGAGAGAAGGATTGTGGGATGGAAGAGGAAGACAAAGTGGCCATCAAGGAAGTATGTGAGAACCCATAGTGGTCTACTGGTACCGAAATGCGAGTGGAGCGTTACAATGAAGGATGGTCAGATGGACCAAGTGCCAGAGGTGGACCAGATGCTGGAGGAAGATCAAGAGGCGGAGGCACGGTAGGTGCTTCCTTATTCCGTCTGTGATACACAAAATTAGGATTAAATCAAACAACTGACGTGTTATCAGAAAAACCAGGTAAAGACACCAAGGAGTAGTCAGGAGGATCAAGGTGTTTGTGAAAAAAATACTTTTGTTAAAAAAAAAGACGACATTCCTAAAGGTACAGATGCGACGAATGTTAGGATCATAACAAAGGAACCCTTTCTGGAAGGGTGCATAATCTAAAAAAGCACACTAAGCTGATTGAGCAGTTAGTTTGGTTCTCTCAGAAGGAGGCAAATGCACAAAGCAAACCGAGCCAAAAACATGAAGATCATCATAGGATGGAGATGTTTTGTACAATCGGTAATATGAGCTCTGATTTTCAATAAAGGTTGACGGCATACGATTGATAAGATGAGCTACAGTAGCCAGTGCCTCAACCCAAAAACGAGTAGGAACTGATGATTCAAGAAGGGAACGAGTGACATCAAGGAGATGCCTATTTTTTCTTTTGGCTACTCCATTCTGCTATGGAGTATAAAGACAAGTTCTTTGAGAAATAATGCCCTTGTTTTGTAAAAACTATTGAAAACTAGAGGACACATACTCCCTGCCTGAATCAGATCGCAAGATTTTAATGCAGGTGGAAAATTGATTTTCAACATAAGCTAAATTTTTTTTAAAAACATTAAAAATATCAGATTTGGAATGCAGAAAATAGACCCATGTGAACCGACTGAAATCATTAATAAAAGTCACTAAGTATTTATAGTGAGCATGAGAAAGAGCTGGAGCAATTCCCCATACGTCGCTATGAACTAAATCAAAACACTGAGTGTTGTGTGAAGTGGAATTAGTAAACGGGAGAGTTTTACTCTTTCCCATTTTACAAGTAGCACAATCAAAAGGCACACAAGAAGAAAGGCCAATAGATTTATTTAATCAACCAGAGTTTAACATAAGGGACAAAACTTTGGAATTAGGATGTCCCGGTCTATTATGCCACAATTGGCAGTTATCTCTAATAGAAAAACAAAACACATTATTGTCAAATTTATTCTTAGAAAATTTAGAAAAACCCAGCGGAAACGAGCATCCACACTTAGGCCCCCTCGCGATCTCCTTCCCGGACATCTGGTCCTGCACAACACAACCAGTGCACAACCAGAAGAAGAAAAAGAGATGTTACAATTATTTTCAATATGTTGCCCGACTGACAATAGGTTTGAAGTTAAATTGGGACAAAGGTAAACATTTTTCAATGGGATGGGATAGGGATATCTCTGAGAGCAGTAATGGGAAGATTGCCTCCGCCAGCAGTTTGTATTTGAAGATTGCCATTGTATGTTGTCACATTGGAGAGGGGTACGGGAATACGTCATATGATTAGACGCCCTGGAATCATAGAACCAAGTAAAAGATGGAGTTACCTAAGAGACCAAAGGCAGAGAGGGCATTGACAATCATTTGTTGAACCAATTCAGGAGTTAGAGATGATGAGGGCTCAGGCTGTGAGGGTGCAGATGTGGGAGCATGCATAACTTAAGAAGCAGCATCAGTATGCAGAGTCTGAGACTGTGGAGTCTGAGACTGCGGTGATGGACGTTGTGGGCGGCGGTGACATTCAGAGATGATAAGTCCCAACTTTTTACGGTAACTGCAGACTATCTGTTTGCATTGAGATGCAAGATGCCCAAATTTTTTACAACAGTAGCATTGTGTTTTGCTCAAGTCTCGAGGCAACGGCTGAGAAGTCTTATTTGCCGAGAATATGACTGAATAGGTCTGTCTTTTGTTGAGTAATATGAACCGAAGTCGTAATACGTTCTTTGCGTAAGAGTTCATTCAAGCAGACATCCAATGAAGGTAAGGGCATCCAATTCATTAGAGCAGATCGAACACTTTCATATGCATTCCGCAGTTTCATCAAAAACTGATCTCTTTGACTAGAGGCCTGAAGATCTTGGTTCACTGTCAAAACATTGTCAGCCACATCCACATACTTAATGTTGGAAGTAGGTGGGCCTCGTGGATAGGTTTCAAAAACTTTTAACCCGCTTGACGCAAGGGTCAAGTATCCATAAGGCTACAAAACCCAATCCAGGATCCAAGAACCTCAAACTCATGATCAAGATCAGTAAAACACTATCTAGGATAGCAAAAAGCAACACCATGCAAACAAAATAAATCTACAACAAACAAGGAAGTAGATTATACCTTTGGAGCTCGGTAGTGCTCTAATTGAGAAGACAATTATCTTGAACAAGAACTCTTCTTGTAGCAAATTAAGGATCTCCAAGACCTTGTTGTCTTCCACGCTATGACCCATTTTAGATCTCTTTTCTCAAGAAGAATGGTGTGATTTCCAAGAGAAAACAACTAGAACCTCAAGGCAAACCGGAAGAGAAACTAGATGAGAGAGGAGAAGAGAAATAGATGTGCAACTCTTGCACTCTAGGGGTTAGGCGTGTACTCCAATGATGTGGACGTCCAACCCCTTCGTCCTCTATTTATTGCTAAGTGCAACCTCCTCTTTTCTAATTAAAATAGAAGTCTCACTTCTATTAAGAATTAGTAATTATCTCCTTTCTAATTATTATAGAAGTCTCACTTCCATAACAATTAGTAACTTACTATTACCACTATTAGAAGTCTCACTTCAAATAGAAATAGTAACTTTCTAATTCCTTTCCTTTTGAGTTCAACTAGAATTAGGAATGATCTATTAATTGGGCTAGCGTGGGGACCAATAGGGACTCCATAGAAAGCTAGCTCCAACTGGGACACCGCGACCCCACATCTCATGCGCAATCCGGGCCCATAGTTAATTGCAAATAACTCCACTATATAAATGCAATTGCATTCTAGTCTTAGAAATAAATTACAAAGAAGACCATAAACTTCCCTATTACCACAATTTGGCCCCTCCATCTATATCCATGGATCAATTGGACCTGTCCACCAAATTAGATCCATATCTTATTATCCTTGAGATCCAATTAATTATAGTAATCATCAGTACCTATCCAATTAACTCTTAATTGAGATAGCACTTACCAATGATAAATCCATTAATTGGCACAAGGGGATAATGATGATAGATTCCATCTTGACCATTGAATGTTCCCACAGTCCTACCACGTGCCCAAAACACCGAGGTGTTGACCTACAATTGGCCTCTCTCATTAGTGACTCGAAACAAATGAATAGACAAAAACTTGGGTTCATTAATGTCTCAGGATTATGAGCCTATTGCTAGGGAATTATGAGAGCGGACCTTAAAGTAAAGATAGTGTTTCATAAAGTGTTTCTCATGGTCCTTCAATATATCTAATGTACCAGCATAATGATCTAAAATCTTACATTCTGATGATTGAGACAAATCACACTATCTCATTGTGATAAAAGTGCTGCAACCTTGTCAGATAAGTGTCAAATGGGTTAGTGCTAAATGGGTCAGTGGGTCACAGCCCATGACAAATAAAGCCCAAAATTGTGAGACAGATCACCTCACGTGTGTATAGCTATGTAATTTATAGCTTTGCCTTATTAGGAGATATAATTAGATTATGATTAGATTAGAATGGCTGTAATCTAGTTGATTGCTACAATCTCTGTAACATGTATAACAACTATATTTCTATATAAAGGAGCATCGTGACCCTTAAAGGGATCATCGAATTCACAAACAAAGTGTTTTCTATCTTATTCTCTTTGCTGGCTTTGACATGGTATCAGAGCCCTGAGTAAACACAACTCTATATAGAGTTTCTGAGTGATCTTCTTCGTCTTCCAAGCATTGGAAGTCATCAAGTGTCTTCTCTACTCAAGGAATCTTCATCCGCTGGTCTGATCAAGGTGTGATCATACGTGGCCCACCCCAGATCGACACTACTGTAGCTGGATATTGCAACCAATTTGGTCGACCACTCCTTCTGGTATTTGTGGACATTTTTCGAGGATTTTTAGCATCTCAGAGGTAGGCTTTTTACCCCTTCTAGAGAAATTTTAGTTTCTACTGTATCTTTTCATCAAAGCCGTCCAAGTTTTTGGATTTTGATCTTTTTGGTGAGCAATCTGGCTTGTTTGGTGCGAATTTTGTGTGCATCATTCTATGATCTCTGATTGATCATAGATCACACCTGTTGACTGCTGCACCACATTCTCTCTGAAAAATCCTGGTCGCCTGGGCCCATTTTTTTGGCAAATTGTATTGCCTAAAGGTGTTGTTCTGGAAAATTGTCTTCTCTGACTTCTCTGTTGCAAACTTGGAAGTCCTCCTCTCATCTGGTTAGCCTTCCTTTTCAGAATAGTTGGATTTCCTTGCACAGTTTCATAGATCTATTGATTACTGAAATGGAAAAGCATGACATTGCATTGATTAAATTTAATGGAAAGAATTATACTTCCTGGTCCTATCAATTTCAAGTCTATCTTGAAGGAAATGAAATGTGGGGACTTGTTTCTGGATTGGACCCACGACCTGAGGAAGATGAAAAAAAATACTCTCTTGAACACAAAGGATGTCAAAATAAAAACCTGGATTCTTGGTTCTGTTGAACCCCAATATATCCTGAGTCTCAAACCTTACAAGACCTCTAAGGAGATGTGGGAATATCTGAAACAAGTGTATCACCAAGGGAACTCCACCCGTCAATACCAGCTTGAACTGGAGATTGCTCAGTATACCCAAGACACCTCTTCCATCCAGGATTATTATACGGGTTTTCTTAATATATGGGTTGAATATGATGAAATCAAATACCTCAATGTCTCTGAGGCCGCTCTTTCTGAGATTCAAAAATTACAGGCAACTTCTCACAGAGACCAGTTCCTCATGAAATTAAGATCTGAATATGAGATCCTTCGTTCCAATCTGATGAGCAGGGTTCCATCTCCATACCTGAATGAGTGTCTTAATGAACTCTTGCGAGAGGAACAAAGTCAGCTCACTCAGCATGCTCTGAAGCAACAGTCCTTAGGAAACTCTCCTGATGTCGCATTTGCTGCCACTGCCAATTACACCCCGGGAGGGATCGTTCATCATACTACTTCTGCTTCTAAAGGACAACCTCCAGCAAGAGATCTCAGCAAAATCCAATGCTTTGGCTGCAAGAATTATGGACACTATGCCTCACAGTGTAAGTCCAAGTTTTGTAATTATTGTAAATCGAATGGTCATGTTATTACTGAATGCAAAAGGCGGCCACAAAATCGCACTCCACAAGCATATCATGTCAACACTGCAGATGCTACTCCTTCCAATGCTAGTCCTTCAGCACCGGTCATGCCTTCACCACCTCCTGCCTCCAATACTGCTCCTCAAATCACTCCTGAGCTTATTCAACAAATGATCACAACTGCCTTCTCTGCACTTGGCATTTCAGGTAAACACCAATCCTCTTCCTCCATATGGTTTATTGATTCTGGAGCTTCCAATCACATGACCTCCTCCACTTCTCATCTATCTAACCTGCAACCATACAATGGAAATTTACAAGTCCATACTGCTGATGGTCAAAAGCTTCCTGTTACAGCTACTGGTGATATCATTCATTCATTACCTCTCACAAATGTCTTCCTCTCTCCTCATCTAACTACAAATCTTCTTTCTGTTGGACAATTGATTGATGATAATTGTAATGTTTCCTTCTCTCGCTCTGGTTGTGTTGTGCAGGATCAAGTGTCGGGGACGGTGATCGCGAAGGGGCCTAAGTGTGGATGCCTATTTCCTCTCGTTATGCCTTCTTCTCAGAATAACCAGCTCTCTGCTTTTTCTTGTTTTTCTCCTCAAGATGTTTGGCGGCTCTGGCATAATAGATTAGGCCATCCTCATTCAAAATTGTTATCTTTGATGTTGAACACTGGTAGTCTTAATGAAAATAAAACATCTTTTCGTCACATTTCTTATGAGTGTTCTGTTCGCAAACTTGGAAAAAGTATAGTTCTTCCCTTTTCTTCCAAATCTACTAAGGCTTCAAATTGCTTTGACATTATTCATAGTGACGTCTGGGAGATTACTCCTATAATCTCTCATACAAATTTCAAATATTTTGTCACTTTTATTGATGATCATGGTAGATTCACTTGGGTTTATTTCTTACACTCTAAATCTGAAGTCTTTGATGCTTTCCAAAAATTTATGGCATATGTTGAAAATCAATTTTCTACTCGCATAAAAGTTCTTCGCTCTGATTCCGGAGGGAAATATATGTCCCATTCATTTCCAACTTATTTGCAAAAATACGGGATTTTATCACAGCGATCGTGCCCTTACACTCCTCAACAGAATGGAATTACTGAACGAAAAAACAGACATCTCCTTGATACTGTTCGTTCTCCTCTTAGAATCATCATTTCCCGCGCGATTTTGGCTCGAAGCTTTAGCCACTGCAGTTCACTTAATCAATCGCTTACCATCCCATCGCCTCAACAATCAAACACCATACTTTCGTCTCTTTCATACAGATCCTACTTATACCCACCTGCGCATTTTTGGATGTGTGTTTTGTTCATCTTCCTCCGACCGAACGTACCAAATTAACTACTCAATCAGCCAAATGTGTGTTCCTTGGCTATGCATCTCACCAAAAGGGGTATATCTGTTATGATCCTGTGCTCAACCGTCTTCACATCTCTCGAAATGTCACATTTTTCGTAAATCGACATTTTATTTCTACCCATTCCTCTCCTTTACCTTCTTTTTCTCATCTACCAGATTTTTCTGACTCGATCTCTTCTCCACTCATTGTTTATGAACGACGTCGTCATAAGGACGTTCCACTACTGCCTCCCCCTCCAGATCCCTCGTCGGCACCTGATCTTGTCCCCGCTTCATCACATGCTACTTCCTCTCCAGTTCAGCTTCAACGCTCTACTCGTATCTCCAAGCCTCCAGACAAATATGGGTTCACTCACACATCCTTGCTTGCTACCCTCTCCTCCATTGCTATTCCCACTTCTTACTTGCAGGCGGTGAAGCATGACTATTGGCAAAAGGCTATGCACGACGAATTAACGGCACTGCAGGAGAATCATACCTGGGATATTGTTCCATGTCCCTCATCTGCAAAACCTATTGGCTGCAGATGGGTTATTTCCGTAAAACTTAAGGCTGATGGCTCTTTGGATCGTTATAAAGCACGGTTAGTCGCTCTCAGCAACCGACAGGAATATGGCATCGACTATGAGGAAACATTTGCTCTAGTTGCAAATATGACAACAATCCGTACTGTTCTTGCCATTGTTGCTTCTCACTCCTGACCTCTTTACCAATTTGATGTCAAGAATGCCTTCATGGTGATCTCAAGGAAGAAGTCTATATGCGACTTCCCCAAGGAATTATGGGTGCCTCGGCAGGAGATTGCGCGCACTTACGACGCTCTCTATATGGTCTTAAGCAAGCTCCGTGTGCTTGGTTCGAAAAATTTAGGGATGTTGTCCTTCATCTACAATTCACTCAAAGTACTTCTGATCCTTCTATGTTCCTTCACCGCTCCTCAAATGGGATTACTGTCCTATTGGTGTACGTAGACGATATCATCATCTCTGGGACAGATTCTGGCATGATCACCCATCTACAAGCATCCTTACATGAATCTTTCAATATGAAAGATTTAGGGCCACTCACATACTTCTTAGGCCTTAAGGTTCATCAGTCAGCGAAAGGTCTCATCCTTGATCAACACAAATATGCTATGGATCTCATTGAGACAGCTGGTCTTCAAAACTCAACTCCTGTAGATACACCTGTTGAGGCCAATCTTCAGCTCACGCACGATACGGGTGATCTTCTTCCTGATGCCACAATGTATCGCCATTTAGTCGGTAGTTTGATCTACTTGACTATCACTTGGCCCGATATCTCCTATGCAATGAATATGGTTAGTCAGTTCATGACACAACCACGACATCTCCATCTCGTTGCTGTTCGGCGCATTCTTCGATATGCTCTTCATACACCATCTTGCGGTCTTTTCTTTCCTGTGGGCAATTCGACTTCTCTCATTGCTTATTCAGATTCTGACTAGGCTGGTTGCCCTGATAGTCGACGATCTACCACTGGTTGGTGCATGTTCCTGGGGGACTCCTTAATTTCCTGGAAATGTAAGAAACAAGATAAAGTCTCCAAATCTTCCATAGAAGCAGAATATCGTGCTATGTCGGCTGCCACCTCTGAAATTGTCTGCTTCGGGATCTCCTTTCTGAGCTTGGATTTTCACAATCTGGTCCTACTCTCTATGCCGACAATACCAATGCCAGACAGATTACTGAAAATCCTGTCTTCCATGAACGCACAAAGCATATTGAGGTGGCTTGTCATTACATCCGTGATGAATTTGTGCGTGGAGCAATTACTCTTCCTCATATTCCTACCGGACTTCAAATTGCAGATATATTTACCAAGGGACTTCCCCGGCCACGACACCAATTCTTAGTTGGCAAATTGATGCTCGTGGATTCACCCGCATCAATTTGAGGGGGGGTGTCAAATGGGTTAGTGCTAAATGGGTCAGTGGGTCACAGCCCATGACAAATAAAGCCCAAAGTTGTGAGACAGATTACCTCACGTGTGTATAGCTATGTAATTTATAGCTTTGCCTTATTAGGAGATATAATTAGATTATGATTAGATTAGAATGGCTGTAATCTAGTTGATTGCTACAATCTCTGTAACATGTATAACAACTATATTTCTATATAAAGGAGCATCGTGACCCTTAAAGGGATCATCGAATTCACAAAGAAAGTGTTTTCTATCTTCTTCTCTTTGCTGGCTTTGACAATAAGATGCCCAATCTCATCACTAATTGTGAAGATATTTAAGTATAAAATTTGCGACATGTCTCCCGTATGTGAATCTCATCCACACATGTATCACATCTAATATATTCATGGGCCCCGGTTCATCTCATGAACTATCATGTCATATATATTGGTTATATGCATTAAGTAATAAAACATCATTGATCTCATGAAAGGAAAGCTTGATTATATTGATAAATGAATCAATTTATTACATCATCCAATGGATTGAGACCATATAAACTAACACTTAATACTATCGTATTCCGACCACAGTGTACGGAATCCTGAATAGTAGTCTTGTACCGACAAGGTACCTTGTGCATATTCAGCAATCGCACATTCAAGATGAAATTGATGTGCAGAGTTGTCTTGATGGTATACTTTCTTCAAATACCCCCACATGGATTTAGAGGTTGAGTAAGGCTTGAGATTCATTATCAGATGTGGCTCGACGAATCCCAGAATCCATGATTTGATTTTGGCATCTTGATGCAGGCCCTAGGGTTAGGGCTTGCATAGATGCCGAAGCATGTGTCAAAAGACACCTCAAATTATTTTCGCAGAAATTTCTAACACGAAGAACAACTTCTTCCAGGGATAATCCCAATTTTATTCAACTTTAATTCTGAGATTATCATCTCTACAATGCAATATAAATAGTCAAAGTAAACTTAAGGCCTAAGAAACTCCAATCTAATAATAGAAACTATCATAATCAAACTAGGAAATCAAATAAATCAGAATGCTAATCCTAATTACAATAAAATTAGGAAACTACTAAAATAAATAAATATCCTAAAACTATGTTGGGTGGGACCAGTGGAATTATGGTAACTTGTTCTGCATCACTCCCCCCAGGTTGAAAGAAGAGTTCGACCTTGAACTTAAGTCTTCTTCATGTTGCCTCTGTATATATGTACGTGAAGCACTTCCTTTGTAGCATGGGCCCTTGATTTCCTTTTCGGTGATTCTGGTTTCTTGGGATGGAGAGTAACTTCCTTTCCACCGTGCAGGAAGGTATACGTGTTGTTGCGGATCCCATGAGTGCCGTTCTTGTCATACATCCATGGGCGACCCAAGAGGATATCTCCACTGTCCATTGGTAGCACATTGCACCAAATTGTATCTTTGTAATCATCACCAACTGAAAAAGTAACCTGACATGTATGCCGCACTTGCGCTTCATCACCTGTCATTAGCCATTTGACAAAGTAGGGACGATTGTGCTTGTAAATTTTCAACTTCAAGCGATCAACAAGAGTTTGAGAGATAATATTCT
This sequence comes from Cinnamomum chago, assembly GCA_038049695.1. Classification (NCBI taxonomy): domain Eukaryota; kingdom Viridiplantae; phylum Streptophyta; class Magnoliopsida; order Laurales; family Lauraceae; genus Cinnamomum; species Cinnamomum chago. The sequence continues at coordinate 27,919,468 of CP142457.1, forward strand.
CACAACTTCCACTATCAATCACAACTGTACAATTTTGCCCATATATTTTACCTGTGGAAAGAAAAATATTTTTCCACAACCATTTATTCTCAACAGTGGGTAAGGACTCTTGTTGCACCAAGAGAAGTGCACCATCTGTTTCAGCTGCTATTTCCTCCACTTCATCGGAGTCTTCACTTTTAGGATCATCTTTTGCTTCCGGTTCTTCTTGTGCACCTTCCAGTAAATTTATTCTTTTTGGGCATTCAAACGCACAGTGACCCTTTTGCTTACAATGAAAACATGTGAACTTGTTTTGATCTTCAAACTTGGAGGAAAACTTTTCTGAGGAACTGGCACTTGGATTGAAGTCTGACTTTGCTAGGGTCTTTTGTGCAGGCCATTTAGAGACACTAAACTTTCGAGCTTGATAATTAGCAATGTCTTCCGCTTTGATTGCATGTTGGATGATCTCATCAACATTATCAAAATTCTTGAAAGCAAGGATATGTTATATGTCAATGTGTAGCCCATGAAAATATCTATCAACCAACACATCATCATCTTCATTCAGGCCACAACGAGCTTGCATGGTTAGGAACTCCTCAGAATATTCAAGAGCAGTTTTGGAACCTTGTTTCAAATCTTGAAAACTTGAACGAAAATCTCTTGAATAATTCACAGGGAGGAATTTTTGCTTCAATAAATTCTTCATCTCGATCCATGTTTCAACGGGGTCAATATTTTGATTTCTTCGTTTCTTTTGCAACTCGGCCCACTAAATCGCAGCATAATTGCGCAATCGAGTTGCCACTAAGGTGACTTTATGACCATCCGTCATTGGCTTGTGTGCAAAAATATTTTTAACACACACTAACCAATCCATGAATTCCTCCGGTTTCAACTTTCCATCATATTCTGGAATCACGAACTTAATGCCCAAATCACAATCAACATTGACTACATGTGGATCTCGGTGATTCCGATTTTGTCCTCCATCAACTCGATGATTGTCCTCACGCCGATTAGTTTCTAAAGTAGTTAATCGGGTTTCAATCCTTGCAAGAGTGTCTTGCATTTGAACCATCATAGCGGATAATTGATTAACATTTGCTGATAATTCCGCAACGGTTCCCCTCAAATCATCAGCATGATGAGAGGAAGACTCCACTTCCACCTGCTTCTTGGGAGGCATTTTCATTTAAAGTAAATTTAAAATTTCTAACTGACCTGATGTTTAGGCCTGCTCTCCACGATCACGCTAGCGAAAACGGATCTGAAATCTGTCGGTGGATGAGCCCGATATCGTAAGAACGAGTCTCAACCGTTGATCGTGTCAAATTTGTTGTGGATCAGATTCTGTGATGCAGTGATGATGTCAACACAACTTGGCTTTTCTTCAAAACAGACGAAGTTGGCAAGAACTGAATTTAATGCTGACCGGAAAAATTTTCTAAAGACCATAGTAATCGTTGGTGATTCTAAAGACCACTGAAATCTTTGGTGATGCAAGACACCAAAAGTATGAGATGACTTCCAACAGGTGTATAGCAAAAAAAAGAAAAGGTGGCTGGAAAAGATATTGCTTCCGTTCTCTCTCCTACTTTTCCTTCTCTTTACCTTTTTGGTTTTCCCTTTCAACCACAAGACCAGCCCCCCTTCCTCTGCTGCTTCTCTTCTCGTTTCAGCACGTAGTGACGGAGGTTGTGACTATAATATTCCGACGAAGCACGAACGGGTATAGTCGGCTTGCTCAATCGGACGGTGGTTGACTGCAGTCCCTCTTACTGTTCTGCAAGGCAAATCTGAAGTATCTCCTTTCTCTTTTTTTTTTCTTTTTTTTCTTTTTTTTGTAGAGAATGGTTTAAGTGAATGGGTTTTGCGTTAGGGCTGGGGCGTGTCAGGGAAGGATGGATGGTGGACGATGGGTAGGCTCCGATCGGTGATCGGAGATGGATCGGAGCAATATGGATCTTTTCTCTGATACCAACTGATGTAGGCGCTAGGGTTAGGGCCTGCGTAGATGTCGAAGCATGTGTCAAAAGACACCTCAAATTATATCCACAGAAATTTCTAACATGAAGAACAACCTCTTCCAGGGAAAATCCCAATTTTATTCAACTTCAATTCTGAGATTATCATCTCTACAATGCAATATAAATAAGCAAAGTAAACTTAGGGCCTAAGAAACTCCAATCTAATAATAGAAACTATCCTAATCAAACTAGGAAATCAAATAAAGCAGAATGCTAATCCTAATTACAATAAAATTAGGAAACTACTAAAATAAATAAATATCCTAAAACTATGTTGGGTGGGACCAGTGGAATTATGGTAACTTGTTCTGCATCACATCTTTAGTATGCCAAGAGGATATCTTCTTTTCATCCTCTGTGGGTTTAGGGTCAGCATCAGAAACAAAACCCCACAATTCCTTAGCTTCTAGGTAGATTTGGAATTGGAAAGATCAGGCAGGGTAATTTTTTCCAATGAACTTGATCAAAGAAACCTCATATTTTTCCATCTCAATGTTAGATTGGAAAAAATTTGATTGAAACAATGAAAAACGGTAAGCAAATCAAGCAACAATTGTATAAAAAACTGTTTGTGAGTGCAGAAGGCAATATCCAACCAGGCAGAGAAGGAAAGAAACCAAGTCAGACCAATAATAGTGAAAAAAAAAAAAAAAAACCTCTGACGACCCTCAGATCCGCTACGTGGGCCCCATAGGTGGATCTGAACTCTAATCAGATGTTTGATCTGAGAAGCCACGGTATTTTCGCACCTACCGAAACAGGTTTGAACCTATTCCTCTGAATATCCAAGATTCTGGACGGTCTTGATTGAAACTCGTGTAATATTTTTAAATAACTCAAGAATGATCAGAAAGACTACCTGGAGGTGTTGAAAAATCTTGAAAAAATCGCCAATAATCCTAGAAATATCAGGCGACCATGACTGTGTGGTTTTTGGGAGATTGATCTAATGATCAGGGGTGGGACACCTTCAAGATGGAACTGTCGCAGATAGTAGATGACGCTGGAATACCTTGAACGGATGCCTGGATCTGTTTTCTACATGAGAGAGGGATTTATTCCTCTCTATCCTATTGCCTTGATGCTTTGGAAGAAAAGAAACTAGATTTTCTTGGGCCTAGCTCTGATACCATGACAAACTCACAATAGAACTTGAAGAATATTCACTGAGATTGTATTAATTTCGTGTGTTTTCCTTAGGAGAATCCCTCCTCAACATATAACCATTTACATGCCTTAATCAAGGCTCTAATCTAGGAAAGAATATCAATTACAATTCTAAGATTATAGAAACAATAACTGGAATGGAAAATACACAACTATGTACAGTGTCGTTGACCCAAGCAATCCACGTGGATATAAGAACTGGGTTGGATCCCTTTGATGGGTCATGGGCCTGATTAACATGGGCCTGATTAACATAATCAAGAAAGGAAAGTGAAACAAAGAAGAAAAAGAAGACATTCCCAAGTGTGTTACACGCCCAAAAGGGGGCCCCACAGCCATTGCAAAAGCTGAAATTCAGAAATTAGAAAGTCCTATTCAAGTCCAGGTGGAGCCTAAGAATGGAGAAGAAAAAGGAGAAAAATAAGGAAAGTTTGAAGCAAGAGTTCAAGCCAAATTAGAAGTCTGAAAAAGGGTCCCACACACCATGTTGCACGCCCCATATGGGCCCACTCTCATGTCAAAGATTTAGATTTAGTCCCTTGAAAATAAATCTCAGATTTGTGGGTCCAAGTGAAGAACTTTCAAGAAGCTATAAAGTGGGACCAGAATTAGAAAGTCTTGCACACCAAGAAAAGAAGACTTCTATTCTAATCTAATTAGGAAACCTAATTATAAAGCAAGCAAGAGATCTAATAAAAAAAGGGAAACAAAGCCTTAAAAGAAGGAAACTCCTTGCTAAAGATTGCTTTTGCAAAAAGCATAAAATGGGACACAAGGCATGGACGACCAGCACCCCATACACAAGCCCTATCAGCCGTACAACACACTGTGGAGCTTTTTGGAGCAAGGAATTAGAGAAGTTGCTGCTGGCCAACCCCTTCTTCTTCATCAGTCTTTTAGAGTTTTTAGTATGAACCTCTTTTCTATGTTATTTTCTATTACAAACATGAGTAGCTAAACTTTTTAGGGCTAGGGTGTAATTGAAACCCTAGCCTAATTTTATGTAGTCCCTTTTGGCATTCTTTAATTCAGATTTCAGTTTTGTTGGTTGAGTTTCTAAACCATGATTTTAATTTGATGAGTTGTGTATATGCCATGCCAACCATGTCATGTTCAATTAAATTTAAGAGTAGCTAACTTATGTTTAATTGATCTTGATAGTTAAGCATCTAGGGTTTATAACCGTGAATAATCTAAGTATATGCCATTCTTAGACTCATGCATTTATCATTCCCATTGTTTTATGCATTATATATGTTTTGACTAGGACATATGCCATGCTTAGTTTTTGCATCATAGTGAATAATTCATGTAGTATGCCACTCATGAAGTTTAGGGGAATAATAATCTAGATACACATGCCATGGTCTAGGTTGATAGATGTCACTACTAAATTCTGATTTTTTATTAAAGGATAATAAGGGACATGCATAGGATCGGTTAGGGGAGTGGATGAAACCCTAGTTCATTCATTATTATTGTTTTTCAATTCTAGTACTAGTTGTGTGCTTTAGGTTACTTTACATTTAGCTTTTGATAGTTTAATTTACTGTTTTTAGTAGTTTAATTCAACCTTTCATCATTCAATTGTTTCTTTTAATATTCTGATTTTAAGTTGTTTTTTACATTATTTTATCACGAGTCTTCGTGGGATCGATCTTGTACTTACAATCATTATATTACATAGTGATATTGTGCGCTTGCGAGTTTTAATTGTGTGCATACTAGTACCTTATTTCTAGGTTGCTTGGTGCATACCTGGCCCCACTAGGTGTTTCGTAACAAAGATTTGAGCCAACCCATGTCAAGCCGGAATATAGGCCAGCCTAATAAGACCCACGTTAGGATCCTTTTCCTTATCAAAAGAGAGGGGGCTCAAATGATGTTCGGCTATTGTGGATTAGGTGAATCGGACGATTTAAGGCTTTAATAAAGAAGATACAGTTGGCATGCGGTCGGCTTATAGTTTTTGGGGTTGTATGATGATTGATGAATCATTGATGATTGGACAAAGGCCTGTCTTATGGCTGAGATGGATTCGGCTAGATGGTGTTGAACCTGGAAATGTGTGGCAGTGATGGAATGGTGTAGGGATTTTGGTTTGGCAGGGTTCAACTGGATCGGTGGGGTTGTTAGGGTTCGATAGTGGTGGGCATGAAGGGGATTGGCAGTTGGGTTACAGGATGGGCGACGATCTGATTGAAGAGATGGTGGAGACTCAAAGGAAATCAAGGAATGGGAAAAGGGAATACCAGATCAAGCCAATTTTCGAATCCGGTTGGATCGATTTTCAGCTCTAATACCAATTAATGCGGATGGTGGATCGAGATGTTGGGTGGTAGGGTGGAGATGGAAGATGGAGGGGGTTAGGTCAGTGAAACCCTGAAAATCTTGGCCTCACGCCAAACTCCCTCCCTATGTTAGGAGAGGAAAAGAGAGAACTCTGGGAACCCAAAAGCACTCCAGTTTTTTTTCATGTTCAATAATCTTGTCTAAAACCTCAAAAGGGACATTACAATGCTTTAAAAAAGAGAATGGAAAAACCTAGAAGTAATCTTGACCATCCAAACACATTGGTGGCCATAATCAAAACATCTAATAAAAACAACTTAAAATATAGATAAAAACTCTAAATATGATAGACTATGTGGGCCTAGCCCAAGATGATAGGTCGAGAAGGATGGGCTTGGCCCATTGGCTGGTCGAACCATGGGGGACCATGGGTCTGTCCTACATCATCCTTGAAGCATATCTAGCAAAAAGAAAATTTGAATTTATGAATTTGCACAATGTGGGAGCATTGTTGAGTGGATTTTGGCCCCCTTTGAGTTCTTTCAAAGCCTTTGGTTTTTATCATACTGATGTGGTGAGATTAAAGATATGATTGTCTTTTAGATTTTAGTTTATAAATCTATGAATGATGTATTAGATTCTATGTAGTGTCACATTGCTATGACCATATTACGATAATGGATAAATTAATGTTTCTTGCTATCTGAGGTGTTCACTTGAATCTGCATCCTAGACATATACAATTGTCCAGAATGGTGATCTTAAATGTGGAATGTTGTCATTACTCATTAGGTAATAATAGGTGAGTTCTGAAATGCATTTAATCCTATGATGCCTAGATATAGATACGGATACCGGTACCAACACAGATCTAAGGATTGGAGATGTGACTACACTTTTGAAAATCTAGGACATGGATTCGGGTACAACTGTCATAATTTTTTCTTTTAGAACATTTCTGAATTGATGAAATCATCATTGTTTAGATTCCCTTCTAGCATTTTTAATGTTGAAAAAGTAAGAAAACTGATAGAACTGTATAAAAAAATGGACTCGGTAAGTAGGATATACTTGTACCTTAGAAGTATAAATGGAGTATCGATTATCCAAATGAGTGTTGTATCGGTTCAACACGGATATGGTGGGTGTGTACAAGTATCCAGGCATGTCATAGATTTAATCCTGTACGCAGCACTAAATGCGGAAATATTGGTTGCCCCCTTGACATGTTTTCATTTTTCTGGGCTACATCCAATGCGGCGAGATGCCACATCTGACATCTCACCCTCAGAACGTTGCTATTGCAGTTGTGATTTGGATATAAGGTTAGAAAGATGATCTGATAATTCTATGGTTTTAGACATAAGTTCATTGGATCAGTGTTCTTGGAGTTTCTTCTATGAATCGACGGAAGATGCAATTTTGGATTCTTCTGTCAATATACATTTTCATCGCCATCCTTAGGGGTGCAGCTGTATTAACAGGGACTGGACTCCGCTGCAGTTTGTTTTCCAAAAACTGGTTACTAAGCAGGTGACTCAAATCAAAGGTTGCTACCAATCTCTACCTTGTCATGATGGTTTAATGTTAAACCTATGGTTTAGGTCATTCGTGCATTGTTCGAGATATGGCACCAACCAAAAAAAAAAACACGCACGCGCGCGCACCCACGTAAAGGTTGCCATGTCAATACCACTAAATGACTTCTACGGGCAAACTGATGGGGACATCTTATTCAGTAGCCTCTTAAGTCTTAACACTAGAGCTAATCACATGGCTTCCAACCCTGAAGCATGTCATATAAGATCATTTGTTGCTTAATTTTACAATAACTGTGGATGGATTATTACTTTCTTTGTATGCTGTTCATTTTGATGTCCTTGTTTTATTTTTGGTTTTTATTCTGGCAATATAACTCAGGAACCTTGTTGCAGATTGGCTGCTGAGAAGGATTCAGAGTTGGCAAGAGCCTCAATTGCTTTGGGGCTGTTTCTTTTCTCAAGAGGATTGCTGACAGAAGCTTCTGAACATTTTGAGAATGCTATCTCTAAGGTCTTAAGTTTCAGAGTAGTCAATTGCTCTCCTCTTGATGATAGAAGTAGATTTAGTCTTTTAATCTAGAACAAGACCTTGGTGCCAATTTTATTCCTTGATTCTTCTCTAAATTGGAACCTTTTAGCTCATACTTTATGCTTATAATTTTGTTGGGCAACAGATCAAGGATGACGAGATCACGCAATTGATTATTGCATCTTTTGGAGCAGGCATTTCACTTTTATCTCAGGTGTTAGTTGCATCTTCTGTTTAGATTTTAATTCCCTCTAGATATAAATGGTTATTCTAAATGTTTAAAAATTATGTAAGTTATCCATATTGTGAGATGCCCAGTAGTTCATTTGTATATGTTTCCAATCAATATGAACAATATTCTGTGGTCACATCCTGAATTGCATTTGCATTATACATAAGATCTTTGATGGATTCAAGCATGAACTCAAATTTTCTTGTTGGATCTATAATCCAAAAATTATTGGGGCAACCTTGTGGTTTTAACAACCTCCTATTAAGACTAGCTTGTCCACTTCGATCAAGAATAATTTACTGAATTTTTATTATAAGGTTGTCGAATTTATTTGGGAAAGTTATTGTTTTATTATTTATACATTTCAATTGGTATTCAGTAGATGGATCATGAAGTAATCAAGGGTCAGTTACTAATACTAATAAAAGAATAGGGTCAATTTACTGATCACTGCATACATCAGATTGGTATCGAAGCTTTGGCCTCCATGAAAGCGAGATTGTGAAGTTGTAATCAAGGATCGATGACTAATCCCTACCTACATCAGACATCCAAGCTTTAGCAGAGACTTTAGTGAAGAACAAAACTTGACTTTTTTTCTTTTTTTAGGGGAAACGGAACTGTTTTATGAAAAAGAAGCTACATTATTAGATAGAATATATTTCTTTGAAAGAAAAAGGGCACATGACAGTCCAAATCAATGAAATTCTTTTGTGACACCAGTAATTCAAGTTGGAGCTCCCGTGATCAGTGGTCCAGGTCAATGACACGCCTTTATTTTGTAATTGATCCAGGTCATTCGCTGACTAGAATCCTAAGCAGTATGGATGTTAAGTGATTTGAAAACACTCAAGTAATGATCTGCTATGATTTTAACCAGCCATTCATAGAGTGTTAAGTAAACAGCATATTCTTAAAGCCAGTTTTAGAGAATTCATTTTTCAAAATTACATTAACTGTAAAGAGCAATTGCTTGAGATTGTGTTTAATGAACAAACTGTAAGGTGCATTCATCTTTTGTTCTTGACTCATGTCAAATGATTACAATTATGTGTTTGTTGTGGTTGTTGTTATCCCACGCCATTCTGTAGGGCCCACAAGTTGGACCATTGTGAATGATCCATAGTATTCTCTTCCCTCGTGCATGGCTCTAGGGTCTTGCATCTTGGTTTGTCATATCTTTTTTATATCTTTTCTATCATTCGACTCTCCAGCACTTTTGAAACTTCTTCCTTTACATTTTTCCCTACAGCAGGGAAGGACATCGGAAGGAATTCAACACTTGAAACGGATAGCAGAGTTGAAGGAACCAGAGAATCCCATGGATAAATTCTGCTATTATCAGGGTTTGGTAACGTTAGCCAGGTAAGAAGAATAGCTGAGTTCTTGCCAGTTTACTTGCAGCACTTATACATGCGTTTTTTTTTTTTGGTAGAAACATCTAGTTGATGTTTCCACATGCTTGACATTTTCTTTTGCTCAGTTAACATAAATTAGTAACAGAAACTACTCTGCTCTCCAGTACTCTATTTAATGAAGGCCAAAAGGCTGAAGCTGTGAAGTACTTGCGAATTGCTGCGGAATATGACCCTGCTGTAAATAAATACATCAAGGAATGTGAAATGGATGAGAAGACTAGTTGAAATGCTTCATGAACTGTTGTGGCATTTATTCATCTGAGAGGCAGTGAAGAAGAGCACTGATGAGAAATTTCCTGCTTAAGATGGCGGCAATTGGTAAAGAGAGCCAAATTGGCAATCCTTATAGATAGCAACGATTATCTTTAAAAAAAAAAAAAAAAAAAAAAAAAATAAACCGACAGGAAATGGGATTTTGTAGTTGCAATTCTTCTGATCTGTCACAGTTTGGTAAGTTATATCAAGATTCAAAATCCTTTGTATGTAACTTAGCAAAAGGTAATAAAACAGTTTAATCTTGTTTTAATATATGTCATTTATGCTACTGAAAATGCAAATATTTGTATTTAACAATTTGCAATAAATTCAGATAGCTACTGAAATGCAAATAGAGATCGTATTCATCAATTTGCAATAAATTCACTGTTGTATAGAGGGTAAAAAATTAAGCACACGGAACAAATTAGTTACCTTTATTCATTCTCTTTGTACAATGGTTAGCCAAGCTTCACTTCAAGAAATAGAAAGACAGGAAAACAAGAAATGTGTTATGTATTATTAAATTTTAAGAAGATAGGGCCCCCTTTTTATTGTTACCATCCTTTATTTTTACACTGTTTTTCTTGAAATTATCTTGCTCTCTATTTTCATGTGATTTTTTTTTTATAGAAATCAACCTTAGTTTTGTAATGGGGGGAAATGTTTATTTTACCGAGTTAAAAAACCCAATGCAGGCCCCAGCACGTTCTCATTTTCTCTTAAAATTTCTCATATCCTTCATGTCTTGCGTTCGTTTGGTAGCTGTAGGCCCACTTTATTTTATCTGACTAATTGGACTCTTCATATCTACCGAATCACCCAACTTCTTAGCCAAAGTGGTATGAGCGGTCAATATCATCATCATTGAAACCTTGTCCCAACTATATTGGATTTCCATACATGAATTTTGCTTATCCATTCCAATTCATCCTCAAGCAAAGTGTACATGTTAAAAGAGCATTGTACATGAACATAGCACGGCATAAAAATGAGCATGAGGTCTAACATGACATAGACATAAGCACAAACATGAACGCGGGACATAACTGACATATTTTATATATATTAAAGCAAAGGGGGAGATGGGCTGTGAGGAGTGCCACGTCATCCCTAAAAAGTCTCTCTTTTTAAAGAAATATAAAAGAAAAAAATGTACAGCCTCTGGCTTTGATGTGGGCTACTACACTCATCCCAAACAAATCTCCTCCCTAAATCTCCATTTCAATTTTCTTCTCCAAATCACTTCCCTAATTCTCTCCTTTTCATTCAACTTTATAAAGATAACAAACTCACATCTTTATCATATCTCCTATAATTTCTCTTGAACAACCTCTTCTATTCTAATCACACCTATCCTTTCTCCACTTCTACCAAGAAGTTGATATTACCATGAAAGGAATACATGCCACTTGAAATAGCGAAACGAGAGTCCATTCCAGGTAGAGTAAAAAACTGACGATGGATTAATACATATCATATCATTTGCCCCTCCATGCACTCACACATATAAAGAGAGAGAAAGCTTAAGATGAGATGATCCAGACCACACATTTGATTGGCTACACCAAATTGATGGATTTGACAAATTCAATATGGTCAAATTTAAAGAGTAAAAAACTTGTGAGTAGGCAAATTCCATTACGGGCCCGTCAAGAAATATGCATAGTCAAATCTCAAAAGGTTCAGCCAGACTTGCTAGTTACCAAACCCATACCAAACCGAGGTACTTCGGACTATACCCATTCGACTTAGACTTATGGTCTCATCTAACTCGGTGGTTTAATGAGCGAAACCACACTGGCTGAGTCTAACATAACTCAAAATGAGTTTTAATACTATAGGATGCATCAGATCCAAGGGGTGGTTGCTACTTGCTACATGTAACATAGGTGAGGTGTGGCTACTGGCTGCTAATCATAAGATTATGCTGACGTACGTGGATCAAGAAGGGTTGGAAATGTGGTAGTTTTTTCTTCTAACCATAGGAACAATAATCTTTCGCTTTATCAGATATTGAATGGGTGCATTGACATGCATAAATAAAACTTACAAAATTTACACATAGCGGTTAAAAAAAAAACTGATCAGATCAACCCACCTTTCATATAAATATCCCTATTGGAACACCCCAACCGGAGTTAATTTTTTATTATGGATGATTAACCGTGTTTTGTTAAGTTAATTATGTTTAAGTAGTGAATTAAAGACGAGACATTGCAAAATCTCTCTCTCTAATACTTCCCTAAAATCTCTCATTCTCTTAATATCTCTCCCTCTAAGTCTTCCCTAAAATCGCTCATCCTCATCTCTCCCCCTCATCAAGCCCCCCTATTTGATAAAGGGATCAAAATCTACGACCAGGCTAATGGAGTGATACCGATGGGAAGGACTACTTCCTGGTAATTTATTATATGGTATTTATAAGGTTGAAAGTCACCAGACAGATCAACATGCAACATGTCAACCAGCAATTGATATCCAGATGTGTATGATCTTAACTGCCCCCATGGAACCCTTTCAATTAACACTCTTGATTAGAAACAATCAAACTGATCTGAATCATCCAAAAGGTGAGATCCATCACCCGCTGTATGCGTCATTCACCAATAGTTTTATAGGCTTCTTCCTTTTTTTTAATGCAAGTAAAGAGAGGATTGGCAAGGCATTTATCTTTATTGAAATTACTTGGATTTAGGGCTATCAAAACAAGAAGCTTGGATTGGATATCAAGCTGAGGAGCCCACCAAGCAATGTCACCAAGTTAGTAATTATTCACTCTCAAAGGTGCAGTTCAGGTTAATATTTATGTAAAATCCAATTAATTTAGTTTGGGGGAGCCTAATATTCATCCTAGGATAGTTCACAGGCCTGAAACTGAGGCCCAGGTCCAGCCCATTTACAAACTAGATACCCTCTTTTGTATTAAGATGTTAGGTGATGCCAAGCAACCTCCACACCACCCACACCAACACACATTACACTAATTAATACAAAATCCAATAAATGTTTGCCATTACATATTTGAACAAATTTTGAATTATAAGTAGAAATTAAGGGTCAAGGAGGTCTAATCAAATCATCAAACCAATAATTATTATGTAATAATCAAAATTCAATCCAAGGTGAGTACAATACAACTGAGATTGTACATAAGATCTTAAATAATGTTTGTGGGTTTCGCTAGTTTTTTTTTTTTTTTTTTTTCTAAGACATGAAAATCATATTATTATCCATTATATTGGGCATTTTCATTCCTTTGAATTTTTTGGATTTTGTTTTTCAAAGAGATTATAATCACATTTTGTGAATTTCATTAGGGTTCTTTTATACATTATTTTTTTTCGAATGAGAGCAAAATTTATTTTTATTAATTTGTTAGGGTTCTTTTCCCCCAAATCCACTAACATATGGTTTTTCTTTCTGTTTCTATAGATTTTCTTTTAAAAAATAAAGATATTATTTTAAGTGGATTTTATAATCCATCATAATATAATTCCTTTCATCTATTCTTTATAATATATTATTTTAAATTTACTTTTTATTAATTATATTTAAAAACTCTTAAATTTTTATATATCTTCAATTTTAGCCGCGGGTTTAGCACGGGGCTTTGTTGCTAACATAAGCATAAAGAGAACATAAAGCATGGTACATGACAAGGTACGTGAGACTAAACAAGATAAATGTTAGAGCATGCACCAAATCATGTAAGAGTACAGGAACGGAATGCAAATGCATGCATAAGGATCATATGACAAATCATAAATAAATAATGAGCCAATACTAGAATTTGGGAATGCCCTTTGGCTTCACCGTTCAACTATGTGTAGTGCTAAGGCCACCGACATCTTCGAGCTACAAAATTCATGGTGTTACATTCATTTGGTGACGTCAAATACCTTAGGTCAACACCTTTGGCTCAAGGTACATGAATATCAGGGTTCGGGCTTCCTTGTGGGTGTATGGTAGCTCTAACATCACCCACTAATCTCTAGGGATCCATTAGGCATGAATTAAGGTTTAAGTGTTATATTGTTAAAGTCCAGGACTAGGTCCAAAACTACCTAAGAAGCCTATATTTGTTGGTTATTTCACGGTTAGATTATGGTTAGCCGCCGGTTGACCGAAATGAAACCTGGAGACATTATGAAAAAGCAAATGGGGAGGGTCTCAGTTGACTCGCGGTTAGCCACATGGGAAATGGTGGCTAGTCGCGGGCTTATCGCAATGCAATTTTCAGCAAAAGTTTACATTCTGCGTTTGTAACCGCGAACTTGGTGGTTAACCGCCAAGTATTAGGAAACTGGCGATTTGATTAAAAAGACTCTGTTTTCAGTGGAGTTCAAGCCTTGCAAGGGCATTCAACTGAAGGTAAAGAGCCTCCAAAGCTCATTAAAACCCACATATTCTGGGGCATGAGAAATAACCACACACATTCCACAAATTGATTCAAATCCATACATTGAGCTATAAATTGCCCAATCTATACATTGAACCTGTTTGGAACCAAAGAGAACATCACATGTAGTGAGTTATGGATGTTTTACTTGCCTTTGGTGCTTGCTAACAGATACCAACGACATCCCCTCTTCCACACGCACCAATTAGCTCCAAACTCCAAAATCCCCAAATGCTAGACTCTAACTCAAACCCTACAATGGTAAATGAATGAAATGACTTAAAGGGATCATGCATGCAACTAATATGAGCCTCTCTAGCTGATTAAAATCAAGAGAAAGTGCAAGGGAGAGATAGGCTTACCAATGGAGCAAGGAAGAATAAGATGAAGATGAATGTGAGCTAGCTTGTAGGAGGTGTGTAGGAGGAAGAAGATGAAAATTTGAGTCACCCAAGCCCACATGCTAGGCCTCTAATTGAGAGTTTGAAGTAAATGGGAGAGAAGATGAAAGGAGAAGTAGAGTCCAGTTTCACGCAAACGAGAGAATAAGAAAAAGGATCGATGGTGTTGGGATGGTTTAAATGGGGATTTTCTGAATTTTGCATTTAAGTCCACTTGATTCAGCACATAATCATTCAAATCAAATATTAGGCACCTAATTAGGATTAATTAGGGACTAAACCCGATTAAGAACCCACGCCCCATGTTATATATAGTTCGCCTTCCAACGTGATCATTGAGACGGCCAAATGATAGCCGAGGGTCTAGCCAAAAATCGGTGCTTCTCCCATTGCCAATCAGGTGCTTTGCATGCATGATGATTGCATCTTTGCTATTGTGGATACCCCTTCAAGCCCACAAAGAGTTAGCGTTAGGTTGTATCTCCCAGAAGTTAAAAGAGTCTTTAATGTAGTTGGACTACACCCAATCTCCCCATATGGACTTTCTTTTGCTGCCAGGGACCAAGATTGTCGTTGAATTGCTGCTTCAGCCATGCAGTGGATGGAACTGATGCCCAGTCCTCCTTCTTCAGTTGGCTTCCAGATGTTTTCCCTTCAAGCGAATGAATGCAGCTCCTGGGTAGCATGAAGCAGGTGGTCCAATAAACATGCATTGTCGAGAGAGTGGATATGATAAGTTTCACTCTTCCAGCGAATGACAATACTTTTTCTTTCCACCCAAAGAGTTTTTTGTGAATTTTCTCTAATATGAGTTGGCACTGCTGAAGCTTTAGTCTCGTTGAAAATAAAGGAAGGCCAAGATATTTGATCGTTAGGCTTTGTCTTGGGAAGTTCAGAATTGAGGAGATGGCTTCCATCCTGTCTTCATCACAATTGGAGAAGTTAATGGAGCTTTTGTTGCAATTCACAGTAACTCCAGTTTGAAGCTTGAGTTTCTCAAGAAAATCTTTGATTTTACCTGCGACAGGAATGTTATCCCAAGCGAAAGTCATAACATCATCAGTGAAAAGAAGATGAGAGTTTGAAGTATTGCCCTTTGGGAATGGTGTGGGGATAGACCCATATTTTGCATAGGAATTTAAATTGGCCGAGAGGAACTCCTCTACTTTGTAGAAGAGATAAGGGGATAAGGACCAGCCTTGACGAAGACCCCTTGTGCTTTTAAAGAAACCAAAGGATTAGCCATTGACCAACAATGAGAATGAAGGACTGTGCATTCACACATTCCATGATCCAATGAATGAACTGTCCAGGGAAGTTTAGACTCTGCATTGCGGATTCAATGAATGACCAATTTCCACTGTCAAGGCCTTTGTAATATCATGCTTCAGGCTCATCCTTTGTTTTCCTCTATTTAGGTGAAAGCCTTTGTCCAAGTCATGGCAAAGGATAATATTGTCACTGATGGACCTCCCCGAGATAAATGCCGATTGGGATGGGATTATGATTTTGGCCATGTAATTTTTCAGTCTACTGACTAGAATTCTTGGTATGATCTTGTCAAGTTCGTTAGCCAAGGAAATTGATCTAAAACCTGCAAGAGAATAGCAAGCATCTAGTTTGGAATTAAAGCAATGAAGGTACGTATATTTAACTTGCTAGCTTCGAATGAGTGAAGAAGTCTTTGATCACCAATGTAACATCCTCCCCAATTATTGGTTAACACATCTCGAAGAAACGGCCATTGAAACCATCTTGGAGACTTTAGAGGGCTTGCTTGTTTGATAGCATTTTCAATTTCATATCGATCAATTAGGTTGCAGAGGGAGTGAACTGAGTCTGCCTTTGACATTTATATCTAATAGTTCTTTACTCAAATCGTTGTCCTCTTGACTGGGGAGCAAGGATTTTCTTAAAGTGGTCTACAAAAACTTCTTTGATCTGATCTGGCTGGTTGTAGACCTTCCCCTCAGCAATTTCTGTTTTTTTTTTTTTCTTTGACTTTCTGTGCATCCATGGTTGTAGCTGTGTTGGTTAGGTTACCATGTCAGATGATCAGGATCGTCGAACCAGAGATGGTTTGATGGGCCACTGACCATAAATCAGTCAGTTGATCTTGATCATCGATTTTAGCAAAAGAGGAGAGAAACATGATCAAAGCCCCATGCCTCGTCAAATGTTCATACAATTGGTGCTGGTTTTTCAACTATGAACTGGGTTCCACAAGATGGAATGTTACAGATCTTCTGATGATAGTCATTTAGGACCTTGACATTGGAAAGAGAAGGAGACGGCGTAAATCCAAGCGATTGAATGAGATTGTACTCAAGTAACCAGAGGATTTTTTTTTTTTTTTTTTTTTTTTGCTTAATTTGGTTATTTTCCTTTAATTTTTTTTATTTCGAACTTATTTATAAAAACTCTTTCAAACTCTTTCAACAATACCTTAAAAGTTTTTATATTATTATTTAACTTCTTCACTTTACCACTCCCGCACCATCTAAAAGAAAATCATGAGTCCGCCATTGAATGAGATGACAGTAAAATAGTAAATGGGCACGGATGTGAAGAATGGACATCTTTTTCTCTCTTTATCTATCTTAATTAGTGTAAATGTGCAGTTTCATGAAGTTAAAGGAGTCAAGAGTTAAAACAGGGAAGAGGATCAGAATTCTGATTGCTGTATTTGCTGTAGACCTCATTGCACAAGAATTTTGATTGTCTAAGCATAGCTCTAGATCAGATGGGTCCCATCTTATGGTGGGCCATCCATGTAGGTTAAATATGAATTACTAAATATTTCTATTTTTTGGGTGGGGGAGAGTTGGTTCGATTAGAATGTGCCCAATCTTGAGGAAATTAAATCTAATCCCCGAGTGGGTCCCACCATAACGTCAGACAGAGCTAATGTGAATGATTTGATCTTAATACTGCACCAACTTTTTAAGAAATTAGAGCCGTCAAACCGCCAGATTGGGGCATTTGAATAGGTTCAATCTATTCAACCACCCGGAGGCTTTTTTTTTCTCGGCTTTGGAGTTGGGTTGTGGGGAAGTTCATACAAGTGGGAAGAGGAAATCGACATGTAGGAAGGAGAGCCCACACAAGAACCTGCACACAGGAAAGATGACATATCTAAAATCGATTTCTGAGCAGCCAAGTGAGATGCGAGGTTTAATCACCCAACATCTTTTGAAAAATACGCACTTATGCTCACAAGGCTTTTAATTAGTTTCTATACAAGAAATTTATGCGGCAAATCAAAAAGTGAGGCATTTTGCTCAAATGTTGATTGTAAGTTTTCTTCAGGTTATGCCGGAACACTACCAAACCCCATCATTACTTTTGTTGACTGTAAATTATGTCCAGGTTTTGTCATACGCCGACTGAAACTTAGGGTGCGTCTAAAGTGATTTTTTTGATAAAATCATTTATAATTTATAAATGATTTTGTTTGACGACATTCATAACTCTTGGTACACTAGGAAATCTCCCATTGTTCGTGTTGGATTTGGCTCAAAATTTTCATTGGTCATACGAGTGGTTTACTTGAGCCCAATTTTATTTGGTCGAGTTTCTTATAAATTAAGTACTCTATGGGGCTTTTCTTTGTTAAAATGAAAGAATTCAAGATGGAATGCTCGTGTAGTAATGTAGTTATTTCGTGTCAATTGCCGAACCACGTAAATCTCGTAATTGATCCAAGTGTGATTACCCTACTTAGTTTCTTACAATTGCCCTAGGGTTTTTCCCTAGGGCTACACGATCAATCGAGAGGTTCAAGGATTGAATCTCGGGCACTGATCGTTGAGATCAGTCACAGAAGGCCATCACAGAACATCAGGGCTCAGGCTGATCGGTTCTCGAGGTGGGCCACCAATCGTTGCAGAGAAGACGAAGCAGAGAACTCAAGAAGGGTTCTGTGTTCTCTCTTCGATCAAAGAGGAACAAACTGCCACAGGGATCCGGATTATTACAGCCGCTGTCGGAGAAGGAAGCCGCGCCACTGCGCTGCTCTACGCCGGACGTGCAATCAGAGAAGAGGAACTGGCTGTTACTTCTCACCGAGGAAGACCAAACAAAGGTCATTGATAGATATTGTCCGTCGCCGGAGAAGAGAGGCATACACGCCGCCGTCGTCGCGTGAACCAGAGAAGATAACTGCCACCTTGCAGTTCTCTACACCGGAGTTGAAGGAGAACAGGCAGCCTTGCTGCTTGTTACAAGTTCTGTGACAGGACAGAATCTACACAAGAAAGAAGACGACCAAGTTGGGTCAGCCACCAGGCCAGGTCCAGTTTCAGGTCAGGTTCGACCTGACCCAGTTCAGAAGCCTAGCAGTGCAGTCATACATCAGTTTGACCTGATCAACGGTCAGACTTCAATCTCAGCTTTTGTGGCCATCCGGACTCCGATTCGCGCTTTGTTTCTTCCTACGGACTCGCGTCGACGAGTTCTATAAAGCAAGCAGAGTGGATTGACCGATTGAAGGGCTGAAAAGGGGGCTAATTACTGACACAATGGCACCCAAGGCTACCGCATCAAGTATTAAATTTGAAATTCATAAATTTGATGGAAAAATTAATTTTGTTTTATGGTAAACAAGAATGAAAAATATCTTGATTCAACAAGGAATCAAAGTAGCATTGCTAGGCAAAGAAAATAAGTCTGAAAAGATAAATGATGATGAGTGGGCAGATATTGATGAAAGAGCAATGAGCTCTATTGAGCAGTATCTCTCTAACGAAAATTATGTTCAATGATATGGAAGAGGAATCTGCAAAGGACCTATGGGAAAAGCTCGAAAAGATGTACATGGATAAGAATCTGACCAACAAGCTACATTTGAAGAAACAGTTATACGGGTTGAAGATGGAGGAAGAATGTGATTTACTGGAACACATGAACACATTTAGCAAGATGATCAGTGACATGTTGAGGCTCGATGTGAAATTTGATGATGAAGACAAGTCCCTGTTGTTGTTGAATTCTCTCTCCTGCTCATATAAGCATTTTGTGACTACCCTACTATATGGAAAGGAGACTCAATTTTGAGGAGGTTACTCAAGATATTATCTCCAATGCTACTAGAAGAAAACCTAGTAAAGGTGATTCACATGCAAAGGGATTCCTAATAAAGGAAGGCTCGCATAACCGTGACTGGTCGAAGGACGGGGTAGGTTAAGAAGAAACAACTCTATATCAAAGTCCAAAAGTAAGAAAGATTCAAACTGCTTTTATTGCGAGAAGAAAGGGCACTGGAAGAAATATTGCCGGCATTACAAGGCAAGTAAAGATGGGAAGAATAAAGCTAGGGACAAATTAGAAAGCAGTGACTCCACCAGTGTTGCTTCAGAAAAGGAAGTGAAAATCCTATCGGTCTCCCAAGGTAACCATCTATCTGATGTATGGGTTTTAGATTCCGATTGTTCATATCATGTGTCCTAATCATGACTGGTTTGATACTTATGAGCCATGTGATGGTGGTAGTGCTCTAATGGGTAATGATGCTGCATGTAAAACCATCGGAATGGGAACCATTAGAATTAGAATGGCAAATGGAGTTGTTAGAACCTTGGATAGTGTGAGACATGTTCCCGCACTCAAGAAGAATCTGATATCCTTAGGTGCACTATAATCCAAAGGATGTACATTCAGTGCAAAGGATGGTGTGCTTAAAGTGAGTAAAGGATTTATGGTATTAACAAAAGGTACCAGAGTGGCAATAACCTTTACAAACTCATGGGGAACACAGTTGTGGGTGGAGCAACAGTCTCCACAGAAGACAAAACCAGTGGTGATGAGTCTCAGTTCTGACATATGCGGCCAGGGCATATGAATGAGAAATGCATGTTAGAACTTCATAAAAGACAGTTGTTGAAGGGTGTGAAAACATACAAGCTGGATTTTTATAAATTCTGTGTTTGCGGCAAGCAGGCGAAAGTGTCTTTCAAAATTGCAGGCAATGATTGTAGAAGTAAAGCCATTCTGGATTATATTCACTCAGATGTGTGGAAACTATCCTTGGTTAAGTCAAAAGGTGGAGCTGAATACTTTGTGACTTTTATTGACGACTTTTTAAGGAAAGTTTGGGTTTACTTCATAAAATACAAGTATGAGGTATTCAACAAGTTTAAAGAGTGGAAAGCAAAAGTTGAAAATCAAACAGGAAGAAAAGTCAAGTATCTAAAATCAAATAATGGAGGTGAATACAAAAATCACAGTTTTCTACAATTTTAAAAGGATGAATGCATCACAAGACACTTTACAGTTCCAAAGATTCCTCAGTAAAACGGAGTTTCGGAAAGAACGAACAAGACTCTTTTGGAAAGAGCAAGGAGCATGAGACTTCATGTAGGATTATCTAAAAATTTTTGGGCAGAAGCGGTTAATCATGCATGTTATGTGGTTAATCGGTCACCATCAGTAGCCTTAGACGGGAAAGTTACAGAAAAAGTATGGACAGGTAAGGAAGTTGATTATTCCACACAGTATTCAGATGTTCAGCATACGCACACATTTCCAGTGATGAGAGATTCAAGCTAGATTCCAAGTCACTCAAATACATATTCCACATGTTTGAGAAGGGAGTGAAAGGGTACAAGCTATGGGATCCAATAAATAGGAAAAAGATTATCAACAGAGATGTAGTGTTTGATGAAGTTTCTATGCTGAACAGTGAACAAGATGGTGAAATTATAGAGCACGGAACTGAAAAAGCAGTTGTTGAAATAATTCCTCTTACAAACAATAAAGGCAAGAAACCAGTGAAAAGTCAAATAGAGACCAGTACATTTAGTGGAGAGAAATGAATTTGAGGCTCATCAGGAACCCACAAGTTTAGCACAAGGAAGAGCAAAGAAAAACATCAAGCCACCTCAAAGGTAACGATGGGATGAGGATGAAGTCCATTTTGCTCTTATCACCAACACCGGTGATACAACCACATTCCAAGAAGCTATGAAAAGCAGTGAAATGGACAGTTGGATGGGTGCTATGATGGATGAGATGGAATCTCTCGAAAAGAACGCCGTATGGGAGTTAGTTCCAAAACCCAAAGACAGGAAATCGGTTGGCGGCAAATGGGTGTTTCAGAAAAAGGAAGTACTGCAAGAAAATGAGACACCAAGATTTAAGGCACGGTTAGTAGCAAAAGGGTACTCACAGAAAGAGGGGGTTGACTATGATGAAATATTATTCCCAGTTGTTAAGCACACTTCTATCAAGGTGTTGTTGGCAGGTCCAACATGGAGCTTGAACGGTTATATGTAAAGAAAGCTTTCCTTCATGGTGACTTGGAGGAAACAATTTACATGCAGCAACCTGAAGGATTCAAAGAAGTCAGAAAAAAAGACAATGTCCGTAACTTGAAGAAATCATTGTACGGGCTGAAACAATCACCAAGACAATAATACAAGCGCTTCAACTCCTACGTGTTACAGATTGGCTACTATCGATGTGAGTATGATTATTGTGTTTATTTCAAAGTACATTATGACAATTCTTTTATTATGTTGCTACTTGATAAGTCCACAAAATCATAGGTTTGGTTCATCATTTTATGTGCATTTGTGGACTTAATTAGGTTAATTGCATAGAATTACACTTAATTTCACGATTTCATGCATTTGAGCATCAAAGTTGGAATCTTGATCAAATTTGGTTTAAATTCATTACAGTGCATGACTTTTTTGAAATTAGGGATTTTCATCTCATTTATCACCCAAAATTAGGTTTTTAGCTTCACTAATGATTACCTATTAATTTTGAGACCATGTGTTATTTTTCAAAAATTGGATATTTTTGGTGCATTAAGTAGGCATGTAGGGTCTCATGCATAATCCATCCAGGTTCCTCACACTTGATTATTATTGAGACTATTTAATTTATTTGTGTAGGAGAAATTAAGAGTGGGATCCGCATTGGTCAAATTTGAGATAGATCAAAGGTGGGACACCCTTCATGGTCGGCACACATATCTTAGCATATTGGTGATGCTGGAAAGCTTGAAAATTCTTAAAGAGGAAAAAAGATACTCATATTTGGAAATACGGAGTTGACTAGCTAATTTTGAAAAAAAATCAAGAAAGAGAGAAAATTAGAAAGTTTGCAAGGGAAGTTGACTAGTCAAAGTTGCAAGTAAGGAAGCATGCCAAATATGGGAAGAGAAGCAAATAAACAAGCAACGAAAGAGAGTCCATGGACCTCCAACATGGGTCCCACACACCCCATTGCATGCCAAACATAAAAGCTTCCATATATGCAAATTATTTCCAAATTTTTTAGGGGCAGCAAATTAAAATGACCAAAACTTTCAATACAACTATCGGATCGGCTGAATCTACCCACCGTTGGAAAGATCTTTTCGAGTAGATATCCTTGGAGCCCAAGATTGCATAAATCGGAACTATATTAAGAGAGATATTACCTCAGGAAGTTGGCTATTATAATTCTATGTGGGAATCGCAAAAAGTTTTCAAAATTGGCAACATAAGAGATCTTTGAGGAGTTCAACTATAATATCCAACTTCCCAAGGTAATATCTCCCTAAATGTAGCTCCAATTTGCACAATCTTGGGCTCCACGGATATCTACTCGAAAAGATCTTTCCAACAGTGAGTAGATTGAATTGATCCAATACTTGGGTTAAAAATTATGGCCATTTTAATTTGCCGCCCCTGAAAAATTCGATAATAATTTGCACATATGGAAGCTTTTATGTTTGACATGCAGTGGGGTGTGTGGGACCCACGTTGGTGATCCAAGGCATGTTTGGACTCTTTTCTTGCTTGTGTATTTGCTTCTCTTCCCATATTTGGCATGCTTCCTTACTTACAACTTTGACTAGTCAACTCTCCTTGCAAACTTTCTAATTTTCTCTCTCTTTCTTGATTTTGGTTTTCAAATTTTGCAAGTCAACACCACATTTCCAAATATGAGTTTCTTTTTTCCTCTTTGAGAATTTCCAAGCTTTTTAACTCCACTAAGATGCCAAGATATGTGGGCCTACCTAAAGAGTGTTCGACCTTTGATCTCTCTCAAATTTCACTAATGCGGGTCCCACTCTTGATTTCTCCTACACAAATAAAATTAAATAGTCTCAATAATAATCAAGTGTGAGGAATCTGGATGGATTATACAGGAGGACCCTACATGCCTACTTAATGCACCACCTAATTTTCCAAAAATAGCATTTGGTGTCAAAATTAGCAAATATGCATTTAGTGAAGCTAAAAAACTAATTTTGGGTGGTGAATGAGATGAGAATCCCTAATTTCACAAACGTCATGCATTGTAATGAGTTTTAACCAAATTTGACCAAGATTCCAACTTTGATGCTCAAATGCATGAAATTGTGAAATTACATGTAATTCTATGCAATTAAACTAATTAAGTCCACAAGTGCACATACGATTTTGTGGACTTATCGCTACTTTATGTGGATGACATGCTTATTGCATATAAGAACATGTCAAAGATAGAAGAACTGAAATCTCATTTGAGAAAGGAATTTGACATGAAAGACTTTGGGGCAGCCACAAAAAATGTTGGGTATAAAAACCAGGAGGGACAGAAAGGCTAGAAAGTTGTGGTTATCACAGAAGAAATACATCTCAAAGGTACTTGAGAAGTTTAACATGCAGAATGCAAAGTCCGTGTCTACTCCACTTGCAGGTCACTTCAGTTTAAGTGTCGGTCAATGTCCAAAATCGGACGAAGAAATTGAAGAAATGTCCAAGATATCGTAAGCTAATGCGGTGGGATGTTTGATGTATGTCATGGTTTGCACAAACCAGATATTGCTCAAGCAGTCGGTGTGGTGAGTAAGTACATGGGGAATCCAAGAAAAGAGCATTGGAATGTTGTAAAGTAGATTCTAGGATACTTGAAAGGCACTAAAGGCTTGGGAATAGTTTTTGAAAGAAAACAAGGGTCAGGAAGTGTAGTAGGGTATGTAGATTCTGATTTTGCAGGGGATCTTGACAAAAGAATTCCCACCACAGGCTATGTTTACACACTAGCGAGCGAACCTGGAGATCGGTGCTTCAGTCTACAACAGCATTATCAACTACAAAGGCAAAATACATCTCATTTAGAGAGGCTTCTAAGGAAGCAATTTGGTTTAACGGTTTGGTGAATGAAATCGAGAATAAGCAAGAATCAATCTTGCTACACTGTCATGGTCAAAGCGCCATATGTTTGACGAAGAATCCAGTATATCATGCCAAGACAAAACACATTGTTGTTATGTATCACAGGATTCGAGATTAGGTTGCTACAAATGAGATCTACGTTTAGAAAATTTACACAGAAGGGAATGCAGCTGATATACTTACCAAACCAGTCACTATAGAGAAGTTCAAGCATTGCCTAGACTTGCTCAATCTCTCCTCTTGTTAGAAATTGAAGGTGCACCTCATCCCCAATGAGGTACATGTATGGTGGGGAGGACTTTCCCCACAAGGTACAAGTGTTATAAACACATGACAACAATTCTTCAAAGGGTTGGACATTTTCCACCAAGGTGAAGATTGTTGGATTTGGCTCAAAATGAGCATTAGGCCTTGATGAGTGGTTTACTTGGGGCCCAATTTTATTAGGACTAGTTTCTTATAAATACTCTCTAAGACTATTCTTCATTTCTTTGTTAAGAAGAAAGAATTCAAGCAAGGGAACACAGAGAACTCTGTGTGTGTGTGTGTGTGTGTGTGTGTGTGGGGGGGGGGGGGGGGGGGGGGGGGGGGGGGGAGTTTAGAGCAAGATAGAGATCTATTGGGGGGAGAGAGTAGGAAAAGTGTTATAGGGTTTGCCCTTATAACGAGTTGCCCAATTTCCTACATAGTAAAATCGAGTGAAACGTTCATAGCCCCGTGGATGTAGGCAATTGTCAAACCACGTAACTCTCTTGTGTTTGTGTGCTTGTGGTTGATCTTGGGGTGATTGCCCTAATTAATTTCCTAACAGGTCCTCCTTTGTTCTTAGTTTAAAAGCTCCTAAGAATATGACTCACGAGGCCCGATCTCTTTCCCATACTAACCAGCCAACACTGGTTGACTGTGGCAAGCCTCTCTTTCTTTTAACTTGTGCTATATATGTGGGTCCCACATCGCTAAAGCCTTGCTAATACAATAATTCTTCTTTATTTGTGCCTATTTGATACCAAGAGGACCCACATGCTTTATTAAATTTTTATAATTAATTATCCTCTTTCAAATGCAATCAATGTTGACATATTTCTGAAGTGTAAAAAAAAAAAACCCTCATATTTTCTCAGACTAACACGTGCTAATTCATTCCAAATCATGCTGTAATCTAGTTATGCTGTAAGTGTGCCCTAATTATTTAATGTGGGTCAATTTTACCCAAATTGAATTAATCTTATTATATAATTACCATAACTTATTTATATAAAATAAATTGGGTCAAGGTCTTACACCTCCAAAATACACAATTGCCCTAAGTATTTTAAAAGTAGTAGTCTTTAACATGAGGAGAAAAAAAGGTTGATGAGGGACAAACAAGAAAAAAGAATGCTTTTTTTTTCTTTTTGGTAGAAGAGAAAAAAGAAAATTGAAGAAGGAAAATGCCAATGAGAAATCTTAGGTTTTTTTTCCTCCTATTTGTAAAGGAAACAAAAAAGTTGAATGGGGGGCTCATTTGGCTTCACCGTTGTCTAAAGCTATATGCTTGAAGGTTGATGATTGGCTAATCCAATTGTGGACATATGTAAGGAATGGGAATGCAGATTGCGCATGCGCATGTGCGCAATGTATGTTTGTAATCGTGTATATAATGTGTGGATCCATGCGTGTTTGTGCTTGTTTGAGAGATCGGATATTTATGTATTTATTCCTTCCTTATGCAATGATATTTCTCACGGCTTTTATAGGGAGATTGCAATTTTAACTTCACGTATGATCCACCTTTTATCAATCTAATCATGTCACACTTACTAACCCCTTATGAATTGCCTCTCACCCTAATTTGACAATAATTTAAATTATAAAGAAATTCTTTAGATAACCTGATTTTTTTTTATTATTTTTCCCATTTTCCTATCTCATGTAAGGAGCACACCTTTGATCAATTAAATCTCTTCACACACATTGACTCCCCTTAAATTGGCACCAATCCCAATTTAACACTAGTCAAGATTACTAGCTCTTGGATTTTACCATTTTACATTCACGTGATGTATAACCATTAAACATTGGGGATCTAAAACTAATGATTAGGATCAATCGACAAGGTGATATCTTGTATTCCGTAAGAGGGGCACTAAAAATGCCTAACTTTTCTTTTAAAAATCTCCACTTTCAATGGAGCCACTTGAGTGCATTAAATCATGGAGCAAAATCGAAAGGTTTGGATGCGGATTGGAAAAAAATATGAGACATCAGATGAACTTAGCCCTTAATTTTAGGTCATTAAAGTTTAATGGTTATATATCATGGAAATTTGTCATGTTAGAACCAATGTTATATACCCATACACTCAATGATAAGGCCATGATCAAAACCTAAAGCAAATTCACAAGACCCGTTGAGTTGAGTCGAGTGCAAATGAGTTTTAAAACAATGATGTAGATAAAGAATGCAAACTCAAAGCATGTAGAATTTTGTAATCCAATGGCAGAAATCATCACCAAAGTGCACCTTATTAGTATGTTCAATCCAAATGTAGTATGTGATGGACCAAAAGTTCTTCCCAGCAACAAATCCCGACGTTTGATTGCTTCTCCCATGCGTTTGTTGTTGTGGAGAAATGATGAAATAGTTATGATTGTGAAACAATGTTTGTCATTTTGGCTACAGTACATCCACATTAGGGCCATTGCATAAATAAAAGTTCCGAAATTTGCAAAATGCAAAATAACACTAGGTCAAAGGGAATCCTTAGATTTCACACACGTAAAACACATGATTGATTCCATAAAATTTTGAAGGTTAATCTGATTTTCTTCATATAATCAATCATACCTGAATATCACTTTGATTGAATTGATGGCCCTTTAAACACCCATCTTACCATTGTTTTCCATGCATCAAAAACCCTTCTTTTCTCCACTTCATCCTCCCTACATTTTGAGTGGCTCGGATTTTCAGTAGGTTGGCCCTGCTACGTTTTTGCTACCTCATGATTTCACTCTTCATCAAGTTCAATTTTCAAGAATTACAAAGACACCTTGGTGGAGATATTGTCTATAGACAACTGTTCTAAGAGCATACGTTCCATCAGATTTATTTCCTTCCATCTGCTTCTAATTTTAATAAATTGCCTACCATTCATATGATACCCTTTCCAAATCCACATTGCGTTATCGGCCAAAAGAATGACTCTTTTTTTCCCCTACCTCAAAACAAAATTACACCAAGCCCATATTTCTTCCAGCACTGAAATGGCGTTTTAGGGCTGCTAACAGGTCAGATCAGGTGGGTTTGCAAGGATGGGTTGGACCAAACACAAGTGGGCTTCGTGTGGATCAAAACTCTCCTGCATCATTTCTGATCTACAATTTCATATTATCCAGGGAACCTCCAAAATCTTCATTTCTCCATTACTTTATGAATACCTTATGACTAGCACTTTCACACTCATCTCCCTTGCATTACCCTCAACTATAAGAAATGAATTACAAAACCCATAAATTAAATCCAGACCCATATGCTTCAGTTAAATCAAACCTTGTATCCACCGGCCAATTCCCATAGTTTAAAATGCAAACGAGCCTGATATGGTTCTAGTGGTGGTCCATAACTCCATATCCAATTGTTTCATTCGATCTCTTAATTGAAAGACGAATAAAAACTTCATTTGTTTGAAATATTCATAATGCCTTAATCAGTGGCGCGCACACAGATAGAATAGAAGATTCTAGGAAAAAAAAATCAAATCTAGTCCAAAAAATAGGCGACTTAAAACATGCAACTCACATGCAAAAGGAACCAGTTCAATGTTCCAAAGTATGCTATGATGTGGGTTTTTATTTTTTTTATTTTTTGTCTATCAGTTAAGTGGTAACTTCTGCTCAAAGCAAAGGCGAGGTGTTCTCGATCAAAGCCGCCTATGGGCAATACAAAGGCATAGGCAATGCAAATATCATTCAAACCGAAGAAAACAACACACAAGTACACTCTTCAAAACTAGTAACAAATGCAAACTACTCCAATGCCAATTTCATTGCTTCATCCTCAAGTAAACAAACAAAATAGTCTTCAAACAACTACTAATATATGGATTCTAGAACACCAGGAATCTACTTAAACAAACTTCTGTAAACTGAACTTCCCAACACCAACTTTTCATATTATTCATTCTCTCTGTCACCTGATTCTACTCATATGAATATTAGCAGAATCATATGCAAATCATAAGGTTCTCAAGATCACAGTGCAGCTTTGGGAAATTTACATGATCAGAAGCAGGCGAAGACGATATTGAGAAAGTAGAAGAGGAAGATGATGATGATGTCGATGCAGGTGAGCGGAAATCATTCAATGACTCATAGTATTGCCGGCCTCTGTATGCAACGAGGTCAGCATAGTACACTGGTGGGACCAATGAAATTGGCTTGGTGCAACGAGGAAATGTGTAACAAAGGCTGTATATGAGTCGCTGTAGTTGATCTGAAGAGAATGCATGGTCATCCCGGAGCACATGATAATGGGTTGGCTTGCTCGTCCCTATGCTCCCATAGTGACTGTTGAGATAGAAATCAAACTCATCCAAATGAACAATTATCTTGTCAACAACTGTACCCGGAGGAATGTTGCCACTCTTACCACCTTCCCTCTCATTCATTGGAAAAAGCCTTGTTAAGTGACGCTTCTGTGCAACAACAACTGTGATTGTCGGCTTGTACCCATCAGATTCAATTGCCCTCCTAATTTCTGTCAGCTCTTCATTAAGGACCATATCAAACTGGGTCTCACTCACACCATCCCGAAATAAAATGATCCTCTCCGGTTTGACCTTATTGATCCGGGCATAAGCTTCAAGAAGTTCGAAGCACATCTCCCCAATATCCTGGATCTTCTCCCCACGGGGCTGGGCTCGTAACCTGGATGCATAGCGATTAGCACCAGGCCAGTTCATGGTGGCAGCTACAGCTGTTATTGACGGGCTCAACCCGTCCTGGCCTGTTGGGTGATTTACGTCAGCACCAATGAACATGACATGACCATCACCCCCAAGATTGGGAAGTTGCTGATAAAGCTCCATGTTGCTGCCACCAGCCTTTGCATTCATCTTGAGGGCAATGTTTGCGAGGGTTTGGTCCTGGCACTTGTTGGCCTCAAAGCTCAAGCAGCACTGGGTCATGATCCCAATCTCCGTCTCGCATATCCGCTTCAGGGTCTTGTAGCCCTGATGCTTGTCAGCCATTGGACAGAAAAGAATCTGCAGGTGGCCCTCTGCAAGGTCATGGTAGACGTATTTAAGCAGATCAGAAAGGGCTTTGGGATTGGTAAGAATGTCCATGCTTGATTCCTGATAAAAGAGGTAATTCTCCATTCGAATGCCCAGCTTTCTAGACCGTTGAACAAAGGCTCGAGTAAACTTATTGACATCCAGTGGCATGTATCGCCCGATGCTCCAATGTTGGCTAAAATCAAGGATCCCCCACCTTATCATATCCTTCCCATACACCACTTTATGGTTGAGTAAGTTATATTGGCAGCTCCCTTCAGGTGTGAGTGCACTGCAATCGTTGTTGGCACTGCGGAGTTTCAAAACTGGAGGGCTAAGGACACGACTTGTCACTTGCGTCATTGCCATGCTCACAGTGATGCCAAACTGTCTTGTAATCTCTCCTCTGTTAAGAATGGAAATTTATTAGAGGACTAGAAAAGTCTTGGACATTTTAATCTAAATTTGTTTCAAGAAAATGAAAACAAGGCAACACAAGTGAAAACAAAGTTGAAAAGGGTAAAAACAAAGTTAAAATCTAAATTATCATGGATGAATGCATACATTGTGTTCAGCTGGCTAAATCTGCAATCACCATCTGTCCATCAATTATACAAATGATCATTCTCTCTATAATCCAACAATTCATCTAGTGGTTTTCATAGGAAATACAAGTCATGTCCCAAAGTTCCCCACTAGTTTTTTTAATCTTAGTAATATGAGTGGTAGTTGGTAATCTTTGCCTTCACAGTAGACTATTTGGCTTCAATCATTTGTAGGATGAGAATCGGTGGTTATGATCATACAGTTAAGAAAATTTTGGTAACACAACTCATGTATAATGAAGCTGCTATATGAGTGGTTTAAAACACAAACAAGTCCCACATATACAGTTGATGGGTCGAAACATTTATTAATCATCAATCTATCATTCAAAGATGAACAAGATCTAATATTAGAGCCATGGGTTACTATGGCGGATTGTAAGGGTCGCTTTTCTTAATGCATGGATAAGAAAATGGATTTACACATGTAAAATTTGCATATGTGAATTTAACTTACATAAAATTTACAAATGTGAACACAATACCATGTTTGTTTGTAAGCATGATATTCACATGAATAAATATTGAATGATTTGGATTATGAATGATTTGGATTACATATGTAAAATCTTCATATATCTCAAAATCTAAGAATTCTCAAGACATAAAACTAAACATTTTGAGGTTTAATGGATCAATAAAAAATGTAAAAAGTTTAGATTAAAATTTTGGGGCCCACAAGAGTCACAGCAAAATAAATAAATAATAAAAAAGTGGTGTGAAGGAATTTAATACCATGACCTATCCCAAGCATCCTTTGTAATGGAACCTTCTTAACCAAGGACACATGCATCAAAATATCGGGCTAGTGGCTTACACTAACGTAATGGACGCTACAGTTCACTATGAACCGCTACAAGCCTCTACAAACCACCACTACGAGACCGCTAGAGAGTGAGACTAACAACTACTTTCCATAAAAAAATAAATTTAACTTAACATAGCAACCAAACATGAATACATGTGCTAACCAATATGGTTACACGTGAAAAACAAGATCAATATTGTTATTTTCTAATCATTCAATAATACAAAAGCTCTATGCACAGAAGGGACCGCTACACCCCTATCTTAGTTATAATAAGAAAAAAGGCATCAAATTCTGATATTTTCTAATATTCTTGATATTTTTTTAATGTTTTTTACCAATTTGTTGATTCACACCGTTACAGATCGCCCGCTACATAGAATTTTGGCCGTTGGTTGCCATGCTTACCGTAACAGCAATTTTATTCTTACAAGGTGTGATCATTTCATACCTTTCAAGAGTGAAAACTTTCATATGAAAATGGCCTTAGTTACACACCATTTTACACCTTATTTATGCATGTATGAGCACAAACAACTATGGCCATACGTAAATGTTATGCATGTGCAACATTTACTTACATAGATGAGTGCAAAAAAAATAATAATAAGTACTTCACAGGAATATACATCTCATTTTATTTATATATATGGGAAATGCTCCTATGAGAGTAACTGACACACTACTATAAGAGGTTGGAGGGAGGGGGGAAATGCTCCTATGAGAGTAACTCTCACACTACTATAAGAGGTTGGGGGGGGGGGGGGGGGGTTGATTTGTTGAGAGTAACTCTCACACTACTATGAGAGGTTTGGGGGGGTGGGTTTCACTCTCATCGGAACATTTCCCACTCACACACACACGTGTGTGTGCGTAATGTATATATAAACAACAAAACTCGATAATCAATATTAACTTGTAATTTCTTTTAAATGAAGTCTTACGGAAGTGAGTTCCCATCTACAGCTCCACCTCATATCCTTCACTCTTTACATCTTTAATAATCCATTTGTTAGAACTTAGAACCCATTTCACCATGAGAGGAACAGCCAAACTTGTTGAGTGATTACCCAAGCCCACTAGCAACCATTCAAAAAAAAAAAAAAAGCCCACTAGCAAGATTTTGAAGTTTAAATGGGAAAGTGACACCTTCTTGTTGAATTATGCTTCATGCAACAATACATTGCTGTTACATTGCAACTAAAAATTTAATAAATCCCCATAATATTTTCTTGATTTATTTATTTATCTATTTTTTTCTATTGGGAAGTTTTGTAGTTTATAAGATGGTAATCATTTTGTTGAAAACTTCACTGCCAATGAGAAAACATGACTTTATTGTGATCCATGGAGTACTAGCAATTATCCAATTTTTTCTTTTGGTTTTTCTTTTTCTTTTTTATCAAACTGTTGCAAAATTTTCTATCATGCTTGACTCATTAACACATGGAAAATAGTGCAGCTTCAGACAAAAAGTATCATTATGTTGTGCATCCATGAACTGTCATCAAATGAAATGATTCCATCTTATGTATAAGAAGAATCATCAAATTAAAAGGCCATAAAACAAGTACAGGTGAGTGTGCATACAATCATCTTCATTTATTAAATATGAATTTGGTAAGAACTAAAATTTATCCAATTAGATTGAAAATGTCATGACTGACTATCATTCTATAATGAATCATGTGGTTTTCAGTTGACTAACGAAGTAATAGTCAGACATATCTTGCACATGCTAAGAACCAACCAATTCACAAGTGTGGGATTTAACAAATGGATTTAAGATAGGAGAGCCTCATAGTGATCTTACCTGGGCCAACAAGGTCATTCGCCCATAGTTTTCAAAATCGGAATCGTATCGTACATCGTTCATACCCATGAATCGAATCGAATTGCAACATGAATCATAGGATTTTTTTATTTTTCTAATAAAAATGAAAAATAATTAAAAATTAACAAGTCTATCTTACGATCATATCAAGAACACCATGACACATTATTACATATAGTTGAATAAGTTTAAAGTATCAATGTAGATTTTTTATTATCTTTAAATCAGAATGTAAAAATAAAATAAAATCCAACCATCAATCTTACATGATAGGATATCTCTTAAAGTTAAGAAAGTGTTCATGAAGAAAAAAAATCAAAGTAGATTAAAAAATAGAAGAAGATATAAACCAGCACCATACGGAGAGTCGAATGCTATAGTTAAATGCATGTTCTTTATTTATCTTTAAAACCTTATACAAGCCGTAAAAAATTCTTACAAGGTTTCGTTAACTACTAAATAACCTTTTAAAAATACAAGCGATAAAAGAAATAAAGAATAAAGAAAGAAAAAAGGTAAACGATTATTAATATTAGCTTTATTAGCTATAGTCATTCTATCGTAGTCGAATCGCTTGAATTGTAAGATTCAATGAAACGAGTATCGAATCGTAGGATTCATACATGAATCCTAAGATTCATTACATAGATACGAATCCTTTTCCTTAAGATTTGGGATACGAATCGGGATTCGGGATACGAATCGTTGGATTCTAATAACTATGCATTCGCCTATATCTTGTACATGTGTGTGTATACAGAGAGAAAGAGGCAATCCTAAGTAGCGTAGAATTGTGGGCCCACCTTCCATGAGAACCCAATCAATCAAACCCGTCACCCTTGGACTGGTATCACCATAATAATCCACCTAATTTAAAGTTAATCTCCCAATTTTTAACATGTTCAATCAAATATTGAGTAGGAGTGAAATTTAAGGATAGATTGACAACACCAACTCATACATGTGTCTTCATGTATACACGTGTGATTGCTTCTTCTTTTTTTTGTGTGTGTGTGTGTGTGTGTGTGAGAGAGAGAGAGAGAGAGAGAGAGAGAGAGAGAGAGAGAGAGATTCCACAAGTAGATTCATTAACCCTCTATTTGGGAAGGGGGGAAATGGGGGAGAAAAATGAATTTACCAAACTTCCTTTTTTATTTGTAAAATATAATTTTCAAGTTTTTGCAAAAGGACGAACAAAATGGTAATTCTCTCTATCTTACAAACAAACAAAACCCTACTTTTTCACTTTTCTTCCCCCTACTTTTTGCCTTCCCAAACAAGAGGAAAAATTAATTTTCCCTCCCCTCCCCTCCCCTCCCCTCCCCCGCCCCTGCAAAGATAAAATGGTAATCTTCCAAAGATAAAATGTGAGATTACCAAGTGATGAAGATTCAAGCCAACAATGAAAGCAATCCATCTAAGTAATAGTTGGCAGTAATAATTCATGGTATCATGTCAAGTTCTGATGGTCAATGACATTAGGAAGAGAAAATTGCATCATAGATTTTGCAAAATATAAAACAAGATTAAAGCATGTATGGACTTACCCGCATGGGCCATCTTCAGCTGCATTCACTATGTCGCAAATCATCTGCCTCCTTTCCTTGGGCCTCAACAGAGACAGGTCCCTCAATTTCCTGTCTGCATAATTGTTAAGGTCATCCTTTGGATACCTCTGGCCTTCAATCAAAACACAAAACTCCATTGGCACATAATTTGTCCTTTTGCCCCTGCTAAAATCCAAGCAAGGAAGATGCCTATGTTGAATGTCTAGATTGTATTTCTCCACAAAATAGTCCACAAGTGTCACCCTTCTTATTGAATTCGCACTATCTGCATCTTCAAGATCGAATGTAATAAGACTTGTGATTGATTTTGTTAGCCCCATGACTACAAACTTTTGTGTAGTATTCCTGTGTGTCACTCTCACTTTCAGTCCTTTCAATGCCCTCTCCACTTTCCCAATTAGGTTTCTGTTCAATGGTCTGTCACTGTCAAATGAAATCTTTAAGTTTTCTTTAAGGAACTCGAGCACATTGACCGGCTTACGAAATGGTAAAATAGAGTGATCTACACACAGAGAGAGTCCTTGAGACGTGGGCTTCAAGCTCTGTTGAAATCCTGTGCAAGCCATAATCCCATCACCAAGGTCACGATTACGAACTGAGCTTTTAGAGTAAAAACCCTTGCCCATCGTGATTTGGGTTCTACTTGGGCTCTCTCGCATGATAATATCCATTCCTTGTAAGATATCCCGTGGAACAGATTGTCCCTTTCCCTTCAGATATGCATCCAACACCCCAAGTTCAAGCTTATTGACTAAGTTTATACTAACAATATATGTGCGTGGTCTCGTGTCCTCTCCTTTAGAAATTGTCACCGCAAAATTGCCAGTAGGTAGTTCAACGGCACTATATATGTTCTTCTCGCCGTCATAAGCAGTTTTAGATATCGGAACAATTGATAGCTCTTCAGAAAATAACTTGTTTCTTAACAAAAGTGCATCTGCTTTTGAGACTTTGACAACCGCATTTGGCCTTGGTGGATTCTCAAGCTTAATATCAATGTCATAGTGTAAGATGGTGAAACGGGGTTTGAACTCGACCTTGAAGTGATTTACAAGGAGTTCCATCCGTCGCACGCTATCCTTACCTCCTCCATCAGGTCTTATCATTGGCCCTTCCAATGGTGTTTTTGATGTCGAAGATGTAAGTTTAAGTTGCTGAAGCTCCTCCACAGGTGGCTCTGTAGATTGATGCATTGGCAAACATGTAAACAAACAACCAAAATTCAAAAAACAAAATGTTAAATTGGAGTTCTGACTTGAGCAAATCAATAGTCCTGTGACAAACAGTTGAAACTGTTTATCTATAGTTGCATCTCTAACTTTTGCTGGATTGTAATCCAAGGAACTATGAGGGCTTAATTTTTTACTTACTGATTGGCAAGCATAGATACCTTCTTCACAAGTCACCCGAGTCAACTCAGAATTGACCGAGGCAAAATCATTATTTAACTCCTTGGGTCTCTAACAATGTTAGCCGCCCATGAGGGCATACAAAGTAGACAGTTAGATGTTATCTGATACACTGCCAAATTTGCAGGCTTTTGATTAATAGTCAAGACCATCTAAACAAAGTAATAATCACGTGTTCACATGCAATAGACAGTTCATGTTCATCAAAGGTCTCTGTGGTGCAGCACCACTTAATATATTTTCCATCTAGTAGATTTCCCCATTAATCAATCCCAGCCACTTAATAACTGAATATTTCTTGTTACGTGGAGAACAATGGTCACAATATTCTACTCTCATCAGGGGCAGCAATGGATTAAGTTGGGTTCAAGACGTGAGTGGTGCTCAGGGATAAGATAACAAGGATTGACCTAACCCGAGCCAGTCATTATCACCATAAACAGATCAGCCTCATCCCTTCAGTCTGTGGTCGGCCTACTGTTTTCTGCTCACAACACACCAAAGCTAAACCTATCAATTCAAAAACATTATGCCGAAGCCCGAATTACAGCATTGGGTTTGGGTTGAATTGGCAAGTGGACTGCAATTCCTAAACCAATCTGTGAACCTAAACCGAACCAAAAGCAGCAAAGAACAAGTACTTAGGGTTCAAATTTCACGTTTCCAAATGGATTAACAAAGGAGTCTGGTACAGTTCGACTCCAAACTTTCTACTCAACCTGCAAAACCTGACCGAATCACACTAATTGCACCACAACTTGCACACACAACCAAAATAAATTTAGGGTCCCAAGGAATTGAACACGTAGGAATTCATGGTCAAATGAGCTCTAGTGAAGAATTTACTAAAGAGGTCAAGGGTGATGGTATAAGATAGCGATGTAGATGGAACCTTGACATTCCTAGGAATGGAAATACTAGGGTAATGGCTGCATATTCATTTCACATCTTCCCTTGATTCAAGTTTTATTCAAGGTGAAACTATTTGATGGTCATTTTTAGATGTTCACCTTTGATTCTTTGTTTTAAACCACTTGCAAATATAGAGTCTTAGAAATCCTAGAAATTCAATTATCTAAAACAAACAGGCCCTAGGCATTTCCAACTCAGTTAATAAATAGGCCGGGTTTGGTTTGGGTTAATATTCTACTTATCAGATTCAATCATACAGTCAGCCAGTCACTCAGACGCAAAATGCCAAACTTTTAGCCAGGTCCATGGGCTAGATAGAACCTAAAGACCCAAATGAAACCGATCTCATTCAGTATCGTACTATCAGTTCACCCCAACACAAAAATTGGCCCAAGTCTCAATAGATAAGGGTGTCGATGCAAGCCTAGATAAGGTGCGTCCAACCCTAACCCTTTTTAGCGAGGTTCATGGGTTCACCCCAAAACAAAAAATTGGCCAGTCTAATTAGATATATAAAGGTGCCTGCACAGCAGGCCTCAGCTAGGCCCAACCCACCGATAATCAAGCCACAAGATCAGGCCCAATTACTGCCATTTTTTTTAAATCTAATTTTGATTGGCCAACCTAATATGCTGTCAAAACCTTGTAAGCTTTCCTAAGTTTTAGGCTTCCATCCGGACTCAATGGCAGACCAGGATTTTCCATTGAAGTGGGTGGACCAATTTAGGCAGTTGGGATTTGGGGACAGACCAGGATTTTCATGTGAGGATTGGAGACAGGCCCAAAATTTTCATCTGCATTTTGGATGCAGAAAATTTTCATATGTATTTTGGAAGTGGACCCAGGTCCGACCAGGGCAACTGCCCCCTGAAAGCTTGTATGTAGGTCCGCTGGACCGCCAGTGTCCCGACTCATGGGTGTAGAAAATTTTAATTATATTTCTAAATTGTTGAGCTGCTACAGCTACTCGGCATTGGCGACGTTATACAGTTCCTTTTTATAATTTCTCAGCACTTAATAACCTGAAAAGAATCCAATGCTTTTTATTTCATTTTATATCGGCACCAATTTATACAAATGTGTAAATATTATCAAAAATTTAAATCCCACAGGATCCAGAGTCCCAGACACCTTTTAAATCTTTTCAACTTCTATTCATTTTTTCAGATACCATTTTAATTCGAGTGAAAACAGAAACAGGACAGGCTGGGGCGGGCAAATTTAGATCATGGACCTTAAAAAATGCT
This sequence comes from Cinnamomum chago, assembly GCA_038049695.1. NCBI lineage: Eukaryota > Viridiplantae > Streptophyta > Magnoliopsida > Laurales > Lauraceae > Cinnamomum > Cinnamomum chago. The sequence goes on from CP142457.1 coordinate 27,957,511, forward strand.
CGGGACCAGCTGGGCCAGGCAAATTAGATCATGGGCCTTAAAAATGCTCAGGACCAGCTTTCATCAAACATGCGCTTAAATTTTAGGCACAACCATGACCCATGGGCCTTGACAACATGTCCAAGCTCATTCCAAAGCTGGCTGCTCATAAATACCTTGGTGGAACTAACTTGGATTGCCTACATACCTTGGTAACCTAACCTTTATTATGTACTGTTCGGATTTCAATAGGTGGGCCCCACTATTTCTCTGGGTTAAATCCTCCTAGGATCCGGATGTATTGATCCTAATGAAAAGTGTAAAATGATCATACCAGATCTTTAAATTTCCCAACAATACTTTTCCTAACAATATATAAAATAAAAACTTCCATCCGAAAATCAAAAGGTAAAAATAAAAAATCTTCAAAAATTTAGGATTAACCCAAGTTTTCTCCCTCTTTCTACCCAAACCAGTAAAAAAAAAAACAATGGATCTTACCTTATAAATCAACCCCTATTTGAAACACCAACAACAGTAAATATGGACCGTTCAATTGATCATGTTTAGTAATAAAATAAAAAGGAAAAGGAGAGAGTGTGTGTGTAACAAAAGCACAGGTATCTAATTCACATATGATCAATCTGTAATTGCATAGCACCAAAATCACAGTGAAAATTGGGGCCATAAGCCATTAAAAGAATCGTCCATGCGTGAGTTAGCCGCAAAAGAAAGGTGGGCCACAAACGAATCAAGCTAAGATGCATAAGTTAAGGATATAGACAAAGCAATCTAAAGACGATCTACAAATCAAACTCGCACGAGTCAACTCAGTCTCGCTCCCGAGTTGTCCGAGTCACGATGAAAACCAGAAATCCAAACGTCAGATCGGTCAGAGAAAGAGAAATGCTCACCAGATGGCGTCGGATCAGAAACCGGAGCACGAGGAACGTACTCAAAAGCTCTTGGTCCTCCTCTTCCTCCTCCCTGACCGCCACCGGAGCCCCTCATCGCTCCTCCCTGAATCTGCCACGGATTCGCCCTCGGAGGCGGCTGGCTGCCCGGAATCTGCAATGGGTTTCCTCTCGGTGGATTCTGCACTGGGTTTCCTCTCGGAGGATTCTGCACTGGGTTTCCTCTCGGCGGATTCTGCACTGGGTTCCCTCTCGGAGGGTTCTGCACTGGGTTCCATCTCTGGGGTGCCGGATTCTGCCACGGATTCGCCGTCGGAGGCGGCGGGTTGCCTGGATACGGCGCCGGACGGGCAGGATTGAACCAGGGATTGTTGGAGCGATCTGGGTTTTCTGCATTTTGCCTTCCTCCGCCGGCGGATCTTTCTCGTCCCCTTCCTCTTCCTCTTCCTCTCTCCATTTTGATTTGGTTGCTGTTGAAAAGCAGACGAACAGGTAATTTCTCTCGGTGTATGCGCTCTCTATCCAAGTAGCAGTGTTTTGAGAAGCAAACAAAAGAAGGGGTACGGCTTTTATAGGAGTGGGAAGAGAGAGAGAGAAGGTAAATTTTCAACTTTCCTCTTTCCTCTTTCATAATTCAAAATATGGAATTTATGTAAAATTGCCGAAGTACACCTACTGACAGTAAAAGGTTATTCTACACTTCTTCGTCATGCACTTTCCTCGTTCCTCGTAGACACAGCAGGGATGTAGTTAGGATTGTAAAAAAAAAAAAGCCCTGGAATGGAATTTAGAAGAATCAAGAATGATGTGTACAAGGTGAAAATGGGGCATGTAATATGTACATGTATATACTTCAATGTGTAGTTGTGGATAGAGATAGCGGCAGGCAGAGTAAATTTATGAAGGGGCCACCATGGGAAAAAGAAAAATGTAAGGAGCCATATGTTAAGATTGCATGCTCACATATAAAAATTCAAACAATAACAAAAGGCTCCTTCCTGCATTATATAGACCTTATTGGATTTCACTCTAATATATATATATATGGTCAAATTGATAACTTTTAAAACACTAAAGTAAAAAATTTGAAAATTTCAAATACTTTTTATAAGTATATCTATTGTGGGCCTCCATATCATATTAATATATTTTTTATTAAAAAAAAATATTTATTTCTTCAATGGGGTCTTGACTTTTCTTAGGTCCCACCATAAGATTGATAATACAATTGCTAATTTGATTACTAGATTACTCATAAAACTAATTGTATGCTCAATCTTAGCATGGACCAGATCCTACTAGAGAAAGATTCAGAAAAAACGACATCAAAGGACAGCGTTCATTTGACGCAATTCGGTTATCAATAGGTAAGCCTCATTATGAAATCCACTCCTCTTGCTCACGTTGCTGTGATAGGATAACAATTCCAGAACAAGGACACATAAATGTGAGTTATTTCCTATCTACAAAAAATAAGTAAAAGACGAAAATGCCACCACAACTTTGTAAATTTATCCTCTTATGAAAAAAAAATGAGAAAAATGAAGAGGGGCAAAAGCAAAGAAATACAAATATCCACATCAAGTACTAAATTTCACCCTTTCCAATCTCCTCCACCACTACATATAGCTGACGCAACATAGTGAGGAAAAGGCTTTTATAATGATGAAGGCAAGGAGAGAGGGTGTAAGGGTGGAGTTAGAGAGTTGGGTGTGGCCAGCCTTGTGTAGAGTAGAGTAAAGTAACCTAGCCGCAGTGTAAAATGGTCTCTTCATGAAAAAGGGAGATGCAAAAACTCATCCCCACCAATTTATCATAGCCCTTGATCAAACAGCCTCAAAGTTTTAATGGCATCTTAACCATAAATTTTCTTCAAATTCAACCCAACAATAAGTAAGCTTCATTGAGTGTAAAACCGGGCCTCGCGCTTAGATCATTAGATGAAAAGTGTATCAAATTGGTTGCATTGATGAGCTCGATTGCTTAAACATCATAGATTTCTCTCTGGATTAATATGTCGCGTCGGTTGTAAAACTCGTGGCTATGAATAAATTATCCGAGTTTTAGTTCTTATTATTAAAATACCAAAATCTTACATTTCATTAAAAAAGTTTTTTTTTTTTTTTTTAATACAAGGTTTTGATGATATAATGTTAAAAGGCTGAAGACAAAAAAAATTCGGTCAGTGGCTTCTTTCTTATTACAAAGGGGTTTTTACCAAAAGCATCCTCAAATATCCCTATAGCTCCAAAAGCATTTTTAAATATATGTAATGTCCAAAAGCATCTTATATAACATACTCTAATTTTTTTCAAACCAAATTGCCTCTCTAACCCCTTTCCCGCAACATCGAGATTTGATTTGGCACATTGATGTATTTCTAGACTATTTTTTCTATTTCAATTCTCTAGTTGATTTTTTTTTTTACTTTTCTCATTAGCCCATAGTTTTGCTCTTCAGAAGTCTGTAAATCAAAGATTGGGAGATCTAAAGGCTAATGAAAACTGGGAAAAATCAACTAGTGAGTTTGAGAATTAAAATATATATATAGCTTACAAATATTTAAATGCGCCAAATCAAGTATTGATATCGCAAAATTAAGTCTCGATGTCGCGAGAAATGGGCTGAACTAGCCTCAAAATACTTCAATGTGCTAAATTAAGTCTCGATATCGCGAAATCAAGTATCAATGTCCTGAGAAGGGGGTTGAACTAGGCTTGACATACTTCAACATGCCCTACTACATCAAGTATCAATATTGCGGGAAAGGAGTTGAACTAGCATCGAAATACTTTAATTTGCCAAATTAAGTCTCGATGTAACAAAAAACGGGTTGGAGGGGCAGTTTGGTCCATAAAAAATCAGAATATGATGTATGAGATGCTTTTGAGCATTACATGTATTTAAAGATGCTTTTGAAGGTATAGGAATATTTGAGGATGCTTTTGGTAAAAACCACAATTATAAATTGACAATCTAATTCCCACGTATGATGGTGACAATATTAAAGAAAAAAGTCTACTTGGACAAACTTTTTGGCCCGAATTTTGGCCAACCCCCATGGTTTGCATTGAATATCACTATGATATTCAATGCAAACCATGGGGGTTGGCCAAAATTCGGGCCAAAAAGTTTGTCCATGTAGCATTACTCATATTAAAGTGGTGGAATGGCCACGCGTTGATGAGTGTGCTACCTCATATTAACTCGTGTAAGATCCACCCTTCCTACCAACCCATAATTGCCACGTGCCTTGAATGGTTAGGTATTAACCTAAATTTCACTTCAACCAAAGTGATATACCAATGAATGAATCATTTACAAGGAAGTTGAAATTAAATGTCAATACACTCATCTCTTTTATGCATTGATCCATCTAGTGGGCATGTATCACTCCACTTGAAAAACATTTGGGTAGTGGCCATCTCTTGAGAGGGTGTATGATGAGAATGGCTAAGATTTAGGGATGTGAACGGGTCGGTTCTGATCTGGGTCTATACTGGACTCGAGCCCTAAAACCGTTAAGGAGAAAGTGGACCTGGATCTAGACTTGTCTCGTGGCCAGTTTCTTGGTTACCGTTAAGGAGAAGGTGGAACTGGACCCGAAACCAGAACCACATATGGGGCGGATCTGGGTCCGAGTCTGGGTAGAGAATGGTATGGGAATAAAAAAAAAAAAGAGTCTACTTTTAAGGGGAGCTCTCGAAAATTGAGGTAATATGTTGGATCCCGGGTCTACATGTCCGAACCAATATGGAATGGGAACCGGACTCGTTTAAGTCACGGGTCCAAAAAAAGGATTCGAACCCAAACTCATTTACTTAATGGGGCCTAAATAAGAACCCAAATCCAACTTTTAATGGGTCGGAACCTCTTGGTAATTAGAGAATCGAAAGCCCACTTACATTCCTACTTAGATTATATCACATATAAAGATGAGATCCACATTGGCCTGTTTCTTTTGTGAAATTTCTTACAAGAATTCACTATGCTAGGGAATTTTACACATAATGTGACATATGCCGTGTTTCTTCTCCAGAATTTCTAAAGTCTAGCCACATGAAAGGTCTCAAATGACCATTGAGAATCCATGAATACCAACTCTTTTAACTTTCGGTGGAATTTCTAAATGCTCAAACTTAAGGGAGCATTCATGAATTCTTGTATGGAGAAATTCATTGGAAACCTTTTATGTGGCTAAACTTCAAAATTTATAGAGAAGAAAAACGAAGGGCCCGTTTCTTTATCAGAATTTTAAAAATTCTTGTTTTGGAGAATTTCAAATTCTTGAAAAAGTTATCCCCCTTAGGTGAAATCCCAAATTCCTCTTTTTGATGAATGATTTGAAATTCAAACAAATGGTATAGAGAGTGAAATTCCAAAAATTTCAAAAGATTTTTTGGGTGGTTGAAATTTAAAACTTTAATGAAAAAAATATAACATTCTAATTTTTAAGACACAAAATATTACATTATATCACATCAAATAAAAAAAAAACCCTCAACTTTTCCGGATTCAAGTCATGCACGACTGAAATGCCAAAGAAATAAGATTTCTCATCGTGTCCTAAATTTCTCAACATAATAAATTCTTGTCAAAATTTTCTCAAAGAAAACAGGCGTTATGTGGCATTTCAGTACAATTGCATGGAGGGCAAAATGATCATTTCATTTAAATCTTTTCTGACACTAACACAGTGGCCATACTCTTCCAAGATGGTGAGCAAAGGACATAAGATCAGGAGGATCTCGTGCTGAATTTATCGCATGCAGAGGGGCAAGGTACGGTCCCAGGTCCCAATAGATAGATAGTTTTGTAAGGAGAGTAGATAGAAAAATAGAAGCAACATCGCCAAAATCGACAAGTACGCAGCCATACCGTCTGCGTCGGATTTGTCAGAGCGGAAATGACGGAGAACTAGATGGCGCGTGACTTAAATTCCTATGAAGTGAAGTGCATCTCGGTCTTCATTATAATCATTATATATATATATATATATATATATATAGAGTATAAACCATCTAGCTATGTATGCACTTTGCCTGCCCAATGCCCATATTAATTTTGATTAAACCTGGTTTGATTAGCTAATTGAGCTCAGTTTTCAAAAGACTTATTTTCACTAATGTCTATTGTAGCTTGACCTGGCTAATTGAGAATCCTAATTTAGTATATTAAAGTTGGAGGTTTTGATTTTAATTTTGACAATCAGTTATGATTTTGAAAGTAAGTTAATTCTTCTTTCAAATCGTTTTAGTTTTTTCTCTCACTAATCTTATATGTAAACTACTTATCTTATATTTATATCATGCAAAGCACTCATATAAGTTTGCTTGCTCCCTACGTTTCAAATCTCCACTTTTCCTTCTGTGCAACACCATCCTTTCTAACAAAATTGTACGATTCTCTCTATTATCCAATTATTCTCTTTCCTTTCTATGTCATTATCGGTTAAAATATATAAACAAGTATGCTCATTTTCTGCTTTTCTTTTAAATTTTATGGATATATTTTTTTAATACATGAATATTAAGTTGTAATGTTGCCCATTCTTGTATTGAGAGCAAATTATTATGCAGGTTGTAAAATTAATCAATGGGATTATGTGGCATGTGAGTTGGATATGGCACTTCTTATTGACAGTAGTGGCTTGAGTGGTTCAATCTAATTTATACCAATCAACTATTCAATGAACCATGAAAGCTTCTTAGTGAAGAAATAATAAATAAATAAAAACAATAGCAGCTACCTAAAAAGGTGTAAGCCCAGTTTTTCTTTTCACTTTTTCTTTCCCTTAACCTTTTTTTTTTTTATTGACAATTTCTCCAAAATGGTTACCTAAAAAAAGTTCATACTCTACTTTTTACTTTCACAACTTAATCAACTTTTAACCAAATCCAACCCCATCGTGCCAATCCCACAACACAACCCCCACCACCTCTTCCAACTATTATCCCACTTTTAAAATTCAATGACAGAAAGATTGCCCCTACTTAAAGTTAACGAACTCAACATTTTAAAATTTAAAATGAGGGTAAGAATAATTTAATAAGTTGATAGTAGGCACACACCCTTTATTCTCCGTTCTTACTAAAGCATGCAGTGGGCCCTACATGAGTTGGGTCTTTTACTCTGTAGCCACCATAGTTTATACATAGATTTTCAGTATATAATAGCAATCCTATGTGAAAAGTGCAAAGCCGTACGTCCAATCAAATAACAACTACTTACATGGGAGCGTCCGAGATTCGGTTGGCCCATGCGTTCCTTCTTCATTCCGCGTTGGAATCAATCTGTTTAGTCACCATCACGTTTGCCAGCTCCCCTTCTTTTTAGTATTCCTACCGCCACCTGCTTTCGGTTTTATTATCACGCAGGACCACTGTAAAAATGTAGTCCGCGAGTGGTGGGCCATGGTCATCAAAATCTTTGTATGGTGGAGAATCACTAGACTTGGGAGGTCCTTCTGGTGGGCCACGATTATTGCTTGAATCTTTTCCATTACGTGGGATGGTGGTAGGGCATGTGGAATGGTGGTAACATGGACTACCTAATTAGGGCTGTCGTCAGGGTTGTTGACCATAATAGTTGGTGACGACTGAAAGTGACGTCGCTGTCTTTCCTGCTTTCTTCTCCAAAGACTAGGGTCTGAGTCTGACTGGTGAAGCTGCTTCGTTTTTTCGAGTGAAAAGAGGAAATCGAAAGGAGAAGGAAACGACAACTTCGGCGAGAAGGCAACTGATGGGATGGATGGAGACTCGCGAGTTGACCCGCTGAGTGTAACGAATCAGGCAAAAAAAAAAAAAAAAAAAAAAAAAAATTTCTATCCCATATCTATCCCATAATATAAAAGCAGTAAATTTGGACGACTCAGATACCTTATACACGTACCTATATACGTACGAAGTTTCTATCCTTATCTTCTCCTAACACCATAAAGCAGTACCTTATTTTTCTTTGCTGGAGAGAACGCTGGAGAGAAATCGCTCGGCACCTTGGGCTGTTTGATGTCTACCTTCATATATTCCTCCCCAATACCAACTATTGATGCTGACATATCAAGTCAGGGCTTGGTTGACAATGAGAACCTATAATACTAAATATCAAAATGAGTAAGGTATCGTATCTGATACTTCATTTTTTTTTTTACGTGGAAAATCCATGTTCCTGTTCTATGCACCATAAGCAACAACATTTTCTATTTCATGCCAATCCATTTAATTTCCTTCAACTTTTCTTTGTTTAAATCATGGTCACCAATAAAAGGAAAGCCAATCTCTTTTATTCTATTTTTCAAGCGCCCTGAATTTGTTTATCCAACTTTGCATTGCTCATGGGTGTGTTCTAATGTGCAATGGAGACATTATATACAACAAGAGAGTTGCAATTACCTTTACAATTATTATGTGAAGAATTCATCTTTTCCTTTTGTTCTTTGGCACTATATCATGATTCATGAATTTTATCAGTGACCTCTTTATTGCAACACTTTGTTGTATAGGAAATGCATGAGGTCTGATCCCAAATAGAATTATGTCAATATATACTTATACATGTGGAAAAACTGGACAGTAGATTGTCACCTGCTTTGCATCTAACTCCAGATCAGGTGAATTCCTTTCAGCTCTGTTACATTCACTCCTTGTTTATGCAGAATTACTCGTCAATCCTCACTCTTCATCCAGAGCTCATTGAAGGAAGACCCGGGACGCTTGTGATTGAATCATTTGTGGTAGATGTGCCTGAAGGGAACACCAGAGATGAAACATGCTACTTTGTAAAGGCTCTTATCAACTGCAACCTTAAATCATTGGCCGAAGTGTCTGAGCGGATCGCAGTGCAGGATCATGCATAACCAATCAGTTGTTACTAAGTTAATGCCACCGTGAGTCCCTGATTACAGTGGGTGAAGCTTCGAGGCCTTTGGATATCTAAAAGCTTTAGAAACAGATTGGTAGCTCCTTTTGCCATCTTCTGGAGCCCTCATTTCCATTGTTTTGTTTTCCTTTCTTTAAAATGGTGTTGGTGATAATGATAATGATAATCACATCTATCTTAGTAATTTTGAGAAACTCGACAGCATAGAAACCTAGAACACAAATCCACCTAAAAGGGACTCCTTTATATCTTAGCCTCCTTTCCCTCTTCCAGACATCTCTCTCTCTCTCATATATATATATAAAGGAGTGGATTTTTGTTGTGGGTCGTTGGATGGAGGAGTGATCCGTGTGAGGGGGGTTTCGCAAACCCTTGCCTCCTTTCCCTCTTACAGATATCACTCTCTCGGATTAGGTTAGTGGATGTGTTTTTGACATGCATTTGCTTATTGATTTTCTGTGATGTATTTTGTAGATGTTTGATGTTCTTCCATTCATGTGAAGAAAATACCCTCCTCTGCTTTCTATATAAAAGTCTATAAATTGAAGTTGAGCTCCCCCTTCTACCTAAGATATCAACAGTTGAAAATTAAAAGAGACCTTTGTATAGCTTTCTTGGATCTGTTCCATGTCACTGCAGCAAAACCATCCCTCCACTCTTGTGCCTTTCCTGAATGGTTCCATCCTTTCAGTCTCTCACCATTAACCCCCACAAGAAAAGTCAGTTCTCTTCCCACGTCACGTGTGTTAAGCCGCCCATGTAGAGCCCGCCAAAGGAAAATTTTAATTTTAGATGGAATTGATAAGTTCCACTGTTGTAATAAGATGCCCGGTTCCTTTACAATAGTTGAAAAAACTTTTTTTGACTGGCAGTATGACAAAGTTCCTTGCAACTAAAACATTGAATCTTGCTCATATCTCTGGCCCTTGGTTTTCCTTGAGATGCATAGGCCACATTGAAGGTATTGTCAGAAATTCTTTGTTCAAAGGTAGCTTTGGTCAAGCTGCATTGTTCTCCAAGTTCATTAAGACATGTGTCAAAAGAAGCTGAGGGATCTTGACTCATAAGATTAGATCAAATAGTTTTAAATTCCTAGCAAAGTTTCATTAGAAATTTGTCCCATTGCTTGGTTTCATCAACCTTTTGGATGGCCGACAGTGTTGCAACAGAGACAGTGGCATATACAAAGTAATTACATTCTGTCCATTGATTTATGAACTCAGAGTGGTATTCCTGGATAGTTTTATGAACTCAGAGTAGTATGAACTCTAATTCCTCCCTTCTAATAGTATATAGAATTGGATTGTACCCTTTCAAGGTGAAAATCATGTCCTATAAGTTTTAAGTTGTAGCCACTTAATTTTGTGGAGCTTATCCGTAGCTGTTTGGTGCCACAAGGTAACTTTATTGAATTGGTACTTTGACATTTATTAATGAAATGAATCTATGGTTTTGGTTAATCCCAAGATAACCTATTCAAATTTGATAACTTTTGTTGATGCATGCATGTTGATTAATTAATGTGGTCATTTTGCCAAATCAGCTGATAATTTTTTTCCTTTGACAAGAAGTGAAATGGAAAGGGCTGATATCCTTCTTGAACAAACAATAGTAGAAAAAGTATGAACCATAAATTGTGGTCAACTAAATAAAAAATGAGAAAGGAATTTCATGTAATATTAGTGTTATATGATTGAAGCTTATTTAAATATGACATATATGATGTAGAGTATGGGATCGCTATTGTTGTTTCTAAATGTTGTGTAACAGTTTGGTGTACTATATTACCAGTTATGTGGACAGTTAAGATCAGTATAATTGGTTGACCTGGCCAATCTTGATTATTTTTTATTTTTTATTTTTCAATGGTATTCTTCAATTCAGTTTGTTCTTTTCTAACTAACAGTTTGATTGTAGTTTTTTTATATTAAGTGCTATATTATAGTCAAATGCTTGTCATTCCTTTTCTTTTATGCTTTTCTTTTGATAAGCTCAAAATGTGATTTCCATATCTTTGGATTTAGTTTCCTTCCTTTTTCTTTCAATAGTGGTCTTGTAAATTTTATCCATATTGCTTGACGTATGATTCAATTGACCCCATTACCATATTTTCTATGGGTTTTGTTGGTCTAGCATTATCTCCTCATCCTTACTATAGCCTTTTGAGATGTGGTAGAAGAGCTAATTTAGACTTTCTATGTACATGCCCAAATTGTTTGTAGTAGGGTAGAGCATTTGATCTTATTATTATATTATTTGTCCAATCCATAGTGTTTCCTTGTAGTTTAACTCTTCAATGCTGTAAATCCCTTAAATTTCTTGTTCAGGCAGCTTGATTGATGGATGTTGTAACTTTTACTTTTGTTAAGGCATGCTCTAATCCTTTCCATGTATACATCTGACAAAGGAAAAGTCTAATTGAATCTAAGGAAGTGAAAATCTAATTGAGTCAAGGTAAGGAATCAAGTATGTTAGATCTTATCTGCTTTTCATTTGCTTTTAATTGGCATTTGTTTACTTTTTATTTTATTTTTATGTTAGGACTTATCCATCCTTTCTTGAATAAATCATGAAAAGTCCAATCCTTTTTACTCCCAAATATTGTGTTTTACATTGCTTCAAAGGCTAAAAAGGCTTCTTCTTTCCACATCAGCACATAAGCCATGGGTCAAAATTAGAAAAAATTGAAATACATACAAGCTCTCTTTTACCCCCTTTCTTTGTTGGGACCTTTTATAAACCTTCCTAATCAAATCTTGAATATTTGCTTTTGAGTTTGAGAGGTGAACAACTGCCAACCACTTTATAATTTTCAACAATTTCCTAACTCATTTGCAAACCTTTAACTGTTTGCAAACTTGTCATGATTTTGGAAACATCCACCCCAATTCATCAAGTTGTTGTTCTGCATTAACTGCAAATTTTATTTTTGAACTTACAACATACCTTTCATTGCTTATACTTTTTGAATATTTTTAATACAAATATTTTAAAGTCAATGATGAATATGATATTCTGTACGCACACATATTTTTAATGATGCATGCCAAATCCTATCCCACCCCTACTACACTCATACTCTCTCACCTTTTCTAATGATTTGCAAAATCTTATGCATATTCATTAATTTCTTATTCTAATCAAACAAACTATCTTCTTATTAAGTACCATTGGAATAAAATATAACGATTTGCTATAATCTAGATGGATTCATCATTTCACTAGCTGAAATTTACAATAGGTTCCTTGAATAGTAGAGCTCAACTCTCTTATCTGAAGATAAGTTTTCTTCTATTTTAACATCCTCCTGTCATTACAGATGTTCTCATGTTCTCATGTTATTATTTCTTCCAAAAATATGGCTCCTACATTTAGGATTCTGCTTATTTTTCTCAATTTCTTCAATCTTAATTTTCTTTGAAGGAAAGCTTACCTTCCATTTAATTTAGCATTTGTTAGAACATATGTACATTTTTGCTGTAAATTTAAATAATTAATGGTTCTTTTATTACTACATTTGATGCTATTTTTTTATGGATTCCTTGCTCTCTTGTTCTTTTCTTTTAAATTGCTAATGTTGTCCACCTATATGAAAATGGACTTCTAGTATCATTTTTCTTTAACTAAAATGGGAATCATGTTAATTTTTTTATTAATTTATATGAACTTACTTGATTTATGTTGTCTACTTTACCATCATATACTTTAAGATAATTTACATTTTGAAAGGCATTTTACACAGTGTTAAAAGGTTAAATTCATACTACATAAATATAGTATCAAACGTAAGAACTAAGCATAACTCAAATATAGTATCAAACCTAAAAAGTGACTGACTTCTTCTTTTATATAAAAGATAACTGCAAAAAGCGTCATCAGAGGCAACACAACTTGGTACACCAAGTTGTCTATTGAACAAAAAGAAAGAATCAACATGGAAAAGAGGGAAGCAAATAAAAGGACACAAATATTACAAAGTGAAACATTAGAACCTGCTCCAAAGAAGAAAAGATATGCTTCTAAAACTGCAAATCCCACAAAAGCAACATCAAACTTATGTTTGCTCTAAATTTTATAATACATTTATGTTTATAATTACAATGAATAATAGTATTTGTAATTACTAATTCCAATATTTTTGCAAATATAGAGCATGCAACACTGCAAAAGCGACTACAAAGAAGACAATGGTACGCCTCATTGCCAAAAGAAAAAAAAGACGCACTTCTTCTACGAAAAAGGGAGGCTTATGCTAGAAAAAAGTTACTAAAAAGACAATCTTCTAGAAATCTTACTTCATCATTTAATACAGGTCAACAAACAGGTATATACTCTTATGTGTAATATTAAAACTGTTTCAAAAATATAATAAATTTTTTCTAATTAAATATTTATCTTTTGCAACGAACAGAAGGCACTAATACACCGCTGGGTATCGGTCTCAATGATATTCCCGCAAATATTATAGCCCAAATGGAAAAAAGAGTATACCATACTTATGAGATTGGTAAGTTCTATATTAAAAAATTAATAAATATGTTCATCTGATCTAATATATTTTTATATTACAAACTTCTAAACATTATATATATCTTCTACCAGGGTCAACATCGAGACAACCCGCTGAATCTGATGAAGATGTTTCTTCAAGTGTTTATTTAGAAAACACTTCTACATTAAACTACAGACAAAAAGGTAAACATATTTATACAACAAAATAGCTTAGGTCTATTAAAAGAACCGAATTATACTAATACAATTTTTACATGCAGCTATGTTTAGTTTTGATATAAGCATTCCTTCCCAACCATCAATATTAGAACAAAAACCTAATTGTAGCTATTGTGGAGCAAAGAGATTTGCTTATGAACCAAAGGGTTTTTGCTGCTCTACTGGTCAGGTATTACTAGCTTCAAATTTTGTTCCTGAAGAGCTTTTAGCTCTATTCACATCAAATAGTGAAGAAGCAGTTCATTTCAGAACACATGTAAGAACATATAACAATACATTTGCATTTAACTCATTTGGTGTCAAATATGAAAAAGAGCTTTGTAGGAGGAACAAAGGTATTTACACTTTCAAGGTTCAAGGCCCATTACATCAATGAATTGGTACCTCCTGATGGCCATCCATCATATCTCCAATTATACTTTTATGATATTGATCATGAAGTGGAGAATAGGATGTATCAGTCACTAAAGCTTAGGCCTGATGTTGTTCAAAAGCTAAAGAATATATTGACCATCAATCCTTATTCTGAATTTTTTCGATCTTTAAGACATTTGTCCATCAACAATGATACAAGAATATTCATAAGATGTGATCCTCAACTTGATCAAAGGGTATACAATGCACCTTCAGCATCACAAGTTGCAGGAATCTGGACTGAGAATTCAAATACCAACTAATTAGCTGAACGCGACATCATAATATATAGTCATTCTGGACACAGTCATAGAATTAAGCATTATTTTGGTTGCTATGATCCATTGGAGTATCCATTACTATTTCCTTATGGAGATTCAGGTTGGCATAGAGGTATCAAACGAAAACAAAGAAATGAGTTGTTAAGTCATCCAAATATACTTTCGATTGATGATTTGTTGAACAAAGAAAAACGAGGTATATCTTATCTTCATATAAACTATTATAAAATCAACTTGAACACTAAAAACTTATAATATCTTTTTTTTCCTGTCAGCTTCAAAGAAAAAAAGTTCAGCAAAAGAAAATATATCATGTCGACAATATTACTGTTATAAATTACAAATCCGACCATCTGAAAGCTCAATCTTGCTACATTCTGGTCGTCTTTTACAACAGTATGCTATTGACATGTATATAAAACTTGAAACTTCTCGCTTGGATTACTTTCGAAATGATCAAAATTCAATCCGAGCAGATTTATATCAAGGAATAATGGATAGCATTAGCACTGGTGAAACTTCTAGAAAGAAGATTGGAAAAAGAATAGTACTGCCACCATCATTTATAGGAGGTCCAAGAAATATGCGTCGTCGGTATCTTGATGCAATGGCATTAGTTCAAAAGTTTGGCAAACCAGACATCTTCCTGAAAATCACTTGTAATCCAGATTGGTCAGAAATTAAAGATCAACTTGGTCATCACGAAGAAGCACAAAACAGACCAGACTTGATTGCAAGAGTTTTTAGAGCAAAGATAGAAGAACTTAAACTTGAAAACTTGATTTAATAAAGAAGAATATTTTTGGTGCAGTTGCAGCGCATGTATATGTTATAGAATTTCAAAAAAGAGGACTTCCACATGCTCATTTCCTACTCATCTTAAAGAACAAGTACAAACTGAAAACCCCAGAGATGTATGACAAATTTGTGTCAGCTGGACTTCCTAATAGCAGAAGCTATTCACATCTATACAAAATGGTTGTTCAGCATATGATGCATGGATCATGTGGCAATTTGAATCCGACTAATGTTTGTATGAGAAATGGACAATGCAAAAATCACTATCCTCAGGAATTTTGTTCTATCACAACACAAACAAAGAATTCTTATCCATTATATAAAAGACAAAACACTGGAGAAGAGATCAAAGTTCGTGGTTGTTTGCTGGATAACCGGTGGGTAGTTCCATATAACCCATATCTATTAGCAAAATTCAATTGTCACATGAATGTTGAAGTTTGTTCGACAGTAAAAGCAGTAAAATATCTATATAAGTATATTTATAAAGGACATGATAGAGTCATGTTTAATCTTAGCAACAATGCTGTTCCTGAAGTTATTGATGAAATACAACAATTTCAACAAGCAAGATGGATATCTCCTCCAGAAGCAATGTGGAGGATTTACCAGTTCTGTTTAAATGAAATGTATCCATCAGTCAAAAGCTTACAAGTTCATTTACAAAATATGCAAACTGTTGGATTCCGAGAAGATACGAACTTATTGAGCGTCTTGCATAATCAACAAGCATCTAAAACAATGTTGACTGGATACTTTCAAATGAATCAGCTAGATAAAGATGCCTGCAAATTTCTTTATAAGGAATTCCCTGAATATTATGTTTGGAATGAAGATAAAAAATACTGGAGCCAAAGAAAGCAACGGAATGCAATTGGTAGACTTGTTGCTGCAAGCCCAATTGAGGGAGAAAGATATTATCTGCGATTACTATTAAATCATGTCAAAGGAGCTACATCATATCAAAGTTTACGAACTATCAATGGAATTAAATTTGATACATTCTGTAAAGCAGCAGAGCAATTTGGTTTGCTTGAATCTAATAACAATATTG
The DNA here is from genome assembly GCA_038049695.1 of Cinnamomum chago. NCBI lineage: Eukaryota > Viridiplantae > Streptophyta > Magnoliopsida > Laurales > Lauraceae > Cinnamomum > Cinnamomum chago. The sequence continues at coordinate 27,973,560 of CP142457.1, forward strand.
ATCAATGCTTAGAAGAAGCATCATTGTTCCAAATGCCTTTTACATTGCGGCGATTATTTGCTACACGTTTGGTTTACTGTGGAGTGTATAATCCTGCAGCATTATGGGATAAATATAAAGATGCGATGTCTGAAGATTTTGCAAAAACAAACTTCATATCTGCAAGGAACATTGAGGCAAAAGCATTGCAAAGTATCAATTACTTCCTTGAATCAATGGGTAAAAGTATTAATGAGTATGCTTTACCAGAAATAATGATTGTTGATAGTCCAAATGAAAAGCTCCTAAAAGAAATTCGTGAAGAACTAAACATCCCAATTTCAGAAAATGAGTTGTTCACAATTCAAAATTTGAATCCTGAACAAAAAAGAGTTTATACCATCATATTAGAAAGAATAAGAAGTGGCAATAATGGTGTATTCTTTATCGATGGTCCAGGAGGAACTGGAAAAATATATTTATATCGAGCTCTACTTATAACTGTGAGATCAGAAGGACATATTGCACTAGCAACTGTCACATCTGGCATTGCTGCATCAATTTTACCAGGAGGACGAACTGCACATTCACGGTTCAAATTACCATTAAACTTTGAAGATAGATCAATATGTAATATATCAAAACAAAGTGGCTTGGCAGAGCTATTGCGTAGAGCAAAACTTATTATTTGGGATGAAGCATCCCTGGCAAATAGGCGGGCAATTGAAGCACTTAATGTTATGTTGCAAGATATAACTGATTGCAAACTACTGTTTGGAGGAAAAGTAGTAGTATTTGAAGGAGATTTTCGACAAAGACCCCCTGTTGTCATTTGTGGTGGAAAAAAGGAAACAATTGATACAAGCTTAGTGATGTCAGAATTATGGAAAAAAATCCAGAAAATACAACTAACAGAAAATATGAGAGCTAAAATAGATCCACATTTTAGTGAATTTCTGTTACGTATTGGGAATGGAACTGAAATAGCTATTTCAGAAGAAAGAATTCAAATTCCAAAAACAATGCTCATTCCTTACATGGATGACATTAGCTCAAAGTTTAAACTTATCAATTGTGTCTTTTCAAATCTCATCATGAATGGATATGATGCACATTTCATGACGAACCGAGCTATATTGACAACAAAAAATGAATTTGTTGATGAGCTGAACCAAATCTTAATTGAAGAATTCCCAGGAGATTCAATTAAATACTATAGCTTTGATTCTGCAATAGATGAGGCACAACAAAATCTACCAGAAGAATTTATAAATGGGTTGACTCCAAGTGGATTGCCTCCACATGAATTGATATTGAAGAAAAATTGTCCAGTCATCTTATTACGTAACATCGACCCTTCTTCTGGCCTTTCCAATGGCACTCGATTAATTTGCAGAAATTTTCAAAAGAATGTGATTGATGCTGAAATTATTGTTGGTCATCATGAAGGGATAATGGTGTTTTTACCACGAGTCCCATTGCAATCAGATCAGGACGAGAAATTTCCATTGCCATTCAAGCGAAAATAATTTCCCATTCGTTTGAGCTTTGCAATGACAATTAATAAATCTCAAGGGCAGACATTGGAAAATGTTGGCATTTATCTATCTCAACCTGTTTTTTCACATGGACAACTATACGTTGCCTTATTAAGAGTTAGATCAGCTGAGGCCATCAAGATATTAATAAATCCATCTTCCAACAACAAGAATGAAACATCATATACAAGAAATGTTGTCTACAGAGAGCTCTTGGCGCTTGCTTCTAACAACTAATGATGCTAAACATATAATACAGGTATATGTTATCGCATAGACCACTTTTATACATTTACTTATATATCATATATTACAAATTATACATGATTCATAAAAACTAGAAATTACTACCTTATTCCATTGCCCCATAACCTATCTCAACACCTACAGTTTAATACGGCAACGACCAACTTCTTCCACATATTTAAGCTTCAAAAGGTTTACTACATCTCCAAAAGAGTACCATATTTTGAAATTCATTGTTATTATAATTAGGGGATAAGTATATCACATTTTGAATATAAGAGTCCAATCATGGCCCAAACAAATTTGATATAACTATCAATAGATTATTTTACATGTATTTCCTTTTTTTTTTTTTATGTCTAATGATAATATAAATGCTGTAGGAAACCTTAATCAAAGAGATGTCAGTTTTTTCAAATTATTATAAAAAGTTCTATCATTACTGCATTTTAGACTTTATTTTCTATTACAAAAAACAATCCATGTCCCCAATTTAAAAATTGATTTGATTTTTTTTAAATGCATGAATTTACTAAATAGCAAAGAATTTTAAAATATCAAAACTAAGATTCTTACAGTAATATTTGTATTTTTCCCATTTCCATATACATGCTACATATTTATTATTAGCTCAATAATATCCATTATTGCTTCTTTAATTCAAATTACAATCTCTCTCCTTTCAGGGTACTACTATTCTAAGCATACATGCATAAAAAATGGCAGTGCAATATCAAGTGCTTAAAGAAATTAATGATGCAACTCAAAGCTGGACTACAAAGGTTTGCATTCATGAAATGAGACGTCCACAATCTTCAAAGAATAGTAAATCAACTTACCAACACTTAATCTTGATTGATGAAGAGGTATTATTTCATCTATAGTTGATATTAGCATGAAAACTAACATCCTATTATATTATTAATGCAAAAGCTTTGTTTATTCAATATAGGGGACAAAAATGCAAGCAACAATTTTCAATGATGACATCAATATATTTGCTTCAAGAATCACACGGGATTGTACATACTAGATATCAAATGGTCTCATTAAAAAAATTCCACCGCAGTATAAACTTGTCGAGCATGACTATCAGATGATCATAAATAGTTATACAAAAGTAGAAGTGGTTGAAGAGGCATCCATCATCAGCACACAAAAAAAGTATAATTTCACCCCTCTCAAATCCACTTCCATTGATCCTAGCTCAACAACAACAGCAGGTATCAATCATCCAATGTCTCAAATATATCAATAATTTTAATCCCTAACAATACTTTCTTGCTTTTTAGATATCATTGGCGTTGTCTTGGATATTCTCCCAAAAAAAACATTCAAGAGGAAATGGGACAACAAAGATGCATTAACTCAAGAAATAGTTGTCATTGATTCAAAGTATATTTTTCACATTCTCAAAATCTTATTACCTTTCAATGTATGCATATTTTTAAAACTTTCCAAAGATATCCACAAAAAATACTAACTATTAAACTTCGTTATTGTATAGTTTGGAGCCTATATTTCTATCTGCCTGGGACAAATTCATAGAAGATGAATGTAAAACAATATTCAAAATCTTACTATCCAGGCCAGTCATTGTCGCCACAAATCTAGCTCCAAAAGAGTTTAGAGGTATGAAACAAAAATGACTAAATTAATTTATAATATCTACCTCATTTCTAATAACAATTTTAAGATAAAATATATATAGTTATTTGAATACTACTGTTGATTCATAGTACTTACAATTTTTAAATTATGTTTATGTCTAATAATATTTTAATCGATGTTTTCATCATCAATTAAGGAAGAAGGTTATTCTCAACAAGGTCATCATCAAATATTCTCATTAATCCGACCATACCCGAAGCAGAAGAAATACTTTCGTTGTGAGTATTTTCTTTAAAAAAAAATATTATACATGTTTAAATAAAAAAAAACTAATTGTTTTTTTGCATTTTACAGCTCTATACAAAACAAGGAAGTACTGGATGATATTGTTTCAAAGAAATCATACTTACAACTACCAAAGCCAAAAGATTTGGAAACAACATCGATCCAGAAAATCATGGATTCTGGACAACTTGTATGTATCTATTTACTCCATTTTATTATTTATTCTAGATGTATAACATCATAATTATATTATTATAGGATAGCATTCATTGGATCAAAGGTTCAATTACAAACATACCAGAAAACCAACAGTTCTGGTATATGTCATGCAATCATTGCAAAAAAAAAAAAAAGACACAAGAAACATACGATTCATCATTTACATGCCTCAATTGCAACACATTAGACACTGCAGTACCAAGGTATGCTAATAATGTAGACAAATTATGTACTTTACATTTATAAATCAAAACACATACTAACTTTCGTTAAACTATAGATGCGTTATCAATATTGAAATTACGGACTCAACCGCGTCTATTCATGCAACGCTCTTTGAAGATGAAGCACAAAAAATATTCTCTTATACAGGAGAACATATTATGAATACTTAAATGAAGGTGATTTTATTTCAATAACGTTTGTAATTCGCAAACATAATCTATTCAAGATGTTTCGAACTATATTATTTAATTTTTATCTTTATTTTCATTTGCAGGAAAATCATGATCAAGTCAAAATATGGATTAAAAATTGTCAAGACAAGATTTTTCTTTTCTGCATCAAAGTACAAGAACATCAGAGTGGTCAGAGAAGGGCCATTATTATCACATCACAAAAGAATGAATAGCTTTTACTTTGTTTATCTAGCAAAAATGGTATTTTCTCATTTATCCAATCACTTACATATCCAATTATTCTAATTAAAATAGCTACCCAAGGATAGTTATAAAACTCAAAATGCTTTTACAACTCTTGCCTAACTCATTATTCAGTCAAATTAAGTTCCTAATTGACATAGCCAATCACAAATTGCACACCAAAAAAAAGAAGAGAAAGGCCTATTAGACTCATAACACTATTCTTTCACTAACTTTAAAAGTATTACTCATAGTAACATTTATAATTTTGGTACTTGTTAATCCCTTCCTGAAATGTTGAAATGTTGTATCCTTTGTAGGATCAAAGCCAATGGCATATGAAGACAATGACAGCCACATAACTGCAAATTTGAAACGATCATGCTGGTTACTTTTTGGTTTCTTATGATGGTCATTTTGTAATAGGTTGAATGTATTTAACCAGTAGCAACATGTAAATTTCTTAATGATGGGATTTATACAATCCTTATATCTATTACTTTGGCTTTATATTTTGTAAAGAATTACCACATACATATTTACTAATGGAAAAGTTTTAATCTGAGACTTTACTTTCAATCTTTCACTACCTATATAATTCACCAATATCTATTCCTATAGCTCACTGATTTGTCCTCCCAAAGGTATGCATAAAAGAATCTTTACTAAATACCTTGTATCTCTATTTCATTGCTTCTTTACATCATATACTTTCCCTGCATGATGACAATTCTTCCCTTTTGTTTATGAAAGTTCCCTTTTTTTTACATATTAAACACGACGTCTCAGGTATTTCGTCTCCCTAATGGTATTATTATTAATTCCATGTTCATCTCAATTCATTTTTCATCTCAATCTACTTTTATGATTGCCCAATGACTGTTGGTCTTGTATTACAAACCATGACTACATTATATTCGATATGGTTTCTCCACTACTATTTTTTATCTACAGAAAAACATCAGTCTTTCTCTCTCTATCTCCTCATCTTCCTATGTCTATAGATTGTTCTCTTTTTAATTTCTCGCTAACTTCATCATTTTCCTATGTTGGACAGAAGTTGAATTTTGCCAATCTGAACATACATGACAATTCACATCTTGCCTCGTTCATAATGCATACACCCTCAAAGAGCTCAAAATGTAAGTGCTCTTGTAGATTGTCTTATCTTTTTTTTTCCTTCCTTGATCTTCCCTTTCCTTATTTTATTTTATGAATTTCAGATTCTTGGAATTTCATCTCTTCCAAGTATGGAGACAACATACCTGAATTTCTTGAACTCTACTTTTTTTTTCTTAATTTTAATTGTGTATTTCGTAACTCATAGAATCTATGTTTTGCAAGATGCTTAAAATCCTCATATCAAAATCCTCGTTCGCAGTTTGCCCATTTCATGTAAAACCTCTTCTTCAAGGAAAATTTTAGTGAACTTAACAATAATCTTTGTATGTATATGAGTGTATACAAAGTATGCATTATTAGTGATTCACCCCACAATACACGGTATATTCATTTCCTACTGGGACATATATAATGCCATCAGTGTCATTATTCTTATACTTTCAGCTGATGTCGAAGCTTTTTTTTTTTCCAACCGTAGGTCCTTTCAAAAGCTGAAAACCAAGCAAAAGTATGCATTTTTTTTCTCTTTCATGAATACCTTGCAATATTTGTATAATACATTTTAAATCTTCTTTGTTAGTAAATAAAACAATGTTGTACATATGTATCTAACATTATTCTGTCTCACCTATATCTTTACAAGATGATGTATCAGTCATGGACCAATTCGACTCTCGGTGGGAAACGTTTTGCATGTACCATGTATAAAAGAACCAATAATATACTTTTTTAGAAATAATTTACTTCTTTACCCAACTTGATCTTTCTTTTGTAGTTTTATATTCACATGGTAACAAACTCAATTGAACTTGACTAAGAATTTGAGATTTTATAATCTTTCTTATCGTAAAAGTAGGAAATAATTGAGTGTGACAAAATATTAGCAAATTAAGAAAACAATTACATGTAGAGAAATCGGTATACAAAAATGTTAACATGAATGTTTGGTAAATATATGAAAAAATCAAAAAGTAGTAAAGGGTAACATCGATATGTGATAAATTAAGGGACCTCACTTGAGATGGTTCGCACATCTACAATGTAGAACATCAATGCTGCAGGTGAAGAAAAAGTTTTCTATGTAGGCTAATGGCCCCTATCAATAAGTGTAGCCTATCCAATACTTTCATTTGGATAGATTGGAACAAAGAAAACATAGATTATGTAGCTCAATATATATCTTTCTTGAAGTAAAAGACTGAAAGATAATATGTCTAGATTTACAAATTCCAATTCTTGATACACAACTAAAAATTCTTGCTTATACATCCCAGTCTACTTCAAAGTAAGTGACTTGAATTAAGTATTAGATTATTCATGTGTCAAATGTTGTAAAACTGCTTCCACTTGTTCATTCCTCTATATAATCTGATCAAATACTTTTTTCAGAAAGGAAGATCCACCGAACAAAGATTCAATCTTCTTTTCTTTTCTTCTCTTTTAGTTTTTGGGATTTGGTGTATTTTATTTGTGTTTTGTGAGTAATTTAAGCATTTTCTTTGGAAATCGACTGAAATTGTTTGTGTAATGGCAGCTTCCATGGAATCTCATTTACTTGATGAGGGAATTCTCCTTTATTCTTCTCTTTCTAAGAAGTCTTACATATTTAGTACAGAGGTCATTGAAAACTATATGGAGTACCAGGAAGTTGGAGGAAAATGACACTAGGTGGAAATGGATTTTCATGGAAGTGCCTCTGTGGAATCTGTTATCTTTCTTCTGTTTGGATGAGAATTCCTTCCATCTCTTATTATGCTATGTTTTTATTTTGCTTACTTTCATGATTCTCCAAGAAGCATACAAAATGGAATGATTCAACTTGATGAAAATGAATAAATCTTGGATGTGTAGACTGTAGACAAGGGCTGATGTTTGATTTTTATTTAGGAAAAATGTTAGGGACATGGCCATGGCTGGCTCGATGGTGAGATTGCGATCAGGCCATGACTCTAATACCATATAAAATTTCTAAAGGCTAAAATTTTAGTAACACATCATGTTCATTTCACAAACAATCATCCCTACTTATACAAGATGTGATGAGAAAATGCAGACCCTAACCAAACCATAACTCTAATTGAAACTTGTCTAAAAATCTAATTCAAATGATTCAGTATTCTTATTCCAAAATATCTAAACAAATCTTATCATCTAACACTTCCAACTATGCTATGGGTCTTAGGATGACTCTGTCTTTTATTTATTTAATAATTATTTTTTTATTTTATATTTTACTTTCTTGTTTCTGTGATCAGGTATTTTGCTCAGCTGTAAGTCACAGTCTAACTTCCAGTAGGATCAAGACATGCATTTTTGGGACCCAAGTGTTCTCTAGAGAAGCATCTTCCTTACAGTTAAGAAACAAATCAGTTATGCCTTTTGGTCATAGAAGTTTTGTGCTTTTGTTTTGTAGTTAAAGAGAAGTTATAATTTTCATTCTTTAACTATGCATGAACTTTGGCGCTAGAAGTATTCAGACAATTAGAGCAACGGCTACAGAGATACCATCTAAAGCTCAGAGTAAGCGAGATTATAAATGTTTTGTTATCTTTGATTTATTGAAGGTAGGGAACTTTTTAATCTTCCTATTTATGATTCAATTTCTATAGAATCTTCAAGTGGTGGGAAGACAAACATTGGGATCAACGGTGTGTTTCCTTTTGACATTTGACTCAATTAGTTTAGCTTATGTGAAAAATCAGGCTGTACTGCTACCCATAATGTATTCTTATGTGTAGTTGCAATTCCAATGGATTAAACTTTTGCACGTGTTCTAAGACCTACTGCTTCAGTCATGTTCATCAGAATTACCTGAATGTTTTTCTGGCACTCTCACCAATAATTGAAACACATAGCATAAAAAAGTTATTGCGTCAAATTTGCACATTTTTTTATATCATGCCCTTTTTTCTTTTTTTTTTTCTGTGATTAATGCAAGACTGAACTAGAAGCTCAATATTCGATGAGTTTATTGCTGTGTTACACTAAAATAGCATTTCTTAACTATACTCAATTCTGCCAAGTTCAACGTAGGTTACAATTGTATATCTAGACTGATTCTAATAATGGATCTTCTTTGCTTTGGTTCTTAACTGTGTATTCAGTAAAATGGCTTCTTAGTTCTCAGTCTATGATGCAACATCCTATCATATATCATTTAGATCATTGATTTTGGTTGTTGTCTTTCGCTTTGACTAGATATCTCAAAAAAATTGCACTCATGTTTTGTTCAAGGGACCTTTTCGCTCATGAAAGAAAGCCTGAATCATGCTTCCCACCAATGGTGAAGGGGCTTGATCCCCTCTTCGTTCTTTAGAAGCAACAATGATCTGATTCCTTTTCCCTACCTTGCTCCTTCTATCCTTGATCATGCAGTTGGAAAAATTAGATAATATGATTTAAAATTCTATCTACTTGAGTTAAATCTTAGTGGAATGAACATTACATGCAACGCACGTACCTTTCCACTAGTTATAGAAAAAGCTAAAGTTCAAGGGTACTCCAAATGGGATGGCCCACTTGGAACCGAGCCAGTTTGACATGTTGACTGAGGCAAGAGATAGGAACTTGATGGTGCATTTAAGTCTTTGCAGAACGAATAAGAACAAATAAGTTCTGGATGTGGATCCCTATTTGATCAATCAGGGGTGTCACATGGAAGAGTTATCAAATAAGATGACATTCCATCTCTCTAATAAAAAAAAAGTTTTCATTCTCATGTGGTAACTCCTGATTGGTCCAAACAAGTCTATGACTATGGTTTGTATCCGGAGATTATAGGTTCGAAACTGCACTACCACACTGGAGCTACAGAGGAGTTTACCTTGCTTTCCTCTAGGCCCGAAGGGATTAGTCCAACCCAAAGGGTTGAGAACCCTCCGATAGCAAAAAAAAAAAAGTCCAGATCTCCTCTTTGCGTGTTTGAACAAATTCTTGCGTGCGACGTGACAAGTTTGCCACCTCAGCGATGATTTTCCTTTTGAATGAATAAAATAGAACGACAGGATTTTTCTTGCAAATACGAAAATTTTATATCAAACAAGAAACTCATTCGTTTGAATATGGGCTCACATTTATAAAATGTGAGGCCATACTTTTTGTTAATTGTGAACACGGGACCAACCTTTAAAAAATTATAATGTGGTACCCACATTTATAAATCCGAATATGGGGCCACCATTAAAATGTGATTGTGGACACGGGACCCACCAAGAGAAATTACAACGTGATGCCTACCTTTATAAACAATTTATAATGTGCTCCCACCATTATAGAATTATAGTAGGGGCCCATCTTTCGTGATTGTGACCATGTGACTCTAGGAATTATAAAGTGGTGCCACCTCCTTTGCAATTGTGAACGTGGGGCCTACACTTAAGATAAATGGGAGGATTTAGAATCTTCAAATGATATTCTTTAAAAGGCAATAGATAAGAAAGAAACAATTGTGCCCGCAAGTTGTTTCTTAAATAAATAAATAAATAAAAACAAAGCTTTTTTGTTCCAACTTTCTTATGCTGGTGGGATAAGATTTTGTGATAATAAAATTCAGAACAATCATTCACACATATCAAACATGTTTTTTACACCCTTATCTCGCAGGAACATGGGAACATCCAAACGGCACGATGCCAAACACACCATGAGTTTCTGTGTAGGTTGTTTTAGACTCATACATGAATTAAAAAGAGGCGTTTGGTCGGAGGTCCCTCAAAGTATGACTTTATTACAAACAGTCCACAAAAAACAGTTATGCAGCCAAAGGTCATCTAACACATTTTCATACCTGATATGTCTAATTTACCCTTTTTTTAAATCAAATCTGATGATTGGTGGGATATGTCATTAATAATGATCAACTACCATTTAATTGACCACGATTAATGAAATCCCATTAATGAGATTTTCAAATAAATTCTTAAAAACACAAATAAATTTCAAAAGATTGCAAATAACTTAAAAAACCACAATAATTCCCAAAAATGCAATAAATTTAAAAAAATATGCAAATAAATTTAAAAATATGCAAATAAATCTCAAAAGATCCAAACAAATTTCAAAAAATGTAAATAAATTTAAAAAGACACAAATAAATTTCAAAAGACCCAAATGAAATTCTAAAAATGTAAATAAATTTCAAAAGACGCACATAAATTTCGAAAGACATAAATAAAATTCAAAAGCGCAAATACATTTGCCCAAACTACGACAAACCAATTTTACAAATTTTGAAAAAATTTAAAAAAAAACTCAGGTATTTTTTCCAAAACTATAAATTTAGAACAATGCAAATAAACTTCCAAAGACACAAATAAAATTAAAAAATGCAAAAAGATTTCAAGAAATGTAAATAAATTTTCCAAAAAACTCACATGGATTTTTCATAAATTCAGATAAATTCATAAAAAAAACTTAGATAAATTTGCCAAAAACAAAGAAATATTTGCCAAAACTCAGATAGATTTGTTAGAAACTCAGATAAATTTGTTAAATACTCAGATAAGTTTGTTAGAAACTCAGATATGTTTGCCAAAAAATCAGATAAATTTTCCAAACACTAAGTTAAATTTATGAAAGACTCAGATAAATTTGCAAAAATCAACCTCCGACGATGGGAATAGTGAACGTCCGACAATGAACAAGGACAAACAGCGGTGGGAGCGGCTGCAAATCAAAGCCCCAATGAATCCCACCTTTACCACCACCACAAATTCACAAAACCAATGAAAAAGAAGATGAATAAATTTGTAGAAAACCCCCAGCTTTCATCTTCTTCCTCCTAAAAGCAGAAGAAGAAAAAAAGATGAAAAAGATAAATAGAAGTTGCAGAGAGAAAGAGAGAGAGCTAGGTAGTGGCAGAAAATCCAGGTGAGATCTCTTTCCACTGCTCCTCCTCCTCTCCCCGCCCCCCACCCCCACCAAAAAAAAAAAAAAAAAACCCTCCGAATTCTCGGATCAGATATCTTCCCCTTTGAATCTGCCTTTTGTGACAGAAAAAACGGAGGTGTAGCCCAGTCACCCTCTTTGCGGTGGTCTTATCTAATGACGCTGGGCGGACGGCCAGACTGGTGAGGCGACAACGGCAGTCTTTGCAATCTTCGGCGATTGTTGCGGCGACTTCGGGTTTCTTCTCATGGATCGTGCGATCCTAAGAACCCTGGATTGTCTATTTCTGTGTAGTTGAACGACGAAGACAGCGAGAGCCTCTCGGTATCGATTTGCAGAAGAAATTGCAGGAAGACTGTTGCAGGTCCGTTCCTAGATTCCAGAGGATTCGAATTCACCCATCACCGGAGAAGATCCGGACTGCTTTGCCCGTCGCTGGAGCCCAGGTAGCGATTCCTCTTTAAATGGGTTCCGAGACGGAATGTGAAACGACCTCTCGTCGTTCAGATGGTGCAGCGGTGGCCCATCATCATTCTGCAACTACAGGTGGTGTAGGTAGCCCATGATCTTTCTGCAACTTCAGATAGTGTAGTGGTAGGCGATGATCGACTATCTTCTTCTTCCAATGGAGTTTTCCGGGATAATAGAAAATGAGATAGAACGAATGAGGGGGAATGGAAGATTTGAATTTTTAAAATTCAAAATTTCATGCCTAAACAGTTGAAAGATTTCATACCTAAACAGTTGAAAGGGCAAATCTGTCATGAAAATGTATGAGGTGGTGTATCTAGGGACCTCTCGTCGAAATAAGTCCAAGCTACATGGACTACAGGCCTTAGAGGAAAAGTTAATGGACTGGAATGTTAGACCTCGACCTAGACTAATCCGATTAGTGTGTACTTAGTGTGTGTTTAGTCTTAAGTGGGTTTAGTGACCAATGGGTTAGAATATAATTAGTTTTAGTCCTGGTCATAGATTTGGGAATTTTGAGAGTGTTTAGTGTTAGTCAGAGACGCTCAGGGATGGCCTGAGTGTACGTGCAAGCTCGGGAGGATTGTTTTGATTTTCGTTTTAATTGTGATTTTGATTTCAATTGAATGGTTTTATTATTCTCTACAACTTTCGTTTTCAGCCCATTTGTGTTTGAAGCCATAGATCCAAGTTTTGGCCCAAAGGGGTAAAAATGTCTTTTCACACCCAAATCAGGACACAAATTTCAAAATCTCAAACCCTTATCAAAATTATACTTTTTGGAAACTAAATTTTTCAAGGATCGTTTTATCATTCTTTGTCAATCTCGTTTGGGGCCCGCAGGACCATGTTTTGGCCATTTCAAGTTTCAAACCTCTTGGGGCCCACTTTTCACTTAACACATAAACTCCTTCTCCCTCCCCTACGTTTGCAACCAACACTTCACCATTTTTTAGCTTAGAGAACCAATCAAGAGAGAGAGCCACCTTTCTTTAATATCTTAATCCTACCCTAATCATGTTTAGCGTCTAATTAATCTTAATTAAATGTTTAAGGTATGTTTTGAATGTATTTGGGCTTGGTTAGGTAGATTAGAATGGGGTTTGACCATTGACCCTAAACCCCATCTCTTTCATTTCATTCCATCTCCATTAACAAGAGGCACCTAGGGTTCCATTTCCTACCCATTTTTCATCATTTTCCTTGCTGCCAAACACCAAATAGAGAGGTTTGAGAGTGTTTTCCTTCATCTTCCTCAAGTAAGAACCCATTTTCTGCAAGTTTCATCTTCTTCAAGCTCTCATTTGTTGTTCTTCTTCTATTCCACTCTATAGGTAAGCAAAACTTTTCCCAAATCAGTCCTTATTGTTCAAAGCAATGATTAAAGGTTTTTAGTAGTGAATACTTATTGATTTTCTTCAATTTTCACCATTATAGGAGCTTGGTTGAGGTTCCATTTTGGGGGATTTTGCTTAGAGCTTGGTATTAAGTGGGTATAGTTTGGATTTCTATTTTGTGTTGCAAGCACCTAAGGTAAGTAAACATTTATAAAATGTGCATGTTTCTCTCTATTTATGCTTCTTGTAATGAATCTCATGTTAGATTACCCAATTTCAGCTCATGTTGTCTATTGTTCTAATTTGATTTAAATTTGTAAATGGGTGTAGTGATAACCTATTATTTCCTTTGGGTTTTATTTTGATTGAGAATGTGTTTGATGGTTTGGAGTGGGTATTGGAGACTCCTTTTGTGCATATGAAATGGGTTTGAAAAGTTGTGAGAAGTTGGGGAAGGAGCCCACTCCAAAGATAGAGTTTCAAGCATAGAATTCATGGTTTATGCCAAATTTCAGGTCATAAATTCAGTTACGAATTTGGCCAACCGAAATTGGGCAGATTCTTCACCGAATTTACAAATCTTCGAAAGGCCATAACTTTTGATTCGTATGTCCAATTTTGGAGTTCTACATATCGCTAGAAAGCTCTTGGAATGTAGAGTTCATTGGTCCATACAATTTTATGATCAGAGGTTAGAAAAGTTAGGGGATATTCAAACCAATGAATTTAGCTCATAACTCATGCTACCCACGTTGTACCTATGTGAACTAAGTATGGTTATGTTGGATTCAACTTAATAGGATTTTTAGGTGGTTATGGACCTAGTTTTGGACCTTAGTATTGGACCCTTGAACCTAATTTAAGCCCAAATTGATTTTTAATGTTAGAGGGTGTTGTTTGAGCACACATACACTCTCATGGAAACTCGTTCTTAGTCTTCTTGTACCCCGAACCAAATGTGTTATCTTAAGGTATTTGGCATCCCAAATTATATAAAGCCAAGGGTTCTTTTGTAGCCCAATGATGTCGGAAATCTTAAGCCTACACATTGTTGGACAGTGAAGCCCATGAGTATTCAAAAACCTTATGATTGGCTTGTCATGCATCATTGATTCCGTATGTCGCGACCCCGGACCGGGCCCGCAGGACTAATCCAGGATCGGGACTAATATTGATGTTAGGATGATCCACAACTGCTTAATAATACCATATGATTTATTTAATTTTCCACAGGTGTCCGCGGTGAGGATATCATAACCATAATTGAATATTTCTGTTAAATGCAGAAGCATGTAGCAAATCAATTAGTCAAACCATCCTTGGTCATAAAAACAATAACACCAGACTAAAATACTGTATCAGAATGAGCAATGATTTATATCATGTTTCCCAAAGGTTGTTAAAGTTAGACAAAATATCATTTAGTTACATTCCCCAAAATTAAAGGCCAACAAAGGCCAATGTACATAAAACAACAACCCAAAAGAATGGTTAAATAGTTCCCCTCAAAATGTTACGCTTCTCAAAGCAATCTGATGTCTACATGACATCGTCAGCACGCCACTCGACTAGAGGTTGCGGCGCGCCTACCGCCTCCTCCGGCTCCTCCTCAAGGAAACCGGCAACGGGACCTGAGTACCAAAGCAAAGGGGTCAGACACGACGGTCTGGCAAGAGAAAGCAAGGATACAACAATATCTAATACGAGAAAATCTCTGACAAAGCGTATAAATCTGAGTTAAGCAAGAACTCTCATAAAATAGATAAATCATTTGCGATGAACAAGTAAACAATATAAAACATATCAGGTATCCAAGGATTCGGGAACTAACAAGGTGGCAATCACATAAAGCTAAGTCCTCTGTCACTAAAGTGACAACAGTATCACGGGACGTTGATCTCTGTCACACAAGGTGAGGAGAAACAACGTATACATATATACAATATAATTATACGGGAACGGGACCACGGTAGCGAACCGGGTATCGGGACGGGACCACGGTATTAGACCGGGTATCGGGATCCAAACTGCAGCTGGCGGGACGGGAGAGGGATTTCCAAGTCAGTGGATCAGACTGACAAGGTATCCAAGCTTAGTGATGCCGACTCATAGGATAAAACCAATCGAGGCATATCAAGTATTCAAGTACAGTAAATAAACGGTAAAACGGGGGTGCTCAAGGGCACACTGTCTTTCCATATCGGGCAATACATTTCGGGGCAATTCACTGTTACTATTGTAGCTCCAAAGCTTTCGAGAAAACAAGTCATGCGATGAAATTCCTGGGGATGAGGTGAAACAATACACTATAATGAAATTCGGGTAAAATATCAATTTAGAAATCCAATTAAGTGAATAGGGGTCCCGTATGTCTATTATAGCCCTTACTTGGTACTCTTTGAGTTTTGAGACATTCCGGGCTCCTTATGCACTCCTACGATTTTTCCAAAATTTTGAATGACATATTTGTGATATGGTTTCTTTCTCGAATGGCATCAGGCAATGCCTAGTGAATCCCCTTCGATTGACAAAGCTCAACGCTCGAACGAACCGGAGAGTTCGTTCGAGCGGGGAGCTTTTCGAAACCTGGGGAATTTCGGTTACCTGACGGTCACCTAGCGGTTAGCCGTCGTTGGGGCAGGCGGCTAGCCGCTGGCTGACCGTGCAGCTGACCGCGGCTAGGCTGTAGAAATGCAGCTTACTGGAAAGCTGACCGTCAAATGCGGTTGCCTGGCGGTTAGCCGCCGATGCATTCGGCGGTTAGCCGCTGGGTAACCGTGGAGCTGACCGAGTTTTCAAGGGGGATATCTGATGCTCTCTGGAAAGGTAACCGTGAGTGGGCGGTTGGCTAGCGGTTAGCCACCGATGTGTTCGGCGGTTAGCCGCTGGCTAACCGTGAGGCTGACCGTGTTTTAAGGGGGAAAACGATGCTCTCTGGAAAAGTCACCGCGGTGCGCGGTTAGCTGGCGGTTAGCCGCCGATGCATTCCGCGGTTAGCCGCTGGCTAACCATGAGCTGACCGCCAGTTACGAAAATGCTCACTGTGTTCAGTTTTGAGTCATTTTCCTCCTCAAAAGCATCTTCCTCACATCACAAGGTCCTTACAATAACATTGAGCTAATAGCTCCTCCAATGCACCTCTTTACACTTCTCCAAATCCCCATTATGAGTGCTCTCCATCACTTCTTCCATGTCGAGTCCAACGCAAAGAAGACGGGAAGTAAACCATTTCACAAACATTCATTTAAGCTAACACAAGGATAATAAATACTCGACCAACATGATTACAAAACATTGAATGGAACTATCAAGATACATTATGAGCATTTATTTCAAACAAACCTCATTAAATGAAAGTATGGAAAATCCATAAATACTTCACCAACCCATTTCAAACTTAAAAACATCCAAACATTCACTTGCCTCTAGTCCAAGCTAGTTGAAATCAAGCCTTTTATCACCTCTATTGCTCAAAGCCAAGCTACAAATCAAAAATCCCAAAAACAACCCTAAAATGGGTTACACAAGGAATGACAATGAATAACCCAACAATAATGCAAATGTAGCTTCTCAAAGGCTAGAGGAACACTAATCTAGAAGATGGGAATGATCACTTACCTTGAAGGTCCTCTAATGGCAATAGCAAACTCAATGAAGGTCTTGGAATGGAGGGTTCTCTTCACAAATGGTACCAATGGAAAGCTTGAGAGATGAGGGAGTGATTGGTGATCTCCAATGTTTGATTGATGAGCCCTAGGTGTGGCTTGGAGATGAAGAAGCAAGAAGAAGAAAAGAAGAGTCACAAGAAACCCTAGGTTCAGTTGTGCTGGAGCAATGGAGAGTGAATGAGAAGGAAAGAGATGGGTTCTCTTTGTTAACAAGGGAGGCTTGGGTCCCACAACTTAAGGAACTAAATTAGCTGAAATCATCTACTTCGGGACCTCGGATGGGTTCGACGAAGAAGGAAGAAATGATCGTCGAAATATCTAGTTTCCAAAAAGTACATGTTTTGCGGGTTTCGGGGATATCGAGTTTTGGGTACAGACTTGGTGTGCAATGACTGTTTTGCCCTTTAGGCTATGAAAATCGGGTTTCGGGATCTCGAATGAATACGGGATTAACATGAAAGTTGTTGAGATCTACAAGATGCATGCAACGGGCCAAAAACATAATCCACAATAAATCGGGAAATTCCTCGAGAAAATACAAAGCCGAAAAGGGAACCCCCAAAGAGCCCCACAAGCTACCAAAGCAAATCAAGACAAACGAATTAGCCCGAAACCATAATCAAAGCTAATCCAAACCCAACTTAACCAGAAATCACAATCAAGCTTAGCACTAACACGCAACTTAATTAGCACTAATCGGGTTCACTCGGGTCGGGGTCTTACACCGTATATAATCCTTATGCATGCATTTCATTTTCGTTTCTAGTGCTCTTGCATGATATGTACATGCTATATTGTGTCTATTTGCTTAGCTCATGTGCCCTTGTTGTTTTATGTCATATGTTTCCTTATGCATTATGTATCTATGTATGTTCATATGATATGTCATGTTAAGCACTTATGATTATCTTCATGTACTTGTCCATGTTTACATTTGTATATGTATATGCTCACGCTATGTCACACCATGATATTTGATGTACACTCTATCCCTTGAGTCGGCACCACTTAACTTTGACCTTAGCCTAGTTGGATCCGGTTGGGTGCGGGTTTAGTTAATTTTTATGGACCTCTGCAGATGGTATTTCTATGGGGGGTTGACCGGTACCTCAGGTCCACGATGGAGTATCCGGGCCCTATGCGTCCTAGTGGTACATCATGTTTATGTTATGTTATGCCATGCTTTCATGTGACTATGTTTACATGTTTATGTGGGAGAATACAACTCATGCGGTTTTGCCATCTAGTTATGATATGTATGTCTATACACTTGTCATCTTTGATTCCTTATGTATCATGCTCACTCACGCATTATGTATGCCTAGATTTCCTTACTTGACCTCATATAATCTATCTTATCAATCTTACTCATTTGATATGCATGTTATATTTTATTCTTGTTTACCTTGCTTAGCGTAGTCTAATGGTGCGACACTTGGCGTTACAGGGGAGGACCACGTTAACGCCATTGCCCAAGAGATCACGGAGGTTGGGGAGGAGACTCCTCAACAACTAGCAAAGTGGGCCCCAGAGGATGTCTTTTAGACATTTATGCATTGAGTGTTCATGCGTCACCATTTCCCTTGACCATGGCGTGGATTGCCATTGACTTAGAGTTGATTTAGACTTTTATTTGAGATTATAAACCTAATTAATATTTGCTTCCGCTATACTTTAGTATTTCTTTCTTACTTGCTAACTTTGAAACTTAAACTCTTAACTATGCTTGGGGACTAGATTATGCTCTTTTATCATGATTATATATTTGATGGATGTTTATATGTATGGACAAGTTATGATTGAACCATACAGGTTAAGAAAATTTTATTTCACACGTGATATCCTGTGGGAAAACCCGTTCGTGAAATTCATGTTGGTTTGAATTTCCACACGGGCGTACGTCATGCTTCAGGATGAGCTTAAATCTCGGGCTCGGGGCATGAAACTTTCTCCTCTTGCATGCACAAGCTAGGAGTTCTCAAATGAAATTCTAAGACCACTCTCTTCTTCCTCTCTTTCCAAGCTTCACAAGGAACCCATTTATTTGAGAATTTCAGTTGGGCAAGCTCTTCATCTTCTTTCTTGCTTCTTGTTTAGACATTTCTAGGTAAGAACTCCAGCCCTTCTCTTCCACAGATCTCTTTTAGCCCTTAAAGATCTTATTTTTCTTCATACATGCAAACCCATTGTGGAAATGGGTCCTTGTTTTCAAATTTGGTTGATTTTGAATGGTTTTTCATGGGGTTTTTGTAGTGTTTGGCTCAACCCTTGAGTAGGAGTGCTTGAGCAAGATTTGTTTGGCATTTTGGGCAAAAGGCAAGTAACCAAATTAGGAATGTTGTGTGCATGCTTGATTCAAAATGCATTCTTATTTTTTTAAATACATTGTAAGTGTGATTAAGTTTCCATTTTTATGTTACTTTAGACTCTTCTTACTTGTTTTCCATTTCTTAAATGCATTGATGTTAATATCACTTCAAGCTTTTGAATTCCAGTTTTTGAATTTCAATCCTATGCTTTGTTTAAATGTTGGGGCTGGTTTTGATGAAGAATGGAAATTGAATGGTCTTATATTGTGATGTGATGATTTTGAATTGTTTGGAAATGCTTGAATTGATCCCTTGGAGAGCATGAAGCCTCAGGGAAGTGTAGGTGAACCATAAATGAGAAGAACGGAAGAGGAGACTCAGGAATTGCAAAGAAATGGAGTACATTTCTGCACTCAGTGGAGATAGGCAGCAGCTTGTCCGCTCGAGCGAACAGGCCACTGCCTGGTCGTAAATAGGTAGACTGCAGAAGCCTATCCCCTTGAGCAACCTTGAGTGTCCGCTCGAGCGAACAAGCCACTGCTTGGAGCGAGCTAGGCAGAGACTTGTCCGCTCGAGCAACCCTTGTGATTTGCTCGAGCGGACAAGTTCTTGACAGGTCTGCTCGAGCAAAGTGATGATCGCTCAAGCGAAGCTGGGCATATTCCTAGACTGAGTTTTGGTTTCGTTTGGGTGTTTTTGAAGACTGTAAAGCTAGTCTATGCTGGTGATTTTAAATTGACATTGTGCAATTGGAAACCCGAAATGTAGTTTAACTTCGGGGACACCAATTCATCTTATTTTTGACGTTTGGGTTTCAATTACACAAAGGTCAATGAATAGTCTCAACATATGCTTGATGGACTTTGTGTTTGAACTTCCGTTTGATGCAACAAAGATTATCGTGTACTCGTTTTGAATTTCAAGAATAAGTTCGTTTGAAGATTTGTTTCAAGAAGCAAAATGAGGATCACTTCTTAAGCGTGTTATGCATATAATTTATGCATCTTGCTAGCCGTGTCTTGTTTCGTTTTGATAAGTGATTTCCCCCTTAAGTTCGATTTATTTAAGACGTGTTTCGCCGTGTTTTATGCATTCATGAATTCAAGTGAATACCACTGAGCTTGGACTGCCCCTTCAGTCTGATCCACTGTCCTGAGGTCCTTAAACATGTGGACTATTTGCAGATTTGTCGTGTATTCTATTACACATCGTGCGTGTCCGGTTCCACGGCCGAAAATCCCCATCTACCTTTGTGTGGAGTGGGAATCTTGTTTTGTGTGTCGTGCGTGCTTACTCTTTTCATTATACATGATAGAGAAAGGATGAGCTCTTTGTAGATTTACTATTCATGATATATTATAAGTATTCATGCAAGTTTTGTTTCGTATTTTTGAAATGTACTTCAGCCAAGTAATTGTTTTAAATCTAGCAAATTATTTTTAGTATATATTTTTAAACTTTACTTGTTCCATGCTCATACCTAAATCGATTACCTGCCAAACCGTCGTGTTTGATGCTTGTTATTTTGGTGCCCATGTGCGGTGACTTTGCCTTTGAGGAGGAGCGTCAGGAGGAGGCTGTTGAGCTACCCTCGGTCCGAGAGTGGCAGCCTGACGACATCAACTAGACGTCGGGTGGGATCTTGAGTTTCGCTTCATTATGTCTTGGAGATGATGTGGCCTAGAAAAGCAACTTGCTCTAACCAAAATTCACACTTACTGACTTTTGCATAAAGCTGATTGTCCCTCAAAAGCTGTAATGTTGTTCTCAAATGTTCTCTATGCTCCTTCTTACTCTTGGAATACACAAGGACATCATCAATGAATACTACTGTAGAGTGATCCAAATATGGTGCAAAGACTTTGTTCATAAGTGCCATAAAGACTGCGGGTGCATTCGTCAAACCAAAGGGCATCACTAAAAACTCGTAGTGCCCATATCTTGTTCTAAAAGCCGTCTTCTGAACATTTGAGTCTCTAACTCTCAACTGATGGTACCCTGATCTCAAGTCTATCTTGGAAAAATAGGCTGCTCCTTGCAATTGATCAAATTCGTTTATCCTTGGCAATTTATACTTGTTCTTGATGGTCACATGGTTCAGTTTCCTATAGTCAATGCACATTCTCAGACTTCCATCGTTCTTTTTCATAAATAACATTGGTGCTCCCCAAGGTGAAACACTTGGTCTAATAAAGCCTTTACTCAACAATTCCTGCAACTGGAGTTTTAATTCACCCATTTTTGCTGGAGCCATTATGTATGGCGCAATAGAGATCAGAGCTCTCCTTGGAAGAAGCTCAATTGTGAACTCAGCTTCCCTAATTGGTGGCAATCCCGAGATTTCTTCTGGAAAAACATCCGGAAATTCACACACAATGGGGATATCCTTCACCCTTTGGGACTGTTTATCCTCCGTGATAAACGCAATAAATGCCTGACACCCACTCTGAACTAATTTAATTTGCTTGCCTTTAACACTGAAATAAATCCTGCCTGAGTTTTCCTCTTGTTCCCATGAAATATCAATTCTGCTTGTGGTCATTGGAATATGAATGTTATGGTTTTATTAAAACAATCCATGGTGGCATGATATGCTTCTAACCAATCCATGCCTAAGATGATATCAAAATCATGCATGTCTAAAACAATGAGGTTGGCCGGTAAATTAACATCTCCTAACAAAATTGTACAGCTAGGGTAATAGGCTCTACACACAATTTGTTTCCCTACTGGTGTGGTTACTATCAGAATATAATCCAATTCACTATGTGGTGCATCAATCATCTTAGCAAAACTAGGAGATGAAAACGAATGTGTGGATCCTGGATCAAATAAAATCTGAGCTTCTACCCCACAAACAAGAAGTTTACCTTCCACCACGTCTCCTGCAGCTTCAGCATCCGCACGGTTGAGATAATATAAACGTCCATGCATCTGTAGTCTATTCGGTGCTTGATTTTGCCTTCCTTGGACATGCCTGTTCTGTTGTGGAGGACGAGCATTCTGATTCTGCGCTGGTGGCCTAGCCTGCTGCTGCTGAGGTGGTCTAATTTGATTCTGAACTGGTGCTTGATTCTGAGGAGCTGCTTGTCTCTGCTGTTGGTTTCTATTTCCTTGGTTATGAAGTTGTGGGCAATCCTTGATTGCATGGTTCATGACTCCACATTTGAAACAGGCACCTGTGACCTTACGACATTCATGAGTTTCGTGGTTCTTACCACAGTGCCCACAACCTTGCCTCACTTGACTGTGCTCTTGCTTCGGTTTCTTGTTATGGTGTTGTTTCTGATTCTGCTACTGGTAGTGTTGTTTCTTGTCTTGGACGATCAGGTTGTTAATATCTTTAAACTTATATGCCCGTTTGACCGCCTCATCATATGTAGCTGGTGGAATTACTCCTATTGCATCCCTCATGATAATCGGGTTCAGTCCTTCTAAGAACTTTGTTATCTTTTTCTACTCAGTGTTAATCAACCCGGTAGCATATCTAACCAATCTCTCAAATTTGGTGACATAGTCTAGCACAGTCATGCTGCCTTGTTTGAGATGTTGAAATTCAATAGCCTTCTGTCTCTTAACATGGGAGGGAATGTACTTATCCTGGAATTGTATCTTGAATGTTGCCCATGCATCTTCGTTAGCCATTACCATGTATGGATCCTTGACCATTTGCCACCACTGATCTGCATGCCCATAAAATAGCGAAGTTGTGAGGTTGACCTTCTGTCTCCCCATGCATGTAAAGACATCAAAGATTTTCTCGGTGTTAGCCAGCCAATCATCTGCAACTAACGGGTCCTCATTGCCTGAGAATTCCTTCGGTGCTCTCTTCCTAAACTTCTCAAATAGCGCGTTAGGGTCATGATCCCTATTATGGATAACAATCTGTGGACCCAAAGGCTGAGGTTGTGGAGCTAGATTTCTGTTCTGAAGAACTTCCAAGAGTTGCCTCTGGACTTGAGTCATTTCTTCATCTTTCTTTACTATCTGTTCTTGAAACTTTGCTTGAGTCTCATTTGCCTGCCTTTGTTGTTCTATCATAGCTTGCATGAGCTCTTGGAACTGTGTAGGTGTTGGTGTGTTAGTCGTGTCTGACTCATTCTGATTACTGTCTGAAGCGTCATTGTTTAGAAATTTTCTTGGAGGCATGATGCTGTAAAACAAGGTGTTAGTACACAATAAACATGGTATAAGGGTTTCTAAGGTCCTATACCAAACGAATCTATCGAACTTACGAATCCTTGCCACGTTCCTAAGACCTTTCTAGTTTCTTTTAAGTGCCTGAAACAAGTCCCGCTCTGATACCAGTCCTGTCGCGACCACGGAACGGGTCCCGGGCCCACGGCGTTGATTATGTTGTTATGTTTGTTTTTCCACAGGTTCCCACGGTGAGGATTCCCGAAGCACGCGGAATCTGTCTTATACAATCAAGATTGCGGAAGCGTGTAGCAAATTACTTCAAAATAAGCACCAATAAAATTTTAAGTGCTATGACAAAATAATATCAGGACATAGTATCACAAGGAAGGAGTTAACATGGCATTCCCAACTTCATTCAAGTTATGAGACTAATACGAAAAGGTAGTTAACTTTAGTTACAACCCATAAGAGGCCAACAAAGGCCAATACAATTCTCAAAATAACAAAATGAACCAATGACAAAATGAATCGTAACTCAAGAACCCCCCCGACGTCTAGTTGACATCGTCGGGTTGCCACTCTCTGACTGGGGGTGGCTCGAGAGCCTCCTCCGGACGCTCCTCCTCAAAGGCAACGTCACCAGCACCTGGGCACCAACATACAAGGGTCAAACACAACGGTTTGGCAGGTAATCAATTTAGGCACGAGCATGTAAGAAGTAAATGTTTAAAGAAACCTGTAAGACATTTTACTGAATTGAAAATAGTTACATGACTAAGGTACATTTCAAAATACGAACAAAGCTATGACACAAAAACAATGCTAAGATACAAAACGAGCTAGCATGAATAGTAAATCTACAAAGAGCCCATTCTTTCTCTATCATTTATAATGAAAAGAACAAGCACGCACGACGAGCATGATATACATAATATAATCACGACATGATTCTCACATTGTCACGCCCCCGAACCGGAACCTCGGGGGCGGGAATGGGATTAAGCATAAATTATATTTTTCTCCCAAGATCCGCGTGTGTGAAGACAACACATTCTGAATATTTTGCGGAAGCTTTCGTAGCGTTGCGACCCGGAGTCCGTGGCCATCGGATTCCGCATCACACTCAACCTTTAGCATATAGCTATCATATCAAGAATCATATCAGACTGGAGTAAACCATCACAATAAATTACAGAGCTGACAGTAACAGGATATTACATTCCCATATATGTTCCAGTTACAATTATCAATGTACATTAATTAAGAATCCCAAGAAAAAAGCTAATAAAAGCCATACAACAATAAGCTATAATCACTACCCCATATATGACGTAGCTCCGATGTCAAGCCCAATGTCTACATGACATAGCCGACAAAACAACCTGCAAAACATGGCTCCACAGCCAACCCAAGCACTCAACTCGGGACGAAGAAATCTGAATCTGAGTACCAAAAGTAGTGGATCAGACACGACGGTCTGGCAGGTGGATGAAAAGATCATAAATATACTGAAGAAATAAACATATGATAAATCATGCTATTTGATCAAAATACTGCATATAATTAAACAGGTGAAAAATCATGAATCTCAACAAAACATGTATTCGTTTCAAACATGGGTAAAACCTGAAAATCTAATAAGGCATATGTTCATTTGAAACTTAGGTAAAAGCATAAGTATTCAACAAACCGGGTGTTCATTTAAAACAATGTGTAACCAAGAAATCTAGCGGAACTAAGGTTCATTTGAAACCTATTTCAAAGAAGGGATGATTAACAAATCGGATATTCATTTGAAACCGGTATAAACGTAGTGATCTGGGAAAACAAGTGTCATTTGAAACATATTTCAAAGCATGGTTATTTAACAATTCAGGTATTCATTTAAATCATGTATAATCGTACAAAGGACAGAAAACAATATAATAACAATAACTGAGTTCGCTTTGGAGAACATTAACACTTGTTTAAATAATAACTTTCATAAAGGAAATGAATCATTTATCGGAAAACAAATAAGCAATATAAAACATGTCGGGTATCCAAGGAATCGAGAACTGGCAAGATGGCAACCACACGAAGCTAAGTCCTCTATCACTAAGGTGATAGAGCAATAACTAGGCCCTGATCTCAGTCACTCGAGGTGAGAAGAAACAGGGGATCTCATATAAATACATATACATATACTAGGCACTGATCTCAGTCACTCGAGGTGAGGAGAAACAGTGGATCTCATGAATGCATATACATATACTATACATGACCACGGTAGCGAGCCGGGCATCGGGGACCACAGTAGCAATCTGCGGTATCGGGACAAGACCACGGTAATAACCGGGTAGCGGGATCCAAACTGCAGCTGGCGGGACAAGAGGGGGATCTCCAAGTCGGTGGATCAGACCAACAGGGTTATCCAAGCTTAGTGGTGCCGACTCATAGGTCAAATACAATCGAGACATATGCAAGTAAACCAAGTACAGATACATAATCAAACGGGTAAGACGGGGGTGCTCAAGGGCACACTGACATATCATGTGGTGCAATGCACTTCGGGACAAATAACTGTTACTAGAGTAACTTCAATGCTTTCGGGAAAACAAGTCATGTAATGCAAATCTTGGAAATGAGGTGAAACAATAAACTATAACAATTTCAGGAAAAGTATTAATTTCAAGATCTATTTAAGTGAATAGGGGTCCCGTATGTCGATTATAGTCATTACTTGGTACTCCTTGAGTTTGAAGACATTCCGGGCTCCTTATGCACTTTACGATTTTCAAACTTAAAATGAGCTTATGGTTAGAACTAGGTATTACCATAGAAAAATCAAGACTATAAACGGTCCATCCTAAGTATGATGTTAACCCGGAACCATCAAGCAACCTACTCAGTCATCGAAAGGAATAGAATTCGCGATACCCAAGGAAATAGACTTTGCATTTAGGTCTGAAGAAGATATCGTGTCATTCCATCCCGTTCAAGATTGAAATAGATTGAACTTCGATGCATCCGAACCAACCGTGAAGAGCATCGGCTCAAGACGCCCTCACATATGGTCAAGTGAGTCCAAGGAGGGTAGCCAAGGTCCACAAAAAAAAATATATCAAAACCCACTGGACTCAAACTGACAGGGTCCGATCGATCGGCCTTACAGTCCGATCGATCGGCTCAAAAAGCCTTACAGTTAAAGACAGTCCGATCGATCGGCCTGCACGTCCGATCGATCGGACCTGGGCGTGTAGCAGGGCCGGGAGGCTGATTTTTCTCCTCTTTTTCATTTCCTTCCAACACCTAAACCACTAACATTTTACCTCCATAATCACTTAAAATCCTCATCAAAACTCCAATGAAAAATTAACTTTAAACACCTCTTTCTTCCCATTTAAAAAAAAACCAAACCAAGGGGAAGAATCTCCAATGTATACAAAGGTCCAATTGAGCCAAAAATCTATGGATAAACAAAGTCTATTGATCACATTTCCATTACAATAGATGATTTAACAAAACTCATTAAATGAGTATCAACTTCAAGTCAATGTAACTAATAAACATAACCATGGATGGCCAAACCAATCCTATTCCTTATAAAACCATATGAGCAAACTTGACCAAATGAAATGCATACCTTTCCAAGAGATTAACAAGATAGAAACAACCATTAATATGCAAATTTCGAAATCCATATATATGTGACAAGGAGCATATGTGCAAACATGTATCCAATGATCAAGAACAAGAAATAAACTTAGGGTTTTCTCATAAAACTTTGATAACATTAAAACCATACATTCATCCACTTGCCTTGGGTTCCAATCTAGCAAATCAAGCCTCTAATCACCTCTCAAGCTCAAGATCCACAATCTCTACAAAACCCCCAAAACAAACCCTAAAATGGGTTAAACAATGAAAGACAAGGAATGGGCTCAAACCCAACTAGAAAATAGAACCTAAGGGAGAGCCATAGCACATACAAGGAAAATGGGAAGGAGTCTTTACCTCTAAGGCCATGAATGAACAAGAAGAAGATTGCAATAGGGGCCGCCCACCTTGGTTTCCCACAAAAATGGTGTCAAACAAGAGAGGAGATGAAGGAGAAGAAGTTGCCGGAGTTTCCTCGTTGGATTGGTGGCTTGGAGGCTCCATTAGAGCAAGAGAAATGGAAGAAATGGAGAAGAGGGGCTGCTGGCACTGTAGCTGGGAAGTTGCAGACGTTGGGGTGGAGAAAATGAGGGAGAAAGAGAGTGGAGAGACATATTATAACATGGGTGGGTGTGGGTCCTACTTCACTTAACTCTTGCCAAGGGTAAAACATCTATTTGTGGGCCTCGGATGCGATCGACGAAGAAGAGAAAAATGTTTCTCATAAAATCTAGTTTTCAAAAAGTATAATTTTGGCATAGTTCTGAGATCTCGAAATTTGGGTCCAGATTCAATGGAAAAAGACTGATTTTGCCCTCTGGGCTGGAAAAACTGATTTTCGGAGCTTCGAATGGGTACGGAGTGAACACGAAAGTTGTAGAGAATAACCAAATAAGTCAAATGAGGCTAAAACAAGAATTATCAGGAATTTCGAATAATCTCTCAATCACGCGCAAAGTCACTAAAAGAATCCCCAAAGGGTCCCACTAATCACAAAGGCACTCCAAATTCCCCAAAACTAATGAAAAACCATTCTAGCTCACAAACTCAACCCAACAACCACTAATCCCACTAAAAGAAACTAATCCACAAATAAAACAACACTAATCCAAGAGATTAGGGGTCGGGTTCTCACACACATATACGGGGATTCCGGCCGCGGAACCGGACACACACAATGTGTAATAAAATACACGACCAGTCTGTAGACAGTCCACATGTTTAAGGACCCTCAAACAGTGGATCAAACTGAAAGGGCAGTTCAAGCTCAGTGGTGTTCACTTAAATTCATGAATGCATAAAACACGGCGAAATACGTCTTAAACCAAATCAAGCTTGAAGGGGAAAATCACTTATCAGATCTTTGCGAGACACGGCTTAGCAAGATGCATAAGTACATATGCAAAACACGCTTAAGAAGTGATCCCTTTTTTATCCTTGAAACCATTGTAAAATGAGTTTATACTTAACTTCAAAACGAGTACAGGATAATACTTGTTACATCAAACTAAAGTTCGAAAGCAAAGTCTATCAAGCATATGTAAGGACCTTTGGTTGACTCTTGTGTAATTGAAACCCAAATGTTGGAATTGCAAAGAGAATTGGGTCCCCCCGAAGTTAAAGACATTTCAAATTTCAATCACACAATGTCAGGCTAAAAGCCCCATAACATATTCTAGTTTTCATCCCTGTAGAAATCCTTCTAAAACAGCTCATCTTGAAATTTCGGTCACCTCTCGGTCGACCGAGATAGGGTATGTCGGTTAGCTGACAGCTGACCGACGAACTGACCAACAGATTTACCCAGAAAATCTCAGCTCTCGGGAAAAGGAACCGAACTGATTTCTGTTGGCTGTCGGTTGACCGAAGTGGGAATGTCGGTTAACCGATAGCTGACCGAATTCTTCCTGACGAAATGCAAGTCTCGGGAAAAGGAGCCGACTGAGTTTGGTTGGCTGTCGATCAACCGAAGTGGAAATGTTGGTTAGCCGACAGCTGACCGACGAGCTGACCGACGCTGCACGAACAGTACATTTCAAGTCAGATTTTCACATTTCTTCTTCCCATCTTCTTATTTCTCTTTCAACCTGCACTTCCCTGAGCCTACAAGCTCTCCAAGGGATTAAACATACACATACAAGCACAATTTCAAGCATTTCATTCCCATTCTCCAATCTAAAACAAAATCCCCAAAATTTCCATTCAAGACATAGATTGCCAATGAAATGAAGAGAATGAAAATAAAACAAACCAAATGCACACATGCTAACATCCATCCTAGATTGTTTACTTGCCTTAGTTCAAGATGCCACAAACCTTCTTCAAGCACTTCCACTCAAGCTAAGCCAAAGGCTACAAAAACCCCATGAAAACCATTCAAAACTCACCCAAACTTGAAAACAAGAAACTCATTTTCACAAAAGGGTTTGTAAATATGAAAAACAAGATCTTTAGGAACAAAAAATGCTCCATTAAAAAGATGGGTTGGAGCTCTTACCTAGAGATACACAAACAAGAGAGAAGGAAGGAAATGGAGACCTTGCCTAACTAGAAACTTCAAGAAACTTGTATAATGAAAAGCTTGGGATGAGAGGAAGAAGATGATGGTCTTGGAATTCCATTTGGAGTCTTCTAGCTTGATCATTCAATAGAAATGAGGTGGAAACTCTAGGGTTAGGGTTTAAGAGTGAAAAGAGGGAAGGAGAAAGAGTTGACTTATAAACCTTAGCAAATGGGCCCCAATGAGCCTAAACCTTGCATTGACAAAAACATGATATTGCGGGTCTTGAATGAACTTGACGAAGAAGGATAAAATGATCCTCGAAATATCTAGTTTCCAAAAAGTATATTTTTGACATGGTTTTGAGATTTTGAAATTTGTGTCCAGATTTGTGTATAAAAAGACAACTTTACCCTTTTTGGGCCAAAACTCGGGTTTTGGGATTCAAACATGAATGGGCTGAAAACGAAAGTTGTAACACATAGTAAAACCATTCAAATGAAATCAAAATCAAAATTAAAACGGAAAAATCAATACGATCCTCCCAAGCTTACACGTGCACTCAGGCCTTCCTGAGCGTGTCTGACTAACACTAAACGTTCTCAAAATTCTCAAAGCTATATCCAGGACTAAAACTAATCGTATTCTAACCCAACGGTAACTAAATCCACTTAAGACTAAATACATACTAATCACACACTAATCGAATTAGTCTGGGTCGGGGTCTAACACTTTTGGAATTACCTTTCAAACTTGAATTAATATGGGAACGTCATGTTATAATTCATCTTTCTGATATCTTTATATTGATATTATTTTACTCATGCATTTGGAAATATTATTTATACTTTATTAGTGATGTGATTTGCAATACGCTTCCGCAAACTTGAACGTGTAAGTTAGTCCCCTTGTCTTGGGATCCTCACTGCGGGAACCTGCGAGATATTTCAAATCAACCGCGTCGTGGGCCCGGGCCTCGGTCTGGGGTCGCGACATGACTGGTATCAGAGCGGGACTTATTTTATGCACTTAAAAGAAACTAGAAAATCCTAGGAGTCTGGCGAGGATTCTTGAGTTCGTTAGATTTGTTTAGTATGGGACCTAGAAAACCATTAAAACATGCTTATTGTGTACTAACGCTTTGTTTTATAGCATCATGCCTCCAAGAAAAGCTCCAAACAATAATGCTTCGGGTAGTAATAAAAATGAAATAGGCCCAGTTAATACACCTACAGCTACTCAGTTCCTAGAACTCATGCAGGCCATGTTGGAACAACAAAGGCAAGCTAATGAAACATAGGCAAGATTCCAAGATCAGATGGCTAAGAAGGATGAAGAAATGACTCAAGTTCAGAGACAACTATTGGATGTTCTACAGAATAGACCACAAGCTCCACCTATGCAACCTCAGGGTCCAAATATTGTTATCAACAATAGGGATCATGACCCTAATGTGTTGTTTGAGAGGTTCATGAAGAAAGCACCAAAGGAATTCTCAGGTCACGAGGACCCATTAGTTGCAAATGACTGGTTGGCAAACACCGAGAAGATCTTTGATGTCTTCACATGCACAAGTAGACAGAAGGTCAACCTCACAGCTTCGTTGTTCTATGCACTTGTAACTCAATGGTGGTAGACGGTCAAGGAACCGTATATGACAATGGCTAACGAAGATGCGTGGGCAGCATTCAAAACACAGTTTCAAGACAAGTACATTCCCTCCCATGTCAAGAGATATAAAGCTATTGAATTCCAGCAGCTCAAGCAAGGCAACACGACCATTCTAGAGTATGTCACCAAGTTTGAGAGGCTAGCCAGATATGCTACCGAACTTATTGACACCGAGCAGAAGAAGATAACCAAATTCTTGGAATGATTGAATCCAATCATCATGAGAGATGCCATAGGGGTGGTTTCACCAGCTACCTATTATGAAGCTGTCAAACGTGCATATAAATTTGAAGATATTAACAACATGATCATTCAAGACAGGAAGTAGCACTACCAGCAGCAGAATCAGAGGTAGCACCATAATAATAAACCAATGCATGATCAAAACCAAGTCAGGCAAGGTTGTGGCCATTGTGGTAAGAACCATGACACTAATGAATGCTATAGCACACAGGTGCTTGTTTCAAGTGTGGGGTCATGAATCATGCAATCAAGGATTGCCCACAACTTCAGACTCAAGGCAATAGAAACCAACAACAGAGACAAGGAGCTCCTCAAAATCAAGCACCAGTTCAGAATCAAGTTCGACCACCTCAGCAACAGCAACAATAGCAGCAGGGTAGACCACAAGCACAGAATCAAAATGCTCCTCCTCCACAATAGAACCGAAATGCCCAAGGAAGGCAAAATCAAGCACCGAATAGGCTACGAATGCATGGACGCATATATTATCTCTATCGTGTGGATGTTGAAGCTGCAAGAGACGTGATAGAATGTAAACTTCTTGTTTGTGGAGTTAAAGCACATATTTTATTTGATCCTGGATCTACACATTCGTTTTTATCTCCTGTTTTTGCCAAGATCATTGGTGCACCACATAGTGAATTGGATTATATTTTGATTGTCACCAAATCAGTAGGTAAACAGGTTGTTTGTAAAACCTATTACCCTAATTGTCTAGTTTTGTTAGGAGATGTTAATTTACCAGCGAATCTTATTGTTATGGACATGCATGATTTTGATATCATCTGAGGCATGGATTGGTTAGAAGCTTATCATGCTACCATTGATTGTTTTGGTAAAACCATAACATTTAGATTGCAAGGAACACATGCAGAATTGATGTTTCAGGGAAACAAGCAGAAAACTCGAGGATGATTTATTTCAGTGTTGAAAACAAGTAGATTAGTACAGAGTGGGTGTGAGGCATTCATTGCGTTTATCACGGAGGATAAACGGTTCCAAGGGGGTGGAGGAAATCCCCATTGTATGTGAATTCCCATATGTTTTCCTAGAAGAAATCCCGTGATTGCTTCCAATTAGAGAAGTTGAGTTCACAATTGAGTTTCTTTTATGAACAACTTCGATCTTTATTGCACCATATAGAATGGCTCCAGCAGAATTGGGTGAATTAAAACTTTAGTTGCAAGAATTGTTGAACAAAGGCTTCATTAGGCCAAGTGTTTCACCTTGCGGAGCACCAGTTTTATTTGTAAAAAAGAAAGATGGAAGCTTAAGAATGTGCATTGACTATAGAAGATTGAACCATGTGACCATCAAGAACAAGTACCCGTTGCCAAGGATAGATGAATTGTTGAAGTACCATCATCAGGTCTACTGACTAGATTTTTCTTGCAATAATTGCACGCCGCTTTAATTTTCTCTTTCCCATCCTTTTGATCAATTATTTAATTTCTCTTTTGAAAAGTGGTCCCAAGCCGTTGATCTCGATGGAGCCAAAGAAGGTGCACCACTACCCACCTCATCATCAATGGGGTTAGGAACGGGAAGACTACTAGAAGGTCCAATAGAAGACATATTTAACTATTAAAATAAAATCAAAGCTACTAAACAAATAAACAAGTTTGAAAGAGGAAGAGTCAAGAGATGTATCTTATTATCTGACAGTCCCGAAGTTACTTATGGATGCCTGCCATAGTGCCTCTCGATTGACTCTGAGATTTCCTCACAAAGAAAAACTCTAGAAAAAACATATATAATGTCGTGATTAGAGTTGACTCATAAATTAATAGAAGAAAAACCAGAGACAAACAGCTGATGAGAACCAACACATGCCATTGCCATTACCATGCCATTACCATGTAAGAACTGCTAAACCAACAATTTATTTATAAGCACAAGAGCATAGTAATGTGAATTAGAAAGCTTAAAGCAAAAGGGAAAAAGATCCATCCTGCTTAGGATAGACCATAAACTTCTGTAAAACTGCCACAATCATTAAGAACATCAACAGACACTGAATAAGGTGCTCGACCATGAAATTGTTACATGGGTTTTTATTGTTTAGGCTTAAATTTGATTCTTAGATTTTAAGATCATGAAAATGTTACACTTTTAGGGCATGTTTGTGTAACACTTTTCCGCGGAAAACCCATTTTTCCGGCGTTTGGTGCAGACCAATTCCGCGGAAATGCTTTCCTGCCTCGTCAGCATTTTCCTTGATAATTGTGGAAATGGGGGTCCCATGGGGGGGGGGTATAGGAAATGGATTTCCTCGGAAAACTTCTCCCTTTTTTCCTCACTCTTGTCCATTTCAACCCAAAAACCCTATAACTCTTTTATTTTTTATTTCTTTATATAAATTATTATTTAATGTTAAATAAATAATATACATGTTATGTAATTTTTCTTCAAAAAATTATATCACCAAATAAGAAATTTTGATTTTCTATAAGGAATTCACAGGCGCACCAAACAACATCTGCACTAATTCAATGAGGAAACTCTTTTTGCACTGTTAGACCCCGACCCAGACCAATCCGATTAGTGTGTGATTAGTATGTGTTTAGTCCTAAGTGGGTTTAGTTATTGTTGGGTTAGAAGTGATTAGTTTTAGTCTTGGATATAGCTTTGGTAATTTTGAGAACGTTTAATATTAGTTAGACACACTCAGGATGACCTGAGTGCACGTGTGAGCTTGGGAAGATCGTATCGATTTCCGTGTGATTGTGATTTTGATTTCATTTGATTGATATTTCGACGTGTTACAACTTTCGTATTAAGCCCATTCATGTTTGAAGCCCAAAAACCCAAGTTTTGGCCTAAAGAGGGTAAAATTGTCTTTCTTGCACAAATCTAGACACAATTTTCGAGACTTCAAAACTATGTCAAAAATATACTTTTTGGAAACTAGATATTTCGACGATCGTTTTATCCTTCTTCGTCGAAGTCATCCGAGGCCCACAAGATCATGTTTTAGCCATTTCAAGTTCAAGTTAGTTGGGACCCATTTTCCTTCACTTAAACCCTTTCTTCCTCTCTTCCATTCATTCCCCCAAATCTCTGCAATTTCTGAAGCTAGGGCAAGGAAAACCCCTTTTTCCCTTTCTCTTCATTTCCTCTTGCATGAGCTAGCTAGTGAGCTCCAAAAAGAACTTCAAAGTCATCATCTTCTTCATCTCCTTGCAAGCTCTCCATTGATACAATTTTCTTAAGGTTTCAAGTTTGGAAAGCTCTCCATTCTCTTCCATCTCTCTTGTTTGACCTTCTCTAGGTAAGAGCTTCAAGCCATGGTTTCCATAAAGTCTTTTTAACTCCTTAAGATTGTGTTTTTCAAGTGTTCAAACCCTTTTTGTTAAAATGGGTTCTTTGCTCCATTTTGAGTGAGTTTTGTGTGTTTTCTTTGGGTTTTGTAGTTCTTGATTAGCTTGGGAGAAGTGCTTGAGAAGATTTTTAGCATTGGTCAAGGCAAGTGATCTTTATAGGCTTCATGTGCATTGTATTTTGATTCTATTTCGTTTTAGGAATTGTGCATGTGATTTGTCTACAAGTTTATGATTTTATCTTACTTGATTTGGATGTGTGGATGATGATAAATAAACCCTTGGTGAGCATGAAGGCTCAAGGGATGATATGTGGTTGGTGGATGAGAAGAAGGAGAAGAATGTAGTGAAAGATGTGCAAGGAAAGGGGATTTCCGCACTCAGCGAACTCAGGCAGCAGCCTGTTTGCTCGAGCGACCCTGGGTTCGCTCGAGCGAACAAGCCACTGTCTCCTACGGAGCGAGGCAGTGAGTCGTTCGTTCGAACGCATTTTATTATTCGCTCGAGCCAACATTCGCTCGAGCGAACTGTCTACGCCTTGTAAGGTCCGCTCGAGCGAAGTGTCTCGCTCGAGCGAAGTGTCATCAACGTGACAGGTTCGCTCGAGCGAACCTGCCAGACTCAGGAAGATGATTTCTCTCCATTTTGTGTATTTCTTGAGGGTTGAAAACTAGACTATGTTAAGGGTTTTAACTTGACATTGTGTAAATGGAACTTCGAAATGAAACCCAACTTCGGGGACACCAATTCTTGTATTTTCTGACGTTTGGGGTTTCAATTACACAAAGGTCAATTAGTAGCCTTAGCACATGCTTGTCAGATTTTGTAGTTGAACTTCCGTCTGGATACGATGAGTATAAACGTGCACTTGTTTTGAGTTTCAAGTATAAGCTTGTTTTGAAGTTTTGTTTCCAGAAAAAAAGGGGATCACTTCCTAAGCGTGTTATGCATAATTATTATGCCCCTTGCTAGTCGTGCTCGTCGTGTTTTGATAAGTGATTTCCCCCTTTTTATCTCGATGTGTTTTGATCGTGCTTCGCGTGTCTTGTGCATTCATGAATTAAGTAAACACCACTGAGCTTAGACTGCCCTTTCGGTTTGATCCACCGTCTGGGGGTCTTTAAACATGTGGACTGTCTGCAGACTGGTCGTGTATTTATTACACATCGTGCGTGTCCGGTTCAGCGGCCGGAATTCCCGTCTTTGTGGGAAATCGTGTCGTGCTTATATTATGTATATCGTGCTTGTCGTGCGTGCTTGCTCTTTTCATTATATAAATGATAGAGAAAGGATGGGCTCTTTGTGGTTGATAACTATTCATGATATATTATGTACTCATGCTAGATTATTTTGTATCTCAGCTTTGTTCGTACTCTTGAAAATGTATCTCAACTTTGATAGTACTTCATACCAAAGATTTGCTCACATGTTTTCTCTAAATGTTATTGTTCATGTTCATGCCTAAATTGATTACCTGCCAAACCGTCGTGTTTGACCCTTGTTTATTGGTGCCCAGGTGCAGGAGACGTTGCCTTTGAGGAGGAGCGTCAGGAGGAGGCTTGTGAGCCAACTCCCGTGAGAGAGTGGCAGCCCGACGATGTCATTTAGATGTCGGTCTGGTTCTCGAGTTTCGTCACCCTTAGTCTTGGGGTTTCTTTTGACTATTTTGAGATTGTATTGACCTTTATTGGTCTCTTATGAGTTGTACTAAACTTAACTTGTTTTTGTATTAGTTCTATAACTTGAATATTAATGGGAATGCTTGTTAGCTTCTTTCTATGATACCATGCCTTGTGATCATTTGTTATGGCACCCAAATGTTTTGTTGGGCTCATCTTGATGTGTTTTGCTACACGCTTCCGCATACTTGTACGTGTGAGCCAGATTCCGCGTGTCTTTGGGAATCCTCACCGCAGGAACCTGTGGGAAAGCAATTAACAACACCGAATGCAATGCAACACTCGTCGCGGGCCCGGGATCCGTTCCGGGGTCGCGACATGCACCTAACATGAATTTCTTAATTCTACGGAAATCCTTTTCCGGGGTTTTCATTTTTATGGAATTTGCTGACGTGGCAATTTCCTATTTCCGTGGAAAGGGTGTGCACACAAACGTGCCCTTAAGGACATAAGTCACCTTTCTTAATCGTCACTGTCTCCGTTGTATTGAGGTGTTATGACTCGTACCAGAAGCCTACATGTCCTTAAAGGCTATAATTGTATACAGCTCCATGCAAGGCTTAAGGTTTTGTAGATGTGTTGACTTGACCTCTGAGTTTGAAACATGACAGAGCTCACCATTGAAGAACTACAAAGTTGTTCCTTTGAGATTTTGTGTAGAAAATGCCATCTATGTTATTTGTGAAAAAAAGAAGAAGAATCTTATGGATTTGCATTTTATTTGGAATTGGAAAGGTGAGTGTAAGGGAAAGGTTCTCGAACTGAGGTTCTAAGGACTTTACTGATTTTATTCTTACCTCAACTAATAATGCAATGACTAAAAGACCAAAATGGTATGATAAAGATAATCATGGCAAAGATATTGTTTTAATGACCTCAATAAAAAATTAACAGAAGTAAAAAATACAATTCATATTCACTGAAACATCAAAAGAAAAAACTAAGGTGTTATAGAAAATCAGTTTATCATTGATTAATTGAATAAAAAATTCACTGCTCAACCATGCAATGACAAATTAAGAGAAGTAAAAAAGTAACAAATCAAAAATTAACAAAGTAACAGAAGTAGATAATAACTTATTGATTTACCTTGAGCAGTATCTCTGAGCCATGAACAGTATCTCTTAGCATAGACTAAGAGATAGAGAAAGGAAGAGGGAGAAAAAGAAAGAGATTAGAAATAGAGAAGAAGGGAGATGTAGGGGGGGTGACGGTGAGAGAGGGAGAGGAAGAGGGCGATTGCCGACTAGGCAAGGGAGGGTGAGTGAGAGAGGGCTAGGGTGAGAGAGAAAGAGAGGGAGAGGGCAGAGGGAGAGTGGGCGAGGGAGGGAGGGAGAGAGAGGGCTAGGGAAAAGACAAAGTGAGGGAGGGAGTGGGAGCGGGGCAGCGTCAGTGAACTGCGTGCGTGCCTGCGACGGTGCGAGAGGGGCAACGTCAGTGTGTTGTGTACGTCGTGCGACAGTGAGAGGGCTCGCCATGATGGCGAGAGCATAGAGATGAATAGTGTAGAGGAGAGAAGATCGCAGGGAGGCAGAGCGGCGAGAGCGATGAGTGCTTAGATTATTAGGGTTTTCGACTCGTGGGACTGTGTTTTATAAAAGAGATGGGAGGGCAAATTTACAAAAATGCCCCTTCTAATTAGCCGTTTTTTGTTGTTAATGAGGGACAGTCTTGGTAATATAAAAAATTTATCAAAATTCGCTTGGAGCGGGCCGGGCCGGGCCGGGTCTGAACGGGCTGGGCTTTCTCTTCCCCATCCCAACCTCATTTTGGCCGGGTTTTAAAATTATTGACAAAGCCCAACCCATTGGGCTCAATTTTTTTTAAAAGCATTGTATTTTCGGGCTTCGGCCGGGCCTAATACCCGTTTAAGCAGGCAGGATAAACTGATAGGCCTGACCAATCTCCTAAACGGCATCTGCCCCTCGCACATGCTCCATGTTCACACGTGCGAGAGCAGGGTTTATGAGATGCTGCTACTCAATCCGAAAGCCTAGTTCGAGCGAGGAAAGACGGGAAGAGAGAGTAGACAGAGCCGAAAGGAAGAAAATGCTGCAGCGTTGCAGACATGGCATCCGATTGTTGGCAAGTGGGCCATCATCATCATATCACACGATCCAGGCAGTGCCGAGAGAATGGACAGGGAGTAAGGTGGCCGCTCGCGAGAGAACCCAAGGTCGAATCCCGTCCGTTGTTTTTAGGCAAGGTAAGATCGAAGACATCACCAATGGCAGGAGGCCCATCTCCAAGAAGCAGCTACTGACCACAGACAGGAAGCAGATCAATTCCATCCTCAAGACCGTACAACAGCCCTTCTTCTGCTCCACCACCTTCAACCTCCAGGTCCGTGCCGGTCCCTCCTCTTCCCTCCTCCTCGATTCCGGAACAGTGCTTCCAATCAAGGTCGGTCCTTTCCCTTGTGCTTTCAATCAAACTGTCTTTCTTTCTAATTGGATTTCTGATGTGGGGGGGTTTTGATTGCAGCTTCATACGAATCCTGAAACTGGGCAGATTCTGAATCTGGTTTTCGTTTGGGCAGATGATGATTCGGAACTGAACGTGGATGTGCCCCTTGTTTTCAAAGGAGAGGATGTCTGCCCTGGGCTGAAGAAAGGTTAGATTTTTTTTTCTTCTTCTTTTGATTCGGTTTTCATGTTGAGAGTCAATTTGGTGGAGTTTTAGGATGTGGGGTGCTTTTTAAATTTGATGAATGGGAGTCTAACGTTATTTTCTTTGCTCCTCTAATCAATTGTCTGCAATAGTTAGTAGGTGATTGATGGCATGGGCACGCAAAGTTAATTGCTCTGCGTTATATATGTTTGCTTGATTGATTGAAGAGGAGTGGGTGTGGATAATTAGTAAAAAGTGGAGGATTTGAGGCTTGGAGGGTGATGGGAAAATCTGCGGTGGCACTAGGTATGGGATTTGGTGTGACATAAATGTAGGGTTTAGTTCATTTTTCGACCATTGTAGTACCCTCCGTAGTTTAATTTTCCTACATAGTGTTGAGATGTCGAAAACAATCAGGAACCAGGGGTTGAGTGTTGTCATTTTGTTTGTTGGAATAGTTGGATGACGGGCATGCAAGGCGAAGAAATTGATATGCTGATTGATGTTTTTGAGAGACACAATTTGGATATGGGACACTACTGTTGTATTTTTGGTTTGTTGCATTGTTCTTTTACCTCCTTAGGTGTAGGCATTCTTTTGTGTTGGACTTTCATGGCATGAAGAGTTGGTGGTTTAGTCAGGCACAAGGAGTCACAGGTGATGTTCGGTCCTCCTTGAGGCTCCCCAGGAAAGCTCATGATTTGGTCATTAGCTTTTTTTGTAGTCCAATCCCTTGTTTGGAGTCTCCATTTCTTTATCATTTTCTTTTTAAAATTGTGCTATTAGTAAGTTAGTCCAGCTTAATTGGTGGTCTTTTGTGGTTGTTTAAGTTTAGTTGATGTTGTTCCATGTAGCAGCTTTTGTATCATGGGCTCTGATAAAGTTGAGAATACTTGTAAGAGGGAATTGTTGAATTCTTTGGACCATTTTTTGGTACTTAAAACTGTTGAGAAGATGATGATTTTACTTTAATGTGTTGGATATAAGTAATGAGTCCTCATCCCTTGAAGAATTAATAGTGAGCTGGAGGGATTTCATGACCTTAGCCCAGTGATGATGTTTACTCTTGCCATGTTCGCTAAAAGTGAATGATGTGATGAAGATGCTACTCATGAATGAGTCACAGGCTTGCCAATAATAAAAAGGATAAAAAATGAATATTATTGACTGGGAATGCATTGTGTATGCAACATTCTATCTCACCCATTCTTTGTTTTGTCATATCACATTTTCTTCTTTAGTAATGTAGTTTGTTACTTTTTTTCTTCTTATATTGAAGAAATAGTACATCTGTGGAGTAAGATTGTCTTTGTTGACATGATGCTTTGAGATAAGGTAAGCTGAGGCAAGAATAGTAAGTGGAAAGG
Organism: Cinnamomum chago; assembly: GCA_038049695.1. Taxonomy (NCBI): domain Eukaryota; kingdom Viridiplantae; phylum Streptophyta; class Magnoliopsida; order Laurales; family Lauraceae; genus Cinnamomum; species Cinnamomum chago. The sequence goes on from CP142457.1 coordinate 28,014,041, forward strand.
AGGCATATGCCTTAAACTAAAATCATTTAGGCTTCACCAACATTTGTAAATATTAATGGGAAGAGCTTATGTTTCTTTAAATACGAGTGGTGCAAGTATATTACTGTGAAGATGCATGAGGCTTGGGAGCCCAAACTTTTTCATTCAGAACATTAGGAATAGAATTTGAGTTGTCAATATTATTCTTGAAGAATGAATTGGTAGGAGTATTCAACAATGAGACTAGTGGCAGTCAAATATGGGCATAATTGGTGCAATAGATGCCATGGAAAAAAGAAGTGCTTGGAGAAGTTGTCCAGAGCAAGGATGAAAAAAGCGGCCGATACGCTACGATAAATGGGGTGTAGCGGCCAAGGTCGCTGCGCTTCTTTGAACTTATCGGTGATCACAATTGTATCGGCCTGTAGCAGCCGATACGCACCGCTATTTTATGTATTGGCCGCTATAGAAGTTCAAAATATTAGGAAAAAAAAAAAAAAACCCAACAACAACAACAAATGCAGAGATGAAAAATCAGCGGCAAAAGCAACATGCAACTGTAAAGGCGACATGCCCTAACACCCTCAGAGAAGAAAGGGTTAAGAAAACAGAGAAGAAAGGGTTAAAAAAAAAAAGATGCACAGAAGATGTACCTGGTGTACCTGGCAGTAGAGAAGAAGAAAGTAAGCAGTCATGGCTGATTGCTCTTGAGGCTGGTTGCTCCTCCTCCCGTTCTTCTTCTTCTTCCCTTTTTTCTGTTTCTTTTTTTTTCCATCTTCCTCCTCTGTCCGTCCCATTGCGTCGTCCTTCTCCTCCTCCTTTCCCTCCCCCTCCTTTTCCCTCTTTTCCTTTCCCTCCTCTCTTCTTCTCGATTCTTCTATTCATACGATACAAATGCATTGCCCTTTCGTTAAATTAGGGCTTAATGTGATTCTTGGCCCCAACCTGGGGCCTATCTAACTTAAAAAAAAGGGGGGCCATTGATCAAATTCGCCGGGACCCATTTCTTATTAATAAATCAGACTCAGGTGTGATTCATGGACCCACAATGAGGCCCACTTAAATTAAAGATGTAACCATTAATTGTATGTCCCACACACATATATATTTATATATAAACAAATTTCACTATAATAGATATGGGGCCCATCCAACCCTTGCCAAATTAAATCTCAAAGATATGAGGCCCATCTAACCCTAACCAAATTTCACTTGAAAAAATAACAAATTCCACTCTAATATGAATAATAGGCCCTAGCTAAATTTCACGCTGTCATGAAATAGGACCTTAGCTAAGTTTCACTCTAATATAGAATGAGCCCTAATTAATTTAACTTGTAGGAAATAGGGCTCTAATTACATTTCACTTTAATGTGAAATAGGGCTCGAATTACATTTCACTCTAATAGAGAATGAGCACTAATTAATTTAACTTAATAGGAAATAGGGCTCTAATTACATTTCACTTTAATATGAAATAGGGCCCTACCCAAATTTCAATCTAGTACTAAATAGAACCCTAGCCAAATTTTAATGTAAGTAGAAAGTAGGACCTATAGACAAATTTCAATTTAATAGGAAATGGGTTATAGCCATATTTCACTCTAATAGAAAAAATAAGGACCTAACCAAATTTTGCTATAATAGGGAATAAGGACCTAGCCGTAATAGGAAATAAGACCCAAGCCAAATTTAATCTAATAGTAATAACTAATAAGGAATGGGCCATGATCAAATTTCACTACAATGGAAAATAAGGTCCTATTCAAATTAGTGCAAGTAATCAACATGAATACCTGTGAAAAAAATTAAAAAAAATCATTAATACAAGCATTTTCTATTCATATAGCGATACAGGACCTTATAGAATGAGGGGACCGCTACGCCCCCTTATCTTAGTTACTTTTGCAAAATAAAATAAAATAAAAAATAAAATAAAATAAAATTCATCGTTTCCCAATCTTTTGAATTTTCTAAAATATTTTCATTATTATTTAAGATTTTTTTCAAAATGCACTGCTACGCCGCTACGTTGCGCCTGCATCGTAGTGTTTTGGCGGCGGGCGCTATTTTCATCCTTGGTCCAGAGTATATGGGAGTTATCTGCTTCATTTGATTTAGGAAGTGCTGGTTTCCTTCAAGCAAGTATGATGGAGTGGATAAGACTTGAGTACCCCTTCTCCTTGCCATTTTGACGTCTCATCTGAGAGATAATGATATTTTGATCTCTCTTGACATTGTCCAAGAGCTCTATAACTCTGTGGCTGGAGTGACATTAAGCGACTCAACTTTAGACGCACTAGTAGCTTCTATGGGTTACAATAAAGGTATTCTCTATTTAATTGTCCTGATCTCCCTCTAGATGCAGATTCTTTTGTAACCTCCATGTGGGATATGGTTGTTTAGATGTTCAAGAAGAAACTGAATTCGTGAGAAGAAAATATATATATCTCTTGGCTAACTTACCAATGTATTTTCTCTTCATTTATAAGATTTCCACGAAGGTAGCCAATTTGCTTGAAAGAATTCAAACAAAAATTTCAATGGGATTGTATGGAAGATAAAAAGAAGATGCACTTACTGTCTTGGAAACGGTCTCTCCCCCCTTCAAAAATTGGGTTCTGGGGATTGGAAACATAAGCCAGAAAATTGGACTCTGTTGTCAAGTGGTCTGTTTGAGATTTGGAGGAGAGAGAGGCTCTTTGGGGAGAAGTAATTGTGACAAAACAGGGACATTCAAAGTGTGGATGGAAGCCACATAGGGGTGGATAGGAGAGAGAAGAGGATGGAGGAGAGTTATTAAGATGGTTGATTTCCAAGGGAACACGACTTTTGGGTGTAAAGGGTATTGAATGAATTATGGAAAGACGGTTGGGTGGGAGTAAGACTGTTGAAGTTTTCCCAAGGATTTTTTTTTCCTTAAAAAAATCCAATAAAACACATTAGTACATTAAATCTTGTGGTGGTAGTGGTGGGTGGAAAATTGGTCTGAAACCTTCTATTTTCAAGAAATCCCAAAGTCTTGTAGTTGGAGCAGAAGACCTATTGTAATTGTAAGAAGGCGAAGATAGGCCGTAGGTGTATAGGGGTGTAGGAGGTTTGGGAATCTTTTTAAACAAATCTGTTTTCTAGGAAATCCGTCTTAAAATCAATTCTCTTATCTTCAAAAGCGGTTTGGAAATCTTTAGCCTCACATAAAATGAACACCTTTTGTTGAGCAACCACATCTAACAAAATCCTAACTATATTGATCACCTAAAATCTTGAAATTTATTTCCTATGCTCATCTAGTGAGTGAGGAATAAATTAGCCATGGTCCTGCCCATTGCCTCTTTGTGTGCCTTCTTTAGGCTGCTTTCCTTAATCTCTTCTCGATGCCTTAGGGCATGATGAAGGCCTTAGGTCCCTCTGAATTAAGAGAGTTGATTTCCAAGGGAACACACTGTTTGGTTGGTAAAGAGGATCGAGTGAGATTATGGAAGATGCTTGAGTGGGAGATGAGGCTGTTGAAGAGGTTCTTCCAAGGCTTTATCAAATCCCCAGAAAGAAACATGATATAATAAATCTTTTGCAATAGTGTTGGGCGGGAAATGGCCATGGAATCTTATATTTGGAAGAAATTTTCATGGACATGAAAATCTTCTTGTTGGAAGACCTATTCTAATTGTTTGAAGTCGTAGCTTTGTTGGTTTTAAAGTAATATGGGCATGTATAGGCATGGAGTCTCATAGAATCATCTCAAGCAAATCTATGTGCTCGGCATTGTGCCTTAGAATCGATTCTCTTTTTCCTTCTAAAGCAGTTTGGAAACTTCTAGCCTCGGTGTAAGGTGAAGGCCTTCTGTTGGGTGGCCACATTATTTTTTTCATGAAAAAACCTAGCTATTGATCACCTGAAATCTTGAAATTTTGCTCTAATATTTGTTTCCTATGCTAGTCTACTGTGGAATCTGTTTGCCACCTTGTCGGTAGCCCCGTTTATGTGCCTTTTTTGGGCTTCATTTGTTAATCTCTTCTCAGTGTCTTGGTGTAACACCCCGAATCCCGGAGCTCATCAGGATCCAGGGTCTTACTAAAAGGAACCCAAATCATTTCATAAATCAAATTAAAACAAGGAACTGAGCAACGAAAAGATTTATTTGAGATATCAATTTAACTAGACATGAAACATAAATAAGTCTTTCAATCAAAATCCTAAAACTTCAACATCTATTAAAGAAATAAACTGATATCTAGTTCGGTTTCATTCAGACGCTCTCTTATCAGCCACGCATATTGAAGTCCAATGGCTGATTATCTCCGTTGCCACGCTCCCCCAAACGTTGCATACCTGTGGTGGGGCAAACCACTTATCAGAAGTCTGGTGAGTAATATTACCACATACACAGTTCATTTATAAAATAATAAATTGACAGAAGTGCGGAAGCATTAACTCGATAAATAACAGATTTCATAAATGGTCCTTATTGGTTAATAAATAAGGAAGCATAGTCAGTCTGTAACTTTGATAGGTTCTAAATTCCCAAGTGATGGGTTCTTATAATAGAACTCTAACCACAGAGTTTCAATACTTCAGTCCCTTCCGGGAGGAAGTTCTTATGTAATACATTCAAAAACTCCTAACAATGGAGTCCATTGCGCAAATGGTAGTTCAGTCCCGGTCCAACCTTATTCCTCCTAACCCGCCAGGGTTCATTGTTCAATTCCATACAATACAGAAGTAAGGCTCTTTTCTGTTATTTCAATAAGGATCACTGTTTCATATAAATCCATAACTAACATCCTCAGATGCGAGATTTATTAATTAGTGTATACTTATTAAACACTTAGTAACATCCACAAAGAATTATACACCAATTATATTAATATAAGACTAGTTCCACATGATTGGGTTTATACATACACATGCCCCACCTAGATTCAACATTTGGTACCCACTGTTGTAGTACTATTCTTATATTATGTATGCTTTGTTCTAGTACCTGTCTCCTCATATGTGTGAATCATTATTTATTTCAAGGCATTTCTAATGACTTGAATACTCAATCTGGGATCAACCCTATGATTCTGAATTCCAGTAACATGTCCATAATATCAAATATTTATATATAATCATATGGATTTACATCTTATAATATATAATTATCCAAGTCACTAAACTACACTCCTGAGGTGAACAGTTTGTTTACAATTTCTAGGGTACTTCTATGACTGAGGAGGACTTGATATCTATATGTTCAATAGTGACAGCATCTATTCTTAGTGTCTGCCACCAGGTTGTTGTGTTACTTGACCCTATCAGATCTCACACAAGTAACATTGACCTGTGGGCCCCTAATGGTCCCACATCAAGGGTACAGGACCATCCCGATCATCCTCCAATGATCAACCAATTGACTGGTTCTGATCGTCTATTCGATCCACTGGTGGGTCTGATATCTCCTAATCATCCTTAATTAGGATCTGGTTTGGCTTGTCACTGTTCCCCTTAATTTCTATGAATTCACTGCTTCATACATTGTTTCCAGAACTGGGCTCCACCCTGGATGAGTTTCTTATTCATACCTATCATACTACAGTTGATCCAAGACTTACAGACCTGCTACAGTCCTAAAACAGTTCATAAAACAGGGAAAAAGGCTGATCGGGTGGTGGGCCCTTGAATGGTTCAACTCCCCTAGGACCTGGCCCACCTTGGTCGCCCAAGGGAGACCTCCAATTTGGTCAATCCTGATCCCTGATCAGATGGGCCAGTGGACCCCACAATCCAATTACAAAAAAAACCAGAAATTCCCCAAAAGGGACGTTGCAGTAACTTTAGGCTAATGATGTGTGGTCAGATGGGACCCATCCTGGATGGGTCCATCTAGGCCATGGTCGCCCAGGGGTCCCATTCCAGATCCCTGGGTCAGATTGATGCTGTAGTGGCCCACGTGGTCCCACTACTAGATCTCCCTACAGACGTCCAACACCCAGGCTGGACGTCATTCCATCCCTTGGGATCAATTGTGGCCAAAGTGGGGCCCATCTCCACAAGGGTCCATCTAGGCACTGGACGCCCATGGGTCCCCCACCAGATCCCTGGTTGTGATGCATGATTAGGTGGGCCCCTTGATCACAGTACTCCCATCGACAGATCTTGTATCTGTCGATGGGGTTGGAAACCAAGCCTCTGGCTTGAGTTTTTCACTTGTTTCCTCTTTGCTGATCCAATCAACACCCATCTATCATTACATCTCAAATCAATATTACACAGGCATCAATAATCTTTTACTGATTAACTTGGAAAATTCAGATCTTGGTCTGTCCAAGGGAATTTCCAAGACCTGTCAGAATTCAGGTTTTGTTCCTTATTTCCTCCTTTAACTTAATTCATTTTATCCAGAAACCACATGATTACATTATAAACCAGAATCTACAATTCTATGTATTGGAAAGATTACTCACCTTCTAGTGTAGTAAATCGTAGCACGGTCGAGGTGAGAACTCAATCGCTGCATCCACTATGTGTTCCCGCTTCTTCTTCCTTCCCACAAGCTTGAATGGCCTCTGTTGCTCTTCAGAAGAGTTCCCTCTTTCCCTTCTCTGCTACCTTCTTCTTTAGAAATCAATTGCAACCCAGGAGATCAGTATGAGAAGCTATAAGAGAGGGAAGAAGAACCCATCTGGGGATAACCCCAAATATAATCGTTGGAACCACTCCTCCCAGTGAGATGGCTATCCTCCCCCCATCAGGGAAGTTGTTTCTAACAACTTAACAACCTACATGGGTCTTAGTGGGTTAGAAATAGGTCAAAACAACCTAACCCAGCCCATTAGCTTATGGCCAGATAAGTCTGGGGCCTATTCTGGCCCAGGTATTACATACTCCCCCCCTTAGGAAATTTGGTCCTCCAAATTGAGTACATACCTGGTAGAAAAAGGTGGGGGTGCTTCTTCCTGAACTCATCGGCTGCCTCCCAAGTAGATTCAAGCTGGTTATGATGTTCCCACAGAACTTTGACTAGTTCTATTGTCCTGTTCCGCAGAGTTCTCTCCTTAGTTTCAAGGATCTTCACCGGCCGTTCTTCATAGGATAAATCTGACTGCAACTGTATCGAGTCATAGTTTATCACATGAGAAGGATCGGGCTGATATTTCCTGAGCATGGACACATGAAACACATTGTGTACTCCAGCTAATTGAGGTGGTAGACCAAGAGCATAAGCGTTGCCATCGCTGACACGGCCAATGATTTCAAATGGTCCAACATACCGAGGACTCAATTTTCCCTTCTTGCCAAACCGCATGATGCCCTTAGTCGGAGAAACTTTAAGAAATACATAATCACCCACTGCAAATTCCAGTTCTCTCCGCCGGTTATCTGCATAACTTTTCTGTCTACTCTGAGCCGCTCGCATTCTGTCTCTGATTTTCTTGATATTGACGGTGGAAGCTTGAACCCAATCGGGACCAAGTATTCTCCCATCACCAACCTCTTCCCAGCAAATTGGGGATCGACAGTTTCGCCCATAGAGTGCTTCGAACGGCGCCATTTTGATACTAGAATGATAGCTGTTATTATAAGCAAACTCAATAAGTGACAACTGTTCATCCCAGCTATCTTTGAAGTCTAGAGCACAAGCCCTTAGCATATCTTCAAGGGTCTGATTAGTCCTTTCTGTTTGTCCATCAGTCTGCGGATGATATGCCGTACTGAATCGCAACTTTGTACCCATTGCTGCTTGAAGCTTCTTCCAAAAATTTGATACAAATCTCGTATCTCGGTCAGAAACTATTGATACAGGTACACCGTGCAACCTCACAATTTCCTTCACATATCTCTGTGCCAAGTACTCCATAGTAGTCTTGTTTTTAATGGGAAGGAAATGCGCCGACTTTGTCAACCGGTCGACGATCACCCAAATGACTTCATTGTTCCGAACCGTCCTTGGAAAACCTGACACAAAGTCCATTGAAATATGTTCCCATTTCCATTCGGGTATCGGTAATGGCTGGAGTAACCCTCCAGGCTTCCTGTGATCAGCCTTTACTTGTTGACAGGTGAAACACCGACCCACAAACTCAGCAACGTCCTTCTTCATACCGACCCACCAAAACCTTATCTTCAGATTTTGGTACATTTTGGTGCTCCCCGGATGGATGGTGTAACGTGTGCAATGTGCCTCCTTCATAATTTCATCCTTAATTGTTTGATCGTTGGGAACACAAAGCCTATTCCGGAAGTACAGTGTACCATTGATGATGGAAAACTCAGGCTTGTTATCCTTCTTATTAAATATCTCCACTAATGCTGGGTCATCTCTCTGGCGATCTTTGACCCTTTGGATCAACTCAGGCTGAACGCTGAAACTCCCCAATAATACTTTTTGGCTGGTCGACCAGAGGTTTACATTCAGATCTCCGACCTCATCCGTGGATGTCTTCTCTGCTGTTAACGAAGTCATCTGCGCAGATTTCCTGCTTAAAGCATCGGCCACAACATTGGCTTTACCTGGATGGTAAAAGATAGAGAAGTCATAATCCTTCAGAAATTCCATCCATCTTCTCTGCCGTAGATTCAAATCTTTTTGAGAAAACACATATTTCAAGCTTTTGTGATCTGTATAGACTTCAAATTTTTCTCCATACAAATAGTGTCGCCAGATCTTGAGTGCAAAGACCACAGCAGCCAGTTCTAGATCATGAGTGGCATAATTCTGTTCATGTGATTTCAACTGTCTTGATGCGTAGGCAATTACCCTGCCGTGCTGCATGAGCACGCATCCTAGACCATTCAGTGAGGCATCACAGAATATCACAAAACCTCCGTTGCCAGAGGGGAGGGCTAAGACTGGAGCTGTAGTTAACTTGTCTTTTAGCATTTGGAAACTCGCTTCACACTTATCATCCCAAATGAATGGCACGTCCTTCCGAGTAAGTCGGGTCAAAGGACCTGCTATAGAGGAAAAACCTTGCACAAATCTTCTGTAGTAACCTGCTAGCCCAAGGAAACTACGGATTTCAGATACAGTCGCTGGTCTCTTCCAATTGGTGACAGCTTCGATCTTGCTGGAATCTACGGACAATCCTTCACCTGAGATGACATGGCCTAAAAAGCTCACTTGATCTAGCCAGAAGTCGCACTTACTCAGCTTGGCATAGAGCTGGTTTTCTCGCAACAGATTAAGAGAAGTGCGCAAATGATCTCCATGATCTTCCTTTGACTTAGAGTAGATGAGTATATCATCTATGAATACCACCACAAATTGGTCTAAGTATGGTTTAAAGATCTGGTTCATTAACGCCATGAACACCGCTGGCGCATTAGTTAGCCCAAAAGGCATTACCAGAAATTCATAGTGTCCATACCTAGTTCGAAAAGCTGTCTTAGGTATATCTCCTTCCTTCACCCTTAGCTGATGATATCCCGACCGGAGATCAATCTTCGAGAAGTATGTCGCACCCTGCAGTTGATCAAATAGTTCATCAATACGTGGAAGTGGGTACTTATTCTTGATGGTGACCTGATTCAACTGACGATAGTCGATACACATTCGTAGGGACCCGTCTTTCTTCTTAACAAACAAAACTGGTGCACCCCATGGAGAGACGCTGGGTCTAATAAACCCCTTTTCCAGTAATTCTTGCAATTGTTCTTTGAGTTCTTTCAGCTCAGTAGGTGCCATACGATATGGAGCTCTGGAAATTGGCGCGGTCCCCGGTACCAGTTCTATTGCAAAGTCCACTTCTCGTATTGGTGGCAAACCGGGAAAATCTTCCTGAAACACATCAGGGAATTCACAGATTACGGGAACTTCTTCCAGTTTCGGTCTCTGCTTCTCTCCTGTAACAAAGGCAAGATACCCATCACATCCACTCCTCAATAATTCACAAGCCTTAACTGCTGAGATGACTGTCGTGTGTATTGACCTTCTCCTTCCTGATACACACACGTCTTCGAACCCTTCCAGATTAAAGCGGACCAGTTTGTTAAAACAGTCCAATATTGCCCTATACTTTGCTAGCCAATCCATTCCCAAGATGATATCAAAATCATTCATGGGTAACATGATCAAATCAACCGGCATATTAACTCCCCCAATGTTCAGGGAACAATCATAAAATATAGTGCAAGTGTTCAAGTGTCCTCCAGTGGGAGTTGCTACTGAAATTGGTGGATCTAGTGTAGAGGGTGGCCTATTCATTCTGGAAGCAAATACAGGTGACACAAAGGAATGTGTAGCGCCAGAATCAAATAAAGTATAAGCTTCAACATTAGAAATTAGAATCATACCCTCCACCACATCATTGGCGGCCTGAGCTTCTTGTTGAGTAATGGCAAGAATCCTAGCCTCAGGTTGCTGCTGCCTCCTTTGATGTCCGCCCTGATTGGGTCGACCACGGTTATAATTCTGTCCTTGGGGCTGATTCGGTGGTCCCCTAGGCTGGTTCTGCTGGTTCTGGGCATTGTACTGATTTCTTGCTGGTGGATTCTGCTGATTTGCCGAGCGGGGATTGCCGTGGTACCCTTGCTGCTGATTCTGTCGTGGTGGCTGTTCTGACTGCTGTCGTCTGTCCTTATCCTGTTTCTTTGGACAATCCCTGATAAGGTGACCAACCTGGCCGCACGCAAAACATGCACCCGTAGACCAATGGCACTCTTCAGTGTTATGATTCTTCCCACACCGCTAGCATTTTACCTTCCTGTCCAGTTTCTGCTTCTTTGATGGTGCACGGTTGCCTTGGTGGTCTCTCTTAGCCCCTGTTGCCTTAGCCGAGACCGTCCCGTTCATTTCGGCGGTCGTTTCTTCTGATATAAAGGCTCTCTTTAAAGCAGCTGCAAAGGTAGCAGGTTCACCCAGTTTCACATCTTTCTTGATGTCTGGTCGTAACCCTTCGATGAATTTGTTCCGCTTCATCTCATCAGTGGCTATCAACTCCTCTGCAAAGTGAGACAGTTCTGTAAATCTATTGGAGTACTTTGCTACGGTCATATCTCCTTGCACCAAATTCTGAAATTCTCTCTTCTTCCTTTCTCTGATATGCTCCGGAATGAATTTCAAAATGAATTCCTTCTTGAAGAATGCCCAGGTGATTTCGTTTTCTGGACCTTCGAAGGTTTTCTTTGCAGCCTTCCACCACTCTTTTGCATCCCCTTCCAGTTTGAAAGCGGCCAAGATTGCTTTCTGTCTGTCCGGGCACCCCATCACTTCAAATATCCCCTCCATGTGTTCCACCCATTTATTAGCATCCCAAGGATTGGAGGTTTCCTCGAAACTCTTGGGTCGGAACTCATTAAACCGCTTGTATAAGGTATCTCTTTCTCTGTCTCTGCCTCCAGCAATAGTTCCACTTCCATCATTGCTTGTGCCCGTGCGAGCATCATTACTCCCTCCTTGACGTGCTGCCAAGGTCGCGATCTGTTCCTGCACTTGACTGTAAGCCATCATGAACGATGCGAACATCTGTCGGGCATATTCAGGCAGTTCAGCTTGCCCCCCAAGAAGATTCGGATTAATGCCCTCATTATTATTCATGTTCACATTCTCATTTTGGTCTTCATTGACATTCTGAGAGTTCTCTTGGTTGTTCATGTTCTTTCTCCTACAAAAGGAGTCACAATTTAGCACATCATCATAGACAGTGAACTTCTATCTTACTAATTTCCCCCTTATAGCGTCCTCACCACGTATCCTAAGGGTTGCTAAGATTTTTATATTGCTCAAGACCATGCTCTGATACCACTTTGTAACACCCCGAATCCCGGAGCTCATCAGGATCCAGGGTCTTACTAAAAGGAACCCAAATCATTTCATAAATCAAATTAAAACAAGGAACTGAGCAACGAAAAGATTTATTTGAGATATCAATTTAACTAGACATGAAACATAAATAAGTCTTTCAATCAAAATCCTAAAACTTCAACATCTATTAAAGAAATAAACTGATATCTAGTTCGGTTTCATTCAGACGCTCTCTTATCAGCCACGCATATTGAAGTCCAATGGCTGATTATCTCCATTGCCACGCTCCCCCAAACGTTGCATACCTGTGGTGGGGCAAACCACTTATCAGAAGTCTGGTGAGTAATATTACCACATACACAGTTCATTTATAAAATAATAAATTGACAGAAGTGCGGAAGCATTAACTCGATAAATAACAGATTTCATAAATGGTCCTTATTGGTTAATAAATAAGGAAGCATAGTCAGTCTGTAACTTTGATAGGTTCTAAATTCCCAAGTGATGGGTTCTTATAATAGAACTCTAACCACAGAGTTTCAATACTTCAGTCCCTTCCGGGAGGAAGTTCTTATGTAATACATTCAAAAACTCCTAACAATGGAGTCCATTGCGCAAATGGTAGTTCAGTCCCGGTCCAACCTTATTCCTCCTAACCCGCCAGGGTTCATTGTTCAATTCCATACAATACAGAAGTAAGGCTCTTTTCTGTTATTTCAATAAGGATCACTGTTTCATATAAATCCATAACTAACATCCTCAGATGCGAGATTTATTAATTAGTGTATACTTATTAAACACTTAGTAACATCCACAAAGAATTATACACCAATTATATTAATATAAGACTAGTTCCACATGATTGGGTTTATACATACACATGCCCCACCTAGATTCAACATTTGGTACCCACTGTTGTAGTACTATTCTTATATTATGTATGCTTTGTTCTAGTACCTGTCTCCTCATATGTGTGAATCATTATTTATTTCAAGGCATTTCTAATGACTTGAATACTCAATCTGGGATCAACCCTATGATTCTGAATTCCAGTAACATGTCCATAATATCAAATATTTATATATAATCATATGGATTTACATCTTATAATATATAATTATCCAAGTCACTAAACTACACTCCTGAGGTGAACAGTTTGTTTACAATTTCTAGGGTACTTCTATGACTGAGGAGGACTTGATATCTATATGTTCAATAGTGACAGCATCTATTCTTAGTGTCTGCCACCAGGTTGTTGTGTTACTTGACCCTATCAGATCTCACACAAGTAACATTGACCTGTGGGCCCCTAATGGTCCCACATCAAGGGTACAGGACCATCCCGATCATCCTCCAATGATCAACCAATTGACTGGTTCTGATCGTCTATTCGATCCACTGGTGGGTCTGATATCTCCTAATCATCCTTAATTAGGATCTGGTTTGGCTTGTCACTGTTCCCCTTAATTTCTATGAATTCACTGCTTCATACATTGTTTCCAGAACTGGGCTCCACCCTGGATGAGTTTCTTATTCATACCTATCATACTACAGTTGATCCAAGACTTACAGACCTGCTACAGTCCTAAAACAGTTCATAAAACAGGGAAAAAGGCTGATCGGGTGGTGGGCCCTTGAATGGTTCAACTCCCCTAGGACCTGGCCCACCTTGGTCGCCCAAGGGAGACCTCCAATTTGGTCAATCCTGATCCCTGATCAGATGGGCCAGTGGACCCCACAATCCAATTACAAAAAAAACCAGAAATTCCCCAAAAGGGACGTTGCAGTAACTTTAGGCTAATGATGTGTGGTCAGATGGGACCCATCCTGGATGGGTCCATCTAGGCCATGGTCGCCCAGGGGTCCCATTCCAGATCCCTGGGTCAGATTGATGCTGTAGTGGCCCACGTGGTCCCACTACTAGATCTCCCTACAGACGTCCAACACCCAGGCTGGACGTCATTCCATCCCTTGGGATCAATTGTGGCCAAAGTGGGGCCCATCTCCACAAGGGTCCATCTAGGCACTGGACGCCCATGGGTCCCCCACCAGATCCCTGGTTGTGATGCATGATTAGGTGGGCCCCTTGATCACAGTACTCCCATCGACAGATCTTGTATCTGTCGATGGGGTTGGAAACCAAGCCTCTGGCTTGAGTTTTTCACTTGTTTCCTCTTTGCTGATCCAATCAACACCCATCTATCATTACATCTCAAATCAATATTACACAGGCATCAATAATCTTTTACTGATTAACTTGGAAAATTCAGATCTTGGTCTGTCCAAGGGAATTTCCAAGACCTGTCAGAATTCAGGTTTTGTTCCTTATTTCCTCCTTTAACTTAATTCATTTTATCCAGAAACCACATGATTACATTATAAACCAGAATCTACAATTCTATGTATTGGAAAGATTACTCACCTTCTAGTGTAGTAAATCGTAGCACGGTCGAGGTGAGAACTCAATCGCTGCATCCACTATGTGTTCCCGCTTCTTCTTCCTTCCCACAAGCTTGAATGGCCTCTGTTGCTCTTCAGAAGAGTTCCCTCTTTCCCTTCTCTGCTACCTTCTTCTTTAGAAATCAATTGCAACCCAGGAGATCAGTATGAGAAGCTATAAGAGAGGGAAGAAGAACCCATCTGGGGATAACCCCAAATATAATCGTTGGAACCACTCCTCCCAGTGAGATGGCTATCCTCCCCCCATCAGGGAAGTTGTTTCTAACAACTTAACAACCTACATGGGTCTTAGTGGGTTAGAAATAGGTCAAAACAACCTAACCCAGCCCATTAGCTTATGGCCAGATAAGTCTGGGGCCTATTCTGGCCCAGGTATTACACTTGGGTCATACCATTGTCCATTAGATCTCAGGGGAGAGGGGGATCGGGCTCTTCTGGAAAGTAGTGACAGATTTTATAGAAAATGGTGCTTCCAATCTCATGGGGGTTTTTGGAAAGAAAGAAACAAAAGGATCTTCTTAGGGAAAGGCTGTCTGTGGTATTCTGTATTTGCATGGGTTAAGTGTGTGGTTGCTGATTGGAGAATCCAAGATATGAAATTTCGGGTCATCTCTTAATTTACAGTCTGTCATCTCATTCTGGGTGTTGATAAGGTTACATGCCACAAATATCTTAGTTCTTGATTTTTATCTATCTCTCTCTCTCTCTCTCTCTTGTTGATGCCGTCTTGATGGGTAACCCTGCTTGTAAACACATCTATCTCACCTCCTCGCCAGGTTGCACATTCCTGACTATATGATTCATAAAATAAAATAGAAAAAGCATCCCCATCTACTGTGCCTGATTTAGTCTTCTACAGATACTTAGCATGTATATTTTCCATTATAAAAGAAAAAATTCATTTCCCGACGAAGGGACTTGTTCCGATACCAAAACGGTTGAAGGGAGACTACCCTAGTGATAATGTGCAATAGAACACTAAAACTGTTCTTCGAGAGGAGAATATATGGCTAGCAGGAATCAATATCACAGAACTCTGAGAAAAAAATTCTCAAACGATGGAAAGCAATCATTTTTCATTTCATGCGGACTTCTGGGCCCAAAGCAATCTTGGGACATGAGTTTAGTCAATCCCTCAGGACCCACTTTAAATGCAAGCAGCTAAAAAAAATGGTCGACAAGACACCCCAACCCTTTCTTTTATTCTTCCTTTCGGGAGTATCACAGGTTCAAATCTCACCCCAATTGAAGTGGGGCCCATTGTATTGATTACTTGTAAAGCATCTTATTTAAGCCAATTGTTTCTTCACTAGTTGGCCATGTGTTTTTTATGTCATCAGTTCAATAGTGGCTTTACTCTGCAGGTGCCAATACAAAAGAGATTGTGTACCAATAAAAACAAGAAAAAGGGGGGGAGGGAGGGAGCCTGGTTCTTGCAGTGAATACACTCTTGTTGTAGCATATCAGAAATGAGCCACAACCTTCAGACACCATTTTGACTTGGTTTTTCCGCCATTTCATGGTAGAAGAAGGAAATAAATCCCATTAGTTGGGCAAGAAAAGAGTACAGGTCCTTTGCCTTAGCTATAGAGGTTTCCTGCATTTAAAATAATAATTATAATATAAATAAATAAATAAATAATAATAAAAGACAGATGCCGTGTTTATGGGTCCACTTGCACTACTAGATACCTGGAGGGAGGGTCTTTACCCATCTTCCATAAATCAGATGGATTGACGCTGTTATCGTCAAATGGATTGGTTATGGATAAAGGGTGGAGTTTCAATTTTTACCATCTATTTGGTGGCCTTAGATCAGGGACCTAGCAACAGATATTGATGATTTTTGGTGGATTGCTAATTAACGTCCCCCTTTTGTCTGGTGGTGCTAGGAGTCCCCACAAACATGCCTCCTTTATTTAAAAAAAGCTGTGCATGTACTGTGCGGTTGAATCTGTAGAGGATCTGAACTCCCAGAACTTAATCCTAACAGGCGATGAGTGAAGAGCAAGTTAAGATCCATTTCAAAAAAATAAAAAATGAGCAAGTTAAGATGAATGCGCTGCAACAGAGTTTCATTAGGTGGACACTGCCATTCCTTTCATCCCTCATGCTTTTGGTGTTCATCAGATGGATGAAGGAGAAGGTGGTCAGATGGTTTACTTCAACCTTAATTCTGAAATTTAATTTTGATGGAATTGCGAGAGAAGGAAAAGGAGACAGACATCTGGGGTTGTGGGAGTGTTGTATGTTGGGATTGGAATCATTAAAAGGTGTGGTAGGTGGGGTTATGGATTTTAATGAGGTGGAACTTTTGGTTATTAAGGTGATAAGAATTTAAAAAGAATTTCTTATCCAGGGTGGTCAACTGTGGAGAGTAGCTCTACAAATACAAAAAGTATGAGATGTCCTTTGACGGTTACTTTATTCTAAACTAAATTAGATGAAAGACTGAGGAGATGACACTTAGTCGTCATTGAGGGTGCTAATGAAGTTGCAGTCATTAGCTGAATAGGATGTTGATAGAAATGTCATGCATGTAGGCCCTAAGTTGCAATTTTACTTTTCTTAGTTTCTCTTTTTGTTAGTTGTTTTTCCTCTTTGACATGTTCTCTATACTGACATAAGCCACTTCCACCCCTTTATTGTAATTTGTTGTTTTGAATGGTAACACAATTTTATTAAAAGCCAAACAGCAGCCCCTTTATTGTAGTTCCAAGTAAAATTTAATGATACTGATGAAAATTATCATGCGGTTTATTTGGCTCCAAGTCAAGAAAGCTTTAAAGGCTCCTAAGGTCCATGTTAGCTGATATATGGTTCACATCTCACCTATTTGTTTCATTGAATGAGGAGATATTTGACTGTTCACGTTATTCCAATTATAAATGAGTATATGGGAGCTAACTGCCTTGTCAGCAATGTGGTTTTCATTTCATGAGTGTCTTGTAGAGACATGACTTTCCTTCAGAAAACATTATTTTTTTTAATGCTGTTTATAGTTCTGGGGCTCCTAACAAATGACTGCCCCGGCCTGATGTGATGATGAGTGCCCCTTATAAACCACTTGGGTAAGGCGGCTGCTTGGTACAAAAAAAAAACTTATCCATTTCTTAACAAGCCGTAAATGTTTCATGTGGTAGGTACAATTCTCTATTTATTTCCTATGCTGTTTTTTAATGGTTTCATTCCATTTCTTTTAATCTACTGCTACTATTCCTTTTTATTGATTAGCATTACATTTTCCTTTAAATAAACACAGGAGGTTACCTGAACACGATCAGAGCAAGCCTAAAATACCTATGTCCAGTTGAGCACATTCCCCCCAAAATTGAGGTTGATTTGAGCAATCTTGACATTGGAGATAAGGTTTTGATGAGTGATGTTGTAGTTCATCCGTCATTAAAGCTATTGAGTAAAAACGAGAACATGCCTGTTTGCAAGATCATGACAACAAGGTTGGAAATCAAGGAGCCTACAGAGACTTTATAGATGTTATGGAAGGGATGAGCTTGGGAATTTTTTGGGTTTTGAAAAATTGATGCATTAGTGAAAGAAATATAAGATGCACTATTTTTGCTTATCTATTTTCATACTTAAATCCAGTGACTTTTTAGGATTGTTGTTAGGTTGAAGCATTTGCAGCAATTTATACTTGGAGAGATGCACTTCAATGTTGGAACTTTATTTAGAGGCTGTTTGATGGCCTACATGAGCGACGGAGGGATGTTGTAGTGGAGGAGTGCTGGATGTTGAAGTCGAGGTGTATTTCTGTCTCCTGCAGTTTCGAAGTATGTGGGAAAATGCCATGTAGAACACTTATGAAGCCTCTATAAACTCAGGGAGTAATCTCCTTTGAGCAATTCATAAATTGGCATTACACCTACTAAGGTGAAAAAATGGCAGAGGGATCAATGTAGAATGAAGAGATGTTTTGTAGGACCAGAATCTTTCTTGTATTACTTTCAAGTTTCAACTCCAAGCCTCTCTCTCTCTCTCTCTCTCTCTAAAAAAAAAAAACCTCCAAGCCTTTCTTTTTGGGTGATTGTTTTCATGAAACTGTTGCTTCTTGCAATACATGATCTATGATCCTCCACCTATATGAAATTATATTTTTAGGAAACAATCAGTGGAAGGGCATCAATTCATATATTGGATCATTGAATCGACGTCAATCACGTTAAAGAGCATATCCTTGGATACATGATGTGATTCTCTTTCCAAGGTTTTTCACAATATCTTGAAGATCATTTATTGGTTTGGTGAAACATTGGGTGGGACACCAAAGTTAAAACTTATTCAATAATTCTAAGTGTGTTTGCATAGAATACAGGGGAACTGAATGCACGAGAATTCTTGTCACAAGTGGTTAAAAATGAAAATCCATTGTGAATATGTAAAAATGACCAATAATGGAAGGTGAATGAGGGGAAGATGGGAAATGAATACTCAGCCCCTGGGAAGGTCAAGGTAGGTCTCATTTACATTCCTGTCTCATATACTTTCAACCTCATATTATATCATCCATTCTTAAACCTTTCTAATAATCCTTTGGTGGAGCTCATTTAACCATAAATTCCCATGTATTGAATCTCTACGTGTTATATTGCAAACAAACAGGCACCTGTTCTGCACCAATCAAGTTTAATGATAGAGTTAAGATGCCGATATTCTAGAGAAAATAGGGGAAAAAATCATATGGCTATACAAGAACATAATTATACAGATTTCTGATGGGTGGGGCCCAATGGTTCCATGTTCTATTTTGGATAGATGCCTCGTCGATATGAACTTTAGGTCCATATTTTTGCTGGGTATTGAATTCTTAAGCAACTCTGACAGAAATTTGTTTCTCCCTGTTCATGCTGAAAAGCATGAATTGCTGCACCAAATTTGTTATTTCTATTCATTTTACTGTACAAGAATGTAACTTCTCGCTGAAAAACGAGCTTTGATATTGGGGATATGATATGATAATATCAGTTGAATTGGTCTATCTGTAATTCATAATTAACACAAGTTGCAGTTTTTTTTTTTTTTTTTAAAATTCAGATTCTTTCGACGGCAGTAACCTATTTAAGACGATATAATAGAACCAATTTGTGTTCTCAGCAAAACTTGATACACTGAGTAGGTGAACTGGGTTGAAACAAGTTCCATTGAATGACTTAATCAACCCCACCTGCCTCTATTCTCTATGTTTCCTTCGGACAACAGAGCTCTCTTAACCCCTCCAAATGATGGAGCTCTTCGAGGGATTTTCTTTTCTTTTCTGTTCTTTTTTCAATTGAGAATTTCAAAAGAAAACCACAAAAACAGGTTTGCAGAGAGGATTTTTTGCGGGATGTCCTGATTTGAAACTACTTTGAAAAATTTAAGGCCCATTTTAAGATGTGTCTTTTATAATTTATTTTGTCCTATAAATAAAAGTCCTAAGAAAGTTGGCCCCATTTTTTTTTCCATTAATTTTATGCATATATTCATTAATTACATTTCCATTGAGTGGTACACTCCAACTCCATATTTCTTGAGTGTACCACGCGGTGCTTGGATTTATCAAGGTGTTTTGACATATTAGTCCTCTTTGAACCTGATTTTTTCTATTTCATAACGGAAATTCATATAATGTCATAAGAGTCATTTGAATTTGGTCAACATTTTTTTTATTTTTTATTCCTCCCGATCCCAAGATATCATTGGAACAATGCAATTGATAAATCTCATGATATGATGGAAATGTCTTAACTTTTATACATTATCTTAGAAATAATTTTTTCAAATGATAGAATCTGAGAAATTATGGTCAAATGTGCATTAACTTTTCACAAAATATCAATTTTGGTGTATTGTAAAAAGTGAATTTATTTAATATATGTAGAAAATGTATGACACAGAAACTGATAAATTTCATGTTATTATGGGATATGATGTAAGAAATTAAAAAAATATATGTTGGTTAAAGTCAAGTGACTTTGATAACTTTATTTGATCATGATATTGGAAAACCAAAATTTAAAGAACACTATTATGTATTTATGTGAAAACCCCTTGTATCGTACAGTTGTTCTTCCCCTCCATCTATCGTACTGTCGCTCGTTGCAACTCACTTGGCAATATTTGCCAACTCATATCAACCGTACAGTGATTAGACTCACCGCCACCCCCTCTGTAGACTTTGTAGTGGTAGTAGTAAATCATCAATCACATCCGCACCGCTTGATTGAGCCAGCGACGAAAATAGAGTGTGTTTCGACGTTCATGTTCATGTACCTAGTACGTTTTGAAACGCATAACAGAGACGTCTAATTAAATTTGCGTCATAAATGATACCCTATTCTCCGATTACCTGGAGGTTACGACGGTGGACCCAATATGAGTCTCGATAATTAAATGGGATCAGTTTTAGATCCATTTTCTGCACCTGGGACCTAAATGGGTCCGGTTCTGGGACCTATTTGGGTCCGATTCTGGAACCACAACGGTTCCGGCCTGTGGACTCGATACCCGGTTCGTTTGTAAGGTATTTGCACAAGAAGTTAGCGGCATTTTAAATAATTTTATAAAAAATCAAGACTCCATACTAGAGCCCCTTCTTTTATGGTTTACAAGTGAGAGCTTTTATTGGCACACAAAAAATCATTCTTCACACATAGAAAAATAATAATTTTTTTGACTAAATTACCCCTCCTCCTTTCTTCCTCTCTTCCCCTTCCCTCCTCCTCCCCCTCTCCCTCCCTCCCTCCCAGTCGCTTGCTAGGAAGGAGACCATCCGGCAGGAGCTGGCCAACCCCTCTCTTCTTGCCTCCTCCACCTTCCTTTTCCTCTTTTTTTTTTCTTCTTCTTCCTCCTCCCTCCCCCTTATCGCCCTCTGTTCTCTCTCTCTCTTCCTTCCTCCCTCTCTCTCTCTCTCTCGCTCCCGCCCCCGCCCCCCCCCCTCTTCCCTCCACATGGGCTAGCCCGATCGGTCATCGCGGTGGGAGGGAGGGAAAAGGAAGGGGGGGGGGGGAAGAGAACAGAGGGGGAGGGAGGAAGAAGAAGAAAAAAGAAAAAGAAAAAGGAAGGTGGAGGAGGGAGGAAGAGAAGGGGGGACAGAGGTTGACCGGGGATGCCTTTCGGCCGGCGCTGCCGCTGGGCCTATCGGTTGGTCTCCCTCTAGTAGGTGGCGAGGGGAGGAAGGAGGGGTAATTTAAAAAAATATTATTTTTTATTGTGTGTGAAGAGTGATTTTTGGTGCGCCAGAAGAATGTCCTTTAAAAGTTGCAACCTGTGTTTGGCATTTTCTCGCTTCCACTCCTTGTCATTGGTTTCCCTCTCCCTTTGACTAGACGAAGATGGAAGATGGGCTCTCTCTTTCTAAGAAGAAGATGGAGGGTGGGTTGCCTCTCTCTTCATCAAAGCAAAGATCAAAGATGGAGGATGGGTCCTCTCACTTCGGCTAAAACAAAAGATGGGGGATGAGTTCTCTCTCTTTAGGTAAGACAAAGATGGAGGATGGGTCTCTCTCTTCGTCTAAGACAAAGATGGCGATGACATGGCTGGGCTACTCTGTTGGCGTGTGTAACAGAAGAATGAGACTGTGCCATGTGGGAACGACTGGGAGTGGGGTTTTGCGGGTTTGGTAGGGACGATGGTGTTTATGGGGTTTTGTGGGTTCAACTGGAATGGGTTTGGCATTTGGGTTTGTGAAATTTTGGCTTTCGGCTAGGTGAAGGGAATTGAAAGCAGCTGTAATAGGATTTGGATTGAAGGGATTTTTGGATTTTAAAATTGGGTATTTGGTTTAAGGCTTATGAGATTTGGGGATTGGGTGTAGGGCTTGAAATCGAAAAAGGTTCTGGAAACAGATCCCTTAATGTTATCGGAACCGGTTTTTGGATCCCGGAAGTTGGTTCAGAGACGGTTCCGAGTCCAGGTCCGGGTCCACAGTTTGGAAAATGATTCCGGTTCCACAATGGACCAAGACCAAAAACGACCTGTTTACAACCATACCCATCATCCATTCCAGTCAAAATAGGCAACTCCTCAAAAGACCATTCGATACTAAGAGAAGTGGGCCCCAACTTATCATCTAACTGCTGTGGACCTTGTGGTGCAGCCCCACTTCATCCAGAGCGCCTAGTCTTTAGACAACCTCATGAGCAATGTGGGACTTTACATTCCTCACCTTGCTTTGGGCCCATACTGATAACTTGCACAGATTTGTTTTTGGGTCCATACTGATAACCCAAAATGCGTCATGCTAGACAAGGAGAGCACCATAGCCCAGTCTCTGGACAACCTCGTGAGCGATGTGGGACTTTACATGTTGGGGAAATCGAAGGTGAGATCAATTCAGCAAGTGTCTTGAAAACAGTCGTTAGCTCGTCTTCTTCTCAAAACACTAGCAGCAGTAACAACTCTTTCTTCATCTTCTTCTTCCAGGTTCGAGCTTCGACAACGGGCAGAAAAGAAAGGTTGGTGCAACTAAAAAAATTACATGGGCAGAAAAGGAAGAAAACGGTTCTTTCGATGTTACAAACATATAGGAAATCCATCCAAACACCATTCCTCAAACCTATGTTTTCAAGAAAACAGATGGAGAAACCACAACCTCCACTTTCTCCCCATCCAAACGCACCATTACTCAAACCAAAGTTTTTAAGAACACAAATCCATTCTCTCGCCATCCAAACGCACCGTTAATGGAACCTAAGTTTTCAAGAAAGTTGATGGAGAAAACCATCGCCTCCATTTTCTCTCCATTGAAACGCACCATTACTCAAACCATAGTTAAAACAAAATGGGTTAATTTTTTCAATGTAAAGGTAAAGAGCCATTCACCATTAGTCTCTCCCCATTTGTCACATCCTGGTCCCGAATCACCCTGGCCTAGGGTAATCCCTGAGGTGTGACATGCGTACTCCTGTGAGATTATACTGGTTGCGAGTCAAGTACAACCTCACGAAGGAGAAAATTTCACTTTTCCACTTGTGAGTCTAGCTCACTAACCTGTCAATTACATTTAATAGCGAAAAACATCACAGTTAATAAGCCACTAGGTTTCATTTCATTGAACAGTCCTATTTAAAGTTAACATGTCAAGTTTATACAAAACATATTTACACATTAGCACTAAAGTAGGGATATTACAAAAATCACCCTACACTATTACAAAATGTTATCCACAACCAACTTTTGTATCTAACTAGTGTGACCCACACAAAAAGGGTTAGCCACACTCTCGAAATTATCACATCACTCTCCGGCAGAAGAGATATCTACATAGGGCCATTTCCCGGCCACTCCTCTAATCCTGGAGAAACCTCTTCGGTCTCCTCCTCTCCCTCCTGGGTCTCCTCAGGACCGGGAGCTGCACCTACGTCTGTGACACCAAAGGTAGCATCATGAATACGATGATTCGACAAGTGTAGGTATTAATAATAAATCACATGTTGTATCAAATCAAATAAAAGACAATTGATTAAAAGATGCCAATGTCAAGTAAACTAGGCACTTGTGCAATATCGAATAAATCATGCTTTCTGAATTAATGGAAGAATGAAATACACTAATTGGCTACCACATGAGAGTGAATCTAGTTGGGATGTCACCAGCGGCCCGGCCAAAGGCTAGCTGGCTACCTGGTTCTGGAGTTTCGGAGCTCTAGATGATTTACTGCAGTGATCTCGAATAACTAAATCAAGTTTAACCTCGTCGGGTATCATGAGGTCGAAACTCAGTAGTGCCAGACTAATTGAATCAAATAAATACACACATGAGTAAGATCGTTTTTACTTGAATTGAATTGAATCAAATCATAATATCCAGAATATTTCACACATAACTTACTCATCTCGAATTTTAATTGAATATCGAATAACCGTACAAGTATAACGAATAGAAACGAAACAATTTATTCATATAAATCATTATTTAGAATTTGGACGTCAAATAGAAAATAAATCTCAATATGCACATGCATTGATTAAGAAGAATCAATGGTCATTTACTAGGCTCTCGTCCTTCACATTCTCATACAATGAAGTTGAGAGGTCCAGTGTATGGTTAACTTTAATTTGGTGCCACTTTGTATAAGTGTGGTGTACCGGTTTCTCCGAGCCTCATCCATGACAAGGTGTTAGACGAAAGATAAAATTCACATGAGATGATCTTAGCCTCAATGATCTCTCACGTGGTTAATTACCATTGGTCTGTTGATCTCGTCAAAGGTCCCATTTTCTAGGGTCCCACAAATCCCTCAGAGTCCAAGATCCTAATTGGTTTCGTAATTACACAATATAAGGCATTCATCAACTTCAGCGTGCAAAAGAAGCATTTTTGCAAAAAACCCAAGCCCAACACAGAACCCCACCTCCCTAGCGAGGGACACTTCTGTGTCTCTCGTCGTTCTTCAATTTGCTTGCATTTGTCTCAAGTCCCACCTGTAAATACATATTCAACATACAATTGCACATATCATCATTCAAACCACCCGTTTCACATGCATTTGTATAAAAGATTCCACCCATTTCAAATCTCCTGCACATGCATTTAGATATAATGCTCCCCTGACACATATATTTACATGCACACCCACATGCCTTTCATGTTTTTATTTAACTACATTGCTTCATCTCCAATCCCATCTCCTTTTTACCTTTCCAAATTAAGACTACTAACACCCCAAAATCAAACCCATACTATAATCATTCTCAATTTATAATTATTAAGTTTCTTTAGCTAGCCATTTTGACCAAAACCTCAAGGCGTTAGTAGAGGCAGCGGAAATACTTTTCAATGTCCCCCCTTGGGTGGAGCCCACTTCTCAATACTCCCCCTCAGTTGGAACCCGGTCGGAGCACTTTTGGCGACACGCAATTTTTTTTTTGCTCCGAGTCGTTCCTCCTGGGATTCGAACTCACGACCGGTTGGCTTTGATACCATATTAAGTTTCTTTAGCTAGCCATTCCTACCAAAACCTCAAGGCGTTAGTAGAGACAGCGGAAATACTTTTTTTACTGTTTGAAGTTGCAACCTCAATTGCAACAGGCGGGCTCTTGATTGAGATGAGAAGTGCTTCTCGAGTGCAATCCAAACATCCTTGGAAGTGGACAAACCAACAACTTTGGTGTGAACACTCTTGGTAAGAGAGGCAATCAACCAACTTAGGAGAAACTGATCCTGTTTTTGCCAATTGCTGTAGGCGGGATTTAGCTTAGTTTTGCCAGAAGCTTCAGGGTCTGAATTCATCTTTGGTGGGCATGGAGTTGTTCCATCAATATACCCAATGAGGTCGTAACCTCTAAGGATGGGCATCAACTGTGACTTCCATAGTAAATAATTATTTTGGTCCAGCTTTGTGGTGAGAAAGTGTTGCACATTAGGTGTTGGAGAGGAAGAAAATGAGGAAGATGATGATGGGATGAAAGATGCCATTTAAAGATGAAAGGGTAATACAAGTTTGAAAGCACAGATCTAAGAATACTCACCACGTTTGGATCGGCGACGCGAGTCAGAGAAGCTCTGACACCATATAATATGAATGACACAAGTATTAACGTGGTTCAGCGTATTGCCTACATCCACGACAAAGTTTTCCCACTTTAGATTGGTGGGTGCTCTCTTCCATTTATAGATAGCTTTGATATAGAACAATCAGAATCTCTAGGATCTTTGATTGAGAAATAATAGTGCTTATGACTGAAGATACAGAGAAGAAGATGGCTGTAAATGAGAGAGATTGATGGAGGGAGAATAATTATCTTTGACCAAAATCCAAGTTGAGAAATCATGAGCTGTAGTATCTAATAATAATCAAAGAGGCTAATCACCATAAAAAGGAAAAATCATAGAAATTGATAATCCAATCAAGAATAAAACCACATGCATTAATCATTATAGCTTATACTTGCCTCAAATTAGCTTTCCAAGCCTTTTCTCTAACCTTTGCTCAAAAGATTCAAAAACCCTAAATAATAAACCCTAACCACAAATCAAAATGAAAATGCAATGAATGGTTATGTATGACTATAAATGAGTATCTTGACACCATTTCAACTCAAAAAAATAAAAAGAATGGGGTTTGATTCTTACCTATGAAGTGGTTTCGAATTTGTGAAGGGTTAAAGGGATGGGTTCTTGTCACAATGAGCAGAGGAGGATGAAGAAGATAGAGATGGACCCAAGTTATCTCTCCAAACCTAAGCAACAACCTCTCCTAGCAAAATGGAAAAAGAAAGGAGAAGAAAACGTAGAGAAAAAAAAAATGAGAAGAATGGTTCTTCTCTCCGAGCCACAATGAACAACGAATGCGTGGAATGAGTGGAGTGGTTAAAGTGATAAAGGTGCCCAATTTGCTCAAAGGTCCAGTGGTTTTTATGTATTTTCATTTTAAGTCAAATGAGGGCCTACTTCTTCAACGACTGATCAAATACAGTAAAGTTCAATACGAAAAATGACGTGCCCAACAAGATACACGTGATGATGCCAAGATGACATGCATTTGATGCAAAATGAGAAAATTGATTATTACGGATAAGCCCTCAAGTCTACCCAACCGAGTCAAATCGGTTTCAAACTACTTGTTCAAAACTCAAGACTCATCTAACTCAGCCTATAAGGAACTAATTTACTTTAATTACCATAATTAGTAACTAAGTATAATTTAATTAACTAAATCGTAATTAAATTAGTACTAATCAAGCTTAAATCAAGTCTGGGTGTAACATTCTCCTCCTCTAGGAATTATTCGGTCCTCCGAATGAACATACCTGCGTAATGAGTTTGGGGGTACTGTCGTGCAACTTGTTCTTCGAGTTCCCACGTGGCTTCTTCCGGTCCATGATGATCCCAAAGAAGTTTGACCCAACATATGGTCCTCGTCCGCAACTTGTTCTTTCTCATCAATGATACGGAGTGGACGCTCAACGTATGTTGAATCAGGTTTGATCTAAACTTCATCGTACTGGATGACGTGAGATGGATCTCGAACGTACTTTTGAAGCATAGAGACGTGAAATACATCATATACTCCTGCGAACTCAGATAGAAGCTTTAATTTGTAAGCTACATCAAACGATCCCACATATCTCCATGAAAGCTTTCCTTTTTGCCCGAACCGAATCGTGCCTTTCATCGGAAAGGTCTTCAAGAATACCCACTCACCAACTTGAAACTCAAGTTTCCTCCTTCTATTATCCGCATAGCTTTTCTGTCTTGATTGGGCAATCTTCAACTTCTCTCTGACTTGAAGAACCTTCTCTGCGGTGTCTGCAATAAGTGTAAGTCGATGAAAACTCCGAGTGCCTACCTCTTCCTAACATATAGGCGTTCTATAGCTACGTCCATAAAGAGCTTCAAACGGTGGCATCCTAATGGTGGAATGTAAGCAATTGTTATGAGCGAACTCGCATAGTGCCAAGTGCTCATCCCACTCACCACCAAAGTCAAGAACGCTTGCTCGAAGCATATCTTCTAAGGTCTATATAGTGCGTTCGGATTGTCCATCAGTCTGGGGGTGATAAGTTGTGCTGAAGCTGAATTTAGTACCCATGGATTGTTGGAAAAATTGCCAAAAAGAGGAAACAAACCTTGTATTGCGATCAGACACTATAGAAACTGGCGTGCCATACAATATGGTTATCTCTATAATAAAGATCTTTGCCATCTCATTGAACTTCATACCCTTCTTGAAAGGAATGAAATGAGCTGATATCGTCAATCGATCAACAATCACCCAAATCACATTGTTCTTCCTACTGGTCAATGGTAGACCTGACACAAAATCCATCGAAATGTGTTCCCATTTCCACTCAGGAATGTGTAGAGGATGTAACAATCCTGAAGGTTTCCTATGCTCGTACTTCACTTTTTGACAGGTAATGCATCTAGACATATTCTGCAATTTCTCTCTTCATGTTATTCCACCAAAACCTACCTTTAATATTCCTGTGCATTTTGGTACTGCCAGGGTGCATCGCATATCTTGCATAATGCGCATCTGTCAAAATTGCTAACAGAGTATTTCTTATAGTCGGGACACACAACCTGTCCTTGAAATATAGGACTCCATCTTCCAACCGAAAGTCAGGCTTATCTGCTATGTTATTTCGAATCTTGGCTAATTTTGGATCAGTAAACTGCTGTTATTTGATCTGCTAAATCAAGACTGGTTCGAAAACTGACATTGCTGTAAGTGTTACCTGATCACCAATTATCTTCATGGTCACATCCAAATCCTTGAACTCTTCAAGCACAAACCATTTGTTATTTATTGCTGCTAGGGTAACTGATTTCCTGCTCAAAGTATCTGCCACAACATTACCCTTCCCTGGTATGTACTTGATAGGAAAATCATAATCCTTTACAAATTCCAACCATCTTCGTTGTCTCATGTTGATGTCCTGCTGTGAGAATAAGTACTGAATACTGCGATGATCTGAATGCACTTCAAATTGTTCTCCAAAAAGATAATGTCTCCACAATTTTAATGCAAACACGATAGCTGCAATTCCAAATCATGTGTGGCAAAATTCCTTTCATGGTCCTTCAGCTGAAGCGATCCATAATCATTTTGCCATTCTGCATGAGTACACAGCCTAAACCAACTCTGGATGCATCAGAGTATATCACAAAACCTCCGCTACCTTCAGGTAAGGGCAATATAGGAGTGATAGTAAACTTTTCCTTCATAATCTGGAAATTTGCTTCACATTCATCAGTCCACACGAAAGGAACCTTCTTCCGGGTCAACTTTGTTATAGGAGCTGAAATCTTTGGGAAATCTTTGACGAATCTACAATAGTATCCCGCAAGACCTAGAAAACTCCGAATCTCTGCAACAGTTTTAGGACTCTTCCAATTCATAACTGCTTCTATCTTAGCAAGGTTAACTGCCAGTTCATCACGGGTGATGATGTGACCCAAAAAGGCTACTTGCTCAAGCCAAAGGTCACATTTCTCAAGTTTAGCGTACAATTGATGAATCCTCAAAAGCTGAAGTGATTTTGCTAGGTGATTTGCATGTTCTTCCACTGACCTTGAGTACACCAAGATATCAAAGATGAAGATTACAATGAATTGATCGAGGTATGGAGTAAAAATCCTATTCATCAATGCCATAAATACAACTGGTGCATTAGTTAATCCAAATGGCATCATAAGAAATTCGTAGTGGCCATATCTTGTTCTAAAGGCTATTTTCTCAATATCCTGCTCACGAACTCTCAACTGGTGATACCCGAATCTAAGATCAATCTTCGAGAAATAATGTGCACTTTGAAGTTGATCAAACAACTCATCAATTCGGGGCAATGGATATTTATTCTTTATCGTCACCTGATTGATTTGCCTGTAATTGATGCACATCCATAGAATGCCATCTTTCTTCCTCACGAAGAGTATTGGATCTTCCCACGGTGACATACTAGGAGTATGAACCCTTTGTCCAACAATTCTTGCAATTGCTTCTTCAATCCTCCGAGTTCTACTGGAGCCATTTTATACGGTGCCTTCGATATTGGAGCGGTACCCGATACTAAGTAATAGGAAAGTCCACTTCCCTAGACGGAGGCAATCTTGGAATTTCACCCGGAAATACATCTGGAAATTCGTACGCTACCACAACCACAATATCTTCTAACACTTTGAGCGATTTCTTCTCGGTAATAAAAAGCAAAGTAGCATTCACAACCATTTTCCAAAAGTTTCACAGCATCCAATCCTGACACTATTTCGGTCTTGGACTTCTCTCTCTCCGAACACCCTTGAATATCACATTCGTTTTGGGTTCCTCCACCTTGAAGGTGATCGTTTGTGGAAACAATCCACACAAGCTTTATACTCCGCGAGCCAATCCATTCCAAGGATGACATCGAAGTCATGCATCAACAAAATTATCAAATCTGCAGGCATTAGCAATCCACTGATCTGTACACTACACTTTGGATAGTAGCTCTCACAAGCCACTCGTTTGCCCATTAGGGTAGTCACAATCAAAATAAAGGGGTAGTAATTCAGGTGGTTGCTGGAAGTGCCGGTCTACCCTGCTAAGGAGGAGTTTGCTGTTGAGGTGCCCTGTAACCACCTCTGTCTCTAGGACACGCAACTGCTCGATGTTCCATCGATCCACAGATAACGTATGCCCCTGTGTTCCTCCAACACCTCTCAGTCAGGGGTCCCTTACCACACGTAGCACATTTAGGTGCACCAATGACTACACCTCTCTGCCTCTTTTGCTGGAAGCCCTTTCTAGTTTGAACAAAACCTCTCTTAGGATCTGCATTCCTTTTCTTGATAGCCACCTCTTCAGCAGTATAAGTTTTGTCAACTGCATCCTTAAAAGTTTTGGGCCTCTTGCACATCACTACTTGTTCTTCATACATTGGATAGAGACCGCCAACAAATCTCTTCACTTTCTTTTCCTTGGTGTTCACTAGATCCTTAGCAAATTTGGACAACTGGAGAAAGGTATGTATGTAAATTGCCACGGTCATTTGATTTTGCTTCAAAGATACAAACTCTTCTTCTTTCTATCTGAAAACATGGTCCGGCATAAACTGGTGACGGAATTGGTCTTGAAATATTGTCCATATGGTGGCATTGGGCATCACTTTGAAAGTATCCCAAACACTCTTCCACCACACCATAGCAACTCCTCGAAGCATCAAGGCAGTAAGCA
This sequence comes from Cinnamomum chago, assembly GCA_038049695.1. Lineage (NCBI taxonomy): Eukaryota > Viridiplantae > Streptophyta > Magnoliopsida > Laurales > Lauraceae > Cinnamomum > Cinnamomum chago. Next base: position 28,044,862 of record CP142457.1, read on the forward strand.
CAACTCTCTTCTTGTTATCGTAGACTACGGTTTCGAACACATCACCAATGTGTTCTAACCATTCATCAGCTAGAAGTGCCTCTTCTTTGCCATGGAATTCCGTAGCTCCTCTTTTTCAGAACTTCTCATACAAAGTGTTTGGGTTATTATCCCTAGACTAGATAACAACTTGCGGTCCCGTATTGGGCTGTCCCTATCTGGCCATAAGCATAGCTATCTGCTCATTTGGAGGATCATTAGACGAGCATCCACATTTGGAGGATCATTTTCCACCACTATGAATGGATCTTGATTTTGGGATTCATTGTTCTCATCATTGGTTTCGCTTCCAGAAGCCATTTATCTGCAAAACAATTTCAAAGTTGAGTTAGGACTAAGACTCTTAACTATTTTCCTTTCAATACTAACGAGACACAATACTAAAAATATACTAATCTTGACAAGTTTATATTCTTAATCGATTCTAACGTATGCTCATAGCGTTTCTAAGAAGTTTCTACAAATTTTTTTTTTGAAAGACTGTCAGTGGCTCTGATACCATACTTAAGTATGTCACAACCCGGTCCCGAATCACCCTAGCCTAGGGTAATCCCTGAGGTGTGACATGCGTACTCCTGTGAGATTATACTCGTAGTGAGTCAAGTACAACCTCACGAAGGAGAAAATTTCACTTTTCCACTTGTGAGTCTAGCTCACTAACTTGTCATTTACATTTAATAGCGGAAACATCACAGTTAATAAGCCACTAGGTTTCATTTCATTGAACAGTCCTATTTCAAGTTAACGTGTCAAGTTTGTACAAAACATACTTACACATTAGCACTAAAGTAGGGATATTACAAAAATCACCCTACACTATTACAAAATGTTATCCACAACCAACTTTTGTATCTAACTAGTGTGACCCACACAAAAAGGGGTTAGCCACACTCTCAAAATTATCACATCACTCTCCGGCGGAAGAGATATCTACATAGGGCCATTTCCCGGCCACTCCTCTAATCCTGGAGAAACCTCTTCGGTCTCCTCTCCCTCCTGGGTCTCCTCAGGACCGGGAGCTGCACCTACGTCTGTGACACCAAAGGTAGCATCATGAATATGACGATTCGACAAGTGTAGGTATTAATAATAAATCACATGTTGTATCAAATTGAATAAAAGACAATTGATTAAAAGATGCCAATGTTAAGTAAACTAGGCACTTGTGCAATATCGAATAAATCATGCTTTCTGAATCAATGGAAGAATAAAACATACTAATTGACTACCACATGAGAGTGAATCTAGTTGGGATGTCACCGGCGGCCCAGCCAAAGGCTAGCTGGCTACTGGTTCTGGAGTTCCGGAGCTCTAGATGATCTACTGCAGTGATCTAGAAAAACTAATTCAAGTTTAACCCCGTCAGGTATCACGAGGTCGAAACTCAGTAGTGCCAGACCAATCGAATTGAATAAATACACACATGAGTAAGATCGTTTTTACTTGAATTGAATTGAATCAAATCATAATATCCAGAATATTTCACACATAACTTACTCATCTCAAATTTTAATTGAATATCGTATAACCGTACAAGTATAACGAATAGAAACGAAACAATTTATGCATATAAATCATTATTTAGAATTTGGATGTCAAATAGAAAATAAATCCCAATATGCACATGCATTGATTAAGAAGAATCAATGGTCATTTACTAGGCTCTCGTCCTTCACATTCTCATACAATGAAGTTGAGAGGTCCGGTGTATGGTTATCTTTAATTTTGTGCCACTTTGTATAAGTGTAGTGTATCGGTTTCTCCGAGCGTCATCCATGACAAGGTGTTAGACGAAAGATAAAATTCACATGAGATGATCTTAGCCTCAATGATCTCTCACGTGGTTAATTACCATTGGTCCGTTGATCCTGTCAAAGGCCCCATTTTCTAGGGTCCAACAAATCCCTCAGAGTCTAAGATCCTAATTGGTTTCGTAATTATACAATATAAGGCATTCGTCAACTTCAGTGTGCAAAAAGAAGCATTTTTGGTAAAAAAACCCGAGTCCAACACAGAAACCCACCTCGCTAGCGAGACTAGCATAATCCTACTCTTAGGAAAACACCCAACACAATTGCCCCTAGCTCACGACCTTTTGGAGTTCTCTAACTTTTTAAGGTGGGGAGTTGAGTATCGTGTTGAGAGGATTTGAGGTATCAATTGAATTTTCATCTCAGCGCTCGGCTGATGACATCTGATCTTTATCATGAAGTCTGTTTGCCTTTTCGGGACAATAAATAGCACGTCGGTGATGCTTCATCTGCCCGAGGTGATAAATGTTAGGTAGGTGACGCTTTATCAGCCCGAGGCAATAAATAGCATGCTGATGTTTTGCCTTCCCAAGGCAATAAATATAGCATCTGAATCTCTATGCGAGATTAACTGGCAGTGCCATGTGTCTCCATCTAGCTGGTCGTTCAGCGAAATCGAAGCGACGCGTGCCTTCAGGAATTTGAATGGGCGCCATTCCGTCTATAAATAGGGCTTTTCTCCTTCGTCTTTCACTTTGGCATTTATCAGAGAAAGCTCTGCTGCAAGGGAGAAGAGAACCTTGCCGGAGCTTTGCTGGAAGTTTTGACTTAGCGAACTGGAGCCCGGAGATTGTCTCCTCTTCTGTGAGTTTTCTTCCCTGTCCTTGTCTTTTGCGCTGTGCGCCTTATCTGTTTAGGGGTTTTTCTCTAGGGTTTAGGGTTTCTATTTCTCCCCTTTTCCAGTATCACCCTTCGTAGAAGAATGGGATCTTATAGGAGTTGGGCGGAGACCCCTGAGGCCATGGCTGGTTTCAGAGAGATGTATAAGATCCCAGAGGAAGTCCCAACGAAACTGGATGACCCAAAGGACCTCTTCGAGGGTCGATCCTTCCGGGATGGCTGGATGTCATTCCCGATAGTCTCGATAATAGAGGGAGGGGTTAGGTTCCCCGTCCACCCTCTGCTTAGGGCCTGCTTGGTGACATGGCACCTCGGCCCATGCCAGCTGATGCCCAATGGCTTCAAAGTCATAGTGGGCGTTGTCGAGCTCAACATGAGATTGTGCATAAACCTCGGTGTTCATGACATCGAGGACGTATATGACCTGTGCAAGACCGCCGGCGACGGTCATAGTTATTATATCCGGGGGATGCCGAAGATGGAGCCGTTCGTCCAGGATCTGGAGGACTCGAACAGACATGCCGGGGACGATCGTCTGCTTGTCTCTAGCAACTAGGAGTTCGACAAGGATGAGACCGAGGTGGAGAAATTGTACAGGATTCCTCGACACTTCGGGGTTCCTCCAAGTAATTACCGGGCCCAGAGTGTTCTCGTTTTTCTTCCTTCTGTTGTCTTGCCGAGTTGATGTTATCTTCTGTTGTGTAAAGATTAGCCAGAGGAAGCTGGGAGCTAAGCGCGCCGGTTGGAAGCGGAATGACAGCTGACTGAAACTCGTCCGCGAGTATCAAGGCCACAACGGGTGAGCTGCCTGGTCCTTGCTCGGATACGAGCCGAGGTACTACACTTATATCAAGAGGACGGAGCTCGCGCCCGCCAGCTCTGAGGCTGTTGATTTCGCCTAGCTCGTTCAGAGCTATTCGTCTCCCTCCAACCGTGAAGAAGAAAGGGGAGAGGAGATGGAGAAAAGGCGGTCTGTTGTGAAGGTGAAAGACCTGGGGGTGAAACTTTTTTGAGGTCGAACTCCCTCTTCCTCAGCAGTCTCGGGGAGCGTCGATGGTTCTACTACTGCTGCTACTGGAACTGTTGTTGCTGTTGCTGTTGCTGGTGCTGGTGCAGCTCAGCAACATTCCGCCGAGACCCTAAGAGGGGGGGTTGGGCTGAGAAGAGGTCGCTGTTTGAGGGTTGCGGCTCGGGAGCTCGGCAGCATCCTGCTGAGGGGGCTAGAGAGAAGGCCCCGAAGGAGAAGAGGCACTGGGGGGAGGGCTCATTAGAGAAAGGCCCTGGGCAGGCCTTGGCTCCTCAGCCCGCGGGGGCGGCTTTGTGGAGGCCAATCCTGCAGCTCGGGCCTGGGAGGCCCATGACGGTGGAAGACCATCTAACTAGCAGTCCGTCAGTTGCTGCTGCTCTCGCCAATGCTTATGCCCTGCCACTCATATGCAGAGGCATAAGGGAGCGGACGACGTGACGCTGCTGTCGTCATCTCTGCAGTCGATCTTCTCGGTAAGTGTCCGACACAATCTTCGAGTAGCATTTATATCTGTTAGCTTTCCTTTGACACTTGTCTTCTTTCTCAGACTGTGCAGAGGGTTCAGGTGGTCCTGGAGAGGGTCTGTGAAAGTGGCTCCAAGGTCGAAAAGATGGAAGCAAAGAAGAAGAAACTTGATGTGGCCTTGGAGGGGAGTAGCCGGGAGCTGAAGGCGGTGGAGGAGAAGATAAGCAGCCAAGGGGCAGAAATGGAGTTCGCGCTTAATGAGTTTAGCAATGTGAAGGCCGAGACCCACGAGCTGAGGGGCATGGCCACGATCAAAGAAAAGAAGATTCTCGCACTTAAGGCCGAGCTGGTAAAGCGGGATGCCGAGCTCGAAATGGCGCACAAGGAGAAAGCCGCTCTTCAAGCCTCAATCCAAGCTGAGATTGAAACATGTTTCCAGGACGGGGTGGATGCGGCTACAAAAGAGTATGAGGCCCAAGTTGAGAACATCAGCTCGGCGCTGTTCGAGCTCGGGTGCCGAGCTACACTGAAAAAGGCAGGGATCCCAGATGATCATCCTGTCTATCAGGACCTGCCAAAGTTTACTTGTCCTGAGCCTGAGCTGAGTTCTGCCTCCACTGCCGAAGCTTCTGCGGAAGCTGTCCTGTCTATGCCTGAGGTTACTCCCCAAGCTACCGCGACTGAGCCTTTTGACGTTAACGTCGAGGCTACTGAATCCTGATCTCTTGTATATATATACTGAATCCTGACGTTAACCGAAGTCTCTTGCATGAAGAGAATTTTACATTCATACTTGACTCCTGTTTTCTTCTGATAACTATATGTGTGCTTGAGTTTCCTTCCACAACTGGGCTCTTAGCACAAACGCTTGATTTTTGACCAAGTAGTTGAGTTCGGTTTAGTAACCGGAACTGAGTGACTATTGGGCAATAATGACTTCGGTTCCATAACCGAAAGTGACTTAAGCAAATCTAACTTGGTTTAATAACTAGAATTCTAATTGCGCCGAAGTTTTAAATAACTTTAAGAAGTACCTGCACCTTTAGAAATAGAAAACTCATAGCTGGTTCCGTAACCGAACTAGATTCTCGTAGGAAGCCATCAGGTCCGTCAACTGCATAGTTGGTTCCATAACCGAACTAGGATAGCCGCCGAGTTCCATAACTTGGCGTGTTGCTTGTTTGGTCCCTCGACCGAGTTGGCTGGTTCTATAACCGAGCCGATCTTTTGGCCGATTTCCATAACTATGGCCTTGTGCAGCTGGTTCCGTAACTGAGCTGTAGTCTCTTTCTTGCTGGTGCTGTCACCAAGCTGAGACTGTTGCCGAGTTCCATAACTGCGACGTTTTGCATCTGGTTCTGTAACCGAGCTGTCATCTTTTCTATGCTGGTACTGTTACTGAGCTGAGACTGCTGTCGAGTTCCATAACTACGGCGTTTTGCAGCTGGTTCTGCAACAGAGTTGTCGTCTCTTCTGTGCTGGTGCTGTCACTGAGCTGAGACTGTTGCCGAGTTCCATAATCGGTGTTTTGCAGCTGGTTCTGCAACCGAGCTGTCGTCTCTTCTGTGTTGGTGCTGTCACCGAGCTGAGACTGCTGCCGAGTTCCATAACTGCGGCGTTTTGCAGCTGGTTCTGCAACCGAGTCGTCGTCTCTTCTGTGCTGGTGCTGTCACCGAGTCGAGACTGCTATCGAGTTCCATAACTGCGACGTTTTGCAGCTGGTTCTGTAACCGAGCTGTCATCTCTTCTGGGTTGGTGCTGTCACCAAGCTGAGACTACTACTGAGTTCCATAACTGCGGCGTTTTGCAGCTGGTTCTGCAACCGAGCTGTGATCGCTGCCGAGTTCTGTAACTTGGCGAGGATCAGAGTTGTTGTAAGTGAAGTTGTCCGGGTTGTGGCTGGTGCTATCACCGAGGCCGTTGCTGGGGCTTTATAAGTCGAGGTTGGTTTTGCCTCTGAGGCCCGACGCTGAAGCTGTATAGTAGAGGCTGGTGCTGTCACCGAGGCTGTTGCCGAAGCTTTGTTTTCATAATCGAAGAAGCTGGGCTGAGGTGGGTGCTGTCACGAGGCCGCAGTCGAGGCTATGAAATTTGGAACTGTCCGAGCTGTGGTCGGTGCTATCACCGAGGCCGTTGCTGGAGTTGTCAATATCGAGATTATCCGAGCAGCAGCTGGTGCTATCACCGAAGGCCCTTGCTGGAGCTATCAACTGAAGGAGCTGAGTTGTGGTCGGCGCTGTCACCGAGCTCGTAACCGGAACTCCTGCTTGGTTGTGCTTCTAACCGAGTCGTGGCTGGTGATATTGCCGAGGCCGCTGTTGGAACTGTTTCGATTGGAACTGTCTGAGCTGTAGCTGGTGCTATCTCCGAACTGGGACTTGATGATGAAGGCTATATATGGCTTAGTCAAGGAACTGTTTCTGAGACTGCCGTTTCTTTTTTTGGGGGAGGGGTCCCGCTTGAGATTGAAGCTCTGGTGAGCTCGAGCTCGAGCTCGAGCTTCGCCTTGGTTCGCCATGTTAGCCAGTGCTTTCACAGTGACTGTGGGGAACCGAATGAGGTCCCTTTGAAGCTTGCTGCCTGGCAGCAGAGCTTGTTTGAAGGATGTGAGGGCCTCGGTTGCGGGCCCTGGTGTCAATAAGGGACGGATCTTCATCATTATCGCTGTTGCAATCCACCTGGTGGAGGAAATGACGAGACCCGGCTGCTGCTGGAACTTTTGCTCTGCGGGGGAGTCTCCAGTAGGGCAGTACTTTGTTTAGGGGTGCTCCAGTGAAGGAGCGCTTTGCTGGAGAGGTGCTAACACCCCCTATGCTGATGAACCTGTCTGAGTTACAGGTCGTTCCACACCTGTCGCATCAGACTTTCCCTGGATCTGCTTCGACAGGGGGTTGTCGATGATGGTGGCTGGGCTTTTGCCACTGCTAGAGGCATGGCTTTGTTGATCGTTTTTCCCACAAACGGCACCAATTTTGAGTGCCTAAAAGTTAAGGACTCAGATTAGGTGAGTGTGAGACTCGTGATTTGCTGTTTAAGCTTCTTTGGGGAAGATGGAACACCTTAGAACTTGAAAGGGAAGGAGAAATAGAGATCAGAGACCCTGGCTGTCGTCAGGTAAAGGCTCTCCGATGCCTGAGTTAGTGCTATCACTGAACAAAGGATGGAGATGAGAGGCAAGTATGCCAGTATTGCATAAATTTAGCGTAATTCAACCTACCTTAGAAGGGATTTCACCTGGCGCAGGTGGAGATACTGTTCGGTCGAATCAAGAGATGACCTTTGGTATTAATGTGGATGTGATTGATCAAGACGACACCTGATCACTATCCGGCGCCTGTCTTGTCTGTCAGCACGTTCTACAACGTAGCCGTAACTTTGTGGAAGTACAATCATGACCTAGTGTTCATCTCTGTGGACGGACCGAGTTGAAGATGATACTGAGGTCAGATTCGGATGCATCCTTACACTATTGCCGATGTGCCTTATACCGAGACCGAGATGAGCCCAGTCGGTACTCTTACCGTACCGAGACTGGCTCCAGCTTGATGCAAGCTGACACTGTTTGCGGAGCTAAGGTGAGATGTCTAACTGGTATCGTTACCGAGCTAGACGAATCTTGGTACTCTGGCCAAACTTGGATACAGAGATCGGGATAAGCTGAGCTGGTACTGCTACCAAGACTAGCATAATCTTACTCTTATGAAAACACCCCACACACTCTTGATTCCATTTCAACTCAAAAACATAAAAAGAATGGGGTTTGATTCTTACCTATGAAGTGGTTTCGAATTTGTGAAGGGTTAAAGAGATGGGTTCTTGTCACAATGAGCAGAGGAGGATGAAGAAGATGGAGATGGACCCAAGTTATCTCTCCAAACCCAAGCAACACCCTTTTTAGCAAAATGGAAAAAGAAAGGAGAAGAAAATGGAGAGAAAAAAAAAATGAGAAGAAGGGTTCTTCTCTCCCAGCCACAATGAACAACGAATGAGTGGAATGAGTGGAGTGGTTGAAGTGATAAAGGTGCCCAATTTGCACACAGGTCCAGTGGTTTTTATGTATTTTCATTTTAAGTCAAATGAAGCATACTTCTTCAACGAGTGATCAAATACAGTAAAGTTCAATACGAAAAATGACGTGCTCAACAAGATACACGCGATGATGCCAAGATGACATGCATATGATGTAAAATAAGAAAATTGATTATTACGGATAAGTCTTCAATCTACTCAACCGAGTCAAATCGGTTTCAAATTACCTATTCAAAACTCAAGACTAATCTAACCCGGAACTAATTTACTTTAATTACCACAATTAGTAACTAAGTATAATTTAATTAACTAAACCATAATTAATTAATACTAATCAAGCTTAAATCCGGTTGGGTTGTAACACCATCCAAACGCACCATTCCTCAAACCCACAATGTAAACAAACATCTTGAAACAGCGGAATTCCAAGAAATGAATGTCTAATGCAAGAACTCCAGGTCTGGATCTCATTTTCTCTATAGAAAGTGAGTTGAAAAATCCGATGGTGAAATGATCTCGTTATCCTGAATCACCGTGGGTTTTTCACCGTGGAGAAAACAATCCACATTCAAGTTTCTAGATTAAATTAAAAAACATCTTCACGTAGACAAACAAATAAAAAAGAGCAGAGATAGTTAAGTTACCATATGGGAGAATAGGATATCTGAATCCAGTGCCATATGAGATATCGCCATTAGCTTTTGAAGCATACGACGTGTTTTTATCAAAGAGGCAGAGAAGAGATCAGAGAGAGAGAGAGATCAAGTCTTGAATTCGGGGCTGCTTGGGACTTTACTAATGGAGTTAGTTGGTGTAAATATTATTTTGAAGAAAGAATAAAATATAAGTGGATTACGATAGTAGTTTAATTTTAGTTGTTTCTTATGGAATTTTTTTTACTTTTTATATTGATTGTAGAGTTTTTTTATTTTTTAGTGGAGAAATGATATTACTTTTTGATTTTTTTTTTAAATATGATGAGAAACTTGAATTAAAGTGCTTTTGATGAGTGTTTTATATATATATATATATATATATATATATATATATATAAATAGGGCCTTTACATTACTTGACTCTATTAGTAGAGTTGCAAAATAAATCAGAGGAGGGAAACCAGCGAGTGAGCAATGAATTTGAAAATAACTTTATAAATGTGATTTTAAAATGTGTGCATGCTCTGCTGGTCTAAACGACCTGAAAAGGGACTCCTAAGTCAGCAACCTATGAATTTGGCAAACTAATTTAAAACTAAAGCAAAAATGAGAATTATTTGTGTGCTATAGTTGATAAATCCACTCTAATAACTATCACTTTCATGAAACTGGACCTCATGGCCATGAGATAACATTCAAATTTTTTTTTTTTTTTTGGGTTTACGAATAGCGGGCCCCACCATAATCAAATGGGATTGCGAATAGCAACTTCATCGTTGCCCCTGACCAATCGGGATATTTTATTAATACTAGGCCCAGTTCTTTTATGAAATTGAAACCCTCATACATGTCATGATAGTCTTTAGTTTTTTTTTTTGCTCAATTCTACCCACTTTTATAAATACATTTTTAGAAATCCTAGAAATTCAATTCCATGCATACAAACTGGGCTTAACATTAATTAACTGAGGCAATTATAATTCTCCGATGAGTGGATTGCATATTGCTAATATATTGTGAAAGTTGCTTACTAGAATAAGTGCTAGTCCAATAACCAATATAGTGGAAACAAAATAAAGCAAACTCGCAAATAAATCCACTAATCACACACCACAAGAAGGCAAACACAATTTTTACGTGGAAACCCTATCCAGGAAGAGAAAACACGATTAGAAAAACCAATCACTATTGAACGGTTAGAAGATATACTCATAGCTCCCTTTCTCAGTCGGTACCTCGACCTACGGACTGTAGTTGTTATTGCATAACTCCTTGCTGCCATGACTACTCGCCGCACACAGCTCCTCGTGCTTGATCCTTCAACAACACCATGAGAACCATGATGCTCAGATCTTTTACAAGGAAGTAGAAGCCTTAAACTCTCTAGAACAACTATTCAGAACAATCTCTCTATAATGGCTTTAGAGAAGGATTATCTCTCTGAATTTCCTCACCTCATAATAATGAGAGAATAACTTGATTCCATACTTAGGGTTGAAAGAAACACCCTTTATATAGCCCAAAACTCATGCTAAGAGTTTTCTAATCATAATCCAATCAGAATAGTAAGTAAACCCAAACTGTAATTAGCAATTCAAATCAAACTGGGCAGCTTTTCCAGGTTCATTTTAGCGACCAGAAAGCCTCGCTATAGCAAGCCTACTTTCTGTCCCGGGGTTCGCTATAGCGAGACTGTGTTCTGGAAAATTTTCTTTCTTGCTCCAAAATACTTCAATCTTTGCTCGAGGTCTTCCGATGACACAACCTTAGCCCATTATAAAAGAAATACAAGATTACAACTCAATGGACCCAGAGTTTTGTCTAACCCATGAATTAGCCAACACATGAGATATCTTAACATATTGCATTGTTGCTCGACTATGGGGCCCACTTAAATGCATGTCTATCAATGAGAGTAGGTCACATGGAAAGGTTTCCTTATGGACAAAAGGGAAGCAAAAAAAAATTGGACCTATCGGATTATCCTAGCCCTTGATTTAACAACTTTGAAGTTTAAAGGCACCTTAAAAGTAAGATTTCTCGAGATTCAATCCAACGATTAGTATAGGTTTAGTTGGTGTAAAATTGGTCCTAATGCCAGATCATGAGATGACAAGAGCATCAAAGGGAAAGTACTAATCAAACAGGAGCTTAAATTGGCCCCATAGACTTGGACTGCACATGCAATTTGGCCTGAGGAACATTTTCCTATATTATAGCATTATGTATAATGAACAATTTATTTTTAGAAAAATAGGTACATACATAGTATGTATGCATGCAAAAGAAGCAAAATAAAGCCGCGGAGAATAATAAAGCACAAAATACTCAGTAAAATACAAAGTTAATGGTATGCACGTACCAAACAAAAAACCTTGAAAACCAACACTTCAACACTAACTAGTAAATTATTTAGCGATCTTTTACGAAAAAAAAATAGGCTTCAAAAAGTTTTAAAACAAGGTAGAACTAAATCGCATATGCAGAGGTAGGGAAAAGATATAAAGTTGTAGAAAAGAAACTATAATACAAAGGAAGGAGCACATTTTTAGGTTAAAAAAGGAATAAATTTATGCAATATCGAACAATTTATAATTTTATGCAATATCACATAGTTAAGAGAAAGAAATAAATTTATGCAATATTGTACAATTTATTAACTTTTTGCAATATAGCATAGTTAAGGGGATTTTAGTCCTTAAATGCAATAAATGTAGGTATGAGAAAATATATAAACTTTGTTAAATGGGAGGGGAAATCAATCTCTAAGGTAAGCGTACTATCAAAATCTTTTATATAAATGACTATTATCCAAGGGGAAAAAAAAAACTAGAAATAAATGAGTTAGCTAGGGATGGCAATGGGGCGGGTTGGGTACTGGTTGGCCAAGCCCAAACCTGCCCCGTCCTAAATTTATCTAATCCAAACTTGACATGCTCTATGATGGGTCACTTGTATGTGGTACCAAACCACCACCCCCACCCAAGGGTGGGTCTGGTTGATTTTAAAGGTTAAGACTTTTAAAATATGTAAAAATATATGAGAATGTGTGTAGTAGAGTTGAATAGGCCACCTTCCCTGCCCACATTCCTTAAGGCCCAAAACCACCTACATCACATGAGTTTTGTCTAACTTTAGTAATAAGTATATAAATACTATATATTTGGGGTGGGGTGGGGTGGGGTGGGGTAACAAAACCCAAACCCGCCCCGCACCAAGAAAACCATTACCAAACCCGCCCCTAATAGGAGCGGGTCAGGGTAGGTCCCCGTTTATACCCAACCCGTTCCCATCCCTAAAACGAGTCCAAACAAACGACTCATAGAGACTTAAGGGTTGAGATGTACTACACTATGACCATCAACATTTGGCGGACCTACCTTAATTAAACCACATTGCTTGGATCTCAAGGTTTTAACGTTGAGTCTTGTGGTTTTTTAACAATAGATGAGCCTTACCAGGATTATTAACACATGTGATTACTAATTAGTGGGTCCTGCATTGGGTCAATTGATTACTTTAATTCCATCTTTTATTCATTATATCATCTTTTTAGTTTTTTTATAAATTGCCAGATACTTCAAAGGTACATTGAATTTGTGAAAATTGCCAAACACAACAAGTGACATAATATAATAATATGACACTATTTTCTTTTATGATAATGAGATCTTACAATATTTAAACTTGTTGATCTTATATTATGCATTTATCCAAACAACCCCTAATTGATGTTAAAACTTATAGTGGGCCACTATAATTAATGGTTGCTCATGAACTCTGCAATGGTTCTTACTAAAACTATCCATTCATATTTAAAAAAGATTCTTTAACTAAAGAACATTTTATACATCATATTCTTGAATAATCTGATATAAAGGTTTTTGGGAGAAAGTAAGATATTGTAAGATATTTTCTAAGTTATTCAAACACCTCATTTTTAGGTGAATATATTATATTATAAACTAGTTGATAATATAGCAAAATCTCTTAAAATATCTCATTTCCAAACACTCTCTAAAGTAAGAGATAGGAGACCTAAGGGAAATATGAAACTGTGAGGACCTTGCCTATTGAAAATACTTTTGAGATGCACATCCCTCTCTTTTTATGTGCTGTGATCAAATTTGATGCTAATAGAGGTGACCCCACCATAAGATTATGCATGTATAATACATATGAATATTTATGTGTTTCACATGTTACGGCCTATTCTCACGTGATTCACGTATTAGGGCCTATTTTATCGAACACAGAAATGTGATATGGTCTATTTCAATCCAAAGCATTAAAATTGTGAAACATAAGTTTTGGAAAGTAAAAAGGCACTCCAAATAAAAGTATAACTGTTTTTATTTTAAAAGAACTTCTTTTCACTTCAATTAAACAAAAAAAGAATCATAGGTCAAGCCCATTTAAGCTTGATTTTTACTTAGATCTAGGTCTAATTTGATTGTTTATTTCGATGACATGACTCAAATTAAATGCTTCCAAATATTAGAACCAAATCTAATTTCTCAATTTTCTCAAGCCTCATATTTTATAAAATTCAAACCTGATTTTTTTTTTCAAATTATACAACTCAAATTAAAATAGGTCAGCCCACTTGGGTGTTGGTAGGTTGGCATAAGGCATGAACTTGCTCCTACATCGTTTGTTCGACAACCCCAAGATTATCTTGTTGTATGTGTGTTGCAGGAGGGATTAGTCCTATTGGGTGAAATATCGCGTGGATACCCTCGTCAATAAATAAATAAGTAAAATGGATCTAAATACTCAACATAAATTTGATCTCCCCGTTTTTTAATCCTACTTATTTATAATTTATAGATGATTATTCTTCTATCTAAGCTTATTCATTTATAGAATACATATAAATTGGTGAGTATATGTTTTTGGACAGATATTAAAGGATCCAGATCCCCCATTTGGACCATAAGGGGGTGCCACATGGGAAGAGGAATTTTTTTGTGAGGAGATGATATTTTTTTTTAGGAGATGGGATGTGACATCTCAACCCCATGTGGCACCCCCTGATTGGTCCAAACAAGGGATCCATTTCCGATATTAAAACACTTACCAGTATCAAGGAAAATAGGGAATCATATACAAATAAAAGAATAACTTTTTATTAATTATAAATGAATAGGATTACCAAAATTGTGGAATTTAGATTGATATCCAATATTGACCCACTTAAATTTGTTTAATGCGATCTCGACAAAAGTTAAGTTTGGATTTGAATAAAAACTAGACTTGACTATTAGTAAAAATGAAGTTTGAATATAAGGTACGATTCAGGCTATACAACATTGGCCTACATAAAAATCGCAAAAAATGGAAAAAATGTTATTTAATTCATAGGGATGAATGGTTATCTTGTGATATAAAAAATACTCAAATTAAGAAAAAATAGATTTGTTTCGAATATTTGGACTCATTTAATCGGAGTTACGTAATCTAAATAGAAATTAAGTTTGCATTTTGACATAATTAAACTTGCATCTAAAATATCCTTCTTTCTTTTTCAATAGAAAAGTGTCAAATCTACATCTATTTTGCTTTAAAAAAAAGGACATTTTTACAGCTGAGAACTAATTTCTAGGAGAACATGCAAACCCTCAATCCACATGCACCAGGCAAAACTGTGAGAGGTGGCCAACGAAGGCAAGTGTACAGTACCTCTCCGATTAATGCCACATGAAGTTCCTTACCATTTACCAATTTCACACTGCATTCTATCATATTTTTCACAAGTAAAAAACCGTCATCAACCATCTCATGCAATAATTGTCAAAAACTCAAGAATAAATTTTCACCTTTTTAAAAATTAAATCAATTCCTGTTCAGACAAAATGTTCAAAGATTTGTTGCAATCAACCAGATTAGTAGAGAAAATTAAATATGAATCTTAATCACTCAAGAAAGAGAAACAAAAGCTACACTGATGATGCCTTCCTTGGGCCCTCTACACCTTTACACTAAATGAATCAATCAGTGCGACTAGTCGCACATTCCAAATCCAGAGGAGCAATAAACTTCCAGCATGGAGTCTCCATCGTGACCTCTTCTTTTTCCAATATTTGGACCACCACTGCTGACCATTTTCCAACAGCTGCTAGGGTAGAAAATTATTTCATGTTATAGTTACTGAATGTTCCGTCCAAAACTGAGTTCTCATCCACACTGAAAGGCCTCACAGAATCATCAGGTAATTGGAAACAATCACCTGCAAGCTATTTCTCTGCTCCAAAAACCAATCCTGAAATACCATATACATGTACAAAGCGGTTGTCTATTCTGCAAATTCTGTAGATGTATTAATGGTGTACTCATTTTTACGGAAAATTTCACAATGCTGTATTTGCATTCGTCGAGAGTCAGAGACGGTAAAGAAGAGGTCAGTAGAGCACACAGTCCGCCAACCTTTCAGCAATCAATGAGTCCTGTAATTTGTTTTCAGGTGTAAGCTTCATCAGACAAACTACATAGCAAATAATACATGGAAATTAGAGCAGATTGAAAGATCATAGAACTCAAGAATACATCAGCCCGCTTGACATTTTGAAATCTTACCTGGCTTGTCAATACATGAATCCTCATGCAGCTGCTTCTCTTTCTCTAAATTAGAAGGCTCACCTTTGGTGTCTTCATGAGTTGAAGGCAACAGTGGTCCAATGATTTTCCTACGGCGTGAAGCAGCTTCCTTGAGCTTTCTTCTTCTAATTCTCTTTCTTTGAGACCTTGTGAGCTTGTCAGACATGCAGTCACTAGCATCAGCTGAAGCGTTTCTCTCTTCCACATCATCATCATCTGCTAATCCGAGGAATATATATTACAGGGCTAACCATGGAATTTTACGAGCGTTAAGAAAACTGAAAAGAATACAACCATGTTTTTACTATTTTAATAATATCTATGTAACGAGGCAGACACGCATTACTGAAGACAATCTCACATATAAGCCCCAAGAGAAAAAATAAGATAATAAAAATGACCCAGTAAATTAACAACGGTGAGATTTCATTATGATAAGAAATATCAAGTGACTAAGAACTGAGACAAGCGACATCATTAACACTCTACTGGAACCATAAAGATAAAAGGTGGCATGAATAGTAACGAAAGGATCTCCTTGGATCAAGTAAACCCGTGATACCCAACCCAATAACTATTCTTGGGCTTGTATCAATCAGAAAACCAAAAAGAACTTTGTTATTTGAATGGATCCACAGTCAGGACTTTAACTCGATCCATAGCAACTGTGAAATCAACCTATAGTATAACTACACAGTGCAGTAAACAGACAAGTGGCTGTCTGAAGGCTACAGAGTGCAATGTCCAGAACCATCCTTCCACTGATCAACTCTTCAATCATGGACCTACAAACTAACACAGGAAGAAAGATGTAAAAAGCAGAGATTTCCCAATGAATTGAGTGTAGATCATTGTTATCGACCTCTTCTCTTACAGCAATTTACAGTAGTGTATCCCTTGATTTGGAGTGATTTCCCCTGATTTGGGTCTTATCCTAATCCTAGAGATTTTAAACAAGTCATGTCGATTACAACATATTTCTACAACTACGGTGTTCCCCACTTTAGTTGTGGCGGGACTGGTCCCACTTTAATAACCCCCCTCAAGTTGTTGGTGGTGAATCAACCAGCATAAATTTGCCCACAAGAAACTAATGTTTAACGCACGGAAGAGCTTTAGAAAGAATGTCAGCATTTGAAGAAAGGTAGTAACATGGGGAAGAGTAATGAACTTATCAACACATGCTTCTCGACTTCTATATGCTTTGTTAGAGTTATCATCAAGTTGGCCATCATGATATGGATAGAGGTCTTTGACACAGAAGCCATTAGAAATGCACATGTCAGCTAGAAGTTCAATGAGGTAGGCATCGTCATTGATCCTCTTCAATTCAGCACTTTACACTGCCCAATCTTCCTTTGCTACCTGCCTGGAATCTTTCCTTCTTCAGATTAGCCCAAACCAATTCTCCCTCGTCAAACACAATCTTGCAGTGATGCTTATCGGCAGCCTGCTTGTAGATAGCATTGCTTTTCTCAATCTGATTTTGTACCAGTTCATGAATGTTCCTAATACGTGCAATCAAATCCATCACCTTCTCACCAATTTGTTTTGCATTGAGCACTGAAATCAAGTTGACAATATTGATTGGATATGTTCCATAGACAATCTCAAATGAACTTTCAACGGCGGTCCTATTTTTTGACAGATAAGAAAACTCAGTAAGTGATGTCACATTGTACAAATGTTTGTAATTCCCCCTCACTAAGATGTTAATAACCAGAGACACCAAAAGCTCGAGCTATTAGTGAATGACATAACAATGTCGTGTGGGACTCTGCACGTGGAAAAAAAACACGTCCCTAGGGATTCGAACGCACAACCCCACAACTTTGATACCATATTAATGACCAGAAACACCAAAAGCTCAAGTTGTTAGTGAACAACAGAATAATGTATATCAAAGGACCCTGACATAAGGCCCTTAAACTATTGCCAATTCTTTTATATACCACATAAGTCTACCCACTTATTTGCAGATGGAAAGCATTGCTGACATTCAAACTGGTTCCCAACATCTTCCACAAGATCAACCAGAAGTGACCAGTAAATTTGTTGTCCCCATTAAAAGGTATGCTTTTAGGCACTCCAAGCAGCCCAAAAATAGAGCCTCGCTATATGAAATGCATCATCAGTCCTTTTGCACAGCACAAAGTGAGCAATTTTTTAGGACCGGCTCACCGCTTTATGACCTCGTTGGGTACGTTTCAAACCCATTATCAAATCAATATTTAGATCAGATCTTCCACGATGCCTCACCGGTGAAGGCATATAATACCCAGTATTCTATGTTCCTTGGACGTTTGACACGTTACAAACTTGACATTTGTCCACAAAGCAAGCTACATCCCACTGCAATCTAGGCAACTCCTTCATAACTTACACCATTTCTACATCCAGCATGATACCACCACCACTGACCACATAGTCCAGAAACAATACTCCATCTGTTCCTAATAAGTCCATAAAATCACACTTCATTCGCATTATTTCATGTAGATTTATGAACTTGTGTAGGGTAAATTTCAAGTAATTTCATATATTAATGCATCATGGAATTAAAAGTTCGTTTTTTGTTGAAAATCAATCAAAATTCATAAAATTGCAAGTTATTCTTGAAATTATTCTTTTCGATTATCGGATTATTGCATTGAAAATCTTTCAGTTCACACGTAAACATGCATGATTTCTTTGCACCACTGCATTCTTCACAAGAAATCGAGCGATGTGGTATATTCATACACATTCATATGTGTTGAATTAGGGCTCATGCATTGCATTATTCTTTTCCACATGAAAAATTATTCTCTTAACTACTGTTGTTATTTGTTCAGGAAAAATTCAGAATTTGGGGCCCGCTTTGAGAGAAATTCAAGAGAGAATTAAAGAAGAGATAAAAGAGAGAGAAAAAATGAAGAATGAAATCACCATAAGAAATCCTCCTATTTGTTGAAGATTTTGAAAATTCAAATTTGGAAAAAGAGTTCAAGAAAGGAAGGAATTCAAGTTACTTTGGGAGCAAACAAAGAAAAGAAGGAAGGAAAGAAGAAAAAGGAAAGAAAAGAAGCAAGAAATTCTCCACATGTTGGACGTCCCATAGGGGGGTCCACACTCGAGGTTGCACGCCCAAGATGGCCCACATTCTTTACTACAATTTGTTATTTAAATTCCTAAAGATTTTCCAAGTTCAAGCAGGGCCCAAAGCGAGGAGATTTGCAAGCAACTAGAGAGTCCTTAATGTGTAAGGTTCTTGCTCACCAAGAAAGCTAGTTTGGAAACAATTTGAAAACTCCCTATAATCTCTCCCACACTTTCCAAAACTTGGAACCTAAGCCAACCCACCTTCCTAATTCATCTCAAACTTCGGTGGCAAGAAACAATAGATTGCAATAAACCATAAATTACACCAAAGGGGAAGGCACTATTCACGTCACTATTCATCCCCCTATTTTTTTTCCACCCTTCTCCACCTCTCTGTCTTCCATCATAGCTCACCCAAAGGGTCACCTACTTGGCCGAATACCACTTTGGGCCCGTTCCACACTTCTCCTCTATAATTTCTCACATTCCCAACCCCCCACACCCTTCTCCACCTCTCTTTCTTCCTTCATAGCTCACCCAAAGGGTCACCTACTTGGCCGAATACCAATTTAGGCCTGATCGACACTTCTATCCAAATTTCTCACATCCCCCCCCCCCCCCCCCCCCCCCCCCCCCCCCCACCCCAACCCAAATCCCCCCTCCTTAAAGGAGAAAATGATGGGAGGAGTGATTTTGCTATTGTAATATAAGGAAGAAGGTGAAGGTGTATCAACAAGGTGCTGACCCACACAAATAAATACAAGCACTCAATTGCACAATTGCACATGTGGGTAGGGAATAGGATGCAAACAGGTCAGGTTCGGAATGAAATTGGAACCAAAACCGTATTCTAAAAGGGTGGTTCCAGTTCCGGTTCTGATAAGAGGATGGAGTTCCAGTTCAGAGAGAGAGAGAGTTCACCCACCAAAACCCCAAAATCCCCCATTTCCACACTAACTATCAAATCAATCCACCACAAATCATGCACTTCACCTCACCCAAATCCAAACTCGACACACAACAATAATTGATACATGTATGCACATCTACTGCATCAATTGCATACAATGGAGCAATCTGATGAGAAATTACCCCTCTGCAACTTGGAATTCAACCGATTGTTCTTTAAACTTCAGCATCTCTACTGGAAATTACAGTAAATAACGATTGCAGAACCAAAAAGATGAAGTTGCAAAACCCAACATGGGTTTATATACAAATCGATCGTTGTCGCAGTGGTCACTCTGCCCATTTGGGGAATCAAGAAATTGCGATGGTTTTCATTTTGGGGTTCCTCACAAGCATGCTAGTGCGTGTAAGCAGAGGGTGCAAGTTGTTCCAATTCACCTTTGTTCTAGGGTTTCTTCACATGCAGGGAATGGTTTTGAAAAGGAGAGGGTAGAAGGATTTCCATCCTGTGCACAAGCAAATATCCATATGTTGATGAAAATTGTGAAGATTTTGTGTGGGTTTCACAATAATCAAAACATAGAAAATAAGCGAAAGAATGACTCACAAAAAAATTGCATTTTTTCTTTCATTTAAAAAAAATTACATGGGATCAAATGTTCTGGCCTTGTTACATTGCATTTTTTTTTATTACCCCCACATCTAGTCTTAGATAACCTTAAAATGCAAAAATATAGAAGAAACACAGAAAATGCAGTGAACCGCCGATCGACAGTTCTGACCCAATTTACATTCCCCATTTTTCTTGAATTTGTTGGGAAAACTTTGATAGAACCCTCTAGACATGGTTGGCCAAAATCAGGGCGTGAGTGTGAATGACATCTTTGAAAACTATTCAGCAGTTCTAACACAATTTACGTTCCCCATTTTTTTTGAATTTGTTGGGAAAACTCTGATAGAACCCTCTAGACACGGTTTGCCAAAATCAGGGTGTGAGTGTGAATGGCATCTTTGAAACCTATCACTTGTTTATCCTTTTTTTCAGAGGAGGGAGAGGGGGGTCAACAGTGTCCCAGGTTGTGCCGTTCCGGGGCCAATGTGTGGTAAGCCAGAACGATGTACACAACAAAGTCAAGGATATCTTAAGTGAAGAAGACAAAGAAAGCTCCACCAAAAGACTTAGGATAGATGACGGGTTTTGGCATGGTTATGGTACTAAGTTGAATCCTCTGGTTCATTTTCAAAGGTTAAGTACCTTGAAGTTGATGTTTGAGGGCAGAGTAAAACTCTTGGACGTTGGGGGATTTGGGAAGTAGGAGAGTTTTGGCAGAATGCTTGACTATCAGTAAAGTTTGATTGCTAAAATGCTGCCCAAGGGGTTTATTTATAGCCTCCACAAGCGGTTGCAGTGGTTGGAGAAGGTTCGGATTTGAAATGGACGCTAAAAGTCACTTTTTTCAATCAATGGCCAATTGAGGCTTTTGACTGATTGGCAGTCGGACTGACAGAAACTACTGAATTGCTCTTGGTGGTTTGAATTGTTCGGTCGGCGGTTCGGATGTCCAACTGCTTTGTATGGTCGGCGGTCCAGATGACCGACTACATTTCTGTTCATTCGGCGGTCTGGAGCCTATAGCCGAATTTTGACTTCTTTGAGCTAATCTCAACCTCCATTTGTTTTGAAACTCTGAGGAGACCTTCTTGATCATGTTTTTGTCTTAATTTGAGCTTTGACTCATGCTTTGACCTTCAAAGTGGGCTGAATTTTGACCTTCAATCTGTTGATCGTCATTGACCTATTGGGTTGATCTTTGAATTGAAATTTTGAAAAATTTTCTGTATGTCAACACCATAAAGTAATATCATAAAGTTATAACACATGGATCAAGTATAAGAAGAGGCGTAGAGAGTGGGGATGGAATGGAATGGGCATGGATGGTATGGTGCATAATTTGATATATGATAAATGATGGAGTTAGCACATAAGAGAAGAGGAAATGAATAAAAGATCATGATGGCAAGAATTTCGAGGTCTTGGTAGAAGAGAGGGCGTGCAGTGGCTATGATCATAACAAAAAAATTCCCAAAACAAATGTGTGCCTTTGCCAGCTGCCACTCTCATCATCATCACCAACTACTAGGATTTAGTTTCCAATTCCATTAGGATTCTTATTTATTTCCTAAGATAGGTTTTTAGGTTTCTTAGGCCCTAAGTTATGTTTCTTACTTTCTTATTTATATGACATTGTAGAGAAGAAATTCTCATAGAGTTGATTAATGAAAATTGGGTTTTCCCATTGAGGTGCGTGCTCGTTTATCGTCTCTACAAAGATTTAGTGTCTTTAGACATGTGCTTCGGCACCCATTGTGCTTTGAGCACTTCCATGCAAGCCCTAACCCTAGGGTTTGCATCACCATGCCCGTTTCTTTCCCGGATCCAAAATTAGGCTCTAGATCTGAACCTGTTTGCTATTCAAAACTAAAATTGGGTTCCAAACCTGATTTTTTCAGGTTGGAGGAGGCATCGGAGGCTTGGAGAATCAGGGACCCATTTGTGACCCTACATGTTGGGACACGAGAGAGAGAGAGAGAGAGAGAGAGAGAGAGAGAGAGAGAGAGAGCTTACCCTCGAACACCATTAGTTAAATAGCTCTCACCCTCGAACACCATTAGTTAAATAGATGGGATATATGGCCATGGTTGAATTTTTAATATTTACAAGATGACAAATTAAGCTGATATCAAATCAATGAGAAAAAAAAATTAAGCCATACCAAGTCAATGAGATAAGGATAATATAACAATGATGATGAAAGTTGCACTCAATTCTCTGCTCAAAATTTCCCAGTTTGGGAAAGTGTTTTATCATTTTCATGAAATTGTCTCTGAAAAAGCAATAATATTCCTTTTTAATGGCCAAATTAAATCAAAGTGGACCTAGTACCTTGTCACCATTTAAACATCCTTTATGGTCCCTCTCCCCTTCAAGGGACCTAATACTCCAAGACTGACAGAATTAGCTTAGACATCAAGAACTCTTTCCTGACGAAAGATTTTTTTAAAATGGTTTATTGGACAAAATATTGTTGTTTTGCTTTTGCTTTTCTCTGTAGAATCTCAAGAATACCCCTGACACAAGGGAAATGTGATATATGTATATGTATATGTACATGTATATGCATATGTATGCATGTATGTATTGGAGGGAGTAAATTAGATCCATATGAAAGTATATAAATGATGTTGTATAAATGGCAAAAGAAGTTTGCTCAAATGAAGACATAAGAATCAGACAGGTTTTTTGGGCAAAGGTAGTATACTGATTCACGTGGTTATTGATAACCATTATTTCCAAGTTGGTGTTATAATGCTAAAGCAGAGAGCATGTAGTCTTCCTCAAAACTTATGGATGTGTATATATAATCTCCATTAGAGTCTTCCTCAAAACTGACAGGTGTGTATATCATCTTCATCACAACAATACATATATGAACCAGTTTATTCTAAATATTATTTAAACATACCAGAACCCGAATTAGCATCAGAGCCCTCACGCACAAATACCACCGGTTCATCTTCAACTTGCTGTTAAATGGGTCAATCAGCCAGTTAATACCATTACTAACAAACCATTCAAGCAAAAATGGATGATAAATATAAGAAACAACTGAGTGGAGTAGAAAAATTCTAAGTCCATTTCTTCTATAAATACTATATGCATTCGAACAAAGTTTCAAATGAAGTTATAAATATGAGAATAACGGCATAGATGGTGATGGTAGCTAGAAGTTTTGGATATATAGTATCCAAATACTTCAACATATGCAACACATCTCTATCGTATCCAATACTTCATTTTTATGGGTAAAATCCATGCCCCTGCCGTGTCCATGGCCTGTCCCGTTCCGACTTATGCATTTACTGCATCCTTAGGCATCATGGCTTATGATATATGGATGAAAATAGATAGATTCATTTAAATCTGAACCAAAGGCAATGCATGTTTGTGAAGAGCAGTTTCGATAGCTTGTGTTCTGGGGACTGTTTTGAAAGTCTTGTGGGATTCCCACTTTCTATGAAGGGTGGTTAAGACCCATTTCCTTTTCAATACTGTCGTATGATGGCTGTTCAAGAAAAAAAAAATGCAGAGATTACATTGAAGATTGCAATATCAAAATATTTTTGTCAGAGCTATTTAGTATTATAGGAAAAAATATTTTTTTAATAGATTATAGGAAAAAATATTGGCACCAGAACTGTATCAGCAGGGCAGAAACCTTTCAAAAAGACATAAAAAAGTAAGGCAGAAAAAAATCATCTCAGTCATATGGACGATATTGGTATAATGGCTGTATCGTTGTAATCTTTTTTTTCTTTTTTTTGAATTGGTAACCTAACCTGAACCTACAACTTCAAGGTCACAATACCAAGCACCTTCCAATGTGAATTGGTTGAGCCATATGGGTGAGTGACTGGCTCTTGTTGGTTTCAGCCATATCAGTGAGATGTGAATCAGTTTTCTACTCCATTCAGTTGTTCCTCAAGGTTACAATTGGTTTTCAAGAAATGGATACATATCAGTCAATACTCACTGATAATTAACCCCAAATTTAGTATTGTGATGTCCAATCTTCCAAACAAATCGGAAACTAACTTATAACATGTTGTAGAATCTGACAGTAGCAGATTTCTGAAAATACTGACAGTTTGCTGATGACATCTAATTTTCTGCGAAAAATGAAAACTAGCGTCTTCGTTTTGAGAGTTACAGTTTAGATTATTTAAATTTCCACAGTTCAATGTGCTTCTACCAAACAAATTGTCTAAAATGCTTTCACCTCAGAAAATGAAAGCCGCCATAAATGTTAACAACACGGAAAAATCATCCTTCATCGGATACCATTTTTATTTTCCATGGAAAATCTCTAATCCACAGTTTTTTTATTTCCAAAGTGCTCTCATTTTTCGGTGCAAAATGAAACTAAAGCCTTCATTTTCTGCAATTTTCCCTTTCTATTGTTTGGTACTGAAAACGTTTTCTGCAGTGAATGAAATGTGTCTCTACCTCTTGAATTAGACTTTAGAAATATGGTTTTCTACTTCTTGGGTCGGAATCTGTTTCCACAAAAATCGTGGGAAATTCTTTCAACTTGGAAAATGAAAACCTCATAAAGGCCAAAAATCATTCTCCCTTGGGAACCACTTTAATTTCGAAGCAGGGTTGCTTGAATATCACCCTGATTTACACGATGGATTAACCAAACAAAGAGAGATTCTTTAACCTGTTTACGTAGAATTTCGAAGTGGGGTTGCTTGAAAATGCAACCCCAATGTACATATTGGATTGGCCAAACAGAATTGAGAGAGAGAGAGAGAGAGAGTATGTTTTACCTGTTGAGGTGTTTGTTGTATAGGTTGAGGTGGGAAAAATAACTTCATGAACGCTTCATGAAACTTTTGTTGCTTTTCTCCCTTCTTCATCTCCTTTCCTTTTCTTCTCCGAGAGGGGATTGGGGTATCAGTGTGTTTTTGTTATCGAAAGGCCCGGTAATCAAAATGACTTTCGGACTTTTGGTCTCTTGCCAGCCAATTGCCATACCCTCAACAAATGTGGGCCGGACCTGAGGCAGACCAAAGCCCTAGAGCCTGCACTGAGTAGAAGTTGCAAGTCAAGGCTAGGTTATGAATGGGCCTGGGGATTGAAGAAAAGAATATCAATTACTTTTATGAGTGCTGCTACTGCGCACTAAAAATTGCTCTTCACACACTACTTCTCTTTACACAGTGATGTTTAGTGTAAAATATTCCATTTGTTTCTCTCTACACTGCATTTTTCCTAAAATGCCCATTTACTGGACTGGTTTTGATTTCTCCCTACACTTTGCATTTCAACGCCTTCTTCCCTCCCATTTCACTTTTTAACTTGACGTTTCGCTGCACCTCTATGACGATTTCGATCTCGACGAGCTCCCCCGCCAGGACGTTCCCGCTGCACTTCCTCTTGCCCAGCCATCTCTCTGTGCTCTCCGTGCCTTCATCTTCAAAGTGCATTACTATTTTCCGTTACCATTTCAATCTCTGTGAGTGATTTCGATCTCTTTTGCTTGCTTAGAAATGCTGTGTTCTTTTAAGATCCATTATTTTGTTTTTTGTTCCAGTTTCTCGACACTGTTCGGCAGTGTGGGTCCAAATACGAATAATCTTTTCGGCTTTAATGTACCGTAAAGATCTTATATGTTTGGCACTGTGTTTCCGAATACGAAGATGCTTTACGGCATTATAAGTCCGAACAAATTAGATTTTGACGACACTACATAACCAAACGGTTACAGTTTCACGGTGAGGTAATGCCGAACGTACATTATCCTCACGGATAATCAGGGCCGAACAATGTTTTAGGGCTGTGACTCAGTGCTAAACAATGAAACTGTCTAATTTCCTGTACTGATTTATGACTAGTTTTCTTTTATTCTTTCTCAGATATGGATGTGCCCCGTACCTCTAGGATTCGACCCACATCGTCGAACAAGAGACCGCGTCAGAGGTTTGTCGCTGATGAGGTCGAGTATGATGAAGAAGTAGTTGAAGAACACCCTGAAGCCCAAGAGCAAACAGAAGTCCACGAACAGGCAAAAGAAGTCCGTCAACAAACTTCAACTGATGTTCAGGATAGGATTGGAGAAATTCCCAGGGGGCCTACAAGTTTGAGCTTGCTACATAGTTTCCGAACGCATATTGCTGTAAGTATTTTGGTAGCAGCATGTTTGTGGTTAATCTTGGTAAACGTGTTGTAACTATTTATTACCTTTACTAATTTTCTTTTTATTCCGTATTGCAGGAGAGACCGCCACTTAAATGCCTAAGCCATGCCTAAAAAAATCAGTGAATGGGCATGAAATTCAGAAGGAAGGCAGAATACAGTGTTTAGTGGACTCATTGGCTGTTCAGGGTTGGCTCCATTGGTGGCGACATCTTATCGTTTCATTAACAAGAACATGGTGTCAGCCTTTGTGGAAAGATGACAGCCTGAGACAAACACATTCCACATGCCTTTTGGTGAAATGACGATTACCCTTGATGACGTAGGCACCATTCTAGGGATACCGGTGACAGGAAAATCTGTATCAGTAGAGCAACTGTCATTTGAGCGAGCAAAGACACTTGTAGAGCATGGTCTTGGGGTCACATCCTAGCAGTCACACGAAGAGTTAGCAGCTGTGCGGGGCTCTTCGGTTAGACTGAAGTGGCTCAGGGACCTATTTGGAGCTGTGACCGATGCAGAGCCAGAAGAGCACATTCGGTATGCTGCTAGAGCATACCTATTGTATACCTTATGCTGTACACTCTTCATAGACAAGAGTGACACTAGGGTCCCAGTGATTTATCTAAGGCTGCTAACGAACTTCGATGAGGCGTGCACATATGCTTGGGGAGCTGCTGCGCTTGCGTACCTATACTGACAGTTGATGTTTGCTACTCGGACTGGCGTTAGGCAGATTGCGGGATATCTGACTCTTCTAGAGGCATGTATTTACAAGCATTTCCCCAGGTGCAGGCCTAACCCCAACCGCACATACACATAAAATCCACCGCTGGTGCATCATTGGGTGCCACGAAGAGAGTCTGGGGACCAAATGTCCAACCTGCAGTCATTATGAGAGGCACTTGACGATCTTGGTGCCCATGAGGTAAGGTCTAACAATTTATAGCATAAGAATTGAGTAAATGAGTACCGCATCTTTAACTAATGCATTTGTTGATTAATGTTGCAGGTAGTGTGGGACCCTTATCGAGAGCACCGGGCATATCACCCCTTTCACGAGGATGTTTATTACACTAGCTGTCTTAAATGCATGGACATCGTTGAACCATATCATCCTGATCGGGTACTTAGACAGTTTGGTAAGGTCTAGTGCATTCTCCCCACTCCACTAGCTCCACAACGCGCCACTAAGGGTGTCACTGCAAATCAGTATCGGATCGCATACCATTACCTGTACCAAATATGGGAGAGATGGCATAACCACCTATTGTCTCCGATAGAGCGTGGTGTGCCTGTGGCGCATTTGTGGGACTGCGCACCCAATTATATGGAATGGTTCACACGAGTGTCGCACCCGATCATTCAGAACCCTGAACATCGCTCCACATTTAATCCGCGTGTTCAAGATTCTCAAGGCAGCTCTTTTATAGACCCCTGATTGTTATGATGCCTAACAACTTAACTACTATATTATGTCAAGTCAATTGAATAAACTGACTAATTTGTGCATTATGTGATCAATGAACAACGCTTCGTGATCACTCAAAGTATTATTCAACCAATTTTAAGGAGAGGGCATAGTTTGAGTGTCCGAGATCCTGATGCCTTGTACGTGGCCCTAGAGGATGTCAACAGGTTGTTAGATGGAGCTGATCCGGAAGATCTTGTTCAAAGACCGCATCGCAGCAAGACACATACTTATAGCTGCAGAGGGAGAAGTGGGGTCTAGGATGTGGAATTATCACATGTTCCGTACTTTTGAAGTGGAATTAATGCATGTTCCGTAGTTTAAATTTTGTAAACCGATATTTGAGTTTTGGGTACCAAGGATGGTACATGAACATGTTGTGGTCTACTTTGGCCTCTTTATGGATCTTTTTTTATTGTGCATTTTGTGGTATACTTTGGCCTCTGAGAGGGATATATTTCATGTCTATAAAGATATACAGTTGGGTCTCGTAAATGGGGTGCAGTTGAACTCATCCACCTTCATTAATATTCATTATAATGTAACCACAAATTGATCCCACAAAAAAAAAGAAGAAGAAGTGACACACCTAATACTAGGGATCTACCAGACTAGTTGTATTGAGCTCATTTGCATGGCATCTAGATGAAATGGATGATTAAGCTGAAATAATTTGCCAGTGTTGTTTGGCGTCTCAGGGCCAATCATTTAATATATGTTCAGTGTATCAAGGCCGACTCTTTATTACTTGTTCGGCGTCTCAGGGCCGATGCTTTAATACATGTTCGGCGTCACAGAGTCGTTCAGAAGGCTTCCATTCGGTCATGAAAGTCTGATCAGCCCAAAATGGCTCGGTTATGTAGGGCCGTGCAATTAAATATTGTCCAGAGTAGCAGGACCATGCAGTATAACAAAATTAGTAACTTCAATTAAAATGTTGTGCCATGCATCATGAAAATATATAGAAGGTTATTTTTATAACAATACAAGTGAAAAGGTTACAACAAGGCTCAAATTCATTGAGAAATAAAATATTTTATCTGTGTACATCCTTATAAAATAAAACAATCATTCCAACTCGACGGTTTCGCATGTGGCAACTGATGGACTGATGATTTTTTTGAAATGTTGGATCCGGGAATGATAAACTGTATCCTAACCATCTGTAGAAGGGTGATGGTGACGCCGCCAATTAGTAGCAATGGGTGGAATTGGATGAGCTTGTACGAGGAAAACCTACACAGGACAATTAGTTCAAATGAGTCACATTACCATTTCAGGCAAAATAATATAGGTACATCTATGCATATACTATTATCACTTGAACGAAGTGGTTTTGATCAACAAAACCGATTGCGATCTCCCGCCTAGAAGCAGTAGGAATAGGCATCGATCGAAGAGGAAGAAAAGTCAGGCATTGTTCAACTGACAGGTGGTATAGGACAACGCTATAGTGTAATGCAATTAGATGTCCCATCTCCTGCATTGTCATCCACCGATCATAAGGAGGGCAATCCCCTTGGTACGATATGATGTGGAGAAGTTCATTAACCCTTTGGTTTGATCCATACAATTGTCTGTAGTGTTCTGCATGAGTCACTAACTCTTTAGAAAGACCTTTTCGTACCTGTTGCCACGAATCCTCACCAAGTCCCATTAACCCTGCAATGGCTCTAAAGCCACAATTGCCATCAACAGTGACATCTTTTACATGATGTTTATAAGGCCTTAAACCATCTGGGAGTGTGTTAATATAAGAAATTGGCTTCAGATTTTGGGTGTGACTGACCTTTTGTTTAGGCATCAACCTCTTCGCAGGCACCAAGGAGGCGCCACTACTGACAATAGTCTCTTCGATCTTCAAGGTAGGGGAGTAGTTGTCTTGGGTAGATTCGACAAATTCAAAAGAAGAGGGTTCACATTTAGTAGAATTATGTATTTTCAATTTTAGGCGCCCCCTAACTTTAGTTTTCACATCTGGTTCGATCAATGAGGTGGTCTCAGGTTTTGCTAGCTCCCTAAGCTTATTCAAGATTTGTAACTTCTTGATCGAATCAGAGCTTCTGAACTATTCAACAATTAAATCTATCTCTGGCATGCAATCCAAATGAAGGCTAGAGTCTTGGGCAGAAGCGGTAGATAGCAAGTCAAGTTTGCTCCAATGCGTATGCGTGCAATCTAGAGGAATAAGGCGCCTAGCACTTATGTATTTCGTAATCTCATGAGCATATGGTAACCATGTGTGTGTCGAAGTACATAGCCACACGCATCTAGATAAATACCATCTAACGAGGCTCTCTTCATCTCAGCTAAGATCTTCTCTAATGCACTATAGAAATATTCCTACGAACTCCTTGAATTCGGAAGGCTTGAAATTATGTTGCACAACTGTCTTACTTTTTTCAAATGATGCCTTTATATTTGTGTGTTGCAGCTGGAGTAGGTTGTGAATCTTCGTCCAAGAGTCTTCAAAAGTTCCTTGGCTTGATCCAAGCTGCCGCTTCAGATGTGCATGTAAACTCTTCACCCTGTTTGTTGTAGTGTTCCCAAAATCCATGATCTTGTCCGTCCAGGCAGCCACAAATCTGTCCTTGTACATGTCTAACCAAGATGCTCTAACAAACTGAAGTGCTGCCAGATAGGTGATGAACTCCTTCAGAAATAAGTTGAATTGCAGATTGTAATGTTCCTCTGTGGATGAGGAGACCAACATGTTCCAACTCATTATAGACTGGTCTCACTTTTCCTTCGTCTCAAACAACTTCTTGCATTCAGCCAAAATATTTTTGTTGATATGCCATCTGCATAAAATATGTTTGGCACTAGGGAATACATTAGATATGGCGTTCATTAAAGCCATCTCTCTGTCAGTGACAATAACACTAGGAAGAACACCCTCGCCAATAACTTTGCGCAAAATACCCAATGCCCATGAGTAGCACTCTTCGCGTTCATTCTGGAGATATACAATGCATACCGAAAAAGTCTTCTATGTGGATGTCACCCCAACAATCTCCAATAAGGGTGTTCGATACCGATTGGTCTTGTAAGTGCAATCCATTATCAACATTTGAGGAAATGCATGCAATAAGTCTAAGTTGGTAGGGTTTGTGAAGAACAAGTCAATGACAGTTTTTGTTTCAAGACAATTCCTATGCCACTCAATGTACTTATGCTCTGCCAATAATTTCAACAGTTGCTGCATCTGACTCTGTCCAGCCCTCTTCGTAACTTTATGCCTGTGACATGCATTGTAAATGATCTTCATTGTGCCTACATTTAACTCATTTTTATGTTTCAGTGTCACCAAGATATCCTTTGACTGAACCATATTCTTGGACATGTCTACCAGTAATGAAGTTTCCTTCTCTGTTAATCTCCCTGCAAATGAGTGCCCTTTGAGGAAGTCTGCAGCTGGATGATTATGCACACCACATACTACTTGTAACATCCATTCCTCATTTAAGCCCACCACTTTGCCTTGTAACGTGAATGGGCATCCACATTTCTTTGAACTGGTCAGCTTCAATTTTTTCCCTACAGTCCCATCTTTGATTATCGTTGTGTCTCTATAAGACCCACTCCTCTCACACCTAAGGGTCAGCCTTGGTTTTTATTTCTCCTGTTGGGCGCTGTTGATGTCTTAATCACAACAACGAAACCATTTCTCCTCCCAACGTCACGAGCCCAATTAATTAGGGCTTCTCGGCTTGTGAATATCTGCACATAACCAAATAAAATTATATTGAACCAAGTGACTACATTAATTTAAATATTGAATGATTCATCTACATTTATTACCTCTTAGGTGATAAACTCATTACTATAGTTGACCACATACTCTCAGCCAACCTTGCTGCATTCATTAGGCACATGAAACTGCTATGTAACCAATTTTGTTAGAGTATGTAAATGATACAACTGCACGGCTCTGAATATCCAGACATAATTAAATTATTCAGACAAATACAACCGCACGGATTGCTTACGTTTGGTCGAGAATGTCCGAAAATAATTCTTTTGTACGACATTGTAGTGCCGTTCAATGCTGAATTGTTCGATATTGTGTTGCCGCTTTAAAGACAACGGAACAGATATTCAGGGCCGAACGGTTCATCTCAGACTAAAAAAAAAATTGCGATGAATATGCTTACATCGACACTGCTAGAGTGATCGGAAGCCATCATTTGCTTGTCCTTTTTCGCTCGTCCATTGCTTAAGAATGCTAGTTAAGTGGATATCAACTTTGAATGAAATCAAGATTAATGGGATGAAGTAAAATAGAGAATGAGGTGAAGACTTAAACCATGAGAGAAGATGAAAGAGGGGGGATAACAATGGGAGTGAGACCAAGAATGAAATATATCTTCAGAAGCACTGATAATTCGTTTGAGGGAGAGGAGTCAATGTAGCAAGTAGAAACCCTTCTCATATTTTCATATGGGATGGAAAACACAGTGTGTAAAAAGTGTCTGGGAGGGGTGAAATGCAGTCATTTTGGTAAATTTACAAGTGGGCATTTTAGTCTCCATTTATTGCAATGTGTGAAGAGCAATTTTCAGTGTGCAAATAGCAGCTCTCTTTTTTATTTTATTTCTACATGGTCATCAAAACACTGAGTAGCAGTCAAATATTAACCTTCCTCTTTTCACTATTTGTTAATTTACATGCACAGGGAAGTGAGGCAAATAACCAAATCATGGAAAAAAAAGAAGGGGAAAAAGTGAAAGTGCTAAATGACAAAAGGCTTCTTTTTCCCAAATTATAAGCCTTTTTTCATTTAGTGTCATGAAAGAGCAACTTTTTATCTTTTAGGTAAAAAAAGAGGTGTTTTTTGTCATTTAGTTTTCTCACTTTTGACCCCTTTCCTTTTTTTTTTCTTCTTTTAATTTGACTCTTCACTTCCCTTCACTTTACTATGCAAGTTATTTTACCAAACAACTCACCGATTTCTTTGCCTTTAACACGTTGAATAGGAAAATGAGTTTTACATATGTAAATGCACATATACAAATGTTATACATGTGAAACACATCCTAATTGCGAAAATCATAATTTTTCATGAGTAAATGAGTACATCCAATGGTTTAAGATGTGTTTAGACGTTTTGGACGTCGTCCAGAATTTTTTAAATAAAAAATGTTTTAGATATTAAAGTAAACATCTTGGTGCTTGCAATTAATATGAGAATTGAATGGCACTCCCCATGAATTTAGGTCTCACAAAAGTTCATAAATTGGGATCTTGCAAAAGTGCAAAAATCTAGATCTATTTGTTGGAACTTTCACAAATTGCTCAAAATCTATGAAGATTTAAGATAATTGTCGCGACCCCGGATCGGGTTATAGCACAAAGGACGCACCTAATCCAGGATTGGGCAACGATAATGTGGCCGTGTGCATTTATTTATTTATTTGGTTAGTATGTACACGGATCAAGGAAGAATACAATCCCTGTGCACGTGACTTCCCACAGGTTTCCGCGGTGAGGATATCACACACACACAATTCAGTCACAATCAGTATGCAGAAGTGTGTAGCAGACCAAGTTGTAAATTTATCTCATGATACAAGACTGGTAACACACATATAAAACATGACGTCAGAGTGAGCAATGATCATATGTCATTTTCCTAATGTAAAGTTAAAGTTTATACAAAAGATCAGTTCATTAGTCACTCCTTAAAATAACGGCCAACAAAGCTAGTACAACCTATAAATCCCAAAATGTGTTAGTCACTATCTTAAAAGATGTTTCGCAGCTCATAACCCAACATAATGTCTAAATGACATCATTGGCCTGCCATTCTCCTACGCGTTGTGGCTCTGCGGCTGCCTCCTCTGGCTCCTCCTCGGGGATGACGAAATTTGGACCTGAGAACCAAAAGAATGGGTCAGGCACGACGGTCTGGCAGGTGGGTGAAAATATATAATAATATAATAAATCCAAAGATTACCTTGAGAAAACAGTCAAAACCTGCTTTAATAATAATTTTCATGAAATAAGATGCATTGTTTATCCGAAAACACATGTGCAATAGAAAACATGTAAAGGTACCAATGAAAAGAAAAATTGGGAAGATGGCAACCACACAAAGTTAAATCCTCCATTACTAATGTGATGAGAGCACATTTAGGGCGTTGGTCTCAGACACGCGAAGTGACGAGCCAACAAAAAATATATATATATATATATACACACGCACATATAGTTAGACAAGACCACGGCCGCGGAACCGGGTAGTGGCAGGACAAGACCCAAACTGTAGTTGGCAGGAGGAAGAGAGGGACCTCCAAGTCGATGGATCAAGCCGACAAGGTCGTCCAAGTTTAGTGGTGCCGACTCATAGGTCACATGAAGGAAATTAGGACATATACATATATCTATATAGGTGTGTAACACTCAAGCAGGCTGAACAGGGTACCCATAGCCACAAATATCACATTAGTATTTGGTCATGCATATACGGGGCTGCAAAACACATCAAGTGCATGTATCAATAGTTTTTAAGACAAAACTAGTAATGACACAAGAAAACATGAGAACACATAAGTAGTTCGGGTAAAATAAAACACTAATGGATTCCATATATTTCCGGTACATACATTGAGGATTCAAGAATTAAATCAATGTGTATAGGGACCCCATATGTCGGTTTGCCATTGGCTCGGTACTCCAGAAGGTTGCAGACATTCTAAGTTCCCTATACAAATTGACAAGTCCAAAATCCTCAATAAACCTCCGTGATGGGGTTTCCTTCTCAATTAAGCTTCCTACTTCACTTTTCCGGTCTCACTGTCGCCTTGGGGTTCCAAACAACCTTTCCCAAGCCTTTAAACATCAGTCCCAATCTCCCTGCATTGATCCAAGCCAGCAGCATAGATGGCTCGAGCGGACCAAAGATTCGCTAGAGCCATGTGCTTTTTGGTAGGGGTTCGGTCGAGCGAACTTAGCTCTGAACTGGTTGGCTCGAGCGACTAGAAGGTTGGCTCGAGCCAACTGTGTCAGAAATCACTTCCTAGTGCATTTTGAGCTTCCTTCCACCCTTCTCTTGCAACCCCTTTGAGCCACCTTTTTTACATATAAAAGAGGGATTTATAACCTCCCCAAAACCACCCTTCATTCTCCATTAACACGTCCCACAAAATGCATCAAATTTCCTCCCTTACACTCATATTCATCATAAGATATACCCACCATCCATGGAATCCATATGAACAAATAAGACAAACTTTATCAATATAAAATGCATACATTTCCAAGAGATTAAATAAGATAGGAAGACTTATCAATATGCCTTTTCAAAGCAATAGAAACCATAGTAAAAAAAAGGGAGATGAAAACACATATGAAATCACCAAGAACAATTAATGTAAATCAAGATTTTCCCATAAAACATGTTAGCATTCAAAACTCATCCATTCATCCACTTTCCTTGGCTCCCAAACTAGTTAATCAAGCTCCTAATCTCACTCTCCAAGCCAAAATCTCCAAGCTACACAAAAACCCCCAAAAACAACCCATAAGAACCCTAAATAGCCAAAACAATAAACAAGAGAGCTCCCAATAATAGAAATGGAGACTCTCCAGGGCTACGAAAGCACAAATCTACAAAATGGAAGTGATTGCTTACTTGTAATGTCCTCAAAAGAACAAGACCAGCTCAAAGGAAACTCCAATGTGGCTAGATTTCTCTACAAAAGGTGTCAATGGAGAGCCTTCAAGGTGAGGAAGAAGATGATGAAGTCCATTTCTCCATTTGACAAGAGCTTGAGATGGATTGAAGAGGAAGAAGAAAGAAGAACAAGAAGAAAACCTTAGAGCAGCTG
This sequence comes from Cinnamomum chago, assembly GCA_038049695.1. NCBI lineage: Eukaryota > Viridiplantae > Streptophyta > Magnoliopsida > Laurales > Lauraceae > Cinnamomum > Cinnamomum chago. The sequence continues at coordinate 28,080,376 of CP142457.1, forward strand.
GCCCAACCCTCCCACACTTTTTGACAACGAAAAGAGTAAGTGGGAAGATGGGTTAAGATGGGTCCCACCACTAACCAAACTTGTTTGGCTAAAAACATGGTTTTCCGGGCGTCGGATGAGTTCGACGAAGAAGGGAAAAATGTTTGTCGAAAAATCCGGTTTCCAAAAAGTATATATTTCAAGGGATTTGTAGATATTGAAATTTGTATCCAGATTTTGTGTAAAAAGATTGTTTTGCCCTCAAAGTTGGAAAAGTCGGATTTCGGGGTCTTGAACGGGAACGGAGTCAGCACAAAAGTTGTAGAGGTTAATGAGATAAATCAAACGGAGTTAAAAAATTAATTTTCGAAACCGCGGATAATCCCCCCACACTAACGCAAAGACACTAAAAGAACTCCCAAAGGGTCCCACTAAATCAAAAAGGTTCTCAAAATTCCCCAAAGCTATATAAAAGCTATTTCAATCCCAAACCTAAACAAAATCCGTTAATCTCACTTAGAACTAACACATGACTTAATTAGTGCTAATCGTAGTAACTTGGATTGGGGTCTTACAATAATCAACTTCAAGGTCTCATAGTTTACCAGTACAACAAATAAATTAAACCGTTTGGGTTACATATATGGAACCCACGGGAATTAAAATAGAAATAAAAATGGTTGATGGGTCCCATAAGGGAAAAAATACACAGTGTGAGAGACGCCTTTTTGCAAGAGTGATGTGAATCACCAAAAGGCGAGACTACAACCTCTTAGACGGTGATTGCATTCTTGTAGGGCCCATCAATTACCTTTTTTTTTCTCATTCATATGTGCCTCATTGTAATCCAAACTATATATACATGTTGTTTATTGAACTAATAAACCTTAAGATTTTGAAGCTAATTATTGAAATCTTCATAGATTTTAAGTAATTTGCGAAAGAAGTCTCAACCTATGGATATAATTTTCTTCACTTATGTGGGCTTTAAATTATGATTTAAAATGTCCAATGTTATTGTATTAATGGTAACTTTCAACACATTTAGCTTCATAACATAATTCTTCATGAATTATATATGAAAAGTTTGTGAAGACATACTCATTTACTCAAGTGAAACAGTGATTTTGACGAACATGATAATATGTTTCACACGTGTAACATTTGCATGTATATCATTTAGGTAAAATATGAATCTCTTTTTCCTAAGACATGGTAAATGTGCAGGTGAACCATTATCTATTTTGGTTTCTTAGATGTTTATTCCAAAAATCATCATCATATTTAGTGGAGCTAACAAGCCTCATAAACATCAGATGAAAAATCCAATGCTTGAACAAGCCCATTGAAACTAGGGATTTTGACCGTACAATTGCCGTAACATCTGACATTTACCCATCAATAATTGAAGTTTAAGAAATTCCTGAAGAGTTGTTTGTTAAACAAAGGAGGCTAAAAAGTTATGAATGAAGGGGAAATTATGTGATATCCTATGAATGTAGAATATTTTATTGTACGATAAGGCCTTGGGATATCGCATGAACGGCTTTGCAATGATTTTAAGAACTTCAACCATGAACAAGCAAATATCAAGTCTTAAGACAGTCCTACGGTCAAAATCCCTTAAAACTACTCCACAATATGCTATCTATTTAATAGTATTGTTAATATGCATTTCTAAACCGTGATAGCTTCGTTTGATGCTTGTTGCACTTGCAATTTGCATCAAAGGACCAACCCTCATAACTAGGACCCTATGATTGCAACAATGTGGTGAGCACAGAGCGAACTAGGACCCTATGACCTATGCGGCCGCCTCGCTCCTCAAATATAGGTTTGTATTTATGACAACATATGAACATGTAGAATATATATATATATATATATATATATATATGGGAGACGCTCTTATGAGAGCATCTCTCACCTTACTATGAGAGATAAAGGCAGGGCCCTCAGATTTAAGTTGTTGGCATTGGACATGGCTGTGAGTGTTAGGGATTTTGTAGATTGCAATTTGATGGATACATTATCATTCTAGCATCATTTGATTTACACACATATGCATTGTTTTAGAAAAACTTGAAATCTTGATTTACACATGCATTGTTTTTAAGATATTGATTTATGCATGATTTGTTTTTAATCTTGGATGCATTTGTTTTTGAAAAAGAAGTTTTAGAAATCAAGCAAGCCTATGTTTTAAATCTTTCAAATCTTTTAGGCTTTTTGTGTTTCATGTTTTTTAACCCTCTTAGTGTGTTTTAAAACATGATTCCATGCTTGGTTTAATGGTCCTAAAATCCCCTCTTTAAAACTCTTTGAAAATATGTTTTTTAGGGAATTTTTGGCCCCAGGCCCGGTCGACCCGCAGTGGGCTCGGTCGACCGGGTAAAGAGTCGTTGAGCTCTTTTCAAACGGTCAGTTTTATGACCGTTGAAGGCCAGGTCGACCGGGGAGGCGCAGAAACCCACTTTTTGGGTATAAATACTAGTTCATTCCTTTGCCAAAAGTTGAGGATTTTTAGACATTCCTTGAGAGGTTTTGAGGCAATTCAAAGGGGAATGAACTAAGGGATGAAGGGAGTCATTAGGAAAGCTAAAGCTTGGATTAAATGAAGTTAAATCACCAAGTAAGCTCTACTTTCCTTAATCATATGTTTTCATGCTTTAGTTAATTATTGGTAAATCTTTTGTAGCATGATAAACTATGAGTTGTTGTAACCTTAACATGTTTTATGTTTTGAATTGATTTATTGTTTTGGATGCATCACCATTGATTCAATCCAAGTAGTACTTTAATTGGTAAATCTAAGTAGATCATGTTAATGAATCAATCTTTGAAATTATATATAACATGATTCCTATACTTGATTGAATCTATGGTTGTTGTTTTCCATCATAAGAAAATCTTTTTCAAATATATCTTATGTTTTGGATTCAACATCTTTACAAATCATATGTAACTTTGTTTTAAAGTTTCACAACTTGCCTTCCTTTGATAGGTATATATTTTTCAAGTTGTCTTTATAATTACATATGATTTGTCCCCTTATTTCAATCAAATCTATTTTTATGTTTTGAGCTACATTGTTGATTTGATTGACATCCCTATGCATCACATGTTTTTTGCTTAGAATTTCACAACTTGTTTAGGATACAACTGTATATCTTTTACAATCTTTAACATGTGATTTGCATTCTTTCCTCAATCATAAATGTTTTTATGAGCTAAAAATTTCAAAAGCCTTAGGCATACATTTATGAGCCTTCATTTTCAAAATGATTGAGGACATCACACACACACATCATGAGCATACATCTTTGCATTCATTAAGTGTTTGTGTGAGTTAGTTTTTCACTTCCATATCCACCTAATTAAGAGGCATTGTAATGAGCTTAATTGAATCTTCATCAAGTGTATTATAGACACTAATTAGAGAGATAACCAACCGTTGGTTGAAGAGGTTATTGCTTAGCCTAAGAAAAGCATAATGTATAGGTTGATGTTGAGCCTTGAAAAACATCATTGTAAAGGTTATTGTTTAGCCTATCGAAAAGCATAAATAGTGGAAATCCAGTGGGGTGTTGGATCACAAGCCGGTAGTGGATGTAGGCATTGAGGCCGAACCACTATAAATCCTTGTGTGATGGTGCTTGCTTTGTAGTGATTGTTTTTATTAAGCTTCCGCATTTTATTTGTAATCACCACTTGTGACTAGTTTAAGTTAAAGAAGTTAAAATTGGTTAAAATCGGTCATAATTGTAGCTCACCCTATTCACCTCCCCCTCTAGGGTTCTGATCCCCGGACTTTCAGTGAGGGGCCTTGCCTTATCTCTCATAATAAAGTGAGAGATGCTCTCATAGGAGCATCTCCCTATACATACAATAAAAAAAAAACTAAAATACATTATTTTTTTGGGAATTTTACAAAAAAAAAAGATCTTAAAATTGGATACATCGACTGTGTACCCAAATTCTGAATATTTATAGCAGAGGACCTCTTTCCTGATTGTTTTTCTTTTCTTTTAGTTTTTTTACCCCTTTTTGTTAATATCAATGAATGATGAGGACATTTTTTTTCTTCCTCTTGTTCTTCTCCTCCATGTCTCTCTTCTTTGATTCAGTTCATCATCATCTTCCCCCAAGAGAGAATAGATGGAGAAGTAAAGGGCATTAAAGAGGGAGCTAGAGAAGAGGTGGGGGGAGAAGATGAGGAGGAGAAGTAAATGGAGATGAAGAGGAAGGTTTGAGTGAGGATAGAGTTGGAGTTGGAGTTAGAGTTGGGTTGTGGGGTTCCTGGAGGATTTGGATATGTGGGATAGTTACTTTCTTCATCTAATTTGATGGGGTTTTGGAGTTTTTGTAAGTGGTGGAGGTAGTGTTGGATTGGGAGCTTAGCAATGGTTGCATACCCAAATTAACCATCTGAACACAATAAAAAATGACTTGATTCTTTCTTGAAGAAAATAATGATAATAAATTGAATTAAAGAAGAGATCATGGAGAAGAAGAGATGGGAAATAAAGTGAAAAAAGAAAAACCTACAGATATTCATTGATATCTATGAATGTCTACACTATTCATTGATATCAATGAATAGGGGCAAAAAAGTCCAAAAAATTAAAAAATGGGTGGGAGGTCCTCTACCATCTAATACTTAGAGTTGGGTTCACGGTTGTCAAATCTAATTTTAAAGGGATTTTTTCGTAAATTCCCTTAGTATTTACTTACACCATATTTACGAAGTATATTATGATAATATTAGTGTAAAAGGTCTGGGCCGGATCCAAGTCCATTTCCAATATATACGTTTTTGTTATCTTTTCATCTGTAATAATGTATTCTTACCAGAAACCTTGTTAAAGGTGAACATTTTGCGAATTTTTTATAATGCACTTTATTAGGTTGATTATAATCTTTGTAATGTGCATAGCACATTTAGTTTTTTAAATATTATTTTATTAATTGGTTTCTAGTTTGGTAGCATAGGGGCTTCAATGATGTTGCGTTGTCATCTTTTCATCTGTCATGATGTATCCTTATTAGAAATCTTCTTCAAGGTAAATATTTTACAAATTTCTTATAATGTCCTTTATTAAGTTGATTATAGCCCTTGTTATCTTCATAGCACTTTTAGCTTTATACTTTTCTATGAAATATGACTTACATTTTATGTTTTTTGTTTTACCTTTTTGTCATCTCCATTTTTGTGGATTCCCATCAACCAGCAAAGAGGCCTTCCCATAGATCTCTTTAAGATTGCGAAGGATCTGAGCTATTTGACAATTATGGAATGCTGTTGTCAACTTTCCAATACACAACTTCAAAGGACCTGCGCTATTTGACAAATGTGAATTATTGTTGTGAACATTGCAATACACAACTTCATTGAAGAGACGGTAAGTCAATGCCTATTATTTTCATCATGTTTAACTAGCGAACAGCCCCCATGTGCTAAACACGGGCAGCGTGATTCATAATATTAAATATTAAATAAATATATTATAAAATCTAAACTATATTGTGGTGCAGGAAACTCATTATTAAGAAATGTATTGGCAATATTAAATATATTCTGAATTCTAAAGGACTACCACAATAGTAATAATTGGAACCAATATTGGGTTGATTTAGTGAAGATTTATATTTTTTTTCTTACTTGATTGATGCATCATGTGGATTAGTACACTTCTTTATGCGTTTTTGTAACATACTAATCTCATATGTAAGATTAAACCCTCAAATTCCATGAGAAAAAAACAATTGAAATGTATCAGGTGCAAAATCTAAGTGATACATCTACTTACCAAAAAAAGCAATTTACGTATAAAAACTGAACATCTGAAATGAAATTTCTACAAACAATGTCTAAACATCTGAAATGAAATGACCATAAATTCCATCTGAATATCTGAGATCCAAACATAATATTTATATGCATCAAACATTCAATGTCCACAAGTCCTTACATTTGACATGAAAAATATAAGACAATTACAACATCAAATATCTAACCTTCAATTTCCAAAACTTCAGGAATCTTGTACTTCATTCTGCAACGTTCAAAACTTCAGCATATAACAAAGTGCAGCAACATCCTTGAACGTAGTGTCATTCAATAGTATTCAGTAGCCTTTGGTAGAGCCATTCCCTGCAAAAAGTATCATAAAGGAAAATAATAAAATTACAATCTTCCATAAAACGCAAGTCCTGAAAATTAGAATAACACCTACAAATTCAAAGAAACCATCCTTTGGTTGTGTTTTGGAAATCACATAATCTCTGGAAACATTTGGGGTCTTTCACTTGATATATAATCATAGTAGCACTCATACTTCCATGTCTCCTCAACACACCATAGTTACTGTCACCATACAACAGAATAAGTGGGTGTGGAAACAACCCTGGGTTGGGTAATATTTCTTACTAATTTTTATGAGAGAGCATGGCCAAAAATGTTTTTATGAATGGTAAATTTTATTTGTTTATTCTATTTATTTTCATGGAATCACTAAAGTGGCATAAACTTAATTATAATTAAAACTCATTCCATTACGGAAGTAAAAGGACCGCAAGAAAAATTCAATATCGGTTTGAAGAGGGCTAGAACAGTACATGAAAACTACTTCGTGGACATAAAATATTAGAAAACTCGCACACTAATATTTATAGAATAGCTATCAAACTAAGATCTTTTGAAATTTTGTGGGAGCCCATTTCAATTAAAAGGGTGTCAAGAAGAAGGATTTAATGGAAATTCAAACAAAATTAAAATTAGTAGTCTTTCTATTATCAAAATCCAAGATTAAAATCCTAATGGAATAAATGGAAAATCAAGATCATTTGAAATTGTGTGGGATCCCATTTCAAAAGGGTGTTAAGTAGAAGAGAATTTAACTAAAAAACCCATAAAAATTAAAATTTGTTGTTTTTCTATTACCACAATCCAAGTAGAATAAGTCGAAAATCAAGGCTTTCTAGCTTACAATGCAATCCCACTAACTTGGAATCCATTGATACATGGACAGAAATCAATGCCATCCCACCTTAAATCGTTCTTGTCTAAAACTCGAATGGAATGAAATCTTCGCTGATACATATGTGCCTAAAGAGTCCATATAAATGAACTCGAATGTGTGCGTGGCTTGAAGAGCAAGACCAGGATCCATATTGATAATCCAAAATTGTATCCAAGTCTTAGGGTGTCACGACCCGGGCCCGAATTACGATAACCACGGGCCGTGAATCCATACTTACTCCCATTAACTCCGAATTAACCTAAGTTAAAACGAAATCCACAAGGGATATCAATTTCAATGAACCTATCAATTACACAATCATTGCGGAAATCTTTACTTGACAAAAATCAATTTACGATTTACATATATACAAAATGAAGTCCTTATACATGTATCACTTCCATCACAATTAATTACATTCCATGAATGAATGTACAAAATAATGTTTCAAAACATTTAACAAAATATTAGAGTTTCTTTCTTGCACTCCGATGTCCATGTCAAATGGCATTTCGACCGTTCCACTCGATTAGACCTCCTGGAGGAACCGGAGCGGTCTCCTCCGCTGGCGCCGCGGGCGCTGTAGGACCGGCAGGGGCAATCGGGCCTGTGATGTCATCAATAACACTAATGAACACGACGGTTCAACAATGTATAAACAAATCTTGTGATAGCACATGTTAGTACATATATTGAATTAATTAAATCCATTCAGTAACAATTACCATTCTAGACAACTCTAGATAATTCCTACAATGACAATGGGTACATAAGAATTTATCAATAGACATTCGCTATCATAGCTTTCATTCATTTTATTTCGTTTCATTTCATTTCATTTACCATCTTCCCTCAAAGAAAGGATTCATTTTCCGAACGGAAGGCATCAATCAATATCCATAGATAAGATCGGAATATGTGGGACTTACTAGTGTCCGGGCCAGGGACAACTAGCATCACCACAGAGCCCCGGAACGCCCCCAAATCCATCTGCTGCAGCAGGATTATTCATTTCATTATTACCTTTAGTAACTATTCATTCATTAATTAATTCATTTATTGTATTATTCGATTCAGCTCCGTAACGAGCTTAAGGAATTACTAAGTAATGTCATATTCAGAATTCGCATCACATCTATCAATTCTGTTCAAGTTCGCAATCAACTTTCTAAACCAAACAGATGGGTGAAACGCTTGTTATTTAATGTACGTGTTATTCTTGATGAACATCACTTTTGATAGTAGTTTGTACATTCAAATAACCTAAGCTAACACTCATGCAGGTTTAGACATCACCTTTGAGGAATTAATATTTAATTCGTTACCATTCTTTTCTTTTAATTTCCTTAATCTTGATAATCTTAGATTATGGTACAATTAGCTCTAACACTAATTTATAGACCACTAATACTCATAGGAAGCATAATTGTTCAAAAGAAATATCAAATTCCGCGGTCCGATCGATCGGCTCGAATTATGTCCCAGTTACGAGCCTGTCCGATCGATCGGATGACAGACCGATCGATCAGTCAGAAAAACCTCCCAGTTAGCTGACAGTCCGTTCGATCGGACCTGGGCGAGTTGCAGGTCCGGGAGAAAACTGATTTTTCTCTCATTTCTCCTTTCTTCTCTTTTACACATTCAAATCACTTCCAATCCTACAAGAAAATGGAATTTCATGTTCCTCTTTCATACACCATCCATTTATCATTTCAATCAATCCAAAAACAAATTTCCAAAACTCAATGAGAATTACATAAACTCCAATCCATGGAAACTTAATAAACTTTTACAATGTTTAACACTAATCACAAGCAAGTGTTTATACTTGCCTCTTATGAAGTTTAATAGCAAAAGCCCTCTTCCTTAGCTTGGCTTTGAGATGAAAACCCCCAAATGAAACCCTACTTTCATGAAAATATGAAATACACAAACCCATAAGCCATTTGTGCTAGAAATCATGCATAACCACTCATTATGACTTGCAAACTCATTAAACGTTCCAAGTACTTACTTTTAGTTCAATGAGGGAAACCTTGAGATCTTTCTCAAGCTCTTTCTCTTCAACAATGGTGAAATGGCTTAGGGAAGATGATGAAGATGATGCCTCTCACACCAAACCACTTGCACCTTTCCTAATCTCACACTTGATGAAGGAATGGAAGAGAAGGGAGAAGAGGAAAAATGACTTTAGGGTTGCTTGAGAGTGAAATGAATGCTAAAGTTCATCTCATTCTAATATAAGCCTTCCAACACCAAAACCCCTCTTTATTAAGTCTTATTACATTTTGGGTCAAATGAAGTCTCATTTGGTCCATTTGATGTCAAATGGAGTCGCGTCTATTATGAAAGTTGACGTACTACTCGTGATACACGCGTTGGTATCAAGGATTTCCGTATTTGACGAAATACGTGAAAACTCGTATTTACGGAAAAGTCCTTAGCTTAACTTGTTTGAGTCTAAACTCATTCTAACCTATTCAATTCCAATTCATTATGCTTAATGCATCATTTGAGACTAATTTATCTCCCTTTGGTCATTAACCTTGATTAACCCATTTACCCATGCTTAATTAGCATTAGTCTCAATTAATTAGCCTTAATCATGATTAGTTTGGGTCAGGGTGTAACATAGGGCCAATGTATTCTTATTAGTCCCATACGTATTATATTTTACTGTATCACATACCACATGGAAGAAAAAAAAAATAAAAAATAGCATGCAAAACGATTAGCCTTGTTGAAACTTGAAAGGGTCATAATGATGGAGAACCTAACTGTGCTTGGAGCGAGATTTTACCTAGCACTGTTCCCAGCTTGCTTGGACTTCCAAACAGCTTGTTATGTTTTTAGGACTAAAAATGGATCTTCATAATTTACCTGATAGTCCGGCAAGGGCCAGCCTTTTCTAATCACAAAAAACAGCGGCTGAATCCACTTTTCCGTCATATTTTTAACGGTTGAAATCTTCATCCTTCTCCATGGGATTATGGGAAGCAAAGTAAGATAAAACAGCAATGAGCCATTTATTACGTATGTAATACAGGTGGGCAGTGGTTTTGTTGAAGGTCTCGATGTTTCAATCAGCTTGAAATTAGATTCACGTCACATAAACAAAATCCAATTTCTATATCTTTTCTTATTGATTCGAGCATGTCACAAAAGCGGCATCCTGACGATGATGACAAGGTGGAATCGGAAGGCGGCGAACTGCCAAATGAGAATATCCAGAAGGTCCCTGCTCTTAGAAAGTGAATGGATTTCCTCTTTTATTTTTTTAGGGAGGGGGGGGGGGGGGGGGGGGGGGGGGGGGGGGGGGGGGTGGATTTTAGTAAATGGAGAAGTAAACTATGGTTGTATCCATGAGAAATGAATTGAATTTGTCTTGAATCCATGAAAAATGAACTGGGCTGTGATTGTATCTGTGAAACCTTAACTGGTTTGTCATTGTTTCCATGGAAATGAATGAAGAACCCATTTTTCAGAAACAAATAACAGAGTCAGATGAAAAAACAAATACTACTGTAGAATGGAACTAAATAAAAAACAAAATACCTGATATCCGACTCAAAGTCTAAGCAACTCTTGTTTGTACGTTGTGTATTGAGTGAAGAAGATAGAAAGAAGGGAAATGGTACAGTGACCTTTGGAGAGATCGATGGAGAGAGTTGCCTAGAGAGATGTGATAAGGCATGCATCTTTTCCATGACTTTTGCACATTAGAGGAATGAAGGGGATGAGAGTTATGATAAGGAAATAAAGAGGAGAAAAGCAACGTTCTTGGGGAAGAGGAAATGAAGAAGAAATGAAGAGAGGAGAATAGTAACATTCTTCAGGAAGAGGAGAGGAAGAGAGCAGCTATGGTTATTGGTTGCATTTGAAATATTGCTCTCAATTATGTGAAATTAAGATTAAATCGGCCATTAATAAGTAAGATTAAATGGGCCATTAGTTAGTAGGGCTGATGTTGGCAGCATGTCAAAAATTATAAGATGGTCAAAATCAAATCTCAAATTGACACAGAATTCAGCTGGCTTCATATATATATATATATATATATAATTGTTTGCATATTGATTTGTTGACATTGGTCTATGTGTTTCTGGATAACACGTGCGAGGTATGAAAGGAAAAAAAAAAAAAAAAACCTAAACAGTACAATAGACTAAGCTGGCCATGGCTCGATTGCCTTTTTATTATTTAGGTTGTGCTTGAGCTGAACTCATGCTTGATCAAATGCTTTTGAGCCAATCTAATCCAATTGTAGTTTTCAACACATGCTTCTGATCTGAACTTTGAGCTTTAGTGATAAAGCACTATAGATCATTAAATTGCTGAACTTGACTAATTTGGTACTAACATAGCCTGAACTAAAGGAATTAGCCTGTGCAAAAGCAAGACTATTTCACTTCAGTCGGAGTGATGTTAATCTAACAATGAGCCTCTCTCTCATGAACTTTAAATAGGAACCATTGGTCTAAACAAAGGTGTGCGAGTCTGATCTCACAGAGAATACCCATCCAGACTAATAAGCCAGATGTAACAAAATTTACAGTACCCACAGGACCACCAAATAACAGTGTTCCATTAATATGAGAATGAATATCTAGATTCGACGATCAAGATGTTGAATCCTACGGCCAATAGTTACTCAAATGAAGTGATTAGGGTTTCGAATCACCTTGTCTATGCTAGTCCTGCTTTTAGTGGTTGAGGTTTTTTTGGACATTCCAAATCCATTCTTTTGTGTCAATAATTTATGAAGGGTGCTGCTATTGGCACACAAATTTTTACTTTTCACACACAAGGAATTTATCTTTTTTTTATTACATTTTTACTCCTTTCTGAAATAATCAAAATATCCATTTTCCCACCAAAACTCAAAACATATTTTTTCTTTTCACACACAAGCTCATCTTCTTCCCTATCCCATTCTCCCACCTATCTCACTCTCCACTTCCCTCACACAACGGTTTTGGGCAACTCATCTTCCTCCGTTTTCTATTCTTGGACAACTCATCTTCCTCCAACCTCTTCATCTTTCTTTTTTCTTGTATTTTATCTTTTTTTCATTCAATCTCTAAGGCTTTCTAGTGTAACGAAGGAATAAATCAACTATCAAATGGTGTCTTTTTTCATTCCATATTCCTCTGTTTCTTTGTTATTTTTTCGTATTTTTGCCACTTTTTTTAATTTTTTTTCTTCGCTTGGAATGAGTTGCAGGTCCCGATATGTACAGTCTTTTAGGTCTTAACCGAATGCATATGTTTGGATGTACAGTACCGAACATATATTGTGTGTTCGAAAGTATAGTACCGAACAGTCACAATTTCTATGTAAAAACCCGTGCGATGAGACAATAAAATCAGCCCAAATGCGTGAAAAAACACTACCATAGTTTGTAAAAGCTTACATTGAATGCGAATCTATCCCCCCATAATAAGTTTTCATGAAAAAAAGGTAATCTAAGGTGGATGAAATGGTAAAGAAGAAATGGGGAAGAAGAATGAAATGGTAATGGTGGAGAGAAATATTTACCTTTGGAAGATGAGATGGTGTAGAGGATTGGGAATGCTAGAGGAATGCCGGAGAGACCGAGATGCCAGAGATGTGGAAAGGTCCAGTTGTGATTTGTGTGTGGGAAGAAAGGAAAGGGGATGCGTGTGGGAAGAAAGAGGAAAATGGAAGAATGGGTAATTTGGAAATTTTTGGTGTGTGTGAAAGAAGTAAAATAATTTTTTAAGTATAGTGATGTGTGTAAAGAGAGTTTGTGTGGGAAAAGAAAAATTTTGTGTGCCAGTAGAATCTCCCTTTATGAATTCCAGCACATAGAAAGTCTCAATTAGTCTTGAAAAACTTAGGAATTTCACCATCTTTGTATTTTAGTGGAATTCTTGGATTCTCGAGTAGAAAGGAGCATAGGAATTCACCTTGTCTGGGAATTCTGTGGAGAGTAGTTAACAAAGGAATTCTGTCGATTTCATCTCCCTTTCCCTCTTAGAGGTAAGTACGTTTTTAATCTCCTCTCTCATTTCATCAACTTTTTCAATCTCCTATTGAAGCTGCTTTTCTTCATTTTTCATGAAGGAAAGTTGCAAATCTGATTTTTACTCTTTTGTATGTTAAGTCGGTAGATCTTATTTATTTCTATGTAAATGAAAGCTTGATTCTTTTTATTTATTTTCATAGAAACTGATTTTCTTTGTTTTAATGAACCAAAGATCTAATTTTTGTTTTTTCGAATGGTAAAGTTAGTTGACCTTCTTCTTTTCCATGGACATGAAATCGATTCCCGTATTCGGTTTCACTGAAATTGTTTTTCTTCAGTTCCATGAATCAAAGATCTGATTTTTATTCTATTCTATGTTAAGCTAGTATATCTTCTATGTTTCTATGGAAACTCAAAAGCAGGCGGCTGGTCATTGAAACTCGCAAGAGGACAGTTCAAAAAAAATTAAAAAATAGAGAATAAATAAAAATTAGTTATAATGCGTGAATTGCGATATTTAAGTAGTATACATTCTCAAATATAGTGATGTTTAGTGTTGTTTAGCGTCAATTCACTGACTGATGCCCACCAGCCTATGACTTCTTATTTTTTAATTAGTTAAAGAGCACACTAAGATAATATTCGAAATGTTTTTGCTTCTAATTTTTAATTTGCAACATGTGTTTTTGCTAGTGCTACTATCTCTAGTTTCATATGTTTTTTTTCTCCTTTTTATAAAAACTTGTGCGCAGGTGAAAAAACCATGAAAGAGCTCTGCAGAATTATGCAGTTTAAACATAATATTCGAAATGCTTCTGTGGTGGCACATGTTGAACATGGTAAGGAACACGAGTTTAAAATTAAAATGCTTACATATTTCTCTTTTAATTGAACTTAGTCTGTTGCATACTTATCAATGTAGAACATTGTTCTCATTGTTTGATAGAGGATTACCTATGAATGTATGTGTCATGTATATTTACTTACTGTTTTTGAATTTTGAGGTTTTTCTGGAAAGTCAATTTTGACAGGTGCTTTGGTCACATCTGCAGGCATGATCCACGATGTCGAGATGGCCGATAAAGATAAGAAAGAACATGCCAACAACAGCTATTATGATATTGCAGATAGTGATCTAAACTACTTTAGTGTGGAAAGAGATGGAAGCTGATTTTTACTACACATAATTGATATGCCTGGGCACGTCGATTTCTCATCAGAGGTGACAGTTGCTCTACCGTACAACTGATGGTGTGTTGGTTGTGGTAGATTGCATTAAAGGCGTTTCCACTCAAATCGGGAGAGTTCTTGGATAATGCTTTCAAGAACTGATAAAGCCTGTATTAACTCTGAACAAGATGGATAAGTGTTTCCTTGAGCTTTAGGTTGAAGGAGAACTAGCCTGTCAAAGCTTTCGATGCTCCATTAGAAATGTAAACGCTATCTTGGCAACATCAAGATCCTCTCTGTCACGCCCTCAAAAGTGAAACCGGGGTTATGCGTGAGATTAGGGTCAATTTAAAACTTTTCCAATGATAATAACATATCACTTGCCCTAATCGTGTCCCATCTGGATCGAAGACCGCTGTGAGGTATAAACATTTTCTTCGAATATATTAAACAATAGCAGAAGCTTCATAAGACAAGAGGTATCTTATAGATGTATAGTTTAAGAGCAATATACTGAATAGCAAAATTAAGGTTGAAGTTTAAGACTGAAACAAAATATTTATTACAAGTAAAAAGGCCAAACTAAAACTAGGCCTAAACAAAAGTATAAAGAAACCAAAAGATGAAGCTAGGAGGATAATCGTGTAGCTCTCGTGTACGGGGTCGTCACGGCTATACAATGCCGTCCGTACTATACTCTAAGAAGTCATCAGGCTGATCTGCCTGAACTTCTTCCGTCGTCTCCTCCGCCTCGGGGTAGAACTGCTTGGTACCTATGCACCAAGAGTAGCATCATCAACACAATGGATGGCAAAGCAATAGATATATAAATCACCATAGATATGCAGTACTAAAGAGAATGAACGATAAACATGATTATAAGATATGCATAGCACTCTGATCGTAAGAAATGTCGTGCATTCGAATCATAAAGAAACTATCAAAGTAGGTGGTCCACATATGCCAATATATATAATCAAATGGGATAAAAACCCAGTATCCAATATCCAAACAACCCGTAGCTCAAGTAGCTCCGGCTCCGTGAGCTCTGGCTCTATCTCGCTGCGAGGAACAAACAACCCTTAGCTCAAGTAGCTCGGGCTCCGTGAGCTCTGGCTCTATCTTGCTTAGAGGAACAAACAACTCGAGGAACAAACAACTCTCAGCTCAAGTAGCTCGGGCTCCGTGAGCTCTGGCTCTATCTTGCTTAGAGGAACAAACAACTCAAGGATAGTATCAGTCCTCTCACAGATGGTGCCCCAACTGTGTTGAACGTTAACAACTGAGTGGTGCCTGACACAAAGAATCCTAAAACAAAGGTGAAGGGCTAGGCTTCTTGCGCGAACAAGATTCAATAACAATAGAGAACTACTTTATTCCAAATCAAATCAAATCTCAAAACAAATAGCAATAGTAGTCCTCTTTAAGCCTGACAATCAAAGCTTCCTAGCCTCAACACTTCAAACGAATATCGAAACAAACGAAACAACAAAGGGGATCCTAAATCCATCATCTAAGTTCTCAAAGTGATTCTTTAATAAAATAAAGCAAACAGAACTAATGAACATGCTCATCACATGTAGAAGATAGTACCCGAAGGTACCATTCGGAATCAAAGCGAATAAACAATCCAATCCTAAGTAGAGTGTCAACCCTGAAGCCTCGCACAACCTATTCAGTCAACGAAGGGGGTAGGGTTCGCGATACTCGGACAAACAATCTTCGTGCATAGAATTAGAAAAGAGTATCCCGTCGTCGCATACCATTCAAGATTGAACTAGGTTGAATCCCGATGCAACCGGATCAACAGTGACGAACGTCGGCTCAAGACGTCCTCACAATAAGTCAAATGAGTCCACAAAAGGGTATCCAAGGTTCCACCAAAGTCCACCCAAGACAGGGTAAAAATCCCTTCATAAGGGAAATCTGCAGGAAACTGCAGAAGGCCAGGTCGACCTGCTGGCCTGCGAAAACTGGGCACAGCCCCTGTTCTGGGCTGAAATGGGATTCTTTCCATTTCTTATTTCTTGGACCTGATAAGCAGCATATGAAGGGATAAAAATACCTCAACTACAATACATAAAACTCACTAAGCAAGCCATTAATCTCTAAATCCATTCCATTCAATTTATAACCCATTTTATCATGTTTTCAATCTATTAAAGTATCAATTGAGCCAAGATGATCTAACACATGATTTAAGCATCCAAATCAAGGTAAACAAACATATCAAGCAATAATATAACTATTGACTTGCCTTGGTGATGTGATGGACTCAATTCAAGAAGAAAGTGTAGGAGGAAAACACTCTAAAAAGCTCCAAAGAGGGTGAAACACTCTTCCAAACCCAAATAGCTCCTACACATGCATGCCAAGGTCAAGGTAAGTCTATCTACTCCATTTCTAACCAAGGAAGAAGATGATGAGATAGTTTCAAAGCTTTGAAGGCTTACCTAAAAATGGGTTGTGGTTGAAACACTTAGAAAAGTGTATGGTTGGACTCTTGAAGACTTGAGGAAGAAGATGGGTGGATTGGTTTGCGTCGCCGGAGCTTCGGTGTTCGTCAACGGAGGAGAAAGAGATGAAGGAAAGAGAAGAAGAGATGAGTCGGCTGCTACTGTGTTGGTTGAAGTTGAGTAAATGAGTGAATTGAATGAAATGAGATAAGTATTGAGTGGGTTGGTAGGATACTTAAGTAAGTGGATCTTGGGCTTGGGCTTTGGGTTGATGGGTCAAGTTCCGAGTCGGCCCACATATACAATTAATGGATTTCGGGCCTCTTCGACTCGTCGAATCGAAACGCGACCGAAGGCTAAAGTTCATGAAACGACGAAACCTACCCAATGCACCCAAGCTCACCAAAACTCATAATCTCATAAATTCCCTGAAACCCTACCCAATTAGCAAAAGGAGTCTCTATCCTACCCAAACGCGCTCCGAATCGTGCGAAACTTCGCACACGCGATTCGTCGGTAAACCCAACTATTTAGACTCTAATCAAACTTACTAACTAATCAAACAATTAATTATAATTTAATAGGCCATTAAGGGGACGGGGTGTTACACTCTCCTTGGGGATGTCCAAGTCTACCCAGAGAAAGAAACTGTTGCTTTCTTCTCTGGTCTACATGGGTGGGCCTTCACTCTTAGGAAGTTTGCAAAACTTTATTGTTCCAGATTTGGCGTGGATGAAAACATAATGATAGAAAGACTCTGGGGTGGAAACTATTTTTGACCGAGCGACCAACAAATGGGTGAGTAAAAATACAGATTCTCGAATGTGCAAGCGAGGCTTTGTTCAATTTTGCTATGAGCCCATTAAGCAGATCATCAATATATGCATGACTGACCAGAAAGAAAAATTATGGTCTATTCCGCAAAAGCTTAATGTAACCATGAAGCCTAAGGACAAGAAACTGATGTGGAAGGTTTTGATGAAGTGTGTTGTGAGAAAATGGTTGCCGGCTAAGAACACATTGCTAGAAATGATGATATTCCATCACTAGAAAAGGCTTAACTGTATCGTGTGACGGTGAAATAATTGTGACACTGAATTGTGTCGCATATTGTCACATCCCGGTCCCGAATCACCCTGGCTTAGGGTAATCTCCGTGTGTCAGGTGTGGCACACGTACTCTCGTGATGCTGTGTACCTGTCTCGAGCCAAATACAACACACGAAGGAGAGAAAAACAATTTTTTCCATACGTGAGTCAAGCTCACCATACATATCAATAGCAATTAATCATAACGGAAGCTGTAATTCAGACATAAGGTATCATTGTCCATTTAGTCTAAATAGCTGTTCAAGTTTGATACAAAAGAATTATACAAGTAGAAACATTACTTTTACAAAAGAGGATGCATAAAAGAACCCTATACAACACTACCAAAAGTATAAACAAAAGAATAACTGAAGTCTAGTGTGACCCACACAAAAGGGGTTAGTCACACCCTAATGAGGCTCTCAAAAGATATGCTCACGCGCTCCGACGAGAATTTCTATGCAGGCCCTTATTCTGGCCACTCCTCTAGTCCTGGAGGTACCTCTTGGGTAACCTCCTCTCCCTCCTGGGCCTCCTCAGGACAGGGAGCTGCTCCATGCGTCTGTGACACCAAGAATAGCATTATGAATACGATGATTCGGCAAGTATAGGCATTGATTAAAAGATGTCAATATCAGGTAATAACTAGGTAATTGTGCTAAAATTGAATAATTCATGCATTACGAATCAATGAGGAATAAAACACATTAGTTGGCTACCACATTAAGCTCATCCTCTCAAATAGAGAGCGAATCTAGTTGGGATGTCACTAGCGGTTCGGCCAAATGCTAGCTGGCTACCCGGTTCTAGAGTTCCGGTACTCCAGATGATCTACTGCAGTGATCTTAAATAACTAAACCAAGTTTAACCCTGTCGGGTATCACGAGGTCGAAGCTCAGTAGTGCCAGACCAATCGAATCGAATAAATACACACATGAATAAGATTTTTTTTACTTGAATCGAATCAAATCATTAATATCCTGAATATTTCACAAATAAACTTACTCATCTCGAATTTCAATTGAACATCATATAACCATACAAGGATAATGAATAGGAACGAAACAATTTATGGATATAAATCATTCTTTAGATTTTGGAAGTTGAATGAAAATGAATCTCAATATGCACATGTATTGATTAAGAAGAATCAATGGTCATTTACTAAGCTCTCGTCCTTCACATTCTCATACGGTGAAGTTTGGAGATCCGGTGTATGACTATTTTTAATTTGGTGCCACTTTGTATTAGTGTAGTATACCGGTTCTCCAAGCCTCATCCATGACAAGGTGTTAGACAAAGATAAATTTCACATGAGGTGATCTTAGCCTTAATGATTTCTCATGTGGTTAATTACCGCTGGTCCATTGATCTCGTCAAAGGTACCATTTTCTAGGGTCCTATAAACCCCTCGGAGTCCAAGATCCTAATTGGTTTAATAAATATATAAGCCAAGGGTATTCATCAACTTTTAGTGTGCAAAAGAAGCAATTTTGTCAAAAAAAATTAGGCCCAACAAAACCACACCTCGCTATAACGAGCTTGTGGCTCGCTGTAAAGAACCCACTCAGAAAGTGGCCTCGTTGTAGCGAGGAGCACGTCTGCCCCATTTTCCCTTTTCACCTGCACACACTTATAATTCCATTTACATTGTCAACATGACATAACACTTGTCATTAACTAAGCCACCTCTCACCATTCCACATGCATTTATACAACAAATTCACCCATTTCAACCTCCTGCACACATCATCACATATAATTGCATATGTTTTGTCTCACCTACTTTGTATACTCCATGTACACACACTTTTACATACACCTTCCACCCACATGGCTTTCATCATTATTTAACTACACTACTACATCACTAATCTCATTTCCTCTTTACCATTCTAATTTAATTCTACTAACACCTAAACTCAAATCCATATTATAATCATTCTCTAATTATAATTAAAGAGGCTAATTACATTAAAGAGGAAAAAAATAATAGAATTTGATAATCCAAATCAAGGAATAAAACCACATGCATTAATAGAGCCTCAATAGAGCTTTCCAAAGCCTCTTATAAGCTTATACTTGCCTCAATAGAGCTTTCCAAAGCTTCTTTCACAACCTAGCTCAAGGACCCAAAAATCCCCAAATATCCAAACCCTAGACACAAATACCTATCAAAACACCAATAAATGTTTATACATACTTATAAGAGGGTCTTTTGACTCTAATGCAACTCAAAAATCTAAACAAAAAGAGTTTGAAGCCTACACTACTAGAAAAAAAGGTTTTTATATCGGTTGCAAAACCTGTCCTATATCGATTTTTCATATAACTGACATAATATCTTCAGTCAAGGTTTTTTATATCGGTTAATATTTTTTTATATCGGTCAATTTTTTTTTATATCGGTTACACAGGAATCGACATAATAATCTCTATATATAATATCGGTTAGAAAAATATGTGATATTAATATCAATATTTTATATCGGTTATTATAAAACCGATATTATATACACATATTTTATATCGGTTGTATACATATATTTTATATCGGTTATTATAAAACCGATATGATATACACATATTTTATATCGGTTGTATGCACATATTTTATATCGGTTATTATGGAACCGATATTATATATACATATTTTATATCGGTTATTATGAAACCAATATTATATACACAATGATTTTACACTGCTCCCCGCGCGGGCTCACTTGTTCTTTCCCTCATCTTTTTTTTCCCAGCGCTCTCTCTCCCTCCAAAAAACCCCTCTTTCCTCTCATTCACTCTCTTGTCTCCTCACTCTCGCTCTCTCTTCTCTCTCTGCTCTTCTCTCACTCTCACTTTCTCTACTCTCTTTGCTCTCCCTGGCTCTCTCGCTCACTCTCGTTCTCTTTCTCTCTGCTATTTCTCTCTCTCTCTCTATCTCTCTCTCTCTCTATCGGCAACGGCCCTGCACGAGCAATGGCGGATGTGGCCCAGCTGGTTCCGCGGGGAAGAAATCGGATGGTGGGGGTGACATCCTTGAACATGGGTTGGATCCGGAGCTTAGATTTGAGATCACGTTTTGGAGGATTGTGAGTGGGTTCTTGGGGTTTTCGTTGATTTGCTTTGTGGTTCTTAAATCTGACGGGTTTTTTTGGGGTTTATGTGTTGGGTTTTGTTAATGTTTTGATTAAAAGTTTGGATTTAAGATTTGATTTAGGGTTGAGTATTTGGGTTTCTAAGGTGTAATGTGATTGCTTGACAGGGAGCCGGTTTGGCTAATATTGGGATCCCTGGCAAGCAAGGGACTGACTAGGAGGGTGAATTTTTCCCTATCACGCTGCATTTCAATGAGGACTATCCAAGTAAACCCCCAAAATGCATAATGTTAGCATGATTGCATTTAATTTTTCATGATTTTTAATTTTTGTATTCTTCATCTCTGTCTATTTCTAGCTCTAAAAGAATATGACTCAGAGAAACCCATATCAAATGGATGATTTTGCATTGTGATTTGTAATAGATCAGCAGGGATTTGGGTTTTTCCTTCCTCTTTCTTCATCATTCATAAGACTACATGCCTGAAGCTCTTTTTTTTTTTTTTTTTTGGGGGATTTTGTGGGATTTCGTTTGGACAAGTTGGTTGAGATTTTTTTTTTAGACAAGTTGGTTTCAAGGTTTGATTTCTGTTCTTGATCAGTAGAGATGAAAATTAATTTGATTTTACTTGGTGAGGCTAGCCGCCTCCAACTTGGAGGCTAGCCGCTTCCAAGTTAAAGGTTAGCCTCCAGAAGTTGGAGGCTAGCCTCCAACTTGGTTCGGCTAGCCGCCAGAAGTTGGAGGCTAGCCTCCAAAAGTTGAAGGCTAGCCTCCAGCATTTATTGCTTTCCTCTCTATCTATTGTTGTTTAGCAACACATCCCTATACTTCATAACATTCTTTCCATCTAATGCCTGATGGTGATCACAATTCACATCCAACATCACTCTCACATGCTTCTCTCCTGAATCCTGTGATCTGGTTATAATCTTACTGATGGAGATGGTGCATGTAAGTGAGTACTGAATCATAAATTGGATTATTCAAGTCATGTCAGTTAAGCAAGTTGTTATGCTTATATCTTCTTATCTAACATCTGAATAAAAAAGTGGTCAACATGACTTTTGTGCATCAGTGAGAGAGATTGATTTTTGGTTTTAGAATCAGGTCGATCTGAGTTCAGGTTTTGAAGTTATGAATTTTCTACTGGAGACAACTCTGCTTCACTCAGGTTGTTGTTTTTCTGTGACTAGTCAGCTTCAAGGTGATTTTACACTACTTTTCATTCAATTTGGGTTAAATCTCAAAACATGAAAGTTGTAGCCCTCTGATAAATATTTCATTTGGATCAAGAATCATATTGTTTCGAGTTCAGAAGAGGAAGTTATGAATTTTCTACTGGAGACAACTCTGCTACACTCAGGTTGCTATTTTTCTGTGATCAGTCAGCTTCAAGGTGATTTTACACTACTTTACATTCAATATGGGTTAAATCTAAAATCATGAAAGTTGTATCCCTAGGATAAGTCTTTCATTTGGATCAAGAATCATGTTGTTTTGAGTTCAGAAGAGGAAGTTATGAATTTTCTACTGGAGACAACTCTGCTTCACTCAGGTTGTTGTTTTTCTGTGACCAGTCAGCTTCAAGGTGATTTTACACTACTTTCAATTCAATCTGGGTTAAATCTCAAAACATGAAAGTTGTAGCCCTCTGATAAATCTTTCATCTGGATCAAGAATCATATTGTTTCGAGTTCAGAAGAGGAAGTTATGAATTTTCTACTGGAGACAAATTCTGCTATTCAAATCAGGATGGCTCACGGCTAGCCGCAGGAAAAGTTGGGGGCTAGCCGTGAGTCAACCGCAGGGGTGACTGCAAGATGGTTCTGAAAAAATTGGTCTCTAGAAATCAAACCGCAATCCCACGGTTAGCACTGCGGCTAGCCGTAGGTGCACTGGCGGTTAGCTGCAGGAAGCACAGAAAATCATCCTGAAAAAAAAATGCTTACTGGAAAGCTGACCGTGGGTCTGGCGGCTAGCACCCTTGCAAAGGGCGGCTAGCCGAAGGACTATTTATAAAAAAAATGCGTATATAATATTAAATCGATTACAGAACAAACGATATAATACAATCCCAAAAAACCGATATTAAAAATATTTTTTATATCGGTTTCACTTTTTTTATATCGGTTTTACAGTAATATGTGTTATAATTTCAGGTTTAAAAGACCTCAGTTGTCCAAAAACCGATATTAAATAATACACATATTATATCGGTTATAGTTATTTATTATATCGGGAGTACTTATATCGGTTTGAAGTTTACTGAAAAACCGATATAATAGGTCTTTTATATCGGTTTTTAGCCTATATAAAAACCCTTTTTTCTAGTAGTGTTACCTCTTGCAATGATTCCGAATTTGAAGGAAATGGAAGATGATGGGGGTGTTTTTCTTGCTAACAATGAAGAGAGGAAGATGAAGAGGATGAAGAAATCTCTACTTCTAGCCTTCAATGTACTCACAATCACTCCCACTTAGTGATGAGGAAGAGGAAGAGATGAAGAAGAAGAAGAGTAGAGAGAAAGGAAATGAAAAGAAAAGGGTAAAATAGCTTATAAGTGACAAGGATGCCCTTTTTTGCAAGAAAGCCCACTAAAGTTTGATATTTCCAATTTGAGTCAAATGAAGGTCCACTAGTTCAATGGTTGGTCAAATGAGGTAGATCCTAATACAAAAATTAATGTGGTCGTAAAAATACACGCGTTGACGCCAAGATGACGTGAAAATGATGCAAAATGCGAAAATCTATAATTATGAAAAAGTCCTTGACTCTACCCAAGTGAGTCAACTCTACACCACTCACCTATCCAAATTTCAAGACTCACTTGACTCAGTCTAAAAAGACTAATGAGTACTAATTTCGATGATTAACAACTAAGCACAATTAATCAAGCTAAATCCTCATTAATTAGCACTAATTAAGATTAATTTGGGTTGGGGTGTAACATTTCTCCCCCACTAGGACTCATTCGGTCATCCGAATGATCTTACCTGTGCGAAGAGTTCGGGGTAGTGTCGTGCAACTTACTCCTCGAGTTCCCACGTGGCTTCTTCGGATCCATGGTGATTTCAAAGTAGTTTCACCCATCGAATGGTCCTCGTTCGCAACACTTGTTCTTTCTCATCGATGATTCGAAGTGGACGTTCGACGTACATGGAATCATGTTTAATTTGAACTTCTTCATATTGGATGATATGAGATGGATCCCGGATGTACTTGCGGAACATAGATACATGGAATACGTCATGTACTCCTGCGAATTCGGGATGAAGTTTCAATCTATAAGCCACATCACCTATTCGGCTTTTGATCTTGAACGGTCCCACATATCTTGGGGAGAGTTTTCCTTTTTGTTCGAACCGAATGGTGCCTTTCATCGGAGATGTCTTCCAAAATACCCAATCTCCAACTTGGAATTCAAGTTTCCTTTTTCTATTGTCAGCGTAGATTTTCTGTCTCGATTGTGCAGTCTTCAATCTTTCTCTGACTTGGAGGACTTTCTCAGCTGTATCTGCAATAATAGTAGGCCCATGAAAACTCCTGGTGCTGACTTCTTCCCAACAAATTGGAGTTCTGCAACTACGACCGTAAAGAGCTTCAAAAGGAGGCATTCCAATGGTCGAATGAGAACTGTTGTTGTATGCAAACTCACATAGAGCCAAATGCTCATCCCACTCACCACCAAAATCAAGAACGCTAGCTCGGAGCATGTCTTCTAACGTCTGAATGGTTCGTTCGGGTTGTTCGTCTGTTTGCGGATGGTAGGCGGTACTGAAGCTGAGTTTGGTGCCCATGGATTGCTGAAATGACTGCCAAAATGAAGAAACGAACCTCGTATCTCGGTCAGAGACTATCGAGATTGGGGTACCATGCAATCGGACGATCTCTTTCACAAAAAGTTTTGCCATCTCATTGAACTTCATACCTTTCTTAAAAGGGAGAAAGTGAGCTGATTTCGTCAACCGATCAACTATTACTCAAATTACGTTGTTCTTTCGGCTAGTCAATGGTAAACCTGAAACGAAGTCCATCGATATATATTCCCATTTCCACTGGGGAATAGATAAAGGATACAACAAACCCGGAGTTTCCTGTACTCAAACTTTACACGCTGACAAGTGTAACACTTGGATACGAATTCTGCAATTTCCCTCTTCATATTATTCCACCAAAATCACCTCTTGAGATCTTGGTACATCTTCGTACTTCCAGGGTGCATCGCATATCTGGTATTGTGTGCTTCTATTAAAATTGGAACTATCAATTGATTTGTTTTCGGCACACACAAGCGATTCCTAAAATACAAGATTCCATCCACCAATTGAAAATCAGGTTTCTTGGCAATGTGATTAGCCAAGTTAGGATCTTTGAACTGTTCATTCTTAATTCAATTCATCAATTTTGGTTTGTACACTGATATGGCTGCCATCATCACCGAGTCATTAAGCAATCAGACCTCTACATCTAATTCCTGGAAAGCATCAAACTTGAACCATTGTGTGCCCATAGCTGCAACTAAAGAAGATTTCCGGCTCAAAGCATCAGCCACAACATTTTCTTTTCCCAGAATATATTTGATTGGAAAATCATAGTCCTTTATGAATTCTAGCCACCGTCTCTGTCTCATGTTGAGATCCTGTTGAGAAAATAAAAACTGTAGGCTGCGATGATCTGAATGTACTTGAAATTGTTCTCCATATTAATAATATCTCCAAAGCTTTAGTGCAAATACAATAGCTGCTAATTCCAGATCATGGGTGGCATAATATCTCTCATGGTTCTTCAACTGTCTTGATCCATAGGCAATAACTTTGCCATTCTGCATAAGAACACACCCCAAGCCAACTCTAGATGCGTCCAAATAAATCACAAATCCTCTTGTGCCTTCAGGTAAAGATAAAACTGGGGCGGTCGTCAACTTCTCCTTTAAAGTCTGGAAACTGGTTTCACATTCATTAGTCCACACAAAGGGCACATCTTTTCTAGTCAACTTAGTCAACAGGGAAGAGGTCTTGGAAAAATCTTGAACAAATCTACGGTAGTACCCTGCAAGACTTAGAAAGCTTCGAATTTCTGCCACCGTTTTCGGACTCTGCCAATTTATGACGGCTTCTACCTTCGATGGATCCACTCTTAGGCCATCCCAAGTGATAATGTGTCCCAAAAAGGCTACTTGTTCAAGCCAAAAATCACACTTCTCGAGTTTAGCGTACAACTGAGGCATCCTCAAAAGCTGAAGTGATGATCTGAGATGATCTGCATGTTCTTCCATAGACTTGGAGTACACCAAAATGTCGTCGATGAAGACCACGATAAACTGATCGAGGTAGAGAGCGAAGATTCTATTCATCAATGCCATAAATACCGCCGGGGCATTGGTCAAGCCAAATGGCATCACGAGAAATTCGTAGTGACCATATCTCATCCTAAAAGTTGTCTTCTCAATATCTTGCTCACAGACTCTCAACTGGTGATCCTCCATCTCCCAACGATCTCATACCACCTTTCCATATCCATTCCTGTGCAGGTCCAGAGCCCCTCCACCAGCCAAGCATCTCCTTGTGTCATCCTCTCTCACTGCATCTCACCACCACTCTCTCCATCACACGTAGACCACCATCTCCACTCTCCTCCATCTTCATCTCATCGTCCTAGCACCATCCTGCGTAGTCTCTCTTGCAGCCGGACTCCGGAACTAGATCGTCGCCCTCTTCTTCTTCCTCGTTTGCAAGCTACTCCACGCTCTGAGTTTCTCACCGCCAGCTTCTTCCTCGTGTGGATCGCGTCTCTCCCCTCCGCCAAACTCCGAACCAGGTAGAAGCCTCCCCACCTCTCTTTGCATTGCATCTGCCACACCAGCACCTCGTTTTCTTTTTTTCTTTTCTTTCTTTTCTTCCTCTCCACCTCTTCCTCCTTTCTCTCTCTGCCCGTTCTCTCTTCCCTCGCCTGCACCCACCTTCTCCCTCTCTGTTTCCCTTCTTTCTTCCTCTCCCTCTCCCCTCTCTTCTCTTCTCTCCTTCTCCTCTCTGCTCTCATCGCTCTCGCTCCCCACCTCTCTCTCGCTCTCACTGCTCTCTTCTCTTCTCTTCTCTCCTCTCCCCTCTTCCTCCTCCTCTCCTCTCTTCCTCCTCCTCTCCTCTTCTCTTCGCTCAGCCCCCACCTTCTCTTCCTTTTTCATTCTTTCTCTTCTTCATCTATCTCCCCTCACAGCACCTGCACATCCATTTTCCCTTCTTTCTTTCACTCCGCCCCCTCTCCCTCTTCTCTTCTCCTCTTCCCCTGCCTCTGCCCTGCACCTACACACGTCCAGTACACACACCCCTTCTCTGTTTTCTCTCTTTCTTTTCCTTCCTTTTTTTTTTCTCTCCTCCTCCTTGTCACAGCCCCACGCCGACGCCTCTCTCTTTTTCCTCTTCTTTCTCTCTCCCTGCACACGACCCTCGCTACACACCCCGCGCCTGTGCACCCACCTACACACCAGCACTTCCCTCTGCCTCCCCTTCTTCTCTCCCCCTCTTTTCTTCTCTCTTCTTCTTCTCTTCACTTGCACACGGCCTACTCCCTGTACAACCACACCATCACCTTCTTTCTCTTTCTTTTTCATTTCTTCCTTTCTTCTCGATCCATCTTCTTTTCTACTCTCCCTGCACTTCTTCTTCCTCTTTCCCTACCTCTGTCCCTGCACCTGCACACGTCTAGCACACGCACTCCTTCATTGTTTTCTTTCTCTTTCCTTTCCTTTCTTTTCTTTTTCTCTTCTCCTCCCTGCCATAGTCCCCTGGACACTACCAACTTCTTCTTCCTCTACTTCACCCACCAGCACACCCCATTTTCTCTTTCTTTTTTTCTTTCTTTCTTTTCTTCATCCTTCTTCCCTGCCCCTGCATTCATCCCTGCACTCTGCCCAATCATTAAGTGAGCCACCATAAACCCAACCTGCACCCAAACCTGGCCGAAACCCACCTGTCCAACCCAGTTGAGTCAACTGATCGACCTAGTCAATTTATTATTTGACCCGTGGACCCACCTCCACAATCCAATTATAACATCTAATATAACTCGTTGAATCAGAGCACTCCCGGCCCACAAACTTATAAATTTGGCCCACCATTCAGCCCATCAACCCACAATTTCACGCATTATATCTCAGTGAATGGAGGTCCAATGCTCGGAGTAATCTATCACCACTAAGAGAAAGAGCTCAACAGTGACATTTACCAGATACGAAATTTTAATTTTCCTTTCTACATCACATCGGTGAGATCCATCCTTCCTCATTCCAAATTTAATTTATGTTTATTAATTTGCTTGCATTGGTTGCCTTAGTTTAATTTCACATCTGTGATTTTGTGTGCCACTTGATTAGTCGCATATTCACATTTTATTTGCATTTGTTAGTCTAATTTTATGCTCTTTAATTTAGGTTGCCATTTAATTTAGTTGCATATTTACCATTAATTTGTCTGCATAGTAGTTTAATTGTGTTCATTTGAAATCTCATGTTACAATTATTGCATACGTTCATCTTCACTCATAATCTTAATTTGTTCGCTTGAATCAACCGTAGTAGCTTGCATTGCTTTCAAGCACCCATCATTTGCATCCATCCTCCGTTTTCGTTAACTTAGATCCTTAGGGGACTAGGAGAGCGATGGTAGGCGGGCTGACCCTTTCATGGGGTCAGCCCATCTATGCACTCCAACTCAAAAGAGATGAACGGTTAGATTAGGTTCCATGCACTCCCCTAGTTAGGCCCTTCTAGCCCTATATTCACCAAAGATCCAAAAAAAAATCAGAAAATCCCAAAAAAAAAATTAAAAAAAGATTTTACTTTCCTTTTCTTCATTCAACCTCCGCCAATTTTCACCATTGACCTTTATGCTATTAGGGTAGGTTATACTTGATTCATGAATTCATTGATATTTGAAAAAGAATTTTTAGCACATGTTATATTTTTAAAACCATCTTCCACCCCTGCTTTCATTATCACTTCAATGCACTAAGTAACACCGACCCTTAGGTGTTAGTGACCGCGACATCATCCACTTTTCTACGCGACTCCCTAGGCCTTACGGTGATAGCCTCCTAGTGGACTCCCTATGATTGACAGTGGCACACAGGTCCCTCACTCTCTCCTAAGTTAGGTTAGCTTAATGTATATCCATCCTCAACGTGCCATAAGCGATTGTTGGTTTTAAGATGGGCCTGACGGACGATAGTCCACTTCTCTAGGTGATCTTCCCCTAGATCGACCGGGCGCCTTAGTCCTCCCATCTTTAGACCAACGTTGTAGTGGGCACCTAGGCTTTCATTTTGAGCATCATGTTACATGTGCTTCCGACCCTTTTTCAAGCATCCTTACCTGCATGTTTTCAAATAAAGCCTACCCTTTCCCCGCCAAGGGATTCGAGGAGGGTATCTGGTGAACAGAGTTGATCCCCCTTAATGAATATTGGCACCCAACCCCTTTTTTTCTATCTTATTTTATTTTATATTATTATTATTATTTATTTTTTTTAGTTGAATGAAAGAAGGTAAACCGTGCTTGACTTTCCTTTGGGACTATAATTGAATGATAGGAATTCCTTTATTGCATATAATGATCTTAGTCATCATTTCTATCGGATTTGAAGTGATTTTATGCTATGATTTATATTGAAATCTTGTGTATTCGGACTATGATTAGGCACTATTGGAACCAAGTTTTTTGCACTGGAGAAGCTTTTCCAAAATGACTGAAATTCTGCATCATGCAAATTTCATAATTTGTTCCCATTTTGTGGTTTGTTTTCAATGTGTTTCAATCCGAATCATGCCATGCTGATTTTTGTGTTTATACATCTCTGAATTATTTTTCCCGTCAGTCTAGAATTATGCAATTTCAATATAAAATGAATTTTCTAAGATCCCTGAGTTGAACCAGTCAAAATATGTAAATCACTCTGCAGTATATTTTGAAAACCTGTACCCTATTTTAAAATCCATGATTCAATGATTTCTAATTTGAATAAAGACTCACTGATTTTTTTGAATACTCCCATACCAGTTTTCTTTCAGTAAGATTTGGTTTCAACTGATTTCAATTTTTCAAGAAATTATTAAAAATCAGACAACAGGCCTGAGTCATGGACTCTGCACTACCAAAAACTCAGCATGTTAACCGGGATTTATGCACATAATCACAAGGATTTCTTTTCATTTAAAATTCATGAAAAAATCATATGAGCTTCCCCTTTGGGTCTATTTACTCCCATAAAAATCTCAGATTAATTGGAGCTTTATAAGACTTATCAAAATTCATACAGTGGACCTCGGTCACGGACCAAATTCTGCAGTACAGAAAATCCAGCAGATTAACTTGGCCTTGTGCGCATAATCATGAAGGGTTATGTTAAGAAAGAAATCATGAAAATTTTACAGGAGTCTCCATTTTGGGTCCATTAAGTCTCATAAAAATTTTAGATTAATTGGAGGTCTGTAGAAATTATAAAAATCCAGAAAGTGGATCTATGTCAGGGGCCAGATTCTGCAGTGCAGAAATTCCAGAATTTTTATTCAGATTTGTATCCGCTATTTCATAACGTTTCAATACTCAGAAAAATCCAAAATTTAATATGGAACTTTATCATCACATACACTGAATTTCTATAAAAATTGAGACTGATCCAAGTTACAAAAAAATAATTAAAAATAATATGGACATCTTAAAGATGGACTGAACCCCATAATAATGACCCAAAATAATATTGATGAGACCATCACGTGTCATCGGTGGCTTTGTGATGAGTGGGACCCTTAATTTCCCGCATGGAGGTGATCAAACGGAGTCATGGCCGTTTACCATGACTGGTGATCACACTTTTTTACCATTTCTAGGATTAGTCGGGAATCCTCGGAATCGGTTGGTACTTTCGAGTATCGCTTTATATAACACTGTGTTTCCACCCACATCAGGTCTGGAAATCACATCCAACAGTGACCTAACAAGCTGTATGTGGCGGGTTAGGGGTTGGGGTTTGATTTTTTATTTTGACCTTCTGACCCAACAAGCTGTATCTGGCAACTTGGGGGGTCAGGATTTGGTTTTGACCTTGTGATCTAACAAGCTGTATGTGGAGAGCTAAGGGGGCAGGATTTGTTTTTTGGTTTTGCCCTTGTGACCTAACAAGCTGTATGTGGCAAGTTAGGGGACCGGAGTTTTTTTTTTTTTTTTTGTGAAATGTCAATCTCAAGATTTTGGCTTAATTTGGTTCATGAGGTTGGATGGTTTGGATTTTTGGAAACTCATGAGGCTTTTTTTTTTTTTTCAATGGTTCAATCAACTCAAGAGAGGCATGGAACCATTTTGTATGCTCTTGGTAAAGGAGGGTTTTGATAGGAAGCCCCTTTTAGTGCCTAGGTGGTCAAACCTGGCTCATGTGGGCTAACTCATGGGATCTTAAGCTTTAGAAGATGGCTTAGATCTCATGTGGTGTCATCTTGTAAAGAATATTTAAAAATATATCTTGTGGGTAGAGAAAATATAAAAATATCCTTACTTGGAGAGAATCTCTCATGCTTCCTTGTTTTGGGAGGGATTTGCTCAAAGTATCTTTCTTTTGGAGAGAATATTTCTTATTCCCTTTCTTTTTGGAAAGAATTTCTCAAAGAATCTTCTCTTTAGGAGAGAATATCTCAAATCTTATTTCTTTTAGGAAAGTTGCTAGTTTTTAGCACTTACCTCCTTGATTTTCTCCTTGTTTCCTTTTTTGGTTTGCTCTCCTCTATAAAAGCAAAGGAGGTTGGATCTCTTGCTCTTATTGCTTTCTTTTTGCAAAAGTCTTCAAGAGTGCTCCAAGATCAAGAACTTCTCTTCTTCTTCAAGAATCTTCAAGTTCTCGTTCTTCTTCTCCATCCATGGCTTCAAGTAAGTTTTCTTTCTTCACAAGAAACTCCATGTAGAAGTAGAAAAATTCATTTCTTTTCTTTTTCTTTTTATTCCACGTGTTTTATGTCTCTTTTTTTATTTCTTACACATGATGTTTCTTTCTTTTTTTTCTTTTGCTCACATTTTCTCTTTTTTTTTTTTTTTGCAAGTTCCTTTTTTTTCCTGGCTGTACGGACCTAGCCGTACTGCCACATGGTAGTGGGCCATAGCCTGTGGGCCAGCCCAGAATTTTTTTTTTGAAGAGATTTCTCCCTTTTCGTTTTTCTTTTTTGCTTTCCCTCTTTTTGCTCACCATGATAATGAGGTTTATGCAATATAAGATGTTCATGCATTTTTTTTTATGCATCAAGATAGAAGTCAAGCCAGCATGATTTTTGACTTGGACAAAATTTGATTGGTTTTGACCAAGTTGGGTTGGAATTGGTCAAACTTTGGTTAAAGTTTTCCTAGCATCTAGTGCATGATGATTTTCTTTGATGCACGATTTTTAGTAAATTGATTTGGAAGCATGATGATGTATACGTAGAAATCTTTTGCAAGTTTTGAGATTTGGAGCTCGCAACAATGTTGAGCCCTTTCTTAGTCTTGCGGGATTTTGAGGAGCTTTGCAAGTTTTGGAGTTCGGAGCTCACAGCAATGTTGAGCCCTTCTTCAAACTTGTGGAGATTTGATAAGACTGGTTTGATCTCGTAACAATGTTTGAGTTCAAACTTTCTTTGAGAATGTTTCATTGATTATGAGCTTGCAGTGGTGTTGAGCTCATCTTCAAGCTTCCTATCTTTTTCGGGGTGTTTCCCTTTTCTTCGGAATTGCCCTTGGACCATGCCAAAATTTCGCTAGAATTTTTGGCAAAACTCTGTCATTTTGATGATTGATTTTTCTTTTCCATCCTTTGCATGTAGTTCCTCCAGAACGAACAACGGCAAAGAGCATGTTACTGATGCATCTCATCGGTCTACCAGGTCTCCCAATGTGGCCATACAGTAGGCCTGGGAGAAGGTCCAGTTTGTGGAGAGAAACTTGGAAGAATGCAAACTCCCTCAACCGTGATGAGATGAGACAGCGATTGATCGCTCTAAAAAATGAGGAGTTTTACAAGATTATGGTAAGCAATCGTCCTTAGGTCATGGACGATCAGAGCATTGTGCCCAAGCCTACCTTCTTCTTTGGTAACGCAGTCCCTGACGACTTGACATACCAAAGGAGATGTTTTCAGTTATCTTACACGGCAGTTGGTGAGGAGAGAACTATTTCTACTCTGTCGACTTTCGATCGCACTATCTCGATCAAGAGCCTTTCTCCCACGTGCCCCAAGAGGGAAGATCCTCCGAGCTGGGTGAATAAGACTAATGTGATCAAGACCGAGGTTTTTGTTGGCAGCCCTTCCGGTTATGCAGAGAAGTCACCTATGCGCATGGACATGTTGATGCCAGCCAGCGATTACCAAGGTTCTGATCATCCATCGGTCGATTTGAGAGCGGTGGGCCTTAGCATTTTTCAGGGTGACCGCAGCAATTGGGTGAAGCCTTTTCGACTTCGTGGCTGTTTCAGCACTGACTCAAGCTAGGAGTCATGGACTGGTCACATCCTGCAGGTTGGCGGGGCCATTCTGAAGGAGGCCGAGATCTTTGATGCGGTTCGCGCTTTTCGGCAAACCGTGGTTTTCTCCGATGAAGCCTTCATGGCCATGTTGGAGTCATTCCAGCCACAAACCAACACCTTCATTGTCACAAATGGTGAGATTGGTTTTACTTTGAAGGAATTGAGCACCATCACCGGGTTGCCTATCCTCGGCAAACTTTATGAGGAGTTCATGCCTGTTGACAGCATCCTTGAGGAGCAGTCAGAGGAGTTCAGGCTTTTATACTTTCAGCTTGTCGCCTTCTACGATTTTTTGAAAGAGAATGAAGGCTCGAAAGTCAGGTCCAGCGATTGGA
Organism: Cinnamomum chago; assembly: GCA_038049695.1. NCBI lineage: Eukaryota > Viridiplantae > Streptophyta > Magnoliopsida > Laurales > Lauraceae > Cinnamomum > Cinnamomum chago. The sequence continues at coordinate 28,114,040 of CP142457.1, forward strand.
GGAGTTTTGGCTCTTTGTTCCCCAACTTCTTTGACAGCAAAGAGTCTTCTGATAGCACAACCCAAGAAGCCAGAGCTAAGACTCTAGGTTCGAAGAAGACTTTTGTCACGCGAGGAGACTTGAAGGACTTCTTCATGAGCATAGATGTCATTTGTTTTGACATTGCGCTGCCGAGGGATCTTGCTGTTTACCTCACTTACTGGCTGAGTGAGGCTGTTTGTGCAGGAGGAGATGGAACACACATCAGGCCACATTGTATCTTTCCGGCTTGTCAGATGGCATTTGGAGAGGGACTTGCTTTGGTGCCTGTTCTTTACTCCTATCTGTGTACCAAATTGCAGGCTGCTGCTTTTCGTGTTCGGCTTGGGCTCCCTATGAACAGGGTATTCTCAGCCCATATTTTTTACTCGTGGTATGTATACCACTGTTCCAGCTTCCATTGATTAGGAGTTACACAGGATGATGGACCTTTCATAATTCGATTGGCTAGAGGGACAACTGTTTCCAAATCTCTTTTGTCTGCCCATTTGAGGATCCGACAGTTCAGGGACGTCGAGATTTGGCAATCTTCAATGAAGCTTTCTCCAGGTTTGCGGAAGAAGGCTTTTGATTTTGGTGTCTCCCGTGATTCCACCAGGGCTGGGTCGGGAAGACACTATTCTTTGACAAACGCAGAAAAGAGGTGGCTTTTCAACATACGCGTTGGTACGATGGTGTACCGTAGACATCTTTTTGTTGATATCTAGCCATATGTCCCCTCACGTTTTGCGCTGCAGTTGGGCTTCTTTCAAGGCGTTGTTAGAGTGCCTTCGAGCATGGTGAAGCGTTTTGGAGGTTTGCAAGATGAAAGGAATGCATGGGCTTTTTACAGTGTGGAGGACACTACCGCCATGATTTCCTATCCTGAGTTGCCCGCTTTCCGGACTACTAGCTTTACGAAATGGTTCGTAGAGAGCTTTTTGGTGTACCGAGGGCTTTCCAAGAAGGAGCTCGATGTGAAACAATCTTCTGGGAAGGGTCTTGGCAGATCAGATGGAGTCCGTCGAGAGGAAGTTCTGGCTTTCCTTACTGAAGAGAAGCACCGGATAGGCTTTCTCGGTGAATAGGACGTCATCAGATCAGGAGCTATACAAGAGATACCTGGTGAAGTCTTGAAACAGTTAGAAGAGGAGGAGGTCGAGATCGACGCTTGGATGTAAGCGGAACGAACAAAGGCTTCCTTGGAGTCCACTGGGAGGAGTAGACCATCCAACGAGGAGTCAAGTGAAGGTCCTGACTTTGATGATGGGGCGGGTACTTCAACCAAACTGGCCCATAGAAGTAAGAGGAAGAGAGGGCAGTGCCATAATAAGAGACAACACGACGACTCTCCTAATTCAAAAGTCCCTCCCGCCATTGCTGAAGAGATGTCAAGGGACGCTGATGAGCCTCCGGAAAAGAGGAGTCGAGAGGAAGAGACAGTTAATGAGGGTATGATTCCTTCTCTTTCTTTTTTTCGTTTCTTTCATTAAAATTTTCTTGTTTTTTATTTTCTTTCTCTCCCTTTTTCAGTGGGAGATGATAATTTGTGATGCCTGAGGTTCCAGCTAATGAAGCAGTGACGGATCCGATTGCGGCATCCAAAGAAGAACCAAGGGACTCTGGAGTGATTCCAGAATCTCCGCCTAGTATGACTTCTTTGTATTTTCTTTCTTTTTTTGTCTGTGTTGTCATTTGCTAACATGTTGCTTGTTTTCTTGTCAGCTGACTTGCCACGAGATTCCGACGACTTCGACCCATCCATGGATGCGACCTTTGACGATGCTTCGAATGAACTCATGGAGGCAGAAAGTAACTTTTTCAATGAGATGTTTTTGAAGCCTTCTGGCAAGGTCAAGTCTGAGCTGAACAAGATCTTGCGGACTCGGAAACAATTCGTTCAGGAGAGGAATGTCACTGAGTTGGCCATCATTGAGCTAACAGAAGCCCTACGACGTCTTGATAGGGAGGTCGTTGAGACCAGGCAGCGTCTTGAGCTATTGGAGGAACAAGCTGCTGCCAAATAGGCTGCTATTGTGGAAGCTCGTGCTAGAGAAGGGACTCTGATTCGCCAGGTCGAGGAGGCTGAGAGCAATCTCCGGAGGAAGACTCAAGAGTACGAGGAATGGAAGATTCTTTGGGAAGACCTTCCCCGTGCTGCAAATGGGTTGCGGCATTCTGCCACTTTTTATGGAAATATTTTGAAGAAGCGTAGCCTGGAAGCTTTAAAGGCTAAGGCCAAGAATCTGCTTGAGGAGTTGAATCTTTGGTTGATTACCACGTTAGGCTAAGCTCCTGATTTTTGTAACAAACTCGTTTTCTTCTTCTCTTTTTGGTACCTTCATGCAAAAAATATTTTTGGTACTCTATATACTTTTTACTCAAATTCTTTTTGATGTAAATAAGAAAAAGTTGGATGAGAATGTTTGTTTGAAAATTTGACCAAAAGGTTGTCATTTTGTGAAAATCTTTTGTCAAATGGTTGTTTTGGGCATGAAAGCAAGATTTTGTGGCAAAAGCCTTTTTTTTTTTATAGCTTGAAAGCTGATTTTTGAGGTGGCATGGAAGCCAAATTTGGTGGCGTAAGAGCCAGGATTTGTTTGTGGCACGGAAGCCAAAGTTTTTGAGATGGCATGAAAGCCGAATTTTGGAGATGGCATAAAAGCCGAATTTTTGAGATGTCATGAAAGCCGGTTTTTAAGATGGCATTAAAGTCGAATTTTAAATTGGCATGAGAGCCAGGTTTTGTGGCATAGGAGCCGAAATTTGTTTGTAACATGGAAGCCAAAGTTTTTGAGATGGCATGAAAGCCGAATTTTGGAGATGGCAAAAAAACCGAATTTTTGAGATGGCATGAGAGCCGGTTTTTAAGATGGCATGAAAGCTGAATTTTGAAATGGCATGAGAGCCAGGTTTTGTGGCATAGGAGCCGAGATTTGTTTGTAGCATGGAAGCTAAAGTTTTTGAGATGGCATGAAAGCCGAATTTGTTTGTTGGCGTGAAAGCCAGATTTTTTGAAAACCAAGTTTTATTTTGTTGGCATGAAAGCCAAATTTTAGATTTCTGGCGTAAAAGCCGGGTTTTTGGATTTTTTTGCATAAAAGCCGAAATTTTGTTTTTGGCATGAAAACTGATTTTGTTTTTGGCGTAAAAGCCAGGTTTTGTTTTTTGGCGTAGAAGCCAATTTTTGGTTTTAAAAAATGCAAGTATCGACTAAAAGTTGCCTCCCTGCTGAATGGTATTGCAAGTATCGATGGAATGTCATCTCCTTGCTCATTCGATTTGCGAGCATCGATAGAATGTCTCCTCCTCACGAATTGGGGTCCAAGTATCAAATGAATGTTGCTTCCTTGCCTTTTTAAAAATTTGGTTTTGCGGATATCGACTGAATGTCGCTTCCCCACGATTTTTGAAATTTGAGTCTTTTTTTTAAATTTGGGTTGTGGATATCAACTAGAATGTTGCGTCTCCACGATTTTTATTTTTTTTCTTCTTTTTTGAAAATTTTGTAAGTATCGACAAGGTGTCGCTTCCTTGCGATTTTGAAATTTTGGACATATCGAATGGGGTTTGCATCATTCCAATTTTTGGGCTTTGTGAGTATCGACTAAGCATCGCTTCTCCGCAGTTTCTAAAAAACCATTTTTGTTTAAAGACACGAGGGTCGTAAATTTTGACCTAAAACCATTTTTTGTTGTAAAATTCAGGGCTGACTAGGGTGGAAATTCCCTGAGTCCTGATTTTTTTGTTTCAAACCATGAATTTTAGGTTCAAGGATCGAAAGTTTTGGTTAGGTCCGGGAAGAGGTTCCTAAACTTGGATTTTTGAACAATGAAAATATGAAAGTAAGCATTATTTTGAGATTTTTTTTTTAGAAATTTCAACATAAGGATGAAAATTCCAAAAAGGGTGGGTTTGACGAGCAAGTACCTGAGAATAGGCTTTGGCCGTGCAGGCATTGCTCTGACCCAGTGGCATAAGTCTTCAAGGGTAGTACCGCTTCAAGAATTTGTCGTTGATGGGCAGCATACATCTATCACCCTCAATGTTTAAGAGAGCATATGCGCCGTTGGAGAAGACTTTGTCGATGATGAATGGTCCCTCCTATTTTGGTTCGAACTTGCCTTTGGATTTGTGGGCGAAAACCATTGGCCTTTTTACTGCAAGAACTAAGTCACCCTTTTTATAGGCGCGTTGCCTGACCTTCTTGTCGAAAGATCCTGCCATGCGTGCTTAGTACATCTCAATGCTTTGTAGAGCTTCAAGCCGTCTTTCATCGAGATTATCCAGCTCTTGGAGTCTCAATTTGACATTGCTTTCTTGCGTCATGTCATTTTGCAAAGATACCCTTAAGGAATGAATTTGTACTTCCAAATGGACAGCAGCTTCGCATCCATAGACCAAAGAGAATGGTGTGCTATGGGTTAGTCCTCGAACGGTGGTTCGATAAGCCCACAAAAGCTTCTGGTAGTTTGTCGCCCCAGTCTCTTTTGTGACTAGAGACCATTTTCTTGAGAGTTTTGCAGAGTGTCTTATTGAAGGTTTCTGCTAGTCCATTCGCTGCCGGATTATATGGAGTCGAAGGACAACTCTGATTTTTGTACTTGTCGCAAAACCTGTAGAATCTATGATCCCGGAATTGGGGTCCGTTATCATGGATGAATCTTTTAGGTATGTCGAAGCGACGGATAATGTTGGTGCGCAAGAATTGAAGGACTGATGAGGTCTTCATTTCGCTGAGCGCAAATGCTTTTGACCACTCGGAGAAATAATCCGTAGCGGTGAAGATGAAGCGATGACCTTTGCTTGATGAGAGAGAGATAGGACCTATGATGTCCATACCCCAGGCTTCGAAAGGCCATGAGATCGCTATAGGGTGTAGCCATTCCGGAGGCATGTGGACATAATCTCCATGAACTTGGAATTGTTGGCAGCATTTAACAAATTGCATAGAGTCCGCTGTTGGAAATAGGTGGGCCTCGTGGATAGGTTTTCAAAACTTTTGACCCACTTGACTTACAGATCAACTATCCAGAAGGCTATAAAACCCAATCCAGGATCCATGTCCTCAATCTCATCCATCATGATCAATAAAAAAAACCTATCAAGAAGATAGAACAGCAGCCAACAAGCATCCATAAAAATCTACAACATGCAAGGAAGTAGATTATACCTTTGGAGCTCGATTGTGCTCTAATGGAGAAGTTGCGTCTTTCTTTGATGATGAGACTTTTTCACGTATCAAATAAGAATCTCCAAGACCTCTTGATCTTCCACGCTATGACCCATATCAGAATCTCTTTTCTCAAGAAGATGGGTGGGATTTCCAAGAGAAAACCCTACTAGAAACTTCAAGGAACTAGAAGAGAAAGAGGAGAAGGAAGAGATGAGCAACACTTGCACAAAGGAGGGGTTGGGCGTGAATACCAAGGGCTGGACGTCCAAGGGTGTTCCTTCCCATATTTATAGCACAAAGACTCCTCCTTTTACTAATTAAAATAGAAGTCCAACTCCCATTAAGAATTAGTAACCATCTTCTTTCTAATTACTATAGAAGTTTCACTTCCACGATAATTAGTAAGTTAACTATTACCACTATTAGAAGTCTCACTTCAAATAGAAATAGTAACTTTCTAATTCCTTCCTTTTGAAGTTCAAGTAGGATTAGTAACTTTCTAATAACTTGGGCTAGCGTCAGGATCACTAGGGATTCCAAAGAAAGATGGCTCCAACTGGGACACGCAACCCCACATCTCATGTGCAATCCGAGCCCACAGTTAATTGCAAATAACACCACTATATAAATGCAACTGCACTCCAGTTTTAAGAATAAATTACAATGAAGACCCTAAACTTTCCAATTACCAAAAGTAGGCTCCTCTATCAATATCCATGGATCAATTGGAATAAATCTGTCACATCCAATCTTAGATTCACATCTTATTATCCTTGAACCCCAATTAATCACAGTGATCATTAGTACCATCCAATTAACTCTTAATCGAGATGGGTGAGCACTTACTAATGATAAATCCATTAATTGGCATAAGGGGATAATATAGATAGATTCCATCTTGATCATTGGATGTTCCCACAGTCCACCTACCACGTACGCAAGACACGGAGGTGTTGACCTACAATTGGTCTCACTCATTGGTGACTCAAAGCAAATGAATAGATAGAAACTTGAGTTCATCAATGTCTCAGGATTGAGAGCCTATTGCTAGGGAATTATGAGAGCAGACCTTATAATCGAGACAGTATTCATAAGGTGCTTCTCATGGTCCTTCGATACATCCAATGTACCAGCATTATGATCCAGAATCTTACATTCTGATGATCGAGACAAATCACACTATCTTATAGTGATCAAAGTGTTGGAACCTTATCAGATGAGATGCCCAGTCTCATCACTGGTTATGAAGATATTTTAAGTATAAGATTTGTGACACATGTCTCCCGTATGTGGATCTCATCCATATACATATATCACATCTAATATACTAATGGGGCCCGGTTCATCTTATGAACCATTATGTCATATGTATTGGTCATGTGCATTAAGTAATAAAACACCATTCATCTCATGAAAGGAAAACATAATTTTATTGATAAATAAAGAAATTAATCAATTTATTACATCATCTGATGGATTGAGACCACACAATCTAACATCCGCTACCATGGTAGGCGAATAATAACCTAACATTTTTATCTGATCGTAGAGCTTAGGACCAGCTTGATGAGCTCCACAATGACCAGCATGTACTTCTTTGAGAGTTTCATCAGCCTCTTGTTGTGACAAGCAGCGTAGAAGTACTCCGTTGAAGGATTTTCTATAAAGCGTTTTTGAAGGAATATTCAAAGGAAAGTTTGGGGCTCGTCTTTGAAGGCTTACCCTCTCTTTTGGGTCTTCAGGTAGGATTCCGAACATAATGTAATCAATGAACGGATCCCTCCCATCGCCGATCGAAGGTTTAAGGATGGACATCCAACTTCCAACCACTTGGTGGCATTCAACAACTGCTTGGTGTGTGTTAAGAGGAGGGAGAATCCTTTTTTGACACACTGTAATCTGCAAGTTTTCCTCCTTTTGGATTGCCATAGATGCGGCAGATCCGACCAGGGCATCTAATATAGAATTGCGACAGAAGGATGGGCCATTTTGCCAATCGGGCATTAAGAGAACCTGATTTTGTGACAAGGACCTTTAATAGATTGATCCTCGAAATTAGGTATACTGTGTTGGACAACAGATAATGACGTAGCTTTTGTACGGTGAACATCACTGCAAGGCATTCTTTTTCGACTGGAGAGTAGCAATGCTCTACACTTACCAACATGCAGCTGAGGTAATATAGAGTGGCTTCTTTTCCATCATCATTTTCTTGTGCTAGTAAAGCGCCCAAAGAGTAATCGAGAGCTCTTGTGTACAAGATGAATGATTTTCCAGTTGTGGGGGCAGCCAACACTGGAGGTTTGGTCAGGTATGTCTTGATGTCTTGAAATGCGGCTTCACATTCAGCATCCCAAACAAAGTCCATACCTTTCTTCGTTAGGCGAGAGAATGGATGGCACTTCCCTGACATATTGGAGATGAACCGTCGGATGTATGTCAGCCTTCCTTGAAGCTCTTTTAGTTCTCCTAGGGTTTTTGGAGATGGCATTTCTAGGATAGCATTGACTTTGGTGGGGTCAAGTTCTATTCCACCTTTCCGAACTATGAATCCGAGAAACTTACCCGATGAGACACCGAAGAAGCACTTTAGTGGATTCATCTGCAGTTTGTGTTTGCGAAGTCGAAGGAAGACTTCTCGAAGATCTTTGAGATGGTCTTCTTTTCTTCGGCTTTTGACGGCGAGGTCGTTGACATAACATTCGATCGTCTTGTGCTGCATATCTTGGAATATCCTCATCATAGCCCTCTGATATGTTGCATCCGCAATTTTCAGACCAAATGGCATGATTGTGTAGCAATACACGCCAAATGGAGTCCGAAATGATGTGTGTCTTTCATCAGGATACATCTTTATCTGATTTTAGACAGAGAAGCCATCCATGAATGTCATTCGCTCGAATCCGTAGGTGTTGTCGATCATCACCTCTGGTATAGGGAGCAGAAATTCATCTTTAATGCATGCATTATTCAGGTCTCTATAGTCAATACAGACCTTGATCTGCCCATTTTTCTTTGTCACGGGGACGATGTTGGCCAACCATTCAGGATGTTGTTCCTCGCGGATGAAGTCAATGCTTTTGAGTTTCTAAACTTCTTGTTCGATTTTGTCCATCACATCAGGATGGAATCTTCTTTGGCCTTGTTTAACAGGCTTGATATTTTTTTGCAGATTGAGTTTGTGGACTGCTATTTTGGGGTCTAAGCTAGGTATTTCAGCGTAAGACCATGCAAAACAATTAACGAACTCGCGAAGAAAAGCAATATACTCGGATAACTCATCATCCTTTATATTCTTACTTATGAATACAGGATGTGGGTTATCAGGTGTCCCCAAGTCTATCTTTTGATCAGAATCTTCTGTTGGAAGGTTTAAAAGTGGTTCCTCCACATTGTTTTCGAAGGTTTCCAACTTAACAAGACCTTCTGGAGTTCCAAAGGCATTTACAGACCAAGGCTTTGCTTTTATCCAAGGGTCTTCTTGATCAGTACTCTTCTCAAGACTTGCAATGAAATGATCCTAATTACCTGTTGAAACTGGGTCGAAGTAGGGTACTTCTTTTGGAGACGATTGTTCTTTTGGGTCAGAAAACAGTGCATCTGTGTCATCGGACAATTCCTCTTCATCGTCAGAGAAATCATACCAATTGGGAGAGCTTCCTGGATCCTTGATGGGTGACTCCTCAAAGAGATATCCAAGGAGATTGATGTCTTCATAGACACGAGATGTTGAGGCTTGGTTGGCAAAACGACTTTGCAGCCTTTGTGTCAACTGTCTCATGGGAGTGTCAGGATCATACCCCAACCCGTATGAAGACTTGTCTATATGACAATAGAGTTTCCAATCCTCCAGTTGACTATTGGTCAGGGTGGGTTCTAATGGTGTGAGAATGCCACGGCCACCTCCCAAACCGATTGGATATTGAGCATCATAGCCCATTCTCTTCATGATAGCTTGTGTCATTTTACTATACAGGAATAGTTGAGCCATACCTTCATTTTGGAAAGGTTCAAGAGAAGATTTTGGTGAAGAGGCTTCCGATCAAGTCCAAGAAGGATGTTGTAGCATGAAGGGATTCTTATTGCGTACACAGTGACTCCAGAGATAAGATCACCGATTTGTAACTTGAACCTGATTTTGTCAATAGGCCTTTGAGCACTCCCATCGTATCCAAAGATGGATACAGACGAGTGACTCAGCTTGCTAGGTGGGATGACAAGCTCTTCGAGTGCCGAAGTAGAGATGAGGTTGAGTGCAGAACCTGAATCAATCTGGACTCTGTGCATTGACATTTCTTTGACGTACCCTGTGAAGTACAAGGGTCGGTTGTGCTTTGTCTCGCTTAGCAGGAGGTCATCATTATCAAAGGCAATTGTTACACTTGCTATTTTTTGAACCGAGAGGCATTCGATGCTTGATTCCTCAGTTTTCTTATTTTCTCCCTTTGAGGAAGTACTTGATTTTTTGACCCTATAGTCCATTTCAATTTGTAGGACTTATGGGGCATGTTTGTCAACATCCGCATTCAGCCTTTGTAGTTCTGAAATGAGACTATCACGAGTTTGTGGAGACATTCTTAATAAGTCAATGATGTGCAGTCATGCAGGTATGTGTTTGAATTGCTCAATCAAGTCGTACTTGAAAGCCTCCTTCGGGCTTGCATTTTCATTATTGATGCCACTTGGGGCGTTTTCAATTTGCTTTCCCGAAGGATTTACATAGGAAGAAGAAGGTTGGTTGTAGTTTTTATGGTAATCTCGGCCAGAGCGGGTACCTCTACCAACTTCCAGGGATTCTGGAGAAGGGTCTTCTTTTGGAAGATCACTCTCGGGATCAAGGGGTTGATCATTGTCATTAGCTGAAGACATCTCCGTAGCAGTATTGGCGTCTTCATTGATCGCATTGCATTGAGCATTTTTCGGGAACAAGTCCTGAACAGCATCCAGTAACTTCTCTTCTTCATTGAGTAATTTATCGGTCCAGACATCGCCTATGAGGTCAGGTATCTGGGACCAGTTGACCGGGTTTTCATTGAAGAAGACTTCATTGGCAGGAGCTTCTTCGAGATGATCAGCCGGAAGAGGCTTGAGTTCCGACGTCACAGTTTTAAGAGATGAAGGCTGAGAAAATGATATCTCTGTAGAAGTCACCTGAGGAGATATAGCTCCAGAAGATATGCTACCGGACGTAATCTGAGAATCTGAGGCCTCGACAGACGAAGCTTCAGAGGCATGATCATCCTGAACTATTGCATTGCAAGCAACACACTGTTGAGATTCAAACTCGTCTTCAGATGTGAGGGGATCATCAATCCAACAGTTTTCTTCGTTTTCCGGGGTTACCGGAGGAGATGTCTATAAATTTCCCGAGATTTCCGGTTCTGGATTTTGATTATGACAAAGGTCATTGATGCGATCCTGCTCCCACTCTATAGTAAGACGTTGCAAGATTCTTGCATATTCTTCTAGATCGGGCATAGGGGCCAAATCTTCTTCGTCATCTGCTCCTTGTGGTTCATCAATGTTGGGTTCCACTCGAGCGCTTGCTTGTGCTGGGTCAACGACACTTTCTTGAACAACCTGTTGGTCTTCTTCATCATCAGACCAGGATCCTTATGGTTGTAATGGGTTATACCAGATTACTGGCATAAGATGAGATTCGGGAATCCATTCCTCATCACTGGTAGTATCACTGGACTCATACCCATCATGGATAATCCAATTACCGAGTTACAAGAGTATGATGCCCCTGCGTAGTTTCATTTCTGCAATGAGGTGGCATGAAATCACCAAGGGTGAATTTTCTTACCACCTTTGAAGTCTTGGATTCTTCCGTTGCCCTCAGTGAAGCAGTGGAAGAAGTCACTGCCTTTTCAGGGACTTCTCATTTTAGTTGAGCTTTCTCCTGCTGTTTGAGCTTGCGGAGTTGTTTTTTGGCTTGCCTTCGTTGTTGAGCAGTAGACTTTGTTTTGACGATCTCCCAATTTTCATCTTCTAGGAGATCGGGATGCACCCATATGGGTTGTCCGTCCAATGTTGGATAAGGAACCAACTCTTGGGATGTCTGAGTCATCTTTATAACCTTGAAGGAAGTAGTTGTTAGGGATTTTGTATTTTGCAATTTGATGGATGCATTATCATATTAGCACCATTTGAATTTTCACACTTGCATTGATTTAGAAAATCTTGAAATCTTGGTTTATACATGCATTGGTTTTTAGACTTGAACAAATATTGATTTATGCATGATTTGTTTTTAATCTTTGATGTAATTAGTTTTGAAAAGGAGTTTTAGAAAATCAAGCAAGCCTATGTTTTAAATCTTTCAAATCTTTTCAGGCTTTTTGTGTTTCATGTTTTTAAACCACTTCGTTTGATTTAAAACATGTTTCCAAGCTTGATTTAATGGCCCAAAAGTTCCCTCAAGATAATACTTTGAAATATGCAATTTTTGAGAATTTTGGTCCCAGGGGGTCGACCCGCAGTGTGGCCGGTCGACCGGCCACACTGCGCGGTCGACCGGGGCAAAGAGCCGTTGGCTCTTCCAACGGTCATTTTTCTGACCGTTTATAGCCAGGTCGACCGGGCTCTGTACCAAGTCGACCGAGCACTCGCAGAAACCCACTTTTTGGGTATAAAATGAAGTTCATTCATTTTCTAAAGGTGGAGATTTTGAAGACACTTTTGAGGTGTTTTGAGACAAAGAAAAGGGGATGAACTAAGAGAGACCAAGGGGTCATTTGGAGAGTAAAGCTTGGATTAATGAAGTTAAATCTCTAAGTAAGCTTTACCTTTCTAATCATATGTTATATGCTTTGTTTAAATTATTGGTAAATTAATTTTAGCATTATAACTATGATGTGTTGAATGCATTATTCTCTTAATCTTTATCTAATTAAGATTGGATTCTTAACTTTGATTTCAAACCAAGTTTTTTTTTTAAATCTTCATTAATCATGCTTCGCCTAAATCTTTGATTTCTTTTAGCATGATTTATTTACTTGGTTGAATCTTTATTTGTTGTTTTCATTCATTTGAACTTTAGTTAAATTAATTTTTGAAAACAACATTGCACATGCATCACATGTCTTAAGTTAGTTATTTTCATACAACTTGTGTACCTTTGATTTTCATATCATTAACAAGTTTGTATCTATACATGTGATTTGCGTTAAACTTCAATCAAATCTTTTATGTGCCTTAAACTTTGAAATGCTTTAAGCATATTTTGATTGAGCTTAGTTTTTAAACTTGATTGAAGTTATCACACACACACATCATGAGCATACATCTTTGCATTATTTAGTGTTTGTGTGAGTTGGTTTTTCACTTTCATATCCGCCTATTTTAGAGGCAATTACATTGAGCTTTAATTGTATCTCTTAAAGTGTTTGTGTAGACACTACATTGAGAGAAAATCTTTTCTTGTAAAGGTTATTGCTTAGCCTGAGAAAAGCATTATGTAAAGGTTATTGCTTAGCCTAGAAAAGCATCTTGTAAAGGTTGTTGTTTAGCCTAGAAAAACAACATTGTAAAGGTTATTGCTTAGCCTATTAAAAAGCATAGATAGTGGAAATCCGGTGGGGTGATTAGATCACAAGCCGGTAGTAGATGTAGGCATTGAGGCCGAACCACTATAAATCTTTGTGTAGTGGTGTTTGTTTGTGGTGATTGTTTTATTAGCTTCCGCATTTTGTTTGATTAATCATCACTTGTGACTAGTTTATTTTTAAGAAGTTAAAATTTGTCATAATTGGTCACATTTTGTAGCTCACCCTATTCACCCCCCCCCCCCCCCCTCTAGGGTTAGGATCCCAGGACTTTCAATTGGTATCAGAGCTTCCTGCTCTATCTTATAGGATCAAGTGTTTGGAACTCTTGATTAGGTGTAAAAACCTTGAGTCATAACCCTAGATTTGTGTTTGAATGAATACTTTTAAAATGGAATCCACTAAGTTAGATTGTTTAGACTTTTGTGTGGATTCTCCTAGACCTCTCATTCTTCCATCTATTGCAGATTCAAACCTTCAAATAAATGAATCTCAATGTGAATTCAAAGAAGAAGAATATGATAAAGATGATCTTCAACAAGCCTATGAAGAATTATATACATTAACTTTAAAGCTTGATAAGAAAAACAAAAAATTAAAAAAAGATTAAAAAAGACTAAACAAAGAACTAGTTTCTTCAAAAGATGAACTTAGAGAGAAAGAAAAAGTCATATAATGTCTAGACTCTAAGTTTATGATCTCTTTAAATAACTTATCCAATATCAAAGATGAACTAAATGAGATTAAGATAAGTTATGATGAGCTTAAGAAAGAAAATTTAAATCTAAGAGATCAACTACAAAGGCAAGAAAAAGATTTTATCAATTTAGAATCCAAGTTGACAATTTCCAAGGAAAACTTGTCTAATGCTCAAATTAATTTAAAAAACTTAGAACTTGGATCTAAAGTTGTTAATGAACTAAAAGTTGAATTAAAACTTGCCAATGAAGAACTAAATAACTATAAGGAAATTGAAAATGATTTATTAAAAGTCAAAAATGAAAATTCAATCCTTATAACCAAAGTCACTCAACTTGAAGGATATAAACAAAAGTATGAGTGCAAGTTTACCCAAGGTAAAGAAAGATTTGAAAAATTATTTAAATTGGGTAAATCTCATGGAGATAGGACGGGTCTTAGATTTGATAGGAATATTTCACATGACCCTAAATTCACCAACACATTTGTGAAAGGTGAGTCCTCTTTCTCTAGCACTATTTCTCCTTTGCCCAAATTTGAATGTATTTATTGTGGCATTGAAGGGCATTTTAGGTTTGAGTGCAAACTAAGAAGAAGCCATGTGTCTAAACCCATCTTTGAGCCCAAAAAGGTAGAATCTAAATCTATGAAGGGTAAGACACTAAAAATCAAAGAAGATTCCAAAAAGATTAAACAAGTTAAATCAATTAAAATGGAGTCTCCTAAGATAGATTCTAAAAAGTTTAAACAAGTTAAACCAAGTTTAAAAGAATCTATAAACAAAAAGCTTCTCAACCTATCTCCCTTAAATCAACCCATGAAAGAACTTTTGAAGAAAATAATAAAGTTAAATTTAAAATTCAAAAGTTAAATAAAGGGAGAAAATAAGAAGAAAAGAAAAGTGAATCAATCCCCTAAGAAACAAACTCACCAACCTCAAAAGACTAATCACCAATCTAAGCTAAATTTAGTAAAATCTAAATATCTTGGTGATAAGTTCAAATTGAAAATTTATCAAGTCAAATCTCCTATAGTCGGTGGGACTCCAAAACTAGACCTCAAGGATCAACCATCTCAAGACCTTAGGTGGATTCCTAAAGTTAGATACTTAGACAAACCTTAAGGCCTTGAACCTCATTGACCAACCTATCCTTTATAGTTAAATTATATTGTTGGTCATGATAAATTTGCATTTTGTTCTTTGATAGTTACATTTATTAAAATGCATTGTTTCCTTATGATCAATTGATTTTGTCTTCATGTACATCTCTAGTTACATTTCATGGTTTTCAAAATCATTTGATTATAATTTCATCATGTTAGATTTGTTTTTTGCTCACTTTGAGTTATATCTTTTGCATTGCATTTCTATTTGATGTTCAATTGATTGTGATTACAAAAGCTTTCATAGCTAGATTAGTCATGATCGATTGTTGTTTTAAGCCATTTGCATCTTTGCTTATTTAGTTATATTCTTTTTATATGCAAATGTCATTTGGTTCCATGTATGGTTGTGATATTAGGTATATTTGTAGAAACCATACTAGAACCCAAATCCGTCCTTTATGCTTTCTAGTCATTTTTTTTATAGATGGTTATGATGTTGATTCATGTGTATTCTCTAAGTGATGTCTTCCTTATACATGTTTCAACTTCATAGTAGTGAACTTGATCATATGAAACTCTTTGAAATCCATTCCTCGTATTTCTATATGTTTGATGGATATCTTAGATGTTGAATTCATATGATTTTGACACTTTGGAAATTGCATGCATTACCAAGTTATATCCTTTTGCATTGCAATTTATCTTGTTCATCACTATGCTCATTAGTAATATCATTAAAAGTGATGAATATGCATTTATGATGCTTGATGGAATTTTGTGGTTGCCACATTCTTGCTCTTTATCATGTTGTCAAATTCAATTGGTTTCAATTGGTACAATTCTCGATTGGTTTGATTTCTTGTGAATGTGATAGACCTTGTGTACATTGGATTGAACTTGATAGTAATATATTTGTTCCATGTCACACTCCATTAGCATCATAATTTTCATGTTTGCTACCTCTCTTGCTCATATAGGTAAATCTCATGACCACCATATTTATGTGATCATAATCTTGGTTGGTTATTAGTTGAGGTTGGCTTCATGTTTGAATTTCATTTCACTCATCTTGCACATGATAGTCATATTTTTTGATTGAATGAAATGATTTCAAAACTTTCATTGCATATGATTTTCATAGTTAAATTGATTGATGTTATGTTTAGTAAACCCCAAAATATCATGGATAGCTCTAATTTGGATTTATCTTAATAGTTATATTCTTTATAACTCTATTTTAGAATGATTGATTTTATAGTCTTATCATTGAATCTCAATTGATACTCTTTGTTTTTCCAATTGGTATCCATGATCGCTTGACCTTGCTCTCTTTTGGTAATTTGATCATTTTGTGCTCTATAGTTAAACATGTCTAATCATTTTCTTAAAGTTGACCCTCAATTGGTTAAACCATCTTCTTCTTGAACCAAATAGTTATATCTTTGTCAAAAGTTTGATAAAAGGAGAGAATGGATTGAGGGGGAGTGTAAAACTTCATAGGAAGTATTAGTTTTGATCAAATTGACCATTGGATTGGCTTTGAACCCTTAGAGACTTCTACCTTACATGATAACCTGTTATGAATTTCATTTTTCGAGTTCTTTTGTTAACAAGTGCTACTAAAAGGTATTTTCCTTATTTCATGTGTGTAGGTACCTTTGCAATTTAATGTCAAAGGGAGAGAGAGCATTCAAGTTCTCTAAAGGGGAAGAGAATGTCCAAGCTTCCTAAGGAGAGATATTGTATGATCTTCTATAGGGGGAGAGAATGCATATCTTGCCAAAGGGAGAGAGAGGCATGGTCAAAGGGGGAGAGGTGAAAGAAAAAAAGCTTGGGAGCTAAAGACGATGCTTGGCTAAAAAAGGAAAGAAGAAGAGAAAGCTTGAAGAATGATCAAGCACCGAGCATCAAGAAGATTGAAGAAAAAGAGCCCAAGCAAAGAGAATGAGCATCCAAGAGATTTCAAGACTTGTCCAGCTTAGGGGGAGCTGAAGACTTAGTGTGTAAATTCGGTGTTAAGTAAGTTGCCATCAAATTGCAAAGGGGGAGATTGTTAGGGATTTTGTGTTTTGCAATTTGATGGATGCATTATCATATTAGCACCATTTGAATTTTCACACTTGCATTGATTTAGAAAATCTTGAAATCTTGATTTATACATGCATTGGTTTTTAGACTTGAACAAATATTGATTTATGCATGATTGGTTTTTAATCTTGGATGTAATTAGTTTTGAAAAGGAGTTTTAGAAAATCAAGCAAGCCTATGTTTTAAATCTTTCAAATCTTTTTAGGCATTTTATATTTCATGTTTTTAAACCACTTAGTTTGATTTAAAACATGTTTCCAAGCTTGATTCAATAGCCCAAAAGTTCCCTCAAGATAATACTTTGAAATATGCAATTTTTGGGAATTTTGGTCCCAGGGGGTCGACCCGCAGTGTGGCCGGTCGACCGGCCCAGGGGACCCGGTCGACTGGCCACACTGTGCGGTCGATTGGGGCAAAGAGCCGTTGGCTCTTCCAACGGTCATTTTTCTGACCGTTTATAGCCAAGTCGACCGGGCTCTGTAAGAGGTCGACCGGGCACTCGCAGAAACCCACTTTTTGGGTATAAAATGAAGTTCATTCATTTTCTAAAGGTGGAGATTTTGAAAACTCTTTTGAGGTGTTTTGAGACAAAGAAAAGGGGATGAACTAAGAGAGACCAAGGGGTCATTTGGAGAGCTAAAGCTTGGATTAATGAAGTTAAATCTCTAAGTAAGCTTTACCTTTCTAATCATATGTTATATGCTTTGTTTAAATTATTGGTAAATTAATTTTAGCATTATAACTATGATGTGTTGAATCCATTCTTCTCTTAATCTTTATCTAATTAAGATTGGATTCTTCACTTTGATTTCAAACCAAGTTTTGTTTTAAAATCTTCATTAATCATGCTTAGCCTAAATCTTTGATTTCTTTTAGCATGATTTATTTACTTGGTTGAATCTTTATTTGTTGTTTTCATTCAATTGACCTTTAGTTAAATTAATTTTTGAAAACAACATTGCACATGCATCACATGTCTTAAGTTAATTATTTTCATACAACTTGTGTACCTTTGATTTTCATATCATTAACAAGTTTGTATCTATACATGTGATTTGCATTAAACTTCAATCAAATCTTTTATGTGCCTTAAACTTTGAAATGCTTTAAGCATATTTTGATTGAGCTTAGTTTTCAAACTTGATTGAAGTTATCACACACACACATCATGAGCATACATCTTTGCATTATTTAGTGTTTGTGTGAGTTGGTTTTTCACTTTCATATCTGCCTATTTTAGAGGCAGTTACATTGAGCTTTAATTGTATCTCTTAAAGTGTTTGTGTAGACACTACATTGAGAGAAAATCTTTTCTTGTAAAGGTTATTGCTTAGCCTGAGAAAAGCATTGTGTAAAGGTTATTGCTTAGCCTAGAAAAGCATCTTGTAAAGGTTGTTGTTTAGCCTAGAAAAACAACATTGTAAATGTTATTGCTTAGCCTATTAAAAAGCATAGATAGTGGAAATCCGGTGGGGTGATTAGATCACAAGCCGGTAGTGGATGTAGGCATTGAGGCCGAACCACTATAAATCTTTGTGTAGTGGTGTTTGCTTGTGGTGATTGTTTTATTAGCTTCCGTATTTTGTTTGATTAGTCATCACTTGTGACTAGTTTATTTTTAAGAAGTTAAAATTTGTCATAATTGGTCACATTTTGTAGCTCACCCTATTCACCCCCCCCCCCCTCTAGGGTTAGGATCCCAGGACTTTCAGTAGTGATCTTTTCCTTTGGTGACTTTGAAGTTTGTCCATATGACACCAAGTTGACGGAGGCAGACCCATAGTTTTTGTCAAAGGTGATGACTCCGTTTTTCCACATCTCGTTGATCTTCTCTCTCACAACGAAGCATTGATTAAGAGGATGCGAGACCATCTGGTGGTATGGACAATACCGGGGATCATTGGTTTTGCCAACATCTCCTGGTCTTTTGGGCTCAGGTAAGGTGAGTTTACCGTTTGTTACGAGAGCCTCAAAGATTTCTTCAACATCTTCATCAAACAAGTATTTCTTTTCTACTCACTCTTTGAAGGCTACAAAGAGTTCAGGTTTCTTACCTGCAATTTTGTTTTCAGCTTTCTTTTAGCTGCTGAGGAACTGACTTGGTTTGTACATTAAGAACCTCCTTTTTCTTTGGTTTCGAGGTCGTAATGGCAGTCGACTCTTTCTTTGATGATTAATGATTGTTGAGGTCTTTGATCACCGTTTTAGCATCCATAGTTGCTTCTAGGAGTTCTCCCATGTTTTTTTTTTTTTGTTGCCGATAATCATAGAGCGGATCCTTGCTCTCATGTTGTTACGGCAGATGTCGACCAGCGACGCTTGTGGCAGTACATCTGAGCACTTGTACGCCATCACCTTACATTTGTGAATGAAGTCGTATATTGACTCATTATCTCTCTGTTTTAGGCTGCAAAGTTATGCCATAGTAACTGGGTGATCTTCACCTTTGAAGTGGGTCAGGAAGCGTGTCTCCAGCATGACCTAGTTTTGGATAGAGTCCTCCGGTAGAGTGGAGTACCAATCTAATATCGTACCTTTTAGGGTACTTGCAAAGAGACGGATCTTAAGGGCATCTTGATCCGCAATAGCTCCCGTCAGGATCTTGAAGTGAATGACATTCTGTCTGGCTGAACCTTTTCCCCGTATATGTCTAGAGAGTATGTTGTTTGAATTTTGTAGGGAACGGAACCGAGTCCATCCACAAGGGATATGGTGGCTTAATCCCATGTTTCTTCAGCGTATCCTCTTCTTTTGCTTTAGCGAGGATATCGTCAACGTCCTTTTTTGTAAGGGCGCATGACTCATTGTTTTCTTCGTCGTCTTGATGACTCGAAGGAGTTTCATTGTTCAATGGACGCTAGAAAGTGAGGAGGAGGTTTTTCATTAGAGCCTCAATTCTCTGCTGTCCTTGCTCCAACTACTGGATGCGTGTTGTGACGTCATCATGCGGTGGAGGCTGCTCAGCATTTGTAACAAGGACGTTCATCCTTCGAGAATCGAATGAGGATATCGTCTTGGTGACTGAGCTGGAGCTTATTCTTTTGGATGAAGAGTCCGAGGAGTGGTTACTCCGGTGTCCTTGGCTTGAAGGAGCGGGGGAATCCTCTTGATGTCTTCGTGTCCGTGAGACGTTGCGAGTTACCAGTCGTCTAACATGAATTTTGGTTGCTGACTTCTGGCGTCTTTTGGTTTTACCAACCATATAGACAGCAACAACTTGGTCGGGTCTTTCTTTTTCGACCCATTTTTTAGAGAATCGACCCATTTTTTAGAGACCTGAAGGGTAGAATGCTGGGTTCTTTGCTTCTCTAGTCTCTTTTGTTGATATGTCGCACGGCGACGCATACGACGAGCAATTTAAGCTTCGGTCAGCTCTGCTTATGCTCTGGCAATGAAGGAGGTAGTCCCCCGTGCGCAGCAGCCGAGCTTGTCTTCTTTGAAGTTAGGCATGGACAGGATCCGGACGCGGTCTTTTGCCTGTCGCAGTGAGGCTTTGAATTTTGCGAGCTCGGCCCCTATTGACATGAAGGGTCGACTCGCAGGAGTGCAGGCCTTAGCAGGTTCTTGCAGTGGCCTGGTGATACATGACTTAATTTTGGGCTTGTAGGAGCAAGCTGACTCATGTTGAGTTGATTTGTTTGTTTGGTGGAGGGTAGGTTTCTCCTCTTTCATGTGAGAGAGAGGGTAGAACCGGTTCTCCTTGAGAGGGGCCAGGTACGCTGGCTTTGCAGATGTTCGGGACCTCCTTTGTTTTGGGGAAGGCCTTGGGGACCAAGTCTTGGGGCAGACCTGGTTTCTTATAGGTTGAGGCTTCGAGGGGTTGCCACGGGCTTCAAACTTTTTGATTGTTGCCCTTGATGTCGAAGCGGCGACATGTTCAGGGGCGGTTTTCTGCTTCTTGGCAGGTACAGTTTCTTCTGTGGGGAGTGGGAATGGTCCCAACGACCCGAAGATGATGGTCCGGGGAGTAGAGGTCGACCCGATTTGAGAGTTGCCGAGGGAGATGACGCTTCAGTAGCTGATAGGGCACTTGTGAGTGAGCTTACTTTGCTTTTCTTGAAGCAGGAGTTGGTACTTGTTCTTATCGAAAGTGATGGTCAATGAAGCTACCATTGTTAGCTTGGAAAACTTCTGAAACAAGACCAGATCCATTAGTAATTACAAGAATATGGTGATCATAAATGGAAAATAACTATGATTTTGTCTTTTCAAATCGCTCGAGGGGACATGGCCCAGCCCAAGCAAGATGAAAGAGGCAAAAAACCATAGAGTGTACAATTGTTCTAAATGCAAGTATGGTAGGCTCAGGGCGAGCGTTCTAGTGACTGCTAGAAGTAATTGTAAACCTTAATTCAAATTACCGAGAAGCAATGCTCACTCGAGGTAAGATGATATAAGGTTGGAGATACAAATGTGCCGGTCACAAATACAATAGACCCGAAGGGGTGTACTAGTACCGCTAGGCACAAATGTTGTAAATCACATTATTGGAAAGGACACGAGATGGGATTTTTTTGAAAGGTCAAGATTGGATTCATAAAGGAGAGCAAATGGTATTCCAATCCGAACAAGGCTCAAACATTTCTGCGAGCACTTAGTCCGAAAGGGAGGGAACCAGAGTTTCTCGAATCTGAACCCAAAAGTGACGGAAGTTTTTTTTTTTTTTTTTGAAAGGTCAAGATTAAATTCATTAAAAAGAGCAAATGGTGTTCCAATCAGAACATAGGCTCAAACATTTCTGCGAGCACTAAATCCGAAAAGGAGAGAGCCAAGATTTCTCAAATTTGAATTCAAAAGTGACGGAGGTTTTTTTTTTTAAGGTCAAGATTGAATCCATCAAAGAGAGCAAGTGGTGTTCTAATCCGAACATAGGCTCAAACATTTCTGCGAGCACTAAATCCGAAAAGGAGAGAACCAAGATTTTTCAAATCTGAACTCAAATGTGATGGAAGTTTTTTTGTTGAAGAGATTTTTTTTTAAGAGTACACATAGGTTTCCAATTTGGTCTTATGAAACCTTAGTAGATAGATCAGCCCCCAGGTATGGGTAGGATTACTTAATGAACCCGTTTGAAGGACCTTTGCCTCGAACAGTCTAGCTGCCTCTACACTCTGGACAAGGCTTTTCCTAGATCAACTTTGGTCAAATAACGAATTGGTGCAACCTTAGTGGGTTTTGAACCTCTTTTTTTTTATTTATTTTTTTTGGAGATTTCTAATGGATTTATCAAAGAAAGCGAATGGTCCCTTCAAATCCAAACGCTGTCTACAAGCGATTTCCACGAGCCATTGTCCGAAAGGGAAGAAACCAAAGTTTCTCAAATTTAAATCCAAAAGAGAAAAGAACTGATTTTTTTTTTTTGAAAGAGTTTGAAATGAGATTTTTTTTTTGAAAATTCTTATTGGACTCATCAAAGAGAAAAGATGGCCCAATCCCCGATACGAACAATAGCTGCAAACATTTTTGTGAGCTATCAAATTTGAAGAGGAGAGGATCAAAATTTCTCACAATTGAATCCAAGAAAGAGAAATCAAATTTCTTTTTTTTTTCGAAATGAAAAAGAGTGGAAATAAATTCAAAGATAGAAATTTCCATAAATCCCATCTCATGTTTTCTTAGATGCAAGACCCAACACAGGCCACGAACTAGGAAGGAGTCTAAGAATTAAGCATCGCATTCTCAAATGAACGAGTCCCACCAAGTGTGCCAACTTGATGGGGGCCTGGCCTTCCGTCCTCTCCTTCCGTCCCTGGGGTTGCCAAGGTACGGCGGAAGAGGAAAAAGCGAGTCATCAACATTTTTTGTATGGGTATGCTAGATTTTCTATTCTACTTGGAATTTGAAGTGGTGATCCGGAGATTCACCTTCACAAGCAGAAAGGAAATCAATTCTTCTTTGTAACTTTCCATTGCACATATATTTTAAGAAAGAGACAATTTTTTTAAATGCCGTGAGAGGCAATTTCATTTTGTTTGCCGTGAAAGGCGGTTTTGCTTGCCATGAAAGGCGATTTACAAATCTCATCAATAATGAAAGACAATAAATGTGATTTTTTTGTCTCTTTACAAAGAATACAAAATACAATAGAAAAGTGAGAAACATGGATCTGACTTCTCAGGAGATTGCGGGAACTCGTTCAGATCAGCGGTCGCAAGTCATGTATGGACTTCGCCATCGTCCTTCAGATAACAACGCTTGATGCTTTGATTCTTTGGCTTGGTTTGAACCTCAATTTTTTAGAGGATAAAGACCAAGGGGAGGTCCTACATCCAATGAAAAACCGAGTAAATGGGCTGAAGAGCCGCGTTTAGGCCATATTGGATAAAAGGAGAGAGGAGACCTTGGGGGGATCGCCCTCCAAGGGACTTCGATCATCTTGTAGTGGTTCTTTTTGCAGTAGAGTAGCTGGATTTCTTCGAGAATTCTTCGGGATTATTCTTGAATTTTTTTGGACTTTTCTGGATTTTTTTTTTCTGGACCTTTCTTCTTGGAAGGACCCCCTTTTTATAGGCTTTTGGTGGTCATAAGGTGGGTTTATGAGCATTGATGGCATTGATGCTCCATGATGAGAGGAGTTACAAGTTTTAATTCTTTGATTTTGTAACTCCTTTTTCTTGGCTTGTGATTGGTCGATGGAGAATGATGGGCATTTAATCGCCATTAATCTCCTTGATGAGGGGAGTTTCATGATTTTAATATCATTATTACGGATTTGTCATTTGCTTGATTTTGATTGGGTCGTCCAAAATAATGGGCTAATAACCACATTAAGTTGTCATAAAACGGGTCAATTAACTGCATTAAGTGGTCGCCAGGGCATTTAAAGAGTCGTGGGCCGTGCCGCGTCTTTTGGAATTCTTCTTGTGATGATCGCCAATGGATCCACATGTTGTTTGTTGTCAGATGGCGATGCAACTTCAAATATTGATTGGTGCTAGTGGGCCGATGACATCTATCTTGTCGATTTCTCGATCGGTCGGACAAAAAGTGTACTTTCTTGGTCAGCCGGTTGGCGATCTTGGAGCGATCAATGATGATTTCATGCTCTTGACGGCGGATCTGAGATGTTGATGAAGATCAGTCGATTTCAAGCATCAAAAATCAGATTTTTGGAAAACCATAGAGGCTGGAACTCTCGAAACACGAAAAGGGTTGGAAAATGGACCATCCCGCAGAAATCTGGCGACCCGGATTTCCAGATTTGCCGGCGACCATGGGCTGGGGTAGCTGGCGGATTTTTCCCCTTCAGGTCACCGTTTTTCGATCTTTTTTGTTCTTTTTTTTCTCCTTTATTTTTATTGACATTTCTTTTCATTTATTGGCTTGATTCACCTGAAGAAAACCTGACAAGAAGCCGTGCAAATTGGAGCACAAAGTTTCCTATTTTCCGGAAAAGCCGAAGACTTTGTAGCCGATTTTCCGTTAAGAGTCAAAACTAAGTCAAACGATGTCGGAATGACCTGAAATTTGAGGTGAAGCCTTCTGATCAGTAGATAAGACCAACCATGGGCTTTTGTTTGAATTTTGAAGCCATGTGGGGTATCGTCGCCAGTAGACTTATTTTTACCCCAAGGAAGATGTCGCGCTTTGATGTACGGTCAACCGATGTCCGATTGACTTGAAATTTGACAAGGAGCCTATTGGAGTCATTTTGAGACGATCCATTAGCTCTGATTTGGATGTCATAGTCCTAGGGTGCTCCACCACCGGTAGCCTTGATTTTGTTTCGGAGCGTCAAAGCTGGGTCAAACATTGTTGGAATGACCTGAAATTTGACGTGTAGCCCTTTGGAAGCATGTTGAAGCCACATATGTGCTCTGTTTGATGGGTGATGGCCTCGATAGTTCTCGCCGCCGAGAGGTTTGATTTTACTACTCGAGGTTTGATGGAGGGTCAAACGTTGTTGGTTTGACTTAAAATTTGGCATAGAGCCTTTTAGGGGTATTTTGAGACAATCCGTAGACTCTGATCGAAGTTTTGATGTCTTCAACGCCGTCGCCGCCAGGAGCGCCTGTTTGGCTGCGGATGAGTAAAGTTAGGCCAAATGATATCGGAATGGCCTGAAACTTTATGTAGAGTCTCCTAGTGGCATATTGGGGCCAGTTGTGTGCTCTGTTTTATGTGTCAGGGTCTCTGGTTTCATCGCCGCCAGGAGCTCCTGCTCAGCTGTTGGAAGAGTGAAGTTGGGTTAAATGATGTTGGAATGGCCCGAAACTTCATGTGAACCCCTCTTTTGGATGTTTTGAAGGATCTTACAGTTTTTATTTGATTCTGATAAGATCTGATGCTTGAAGTAGCATTGCCTGCTTATAGTAGGATGCGGCTTCATGTGGCTTCTTAATGTTGAGGAGGCAAGGTGACTTTTTTGGTGTCAACAGCCATGATTGTGCTTAACTTGTAACTCCCATTTCTTGGCTTTTGATTAGGCCGTTCAAAATAATGAGTAATTGACCATATTAATTTGTTATAAAATGGGACATTAACTGCATTAAGTGGCCGCCGAAGCATTTGAAGAGTCGAGGGCCGCGCCATGGCTTTTGGGAGTCTACCAGTGATGTAGGAAGCCTTGATCGCTGATGGATTTTCATGTTGATTGTTGTCGAATGATCATGTAATTTCAGTCGTTAATTGCTACTAGTGGGCTGGTACCATCTGTCTTGTCGATTTCTCGATCGGTCGGGTAGAACGTGTGCTTTCTTGGTCCACTGATTGGCGATTTCGAAGCGTTCGATGATGAACTCATGATTTTGACAATGAATCCGTGATGTTGACGAAGATCGACAAATTTCGTGCTCCGAAAATCAGATTTTTGGAAAATCATAGAGGCCAAATAGCTCGGAACACGAAACGACACCCAATGATGGGTTTTTGGCGAAAAATCGGCGACTTGGATTTCCAGGGTCGCTGGAAACCATGATCCCAAGGTCACCAGCAACCATGGCAGGGTGATCTTCAACCCCAAGTGTAAGGCCATGATGTAGTAACAACTCGGTGAAGTCCAAGGTCGATCCACAAGGAGTAATTAATCGCGCAAAACCTGTCCTATTGAAAAAAGACTAGTTCTGGCTTAAAAAAAACTATACAAATCAAATGTCCTACTTTAATTAAAAATTAATTACAAGTTTGAAAAATTAATTACAACCAAAGAAGAAAAATCCTAATCTAGAAACCTAATCTAACTCTACTACATTCACCATAAGTTTTGTCAGTCCAACCAATTGCAATAATTATTAAGATGAATAAAAATAAAAACAAAATAGAATAAAATCAGATAAGAAAAAAAATTGGGTTTTAATTCTAAAACTTTGCAATGGTTACTTTGCTAAATGCCATCAAGAAAAATCAAGACCACCGCACCAAGTGTGCACTGTCACTACGCACAAAGATTCGATGTTAACCTATTGGTGAAGACCAAGACCCTATAAACTTGATTTATTAATGAAAGACCCATTACAAGAAAATAACCATTACAAAATTATTTGAATCAAAATAAAGTGCATCTAACCTTACCCTAGACATATAAAACACTAAACGGAGGAGAGGAACTCACGGTTTTGAATGGCAATCCAATAGGCTCTCGTTTTGCGATCTGAAATCCAAGCAAGGGAAGATGATGAATGGATAGTCCAATGGTGGAACGACGGTAGTAACGGCGGCGGCGCGACGATGACGTAGAAATCCAAGTGGTGGTGTGCCTTAGGGAAGGCCTTGGATGAAGTTGTGATGGGAGGAGGAGAGATGAAGAAAATAATGAAAAGCGGGGATTTTGTGTGTTGCTAGTCGTCCAAGGTGTGGGGGGAGATGGTATGCACGTCCAGCCCCTTATGGCTCTTTTTCATATTCTTTTCATCACTTGTAGTCCAAGGTAGCATGGTTTCCTAAGGCTCTTTGCTTAATCCCCAATTTTGGAAGGGATTTTGGTAGGTTTCGGAGATTTTTCTGGGAATTACATATTTAAATTCTCTTTTGAATTTATTGGTATGCAAATATTTAGAACTCTCCTTATCCCTTGCAACTCCTTTCTTTCTTTAATTAAACCCTTGACCTCTTTAATTGCAACTTCTCATACTTAACTTTTGTTTTGAAAGTTTGAATCTCCACAAATCTCCTATAAAAAAGGAAAGCATAATTTCTGAAATTCTTGAACATGTGAGGCTTGGGAAGGCTATGTGTACGTTGGACGTCCACTTTATCTTGGTATTGGATAATGCTTGCTTTGTGGCTTTTCAAATAATGGAAACCCTTGATGCTTAGACTCTTTTGGAATTGTTTCCATCATGAAATTTGTTTGTGGACCCTCCTTCAACAATTGAAACTCTTCTTTTTCTTGAATCTATCCAAACTTGGGCCCACTTCCACCTTGAGAGAATCCAAATCAGAATTTATAGATTTTATTCAGATTTTTGAATGCATGGTGGACCCCATACGAAACGTCACTGCCTTGGATCTCACTCTTTAAATTTTGTCTTCTCGCGGCCCCCAAATTCGGATTTTCTGTACCAAAGAATAAAATTAAATTAAAAGAATAATTTGTGTTAAGAAAAGTATAATGCAATGCATGGGGCCCAATAATGCAAAAATTGATACTTTCACCAAGACATGCAATTTTATGAAGTTTTTGATGATTTTGACTTAAATTCAAACATGAAAGACCAAATGCATGATTTTGTGAAAATCAATTAATTCAATGCATTTTGTGTTAATTAAGTCCACATATTCATATGAAATAATGAATTAAAAGTATATTTTGTGGACTTATCACGCCCCCCCAACCAGCATTTTGCTACTTCCAAGCAAAATATGCTAATTAGGGTAGGTCTTCTAGCCTAATCTAATATAATATAAATGCAAGGACAAAAAAGAAAACACCATTTTCACTGGTACTCTCGACTGCATTTAGCGTATGCAGCAAGCCCTTAAACCCCTAGGTTACCCCTAGTGGATAAGTTGTGCCTTGTGAGGGTTTGCAGTGAATATGCCCACAAAATTCATTTACCTAAAAATAAAAGAAAGTCAACGGAAGATTTTTCAAAAGACGGTTAAGTCACATAGGATGCCTCAAATCCTCGAATAATCAAGATTTTAGATTTTTAAAAATCTGGTTCACGTTTTTGCTTTCAAATCTTTTCAAAAATTATATATACCAAAACTTTGGGTGCCTTGTGCAAGTGTATACAACAAATCAAAAAAAATTGAATGTTCTAAGATAATGCCATGAAATCAGAATTCTCTCTCAGAATTTCCAACTTACCTAGATTCGAGGAAAATACAAGTCTCTTCTCAAGGCCACTATGACGGCTTTCGCACTATTATTTTTTCAAAGGCCGCGAGATGTATCTCTTGTTCTTTTTTTCTCTTTTTTTTTCTTCCTTTTCTTAAAAAACACCTATTTGTGCATCCTTTATCATTGTTTTATTTTAAAAAAAAATGGTCCTCAACAATAGGCAGTCATTTTCAATTCCCGAATTAATTCATTGGTTTTGGTTGGCGCAACCTTACCGATGAACCAGGAGGACTCATATGGCCAAATCTCAGAAAGTCATCTCGTTTTCTCTTGAAAGAGCTCTGAAAATTATACTTAAATCTTTTTATCCAAAGACTTTTGAAATAATGTACACGTGTTACTGTGAAAAATAAAGTTCGGTATTCTTTTTTTCCGAGAAAGTCGAAGGATTTGCCATCAGAAGCCAAAACTAGGTCAAACGATGTCGGAATGACCCAAAATTTGAGGTGAAGCCTCTTGAGAAATAAATAAGACCAACCACAGGCTTTTGTCTGAGTTTTGAAGTCGTGTGGGGTTTTGTCGCCAGTAGACTTGATTTTTGTTGCGATGAAGATGACACGCTTTGATGTACAGTCAAACGATGTCTGATTGACCTGAAATTTCACAGGGAACCTATTGGAGTCATTTTATGATGGTCCATTAGCTCTGATTTAGAAATCATGGTCTTGAGGGGCTCCACCGCTGGGAGGCCTGATTTAAGTTCCAAGAGTCAAAGTCTGGTCAAATGTTGTCGAAATGACCTGAAACTTAATATGTAGCCCTTGTAGTATTTTGAGATTACCAATGTTCTTTGTTTGATGAGTGATAGCCTCGGTGGTTCCCGCCGCCAAGAGGTTTGGTTTTGCTATTTAAGGGTTGACGTAGGGTCAAACGTTGTCGGTTCGACCTGAAAGTTAATATAGAGCCTTTTGGAAGTATCTTGAGACCATCCATAAGCTTTGATTGAAGATCTGATATCCTCGATGCTGTCGCCACCGAGAGAGCTGACTCTTCTTCGGCTTTTGATTTTAGGGTCAAACGGTGTTGGAATGGCCTGGACCTTGATGTAGAGTTTTCTAGTGGCATTTTGAGGCCAATTGTTTGCTCTATTTTGTGAATCGAGATCTTGAACTTCATTACAGCCGGGAGCTCCTGTTCAGCTGCTGGAAGAGTGAAGTTAGGCCAAATTAGTGTCGAAATTGCCCGAAACTTCATGTGTGCTCTTCTTATGGCTATTTTGAAGAATCTTGCAATTTTGGGTTGATTCTGACAAGATTTGATGCTTGAAGTAGCATTACCTGTTTGTGGTAGGATGCTGCTTCAAGTAGCTTCTTGATGCTGAGAGTGTATAAAGAGGAAAGTGACGTTTTTTTGTGTCAACACTAATGTATTGGCTAGATTATAATCTTCAATTTCTACCGACTCCTGCTTTTTCTTTTTAGTCAAATACCAATCTCGTAGGCAAATACAACAGTCCATTGTTTCTTCAACTAAATCCGTCTCCCAATCATCCATTACACGTCCACCTGCACTAAAAGCATATTTCGATGCTACAAAAGAGATTGGAATAGTTAGTAGATCATGACCCATGGTAGATAACTATGGAAATATGCTTTCGTATGCTTTCGACCATGCTAAAATGTCAAAATTGGATGCATCCTACATCTCTTAAACACTCAAATCAAGATATGAGGATAACTTCGTCACGACATTACTTGAGATAGAGGATCTACCTATTTTTCAATAAAGGTAATCCCAATTACACCAGTTAATTATAACTGCTCCAATGAGAATTTGTTTAGCCGTTATACATCAGTTAATTTTAACGTAAGATATAAAACAACAGCTAAACAAAATCTCATTGGAGCATATTTCTAATATTTATTAAAGCTTTCTTCCCTTTTTTCAAAAGTGTTTTTAAGCAGAACCTGATCTCTATATCTTTTCAATTGTAAACTAATTTAAAAAATAAAGTTTAGAGCTTGATTAGATGTGGGATAATACACCCCGAAGAGAAATAATGTTGCATTATAAAAGACTTATAATAAATCTCTTATTTGGTCACACAACTCCCAATGTGCATTCATCATCAAGTATTCTTGTGCATTAAAATAAAAAAAATCATTCAAAATTTATTTTCTTGAAATAGCCCTATGTAACAAAACTTACATAGAATTCCATCTATGCTCAACATCTGGATTTAATTTTATGGCCTATACATTATGCATCACACATATTGTGGAATATAATTGTCATCTTTGTGCGGAGGAGAAAATATATTTAACAATATTTTTTTTATTGCAACTGAAATATGTTTCAAACCAACTTGGGCAATGAGCTTTAAGATGTGACATACACATCTATTTTGAAAAATAGAGTCATCAAGTTTGCAAGTGGAATCTGAAATTTCATTAGATCAATAGCAAAACAACTTGGGCAATTAGATTTAAGACGTGACATACACATTTATTTTGAAGAATAAATCCTTATATCAAATTTGCAAGTGGGATCTGAAATTTCATTAGATCAATAGCCACTTTATTATATGATGCATTATCTAAAGTTACTACAATGACTATGACTTTTTTCAAAATATTGTATTCTTGGATATTTTACAAAATAAAGGACTTAATTTATTATATGGCCAGTGTGTTGCCATTCAAGTTTAGAAAAAAGTTGTAATTCGTTTGTCAATAACTCATCTTGCTTCTGTGTTATAGGTAGTAATATAGAGAAAGCTATCATACACATTTATTTTGAAAAATAAATCCTTATATCAAAGTTGCAAGTGGGATTTGAAATTTCATTAGATTAATAGCCACTTTATTATATGATGCATTATCTAAAGTTACAACTATGACTTTTTTCAAAATATTGTATTCTTAGAGATTTTACAAAATAAAGGACCCTATTATATGGCCAGTTTGTTTCCATTCAAGTTTAGAAAAAGTTGTAATTCGTTTATTAATAACTCATCTTGCATCTATGTTATAAACGGTAATACAGAGAAAGCTATCATCAATTCTAGATTTCCATAAATTTGTTGTTATAGCTATTTTACCAGGACTATCTGTAAACTAGTTTTTTATATTTTCCTTTTCACTTTGTTAAAGCCTAATAGCATTGTTTCTAGCAGTATTTGTAGAAATCTTTCTAAATTGTGGACATAGGTCATTTTGTACATATTCTTCGAAAAATTCATTTTCAGTGAAAACAAATGTTTATTCAACAACATCTATGTTATAAGCAGTAATACAGAGAAAGTTATCATCAATTCTAGATTTCCATAAATCAGTTGTTATAGCTATATACTAGGACTATCTGCAAAGTAGTTCTTTATATTTTCCTTTTCACTTTGTTAAAGCCTAATAGCATCATTTCTAGCAGTATTTGTAGCAATCTTTCTAAATTGTGGACATAGGTCATTTTGTACATATTCTTCAAAAAATCATTTTCAGCGAAAAAAATGTTCATTCAGTTAGTACAATCATTTTAACAAGTAATTGTCTCGCATTAATAGTATTATTTTTAAAAAAAAGTCCTAAACTACTACCACCGGTAATAGTAATTTGGGTTCGTGCCCCCTTCCCATTAGGCCTCGCAATATGTTTGGGTTCACATTTATTCTTATGCCTCATCAAACGGCCGGTACCCCAACCGGAATTGGTAACATAAATATTACCACAGTATTCACATTTTGCCTTATCAACCTCCATTCCATGTTTGCCTTTAACTTTTAAAATATCAAATGCTTGCCAGACTATAAAAATTATGGGTCTACGGGCACTACTAGCTTCTACATGGACTTCTTCCCCTACTTCTTATCCTTCCAATTTAACATAATCGTCTTCTTTCCCTAAATTAACAGAAGAAACATTTCGATGAAGATTTCTAGAAGATTATCCAGCCACATTCAAAAAATTAAATTTGAAAAGAAAAAAAAAATATATATATATATATATATATAATGATAGTAATAGAGACTTTTGTGATAATTACTATAATAGTAGTATGAGAGTTAATATAATATATTATAAAATATATAGAAATATGAAATCTCATATTTAAATGAAACGAGTACCACAGAGTTTTTAAATGCCACTTAATCCTGTCTCTTGATGATTTGAACTTTAAATAGTCAAAATCACCAGCCGGATTATATGATGTCGTGGCGCTGCTGAGGCAAGTCGTGCGCTGCTGAGCCAGGCCGGGCCACAGTGACTGCCGTGATTTAACATCTCAACCGGCAAGTAGGAACTTTTCCGATGCAGTAAAATGCTCCATCGGTGCAATACCAAATAGCCATAGATAAAGGTACCGGTTTTTCTTTTCCGAGACAGTCTCTAACAGTTAAAAACAAATGACAAGTAGTGCATGTGGGTCAACCATGATTCCCCAATTAGAACCTGAGGAAAATCTGACGATTGGTTCACCTAATTCACACCCACCGACCACCTGCCCTCTTCGTTGTATTGGTGTCTGTTGGAATTTGCATATGCAATTGGGACCCAAGTCAATGACCACAATGACATGATTTGTGACTATTTTTTGCCCAATCTTAATCCATTGTTGAGACGCTTTAGTCTTTTAAGACCTGTAATAGGTATCCATCCAAGTGAACCCAATGAAAGGAGCCACAACCTCATGGCCCTTTTAAACGTTCCAGAACCTCCCTCCTTTTTTTTCTTTTTTTTTCAACCATAGATATATGTTCCATAAGAAATGCAGATGGAGAGTCTTAAGGGCAACCGAGTAGTGTTAAACATAAGAGAGGTCTAGGATATGTTCATGCAGCTGCAGTCTCAAGTGCAACCGCGTAGTTTTAAATATAAGAGAGGTCTAGGATGTGTTTGTCTGTTGGAATTTAGAGAATTCATTTTAGAAATAGTTAGACATTCTTCAAATGTTGTATGCTCATGGGTGGCTCCACATTGCTGACCCCACTTAGATCTGAAAATTATTTTAAAAATATTTTTTTTATATCATGAATTGAACTTATGGGAACCTTTTGAACTCACTCAATTTAAGAGTTTCACCTCCACATTAGCTAACTTTACACATTTTCTTTATTAATGTGATAGTTAACAAAAGTTACCATAAAATACTCACCGCCTAAGTTAATGAGCCAACTGTCTACTAAAATAAATAAAAAATTAATGGGCCCACATTGCTGACATGCGCTCTAGCAACAAGTTTTTAGAACTTAAAGGAATTGATGACATTGTTAGAAAATTAGTGAAGTCAAAGAAGGATATGTGTACCAATTGGTTTATTTGCTTCTAAAATTGGCGTTGATTTTATCAATAGCGACTACGACGGTAGAAAGAGTTTTTTCTGCAATGAAGTACATAAATAACAGGTTGCATAACCGAATGGAAGATCAATGGATGACTGACTGTTTGGTCACATATATTGAAAATGGTGTGGTTGCTAGTGCCGATAATGAATCTATTATGCAATGATTTCAACACATGAAAACCTGTTGATGACGGCTGTAGGAGTTTATGTATTTGGATTTTCTTTTTTTATTAAGAACTATTAGTAACAATGTATTAAGATTTCTGTTTTTTTTTTTTTTAGAATTCAATATTATCTTTGTCTGATTATCGGAAATAGATTATTTGAGAATTTTATATTATATTTGTCGGATTATCGAAAGTAGATGACGGATGTTGATGAAGGGGAAAACAAATTTATTCAATTTGTGGAAGATAAGTCTTTTTTTTTTTTTTTACTTCACTTACTCAAATTCCTAGAACCGCCACTGTGTATGCTGGCGTGTTTTCCAAGTTCTTTTTTAATCCCCTGCGATTGCGATGCTGAGATTTAGATAATTCGAAAGAAAAGTGACAGCTTTATGCAATTAAAATTTTAGAATCTCACTAATCAAACATAGTATTTGAGAAATTTTATTAGATGCCAACATTGCTATCAAAAATCCCCAACGGGTTGAATTCAAAAAAAAAAAATTTCACATAGACGCTCCATTGAGGAATTAGCCATCCATGAAAACTCAAACTCATTGGCTGTCTTATCCTGTACAGCTATTGGACCCCACAAACCCCTATTAAAGAAAAAGGCCTAGAGAACTGCAGCTGCCAAGACTGCAAACAAAATCCAATCCTTTTTCACCGTAGTTGGTGACCTTAAGCCTAAGCTGCTTCTCACTTCTTCTTTTTTTAATTATAGTGCTCATTTGATTGGTTTCTGTAAGTGCCTAAAAATTACGGACTTGGTTAAAAGATGATTAAACCTTTAATTTAATGATCTTGGGATGATTAGGGGAATGGATTAGGCCTCCAGCAATCTGAAAGAGAAAACAAAGGACAAAGCCCCTGGCTGTAGGTAGCCGAAGACACTCTGATGCTTGAGTTAGTTTTATGTGGGAAGATGGAGAAGAAGAAGTATGGGGGAAGGCTTGTTGCATACCTCTTACAGCTCTCCTTCATGCATTATATAGACGTGAGAGTCATCATCGGACCCCTCAGAGTGAGATGGAAGTCCCATCAGCATGTACATTTCTCTCCTGAGTGGGGGTAGGTAAAAAGGGAACGTCTCATCGGATCATCTCCCTATACCTATGGATGTGACCCTGAGATAAGACGTGTCACTTATCTAGGTCCGCGCGCCCACTCTATTTGTCAGTTCGCCATCCCCGTCACGGCAGCGCATTTATGGCTGAATGACAGGGGGCCGAAATCGGGCTTAAGGCCGAGACCGAGGTGGACACTCGTGAACGTAGCCACCGAGATGGGCTCTATGCTCCCTCCGAGATGGTGCTACTACCAAGCTTTGGACAACACCGAGACTAAGAATAGTCCGAAATCGAGGAGTGGCCCCACATAAATCCGTGATTACCAAACGACCCCACACAGTTTCCCACGTGCCACTAATCGTTTTTCATGTTTTGCATGACACATGTGCATCCAAACCTGGAAAAGGAACAAAGAAGAATTTCATCACCCTTTTCCTTCCTTCCCTCGTGCTTCCAAAAAGCAGGAAAATGACTGTGATGACATATCTAATATCAATCCTGCTACTTGGCCTGACCCTGGGGACCGGATTCTGGCGCGGTCCCCAGGGAGGACCCTTGGATCCCAAGTAGCAGGATTGCATCTAATATTGTCCTCTTATCCACAAAGCATGAAAACAACTAAACAGGACATTTCAAATGACTCTTCCCAACCCCTTTCAGACCTGTATAATAATCTAAGGTGCCCCATTTTATGAGTGTTTCATATGAGTGTCATGTTAGAATACAGGACGTGTGGTCCACTTGACTGCACGCCCATATGTGGGTCCCACCTCTGGAAGTCCAACACAATTGAAAGACTCCTCTTTATTTTAGTATTTTAGAAACTCCATTGGA
The DNA here is from genome assembly GCA_038049695.1 of Cinnamomum chago. Lineage (NCBI taxonomy): Eukaryota > Viridiplantae > Streptophyta > Magnoliopsida > Laurales > Lauraceae > Cinnamomum > Cinnamomum chago. The sequence goes on from CP142457.1 coordinate 28,149,310, forward strand.
CTTGGAAACTAATAATTTGCTTCCTATTCAAATGACTAATAAGAGGGATAGTTTAAATAAATTAAGGGCACGTTTGTGTAGTTCATTTCTGCATAAAAAGAGGGCTTTTTCTGCAAAAAAAATCATTTTTCATGCGTTTGGTACGGCAGTTTTTCGTTGAATTGTTTTTTCGCCACATCATCTTTTTTCTTCCTAAGCCTAGAAACAGACATCGGGGTGGGGGGTACGAGAAGTCTATTTCCACTATTGGCATTGTACTGTGAGAAAAGTGATACATGAAGATTGTTTTTTTATGAGCCTTCTTCACTAATTGATTTTGACTACACAATTGATTTTGACCACTCAACTTTCAACGGCCATTTGATTATCATTTAACTGAACGGACAGTTAATAAATGGTTTTAAATCTCTATGCATTTAATTACTGTTTAATTAATTACGTGGGTACTAAAAGGTTTTAAATCTCCATGCATTTAATTACCGTTTAATTAATTGCATAGGTACTAAATGGATTTAAATCTCGATTCATTGGTTTACTAAAAAAGAAAAAAAAAGAAAATCTCTATTGATTATGCAATTACTAAAAGGTCTAAATCTCTACATTTTATATCCATGTCTTTCACTACCCCCACTACTTTCTTCTTTCCTATATTACAACCCATATGACCATTCATCTTCTTCTTCCCTACCGGGTATAACTGATTCTCTTCTCTTTCTTATGCCTGTTTGTAAACTAACCATGTATACAAAGGAGGTGTGACTAGAAAAAAAGAAAAAACCGCTTGTGAGATCTGCCTTTAGATTCGTAAGATTTGAAAATATGGTTGGGTTGTGCTCTTATTTGAATATTGTTGGTGTATTTTTAATTTTTATTAGATAAAAGTTTGTTTAGGGTTTTTATATTTATATTTTAATGGATTAAAGATTGCTTCATTATTTCAATATTTATTTTTATTGTATATATTTTTTTTAAATCTCTATATGTACAAAGAAATATCATATTTTAAATTTATTATAAATCATCTAATATTAATATATATTTCTTATATAATGAATTGTATTTTCCCTGCTAAGCTCGAGGCATATTTTACTAGTAACCTATTGATAGTGAAGCGTGTGATATGAATGAATTAGATAGAACAAATATAAGCCGCATGGATGGTTTCTAAAAGAAATGTTTTTTCATTCGTTGTGAACATAAGAAATGTTTCTTTGATTCGTTGATTTGCAACACGATATGGTGTGTTTCCAGAGGCGGACCGGCGTTTAAATGACCTGGGGCCACATTCCAAATCCCTTTTGCAATTGTATTGGGCTTTGGCCCACGCCCCACATCCGTAAATACAGTCGCCCCAGTTCAAAAGGGCAGAACCAAAAAAAGAAAACCCAAAATCGTCTCTGGCTCTTTCAACCTTCCCTCTTCAGCTCTTCTCCCGGTCTACAGCTCTTCCGACCTAGTGACCTTCCTTCTTCCTTCGAGGCTTCGACGATTCAGGTAACTGTTTCTCCCTCGCTTTATAGCTTCTCTCCCCCTCTCCCTCTCTGGCTAGGGCTTATGCAATTTCTTCTAGGGTGATTGAGAAGAATATGTCCTCTCTCTGTCTCTCTTTCTCTGATTGGAAGGGTTGGGAGTTGAGGGAGGGAGAGGGAATTTAATTTATAGAGGGTGAAGAAGGTAACAGTCATATGGGTTGTGTGGGTGAACAACTTCTCCAGCTTCTTGACAGCCCAGGTACATCCTATGCTAAAATTAGTAATTTGATTCATCCAAAAGATGTGTCTAGGTAACGTCTCATCTAAGAAATATATGTATCTTGTCTTGGGAAAATAGGAACTGGGATCCTTTCAACAAACTATGGAACATCACAGCAAAAGGAAGAATTCCCCAATAAAGTAAAGCTTTGTGTTACTTATAGTGCCTGTTTAGGTGGGTGTAACCCCAAGAAAAATAAACCATGTTTATGGATTGTGGTTTGGACAGGTAGCAATTTTTTGGTAGAAAGACAGGTGGCAGTTGATTTCAGTGAGGTAGCTATCTTGGATTCACATCTTTGAACCCTGTGATTTTTACACCTGAACCTGGGTGGGGTCTATGGTTTTAGTACCAGAGTATTATTGTAATATCGTGGGCCTTGGGTTTAACTTGCTCCAGAAGTAAAGAATCTTAATTCACAGTCCAGATATGGCTATTTCATGTTGAGTTTTGATCCAATTGCCCTCGATGCATTCTTGATGTTGGGGGGATTAGGTGAAATTCAGCGTCATTAGCTTATCTTAACCGTTAATTTAATAGGGGTGTGTGGAAATTGGAAAGGTCTCATGTGTAGAATTAGGTGAAAATTCAGCCTCAGACTCTCAGTTGCCCTTTTGTCTTTGGTTAATGGTTGGACTTGGACTTGGCAATTTCATTGTTGACTCCACCCTTCAAATCCCTGTTTGGGTTATCTGGTTTGCTCCTTGTTTCTTCTTTTTAATTCTTTCAGCAGATGCTTGATACAAGGGAAGTAAGAACAAGCTTCCATGGATTTTACGGATACATAACATGCATTAATTGATGTGTTTTACTCTATTGAAAAGAGAAACCCAAGAACACTTCCCCTAGTCAATGTGTGTCTGTTAGAGATGTTAAGCAATTTCTTGTAAATGTATTATGGAGATTCCACTAAGTAAGATATGTAATATCAGGATGTATTTTTGTTTTGGAAGTTGGGAATTGGGTTAAAGGATTGAGACATGGCATTTTGTACCCACCAATTGGGAGGATTTACAATATCAGGATTATTCTTTCGGAGTCATATCATGTCACAACCCCAAGCTGAGATATGGCTCTGCCCACCATTTGTTATTTGAAACAACAGAGAAGGAAATTTAAAGGCATTCCCTTACTTGCTTTCTATATATCTTCTAAGCTATTTGAACCCACTGTCACTGATAAGGATGCAATGAAAGGAACTAGGATGACCATTTATTAACTTCTCCCCTATGATAGGACCCTGTTTACAATTAAAACATATGATCATTAAAACTATGGAATATGTAAATTAAATTTTATTTTAAAGATTTTGAATGATCTAGAATTGTCCACATTTTCTATGTCCTTGTTTTGAATAGATCTAGAATAGTTGTGAGCAAGTCTTATCTAATTATCTTGATCTATGTTTAAGTTTTAACTACTTATTTCTTTTTCTCTTTTTTCATTTTGGAAACTTTATTCTTGGCCCGTAATATGTTGTTTACATGGAATACATTTTTTCATTTGTTATTGTTGATGTGAAAAAAAATTTAGCTAAAGTTTAGCCCCACCTAAACGAAAATCCTGGGTCCGCCTCTGTGTGTTTCAACAGCCCAATAAAGTTATGTATTTCAAGTAAATAGTAGTTGTGTGATAGGGCCAGTGAGTAAAATAATAGAAGATGAGGTGCTTTTAGGATCTATCTTTTCGGTGGGTCCTACCAATGGCCAATCTGCTCCGTCTTAGCTGCTCATCACATTTCTTTTATCACTAGCCCAAATTCTGATGACAATGATATCCATCATTGGATTCTGTGGCTTTAAGAATACATTACTGCATGTATTCTTGTTTATTAGCCGCCACACTTTCAGGATTGACCAAGTATCCAAGTGGGGGTTCTCAGGGCCAGACCAGCCCAGACTAGACCCCGGCCCAGGCCACTTTGGGCAGTGTTGGACCTTAAGTTTTAGTAGTCAGATTGGGGTTGGTTTTAAAATTTGCACACATTAAATATTTGGTCTGCATTTCAATTTAGTGATAGAAAGCTCAAAGCCCGGCCTGCCCTTCTATGTAATTCAAGATCTCTATGAATCTTTCTATGAGGTATTTAAATTTAAGATTATTTTATATTTGAATTTTATATTCTATGTCATTTTTAATTGTAAGAATTAATCGGGCTCGGGCTTGGGCCCGATGGACTAAATGGCAGACTCGGGCTCGTTCATCTTTGAGGTGGCCTAAGCTCGTTCAAGGCACTTAAGGTCCATGACTCGAGTCAGGGCCAGATCTGGACATGTGTTTCTAAAGTCGAGGCAGGCTTTGATATGATCACTCACCCTGGCCCAACTAGCCCATGAGCACCCCAGTAGCTCCCATACTGGTACTCCGTGTAGGAGGGGTTAACCCTACCACCAATGACCAACCTATGCTCATAATAATTCAACAGTAACGACAATTGAGCCATGCCTCTTATGATGAAATCTTTTCCATCATGCCCCTGCACCATTATTAGTGTCACAGGGGCATTGACTCGTACTAGAATAGAACAGACCTGGACTTCAGAGACATTGACTTGGATCATGGATGACTTCAGTACAGTTGTCGTGTGCGTGTGCAAAGATTTTTTGGATTCTATTGGACCCATCTGTCCATAAAGATGGCCCACCTGTACAACAAGTTTGATTCAATGAAGTCATTTCTTCACACCAAACAGATTATAAGAGTCCAGATCCTCTGTGCGGCGGCTATTATATGCGAATGTGTAATAAATTTCTAAAACCCTATCACAGAGCGAGAGAGAGAGAGAATTCAAACTGTTGAAGATGAGCTTTATCTCCTGCTGTGATATATTTTCAAACTTTAGTTCAAAAGGAATAGATTGCACCATAAATTGAGCATGGAAAAGGGTTGCTGAGATAGGGATGATAGACCATGTTGTTAGCAAAAGAATATACGATTCACCGTGTAAGGGTTGCTGAGATAGGGATGATGGACCATGTTGTTAGCTAAAGAATATACGATTCACTGATGATTTACACATGCCTATCTTGTAAGGCATGTTTGTGTAACACTTTTCCGCGGAAAAGTTTACGGTTTTCCGCGGAAAATCCATTTTTCCGGCGTTTGGTGCGGAACAATTCCGTGGAAATATTTTCCTACCTCGTCAGCATTTTCCTTGATAATTGTGGAAATGGGTTTCCTATATGGGGTATGGAAAATGGTTTTCCTCGAAAAACTTCTCCATCTTTTCCTCACTTTTGTCCATTTCAACCCAAAAACCCTATAACTCTTTCATTTTTTATTTCTTTATATAAATTATTATTTAATGTTAAATAAATAATATACATGTTGTGTTATTTTCTTCAAAAAATTATATCACCAAATAAGAAATTTTGATTTTCTATAAGGAATCCACAGCCGCACCAAACAACATCTGCACCAATTCAATGAGGAAACTCTTTTTGCACCAAACATGGATTTCTAAATTCTACGGAAATCCTTTTCCGAGATTTTCATTTCTATGGAAAATGCTGACGTGGCAATTTCCTCTTTCCACGGAAAGGGTGTGTACACAAACGTGCCCATAATCAATCGCATTGTGGAATCCACTCCTTTTGAACTGAAATTTGAGTAGGTATTGCTGTTGGGGATGACGGTCATCTTAAACGGTCCAAATCATCCCTATTTGGTCCTCACAATCGACTTTCAGGAATTTGTTGCATAATTCCCATGTAACATCTGCGACAGATACTTTTAGATATAACTTTTCCCTCTTCTTTAGAAAAAAAAAAAAATCTAATTTCCCCTAGACCTTCTCCATGTCAGGGAAAATGACAAAATTGCCCAAATTTGTTTTAAAAGTAAAAAAAACCCCATAAGAAAAAATGAAAAGCACAAACAAGCAGTTTTTGTTCATTCCCTCCCATGATCCCATCACGCCTTCTTTTCCTAGAGAGAGAACAGCCCAAGTGACAACTAGTATTGGATAAACTTAAAGGAATTGGCTGAGTGTACACCTTAATGAGCGAACTTTTTCTTTTCGCAAAAATGTGACAAAAAAGATTCATAATCTTGTTATCTTTCCAACAAGTATTCACTTGCACAATTTGGTTTCCAAATGAGAAAATTATAAACAATCTACTGTGGAGAGGTCATATGTTGAATCTTAGCAAAATCAATGTTTTTATGCAAAGTGTTAGCCTCTAAGAAACAAGGTTAGAAAAATAATTATGATCTGAATTGTGGCACTTTAAAGAGTATGTAACTGTTTTACTTCTAAAAAAATTTTGGAACCATCTGATCGAGATTATATCAAAGGAAGGCTCTATGAAATGACTACCTGACTGTGAAATTATGCTACATCAAAATTTCAGGTTTTGGATTCCAAGTTTAAGAGGTGGGTTCTATAAGTTAGAAATTCCCTCTTGCTTCCAATCTTTTTAGAACTAAAGTAGGGTATATGAAGAATGTAATCCATATGGAATAAAGTGAAAAGCATTTCTGAATTGAGAATACTAATGTGGGAAAATAGGTACTGTTTTGTCCAACAAATCTAAAAATAATCACTATGTTCTTAGATATAAAACAAAATATTTTGTAGTGAGTTGAACCCAATAATTTATGATATTTTACTAAAATAATCTTCTGATTATGTGTAACATTCTGAGTATTTCACATGTTTGTGGGACCCATCTGTGTACTAAGTTGTATATATACATTTTCCTAATTAGAACATATTCATTGACCAAAATTCCAGATCCATTTCAAAAAATGCATTTTCCCCATAATATGGGCATTTTAGTCCTAAGATGGTGTAATTGTAGTTGTGGAGAAATATTAAGAATTTGGAAAGGACGAGGGAAAAACTATATCTAAGGGTGAACTACTGGTCAAAACCTCATTAAAGTATAATCAGAGTAACAAATACATGTAGCGTGTGAGTTGTCCATTAAGCATCTACCAAGTACCAGTCATTTTATGAGATTTAGCTTTTTGTTCAATGGGAAGAACTTTTTTTTTTTTTCAAATGATAATTTAAATCCCGTGGGGTAGCTCGGTTGACCTAGGACCACAGTTTGCTCTCGGAGGTTGAAGGTTCGAAACTGTGCTATACACTAGGGCCACAAGAGATTTACCCCACTTATCCTGGGCTTGTAGGGATTAGTCCAACCCAAAGGGCTAGGACACCCTCCATTATTAAAAAAAGTGACAATTTATATGTTTTGTAATTAATACTCAAAATGTAGCTATTTAGTAGACCATGTTCATCAGGTAACCCGACATTTTTCATAATAGTTCGAACTACGAATCCAAAATCTAAAGCAAACCCAAATCATCACTGCATTGAGCCAACTCAAAGAAGAACAAGACTCAACTAAAGTTTATTGAGTTATGAATGAATCCAAATGAAGTCATTGCTATTTGAACTGAATCAACTGATTTCAGCCAAATTTTAATTTAAGTTATGTCACTTTTTAGTTTTTCATTTGAGGACCCATAATTTGGTTGCATGGCATTGTTTATATATTGGTATTTTTTATTTTTTTTCGTAAAAGAAGAATTTTCAGTAAACACCAAATAGCATAATACAAGGAGAACACACAAAACAAAGCAAAAATGTTGGGCCTATTTGGATAAATGTGGAGTAGAGTAAAATGAAGTAAATTTCACATAAGGAGTGAAGTGGTGGAGAAATAGGTTGAAGTTAAAGTAGAGTACTTTACTTCACCCTATTTGAATTCTTATTGTGAAGTTAAGGTTTGGAGTAAAATCTACTTTTACTTTAATAAAATGGAAGAATTTAGAGTTGAAGTGAAATAGAGTACATGTGTCTGATTACTTTATCTAATCGGGTCAGACTCATCCAAATAAGGTAAAGTTAAAATTTTAAATTATTAGGGCCCATTTAACTTTGCTTTATCTTTTACCTATTCAAACGGACCCTAACCGACTAGTTCCCTTGTCATTGGCATTTCAAGGATCAATCCAAAAGTCTGGCGAGTGGGCTACCAAGTGATAGCCTTCATCCATGTTATTGTAAGTTCCCAAGAAATTGCACCTTTACTTTTTTTTTGGAAATGCGAATCACCTTATATCCTTTACTTTTGACCTCTTTAATATTCCACTAAGCATAAAACCCCGTGATGCTTGGATAAAGTCTCAGAAAAAACTTAATAATAATTTAAAATTAATATTCAAATTAAGTGTTACTAAATAAAAAGAATTATGTAAATTGACTGAATTGTAAGCCCATTTATGTAATTATTAGAATATATATTCATATTCAAAAAAATAATTATTTAAGAAAATCCATATATGGTGCTTCAACAAGATGTGAGGTAAATATCTGGAAACTAATTTTCGATTCTATCAATTTAAACTACATTTACATTTAGTTAAATATTTATATAAGTTTCAACTTTCTTTAGAGTATATTTAGTTAGATATTTACTCAGGAGTCTACTTGTAGAAGGAAATGACTCCAATGTCATCACAATAGCCTAACAATCAAATCAAATTATAAGGTGGACCCACCAAAATAACATATTGTGGGATCAAGCAATTAGTGTAATCATAGTTGGCCCTCTTAAATGATAGTGGAGCCATATGAAACCTGTTCATACAATATGTGACTAGTAGATTCTACAGAATGGTGGATGGGATGGATGTGATCGGTCTCAAGTATATAGAGACAAATGATGGGTTGGATAAGTGGGTTGTTTACGATGGATCCCAAGTAAGATGGGCATGATATTAACTCAGTGGGTTTTGATTGTGAAGAAGAAAAGAGAGTTGCCTTTGTTTTTTCCTCAACGAGGACAACTTGGTTGGATAGAAATTGTTAGGCAAATTCCTTCACAGAAACGCGTGGAACCATGTTCCCTATGAAGAGTATTCAATGCCTTTGTTATTAGTTTAGTGGCCACTTCTTTGAGTTTGACTATAAAGTTCGCAGCAGTAGGTGGATAGAAATTTGGATAGGAAAGCAAGAATGTAGTAATAAAATATCAAAACTGTCAGGTCAATCAACATTCTTCCCATTTATTTACAAAACCCTATGCTCTCTTAATTCGCGCTTATTCCAAGCTCTAAACCTTTCTTAATCGATCAACCATGTGCTACAATAAAAACCTTGGAGAATCTTGTTTGATAACCAACTCATCCCAAATAATAATAACAAAAGCAATTTTAAACTCATCCCAGGAAGTGGTTAACTAATATTTCAATCCAAGGTCGTTGGTTGAGTGGCGTTTGCATCTAGTTTTGAGCACAAGCCCTCAATCCCTGTGTCTGAGTTGAAAGTGTCACTCCTTACCAGTCTCTTAACATTGCAAGCGGGCAAAAAAACAAACTATATATCTCTAATGCCAACATTTTAAACCTACCTAGAAATTGGTGGAGTGGCATAAGGCGCAAGTTTACTCCCCACAACTCGTATTTGAAATCGTCCCAAATTTATTTAGTGTGCATTTGTGTGAGTTTAGCACGCTCCACCCAAAAATTTAATTATTCTTGTTGCGTAAAGATCTCAAGCACCCGGGTCATCTCAGACACACCGAGCACAGTTGTCATTGCTTGTGTTTGGGCTGTGGTCTGGCTCAGGTCTACTTTATGGTCTGATCGATAAACCGGCTTTTTTGGGCCTCTCAGTTAGCATGCTATACTGGGCCTCTTTGTTATCATGCCATATACTGGACATAGTTCTAAAGGGTTGCAAGTAGGACCAAGGCCTAAATGGTTTGCTCTATAACTAATCATCCAAATGCAAGCTAATAAATTAGTTCCAAGCTTAGACAATGCAGTCTGTCTACTTGGGGCCATTATGTCTAGATGAGATCATTGTCGTCGCCTTCACCATCATCATCATCGTGTCCATGGTGTTCATAGTCTCATTCCATCAATTCAAGATTGACTAAAAGAGCTCCACTAAAGCTTGTGTTTCTGATAAGATCTAAATCAATAAAAAGGTTTGAACCAATGGGTTTCTGCCATTTATTTTGAGGTTATCAAAAAGATTGATAATGAATTATTACAAAATTAAGATTCATATGTAATGATGATGAAAAATGCCTTGGTCATGGATGTGATTTTTTAGTTACACGCAAAACTATGTAGGCTCAGCAAGGGCCTGTTTGTTTGATTAAGTGAGCTCCGTGAAATATTATTAAAGAGGTGAGTGGTAACGGATATGAGGTAATGACGTGAATGAGACAGTTGACTTTCCTAGGTATCAATTAATAGAATGATGGTTGTATATTCATTTTTCATCTTTCCTTTATTCTATTTTCATAGAATGAAAGATTTTCTGGTTTTTTTTTTTTTTCTTCTTTTTGGTACCCCAACACCCATGAGAGACCCTACACACGTAGGAAGAGAGCCTACATGTGTCGGAACATAACCTACACACGTGGGAAAGGAGCTCGTACATGCAGAAAGAAAGCTCACACATATGAGAATACACAAGGATAAATCCCTAGTATTCAATGCTGCTAGGTCAAAAGGACCTAAATCCCACACCATTTATACATTTAAGAATAATAGTTTAAAGCACTTGTTTATGGTCCACAATTTTCAATTGTGGTTAAAGAAAAAAACCACACCATATGACGTGGGAAACCTAATGAATAACTTTTTCAGTGACAGTTGAGTTACTAAGCATGAAAGCTAGACATCGGTGGTCTAATGTGGGTTTCAATGAGTTACTAAAATTATTTAAAAGGATCCTACCTAGTGATAACACTTTGCTAGATAACACATACTCTGCAAAAAAGATGATTGAGTCATTGCGTATGGACTGTAGCATTATTCATGCATGCCCTAACGACTGCATACTATACTGGAAGGAGCATGAGAATCGAGACAATTATCCTACCTGTGGCAAAAGTAGATGGAAGTCAGAAGATAAATCAAAGTTGAATGGGAAACGTGTGCCCTGGAAGAAGATAAGATACTTTCCGTTAGCACCAAGGCTGCAAAGATTGTATAGTGTGTCTTGGATTGCCGAGAGTATGACATGGCATTCAAATGCGAGCTCAGAATCAAACCAATCAATTGTTAGTTTGTGTGGTCTCAATCCATCATATGATGTAATAAATTGAATAATTTCTTTATTTATCAATAAAATCATGCTTTCTTTTCATGAGATGAATGGTGTTTTATTACTTAATGCACATGACCAATACATATGATAGTTCATGAGTTGAACCAGGTCTCATTAGTATATTAGATGTGATATATGTGTATAGATGAGATCCATAAACAAGAGACGTGTATCATAAATCTTATACTTAAATATCTTCACAGCCAGTAATGAGACTGGGCATCTCATCTGATAAGGTTGCAGCACTTTGATCACTATGAGATAGTGTGATTTGTCTCGATCATCAGAATGTAAGATTTTGGATCACGGTGCTGGTACATTGGATGTATTGAAGGACCATGAGAAGCACCTTATGGAAGATTGTCTCGATTTTAAGGTTTGCTCTCATAATTTCCTAGTAATAGGCTCTCAATCATGAGACATTGGTAAACTCAAGTTTCTATCTATTCATTTGCTTTAAGTCACCAATGAGTGAGACCAACTATAGGTCAACACATCGGTGTCTTAGGTGCATGGTAGTAAGACTGTGAGAACATTAAATGATCAAGATGGAATCTATCTATATTATCCCATTGTGCCAATTAATGGATTTGTCATTAGTAATGTCGCGACCCCAAACCGAGGCCCGGGCCCGCGACGTGTTTCCCACAAGTTCCTGCGGTGAGGATTCCCAAGACACGTGGAATCTAACTCACACGATCAAGTTTGTGGAAGCATGTAGCAAATCACATCAAGATAAGCACAAATAGAATTTTAAGTGCAACGTTGTAATAGCATCAAGTCCAAGATATCAGAAGAAGGAATCATAACATAGCATTCCCATCATAATTCAAGTTATGAGACTAACACAAAAGATAGTTAAGTTTAGTTATATCCCATAAGAGGCCAATAAAGGCTAATACAATTCTCAAAATAACAAAAGGAACCCATGACAAAATGAAACGTAACTCAAGAACCGGCCCGACGTCTAGTTGACATCGTCGGGTTGCCACACTCTGACTGGGGGTGGCTCAAGAGCCTCCTCCTGACGATCCTCCTCAAAGGCAACGTCATCTGCACCTGGGCACCAACATACAAGGGTCAAACACGACGGTTTGACAGGTAATCAATTTAGGTACTAGCATGAAACAATAGATGTCTTAAGAAAATCATAATAAACAATTTCTTGACTGAAGTACATTTCCAAAATATAAACAAAACTAAATGCAACAAGTTAAGATGCCAAAACAAACTAACATGAATACTTATAATATCATGAATAGTAGAATCCACATTGAGCTCATCCTTTCTCCACCATACATGATGATAAGAGTAAGCATGCACGACAAGCACGATATACATAATATAAACAAGACACGATTCCCACATATAAGGGGATTTCGGCCGCGGAACCGGGCACGCACGATGTGTAATAAGTACACGACCAATCTACAGATAGTCCGCTTGTTTAAGGACCCCCGAACAGTGGATTAGACTGAAAGGGCAATCCAAGTTCAGTGGTGTTCACTTGAATTCATGAATGCATAAAACATGTGAAATTCATTCTAAACACGTCGAGGTAAAAAGGGGGGAAATCACTTATCAAAACAAAACAAGGCACGAATTGCAAAAGGCATAATATATATATATGCATACAGACTTAAGAAGTGATCCCATTTTTAATACTTGAAATCAATCTTTAAACGAGCTTATACTTGAAATTCAAAACAATTACATGATGTACTTATCGTACCAGAACTAAAGTTCAAACACGAAATCCATTAAACATGTGTTAAGGCTAATTATTGACCTTTGTATGATTGGGACCCCAAATGTCGGGAATATACATGAATTGGTGTCCCCGAAGTTGGATCACATTTAGAAGTTCCATTTACACAATGTCAAGTCAAAACCCTTAACTTAGTCTAGTTTTCAATCCTCAAGAAAATACATTAATGGAAACAAAACGCATCTTCCTGAATCTAGCTGATTCGCTCGAGCGGAATTCACACTTCGCTCGAGCGAGACAGTTCGCTCGAGCGGACCACAAGGATTGCTCGAGCGAGACTGTTCGCTTGAATGGACCACAAGGTCGCTCGGGCGGACAACTCTTTGTCTCGCTTCAGGCCAGACAATGGATAGTTCGCTTGAGCGGACCGAAGGGTCGCTCGAGTGAATAGGCTTTTGCCTGCGCCCGGACCAGACAGTGGCCTGGTCGCTCGAGCGAACAGGCTGTTGCTTGTGCTCGCTGAGTGCAAAAATTACTATTCTCTTGTATGTTTTCTAACACATTTCATTTCTTCTTCTCATCCTTAAACCAAAAACAATCCCTTGAGCCTCCATGCTCATCAAGGGTTCATTTTTCAGAATTTCAAACATCTAATCCAAAGAAAACATGATAATAGAGCTTATAAACAGTTTTATATGTAAGATGTCTAGAATAACAAGGAAATCCAAAAATACATATGCAACATTGAACCTATAAAGATTACTTGCCTTGCTCAAATGCTAAACAATCCTCTTCAAGCACTCCTACTCAAGACCTAAGCCAAACACTATAAAATTCCCATGAAAATCCATTCAAGATTCCAACAAAAATGAAAACAAAGAACCCATTTTAATGAAAAGGGTTTGCATATATGAAAAACAAGATCTTTAGGAACCAAAAAGACTCCATTGAAGAGATGGGTTAAAGCTCTTACCTAGAAATGCCCAAATTAGAAAAGGTGAAGACAATGAAGAGCTTGCTCAACTTTAACACTTTCAAGAAAAAGAACATTAATAGGAAGCTTGAGATGAGAGGAAGGAGATGATGGTCTTAGAATCTCATTTGGAGACCTCTAGCTTGTGCATTCAAGAGGAAGAAAGTGAAAGGGAAAGGGTTTTCTCCTTGAGCTTGGTTCTCTAGGGTTAGGGATTGAGAATGAAATGGAGGGGAAAGAGAATGGGTTGACTTAAACACTTGTAAATAGGGCCCAATAGTCTAATTCTTGCATCGATGAAAACATGATCTTGAGGGCCTCGAGCGAACTCGACAAAGAAGGATAAAATGATCCTTGAAAAATCTAGTTTTTAAAAAGTTTAATTTTGACATGGTTTTGAGATTTTGAAATTTGTGTCCAAATTTGGGTATAAAAGATAATTTTTACCCTTTTGGGCCAAAACTAGGATTTCTGGGCTTCAAACACGGACAGGCTGAAAACGAAAGTTGTAACGAATAATAAAACCGTTCAAATGAAATCAAAATCATAATTAGAAACAAAAAACCAACACGATCCTCCCAAGCTTACACGTACACTCAGGCCTTCCTGAGTATGTCTGACAATACTAAACGTTTTCAAAATTTTCAAAGCTATGTCTAGGACTAAAATTAATTATTTCTAACCCAACGGTAACTAAACTCACTTTAGGCTAAACACACATTAGTCATACACTAATCGAGTTAGTCTGGGTTGGGGTCTAACAAGTAAGTACGCACCCATCTCAATTAAGAGTTAATTGGATGGTACTGATGATCACTGTGATTAATTAGGGCTCAAGGATAGTAAGATGTGGATCTAAGATCGGAAGGGACAAGTTTGATCCAATTGATCCATGAATATTGATAGAGGGGCCTACTTGTGGTAATTGGGAAGTTTAGGGTTTTCTTTGTAATTTATTCTTAAAACTGGAGTGCAATTGCATTTATATTGTGGTGTTATTTGCAATTAACTGTGGGCCCAGATTGCACATGAGATGTGGGGTCGCGGTGTCCCAGTTGGAGCCAGCTTTCTATGCAATCCCTAATGGTCCCCACGCTAGCCCAAGTTATTAGAAAGATACCAATCCTACTTCAACTCTAAAAGGAATGAATTAGAAAGTTACTATTTCTATTTGAAGTAGGATTTCTAATAGTAGTAATAGTAAAGTTACTAATTATTGTGGAAGTGGGACTTCTATAGTAATTAGAAAAGGAGAAAGTTACTAATTTATAATGAGAGTTTGACTTCTATTTTAATTAGAAAAGGGAGATGTCTTAAGGCTCTAAAAAGGTGAAGCAACCCCTTGGACGTCCCATACAAGGAGTCCACGCCCAAGATCCCTTTTTGTGCAAGAGTTGCACAATTCTCTCTCTTCTCTTTCTCTTCTAGTTTCTCGGAGTTTCTTGTTGGGTTTTCTCTTAAAGTCTCCACCTATCTTCTTGAGAAAAGAGATCTGATAGCAGGTCATAGCGTGAAAGACAACAACATCTTGGAGATCCTAATTTGCTTCAAGAATAGTTCTTGTTCAAGCTAATTGTCTTCTTCTCCATTAGAGCACTACCAGGCTCAAAAGATATAATCTACTTCTCTATTTATTGTGGGTTATTTTGGTTGCATGGTGTTGTTGATTTCTATCTTTCAGTAGAGTTTACTGCTATATATGATTGATGAGTTTGAGGGATTGCATCCTGAATATGGTTTATGGCCTTATGAGTACTTGATCCCTGAGTCAAGTGGGTAAAAAAGTTTTGAAAATCTATCCACGAGACCCACCTACTTCCAATATCAATCATGCGTCATCCAGTGGATTCTTCATGTTGGAAGCAAGTAAATCGTAAATGGCCTAACTTTGCCGCTAAGGCACGCAATGTTCGGTTGGGGCTTGCAGCAGATGGTTTCAATCCTTTTGGAAATAATAACAATGCCTATAGTTGTTGGCCGGTTATGATTGTTCCGTATAATCTTCCTCCCTCTCTTTGCATGCGCAAAGAGTTCACGATGTTAACATTATTGATTCCCGGAAAGAAAGGCCCAGGGCATGACATTGATGTCTATCTGCAGCCATTGATTGAAAAGCTGAATGAATTGTGGTCCACTGGAATAAAAACATATATATGACTCTTACAAAAAGAGTACGTTCACAATGAAAGCAATTTTACCATGGGCAATACACGATTTCTCAGCATATGGGCATTTGTCTGGTTGTAGGACTGCAGGCAAGTATGGTTGTCCTATGTGTAGTGAAGGTACAGAGTCAAAGTGGCTAATAAATGGAAAGAAGCTATGTTACATGGGCCGTAGAAGATTCTTACCAAGTATGACTCATCCTTTTAGGTACCAAAAATCACAATTTAATGGGAATGAAGAACATAAGAAGCCTCCTAGGCAGTTGAGTGGTTCTGAAGTATTAAGCAGAATGGAAGTGTTTGAGACTGTATTAAGTAGAATGGAAGTGTTTGAGACTAAGTATGGAAAGGTACTCAAGAAGAGGAAGAGGGATGTGGATGGGCATGATTCCACTGCATGGTCGAAGAGATCGATATTTTTTTACTTTCCGTATTAGAAGGTGCATTAACTAATACATGTTTAAGATTAAATTAAAGTTGTATACTAGACTTATCACATACTAACACAATTTTTTCTCATTTATATAGGATTTGCCTATTCGTCATAATCTGAATGTCATGCACGTGGAAAAGAACGTGGCGGAAATCCTGATTGGAACAATCATGAATGCAAATGATAAGACTAAACATGGTCTTGTAGCCTGCCAAGACCTAAAGGTCAAGCGGATTAAGAGAAAATTGTGGCTTGTAGAAGCAAATGGGAAGCAAACATATCTTGTTGGTCCTTACAACTTGTCCCAATCAGAGAGACAATTGATTTGTAAAACCTTATGCAATTTGAAGGTTCCCATCGGGTACAATGGATATTGGAAACATAAGGTGAATATGGAAGACAATCAACTAAAAGGTCTAAAATCTCATGACTATCACATTTTAATGCGGCAACTACTACCGGTGTTGTTGATGCACGCATTTAAATCACATAAGCCATTGCGTGCCTCCATTCGACAATTATCAACATATTTCAATGTCTTCTGTTCGAAGACCATCGAACATGCAGAATTGGGCAATATGAGAGAATGCATTGCGGAAACACTATGTGTGTTTGAAAAGTACTTCCCTCCTTCATTTTTCGTATCTATAATCCACCTTGTTGTGCACCTAGCGGAGGAGGCGCAGATTTGTAGACCTATTAGGTACCGTTGGATGTATCCATTTGAGCAGTAAATATAATAATTTTTTTTTTCATTTTTTAATTAGTAAGTTTTGAGTATTAATTTAAAACATTTGTGTCAAGATGATGAAAACATATAAAGGATATGTGGTGAATCAGACATATCTAGAGGGTTGTATTACAAAGTGCTTCCTTCTGAATGAAGCAATGACGTATGCCATGAACTACATGCCTGATGGTAGAAAAGGTAGTCATAAGCAAGGTCGGGGGAGGTGGATGGATGACAATGGTCAATCCGGCTACCCTATTGATAAAAGAGGGAAGGTCTACAAATTTGACCATGTGTAGTACCAACAAGCACGCAAATGGGTATTAAACATGTATGCTGAGAATGGCGAGTGGGAAAACTATGAAAATTCTCAAATTGTTATTTTTTTATGAAGGTAATTTATTTATTACATTGTCTATTCATTTTATATATTCATCTACAAGAATTACGATAAATACGTAGAAAGTCTCGTATCTAATGTGTAAGACCCCGACCCGAGTGAACCCGATTAGTGCTAATTAAGTTGCATTTTAGTGCTAAGCTTGATTAGTGTTTTTGGTCTAGTTGGGTTTGGAATAGCCTTGATTCTAGTTTTGGGCTTTTTGGAGTGATTGATAGCTTGTGGGGCCCTTTGGGGGTTCCCTTTTCGGCTTTGCATTTTCTTGTGAAATTTTTCCGACGTGTTTTGAATTGTGTTTTTGGCCCGTTGCATTCATCTTGTGGATTCTTACAACTTTCATGTTGATCCCGTGCCCATTTGAGGTCCCGAAACCCGATTTCATAGCATTGAGGGTAAAACAGTCATTGCACACCAAATCTGTACCCAAAACTTAATATTCTCGAAACCCGCGAAACATACACTTTTTGGAAACTAGATATTTCGACGAACGTTTCTTCCTTCTTCGTTGAATTCATCCGAGGACCCGAAAGAGATGATTTCATCCATTGTAGCTCCTTTAGTTGTGGGACCCAACCCAACCCAACCCAACTCACTTGTTAACAAGGGAAGCCATTTCCCATTCATCTCATTCTTCATATTCCAGCACAAGAGGAGAGCCTAGGGTTTCCTTGCCTTTCTCTTCTTCTTCTTGCTTCTCCATCTCAAATCCTCACCAATCTTGCACCAAACTCGAAATGGAGATCATCTTCTTCTTCCTCTTCACCATGGCTCCCTATTGATACCATTTGTGGAGAAAACCCTCCATTCCAAGACCTCCATTGAGCTTACTCTTGCCATTAGAGGACCTTAAAGGTAAGTGATCATCCCCATCTCCTAGATTAGTGTTCCTCTAGCCCTTGAGAAGCTACATTTGCATTATTGTTGGTTCTTTCATTTTCATTCATTGTGTAACCCATTTTAGGGTTGTTTTTGGGGGTTTTTTTATTGTAGCCTGGCTTTGAGCAATAGAAGTGAATAGAGGCTTGATTTCAGCTAGCTTGGACTTGAGGCAAGTGAATGTTTGGATGTTTTTAAGTTTGAAATGGTTTGGTGAAGTATTTATGGTTTTCATGTTTTCATTGATTGCTTTCATTGATTTTTCCATGGTTGAAATAAATGATCTTTACACATCTTGATAGCCTCATTTAATGTCTTGGAATCATGTGTTTAAGTCACCTTGTTCATAGTTATTTGTGGTTGTTGAGGTGTTGGAAGGAAAGGAAACAAAAAGGAGAAAAATCAAGTTCCCGGGCATGCTTCATGCCCAGTGCCGATCGATCGGACCTACAGGCCGATCGATCGGTCTGTCTTTTAACTGTAAGGCTTTTTGGGCCGATCGATCGGACCCAGTGGGTTTTGAAATTTATCTTTTTTTTGTGGACCTTGCCTACCCTCCTTGGACTCACTTGACCATATGTGAGAGCGTCTTGAGCCGATGCTCTTCACGGTTGGTTCGAAATGCATCGAAGTTCAATCTATTCAATCTTGAACGGGATGGAACGACACGATATCCTCTTCATACCTAAATGCAAAGTCTATTTCCTTGGGTATCGCGAACTCTATTCCTTTCGGTGACTAAGTAGGTTGCTCGATGGTTCCGGGTTGACATCATACTTAGGATGGACCGTTTATAGTCTTGATTTTTCTATCATAGCATCTAGTACTATCCATAAGCTCATGTTAAGTTTTGAAAATCGTAGAAGTGGATAAGGAGCCCGGAATGTCTTCAAACTCAAGGAGTACCAAGTCATTTCCATCATAGACATACGGGACCCCTATTCACTCAAATAGATCTTAAAAATCATTATCTTTCCCGAATTGGTATAGTTCATTTTATTTCTTCTTTTCCAAGATTTACTGTACATGATCTGTTTTCCCGAAAGCTTGATGGTTACACTAGTAACATTGACTTGTCCCGAAGAGTATTGCCCGATATGAAATGAAAGTTATACATTGAATATTCTTGCCCGTTCATTGATTTACTTGTACTTGATTTACTTGTATATGTATCGATGTGTTATTTAACCTATGTGTCGGCATCACTAAGCTTGGATACCTTGTCGGTTTGATCCACCGACTTGGAAATCCATCTCTCGTCCCGCCAGCTGCAGTTTGGATCCCGATACCCGGTCATTACCGTGGTCCCGTCCCGATACCCGGTTCGCTACCGTGGTCCCGTTCCCGTATATTTATATGGTATATATGATTTGCGTTGTTTCTCCTCACCTTGTGTGACTGAGAACAACATCCCGTGATACTGTTGTCACTTTAGTGACAGAGGACTTAGCTTTATGTGATTGCCACCTTGTGAGTTCCCGATCCCTTGGTTACCTCATATGTTTTATCTTGTTTACATGTTTTCTAGCAATTGATTTATATATTTTATGAGAGTTCTGGCTTAAACAGATTTCCTTGCTTTTCAAGATATTTCATCTATTTTATGTTGTTGTATCTTCTCACTCTCTTGCCAGACCGTCGTGTCTGATCCTTTGCTTTGGTACTCAGGTCCCATTGCCGGTTTCCTTGAGGAGGAGCCGGAGGAGGCGGTAGGTGAGCCGCATCCTCTAGTTGAGTGGCGCGCTGACGATGTCATGTAGACATCGGATTGCTACAAGAGGCGTAACATTTTGGGGAGAACTTCTTAACCATTCTTTTGGGTTATTATTTTGTAATATTGGCCTTTGTTGGCCTCTAATTTTGGGGAATGTAACTAAATGATATTTTGTTTAACCTTAACAACTTTTGGGAAACATGCTATAGATCATTGCTCTTTCTGATACAGTTTTGATATTTGATGTTAATGCTTGCATGACTAGAGATAGTCTAACTATTTGATTTGCTACACGCTTCCGCACTAAAAAGAAACATTCATGCAAGGTTGTGATATCCTCACCGCGGACACCTGTGGGAAATTAAATAAATTGTATATTGTGGATGTAGATAATCATCATCAATCATCATTTACACACTAATGTCCCGATCCCGGATTAGGGATTCCCGGTCCGGGGTCGCGACATAATGTTCAAAATCGAAGAGGCGCAAAAAGAACAGAAAAAACAATTGATTACATTCCTTAGCTTACGCAGCAGTTAGAAATAAAGAAAATAGTGTCATGAAAAGACTGGCCGATGGACCTAAGTTTGAAGTCATTTCATACAATGTATACGCATTAAATGGTTATGTTTTTTATACAGCTGATGCGGAAATGAACAAAACGACACAAAATAGCGACATATCCATGAATGCTCTAACTAAAGTTAGATCAAGCTGTTGGGACAAGGAGTTTGTATCTGAAGAGGCCACTTACTACGGTGTCATGAAACAAATTTTAGAACTAGATTATCATGACTCCAAAGTGGTAGTATTCAATTGTGACTGGGTGCGTACAAAAGATGCAAACAGTCATATGTTAATCTGAGTCAATTAATGAGAAATACAAAAGAAGTTGATGAACTATTTATTCTTGCCTCTCAAGCCTCAAGTATTCTATTGTAAAGATCAAAATCGCCCTATTGATGATTGGCATGTTGTGTTGGTTGTTCCAAAAAGATTGAATCAAGATGTGGATTGTTATGAAGATCCATTAGTCTTTGTGGGAAGAATGAATGAAAATGATCGAATGACAGCATTACAAGATGATATTCTAGAGGCCGATATCATTGGTGATGCTGAAGATTAGGCTCGGTTGCAGGTGATCATGTCATGTCAACAATTATTTTATTTTCATGTAAAAACCAACTCTTGTGCATATCATATATTGTTCATGTAGCATGCCATTAATTTTTTAAATGCATACTATTTGCATGCATAAAGTACATTTTAATATATGTGATTACAGGAAACATGTCACATGGAGCTTCCTCCTTCGCATCAGCATCTATGGCTCCGGGAAGTGGCTCCCATGCGAGTATGTATTGCTTAATTTCATTTATTCTTTTACTTATTCAGTATTTATCATTATAGTTTTACTAAAATTAACATATATATGCAACAGATACTCTTACCCACGTTGCTTTTAGCGTTGATGGCCAACCTATAGGACCTAATTCAATGGCGTTCTGCTCACATATAGGGAATGTAACAAGGACTAATGTCCCACCCAACAATACCAGCTGGAAAAAAGTGTTGGATGCTTTTAAAGATCAAGTCTGGGATGCCGTCTGCGTGAGTGTTTTGAGCAATTGTCACTATTACTTATAGCTAGTAATTTGATATGGTAAATGCAAGAATTAACTTATTATATTACACAGTTCTCATATGAAGTTCCAGTGTGCCACAAACGGTGGGTCTTAAAGAAAGCCAATGATAGTTGGAGGGACTGGAAGTCATTTCTTCGTCACACTATTTATGATAAATACAACACAAATGGAGAAAGGAAAGCTCATGTCCCCTCGCACGTCAGACAAGAAGATTGAGAGTCATTTGTGGACATTAACTCGACAGAACTAGTCCAGGCTTTCGGGGAAAGGGTAGGATTGCTAGATCCAAGATGATTTTCCCTCACACTTCCGGAAGAAAGGGGCAGGCAAGGGTGGCAGAAGATATGGTAAGTGTAATTCTTAAATAATTTTTAATTCGCCCATGACTTTTAAGAATGAACTAAAGTTTATAGCTTCAATTATTTACAGCAACAAGAAAATCCGGGCGTGGAGATCACTCGTACGGACTTATTTTTAAGAACTCATACTAAGAAGGACAGATCAATTACATGCCCGAAAGTGGTGAGAACTTTTTTTTATATTCAAATGCCTTTTATATGATTATTTATGTTGTAAGCAATTTCAATTTTTTATGCATATGTTGTGAACTCATAATGTTGATTGTAAAGAATGTTGAGTTTAAGATGAAAAAGATGAAATTCAAAGTTCAATTGCTCAGTATCATGCTCTATTCCTAAACAATTAGGAGTTGGACCTCAAAAGCATCACAACCAGTAATACCTTCATTTAACCTTGTGCACTCATAATGCACTTTTTTATGTATTTGTATCCAACAGGTTCTAGATAAAATTTAAATGCCCTCCTATGAAGGGGAGACTCTGCTAAAAATTTTAAATTTTTCTCTGAATTGGGATTTTCTTTACTCTTGTTATTTATTATTCGTATTGTATGATGCTGTTAAAAGTCTTCATGAAGCTAATAGATCTCTTGCACAACAAGATCTGAACAATGACCCTGTTGCGAAGGTATTATTCATTGAGTTTTCTTGTAGATCATAAAGATTTACATGCGTTAATTTTGAATTTGTCTAAGTATTGACATTATTTTCTTTTACTTCCGCATAGCTCATTGGCCGTGATTCTCAAGGATGTGTTCGTGGCTTAGGCATGGGTCTTTCTAAAACTAGTACCAGTTATATGGTGCTCCTTATATGAAAGCTTTAGCATATGAGAAATTATCACATGAAAAGATTGAGAATAAAATGGTACAGTTGATGGATGAGACTGGTGGCCTCCGGAAGGAAATTGATGAGCTTAAACAAACTCTATCCCAAGGTGGGACAATGATGCGGTCCTTCACCCATCATCTCCATTATTCTCAGGTACAATATTTATTTTCCATGTATTCCAGATTCCTAAGAATAAATAAATATTAGGATTGATGAAGTACTAACACCATTTATTCTTAATAATTTTGTAGGCTCATAATGATTCACCACATCAAGAGACACGTACCAACCGAGCAAGTGAACAGACAGGAATGATGATGCGTCGGTTGATGCATTTGGTGTAGAAAGATGTTTGTATTGCTTATGGGACAGTGATTGGTTCGTCGCTTGAGTATCCAGGATGCTATAGGATTGTTGTCGAAGAGATCCTTGGTTATTCTGCCCAGTTAGTCGATGGAGATAAAACTTTTGGAGATCTCACTTTGGGCGATATGATTGATTGGCCCATGTATAAGACTTTAGATTAGTTTCATTTCACTTTGTTGCACTTTCAATTTTAGTTTAAAAGATTGTCTTGGAATGACTTCAATTGAAGCATTTGGTTTTTTATTTGTTGGATTGAATTTTAAATGTAGTAAATCTAATTATGCTAATTGATGATTGTTCGTATCTTATGTGCTATTGTTTGTATTTATTGGATGGATGGTTATTTATATTTGTTGAATGGATGATTATATGAATTCTATAAATAGGTGTTTTTCATTAAAAAAAACCAAAACGACAGCTACTGACACTTGATAATTCGAAGAATGCTCCAGATGCTAAATTAAACGACGGTCTTTTAAACTTGATAATTTATGGAAAAATAATTTTCTTATTAATAATTAATTAAAAATGACAGTTTTCTTAATAAATAACGAGAGCTAATGACACCTGAAAACACAACACCTGAAAACACTAGTTTATTCTCACAATTCCCCGACAGCTAGTGGCACTTGTTTCCCATAAGCTACACCAATATTAATGACGGCCCAAACAACGGTTTGGACCGTCGTTTTTCCAATTAAACGACAGCTCTGAACACTTGTTTTTTTCCCCTTTTGACATAGTGTGCCTATGTGTTTATTCTCAAAAGCATGCCTTCATTTGGTAGTTTGCTCATTCTACATATCATAATAGTGTACGCTATAAACTTCTTTGTATTTTGACCATTTTTAGTACCGACCTAAGTTGTACAAAACCAGTAACCATATGTAGCATTTTTTATGTGGTTAACATATATAGACAGTACAAGAAAAACTACTTTTAGCGAGGGTCGCTGACCGCAAATAAAATATAATGTGGCCGCCACTATAACCTATTGTAGCGGCCAGCATGACCCCCTGCAAGATGACGATATAGAATATGTGGGTAAATGGCCCCGACTATTAAGAATCTTTTGTGGGGGCTTTGGCCGCGGGTAAAAGTTTTCATGGATAGTATAAATGAATCTATCTTTTAGTGGTGGTCGTTGGCCGCCGCTAATGTTGCTGCTATATATAAGGAAAAAATGTAAATATTTTAGCAGTAGTCAGATGACTGCCGGTAAAATTGGTATTTAAAAAAAAATCAAATACTTGTTTATAAACAAAATCTTCAATTTCATGTGTAAATCAATACAAACAAAGTCTACCAAGAATTAAAGAAAACAACACTTTTTATAACACTTTAAATTGTGGATTTTGTTCAGTATTTAAAATCAAATTGAACAAGACCCATCTTCAAATTCTTATAGTCTACTTGAATGATGATTGAGGTTCCAACACAAGATAGCGTTTTGAACAACCCAACACCCTACATGAGACATTTTCACCCAATTTCATGCTATAAAACCGTGGTAGTAGATACCTCTAAAATCATCATTGAAAGTCCGTGATCCGAACCCGAGAGGAGGGGGGTGAATAGGGTGAGCTTCAAACTAGTGACCAATAATGCCCAATTTTAACTTCTTTAAATTACATTAGTCACAAGTGATGATATAAAACTAAAATGCGGAAGCTAATAAAAATAATCATCACAAAGCATTTACCATCACACAATGATTTATAGTGGTTCGGCCTCAATGCCTACATCCACTACTGGCTTGTGATCCAACACCCTACCGGATTACCATTATTTATGCTTTTCAATAGGCTAAGCAATAACCTTTACAATATGCTTTCCAAAGCTAAGTAATAACCTTTAACAATGATGTTTTTCAAGGCTTAACATCAACCTATACACTATGCTTTTTCTAGGCTAAGCAATAACCTTTACAAGATATGAATTCTCAAAGAAGTGTTAACATAAACACTTTAAGAGATTACAATTAAAGCTCAAAACATTTGCCTCTTAAATAGGCTGATATGAAAGTTAAAACAAACTCACACAACACTCTATGAAATGCAAAGATGAATGCTCAGGGTGTGTGTGTGAAAACTTCAATCAAGTTTAAATTAAGTCCAATCAATATATGCTTAACGCATTTAAAAGTTTTAAGGCACACAAAAGATTTGATTGAAGTGAAATGCAAATCACATGTATAAATCCTAACTTGTTGATGATATGAAAATCAAAGGGTCACAAGTTGTATGAAACTATTTAAGACTAAACATGTGATGCATGTGCAATGTTGTTTTCAAAAACAAAGTAGCTAAAACATGGTTCTAATGTGATTTGAAAACAACAAGTAATGATTCAACCAAGTAAATGAATCATGCTATAAAAATAACCAAAGGTTTTGACAAAGCATGATTTATAAAATTTAAAACAAACTTAGTTTGAATCAAGATGAAGAATCCAATACAACTTAGATCAAAGATTAAATGTAAGTAATGGATTCAACACATCATAGTTATCATGCTAAAATTCATTTTTCAAATAATTAAACAAAGCATGAAAACATATGATAAGGAAAACTAAGCTTACATAGATGATTTACTTATGATTCGAAGCTTTAGCTTCCCTTTTTGACCAACTAGCCTCCCTTAGCTCATTCCCCTTTGTTTGGCCTTAAAACACCTCAAGGAGTATCCATTGGATCCTCAAATTTGGCTAAGGAATGATCTGTTTATATAGAAAAAAGTGTGCAACGGCTCCATTGTTGGTTAGCCGACATCAAGTTTGGTCAGCCGAACTCCCAACGGTCATAAAACGGCTAGTTTTGAGCATTCTGGAACGCGAACCGAAGTGGGTTCGGTCAAGTGTCGGTCGACCGACATCTTGAGTTCGGCTAACCGACACACTGTAGCAAAATCACTGCAGCAAAATTACTGTAGCGCCAAAAAAGTTTTGCCTTCTTAAACGATTAAGTAAAAGGCTACTCCAAAGTATTTTGCTAAAGGGAGTTCTGGGCCATAAAATCAAGCTTGGAAACATGTTTTAAATCAATCTAAGAGTTTTAACAACATGAAACCTAAAATGCCTAAGTTGATTTGAAACTATTAAAACCATAGGCAAGCTTGATTCGAAAATCTTCTTTTGAAAACTAAATGCATCCAAGTTTAAAATCAAAACATGCATAGATCAATATTTCTACAAGTCTTAAAAACAATGCATGTGTAAATCAAGATTTCAAGTTTTTCTAAATCAAAGCATGTGTGAAAATTCAAATGATGCTAATATGATAATGCATCCATCAAATTGCAATACACAAAATCCCTAACAATCACCACCATCTTAACTCTTCAGCTTCATTTCTTCATCGAAGGGCATTCACCTTCTTTTTACTCATCATCTCTTAGCAATCATCAAGACAACATCCAAACAACTGCAATTATAGTTTTCATAGCCACGTCAGCTAACAAATTTTTTGACATCACCTTAGTTGAAGAAAATTCCATTTCAATGTTACTTACTCTAAAGCTCTAGTAACTCCAAGGGCTATCTGGATGCATGAATTCCACGATACTTTCTTGTTTAGTTCATCACCTAAGCGAGCCACATCATTAAGGGTGTCATTACTACAATATTTATAGAAAAATAAACGTTGCCTATGCTTCACACAACTAATCAAAAGATGAAAATAATACCAATAAACAGCCCTCTTAAAATATTGAATATTACGAAACAAAGAAATTAAAGTAGAGAAATATAAGTAAGAAAAATGTACTATGAATGATCTCTTACAAGTAAGAAGAAGGAACTTGCATCATTTACAAAAACGTCATTACACCTTCTAGCACCTAGCAATCTGCAAAATAACCACAAAACAAATGCAATCATGCTTCTTGCTTCATATATAAGAATGGAAAACATAATTAGAACTTGAGTGGCATGCTTTTAGGATATACTCAAGCATGAAGAAACCATATAAAGGCCAAACTCGCCTCTCTCCTTCTACAAGCAATCTCCTTAATACTTCATCCTTTGTGTGACCCTTAGCATGCCATCTCATGTACTCAGCTGTTGTTGAAGACATAAATAGCCTTTGAAGCCTTGGTTTCAATAGAAAATAATGCAAAATCTTTGTAGTCAACTTCTTGTGCGTCCTTTGTAAATGGTGTTAAAAGCAGGTTCAGTAGAATAGCGTGTCACTGATTTCCCACTAAACTCACCACGTACGACACATTCATTCATATTCTCATACTCCATTCAATACAGCATACAATCATTCGGGCAAGCATCTTTCTTCATGTAATTCAAGCCAAGATCTTGAAGTAACTTTTTTTATTCATAGTGATTTTGGGCGACATTTCACCAACATGAAGTGATTCTTTTAGCAACTTAAGTAACATGTCGAATGATTTATTATTCCAACCGTTAAGACACTTCAAGTGGAATAACCATATAAGGAAAGACATAGAAGTGCCCACTGCATGTGCATAATAATGTGAAAATACAAAGGGTGCAAACCCACACTTTTTAGAAAAACTAGCTGTTTGACCCACTATTCCAACCTGGTTCATGCTAACCTCCTTTTCTCAATCAAGTTGAGTTTTCGAACTAATTAGCAAAAGAGCTTGACTATAATTTATATATAGTTAAAATAAAAGGAAGTGTGCAATTTATGTGGATAGCATTATGATACATAAATAAAGCAAACCCACGCCTTAACGGGTACTTGTTATTTGACTCACCAACCAAATCTAACCTAATCAGGTAATTAGTATTCAGGCTGACAACCAGGGGCGGACCTACCCCAGGTCAATTTTAAAATTACATGATATTTGGATGGGCATTGGACCTTTCTCATGTATATTTAATAAACGGTAGCCCCACGTCTAAACCTTGTGATTGCCCCACATTACAAATCTAAAAAGGTTGAAAACAAATCCTCTTCGCGCCAATCTCTTTCGACATCTTCTTTCTGGTGAGGGTCTGAGATCATCTTCGAGTCGACTGAGCTTTTCATCACCAGTCCTCTTGTGGTTAGTCTCTCTCTCTCTCTCTCTCTCTCTCTCTCTCTCTCCAAATAACCCTAAATAAAACAATCTTCCTCCTCAGTTGTAGTATAATCATAATCACTCTATACCTGAATGTGAACCCTTAATTTCCAAATCCTAATTTCAAACCCTAACTCCCCAAATTTTAATTCAAACACTAATTCCAAAATCACAAAATATCTACAAGTCCGAAGATGACCAAATCACCATTGGGTACACATAAATCAAGCCTTAGGGTTCATATTTTTGGATGACTTGAGTTACATTTAAGTGACCTTTTTTTCTTCTTTGCCACGAGCCCATGACCAACTATTAATATATATTATAGACGTAGGATTTTATTTCAAAATTGAACTCCAATTTTGCAATTGATTGAGAAATTGGAGTTCAATTTAGATTTCAAATTTGATTTTATTTTAATTTAGAGAGAAATTTTAGGATCTAATCACATTCCTTAACAAACTCAAATCCTTAAATTTGAAATCCTCATCTATTAAGAGTTGGAGTCTTGAAATTTGATTTGATTTTAATTTAGAGAGAAATTTTAGGATCTACTCACATTCCTTAACAAACTCAAATCCTTAAATTTGAAATCCTTATCTATTAAGAGATGGAGTCCCACAATGGATTCTTCTAAATAATCTCACTTACCAAATAGGCATTTACTCTGACAGTGACTAAGTGAATGGCTTTCTCTTAATACTCATTCCCTACTAGTTGGGGATATATGATTCTCAATTATTATCTCAACCAAGATCCATATGTACTTCAAAATTGGCCCTTATCTCTATTTTATTTATTTTCAAATGGAGCCCATGGATCCAAACTCACCGAGAAAAATAGGTAAAAGGAGGGAACGAGTGTGGGCTTTTTGAAGGAATTTGACACATACTAGTTTGAACCAAATCGGTATGTGATACATCTTCAATTATTTTTTTGGTATTTTTTATATTTTTTATTTTTTCTAATTTTGGTTTATGATAAATACTTGAGTTGCCTCTATGATTATCTTTATCTCTCTCACTATTGTTTCTCCTTTTATCTTTCGCAAGAGGTCTCAATCTTTTTTTTCACAATTGATATATTATTTTTTTTAATTTTTTATTTTACAATCTAAAATGGGTTTCTTTGTTTTTGTATGTTTAAAATCCTTTTACTGTTGAGTGGGTATTAGGAAGCAGGTGTTGTGAATGGAGAAAAGTGCTCTTTGTTGTATATGGCATGACCGTTTTTCTTGTGAGTTTCACACTTACATATGAGATTTCATCAATTATAGATAATTATCTTTTTTTTTCTTTCTTTATATTTTTTTGTATATCAATTTTGGCTTCTAATTGTAGGAATAAGAGGCCAACTCTTATCATCTCATTACTATGAATTTTTATGTTACTTCTATTAAATACTGTTCTTTTTTTTTTTTTTCTGGTCTCAGCTTGGCGCGGGTCTCTTTCTCTCCCACTCTCTCTTTACAATTCAAATTCTTTTTAAGATTTTTTTTCTATTTGTTTCTTGAAATATGTAAATGTAAATTTTCATAATCATTTAAAATACTTTAATTGAGAGGTTATATCCTTGAACTTCCAAATTGCATGTCGGCGCCTTTAAATTCAAGGGGTCATCACGTTATGTAAGTTTACATCTTTTATATATATATATATTTTGATGCACATAATTTTTTTTAAATAATCATAGAAATTAAAAAAGTTAGATTTATATTTTTTAGTGATTTTCATAAAAATTCTTAAATCTAACAATATTTTCATTTTTTTTTCCAGAATTGGTTACTTAATTTTAAATGGAGTTATATGAGGTTGGATTTGAAATAATCAACCTGGAAAACTTATATTGTGCTTCATGGGAGTCGAACACATGGCCTTTAAAATAATATGTTACACATTTTTACTAACTATGCATTCTATTTCACATAATAAAATATATAAAAGTATCGCGGATGAGGAGGAGGTCTTGTCAAATTTTATTGATTTAGTCTTCTTTTTCTCTTTTTAATGGTGTGCCTGTAACTGTTTGACAGGAAGTGGTAAAAAAAAAAAAAAAAAAAAAGTTCTACTGTGATAAAAAAAAGAGATTAATTCTAAAAACTATCATGAGTTTACTATTTGAGCTTAGGCATAGCAAAACTATTATGGTAGGTATTGAGTTTACTATTCTTCTAATTCTACATATTTAAGTACACACTAATGTACATAAAAATTGAACTATAGCCTTCTTTTTCTAAAATTTTTCATTTCTAGATATTCTTCATAACTTAAAATAGTAATTATTATCATAAATAATAAGACGCGTGTCTTAATAGTATGATAATAATAATGATAATCGGTAATAATATAATTATCATCTTATTGATTTATATATTAGAATACCTATATATTAAATTAATTTATATATGTTCTGTCCTTTTCGTTTAAATATAATTTATTTAGAATGTATCATATTTTTAGTTCTTTTTATAAATTTTAAAAGTTAATAGATTTTTCATTATATGAATTATGTTGCTTTACTAAGCGCGGGCATGTTTTGCTAGTAGAGAATTATTTTTATAGCTAAGGTAGGTGCAGGAAACTAAATTCCTTATATCCAAATAAAATTCCTTTTAAAATTCAAATTGGGTCAATGGGTGCTCACCCAAATTACCGTTTCAGGGCATCCAAACACCTAGGATTAAAGAAAATATTATTTTAGGTTGTTTTGATGATGATGAATTGATGATCACTTGAATTTGGGAGAGGTAGTGGGAAGACCCTTCTTGTGAGATCCGAGCATGGAAAAAAGTTGTGTCAATTCAAACGGATCTTTTTGATCTTTTGATATTGTTAATGTGAAAAACAGTTAACAAAGTTAAAGAGTTTAGCCCCACCTATACAAAAACCCTAGGTACGCCACTGCTGACAACCCACATCTTTTCTTCTCCCTTTCTCTCCTTTTATTTTCTTCTATCGAGAGTTGAGTTTTCTAACCTAAGTAGCAAAATAGCTTGAACTTTGTTAGGAATGGCAATGGGTCAAAGTATTCAAATTGTACCATGCAATTAAGATTGATCCGATCTACTTTTTGTTTGAGTTTTGCAATTAGGTTAGATCTTCTCTATCCATTGTTAGTTGAATGGAGAGGTACCTCTCTTCCACAAAAAAAAAGATTAGGGTTCAATCATGGTTAGTGACTTAGGTAGAGTGTGTGAGTAGATGCATGAGTTGTACCGAGATAAAAAGTGGTTAGATTTTGAGTTTGGCCCATTCTCAAGGTGTGGGTTCATTCAGCAGTCTGCATCTTCCATGCATCATAATTGTATAAATTATATATTTCTTTGTATGTTAATTAACCATATATACCACCTACCTAATTAACCATATATAGCATTAAGGCCCATTTGACATCATTCTCATGTTGTTCCTTATTTTGTCCTTGAATCTGATTGTGCTAAGATCGGGTTGTCCCCGACAACAGGAAATTAAATTACTTTGTTGATAATAGGCTGTATAGAACTTGTTTGGTAACATTAGAAAAGTTTTGCTCTATGGAACGGAAGCAAGAGAATAATAAGATTTACAATGTGGAACCCACTTTTATTGCTTGCGGAACTCTACTATTGTCATACCTGGGACCCGCCTTAGAAATTACAATTTGGTACCCACCTTTAAAAATTAGAATATGGGGCCATAATCATAAGATTTACAATGTTGACCCACCTTTATAGGAATTATAATGTGGGACCACTTTTTAGTGAATGTGAATATGGGACCCACCTTTAGAAATTACAACAGAGTACACACCTTTAAAAGTTAGCATATGGGGCCCACATTTACATGATTTACGATGTTGGTCTGCCTTTTGTGATTGTAACCATGTAACCCACATTTAGGAATTACAAAGTGGAGCCCCATTTTTTGTGGTTGTGGAGACAAGACCCACTTTTAGAAATTACAATGTGGTGCACAACTTTAGAAAGTAGAACATGAGGGAACATTCATAGGATTTACAATGTGGGCCAACATTTATAGGGATTATAATGTGGGCCCACCTGTTAGTGAATGTGAATATGAGACCCACCTTTATAAATTACAACGGGGTACACACCTTTGAAAATTAAAAGATGGGGTCCCACATTTATAGATTTACAATGTTGGTCTATCTTTTGTGATCATGACGATGTAATTCACATTTAGGATTTACAAAATGGAGCCATAATTTTTGTGATTGTGCACACATAACCCATATTTAGAAATTACAATGTGGTGCTCACCTTTAGAAATTAGAACATGAAGGCATGTTCATAGGATTTACAATATGAGCCGACTTTTATGTGAATTATAATGTGGGGCCATCTTTTTTATTGATTAAAAACAAGAGACCCACCATTAAAAATTACAACGTGGTACCCACCTTTAGAAATTAGAACATGGGCCCACATTCATAGGATTTACAATGTGGTTTCATCTTTTGCGATTGTGACCATATGACCCACCTTTAAGAATTATAAGGTGGGGCCACATTTTCTGTGATTGTGGACACATGGCCCACCTTTAAAACTTACAACGTGATATCCACCTTTTGAAAATAGAATATGGTGCTTTATAGTGTGGTCCTACTATTATAGGAATTATAATATGAGCCTACCCTTTGTGATTGTGACCATGTGACCCATCTTTAGGAATTATAAATTAAGTGTGGCCACCTTCTTTGAGATTAAGAACATAGGGATGACCTTTAGGATAAGTGAGGGTTTGAAGTCTTTAAATAACCTTCTTTGAAAGGCAAGAGATAAGTAGGAAACAAATGGACCACCAAGTTGTTTCTTAAAAAATTAATTTTTCTCCTTCCCGTGAAAAAAAAATTAGAATAATGATTTACACTCACCAACGTAGCCTTATCTCAAGGGATCATCTGAATGGCATGATGCCAAACACACCCTAGAACATGGGGCCTTATAATTGGTCTCACCATTATGGAAATTATAATATGGGCCTATCTTTTGTGATTGTGACCATGTGACCCATTTTTAGAAATTACAAAGTAGGGTCACCTTCTTTAAGATTGTGAACATGGGATTGGACCTACCCTTAGGATAAGTGAGGATTTAAAGTCTTTAAATACCTTTCTTTAAAAGGAAGAGATGAGTAGGAAACAACAGTACTAGCAAGTTGTTTCTTAAATGAAAATAAAGTTTTTGTATCAACTTTTCTATGCCAGCAGGTTAAAATTTTAGAATTCCTTCACCTGAGAATGAATGGTGATTTACACTCACCAAATTTGTTTTCCCTAGCCACATCGCGTGGGAACATGAGAACATCCCAATGGCACAATCCAAAACACACCCCTATATATATAGTTAAACTACAATGAAGTAGACAATGTACACGAACATTAATATATTACACTGGGCATATTTGGATAATGTCATCTGAGAGAAATCCTCTCTGATTTTCCTCGGAACGTTTGGATGAAGAGAGGAAAAGTGAGATAGGATTTTTTAAATCCTCCAAATCCATAAAAAATCCTCTTTTGCACTGATTTCTCGGTCTCCACCTCCTCCCATCGGATTTTGAAAATGCACAAAGGCAAAGAAGTGCATGAGTTATAAGGAGTGACTCCTTCTTGGTGTTTTTCAAACCTGAAATGCAATGACTCATACCATTAGGAATCCTGAAAGAGGATAGCATTGTTCTAGGGGAGCGAATGAATCCTCTATGTTTACCAAATGTGCCTGAGCCCAAGCTAACCCTATTTGAGCAAGATTTGTAATAGTTATATCCGATTCTGGACATGATGGTCATGTTTTTATATCTCAACCC
Source organism: Cinnamomum chago (assembly GCA_038049695.1). NCBI lineage: Eukaryota > Viridiplantae > Streptophyta > Magnoliopsida > Laurales > Lauraceae > Cinnamomum > Cinnamomum chago. Next base: position 28,183,186 of record CP142457.1, read on the forward strand.
GCTCTACCCAATTTACAATAAATTCACATACTTATTAATGAATAATATTTATATCATATTATAAAAATATCTAATATCTTTAAAATATAATTAGGTAATGGATAATTGATACAAGCCCAACCAGATCCATGTTTGTCACATAGAGCAATGGGGGAACCATAACATACATCCTAGACCCATCATATATTGGATTAGTACAAGATAGGTCTGACCCTGACCCGTGTCATGCATCAATTTGGGAAAATTTGATTCTTAAAATGGATAGAGAAAATTTTATTTGACAAACATCCGCTTTCTTTTTATACATCTATATCTATACCCCTTTTATAAAAAAAGAGTAAATTGACATGTTCTTTCACTACACCCACCTTTATGATGGGGTCTACTAAGATGCAAGATGATATCATCCTTATCCTTGTCTCCTTGTCCTCATCTCCTTATATCTTCTTCTCTTCTTCCTTATCCTTATGTAATTAACAACAAGAAAGAAACTTGGCATGCTTGTTTCAGTGTACCCATCTTTATTTTGTTTGGATTTCAACTTTTGTAGGTCAAAATCCTCTCTAAATATTGTTGTTTTATTTTCCTTTTTGGTGTTGTTTTGCACTGTGCTAGCTACAGTGAAAGCAAATTGAGGTGATAAAACGTATCAATAGTAGAAGATTAGGAAGGATTATTACCGCGATTTGGTAGCAGCCTAGTATACTACAAAATCTCTCCCTTTCCCTCCTCCCATCTCTCTTTCTTTAGTTTGACTTGGGCTAGCTATCTTTCTCAACGGCAAAACCCGACCCGACCCGATTATTGCCATCCCCGACCTATAAGTCATAAAGTGAACCCTTTCAGGTGCTCCAGCAGATTACCAGACCAGCCTTTTGTTTTGTATGCTTTGGTTCCCAACTGGAAAAAACAGAGGAAGAATTCCAAGTTTCACACATTTCTTCCATTTCCTCTGACGCCGTTTGCTGGTAGCAGTAACTGCCTCTTTCCATCCAAAAGAAAACCGCAAGAAAAAGCTTCCAATACACATTTTATTAGGGTTATATATAAGTTTCCCATCCCAAATCACTGAAACACCCTCGAAAGGAAAAGACACAAAAAAAAAAAAAGATCTTGGTGACTTCCCCAAGTCATCCTTCCCTTCTCCACCCGGAATCTTTTCCCTTCTCGGCAACCTCAAATCGTTTTGGGGCCTTTTGAGTCTTACAGAGTAAAGGAATCGATGATTCGATCGGTTTCGTTCATGGTTTTTTCATGAATTTTGATTTGGATGAAAGGGTTGAAAGCCCCAAAAATTTTTTTATTTGAAATTGTGGGGCTCTTGTTGGTTGATGTTAAAGTTTCCTTTTTTTCGGATTGAGAGTGGAGGATTTGAAGGGAATTTTAATGGGGTCTTAGTTGATTTTGATTTGAGATGAGTGATTGAAAGATCGCACCTTGTAATTTGAATCAACAGTCACCATCAAGATTTTCTAACCTGCTTTACGTTTTTGAAGAAATTGTCGTTGAAAATGGAGGATTTGAATGATTTCGGTGATAGGCTTTTTATTCATTCTGATGAGGAAGAGGAAGAATTCAGGAGCTGTATGGCCGAAGAAGATGATTTACCGGATCCTGAGGAATCAGTGGAAGATGATGGGTCTAAAGAGGATCTCGACGAAAATGCATGGAAGATATTCTTCAAGGGCTCCTCGATCAGAGATTCGGATGCTCCGCTGTCTGGAATTGGAGTGGTTTTGGAGAGATCAAAGACGAGTTCCGTTCATCGAGTTAAAAAAAAACTGGAATTCTACGTTGAGGAGAATATTGCCGAGCTTTTGGCGTTGTTGGATGCTCTCATGGAGGCTCTGAGGACAGAAGTTCGTAGGGTTTATGCGTTTACAGATTCTGAAATCATCTATGATCAGGTGATTACCATAGAGTTTCAATATCTGCTTCTGTCTTTTCTTCTTCTTCTTCTTCTTCTCCCCCTTCCTGCATCATGTCAGTCTAAATAAATTTTTCAATATCTGCTTCTGTCTTTTCTTCTTCTTCTCCTCCTTCCCGCATCATGTCAGTCTAAATAAATTTACAGTACTATATTCATACAATACAGATAAAATTTCTTATTGTTTTGCCATTATTTTAAACTGGGATATATTTAACTATACGCCTTTTTTCTTAGATGCTGTTTGGATGATTTTGGAGACTAAGATTCTTACTTGGCAAGGGAGTAATCTTGCAGGGAATCTGAATCTTTTGTTCTTTTATGAATCCAATGAAGTTCCATGGAATTACTTTGATTTTCTTACAAGTGGTCATGTTGGGGTTTTTTTTTTTTTTTTTTTTTTTTTTTGTCATTGATATGTTAATGATTCCTGAGATTTCCAGACAATGGAACTACAACAGTTGTTGAATCCCTTCTGATATTGTTGTCTTTGATGGGAGTCTGTTCCACAGTTGGAATGTGGTGGTCAGTGCTGCTACCACAATGCTGTAAATTTGAGTCAGGATATCAATAGAAAAAATAAAAATAAAAAAGAGAAAGAAGAAGAAGAGAAAAACAATAACTGGGGAATTCAACCAGATCCTAATTTACTTTTCCCAGTCTAAAATCATTTACATTATTTCCATTCCAAAAAAAAAAAAAAAAACATTATTGCGTAGTCTCTATGTTTTGCAGTCTGAATATCAATTATGTTCTTGTGTAGTCTCTCTCTCTGTGCAGAGATTAGTCTTTTCAATCTTTCTTGTCTCTTCATTACATTACATGATTTTATTTAAATTTTTTTTATGATAATCATGAGATTATAGTATACTTTCAGATCTCTTTTCTTTGCACTTAACTTGAGTCTGGCACTTAAAGTTCACACCATTAAGTTTGGATAATGTAGCATTTAGATAGAACATGACATTAAAAACATTGTAAAATCCTACAGATTGCCCGAGGTGAAAAACTTGAAAATAAGCTGATAGCAGCATTCAGGGAAAGGATTCTAGAACATGCCAGTAAGCTGGAATTTTTCATCTTGAAGCTTGCTTCCAGTAGTGAGCTCAAAGAGCCATTGCAACTTGCCCAGGAAGCAATGGGTTTGTCTCTTGAAGGGGATGGATCCATTAAGAACTGTACAATCTGTTGTGAGGAGAAGAAATCGTCCCAGATGATAAGAATGAAGTGCTCGCACATCTTCTGCTCAAACTGCATGATAAAATATGTGGATGGCAAGATTCAAGCCTTCCAACTCCCAATACAATGCCCCGTAATGAGATGCAAATTCTGCATCTCTGCAACTGAGTGCAAATCATTTCTCCCTGCCGCATGCTATGAATCACTGGAACGAGCTTTCATGGAAGCTGATATTCCGGACTCTGGAAATGTATACTGCCCATACCCGGATTGCTCTGCGCTGCTTAATACCCATCAGTGTTTGTCTACAAGAGCAAGCTCATCAAGTCAGTCTGAATCTACCTGTGTTGAGTGTACCGAGTGTTTGAGGCTTATTTGCATTGACTGTGTCGTGCCATGGCATGCATTAATGAGCTGTGAGGAGTATCAGAACCTACCAGTAGAGGAGAGAGATGCTGAAGATATCACTCTGCATCGCTTGGCGCAAAATCAGAGGTGGAGGCAGTGCCAGCAGTGCAGGCGGATGATTGAACTCACACAGGGCTGCTATCACATGACATGCTGGTATGATCCATAAATCTTCAATTGCAATAAGTTTATTGAAATTGTTCTCTTTGAAAGCGCAAAACCGGATCAACTCAAGTTCCTCAAGTTAGAGTTGTGTTTACTCAATGAAACACCCTAGTCTTGGTTTAGTCATGTAATAAGATCTCATTTTTAAGTTGGACATCTTTAGGAATCTGGGCATGATCTATATTGCCTCCCTATGGAGATCTTCAGTTGAAATATTTTCATAAATTCTTTACTTCGCAAACTTAAAAGCCACCAACTCAACTCAAAATTTCATTGAGTCGGGTCTACTTGAAGAAACAGCTAGTCTTGGTTGAGTCTTTTGAAAAGAAAAAATAGACTCATATTTAAATTGAAGTATACGTATAGATATTGTTTACTTTGAGAGAATTTATCTCAATTTGAAAGTTCCCCAAGTTGAGTTGAGTCTACTAGAAAAAACAACCGATCATTGGTTTGAGTCATGTAGATAAAATCTTATTGTTATTTTTTTTAAGAAAAAATTGTCTGAGTCTTTTGCTAGTCAATCAAGTCTGAGTGAGTTGAGTCAATCAAATCTCAGCATCATTAAAGAAGTCTTGACTGAGACACCAAGTCTACAAGGTTTTGACTTGATTAGAGATTCTGTTTGAGTCACCCTGAACCTGATCAACTTCAGTCTTTTCTTGTTGAATTATAGTTAATTTTTTTTACAAATTCTTGGCTATCATTTGTTTTTTGAATATATGAATGAAATTTGATATCCTGCTTATATATGTTTTTATTATGAAAAATATGATGTTGCAGTTAGCTTGCTGCTACTGCTTGCCCGTTGATTGAACATGCAAAATTCTACAGACATCAGATTTCATCTAATGGCTGGGATTTGGACAACTTTCAGGCTTTTAAAATGGCACCTCTAATGATCAGATTGGGTGGTTCCCAGCTAGGCGATTTCATGGCTAGGGATGGATGACTTTTGCTGATATGAATATCAGTAAATAATGCTAGTATAAGAGCGGTCTAGGTTGGCCCCTCGTTTTGGTTTGGGTCTGGATTCTTGGTTGAGGTTGTCTACTAGTAACCTGGGCCCACGTGCAGTACATACTACATATGAACTCGACCGGTTTTCTTTCTACATTGGAGGGGTTTCCAACCGAGTTACCACCAAAGGAGAGAGAATGGGTTCTTGATGGAGGACAAAAGTTTCCTGTCTTTATTGGTTGGATAAAGAACTTCAAACGTAGTAGTCGATTTCAACTCCTGTCAGGCTGAGATCAAAGGGACAAGTGAAGGTCCTGCAAAAGATGGTGCAAGATCCCTTTAAGAAGGTGCAGATTGCATGAGATAATAGGTCTGCAAGTGTCTGTCTGTGCACAAGGCAAAGGTTTCAAATGAAACCCCTGCAAAGAGATTTCTACAGAAATCCTAATAAGGAAAAGAAAAATCTTATTCCAATTCCATCAACAATAACCGGTTGCATGTATCTAAAGAAAACAGTCTCCTATGTGAACTAGTGTACTTCTCTCTCGAAATGTCCTTAACAATATAATTATGGATCCTAATCTAAGCTTTTTAGGGAAGGAGATTAAATCTTAAAGTACAACTTATTGACTTCCTAATTAAAATTCCTAATTTAATGGTATATTTTAAAGCAAATAGGAGTTTCTATACAAAGGAAAGACGACTTGTGCTCTTCACTGGAATTGAACCAACTATTGGAAATCGTATGGATAATATGCCCAACATAGATCTGGACTTTCTTGTGGATGAATCTGAGTCTTCTTGTCTCATTTGGTTGGGCATGAGCCTGGGTTTTAGCTTAGTTTGATTGTTCATGGGACCCAGTGGTCGACATTTGGGAGTTGCATTATTCCCCCCTGGTTGGAGGAAGCTCATCCTCAAGCTTGCAAGTGAAGTTTTTCATCCACTGCTATCAAAGAACAAATGGACAGAGACAAGTGTCCGCCACAATTGTTCCTTTGCTGTTTTAGTTTTAGATTAAAAACCAATGGTTGTTGGATCCTTAGCTCTAATGTTGGTTTAAATTGTAGTTGTCTTCTTGAAGAACGATAAAATATCAGGCGATTTTCACCTATGGGCCTTCAGTTTGGCTGCCATATGGGAATTTTGATGGCAACCTTTAATGCATGGGTCCCGCTTTTGTGGATGGTGTATCTTGAAAACTCTGCGCCATCCTTGTACGGGAATCCTATAGGTGAAAGTTTTACTTGTCCTGAATGCCATCATGTTCTTTGATCTAAAAAGGTTTGCTTTCATTGAATCATTGAGATCAATGGATATGCCCTTATGCAGTGATACAACCACTAAATTCAATAGCAACAGTGATCCAACTGTTATGAAAATGCTAGCTTGCAAATCCACATTTCCTTTAACAAAATCAAGCTCCTTTTGATCTTCTAAGAGGCTTCATGGATGCAGAAAAAGAACGATCCAGTTGTTGTAATGGAAAATCTTCTTTCGATTCCTTTTTTCTGCACAATCTATCACACAATCTACATCAGGATCTTGACCCGATAGATCTCTCTGAAGATCAATTATAACCTCATGTGTAGATCTGTCTCAAGATCAGTGGATGGTTCTTCATCCAGAAGATTTCTGTTAACTGTGATCCTCCATATAAGATCTACAGTCAAATCTTCTAGTACTCATACTATATTATTTAAGTCAAGAGCTGTCAGACTTCTGTCAATGCTTTTTATCAATGTAGGGTAGTTAACTGTGATCCAACTATGCGCCATTTATTTTGGCGCTGTTCGGGTATCAAAACTTGCTCCGATGTCAATATGACTGCAAAAAAAAAAAAAAAAAAAAAATCTGTTTTGATGGTGAACTTTAGGTGAGACAGTTGACTCCATCCCGTAGCAAGCTGACGTCGAAGGCATTTGACAAGTAAAGGCCCTGGAAAAAGATGGTGCAATATCCCTTTCCAAGGGTGTGGACTGCACGAGATAGAAAGCACGCTAGTGTCCATTCATGCAAGGGATAGTGGCTTCGAAGGAAACTCTACAAAGAAATTTCTACAAATTCCTACCAGAGGAATTTTTTTTTCTACCAATCCCATCAATAATAATCCCCTCGGCCTAGGATATATACATGTATTCAAGGAAAAAGTTAACACTCCTAGGCAAACTAGAATATTTCCCATTTAAAATCTTCTTAGCAACCTAGTTAAGAATCCTTATTCCTAATTTAAGCTAAACTACTTAGTGGGAAAGGATACCAAATTCTTAAAACTAATATTTACCGTTTTAAATCTTATTAGCAACCTAGTTAAGAATCCTAATTCCTAATTTAAGCTAAACTACTTAAGTGGGAAAGGATACCAAATTCCTAAAACGAAATAGAACTTATTGGCTTGCTAATGGCATGCCCAAAACAAATAAATTTCATTTTAAAGGGGAAGCCAACTTGTGCTCCTTATCGGTGTTGGGAAGTCCTACATCCCACATCGCCTAAGTAATAGGCTTGACATGTCTTAATATACCTGTATGGGGTTTTAGGACTTCTTAGCAACCTAGTTAAGAATCCTAATTCCTAATTTAAGCTAAACTACTTAGTGGGAAAGGATACCAAATTCTTAAAACTAATATTTCCCATTTGAAATCTTCTTAGCAACCTAGTTAAGAATCCTAATTCCTAATTTAAGCTAAACTACTTAAGTGGGAAAGGATACCAAATTCTTAAAACGAAATAGAACTTATTGACTTGCTAATGGCATGCCCAAAACAAATAAATTTCATTTTAAACGGGAAGCCAACTTGTGCTCCTTATCGGTGTTGGGAAGTCCTACATCCTACATCGCCTAAGTAATAGGCTTGACATGTCTTAATATACCTGTATGGGGTTTTGGGTCGGTATATGGTTTCTTACATAGTACAGAGTGGGTTCCAATCCCGTTGTTCTTGTGTAGCCCACGTGATAGGCCCGTCCATGAAATTTGTTGGGCCTGCACACGCGTGGGTGGGTGGGTGGGGGGGTCCGACATCCCACATCGCCTAAGTAATAGGCTTGACATGTCTTAATTTACCTGTATGGGCCTTCCACCTATCAGCTTAAGCTTTTGGGTTGGTATATGGTTTCTTACAATCCGAAAGACCTAGTTCTTGGAAAACGGTGTGATTAACACACCCCACATGGATCTGGATCAAGTTAGGGCTGAGGTAAATGTGAATCTTCATCTGGCCTGGTTTGTTTGGTCATGGGCCTAGCTTTGGTTTGGTTTGATTGGTCATGGGCATAAATGGTCCCAGTTTATGGGTTTCATTCCATCGTGGTTAGAGGAAACTCCCTTTGAATTCGCATGGGAAGTTGTCATCTTGCTTGGATTGAACAACAAATGCATAAAGACAAGTTCCGCGTTAATTGGTCCTTCATTACTTCAGCTTTATTCGCCAATAATTGTTGGATCCTTATCTTTTTGTCTATTTAAGCTATTGTTATTGATGAACAGTAGGGTATTGTCTTATATATGATCAGGCCATCTAATCTAAAGTTTGTTTCATCAAATAGTCGAGAGCACCGGATGTGCCCTTCTGGCCCCTAAAGTCAGTAACGACTGCAATCCAACTATCAACTGAATTCTAGTTCGCAGATCCCAATTTGCCAATAACAAAGTTAGGACCTTCTTTATCTTCAAAGAGGCTCCATCAACCATGAATCCTATGATCTGGATGCTGTAATGGTAAAGCTTCCCACTCGTGCATGGCCCTCATGACGTAATGTACTTCTGGATCTTCGTCTGGTGGATCTCTCTTAAGATCAATACTTGGATCTTCGGGTGGTAGATTTGTCTCAAGATCAATGGATGGATCTTCATCTAGTAATTCTCTCTCAAGATGAATGTGATGCAGTCCCAATGCATCATAGGGCTAAGGAGCTTAGAAAAAAAGAAAGAAAAGAGGCCTACAATTGGCCCTTTATCAGCCAGCCCATCATCCTCGACCATAGTGTGCTAAGCCCATAAAGGTCTGATTCATTGGGGCTAACCCAAGGACAGGCAGCTCAATAACACAACTATGCTTTTTTCCATAATATGTAGCTTTCTTCTTTAGCAAGATAATCAATTAGGTTACTGATTCAACGGATCAATGTAATTAGGTTACTGATTCATTGGATCAATGTAATCAATGGTTGCCAATTGTGATTACTCCAAAGGCCAGCAGGCATCCATGGTGAACGCGTGAGGACTCCATTCACATTGGGTCCCATTGTATTTGCTATCAGAGCAAGATCTTTCGATTTTTTTTTTTATGTTCCCCTATCTTAGATTAGGTTTTTCCTTCCATTTTCATTTAGTTTTTCCAAGGAATAAAAAAGGAAAAAGGAAACCTGAAAGTTAAAAAAAGGCAGTTTCTTTATTCAAAAATAAAAAAAAAGCCACCTGCAGCCCCAAATTTCCTCCATCTTAAACCCATTCCCTTCAGTGACTAACCCACATCCATTAAATCTTTTCACCCATCTAAATCCAAATCATTACCTTTCTTAAAGCTCCCTTGACTGAAACCCAAAAAAAAAAAAAAATGGATTTCAAGTTGCTGTCCCCTATTAGGATGTCCTAAAATAGCCCCCAAAACAACCTTACTTTTGCACCGTCAGCCCCCATATTTCCCCAAACAACAGTCATACTTGTTCCTGTTTTTCAACACCCATCAATTTGTTTACAATGCCCTTTTTGACCCTGTATATGCCTCTAACCTACTCAGTATCAAATCCTACAAATTTAACCCTGTTTTGGTGGCCACACAATAGTATATGACAGCGTTTTATGACTAATGCATCACCATCCTGCACTTAATGCAACCCCCATTCAGTTTCATATGTCATGTGGCTCTTATCTCTTGGTTCCCATCTACTTTTTATTATCTCATTTCATTTAGCAATTAATCAATTTGAGTTGTTAATCACATCTATTCATCAATTCCGCAACTAGTTCTCTGTTTTTTTTTTTTTTTTTTTTAATTAATTTGATTTATCTGCGCTTGGTTTTGTCATCGTGTTTGACTATGGAATCATTGACGGAGATTTAATGAACAAAAGAGATAATAGGTCCCCACATTTATGGAAACTTTATTCAAATCTAGCGAACATTTGTGATAGATTAGAGTGCATGTTAAAGCAACTTATTGTTGAGAAGGAAAGAGAAGAAGTTCACAACCGCCAGTTAGTTCAAAGAGGGCCATAAAGAGTTTTGCTTGTCAATTATTCTGATTGGTTGAACAAAAAGACTTTTTGCACACATGTATGGTGCATGCAATGATCAAGTTTGTAATGTGATTGTTGATTAAAAAAAAAAAAACTCGACAAGAATATAGTCTCACAAGAAGTCATAGATTAGTTACAACTTCAAGTTGAGACACATCACATCACATGGGAGAATAACACTAAGTCTTGATAAATAAAAAATGCTTGGTGTGCATTAGATTTGGAAGGCATGAATACTCAGTTTGTTGTGATGTTTTTCCAACTAACATAACTCACTTATTGTTGGGAAAACCCATGGTTTAAGGAGCAAGATGCATACCGTGATGAAGAGGCCAACATTTGCTCGTTCACTTAATGTAAGCAATGTTGGAAGCCTATGAATGTATTCCAAGCATTATTGAAGAATGAAGGACAAAATGGAATTGAAGAGTCAGAATAAGAAGTTATGCACGAGACAAATCTAGAGTTGAAATCTCTAGACCCTTTAGACGATCAGATCATCTTAGATGGAGATATTCGATGATAGATCATTAGCAATGTGCTCCAGTGACATATCCAACCATTGAATGGTCCCAGATTGACTTTGTGCTTGGAGATCGATGGTGGATACAGATGGTAATTGACTAACAGATTACACTCCTTTACAGATCCGCTTGATAGATTTAAATCCTTCGTTGATCTAACGGTTGGATGGCACCATTAACTCAGTCTACATTGTCAAAGAATGTCATCCCTCTGTTCAACTTTTAGATAGAGACGATCATATATAGCACCAAAGTGGCAACAGAAGTAAAGGGATCAATTGACTAATGAGGAGATACAACCGATCTTCGATCCAGGACGACACCATCGTAACTCGTTGGCATTGAGTTCTCTCAACTCGGGGAGAGTTGCTGCAATCCAAATGCATCATTGGCCTAAGGACTTTATAAAAAAAAAAAGGCCCAAAAGTTGGTCAATTGTCAGCTATCCCGTGGAGCCTAACTTCAGTGGGCAGCCCATTAGGCCCAATTATAGTGGGTTAGGCCATCAGGCCAAGCCTATAGTTGTCTGATCCATTGGGCCTAACCTAAGGACAGCCAGCCCAATAACCCAAGCGTGCTTTCTTTTTTTAATATGTAGCTTTTCAATAAAGTTCCTAGATCTAGATAACATCTAGCAAGATGATTGACATGCAGTCAATTAAGATTATTGATTTAATCAAGATGATTGATTGACATTTAATCAATGAAAGAGAGGATATTCACCACCAAGGGATTGGTATATAATCAATTTGTGGAGGGAAAAGGGAAATTATATCTAGGATCCTAGTATGTAGGTCAATAATCCAAGCATGCTTTCCTTCTTAATATGTAGCTTTTCAATAAAGTTCCTAGATCTAGATAACATCTAGAAAGATGATTGACATGCAGTGAAATGATTGATTGACATTTAATCAATGAAAGAGAGGATATTCACCACCAAGAGATTGGTATATAATCAATTCGTGGACGGAAAAAGGAAATTATATCTAGGATCCTATTAGGTAGGTTTGACCTCCCCCCCTCTATGAATTCCTTGTAATTTCCCATTTGCGAGTCTTTATTTGATTGATCCACCATTCATGGTGAATGCATTAAGACTTCATCCATCATTGAGTCCCATCAAAATGGGTCGTCTTTATTTGATTGATCCACCATACAGAAACCCACGATCAAATCTTCTAGCACATAAACTATATTCTTCATGTCAAGCTCTCTTGGACTTGAATCAGTGTTTCCATCAATTTTGCGTAGTTTCCCTGCTGAGTGACTGTACACCATTTATTTTGACACATTTAGAGGATCAAGACTTGCTCTAATACCAATATAATGTAGGACTAATGTTCTCTGTCTCTGTTTTCTTTTTCCTAATCATTGAAGGCAAGATCAAAGGGGGTTTGGCTAGTGATGGCCCCACAAATATGGTGAACTATCCTTTCATAAGGAGCTGATGACATGAGATAATGGGTGTGCAAGTGTCCACATATGCACATGACAAAGGCTTTAAATGAAACCTCTACAAAGAGATTTCACACTGGCAAGGAGAAAGAAAGTAAATAAAAAATGAAATCCTACTCCAATCTCATCAATAATAATCCCCTCGTCGAAGGACATGCATGTATTTAAAGAAAACAATTCAGAGATCCTGTGAACTAAAATACTTCCCATTTAAAATCTCCTATTCAGAAAGTTTAACTTATTGGGTTGCTGACTAAAGTCTTCAGTGAATGGCATGTTGGCATGTTTAGACAAGAGCCTGTAGCACAGTTGGAAGGTGCTCAGCAACCATAAGGTTGTGGGTTTGAATCATGATGCTACCATTAAAAAAAAATCGAATGGCTTATTTGAAACAAATAGATTTTATTTTAAAGGGAAAGCCAACTTGTACTCCTCATTGGAATGACCTAGCTCTTGGAAATTATGTGAATAATATGCCCCACAGAGATCTGGACCCACTTGGGGCTGAGGTGAATTTGAGTCTTGATCTGGCCTGATTCTTTTGGTCATGGGCCTAGATTCGGGTTTAGTTATATTGGTCATGGGCCCATATCAATCCTTCCCAGTTGTAGGAAATGCACCCACCAGTTTGCACGGAAAGTTGTCACCAGCTTGGATCGAACACCATAGACATAAAGACTAGTGCCCTCACGAATTAATCCTTCATTACTTCAACTCCATACACCAATGGCTGTTGTATCCTTATCTCTATCTGTTCAAGTTGCAATTGTTGCGAACAATTGGATATTGTCGTATATGCATTCTGGTTGTTTAATCTAAGGTTTGCTTCATCAAATGGTTGAGACTAATAGATGCTCTTCCAGCCACTAAATTTTATAGCAACTGCTATCCAACTACCAATTGAATGCTAGCTTGTAGATCCCGGTTGCCAACAACGAAGTTATTAACTTCTTTATCTTCTAAAAGGCTCCATTGACCGTAAATCCCTATGATTTGACTGTCATAATGGTTAAAGTCCTTTGATTCATCTTATGCATGGCCCTGTACAATGCGATCTACTTTTGGATCTGTCTGTTAGACCTCTCTTAATTTAAATAGTCAGATCCTCATTTGGTAGATCTATCTTGAGATCGATGAATGGATTTTCATCTAGAAATTCTCTCTCAAGATGAATGGGTGGATGTTCATTCAATCGATCCTCCATATTTAGATCTACGGTTGAATCTACTAGTGCACAAACTTTATACTTCATCTCTCTTGGACTTGGGCTAGTGCTTCCATTAATATAGCATAACCAGCCAGCCACTACCACAACTTTGCGCCATTTCTTTTGGCACGTTTAGGGTTGCACTGATCCAATATGATGTAGGATGAAAGTACTCTTTATTATGTTTGGATGAAGATCTTGAGGCACAATAGTTGATTCCGCTTGTGGTAGGCTAAGATCGAAGGTTTTGACAAGTCACCCATGAAAGGGATGGTGTAAGGTCCCTCGATAAAAAGCTGGTTGCATGAGATAATGGGTGTGCCAGCGTCCACTTGTGCACAGGACTTGAGGCTTCAAAATTTTTTTGCACACTAAGATGTCCAGATACGGATATGAGTGTAAACATGGGTCCGGGATTAGGGATACGACTTTGCACCTTTTAAATTCTAGAACACTGATGCAGAAATAGGCGTCCTAACTTTTTTTAGGATCACTTTTGAATTAATGAAATTATCATTGTTTACGTTCCTTTTTGACATTTTCTATGTTGAGATTTAAGAAAATTAAAAGAACTATATGAAATAATGGACTTGGTAAGTAGGATATGCTAACTTGTATCCTAGAAGTGTTGGTGCAGTATTGGGTATCGACACGAGTGTTGTATGGTCTGACACACGTTGGGCTTGTACAAGTATCCGGGTATGATAGTTTCCTCTCTAATGAGGGGGAAAATCTCCAATTCCATTAATATTAATCCCCTCATCCAAAGATATAAATGTGTTTAATGAAAACAATTGAGTCTCCTATGTGAACTAGAATACTTCCCATTTAACAAATTATGGAGCCTTAATTGAATGTCATATCAAAACAAATAAGTTTCAATTTACGATGAAAGCCAACTTGTGCTCCTACCTAATGTGGAATGGAGGGGAAATGCGGGGTGGGCAATGATAGAGATGGAGAGATAGGGGAAAAATTGGCCTCATGCCAAACTCCAATCCAGGAGGCAAAGAGATCTTGGAGAGAATTCGAAGAGAACTTGGGGAAGATTCTAAAAGCACTCGAAACTCAATTTCATTAATCATCAGCATTTTTTTTTTTTTTGCTGCCAAAGAGGTTTACAATGCTTTAAATAAGCAAAAACATAACCCTAGACTTGATCTCAACCGTATAACACCTAAAGGGTTGAGATTATAACAATAATCTGAAACTAATGGGCCCTTCACAAGTCAATTAATACAAAAAATAAAACATTAATGGATTGGACTAAATTGAACTGGACTGGGCCCAACAGGCTGATCGATCCATGGGGTCATGGGTCTATCCTGCATCACTACCGAAACAAACTAGATCTTGGAAATTTTGTGACTAAAATGCCCCACATGGATCTGGATCATATTAGGCATGTTTTGTTTGGTCTTGGGCCTAGATTTGGGTTTGGTTTGATTTTTTCATGTCCCCAAGTAATCCATGTTTATGGCTGTATAACTTCTTCCTGGTTGTAGGAAACTCACCATCGGAGTTTGCAAAGTAAGTTGTCATCTGTTTGGATCAAACACCAAATGCATAAAGACAAGTGTCCACATGAATTGTTCCTCCTTTACTTCGCTTCATACTCCAATGACTGTTGGATTTTTATCTCTTTGTTCAAGTTGCAATTGTTGATGAACATTGGATATTATCATATGTGCAATCAAGTCTAATCTGTGGTATGCTTCTAACAAATAGGCAAGACCAATGGATGTATCCATCCGGCCAATAACAATTGAATTTAATAGCAATTGCAATCCAACTATCAATTCAATGCTAGTTTGCAAACCCCAACTCCAAGAACCAAGTTAATCACTTTTTATCTTCTAAGAGGCTTCACCAACTACAAATCTATGATCTCGCTGTTGTAATGGTAAAACTCCTTTGACTCATTTTATGCATGATCGTTATATGCAATCTACTTTCGGGTTCTTCATTTGCTAGATTTTTCTTAAGACCAACAGTTGGATCCTTGGTGGACCAAATGATGGATGGAGTCTCCACACATTCACCACAGATGCCTAACCTTTGGTGCCATCACTATTGGCTACCCACCAAGAGTTCACATTATGAGGAGCACGTGCTGAATCCATTCCTAACAGTGAGGGAAAGAGAGTTTTCATTGAATTGCATGAATGAGAGACAACAAGGGTATTTATGGAAGGATGGGATTATAATCTTGCCTACTAGGGATCCAGATAGGATATTCTTTCCTCTCCATAAAAATAATTGCATGCCAATCTCTTTTTTCTTGATAGGTTTTTCTTCCCTTTCTTTCATTGATTACTTGCCAATCAATCATCTTTCATTGATTACGCGCCAATCAATTATCTTGCTAAATTTAAGATATCTTATTTAGGACTCTTAGTTTAAGAATCTTAGGTTAGAAAACTTTTGGAAGGTATATATATTAAGAAAGTAGGCATTGCACCTTGACAAGGAAGCCTACTAATGCAGAGCTTGGGGTTAGGGTTTGCAGGGAAGTGCCGAAGCACGTGTCTGCAGACACTTCATGTCTCCGCATAGATCATAAACGAGGGTCCACCTCAATGGAAAAACCTAATTCTATTAATCACCCCTGAAAATCCATGTCTACAATGCCATTAAATAAGAAAGAAAGCTTGTGCCCTAGAAAAACTAATTAAACTAGGAAACTAATGAAACTGGAAACCTAATCCTAATTACAACTCTGTAAATAAAATTAGAAACTAACGATTAATAATTAGTGAAATAAAAAGTCCTAAATTGACTTGGGTCGTAAACATGTGGCTTGAGGTCTATCCCGCATCATTCTCCCCAACTTGGAGAGAATTTCACCTCGAGTTTGGTAAATGTCCCCCTAGGTTGAAGATCAATCGGACGAACTTCTGATTCTTTGGTTGAACTTTAGTTCATGTGCACAACTTGAAAATTGTGTTTGATTGTTTCCTCTAATTTGAAGTAGGCTTGATGCATCGTTTCTCTTGATAGCCAAATTTTGTGTGAATGTGCGATCGAACTGTTGGATTCTTCAATTGTGGAATCTGCACTATCATTCCGCAAATTTTGATTACCCGCCGTTCATCTCCAACCATGAAATTAATAAGAGGGACTGAAATGAATAGATTCTTTTTTTTTTTTTTTTTTTTGAAATGGTAACTTGTAATGATCAAAGTATAAAAGATCTATATTGAGAAGCGGCTAGGAAACGCCCCAAAAGATAAACGCCCCAAAAGATACAGCCACCACCAAAAAGAGGAGAAATACAAGGAGGCAGAGATTGATCTGTGCAAGCACTGGAACAGTTGATTGGTTTCCTAGTTCAATGGGTTGAACTTTATCAGACTTTTCCTCCAAATTGAGTTTTGTAGTCAAATTTTCAGTAGATTGATCTTCATCCTGTTCAATTTAATTGATTTTGGATTCCATTTCAGGTTTCTCTTGAAATTCCAAAATATCTGCATTGATGCTAGTTTTTATCGATTGACCCCTTTTAATATGACACGAGAGCCTCTTAGTAAGATCATTGTGAGTCTCGCTTGTTCTTGGATTTGAGAGTTGAACAAGGAAAACATGTATCAATTTCTTGTCCATCACATCGATAATTACTCTCATGGCGATCATTTTCGAAATTGATAAGTCTGATTTCCATCCTTGCATTACTTGCTTGGGTTTCAGACTGCGATTTTGATTTGATTGAAATACGTGGATAATTGAGAAATGGCTTCAGTAAATTTCTCCATGGATTAAGATGAAGACTCCACTTCTATATGCTTCTTGGGAGGCATATTATTTTTACTAAATAAAAAATTTGACTGGCCTGAAGATTAGATCTGCTTTCCACGAATGCGCAGGCAAAAACGAATTTAAAATCTGAGTTTAGATGGCTTTGATATCGCAAAAACAAATCCTGGCCCTCAGTTCGGTCAAATCTGGCCCCTTTGACTCCTTTGCTGAAGTGGCAGGATGAGGTAAGCACTGCTGCTGTTTTCTACTGGCTAGATCCTTAGAATAAGTTGGACCTGAACCATGCCCAAACTGGACTGGACCTGGTCCAAGTTTCTTTTAAAGAAAACGATAGTCTGAATCTGAGTTCTAGTTGAGCACGTGTTGAGTGTCAACACACGTGACGCATGGGTCTCTTGTGTTCTGTGTAGCAAAGAAAGAAAACTGTTTCTTTCTTCGGTTCTTGTTGTGCAATGAAGGCAGTAATGATGGTCTGTCTGAGCAATAGCTCGGAGATGGGCAATCGAGAGGGGAGGTGGAGTTGCTGCTGCGCAGCGATCGTGTGCTGGTGGCGAGGTGCTTGCTTGCTGGTGACGATGAAGCATGAAGACGCAAAGGCTCCAGGTACGGCTCCTGTCCATTCTTCTCTGTTTCTTCTCATTTCCGCCCTCTTTGTTTTGTTTTGTTTTGTTTTGTGTTTTTATTTTTATTTTTATCGAATGAGTTTGGGGCGTTGAAAGGCTGAGATTGGGGAAGAAAAAAGTTCGGTTGGGATGGAGTTGGGACCATGGATGAAAATAGCATTAGCGGCAGGTATAACGGCCCGCCGCCAAACCGCTACGAAGCGGGCGATACGTAACGTAGCGGCGTAGCGGTGCAATTTTAAAAAATCACCAAAAAAATTTGAAAAAATTCCAGAAAATCCATAAAATTGTAAAATGAAAGAAAATGTGGTTCTTTTGCAAAAGTAAGTAAGAAAAGGGGGCGTAGCGGTGCCCTCAATATATGAGGTCTTGTATCGCTGTATAAATAGAAAATAATAGTAATGATTAGTTTTTTCACATGTATTCATGTTTTTTAGTCATGCTAACTTAAAAAGTAATGGAAAGCTCATAAAAAAAAAAAAAAAAACTAGAACATGAAATAAAGGCATAAGAATTAAGAAGACTTAAGAGTTAGGTCATTACTCATTAGTCATTACTCATTAGTGAACATTGAACAATCAAATATCAATACTTCAACATTCAAGGTTCAAATTCAATCAAGTGAATGAACTATGAAGTGATCAACAATCAACATTCAACACCAATTTAGAAATGACAGAGAGTAGAGAGTTAGTGAAGGAAATATGAATACCTTAATCACCAACAAAAGGAATGTCTACCAAGATTCAAGGGGCTATGATTATCCTCATCCCTATCAGTGTTAGCATTTTTCTATTGGCACCATATTGAATTTGATATTGATGAGCATTGGGATCCACAAATCCAAAGAAGGCAGTTGCACCTACATCATAGGAACTTGGAGGAGGTGGACGTGGTCCAGGTGGATATCTACCATATTGTGTTTCACCATAGTCACCATATGAGTAGGACTCCGAAGCTGAAGACTGTTCTTCTCCTTGTTGTACTTGACCATATGGAAAATAGTCAAAATACCGTGAGGGTCCTTGTCCACTGTAAATAGGGTTCCACGAATCAGTCCATGATGCCGCTTGTTGTCCTCCAAAATCTCCACCCATATTTCCTTGCTCATTACTACCTCCAGCCCCAGGTGGTGAATCTCTTCGGCGCCGTTGATAACCACGGCTTGGATCAAATCTTCCAGATGGAGGTAACTCCTGTACTTCTACATGAATGACATCGTCTTCATCATGTTGATAGTATTCACTAGTACCACCTGTCCCACTGTCTCCTCCTCCATCTCCTCCACCATGGCTACTTGAAGAGACTGTGGTGGAACTAGCTTTCTCATAAGCAGGTTCTTTCCCACTCCTAGTCCTACTACTGGTACCTTCTCCCTGAGGTGGCTGACCTTCTGCCGGTGCCTCACCCATATCCTCACCTATCAACTCTTGAACCGTTTCCTGAAACCCCGAATCTGAATCTAGCAGTGGATCCTCTATCTCGGCTAGCCATGGGAGTAAGGGATCGTCCTCTTTGAATATGTGATCCAAATTAATAGGACAATAAGTAGGATTATCCCTTGCCCTTCTCTCCCTAATTCTGTTTCTCAACTTTAGATTGTAATGACAATATACAAGCTTGTTGAGTTTCCGCATGGTAAGCCGATTCCTGACCTTCGTGTGGATCAAAGAGAAAGTGCTCCAATTTCTTTCACAGTTGGAAGATGTTGTGGTTTGACTAAGGATGCGAACAGCTACGCTCCTTAGATGTGGAGTACTCTCTCCAAAATTCATCCACCAATCAGCTGAAATGCAAAAAATAAATAAAGAAAATTAGATCGTATCACAAGATATCTACAATGTGGATTTGTCTTTTGTTCATAGTCATACCAGGTGGCATCCTTGCAATCGATCGTATCACAAGAGGGTCAGCAAAGGTTCCTCTCCTTTATGTATACATAGATATCTACAATATGAAAATTAGATATAAGTCGGTAAACCCCTACAGCATGTATGACAATTGGCACTTGGCAGCGTAATTAAATTCTCTTAAGTAACCACCCACTCACCTCTTGTATGGCATCAATTTGATCATCTGGATTTAGCAGTTTCTTCAACACCTCCCGTAATCCTACCCTCAAGTCCGTATCTATTGCTTCGGTGTGTAGTTCGACATTGCGGTAATAGAATTCAGGATTCAAAAAATAACCTACATTATAAATATGTCGAATGTACTGTGAGCAAACAAGATAATAAATACATTAGCTAGGAAAACAAAAAAGTATCAAATTCAAAGATATATATTAATTACTTGCAACATGCAATGGATGGTGCAATTGATCGTTCCAACGGGCATCAATAATCTTTATATATTTCTCGTGATATCTAACATTTTCCATAATGGATTGCTTTGCCCGATCCATTGCTTCATATATAAAGTCCATTGTCGGCTTGTCATCACCATCTACAAGCCGCAACACTTTAACTAAAGGCTCAAAAACTCTTAATATCTTCATCACTTTCTTCCCAAGTTTGTTGTCCCTCATAGGTTTGGGACTTCGAACTCCGGACCCTAGTTGCATTGCCCCATTTCGAACGAAGCCATTCTTCTGATGCAAACATCTGAATGAGCTCCGTTCTAAACTTTACAAGGCTTTCCATAGCCAGAAAATGGGTTGCAAACCTAGTTAATCCTGGACGCAGCAAGGCATGGTTATTTGTGTATGTTTTCATCAAGCTTAACACCCATGAATGATCATATATAAATCTTGTAATTTGTCTACATGCCTTGATCAATGAAGCCACTTTTGTCTTCCTTCCAATCTCTTCCAAGATGAGATCTATGCAGTGTGCTGCACATGGGGTCTAGAATAAATGGGTCCTCTTCTCCATTAATTTCAAACCTGCTGCTTTGAAATTTGCGCCATTATTTGTAACAATCTGTACAATATACTCCTCTCCCACACTCTCTACAACTTTATCCATAAGAGTGTATATATATGTGGCTGTCCGTCTATGTTCAGTTGCATCAATGGACTTCACAAAGACGGTCCCAGCGACTGAATATACCAAAAAGTTTATTAATTGTGTTTGGGTGCCGCTGGTCCACCCGTTACACATGATGGTAACACCATTCTGTTGCCACATGGGCCTAAACTTTTCCACCCAAGCCTTTATTTCTGTATATTCTTCTTCAAGATATTTAGAGCCCACATCATATACGGAGGGCCCTTGTATACCCCGCCCAGTTTCAGCAGCAACATCAAGAATAGTCTGGAAATATGGGAAATCTACTGCTGTAGGTGATATGTTCTTGTGAATTAGCCATTTTGCTGTAGCTTTGGCCAATCTATCTCTTGCAGCCTTCATTACTCCTTTCACAACACTAGATATTTTTTGGATCAACAGGGGGAGGAACTGCTCTTCTTGTAGAGATAATTTCTACATCAACATCTCGTTCCCGGGTGCTAAATGCCCTACGCATGGACCCCGCAATGCCCTTACCCCTACTTGGCACAGTAGTAGATGAGCCCCCTGCATCATAATATTTGCTTCCAGCAAATGCATGACGTTCATATTCTTCTTGTTGACTCATCAAAGACTCTCGGCGTGCAGCGTCCTTCTGTGCATCTTCCTCATCAAAGTATTCATCCCCAAATACATCATAACGGGCAACATCAACATTTTGCTGCCTCTTTTCTTTTATCTCTACTTTTTTAGCTTTGTTTTGGCCAACTAAAGCTTTCATTTGTTCTCTGACTTCCCTTGGTACTTCGGTACAGCCAGCAACATTGCCAGATATGTGGCCCAAGTGGTGCTTGAAACTTGTAATGCCCCCATTGGTAACTTTCCCACAGAACTTGCATTTGATTTTCAACCTATTATTCTCAACTGCCTCACCAAAGCTCCATGCGGGATCTATATCACGAGGCATTTTAACTTATCAATTGGCAAGACAGATAGACTGAATACCTAGCTGGCTATAAATATAAACAAGTAGTATGTTAAAAATTAAAAAAAACAAAGAAACATGTTAGAGGAAACTTATATCACAAATTTAGGAACCATTTTCAAGACATTTGATTGGTATTCAAATATTAAAAATTATTATTATTTTTTAAAATAAATAAATCCGAAAATAAAAAATAGAGAAAAATCAATAAACATTCAAAATGTGATGGATTGATCTATGGGAAACATAGATCTATCATTTACAAGCAATTTCCAAGTGGTTTCATGGGTTCTCCATGAGTATTCACATTTTTTTTTTCAAAAACTAAATAAATCCGAAAATAAAAAATAGAGAAAAATCAATAAACATTCAAAATGTGATGGATTGATCTATTGGAAACATAGATCTATCATTTACAAGCAATTTCCAAGTGGTTTCATGGGTTGTCCATGAGTATTCACATTTTTTTTTTCAAAAAATAAATAAATCCGAAAATAAAAAAATAGAGAAAAATCAATAAACATTCAAAATGTGATGGATTAATCTATGGGAAACATAGATCTATCATTTACAAGCAATTTCCAAGTGGTTTCATGGGTTGTCCCTGAGTATTCACATTTTTTTTTTCAAAATATAAATAAATCCGAAAATAAAAAATAGTGAAAAATCAATAAACATTCAAGTATTGTTGGAATGATCTATAGGAAACATAGATCTAACAATATGAAGCTATTTTCAAGTTGTTTCATGAGTTTTCCATAAGTGATAATGTTTTTTTTTTTTTAACTAACATAAATCCGAAAATAAAAATACAATATATATAAAAAAAAAAAACAAAAGATATGGATGCAAGATCAAAAGGAAGCATGGATCTACAATAAAACAAGACAATGATGCCATTATGTTGTGATTCATAGTAGTTAGAGAGATAATCTCAAAAGTTGAAAAAAAATCACATACCTAGATGAAGAATCTTGTTTAGAATCTTTAGATTTCTTTCAATAGTTGAATGTTGGTGATTTGGTGGCAAGAAATCTTGAAGAAAGGACTTGGGAGACACTTGGGACCACAAATAGTAAAAAACAGCAAACAGAGAGGGGAAGAGAGGGTTAAAAAACCCTAAAAACGTCAAAAGGGGGGGTTTTTATAACAGCCCCCCCTCCCCAGTCGTATCGGCCGCCATGCTACGGGTTGCCACGGGTGCGATTTCCCGTAGCGGCCGATATTTTGGCCGTAGCGTGGCCGCCACGCTACGGCTGATATATCGGCCGCCACGTACATCCTTGGTTGGGACGCTGTGGGGTTGGGGGATTTCGGTTGCACAAGAGTTTGCTTGGTGTCAACCCCGAGGGGTAGCTCAGTTGGCCTAGGACCACGGTTTGCTCCTGGAGGTTGAGATGTCGAAATTGTGCTACCACACTGGGGCCACAGGAGATTTACGCGGCTCCCCCCGTGCCCATAGGGATTAGTCTCTCCGGCCCCTGGGACAACCTTCCGTTATAAAAAAAAAGAAAAAAAGAAAAAGAAAGAGGTCGTTTGGTATCACTTATTAGAGCCGAAGATCCATCATCAGCAAGGCGATAATCATTTCCATTCCATTATCACTGCACCCACTCGTCACAAACCCATCTTGTTCGTATCCCAAATCCATTGCCAGACTCCCTACCCAAAATCCCATCCATTGAAATCCAATTTCCAGAAAACCCTAGATCAACCCAAAACCCAGTCACCGCCTCTAAACTCCCAGCCCACTCTAGTTGAAGCCAAACCCCATTTAAAAAAATTTCCCAGCTAGCAAAAGCCCTCACCCTAGGGCCTGCATCACCTACGGATGGTCCCGAGTTACTTCTCAGCTTCCGAACCAATGACAAGTTAGGAGAAGCTCCACAACTCTTAATCCTATGTCCTTTTGGTATTCTTTTGGGCTGTTGGTGGCTTTGCTTGACCTGAGCTGTGGGTTGTTTTGCCCTTCTTGTCCTAGGATTTTTTTTCCTTATTTTTTGCTCGGCAGACGTTGAGTTCTTTGGCTGACCTGGCCTGTGGGTTTCATTTTTGCTATGGCCCATTCTTTTGAGTTAGCTCCTCCTCAATCGCTCCTCTCGCTGCAGGGTCGCCATATGCTTTGCAAAGCTGTTTGCCTTACTGGGGAGGTGCAAATGAGCTGGAGCTTTCTTCCAATTTCCAATTTCATTGTAAATTGTTCTCTCTTTTGGAAATATACAGTTGTATTCCAAAAAAATTAAAAAAAAAGAAAGTAGGCATTGTTGTGTTAGGCCTGATCGATCAATCGGCTATGGCTTTGCTCAATGGGCTGGACAACTATGGTTTAGGCACGATGCGCTGCCCTATTCTTGGGCCTGCTTTGATTTTGAGGCCCACCATGCACTTGGATAGCATCAGTCCTCAGGTAGTATGTCTCAAGATCATGGATGGATCTTCATCTAGTTGATCTTCCCTCTTGAGATAAAAGGGCGCTTCATTCGATTGGTCTTCAATATTGAGATCTACTGCCGAAGCTTCTAATGCAAAGGATTAATTCTCCATGTCATTTTCTTTAGGACTAATGTCGTGCTTTCATCAATGTGGCATGGCTAGCCGCTATCCAACCATGTGCTATTTATTTTGGCACATTAGGGGGTTAAAAAATTGCTCTATATTCATCATCTTTGTATAAGATTTAAGGCCTTTAGGCACAACTGTTGATTCCGTCTCATGGCGGACTGAGAACAAAGATGGGTCAAGATACCTTTCAAGGTGCACATCACATGAAATATTAGGGTGGTGCATCTACCTATGCAGAAGACTAAGTCTTCAAACGAAACCTACACAAAGATATTGCCACTCTTTTAGAGAGGGGGGTTCCAATCTCATCAATTATAATCTCTTGATCCAAGGATATATAAAGAAAACAATGAAGACTCCTCTACTAACTAGGTACTCCCTATTTAAAAAGCTCCTTAACAACCTAATAAACTTTCCTAATTTAAGGTAAACTACTTATTGGAAAAGGAGAAATTCTGAACAATACAACTTATTGACTTGCTAATTGAGGAGTCGTAATCAAGTGGCATATTTAAAGAAATAAGAGTATATAAAGGGAAAGTCAACTTGTGCTCCTTATCAGAATGACCCTGATCTTAGAAATTATTTAAGGCCCCTATTGATGTGAATGATCTTTTTGACGGAGATTAAATTTAGTCTTGATCTGGCCTGACCTGATTCAGTTAGGCATGGAAATGGTTTTGGGCTCAGTTTGGCTGATCATGGGCCCAAATGACCCCTGTTCATTGGGCTGCATCAAATCTGCACCAAAATTGGGACACGGGAATTCGTCACTTTGATTGATATGGAATATCTGTATGATGCATCTATGTATGGAGCTTTGGTTGTCTAACAGAACTCCAACTTTATGACGTATTTGACTATTCATCTTTTGGAAGTTTCCTCATAAAAAAGAAAAGACTTGGAATGCAAATAAAATAAAATAGAACTTCAAGCAGCTTAAATGTGGACTCATAACATGACACAGCTCAAATGAGTAAGTGTTGTTCAATTGTTCTATTGTAGGTCTTGGCGTGTATAGGATAGTAATCAAGGATGAAAATAGCGGTTGCGGCAGGCGTAGCGGTTGGTGGCTAAAACGCTACGTAGCGGGTGATACGTAGCAGTTGCGGTAACGCTTTGAGTTTCTTAAATGGCCTAAGTTTTTTTAATCTTGCATAGTAACCAGGATTGTGTATTTTTAGTGATTTGAAACCATATAAGGCGAGAGACAACTTTAAGAAAGGCTATTGAGGAGAATAAATAGCAAAAATAGTATTTAAAACTAAAATTACTTGGCAATACTAGGTTTTAGACCGTAGCGCCGCTATTTTCAAAATAGCGTAGCGGCCTCAACTGCTACGGCCGATAATACGGGCACAACGCTACGTAGTGACCTCTATTTTGAACCATGATAGTAATATGGCGCCCGTAAGGCCTTCTTTTACTGGTAAGACTGATTGTTTGGAATTTGGGGCTCCCTGTAGGCCTCCTTTTTGTAGTCTGCAAAGCTTCAGCTGTATCAACAATGGTGGGCTGCAGACCTCGACTATAGATTTTGTCTCCTCATTAACATTCTCTTCTAGCTAAATGATGGAATACATAGGACGTAGGGATTTCATGTTGATGGCCCCTCGAACTTGAGCTACTTTTTTTTTCCTGGTTAGTTCTATTGTTCCAGAAGGTCTATTAGTCTGAGGGTATTATAACTTAAACAGGAAAAATGAGGTAATTATACCTAACATTTTCTTTTCTTTTTATAGATATTGTGAGTCAAAACCAAAAACTTCATGGTTGCAATAACGAGAGCCTTGCATCTAGGCTAGGTACTCTTGTCATGAGGTGGCCATACTAGTGGGTAGATCTGATTAGAAGCAGCATTGGAGTTGAAAATGCAGACAGAAATATCTAGCAGTTTAATTTTGAAAGCTTCTTACTGCCTGCCTATTATTTAGAAAAATTTGAGATGTTATCATCTTATTGCCAGAAGGAAATCCTCTCTAGGATCCCTAAGGTCACATTTGACAACCAAATCCTTAGAAAAGATTTTCGATTTCCACAAAGTCACGTAAAACCCACGTTTGGCAATTGTAAATCCCTGATGATTTTGAGTTTTTGACTAATGGAAATCCTCATTTTTTAGGATTTTTAGATTCGACCTCCCTTCATTGGATTTGGAAATCGACACTTTTGAGGATTTTTGGACTGAAACCAATTTTTTCTCACCTATATGTATGGATATGCACCAATATCAATGTAAATCAATAGTTGTATATATATAAATATTCTAAAAAGATGTTGGTTATCCCACATAGGTATAGGAAAGTAGTATCTACCCTCAATCTGATTCATCATGAATGGTCCATTAGATTAGAAAATGATGGATTGCCTAATACTGTTGTAAAAATTTAGTGAAGGATGGATGTTGGTTCAAATCCCTAATGTGCATCATTATGCCATTGGAACTATAGAATTGAGTTTGATGTCGAGTTTATTTGTTAGATGGACCTGGTTTTGAACTATGAGATGGTATCAGAGCCAACACGTCCTGGTTTCAAAACCACGCAGGGCCAAAAAAATGCCCCATCCTGCGTTGTGTGTTTGTGTGGGCGCAAGTGTGCAGGGCAAGAAGTCCCCTTTCCGCAAGAAGGCCCCTTGCCGCGTTGTAGTCTTGTATGGGCGTGTTCTGTGGATTCAAATGGTGTCCACCCCCAACCCTAGTGGGGGTGTTAAGTAGTTGTTTGTGCAATTTCCCATCACCAATTGGTTTTGGGATTATTGGGCGGGTTTCGATCCCATCGTTCTTGTGTAGCCCACGTGGCAGGCCCGTCCATGAAATCTATTGGGCCTGCATGTGTGGGGGAGTGTGGGGAAAGTCCCACATCTCACATTGCCTAAGTAATGGGTTTGATATTCCACCTATCAGCTTAAGCTTTTGGGTTGGTATTTGGTATCTTATAGGTAATTCCCTATCTTCATATGAATAGAAAAGAATGAACTTGGAGCTGGGGAAGGCTCATACTAACTTGAAGGGACTCGTATGTTAAATTTCTCGGTGTTGATTTGTGTTTCTTGTCTCATATTTGAAATAAGAATCTCTCTCTTGACAGCTTTGGAGAGATGGAATTTCACACTGATGTTTGCTTGTCAAAAAAATATCCCCAGTCTTGATCGACTGTTCTCATTATAAAGGGGCTGAATCCCTGTTTACATGCTACTATTCTTATCTAAATGGGCTGAATGCCCTGATTACATGCTAGTATCCTTATCTAGATCCTAAAAATATGTTTTACAACAAGATATGAAGACTGGGCCCAAAATGGGTCTGGGCTTGGCTTGACACCCCCCCTCAAATTGATGCTGGGGAGTCATAAAGCAGCAATTTGGAAACAAGAAATTGATGTCGAGGCCGAGGGAGTCCCTTAGTGAAGATATCTGCAAATTGAAACTCTGTAGAAACATGAGGTAGACTAATGACATCTCGCTTATATTCATCCCGAATAAAGT
Source organism: Cinnamomum chago (assembly GCA_038049695.1). Lineage (NCBI taxonomy): Eukaryota > Viridiplantae > Streptophyta > Magnoliopsida > Laurales > Lauraceae > Cinnamomum > Cinnamomum chago. Next base: position 28,210,612 of record CP142457.1, read on the forward strand.
GACAGTCAACTTTGATATGTTTTGTACGTTCATGAAAAACAGGATTTTCAGTGATTCGGATAGCCTCAGTATTGTCAGCATGCAATGGAGTAGGAGAGGTTTGAGTGAACCCAAGTTCTGAAAGAAGGCCCCGTAGCCATAAGATTTCAGAAGAAGCAGAAGACATTGCCCGATATTCAGCTTCCGTGGAAGATCTGGACACACGTTCTTGTTTCTTGCATTTCCAAGAAATGACCGAATTTCCAAGGTACATGCACCAACCAGTGGTAGAACAACGCGTGTCTTGATAGCCAGCCCAGTCAGCATCCGCATAAGCAGTTAGATGCAGTGGATTATCCTTGGGATAATATTAACCACGAGAGGCAGTTCTGAGCAGATAGCGGATAATGCGCTTGACAGCTGTCAAATGAAGGTGTCGAGGAGCAGTCATGAACTGACTCACAAGATTGACAGCATAGGATATGTCAGGGCGAGTGATGGTGAGATAGACAAGACTTCCTACCAGGCGCCGGTATGTATGAGGATCAGGAAGAAGATCGCCGTCATCTTTACTCAGTTTGAGATTTACCTTGATAGGTGTATCAACAGGTGAAGAATCATGGAGGTCAGCCAACTCGATAAGGTCTGATGTGTATTTGTGTTGATTAACAAAGAGACCTTTGGGAGATTGATGCACCTCTAAGCCCAAGAAATAATGCAAAGGGCCCAAATCCTTCATACGGAATGAATCCCTGAGAGAAGCTTGGAGAGTTTTGATCATACCATCATCCGTGCCAGTGATAATGATATCGTCAACATAGATGAGAAGCATAGTAACACCAGTAGATGTGTTGCATAAAAAAAGAGAGGGATCATAAGGACTCTGGTTAAAGCCACTCTCGCATAATCGACCCCTGAAGGTTTCAAACCATGCTCGAGGAGCTTGCTTTAGACCATAAAGCGATTTGCGCAGGCGACAAACAGACCTCTTTGAGGGAGAGGGGACGCCTTGTGGTATCCGCATATAGACTTCTTCTTGCAGATCCCCATGAAGAAATGCATTTTTGACATCCATTTGGTATAAAGGCCAGGATTTAGAGGCAGCAATGGCGAGAAGTAACCGAACAGATGTCATTTTTGCCACAGGTGCAAAAGTTTCCTCATAGTCAATGCCATACTCTTGTTTGTTTCCGAGTGCCACAAGTCTAGCTTTGTGTCTATCCAATGACCCATCAGATTTAAGCTTGATCGAGTAGATCCATTTGCAACCGATGGGTTTAACTGCTGAAGGACACTCCACAATATCCCAGGTGTGATTCTGATCCAATGCATCCAATTCCTCCTTCATGGCCTGGTTCCAACAATCTTGGTAGACATCCTGCAAATAAGAACTTGGGATAGAGATAGAAAATAGAGTGGTCATCAAAGAAGTATGGGAAAATCCATACCTATCAGGCGGTCTAGAATGTCTGGAGGAGCGACGTAAGGTAGGAGTAGGTGTGGAACCAGTTGTCGGTGGAGGATCAGGGGGAGGGCCAGTTGCAATGGGAGGTTTCTCCCGACGGTGGTAGACAAAAGCAGGATTAAACCTAGTAACAGAGGTTGGATCCGAAAAACCTGGTAATAGAGCTGGTGAAGAGGGATGAGGATAGTCCATGTGAGTGTGGAAGAAATATTGATTTTCAAAGAAAATAACATTTCGAGAAACCCTGATACGACGACCAATGGGATCATAACAAACAAAACCTTTTTGATTAGTGGCATAACCCAAAAAAGCACACCTGCGAGATTATGCTGTTAGTTTCGTTCTATCGGTGGGAGGTAAATGAACGAAGCAAACACAACCAAAGGTATGTAGGTGATCAAACACAGGATGATGACCAAACAATTTAAAATGAGGCGTTAAATGAGCAATGGTAGGTGAAGGAAGGCGGTTTATGAGATAGACAGCTGTGGTGAGAGCTTCAGTCCAAAAACGAGGGGGAACGGATGCTTCAATCAGAAGAGTTCTAGTGACATCAAGAAGATGTCTGTTTTTCCGTTCTGCTACTCCATTTTGTTGTGGAGTATACGGACAGGTACATTGAGAAATGATTCCTTTAGTGTTTAAAAAGGATTGAAAATCCTTGGAAACATACTCCCCCCCTGAGTTTGAGCACAAAGTCTTAATGCATTTAGAGAATTGGTTTTCAACATATTGAACAAAAAATTTAAATGCATGAAGAACATCAGACTTCGAATGTAATAAATAAATCCAAGTAAATCTGCTGTAGTCATCAATGAATGTGACAAAGTACTTGAAATGACTATGTGAAAGGGTCGGAGCAATGCCCCAAACATCACTGTGAATTAAGTCAAAACAGGCAGTGCTCCGTGTGTTAGAGTGTGGAAAGGGTAAAGTTTTACTCTTTCCTAATTTACAAGCATCACATTCAAAAGAAGCAGAAACAACATGTTTATTTATTAATCCAGATTGAAATAAAGTAGACATTGTAGAAGCATTCGGATGACCAAGTCTATTATGCCACAATCGAGAATTATTCTGAATGAAAAAACAAAATAACTGATGTAAAGTTTTATCATGAATAAATAAAGACACTGGTAAGGAAAAAAGTCTTCCACGCTTAGGCCCCCTCGCGATCACTTCCCCCAACTCCTGGTCCTGCACAACACAACCAGTAGAAGAAAAAGAGACATTGTAATTATTTTCAACAAGTTGACCCACATAAACCAAATTGGTAGCAAGATGAGGAGAAACTAAAACATTGGTTAAGGGTAAAGGGTCAGGGGTATCACCAACAGAGGTGATGGGAAGATGATCTCCGTTGGCAGCTTGAACCGTAAGATGACCAGAGTAAGGAACGACATTTTGTAAGTTTATGGGTGAAGAGGTCATATGGTTACTTGCACCAGAATCTAAGTACCACGTATTGGAAAGAGAGGAACCAGTACCTGCGATGTTCATGGATGCTAAAGCATGGATGATCATTTGGTTAACTATCTCAGGGGTGAGAGGAGCAGGAGACTCAGACTGTGATGAGGAACCAGGCTGTGAGGAGAGATCATACTGCAGAGAACCACGAAAGTCAGATGATGCATATGGTGGAGTGGTCATTGTGTAAGCAGTAGTAGCTGACGACACTGTGGAAGTACCAGGGCCTGACTGCACATAATTGCGGGAAGTAGAATTGCGAGCCTTCTTCCGACATTCGTCAATAACATGACCAGTGGCCGTACAATATCTGCAAATTCTTGCCTTACATTGATTCACATAGTGACCATATTTTTTGCAGTTATGGCACTGAACTTGACTGATGTCCCGAGGAGGTCGTCTAGCTGTAACAACATAGGCAAATGGAGCCTCAGCAGATCTCTGTTGTTCCAGAGTAGTTTTAGTAGCCAGACGTTTTTCTTCACGCAGAAGCTCCTGAAGACAGACATCCAAGCTGGGAAGAGGAGCCCTGCTCATCAAGTTCGATCTGACTGTTTCAAACTCCATACGAAGTTTCATGAGAAGTTGATCCCGATGACTACTTTGCTGTAATGGAAGTAATTCCGGAAGAAGGGCTGCAGATACCGAGGAAAACTTAATCTCATCATATTCGGACCACAGTCTGCGGAAGCCATTGTAATACTCCTGAATAGACTGGGTGCCTTGAGTGAATTGAGAGATTTCAAGTTCCAATTGAAACTGGCGAGCAACATTGCCCTGTTGATAAATTTTCTTGAGATAGTCCCACATTTCACGGGCATTTTTGCAGGGTTTGAGGTTGAGAATAAAATGTGGCTCAACAGAGCCCAGCAACCAAGTCTTGATTTTAGCATCCTTTGTCTTCCAAGCTAAAATTTTCTTATCATCCTCCACAGGTTGAGGTTCAGATCCATCAATGTGAGTCCATAGCTCTTTTCCTTCCAAGTAAATTTGAAATTGGAAGGCCCACGAGGGATAATTGGTTCCAGCAAAGCGAATCAGAGTGATCTCATGTTTTTCCATTACTAATAGACTAGTAAGAAGTACACACAGAGCAGTCTGGAAGTAGACCACAGTCACAATTGATAACAACAGAGAGCAATCAGCAGACAAAAGCAGTAGAAATCCAGATCAGTTCCCAGTAGACAAAAGTAAAGAAAAACAGTAGAAATCCACCAATAAGCAGCAGGAATCAACAGTAGAAATCCACCAATAACCAGCAGGAATCAACAGTAGGCATCAGCAGTAATAAAAAAACAGAGCAGCAGTATCAAACGGAAGCATGCACAGTCACAGGGATGTAAAATGTCCCTGTCGTCAGTGGAACATTCCACACGTGGGCCCCACTTGGTGATCTGGACACAGATCAGAGTGTGGGGATGAGAAGAGATGAGTTTTCTGCAACTACTGGAGGTGGTCCCATGAGCATCAAATCCAGATCCAGGATTTTGGATGGCCGAGATGAAAACTATTGAGAAAGAATGAATTTTCACAATAAATGGTAGAAAACCTACCTCTGATGATCAAAAAATAAGTAAAAGATCTTCAGAAAACCAAGAAGCTCCAGGCGACCAAGATGGTAATATTCCCCTGATGTGTTGGTGATGATCACAGGTGGGCCACGTCTGATCTGAGATGATCAGGGAAGATCAGAGATAATCTGGCTGACGAGGATGATCACAGATGATCATAGATTGGCTTCCAATGGTTGGAAGATGATTTAGGAGAAGATCACAGATGATCGACCCTGCTCTGATACCATGACAGCTTTGGAGAGATGGAATTTCACACTGATGTTTGCTTGTCAAAAAAATATCCCCAGTCTTGATCGACTGTTCTCATTATAAAGGGGCTGAATCCCTGTTTACATGCTACTATTCTTATCTAAATGGGCTGAATGCCCTGATTACATGCTAGTATCCTTATCTAGATCCTAAAAATATGTTTTACAACAAGATATGAAGACTGGGCCCAAAATGGGCCTGGGCTTGGCTTGACATCTCTCTCTCTCTCTCTCTCTCTCTCTCCCAGTTATTTTAGAAATAAGAAATCTCTAGAAGCAAGTCCTTTTCTTTTCTAAGATTAATGTGTACATCATTCAAATAGGGGAAGGCTGTCCTTTGAGTTTTTTGTGCAATGTCATATTTTTGGGTTTGACAACAAACAGGAGGCAATCTCTAAAAGAGAAATAAGAATTAACAGTGAGCTACAAAATTCTAGCTCAATGACTCGAAAGATTCAAATGAAGTTGCTTTTGTATGTGTATTCTAGTCTTTGTTTCTGATTACTTGTTTGCTTGATTGATTAGTTTTCTGATTCCACCCATGATGGTCTCTGAAACTTTGATAGTTTGATTGCCGCCGCCGCCGCCACCACCACCACTACTGCTACAGTATGGATTACCAGCTGCTGAAGACGTGAACTAGTGATGGCGTCAGTTATTATCTGAATCATCTAATATAAATATAGAGATCCTTTTCCTCTTGACTTTTTTGATTTGTAAAATCTCACGTACTCTTACGTGTTATAACTAATCACATCATTAGTTGTTATCTGAATCATTTATATAAATATAGAGATCCTTTTCCTCTGGACATTTTTTATTTGTAAAATCTCATGCACTCTTCTTATCTGTTGTAACTAACCACATCAGTTCTAAGTTTCAATTTTTGCGATGTTAACCATCTTAAAAAACTCAGAGTTTGATCTAACAGGGTAGAAGTTTATTCGTTTTTCTTTTTTCCCTATTTCAAGAGAAGTATCTTAAACTTTGAATTGTAACTCTTTTTATTCATTGCAGGTGTGGCCATGAATTTTGTTATGCCTGTGGTGCAGAATACAGGGATGGGCAACAGACATGTCATTGTGCCTTCTGGGACAATGACAACTTTGAAACTTTAGATGTGCCATCTCCTCCAGAGCAAGACCCAGAACCATGGAGATGGGACTCTTTCAATTCTCTGTCTGATGATCGGTACTCCGAGCAAGAAAGATCTCAATTGGCTCTGATCCAGAGGTTTCTTGCTGGAGGTTTCGGCCTAAGTGATCACCCTAGCCAATCCCCACCCCGCTGCTCAGATTCGTATGTAGATACCATAAAGGATCTCCATCAGCTACCATGGCTGGAAAGGTTTGTCTCTGTGATTAGCGACAACTACTATGATGATTATGTCCAATGAATGAATTACTAAGATCAACCGACATCGTTATACATTGGTAATAAGTTGCTTAGTTCCCAACATGGGTATCAAATGAAGTCAAAAGTTGTCCTCCCTCTCTGTCTGTTTACAGTGACCTGCACTGAGCAGGGTGCTTTTATTTTTTCCCCCCTCTTGGTTGTATTCAAATATATTTGCCATTACAGTAATGAGTAGGTTGGCTGGTAATGTCTCTTGAGTGAGAGGTCACCAAACAAACATAATAGCCATTTTAATCAAAAAGGGCATCTAATGAATTCTGTCTTGTCAAGATATCACTGGTTCATTTTTCTTTTTTTCTCTTTTTGAAATGTGGTTTGGCTGTAAGAAGACAGGCAAGCGATGTATTAATGTTAGATGGAGGTGCGAGAGGGTGGAAGGGTGGCTTTTCATGTATTCTTTCCTAATTTGAAATAACAAAGGCTCCTTTGAATGAGTGAAAAGGTGGAAAGGAGAAATTCTCTGGAGAAACCTTTGTCTTTCATTTGGAGGAGAAAGATGGTTCTCTTCTTAACTACTACCATTTCGAGAAATGGTTATCGAAGGAGCGGAGAAAACCCTTTTTTCTTGTAAGTGACGTCATCAAACAATTCAAATCTATTTCCTGTTTAAAAAGGTTCCAAATGGTGTTTTATTATTAGTTTTATTTACACAGCTTTCTCCATTTAAATCCCAAACACGGAAGAATCTGGTGAATCTTCAGAAGGGGATATTCCCTGTTTGGATGTGGAGAACAAGCGAGGAAGAGACTTTTCTCGAGGGTTCGTTTGCTTGCATTATACACAAGAATTCATGGTCAAGTGAGCTCTCGAAGGATTATTGAATAAGTAAGGGGTGAAGGATATGAGGTGATAGGTGGAGGACATAAAGTGGAGATGTAGAGCGGTTTGAACTTTTCTAGGATTTGAATTACTAAGGGTAATGGCTAGGTATTTATTTCCCATCTTCCCTTGATTTGATTTTCAGAAAATGAAGATCTTCACTTTTAACCATGTATGGCAAGAATTCCTATGGAAACGACCCCTAAAGAAATAATTTTCCCCGGCGGGTTCATTTAAATGGAGAAAAGCAATTCTTCTCTAAAATACTTTCTGCAAAATGTAAAAGAAATACTATTCTCAGTGATGAGGTGGGGAACCCACCATTTCTCGTTCAAGTAAAGGTTCCAAATTGATTTTCAACTCCATAGCTTTCTCCTTTTAAATCCAAACATAGTGGAGAGTTACTACTTGGAGAAAGTGGGGAATTCTCCGTTCAGAATAATAAGCTTACGTGCTGATAAGTCAAGGAATCATACTCTTGTTTGAAAAACAACCCCTGGTCATTGGTCCCAGAAGCAGTACGACCACCTCACTCTACCCCTAGCAAGGATTCTCAACTTCTTGTTCTCTCTTTTTACTCCTTAATTCTGCACCCTGTGGGGATTTTCTCTCATCCAAACAGGTCTTATAATGTAAGACTCTGGAATCGTATAATGTGAGACTCTGGTGGAAGCATCATTTCATCAGAGTTTTGGGCTTATTGAGTTCTAGTTTTTCACTCAATCCTGTTGGAAAGTTATTCTTGCCTAATGGCTAAGGGTCTCTTTTGCTGGTTGCAAAATTGCAACAGGGAAAATATGGTGTCTTGTTTCGCTGTACTCTGGAGGCATTAGTGCCATGACTGACTTTGCTGGACTGTTTCTTCCTCCCTAAGTTTATATCCAGTTGAAAGTAGATATTGATTTGCAAAAACAATCTTTTTCCACGGCACATCGAAACGTGTTCATAACTGAAAAAAAACCAGTAACAAAAATCCTCTAAATGGTTCTACGATTAGTATAAGTAGATCACTAAATAACAATTAAGCAAAGCCTCTTATTCTTCTAGATGAGGTCCCACTCTCTCAGACGCACATGCTGGAGACTACTGGTAACTGCCTCTTCATCATCCCATTCCCAGCCGATGCCCAAGTTAGGATCCTTGTTACCTAATAGGGATCAGTGCAAACAGAGTGAAAAGATGGGTCAGCAGCCTATTTGCACACATAATTCCATGTTGAATCATAAAATCACACAAGGTATTTGTTTGTTTACCAACAAGTTATGTCCACACAAGGTTCAATCTAAGTTGAGGTAAAAAACAGATTACAGTGGGCTAGGCTGAGCCATTTATTCGGGCCTTTAGGCGAACATGTCCAAGGACAGCAAGCATGCTGGGTCAGATTGAAATGAGTCTCCTGGGAAAGGTGGCCTTCATGATTATGTTTGATTTATGTCTGACCCGTGTATTGAACAGTCAGACTTGATTCTACCGTGATAATTTTTCTCATTGTTTTTTTGCTAAGGAGGATTGTATTATATTATTAACAAAGGCTAATACAAAACATATTACATGATCCTCAAAACTAGCATAAGAACAGAACAGAATAAGTCTAGTGTGTTGTCTTCTGCTGACTGTCCACTCGTGGTTCTGCTCCTGATTCTTCCTTCGCTTGTAAGTGGTAACTGAAATTCTTGTGAATAATAAGTACTAGTACAACATGCCCCTGCTTAGCACAACAATATAATGCATAATATAAAAAATATATGTACAAAGAGTTTAAAAAGTATTAGGAAATTTAAAAAATGATGCTTTTAGTATGAATTATATTGAGTTGGGAAAAATATAAGAAACTTCAAATATGATAGTAGTGAGTTGGTCAGATTTGAGGCGGATTTGGGTTTCAGGACTTTGACCCAAACCGGGTTTAGGTTTTTGGTTTGCTTGACTCCCCTCTGCCATGTTATACCTTTACCCATGTTGTAGTAAATCTTTCAATGCAAATTTACAGTAGAAAGAGGTGGTAATAGGCAGAGCATTCTATTCTTTAGGTTGTGGCTTCAATTCTCATCCACATGGACTTAGTAAATCTTTCAATGCAAAGTTACAATAGAAGAGGTGGTAATAGGCAAAGCGTATTATTCTTTAGGTTGTGGGATCAATTCTCATCCATTTGTGGGGGAGGGGAATATTTGCTTTGCGCATGCAAAAGACACCAAATAGTGATGCCGGCAGTTTCCTTTTAGGGAAGCCCCAGGACCATGTGTTTAGGGTATCCTGTTGAATCGGTGTGAAAATGCTCTAGGGAGTAGCCACATCATAAAATGGCCAATATAATGCACATGTTTTGTCCTTGTTACAACAAAGGACACACATAGGGTGAATGGTTTGATATAGTTGATGTAGATGAGCGGACCTAGGATTTTTATTTGGGTGGTGCGGAATATGGTCAAGTGAAGACGTTAACACTTGGGTCCGCCCCTGATTGCCCTCTAGAAGAAAACTCTGGAGTTTGGGGGAAAGGTCCATGATCCAGACCTTTTTCCATGGTCTATATATACGGGCCATATCGGACACTGTGGATGGATTACGAGAAGGCCTTGACGCTGGCCAGCGGGCTCATGTATTCAACAGGCCTGGGGGGCTTGGAGGGGAATGGACTGTATGTGATGTGCAATGTTGGAACCCCAACCAAAATGTCAATTTCTTATAGTCCCATTGTGGTACCAGATTGTCAGTACCAAAACTCACCCACAGTCCTTTTAAGGAAGGCCTAATATGGACCAAAAGCGGACCTAGTCCATGAACTTAGTGTTCCATGGGTTTGTCAAAAATGTGATGTTTAAGCTTCAGTGGTTGACGCCAAAAGGGGGATTCTGATTTATTCGGATTGCAATCCTGGGGCTGGGTCCTTTCCAGGTACCAATCCAGAGGACCTTCATCCAAGGTGTTTCTGATTGACTGAGAAAGCGCCACACCATACTTGCTAACAAAGCTTTAGATTGATCGTCCGATGGTGGATCAAGCAATTGGAATCATGGCCATGTCCCATATAAGTTGTGGGTCATATGTAGCTCAGGTTCTTGGGTCATTGCAGCTTTTGCACCCCTAATTACAAGCCAATCGGCTCGGGTATAAACAAACTTGATTGTTGAGAGGGATTGCAAGTTGAGGCTCAACCTAAATCTGAGCCGTTTATTAATGGGACGGGCCCAACACAACCGTATAATTGTAGGTAGGAATCTTCCCACCTGCATCCAACCCATATAAGCTCTGGGGTACTAGATGCGGCTCAGCCGCTCGGGTCTTGTTTTGGGCAGACCCTAAACCTGTTGTGAGCTGGTCCATTTAGCTAAGGTAAGAGATATTTCTCATAAGAGCATTTCCCATACATATATATATATATATACATGGTGAGGGACTCCCTCTTTTGGAAGGTTTTAAGTACAAAAGGATGTACTCCCATCAAGTACAAAAGCCCTTTTTGTACTTGAAATTTCCCCAAAAACCTCACCACACATGGTGAGGGAATCCCCCACTTGAATATTTCCCATACATATATATATATATATATATATATATGAAGTTTCAAGTGCATCCATCCCTCACTATAGGGTGAGAGCGCTTTTCCTTTTCGCACATGAAGACAGGGGAGTGTTGTACTTAAAAATTCACTTTTGTACTTGAAAATTCCCGTTTATGGAAGTACGAGGGATGTGATGCACTTGAAACTTCCCCGTCATGGGCGTAAAAGCTCAGCACAAAGACTGTTGTCTCGGGTGAATGACTGTCAACTTCAAAGGGCCCACTGGAAAAGGGACTTGTGATATGTTAGGGATTCGATCTGTTGTTCTCATGGTGGGCCATCCCATCCACTAATCATCACTGTTCCAACTACTTATCTTTATGTCATCCTAACGATGGGCCATGCTTCCACCATCCATCATTGCCCCTACCAACTACTTTGTGAAATGCCGCACTAGAAGTGTAACTGCCGTCCTGAGTGGGCTCCACTGGATACACGGTAATGGAATAAGGCTCTTTTGATGATGATGATGATGGACAATCCCAACCACTGATCTTGAGTAGTACACATGAGAGAGGACCTTTAATCTCTTAAAACTCAACAAGATCGGGTAATCTCAACCATGAGTCTCGAGATTTACCCCTGATTAGAAACATAAAGTAGAAGCTTCATCATGGATCTCGAGATTTATCCTGGACTCATTCACGAATCTAAGATAAAAGGGGTTGTTCGGAAATCAAATATTTCTAAAGGTCTTGCTGTATTCTCTCCTACTTTAGAATCTACTCTACACACCTAAAAACTAAATGTTTGGATAATGTAGAAAGTATACTATGATATCTCACTTTCTTATAAAAACCTTTATATTATAATTATGAAGAGTAAATGTCTAAGGTGGACTACTGCTGATGCAATTGGGTCGGCGTAGGGGTGTAAAATGGGTTGTCCCGCCATGACTTGGTCGGCCCAGTCATGCCTCGGCAGAGCTGTGTCGTGCCCAGGCCGGCATGGGGTCGGCCCAACTAGCACGGCCCATGGTACGACAATTGGTGTGCTCTGGGCCGTGCCATACTGCGACGATATTTTACCGTAATATCGAGTCAGGCAAAAAATCCCCAAAATATCGGCCAATCTTGGCCGATTTGGTCAAAATATCAGTTTAACCGATATCTCAGCCGATATTACAGATATCTCGGCCGATATTTTAAAAAATATCGGCTGAGATGGAGTAATGGTCAAAAACCCTAATTTTTTATAACTTTTTCTCTATTTTCCCATTTTCTTCTCCTCTCCCCTCATCTCCTTAAAGCAACCATGTCTCCATAGCTCATTCTCTTACATATTTCCATATTCCAATACATATTTTTTTGAAGAAATCATTTTATTTAGTAAGAGAAAATCAACTTAACCTCCTTATTTTTACTATTATGTGTTTTTTTTTAGATAAAGCATAGAAATGAATGAAATTGTTGGAGTATTTATGATACTAAATAGTAAATACTAATAGCTTATTAATAGTGTATAGATAATTGTTATGTTATCTTTATTTTCTTATATTTTACACTAATAAATTGGTCATGAGCCAAAATAATAGTTGTATTATATGAAATACTGGAGAAGACTGCAAATTGCGACACAGACAGGACTCATAACTTAAGGTGATCGATATTTTGATTTATTGTTGCTACTAATGGAAAAAAATATTGTCTTCCAGTATTTTCTAATATTTTGAGCTTTTTTGGATATTTTTGCTATTTTTTTTGGATTAAAAAGATTTTCACACCGCGACGATCGCGATGGACTAATAACCACGACAGATACCACGATTTTAAACCATGGTGCCAACCAACATACCGGCCTAGACCATATCACAGTCCCGGCCAATCTAGACTGGCCCACGAGTCCATCATAATTTTTTTTTAGATTTTTATATAAATTAAAAAGGGCTTTGTGGACTTTTCTTTTAGTCTTTGAGGATGTAAAAAACCTTTTGGTGCCTTAGAGAGCTTAGAGAGTTGCACGGTGATAAGTCCTTAAAAATGCATAATTTCCTCATCATTTTAGAATTAATTAAGGACTTAATCATCAAATCATAGACCATTTTAGTTAAAAAATCATGATTCTATGTTTGTGGGCATCAAAGTTTGAATTCGAGTCAAAATTCATCAAAAAATTGCATTTTCACATAAAATCATGAATTTCTCTAATTTTGGCATTGGAAGTCACAAATTTCTCATTACTTTTTATTTACACATGAAATGATGAATTTTATTTGCACCATTGATTTAATTGAAGATTTGATAAAATTGTGACATTTTATGCATCTATTGGGCCCGCATCTTGCATAATTCTTTCCCTATCTGAATAAATTATTCTTTGACATTTGTTTTTATTTTTTTGTAGGGAATTTCAGAATTTGGGGCCCGTGGAAGAGAATTGATGAATCAAATGCACCATGGGACCCATCTACGTTTGGCATAAATTCCAAGGTAGGGGCGGCCATGGCAGTCCGCTCTCATATGAAAAAAAATCAGATTTAATCTCTTGAAGATAAGTTCTAGATTTGTGGGCCATGTGATGAGGTCTCTAAGACTTTCCATTCAAGAATCACACATCCAAATGGGGCCTACTTCCTGGTTGCAATTAAATTAATTTCAGATTTGTGGGGATCTTTTCAAGAGAGAAAGTTGGCTCATCTAAGGATATTTTTCAGCCTTGAAGAGTTCAGAAAAACTTGGAAGATCTTGATTAGCAATCCAAGTTGGAAACAAATTCAAAGAATCCCAGATTTTAGCTCTTAAACTCCAAATGGATAGGCCTCAAATTTTGAAAGTTTGCAACCCAAGATTCTTGGTAAGATGGAGTTGCACGTCCAACACCTCCAAGAATATATCACACGTCCAAAAAAAAAAAAAGGAGCTGTCCATATGGTTTCAAAATTTGAATTAAATCTAAAGTGGGCCCAAGAGAGGAAGTTGCATGAGATATAAAGAATCATGCTTTTAGTAGGATGGTGTGTCACGAAATCCAAGAAGCTGGAAAATCCCTTGAAAATCTCCCAAAACCCTCCTAATCCTAATCCAACTTGGACCCCACACAACTTATCCTTCCCAAACCAAAAACCTTGCAACCCAAGATACCAAAAAATAACATAAAAAGAGCCAAAGAGGGGCAAAACGTGATTCCCATCTTCTCTCCATACCTTGGACAACCAGCAACATATTTCATCCCTTTTCCATTAATTTTTCTCCATCTATTATCCTTCCATCAATATTTCATCCAAGGCGTTCCTTAAGGCACACCACTCCTTGGATTTCTACACCAATGACGCACCGCCGCCGCTATATTCATTCCACCATCGGACCAGCCTTGAAATCATCTTCCCTTGCTTGGATCTCAGATCGCAAAATGAGAGTCGGTTGGATCGCCGTTCAAGACCGCGAGTCCCTATCTTCAGTTTGGTGTTTCATGTGTCCAGGGTAAGGTTGGATGCACTTTATTTTAATTCAAATAACTTTGTAATGGTTATTTGCTTGTAATGGGTCTTTCATTAATAAATCAAGTTTATGGGGTCTTGGTCTTCACCAATGGGTCAACATCGAATTTTTGTGCGTAGTGACAGTGCGCACTTGGTGCGGTGGTCTTGATTTTTCTTGATGGCATTTAGCAAAGTAACCATTGCAAAATTTTAGAATTAAAATCCATTTTTTTTTATTATTCTCTGATTTTATTTTTTTTCTTTTTTTTTTCATGCATCTTAATAAGTATTGCAATTGATTGGACTAATAATTCTTATGGTGATGCAGTAGTTAGATTAGGTTTCAAGATTAGGATTTTTATTTTTCATTGGTTGTAATTGATCTTTTTCAGACTTGTAATTAATTTTTAATTAAAGTAGGACATTTGATTTGTATAGTTTTCTTTTAGGCTAGAACTAGTTTTCAATAGGACAGGTTTTGCACGATTAATTACTCCATGTGGATCGACCTCGGACTTTACCGAGTTATTACTACATCGCGGCCTTGCACTTGGGGCCTACGATCAAGGTTTTTAAAGTTTCCAAAAAAAATTCTGGAACTTTCCCTTACAAAAGCAAGTCTTAGATCGTGCAAATTCGACTTTTTGGCCACCAAACTTGGCAACATCTAAAATTTTCAGAACTTTCATTGGAAACTCGATTATTTTAGTTGTTTTTAAATTTAAATGAACTCTTAAAAACTTGTTGGAATTTTTTTCTAAGAATGTTAGTTATTTCTTTGGAAAGCTGAACAAACTGCCTTTCTTGATTGATCAATGTCTAGGCAAGTCTTGTCCCATTGGATTAGAGAGACTAGTCTCTTGTTCTAGAAGGTGGTTTTTAAGCGGGACCCTTGCAACTCATCAGGACCCCACCACTGATCTGGGGGCTTAGCTGGTCGGGCCAGTTTCATAGGCTTGAGTTTGGAAACTTTCTTTAGAGATATCAAACTCTCTAAGATTAAGACTTTGCAAGAATTTGGGAATTTTCTTTTAAATCTAAAAACAGTCGGCAGGTAGTTTTTCTTTCTAGGTTTCTTAAAAAAAAAAAAAAAAAACTTTTCAAAATTCCAAAAAAGAAAGAAAGACCCCCATCTTCTTGGCAGAGGGACACCTCAAATCAGTTAGAAAGGAAGGAATCACTTGTCAAGAGCTTGATTAAATTCTACGAATCTAGATCTTCTGGTTCTCTTAGGATTTCCAATATGGCTGATGAGCATAATGATAATGATGAAATTAGGAATGAGAACGGTAATGGGAATGGACCAAATAATAATGCGGAGGTGAATCAACTACTTAGGAATCTATGTGATTACCTTCACCCTACATGACAAGCCACACCGTCGTGCATGGTGATACCCGCAGGTGTGGGTCAATTTGATATCAAACCGGGAGTAATTCAACTTCTCCCCAAATTTCATGGACTTGAATCGGAAAGTGCATATTTGCACATAAAAGAGTTTGAAGAAGTGTGTGCAACACTACACTTCAATAATGTGAGGGAAGACCTTATTAAATTTCGTTTATTTCCATTTTCCCTCAAAGATAAGGCTAAGGCATGGCTTCACTCCCTATAGTCCAATTCGATTGCTCTATGGTCCGGGAACTTTTAAAGAAATTTTTTCCATTACATAAGACCAACACCTTACGGAGGAATATTATGAATTCTAAACAAAAAGACAAGGAGTCTAGGTGTTGGGAACACTTTAATGAACTACTCCTTGTATGTCCCCACTATGGATTTGAATTGCACAATACAATTGGTCACGTCTATGATGGACTTAGTCCAGAAACACGTCAATTCGTGGAGATGATGTGCAATGGAAAGTTTATGGCGAAGAACCCAAATCAAGCATGGACTTACCTTCAATTTTTGGCAGATAGTGCACAAAATTGGGACACATCTGAAGGTACAAATCTTGTAAAGCAATTGAATCAGGCCAAAGAAGGGGGGTTATATGTATTAAAAGAAAATGACGATCTTCAAGCAAAAATTGCCTATTTTACAAGAGAAGTTGAGTCCTTGAAATTTGTGAAGAATAAGGAACCTGCTATAGTTTGTGGCATCTGCGCTAGTGAGAAACATATTTTCTTTAGAGTGTCCAACACTCCCTGCTTTCCAAGAAGCGTTTCACGAACAAGCAAATGCCACTAACACATACAACCGGTAGTTTAACAATTCTTTGGGTAACACGTACAATCCTAATTGGAGGAATCACCCCAACTTTAGTTGGAGGAATGACCCAAATGCTACTCCACCCAATTTCAACCGAATGTCAAATCAATTTGGGGGTACTCCTAGTACATATGCTTAAAACACACAGCAAATGGTACCCCCTACAACTCAAACGACACCTTGGGATGAACTTGTGGCTAAGTTCATGGTGAATCAAGAGTCCATCAATAAGAAACATGATAGGAATTTTGAGAATTTACAGAACACCATGCAGAACCTCTGCAAATTGATTGAAGCACAAAATAAAGGGGCTTTTCCAACCCAACCGTAACCCAATCCAAAAGGGCAATATGAGGTTCATCAAGGTGGTCCGTCAAATTCAAAGGAGCAGGTTCAACCCGTTACTACTCTACATAGTGGTAAAGAGATTGAAAAGCCTGATCTAGTAAAAGAAAAACAACCTGCACCCTCAGATTAGGAAGGAAAAGAAAATGAAGTCCCTCCTATCAAGGAGAAAAGCTCAGTTCCTCCAGGGTTCAAGCCCTTACCGCCTTTTTCCAACAGATTAGCTCCTCCCAAGCCATCAATACAGAATCAGGAAATCTTGGATGTGCTTAAAGAGGTCAAAATTAACATCCCGTTGTTAGACGCAATCAAACAAGTCCCATCATACGCAAAGTTTCTTAAGGAATTGTGTACGTTGAAGTGTAAGATACATGTACAAAAGAAAGCGTTTCTCACTGAGCAAGCTAGTGCAATCTTAAAGCACGTCACTCCCCGTAAATTCAAAGACCAAGGATGCCCAACAATTTCGTGCATTATTGGAAATTATCAAATTGAACAAGCGTTGCTTGATCTTGGAACAAGTGTCAACTTACTACGGTACTCGGTCTATGTAAAATTGGGGCTGGGCGAACTCAAACCCACCCAGGTTACTCTGCAGCTCGCAGATCGATCAATCAAAAGACCGAGAGGGATAGTAGAGGATGTGCTTGTGCATGTTGACAAGTTTCACTTTCCAATAGACTTTATTGTGCTAGACACTCATCCTGTGGCAGATCCTCATGCTTAGATTCCGGTAATTGTGGGGAGACCATTTTTAGCCACATCCAATGCATTGATCAATTGTCAAAATGGAAAAATGACGCTATCTTTTGGTAACATGACACTAGAGCTAAATGTTTTTGACCTTTGTAAACAACCACGGGATGATAACATTGACCTTGAAGAAGTAGATTTGATTGGTGTTCTTGCAACAGAAACTTTTGAAAAATCGATCTCCTATTCCATTAAGTCAATCGATCCTCAAAGTGCTGTCTCCCCACCCCATCCTGGTAGCTATGGGAATTCCCATTTAGCCTTTCTTTTTCTTGCTTTCCGGGATTGATCCTGGCTTCTCCTTCCTCTTTTCTTTTCCTTTGGTCTTCTTTCTTTCTCTGCTTTTCCCTGTAGCAGCTTGGCTGCCTCTGTTCTGCTTTGGGGGCTTTGCCCTTCCTTCTTAATTCCAATTTGCCATTTAGCAAAAAAAAAAAAAGTCAATTGAGAACCTGACCCTCTGCGAAGAAAAACATGATAGCACTGTTGAATTGGTCAACACTGTAGACAAATCCTCTTTTGAAGAGTTGGTACCAACTGGTACTCCGTCCCTTCCATCTCAGGTGAGGCCGCCCAAACCTAAGTTGAAACCCTTGCCCTCTCACCTGAAATATGCATACCTTGGAGAAAATGAAACATTTCATGTAGTCATTTCTGCACACCTTGACAAGGACCAAGAAGTCCAACTCTTAAAAGTGCTCAAACTGCACAAAGGTGCAATTGCTTGGACCATGGCTGACATTAAGGGAATTAATCCCCTCGTGTGTACACATCATATCTATTTGGAGGAGAATGCAAAACTCTCCCGTCAGATGCAACGTCGGTTAAAGTACCCCACCATGCAGGAAGTGGTTAGGGCTGAAGTTTTGAAACTTCTAGATGTATGTATCATCTATCCAATTTCGGATAGCCAATGGGTCAGCCTTACTCAAGTTGTACCTAAAAAGGTCGGCGTCACTATAGTTCGTAATGCTAATGATGAGCTCGTCCCAACCCGTGTACCCACAGGTTGGCGAGTTTGTATCGACTATAGGAAATTAAATGTTGTCACATGAAATGATCATTTCCCCCTACCCTTCTTGGACCAAATTTTAGAAGGGGTAGCTGGCCATGAGTATTATTATTTCTTAGATGGATATTCTGAATACAATCAGATAGAGATTGTCCCAGAAGATTGAGAAAAAACAACTTTCACATGCTCCTTTGGCACCTTTGCTTACAGATGGATGCCCTTTGGGCTGTGCAAAGCTCCTACAACCTTTCAAAGGTGCATGCTAAGTATTTTTAGTGATATGGTGGAACGTTTTCTCGAAGTCTTCATGGATGATTTTTCAGTTTTTGGAGATTCATTCCAAGATTGTTTGAGCAACTTAACTAAGGTCCTCTCTAGGTGTGAAGAAAAGAATTTAGTACTGAATTGGGAAAAATGCCATTTTATGGTACGACAAGGGATTGTCCTTGGCCACATTGTATCGTCTAGAGGATTGGAAGTGGAAAAAGCCAAAATAGATTTAATTTCCAATTTTCCCTCCCCAAAAACCGTAAGAGATGTAAGATCTTTCTTAGGGCATGCCGGATTCTATAGAAGGTTCATAAAAGATTTCAGTGTCATTTCTAGACCATTATGCAACCTTCTGCTAAAGGAAGAAGAATTTGAGTGGACAGAGGCATGTTAAGCGGCTTTTACCAAGCTTAAGGACATGTTGACGACTGCTCCAATTATTCAACCTCGAGATTGGAGCCTGCCCTTTGAAATCATGTGTGATGCTAGTGATTATGCGGTTAGGGCAGTTCTTGGGCAACGTAAGGACAAAAAGCCATATGTGATTTACTATGCTAGCAGGACTTTAAACAGTGCACATATTAATTATTCTACAACAGAGAAAGAACTATTGGTTGTGGTTTATGCATTGGATAAATTTTGTTCCTACTTAATTGGATCCAAAATTGTGATCTTTACTGACCATTTTGCGCTGAAGTACCTTCTTTCTAAGAAAGATGCCAAGCCCAGACTGATCAGATGGATCCTTCTACTCCAAGAGTTCAATATCGAAATCAAGGATAAGAAAGGAGTAGAAAATGTGGTGGTTGATCATCTTTCTAGGCTTGTCCTTTCCAACACTTTAGAACCCTTGCCAATCCAGGACACTTTCCCTGATGAGCAATTGTTTGCCACATTTTCCCATTCTCCATGGTATACTTACATTGCTAATTATCTAGCTTCAGGTAAAACTCCAAAAGAATGGATGCAGCAAGATAAAAACAAGTTTTTCACTGAGGTGAAATAGTTTTTCTGGGATGAACCATACCTTTTTAAATATTGCCCAGACCAAATCATTAGGAGATGCATTCCTGACCATGAAATAAATAGTGTAATATCATTTTGTCACTCTCATGCTTGTGGTGGCCATTTTTCTGCTAAGAAGACCGCTCACAAAATTTTGCAATCTGGATTCTACTGGCCCACGTTATTTATAGATGCACATGATTTTTGTAAGGCATGTGAGCAATGCCAAAAATTGGGTTCAATTTCCAAAAGGAATATGATGCCTTTAAACCCAATTTTGGTCATCGAGTTATTCGATGTCAGGGGTATAGACTTTATGGGACCTTTTCCCCCAAGCTTTGGTTTTCATTATATCCTCGATGTAGTCAATTATGTGTCCAAATGGATTGAAGCAATCCCATGTAGGAATAATGATGCTAAAACGGTCAAAAAGTTTATCTTGGACAATATCTTTTCCCGTTTTGGAACTCCACGTACCATCATTAGTGATGGGGGTACTCACTTTTATAACCGCATCATTGAGAGTTTGTTTAAAAATTACGGTGTTACACATAAAGTGGCTACCCCCTATCACCCTCAAACAAGTGGGCAGGTAGAGGTCTCAAATAGGGAAATAAAAAGAATTTTGGAGACCACGGTAAAACCAAATCGTAAGGATTGGTCAATGCCGCTAAATGATGCTTTGTGGGCATATAGAACTGCTTATAAGACCCGAATTGGGATGTCGCCATACCGGCTTATATATGGGAAAGCTTGCCACCTTCCGATGGAGCTGGAACATAAAGCTTATTAGGCCATAAAACAACTGAACATTGACCTAGACAAGGCTGGAGAGAAAAGAGCCCTTGATTTAAATGAATTAGAAGAATTAAGAAACGAGGCTTAGAACTCAAGAATTTACAAAGATAAGACAAAGGCCTTTCATGATAAACAGATATTAAGGAAGTCATTCCATCCGTCCCAAAAAGTCCTCTTGTACAATTCTCGACTTCATCTTTTCCCGGGAAAGTTAAGATCTCGTTGGACAGGCCCCTACATTGTTCAAGAAGTATTTCCATATGGGGGCAGTGATCCTCATTGATCCATCAAATGGTACCTCTTTTAAAGTTAATGGACAACGTTTAAAACCATTCTTGGAGACTTTTCCTCCAGAGGAAAATGAATTTCCTCTGATCGATCCTGTCTATCAGGATTGACGGGCACTAAATCTGATAGTAGCCCATACCTTTGTACATTATGTATATATTTCTTTTCCTGCCTTTTTTTTGTGTTCTTTGTCTCACATTGGACACGTTTCTATGTAAAAGCTTCATTATTCCAGGTGCTTTCTACCCCTTTCCTCCCTTTACATTTTCACCTCATGTTACATTCCATTTCGCATTTCATGTATGACATCGAGTACGCTGTCTAGTTTAGGTTGGAGGGTGGGAACAAGCACATGCACTTGTCCAATTTTAGAATTTTTTTTTCGTTTTCTAAAAAAAAATCGAAAAAAAACAAACAAAAAAGAGGAGGTTTTCAAAAGAACTTGATGATTCGAAGATGTCTGGAAATCTGGAATTTCAAAATTTTGGAAGGAAGTAAAATGAAGGTTCACAATTTTTTGAAAGATAAAAAGAATACCGAACTTTGATTTTCACTATAACACGTGTACATCATTTCAAAAGTCTTGGATAAAAAGATTTAAGTGTCATTTTCAGAGTTCTTTCAAGAGAGAGAAAAAAAGAGACGACTTTTTGAAATTTGGTCATATGAGTTCTCCTGGTTCATCGGTAAGGTTAGGCCAACCAAAACCAGTGAATTAATTCGGGCGAATTGAAAATGGATGTTTATTGTTGGGGACCGTTTAAAAAATAAAATAAAAAAAAGGTGACAAAGGATGCACAAATAGGTTTTTATAAAAAAAAAGGAAAAAAAAAGTGTTTAGTTGTGTGATTAGTTTGGGTTCGTAGCCTTTTTAACCCGAGCTAGTAAGCCCGTAGGGGTATTTATATACCTAGTGCCCTAAAGGCATCTATTTTGGGAGTCATTGGCCTAACGCTTATTACATGGGTTAATTAGAAAGCTTAAGGGACCAGGCATTGCACAGTCACATGTGTGCGTTCAAAAAAAAAAAAAGGTGCATCTCGCAGCCTTTGAAAAAATAGTAGTGCGAAAGCCGTCATAGTAGCATTGAGAGGAGACTTGTATTTACCCCGAATCTAGGAAAGTTGGAAATCTTGAGGGAGAATTCTGTTTTTATGGCATTATCTTAGACATTTAAAATTTCTGATTTGATTATACACTTGCATAAGACATCCAGAGTTTTGGTATAATTTTTAAAAAGATTTGAAACAAAAAAGTGGACCAGATTTTGAAAAGTCTGAAATCTTGATTATTTGAGTATTCAAGGCATCCGATTTGACTCATTCGTCTTTTGAAAAACTTTTCGTTCATTTTTTTTTAGGTAAAAGAATTTTGTGGGCATATTCACTGCAAACCTTCACGAGGCACAACTTGTCCACTAGGGGTAAGCTAGGGGTTTAAGGGCCGAATGCAGCCGAGAGTACTCGCGAAAGTGGTGTTTTCCATTTTGTCTTTGCATTTAGATTATATTAGATTAGGCTAGAAGACCAACCCTAGTTCGTGTATTTTGCTCGGGACTAGCAAAATGCTGGTTGGAGGGTGTGATAAGTCCTTAAAAATGCATAATTTCCTCATCATTTTAGAATTAATTAAGGATTTAATCATCAAATCATGGACCATTTTAGTAAAAAAATCATGATTCTATGTTTGTGGGCATCAAAGTTTGAATTCGAGTCAAAATTCATCCAAAAATTGCATTTTCACATAAAATCATGAATTTCTCTATTTTTGGCATTAGAAGTCACAGATTTCTCATTACTTTTTATTTACACATGAAATGGTGAATTTTATTTGCACCATTGATTTAATTGAAGATTTGATAAAAAGGTGACATTTTATGCATCTATTGGGCCCGCATCTTGCATAATTCTTTCCCTATTAGTTATTGATATTTGAGAAAAATCAATGCAATGAATTGTTTCAGGGATGCTCTTAATTGCTTTGCTTTTATTGATTCATCCGGACGAGATTCGCTTGGTTGATTGATACATGTACCAATCCGATATAGATCCAAGGTATTTCATCGAATCATGTGATGAAGGGATTCGATTCGTACCCTAAATTAAATTATTAGAAAAAAAAGAATATGAATAAATTATTCTTTGACATTTTTTTTATTTTTTTGTAGGGAATTTCAGAATTTGCGGCCCGCGGAAGAAAATTGATTAATCAAATGCACCATGGGACCCATCTACGTTTGGCATAAATTCCTAGGTAGGGGCGACCATGGCAGGGTCCGCTCTCATATGAAAAGAAATCAAATTTAATCTCTTGAAGATAAGTTCTAGATTTGTGGGCCATGTGATGAGGTGTCGGAGACCTTCCATTCAAGAATCACACATCCAAATGGGGCCTACTTCCTTGGTTGCAATGAAATTAATTTCAGATTTGAGGGGATCTTTTCAAGAGAGAAAGTGGGCCCATCTAAGGATATTTTTCCAGCCATGAAGAGTTCAAAAAAACTTGGAAGATCTTGACTAGCAATCCAAGTTGGAAACAAATTCAAAGAATCCCAGATTTTAGCACTTAAACTCCAAATGGATAGGCCTCAAATTTTGAAAGTTTGCAACCCAAGATTCTTGGGAAGATGGAGTTGCACGTCCAACACCTTCAAGAATATATCACACGTCCAAAAAAAAAGAAAAAAGGAGTTGCCCATATGGTTTCAAAATTTGAATTAAATCTAAAGTGGGCCTAAGAGAGGAAGTTGCATGAGATATAAAGAATCCTGCTTTTAGTAGGATGGTGTGCCACGAAATCCAAGAAGCTAGAAAATCCCTTGAAACTCTCCCAAAACCCTCTTAATCCTAATCCAACTTGGACCCCACACAACTTATCCTTCCCAAACCAAAAACCTTGCAACCCAAGATACCAAAAAAAAAAAAAAAAAAAAAAACATAAAAAGAGCCAAAGAGGGGCAAAACTTGATTCCCATCTTCTCTCCATACCTTGGACGGCCAACAACATATTTCATCCCTTTTCCATTAATTTTTCTCCATCTCTCATCCTTCCATCAATATTTCATCCAAGGCCTTCCCTAAGGAACACCACTACTTGAATTTCTACGCCATGATCGCGCCGCCTCCGTTGCTATCGTCATTCCACCATCGGACCAGCCTTGAAACCATCTTCCCTTGCTTGGATCTCAGATCGCAAAATGAGAGCCGGTTGGATCGCCGTTCAAGACCGCGTGTCCCTATCTTCCGTTTGGTGTTTCATGTGTCCAGGGTAAGGTTGGATGCACTTTATTTTAATTCAAATAATTTTTTAATGGTTATTTGCTTGTAATGTGTCTTTCATTAATAAATCAAGTTTATGGGGTCTTGGTCTTCACCAATGGGTCAACATCGAATTTTTGTGCCTAGTGACAGTGCGCACTTGGTGTTGTGGTCTTGATTTTCTTGATGACATTTAGCAAAGTAACCATTGCAAAGTTTTAGAATTAAAATCTATTTTTTTTATTCTCTGATTTTTTTATGTTTATTTTCATGCATCTTAATAATTATTGCAATTGGTTGGACCAATAATTCTTATGGTGATGCAGTAGTTAGATTAGATTTCTAGATTAGGATTTAAATTTTTCTTTGGTGGTAATTAAATTTTTTCAGACTTGTAATTAATTTTTAATTAAAGTAGGACATTTGATTTGTATAGTGTTTTTTTTTAGGCTAGAACTAGTTTTCAATAGGACATGTTTCTCTTGATTAATTACTCCATGTGGATCAACCTCGGACTTCACTGAGTTATTACTACAATTGTGGCCTTGTACTTGGGGCTGACGATCACATGACCTGTGAGTTTGATGGGCCACATCGGTCGGCGTGACGGGCCTAGGTAGCCTAGCCAAATTTACACCCCTAGGTGAACAGGAGGAATCCTCCTGCTCTGTGACTCTAGATGGGTTGCAATCTCCAATACTTCAAAAGGGGAGTTCTCTATATATGCAAAAGTTGAAGATCTGGCTAGTAACGAAAAGCGGTTGGACCCAACTCTAATCCCAAAAGGCCTAAACTGTGGAGGGAGTTGGATGCAATTAGAGGAAGCTGGAATGGAGCTTGGTGCATGGGAGGTCACTGGAACATTGTTCATTTCCCAAGTACGTGAAAAGTCAGAAGGAGGTCATCTCTTTGCAACGATGAGACTATTCTCAAATTGGATCAACTCTCATTCCCTTATTGAGCTTCAACTGGGAGGAGCTTCTTTTACCTAGTCCAACCATCAGACGCTATTACACCCCCATTTCATAAGCATGGGGTTTTGTGTGAGATTAGGGGCTAATTAAATTTTTTCTTAATAAACCATACGACCGTGACCCCCAATCGTGGTCAAGCGTGGATGGATGGTGAATTGAAATAAAGAAAGGTGAAGCATCAAATCAAGAGAGAATAAAATATAAAGGGATTATGATGGTCTTTTATTTTAAGTGGCTAGATTGGGAGCCTTGTTGACTTTTATTTATTTATAAAAAGATGATTTTTTTTGTCATTTAGTGGAGAAAGGAGGTTGCTTTTTTACTTCTTTTTTTTTAAAAGAAAGAGGAAATTTTGAATTTGTGTACTTTTGATATTACCCGTGGTCTTTTCTTATCGGAATAATGAAGTCTTTACCTCATCTCAATTCAATTCACCATCTATCTAAACACACTAAAATAGAAGCCCATGGTAAGATATAAACATTTCCATGGTTCACTGACAATCTAACGGAAGCTTCATTGATATATAGATGATAACAATATTAAACATTTAAGAGAAAGCATAACTTTCAATTGCTAAAGTTAAAGTTTAACGAAATAACAAAAGTAGTTTAATTACATGGCCTCTAACAAAGACATGGGCCAAACAAAATGATATACAGGAGAAAAGCATATCCATGTACGATCGTGAAGGCACTTGGGTGCGTGGTCATGACGACTCAGATAATGTCGTCCGCACACCATTCTTGGAACTCTTCAAGCTTATCCACCTAAAACAGCGCTGTCTCCTTTACAGGGTCGGTGGGCTCGGTACCTATGTACCAAAGGTAGAATTATCAGACTAGGAATGGTCAGTGGCTGATATATATAAATAACAATAAATATGCAGTATCAAATCGAAGTAAATACAGTACGATCACATTGAATTCCAATAATATAAGTACTAAGCATAAATACGTGAATCTCAATAAACAACAAATTAGATAAGACGAAGAACTAACTTATAACATCCTAAGTTCCTAACAGTAGGCGGTCCATATTGACTAATCACCATAGGATATTATCACTACTCTCCCCACTCGTACCGAGTTGTAATAGAGAACACATGCAGGAGAAAAGTCTGATCAATATGGTACCTGAGGTAGCGAACAATCAAAATCTTTTCTTTTGAGGGTACCCAATTGTGTACATCCATCTTATAATCGTTCTGCAGTCACAAAACAATGGTCCTATCACAGAGGTGCCCTAACTGTGTTTGATGTTAACAGCTGAGTGGTGCCTGAGTCAAAGAATCCTCTTAGTACAGTCAGTGAGGGGCTAGGCTTATCTTACTTGAACAATAGTCATCAAATGAAAGAGTGACTACTCTCCATCAATATTTGAATCAAAATTCAAATAATACTAATAGCCCAACAGCCTTTACAATCGAAACACCTAGCCTTAACACCTCAGTCAACCCAAACAATGGTACCAAACACAAAGGGGATCCTAAGTCCATCTAAGCTCTCAATGTGATCCCAACATTACATATACAACGCTAAAGAACATATTCGTGGCATGTGAACATCAATACCGAAGTATACAACTCAATTCCAATAATGCAATATTCAAAGGAGAATTACAATCCCAGCCTAAGTCATTGATGGTCTTCTCTGTACAGCACATCACCATTCAGTTCTAAGGGATTATGAGGTCCTTGATGTCTTATTGAATCACCTTGGTGCACAATACAGTGTTTGACATTAGTTTACCTCATGATCGTGAGCTCCAAGTGCAAAGCTTCGATTGTAGCAATCAAATTGGTGAGACCAAGTCAATCCACAGGGAGCAATGTGTTTAAGGTCTTTTCAACTTACACTTGTCCTATTTAAAATCTAAAACTAGCCTAAAAACTAAAAAAAATAAAAAATTACAACCATCATTCCTACTTTCCAAAAATTAAATTAATTACAATCTAATAAAAAGAAAACTTTCTAAATCTAAAAATCCTAAACTAAAAGAATCTAAAAACTAAAGTTGCGGCAAACTAATATACAAGTTAGAACATCCAATAATAAAAAGTTACTAAAAAATGAAGCACAACTAAATCAGAAATTAAACAAAACTAAGTTAGAAACAAATCAAAATAAAGAAAACAACTCTCTTTCTAAAATTTAAAATCCTAAAATAGTAACTATGCTATCTTAGAAATTCCTAAGTTAGTGAATTAACTAAGTGAACTTTCTAAAGTTAAGGACTTTCCAAATAAATAAAGATTTTCAAATCACACCAAATTTAGAAAGCACTAAAGTTAGTAAATTAGAAAAATTAAAAACTACACTAAGTCAAATTCCAAGTCCTAAAGAACTTTCTAAGTTTTAAAATCTTCACATAAAATAAGTTTAGAAAGATATTTTAATTCTTGAGATTAAATATAAATTAAGAAACTAATCTTAAAGTTAGAAAGTTAATAAAGTTAGTAATGCAATGTAGGCCATGAGATGCTGAAAAAAATCTTAAGTCTGAAAAACTAGTATGCTGGACTGTTTTTATACATGATTTTTCCTAATCTAATGCAACCTAAAATTGAGTTTAATGGCTGAATTTTGAACTAAAATAATGATGCATGAATCAAATAAAAAAACGGAAGTGAAAAAGGACTTAAAATAAAGAAGATATTTATGAATGAATATGACTCGTTAACTGAAATTTGTGTAGAAATTCTGCACATAGTTGGCCCAACGTGCCATGTTCAAGCCACTGTTTCACCAACCTCCCAAAATCTTTTTGATCTGAAATTCCGGGACATGAGAGACCACATACTTAAATTCACTATTCCTAAGTTTCAAAGAAAAATATCATGATTTCGTTGGTCTATCCACTTGGTTTTTTTTGCCAAAAACTGTTTTTGTAGTTTTGCTAAAATTGTGAAAAAAGTTTTGTTTATATGTTGAATCCGAGATTCAGCACTATGTTTGGCCTAATTTTACCATTCAAATTATGGACTTTTTTTAACTAGATTCCCCAGCCATGTAAGAGATTCCACTAAATGTAATGCCTGCAATGATCACTACTTCCAACCATAAACTATGCACAAAATAAACATATAATCAACATGAATATTAAAAAAAAAAGAAAAATTGTAGGACTTTTAAATGTAGTGATGAAAAAAGTTTAAATGTAGTAGTAAAAAGAAATTAAATGTAGTACTCCTTCAAAATTCTTTTCTAATCGGGTTCATAATTTGAACCATGTTCTTAAGGCCCTTGGGTCGTCAATCCAAACACAAATAAATAAAGAACACAAATCAAGCACCAATCACCCAAGAACAAGAAAGAAAAATTGAAAAGAGAAAGCAACACATTTACTAATATGCAAAGTCTTTACATAAGATAAAAAAAATAAAACAAGACAATTACATACTAGGATGTAAAGCCTCTTCTATAGGAAAAACCAAATAGAGTAGTGTGATTTCCGGCCCAAATCTTGTTAGGGATTTTTTGTATTGCAATTTGAAAGATGCATTATCATGTTATCATCATTTGAATTTTCACATGATCTTTGTTTTTTAAAAACTTGAAATCTTAATTTTCACATGCATTGTTTTTAAGACTTTTAAAAATTATGTTACATGCATGTTTTGGATTTTAAAATAATTGGATGCATTAATTTTAAAAAGAATATTCTCGAATCATGCTAGCCTATGATTTTAGTCTTTCAAATCATCTTAGGCATTTTTAATTCATGTTTTGATTGATGAAACCAAGCATGACTTCAATGGCCAAAATTCCCACTTAGAAAATCATTTCAAACAAAAAAAAATACTGGAAAATGGCAGTCTTACGGTTACCTCACGGCTTACCCTGCAGTAGCCTAAGGCTAGTCGTATAGCAAAATGTGACCGTTGTAAACAAGTCGTTTTCTGATCGTTGGTCGTTGGAGGTACAGTTAGCTGTGAACTAGCCGTTAGTGTTAGTGCCACATTTCAGTGTGCACTGTGTTTGTATTGTCATTTCTGTGCCAAGATGTCCAAGAAGACCTTGCCTCTCAAAGTGCCTCAAGGAAGATCAAATTCAAAGGGTTTATTGAGCTTTTGGAAAGACCAGATTCATCAAAGAAAGTCTCCACATGTGTTTCCAACCTTATCAGGTATTTTAGACTCAGACCAGACCTTAGAACCCTTGGAAAAAGTTGTGTTTTAAAACTTGTTTTCAATCTCTCACTCTCAGCTAAGACAGTCTTACAAAAAGGGGGTTCGGTGACTTTTCTGTCACTTGGCGGCTAGCCCCTTTGTAAAAAGCGGCTAACCGCCAAGTAACCGAAAACTGAAAGTCCTGGGATCCTAACCCTAGGGGGGGGGGGGTGAATAGGGTGAGCTACAATATGTGACCAATTATGACAAATTTTAACTTCTTAAAATAAACTAGTCACAAATGATGATTTATCAAACAAGATGCGGAAGCTAATAAAACAATCACCATAAGCAAACACCACTACACAAAGATTTATAGTGGTTCGGCCTCAATCCCTACATCCACTACCGGCTTGTGATCCAACACCCCACCGGATTTCCACTATTTATGCTTTTCAATAGGCTAAGCAATAACCTTTACAATGATGTTTTTCAAGGCTTAACATCAACCTATACATTATGCTTTTCTTAGGCTAAGCAATAACCTCTTCAACCAAAGGTTGGTTGTCTCTCTAATTAGTATCTATAATACACTTGATGGAGATACAATTTATAGCTCATTACAATGCCTCTTAATTAGGCGGATATGGAAGTGAAAAAGTAATTCATACACACACTATGAATGCAAAGATGAATGCTCAATGTGTATGTATGATGTCCTCAATCATTTTTAAAATGAAAGCTCATGAATGTATGCCTAAGGCTTTTGAAAGTTTTAGCTCATAAAACATTTATGATTGAGGAAAGAATGCAAGTCACATGTTAAAAATAACTTGTAAAAGATATACATTCGTATCCTAAACAAGTTGTGAAAATCTAAGCACAAAACATGTGATGCATAGGGATGTCAATCAAATCAACAATGTAGCTCATAAAACATAAAAATAGATTTGATTGAAAATAGGGGACAAATCATATGTACTTATAAAATCAACTTGAATATGATATACCTATCAAAGAAAAGCAAGTTGTGAAACTTTAAAACAAAGTTACATATGATTTGTAAAGATGTTGAATCCAAAACATAAGATATATTTGAAAGTGATTTTCTTATGATGAAAAACAACAACCATAGATTCAACCAAGTATAGGAATCATCTTACATATGATTTCAAAGATTCTTTCATTAACATGAACTACTTAGATTTACCAATTAAAGTACTACTTGGATTGAATCAAGGTGATGCATTCAGAACAATAGATCAATTCAAAACATAAACATGTTAAGGACACAACAAATCATAGTTTATCATGCTAGAAAAGATTTACCAATAATTAAAGCAAAGCATGAAAACATATGATTAAGAAAAGTAAAGCTTACTTAGAGATTTGACTTCATTAATCCAAGGTTTAGCTTTCCTAATGACCCCTTTCATCCCTTAGCTCATTCCCCTTTCATTGGCCTCAAAACCTCTCAAGGAGGGCCTTAAAATTGCTAACTTTTGACAAAGGAATGAACTAGTATTTATAGCCAAAAAGTGTCCAACGGCTCTACCCCGATCGACCTGGCTCTTCCCCGGTCGACCTGGTCTACAACGGTCATAAAACTGACCGTTTGAAAGAGGGCACAACGGCTCTTTCCTGGTCGACCAGCAGTGGGCTTGGTCGACCGGGTCCCCTGTTGGGCCGGTCGACCGAGTCCACTGCAGGTCGACCTGGCCTGGGACCAAAATTCCCTATAATTGCATATTTTTGCATATTTCAAAGTATATTCATGAGGGAACTCTTGGGTCACTAAATCAAGCTTGGAAACATGTTTTAAATCAAACAAAGTGGTTTAAAAACATGAAACAAAAAAAGCCTAAAAAGATTTGAAAGATTTAAAATATAGGCTTGCTTGATTTCTGAAACTTCTTTTCAAACCTAATTGCATCCAAGTTTAAAAACAAAACATGCATAAATCAATATTTCTTCAAGTCTAAAAACCAATGCATGTGTAAATCAATATTTCAAGATTTTCTAAATCAATGCATATGTGTGTAAATCCAAATGATGCTAGAATGATAATGCATCTATCAAATTGCAATACACAAAACTCCTAACAAAATCCTGCGGTTGCTTTTCCAGAGAGCAGTCTTTTCATCTGATATGGAGTTCGGTTACCTAGCGGCTAACCGACGTGTACTCTAGCGGCTAACCGCAAGGCAACCGAAACTCATGGTTAGTTTTCCAGAGAGCTCCTTATTTCTGGACCTTCACTCTGTCACATCAGTGGTCACCTCACGGCTAGCCACCAAGGCCACCGATGGCTAACCATGAGCTGACTGAATTAGAAAATATGACCGTTGTCTCAAGGAAATTGAAAAGGGGCTACCCGACGTGCTAAGAGGCTAGCCGCCAAATCTAGCCGTTGGATTTTTGTCTATAAAACTGAAGCTCATTTCACTTTACAAAAGGTCACTTTTTGAGAAGAGCTTTGCTTGCTACTTTCTTCCCATCAAACCTAAGCTCTTATATCTTCTTCCAAACACTCTTGTGTTAGATCTAGGAAAATCCAAGAGCTTGATTAGCTCCAAGATGAGTGTGTTGTGAGGAAGAGCTTCTTCTAGGATCCCATATTGTATGAAAGCCTTATCTTTGTAAACCTAGAAGACCAAACCTCTAAACCTTGGTTGTGCAACACGTTGGAAGCATCCTTCTCAACACCAAGACTTCGTCAAAGAGGTGAAAGCTTCGACTATGGTCAGAGCTCTTTAGAACACTTTCAATCTTCATCAAAGGCAAGTGTTCACCCTTCTCCAAACTTCTACAATATGTGTGTAATATGGTAGTGGTTCAGATCTGTGTGACTAAATCACTTTATAATTGTGTGAGGAGGAGTAGATCTGTGTGATCGAACCTTGGTAACAAAATTGAGGTAGAATCAGTACTTGTGTAGTTTGATTCTTCTTAGTGGAACCAAGGGACTGTGTGACCCTTGAGAGTGGATGTAGGTCTATGTGACCGAACCACTATAAATTGCCTGTGTCTATTTCTCTATTGCATGATTTACATTTTTATATATTGTGGAAATTGATACGTATAATATTTCATCACTGAGCTTAATTGACACACACACACACACACTTGTGCTTATCAACTTAAAACCAATTGTGTCACATCTTTATTGTTTAAGCACTCACTTGTTGAACACATATTCCGCACAAGTTATACTCTTATTTGTGTTTGTTTTGTTCACTGTTCTGGTTGGATTAAAATCGGTCTAAGAAGATTAAAATTGGCAAATGAATACCATTGGTCCTATTCACACCCCCCCTCTAGGACTTAGTCATTGGCCCTAGCCTGCACTTTCAGTTAGAACTGATTTTTTTATATAAAAGGACCATTACTTGGGATTTGAATGAACCCTTTTGAGTCTTTTGAAGGCCAATGAAGGTGGAATAACTATGAAATGCTACTGGGTCATTTGGAAAGTTAAAGCTTGGAGTCATTGAGTTAAATCTTTTAAGTAAGATTAGTTTATCTTGTCATATGTTTTCATGCTTTGCTTAAATTATTCATAAATGTATTTAGGCATGTTAAATATGACTTGTCGTGTCCTTAACATGAATATAATTTGAATTGATTTATTATTTTGGGTGCATCACCTTGATTCACACTAAGTTGGACTCAAATTGGTATATCTAAGTGAATCATGTTTTGGAATCACCTTTGAAATCACATGTAACATGATTCATATACTTGGTTGAATCTTTGGTTGTTGTTTTCCATCATAAGAAGTCACTTTCAATCTATCTTATGTTTTGGATTCAACAACATTCACAAATCACATGTATTTGGTTTTAAAGCTTCACACAACTTGCTTAGCATTGATAAGTATATCATTTTCAAGTTTGTAGTTAAATTACTTTTGTGTTTTATACTTTCAAATGCTTTTAGCATACATTCATTGAGCTTCATTTTAAAATTTATTGAAGTCCTTATGCATTACATGTTTTGTTCTTAAAATTTCACAACTTACTTGAACTAGATAGGTATATCTTTTACAAGTTGCTTTTAATATGTGATTAGCATTCTTGCCTCAATCATAAATATTTTTTATGAGCTAAAACTTTCAAAAGCCTTTGGCATACATTTATGAACTTTTATTTACAAATTGATTGAGGACATCATGCATACACATTGAGCATTCATATTGTGTATGTGTGAGTTAGATTTTCACTTTTATATCCGCCTATTTAGAGGCATTTTATTGTGCTTAAAATTATATCTCTTCAAGTATATTTTAAACACAACTTAGAAAGAAAACCTTAGGGTTATAGGTTATTTCTTAGCCTTAGAAAAGCATGAGTGTAAGGTTAAGGGTGAACAATAAAACCCAAGAGGTTATTGCTTAGCCTTGGAATGCATAAAGTAAATGTTATTTGAAAGACCCCGACCCGAGTGACCTCGATTAGTATTAATTAAGTCTTGTTTTAGTTTTAAGCGTGATTAGTGAATGTTGGTTAAGTTGGGATTAGAATAGCTTTGTTATAGCTTTGGGGCATTTTGAGTGCCTTTATACTTAGTGGGACCCTTTGGGGGTTCCTTTTGTGACTTTGCGTTTGCTTTGGGGATTTTCTGAGATTCCTGTGATTTATATTTTAACATCATTTTTACTCATCTCGTTAATCTCTTCAACTTTTATGTTGATCCCGTTCCCGTCCGGAACCCCCAAACCCGACTTTTCAGCATTGAGGGCAAAACAGTCTTTTTACACTAAATTTGTATCCAAAATTTGATATTCCCAAAACCCTTGACATATATACTTTTTGGAAGCTAGAAATTCCGACAATCATTTTTTCCTTCTTTGTCGAACTCATCCGAGATCCCGAAAGTCATGATTTCAGCCCCATAAGAATTTCAAGTGGTGGAGCCCATCTCATTTGCTATAAAAAAGAGACCCTTCTTCCTCTTTTCCCCTTTTCCAACTCAAAAATAAACCCCAAGCTAGGGTTTCTCTTTTCTCTTCTTTTTCTTGCTTTTCCATCCCCAAATCACCACTAACCTTGCACAAATTGAGAAATGGAGGTCATCATCTCCGTTTTCACCACTAGAGTTTTCCATTGATACTATTTGTGGAGGAAACCTTCCTTCCCAAGACCTTCCTTAAGCTAATCTTGTATCTTTGAAGAACTCTCATGCAAGTAATCCTTCCCATCTTTTGATATTGTGTTTCCCTAGCCTATAGGAGTCCCCATTTTCATTATTGAAGCCTCTCTTTCCCCATTCATTGTTTTAACCCTTTTAGGGTTTGTTTTGGGGACTTTTCTTGTAGCTTTGAATCTTGGATTTGGAAGAGTGATTAGAGCTTTTTGGCTAAGCTTGGACCTAAGTCAAGTGGATGAATGGATATCTTGAGCTTTGAAAGGTTTTTATGAAATATGGATGACTTTATTATTCCTTTTTATGTTTTTCTTGACTTACAATAATTTTGAAATAAATGCACATATGAATCTTGTTGGTTTGTTAAACTCTTAGAAAAGGTAGCAATTTTGTATTTGCAATTTGATGGATGCATTTTCACTTTAGCATCATTTGAATTTTCACACTTGCATTGTTTTAGAAAACCTTGAAATCTGGTTTTATACATGCATTGCTTTTAAGATTTGAAAAAGTATTGTTTTATGCATGTTTTGTTTTTATACTTGGATGCATTGATTTTAGAATTCAAACTCTTTTGAAATCCTAATTCTTTGTGCATTACTTTTGAGAAATTATATTGAGGATTTAGGTTTGTGCCTTGCATACATTCATCATTTTCAGAATCATTTTTGTATGCATTTTTATGTGAAAAGAGTTTTTAGAAATCAAGCTAGCCTATGTTTTAAATCTTCCAAATTATTTTAGGCTTTTTGTGTTTCATGTTTTTAAACATCTTCGTTTGATTTAAAACATGTTAACAAGCTTGGTTTAGTGGCCCAAAAATCCCCACAAAGAAACACCTTCAAATTTGCAATTTATGGGAATTTTTGTCCCAGGGGGTGGTCCGGCAGTGTCGCCGGTCGACCGGCACAGAGGTCCCGATCGACCGGGAACACTACAGGCCAACTGGGCCCCTGGAGCCCCAACGGTCATATTTCTGACCGTTGTGTGATCCCGGTCGACCGAGACCTGTTTCCAGGTCGACCGAGGACTAGCCGCTGGACTGTTTTTCATTATAAAGTCCATTCATTTCCAACCTTTTTTGAGGCTTGACACATGAACTTTTGAGACCATTTTGGAGCCAAAGAAAGGGGAATAAGTTGGAAAGGCTAGAGGGCTATTTGGAAATCAAATGCTTGAGTTTTAAAAAGGTAGATCTTACTTGTCATTTTGATTTCCATTAAAAGTAGAATCAATGCATGGTTAAATCTTTGTATTTTCATTTATGCATGATTTCTAGCTTTTAAAGAGTTGTGGTGCAAACTCAATATCTTCTTTGGTAAATTAGATTGGTTTGCAAACTCTCTTATCCTAATCACATGTGTTCTTAGACTTTAACATTCATACAACTTGTTTGTTTCATTTCTTCAAAGTTGTTTGAATCTTTTATGTGATTAGTTTTATCTTCAATCATCATTTTCTAAGCTTTGATTTTAAAATGCATCAAGCATTCATTTAGGAGCTTCATTGTAGACATTGATTGAAGTAAAGCATTCATACACTTGTGCACACACTTTAGATTGTTTTAGTGTATGTTTGTAATTTGAATTAAACTTTCATATTAGCCTATTTAAGAGGCAATTTCATTGGGCTTAAATTGTATCTCTTAGAGTGATCTTTTGTGAAGACACTTTCTTAGAGAAATCTTCATTTGTAAAGGTTATTGCTTAGCCTAAGAAAAACATTGTGTAAAGGTTATTGCTTAGCCTAAGAAAAGCATTTTGTAAAGGTTATTGCTTAGCCTAGAAAAGCACATTGAGAGGTTGTTGTTTAGCCTAGAAAAACAACTTTGTAAGGGTTATTGCTTAGCCTATTGAAAAGCATAAATAGTGGAAATCCGGTGGGGTGATTGGATCACAAGCCGGTAGTGGACGTAGGCATTGAGGCCGAACCACTATAAATCTTTGTGTAGTGGTGTTTGCTTTGTGATGATTGTTTTATTAGCTTCCGCATTTTGATTGTTTATCATCACATGTGACTAGTTTATGTTAAGAAATTACAATTTATCTTATTTGGTCATATTTGTAGC
The DNA here is from genome assembly GCA_038049695.1 of Cinnamomum chago. Lineage (NCBI taxonomy): Eukaryota > Viridiplantae > Streptophyta > Magnoliopsida > Laurales > Lauraceae > Cinnamomum > Cinnamomum chago. Next base: position 28,246,800 of record CP142457.1, read on the forward strand.
ACACCCTATTCACCCCCCCTCTAGGGTTCGGATCTCAGGACATTCAATTGGTATCAGAGCCTCGTGCTCTATCTTATAGGATCAAGTGTTTGGAACTCTTGATTAGGTGTAAAAACCTAGAGTCAAAAACCCTAGAGTTGTGCTTATATGAAAATCATTAGGATGGATTCCACTATGATAGATAGTTTAGATTCTTGTGTAGATTCTCCTAGACCCCTCATTCTTCCTTCTATTGGAGATTCAAACCCTCAATTAAATGAATCTCAATTGAATTCAAAAGAGGAAGAAAATGTTTATAATGAAGAAGATCTTCAACAAGCCTTTGAAGAATTATATGAATTATCCTTAAAGCTTGAGAAGAAAAACAAAAGTTTAAGAGAAGAATCTAAAAATCTAAACAAAGAATTAGTCTCTTCAAAAGATGAACTTAGAGAGAAAGAAGAAGTAATAAATTGTGTTGAATCTAAGTTCATGATCTCTTTAAATAACCTATCTAACATTCAAGATGAACTAAAAGAATTAAAGATGGGTTATGATAATGTCAATAAGGAAAATTTAAATCTAAGAGATCAAATAAAAAGGCAAGACAAAGACTTTATCAATTTAGAATCCAAGTTGATTAAAAGTAAGTTAAAAAACTCAGAACTTGGATCTAATGTTGTTAATGAACTAAAACTTAAATTAAAACTTGCCAATGAAGAGCTAAGTAATTATAAGGAAATTGAAAATGATCTTTTAAAAGTTAAACATGAAAATTCAATCCTTATAACCAAAGTCACTCAACTTGAAAGCTATAAACAAAAGTATGAGTGCAAATTTACCCAAGGAGAAGATAAATTTGAAAAATTATTTAGATTGGGTAAATCTAAAGGAGATAGGACGGGTCTTGGATTTAATAGGAATATGTCACATGACCCTAAAGTCACCAACACTTTTGTGAAAGGTGAGTCCTCATTCTCTAGCACTCGTTCTCCCTTGCCCAAATCAAAATGTATTTATTGTGGCATTGAAGGGCATTTTAGGTTTGAGTGCAAATTAAGAAGAAGCCATGTGTCTAAACCCATCTTTGAACCCAAAAAGGTAGAATCTAAATCTATGAAGGGTAAGACACTAAAAATCAAGGAAGACTCCAAAAAGATTAAACAAGTTAAACCATTTAAAATGGAGTCTCCTAAGATAGATTCTAAGAAGTTTAAACAAGTTAAACCAAGTTTAAAAGAATCTATAAACAAAAAGCTTCTCAACCTATCTCCCTTATATCAACCCATGAAAGAACTTTTGAATAAGGTAACAAAGTTAAATCTAAAATTCAAAAGTCAAATAAAGGGAGAATATAAGAAGAAGAGAAAAATGAACAAATCCCCAAAGAAACAAACTCACCAACCTCAAAAGACTAATCACCAATCTAAGCTAAATTTAGTAAAATCTAAATATCATGGTGATAAGTTTAAATTGAAAATTTATCAAGTCAAATCTCCTCTAGTTGGTGAGAATTCTAAACTAGACCTCAAAGTTCAACTCTCTCAAGACCTTAGGTGGATTCCTAAAGTTATCTACTTAGACAAACCTTAAGGCCTTGAACCTCCTTGACCAACCTTTTCTTTAATAGTTAAATTATATTGTTGGTCATGTTGCATTTGCATTTTGTTTCTATATAGTTACATCTATTAAAATGCATTGTTTCTTTATGATCATTTGATTTTGTTTTCATGCACCATTCTAGTTACATATCATGGTTTTCAAAATCTTTTGATTATAATTTCATCATGTTTGATTTGCTTTTTGCACACATATGTCTTGCATTGCATTTCTTTACATGATTAATTGATTGTGATTTTAAAAGCTTTCATAGCTAATTTATTCATGATCAATTGTTGTTGAATCATTTGTGTAGATGTCTTAGTAAGAATTTTTGAACAAATGATTTGAATCAATTCAAGTTTTTCCATGGATTCCTAAGTTATACTTTTATATGGAAGATCATTGTTTTGTAAAATCAACTTGTATGTGTTTCATTTAAGTCATATCTTTTAAAATACAATGTTGAAAATTGATCTTCAAAATCATTCTTTTTATGCTCATTGTTGGATTTTGTGTATCAAAATGATTTGAAGATTGTTTGAATGGAAATGCTCTATAACATCATTAGTTATATTCATCTAAGCATGTTCCATGTTCTCATTTCCTTTTCTTTTGGTTTCATTATCTTAGAAATGGAAATGTATGTTGTTTGCATCCTTGCTTATTTGTTTACATTCTTTTTATATACAAATGACTATTGGTTCCATGTATGGTTGTGATCTTAGTTATATATGTAGAAACCATACTAGAACCCAAATCCATCCTCTATGCCTAATAGTCATTTTTCTTTGGATGGTTATGATGTTGATTCATGTGTATTCTCTAAATGATGTCATTCATATACATGTTTCAACTTCATAGTAGTGCTCTTGATCATATGAAACCCTTTGAAATCCATTCATTGTATTTCTATATGTTTGATGGATATCTTAGATGTTGAATTCATATGATTTTGACACTTTGGAAATTGCATGCTTTACCAAGTCTTATCTTTTTGCATTGGAATTTCTCTTGTTCATCACTAAGCTCAATAGTCATATCTTTAAAAGTGATGAATATCTATTTATGATGCTTGATGGGTGTTGTGTTTGTCACATTCTTGCTCTTAATCATGTTGTCAAATTCAATTGGTTTCTCTTGGTATAATTTACGATTGATTTGATTTCTTGTGATTGTGATAGACCTTGTGTACAATGGATTGAGCTTGATAGTTATATATTTGTTCCATGTCACACACCATTAGCATCATAATGTTCATGTTGCCACCTCTCTTGCTCATATAGGTATATCTCATGACCACCATGTTTATGTGTTCATAATATTGGTTGGTTATTAGTTGAGATTGGCTTCATGTTGAAATTTCATTTCACTCATCTTGCACTTTAATAGTCATATCTATTGATTGAATGAAATGTCTTCAAAACTTTCATAGCATATGACTCTCATAGTTAAATTGATTGATGCTATGTTTAGTAAACCCCATTTCATCATGGATAGCTCTAATTTGGATTTTTTTTCTAATAGGTATATCTTTAAATCCATTTTAGAGTGATTGTGTTTAATAGACTTATCTTTAAATCTCAATTGGTATTCTTTGTTTTTCCAATTGGTATCCATGATTGCTTTTCTCTTTAGACCTTGCTTTCTTTTGGTAATTTGATCATATTGAGGTGATTGGATCACAAGCCGGTAGTGGACGTAGGCATTGAGGCCGAACCACTATAAATCTTTGTGTAGTGGTGTTTGCTTTGTGATGATTGTTTTATTAGCTTCCGCATTTTGATTGTTTATCATCACATGTGACTAGTTTATGTTAAGAAATTAAAATTTGTCTTATTTGGTCATATTTGTAGCACACCCTATTCACCCTCCCCCCCCCCCCCCCTCTAGGGTTAGGATCCAAGGACTTTCAATTATAGCCTTTCATTTAATGCTTGATTGTGGTTCAATGAATGTTTGTGATTGTTGGATTTCTTCTCTTCATTGGTGATTGAATGTGAAGAGAATGGAAGTGATTGGATGGATGTTGTGGAAGATTTAATGATGGTTTGAAAAAGGTTTTGAGCTCCTTATTTGGTGCAGAAATGAGGCTCAAAGGGGGTTGTAAGGATGAGAAAAGGGTGAGCAGAACTGTCCCTGGAACCAGTTCTGGACAGTTCACTCGAGTGAACCCTACCAGTGGACAGGCTCGCTTGAGTGAACCCTCCAAGAACTCATTCCAAAGAATGGTTAGCTCGAGCGAACTGAAATTTCTATCGAGCCAACCGGAACTGGATGAGTTCGCTCAAGCAAACTCAACTTCGCTCGAGCGAACCCATCCAGAAAATCAATCCAGAGAGCTCACCACTCGAGCGATGAGTACTGTTCACCTGGGGCTATCTTGGGAGTAAAAATGAAATGTTTAAATGATTGGGAGAGGTTTGTTGAGAGCCCCAATGAAATGGAGATATGTAGAAACGATGCATGAAGCCCGTTTGAGAAAGAAACCACTTCACAAAGATCGATTATAGTTTTGAAATTCACCAAGCTGTATAAGGAGCCTGGAATGTCCCCAAACTCAAGGAGTACCAAGTCTTTATTGATATTGACATAAGGGATCCCTATTCACCTTGAATTAGTTTTGAACCCCGGTACTTGTCTTACGATTTCGAAAGTTCAATAGTTTTTCATTGTTCCCGAATTTTATATGCACTCTCGAAAATATTGAAATTACAATTGTAGCATTTTGTTAGCCCCGATGTGCATGCCCGAATTGAAGTGATAATTGTGCCTTTGAGCACTCTCGTCCCGCCCGTTTATATATACTTGCACTTGATGTATTATATATATCTCTTGATTCTATTATTTAACCTATGAGTCGGCACCACTAAGCTTGGATGACCTTGTTGGCTTGAACCACCGACTTGGAGATCCCCCTCTTGTCCCGCCAGTTGCAGTTTGGATCCCGCTACCCGGTTTATTACCGTGGTCTTGTCCCGATACCCCGACTTGCTACCAAGGTTCCTGATGCCCAGCTCGCTACCGTGGTCCTGTTCCATATTATTATATGTATATGTATATTTCGTTGAATCTCCTCACCTCATGTGACTGAGATCAATGCCTTGATATGCTCTTGTCACTTTGGTGAAAGAGGACTTAGTTTTGTGTGGTTCCCATCTTGCTTGTTTCCCAATTTCTTGGTTACCTTTACTTGTTTTACACTGCATATATGTTTCAATTAAAAGAAATACTTCTTCCGTGGAATTTATTGTTTAAGCAGGTTTAAATGTTTTCCAAGGTAAATTCAATTTATGTTATTATTGTTATATCCTTTCATCCACCTACTAGACCGTCGTGTCTAATCCATTTCTTTGGTACTCAGGTCCAGACATTGTCCATCCCGAGGCGGAGCTTGAGGAGGCGGTTGGTGAACCGCAGCGTTTAGTCGAGTGGCATGCCAATGATGTCGTCTAGACATTCGGTTGCTTGAGTTACGTCACATTTTGGGGATCGTGATTAACCATTCTTTTGGGTTATTGTTTTGAGATGTATTGGCCTATATTGGCCTTTATTATTTTAGGGAGTGAAAAACTAATTGATCTTTTGTATAAACTTTAACGTTACTTTTGGGGGAAAGTACTTGTGGGAGCCTAAAAGTTAAGGACCTAGATTAGGTTGGTGTAAGACTTGTGATTTGTTGTTTAAGCTTCTTTGAGGAAGATAGATCACCTTAGGACATGGAGAAATAGATATCAGAGACCTTGGCTGCCGTCAGCCGAAGGCTCTCCGATGCCTGAGTTAGTGTTGTCACTGAACAAAGGATGAAGATGAGAGGCAAGTATGCTCTTATGCAAGGTGTTCTGTAACGCGCTATGCAATATATGATATTCAGCATAATGATGCGTATTGTTGCGTACCTTAGAAGGGATTGGTATCCCATCTATATGTAGAGATTTCACCTAGCGCACCCATAGTGGGGGTAGGTGGAGATACTGTCAGGTCGAATCAAGAGATGACCCATGGTATTAATGCGGATGTGATTGATCGAGACGACATCTAATCACTATCTGGTGCCTGTCTTATCTATCAGCACGTTCTACAACGTAGTCATAACTTCATAGAAGTACAATCATGGCCTAGTACCCATCTCTGTGGATGGACCGAGCTGAAGATGGTACTGAGGCCAGATTCGGATGCATCCTGGCACTATTGCCGAGGTGCCTTACACCGAGACTAAGATGAGCCCAGTTGGTACTCTTACCGAGATTGGCTCAAGCTGGCACTATTTGCCGAGTTGGGAAGAGATGTCTAGCTGGTACCGTTACCGAACTAGATGGATCCGGGCACTGTGGCCGAACTTGGATACCGAGATCGAGATGAGCTGAGCTGGTACTGCTACCGAGGCTAGCGTAATCCTACTCTTAGAAAAACACCCCACACAATTACCCCCAGCTCGCGACTTCTTAGAGTTCTCTAACTTTTTGAGGTCGGGAGCTGAGTATCGTGTTTGAGAGACTAGAGGTACCAATTTTGAAATTCATCTCGGTGTTTGGCTGGTGACATCTGATCTTTATCATGAAGTCTGCTTACCTTTCCGGGACAATAAATATCATGCCGGTGACACTTTGTCTTCCCGAGGCGATGAATATTAGGTAGGTGACACTTTATTAGCTCGAGACAATAAATAGCATGCTGATGTTTCGCCTTCCAAAGGCAATAAGTGTAGCATCTAAATCTCTGTGCGAGATTAACTAGCGGTGCCACGTGTCTCCATCTGGTTGGTCGTTCAACGAAATCGAAGCGACGCGTGCCTTCAAGGATTGGAACGGGTGTCATACCGCCTACAAATAGGGCTTTTTCCTCCGTCGTCTCTTTCACTTTGGCATTTCATCAGAGAAAGCTCTGTTGCAAGCGAGAAAAGAACCCTGTCGGAGACTCTGTCGGAGCTTTTGCTGGAAGTTTGACTTAGCGAGCCAGAACCCGGAGTCTGTCTTCTTCCCTGTCCCTGTCTTTGCATATTGCTTTTCTCTGTTTAGGGGTTTTGCTCTTAGGGTTTACCCATTTTCCAGTGTCGCCATCTGTTAGAAGAATGGGATCCTATAGGAGTTGGGTGGAGACCCCTGAGGCTATGGCCTGCTTCAGGGAGATGTATGGGATCCCAAAGGATGTCCCAACGAAACTGGATGACCCGAAAGACCTCTTCGAGAGTCGATCCTTTCGGGATGGCTGGATGCCATTCTCGTTAGTTTCAGTAATAGAGGGAGGAGTTAGGTTCCCCGTCCACCCTCTGCTCAAGGCCTGCTTGGCGACATGGCACCTCGGCCAATGCTAGTTGATGCCCAATGGCTTCAAAGTCATAATGGGCGTTGCCGAGCTGAATAAGATATTAGGTATAAACCTCGGTTTCCATGACATTGAGGACATGTATGACCTGTGCAAGACCGCTGGGGACGGTCACAACAATTATCTCCGTGGGAAGCTGAAGATGGAGCCCTTCGTCCATGACCTAGAGGACTCAAACAGACACGCTAGGGACGATCGTCTGCTCGTCTCTGGCAACTAGGATTTTGGCAAGGACAAGACTGAGGCGGAGAAACTGTACAGGATTCCTCGACACTACGAGGTTCCTCCAAGTAATTACCGAGCTCAGAGTGTTTGTTTCTTCCTTCTGTTGTCTTACCGAACTGATATTATCTTCTGTCGTGCAGAGACCAGCCAGAGGAAGCAGTGAGCTGAGCGCGCCGGCTAGAAACGGAACGACAGCTGGCTGAAGCTCGTGCGCGAGTATCACGGCCATAACAGGTGAGCTGCCTGGTCCTTGCTCGAATACGAGTCGAGGTACCACACGTACATCAAGAGGAAGGAGCCCGCGCCCGCCAGCTCGGAGGCTGTTGATTTGGCCCAGCTCATCGAGAGCTACTTGTCTCCCTCCAACTGTGAAGAAGAAAGGGGAGAGGAGATGGAGAAGAGGTGACCTGCTTTGAAGGTGAAAAACCTGGGGTGAAAATATTTGGAGCTCGAACTCCCTCTTCCTCAGCAGTCTCGGGGGGCACTGAGGGTTCTACTGCTGCTGCTGGGGGCGCTGCCTCAGGGAGCGCCGAGGGTTCTGCTGCTGTTGTTGCTAGGGATGTTACTATTGCCCCCGGCACTGCTGTTGATGATAGTGCAACTCGGCAACGTTCTACCGAGACCTAAAGAGGGGGGAGGCCGATCTGAGAAGAGGCAGCGGTCTAAGGGCCGCGGCTCGAGAGTTCGGCAACAGCCTGCTGAAGGGGCTAAAGAGAAGGCCCCAAGGGAGAAGAGGCACCGGGCCGAAGCTCGTCAGAAAGAGGCCCTGGCCCTTCAGCCCGTAGGGGCAGCTTTATGGAGGCCGAGCCTCCAGCTCGAGCCTGGGAGGCCCATGACGGTGGAAGACCGTCTAAACAGCAGTCCGTTGGTCGTTGCCGCTCTTGCCAATGCGTGCGCCCTACCACTTGATATGCAGAGGCACAAAGGAGTGGATGACATGACACTGTTGTCTGCATCTCTACAGTCGATTTTCTCGGTAAGTGTCTGATGCAGATCTTCGAGTAGCATTTGCTTATGTTAGTCTTCTTCTGACTTCATCTTCTTTTTCAGACTGCGCAGAGAGTTCAGGTGGTCCTGGAGAGGGCCTGCGAAAGTGGCTTTAAGGCCGAGAAGCTTGAAGCTGAGAAGAAGAAACTTGCTGCGGCCTTAGAGGGAAGTAGCCTGGAGCTGAAGGTGGCGGAGGAGAAAATAAGCAGCCAGGAGGCAGAAATGGGGTTTGGGCTCCAAGAGCTCAATAATGTGAAGGCCGAGACCCATGAGTTGAGAGGCGTGGCCGCGGTCAAAGAAAAGAAGATTCTCGCACTTGAGGCCAAGCTGGCAAAACGGGATGCCGAGCTCGAAATGGCGCACAAGGAGAAAGCCGCACTCCAAGCCTCACTCGATGCAGAGATCGAGAAATATTTTCAGGACGGGGTGGATGCGGCTACTAAAGAGTACGAAGCCCAAGTCGATAACTTCTGCTTGGAGCTGTTTGAGCTCGGGTGTTGAGCTGCATTGAAGAAGGCAGGGATCTCAGATGATCATCCTGTCTATCAGGACCTGCCAAAGTTCACTCGCCCCGGGACTGAGCCGAGTTCTGCCCCCATTGTAGAAGTTGCTGCGGAGGATGTTCCGCCTGAGGATGCTCCCCAAGCCACTAGGTACGAGCCTTTTGACGTCAACGTCGAGGACACTGAATCTGGAAGCTTTTTGTATTTTTTCTTTTTATGTAAAGAACATTGTAATCATTCTTTCATAAAAAATGAAGAGAATTTTTACTATCAATCTTGCCTCTCTTTTCTTCTGATAACAATGTGTATGCTTGACTTTCGTTCCATAACTGGGTTCTTAGCACGGACACCCGAATTTTGACCAAGTAGTTGAGTTCGGTTCAGTAACTAGAACTGAGTGACTATTGGGTAAGAATAACTTTGGTTCCTTAACCAGAAGTAACTTAGGCTAGCGAACTCGGTTCAACAACCGGAATTCAAATTGCACTGAAGTTTAAATAACTGAGTGGTACCTGCACCTTTAGAGGCAGAAAAATCATAGCTGATTTCGCAACCAAACTAGATTCTCAGAGGAGGCGATCAGGTCTTTCAACAGCATAGCTGGTTCCATAACCGAACTAAGATAGGCGCCGAGTTCCATAACTTGGCGTGTTGGTCATTTGGTCCCATGACCAGGTTGGCTGGTTCTGTAACCGAGCTAGGATTTTTACCGAGTTTTATAACTGCAGTACTGTGCAGTTGGTTCTGTAACCGAGTTGTAGTCTCTTCCGTGCTGGTGCTGTCACCGAGTTATGGTCTCTTCCGTGCTGGTGTTGTCACCGAGTTGAGACATTTGCCGAGTTCCATAACTATGGCGCTTTACAGCTGGTTTCGTAACCGAGCTGTGGTCTCTTCCATGCCGGTGCTGTCACAGAGCTGAGACCTTCGCCGAGTTCCATAACTGCGGCGCTTTGCAGCTGGTTCTGTAACCGAGCTATGGTCTCTTTCGTGCTGGTGTTGTCACCAAGCTCAGACCTTCGCCAATTCCATAATTGCGGCGCTTTGCAGTTGGTTCTATAATCGAGCTGTGGTATCTTCCGTACTGGTACTGTCACCGAGCTGAGACCTTTGCCGAGTTCCATAACCGCGGTGCTTTGTAGCTGGTTCTGTAATCGAGTTGTGGTCTCTTTCGTGCTGGTGTTGTCACCGAGCTGCGACCTTTGTCGAGTTCCATAATTGCGGCGCTTTGCAGCTGGTTATGTAACCAGAACTGTGGTCTCTTCTGTTCTGGTGCTGTCACCGAGCTGGGACCTTTGTCGGGTTCTATAACTGCGGCGAGGAAACAGAGTTGTTGTAAGTGAAGTTGTCTGGGTTATAGTTGGTGCTATCACCGAGGCCATTGTCGGAGCTCTATAAGTCGAGGTTGGTGTTGCCACCGAGGCCTGACGTTAAAGCTGTGTAGCGAAGGCTTGTGTTGTCACCGAGGCCACTGCTGAAGCTTTGAAGACTGGAACAGTTCGAGCTATGGCTGGTGCTATCACCGAGGCCGTTGCTGGAGCTGTGAGATCGAGATTGTCCGAGCAGTAGCTGGTGCTGTCACCGAGGTCGCTGCTGAAGCTATTGATTGAAGGAGCTGAGCAGTGGTTTGGTGTTGTCACCGAAGTCGTAGCTGAAACTCCCGCTGGGTTACGCTTCTACCTGAGTCATGGCTAGTGATATTGCCGAGGCCATAGCCGAAGCTATCGCGATTGGAGTTGTCCGAGTTGTGGTTGGCGCTATCACCGAACCGGGACTTGAGGATGAAGATTGCATGGCCAATCAAGGAACTGTTTCCGTGATCACCGTTTCTTTTCTAGGGGAAGGGTCCCACCGGAGGTTGAAACTCTGGTGAGCTTTAGCTCAAGCTTTGTCTTGGTTCGCCCTGTCAATCAGTGCTTTCACAGTGACTATGCGGATCCAAACGAGGTCCCTTTGAAGCTTGCTGGCTGGCAGCGAAGCTTACTCGAAAGATACGAGGGTCGCGGCTGCAGACCCTGGTATCAACAAGGGATGGATCTTCATCAATATCGCTGTCACGACCCACTTGGTGGAGGAGATGACGAGATCTGACTACTGTTAGACCCCGACCCAGACCAAGTCGATTAGTGTGCGATTAGTATGTGTTTAGTCCTAAGTGGGTTTACTTGTCGTTGGGTTAGAAGTAATTAACTTTAGTCTTGGACATAGCTTTGGGAATTTTGAGAACGTTTAGTATTAGTCTGACACACTCAGGAAGGCCTGAGTGCCCGTGTAAGCTTGGGAAGATCGTATCGGTTTTCGTGTGATTGTGATTTTGATTTCATTTGAATGATTTTTCTATGTGTTACAACTTTCGTTTTAAGCCCATTCATGTTTGAAGCCCAAAAAACCCATGTTTTGGCCCAAAGAGGGTAAAATTGTCTTTTATGCACAAATCTGGACACAATTTTCGAGATCTCAAAACCATGTCAAAAATATACTTTTTGGAAACTAGATATTTCGACGATCGTTTTATCCTTCTTCATCAAAGTCATTTGAGGCCCACAAGATCGTGTTTTGGTCATTTCAAGTTCAAGACATTTGGGCCCCACTTACAAGTGCCTTAAGTTAACTCATCTCTTTCCCCTCTCTACTCTTTTCATTCTAAAACCCAAATTCCTGCAATTTCTTAACCTAGGGCAAGGAAAACCATTTTTCTCTTCCTCTTCATTTCCTCTTGCATGCTTTAGCTAGAGAGCTCCAAAAAGAATTCCAAAATCATCATCTTCTTCCTTTCCTTGCAAGCTCTCTATCAATACAAGTTTCTTGGAGCTTCTTGTGGAACAAGCTCTACATTTTCTTCATCCCTTCTTGTTTGGCCATTTCTAGGTAAGAGCTTCCACTCATATCTTTCATGGAGTCCTTTTAGTTCTTACAGATCATGTTTTTTCATGTTTACAAACCCTTTTGTTAAAATGGGTTCTTTGGTTCCATTTTTGAGTGAGTTTGTGTGGTTTTCTCTTGGGTTTTCTTGTAGTGTTGGCTTAGCTTTTGAGTGAAGTGCTTGAAGAGGAGTGTTTAGCATTTGGGCAAGGCAAGTAATCTTTATAGGTTCAATGTGCATGTGTGTTTTGATTCCATTGTTATTTTAGAAATTGTGCATTTGATTTGTTTACAAGCTTCATGATTATGTTTTCATTGGATTTGGATGAGTGAAATTGTGATAAATGAATCCTTGGTGAGCATGAAGGCTCAAGGGAATGTATGTGATTGATGGATGAGAAGAAGGAGAAAAATGTAGTGGAAAATGTGCAAGAGGAAGGCAGTTTCTGCACTCAGCGAGTTCAGGCAGAAGCTTGTCCGCTCGAGCGAACCTTGGGTCCGCTCGAGCGACCAAGCTTTTGTTTGGTTCGATCGCAGACAGAGAGTTGTCCGTTCGAGCGCACTTATTATCCGCTCGAGCGAACTGTCTCGCTCGAGCGAAGTGTCTCGCTCGAGCGAAGTGTCATCACCTTATAAAGTTCGCTCGAGCGAACCTGCCAGATTCAGGAAGAAGAATTTATTTCATTTCTGTATTTTCTTGAAGGTTGAAAAACTAGACTATGTTAAGGGTATTGACTTGACATTGTGTAAATGGTACTTCAAAATGCAACCCAACTTCGGGGACACCAATTCTTGTATAGTCCGACATTTGGGGTCCCAATTACACAAAGGTCAATTAGCAGCCTTAACACATGCTTGTCAGGTTTCGTGTTTGAATTACGTTTTGGTACGATAAGTACCATCGTGTACTAGTTTTGGATTTCAAGTATAAGCTTGTTTTGAAGTATTGTTTAAGAAAAAGGGGATCACTGCCTAAGCGTGTTATGCATATTAATTATGCCCTTGCTAATCGTGTTCATCGTGTTTTGATAAGTGATTTCCCCCTTTTTTCTCGACATGTTGTGATAGTGTTTCGCGTGTTTTATGCATTCATGAATTAAGTAAACACCACTGAGCTTGGACTGCCCTTTTAGTTTGATCCATTGTCTGGGGGTCCTTAAACATGTGGACTGTCTGCAGACTAGTCGTGTATTTATTACACATTGTGCGTGTCCGGTTCCGCTGCAGGAATTCCCGTCTTTGTGGGAAACCGTGTCGTGCTTATATTATGTATATCGTGCTTGTCGTACGTGCTTGCTCTTTTCATTATATAAATGATAGAGAAAGTATGGGCTCCTTGTGGATGCTAACTATTCATGATATATTATGTACTCATGCTAGTTTGTTTTAGTATCTTCACTCAGTTAACTATTTCTGCAAATGTATCTCAGTCATCATAGTATTTCAAATCAAGGAATTGCTCATATGTTTTCTTAAACGTTATTGGATCATGCTTGCACCTAAATTGATTACCTGCCAAACCGTGTGTTTGACCCTTGTTTGTTGGTGTCCAGGTGCAGGAGACATTACCTTTGAGGAGGAGCGTCAGGAGGAGGCTTGTGAGCCAACCCCTGTGAGAGAGTGGCAGCCCGACGATGTCATCTAGACGTCGGGCGGGTTCTTGAGTCTCGTCATCTTTTTGTCTTGGGGTTTCTTTTGTCGTTTTTGAGAAGTGTATTGGCCTTTGTTGGCCTCTTATGGGTTGTAACAAAACTTAACTTACTTTCGTGTTAGTTTTATAACTTGAACTATGATGGGAATGTCAGTTTAACTTCTTCCTTTGATACTATGTCTTGTTACTATTTGTCATGGCATTTAAACATTTTATTGGTGCTAATCTTGTTGTGTTTTGCTACACCCTTCCGCATACTTGATAGTGTGAGTCAGATTCCGCGTGTCTTTGGGAATCCTCACCGCGGGAACCTATGGGAAAGTATATCTCTGATGTACACAACGCACGTCGCGGGCCCGGGATCCGTTCCGGGGTCGCGACAGCTACTGCTGGAACTTTCGCTCTGCAGGAGAGTCTCCAGCAGGGCAGTACTCTGTTGGGGGTGCTCCAGTAGAGGAGCGCTTTGATAGGGAGGTGTTGTCACCTCCTTTGCTGATGAACATGTCTGAGATACAGGTCATCCCGCGCCTGTTACATCAGACTTTCCCTGGAATTGGTTCGATAGGGGGTTGTCGATGATGGTGGCTGGGCTTTGCAGATCCTTTGCCGCTGCTAGAGGCATGGCTTTGTCGATCATTTCCCACAAAAGGCGCCAATTGTGGGAGCCTAAAAGTTAAGGACCCAGATTAGGTTGGTGTAAGACTTGTGATTTGCTATTTAAGCTTCTTTGGAAAAGATAAATCGCCTTAGGACCAGAAAGGAAAGGAGAAATAAAGATCAGAGACCCTGGCTGCCGTCAGCCAAAGGCTCTTCGATGCCTGAGTTAGTGATGTCACTGAACAAAGGATGAAGATGAGAGGCAAGTATGTTCTTATGCAAGGCGTTCTGTAACGCGCTATGCAATATATGATATTCAGCATAATAATGCGTATTGTTACGTACCTTAGAAGGGATTGGTATCCATCTATATGTAGAGATTTCACCTGTCGCACCCTTAATGGGGGGTAGGTGGAGATACTGTCAGGTCGAATCAAGAGATGACCCCTGGTATTAATGTGGATGTGATTGATCGAGACAACACCTGATCACTATCCGGCGCCTGTCTTGTCTGTCAGCACGTTCTGCAACGTAACCATAAACTTCATAGAAGTACAATCATGGCCTAGTACCCATCTCTGTGGACGAACCGAGCTGAAGATGTTACTGAGGCCAGATTCGGTTGCATCCTGGCACTATTGCCGAGGTGCCTCATTCCGAGACCGAGATTAGCCCAGTTGGTACTCTTACCGAGATTGGCTCAAGCTTAGCGCAAGCTGGCACTGTTTGCTGAGCTGGGAAGAGATGTCTAGCTAATACCGTTACCGAACTAGATGGATCTGAGCACTGTGGCCGAACTTGGATACCGAGATCGGGATGAGCTGAGCCAGTACTGCTACCAAGCTAGCGTAATCCTACTCTTAAGAAAACACCCCACACAGTACTATTGATCATTGCTCACTCTGATATCCGGTTATATAAATATGTTCTCACTCTTGCTATTTTGGATACGAATGTGTGAATTAGATTTGCTACACGCTTCCAAACCTAATCAAAACTATATTATGTTAATGCGATATCCTCACCGCGGACACCTGTGGGAAATCATGTAAATGAGTAGTATCAATGACCTGTGTATGTAGAGGCCAAAATAAATACACTTATGTTATATGTACTATGGCAATCCATCACTCACTCATCATTAGTCCCGATCCTAGATTAGGCCCACGGCCCCGGTCCAGGTCGCGACAAAACTGGTATCAGAGCGAGACGTGTTTCAAGCAATTAAAAGAAACTAGAAATCCTAAAGACGTGGCGAGGATTCGTTAGACTTTTCGTTAGCTTGAATTGTGTGAGCAACGTGTGACCCTTATTTGATTATTATGTGCTAACAACTTTTTTTACAGCATCATGCCACCTCGTAAGCGACCACTAAACGACAATCCCATCGCAAGTAACAATGATCATACAAGGCCAGTCGAGGAAGATACTGTTGACAACACCATGCATAATCAATTCAACAGATGATGCAAACAATGCTTGACCAACAACGTCAAGCAAATGAAAATCAAGCTAGATTACAAGAGCAGATGCTTAAGAAGGATGAAGATCATGCCAGAGAATTGACAGAAATGCAAAGGCAATTGCTTGAGGTATTATAAAGAAGGCTCGAATCGGTTCAAGCTCAACCCGTAATTGTTATAAATCAAAGGCAGCATGACCTGAACGCGTTGTTTGAGCGGTTCAGGAAAAGAGGTCCAAAAGAGTTTCTTGGAACAGAAGATCCATTAGCTGCAAACGATTGGTTAGAGCATATAGAGAACATCTTCGAGATCTTCCAATGCACCGGAGGAGAACGAGTAAAACTGGCAACATCTCTCTTTACCGAATCAACGGATATATGGTAGAAGATAGTCAGGGAATAATACATGACCATGGTAGATGCAGTTGCTTGGGCAAACTTCAAGAAACAGTTTGGAGACAAATATGTACCTACTCACGTCAAGAGGCAAAAGGCAGTGGAGTTCCAATAGTTGGTACAAGGGAACAGATAGTCCTAGAGTACCTAACAAAGTTCGAAAGATTGTCAAGATATGCTCCAGAGTTAGTGGACACGGTCAAAAAGAATATTGTTAAGTTCCTCAAAGGACTGAATCCCATAATTGAAAGAGATGCTACAGGAGTAATGCCACCTGTAACTTTTGAGGAAGCTATCAAGAGAGCTTATAAGTTTGAGAACTTTCACAACAAAATCCTCAGAGTTCAAGGAAAAGGGCAAGCTCATCAGCAGAACTACTAGCAAAAGAACCAGCAGCACAAGAGGCATAGGCTAGATCAGAATATTCAAAATCAGACAGTTTGTATATACTATGGGAAGAATCATTAGAGTACCCAGTGTCATACAATCTCAGGAGCATGCTTTAGATGTGGTTCGATGAACCATTAGATGAGGGATTGTCCAAGACAAAATAGGCAGAATCAACAGCAACAGGGAGCACAACGTCTAGCACCACCACATAATCCAATGGTTATCCAAAATCAGGCAAGGCCACTTCAGCAACAAGCACCACAGTAGCAGTATAGACCATAGCAGTAGCAGCAGGCCCGTCGACAAAGACAGAATCAGAATCAGCGTCCCCCACAACAAAACAAAAATGCCCCACAAGTCATGCAGCAACAGGCTCAAGTCAAGCCACAGCAGCGAGGACAAGTATATGTAGTCAATAGGGTTGATGCAGAGGCGGCAGGCAATGTAGTAGAAGGTACACTCCTCATTTTTGGGATTAAAACTAGGATTTTATCTGACCCTGACTCTACACACTCGTTTTTATCCCATGCATTTTCTAAGTTGATAGATGTACATGCTAGCAAACTTGAATACATTTTGATTATGGCCACCCCAGTAGGTAAACAGGTTGTGTGTACCACTTATCACCCTAGTTGTACAGTTCAGATAGGAGAAGTGGTTTTAACTGCAGACCTCATTTTATTAGAGATGCATGATTTCGATGTCATCGTAGGGATGGATTGGTTGGCAGGGTACCATGCCACAATGGATTGTTTCCATAAAACCCTCACCTTCAAATTAGATGAGACACCAACAAGAGTGTTGTTTCAGGGAGAGAGGAGGAATCCTCATACAGGGTTTGTCTCAGCATTGAAAGCTGATAGACTTCTGAAAAGTGGATGTGAAGTCTATTTGGCGTTTATCACGGAGGATAAGCGGTCCCAAGGGGTGGAGGAGATCCCTATTGTTTGGGAATTCCCGGATGTCTTTTCGGAGGAGACTCTAGGATTACCACCCATCAGAGAAATTGATTTCACTATTGAGTTATTACCAGGGACCGCTCCGATTTCGTTTGCACCTTATAGAATGGCTCCGGCGGAATTGGGAGAATTGAAGATACAGTTGCAAGAATTATTAGACAAATGTTTTGTGAGACCGAGCATTTCACCATGGGGAGCTCCAATTTTGTTCGTCAAGAAGAAAGATGGGTCAATGAGGAAGTGTAATGATTATCGAAGATTGAATCAAGTGACCATCAAGAACAAATACGCATTGCCAAGAATAGATGAACTGTTTAATCAATTGCAAGGTGCTTCGTACTTTTCAAAGATTGATTTGAGATCCGGTTATCATCAGCTGAGAGTCAGAGAATCAGATGTACTGAAGACAGCTTTCCGGATGAGATATGGTCACTATGAGTTCCTTGTGATGCCATTTGGGTTGACTAATGCACCAGCAGTGTTCATGGCATTGATGAACAAGATATTTGCACAGTATCTAGATTAGTTTGTTGTAGTGTTCATTGACGATATCTTAGTGTACTCTAAGACCAAAGAAGAGCATGAAGAGCACTTGAGGACATCATTGCAACTTCTAAGGGACAATCAGCTATATACAAAGTTCAACAATGAATTCTGGCTAGAACAAGTAGTATTTTTGGGGCACATCATCTCCAAAGAAGGATTGTCAGTAGATCCATCCAAGATTGAGGCAGTAGTGAAGTGGGAAAGACCGAGGAATGTGACCAAAATCAAAAGTTTTCTGGGATTGGCAGGCTACTGCCAAAGGTTTGTGCAAGGATTTTCATCGATTGAGTCACTATTGACGAAGTTGGCAAGGAAAAATGTGTCGTATGTGTAGACAGATCAGTGTGAAGCTAGTTTCCAAGAGCTGAATAAGAGATTGACTACAGCTTCAGTCCTTACTTTGCCATCCGAAAGCGGCAGTTTTACCTTTTTTACCGATGCTTCGAATGTTGGACTTGGTTATGTGTTGATACAAGATAGAAATGTCGTTGCTTATGGATCCCAACAGCTAAAGGACCATGAGAAGAACTATGCAACCCATGACCTTGAGTTGGTAGCGGTCGTCTTTGCATTAAAAATGTGGAGACATTACCTCTATGCAGAGAAGTTCGAAGTCCACTCCGACCACAGCAACTTACAGTACTTGTTTTCTCTGAAGGAACTGAACATGAGGCAGAAAAGATGGATGGAATATATTAAAGATTCTGATTTTCAAATCAAATATCACCCGAGGAAAGCAAATGTAGTTGCTAATGCTTTGAGCAGAAAATTAGTAGGCCTAGTAAATCTGAGTGGCACTTGTATTTTTGAGCAATTTGAGGAATTAAGTATAGACCTACAGCCACTAAGGAAGGGTGTACTGTTAGATAACATGTCAATATCCGAGCCTTTCTTCATTCAGAAAATTAAAGATAGTCAGTTGCAAGATTCAGAGTTGGCCAAAATTTCAGAACATATAGCAAACCGTCCTGACTTTCGTATTGTTGATGGAGTTTTGTATTACCGTGACCGTCTATGCGTGCCCAACATTGAAGATTTGAGGATGTGACCGAAGCTCACAGTACAAAGTACTCTATGCATCCAGGCAGTACGAAGATGTATCATAATTTGAAGGGCAGATTTTGGTGGAACAACATGAAGAGAGGATTGCAACGTTTGTCTCCCGTTGTATGACTTGTCAGTTGATAAAGGCAGAGCATCAGAAGCCTCTAGGGTTGTTGCAACCATTAGAGATCCCGGAATGGAAATGGGAGCACATTACCATTGATTTTATTTTGGGATTACCGAGGACCTGCAAAGGTAACGATGCGATATGGGTCATTGTGGACCATCTCACCAAGTCAACACATTTCAAATCCTATGAGGAAATGAAAGAAGATGCACATGCTACATTTGGTAGAGTTGTTTGTCAACGAGATTGTCAGTCGACATGGACAGCCAGTTTCTATTACATCTGACAGAGATAGTAGATTCGTCTCGAGATTCTGGAAGACATTGCATGAATCCATGGCTATGAAACTACAGTTCAACATAACTTATCACCCGTAGACAGATGGTCAGTCAGAGAGGACCATTCAAACTCTTGAGGATATGCTCCATGCTTGTGTGTTAGACTTCAAGACTCAATGGGATGAGACATTACCGTTGTGTGAGTTTACTTGCAACAACAGCTACCATTCGGGCATTGGAATGACGCCTTTTGAGGCTTTGTATGGTAGAAGGTGTAGAACACCGGTATGTTGGGAAGAAGTTGGTATTCGCAGTTTCCATGGACCAACCATAGTAAGTGAGACCAGTGACAAGGTCAAGTTAATCCAAGAACATCTAAAGGTAGCCCAAAGTAGACAGAAAAGTTATGTAAACTCTCACCGAAGGGATTTACAGTTCAAAGAAGGAGACAAGGTTTTCTTGAAAGTGTCACCTACGAAGGGAACATTGAGATTTGGGCAGAGAGGCAAGCTATCACGGAGATACATTGGACCGTACGACATTGTGAGCAAGATTGGTGACGTGGCTTATAGATTAGTAGCCTTACCACCCGAGCTATCCGGCGTACACAACGTCTTCCATGTGTCTATGTTGAAGAAGTATGTCCCCGATCCATCACATGTACTCAGGCGTGAACCATTGGAAATCCGAGAGGATGTAACATATGTTGAAAAGCTCGTTCAGAACATTGATACAAATGAACAAGAGCCGAGGACACGGACTATTCAGTGGGTAAAGGTGCTTTGGGAGAATCAAGGACCGGAAGAAGCAATGTGGGAACTACGAGATCAAGTGCAGAAGAAGTATCCACATCTACTACTAGAGGTGAGTTGTGTATTTCAATTGGTGGACCAAATGTCCCAAGGGGTGGAGGATGTAAGATCCCGGCCCGAGTGACCTCGGTTAGTATTAATTAAGTCGTGTTTTAGTTTTAAGCGTGATTAGTGAATCTTGGTTAAGTTGGGATTAGAATAGCTTTGTTATAGCTTTGGGGAATTTTGAGTGCCTTTATACTTAGTGGGACCCTTTGGGGGTTCCTTTTGTGACTTTGCGTTTGCTTTGGGGATTTTCTAAGATTCTTGTAATTTGTGTTTTAACCTCGTTTTTACTCATCTCGTTAATCTCTTTAACTTTTATGTTGATCCCGTTCCCGTCCGGAACCCCGAAACCCAACTTTTCTTGCATTGAAGGCAAAACAGTCTTTTTACACTAAATTTGTATCCAAAATTTCATATTCCTGAAACCCTTGAAATATATACTTTTTGGAAGCTAGAAATTTCGACGATCGATTTTTCCTTCTTCGTCGAACTCATCCGAGATCCCGAAAGTCATGATTTCAGCCCCACAAGAATTTCAAGTGGTGGAGCCCATCTCATTTGCTATAAAAAAGAGACCCTTCTTCCTCTTTTCCCCTTTTCCAGCTCAAACCAAACCCCAAGCTAGGGCTTCTCTTTTCTCTTCTTTTTCTTGCTTTTCCATCACCAAATCACCACTAACTTTGCACAAATTGAGAAATAGAGGTCATCATCTCCTTCTTCACCACTAGAGCTTTCCATTGATACTATTTGTGGAGGAAACCATCCATCCCAAGACCTTCCTTGAGCTAATCTTGTATCTTTGAAGAACGCTCATGCAAGTAATCCTTCCCATCTTTTGATATTGTGTTTTCCTAGCCTATAGGAGTCCCCATTTTCATTATTGAAGCCTCTCTTTTCCCATTCATTGTTTTAACCCTTTTAGGGTTTGTTTTGGGGACTTATCTTATAGCTTTGAATCTTGGATTTGGAAGAGTGATTAGAGCTTTTTGGCTAAGCTTGGACCTAAGGCAAGTGGATGAATTGATATCTTGAGTTTTGATTGGTTTTTATGAAATATGGATGACTTTATTATTCCTTTTTATGTTTTTCTTGAAAATAAATGCACATATGAATCTTGTTGGTTTGTTAAACTCTTAGAAAAGGTAGCATTTATAGTCTTTCATTTAATGCTTGATTGTGGTTCAATGAATGTTTGTGATTGTTGGATTTCTTCTCTTCCTTGGTGATTGAATGTGAAGAGAATGGAGGTGATTGAATGGATGTTGTAGAAGATTTGATGATGGTTTGAAGAAGGTTTTGAGCCCCTTATTTAGTGTAGAAATGAGGCTCAAAGGGGTTTGTAAAAGGATGAGAAATGGGTGAGCAAAACTGTCCTCGGAACCAGTTCTGGACAGATCGCTCGAGCGAACCCTCCCAGAACTCATTCCATAGAATGATTAGCTCGAGCGAACTGAAATCTCGCTCGAGCCAGCCTGAATTGGATGAGTTCGCTCAAGCGAACTCAACTTCGCTCGAGCGAACCCAGCCAAAAAATCATTCTAGAGAGCTCACCGCTCAAGCGAACTCCAGGTCCGCTCGAGCGATGAGTATTGTTCACCTGGGGCTATCTTGGGAGTAAAAATGAAATGTTTAAATGATTGGGTGTTAAGAACCCCAATGAAATGGAGATACGTAGAAATGATGCGTGAAGCCCGTTTGAGGAAGAAACCACTTCACAAAGATCCATTGTAGTTTTGAAATTCACCAAGGTGTATAAGGAACCAGAAATGTCCCCAAACTCAAGGAGTACCAAGTCTTTATTGATATTGACATATATGATACCTATTCATCTTGAATTAGTTTTGAACCCCGGTACTTGTCCTGAGATTTCGAAAGTTCAATAGTTTTTCATTGTTCCCGAATTTTATATGCACTCCTGAAAATATTTATATTGCAATTGTAGCATTTTGCTAGCCCCGATGTGCATGCCTGAATTGAAGTGATAATTGTGCCTTTGAGCACTCCCGTCCCGCCCATTTATATATACTTGCACTTGATGTATTTTATACATGCCTTGATTCTATTATTTAACCTATGAGTCGGCACCACTAAATTTGGATGAGCTTGTCGGTTTGATCCACCGACTTGGAGATCCGCCTTTTGTCCTGCCAGCTGCAGTTTGGATCCCGCTACCCGGTTTATTACCGTGGTCTTGTCCCGATACCTCGGCTTGCTACCGTGGTTCCTAATGCCCGACTTGCTACCGTGGTCATGTCCCGTATTATTATATGTATATGTATATTTCGTTGAATCTCCTCACCTCATGTGAATGAGATCAACGCCTTGATATGCTCTTGTCACTTCGGTGATAAAGGACTTAACTTTGTGTGGTTGCCATCTTGCTTGTTTCCCAATTCCTTGGTTGCCTTTACTTGTTTTACCTTGCATATATGTTTTAATTAAACGAATTACTTCTTCCATGAAATTTATTGTTTAAGAAGGTTTATATGTTTTCCAAGGTAAATTCAATTTATGTTCTTATTGTTATATCCTTTCACCCATTTGCCAGACCGTCATGTCTGATCCATTTATTTGGTACTCCGGTTCAAACATTGTCTATCCCGAGGCGGAGCTTGAGGAGGTGGTCGGTGAACCGCAGCGTTTAGTCGAGTGGCATGCCGATGATGTCGTCTAGACATTCTGTTGCTTGAGTTACGTCACATTTTGGGGATCGTGATTAACCATTCTTTTGGGTTATTGTTTTGAAATGTATTGGCCTATGTTGGCCTTTATTCTTTTGGGGAGTGAAAAACTAATTGATCTTTTGTATAAACTTTAACGTTACTTTTGGGGAAAGTACTAATGATCATTGCTCACTCTGATATTTGGCTATAGAAATATGTTATCAGTCTTGCTATTTTGGATACAAATGTGCGAATTAGATTTGCTACACACTTCCGCACAACATCAAAAATATATTATGTTGATGTGATATCCTCACTGTGGACACCTGTGGGAAATCACGTGTACGGGTAGTATTAATGACCCGTGTACGTAGAGGCCAAAATAAATACACTTATGTTATATATACTATGGCAATCCATCATTCACTCATCGTTAGTCTCGATCCCGGATTAGGCCCGTGGGCCCGGTCCAGGGTCGTGACATTATTGCTTAGCCTATTGAAAATCATATATAGTGAAAATCCGATGGGATGTAAGAAGTACACAAGTCAGTAGTGGATGTAGACATTGAAGTCAAACCGTTGTAAATTATTGTGTTGTGATGAATGCTTTGTGGCGATTGTTTTTATTAGCTTCCACACTTTAGTTCTATATCATCACTTGTGAATAATTGATTTAAAGAAGTTAAAGTTTATCATAATTGGTCACTAAGTGGCGATTGTTTTTATTCGCTTCCGCACTTTAGTTTTATATCATCACTTGTGACTAAATGATTTAAAGAAGTTAAAGTTTATCATAATTGCTCACTAAGTCTAACTCAACCCCCAACACCCCCCCCCCCCCCCCCTCCTCTTGCTGGTTCGGATCCTAGACTTTCAAATCTCACTGAGGACATCAATGAAGAGAAAGAGAGAGGGAGATGACGGAGTATAGTAGTAATTTTGGAGAGAGGTAATCTATCTACCCATGGGGAGAGTGCATGCCCAAGGGGTCCTTTTCATAGGGATTTGGCTACTGGCTACCCTATTTCTTCTCCATAGATCCAGTTTTCTAGCAAAGATCTCCTTCATTTTAGTAAGTATTCTCTTGGCCACCAAGTATGCGAGTTTTCCGCAAGTTATTGTAGAGATTTTTGGAGAAAATCTTGCGTTCTTGGCTCATAAAAATTCTTTGGACATCCACTTACTACATATATCTCAAGAAAGTCTCCATGCACTGTCACCTTTGTGTCGCCCTGGAGTTCCACAACGACTATAGAGAGGAAAGTGAATGTAATTATATGTAGAGCTTACACCCTTACTTTGTATGAGGCCTTTTTGTGGGTTGAGGCCCACCAGAAATAAAACCGTGACGCCCGTGGGCCAAAGCGGACAATATCATGCATGCGTGTAGGGTGGGGCATTACAAATGGTATCAGAGCTTACTCTCAATTAGTTCGAGTGTGTGTCTCCTGTCGTGGCCTGGTGTAAGTGGGCAGTCTCCATGTGGGCCGGCCAAGAGGGCTGGAAGGCTACATGGACTGGCAGGCTACTGCAAAGGGACATGCAGCCTTAAGAGGGGTGGATTTTGATGCCCCGAAGTCCCACATCGACTATGGAGAGGAAAGTGAATGAGATTATGTGTAGAACTTGCACCCTTACTTTGCATAAGGCCTTTTGGTGGGTTGAGACCCATAAGAAATAAAATCGTGAGGCCCGTGGGCCAAAGCGGACAATATCATGCATGCGTTTAGGGTGGGGCGTTACAACCTTCCTTTCTTGAAAAGTTCTTCAATGACTTGCCATTTCACAAAATTCACTTGAATTTTCTCGAAATTATCCAAAACATGCAAAGAAGGTGGGAAACATGCAGAGAAGGTGGGCCCTCTTGGTCTTGGACGTCCCACATGTGTGGGTCACAAATGTGCATGTATGTGGGTTCCTCATGTTCTCAGTTATGCAATTTCTTAAGAACTCTTTCTATTCTGTGTCTTTCTTTTTTCTCCTCTAAAATGATTTCTTTTGCCTCTCATTATCTTGAAGATGGGGCTCATTTCATCAATTTCCTACAAGCAACAAATGAGTTTTCATTTAAAATAATAATTTAAATCAAAAGTCACAAATGCATGATAGCGGGCCCATCTTGTGAGGCCCCACCCTTAGTGGGCCCTCTAGTTGCTATTTTAAATATTAATTAATACTAGTTATGTGCTAATTATTGCTAATTACTAGCTAATTATGCTAATTAGGGGTTAATCAGGGTAGTTTAGTGTTAATCTCCTAAGTTAGTGTTAGACTAGTTAGTTGTATTAGTATTAGGGTTTTTGTGTAGTCATTTGTAAATTTTAGGGTTTGTAGTAAGTGGAGGCCCTAGCTAGTGGTTTTAGTAAATTAGAGGGGGGTTTTGCTAATTGTGCATCCTCTAGAAGATTCCAGCCCAAAGACATCATTAACCCTAACCCTAACCCTAATCCCATGAAACCCTAAGGGCTAGTCCCGTCATTAACCACCCATCCCTAAGCTATAAATAGGCTCTTATCCCAAGAACCCTAAAACACTATTCATTCCAATTGCCTCTCTTCTTCCTCTCCCTCAGTTCTCTCTTGCAAGCCACTGCTGTGCTGAGAAAATCCCCTTGGAGCTACTGCTGCAGCTACTACTCTTCTTTCCTCTTCATTTCTCTCTTCTTCCCCTCTCATTTCCCCTTCCCCCCTAAGCCACTGTTACATTATTGCTTGTGCTGGGATTGTTCCATGGGAGCAGCAGCTGTTACTCCACCTTCTTCCTTCTCATTTCCACTCTTCCAAGCTACTGCTGTCACTGTGCTGGATTTACATTAAGGAGCTGCTACTGTTGCTGTGTTTCTTCTTCTTCTTCTTCCTTCAGCTGGAATTCCGACCTTCTCTCTTCTAAGTTCTCTCTCTCTACAAAACCATCTCTCAATTACCAAAAGGCAAGTACCTATGTAGATTTCGTGGGTTGCATGTTTTCCCCTTTTGTTTCTGTTAAATTCATTGCATAGATGATTGAATTATTGCTAGAACTACCTTTGAGCTTTGTTTTATGGGTTTTAATGGCCTTGATGGATGGGTTTTACCCATTTGGATGATCAATGGCCCAAAGAAGTGATGGATTGATGGATGGTTGGGCATTGGAGTATTTTTATGGCTTTCATTGTTTCTGTGATGGATGAATGGGATGGCAAATCGATTGAGTAGAAGAAATCCAGAAACTGGTTCTCTGTTACAGGTTCCAGGAAATGGAACTGTGAGAAACTCGTTTTGATCGGTTGATACCGGGACCCAGGTGGGCCACCCGATGATCAATCTGATCCGTGGATCCGATAGAGGACCCACGGGCGACCCTATAGGTGGTGGACCCGTGCAAGGTGGGGCCCGTTTGGCCCACCATCCATGCACTCAAAGACCAGCAGGCGTTAGTGAGGGGAGAAACCCAGTTTGGGCATCAAGCGGTTGTGGGACCCACAGACTGATCTGATCACAGATCTAGTCCGTCCATCAGGACTGATTTGGTGGGGCGACCATGGGGGTGAAGTCTGATCCGGATTTGATCAGAGGTAGGGCCCTAATCCACGCGTTGGACACTAACCTATTAAACCCAAAATCGTGAGATGGTTTATTCCATTTTTGGAAATTGTGGGGCCCAGGTGGGCCACTGATTGCAGATCAAACCCTGACATCTTGAAGAGGTGCCCTGGGCGACCTTGGGGATCAGATCCATCTTGGATGGGGCCAGTGGGGCCCACCATCCAAGCCTTTCAGTTTGATGCTGTCGTTCCAGCCCATTCCAGAAAATGGGTTCTGTGCGTGGACGATTTCCACAGAACCTGACGAGTTGGAAAAGAGAGGAGATGAAGGTGGTTTGGTGGTCCTTGGGTGCATGGGAATTAGAAAGAGAAGAGGAGTATGGGAAAGTATGGTCCGCTGAAGTTGTGGGGCCTAGGTGGGTCCCTGATTTCAGATCAGGTCCGGACATTGGATCAGGGGATGCTTAGTGACCTTGATGGTGAGGACTGATCTAGGACTGGGCCCAGTGGGGCCCACTGATCCAATAACCCACTAGTTGTATTAATTAAAATAAATCATATAGTTTTAATGTATTCAATTAGCCCCATTAATTTTTATAAATTGGAAATAAAAGACCCTTTAGTCTTTAGTGAAATTAATTGAGTTTTGACCCTTAAGATTTATACTTTTGGGAATTTTATTAGATTTTAGAATTAGAATAAGCCCTTTAGTTTTAAATAAATCCAATTGGAATTTTTGGGTTTGACCTGGATTTCCTCTCAAACCTAGAGTTTAGTGTGCGGGGTCGACCGGGGACACATGATTCTTCATGAAAATGCTGAAATCCGGAAAAATCACTCTGTTGCGGGATTTCTGAGTGTGGGGTCCACCTCTAGGCCAGGGGTTTGATCCGGACACTCCAAAATTCCGGAACTTAGGCAATGCATGCCAGGTGTTCGATCCTTGGTCCCAATGTGTGGGGTTGACTTCCAGGCTAGGGGGTTAACCCGACAGACTGAGATCAAGGACCTTTTTCCAGATTTTGGTATCTTCATCTTTGTGATCAAATGTGGGGTCCATTCACCATCCAAATAGGTTGTCCATCACTGTGCCATGCCCGAGTCAATGGTATGGCTCAACCTTGACTCGTGGGGCCCACTTAGGATGGTTTAGGGATTCGAATCATGGGTAATCAAATCCTTAAATGAAATCAAAAGTGCCTATTAACTTCTGAAGCACCAATCCTATATTATTTGGCACTGTTGACTTCGTCTAGGGACTTAGTTAATCGATGAGGCCCTGAACACTAGTGGGGACCGTAACCTAGGGGGACTCGTCATTTCCCGTTTGATTCCGATGTTTGAGGACACTTTCTATTATTCCTCTTCATGTCATTATTTACACTCTTAGCTTATTAATTAAATGAAATTAAAGGACCTGAACCTAGGGATACCTAGAGGAGACCCGGTGTTGTGTTCGGAGGTAATTTACCCGTGTCTGTGTCTAGGCGGGCCCTCATACGGCCTAAGTTGAGGTGTTTGGAACCGTAGGTTGGAGAGGTTGACTGTTTTGGACTATTAATCCATTTTAGATGAGTAAGGGCTGATTATCACATTGTTTCATACATTAAGGCCACGAAAGTGAGTCTGATTGATCCTACGGTGATTGGACTTGGATTTGGACCGAATATTGGACTGAGATCCATAATGATGATGTAGACCTCATAGAGACTTGGATTAGGGCCTTGCTTATGCAAGATGAGCCTAGACAGACACAGACCCGTATTTAGATTCCCGAGTCGGCATTAACACTCACTCAGTTGATTTAAGCTCAGCCTGTTGACTGATCATCACTGGTAGGAGCTATTTATATATTGTGTCGGATGGATGCTATCATGATGAGCTGTGTGGTTTGCTGGACGGTGTGATACCGATCCCGGATGAACCTGATAAAGGGGTGTGATCGGTGATACTATTATTATTGATATTAGCGGGGCTGTTATCCCTTGCATTATTATATTATATATTCCCCGCCGCAACTGTTTATAGTATGGGCTGTTTACAGTTCGGGAGGGCCGCGGCATAATATCCCGCGGTAGATACATGCTTGTGTGATGTGTGCCTCTTGATTTAGTATCTGTTAGATTATATCCTCTCATTCACATGATTCTATTTGTTTTTGATGCTCAACTGCTTAGTTTATATTTCCTTTGATATTCATATGATCATACACTCGTCTCTACTCTTTCGATACATGCACTCTATGTTATCTGTATATGGTGCAAGATCTGGCCCTTCATTGGTGCTTAGGCCTTGACCCAGAGATCCCGGATGACGCACTAGCACTAGTTGAGGCGCCGATCGCTGGAGAGTTCGCATGGGGCCCGGCCGACACGGATGTCGAGCCGGAGGGCGGAGATTACTTACCAGGGTTTTGAGAGCTCATCTTATTTTTTGTTTGAGCGAAATTTTGTAGTGAGTTGGGTAGAATCCAATATGTATTAACTTTTGATTAACAACTGAACCTTTTTAATTAGACTGTAGTTTTGCTCACACTTTACTTATATATTGATACCTATTGCTTCCGCATTGTTTAATTGTTATGCTTCCGCAAGATTTAACCATTGAGTATTATGTTGGTCAAAAAGTTTTAAATTGGACCTCACTGCGGCCTACGATCTTGGAAGTTCTCGGATTTTCCGGGAAGTAACGCGCCAACTTCGGGTATTCGAACGATTATATCGGTATCCGGAATTGGGGCGTTACACATCTCTCATGAGATGATAGTGAAAATGCAAATCATTATGCATGATCTCTCTTGAATTAACTAATGAAAAAAATTTATTTATTTTATGAGAAAAATAATTTCGCCAAGACTTTCCAAAAATAGGATTCTAAAAATGGCAGGTTTCATGTTCTTATGTAAAAACTATGATTTTTTAGAAAATTATGCCTGAATACACTACAATAAATCCAAAATGCATAAAAACATGATTTCACTCTAAATGAGTCAATTTTTAAATTAATAAGTCCTAAAATGTCTGAAAATAGCTATGAAATACTGCATTTTAAGGACCCATCACCTCACATCATCCTACTCAGATGTAGCTTCTACCTCACACGTTATCTGTACAATCTGTAAGGATCTGTCGGTTCAAACATCCCTCACTAAAAGTCTCCCATTTGGTCCGTGTTACACAGTGCCGAAGGGTCCCAAAATCAAGTCCACAAAGCCTAGGTTGAAGTCACCTTTCACTTGTTGCTATAGAGATATTGTTCATAGTAGCTATATGTTGGTTGACCAAATTATGAGAATTAATTTGAGTTTGGTTGCGTTTAGACACATACCCAACAAGTTGAAGGCTGGTTGGCACATTGAATCAATTCATCAAAAGGGTGAAGCGATCATGTATGAATTGAAAAGCTTATGTGGTTTATCTAACTGATGCGGTCTGTATTAATTGGTCTACAAAAACATAAACCCATCGATATTGCTGTGTTATAGGGCTATTATATGAAGTCAAAAGGAGTAGTTACCTCAAAAAAGCTTTGGATTAGCTGGAAGGTGGTTGCAAAGTTGTAAGGTTCGCGACCTTACTAGGTCAATTGGGCCCAATAGCAGCCGCGTTGACCCATTTATTTTATTATTATTATAATTAATTGTATTTTAGATATTTAAGTGGGTTTAGGCTTTGAGTGAGTTTCTTTTAGTGTTAGGATAGTGTCTGCGAAGTTTCGTTTGATTTCGAGTTCGTTTGATCCTAGCAAGGGGGTATTTTGCAAATTAGGGAAAATTGAGTGTTTTCCAAAAAAACTCCTATCACTTGTGATTTTGGGTTCGTTGGAAAGGTCTCGTCGCGCTGATCATTTTTGTCTCCTGGCTCGTAGCGATCCGACGATCAAAAACCCTTCAAATGGTCCATTCTTTCACCGGACCCATTTAAAGGGCAATTCGGTCTTTTCCTCCCTCTCTTCTTCTTAAACAGGGATTAGCCCTAATCTCATTCTGACTTCTGCAACGAAGCTACAGCAGCCCTCCTTCTCCCTCTTCATCTTCTCAAGCCCAGATCTCCCTCCGGGAGAGATTACCTCCGTGATCCGGACCGCACATCTTCTTCCTTTCGATCTCCTCTCTCCATTGATACTAGTGGGTAAGCCTTTTCCCATCATCAACTTTTCCATTCGTTTTCTCTTTTGTTTAGAATAGGTTGGATCATGATCTTTTTTATTTCTTTTCTTCTCCGTTGCGTTCTAGATTGCGTTTGGTCGGATTAGATTGTGGGTTTTGCGAGAGAGAGCTTCTCCTCAAGCTTTTTTGAATTTCTAATCGCCTTCTTGGTTGAGGCAAGTAGATATGCATTTTATATTTAATCATGTGTGTATTGTTTCTATGGATTGCAATGATATCCTTGTTAGATTACCCAAATTCCAAGCTTATTGTTGGTATTGCATTGGGATTGACATGTTAGGTTAGATTTGTGGGTTGAATTGGATTAATTGTTAAAGTGGTACCCCTTTTGATGTTTTTAATTTGATAGAATGGATGGGAATGATGATTGAAATGATTGGGGAGCATGGAGGCTCGTTTTCTACAGGAAAAACAAGCAAAAAAACCCATTTTCGGGCTCAGGCTACAGTGCCGATCAATCGGGCCTACAAGCCGATCGATCGGACTGCAATTTGGTCTCAGTTAACTGAGACAAATATCAGTCCGATCGATCTGAGGGCATTTTCGTAATTTCTGACAACTTCGGAAAAGGACTTAAAACGCTTATAACTTTTAATCCGTACGTCGGATTTCTACATATTATATACCGTTGAAAAGCCCTTGAGATGTAGAATCCAATTGTTCTAGTTTCATCATGGTCGGAGGTCGGGAAGGGATGTAAAAACTGAGATTATTGACCCAGCCTATATTTTATTAGAAATGAGACCAATAACTTAGGTTTGGGCCTTAGATGTTGGAAACCAAGAACCTACTATCAGTTGACCATTAATGGGGATTAAATCGTAGCACGTGGCTTGGTGTGCTTCGATTATGTGTCTAGGTATTCGTGTATTAAACATGGGATAACCGAATGCGTATGAAATTGAATTAATGGATGCTTAACATGATTGTACACCAAGGGATTTCCTTAGAAGCATCGTTGATCCAATTCCACACGTACTCCGTTAGAACATGTAGGATACATGGATGACACCACTTGCTTAGGTTCGGATCTTAATTCCTCCTTGACTTATTTAATCGTATCCGTTGTTATAAATCCTTGTACACTCACTCTCGGCATAATACACCTAATTAATTATGAAACATAATCTCTTGTAGAATTAGGACTTGGACCGGACTTAGAGTGTACCTTAGTACCCCGTGTTATGTAATTGATGAACATGACTGGCTAGACTGAAGGGATTACCATGTGATTGGTTTTGTCTTGTATTGATTCGAATGAGATAATCCCTACGAACGTGTCTTGTAAATTGAGCTAGCCAGACTTGGTTGTCTTGGTCTATTCTTGTGTCAACACCACATTATTATTATTATTATTATTTGCATATCATGGCCAGCTGCAGTTTGGGGTTTGTTGATGGGCCGGTTACTTGAACATCGGGGTGGGCAGTCGGCTTTGGACGGCGTCCATGGCGTTGAATAGTTGGGAGCGGGCTGGGACCGTGCTACTATTCTCAGGACCGGGAGCTGGGATCCCCCTGGAGCCGGACTTTGGTATCAGTAGTCTGGATAGGATTGTTACTGGTACCCCGTGAGGTGGCTTGGACATCCACGGAGTCTCCCTCTTGTGCATTGCATTACATTGGTAGTGGTGATTATTAGTATTGCTAGGATTTCTATTTATGATTCGGATGATTATTTACTCATGCTTTATGCCTAGATTCGATTCCTTGTATTCTCTTGATTATTATGCCTGTTATTACTCTTATACTTGATGCATGTCATGATTACTTATATCTTGCTTGTCTATTGCTCAACATGTCGTTGACTCTATTCTTTTGGTGTGCAGACTCCTCAGGTGAGTACTACTACGAGGAGCAAGCAGGTGAGGAGATCCCAGAGGATCTCCAACCAGCAGAGGAGGAGCGAGAGTGGCGTGCCGATGACGTAGAGTAGCGTCATCATTCTCGGCACGAGAGTGATTCATCGGGACTTCCTTAGATTTTATTTCTTCATTTATTATCTCTCGTTGAACTTTCACACTATTGACTCCACTATTGTTTTAAACGGCCTTGATTAGTGGGATGGCCATTGAATAAATTAATTTCCTTGTTTAAGTTTATTTTATTCTTTGTTCAACTTTAATCTATAATGAGATTCATTATTCCTTGTTGATATCCAAATATGCCTAGAATTGTATGAGTTCCGCAAATTCTTATTTTTATTTGAGGCTTGAAATATTATATCCTCACAGCGAACTTACGATCATTGGGCCTAAAGGACAAAAAAATTAATTAGTCCTAAATTTCATTCCCCGGATCCGGTTTATTTTCTAATCGGGTTCGGGGGACGTGACGGAATGGTATCAGCACATTTCCTGCCATTCAAGACTGGTCAGTTTATGAACAAGATGACTACGTTGTACAGAGACAATATAGTCAAACTACATGGAGTGCCTAAGTCCATAGTATCTGATCGAGACCCTAAGTTTGTCTCTCGGTTTTGGTCTACTTTCCAATCATCTATGGGTACTCAGTTGAAGTTCAGTACAGCTTACCACCCTCAGACAGATGGACAGTCTGAGCGTACCATCCAGACATTGGAAGATCTTCTCCGAGCATGTGTTTTGGATTTTAAGGAGAATTTGGATAAAAGCTTGCCTCTATGTGAGTTTGCCTACAATAACAGCTATCATTCAAGCATTGGCATGGTGCCATTTGAGGCATTGTATGGACGGAGATGCAGGACTCCAGCATGTTGGGAGGAAGTTGGAGTTCGTAGTTTTCATTGCCCCTCAGAGATTGCTGATTCCAGTGAGAGAGTTCGGATTGTTTAGATGAGAATGAAAGAGTCTCGTGATCGTCAGAAGAGCTATGCAGATAAGAGGCGGAGACCTTTAGAATTCCAGGTGGGGGATATGGTGTTTCTGAAGGTATCCCCGATGAGAGGTGTTGTTCGATTCGGGCAGAAGGGGAAACTTGCTAAGAGGTTGTGGGACCGTTCGAGATCAAGAGTAGGTGTCGGGACCCCGGAACGAGACCCCGGGCCCGCGACGTAATTTGTTACAACTACTATTGAAGATTTTACTTTCCCACAGGTTCCCGCGGTGAGGATTCCCAAAGACACGCGGAATCTGACTCACACGATCAAGTATGCGGAAGCGTGTAGCAAAACATACCAAGATAAGCACCAATAAAATATTTTAAGTGCTATCACAATAATAAACAAGACATAGTATCAAAGGAAGAAGTTAAAATGGCATTCCCAACATAGTTCAAGTTATAAGACTAACACGAAAGTAAATTAAGTTTTGTTACAACCCATAAGAGGCCAACAGAGACCAATACAGTTCTCCAAAACAATTAAAGGAAACCCCAACAAAAGATGACGAGACTCAAGGAACCCGCCCGGCGTCTAAATGACATCATCGGGCTGCCACTCTCTCACAGGGGTTGGCTCGCAAGCCTCCTCCTGACGCTCCTCCTCAAAGGTAACGTCTCCTGCACCTGGGCACCAACAAACAAGGGTCAAACACAACGGTTTGGCAGGTAATCAATTTAGGCATGAACATGAACAATAACATTTAGAGAAACATGTAAGCAAATCTTTGACATGAAATACTATGACAACTGAGGTACATTTTCAAGAATGCAAACAAAGCCGAGATATCAAAACAAACTAGCATGAGTACATAATATATATCATGAATAGTTACAATCCACAAAGAGCCCATCCTTTCTCTATCATTTATATAATGAAAAGAGCAAGCACGCATGACAAGCACGCTATACATAATATAAGCACGACACGATTTCCCACAAAGAAGGGAATTTCGGCCGCGGAACCGGACACGCACGATGTGTAATAAGTACACGACCAGTCTGTAGACAGTCCACATGTTTAAAGACCCCCAGACAGTGGATCAAACTAAAAGGGCAGTCTAAGCTCAGTGGTGTTTACTTAAATCATGAATGCACAAAACACGCGAAACACTATCAAAACTTGTCGAGATAAAAAAGGGGGAAATCACTTATCAAAACACGATGAACACGACTAGCAAGGGCATAATAAATATGCATACACGCTTAGGAAGTGATCCCATTTTTCTTGAGACTACTTCAAAACAAGCTTATACTTTGAAATCCCAAAACTAGTACACGATGGTATTTATCGTACCAAAACGGAACTCAAACACAAAATCTGACAAGCATGTGTTAAGGCTGCTAATTGACCTTTGTGTAATTAAGACTCAAAATGTCGGAATATATAAGAATTGGTGTCCCCGAAGTTGGGTTGCATTTCGAAGTCCCATTTACACAATGTCAAGTCAAAGCCCTTAACATAGCCTAGTTTTTCAATCTTCAAGAAAATACATAACGAAATAATTCTTCTCCTGAATCTGGAAGGTTCGCTCGAGCGAACGTTATAAGGTGATGACACTTCACTCGAGCGAGACAGTTCGTTCGAGCGGACAATAGGTGCGTTTGAACGGACAACTCTCTGTCTCGTTCCAGATTATACAAAGAGCAGTTCGCTCGAGCGGACAATAGGGTCGCTCGAGCGGACAGCTCTCTGTCTGCGCTCGGACCAAACAGAGGCTTGGTCACTCGAGCGGACCCAAGGGTCGCTCGAGCGAATCAGCTTCTGCCTGAACTTGCAGAGTGCAAAAACTGTCTTTCTTTTACACATCTTTCACTACATTTTTCTCCTTCTTCTCATCCATCATTCCCATACATTCCCTTGAGCCTTCATGCTCACCAAGGGTTCATTTATCACAATTTCAAGCATCCAAATCCAATGAAAACATAATCATGAAGCTTTTAAATAAATCAAATGCACAATTTCTAAAATAACAATGGAATCAAAACACATGCACATTGAACCTATAAAGATTACTTGCCTTGACCAATGCTAAAAAATCCTTCTCAAGCACTTCTCTCAAGCTAATCCAACACTACAAGAACCCAAGAGAAAACCATACCAAACTTAACACAAATGAAAGCAAAGAACCCATTTTTATAAATAAATAAAAAGGGGTTTTCAAATGAAAAACAAGATCTTAAGGTACCAAAATAACTCCATGAAAATTATGAGTTGAAACTCTTACCTAAAAATGGCTAAACAAGAAGAGGTGAAGAAGATGAAGGCTTGCTCCACAAGAAGCTCAAAGAAACTTGTATTGATAGAGAGCTTGCAAGGAGATGGAGAAGGTGATAAGCTTGGAATTCTATTTGGAGCTCTCTAGCCAAAGCATGCAAGAGGAATGAAGAGGAAGAGAAAAGGGTTTCCTTGCCCTAGCTTAAGAGATTGCAGAGATTTGGGGGAAATGAATGGAATGAGAGGGAGAAGAGACTTAAGTGAAGACAATGGGTCCCAACTAGTTGAACCTTGAAGTGGTCAAAACACGATCTTGTGAGCCTCGGATGACTTCGACGAAGAAGGATAAAACGATCGTCGAAATATCTAGTTTCCAAAAAGTATATTTTTGACATGGTTTTGAGATCTCGAAAATTGTGTCCAGATTTGTGCATAAAAGACAATTTTACCCTCTTTGGGCCAAAACATGGGTTTTTGGGCTTTAAACAAGAATGGCCTTAAAACGAAAGTTGTAACTCATAGAAAAATCATTCGAATTAAATCAAAATCACAATCACACGGAATCGATACGATCTTCCCAAGCTCACACGTGCACTCAGGCCTTTCTGAGTGTGTCTAATTAATACTAAACGTTCTCAAAATTCCCAAAGCTATGTCCAAGACTAAAACTAATTACTTCTAACCCAACAACAACTGAACCCACTTAGGACTAAACACATACTAATCGCACACTAATCGAATTGGTCTGGGTCGGGGTCTAACAACAGAATTGGAGACGTGGCTTATCGTTTGGTGTTACCGCCTGAGCTAGCCGGTGTGCACGACGTTTTTCATGTCTCAATGCTTCGGAAGTATATTCCAGATCCTACTCACGTGTTGCATCAAGAGCCACTTCAGTTACAAGCAGACGTAACATATGTGGAGCGTCCGACGCAAATCATTGACACCAAGGAAGTAGTGTTGCGTACTAAGACCATCCAGTGGGTCAAGGTACAATGGGAGCATCACATTCCGGAGGAAGCTACGTGGGAGCTCAAAGACCAGATGCAGAAGGCGTATCCTTATCTCTTTCCTGATGAGGTATGTTTAGGCATTTAGGGGACCAAATGTTCTTTTTAGAGGTGAGAGTTGTAAGGTCCGTGACCTTACTGGGTCAATTGGGCCCAATAGCAGCCCCGTTGACCCATTTATTTTATTATTATTATAATTAATTGTATTTTAGATATTTAAGTGGGTTTAGGCTTTGAGTGAGTTTCTTTTAGTGTTAGGATAGTGTCTGCGAAGTTTCGTTTGATTTCGAGTTCGTTTGATCCTAGCAGGGGGGTATTTTGCAAATTAGGGAAAATTAAGTGTTTTCCAAAAAATTCCTATCACCGTGATTTTGGGTTCGTTGGAAAGGTCTCGTCGCGCTGATCATTTTTGTCTCCTGGCTCGTCGCGATCCGACGATCAAAAACCCTTCAAATGGTCCATTCTTTCACCGGACCCATTTAAAGGGCAATTCGGTCTTTTCCTCCCTCTCTTCTTCTTAAACAGGGATTAGCCCTAATCTCATTCTCACTTCTGCAACGAAGCTACAGCAGCCCTCCTTCTCCCTCTTCATCTTCTCAAGCCCAGATCTCCCTCCGGGAGAGATTACCTCCGTGATCCGGACCGCACATCTTCTTCCTTTCGATCTCCTCTCTCCATTGATACTAGTGGGTAAGCCTTTTCCCATCATCAACTTTTCCATTCGTTTTCTCTTTTGTTTAGAATAGGTTGGATCATGATCTTTTTTATTTCTTTTCTTCTCCGTTGCGTTCTAGATTGCGTTTGGTCGGATTAGATTGTGGGTTTTGCGAGAGAGAGCTTCTCCTCAAGCTTTTTTGAATTTCTAATCGCCTTCTTGGTTGAGGCAAGTAGATATGCATTTTATATTTAATCATGTGTGTATTGTTTCTATGGATTGCAATGATATCCTTGTTAGATTACCCAAATTCCAAGCTTATTGTTGGTATTGCATTGGGATTGACATGTTAGGTTAGATTTGTGGGTTGAATTGGATTAATTGTTAAAGTGGTACCCCTTTTGATGTTTTTAATTTGATAGAATGGATGGGAATGATGATTGAAATGATTGGGGAGCATGGAGGCTCGTTTTCTACAGGAAAAACAAGCAAAAAAACCCATTTTCGGGCTCAGGCTACAGTGCCGATCAATCGGGCCTACAAGCCGATCGATCGGACTGCAATTTGGTCTCAGTTAACTGAGACAAATATCAGTCCGATCGATCTGAGGGCATTTTCGTAATTTCTGACAACTTCGGAAAAGGACTTAAAACGCTTATAACTTTTAATCCGTACGTCGGATTTCTACATATTATATACCGTTGAAAAGCCCTTGAGATGTAGAATCCAATTGTTCTAGTTTCATCATGGTCGGAGGTCGGGAAGGGATGTAAAAACTGAGATTATTGACCCAGCCTATATTTTATTAGAAATGAGACCAATAACTTAGGTTTGGGCCTTAGATGTTGGAAACCAAGAACCTACTATCAGTTGACCATTAATGGGGATTAAATCGTAGCACGTGGCTTGGTGTGCTTCGATTATGTGTCTAGGTATTCGTGTATTAAACATGGGATAACCGAATGCGTATGAAATTGAATTAATGGATGCTTAACATGATTGTACACCAAGGGATTTCCTTAGAAGCATCGTTGATCCAATTCCACACGTACTCCGTTAGAACATGTAGGATACATGGATGACACCACTTGCTTAGGTTCGGATCTTAATTCCTCCTTGACTTATTTAATCGTATCCGTTGTTATAAATCCTTGTACACTCACTCTCGGCATAATACACCTAATTAATTATGAAACATAATCTCTTGTAGAATTAGGACTTGGACCGGACTTAGAGTGTACCTTAGTACCCCGTGTTATGTAATTGATGAACATGACTGGCTAGACTGAAGGGATTACCATGTGATTGGTTTTGTCTTGTATTGATTCGAATGAGATAATCCCTACGAACGTGTCTTGTAAATTGAGCTAGCCAGACTTGGTTGTCTTGGTCTATTCTTGTGTCAACACCACATTATTATTATTATTATTATTTGCATATCATGGCCAGCTGCAGTTTGGGGTTTGTTGATGGGCCGGTTACTTGAACATCGGGGTGGGCAGTCGGCTTTGGACGGCGTCCATGGCGTTGAATAGTTGGGAGCGGGCTGGGACCGTGCTACTATTCTCAGGACCGGGAGCTGGGATCCCCCTGGAGCCGGACTTTGGTATCAGTAGTCTGGATAGGATTGTTACTGGTACCCCGTGAGGTGGCTTGGACATCCACGGAGTCTCCCTCTTGTGCATTGCATTACATTGGTAGTGGTGATTATTAGTATTGCTAGGATTTCTATTTATGATTCGGATGATTATTTACTCATGCTTTATGCCTAGATTCGATTCCTTGTATTCTCTTGATTATTATGCCTGTTATTACTCTTATACTTGATGCATGTCATGATTACTTATATCTTGCTTGTCTATTGCTCAACATGTCGTTGACTCTATTCTTTTGGTGTGCAGACTCCTCAGGTGAGTACTACTACGAGGAGCAAGCAGGTGAGGAGATCCCAGAGGATCTCCAACCAGCAGAGGAGGAGCGAGAGTGGCGTGCCGATGACGTAGAGTAGCGTCATCATTCTCGGCACGAGAGTGATTCATCGGGACTTCCTTAGATTTTATTTCTTCATTTATTATCTCTCGTTGAACTTTCACACTATTGACTCCACTATTGTTTTAAACGGCCTTGATTAGTGGGATGGCCATTGAATAAATTAATTTCCTTGTTTAAGTTTATTTTATTCTTTGTTCAACTTTAATCTATAATGAGATTCATTATTCCTTGTTGATATCCAAATATGCCTAGAATTGTATGAGTTCCGCAAATTCTTATTTTTATTTGAGGCTTGAAATATTATATCCTCACAGCGAACTTACGATCATTGGGCCTAAAGGACAAAAAAATTAATTAGTCCTAAATTTCATTCCCCGGATCCGGTTTATTTTCTAATCGGGTTCGGGGGACGTGACGGAATGGTATCAGCACATTTCCTGCCATTCAAGACTGGTCAGTTTATGAACAAGATGACTACGTTGTACAGAGACAATATAGTCAAACTACATGGAGTGCCTAAGTCCATAGTATCTGATCGAGACCCTAAGTTTGTCTCTCGGTTTTGGTCTACTTTCCAATCATCTATGGGTACTCAGTTGAAGTTCAGTACAGCTTACCACCCTCAGACAGATGGACAGTCTGAGCGTACCATCCAGACATTGGAAGATCTTCTCCGAGCATGTGTTTTGGATTTTAAGGAGAATTTGGATAAAAGCTTGCCTCTATGTGAGTTTGCCTACAATAACAGCTATCATTCAAGCATTGGCATGGTGCCATTTGAGGCATTGTATGGACGGAGATGCAGGACTCCAGCATGTTGGGAGGAAGTTGGAGTTCGTAGTTTTCATTGCCCCTCAGAGATTGCTGATTCCAGTGAGAGAGTTCGGATTGTTTAGATGAGAATGAAAGAGTCTCGTGATCGTCAGAAGAGCTATGCAGATAAGAGGCGGAGACCTTTAGAATTCCAGGTGGGGGATATGGTGTTTCTGAAGGTATCCCCGATGAGAGGTGTTGTTCGATTCGGGCAGAAGGGGAAACTTGCTAAGAGGTTGTGGGACCGTTCGAGATCAAGAGTAGGTGTCGGGACCCCGGAACGAGACCCCGGGCCCGCGACGTAATTTGTTACAACTACTATTGAAGATTTTACTTTCCCACAGGTTCCCGCGGTGAGGATTCCCAAAGACACGCGGAATCTGACTCACACGATCAAGTATGCGGAAGCGTGTAGCAAAACATACCAAGATAAGCACCAATAAAATATTTAAGTGCTATCACAATAATAAACAAGACATAGTATCAAAGGAAGAAGTTAAAATGGCATTCCCAACATAGTTCAAGTTATAAGACTAACACGAAAGTAAATTAAGTTTTGTTACAACCCATAAGAGGCCAACAGAGACCAATACAGTTCTCCAAAACAATTAAAGGAAACCCCAACAAAAGATGACGAGACTCAAGGAACCCGCCCGGCGTCTAAATGACATCATCGGGCTGCCACTCTCTCACAGGGGTTGGCTCGCAAGCCTCCTCCTGACGCTCCTCCTCAAAGGTAACGTCTCCTGCACCTGGGCACCAACAAACAAGGGTCAAACACAACGGTTTGGCAGGTAATCAATTTAGGCATGAACATGAACAATAACATTTAGAGAAACATGTAAGCAAATCTTTGACATGAAATACTATGACAACTGAGGTACATTTTCAAGAATGCAAACAAAGCCGAGATATCAAAACAAACTAGCATGAGTACATAATATATATCATGAATAGTTACAATCCACAAAGAGCCCATCCTTTCTCTATCATTTATATAATGAAAAGAGCAAGCACGCATGACAAGCACGCTATACATAATATAAGCACGACACGATTTCCCACAAAGAAGGGAATTTCGGCCGCGGAACCGGACACGCACGATGTGTAATAAGTACACGACCAGTCTGTAGACAGTCCACATGTTTAAAGACCCCCAGACAGTGGATCAAACTAAAAGGGCAGTCTAAGCTCAGTGGTGTTTACTTAAATCATGAATGCACAAAACACGCGAAACACTATCAAAACTTGTCGAGATAAAAAAGGGGGAAATCACTTATCAAAACACGATGAACACGACTAGCAAGGGCATAATAAATATGCATACACGCTTAGGAAGTGATCCCATTTTTCTTGAGACTACTTCAAAACAAGCTTATACTTTGAAATCCCAAAACTAGTACACGATGGTATTTATCGTACCAAAACGGAACTCAAACACAAAATCTGACAAGCATGTGTTAAGGCTGCTAATTGACCTTTGTGTAATTAAGACTCAAAATGTCGGAATATATAAGAATTGGTGTCCCCGAAGTTGGGTTGCATTTCGAAGTCCCATTTACACAATGTCAAGTCAAAGCCCTTAACATAGCCTAGTTTTTCAATCTTCAAGAAAATACATAACGAAATAATTCTTCTCCTGAATCTGGAAGGTTCGCTCGAGCGAACGTTATAAGGTGATGACACTTCACTCGAGCGAGACAGTTCGTTCGAGCGGACAATAGGTGCGTTTGAACGGACAACTCTCTGTCTCGTTCCAGATTATACAAAGAGCAGTTCGCTCGAGCGGACAATAGGGTCGCTCGAGCGGACAGCTCTCTGTCTGCGCTCGGACCAAACAGAGGCTTGGTCACTCGAGCGGACCCAAGGGTCGCTCGAGCGAATCAGCTTCTGCCTGAACTTGCAGAGTGCAAAAACTGTCTTTCTTTTACACATCTTTCACTACATTTTTCTCCTTCTTCTCATCCATCATTCCCATACATTCCCTTGAGCCTTCATGCTCACCAAGGGTTCATTTATCACAATTTCAAGCATCCAAATCCAATGAAAACATAATCATGAAGCTTTTAAATAAATCAAATGCACAATTTCTAAAATAACAATGGAATCAAAACACATGCACATTGAACCTATAAAGATTACTTGCCTTGACCAATGCTAAAAAATCCTTCTCAAGCACTTCTCTCAAGCTAATCCAACACTACAAGAACCCAAGAGAAAACCATACCAAACTTAACACAAATGAAAGCAAAGAACCCATTTTTATAAATAAATAAAAAGGGGTTTTCAAATGAAAAACAAGATCTTAAGGTACCAAAATAACTCCATGAAAATTATGAGTTGAAACTCTTACCTAAAAATGGCTAAACAAGAAGAGGTGAAGAAGATGAAGGCTTGCTCCACAAGAAGCTCAAAGAAACTTGTATTGATAGAGAGCTTGCAAGGAGATGGAGAAGGTGATAAGCTTGGAATTCTATTTGGAGCTCTCTAGCCAAAGCATGCAAGAGGAATGAAGAGGAAGAGAAAAGGGTTTCCTTGCCCTAGCTTAAGAGATTGCAGAGATTTGGGGGAAATGAATGGAATGAGAGGGAGAAGAGACTTAAGTGAAGACAATGGGTCCCAACTAGTTGAACCTTGAAGTGGTCAAAACACGATCTTGTGAGCCTCGGATGACTTCGACGAAGAAGGATAAAACGATCGTCGAAATATCTAGTTTCCAAAAAGTATATTTTTGACATGGTTTTGAGATCTCGAAAATTGTGTCCAGATTTGTGCATAAAAGACAATTTTACCCTCTTTGGGCCAAAACATGGGTTTTTGGGCTTTAAACAAGAATGGCCTTAAAACGAAAGTTGTAACTCATAGAAAAATCATTCGAATTAAATCAAAATCACAATCACACGGAATCGATACGATCTTCCCAAGCTCACACGTGCACTCAGGCCTTTCTGAGTGTGTCTAATTAATACTAAACGTTCTCAAAATTCCCAAAGCTATGTCCAAGACTAAAACTAATTACTTCTAACC
This sequence comes from Cinnamomum chago, assembly GCA_038049695.1. Classification (NCBI taxonomy): domain Eukaryota; kingdom Viridiplantae; phylum Streptophyta; class Magnoliopsida; order Laurales; family Lauraceae; genus Cinnamomum; species Cinnamomum chago. The sequence goes on from CP142457.1 coordinate 28,289,513, forward strand.
CAACAACAACTGAACCCACTTAGGACTAAACACATACTAATCGCACACTAATCGAATTGGTCTGGGTCGGGGTCTAACAACAGAATTGGAGACGTGGCTTATCGTTTGGTGTTACCGCCTGAGCTAGCCGGTGTGCACGACGTTTTTCATGTCTCAATGCTTCGGAAGTATATTCCAGATCCTACTCACGTGTTGCATCAAGAGCCACTTCAGTTACAAGCAGACGTAACATATGTGGAGCGTCCGACGCAAATCATTGACACCAAGGAAGTAGTGTTGCGTACTAAGACCATCCAGTGGGTCAAGGTACAATGGGAGCATCACATTCCGGAGGAAGCTACGTGGGAGCTCAAAGACCAGATGCAGAAGGCGTATCCTTATCTCTTTCCTGATGAGGTATGTTTAGGCATTTAGGGGACCAAATGTTCTTTTTAGAGGTGAGAGTTGTAAGGTCCGTGACCTTACTGGGTCAATTGGGCCCAATAGCAGCCCCGTTGACCCATTTATTTTATTATTATTATAATTAATTGTATTTTAGATATTTAAGTGGGTTTAGGCTTTGAGTGAGTTTCTTTTAGTGTTAGGATAGTGTCTGCGAAGTTTCGTTTGATTTCGAGTTCGTTTGATCCTAGCAGGGGGGTATTTTGCAAATTAGGGAAAATTAAGTGTTTTCCAAAAAATTCCTATCACCGTGATTTTGGGTTCGTTGGAAAGGTCTCGTCGCGCTGATCATTTTTGTCTCCTGGCTCGTCGCGATCCGACGATCAAAAACCCTTCAAATGGTCCATTCTTTCACCGGACCCATTTAAAGGGCAATTCGGTCTTTTCCTCCCTCTCTTCTTCTTAAACAGGGATTAGCCCTAATCTCATTCTCACTTCTGCAACGAAGCTACAGCAGCCCTCCTTCTCCCTCTTCATCTTCTCAAGCCCAGATCTCCCTCCGGGAGAGATTACCTCCGTGATCCGGACCGCACATCTTCTTCCTTTCGATCTCCTCTCTCCATTGATACTAGTGGGTAAGCCTTTTCCCATCATCAACTTTTCCATTCGTTTTCTCTTTTGTTTAGAATAGGTTGGATCATGATCTTTTTTATTTCTTTTCTTCTCCGTTGCGTTCTAGATTGCGTTTGGTCGGATTAGATTGTGGGTTTTGCGAGAGAGAGCTTCTCCTCAAGCTTTTTTGAATTTCTAATCGCCTTCTTGGTTGAGGCAAGTAGATATGCATTTTATATTTAATCATGTGTGTATTGTTTCTATGGATTGCAATGATATCCTTGTTAGATTACCCAAATTCCAAGCTTATTGTTGGTATTGCATTGGGATTGACATGTTAGGTTAGATTTGTGGGTTGAATTGGATTAATTGTTAAAGTGGTACCCCTTTTGATGTTTTTAATTTGATAGAATGGATGGGAATGATGATTGAAATGATTGGGGAGCATGGAGGCTCGTTTTCTACAGGAAAAACAAGCAAAAAAACCCATTTTCGGGCTCAGGCTACAGTGCCGATCAATCGGGCCTACAAGCCGATCGATCGGACTGCAATTTGGTCTCAGTTAACTGAGACAAATATCAGTCCGATCGATCTGAGGGCATTTTCGTAATTTCTGACAACTTCGGAAAAGGACTTAAAACGCTTATAACTTTTAATCCGTACGTCGGATTTCTACATATTATATACCGTTGAAAAGCCCTTGAGATGTAGAATCCAATTGTTCTAGTTTCATCATGGTCGGAGGTCGGGAAGGGATGTAAAAACTGAGATTATTGACCCAGCCTATATTTTATTAGAAATGAGACCAATAACTTAGGTTTGGGCCTTAGATGTTGGAAACCAAGAACCTACTATCAGTTGACCATTAATGGGGATTAAATCGTAGCACGTGGCTTGGTGTGCTTCGATTATGTGTCTAGGTATTCGTGTATTAAACATGGGATAACCGAATGCGTATGAAATTGAATTAATGGATGCTTAACATGATTGTACACCAAGGGATTTCCTTAGAAGCATCGTTGATCCAATTCCACACGTACTCCGTTAGAACATGTAGGATACATGGATGACACCACTTGCTTAGGTTCGGATCTTAATTCCTCCTTGACTTATTTAATCGTATCCGTTGTTATAAATCCTTGTACACTCACTCTCGGCATAATACACCTAATTAATTATGAAACATAATCTCTTGTAGAATTAGGACTTGGACCGGACTTAGAGTGTACCTTAGTACCCCGTGTTATGTAATTGATGAACATGACTGGCTAGACTGAAGGGATTACCATGTGATTGGTTTTGTCTTGTATTGATTCGAATGAGATAATCCCTACGAACGTGTCTTGTAAATTGAGCTAGCCAGACTTGGTTGTCTTGGTCTATTCTTGTGTCAACACCACATTATTATTATTATTATTATTTGCATATCATGGCCAGCTGCAGTTTGGGGTTTGTTGATGGGCCGGTTACTTGAACATCGGGGTGGGCAGTCGGCTTTGGACGGCGTCCATGGCGTTGAATAGTTGGGAGCGGGCTGGGACCGTGCTACTATTCTCAGGACCGGGAGCTGGGATCCCCTTGGAGCCGGACTTTGGTATCAGTAGTCTGGATAGGATTGTTACTGGTACCCCGTGAGGTGGCTTGGACATCCACGGAGTCTCCCTCTTGTGCATTGCATTACATTGGTAGTGGTGATTATTAGTATTGCTAGGATTTCTATTTATGATTCGGATGATTATTTACTCATGCTTTATGCCTAGATTCGATTCCTTGTATTCTCTTGATTATTATGCCTGTTATTACTCTTATACTTGATGCATGTCATGATTACTTATATCTTGCTTGTCTATTGCTCAACATGTCGTTGACTCTATTCTTTTGGTGTGCAGACTCCTCAGGTGAGTACTACTACGAGGAGCAAGCAGGTGAGGAGATCCCAGAGGATCTCCAACCAGCAGAGGAGGAGCGAGAGTGGCGTGCCGATGACGTAGAGTAGCGTCATCATTCTCGGCACGAGAGTGATTCATCGGGACTTCCTTAGATTTTATTTCTTCATTTATTATCTCTCGTTGAACTTTCACACTATTGACTCCACTATTGTTTTAAATGGCCTTGATTAGTGGGATGGCTATTGAATAAATTAATTTCCTTGTTTAAGTTTATTTTATTCTTTGTTCAACTTTAATCTATAATGAGATTCATTATTCCTTGTTGATATCCAAATATGCCTAGAATTGTTTGAGTTCCGCAAATTCTTATTTTTATTTGAGGCTTGAAATATTATATCATCACAGCGGACTTACGATCCTTGGGCCTAAAGGACAAAAATTTTAATTAGTCGTAAATTTCACTCCCCGGATCCGGTTTATTCTCTAATCGGGTTCGGAGGACGTGACAAAAGTGGTAGCAGATGCGGACAGTGAAGATCGTAGATGCCGCGGATGCACAAATTTGAATGAGTTGGCAACTACAAACGTGATAAGGATTGCGTCAGCTTGAATCATGTACTAATTGTGGAGATTTGTGACTGTCTACGAGAGATCAGTCACGTACAATTCACTCTTCAAGATCCAAAGGCAAAGATAGACACGTTGGATGTAGAAGATGATGATGGACATCTTAGATCTGGTGGGAGGAAGAGGGTGTTCTTTCTCTCTTTCTTATACTATTACTGGATATGAGTATTGGGGATGATTTTCTAAGATCTTTTTCAACTACTGTCTCCCATGTCTAGGTGATAAGAATTCTATTCAAATTTGAATGGAGAGATGATAAGGATAGAGAGTTTGACCAAAATCTCTCAATTTGAATTTGAATGGAGATATGATAAGGATAGAGAGCTAGATTAAACTCAAATTATTCTTATCCCTATCACGATCGAGACTCTTTGTGAGAGGTATCTCTTTGTGAGTGGGGTCTACCCTCATGTAAACACAAGTTGGCCACATCATAGATAGCAACATGCAGGTGATGCTTAGGACAAACGTTAGGAACCACCGAGGGAGAGGCGCAGCATAATCGGCGGTATATAGAAACATTGGGAAAACGGGACGGGGGACGGGGGCGCGGGGGAGTGGTCCGTTTTGGGTTTTACATTACTTGACCAAAAGGTTACTCCCGGGGGCGCGGGGGGGTGGTCCGTTTTGGGTTTTACATTACTTGACCAAAAGGTTACTCGAACAGGGAATAATGGAATAATGGAGTTTGTGGAGTCAACTCTACTTTCATAATAATTTCTCTTTCCACTTGGTGTTACACTTTACACAGTCTTACCCTACAACTGAACTACTCAGATAGGCCCTTTAGTTATAGATGGTGAATGTGCAAGCCAAGTAGCTCCTCTACAATAATGAAGAGGTAAGGAAACAATGGGTTGCCTTCACCAAAAAAAACAAAAGGAATCTTGTTGATAATTAAAAAACATCTAGCTATTCAAACACATCCTTTAATTAAGGCAATCCAAGAATCAACAAATTTGATGGATTTTAGGGAATTGAAGAGAAATGCCAAGTTTAATTTTTCAAAAGCTTTGGTGATGTCGAGTTTCATACATGTAGATCCACCTTTAATACTAGGATTCTATTTTTGAGATAATTCATGGGCCAAGGCTATTTGGTGGTGAATGGACCTACATTTAATGAAAGCTACTGGGTGGGGGGAGATGATAGAAGGAAGGATAAATGAAAGGCGATTAGCCAAGATTTTTTAGATAATTTTGTGGGTAAGATTAAGGAGGTTGATGTGTCTAAAATCAGTCAAAGAAGATGGGGATGGAGTTTTGGCAATTAAAGTGAGGGAAAAATCATATTTCATTTTGCTTTCAATTGGTTGATAACCTTATTTGCTATGGTTTAATGGTTCCGTTACTCGTGGAGCTTTGTACTCACCTGCTTGTTGTTTTTATTATTTTATTTCTAAATTCTGAGGGGAACATCAAGCTGAGGAGCAGTAATGAGCAAGAACCTGTGAGTCAACTCAAGTTTAGGAGTTTTTTTTTTAGACAAGTGTTATTTATTTCATCAATTAGTTGTTTATTCATTTTGGTGGACACGCTAAGATCCATTGTTTTGTAATATATTTTAACTTTGATTTTATACTTAATAATATTGATAGACTTAATTACTATAATTATCATGATGTGAATGATATTGTGATTTCGCTATGTGAATTGACCATGAATGTGTTAAGTGGGACTGTTGCACATCAAAATCTAAGGGTCACCATGATCTTGGATCTCGAGGCATGAGAGGATGTCTATGGGAAGCATGATACTGTTCTTTTTAGTTCCTCAAGGAGGGAAGAAATTTCAGCTCTTAGGAGAGAGTTCTTTGGTGCTTCCAATTGGTGTCCGGTTTGAAGATATATATTTTCAAGAGCATGTTGGTGGGATTAGGGTACTAAGAGGAAACAACTCGAGCTTTGGATAATATTATTAAGTGTAGGTCAAGGAGGCGTCCTATTATTTATCTTGTATTGCCTATTGGATCTAAGCCAAGGTCTAAAGCATCATGGGATCCATTGATTGAAAATTTAAAGAGAGGGTTTTCTTCATGGAAGAGGCAGTATCTATCTTTTGGCAGAATAGTCACCCTTATTCAAGCTTGCTTATCTAATCTTCCAATCTATTACATGTCTCTTTTCAAGATACTAAAGTTGATGATTGAGTGCCTTGACTGTATCCGGAGTGACTTTCTATGGGATGGTTATGGGGATAACAAGAAGTTGCATTTACTAAAATGGAGTGAGATGATCAAGCTGAAGCGAGGTGATCAAGCCTAAATCTAAAGGAGATCTTGGTTCGGTAGCTTAGAAAATAAGAATTGGGTTTGTTTGCTAAATGGTGGTGGACGTTTGGGGAGGAAAAGGAAACTCTTTCGTGGAGGTTGATTGCCATCAAATATGGCCAGGATAAATGGGATAGTGCACAACACCAAAAACAGGAAATTGGAACGGAAAAGCGTTCCCAATCCTTGCGTTCCTAATCCGTTAAACCGTTCCAAAAAAAGGAAATTGGAACGCTTTAACGGATTAGGAACGGTTGGTACCAAATTGGAACGGAAATTGGAACGCTTTTGGAACGGTTTAACGGATTAGGAACGGAAGGATTAGGAACGCTTTTCCGTTCCAATTTCCTGTTTTTGGTGTTGTGGTGGCCTAAGTTTGGACCTAGCTACCGTAGAGATTGGGCGTGTGGAAGGCTATTGCTTCAGTTGAGGATGAGTCAAACTTGAGAGTGGAAACTTTGTATAAAGGAGTGGGCTTTGTGGTGTGGGATGGTGGAGATGTTAGGTTTAGGTTGGATGATTGGGTGGGGGTGGGTCCCTTCTGTAGTTTGTTTCCCAGGCTATTTATATTGGCAGTAAAAAAGAAAAAACTCTTCTGTTAGGGAATGTTTTGAATTAAGGGGTGGATGTATAGTATGGGGGTCTCTTTTAGGAGTCTTTCGCTACTAAAATGAGACCATTATGAGGAATTGTTGAGTATTCTTGCTAATACATTTTTTAAAAAGGAATCAAAGGTCTCTAGAATTTGGAAACCCTTCGTCTTCAGAGAGTTTTCAGGTAAAGCTTTCTACTTGGCTTTGGAAGGAACTCAATCTCATAGAGCCCCCTCCTCCCTTATGTGGTTGGGGTTGGCTAGTCCTCAAGTCGAGGCTTTTTGTTGTTTGGTTGTTGTGGGTAAAGTCTCGACAGTTGACAATCTGAGGAGAGGGTTAACTTCTAATCATCTTTAGACATTTATGTCATGTGTGGCAAGGAGGAGGAGTTAGATCACTATCTTTTTTCTTTATTGTGAGGCGGAGGTCAATGTTCGGAGCAACTTTATCTTGAGATGTGGTCTTACTTGGTGTTGCCAAAAGGATATTGCAGACATGGAGGATTCTTGGTTGGGAGGGTCCTTTGTGGGGCCACAGGCGATTCTTGTAGGGGATGATCCCTTTTGCTATCTTATAGTCTAATTGGAACGAAATGAATGATAGAATCTTTAGGGGTTCTTCTTCAACAGTAGATTTGATCTCTAAAGTGGCCTTTAGGAATGCAAAATAGGCTTTGATTAGAAAGGAGTTCCCTGAGTTTACCCATAATGACATCCTTTCAAGTTTGAGAGTTTGCATGGTGTGTGGTCCTTTAAAGGAGAGAGGATCAACCCATCGGTGTCCCCCTTCATATGGGGTTCTAAAGTTAACTTGGATGGTGCTTCAAGGGGTAAGCTGGTCCCACAGGAATTGGAGGAGTGCTTCGCAATAGCAAGAGTGGGGTGCTACTTTTGTTTTCCAAGCATGTTGGTGTGTGCAACTCCAATGAAGAGGATGTGCTAGCTATTCTTGAAGGTCTTAGGTTGTTCTCTATAAAACATGGTGGTGTGCTTCTTATGAAAAGTGATTCTTTTAATGCAATTAGTTAGGTGTCTAATAAGAAGGCTAGTCAGTGGAAATTTCAATTTCACTTTAAAGAAATTGGAGAGTTATCTGCCAACATTAATGTTACTATCCGTCATGAGGTTAGATCTGCCAATTCCATGGTCGATGTGTTAGGTAAGCAAGGGGTTGATAGATTGATTCCTTAGGTGGATGTAATAATGTAATTGAGGTTGGGGATGGTGCATCTCTCTTACATCTTCTCCTTCCTCTCCTTTTGTCTTTTGGTGTGCTCTGTATCCCTTTTTCTCTTTATGATATTTTGTCACTGAAGCTATATATGGCCCGAGGATAAGCAGGTTAGATGAGAAACCAATGGGGTCAGGGAAGGAGTCCAACCAATAGGAGTTGACCAAGGCTCTATCCAATCTTGCCGCAACATAGGATTAACCTTGATTATTGTTGGACCAAGTAGATTTGTTACCAAAGGTCTTTGAGGCCAGAGTGCATCGCCATCTTTTAGGAAGCAAAGGGGAATCTTAGGGTAAGCATTTCATCACAAGAAAGGGTATAATTGAAGTCCAAGAGATGGAGTGGTCGTCTAAAAGAACCCACATGATTTTCCTTTGTGAGTGGTTATTGGAGCCATAAATACCAATAATGTGCCCCGAATGGCACAGTACAACTAGGGGAGACCCCAAATTACCCATATGATATTGATCTTGACCATAGGATTTATTTTGAGTGGACCCTACCATTGTTGGGCACTTGAATTTTATAAACATTCACCCTAACAATTCAATTAATTGTTTTATTATTCGTGATAATGTTCTGTTTGCATTATAATCATGCTCATGCATCATGAATTGGATTCATGCATCATTCAGTGGACCGGACCAAAGAAACACTAAGGGACCCACTTGGACGCCGTTATGGTTGGCGGTGACTCTGACAGAACGGCCTTGACGCCATTAGTAACGTCGATAAACCTGTAATCAGGTCCAAATGGCCCTAATTTCATAGTAATAGTCAAGTTTACCTTACACTTCCTAAACTAGTGAGATTACTCGTTTGATGCCATAATTATATACAGTATTAACTGTAATGGACCCTGTAAGTGTGCCAAAGAACTTGGGAAATGGTTTCATGAAGAAGGGAGCTCGCCATTCCTGTATTGTCTAGAGCCAATAGAACCATATGAATCCTTGGAACGGTTTAAGACGTTGCTGAGTTGGAACAAATTTAATCCTGATAGTATAAATGTTGGGATATTGTAGACCCCTTCCAATCTCCACCCTTCAATACCCCCACAAAAGGGGTTTTTTTTTTTTTTTTTTTAATCTAAACGATATTGAAGGTTTCAAGAGCTGTTTTCTAGATTAGTTTACTAGGATAAAGCCATAAAGGATAGACAATCATTTCATTATCTAAGAGGAAGATTCTGATTATCCTTTGTGCAACTGTATTTAAGATCCTTCACCCTTAGGCCCAACCCATCAAGTCTACAAATCCTAAAAATTCAACTCCTAATTAGGCAAATGGACTCAAAAGTATAAGCCTATTACTACTAGTAATCAGACAAGAATTACACAAATCAGCCCTAAACCTTCTTGTCTACAACCACCTATTTCTTGATAATAAAATAGCTTCCTTAGGACCAAAAGAACAATAACGAGGAGAAACTTAGCATAGGAATATGTTTGACATATCATCTGAACCTTCTGTTCAAAGCCCATGCCATTTGGACCCCAGGCTATCTATGTACTACCTGCGATGATGAAAAGTACACCTTTGATGGACCTGCGATGTTGAAATGAACATCTTTGTTGGACTGTCATTTTTATCTCATAGCCTGAGATAGATGGTTAACAAAAAATATATCATCAATACTCCATATATGTATATGTGCGTGCATGTATATATTTCTCGTGAGAGAGTGAGTTGTAAAAAATGTCAAATGATTTGCAGGTTAGCTTAGAGGTAGTCCCTCCAACTTCTTTCAACCCGGCCCACCTAAGATCCATCAAAGGTGGGCCTAAGTGGGCCCCTATAGTTAAATGACACGTGCAGTCCACTCGTAGGAGAAAATTTCTCTTTTTTAAATTTTGCAAAATTTTCTCTTTTCTAAATGTATAAAGTGTTCATCGTCGCAATTATGAGGTTGTGTGTTCAATTCAGAAGAATGTAGTGTTCCATCTTTCCGTTAATCATGTACACAAATAAATAAATAAATAATAGAGCAAAGATAAGGTCATGAACTCATGATAATATACCACTAATTGAACACTTTCGTGTTAGTTTTCATAAAATAAGATGAAATCAAAATATAGCTGAATAAGCATCACACAGAAGTTGGAACATTCATTAGAAACTATTGGAAAAAGATAAATGCTACAGTACCTCATTCCTTCACACATGGTACAAACTAGACATGGATCCAATTTCTGATTGGAGACGTTTTAATCATATTTACACCTTGCATCCAGCTGTCAAAGCCAAAAGTAACCCATCCATGATCATCCTCACCCCTCTGAATTGTTAGTTCTGGTACATTGCAGTAAACTGACCCATACCAACCACCAATTTCAATTAGTTATGAAAAGTATAGAAGATTCCCTGCTCCAAGCTTGGCTAATCTCAATAAATGAATGATGTGTTAAAAAGAATCATATATCCTCTGTTTCTACTTCATGAGAAGCAAAATGCAACTTTTAAGCTATCCACTTGCAATTACACTTAAAAGAAAATTCTATAGCTCTCAAGTACCTAAAGAATTTCAAGTTATGCACGCACAGTTTTAGCAAGAGATGTTATTAGACCCATAACTGATTGCATGAAAGCTAGAGTCAGACATATCTGTCATCCATCTACATGGCCCCCCGGATTCTCCTAAAATGTTGTAAGCATAAGAAGCATGCCTTGCATCAATGTTGTTTGTAAGTCCCATTTTAATAATCCTTTGTGTTCTCTCAAGCACTATAAGGCATGAAAATGTGGAAAAACTATTGCCCACAAAAACATCAGCCCGCAAGCACACTTCGTAGTCAATGGCGGACTGTATGAGGTAAGGGTATTTCCTGTATATATCCCAAACTCCTAATTTCTTCTTCTCAAAAGGATGCAGCCCTTCCTTCCACCCACTCAAGATCGATGAGTCTTCCAATAGACTATCAGCAACAGCAAGATAAACAACAGTCGGATGTCTGAGGCTGGTGACATGGGCGACCCTTTCCATAATCTCCTCCTTGCTACTACAAATTACACTGATGTTAGACCTTTGCTCTAGCTTCTTACAATGGATCATCCAATCCTTCTCTATCCTCATATGGACAGCAACATAGGGAGAGGGACTATTAGAAAAACTTGGAGAATATGTGTTGCTTTGAAGATCATTTCCTTTGCTTCTTATGTTGTTGCCTTTCTCTCTAATCTTGGACACGACCTTCATGGCTTCATCTGCTATCTCATCAACCAAAACCAAACATTCGAAGATCCTAGCATAATCTTTAACAGGCCAATGATCATGCCAAAGGAATGGATTCTTTCCTACAATCCTAATCACCTCAAATTTGAATATGGGATCTTCTTTGCATTGTCGTAGTTGATCTAAATCTCTCTCTTTTGTCCATTTCCTGCCACTTCCCTTTTGGAGTTCAAACACTCCACTGTTGTTTGAGATGTCTGAAAACTGGCCCAATTGAACAAACCCATCACAGAGGGAATTGAATCGTTGAAACTGGAAGATCTTATCAAATGCAATGGGTTGCAAGAGATCAATTTCTTTGTAAAACAGTGAAGCACTTAAGCTAGGCATTAACAGAGTCCGGTTCACCATTCTCGCAGTCAAACAAGCTCTAGCAATTGCAATTTTCTGGTTGTTTAGTCCCCATACAATCTGAGGAACCTCCAAGAATTTGTCTCTCCTGATTACAAGCTGAGAGTTGGATATGAAAGAGCTATGAACCCAGTTGAAATTCTTCTCCTGAAACACTCCAAAACTAGAAAAAGAAGAAAACCAAACAGCTCTGAATAGAAGAATGGTAAACAACAAACAGAGGCAGCTCCAAACAAGAGAACTTATACGGAAACCCAATAACTGAAGGCGCATACAGTTGATGAAGGGTATTGGAGTTTTCATGGGACCCATTATACTCAATTTTAATGCCATTCCTTCCTACCTTCACCCTGCAAAAAGGTTGGACCGACGTCATGTACCAATGCAGAATCTTTTAAACTATCCAATGCATAATAAGAATTGGGCAACAGGCCATATTATTTGCAGCCATAATTCCTTCCAACTTGAGCCATGGACCCTCTGCTACCTACCAATCTAGTGAATGAAACAGTAGCATGCTGATTTTCACTTCGGCTTCAAGCCATAATTTGATGGATATGATTGGATCTTCGCCTGTGTCGGCTGCCAATGGAACTTGATTGGTTGATCTAATGGAGATCCCTTCAAGTCTCTTACGCTTAGGCGCAGCAAAGATGGAGGACTTTTGGAAAAATGACCATTTATTAGACTGATGAATCTTCCAGAGAAACGTAGGGACCTGGGACGGTGAACATCAATTACCAGTTCAGATCTGACCATGCCCGGGATATCAGATGTTACAATAACCTCATAGCCTTTTGCAAGATTGATGCTTTCAGCAGATGAAGATTCTCATTGCAGATCTAAATGAATGAAACTGAAATTAAAAAAAAAAATAGATTTCAACTTGCGCCACAAATATAAATGCAGTAATCCAAATTCAAGTCAAACATGTTAACAAAGATTTATTCATGTCCATCATGTAAGGAAAAGAATTAACAGAGCCTCATCTGAGAAGAATAAGTATATAAACTCATAAAAGGTGCCCATTATTTCAACAAGACTCCTAATTTTCTTATTTTGAAAAATCAATATTCCTGCTTTGAGTCGAATTTCAATCCAGAAATACATATACAAACACCACCCAAGATATGAAAAACATTGCAGAGAATCAGATAATCAGAAAATAAAAAACCCATGGGAACACGTTTCTCACCTCAATTTATAGGCTAAAATTAAATAAACCTCCAACAATCTTATTTTCCTATCGAAGAAGAACCATTTGTATCCAAAACTTCCTAGAATTATGAACCCAGATGTGAAATTGGAGCATGCAATGACTTATATATATATATATATTATATATATATATATTATATATATATTTTATATATATATATATATATATATATAGAGAGAGAGAGAGAGTCACATAGAACAACCTTGAATAATTCACTTCTCACCATCAATGATTAAAAAATCTCATGCCCAGCAGCCCAAGACACAAAGAAAGGAAACTGAATGGAGAAAAGGACTCAAAACTCAGTTTAATCAATCCAGAACAGCACAAAACGTGAATCTACATCAAACCCAGAAGAGATAATCACAGCATGCAAGACACAAACAACATCACATAATCATGCACAAGAGCTGGCAATGAAGAAACGAAACCAATTCATGGAGAAGCCCGGGAACAGAAGGAAACTAAAAAGAGCTTACCAGATGAATCTGACAGATATGGAGTCAGAACTGCATGTCTGGATCTACCTGTCTGATCATGAATTAGAAGAAAGAGAAAACAATGACAGAAAGAGTACCAGCCTTTTTGATCTGGAACAAGAAATCCAAGGCGTGTGACTTTGATTAATTAAAGAAGGATAAAAGGAAGGAGCAAGACAGTTAGAGAAGGAATGTTATTAGCAGAATTACTGAACTACCCTTTGTTCCTTTCGTATCCACGTCTACGTATTTACTTTTTAGGTTTTTTTTTTGGGAATTTTACCAGAAAAGTGTGCTTAAACATGTATTTGGCCATTTTAAACACAAATACACGTTTTTTTTTTCCATTTTGGTGTTCGTACTGCCGTTTTGGACGCTTTTACCCCGGTTTGTGCAAACGTCATCGTCATCGAATTTAACCTAACACCCCTCAATCGAATGATTTCGGTCTCATTCTCTTCTCCAAATTTCTCCACTCCCGCATTTTCTTTCTCTTATGCTCCCTCCTCTCTCTTTCCCTCATCCTGCCTATGGCTTCGGTTCTCTCTTTCCCTCTCTCCCTCTCCGCTCGCTGCATTCTCCTTCCTTCTCCCTCTCCGCTCGCTGTGGGGTTATCTGCTCTTTATTTCCCTCCCCACTGATGCTCTCTATTTCCCCCTCTCCGACGTCCTGGCTCATGCTCTCCCCTCCGCTCCCTGCTGCCTAAGAAACTCTGGCCAGATCCTCCGGCTGAACTCCCACGACTCTTGCAACGTCATTTTCCATTTGAGATTTCTTTGAAGGTGATTTTCTTTGTTCTTCTCTCTTCCACGTGGTCTATTTTCTTGTTTTCTTTTCATTTTCAGTTTCTAAAACTGTTGGATCTGTGTTGTTCTAGAGAGGGGATCTTGTTTGGGGTATTTGCAGAAACCTCTTATTTCGAACCTCTTGTTTGGAGTAAGAGGTTGCAACTATAAGTGGTTTCTTCAAATCATTTTCAGTTTCTACAACCGTTTCTATAACTGTTGACAAACTCTTATTTCCAACCTCTTATATTTGGAACCTCTTATAATTATGTTGGGTGGGTTCTCTCCAAAACTCTCAAAATCATCATACAAATAGAGAGGTTGTTCAGGAAGGAGTCCATTGGGAGGCAATTGAGGAAGCACTCCATTGGCAGGCATTTGAGGAAGGAGCATAACCAAAGAATCCTACTTCTACTGCTCTTCTGGATTCTTGAAACAGTTGTTATTGTCAAGGTTTTTTCTTCTTTTCTTTTCTCTTTAGAAATTTACTTCTATGTATAATGTAAACTTGCATCTGATATGATTCTAAATTGTCTAACGTTAATTATTATGCAAAGGTATGATGTTTTCTTTTGATTATTGATGAAAAGATAATGATTTTGTTCAATTCATTTCGCTTTTTTATTCCTAACCTATTTTCCATATTTTTCTCCCTCTTCGGAGATTGTCCAGTTGTTTAATCAAAGTCTCCTAAAATTTTTGACTAGTTCCCACGTGCAATGATCATTAATTAGTTTTCTTCTTTATATCTATTTTTATAGTGTATAGATGTTTAATTGTCAATGTATGGACATACATATGCTTAGTATGGGTTATTGTGCTAGCAATTCTTATAAAAGTGAAATTAATGTTCTCTTAGACAGAAAATTAGGTCCACATTGATCCCCCTATTCAAGGAGGGAGTAATAAAGTAAGATTTCTATATACCACCACAGTGATTGTTGCAAGGGTTGGTCTAGTCTCCCCCCCCCCCCCCCCCCCCCCCCCCCCCCCCCCCCGGGCTTGTTTGGCAACTCTAGTAATTTAATCAATTAAGATAAAGCCCCGATTTCACAAATGGATGGCCCACAAAAAGGTTCTTTAATTCAAGAATTCCCACCATATTTGGAATAAGAAGATAAAAAAACTAACCTCATTTGTCGAATAAAAGACAAGACAACTCCACAATGACTAACAATAGTCCTAAATCTTCCATAATAAACAACTAAAATCAAAATACCATAACTTATATTTTATTTTTTATTCAAATTAATCTTTACCTCACTAAACTCCATTGCGTTTGCTCACGTACAACCACAAGGATAGAGTGAGATATGTCCGACTTTTACACACGGATTTGAAGTAATGCATGTCTTACCAATGGTCACATAATGTGCAGCGTCTGCAACCTAATATCATACTTTCCTGTCTTATCATGGACTAATGAGCTCTTCAAAGATATGGAGTTAATCTCGTTTGGTTTCTGGATTGTTTATGAATGAAAGTATGATTGTTTTATGGGAGTCAATTACTGACTTACATGTACACATATTTTATGCATGTCATTATAGACTTATTGTCAATATGTTGCCGGAGATGCAAAACGAATGAAGAATCTAACAGCCAGCATTACAATATCGTTATCACGATACTTTGAAAAAATAATTATAAATTAATGTCTTTTTATCGTTATCACTGTTTATGCATCTCAATACAATGCGACTTATTATTTACTAGTTGAAAAACAAAATGAAAGAGTAAGTAAGAAATTTTTGTAACGAAATCGCTACCATTCCATTCACAAAACTCAACTATTTGATTAGAATCATGAGAAGTTTACCAAAAAATTGTCAAATAAATTTGTAATATCCTTTGTTCCGTTTGGTTGAGTCTTCTATTTTGGGGATTTTACTGGAAAAGTCCCAGTAGACTCATTGTAAAGTAAAATGGACTTAAAAAGATATGAAATAATCACTAGTCCCAGGGGCCCTTCTTGATTCATTTTTTTCGTTGTTTCGCCGAGCGGCGATATCCCTACTCACCTACATATACGAGCGGGGAATTGCCCGCTCGTTTTTTCTTCCTCTTCATAGTTAAGTAGTTTCTTCTTCTTCATAGTTATGTGGTGACATCCCTACTCACTCATTTATTCTTCTTCTCCCTCTTCCTTTTCCTTCTCCTCCTTCCTCCTTCCTCATTCATCCTCCCTCCTCCAACTCCTTCCACCTCTACCAACTAATCAATTACCCCTTATATCCAACTTTCATGGCAATACTCTCGCTAGTACAAGAATTAATTTTGGCCTGGTACTGCCTACTCTGAATAAGCTTTAGATGGCCCCATCACATACAAGACATACAAATCTTGATTTTGGCTTGATTTTTAATAGCCTGGATCCTCCTGGGGTTGAAATTTGAATGGTGAATTTCCACATGAATGCGTCCAAGTGGGTTGGGGAGGAGATAAATGTTATAAGAACCAGCTGGAAGTCAAACTTCTTAGCAATGGGCACATCAGTCCTAAGTCCTAACCAATTCATTCTCCAGTCTGTCTGGGTCCAACAATGAAGTCAAATGACATTATAGAAAAGCTATAAAATAAAATAATGTGTGTGTGAGAGAAAGAGAGACCAATTGTTCACTTTGATTCTGATGGTTTTAAACGAGCGATCGGTGAATGTCTTTGACTTGGCCGTAACAGGCACAAATCAGACTGCTACTTCTAGAGGGATTTAATTTCAACAATGACCAACAATGCCAGAAATAATCAACTACTCACAGTGCGTTTGGATTGCTCCCTCTCCCCTGTTTCCACTGCTTTACTATATTGGATAGAAACGATAGGTTTTCCATCACAACTTATTGCTTTGGAATGAGGGGACGCCAAGGAGCACATAAAATCAAAAGAACGGACGCCAAAAAAAAAAAATTTGGGATAGTGCACAATTAGTTACTGTTATGTGTTGTTGGACTTGAATGTCTTTTGTTCTACCCTAACTTGTTTTCCTATTTGACCTACATGGTTTTTCCCAACAAGTTTATGCAACTGTTGTAGTTCACTACCGCGTTATGCCTACTTGTAACACTCATGATATGGGTCAATGGACGGTGTAGAATGTGGGGACACCATGCGTAGGATGCATGTTCATTCCCGTTGTTCGCCACCGATAATACATAATCTTAAAATTTATAAGTAATGGTAATGAAACTGTAAACATAAGTGAAAAAATATCATATGAGGCTCCCGTAAGTCTTACACATCGTCTATGCATTTCATTATAAACTTATTGCCAAATTGTTGTTTGAGATAAAAAAGAGTTGAGTAATATGAAAATCAGCACAACGAAATCGTTATCGCGAAACTTTGTCAACTACATTTTATATGAGTGAGATCGTTATATATATATTATCAATGTTTATGCATCTCAATATTAAGTATATCATTACTTACTAGTTGAGGAAAAAGAAATGGTCGATTAACTATATGTGGTTGTAACGATATCGTAACCATTGCAGTCACATAACTCAATCCATTAATTTACCTCTATAATATTTTTGCCTAACAAGTCTCGATTGTGTCTATTAGAAACCTCATTTTAGTCTATCAAATTGATACATGTACATTGTGCTAACTTTAAACTCGTTATAGATTATATATGGAGAATCTATAGCCCGGTCCTCTGGATAAGTCCATTTTATATGAGCAAGATAACCCTGTTTCAGAACGAGTCTGGCACGGCAAGGTGAGCATATATTGAGATTTCGCTTATTTTACTATATTGTCTTAACAACCATGACTTTACTGTAAGTTTATAGATTCCTCGTCATTGAATAATTACAGGAAGCAGGTCCACTGCGATGCATTCCCACGCCAAATCACGACTACTGGGAAATCAATGACCGTATGTGGGAGCTAATATGTCAGACCGGGCTAGAGCAACTAGCGAAGATAAAAAAAATCGAGCTTGATCATGGTCTAATAACTGCCTTGGTTGAGCGGTGGAGGCCGGAGACAAACACCTTCCACCTTAACAGTGGGGAGGCCACTATTATTTTGGAGGATGTAGCGTACATATATAGTCTCCCCACTAATGGACACCCTATTAATGGACACACATTCTCTTCCCCCTTTACCATGGCCAAATTATGCGAAGAACTGTTGGGGGTGGTACCGGACATGAACTATGACTGCTACAGAGTACAGATTAAGTTCACTTGGTTGAGAGATAATTTTGGGTTGGAGCCCAAGAGCAGACCGAGAGATAAAGATGTTCGGCGGACACATGCATTTCTATTTTGTCTAGTTGCTGGTTAGATTTTTTGGACCTCTTCGGGTACTAAGGCTCCAACCCACATCCTTGAATTATTTAGACGTTTTGAAAGTCGTTCTTGGGGAACTACATGCCTGGCAAATCTATACAGGGGCCTTGCCAAGGTATCTTTGCTACAAAAGAAAGGAAAAGTCGTCAAGACAATTACGGGTCCTCTAAAACTAATGCAGGTGATTAACCTAGTTTGTGATCTGCATGAATTATGATGATTTAATGCTTTATTTATTCTATAATTGGAACCATCATTTTCCTGCAACTGGTCAGGTCTGGGCATACTCACGTTTGACAATTAGCAAGCCGATCCGTCGGAGAGCTGATTAGGACACCGATGTTGAGTTTCCTCTTCTCTTAACCTGGTTCAACAGATTGCGTTCCCATCATTTCCAGACGAGAGTTGAGGACGCCAGACGACACCTGGATATTATGGAAGTCGATGCCGTAAGTATTAAATTAGGATATTAAATTGGTTATTTGTATGGAGTCATTGATTTCAGATCTGGGTCTCATCAGGCTGTTACTTTATTCAACTATCTTTATTGTGGTCCTTTTCTTACTGTTTTTAAACACAGTTATGGATTTAACGATGAATTTATATTCCTGCAAGTTCAATTGGCTTCCATATCGAGATTATGAAAACATTCAGGACTACATCGATGATGCAGATGTTCCTCTCTTCCGGTCCAACACGGCCTTGATTTCTTTTTGGATTGTGGAGCGACACAATCCAGAGAGAGTAATGAAACAATTCGGTTTACAGCAGGTTGTACCCCCCAGCTTCCATAGGCCATTCCCGTGGAATGAAATGGTCCCAATAGGTGAGAATCAATGTGAAAAAATACGAGCCATTTATTTTGGTGTTTGGAATAAAAGGATGGATGCAATAGGAGAGGATGGCGATGCTGGCCCTCATACGGATGCGTACTTCCAGTGGTATAGAGGCATCACTCGGCTTCGCATCGGTCGTCCATCCTTCGGATCTGGCCTCAACCTGAACTCCATCCAATCTCAAGTAAATTCCTCCATCTTACTTTGCAAACTCCTCAGACAAGTACAGACCTCCATTTTTGCCAGGTCATTCTAAATCCTATGCTATCTTCATATTGCCAAACATAGATCCTGAAGTTTAGCGATAAAATATTGGCGTCATGTGGCGATGCGGCTCAATTAGAAGAAAAATCTCCTGAATATTTCTCAAATTTCATTGAAGCCGTGAGAGCCGATGTGTTGATGTTAAAAGATGTGTGTTTGTCTGATCGTGTGCTAGCTAACTTCGATGACGGGGACAATGTGGGATTCAAAGAGCCATCCCTAAAGGTATAAATTCAGTCCTCATCAACTCTGTATATTCCATTAAGGTATGTACTCATTTTTCATGCATTTATTTCAATAGAGTGGCAAAGGAGACTTGGCAAAAGCTCCTGCAGGACTTGGTCTCAAGAAACGGAAAAGCGCAGGCAAAGTCACTCGGTTTTCCTCCAACCCATCCGATACCAGTAGTCCAATGGGATCAATGCCCCCCAAAAAATCCAAACGATTAGTCGAAAAGTTAGCACAACCACCCGATTTGCCGAAGCCCGTTAGTCCAAAGGGGCCCGTCATTTCCAAATCGGCTTCAAGTCCCATATCGTTATCATCCCGAAGATCTCCCAGATTCATCCACGGACACCAGAGTCCAAAATCCCCTATTACAGTGGCTAGCCATGGCGACAGTGTTAAATTCTTCTCCAAGAGTCCTTTCACTTCCAGCCCATGGTCAGTGCCCGAAATGGATAGTACACCACCTCCGGTTCAACCCAAATTTGGGGTAAGTGTGTCCCCATTTAGCGAGATCTCCTCTATGATCCTAAACGTCAAGGCACGCTTTAGAGATCCGAAGCCCCCTCTATGGATGGCTGACTACAAGACCGGAGCGTGGATGAGAAATCCGAAGTATAAGCTCACGATGGAGGAGCATGATATCCTCACCGTTTTTCGGAATGAATATGTTGATAGAGAGGGGTATAACCAACATTCTATCACACTTAAATGCATTATTCTTGTTTATGTTTTTACATAACTTATCGTAATGATGCACCCTTTCAGGAATGCAAAGTTATGGGAGTTCTGTACACCCGTAACTGCCGATATCATGAAAGATTTGCTTAAGGGTGCATGGATGGACAATTGCGTTAGGAATTCCTGGCTCATAGTAATTTTATTTTTTCGGATCGTGAGAACGCATAGTCATGTTGTTTAGTTCCATCATCGAAACTCGCTCTTTTTTCCATTGTTGCAGACCATGCACTCTTGGTTTCAGATAATAAAGAAGCAGGTTGCATCGTCGTATTTTTTTTAATGTGCTCTATCCATAAGTGACATCGAAGTCAGATCATTAAATTTATGGGAACTGGTGCTTTGTGACCTTTTCTCCTTTCAGTCAAAACTAACGATGAAATACAAACATCCAGGATTGGTACGTGCATGCTCAAGCAAGCAAAAAGCACATTCAAAATCCATTTGTGCTAGCAATGCTTGAGAACATGATGGAGAAGGAGTTCCTGTTCTTCCCAGTATGGAACAACCATCACTTCTTCCTGATTGTTGGTCGGGTTGGTGGCCGGCGATGGGAGTACTATAACAGCCTGAATCGAGAAGGAGATTATATGTTCGCTGAACGCTATGTAAGTACTATCGTTGTCATTTAACAAGCATAACTGTAATTCAACCATTGTATTACCTTTACAAGTAATCGGCGGTGGGACGTACGTATGTGCTACAGATTGACTGGATCGTCGAATGCTTTATGCAATTCGGGTGGAGCGATCCAAGTGTATGGACAAAACACCAGATGGAGTGCCCCATGCAGTCGAACATGTTAAATTTTACACCAAATCCACCAACTCTGAGTGCATTATGTCTTACAAAACAGATCATACAATCATGTATGAAGTTACCTTCATATTCTAATTCGAAGCTTTTGTATTCACAGCGTTGATTGTGGAATTTTTGTCATGGCGTATGCACAGCACATTGCATTAAGTCTGCCGATGGAGTTCACGAAGGACGATATGTAATACTTCCGTGCGAAGATCGTCTCTAACCTTTACATTGACCAATATACGCATTGGATGCATCGACATCATAACGAATCGCTTCCTGATCAATCTGCTGTGTAACATTTTATGGGTTTCTTGATCACAGCACAAATGGACTGGGCCTCTTACCATTGGCGGAATTTGTAAAATCAATGGTAAGATGCTTCGAGTGCATCTTTTTTGAAGGTGCTGGTGTATCTCCTTTATCCGCCAATAGTCTTTTGTCGCGGTTCCTTTGAAGCTTATTTGAATTAGTCAATAGAGCTTTAATCAAATTTTGTGTCAATCTAACATTCACTTGTGGTGCAGGAGGATAAATTCACCCCATATTGCAAGGGGTTCATATATTTGGCAGAAGGAATGGTTGTGTTCTATTGTTTCTGATGAACAGGATTGAAAATCTGATTTTAGATGAATGGAGTGCAATGCTTCCACCAGCAGATTGAACTCTTTCGCTACATAAAGAGGCACTACTTGTTTCTTTATTTATGACTGGTTTTGGAAGCAGTGGTCAAAGCTCACTTTTTTCGATTAAGTGATGTTGTTTTGGAGCTGATCATGCACATTTTTTTAGAAGTGTCAGATTAACTACTCTTGGGTAAATATTGTTTTTCAATTAAGACTTATGTGAATATTGATTAGGCGTATGCTCTTCAAATAAGATGTACATGGTATGATCTATAAATTGAGATTGAAAAGTATGAAGCTTGGTAACGATATCGTCGTTGTCATATAATGAAATAGACCATGTTTTGCAACCTTAGGTGGCCTTATCTATGCATTTGGATCTAAACACATAGTCAACCACATTGTTGTTGCCGGACAAGCTTTGAGAAATGAAAAACTATATCCAATCGTAACAATATCATCATCCAAAATTGATTTGAAATCACACATCTTTTGTCGGCCCTTAATTTAAATGTCGTCCATGTATCTCATGCCGTATTCAGATCCTATCTCGTCAATTGAAAAAAAAAAGATGTTAACTATTAATGGACTTCGTATGAGGCCTCACATTATGGTTTAAGAATGATTCATAGCTAGACTGCATTTTCCTGATTCACCATCTCTGGGCCAACTTCCAGCAAACACAAAGGTTCGAACCCTTGCATTTAGGGTTCGAACCTTGAAATTTTGAAGTGCATGAGCCAAATTCGAGGAGCAGATAAGGTTCGAACCCTCGTAACAAGGGTTTCGAACCTTAGAATTTTGAACTCCCTGAGCCTTTTTCCAAGGGGGTCAAGGGTTCAAACCCTCATCCTGAGGGTTTAAACCCTTGAATCCTGCACTCCTCAAGCCGTTTTCCAGATGGGTTGAAGGTTTGAACCCTCATCTTGAGGGTTTGAACCCTTGTATCCTACATTCCCTGAGCCATTTTCCAGGGGAGTCGAAGGTTCGAACCCTCAGGAAACCCTCATCCTGAGGGTTCGAACCCTTGTATCCTGTACTCCTCAGGTCATTTTCCAGAGGGGTCAAAGGTTCGAACCCTTGTATCCTGCATTCCCTGAGCCATTTTCCAGGGGGGTCGAAGGTTCGAACCGCAGGAAGAGGGTTCGAACCCTTGTACCCCAAATTCCCTGAGCCATTTTCAAGGGGGTTCGAAGGTTTTTCCTCTAGAATTTACTGTTCGAACATTTGTATCATGCACTAATTGAGCCAAATTCCAGGGGGGTCAAAGGTTCGAACCCTCGATAAAAGGGTTCGAACCTTTGAATTGTGAACTCCCCGAGCCATTTTCCAAGGGGGTCAAAGGTTCGAACCCTCGACTTTACAAGTTTAAACCTATGGGCCCTCTGGGATTTGGCCCAGGAATGGCAAAATGCTAAGGTTCGAACCTTCAAATCGAGGGTTCGAACGTTAGCGCTCTCTAGAATTTGGCCCAAGAATGGCATAATGCAAAGGTTCGAACCCTCATTTTGAAGGTTCAAACCTTCACACTCCCTGGAATTTGGCCCAGGAATGGCAGAATATAAAGGTTCGGACCCTCAACATAAAGGTTCAAACCATAAATTATCTCAAGAATTTGGCCCAGGAATTGCAAAATGGGAAGGTTCGAACCCTAGCTTTTAAGGTTCGAACCTTCGCACTCTCTGGAATTTGGCCCAGGAAGTGCAAAAAATGAAGGTTCGAACCATCAAAATGAGGGTTCAAACCATAAGGCTCACTGGAATTTGGCCCAAGCATGGCAGAATGAGAAGGTTCGAACCCTTGCTTTGTAGGTTCGAACCTTTGCGCTCTCTGGAATTTGGCCCAGGAAGTGCAAAAAATGAAGGTTCGAACCCCTCAAAACGAGGGTTCGAACCATAAGACTCCCTGGAATTTGGCCCAGGAATAGAAAAATGGGAAGGTTCGAACCCTCGATGTGAAGGTTTGAACCTTTGTGCTATTTGGTGTTTGGCCCAGTAAGGGCAACAGAAGAAGGTTCAAGCCCAAACTTGGGTGATATCTTTGAATTAAGTGAAGTGTATTATGTCTCTTCCAAGTCACCCCTAGCCCACCTGACCAATTCTGTTAGCTTATTTATCAATGTCCATGCAATCTAGCTATGACCCATTCTTGATGCATAATGCGAGGCCTCATGTAGCTAGACCTGACAACGTTTTCAGGTCAGTACACCAACATTGAAGCTCTTGTTCAAAAAGGACAATGTGCATGACATTGTTTGAGCCCTTTTGCACGCAGCTCTTGTTCAACGATCTGATATTCTTAACCCCTGCTTGAGATATGATAAATGTCATTTGCTGTTTATAGGCCACAACCACTGTGATTTAGAGCCTTAATGATGATAACCCTTTATGTCATTTATAGAAATAAGAAATTAAAATGCATGAACAAATCCAAGACTGCAAAGAGACTGAAGGTTATTATATAACCCATGAGAGGTAGGCAAAAAGAATATTCTTTTCAATTGATATCAGTAATCCATAAAAAGAAAGGAAAGCCTTGTCTGAGTAAAAGAAGCTATTTCAATGTTATGTGACATTTTAGGCTTTTAGCCCAAAAGTAACATTTACTAATAAACCACAACAGAAGAAATCACGCCAAGGCAAGAACAATGCTCGATTTTCAGTCGCCTTCTCTTCCCCACTAAACTTGTCCAATTGTTCCTCTATGCAACCTTCTTCATCAATGCATGGAATTTGTCTCAGAGATTTGTCTACATGAGATAGGGATGTGAAATTATCCACCTTTTCCATCCAAACTGTTATCGGGTACAGATGCAGAACATGGCTTGGTGGTAGTAGAGTTAGAAAATTCATAAGCTTTTCATCTGGATTCAGGTTTTCAATCTTGTTCATCTTAAACAATAGAACACAGCCATTCTTTTTGCCAAATATTTGAACCCCTTGCAATATGAGGTGAATTTATCTTCCTGCACCACAAGTGAATGTCAGATGGACACGAAATTCACTTAAAATTTTATCAACTGATTCAAATAGGCATCAAAAGAGATGTGACAAATAAGAATCTATAAGCTTACAGTAATGTCATAGTTGTAAAGACAATATAGTAAAATAAGTGTATTTCAATATATGCTCACCTTGCCGTGCCAGACTCGTTCTGAAATATGGTTCTCTTGCTCATATAAAATGGAGTTATCTATAGGACCAGGTTGTAGATTGTCCATTTATAATCTGTAACAAGTTTAATCGCAAACCACAACAGCATGAATCAGTAAAACAAGAGAAGGCATGCGGCCATGAAGAATTAACTGCTAAAGCACAAGAGAATTTTTAATAGAAATAAAGAAACATAAACAACAGACATTGATCAGGAAACAAAAGAAAAGGGATAAATCAGCGTAGTGAGTTAAAATCACAGGCCTAACATTATACGAACGTGGAACTCATACGAACTTGAACTTTGTGCCCGACATTGTTTTTTGATAACGATATCGTTATCATCATTTATAGTTTATTCATCCTTTTTTTTTGTCCAACAAGAAAATAGTGGTGATTTTATATTGAGATGCATAAACAATAAGAAAGACTCACGATTTCACTCAAAATCCAGTTTTCAAAATTTTCTGATAACGATGTCATTACAATTATTTATAGGTTCTTCGCCCATTTTTTGTCTCCAACAACAAAATGACAATGACTTTATAATGGGGTCATAAACAATGAGAAAGGCTCACGGATTTGGCTCATAAATGCATTTTCCTAATAGGTATAGTTTGCCGCGCACAGATTCTACACTTTGGTCAGGAGTTCCCTAGTATTAGTTCCAGTTTTTTCTTCTTCTTCATGAACCGAACCTAACAAACAGATCCCTCTTGCTTTTAAAGTACACAAACAGAAAGCTTAAATTCAAATGAACATAAAATGCAAGAGTTACTTTCTAAGGATGCAGAAACTTGTTAGGTTAAATGAAAATTTAATAAGAAAACAAGTTTGTGGGGAGAAACTGATTTTAAGTAAATAATATATTAGAGGTTCTGGCACTATACACGGTAAGCTTAAATTCATATCTTACCAAACTACTTATGGATAAAGTATTTTTTTCATGGTGCACAGGTGTGTTTTGTTGGTCTTGGCTTTGGTTCATCAGTTATCACATCATGCCTTAATAGGGATAGTTCTTACATGTCCAAATCTCCTCTCACTGATTCTCTACATTTGTCACTCTTAAAGATAAAATCAGGGGAGGCAATAGGCTGGGGTGGGCTGGGTTTGGTGAATTCAGTTTAGTATTGTGGATAACTTGTAGTATTCAGTCTATTTATTATTCAGGTTGAACATGTCAATCCAAATCCAAAGCAGAAACAAATAGAGTATATTGGAGCATAAAATAAATAGGTTGGATTCAGGTCTAATGGGCACTTCATAGTGCAATTACTAGATTGGTTGATCGTTCAAATAATAATAATAGGCTTAGCCTCAACCCAACATGTTTATTAATTGGATCAACCTGAGAACAGAAAGGGTAATATGAGACCAATCATAAGTGCTGGCACTGCAACTCAACTCTCATTCAACCTTTCATATCTTCGCAAACCCACCTTCTCTTCTTCTTGATCAACATCTCAGTCCTTCACTTTCACCATCACTGACCATTCCATTTATACAAGTTTCAAAATCTCCAAACATATCCAAGCCTAAAAATCATTCGACCATACCCATGCCCACATGCAACTCATTGCACCCATTTGTTTCCATCAACTTTCCAGCCCGAAAACAACTTCTCATTATCTTGACCACGAACTGAGCCACCGGTCTTCATCCCTTCCCATCTGTTGTACCCATCTTCTACTTCAAAGAAATGACCTAGACTCTACCCTCCTGAAACAAAAAGAACCCAGTTTCCCGTTGCCTTCATAGAAGTCCTTATTACATGTTTCTATATCCTTTCCTTCACTTGTTTTTTCCATGATTTGTTATATTTTCAGTTTCTCTTCATTTCCTTATTTTCCTTCATGCTAACCTTTTTAGCACTACACTTCAAAGAGGAAAGTGCAAAAACAAGGAAAAAGGAAAACAAATTTCAGTTTTAGTCTTTCAGATCCATTTAATATTTGCACAAACAATTATAGCGGAGACTACAGATGAAGAGACATGGAATGCACTCAAGAAACCAAGTAAAAGTAAGAAATTATGAAAGATACTAGATAACCCAACCACACCAAAATCCTTTTTCAAAGATTAGACACAACTATCACATACATGTTTTCTTCATAAATGACAATAACTAGAAAGAAAAACTAACAGTAATGCTTTAGCACCAGATTGTGATACTAAATTCTTTGCAGTAGATATTATAATGCACATCAATCATGGATTGAAGGGGTCAACAAATGATATCATGCAGACCAGATGATTTTTAATATTGATTGAGCACATTAAATGAACATTAAGACCAAATATAGTCCAACCATCCATTTTGATGATTCTTGATCAATAGTCACAATCTGTACTCTTGCCTTATCAGCCAAACCCTTCAATAGTGGGCCCCGCTTCCCACTATAGAGTATACATTATAACATGCTGCATAACCTTCACATCACAGAAATGAATGATAGCCTACATCAATAAACAAAGATTATCAAGGGAAACCATGCCACAGTTACTAAATCTGCATAATAGCAGCCTAAGCCCACTGATGATCAATCTAACCCTTGAAAATCACTGCTCATAAGTTGGTACTCACCCCAGTTTGACTCTCAACTAAATTTTACTTGTCACTCGATTGATCAAGCAAAACCTCATCAGAGGGGTAATAATTAGTACAACTTTGAGGCTTAACATTATTAAATCACAGGTTATGATGATAGGATGGCCAATTAATTTGCACACCCCTGGGACATCTGCAGATCTTTCCACCCTTCTCCACGCATGATCAGCATGCATAAGTGGGCCACACAAGCTAGGCCACTACTTGCAGCAACAATAAGTTGGTTGCCTTAGATAAAAACTCCATAATCTAAAGAACAAAATAGAAGATAATAAACAAGATCCATTCCACCTTATTTGGATCAACAACACCACTTGCAATACGATGAACAAGACTAATACTTAAATTTGCTGCTTTCACCTCCAAAACCTATGACGGAAAACCGCTAGTTTAAGAACATGGTGCACATGAATGGATGGATCTTAAACATGTTTGCATCACGTATCCTCAATACTTCAAATAATTTCATTGTTCAGATAAATAATACAAAGTTTCTATATATGACATTTAGAAAATGGAAGAACCAAGGTTGAAGAACACTCAACAATTATACTAGACTTGGTCCATAGGAATTAGAATTTGGAGAAGTTGATGCAGTGATAGTCAAACATTTACAACCAAACAAATACTTTGTATAAAACTACATGTAAGAGTGCATGAAAGAACACATTGGCCCTTTCATGTTATTAAGAAAATGTCATTAGAGCTTTTTCATTCAGAAAAGTCCATGTCACTTGTTCATTTGATGTGCGTCAAAAGACCATAACTTGCCCAATGCCAACTCAGAAAGTCAGTTGGGCATTAGAAAAAAGATCCGGCTGAGTTGGGAGTCACCTCACTGATCCCCACCTTTTCTGTAACTCTCTTTCTCCAAACACTTGGTAGTAGGGGTTTGTTGTAAATACAGAAAATATTATTTTCATAGTATAAATACACAAGGATGTTGTAGCCTCACCTAAGTTAGATGACCAGCTAAATGCTACCTTGTTTCCTCTCAATTCCCATCTAATGTTTCTATTTCGTTTCGTTTTCACTTTGTTTGCCTATTGTTCTTTATATTCCTGAATTTCCTAACCACCTTGTGTCAGTCAATAGTCTAACAAAAACTCACAATTGATGTGTTACTTCCTTCCCGACATATTGAGTTTTTAAGGATTCGACGACAAGGCTTTAGTGGTGGCATTGAAAGTAATGGTCCCTACCCCCCTCAAATTTTGGAGAAGGTCCAGTAGCGCTTCATTCATCAACGAGCAAGGAGGATATCATACATAGGCACCAAAGACTTTGATATGTCTCATTTCAAAGTCTGAATCCTCCTAAAGGAAATTGGCTTTTCTAACAGTAGCATATGGTTCCACATTGTAACAATACAACAGTGGAACATATTACAAAGAATCTTGTTTATCACGAGAGACCCAAATAAAGGGAGGGACATGCCAACTTTTCTCACTGCAAAAGGAGGTACATGCAAAGAAGGAGGGCTAAAAAAGATTATGCAAATCAATTAGAACCTAGATTCACTATCAAAACAGACATCTACCACAAGAAAATTGCAAATCAACCATCCCTAATTAATTCACTAGCAAAACAGATCCCGATAAAATAAGAGAAAATGCAAAAATCAAAGGAGAATGAGAGAGAGAGGATTGTTGAAGCCATCTTCAACGAGTTAGTTGAAGGTGTGGGAATCGCAGACCCATCACCCTTTGTCAGTCTTCTCCGGCGATGGTGGTTGAATCTGCACTCCGGCAATGGAAACAGAAACCTGAGCCTCCACCTTCCAATCTGCTCTTCTCTAATCATCTGCCCAAGGGTTTTGTCTTCTCCCACAATGGCAAGAAGTTCTGCATACCGGCAGCGACGATCAGCAAACCTAAGTCGATGCAGAGCCCACCTTCTCCGGTCGGTGTTAAGAGATCCTCCGGTGATTGGTCTCTGTAACAACGACTCCGGCAGAGGTCGTCAGTTCGAATGGGCTGCCCTTGTTCTTTCTTCTCCGTCAGCCAAGGGTTCTACCATAGCCAAGGGTTCTACCACTTGCAGAACTAGATTGAAAAACGCCTGGCCTTTTCTCTAGTACCCTCTGGTGAACGACGATGGCCCCACCTGAGATCCAAATCAGAACTTCGTCCCGCCAGCCACAAATGAGAAAGGAAAGAGAAAGAGAAAGAAGGGGGGATTTCTGCTCTCCCCTGCAATCGATCTCCAAGAGAGACTTTTGTTGAGTGATTTTTTGAGAAAGAGGGGGAATCTGCCAGAATGGAGAGATGGACGAAATGGGCGCAAACGAGAGTGAAAGCTAAGATGCAAGGAGCGGAGAGGGAAAGAGAGAGCAAGAAGTGGAGGAGAAAAAGAGAAAAAGGAGGGAGAGGAAAAAGTTTGGGGAAGAAAGGAGAATGAGAGATGAAGATGTCGTTCGGCACATTGGAGGGTAAAATCGTCCAAAACTCTCGTACGAACACCAATACGGGTGTTTTTGTGTATTTCTAATTAAAACTGGTAAATACATGTTTAGGGACACTTTTTTGGTCAAAAGCCCTACTTGCATTCTGCAATTACACGGTATATTTAACTGTGGGACTTGTTTCTTTTGCAGAGCGAGTACATATGTACGGCAATGGATGCGGTAAAGAACTCTTATAAAGATTTGAGAGCAGCAACAAGTAGCAGTATAAGTCGAAATGCCATTGCTGTCATGAGAAAGACTCCCGAATCTCATTTTAATGATCTCGAGGGATTTTTATCTGGTTCAACAAGCATTAGAAGAAGTCGACATTTAAGTAACGATCATTTAGGCATCCATTGGGACCTAGTTTGTATCTTCTATTAATTTATGAAATCCATTCGTAAATTCTCATTAAAAGTGGATTAAGTTAGTATAAATATTAAAGTGTACATTGAGTTACATTGGTTAAAACTAACCACCTGTATACATCATCTAGCAAGAGTTTTTGACAAAAAAACTCTGAGTTTGTACAGTGTATCCATCCATATATATATATATATATATATATATATATATATATATATATATAGGGGAAGTTTCAAGTGCATCTATCCCTCACTATAGGGTGAGGGACACTTCCATAATTGGAAATTTTCAAATACAAAATTTACTTTTTAAGTACATAGGGTGAGGTACACTTTCTTGTCTTCATGTGCAAAGAGGGAAGTGTCCCTTACCCTATGATAAGGGATAGATGCACTTGAAACTTCCTCATATATATATATATATATATATATAATGAGATTTATGTTGATTTTTATTGAATGTTGTGTTGTTTTAATTGTTTTACAAGGGAAAGAAGAAATAATTAAAGATATTGTACTTTGAAATTGGCCAAACCTTAACTTGACCTTGTCTCTCACCCAAATTTGTTAGGCCCTCCATCCCTAAAATTGAGCAAAATTGAGTATGCAAATGGTGTCTAAGAAGAATGCAAATGGTGTTCTCGAGACTTACTGATTATATGCTTGCATGAGTCATTAAGGTTCAGTGGAGACTATTCTTCTTCAGTAATGGGCAATCAGTGTGGCCCAACAGTGACTGACCACATCAGTGTGGCTCCATCCATTGGTTCTCTTTATTTCTTGGAATTAAATGACCAGGAGGGCACCATAACTGCTAGGCGACCATTGGCATATGTCCCTAAAAACTTTGGCTGCTTGAGAGAAATACGTGTACTGTTTAAGAAAGAGAAAAGGGGGTGTGGTTGATAGATTTAAACCGTAGAATTCGGGAGAGAATTTAGGAAAGGCAGCAGCAAATATTGGAAGATATAACCTCTAGTGCAAATTAATTTATTGCAATATTTGTTGGAAAAGATTTCGGTATGATTAGAAATTTCAGAGGAGAAATTTGAAGAGATTTTAATTAGCGAGTTTTGGGGATGCGCCATGTGTCATACTCTCATCAAGAGGGTTGCGCCTAACGCAGGCCATAATTAAAAAATCATTAAAATTTCTAATTAGAAATATTTCTAAATATTTAAATAAATTATAAATAAATATTAATATATAATTCATAATAAAGATGAAAACTCATTAGAGAAATTTTAGATAGCTAGAAATATTTAGGGAAAGATCAAGTAAATAGTAAAGATCTTAGGACCTTGATTTGACTATATTTAGAGATAATTAGCGAAAGGTCCCTCATATAGGACTTGTAAGGCCTCCAGTCCATCAACTTTTCTTTTAAGGCTTGTAGTCCATGCAACTGGACATATTTTGGCGAGAAGTCCCTGAATATAATTCTCATGACTAATTTACCTTTAATCTGTTTTAGGCATAAAATTTTGAAATTCCAAATTTCAAATTTTATATTATCACTCTTCTTCTTCAACCCAGAGTCTTACGTCGTCGGATTGGATCTGCAAGAAAAGAGAAAAAAGGTTCTCCGCCTTCGATTGCTGCAGAGGTTCTCGAGAAGAGGACCGAGAGTCTCTGGCTGTTCCAGATAGTGGGTTTTTTTGTGGCAGAACTTCGCCGGAGAAGAAGCAAAGAAAATGATCCGAGTATTGGGGCTTGTTTCCCGTCTTCGCTTGTTGGGTTTCGGTTGTTGCAGCAGAGGGACGAAGGGGATTGATCCCTGCCTGAACCGGAGAAAACCCCACAATCAGAGAGCAAGTGCGGTTCTTGATCGATTTGCTCGGATTTGGAGAAGTCCGGCGAGAATCGTTGCCGCCGTTGCGTCGCCTGAGCGCAGGAGGTGTTTCTGGTTCGCCCACCGCTACCGGAAAAGAGGGCAGTCACCGGAGGAGGCTGTCAGACGTCCCCGTTGCCCTTCCATTGCCGTGGAAGAAGAAGCCACTGCCAGTCCTGTTGCAGAACGGGAGTAAGGAAGAAACTCTGAGTTCTGTGTGATGTTTATCATGGGTCCATCCAACAATTCTACCCTCCGATTCATGTGCGTACAAGTTACAAATTGTTTGCATTTTCTTCTTAGTAAGACCAACGTTGGATGCAGCTTCACAAAGATCAGCCTCGATTGGGATTGCGGGGCAAGTCGGGGTGTTCATGGGCTAGTCTGGGACATATTCAGGCCTGGCCAGACTCTAAAAGCATAGTCCCAGGACCGGGCCAAGCCCAACATGGGCCGTAAAATTCAGGCCCAAGCTCATCCATTTAGTCATTTGGGCCAAGATTTCTACCAATTGTTTGGATAAATTCACTACATTACCTGCACCCATTAGCTGGGACAGGCCAGGCCTTGGCTTTCTACCACTCAATCCAAGACCAGCCCAAATACTAAATGGGCCCAAATTACCCAAGCCCAGCCCAAAGTTGGCTGGGCCAGGACTGTGCCCGGGCTGGCAGGGCGGGAGCAGCTAGGATAGTGTTAGTCAAATTATGGTACCCAAGTCCCAAATCCAAACGCGTTTCATTTTCTTTACCGGGTTTTGAAATCCAGACAAATTTATATGAGTTTATCACTTTCATGCACAATACACTGTGTTTTTGGCAAATATATATGAGTTCCCGACAAATTTAACTGAGTTTTTGGAAAATTTATCTGAGTTTCTAACAAATTTATCTTCATTTTGGAAATTTATCTGAGTTCTGGAACAAATTTATCTGAGTTCTGGACAAACTTAACTGAATTCTGAACAAATTTATCTGAGTTTTTTACAAATTTATCTGAGTTCTGAAATAAATTTCTTTACATTCTGGACAAATCTATCTGAGTTTTGGCTAATTTATCTGAGTTATGGGACAAATTTATCTGAGTTTGGACAAATTTATCCGAGTTTGTGGCAAATGTATTTGCGTTTTTCTAAATTTATTTACACTTTTTTGAAATTTATTTGGATCTTTTAAAATTGATTTTCATCTTTTGAAAATTATTTGCGTCTTTTTAAATTGATTTTCATCTTTTGAAAATTTTTAGATTTTTTGAAATTTATTTGCGTCTTTTTAAATTTCTCTATGTTCTTTTGATATTATAGCATTTTTTGAAATTTATTTGCGTTATTTCAAATTTATTTGTATTTTTTGAAATTATTTTTTATTTTTTTAGAGTTTAATTTTTTTTTAATTTTATTTACATCTTTTGAAATTTATTTTCGTCTTTTGAAATTTATTTACATTTTTTAAATTTATTTTCGTCTTTTGAAATTTATTGGGATCTTTTGAAATTTATTTGCGTGTTTGAAATTTATTTCATTTTTAGAAATTTATTTGAAATTTGTTTCCTGTTTTTTTAACTTTATTTGAAAATCTCATTAAGGGAATTTTATTAATCGTGACTAATTTAATGGTAGTTGATCATTATTAATGGCTTATCCCACTAATAATGGGATATGATTTGAAGAAAGGGTAAATTAGATACTTTAGGTTTTCAAATTTGGAAAAAGGACCTTTCACACTATAAAAAAAGATTGTGGACCTAAGGCAATAAAGTGAAATGTTCAGGGACCTCTCGCCGAATCCCCCTTATATTTATGCTTAGTCATAAATTTAATGTCATTTTAGAATTAAATGTGGATTTTGGAATTAATTGGCTTCCACAATGGGCCCCACAGATTAATTAATCCTACCAAATATCTAAAGAAAAATAAGGAGAAAATGTCCATAATGGGCTCCTCAGATTAATCTTACTAAATACTGAAAGGAAAATAAGGAGAAAAAAGTGGCAGAATACAACCTATGAAAGTAACCCCTGCTCTGATATCAAAAAAGCTCTTCGTGTGTTGGTAATTAAAAAAAATTAAAAAAAAAAGAAGAAGAGAGAAGTAGCCCTCATAAATTGTGAGTTTGGAAATAAAGAAGACTTGAAATTTTATTTGGTTAAATTAGTAAATATAAATGATTATATATTAAGTGTGGATTTTGAAATTAACTGGCTTCATAATGGTCCCCACAGATTAACCATACCAAATACTGAAAAAAAAAATAGGAAAAAAAGTAGCAAAATATTGTCTATGAAAGTGCCCAAATTTCTGCAACTTAGATCTAATATGAGGGTCCCACAAATTGACATGCAACAACATTTAATACGTGGGGCCCTTTGAAGATAACTAAAGATAAATGATTGTATGCTATGTTTTAGGGAAGGGATAAGTATCTTAAGATCCTATTTTGTAGGAAAATTAGAGAATAGTGATTTGTCAAGATTAGATGAGAAGGGCAATTTCGGAATATGACATTGCAAAAAGTCTGAGGATACGCCACGTGTCGCTCCCCCACGAATTCACAAGTCTGAGGATGTGGCATTGCAAAAATTAGAGAATCACCTGCTGCTTTAATATATATAGCTAGTGCTTCAGGGCTCGCACCCAACGCAAGCCTTTAATTCATGGAAGGAAAACCCAATTTAAATTGAAAGTAGACACCTAGTAAACAAATAAATTACATTTAATACAATTATATAGAAAATTTAAGATTGGTCACCATAATTATGATAAAGACCCATTCTTCATGCCTCCAAATGTTAGAGAATCCCATCAGTGATGAAATACCAATCATGAACACTGATAGAAGATTGCAATCCTAAATAGTAAATACTATCTTCAGCACAAGAGCCCATATTTAAATATTAACCATGTAAATAAAGTGTAAAACGTCAAATATCAAAATATTAATTCATGGATCTTAATGGCTTATTCTACAACATTGTAGTGCTTATGATTATGTGTACACATAAAATACTTGTACCATTGACAAAGGCACTTTGGAAGGGACCTATTATTTTCTCAATTGTTTTCAGCCTAATAGCCACAACTTTAGAAATAATTTAATGTCTAGTATTGCATAGACTAATAGGCCTTAGGACGTTCGTGGATTGTGGATGAGATTCTTTTAGATCATGTCTTATTGATTTTGTCAGTGAGGTGCATTTTTTGAAAAAAAAAAATCTTGGACTATCCTATAGGTGACAGATTCAACTATGTCCCACATCCATTGATAGATTCCAACTATCCTACATACGATAGATCCAACATGTCCCACGTCCATTGATAGATTTTGTGAGTGAGGTGCATTTTTTCAAAAAAAAAAATCTTGGACTATCCTACAAATGATAGATCAAATATGTCCCACGTACATTCGTAATGAGGGATTTTAGGGATGCTGAAAGTCACCTCCTTCACTTCCTCTACAGGAGTTGAAAGAAGGTTCCGAGTAATTGGTGGAGATTATGGGAATTATGAGTTCTTTGACCACACTTAAATCTCTAAATCCGTTTGATGTTATGATTTTATTTTAGAAGGTTTTAGAATATTTCATTTCCAATATCCACCCTTCTTGTCAACTATGAGCCATTTTTATTTCTTTTCCTATCGGTCCTACTATTTTTTTTATTCTATTTAGTATTTATAGTGTTACAATGGAAAGATTTTGTATTTTTGTTACTTTCTTTAGGTAAAGTTGTCCAGATTTTTTATCCACAATTCTTCTTCCTTCATTAAAATATTCTTCTAGTTTGTCTTTCAGCTTGAATTCTCAATTTCTATTCTTATTTTCCTTATGATTGCTTCGACCTTGCCAAAATTATGTTTGCTCCACCCTCACGAATTATTATATATGATAGGTATAGGATTCAACTCCTAATTCTTTTTTATTTTTAGCCTAAAGATCTAAAGTGTGACCCACTTATGTGATTCTCTATTAATTTAAAGACATAAAAATGTTTTTCTATCAATTACATGCCTTAAAAACGATTTTGTGGGAATTGGCTTTTACTTACTACCCACTTAGTGTTGATTATATGGGGCCTAAAGTTTAAATTTGCACTTAGTAGGCCCACTAATGTTATTCTCTATCAATTTCAAGTCTCAAAAAATTTCTTACCAGGTCCACAAGAGGATGGGGGGTTTAAAATAATGCTGAGTAATAAGAGGATCTAGAGTTATCTAATTTAGTTTGGATTTGAATTTGAATTTCAAGGAAGCCAATTAGTTTGGGTTTGAATTTGAATTTCAAGTTAGTAATTTAGTTATTGGAACATTAGGAAATTGGAGATTAAATTTAGCTTAGCAATCATTGAATTATTTTCATAATAATAACCATTAAACTTTGTAGCTCTATAATCAATGGGTAGGATGATTTGATTAAAGATGTTATGGCAAGTTGAGTGAAAATAAATGATCAAAATTAAAAGCATTCGATCACCTAAAGTCAACATAAAACTTAGACTCCTTGAAAATCATCAAAGAAAAATAATAAAAATAATAATAATAGAACTACATGAAAAAAAAAATATTAATAAAAAAAGGAATGAATGTAAAAAATAAAATAAAAACATAAATCTAAACAAACCGGCCTCTTCATCAAAATATAATAATAAAAATAGAACTACATGACAAAAATAAATAATACTAATAAAAAAGGAATGAATGTAAAAAAAATAAACAGAAAAAAGAAAAAAAACATAAATCGAAATAAACCGGCCTCTTCATCAAAATATAATAATAAAATTAGAACTAAATGACAAAAATAAACAATATTAATTAAAAAGAAAATTCTGTAAAAAAATCAGTTATGAGATTTCTGCTCAAATCAACTATTTTTTTTTAATAAGATCAGTCAGTCATTCCTCTCTTTCCGGAGGGCATCATAATTAATAGTAGATCTGAAAATTAAAAAACTAAAAAACCAATGCCTCATCTTGTATTGTGATATTATGAAATTCTTGCATGAAGTAGGAGAATAGATTACCTTATTCTGTAAAAATGATTTGTTTGTTGTTCTTTTTTTTGTAAATAGGAATATAGATCGTACCCCTTTCCAACTTCTCCTGTGAGATGAGGGTGAGGGAGGGCGAGTAGTGAAGTGCACGTGTTTACCGAATGATGGTACTCTTTGCAACCTGGAAATCTGCAACGTATATTGATGATCAATGGCCCTGTTGGGCGAGTAGTGAAGTGCACGTTTACCGAATAATGGTACTCTTTGCACCCATGAAAATCTACAACGACGTATATTGATGATCAATGGCGTTGTTGCTATATGGCACAAACTACATGAACAAATGGCTCGATCAATGTGAGATAATATCTAGATGAATGAATCTCGAGGATATCTCTAACTTTTGAGAAATTTAGACGGATGAAGGTGTAAAGATAGTATTCATTTTGGAAGCGAGAGATTTTAGGATAATTCAAAGGAAGTAATTTCCTTTGAGTGCAAGATGATTTGGCGAGCCACGTGTCCCTCTTCAAGGAAGCCCCATACTATCACGTGTCGCTCTCCCATGAATTCACTTGCTGCTTTAATATATATAACTAGCAACAACGCCTCATGCTTAGCCCGGGGCAAAAAGTAAGGTATTACATTTTGAATTTATGATATATCAAAATTAATTCTAAACATATAAGCATATATTTATGCATATTTATATAAAAACAGTCAACACATCTTCAATCACAAATACAAGTGGTCAACATTAACAATAAACTATTACAAAGATAAAGCTAAAAAAATCCATTAAAAATAATAATAACAACAATAATTACTAAAGAAGATATAGAAAAGCGAATTTTGTTAATATATATAATATTAGTAATAAGAAATGCATTCAAGTTTTTGTTACCCATTGATAATTTCAAAGCCCAATAAAACAAAGCCACCTCATTTGAATTTGTTTGTGCAACAAGAGTATTTTAGTTTATGCAGATTTTTATTTCCTCATGAGAATAGAATTTTGTATTTTCGTAGAAAATCAAAGTCCTCTCTATTAAGGAAAAATTATTCATTTTTTTTCTTCTATGTAAGAAAAATACATCACACCAAACAACATAATATTGTTAACAAAGAAAATTATAAAAATGCGCAATCCTCTCATTGCAAAAATGCCCCATTTTTTTATTTTCACATAGGCCAATAGTCATTTCAATCCTGCAGCACAAATTTCTTCTCTACCCCTTTGAAGTAGCACCAATACCATTTTTAGAACTAATCAAATCATTTTTTAGCTCTAGATTTTAAAAAAAAAAATGTATAAACATCTTAACTTTAAAAGCCATAAATTATGAGACTTTAAAACCACATGCTAGTGTTATTTAATCCTAGTAATAATTGGCCCACCTTGGATCAATGTATATATCTCTTAATTATGAGTCCATGTGGGCCCATGGAAGTGTAATTTACGATGGGCAAAACCTAAGCTCATATGTCTATATAATCAGATCAGAAAAGGATACCTATAAGATTCAACCAAAAAACTCTAACCTCAAAATATTTTTATCACAAGCCTATGTATGAAGTGGTTTACTATTATGTCGGGTCTGATTTTCGTTCACATGTGACAATCTTTGAATAGAGTAGAGCTGTATTTGGAAACTAAAAGAAAATGATATTTTTAATGAAAAAATTATCCGTATGAATTGTCGAAAGGTGGGCCCCAAATATTAAAATAAAAAGATGACAATCTTGAGAGGATGGAAGATAGATGATGTTGAGAGAGAGAATAACTGTAGTAAAATAAAGAGATTTTAGCAGATATTAATTGAGAGACTTTATGAGATAGAGGATACGGATAAAGAGATTTTTTTTTCCATATTTATTTGAAAAGAGAATGATTGGGTTGCTAAGGTGGCACCCCTCACAGCGCACCTCACCTCCCCCTTTGCTTTAATATATATAATTTTGAAGAAAAAATTGTGGCATGTGATGACATGGCACCTTAAATCACTCTATGTTTTTTCTCCATATTTATTTGAAAGGAGAATGATTGGGTTGTTGAGGAAGCACCCCTCACAGCCCACCTCCCCAATTGCTTTAATATATATATAACTAGTGTGAAAGTTCTGTGTCCAACACGTGCCAAAAGAAAAAAAATAAAAAATATTAAAAAAAGATTTGTCAAGGAAGGAAGATGAGGGAAGGAGTAAGGAAAAGATAAAAGATTTGGAAATGGAAAGATAAAAGATTTGGACCAATTAGGTGGGCCTAGAATGATATAGTATTGGCAGAGTGGTCAAGAATAAAAAAAAAATAACAACACTAAGCTATAGAAAACTTTCGAGAATGTCGACCCAACCTTGGCCCACGGGCTTGACTGCTAAGGTCATAACCTAAATTTCTTTTTCTTTCAATGCAAATTAACAACTTGGCACTCTCCCACGAAGAGGACTACTGCTTTAATATATATACATATATATATATATATATATATAATTAGGACTTTCAAAATTTGGCCATGGGACAAGGGGTTCCGACCCGCCGGACCTCAAAAATATGCAAACCTTGAAACTTGAGGGTCGGGCTACCTACTTTTTTTATTTTATATAATATATATTAAAATGCCCTTATAACAATCACTTAGCAATAGGTCTATCAATTGAGCCCATTGAAATGAATACTCAACCCATCCGAAGCACAAAAATATAGGGCTTTTAAAAAAATTTGAGCTACGTGAGTTGGGCTGGGCAATGATTTTTAAAGCACAGTCAAAATGGGACTGTGAATGGGTAGAACAAGCCCAGCCCGGCCCGGCCACAAGGAAAATGAAGCTAGACCAAGTTGTAGGCCCTACTATCCAATTGATCCTTGAGGCTTGAATACCTCGACCAGATCCAAACCCAGTAAACTAGCTCACTGATGTGATCAACCAGTGTTTTTCAGAGTTTGTTAGTGTGTATTGATTACTATAGACAAATCTCATATCATGGACAATTAAGGTACATGGACAGTTTATTGCATTATGCTTTTTTGCCTTGTATTGATTCATTCTTTATATAGATTCATTCATTTCCAATCAGCTGATTATTGATAATATATACATTTCAAATTGTTATATTACTAGTGTTTTTTTTTTTAGCTACCTAATTCTATATGCATGCTCATCTTTGATATGCTTATTTTTTTAACTCTGTACAAAATCATTCAGTCTTAAATAGAAAACACATTATTCATATCTACGGAGTTTTTTGTTATCCCAGCTCAACAATTTAGTTGTGCACTAGCATTGGAGCAAAACAGAGTAAAAATTAGAGAATGTTTAGCTTATATTCAAGATCATGCTAAGCCCCAGCCCGGCCCTAGCCCCAGCTCGGAACAGCATGGGATGGAATTTGATGTAGGCATGTTCAATTTAGGATCGAGATTGGACATCATAACACTAGGAGATAGGCCTAGATCATCTGACAATGAGCGCCACCAAACTAGGACCATCTGAAACATAGGTCCACTTAAAAAACGAAAACATCAAGACCACCTTGATTGTTGGCGCCTTCAAGAGAGTTGAGGTCTAAGATTTTAGTTGGATGGGTTTGGTTCATTTGAAGTGGGGCCCATAAAAAAATAGGAAAAGAAAGGTAGGATGATAGTGCGGCCCGATTGAGAAAACAAGATTCCAATTTTTCATGAGTAGTTCTACCTGGACCGATTTTGGGGACCGGATTCTGGCCCGGTCCCCAAAATCCACCCTTGAATCCCAGCGCACATTGGGATTCAAGGGTGGATTTTGGGGACCGGGCCAGAATCGTGACGAGTGGACATTCTCATTTTTCATTTCAAACTTGAATGGCAGATTCGTGACGTGCTTCCAATAAATATTCGGGCAGAGCTACAATACGGTAGTACGAAAGAGCGCGTCGCATAAGCACATGGATCGGGGCCATTTTCAAGAAATGAAATAGGTCTTTTACACCCATAAGGTTCTTTGCATCTATAACTTCAAAGTATACTTTGTGAGACCTGCCGTTAGATTGACTTTTTGATTTTAAGCATATGCCCAACTCCTCTTTCCATCAAGGCAAAAAAGAGAGAGTAGATAAAATTGAATTGTGTGTTCAAAATTTAGTTATTCCTATTATGTGCATATTGTTAATTGAAATAATATTTTATGTGTATATTTCAACGGGTGTTAGAACCAATGAATAAATTGGATTTCTTAAAGATGTATCCACACGTGCCTAACCGCTGCATGTAGCTTTGCCCTAAATATTCCCTTCACATTGAGGTCAAGTGTTTGAGCTCTATTCTTAAAAAAGAAGCGTTTGAGCTCTTCTCAAATTAGTGCTCTCCATTATGTCATCAACGGGGAAGAGATCATTCAAATAAATTGCCATGACAAAACCAGTCCATCCTTATGTTCCAAGATAGGCGGACAGAGGAAGAGAGGCAGCATTTGCAATCTTGCCATTTATGGATATAATCATGTGTATTGGCTAACCCAAAAAACCTATACCACCACAAGTTTTATTATGTACTAAAATAATTTTAAATAAGTATTTAAAAACTTTAGAATATAATAAAGTGCTAATAAACAACACTTTTGTTTTTTTTTTTTATGAATACCATGTTGGAAAACTCTCCGACTTGACTCTTAACTCTCTCGAGTCATCACATTTTGAGAAAGGACCGAATCAAAAATAAGGGAAACTCGGCCGAATCATCTCATTTTAATAAGTTGTTTGCATTCCAAACCATTTAATAGGTAATTCTAATTTTAAACAACTAAAATTTATTTATAAGTAATTATGCATGAGATTTAGAGTCAGTAATTTAAAAATGGTGACTAGAATGCAATTTGAAACTTATATTTGATGTTTTACATTAGATGTTTGGACCAACAAATTATGCAATATGCAACATCTTTTATTTTATTTTATTTATTGTTGCACTTTTCTTGCATATTTAAGTTTATTAATTTGAATTGATTACCATGAATGCATGTAAATAAATATACTTCTATATTTTACAAGTAATTGATTTAAATTTAAATATTTTTAAATTATTAAAAAAAAAACATGACTCGCTAGAATCTCCGCGTTGACTTTATCCAAATCCCTTTTTTTTTTCTTTTGCGTTGGACAAGTTGAGACCAAAGTCCCGAGTTTTCCAACCTTCGCAGTACGCAATATAAACCAAAACCATTGATCCCTGATCCCTCTAGGTCATAAAATCTGGTATCGCAATTTCCTCTTATGAAAGTGGTCACATGTCTAATAACTGATCAATATGAAAATTGCCTGAATAAAAATTACTAAGAGCCAACTGTTAAATCTAAATATATTATTTATAGATTCTATAAATAATCAAAATGAAGTTGGCCCAACTCGTATTGGAGTGAACTTGGCCAATGGTTGATTCAAGAGGGGGCCATTTCAATTTCAATTCGTTAGATTTTTCGTGACTAGTGATTATTGGATTAGAGAGCACAAGTAATAATAATATAAAAAAAAAAAAAAAACATTTCAAACCATGCTACCCCGGACACGGTGCTTGTTTAAGACGT
Organism: Cinnamomum chago; assembly: GCA_038049695.1. Taxonomy (NCBI): domain Eukaryota; kingdom Viridiplantae; phylum Streptophyta; class Magnoliopsida; order Laurales; family Lauraceae; genus Cinnamomum; species Cinnamomum chago. Next base: position 28,331,914 of record CP142457.1, read on the forward strand.
GTTTAAGGTATATTTAGGCTTTTGATGGCCATCGACTGTGAATGCACAAATTATATTTCTCTATCAATCTTCATTCTTCTTCATGATGGCAATGGGTCAGGTTCGGTGCAGGTTGGGCTAGACCTTGACCTGCCCTAACTTATACTCGCCCATCCAAAATCGACCCACTCCATATTTGCTTCCCTACCTCCTACATCATAGGTATGGATAGGGTCGGGTTTAGAGGTGATTATATATTTAATTCCCAAAATGTAAACATTTACATATTTATTGAGCTGAGTCAAAACTCTTTTGGCCTCTCACCGCTACTTAATTCAACCTTACTACAATCCCAAAAGACTAATTATTCCTAAGCCATTTAGCTTCCAGCCTCCTACTTCAAGCTTTAAATAAGGAATCCAATAGTACAACATTAATCGACCAACATGATAAATGAATGCAACATCAAATATAATAACATCATGTTGTGACATTTTTGTTCCCCTATTCCAATTCTTTCAATGGGTAAATAGTGGTTCTGAACTTCTCGTGTTCTGTAACTTTCTTGTTAGAAGTAAATCGTATCATAGTACCAATAAGATAAAAGAACGAAATTTTGATTAGTTTATCACTAGAGATTTCTTGTACTACCAAAAGTTCTGGCTACCAATGCACTCTCATTTTCTAGCTTTGAACATGTTTCAGGTATTATATATATGCGAAGACGACAAAGAAGACAACTAGCATTCAAAAGAAGGAACGACCTTTTTCGCTATCATTTTTCATAATAAGTCATTCTGAGAATCATAGGACGAAAACTGAATCCAAAACCTTGGATTCAATATATTATAATTCTAGCAGAAAGGTATCTATCCCACTTATGTCACCAGGCAAAACCACTCACACGTCAAAATATCCAAAATCAACATGAATAATAACTGGTTCTAATACATCAAGATCAATGCAAAATATTATAATAATGATAATGAAAATAATAATAATAACAACAACAACAACAACAACAACAATAATTAGATAAATGTGAAATTAAGCTCAAGAATGAGTTGAAACAAAAAATCATCATCCACTGCCCCAATTTCAATATAGTACGACCAAACAATTTGACCCCTTTTTCAGTCTCTCTAATCAAGTCCAGCCCTATAACTCTTCTTATTACAGGAGCATCTTTTGAAGGATACCACCCACTAAATCATTTCCAAGACAGGTCCAGGTCCAGCCAAAGCATCAAACATGAAAAACCTGTTGGCTCTTTTCATCCATTCACACCAAAGAGCAACAATAGATGATACTTCAACCAATGTAACTGTTCAAAACAACCAAAAATCCATTTGATCAACCAACAATCCCATCAAATTAAACTCGGACCAACTCTATCGGTACTTGAAAAGAAACCAGAACAAGCCAATAACAGCTGAAGTATTGAAGTGAAGCTAACTTTCTAATCTTCGGATTTACATTTTACGGCACATTTGTGTAGCCTATTCCTGCAGAAAAATACCTTCTTTTCTGCAGAAAACTCCTTTTTCATGTGTTTGGCGCTATAGTTTTCTGCGGAACTACTTTTTTGCCATTGTAAGATTTTTCCTTCTTAGCCTGAAAATAGACTTCCTATAGGAGGAATGGGAAGTCCATTTCCACAAAAAACTAAACCCCTCATTTCCCCACTCCCACCCCCACCCCCACCCCCACCCCAACCCACCTCTTATGTAGCACCACCCAACCCATTTTTTTAGTTTTTTTTAAATACTATTATTTGATTAGTTGGGTATTATTTTTGTGATGGTGTTGACGACATATTCAGTGGGTATAAGCATCCTGTAGAAATGGATTAGTGTTGGGCATTGTGAATCATACGAATGAGCTCAATCTGAACCTAACCCATTTATTACTTAGAAATGTCACATAAAAAGGTTCAACTTGAACCTTGAATTATCACGTTGGATAGGTAGGTTGGGTCAAGAAATGTCACTCCTAATTGGCCCTAAGGTCTTTGACCATCAAGATGGGTCGAATTCCATATTTGTTAATTTTCGAGGAAAGCTGTAGCACTAAACAATAGTTTTCAATAAGAAATCCGCAGCTGCACCAAAAAACATTAGCACCAATTCATCGAGAAAAACCTTTTTACACTAAGCATGAATTTCTAACTTCCTCATAAAACCTTTTTTCAATGTATTTAAAAACCATAGACTCTGCTGATGTGGCAATTTCATCTTTCCATGGAAGTTGCCTTTACACAAACATGTGTGTATGGCTAGAAATTGAAGAAGCATCATACCAAAGGCAATCCTAAACAAATGTAACTGAACAGCTTCGAGCATACCAAATGACACATCCATTAATCTTGCCATCCATCTATATGTGATTGAGAAGAATCTTTTCAAATGCAATCCTAAACAAATCTTAACTACAACAGCCTCAAACATACCAAATGAACAGTCCATTTCATCTTCCCATTCATTTCACTCCCGAACAATGATTGTAAAGAAACTGCAGCTAATGCCAGCATCGAAGAAGTATAGGCCCACTTGATAGGTGAATATTCACTTATGCACCTGTGCATTGCTCATCTATCATCATGTGTACCATTTGAAATTCAGACATGGGTTCCACCTCTGGGATGGTACGGATGCGCATTGCATAGTGTGTAGTGAACAGTTGAATGGTTTCCCCACGATATATACCAACAATCCCATAAAACTAATGTCAATACTACCTAAATCTGCAGTTCAAAATGAAAACGAAAACAAAACTGAAACACCCAAAAAAAGCTAAAGCTTAGAAAAATCACCTCTCTAATCTTTTTTTCCCCGTTAAATTATAGAAGACCCTTATTGAAAGGTTAAAACAAACATGACAAAAGCCCATTTCATCCATTGAACAATGAGCAACAAAGGAACTGCAACTGATCCTAGAAATTTAGACAACATATGCCCATTTAAGACACCAACGATCCCATCAAATTAATCTCAAAACTAATGAGATTTGCAGTTTTGATGCAGCCCCAGACTCATGGCTAGGCTAGGCCAAGGTACATTGGGCTCAATCTCAAGGTCAAGGGTGCTCTAACAGGCCCACGGCTGGTACAACACAGGCCCAATCTTTCTAATGAAGCTCATGTCATTTAATATCTTTACTAGGATTATTAAATATCATTATATTAATTTCTTATTTTATAATAGTTCAGATTAAATGAAAGGTTTGATTGTTCAAAAAGTAAATGCCGGTGTAATAAAGTAATTACTTTCTTTGGATTCCAAAGAGGTGTATATAAGGATCTCACATCTTTCATGAAAATTCATTCATAGATAAAATTCAGACATTCTTTTCTCTTTGGATAGAACCCTAGAATTGCTTGTGTGGCAAGGTGCCTATGTTTGGATGGATCCGTCTACCGATTTGGCAAGATGAGGGTGTTCCACAGCAACACCCGTTCCCACAGCACCCTCCAGGGATCGATCCCTGGAGGGGCAGGTTCACTTCCCAGTTCCTGACCACTGGGCCACCACAGCAAATAAAAAGAAAAAGAAAAAATAAAAAGAAAAGAAAAGAGGATCTTTAATGAAATGTTAGTGGAGGATTAGAAATGGGTTAACTAGGTTTATGGAAACGAGAGATTAGGGTTTCAGATTGGGCAGGTTTTAGCGTTTAATAGGGTTGAAATTGATTGGAAACAATTATTTAAAAAAATTCAGATTTAGGTTTTAAAGCCAAAACAAGAGATGAATTGGTGCTCAATTTGAAAGGATTTTGCAGAGAAAGTTTATGGTCTGTGACTGGATGTGGGTGGGATTATTTTGGGACAAAAAATTAAAATGTTCGGTGCATAGATGAGAATTTTGTTCTACACCCTGTACCAAGATAATTTGGTAAGTTCAAAATTTCAACAAAACATTTTGAATGTTATATTTCGGAATAAATATCTAAAATAAATACATATATATATATAAAGAGAGAAATATACAATCATCATCCTGAAAGCCTTGTTTCAACTATGTTGGGGTCAGCTACATGAATCATGTTTCCCCATTCCAATCTATCCTAAGTCAAATCCTCGAATAAGTTTCACTTCTTCTTATATGTTTTTTATTGCTTCCACCCATGTCCTCTTCGGCCTACTCCTTCTCCTTAGTAGAACATCAACTTTCATAGAAAAACTTTCTTTCACCAGCACCGTTGCTAGCCTTTGTTGGATATGTCCAAACCATCTCAAATGAGTCTCTTATTTTATCACCTATTGATACTGCTAACCCTAGATGCTCTCAAAAGCACTTATATTTTTCTTCTATTTTTTCTAATTTTACCTCATATCCACCTCAACATTCTCATCTCTACTACACTCATTTTGTTCATGTGTTTCTCTTTGATTGGCCGACATTCTACTCCATAGGTTATAGCCGCTCTAATCGCAATCCTATAAAATTTTCCCTTCAATCTTGTTGGCTATACGTTGATCACAAAGCACTCCAGAATCAAGTCTCCACTTCAACCATTCGACTCTTATCCTATGTTTGACGCCTTCTTGAATCTCTCCATCCTTACTAACTATCGAGCCAAGGTATCAAAATGAATCCCTTCGTGGTATCTCATGAGATTCACTTCTCACAGTAGTTTTAACTCTTTGTTTATCCCCATTGAACTTGCAACCCGTATATTTTTGTCTCTGACCGACCTATTCTAAAGCCCATGGGTTCCAAAGCCTCTCGTCATCTCTCAAGTTCCACATCCACACCATCTCTCAATTCATCCACCAAAATATCATTTATAAACAACATACACCAAGATACCTCCTCCTAAATATAAGCAGTACTATCTCCCAAGATGGGATTAAGCTTTGATGATGATGGCAAGATCAGCTAAGGCTCTGATCTCATTTTTTTTTTTAGTTTCTTGTACGGAAAATGTTTGTAGTTTCACAAACGAAAGCAACAGTTGACTAGGTTTGGGTTTGAGCGTTGAAGTAATTGTTTTCAATATTAAATTTTCATGCCGACCAAACAGCAGTGCAATAGTTGGCTTTATCTTGAAATATAGGTTGGAGCTTTCCTGAATCCAGATGTTTATTTGTCGTGCCTAATATTTAGCTAGGAATGCCAAGCTGGCCTGACTTAGGGTGCACTATCTAATTATGCCTTTATATTAGCCTATTCCATGGCACAGTTCATATAGTGATTGGGCCAGGAAATAGGCCTTTTCCTAGCTCATGGGCCTCAATCCTTTTGACCTGACAAAACAAAACAAAAGAAGGGAAGACAAAAGAAGAAGAAGAAGAGGAGAGAGGGGAGCAAATGAAGGAGGAAGGGACAAAGAAGAATTTACGCCAATGACGAGAAATAAAGGCAAAGATGAGAAGAACAAGGAGATAGAAGAAGCAGCTCAGGCCAAACTCACAAGCGGCCTTCCTCTCCGTTTCAGTCCATTTCACTCCCAAGTCAAGTACTCTCTTTCTAAAAATTCTACTGAAATATCCGGATTTTGGCCAATTCTTCATACCAAATTCCAGATTTCACCAAATATTTAGACCGAATATTTTGAAAGGGTAACTCACTTCGGTTTATTGGTTGAACCAAAAACTAATCAGCGAATTCGGCCGAACCAAACCAAACCAAACCGAATTTTACAGCTATGATTTGATGGGGTTGAGGGTTGAATTTAGAGGGTTTTCTAAAGGGGGTTTTGACATATTGGTCCTCGTTAAACCCACTTTTCCTAATTTCATGTCCAAATTTCAAATAATGTGGATTTTGGTCATGAAAGTGGGAAGACCGGCTTTAAGGAGGACAAATATATCAAAGGCCCTTTCTAAAGTGATGAAAGTTAAATAAAATTTTTTAAAATAAAATAGAAAGAACGGAAGACTATCTAATCGCAAATTCGCTAACTTAGAGCCAGAGGATGATCCACCAAGGATTTGGCTTCAATAACGATCAGACGCAGCTAGATTGGTGGAAGGATCTCCCCAAGCATACGCACCTTCATCACATAAAAATAATTCTAGAATTCTATCCAAAGAGAAGATAATATCTGATTTTACTGAAGCAAGAATTTTTAGAATACATGTGAGGTCATCAAATAGGCATCTTAACAATCAAAAGAACATAATTTCCTTATTGCACTTTGATTTCATTTCCTTACAACTAGAACATTATCGAACCTAAACTCAAATAAAGTAGGAAACTAAATTTAAAAAAAAAAAAAAACGAAAATTCAATAATCCTAAAAAAATATATTAAATTACATATGAATTATTGCTTAAGTGGAAGGTTAGGACCCTTGCAGTACCAGCTGGGCGTTGGGCTTGAGCCCAAGGGATCTGGGCTCCTATGAGTTTGGGGACGCATCAAGTTCAAAAATGAAACAAAAAGAGATAAAGAAATCTCAAAGAAAATGAAATATCGAACCATTGAAGAAATTACCAGAAGCTCAAAACAGCATAAACTCGTTTCATATGCCAACAATTCCATCAAACTAAACTGAAAACACCCCATTCCCTCTCTCTCACGAGCATTTCATCCAATATATCCAGAAATACATATATATTATACTTACCCCAAAAGTAAAGCCTCAGCTTGACGAAGAACCACCTTCACTTGTTGGGGCGCTCCTCGAACCACGCCTTGGTCTCATTGGCAGCAGAGACCTTGGCCTCCGAGAGGAAAAAAACACGAAACAAGAAATTCCCGAACAAGATAGAAATATCCAATTGATTATCAGCGGTTCAAAACAAACATAAACTCCTTTGATATAACTAGATCACTAGATACTCACTTCAAATTCACTTCAAACTCAAAATAAAACAAAACCCAAAAAAGCTTAACCATTAAAACAAAGGAAAACCCCCTCATTCTCTCAAAAGCGTTTCATCAAACACCTGGTGGGTGGGTGGGTGTTAAAGAAATGCAATGCATTTATTATACTCACCTAGAACCTGAGCTTGGTGAAGAACCACCTGTTCTTCCCAGTCTTGAACCGCTCCTCGAACCGCGCCTTGGTCTCCTTGGCCGCAGTGACCTTGGAGTCGCGAGAGTGGAGCGCGTCGACGGTGACGACGTCCTTGAGGTCGACGTCGAGGGTGTAGCGAGTGGGCATGATGTGGTTGTAGTTGACGAGCTTGATGAAGGCCTTGACCCTAGATTTCTTGGCCGTCTTCTTCGCAGAGTCCTTCCTTATGACCTTTTTGGGGTACTTGGCGACCCCCGCAACGAGGCAGTGGCCGTAGGGTCGGTCTCTCGTTCCATCATCGAAGGAGCGGACGATGACGGCCTTGCGACCCGCGAAGCGGCCCTGTAGAACCACGACTGCCTTGTTTGGCTTCAGGAACTTCACCATCTTCGCTGCTCTTCTCTCTCGCTTTGTTTCTCTCCTCTCCTCTCTCTGTTTGGAGACAAGACAAGCACCAAAACCCTAGACACTGGAAAGAGATGTGCATATGCATCGCAAATTGAAACCCTGGAAAGAGAGGTGGGTCCTGCACTAGATGAACGCTAGGACGAGTCCGGATGCACTGGACTAGACCTGTTTACTGGTTCGAATTTGGGTACTTCATGGGTCATACACATGATCATTTATATGGCTTATTATATGATTAGGGTAATCATCCCATTTGTCTGCCCTGGCTCCGAGAAAGGCCCACTTATTCATACCACACAAAGTGATCTCTAGATATCTAATGACATGCGCGCGGGGGGGGGGGGGGGGGGGGGTAGCCAACCAATTGAGAAAGACCTTGTTGTCCACGCTCCACTAAAATATGGACCCAATTAAGGGTTGGTGACTGTGTGCAACCCAATTAACCAACAAGTCTAAACTTGTAGCCTTGCATTTGGACAGATCCTCAAGTCGACCTAAAGAGCTTAATTAATGCCCCAATTTTTTTTGAGATTGTTTGTTTAAAATAGTCATGTAGACAAGGACCATCGTGGATAGCAATGCAAATAGAGATAATTGGGTTTGAAACTGATGAGAGCCTAAAAGATACATTTTAGGCCCCCTAATGAGGACTTGGTTATACCGTCGATAGAGATAAATTAAACTAATTATGTTATTTTATTGTTTGTAGGCCCTACAAATGCAAGAAGAGCAATTCATAGCTAAAATGGAAGAAATCACAAAGCATGACAAAGAAGGAGTTGCAAGTAAGAAAGATTACCAAATATGGGAGGAGACTCAAATAAGAAAGCAAAGCAAGAGTCCAAACATTCCTTGGATATCCAACATGGGTCCCACTCACCCCATAGCATGCCAACATGGAAGGTCTTCTAATTGCACTATGATTCTCGGAATTTTCAGAGGCAGCAACTTGAAATGGTCATAACTTTCAACTCGAGTGTCGGATTCGTGAGCTCTACGTACCGTTGGAAAGCTCTTTTCGAGTAGATATCCGTGGAGTCCAAGATTGTGTAAATTGGAGTTGTATCGAGGGAGTTATGACCTCGCGAAGTTCGCTGTGATGACCAGTGGGCCCGGACCCGACGGGAATCCATCTCCTACCCGAATTAAAGATCCTTTTTCACCCCAAAACTTATATATAGGAGCCCTAACTCGTTTTGGGGGACATTCATACTTTGAGAGAAGGTCTGGAGCAAGCTTTTGGAGCTTTTGGGAGCGGAGCCATGGCGATTTCATCAGAGAATCTTTGTCAATCGTCGTCCATGAGTAACTAACTCCTTATCTTAGGGTTGTGATGAAACCTTAGTTTTTGTGTTTATGGTAAAGTGTAGGTTCTAGGGTTTTATGTGAAATGCTTTACTTATATGACAAGATGCTAATCCATTGATTGGATTTTTATGAATGCAATATTTCTTTTGGTATTTTATTCTTGTAGTTTGGAATACCAAGTTATATGAGTATGATGATTGAATGAATGTGTTTGTTAGATCTAGGATAATCTATGCCATAGAGATAGGTTATGCCCTGATTTGCATCCACTACCCCTTTTTGGTAACTCTGTGAAGGTTTGTAACCAGAACGAGTCTGGAAAGCATTGACAGTGAAACCCTAGACCTATATTCGCCATTGCACGAGGCTACGGTGGATTCATACCCTAAGATCTTTTCTCTAATTGAATCAACCCTATCTTTTACTTTGTTAATTTAGAAATCTTTAATTTGTTAATCAAAACCAATCAGCCCATTACTTCGTTTTCCAATAGAATTAGTTTAGGAATTTAGGAAACAGCGCAACTTAGCCTTTTTGTCCCAGTGGATACGATACTCGGTTAGTATCTCTACTTTTTCAAGTAGAGATAATAGCGGAGAATAATTATATTTGCAAACCCTGTTTTAGGGACGATCAGAAACCAAATGAAATCAAATCCAACAAGTCTAAACTTGTAGCATTGCATTTGGCCTAATCCTCAAATTGGCTTAAGGAGCTTAATGTCATTTTATTTTTTTAAGTAAGGTCTTTTTAGAGAAAACTGCAAATGTCACAACCCAAACTTCTCTTAGTACATCCCTTCTCACTACACACCCCAAATAAGTAAAAAACAAATTCAAAAATTCTCTCTACACACCCTTTTTTTTTAAATATCCTAACCCCTCCACCCTCGGTTTCTCCATACCCTTCTTCCCCCTCACTTTCACCTGACCCTATCTCCCTCTCCTCCATGTCTCTCTCCATCTCCCTCCCTCCTTATCCTTGCCCACCACCCTCTCTCTCTCTCTCTCTCTCTCTCTCTCTCTCTCTCTCTCTCTCACACCTGTGGCCCCCCATGTAGAAGGGTGTTGGGCCCAACGAGCATCCGCTTAGATAGAAAGGGCGCTTTGATAGAAAGGACGGGGGAAACTCTTAAGGATTGGATATGCAGTGGTGCACGAGTCACACATCAAATACACACTGGTCCAGATCTTGGGTATATGTGTGACCTGGTCCTTAACTCCACATGAAGCCTTTTGGTGAGTCGAGGCCTACCAAAAATAAAACTGTGAGGCATGTCAGCCAAAGCGAACAATATCATGTGGAGATTGGGCCTGGGTCGTCACCATACATTGGTCGTTTTAGGGGAGATCTTTTGATCCCCCTAACCCTCATCCCTAGCTTGGCCCCCAAGGTGGGCCCCACAAGCTCCAACACTCATAGTATGCTAAGCACCAGTGCTCTAAAACATGTGGTGGGCCCACATTTTGATCTATCTGACTGGACTACAAAATAGGGACCACTTGATCGTCACAGATCTCAATGTTTGGCACCAATTCAAGTGAACTTAACTGTTTGATCGAGTTTGCACTCACTTAGTGGACAGTTAAAAAACTATTAGTGGTGGAAAAGTGGGCCCCATGATGATTTTAGCACCCCCGACCATACACCGGCCGTTTTTTTTTGGGGGGGGGGTGTTTAGTTAATGACAAGTTGGATGGAAATTCAAATTGGGAGAATTGGGTTTGGAACTAGATGAGATCAAATCCAACCTGATGACTCAGTAGATTCATACATTCCGGGTTTTGATCTTAAATGGAACCAAAATCACAATTCATATTAACATACTTCAGCTTGAAAATTCCAAATAATTAGGTAATTAGATACTCATCGTCATTGTAGGCAGATCTGAACTGCTACACTAAAATAATTTGTAAATTGTTAGACTTATTGAGTGTGTGGTCCACCGACCACATGCCCATGGTGTACCCCACCTTGATCTAGCAAGGAATTAGAGTTTCCTCTTGCTTTGCTTTTAAATTTGGGGCTTTTGGCTAGAAGTCTCTTAACTTTGGTTTTTCTTGCAAACGGTTCACGAATTAGTTTCGTAGAGGCAAAGGTTCCTTCCACCGTTTTATATACTTGGAAGGACAATAATGCCCTCATAATCTCTTATCATTTTATTTAAATACTAGCAACAACGCCCCGTGCTTAGCCGGGGCAAAAAGTAAGATATTACATTTTGAATATATGAGATATCAAAATTAATTATAAATATATTAGAATATATCCATGCATATTTATATAAAAACAGTCAACACATTTTCAATTACAAATACAAGTGGTTAACATCAACAATAAACTATTACAAAGATAAAGTTAAAAAATTTGATTTAAATTTAAATTCAATCTTTTAATACTGCAAGTGCACAGCTGTCCTTTTAAAACAATGGCAAGTACAGGTCAAATCCCACAAGGAGCACCACTAAGTTAAAATTCAAAATCTGATTTTTTTTAATCAATGATAATGACAAGAGAGATAAAGAAAAGAAAAACAATAATAAGGTAGAGAAAATGCTAGATCTAAAGTGCAACAATAAAATATGAGAAAATACATATCAGAATATCATGAATCTATTGAGTAGTCCCACCATCATTCTATGCAATAGATAAAATAAATTTGTCACAAAATCCTTCAAATCAGAAACAAATCAATGTTTTTTATTCGAATAATTTGTCTATCAAAGAGCACAATTTTTCACAATTTAATTAAGGCAAAAATCTCCTTCACCTAATGAAATTATGAACTTAACTAAATATCACATATTAATCTAAGATAGATTATCAAAGAATTTCAATCTAAGAATAATCTATTAAGAAAACATACATGATTAAAGTATTGTTCAAATAAAAAAAAACTGAATAACATAGGTTGTCAATGACAGAATGCATATTTATTATTATAATCAATACGCAAGAGACAAAAATATTATCACATTGATTAATGATGAGAAATACTTAACTTCATCTGACATTCCGATCCAGGGATCTACTCCTCCAATGCAAAAGATGTGGTTTTCATTGAGTACTTCATGGCAATTACAATTTTCTCTCACACTCTTCTAACCTAATTTTGGAACAGAGCTCCAGAATACCCAAAAATAATTCTTAAATTCTATTAATTAGGGAAAGAAGAGAAAATAATTAGGGACGTCCAAGGGAGTGGAGTGTGTTTCCCGTATGCTACTTTTTGGTTCCTTTTATATCTCCGGTTATCTTACAGATACATTAAATCTTGACACCTTCTTAACAGATTTGATTTATCTTCATTGATAAGGTACATCTATTATCCTTTTTGAAATTGAATGAGGTGGAAGCTTCTGAAAACCTCTGGGTGACTTGGCGAATCTTCAAATGGGGTCCCACAAGGGATGTGCAGCAATTGATTGTCAATGGTGAGGATTTAATTTTCAATCCCGTCTAAAAATGAACATGAAAATCTCCGAACCCATAACTTTGTCAATATAGCTCTGATTTGCAAATTCTTGGGCTCCACGAGTATCTACTTTGAATAAGCTTTCCAACGGTAGGTAAATTTCATCGATCCGACGGTCAAATTGAAAGTCATGGCCATTTGAAGATGAGTTGTCCTGATAAAAACGGGATTAACTTTTAAAATTTGATTTGCAATGGATGAAAGTCCTTGGGATCCTAACCCTAGAGGGGGGGGGGTGAATAGGGTGAGCTACAATTGTGACCAATTTAAACCAATTTTAACTTCTTAACAAAAACTAGTCACATGTGATGATTAATCAAACAATATGCGGAAGCTAATATAAACAATCACCACAAAAGCAAGCACCACAACACCAAGGTTTATAGTGGTTCGGCCTCAATGCCTACATCCACTACCGGCTTGTGATCTAATCACCCCACCGGATTTCCACTATTTATGCTTTTTACTAGGCTAAGCAATAACCCTTACAATATTGTTTTTCTAGGCTAAACAACAACCTCTCAATGTGCTTTTATAGGCTAAGCAATAACCTTTACAAGATGCTTTTCTTAGGCTAAGCAATAACCTTTACACAATGCTTTTCTTAGGCTAAGCAATAACCTTTACAAAGAAAGATTTCTCTAAGAAAGTGTCTTCACAAAAGATCACTCTAAGAGATACAATTTAAAGCACAATGAATTTGCCTCTAAATAGGCTTATATGAAAATGAGATTCAAATAACAAACATACACTTGAATAAGTTAAAGTGTGTGCACAAGTGTATGAATGCTTAACTTCAATCAATTTCTACAATGAAGCTCCTAAATGAATGCATGATGCATTTTAAAATCAAAGCTTATAAAATGATGATTGAAGATAAAAGCTAATCACATGAAAGATTCACACAACTTGAAGAAATGATCTAAAACATGTTGTATGAATATAAAAGTCTAAGAACACATGTGATTTAGATGAGAGTGATTGCAAACCATTCTAATATACCAATGAAGATAATGAGTTTGCAAAACAACTCTTGAAATCATGCATAAGTGAAAATGCAAAGATTTAAGCATGCATGGATTTCATTTTAATGGAAATCAAAATACAAGTAAAGTGTACCTTTTTAAAACTCAAGTATTTGAATTCCAAATAGCCCTCTAGCCTTTCCAACTTCTTCCCCTTTCTTTGGCTCCAATATAGTCTCAAAGGTTCATGGTTCAAGCCTCAAAGAAGGCTTCAAAATCTCCAACCATTGACAAAGGAAAGAACTCATTTTTATAGCAAAAAGTGTCCAACGGCTAGTCCTCGGTCGACCTGCAAACAGGTCTCGGTCGACCGGGATCACATAACGGTCAAATTTCTGACCGTTGGAGCTCCCAGGCACTTTCTGCCTGCAGTGTTCCCGGTCGACCGGGACCTCTGCGCCGGTCGACCGGCGACACTACCGGGCCACCCCCCTTTTGACAAAAATTCCAATTTTTGCACATTTGAAGGTATTCCTTTGGGAGGATTTTTGGGCCACTCAACCAAGCTAGAAAACATGTTTTAAATCATAATGAAGATTTTTAAAAACATGAAACACACAAAGCCTAAATAGATTCGAAACTTTAAATCCAAAGGCTAACTTGATTTCTAAAAACTCTTTTCAAATGAAAATGCATACAAAGATGATTCTGAAAGTGATGAAAGTATGCAAGACACAAACCTAAATTCTCAATATGATTTCACAAAAGTAATGCACAAAGAAATAGGTTTTCAAAAGAGTTTGAATTCTAAAATCAATGCATCCAAGTTTAGAAACAAAACATGCATAAAACAAGATTTCTTCAAGTCTAAAACCAATGCATGTAAAAATCAAGATTTTAAGATATTTTAAATCAATGCAAGTGTGTGTAAATCAAATGATGCTAAAGTGAAAACGTATCCATCAAATTACAAATACAAAATCCCTAACAATCTCCCCCTTTGCAATTTGATGGCAACTTACTTATCATTGAATTAACACAACAAGTCTTCAACTCCCCCTAAGCTGGACAAGTCTTGAAATCTTCTTGGATGCTCCTCCTCTTAGCTTGGGCTCTTGGGCTCTTTTCTTCAATATTCTTGATGCTTGGAGCTTGATCATTCTTCAAGCTTTCTTTTCTTCTTTCCTCTCTATGGCCAAGCATCTTCTTTAGCTCCAAGCTTTCTTTCTTCTATTTGCTCTCCCCCTTTGACCATGCCTCTCTCTCCCTTTGGCAAGGTATGCATTCTCTCCCCTTGTAGAAGATCATACACAACTCTCCTTAGGAAGCTTGGACATTCTCTTCACCTTTAGAGAACTTTGAAAGCTCTCTCCCCCTTTGAAGAGTAGGAGATCTTTGAGTACTTGAACTCTCTCTCTCCCCCTTTGCCATTAAATTGCAAAAATACCTACACACATGAAATAAGGAAAATACCTTTAATAGCACCTGTTAACAAATGAAATCGAAAATGAAATACATAACAGGCTATCATGTGTGGAATTAATCTCTAAGGGCTCAAAGGCAATCCAAGGGTCAATTTGATCAAAACTAATACTTCCTATGAAGGTTTACACTCCCCCTCAATCCATTCTCTCCTTTTGTCAAACATTTGACAAAGATTTAACTATTAGATGCAAGAAGAAGATGGTTTAACCAATTGAGGGTCAACTTCAAGAGAAGGATTAGATTCATTTAACTATAATGCTCAATATGATCAAATTACCAAAAGAACGCAAGGTCGAATGGGAAAAACAATCATGGATACCAATTGGAAAAACAAAGAGTACCAATTGAGATTTAAGGATAAGTCTATTAAACACAATCACTCTAAAATGGATTTAAAGATATACCTATTAGGAAAAATCCAAATTAGAGCTAACCATGATGAAATGGGGTTTACTAAACATAGCATCAATCAATATAACTTATGAAAATCATATGCTATGTAAGTTTTGAAATCATTTCATTCAATCAAAAAATATGACTATCATGTGCAAGAGTGAGTGAAATGAATTTCAAGCATGAAGCCAACGTCAACTAATAACCAACCAATATTATGAACACATAAACATGGTGGTAATGAGATATACCTATATGAGCAAAAGAGGTGGCAAACATGAATATTATGATGCTAATGGAATGTGACATGGAATGTAAACATATAACTATCAAGATCAATCCAATGTACACAAGGTCTATCACATACACAAGATAAGATATCAATTGGATATGAAATCAATGGAAAATTATACCAAATGAAACCAATTGAATATGACAACATGATTAAACACAAGGATGTGACAAACTCAAAATCCCAACAAGCATCATAAATGCATATTCATCACTTTTAAAGATATGACTATAGAGCATAGTGATGAACAAGGTAAATTGCAATGCAAAAGGATATGACTTGGTAAAGCATGCAATTTCCAAAGTGTCAAAATCATATGAATTCAACAACTAAGATATCCATCAACCATCATAAATGCAAGGAATGGATTTCAAAGAGTTTCATATGATTAAGATCACTACTTATGAAGTTGAAACATGTATAAAGATGACACCAAGAAAATCTACATGAATCAACATCATAACCATCCAAAAATAAATGACTATAAGGCATAGAGGATGGATTTGGGTTCTAGTATGGTTTCTACAAATATTACTAAGATCACAACCATACATGGAACCAATTGTCATTTGCATATAAAAAGAATAACTAAATAAGCAAAGATGCAAACAACATACATTTCCATTTCTAAGATAATGAAACCAAAAGAAAAGGAAATGAGAATCATGGAACGTGCTTTGAAGAATATAACTAATGATGTTATAGAGCATTTCCAATCATACAATCTTCAAATCATTTTGATAAACAAAATCCAACAATGAGCATGAAAAGAATGATTTTGAAGATCAATTTTCAACATTGTATTTTAAAAGATATAATTTAAAAGAAACACATACAAGTTGATTTTTCAAAACAATGATTTTCCATATAAAAATATAACTTAGAAGTCTATGGAAAAACTTGAATTGATTCAAATCATTTGTTCAAAAAAAATCTTACTAAGACATCTACACAAATGATTCAACAACAATTGATCATGAATAAATTAGCTATGAAAGCTTTTAAAAACACAATCAATTAATCATGTAAAGAAATGCAATGCAAGACATATGAGTGCAAAAAGCAAATCAAACATGATGAAATTATAATAAAAAGATTTTGAAAACCATGATATGTAACAAGAATGGTGCATGAAAATAAAATCAATTGATCATAAAGAAACAATGCATTTTAATAAATGTAACTAAGAAAGAACAAAATGCAAAGCAACATGACCAACAAAGAGATTTAACTATTAAAGAATAGGTTGGTCAAGTAGGTTCAAAGCCTTAAGGTTTGTCTAAGTGAATAACTTTAGGAATCCACCTAAGGTCTTGGGCTTTGGAGACTATTTTGGAACTTCCACCAACTAAAGGAGATTTAACTTGATAAATTTTCAATTTGAACTTATCACCATGATATTTTGATTTGACTATATTTAGCTTAGATTGGTGATTAGTCTTTTGAAGTTGGTGGGTTTGTTTCTTAGGGGATTGTTTCTCTTTTCTTTTCTTCTTATTTTCTCCCTTTACTTGACTTTTGAATTTTAAATTTAACTTTGTTACTTTATTCAAAAGTTCTTTCATGGGTTTATATAAGGGAGATAGGTTGAGAAGCTTTTTGTTCATAGATTCTTTCAAGCTTGGTTTTACTTGTTTAAACTTCTTAGAATCTATTTTAGGAGACTCCATTTTAAATGATTTAACTTCTTTAATCTTTTTGGAGTCTTCTTTGGTTTTTAGTGTCATACCCTTCATAGATTTTGATTCTACCTTTTTGGGTTCAAATATGGGTTTAGACACATGGCTTCTTCTTAGTTTGCACTCAAACCTAAAATGTCCTTCAATGCCACAATAAATACATTTTGTTTTGGGCATGGGAGAAAGAGTGCTAGAGAATGAGGACTCACCTTTCACAAAAGTGTTGGTGAATTTAGGGTCATGTAACATATTCCTATTAAATCCAAGACCCGTCCTATCTCCTTTAGATTTACCCAATCTAAATAATTTTTCAAATTTATCTTCTCCTTGGGTAAATTTGCACTCATACTTTTGTTTATAGCTTTCAAGTTGAGTGACTTTGGTTATAAGGATTGAATTTTCATTTTTGACTTTTGAAAGTTCATTTTCAATTTCCTTATATTTGCTTAGCTCTTCATTGGCAAGTTTTAATTCTAGTTTAAGTTCATTGATGACATTAGATCCAAGTTCTTGAGTTTTTAACTTACTTTTAATCAATTTGGATTCTAAATTGTCAATGTCTTCATCTTGCCTTTTTATTTGATCTCTTAGATTTAAATTTTCCTTATTTACATTATCATAATCCATCTTTAATTCTTTTAGTTCATCTTGAATGTTAGATAGATTATTTAAAGAGATCATGAACTTAGATTCAACACAATTTATTACTTCTTCTTTCTCTCTAAGCTCATCTTTAGAAGAGACTAATTCTTTGTTTAGTCTTTTAGATTCTTCTCTTAACTTTTTGTTTCTCTTTTCAGTCTTTAAGGATAATTCATATAATTCCTCAAAGGCTTGTTGAAGATCTCCTTCATATTCATTAAAATCTTCTTCTTTTATGTCACATTGAGATTCATTAGATTGAGGGTTTGAATCTCCAATAGAAGGAGGAATGAGGGGTCTAGAAGAATCTACAAAGTCTAGCATAGTGGAGTCAATTCTAATGATTTTCATGCAAGGACAACTCCAGGGTTTTGACTCTAGGTTATTACACCTAATCAAGAGTTCCAAACACTTGATCCTAAAAGATAGAGCACTTGGCTCTGATACCAATTGAAATGAAAGTCCTCGGGATCCTAACCCTAGAGGGGGGGGGGGTGAATAGGGTGAGCTACTACTATGACCAATTTAAATCAATTTTAACTTCTTAATAAAAACTAGTCACATGTGATGATTAACCATACAATATGCGGAAGCTCAAATAAACAATCACCACAAAAGCAATCACCACAACACAATGTTTATAGTGGTTCGGCCAACGTGCCTACATCCACTACCGGCTTGTGTCTCCAACACCCCACCGGATTCCACTAAGTATGCTTTTTACTAGGCTAAGCAATAACCCTTACAATGTGCTTTTCTAGGCTAAGCAATAACCTTACAAGATGCTTTTCAAAGGCTAAGCAATAACCTTACAATATGCTTTTCTTAGGCTAAGCAATAACCTTACAAGTTGCTTTTCAAAGGCTAAGCAATAACCTTTACAAATGAGGATTTCTCTAAGAAGGTGTCTTTACAAAAGATCACTCTAAGAGATTACAATTTAAGCTCAAAGAAATTGCCTCTTAAATAGGCGGATATGAAAGTGTAATACAAACTCACACAAACACTCTATGTATGCAAAAGTGTATGCTCATGATGTGTGTGTGTGATGACTTCAATCAATTTTAAAATGAAGGCTCATTCATATGTATGCTCAAAGCATTTCAAAGTTTAAGACATATAAAAGATTTGAATGAAGTCTAATGCAAATCACATGTATGTTAAATAACTTGTTTATGATATGAAAATCAAAAATCACAAGTTGTATGAAAATGACTAACTTAGAACATGTGATGCATGTGCAATGTTGTTTTCAAAAACAAATCAATTTAACTAAAGTTTAAATGTATGAAAACAACAAAGGAAGTTTCAACCAAGACAAAGAATCATGCATTAAAGGAAATCAAAGATTTTAGGCTAAGCATGATTAAGAAAGTTTTAAAAACAACTTGGATTGAAACCTAATGTGAAGAATCCAATCTTAATTAGACCAAAGATTAGAAGAAGAAAGGATTCTACACATCATAGTTATCATGTACAAAACCATTTACCAATAGCTTAAGCAAAACATGAAAACTATGATTAACAAAAGGTAGAGCTTACTTGGTTGTTTAACTCATTGATCCAAGCTTTAGCTCTCCTAATGACCTTCTAGCCTTTCCAACTTTATCCCCTTTGTTTTGCTCCAAAATGCTCTCAAAGGCTCATTTTTTCAACTTTTGAGAAGTTGGAAATGAATGGACTTTATAGGCAAAAAACAGTCCACGGGCTAGTTGTCTCGGTCGACCTAGAGGGGCTCGGTCGACCGGGACAACACAACGGTCATATTTCTGACCGTTGGGAAATTTCTGCACAGAAACTTCCCAGGGCCCTGCAGTGTCCTCGGTCGACCGAGACACAGGGCTCGGTCGACCGGCGACACTGCCGGGCGAGTCCCTGGGCCAAAAATCCACTTTTTCCATTTTCAAAGTTTTTCATTGGGGGATCTTTTTGGCCACTAAATCAAGCTTAAATACATGATTTAAGGTATTCTAAGATGATTAAAACATGAGATACCTAAAGCCTAAGAAGATTCAAAGGTTTAAGACCTTAGGCAAGCTTGATTAGTAAAAACTCTTTTCAAAAGATATTGCATACAAAACTGATTCCAAAGGTGCTGAAAGTATGCAAACCTGAAACCTAAATACCTAACATGATTTTCCAAAAGTAGTGCACATGGAATTAGGTTTTCAAAAAGAGTTTGGGATTCAAAACCAATGCATCCAAGTTTAAAACCAAAACATGCATAAAACAAAAGCTTTTCCAAATCTTAAAAGCTATGCATGTATAAAACTAGATTTCAAGGTTTTCTAACACAATGCTAGTGTGTGAATTCAAATGGTGCTAAAGTGCAAATGCATCCATCAAATTGCAAAAACAAAAGACCTAACAATCTCCCCCTTTGCAATTTGATGGCAACTTACTCATCATTGAAATTACACACTTAGTCTTCAGCTCCCCCTTAGCTGGACAAGTCTTGAAATCTTCTTGGATGCTCCTTCTCTTAGCTTGGGCTCTTGGGCTCTTTTCTTCAATCTTCTTGATGCTTGGTGCTTGATCATTCTTCAAGCTTTCTTATCATCTTCCTCTCTATGGCCAAGCATTTTCTTTAGCTCCAAGCTTTCTTTCTTCTATTTGCTCTCCCCCTTTGACCATGCCTCTCTCTCTTGAGAACTTGAAAGCTTTCTCCCCCTTAGATGGATAGGAGATCTTCGAGTACTTGAACTCTCGAACTCTCTCCCCCTTTGATGAGTAGGAGATCTTTGAGTCACACTTGAACTCTCTCTCCCCCTTTGACATTAAATTGCAAAGGTACCTACACACATGAGACAAGAAGAATACCTTTAGTAGCACCTGTTAACAAATGAAATCGAAAATGAAATTCATAACAGGCTATCATGTATGTAAGTTAACTCTAAGGGCTCAAAGGCAATCCAAGGGTCAATTTGATCAAAACTAATACTTCCTATGAAGGTTTACTCTCCCCCTCAATCCATTCTCTCCTTTTGTCAAACTCTTGACAAAGATTTAACTATTAGGTGCAAGAAGTAGATGGTTTACCAATAAGGGTCAACTTCAAGGAAAGGATTAGATTCATTTAACTATAAAGCTCATATGATCAAATTGCCAAAAGAAAGCAAGGTCTAATGGGAGAAGTAATCATGGATATCAATTGAAACAAACATATCAATTGAGATTAAAGGATGTGACTATTAACACAATCACTCTAAAATGGATTTAAGAATGTTACTTATTAGGGAAAATCCAAATTAGAGCTATCCATGATATGGGGTTTACTCAAACATAGCATCAATCAATATTACTTATGAAAATCATATGCTATGTAAGATTTTGAAAATCATTTCATTCAATCAATAAATATGACTATTAAAGTGCATGAATGAGTGAAATGAAATTCAAGCATGAAGCCAACCTCAACTAATAACCAACCAATATTATGAACACATAAACATGGTGGTCATGAGATATACCTATATGAGCAAAAGAGGTGGCAACATGAACATTATGATGCTAATGGTGTGTGATATGGAACAATCATATTACTTATCAAGTTTAGTCCTATGCACACAAGGTCTATCACATACACAAGATAAGATATCAGTTGGATATGAGATCAATGGAAAGTTATACCAAATGAAACCAATTGAATATGACAACATGATTACAAGCAAGGATGTGACAAACTTCCATCAAGCATCATTAATGCATATTCATCACTTTTAAGGATAAAACTATTGAGCATAGTGATGAACTAGGCAAATTGCAATGCAAAAGGATAAAGCTTTGTAATGCATGCAATTTCCAAAGTGTCTAGATCATATGAATTCAACACTAAGAAATCCATCAAACAAGAGATATAACTATGAAATACAAGTAATGGATTTCAAAAAGGTTCATATGATCAAGAACACTAATATGAGGTTGAAACATGTATAAGGATGATATCAAGAGAATACACATGAATCAACATCATAACCATCCACAAAGAAAAGACTATTAGGCAAAGAGGATGGATTTGGGTTCTAGTATGAATTTTACAAATACTACCAATATCACAACCATACATGGAACCAATTGTCATTTGCATATGAAAAAGAATGTAAACACATAAGCTAAGGATGCAAACAACATACATTTCCATTTCTAAAGATAATGAAACCAAAAGAAAAGGAAATGAGAACATGGAACATGCTTAGAAGAATATAACTAATGAGGTTAAAGAGCATTTCCATTCAACCAATCTTCAAATCATTTTGATAAACAAAATCCAACAATGAGCATAAAAAGAATGAATTTGAAGATCAATTTTCAACATTGTATTTTAAAAGATATAACTTAAATGAAACACATACAAGTTGATTTTTCAAAACAATGTTCTCCATATAAAAGTATACCTTATAAATCCATGGAAAAACTTGAATTGATTCAAATCATTTGATTTACAAAAAAATGGATCTAACTAAGACATCCATCAAATGATCTAACAACAATTGATCATGACAAATTAGCTATGAAAGCTTTTAACATCACAATCAATTAATCATGTAGAAATGCAATGCAAAACATATGAGTGCAACAAGCAAATCAAACATGATGAGATTATAATCAAAAGATTTTGAAAACCATGAAGTGTAACTTAGAATGGTGCATGAAAACAAAATCAAATGATCATAAATAAGCAATGCATTTTATGAAATGTAACTAAGAAAGAACCAAAATGCAAAGCAACATGACCAACAAAAGGATTTAACTTAAAAAGCATAGGTTGGTCAATGAGGTCCAAGACCCTAAGGTTTGACTAGGTAAATGACTTTAGGAATCCACCTAAGGTCTTGGGAGGGTTGAACTTTGAGGTCTATTTTGGGCTTCTCACCAACTATAGGAGATTTAATTTGATAAATTTTCAATTTAAACTTATCACCATGATATTTAGATTTTACTAAATTTGGCTTAGAATGGTGATTAGTCTTTTGATGTTGGTGAGTTTTCTTCTTAGGGGATTGTTTCACTTTTCTTTTCTTCTTATTTTCTCCCTTTCTTTGACTTTTGAAATTTAGATTTAACTTAGTAAATTTCTTCAAAAGTTCTTTCATGTTTTGACTTAAGGGAGGTAGGTTGAGAAGCTTTTTGTTAATAGATTCTTTTAAACTTGGTTTGACTTGTTTAACCTTTTTAGAATCTATTTTTGGAGACTCCTTGTTAATTGGTTTAACTTGTTTAAGCTTTATGGAGTCTTCCTTTGTTTTTAGTGTCTTACCCTTCAAGTTTGATTTTACTTTCTTGAGTTCAAAGATGGGTTTAGACACATGGCTTCTTTTCCTTAGTTTGCACTCAAACCTAAAATGTCCTTCAATGCCACAAAAATTACATTTGGTTTTGGGCAAAGGAGAAAGAGTGCTAGAGAATGAGGACTCACCTTTCACAAAAGTGTTGGTGAATTTAGGGTCATATGTCATATTCCTATTAAAACCAAGACCCGTCCTATCTCCATGAGATTTACCCAATTTGAATAATTTTTCAAGTTTCTCTTCACTTTGGGTAAACTTGCACTCATACTTTTGTTTATAGGTTTCAAGTTGAGTGACTTTGGTTATAAGGATTGAATTTTCATTTTTAACTTTTGAAAGTTCATTTTCAAGTTCCTTATATTTGATTAGCTCTTCATTGGCAAGTTGTAATTTATGTTTAAGGTCATTAACAACATTAGTTCCAAGCTCTTGAGTTTTTAACTTACTTTTGATCAACTTGGCTTCTAAGTTGTTAAAGTCTTTATCTTGTCTTTTAATTGTATCTCTTAGGTTTAAATTTTCATTTTTAAACTCATCACAATTTATCTTAATCTCATTTAATTCATCTTGAGCATTTGATAAATTTTCCTTAGAGATAGTCAATTTAGATTCAAGATTGTTAAAGTCTTTATCTCGCCTTTGTAAATGATCTCTTAGTTTTAGATTTTCCTTATTGACATTTTCATAATCCATCTTTAATTCTCTTAGATCATCTTGAATGTTAGATAGATTATTTAAAGAGATCATGAACTTAGATTCTAAACAATTTATGACTTCTTCTTTCTCTCTAAGCTCATCTTTAGAAGAGACTAATTCTTTGTTTAGTCTTTTAGATTCTTCTCTTAACTTTTTGTTCCTCTTTTCAGTCTTTAAGGATAATTCATATAATTCCTCAAAGGCTTGTTGAAGATCTTCTTCATTTTCTTTAATTTCTTCTTCTTTTAATTCAATTTGAGATTCTTTTAATTGAATGTTTGAATCTCCAATAGAAGGAAGAATGAGGGGTCTAGAAGAATCTACAAAGTCTAGCATAGTGGAGTCCATTCTAATGATTTTCATATAAAGACAACTCTAGGGTTTTAACTCTAGGTTTTTACACCTAATCAAGAGTTCCAAACACTTGATCCTAAGGGATTAGAGCACTTGGCTCTGATACCAATTGAAAGTCCTCGGGATCCTAACCCTAGAGGGGGGGGGGGTGAATAGGGTGAGCTACTACTATGACCAATTTAAATCAATTTTAACTTCTTAATAAAAACTAGTCACATGTGATGATTAACCATACAATATGCGGAAGCTCAAATAAACAATCACCACAAAAGCAATCACCACAACACAATGTTTATAGTGGTTCGGCCAACGTGCCTACATCCACTACCGGCTTGTGTCTCCAACACCCCACCGGATTCCACTAAGTATGCTTTTTACTAGGCTAAGCAATAACCCTTACAATGTGCTTTTCTAGGCTAAGCAATAACCTTACAAGATGCTTTTCAAAGGCTAAGCAATAACCTTACAATATGCTTTTCTTAGGCTAAGCAATAACCTTACAAGTTGCTTTTCAAAGGCTAAGCAATAACCTTTACAAATGAGGATTTCTCTAAGAAGGTGTCTTTACAAAAGATCACTCTAAGAGATTACAATTTAAGCTCAAAGAAATTGCCTCTTAAATAGGCGGATATGAAAGTGTAATACAAACTCACACAAACACTCTATGTATGCAAAAGTGTATGCTCATGATGTGTGTGTGTGATGACTTCAATCAATTTTAAAATGAAGGCTCATTCATATGTATGCTCAAAGCATTTCAAAGTTTAAGACATATAAAAGATTTGAATGAAGTCTAATGCAAATCACATGTATGTTAAATAACTTGTTTATGATATGAAAATCAAAAATCACAAGTTGTATGAAAATGACTAACTTAGAACATGTGATGCATGTGCAATGTTGTTTTCAAAAACAAATCAATTTAACTAAAGTTTAAATGTATGAAAACAACAAAGGAAGTTTCAACCAAGACAAAGAATCATGCATTAAAGGAAATCAAAGATTTTAGGCTAAGCATGATTAAGAAAGTTTTAAAAACAACTTGGATTGAAACCTAATGTGAAGAATCCAATCTTAATTAGACCAAAGATTAGAAGAAGAAAGGATTCTACACATCATAGTTATCATGTACAAAACCATTTACCAATAGCTTAAGCAAAACATGAAAACTATGATTAACAAAAGGTAGAGCTTACTTGGTTGTTTAACTCATTGATCCAAGCTTTAGCTCTCCTAATGACCTTCTAGCCTTTCCAACTTTATCCCCTTTGTTTTGCTCCAAAATGCTCTCAAAGGCTCATTTTTTCAACTTTTGAGAAGTTGGAAATGAATGGACTTTATAGGCAAAAAACAGTCCACGGGCTAGTTGTCTCGGTCGACCTAGAGGGGCTCGGTCGACCGGGACAACACAACGGTCATATTTCTGACCGTTGGGAAATTTCTGCACAGAAACTTCCCAGGGCCCTGCAGTGTCCTCGGTCGACCGAGACACAGGGCTCGGTCGACCGGCGACACTGCCGGGCGAGTCCCTGGGCCAAAAATCCACTTTTTCCATTTTCAAAGTTTTTCATTGGGGGATCTTTTTGGCCACTAAATCAAGCTTAAATACATGATTTAAGGTATTCTAAGATGATTAAAACATGAGATACCTAAAGCCTAAGAAGATTCAAAGGTTTAAGACCTTAGGCAAGCTTGATTAGTAAAAACTCTTTTCAAAAGATATTGCATACAAAACTGATTCCAAAGGTGCTGAAAGTATGCAAACCTGAAACCTAAATACCTAACATGATTTTCCAAAAGTAGTGCACATGGAATTAGGTTTTCAAAAAGAGTTTGGGATTCAAAACCAATGCATCCAAGTTTAAAACCAAAACATGCATAAAACAAAAGCTTTTCCAAATCTTAAAAGCTATGCATGTATAAAACTAGATTTCAAGGTTTTCTAACACAATGCTAGTGTGTGAATTCAAATGGTGCTAAAGTGCAAATGCATCCATCAAATTGCAAAAACAAAAGACCTAACATGAAAGTCCTTGGGATCCTAACCCTAGAGGGGGGGGGGGGGGTGAATAGGGTGAGCTACAATTGTGACCAATTTAAACCAATTTTAACTTCTTAACAAAAACTAGTCACATGTGATGATTAATCAAACAATATGCAGAAGCTAATATAAACAATCACCACAAAAGCAAGCACCACAACACCAAGGTTTATAGTGGTTCGGCCTCAATGCCTACATCCACTACCGGCTTGTGATCTAATCACCCCACCGGATTTCCACTATTTATGCTTTTTACTAGGCTAAGCAATAACCCTTACAATGTTGTTTTTCTAGGCTAAACAACAACCTCTCAATGTGCTTTTATAGGCTAAGCAATAACCTTTACAAGATGCTTTTCTTAGGCTAAGCAATAACCTTTACACAATGCTTTTCTTAGGCTAAGCAATAACCTTTACAAAGAAAGATTTCTCTAAGAAAGTGTCTTCACAAAAGATCACTCTAAGAGATACAATTTAAAGCACAATGAATTTGCCTCTAAATAGGCTTATATGAAAATGAGATTCAAATAACAAACATACACTTGAATAAGTTAAAGTGTGTGCACAAGTGTATGAATGCTTAACTTCAATCAATTTCTACAATGAAGCTCCTAAATGAATGCATGATGCATTTTAAAATCAAAGCTTATAAAATGATGATTGAAGATAAAAGCTAATCACATGAAAGATTCACACAACTTGAAGAAATGATCTAAAACATGTTGTATGAATATAAAAGTCTAAGAACACATGTGATTTAGATGAGAGTGATTGCAAACCATTCTAATATACCAATGAAGATAATGAGTTTGCAAAACAACTCTTGAAATCATGCATAAGTGAAAATGCAAAGATTTAAGCATGCATGGATTTCATTTTAATGGAAATCAAAATACAAGTAAAGTGTACCTTTTTAAAACTCAAGTATTTGAATTCCAAATAGCCCTCTAGCCTTTCCAACTTCTTCCCTTTCTTTGGCTCCAATATAGTCTCAAAGGTTCATGGTTCAAGCCTCAAAGAAGGCTTCAAAATCTCCAACCATTGACAAAGGAAAGAACTCATTTTTATAGCAAAAAGTGTCCAACGGCTAGTCCTCGGTCGACCTGCAAACAGGTCTCGGTCGACCGGGATCACATAACGGTCAAATTTCTGACCGTTGGAGCTCCCAGGCACTTTCTGCCTGCAGTGTTCCCGGTCGACAGGGACCTCTGCGCCGGTCGACCGGCGACACTACCGGGCCACCCCCCTTTTGACAAAAATTCCAATTTTTGCACATTTGAAGGTATTCCTTTGGGAGGATTTTTGGGCCACTCAACCAAGCTAGAAAACATGTTTTAAATCATAATGAAGATTTTTAAAAACATGAAACACACAAAGCCTAAATAGATTCGAAGCTTTAAATCCAAAGGCTAACTTGATTTCTAAAAACTCTTTTCAAATGAAAATGCATACAAAGATGATTCTGAAAGTGATGAAAGTATGCAAGACACAAACCTAAATTCTCAATATGATTTCACAAAAGTAATGCACAAAGAAATAGGTTTTCAAAAGAGTTTGAATTCTAAAATCAATGCATTTAAGTTTAGAAACAAAACATGCATAAAACAAGATTTCTTCAAGTCTAAAACCAATGCATGTAAAAATCAAGATTTCAAGATATTTTAAATCAATGCAAGTGTGTGTAAATCAAATGATGCTAAAGTGAAAATGTATCCATCAAATTGCAAATACAAAATCCCTAACAATGGATCCTATCTCTGCACAACTTCCATTTTTGAAAGGACATTAGATGTGAATGATTCAAACTCTTCTTCTTTTGTTCCAATCAGAATGATACTATTTGAATTATCCATTAATAATTTCAAATTTACAACTACTGTGGACCCTGCCACGTGGGACATTTCATCTGTTTGAATAGTGGGCCCTATGAGAAGTCTTCTACTGTAGTTGGGATTCTTCAACTGACATGATGAGTGGACCCCTCCTTTGATTGATTTGCATATGACTTGTGTGTGGGGTCCACATGGTGAATTCTTCAATTTCTTCTTTTCAATCTTCAATTCAGCAATGCAGGGCCCATGATAACTGTGTGCTTGAAAGTGGGCTCCATGACAGAGGCCTGCAATTCTCATTTTCTGCACATTCTAATTCAACACATCAAATATTGAAGAGCCCAAAATGAAGCGGGACCCATTCGGATAGAGTTCTACTCCAACTGGGACTCTTTAGAGAAAATTTGCAAAACAATCTAAGTTAATGCAGAAAATGTATGAAAAGTATGAAAATTCAGATTTCTAGGTGAAAATGCATAAAATGATCAAATTGGATGAATAATGATGCAATTCACCCAATTAAATCTCTAATTCATCCTAAAATGATGCGTAAATGTACAAATTCATGAACTCAACACCCCCCCCCCCAACCAGCACTTTGCTAGTCCCTTAGCAAAAGTTGTGAGCGAAAAGGTTTGAAGTTCTTTGACATAATTTAAAAAAGTAAATATGGAAACAAAACCACTTTCGTTGGTGTTCTCGATTGCATTTAGTGTATGCAACAAGCCCTTAAACCCCTAGGTTCCCCTTAGTGGACGAGTTGTGCCTCATGAGGGTTTGTAGTGAATATACCCACTAAATTCTTCTTTTTTTTAGACAAAAGATGTTTAAAACCTATCAAAATCCAGGGAAACTTCTTCCAAGAGAAAATTTATAGACACTGACTATTCTCGATTCTCTTAAATTCGGTTCACCAATCTTGTCTTTTGGTTCGAAATTCTCGAAATCGTGCTAATTGATCGTGCACGGTGAAAAGATGTATTCGTAATAAGTATCAAATGATCCTCCAATAATTTTCGTGAATTTGTTTTATTTTATTTTAAATTTTGGGCTGCCTATTCTTAGTAAAAAAAAAAGTCTTCCTCTTAAGGCAATAATGATGGCTTTCGCACTACTGTGTTTTCAAAGACTGTGATTTTTTTTTCAAACACACATATGTGAATGTGCAATGTCTAGGTTCCTTAAACTTTCTAATTAACTCATGTAACGAGCATTAAGCCGATGTCTCCCAAACCAGATGGCTTTAGAGCACTAGGTATGTAAATACCCTTAAGGGCTTACTGGATCGGCTTAAAAAGGCTACAAACCCAAACTAGTCACAACTTTTTATTCTTTTCAAACTTCTAACTAAACACTTACTTTTTTTTTCTTTTTCTTTTTTTTTCAAACACATACATGTGACTGTGCTATGCCTAGGTTCATTAAGCTTTCTAATTAATCCATGTAACGAGCATTAGGCCAATGTCTCCCAAACCAGATGGCTTTAGGGCACTAGGTATATAAATAACCCTAAGGGTTTACTGGCTCGAGTTAAAAAGGCTACGGACCAAAACTAGTCACAAAACTTTTTATTCTTTACACTTTTTTAATATATTTTCTTTTTTTCCTTTCTTTCCTTTTTTTTTCTTTTTTTTTCGTTTCTTTTTTTGCGGTTGTCGGTATGGCTTCTACCGACTTGGAAACATAGTCCACTGCCGGCAAAATGTAAAGATTTCCAAAGGAATTTGGAAATGACCCCATGAAGTTAATTCCCCACACATCAAAAATTTCCACTACAAGTATGGGATTTAAGGGCATCATGTTCCTTCGATTGAGCTTACCAAGCTTTTGACACCTCTCACAGTTCAAACAGAAAGTGTGACAATCTTTAAAGATAGTGGGCCAGTAAAATCCACACTGCAAAACTTTTGCAGCTGTCTTTTTCGAATTAAGTGGCCCCCACAAGCATGATCATGGCAGAAGGAAATGACCGAGTAATGGTCATGATCATGAATGCATCTTCTAATGATCTGGTTTGGGCAGTATTTAAAAAGATACGGGTCATCCCAGAAAAAGTACTTGACCTCAGTTATAAATTTTGATCGATCATGTTTTGACCAATGGGTGGGCATCTCCCCTGTAACAAGGTAATTGATTATATTTGCAAACCAGGGGATTTGAGAAATACTGAGCAATTGTTCATCAGGAAATTTTTCATTCAGTGGGACCTCATTCGATGGCTCTAATGGTATCCTCGAAAGATGGTCTGCTACAACATTCTCACATCCTTTTTTATCTCGTATTTCCAAATCAAACTCTTGTAGCAGAAGGATCCACCGGATCAATCAGGCTTTTGCATCCTTTTTGGATAGAAGGTATCTTAGAGTTGCATGGTCCGTGTAGATGATGACTTTTGACCCTATCAAGTAAGACCGAAAATTTTCCAAGGCAAAAATCACAGCTAACAATTCTTTTTCAGTGGTTGTGTAATTTAGTTGTGCATCATTGAGGGTCTTACTTGCATAGTAAATCACATGAGGTAACCTCCCAACCTTTTGACCCAAAACAACTCCAATAGCAGTATCGGATGCATCACACATTATCTCAAATGGGATGGTCCAGTCAGGTGGTTGAATTATAGGAGTTGAAGTTAGTTCCTTTTTCAATCTCTCAAAAGCCTTTTGACACTTCTCATCAAATTCAAACGGGGCCTCTTTTGTTAGCAATTGGCATAAAGGTTTAGCGATTTTACTAAAATCCTTAATGAATCTACAATAAAAACCAGCATGACCCAGGAATGATCGAATCTGCTTAACTGATTTTGGTGGTGGCAATTTGGAGATCAAATCAATTTTTGCTTTGTCCACCTCAATTCCATTATCAGAAATAATGTGTCCCAAAACTATTCCCCTTTTTACCATAAAATGACATTTCTCCCAATTTAAAACTAGATTCTTTTCTTTGCATCTTTCAAGCACCATGGACAAATGATGTAAGCACTCCTCAAAAGAATTGTCAAAGACCAAAAAATCATCCATGAAAACCTCAATGAATCTTTCTACAATGTCAGAAAATATGCTCAACATGCACCTTTGAAAGGTGGCCGGTGCATTGCATAGCCCAAATGGCATGTGTCTGTAAGCAAAAGTGTCAAACGGACAGGTGAAGGTGGTCTTTTCCTGGTCCTCGGGTGCAA
Source organism: Cinnamomum chago (assembly GCA_038049695.1). Lineage (NCBI taxonomy): Eukaryota > Viridiplantae > Streptophyta > Magnoliopsida > Laurales > Lauraceae > Cinnamomum > Cinnamomum chago. Next base: position 28,362,888 of record CP142457.1, read on the forward strand.
TTAGAATTTGATTGTAACCGGAATAACCATCAAGAAAACAATAATAAGCATGATCGGCTAGCTTTTTGAGCATCTGATCCATGAATGAGAGGGGAGAATGATCTTTTCGAGTGACTTTAGAAGGTGTTTTAGAAGGTGTAAAGGTCCTTTAGAAATTTTGCATAGGCCGGAATTTGTTGGATAGCATCAAGTATTGAGATATTAATCCGCACTTGTTTGAATACTTCTAGCATTTTATCCAATTGAACAGTTGATTTTGTTGGGCCTAGCCTCTGTCGGTATGGTTCCTTGGGAACATAGGTCCTAGGAGTGGGCTCACTAGATGATGGTTCAACCTTGATTGGGTTGTCTAGTTCTACTATGAGTTGAGCATTCACACTTGGTTACTCAGTTTCCACTTTCTCACTTGGTTTTTCCTCAGGTTCCTTGGGTAGTTTGACCTTATTATCAACATATGTACCCAACCTAAGAGTGATAATGAATTTGACTTGTTCCGGGCCTTTTCCTTTAGGATCATGAACAACTTGGCCCTTGGGATTAGGTTCGGGTTGACTAGGGAAGGTTGCCTTGTCTCTAGCACTGATGGAGTTGGCTAGTTGGCCCATCTGATATTCCAATTTTGCAAGGGTTTGAGTGTGGTCATTCAAAAGTTGAGTAGTGGTCTGCTGGAATTGAGCTGTACTCTGAGACAATTGGGTCGTGGTTCGAGACATGAGTTTTATGGCCTTTTCTAATGAATCTTGTCGCAACCCCGAACTGGGTCACCGAGGTCCTAATCCAGGATCGGGACTAATGATGTACCACATCGGTTTAATGCCATACATTTATTTAATTTCCCACAGGTGTCCGCGGTGAGGATATCACAACTATATATGAACATTTCTTTTAAGTGCGGAAGCGTGTAGCAAATCAACTATTCAAACCATCTCTAGTCATAAAGACAATATCACAAGTATAAACACTGTATCAGAATGAGCAATGATCATTAGTATGTTTCCCAAATATAAGCTAAAGTTTATACAAAAGATCTTTCAAATTACATTCCCCAAAAATAGAGGCCAACAAAGGCTAATATAAACAAAACAATAACCCAAAAGAATGGTTAAACAGTTTCTCAAAATGTACGTCTCTCATAGCAATCGATGTCTATACGACATCATCAGCATGCCACTCAACTAGGAGCTACGGTTCACCGACCGCCTCCTCCGGCTCCTCCTCAAGGTAACCGGGAACGGGACCTGAGTACCAAAGAAAAAGGGTCAGACACGACGGTCTGGCAAGAGGGTGAGAGGGTATAACAATAAAATATAACAAATACATTTACTTTTAAAAGCATTTAAACATGTTCGATTAATAACTTTCATAAAAGAAACGAATCATTTACTGAAAACATAAATGCAATATAAAACATGTACGGGTATCCAAGGAAATCGGGAAACGAGTAAGATGACAACCACACGGAGCGAAGTCCTCTATCACCGAAGTGACAAAGCAAGATCAAGGTGTAGATCTCAGTCACACGAGGTGAGGAGAAACAATGAAATATATACATATACATATAATATACTATACATGACCACGGTAGTGAGCCGGGCATCGGAAACCACAGTAGCAATCTGCGGCATCGGGACAAGACCAAGGTAAAAAACCGGGTAGCGGGATCCAAACTGCAGCTAGCGGGACAAGTGGGAGATCTCCAAGTCAGTGGATCAGACTAACAAGGTTATCTAAGCTTAGTGGTGCCGACTCATAGATCAAATATCAGAAATCAAGACATGTGTAAATAAATCAAGTACAAGTAAATAATCAGGCGGGACGGGGTGCTCAAAGGCACATATGTCATTTCTTGTCAGGCAATATATTTCGGGGCTAGCAATTATTACAAGTATACTTTCAATACTTTCGGGAATAACAAGTCAAGTAGTGTAAATTCGGGAATAATGAAATACTATAGAACTTTTAAAATCTCAGGACAAGTATCAGGGTTCAAGATTAGTTCAAGGTGAATAGGGATCCCGTATGTCAATATTAATAAAACTTGGTACTCCTTGAGTTTGGGGACATTTCAGGGTCCTTATACATTTTGAGGTTTTCGAAACTTCAAACGAGTCTTTGTGATATGGTTTCTTTCTCGAACGGATTCCCCATCATTCTAAAAAAGGTTGAACAAATTGTCGCGACCCCGGACCGGGAATCCCAATCCGGGATCGGAACTAATGGTGTGGATGATGATTAAAGGGGATTATCTACATCCACAATATACAATTTATTTAATTTCCCACAGGTGTCCGCCGTGAGGATATCGCAACCTTGCATGAATGTTTCTTTTTAGTGCGGAAGCGTGTAGCAAATCAAATAGTAGACTATCTCTAATCATGCAAGCATTAATATCAAATATCAAAACTGAATCAGAATGAGCAATGATCTATAGCAAGTTTCCCAAAAGTTGTTAAAGTTAGACAAAATATCATTTAGTTACATTCCCCAAAATTAGAGGCCAACAAAGGCCACTATTACAAAATAATAACCCAAAAGAATGGTTAATAGCTCTCCCCAAAATGTTACGCCTCTTGTAGCAACCCGATGTCTACATGACATCGTCAGCACGCCACTCAATGAGAGGATGCCGCTCACCTACCGCCTCCTCCGGCTCCTCCTCAAGGAAACCAGCAACGGGACCTGAGTACCAAAGCAATGGATCAGACACGACGGTCTGGCAAGGGAGTGAGGAGATACAACAACATATAATAGATGAATATCTCGAAAAGCAAGGAAATCTGTTAAAGCAAGAATTCTCATAAAATAGATAAATCATTTGCTAGAAAACATGTAACAAGATAAAACATATGAGGTAACCAAGGAAATCGGGAATACAAGGTGGCAATCACATAAAGCTAAGTTCTCTGTCACTAAAGTGACAACAGTATCACGGGACGTTGATCTCAGTCACACAAGGTGAGGAGAAGCAACGTAAACATATATACAATATAAATATACGGGAACGGGACCACGGTAGCGAACCGGGTATCGGGACGGGACCACGGTAATGACCGGGTATCGGGATCCAAACTGCAGCTGGCGGGACGGGAGAGGGATTTCCAAGTCGGTGGATCAAACCGACAAGGTATCCAAGCTTAGTGATGCCGACTCATAGGATAAATAACACAACGAAACATATGCAAGTAAATAAAGTACAAGTAAATAAATGAACGGGCAAGAATATCAAAATGTATAACTTTCATTTCATATCGGGCAATACTCTTCGGGACAAGTCCATGTTACTAGTATAACCATCAAGCTTTCGGGAAAACAGATCATGTAAAGTAAATCTTGGAAATGAAGAAATAAAACGAACTATTACAATTCCGGGAAAATATTGATTTCAAGATCTATTTAAGTGAATAGGGGTCCCGTATGTCGATTATTGAAATGATTTGGTACTCTTTGAGTTTGAAGACATTCCGGGCTCCTTATGCACTTTTACTATTTTTAAAACTTATCATGAGCTTATGGATAGTACTAGATGCTATGATAGAAAAATCAAGACTATAAACGGTCCATCCTAAGTATGATGTCAACCCGGAACCATCGAGCAACCTACTCAGTCACCGAAAGGAATAGAATTCGCGATACCCAAGGAAATAGACTTTGCATTTAGGTATGAAGAGGATATCGTGTCGTTCCATCCCGTTCAAGATTGAATAGATTGAACTTCGATGCATTCCGAACCAACCGTGAAGAGCATCGGCTCAAGACGCTCTCACATATGGTCAAGTGAGTCCAAGGAGGGTAGCCAAGGTCCAAAAAAATAAATCTCAAAACTATGTGAGAGCGTCTTGAGCCGATGCTCTTCACGGTTGGTTCGGAATGCATCGAAGTTCAAAAAGAAATTCTGTCCCAGTGCATTAAAACAGTTCAACGTTATCCCAACGTGGCCTAGCCAGGCAGACCGCATCGCTCGAGCGAATCGAAGAGTTCGCTCGAGCGAACTCATCGGTCGAGCGGTTATTTAAATGCGTTCGAGCGACCAAGCTACTGGAAATGCCCGAATCCTTTCCTGGATAGTTCGCTCGAGCGAAGTGTCATGGTCGCTCGAGCGAACGGTCCAGAAATGGATTCCGGACCAGTTCAGCTGTCCTCTTTCTCTTCCTTTTTACAACCTTCCTCCAGCCCTTCATATGCATCAAATGAGGAGTCTATTTCTCCACTCAAACTACATCAAATCCCTCCTCTAATCCATCATATTCTCCTCCATCAACCATGCATTCAACACAAGGAAAAAGGGAGGAGGAAACCATTTCACAATATTTATATACATTTGCAATAAAACAAGGAGGCATTCAATGCCATGAACTACCACTTCTCCAAAACCATAATTATGTCATTAATACTCTATCATGAGCATTCATTTCAAAACAAAGCCATGAATGTGCATTAATGGAAAAATATCCAAAATCAATGAAAGCTTAGGAAAGTCATTTATCCACTTGCCTTAGGTCTTCTAACAATGCAATCAAGCTCTAGAACTCTTCCAAGCAAGGAATCCAAGCTATGAATAAAAATCCCCAAAACAACAACCCTAAAATAGTCAAACAAAGAAATAACAAAGGAAATCTTCCAATAATAGAGGTGAAGCTTCTCTAAGACTAGAGGGACACAAATCTAGAAAATGAAGGGGAATACTTACTTGCAAGGTCCTCTAATGGCAATGGTAGGCTCAAGGAGATCTTGAAATGGATGATTTGCTCCACCAAAAGCTATTGGAAGGAAGCTCCCAATGAGATGAAGAAATGATGATCTCTAATCTCTTCTAGGTGCAAGCTTTGGATTGGATTGAGTGGTGGAGAGCAAGAGCAAGAGCAAGAGGAAGAAGAAAGCCCTAGCTTGATTTTGTGCTGGAAAAATGAAATGGAAGAAAAAGGTCTCCTCTTGTAGTAAGTGAGGAGTGGGCTCCACCATTAACAATCCTAATTAGGCTGAAATCATCTCTATCGGGACCTCGGATGAATTCGACGAAGAAGAAAGAAATGATCGTCGAAATATCTAGTTTCCAAAAAGTATAAGTTTCGCGGGTTTCGGGAATATCAAGTTTTGGGTATAGATTTGGTGTGCAATGACTGTTTTGCCCTCAAGGCCAAGAATTCGGGTTTCAGGATCTCAAACGAAAACGGGATCAACAAAGCGAGTAAAATAGGATTAAAATCATGAATGCAAACACTTCCGATAAAACCTCAATCAAATGCAATGTCATGAAAAGGAACCCCCAAAGGGCCCTACTAACACAAAACAAATCAAAATCTCCAGAACTAAAACAAAAGCTATTCCAAGCCCAAGTTAACCAAAATCACTAATCAAGCTTAGCACTAATACGCAACTTAATTAGTACTAATCGGGATCACTCGGGTCGGGGTCTTACACAAATGATTGGGACGGAAATCCTCTTCATTTCCCAAATTTCTGGGCGATTTCGGTCACCTGGCGGTCAGCCGCCGCTGGCTGACCGCGGCTGGGCTGCGAATTGCAGCTTACTGGAAAAGTAACCGCCATGGTGTGGTTAGCTGGCGGTTAGCCACTGGTTAACCGTAGGGCTGACCGCTGGTTCAGGGGAGAGAGATGCTCTCTGAAAAAGTGACCGCGAAGGTTCGGTCCGCTGGCGGTTAGCCGCCGGTTGCCAGGCGGCTCGCCGACAGGTGACCGCTGGCTGACCGCTAGGTGCGGGAAAGGCCCCACTATGTTCAGATTTGAGCCCATTTCTCCCTTAAACCAACCTTACATCATCCTCCCCTATAAACCTGCAATAAAATGAGTTCAAGACTCCTCCAATTCATCATTCCATACTTCCACTCTTTCATCTTACATTTCTCCCTTCACTTTCCTTCCATTCTCAATCAATCACAAAAGAGGAGAAAATCCACCAAATCACAAGTATTCATTTAAGTCACTTGAAAGCATTAATGATAGGCCATAAATGCTAACATTTGTAAGGATTAAACAAGCTAACAAGACTCATTATGAACATTTATTTCAACAATGCAAGTCAATAAAAACATGAGTAAAATAATTTATAATTCATCAAATCATTTATAGCTCAAAACTTCTAATCATCCACTTGCCTTGGGTCCAAGCTAGCAAAACCAAGCCTCTAATCACCTCTTAAGCTCAAGATCCAAGCTACAACCAAAAACCCCCAAAACAAACCCTAAAATGGGCCAAACAATGAATGAAGAAGATAGAACTCACAATAATGGAGATGGAGCTTCTCTAGGACTAGAAGAATATAAATCTAGAAGATAGATAAGATTGCTTACTTGGATGACCTTCAAATGGGAAGAGTTAGCTCAAAGGGAGTCTCAAAGTTGGTGGATTTCTCAATAAATGGTATCAAAAGGTAGCCTTCATGATGAGGAAGAAAATGATAACTCCATTTTGATGTTGGTGTAAGTTTGGTGTGGGTTGGAGATGAAGGGAGCAAGAAGAAGAAGAGAAAAGTTGCAAGAAAACCCTAGGCTAAAGCTTGTGCTGGAAAAGGGAAATGGAAGATGGATTATCCTTATATAAACAATGAGAATGGGTCCCACCACCTAAGAAACTCTTTGGGCTGAAATCATCTCTTTCGAGATCTCGGATGAATTCGACGAAGAAGGAAGAAATGACTGCCGAAATATCTAGTTTTCAAAAAGTATATGTTTCGCGGGTTTCGGTGATATCAAGTTTTGGGTACAGATTTAGTGTAAACAGACTGTTTTGCCCTCAAGGCTAGGAAATCGGGTTTCGGGATCTCGAATGGAAACGGGATCAACATGAAAGTTGTCGGGATTAACGAGAAAAATGAAATGGGATAAAAACACAAATCAAAACAATTCCGAAAAATCCTCCAAGTAAACGTAAAATCATATAAGGAACCCCCAAAGGGCCCCTCTAGTCACTAAGGCACTCAAAATTTCCCCAAAACTATTTCAAAACCTGATCATAACCCAACTTAGCCAAAATTACTAATCAAGTTTAGAACTAACACATGACTTAACTAACACTAATCGGGTTCACTCGGGTCGGGGTCTTACAAATCTACCATTTGGGTCAATGGACTAGGGTTGAAGTTGGGTTTTTGAAAACCGGGTGGGGCATTGACCTGAGATTGATTGAGCTGAAATTGAGTGGACTGAGATGGGCCACCTTCAGTTGGACCTTTGGTCCAAGAAAAGTTCGGGTTGTCCCTCCAACCTAGATTGTAAGTGTTAGAGTACGGGTCATACCTCTAACGATTATCAAAACGAGTGTTTTGATATAATGCATTAACCTCTTCAACAGATTCGGTCTGACCCAAAGTTGTTGGATCAATCCCTCCATTCATGGCCTGATTATATCTTAATGACTCCAAAGTGTTTGGAGTGGGCTTTTGGTTCAACTCTAAGGCCTCAATTCTCCTTACTAGAGTGGCTAATTTGGCATCTACCTCAATTTTGGGTTCAATCTTGAACATCCCCCCTTTTTCAGGAATGGTGGGTTTGATGGGCTCCCTCTTGATAGAGGCCCACTGCAACGTGTTCTCAGCGGTATCTTCCAAAAATGTCCAAGCTTCTTCTACTGTTTTCTGTTTAAAGTTCCCACTACAGAAAGATTCCACCATTTGTCTGGTTAGGTAATCCATGTCTTCATACACAATTTGGACTAATCGGATTTTTTCAAATCCATGGTGGGGACACTGGATTAAGAGGCCCTTGAATTGTTCCAAATAATTGTAAAGTGTCTCCCCTTCCATTTGATGGAATCCATTGATGGCCTGCCTAATCGAAGCGGTTTTTTGCTTGGAGTAGAATTTTTTGTAAAATTCTTCGACTAGCTTAGCCCATGTAGTGATGTGTCCCGACCTGTAAGGCATAAAGTCAAGCTTTAGCCTTTTCTTTTAGGGAGAAAGGAAATAATCTAAATTTAAGGGCCTCCTCAGTCATGTGATTGATTCTCATGGTCACACAAATGTCATCAAATTCCTTAACCTGTTTACATGGGTTTTCCTAGTCTAGCCCATGAAATACTGGGAGCATCTGAATTATGCCAGATTTCAGCTCAAATGTGGCATTGGTCTAAGGCAGGGTGATGCAGGACGGTTGAGTTGTCTTGGTGGGGTACATGTAGTCCTTCAAAGTCATGGGTGGGTCCACTTGATCATCCATCCTATTAATTTCTTCAAAGATAGAAGACTTTCCAACAATGGGTAAGGCTAATTCGGGCTCTATCCTGACTAACCTCTTACTCTTGCGTACCCACAGTTTCTCTCTCTCAAGTCTAGAGCGCATGCATCGGGTTCAACCTTAAAGAAATGCAAGCCTAATCTATATGCGGGGCCCTAATGGTCTTACTAGATGATGCACAAGCAGTCAAGCACAAAGATTGAGCACAAGAAATTATCTTAGGGTTAGGCCTAACTTACTAGACATCTCCTAACTGGTTTGAAGAATGCACTAAGGCCTCCAATCCGGTCTTATGAAGCCAAATCGACCAGGTAAGTCCCCAGGATGAGTGGTGGGGTCACAATGCGCTTAGCAAGGGTCCCGCTTAAGAACCAAACTCCTAGAACAGAGACTGCCACCCTTTTTGGTAGGGACAAGACTTACCTAGACATTGACTTGACCAAAGAGTGCAATTGGTGCAACCTTTTATGGTCTCCGTCCTAATGAGCTCGAGTCCTATGGTCTCGTTTCTACGTGATTTTAATTAATGTTTAGGTTACTATGTGAGAGCTGGTTAAGCCTAATTGGGCAAGGATCTGGTGATAAAATTCAGTCCTTATCTTATTGGGGTCAATTTACTTAGTGTGTCAATCAAACAATCATACTTGTTGAAATTTAAATCACCCAAGCCCCACTTGCAAGTAAAAGATTCGTGGGGTAAAGTTTAGAAACTCTTACAGCGGGCCCACGCTAATCCTTAAACTGTGTAAGCTTAACCTCTTTTTTTTGGCAAATTTTACAATTCTGAGTGCAATTTGTTATCAGCAATTCTGAGAGCAACTTGTTTGCTTAGAACAAACCCACGCAGTTTCCTTTTTTTGTGCAATTCTCCTCTTACAAGGTAAGATATTCAAAAGAAACTCTTGTTAGTAAATCCTAAGTTAACAAATCAACCAAAAATCTATCTAATCCTAATTTTTTTAAAAAAATAAGAAAATTCAAAAGACACCAAGTTAATAAAAACTCTATCCAAAGTGGATTCTAAATTATTAAAACAAATCAAAAATTCTATCTACAAAATAAATAAAAAATTAGAAATTCTAAATTATCCAACAAGTGTCTAGATGTGGTTAGAGTTTTCAAAAAGTTTTCAATTATATGAAATCCAATCTTATCCAATTCAAATTTCATATTTTAAAACTCTAACTAATCTAAACAACTTAAGAGATAGAATTTTAAAATTTCCATCTATCTAATTTCAGAATTTAAAGGTTAGCATATTAATCAAAACAACTAGTACTAAAGATTTTAAACTCTATCTTACTAATTCTAATCTAATCAAGACTTTAGTTTAACCAATCTAAAATCATTTTTTTATTTTTATTTACTGAAATTCGGAATTAAAATAAATCCCTCAAAAAAATTTGGTTTTTTATTATTAATTATTCATTCCGAAAATTCAATTAATTATAAAAAAATATCAGAAAAATCTGAAAAATTAGCAAAGTGAAATACTAACTAATACTAATTGTAGAGAACACTACTAATGCAAATTAGATGACAAAATAACTAATGCAACCTAGATATGAGCATGCATATGAATCTAATAAAAAAAATCAGATTTTTAACAAAAACTCAGATTTGGCTCCACGGCAACGGCGCCAAAAACTTAATGTGAATTTAAATTTAATCTTTTAATACTGCAAGTGCACAACTGTCCTTTTGAGACAATGGCAAGTACAGGTCGAATCCCACAAGGAGCACTACTAACTTAAAATTCAAAATCTGAGTTTTTTTTTAATCAATGATAACGACAAGAGAGATAAAGAAAAGAAAAACATTAATAAGGTTGAGAAAATGCTAGATCTAAAGTGCAGCAATAAAATATGAGAGAATGCATATCAGAATATCATGAATCCATTAAGTAGTCCCACCATCATTCTATGCAATAGATAAAATAAATTTGCCCAAAATCCTTCAAATCAGAAGCAAATCAATGTTTCTGATTCGGATAATTTGTCTATCAAAGAGCACAATTTTTCACAATTTAATTAAAACAAAAATCTCCTTCACCTAATGAAATTATGAACTTAACTAAATATCACATATTAATCAAAGATAGATTATCAAAGAATTTCAATCCAAGAATAATCTATTAAGAAAACATACAAGATTAAAGCATTGTTCAAATAAAAAAAAAATGAATAACATAGGTTGTCAATGACAGAGGGCAGATTTATTATTATAATCAATACGCAGAGACAAAAATATTATCACATTGATTAATGATGAGAAACACTTAACTTCATCTGACATTCCGATCCAGGGATTTACTCCTCCAATGCAAAAGATGTGGTTTTCATTGAGTACTTCATGGCAATTACAATTTTCTCTCACACTCTTCTAACCTAATTCTGGAATAGGGCTCCAGAATACCCAAAAATAATTCTTAAATTCTATTAATAAGGGAAAGGAGAGAAAATAATTAGGGACGTCCAAGGGAGTGGGGTGTGTTTCCCGTATGCTACTTTTTGGTTCCTTTTATATCTCCGGTTATCTTACAGATACATTAAATCTTGACACCTTCTTTACAGATTTGATTTATCTTCATTGATAAGGTACATCTCTTATCCTTTTTGAATTTAAATGAGGTGGAAGCTTCTGAAAACCTCTGGGTGGCTTGGAGAATCTTCAAATGGGGTCCCACAAGGGATGTGCAGCAATTGAATGTCAACGGTGAGGATTTAATTTGCAATCCCGTCTAAAAATGAACATGAAAATCTCCGGACCCATAACTTTGTCAATATAGCTCTGATTTGCAAATTCTTGGGCTCCACGAGTATCTACTCTGAATAAACTTTCCAACGGTAGGTAAATTTCATCGATCCGACTGTCAAATTGAAAGTCATGGCCATTTGAAGATGAGTTGTCCTGAGAAAAACGGGATTAGCTTTTAAAATTTGATTTGCAATGGATCCTATCTCTGCACAACTTCCATTTTTGAAAGGACATCAGATGTGAATGATTCAAACTCTTCTTCTTTTGTTCCAATCAGAATGGTACTCTTTGAATTATCCATTAATAATTTCAAATTTACAACTACTGTGGACCCTGCCGCGTGGGACATTTCATCTGTTTGAATAGTGGGCCCTATGAGAAGTCTTCTACTGTAGTTGGGATTCTTCAACTGACATGATGAGTGGACCCCTCCTTTGATTGATTTGCATATGGCTTGTGTGTGGGGTCCACGTGGTGAATTCTTCAATTTTCTTCTTTTCAATCTTCAATTCAGCAATGCAGGGCCTACGATAACTATGTGTGCTTGAAAGTGGGCTCCATGACAGAGGCCTGCAATTCTCATTTTCTGCACATTCTAATTCAACCATCAAATTCTGAAGAGCCCATATTGAAGCGGGACCCATTCAGACAGAGTTCTACTCCAACTGGGACTCTTTAGAGAAAATTTGGAAACAATCTAAGTTAATGCAGAAAATGTATGGAAAGTTTGAAATTTCAGATTTCTAGGTGAAAATGCATGAAATGATGAAATTAGATGAATAATGATGCAATTCACCCAATTAAATCTCTAATTCATCCTAAAATGATGTGTAAATGTGTAAATTCATGAACTTAACACACCTCCCAACCAGCATTTTGCTAGTCCCTTAGCAAAAGTTGTGAGCGAAAAGGTTTGAAGTTCTTTGACATAATTTAAAAAAGTAAATATGGAAACAAAACTACTTTCGTTGGTGTTCTCGATTGCATTTAGTGTATGCAACAAGCCCTTAAACCCCTAGGTTCCCCCTAGTGGACGAGTTGTGCCTCGTAAGGGTTTGTAGTGAATATACCCACAAAATTCTTCTTTTTTTTTAGACAAAAGATGTTTAAAACCTATCAAAATCCAGGGAAACTTCTTCCAAGAGAAAATTTATAGACACTGACTATTCTCGATTCTCTTAAATTCGGTTCACCAATCCTATCTTTTGGTTCGAAATTCTCGAAATCGTGCTAATTGATCGTGCACGGTGAAAAGATGTATTCGTAATAAGCATCAAATGATCCACCAATAATTTTCGTGAATTTTATTTTATTTTATTTTAAATTTTGGGCTGCCTAATCTTAGGAAAAAAAAAAGGTCTTCCTCTCAAGGCAATAATGACGGCTTTCACACTACTGTTTTTTCAAAGGCCGCGATTTTTTTTTCAAACACACACATGTGACTGTGCAATGTCTAAGTTCGTTAAGCTTTCTAATTAACACATGTAACGAGCATTAGGCCAATGTTTCCCAAACCAGATGGCTTTAGGGCACTAGGTATGTAAATACCCCTAAGGGCTTACTGGCTCGGGTTAAAAAGGTTACGAACCCAAACTAGTAACAACTTTTTATTCTTTTCAAACTCCTAACTAAACACTTACTTTTTTTTATTTTTGTTTTTGTTTTTTTTTTCAAACACACACATGTGACTGTGCAATGCCTAGGTCCATTAAGCTTTCTAATTAACCCATGTAACAACAACAATTACTAAAGAAGATATAGAAAAGCGAATTTTGTGTATATATATAATATTAGTACTAAGAAATGCAATCAAGTTTTTGTTACCCATTGATAATTTCAAAGCCCAATAAAACAAAGCCACCCCATTTGGACTTGTTCGTGCAACAAAAGGATTCTAGTTTATACAGATTTTTATTTCCTCATGAGAATAGAATTTTGTATTTCGTAGAAATTCAAAGTCCTCTCTATTAAGGAAAAATGATTCATTTTTTTCTTCTATGCAAGGAAAATACATCAAACTAAACAACATAATATTGTTAACAAAGAAAATTATAAAAAATGTGCAATCCTTTCGTTGCACAAATGCACCATTTTTTTAATTTTCACATAGGCCAATGGTCATTTCAATCCCTCTCCACAAATTTCTTCTCTACCCGTTTGAAGCAGCATCAATACCATTTTAGAACTTATCAAACCATTTTTTTGCTCTAGATTAAAAAAAATGTATAAACTTCTTAACTTTAAAAGTCATAAATTATGAGACTTTAAAACCACAGGCTAGCGTTATTTGATCCCAGAAATAATTGGCCCACCTTAGATCGATGTATATATCTCTTAATTATGAGTCCATGTGGGCCCACAGAAGTGTCTTATGTCTATATAATCAGATCAGAAAAGGATGCCTATAAGATTCAACAAAAAAAAATCTCCAACCTCCAAACATTTTTATCACAAGCCTATCCATGAGGTGGTCTACCAGAAGGTATTGTTGAAAGGTGGGCCCCAAATATTAAAATAAAAAGATGACAATCTTGAGAAGATGGAAGATAGATTGTGTTAAGAGAGAGAATAGTTGTAGCAAAATAGAGAGATTTTAGGGGATATTGATTGAGAGACTCTAGGAGAGAGAGGATATGGATAAAGAGATTTTTTTGGTGAAAAAATTGTGACATGTGATGACATGGCACCTTAAAGCACTCTATGTTTTTTCTCCATATTTATTTGAAAGGAGAATTTTTAGGTTGCTGAGGTGTCACCTCTCATAGCCCACCTCCCCCTTTGCCTTAATATATATAATGCTAAGCCTAAAATCCCGATAACTTTCCAAAGAAGGAACGAAAGCGAGAAATTAGGGATTTTGAACATCGAGCGCAAGAAAAATGACGAAAAGTGAATCAGGGAAGGAGATTCCCTTACAGAGCCGTAAGCATTCATAACATCTTCGAGGAAATGGTTTTTTTGTCCATTTAGTGGTTGCATAAGTGATTCGTTTGATTTCGAACCCTAGAAGATACAGAATCTAGACCAGTCCAGGCATCTCCTCATACAAACGGTTAACATTCGCTCACTCCAAGACAAGGAAGTTAGATATTTTCTCATTTATGAACCTTCAACGTGTTGGAACCCTATCTATTTGTCTATCGCAAACTCAGATAAATTGTTCCAAAACTCAGATAAATTTCATCCAGAACTCAGATTAATTTGTCTAGAACTTAGATGAATTTGTCCAAGAATTCAGACAAATTTGTACTAAACTCAGATAAATTTGTCCAAAACTTTGAAAAATTTGTGTAAAACTCGGATAAATTTGTTCCAAAACTCAAATAAATTTACTCGACGTTGCATTGTAAGAAGCTCTTTATCCTCTTCTTTCATTGAAATATGAGAAATCTCAACAGAACTTCTCCTTGTTCATCCAAATCTAAATCATTTGATCTCTATTTCTTTGATTCAAATTGATCTGAACCCTATTTCTTTTATTCGGATTGTAGATGCTATATTAAACTAGAAAGGTTGCAGAATCTATCCCTCACAAAAGTCTACTTTGAAAACTCAAAGGTTACAGAATCTGTCCCTCACGCCTAGAACGAGTGCATATGAATTTCTTTTAGAAATGAGATTTTCTACTACACATATCACTATTGATTGTCATTACCATTTCAAATTCAAAACTTCATCTACAAGAAATTACATGGGCAAATTAGTCATAAAGGATCGTGCTTATGCACATAAAATGAGGGCTACAAATGCATGGCATGTTCAGATGGTTATGCGTGACGTGTTGAGGCGGTTATAGGGGAAAATCAGATGAGCCAATGTGTGATTTGGCTTATTTAGGGACCTCAGGTTGAAATATGTCCATATACGTGGACTACAGTCCTTAAACAAAACTCTTGTGGACTAAAGCCTTCAAATGACAAAGTTAAGGGACCATTCGCTAATTTATCCTTTAAACTTTTGGAGTGTAGACTTAAAAAGAAAAGATCTTGCATATGCCTATTGTGACTAGAGGTGTAAAGTTGGGCTGGCGGCCCAAGCCCGGCACAGAAAAACCGTGCAAGTCAACGTGCCAGCCCGGCAGTCCTCCGCTAGGCCATGCCCCAGGCCCGTGGCACGGCATGGATAAAACCCATGCTGTGCTGGTCCAGCGCCGCATGGTCCGACACGAGGCACGACCCATGCCCGGCCCGACTAGGGGGCCAACGGTCTAATTTTTTGAAACTCCCCCTCTACAAAAATGGTCATATGAGTTTTTTGATGTTTTTAAACACACAAAACACCCCCCCCCCCAAAACAGCCATAAATGGTCAAATTGGTGTTGGGGGGGGGGGGGGGGGTAGTGTCTTTTGATTATTTATCATTATACCCCCAACTGCCATAAAACGGTCATATGAGGGATATATTTTGTGTCATTTTACCCTTTAGGAACTCTATAAATACCCCTCATTCCTCTCACACTCCCCGTAATGTTCTAAGCTCTCTAACGTCTTTTTCTAGAGTCTAAGCTCTTTAAGAAGTTCTCGAAGAAGTGAAGAGTGAGAGTGACTTCTCTAAAGTGAAGGAGATCTCTAAGAATGATTTCTCCATGATCTCTCTCTCTCTCTCATAAAGGTATTTATTATTTTTAATTTTTAATTTTATTTAGTAATAATATACATAGTAATATTATATATTAAGTGTCTCATCTTCTCCCCTTATATAAATTACCACAACAAACACATTATACACAATTATTTATTTAAGTTTTTTTTTTAAATCTCTATTTTAGAAAAATGGCTGGAACCATCACAACCTTTTAGCCTTGACTTCTTCTAAATAGGGAAGATTCTAGATTTATTCATTTAGATCAAGATCAGGGGATAGAAGTAGATAGTCATAATCCCCAAGAACCCGAATCCACTGGTGGTGAAGAGCCAGCAGGCTCGGGTTCTACAACTAAAAAGAAGAGAAAAACGAGAGTGACTTCTCCTGTATGGGAGCATTTTGTTAGAGTTAAGGTCCCAAATTCTAGACGAGGAATAGATGAAAAGGCACAATGTAAATATTGCAAACATCTCCTCAGTGCCAAATCAACAAGTGGCACTGGCCACATATTCTTAGACGCATGAGAATGTGTGTGCCCAGACACACGAATACCGTTGGCACTAGGGCTGGGAGTGGGACCATCCAAACACAACTTTTTCAAAAAAATCCAATTTGTGGTTTAGGAGTTTTTCACTATGACCCTAATAATGCTAGATATCAACTTGTAAGGTTTATAGTAGTTCGCCAATTACCATTTATACTTGTCAAAGATCGACGCTTTGAAATGTTTTTTAGGAAAGCTTTTGCTCCTTCATGGAAGAAAATATCTAGAGTTACTGCTAAAAAAGATGCAGTAAAAACTTTTTTGAAAGAAAAAAGATAGTTTAAAACAAGTTTTTCAAAACAAACTTGGAAAAGTGGCTTTAACTTCATATTTATGGACCTTTAAACAAAATGTGGGGTACATTGCAATCACATCACATTATGTTGATAGTGATTGGGTGATGTAGAAAAGAATGATTGTGTTTTCTTTACTAGAGTTCCCACACACTGAAGCTAGGATAAGGTCCACCATCCTTGAAAAACTTAGAGAATATAATATTGAAAATAAAATAATAGTTTTAACTTTAGATAATGCAAGTACTAACAATGTCGCAGCAGATTTATTAAAATGAAAATATTTATGGGTTCCGATCTCTAAATTGGTCTAATTAAATAATCAACCCAAAAGTGTGCAGAAATAAACAATATGCAGCGGAAATAAAAGAAACAAGCACAAACCACAAGGACACCAAATTTAAGGTGGAAAACCCTAACCGGGTGAAAAACCACCGATCCGAACTGGATCAAATCAAACACTATGAATCTCGAAATTACAAGAAACTCAGATCTCTTCCGAAGATATCTCCTACCCAAGGACTGAAGTTACCTTGTGTCGCTTCACGCTTCAACGACTTCACACCGATGATTGCAACAGATTCAATCCAGCGCTTGACTCCTCAAGTCTTCTCGCAAGAAGATAATCTTCTACAAAGGATGCAGAAGAACTGGCTCCCTAGAGTACTTGTCAGCACAACTCCTTAATGAATCTCTAGAAAAGAATTCTCTCAATGATAATCTCTAACTCAGAACTTTGAGAGGTGAGAGAGTCTCTTTGTGATAGCTCTTGAGTCCTTTAAATAGCCCTTAGGTCGTGCTTAAGGTTGCCTAACTTGATTATGATTGAAACAAGCAGTTTGAGCACAATTAGAAATCTGTTTCTAATTTTCGTAGGACTCTTGACGCCTTGTTCGCTCAAGCGGATGGGGTTATGTTTCAGCGATGGCTATTCTGATTCTGTTCGCTCGAGCGGACCCCTCTCTGGATTGATCCAGAAATTCAACATATTTTCTCAAGCAGACTTCTTCTAATTCTTTCGGACTTTCTTCTTCTGAGTCCTTCCAATCTTGAATCTTTAGAGTCCTTTTCTAAAAAAGAATTACAACATAAAAGACCCATAGTTTTTCCAACCCATGAATTTAGCCCACACTAAAATTCTAACATAAAATCTATGCTTCAATTTGATTTAAATGGAGCTCTCTTTCACAATAGATGTGCAAGTCATATCATAAAATCTTATCGTACAAATAGAGGTAAAATCTATTAAAGATGATTTAGAGATCATTAAATGGATTGTAGGTTTTATTTTTTGTTCTCCCTCGCGAAAACAATGGTGGAGGGATATATATGTAAATTTGGGTCTAAGACTCAAGAAAAAATCACAAGATGTAAAGCATATATGAGATTTTACCTATTATAATAAATTAAGCTGGAAGGTTTTCGATCTAATTTTGATTTTACTTTTTAATTTTGACCAGAAGTTATTTTTCGGTTTCTACAACTACTAGCAGGTTATATTTGGTTTCTACAATCGCTAACATGCTCTCCCTCCACTTTCCACTAATATACTTCCTTACTTATGGACTCCCATCTTCATTCTTTCTAACATACATAGAATCATATCTCTTCATACATACCCAAGACTAGCACGTGTTTTTGTGCTAGTAAAATGTTAAAACAAAGCATGTGCCTATAAAATGACACTAAATCAATATTGTCAACTTTATTTAACACATGAAAATATTTATACAAGTGATGATAGATGGAACCTTCTTGAGATAATAAGAGATTCTTGTCGGATGTGAATTTTGATCTCTCCGGGGAGGGAAATTGCCATTCAATTATATGAGATATTAAAAAATTACATCGAAAATGAGGATTCCAACTACCCTCAAAATTGACGGTTCACGATCGCTAGCTACGGATACGCCCGTAACACCGTCTTTCGACGAAAGCTGAAAGAAAGTGAGAGAAAATGGGATGGGTTCTTCCCCTCGTCTAATGTGCTGCCGACAATACACGACGGTTGTCTTGTCACTTAATTTGGGTCTTTCAATTTGGGTCAAATTATGGGTCTCAAAGTATGGTCATAGTGAACTAGGCAAGGGAGATCAACATTCAGGGCCATTTAGACTAATTAAAGTTAAGTCCAAGTATTCTAGGGGGTAAATGAAATAAAATGGAAACAAATTAGAAAAATAAGGGGGGAAGGTGCCAAATATTTAGAAAAGGGTCGGCCCCGTTCTCGGGTACCCCCTTCAATGTCCCTTGACAACTTAGGGTTTAAAGGCTAATTCTTCGAATCGAAAGAACGATGCAAATGAAATTTCGAGTTGTGATTTTTGTGGGTTTGCGTGCGATACGCAAGTGATAAGAGTGCATGGCCGATGATGGGCCAGAAGTAAGTAAAAAGTGGCCGATGATGGGTCGGGATTGATTGAGGGTGACCAATGATGGGCTGAAGGTAAAAATAACTGATATTGGGGTGTGTGAAATCACTCGTCTCATCTTGTCATTCTCATTAATTCAGGTTCTCGGAATCGGCTTGTATTCCCTTTAATCTTTGAATTCAAACGGATATTTGGCAATGGAGGTGAAGGAAAAGGGAAGAAAATATTTTTGGGTTTGGTTTGTTGGTTTTATAGTTTTTTTTTTGTTTTAATAATTGGGGCTAGAAGGGCCTAACTGGGGGATTTTCTACTTGGATTTAACTTAACGAATCTATTTTCCTAAATGGATCTCTACCCTATCTTAGGGTCCTAACCGCCCTCATCCACTCTCCCAGTTCCTTAGCGGGGCCCTGAGAGTGAGAAAGGGACCTAACTTATCAAAACAAAAGAAACTAAAGGTAGTCTAACCTGGTTAGGGGGAGACCTAGATCTGGGTCTGACCTGGTTAGCCAAAACCACTATTCAATTTCTAACTTTATTATTATCTTTAGATTTTTAATATCTTTTACTTTGTTTTTTTGGTTTTTCTTATTTTGATTTTAGTTTTTTAGTTTGGTTCTAGAATCTCCTAAATTGTTTTTCCTAATCCTAGTGAAAGGGGAAGAGGAGAGAAAGGAATTGATTACAAATTTTTATTTATCAGTTAACCTAACTAATTTAAAACTTTTTAATTAAATTCCCTAATCCTAATGAAAGGGGAGGAGGAAAAGGAGGTTTATCACACCTAACTTAATTGTTCTAATTAATCTAACTAATGTCTAGGATTCTATTTTTTTTATTCTTTTGTTTTCTTTTAGAGTTAAAGTAACTTTTTGTTTGTTTTTGAATTATGCAGTTCTAAATTTTAGCTAAATAAATAAAAATGTAACTAAGTTATATGATGCATGGGCATGTTTGACACATAAATTAGGGATAATTCAAAATAAATAAAGACCTAAAAAAAACTAATCTAAATGCATGGGCATGTTGAATGCATGGACAGGTTGAGAAGCATGAACTAGGAATAATTTAAAATAAACAATAAAATTGAAGATTTATTAGATTCATGGGCGTGTTAGGTGCGTGGGCATGTTCAACACATAATTTATGAGTATTTTAAAACAAATCATGGTTTAAGGGACTAATTTAAATGCATGGCATATTAAACAAGCTAGAAGCTACTTTACATGGGCAATATTAGATTCACAATTCCTTTAAACCAAGCATGATGAAAATATGTGAATAACAAGTGCTGTGAGATGAATGGGTGCCGGGCAACTGGGATGATCAACTAGACCTAATTTGGTTAGGATTTGGGCGTGGCACGGAAAAAAGATGATCAGGAATGAGAAATGGAGCAACTGTGGTGAGCAGTGAGGGAGAAGAAGATTGTAACATCTCGTCCCTTAATCTTCTATTAATTATAATTAATTGTGCGATTAGTTAGTAACTACGTTTAGAGTCTTAGCAAGTCGGGTTTGACGTTTGAATCTCGTGTGCGAAGTCTCGCTCGATTCGAAGTGCGTTTGGATAGAATAGGGGGTGATTTGCAATTTGGGAAGTTTTCAGGGATTTTTATGAGATGATGAGTTTTTGAGAGTTTGGGTGCATCGGGTAGGTCTCGACATTTCACGAACATTAGTCTTCAGTCGCGTTTCGATTCGAGGCGTCGAAGAGGCCCGAAAACCATCAATTGTGAACCTTTGGACCCAACCCAGAACTTGACCTAAACCCAACCCAAGGCCCATGGCCTGTTTAGTAAACCCCAACCCCTTTATTTGGTCAAAACCCACTCGCCCTTCTCTTATTCACAACAGCAGCAGCCCTCCCTCTCTTTCTCTCATCTCTCTCTCGTTCTTCCTCTCATTGTCTCCTCACTGTCGACGGCCACCGAAGGTCCGACGTCAACGACCAAGCCTCCCATCTTCTTCCTCAAGCTTCCAAGACACAACTCATCCACTTTTCTATGATTTTCATCCACAACCCATTCTAAGGTAAGCTCTTATAGCTTGTAGACTATCTCTACTTCTTCTTGATTAGTTAGAAATGGATTAGGGAGACTCACCTCAACCCTTGGCATGCATTTGTAGGAGTGATTTGGGTTTTGAGAGTTGTTTTCTCTTCTTTGAGCTCAAAAGAGGTTTCTTTCCCAATTTCTTCTTGGTTTTGGTCAAGTTCTTCATCTAAGGCAAGTAAATATTTATATTTATGCTTGATATGTTTGTCTTCCTTGATTTGTATGGAAAAATCATGATTTAGATGTTCATTGCTCATTTGATGCTTTAGAGGTTTGAAAACATGATAATTAGGTTTATTAGCTTAATGGAATGGATTTGGATGTTAATGACTTGATTAGCTAGATTTGTGGAATGAGGTTAGGTTGTTTTTGTTCTTGATTGAACTGCTAATCAAGTTCAGGGAAGGAATGGAAGGGAATGACCCATTTCATTGCAAAAACAGAACATGGGCTCTGTTTCCGTAGTGCACGCAGTCGACCGGCCAGGGATCTCGGTCGACCTACCACACGGGGTCTGGTTCTCTGGAACCTGACCAAAACACTGTTACCCATTTTCATTTACAACTGTTAGTCGACCGGCCAAGTCCTCGATCAACCGGGCATGCATGGGAGAGGTCGACCGGGCTCACTATGTATGGGATTGACCGGCCAATGACCAGGTTGACCGGGACAACTTTGAATTTCTTCTTGGAAGGGATTTTCACCCTATTCTTAAATGGACTTAGGTGGAACTTGGTTACCCCTTTTGTGGACTCATTTGACTTATTGTGAGTATGTTTGAGCCGACATTCTTCACGGTTAATCCGGTTGTATCAATACTTAACCGAATTCAATCTTGAACGGTACATGACAACGGGATACCCTTCGTTAAATCTATGCACGAAGATTGTTCGACCAGGTATTGTGAACCCTAACCTCTTTCGTTGACTGAGTAGGTTGTACGATGCTTAAGGATTAACATTGTACTTAGAGTTGGATTGTCTATCGCTTTTGATTCTGAATTGTACCGTCTGGTACTATCTACATGTAACGAACATGTTCAGTAGCTCTGTTTGCTTTGCTTTGTTTGGGGATCACATTGAGAACTTAGATGATGGACTTAGGATCCCTTTTGTTGTTCCGTTTGTTTTGAGGTTTGTTTGAAGTGTTGAGGCTAGGGGGCTTTGATTGTAAGGCTTGAAGAGAACTACTATTGAAGTTTGTTTGAAGTTTGATTTGATTTGGAATAAAGTAATTTCTCTAATGTTGTTGAATCTTGTTCACGCAAGAAAGCCTAGCCCCTCACTGATGTTTATTTAGGATTCTTTGTATTAGGCACCACTCAGTTGTTAACGTTCAACATAGCTGGGGCACTACTTGTGTGAGAACTTGAATTTAGAACCTTGAGGTAAGACTGGGCCAGAGCCCACGGGGCCTGAGCCGCATGAGCCCAAGAAGACCGTCTGTTGTTCGGATTTGGTTAATGGACACCACTTTGAACACTTTGATTGAAGGGTTATGATTCCAAACTATTTATATTTCCACCACAATTCAATGTGAGTAAGGGAGGGCAATGACACTATCTTGTGGTAATTAGCATATGTGGACCGCCTACTTTGATAGTCTGTTTATGATTCGAATGCAATGCGTTTCGTATGATCAGACCGCTATGCATTTCACATGATCTTGTTATCGTTTACTCTCTTTAGTACTGCATATCTTTGGCGATTTATATATCTATCTGCTTGTCAACCGTTGTATTGATAGTGTTACTCTTGGTGCATAGGTATCGAGCCTTTCTACCTCGAGGAAGAGGAGGTGACAGTTCAGGCAGATCAGTCTGATGACTTCCTTAAGTACAGTACGGACCGCATTGTATAGTCGTAACGACCCCATACATGAGAGCCTTCATGCTATATCTGATTAGTTTCATCTTTTGGTTTTATTATCCTTTTGTTTATGCCTAGTTTTAGTGTGACCTTCTTTTTTGTAACTAATATTTTGTTAACAGTCTCAAACTTGTATTCAGTATTTGCTCTTAAACTATCCATCTTTAAGATACCACTTGAATTTATGAAGCTTCCACTAATTGTTATATATATACCTCATATTGGTCTTCGATCCAGATGGGGCATGATTGGGGCCCTAATCTCATGCATAACCCCGGTTTCGCTTTTGGGGGCATGACAAAGATGGAGAAGGGTGGCGTAGTGGTAATGCAGGGAAGGAAAATAGAAGATGGAAGAGTGGAGAAGGGAAGAGAAAAGAAAAGGAAAAAAGGAAAACAATGTAAAGGTGTGTTTGTGCAGGGGCGCGGTGGGGTGCAAATATAGAGAGGAAGAAGCCGAGGGGGGAATGGAAGAGAAGAAGGGAAAGAAGGGGAAGAAGAGGGAAGGTGCGGTGTAGGTGAGTGTGAGTGCAGGTAGTGAAGTGGGTGCGGTGAAGATGGGTGCTGAAATGTCTAGTTGGTGCATGGAGGGTGCAGCGAGAGAAGAAAAAGGTGGGGGTTGTGCAGATGGTGTGTGTAGGCGAGGAAGAGGGAGATGGAGAAGAAGAGGAGGGGAGTGGGGCGCAGGGAGAGCAAACGAGAGGGAGGGGGAGAAGAAGAAGAAAAGGCGAGGGGAGAGAGAGAGAGAGAGAAGGGGGGTGGCGCAGGGAGAGAGGATGCAGCGCAGGCGGAGGGAGTACGCAGGGAGACAGAGAAGGGGGGGAAGAAGAGAGTGGGAAGAAGAAGAAGAAAAGGAGAGGGAAGAGAGTGCTAGTGCATGTGGTAGAGAAGGGGAGGAAGGGCATACCTGGCGAGGAAGGACGAGGCGGCATCTGGAGGAGGAAGAAGGTGGCGCTGGTGCTGCGTGCAGGGAGAGGGGCGATGGTGATGGCGCTGAGCGAGGGGGCTGCTGCGCGTGGGTTTGGAAGGAGATGAATGGAGAGGGGAGCCTCTGCACGAGATGATGGAGAGAGTGGTGGGCAGTGGCGTCTGGGGCGTTTCTGCGCACAGTCTGGCGATGGAGAGATGATGGAGGTGAGGTTTGCGTGGGCTGGAGATTGGCTGAAGGTGAAGATGAAATGAAGAAGAGTGGGTTCTGCGCAGGTGGCTAAGAGATGAGGCGAAGGGCTGCTCTGCTGCAATGGGGAATGGATAAGGACGATCTGATGGGGTTGCTGTGTGAGGGAGATGAAGAACGAGAGAGATGGGCTTGAGAGAGAGAGAGAGGCATGAGAGGGATGGAGATGGGCTGGAGGGAATGAAAATCGGGAAGAAAATGTGCGCTAGAGGGAGTCTGCCTGGGAGATCGAGATAGAGAGAAGGAGACGACTTTGAGAGAGATGGCTGCGTGAAAGGGAGCCTGGAGAGAGAGTTAGAGATAGAGAGGAAGAGGACATATCTGGGGGCAGGGGAGAGTCCAGATCTCGTGGACTCTCCATCCCTTATCCAGCGATGGGCCATGCAGCTCGGGTCAGGTCAGGTATGGGTTGGGTTTGGGCCAGGTCTAGGCTAGGTTTTGGCTTGGGTTAGGTCTAAGCTAGGTTGGGGCAAAGGGTCAGGTGAGTTTGGGTCAGGTGGGATTTGGCTCGGATTTGGATTGGGTTTGGCTTAAAGGAATTGGTTCGGGCCCACACTACAAGAAAAATCACATTTAGTGGCGGATAAAAACCGCCACTATATGTATAATAACCACCGCTGATACCTTTTGCGACGGAAAAATGTCCACCGCCACTTTTGTCGTAGAAAATCCCATCACTGATTCTATTTGCAGCGGAATTGGAACTGCTGCCAAAAAAACTATCAATAGCGGCGCTTGTAAACTGCCACTAATTATTAGTGGTTTACACCAGCAGTCATCATGAACTGCTGCTGTAACTTTGCTGTAACTTATAGCAGCAAACTTCACAAACTGCTGCTGAAAACAACATGCATTTATCTCCCATTTTATTGATTATAATTCCTGTACTGATTTTTTTTTTATAAAACTCAGCTTTGCTTTAATTTTTCTTTTACAATTGTATTTCCCACTCAGAGAATAAAGATTGAAATGAAAGAGGTTGGAGAGTTTTAGCCTTTTAGGCAAACCAGCATACATACATCGCCATTTGTGTTTCATTACATTTGAAAATTGAGAATGACTAGTCTTAGGAAAACCAGTGTACATACAGTTGTTCAATTCCAGGCTTTTTCTTGGAAGTAACTAAAACAGTAAACAATAGTTCTTTATATCATTCTTCAAAAGTCCAATGAAGGGAAGGGATTGAGACGGGCAATTGGAAAACACACCAAGGGCTCAGCCCTTGGGAGTGTTATCCCTGGCCCCTCGGTCATGTCCACACATGCATTACCCCCATCATCCTTACTATTAATCTTCAACTCAAAGCCTTGGACCATGGCCGCAACAGTTGTGTGAACCACTTGCATTGCCAGCGAAGTCCCAGGGCACCCCCTCCTTCCACTACCAAATGGCAAAAAATGGAAATGTTGACCCCTTACTTCTATTTGGCTCCAATTGCTCCTGACCGATGGCATGAATCTCTCCGGATGAAACTCGAGTGGGTCCTTCCAATGTTGCGGAGGGTCTGCTGCATCTTAGATGGATTACATGAAGTCTTAGAATTCTTTCCATTCACCATTGCTTGACAGAAGAAACGACCATGCTTCTGTAAATTGCTTGCATCTGTAATAGAACCCAAAGTAAACATATCAGTAAAACAACAAACTAAACTCCAAAAATAATGAATTAAGAGATCTCAACCAAAAAAAAAAAAAAACTACTTGTTGAACAAAGATCAGGAAAGCAACTTACACTAATTTAGCATCAATGAGATCAAAGATGGAGGAAGAAGCAACAGAAGCTAGGATTGATGCAAGCATTTCATGAGGGAGAAACAAGATATTACTAGTAATAGTATTCAACTTCTTTCTTCTTTTCATCATTTTCTGCATACCAGTACCCTTATATTTTTTCATCACCCGAACATCATTTTTTTTTATCATAAACACCACGTGTTTCTATAGCCTTGCTACAATACAATTATACTAATCCCTGATTTCTTTCATCAATTAAGCTATAATAATAATAATGTTCAAATACCTAACCTCACATCTAATAATCATAAAATGACTAACCGGTTGATCATCTTTCAAAGGGTCCCAGCATGCAATCCGAAAATTAATACAAAAATCATATCTAAATTTATTTCTCAATGAAGGTAATACAAAAAAAGGCAACTGTATTGATCTCTCTTCTTCAATGAGGTTTAAACTCTGTTTCTTCAGTGATTAAGTAGAAATTAAAAAGAGAGCTCTCTTATGACTTTTTTTTTTTGGTAGAAAGCTCTCTTATGTGCTGAGTAAATCTTTGGATGTCTCTTCTTAGATGATTAAAAAGTTAAAAGAGTAAATAGAGTTTTAGAAAGGTTAAAGCTTGGTAACCGGATAAGAAGTAAGAACTGTTTCCATGGAGAGATGATGTAGTCTTGTTATATAAGGAAGTGTCGTTATAATACTCCAAATATGAAGTAACTGTGGCTGAGACATATGCTATGATTTTTGTGCAGCAAATAAGGACAGTAACAGGAATCAGCACATGGGTTACAGTAATGTGATTTCCAATAAAAGAGAAGATCATGGGCTGTCAATTGAGAAAGCTTGGGCATGTATGAGGATCAAAACAGCCCTCGTGTGAAGAACTGAAGCATAAAAAGGAACTAAGAGAAGGGAAGACCAATAAATACATGGAATAAAGTAATCACTTTTGACATATTTGATTTTAGTGTGACAGAGAATTTGCGGCAAGAGGAAGGAGCAGAAAAGTGGATCTTACTCCTCAAACCCCCCTTCCCCTTCTTTTCATTCCACTTTTGAAATACCTTTGATACCTTTAGAGGAAAATCCACTAGATTCGTTTGGATTGCAAAAGAGCAGTTTCTAGGCTGAAGAATACATGAATGAGAAATTTAATATTTATGCTACAAAGGACAATATAAGAAGCCATTTGTTTCCATTGCATGAATTTTGCAGGATGTAAAATAGGAAGCTCACTGTCCTTAATAACATGTTTTTCTGATTCACTAGTTGAATTTCGAGTTCCCTGAAAAGGTCCAGTTTCAATAAAATTACCTTGATTCGAAGCCTTTCAGCCACTAGAAGCTACCGAGGGCACGAGATGCAAGAGAAGCCTCCTTTAAAGATCCACGTTTGATTGAGTTGATAAGCTGATGTTGTAAAGTAATGTAACTGCACAAATAATAAACAAGTGAGAAACAACATCCAAATTGGAATGAACGAACATGCCTGACATAGGACATGTTAATATAAAATAAATACAATTAGAAATGTTTCACACAGTACCTGAGCTACAACAGAAGTACAACCAAACACAAAACTACGGAAAGGGTAAAATATGAATCTTTGGTTGATCTTTGTTTAAAAAGTTAATGACTGTATCAAGTATGTGACTCAAAAAATTGCATTGAAAAGTAGAGCAGGTGACAACAAATAGGCAATTTTCCAAGAACTGACAGCACTTATAACCACTCCACGGAATTTTGGAAAAAAAATGAAAATTTGTTATAACCACTCCACGGAATTTTGGAAAAAAAATGAAAATTTGTTATAACCACTTCACGGAACTGACACCACTTATAACCACTCCACTTTTATCACCATCATCTTCTTCCTCATCTATCTAATCCACCTAAACAAACACCTCCCCAATTGTCCATCTCCATCTCAAACCTACACTCTGCAAAACCGACCCATATCTATCCTCTGCTTATCTTCCCCACAACCACCACCTTCTTCATTTTTCCAGAGTCCCCACCCTCTACTTCACAAAAGCCCAACCGAGCCCACACCTCACCAAATCTTTACGCAAACCCATTTTCATCATCACCATTCACCTACAAATAGCCACCTAGAAAAACCCTCCTTCCCAGATAAACCCAAGCCTTCA
Organism: Cinnamomum chago; assembly: GCA_038049695.1. Lineage (NCBI taxonomy): Eukaryota > Viridiplantae > Streptophyta > Magnoliopsida > Laurales > Lauraceae > Cinnamomum > Cinnamomum chago. The sequence goes on from CP142457.1 coordinate 28,390,609, forward strand.
CCATCTTTCTCCATCACTTTCCCAGTTTCCCCGTATCCTCCAAAACAAGCACAACCTACCTGCACCATCATCATCTTTTCTCTCATCATATATATCCCACCACCTGAGTACAACAAAGACCCATCATCATCATCATCATCATCCATCCATCCATCCTCACACCTCACATCCACCCTCAGCCTGCAATTTTCAAGTGGAAATTGTTGTTAACCTGAGTTTTTCCCAGGCGGGAATCAAGATCCACTTCATAGTCTCTGTGCTTCAAAGGTTTCCTTTGAATTGGAGGAGCTTTAGCTGAGCATGTAAAAATGGTGCTTGACAAAAGGGAAGAAAAAAAGAGGAAACATTTAGATTACTTCGTCTCAGAACACAAAATCATAGAACTATTTACGTTGACATCCCATTTCAAAAACCCGAAATGGTGTCAGAATCTACAAACTCATTGTCCTCAAATTCAGAATCATCTCCCTGGTCCTCTATCGTCGCTTGGGTGCCTAGAGGTGTGTCAATAGTTGTCCCAGGTACATCTGCTCTTACTTCACTAATATTATCAACATCAATACAAATGTCTTCTAACTGTTCAGCATCATATGGCCGACTTTCCAAGTATGTCTCCTCTTCATTTGCATTAAATGAATCCCCATGCATGTCAAAAAAATCCCTAGGTTTTGTCATAATAGCAACGTGCCAATCGGTTTCCACCGGATCTTCCAAATAGAACACTTGCAAGGCTTGAGAGGTGAGCACAAATGGTTCATTGGTGCTTAATAATCGCTTCAAATTTACAAGCGTAAACCCTAACCCATCTAGCTTGACACCCCTGCCTTGGGATGTGACGTTGACCCAATCACATTTGAATAAGACCACCTTTCGCTCTTCATAGTAATCCAATTGTATGATGTCAGTCAAAACACCATAGTAGGTAATATCTCCTATGACAGGGTTCATGTCCTTAGTACTTGCAAAGCTCGATGTCTTTGCAGTCACCACAACTCCGCTATTTTGAGTATTACTTTTCTTATCAAGATCCTTCGTGTGGAACCTAAACCCATTTATCACAAACTTGGAGAAGCTACTAGCCACCTTACTAGGACCTCTAGCTAGCAATCTAAGGTCCGTTGTAACTCGTTTGTCACCTTCTAGTCGCAAGCAATCAACCTATGTGATTACCACATGTTAGTCACGCACCAAAATTACATGTATGAACAATACATGTGCCACATATAGTGATGATATCTTCTTACTTACATGAGATTCAAACCATTTCGGAAATTGATCATTGTGCATGCGTTCTCTATCAATTTGTCGCTTCTGACGATTATTAGTGTAGATCCTTTTACGGTGTTCTCTGTGTACAAAAAATGACCTATTAGAACAATAGACATTATATTTGATTGCTTAAAAAAATTAATAACCAAGATGAAGTAAATGTCTTACTCGACAAATGGGGCCACTTTAGCGCAATTAAAGAGAATATACCGATGCATCTGCTCCCATGCATTGTGCATCAAATTTATCGATGCCTCCTTCCCAAGTGCACGACCTGGCTTTGAGAAAATCAATGACATTTGATTTGTCTCGGTTGCACCATGATCATAATTCCTTGGTGCACGAGTTGACTTTGTCTCCACATCATGCAAATACCTTGAACAGAAAGTCAAGCATTCTTCTGCAAGGTATCCCTCTGCTATTGAACCCTCAGGTCAACTTTTATTACGCACATATGACTTGAGAGTAAGCAAGTACCTATGGATAATTAGAAATAAGGTATTGTGAGAACAATTTTTACAAAAACACAATCATTTCTACATTGACATGTTGAAACAAATACAATGACATTAACACACACCTCTCAATGGGGTACATCCATCGATATTGTACGGGTCCTGCGATCTTAGCCTCTCCTGCCAAATGAACCATGATATCGAAGAAGGCTGGTGGAAAAATCATTTCAAGATGGCACAATGTTGTTGAGATTCGAGATTCTAATCCATTAAGAACTTTGTCTGTAGCGATTTTCGAGCATATTGAAAGTCCTGGGATCCTAACCCTAGAGGGGGGGGGGTTTAATAGGGTGAGCTACAAAATGTGACCAATTAAGACAAATTTTAACTTCTTTAAATTAAACTAGTCACATGTGATGATTAATCAAACAAGATGTGTAAGCTAATATAAACAATCACCACAAGCATACACCACAACACAAAAGTTTATAGTGGTTCGACCTCAATGCCTACGTCCACTACCGGCTTGTGATCCAATCACCCCACCGGATTTCCACTATTTATGCTTTTCAATAGGCTAAGCAATAACCCTTACAATGTTTTTTTTCTAGGCTAAACAACAACCTTTACAATGTGCTTTTCTAGGCTAAGCAATAACCTTTACAAGATGCTTTTCTTAGGCTAAGCAATAACCTTTACACAATGCTTTTCTTAGGCTAAGCAATAACCTTTTACAAATGAAAATTTCTCTAAGAAGGTGTCTTCACAAAAGAACACTCTAAGAGATACAATTAAAGCTCAATGTATTTGCCTCTAAAATAGGCGGATATGAAAGTGAATAACAAACTCACACAAACACTAAATGAATGCAAATGTGTATGCTCATGATGTGTGTGTGTGATAACTTCAATCAAGTTTAAAAAGAAGGCTCAATTAATATATTGCTTAAAGCAATTCAAAGTTTAAAGCTCATAAAAGATTTGATTGAAGTCTAATGCAAATCACATGTATGAAAATCGACTTGTTAATGACATGAAAATCAAGAGCTTCACAAGTTGTATGAAAATGACTAACTTAGAACATGTGATGCAAGTGCAATGTTGTTTTTAAAAAAACAAATAAATTTGACTAAGGTTTAAATGAATGAAAACAACAAGTAATGTTTCAACCAAGAAAATGAATCATGCTATATAAAAGAAATCAAAGATTTAGGCTAAGCATGATTAAGGAAGATTTAAAAACAACTTGGATTGAAAACAAAGTGAAGAATCCAATCTTAATTAGATCAAAGAATAAGAGAAGAATGGATTCAACACATCATAGTTATCATGCTCAAAATCATTTACCAATAACTTAAACAAAGCATATAAACTATGATTAAGAGAGGTAGAGCTTACTTAGAGATTTAACTTCATTAATCCAAGCTTTAGCTCTCCAAATGACTCTTTGGTCTCTCTTAGTTCATCCCATTTTCTTTGTCTCAAAGCACCTCAAAAGAGTCTTCAAAATCTCCAACTTTTGAAAAGGAATGAACTACAATTTATACCCAAAAAGTGGGTTTCTGCGAGTGCCCGGTCGACCTGGCCTTCAAACAGTCAGAAAAATGACCGTTGGAAGAGCCAACGGCACTTTGCCCCGGTCGACCTGCAGTGTGGCCGGTCGACCGACCACACTGCAGGTCGACCCCCTGGGACCAAAATTTCCCCAAAAATGCATATTTGAAGGTTTTTCTTGGAGGGGATTTTTGGGCCATTAAATCAAGCTTGGAAACATGTTTTAAATCAAACTAAGTGGTTTATAAACATGAAACATAAAAAGCCTAAAATGATTCAAAACTTTAAAACCAATGGCTTGCTTGATTTGATAAAACTCTTTTCAAATACAATTGCATCCAAGATTAAAAACAAAACATGCATAAAACAATACTTTTACAAGTCTTAAAAACAATGCATGTATAAATCAAGATTTCAAGTTTTTCTAAATCAATGCATATGTGTGTAAATCAAATGATGCTAGAATGTTAATGCATCCATCAAATTGCAATCTACAAAAACCTAACAATCTCCCCCTTTGCAATTTGATGGCAACTTACTCAACATTGAATTAACACACTTAGTCTTCAGCTCCCCCTTAGCTAGACAAGTCTTGAAATCTTCTTGAATGCTTCTTCTCTTAGCTTGGGCTCTTTTCTTCATTCTTCTTAATGCTTGGAGCTTGATCATTCTTCAAGCTTTCTTTTCTTCTTTCTCTCTATGGCCAAGCATCTTCTTTAGCTCCCAAGCTTTCTTTCTTCTATTAGCTCTCCCCCTTTGACCATGCCTCTCTCCCTTTGGCAAGATATGCATTCTCTCCCCCTGTAGAGGATCATACAAAATCTCCCCTTAGGAAGCTTGGACATTCTCTTCCCCTTTTGAGAACTTGAATGCTCTCTCCCCCTTTGCCATTAAATTACAAAGGTACCTACACACATGAAACAAGAAAAATACCTTTTAGTAGCACCTGTTAACAAAAGAAATCGAAAATGAAATACATAACAGGTTATCATGTGTGGAATTGGTCTCTAAGGGTTCAAAGACAATCCAATGGTGAATTTGATCAAAACTAATACTTCCTATGAAGATTTACACTCCCCCTCAATCCATTCTCTCCTTTTGTCAAACTTTTGACAAAGATTTAACTATTAGATGCAAGAAGAAGATGGTTTTACTAATTGAGGGTCACTTCAAGAGAAGGATTAGATTCGTTTAACTATAGAGCAAAGTGATGAAAGAAAGCAAGGTCAAGGAGAAAAGTGATCATGGATACCAATTGGAAAAACAAAGAATACCAATTGAGATTCAAGGATAATTCTATTAAAACAATCACTCTAAAATGGAGTTATAAAGGATATAACTATTAAGATAAATCCAAATTAGAGCTATCCATGATATAATGGGGTTTACTAAACATAGCATCAAATAATTTAACTATGGAAAACATATGCTATGAAAGTTTTGAAATCATTTCATTCAAACAATAAATATGACTATTAATGTGCAAGAATGAGTGAAATGAAATTCAAACATGAAGCCAACCTCAACTAATAACCAACCAAGATTATGAATACATAAATATGGTGATCATGAGATTTACCTATATGAGCAAGAGAGGTGGCAATCATGAAAATTATGATGCTAATGGAGTGTGACATGGAGCAAATATATTACTATCAAGTTCAATCCAATGTACACAAGGTCTATCACATTCACAAGAAATCAAATCAATCGAAAATCATACCAATTGAAACCAATTGAATTTGACAACATGATTAAGAGCAAGAATGCGACAAACACAAAATTCTATCAAGCATCATAAAAGGATATTCATCACTTTTAAAGATATAACTATTGAGCAAAGTGATGAACAAGATAAATTGCAATGCAAGAGGATATAACTTAGAAATGCTTGCAATTTTCAAAGTGTCAAAATCAAATGAATTCAACATCTAAGATATCCATCAAACATATAGAAATACGAAGAATGGATTTCAAAGAGTTTCATATGATCAAGATCACTACTATGAAGTTGAAACATGTATGAGTATGACATCACTTAGAGAAAATACATGAATCAACATCATAACCATCCAAAAAGAAATGACTAGAAGGCATGGAGGATGGATTTGAGTCCTAGTATGGTTTCTACAAATATAATTAATATCACAACCATACATGGAACCAAAAGACATTTTTCATATAAAAAGAATATAACTAAATAAGCAAAGATGCAAATGACTTAAAACAACAATCGATCATGACTAATCTAGCTATGAAAGCTTTTGAAATCACAATCAATTGATCATGTATAGAAATGCAATGCAAGACATATAACTAAATGTGAGCAAAAAGCAAATCTAACATGATGAGTTTATAATCAAATGACTTTTAAAACCATGATATGTAACTAGAGATGTACATGAAGACAGAATCAAATGATCATAAAGAAACAATGCATTTTAATAAATGTAACTATCAATGAACAAAAATACAAATGTAACATGACCAACAATATGATTAAACTAAAAAGAATAGGTTGGTCAAAGAGGTTCAAGGCCTTAAGGTTTGTCTAAGTATCTAACTTTAGGAATCCACCTAAGGTCTTGAGAGGGTTGATCCTTGAGGTCTAGTTTGGAATTCTCACCAACTTTAGGAGATTTGACTTGATAAATTTTCAATTTGAACTTATCACCATAATGTTTAGATTTGACTAAATTTAACTTAGATTGGTGATTAGTCTTTTGAGGTTGGTGAGTTTGATTCTTAGGGGATGGATTCACTTTTCTTTTCTTCTTATATTCTCCCTTTATTTGACTTTTGAATTTTAAATTTAACTTTGTTACTTTCTTCAAAAGTTCTTTCATGGGTTGATATAAGGGAGATAGGTTGAGAAGCTTTTTGTTCATAGATTCTTTTAAGCTTGGTTTAACTTGTTTAAACTTTTTAGAATCTATCTTAGGAGACTCCATTTTAATTGATTTAACTTTTTTAATCTTTTTGGAGTCTTTTTTGATTTTTAGTGTCTTACCCTTCATAGATTTAGATTCTACCTTTTTGGGTTCAAAGATGGGTTTAGACACATGACTTCTTCTTAATTTGCACTCAAACCTAAAATGTCATTCAATGCCACAATAAATACATTTAGTTTTGGGCAAAGGGGAAAGAGTGCTAGAGAAAGAGGACTCACCTTTCACAAAAGTGTTGGTGAATTTAGGGTCATATGAAGTATACTTATCAAAACCAAGACCCGTCCTATCTCCATGAGGTTTACCCAATTTAAATAACTTTTCAAATCTCTCTTCACTTTGGGTAAACTTGCACTCATACTTTTGTTTATATCCTTCAAGTTGAGTGACTTTGGTTATAAGGATTGAATTTTCATTTTTGACTTTTAATAAATCATTTTCAATTTCCTTATAGTTACTTAGCTCTTCATTGGCAAGTTTTAGTTCAAGTTTAAGTTCATTAACAACATTAGATCCAAGTTCTGAGGTTTTTAACTTACTTTGAACATTTGACATGTTTTCCATGGAAATTGTCAACTTGGATTCTAAATTGATAGAGTCTTTGTCTTGCCTTTTTAATAGATCTCTTAGGTTTAAATTTTCCTTTTTAAGATCATCATTTCCTATCTTTAATTCATTTAGTTCATCTTTGATATTAGATAAGTTATTTAAAGAGATCATAAACTTAGAGTCTAAGCATTGTATGACTTCTTCTTTTTCTCTAAGTTCATCTTTCGAAGAAACTAATTGTTTGTTTAGATTTTTAGATTCTTCTCTTAACTTTTTGTTTTTCTTCTCAAGCTTTAAGGATAATTCATATAATTCTTCAAAGGCTTGTTGAAGGTCATCTTCAATATAAAAATTTTCTTCTTCTTTTAAATCAAATTGAGATTCATTAATTTGAGAGTTTGAATCTCCAATAGAAGGAAGAAGGAGGGGTCTAGAAGAATCTACAAAAGAATCTAAACTATCTATCATAGTGGAATCCATTCTAATGATTTTCATGTAAGCACAACTCTAGGGTTTTGACTCTAGGTTTTTACACCTAATCAAGAGTTCCAAATACTTGATCCTAAAATAGAGCACGAGTCTCTGACACCAATTGAAAGTCCTGGGATCCTAACCCTAGAGGGGGGGGGGGGGGGGGGGTTAATAGGGTGAGCTACAAAATGTGACCAATTAAGACAAATTTTAACTTCTTTAAATTAAACTAGTCACATGTGATGATTAATCAAACAAGATGTGTAAGCTAATATAAACAATCACCACAAGCATACACCACAACACAAAGGTTTATAGTGGTTCGGCCTCAATGCCTACGTCCACTACCGGCTTGTGATCCAATCACCCCACCGGATTTCCACTATTTATGCTTTTCAATAGGCTAAGCAATAACCCTTACAATGTTGTTTTTCTAGGCTAAACAACAACCTTTACAATGTGCTTTTCTAGGCTAAGCAATAACCTTTACAAGATGCTTTTCTTAGGCTAAGCAATAACCTTTACACAATGCTTTTCTTAGGCTAAGCAATAACCTTTACAAATGAAAATTTCTCTAAGAAGGTGTCTTCACAAAAGAACACTCTAAGAGATACAATTAAAGCTCAATATTGTATTTGCCTCTAAAATAGGCGGATATGAAAGTGAATAACAAACTCACACAAACACTAAATGAATGCAAATGTGTATGCTCATGATGTGTGTGTGATAACTTCAATCAAGTTTAAAAAGAAGGCTCAATTAATATATTGCTTAAAGCAATTCAAAGTTTAAAGCTCATAAAAGATTTGATTGAAGTCTAATGCAAATCAAATGTATGAAAATCAACTTGTTAATGACATGAAAATCAAGAGCTTTACAAGTTGTATGAAAATGACTAACTTAGAACATGTGATGCATGTGCAATGTTGTTTTAAAAAACAAATAAATTTGACTAAGGTTTAAATGAATGAAAACAACAAGTAATGTTTCAACCAAGAAAATGAATCATGCTATATAAAAGAAATCAAAGATTTAGGCTAAGCATGATTAAGGAAGATTTAAAAACAACTTGGATTGAAAACAAAGTGAAGAATCCAATCTTAATTAGATCAAAGAATAAGAGAAGAATGGATTCAACACATCATAGTTATCATGCTCAAAATCATTTACCAATAACTTAAACAAAGCATATAAACTATGATTAAGAGAGGTAGAGCTTACTTAGAGATTTAACTTCATTAATCCAAGCTTTAGCTCTCCAAATGATTCTTTGGTCTCTCTTAGTTCATCCCATTTTCTTTGTCTCAAAGCACCTCAAAAGAGTCTTCAAAATCTCCAACTTTTGAAAAGGAATGAACTACAATTTATACCCAAAAAATGGGTTTCTGCGAGTGCCTGGTCGACCTGGTACAGAGCCCGGTCGACCTGACCTTCAAACGGTCAGAAAAATGACCGTTGGAAGAGCCAACGGCACTTTGCCCCGGTCGACCTGCAGTGTGGCCGGTCGACGGGGTCCCCTGGGCCGATCGACCGGCCACACTGCAGGTCGACCCCCTGGGACCAAAATTTCCCCAAAAATGCATATTTGAAGGTTTTCCTTGGAGGGGATTTTTGGGCCATTAAATCAAGCTTGGAAACATGTTTTAAATCAAACTAAGTGGTTTATAAACATGAAACATAAAAAGCCTAAAATGATTCAAAACTTTTAAAACCAATGGCTTGCTTGATTTGATAAAACTCTTTTCAAATACAATTGCATCCAAGATTAAAAACAAAACATGCATAAAACAATACTTTTACAAGTCTTAAAAACAATGCATGTATAAATCAAGATTTCAAGTTTTTCTAAATCAATGCATATGTGTGTAAATCAAATGATGCTAGAATGTTAATACATCCATCAAATTGCAATCTACAAAAACCTAACACATATTTCTCTATTGGTTTATAAACATGAAACATAAAAAGCCTAAAATGATTCAAAACTTTTAAAACCAATGGCTTGCTTGATTTGATAAAACTCTTTTCAAATACAATTGCATCCAAGATTAAAAACAAAACATGCATAAAACAATACTTTTACAAGTCTTAAAAACAATGCATGTATAAATCAAGATTTCAAGTTTTTCATGTGTGTAAATCAAATGATGCTAGAATGTTAATGTATCCATCAAATTGCAATCTACAAAAACCTAACACATATTTCTCTAAAGAAATTGCTCAACTCAATCAAGACTGCACTAACATTCTTTGGCAAGGCCCTTCGCACTGCTAATGGAAGTAATTGCTGCATTAAAATATGGCAGTCATGACTCTTCAATCCAAAGATTTTGCGGTCTTTCAAGCGCACACAACGTGATATATTAGCCGCATAACCATCTGGAACCTTCACCCGAGATAATACCTTATAGAAAATATCTTTCTCTTTCTGAGCCATTGAGAAGCATGCGGGAGGCAAATATGTTTTATGTCCTTGTGCATATGGATGAAGCGCGGGTCTTATACCCATTTTTTTTAGGTCTAAACGCGCCTTTAAGTTGTCCTTTGTTTTTCCTTCAATATTCAATAATGTCCCAACTATATTGTCACATATATTCTTTTCAATATGCATAACATCCAAGTTATGCCGTATCAAAAGATACTCCCAATATGGTAATTTGAAGAATATACTCTTCTTCGTCCAACCAACCTTTCCGTTATCATCCCGTTTTCTCTTCTTACTGGATGCATTGGAGTTATGCTTTCCGAATGTGATGTTGATGTCACGACACTGATGCAAGAGCTCCGTCCCAGATCTTGATGGAGGAGCGGATCTGAATTCCGTCTTTCCATCAAATTTTGTTTTATCACGACGAAACTTATGATCGACATTCAAGAAACGGCGGTGACTCATATAACATAACTTTTTCCCATGTGACAAGTAGTAATGAGAAGTGTCCTCATTGCAATGAGGACAAGCAAAGCGACCTTTTGTGCTCCATCCTGACAAGTTTGCATATGCAGGAAAGTCACTAATTGTCCATAACAATGCTGCACGCATCTGAAAGTTTTGATTGGTTGATGCATCCCAAGTGTGTAATCCATCCTCCCACAACTCCTTCAACTCATCTACCAAAGGTTGCAAATATACATCTATGTCATTCCCTGGTCCACGAGGACCAGGAATAAGCAACAACATCATAAAAAACGGTTGCTTCATGCACATCCATGGTGGCAAGTTGTATGGCATCAAAACAACAGGCATGTGCTGTGGGCAATGCTCATGGTACCAAATGGATTGAAGCCATCGCTTGCTAACCCAAGTCTAACATTACGAGGCTTTGCAGCGAAATTCGGGTATCGGTCGTCCAGATTTTGCCACACTTTGGAGTCAGCAGGATGCCTTAAGACCCCGTCATTGGTGCGCCCCTCTGCATGTAAGGAAGCTGTTTTATCTGACATGAAAAGTCGTTGAAGCCTTGGCTTCAAGGGAAAGTGACGTACAATCTTCGCAGGGATTTTTCGTTCCTTGGAACATGAAGGTGATGCACCATCATCATTGGCTTTTCACCTTGAAGTGCCACATACAGAACATGCAGATTCCTTAGCAGCTTCTTTCCAATACAACATACAATCATTAGGGCAAGCATCAATCTTATTGTAACCAAGTCCCAATTCTCCAATGATCTTTTTGGTTTCATAAAAGGACTTCGGCAAGGTTTCGCCTTCAGGAAATGCTTCTTTCAACAACTCAAGCAACATGGTAAAAGACTTGTCACTCCATCCATTCAGACACTTTATGTGGTATAGTCGCACAACAAAAGCAAGCTTGGTGAAATTCTTGCATCCTGAGTACAACTCTTGGTCGGCATCTTCTACCAATTTGTAAAGTTTCACTGCTTCTGCATTAGGTTCCTCTTCAGCTTCTTGTGAACTAGACTCGGGATCTTGAATTCCAAATGCCGACCGTAACATTCCATGCATATCATCTACTTCATCCGGTACATCTTCATCCAAGGTAGCAATAGGAGACCTTTGATGTGGTGATGCAAAAGTTTCCCCATGAAAAACCCAAACACCACGACCATAACCCTTTTCAAACCCATCGCATATCAGATGTTCATATACTTCATCCCGAGATCTATAATATATATTACTGCAATTCTTACATGGACATTTGATCCTTTCCCTTGATATTGCGTTAGCAAATGCAAAGTCAAGGAATTGTTTGACCCCTTCTTCATATGCAATGCTGACTCTCGGCTCAAGAGTCTAATTCTTGTCCATAATGTTTTTTCACAACTAATGGACCGTCAATCTGAAATAAAAGAGAGTAAAGTCTAAGTAATTAAATTTAAATTTTAAGGAAATATCTCTCGTGGCCTAATTGTTAGCACTGTGAATAACTAAAAATGAGATGAGAAATAAACCAATTAGGAAATGCCCAGTATATTCAACCAGAAGCCATGCAGGTTAGCACCTTTTTTTTTTTACAAGTTATTTTTTAGTTTCTAAGTGCACTTGTCACGTGCACAGTAGAAGAAATTAAAATGAGGTAATATGTTGTGTTGATTTCTTGGTTGGTTTCTCATGTGCATTCAGTTATCCTCCTCCCCGGGAGAAATGTGCGGGACCATCATGTATGAACCCCTACAAATACCGGGATTCTAAGTCAAATGTCCCACTATGCAGCCTTCGGTGCTACCAAGCGGTAAATGAAATGGCTCGACCAATAACAACATGAAGTGCTAAGGTCTACTTCCAGTGAACACCATGCTGCGCTGCTTGGCTGTGGGTATGTGCAGGTAATCCTGTGCTTGTTATAACCTTTTCTTGGAACCGTGTTGTATTCAAATTTTCAAATGGGGTTGGCTGAGTGCTATTTTAATTAAAGTAGACTCTGAACTTTGTCATTGTAGGTTGCAGTCTATTGGTGAGAGACATTTTTTTTATTTTTGTGAGCTTTAGATAGCTTTAGATGGCCTTCTTATTCAATTGTAGCTGAATAAATAGAAAAATAGAATGTTTTTTTTTTCCTCCATTCAATGACCATGACCTGAACCATGTTTTCACAACCATCTCTACGAGTGATTCTTACACCTTTTAGAAATTGCAGCATCAGAAAAATTGTATATTTGTACTACTTGGAAGGAAAAATATCTTGGTGTACACAAGCAATTCATTGCTTTTTCAGATATTCAATTGTTGATAGTCAAGAAAGAAACACTGCCATTTATTCATGAACCATCAATTTCAGGTGAAATTATATTTAAAAGAAAGAGATGAAGAACAGTTATTCAGTTCACACAACAAGCAAAGATGTAGCACCTAGAATCAAAACTGAACTTCATGAAATTATGAACAGAATTAACAAGAATAAGAACTGTAACTACCAACTTCACAAAGTACCAGTTTTGACAAAGAAAAAATATGGAAACAGTAGGCACCCATTTCAAACAACTGAATCATATGAGGGGATTCAAACCATATACTACACATAGCTTTAAAAAATTATATCAAATGGAAAATAGTTGCTACTAGACACATACTAAAGCATCATATTAGTGAAAATAGTAAAACTAATTGGAACCAAAGACAAGAATAGAAGCTACAAACCAAAACTTCTATTTGGTAAATGGAGAATAATGCCAAAACAGTGACTACCCATTTCATGAAGCAGATTAAATGTTAAGAATCACAACTACACTCCACTCAATGAACAAAAACATTAAAAACACAAATCCTGAGACAACCCATTTCTCAATTTATTGGTTTTCAGATGAAATTAAAAAAAAAAGAACAAAAAACACATGGACAAATGCAGGAACCAAAGTATCTATTGGATAAACAAAAAATAATACTAATATAAAGGCTACCCATTCCCTTGGATACATTAACTAAGACCACCCATTTCGCCAAACATTGGTTTTCAGATGATATTGAATGAAAGAACAGAAGATACATTAGAATTAAGGCTAATACAGCATGGGTTTAACGAGAATGTGGGATAGAGATAGAAAAAAACAAAAGGAAACTTGGGAGAAGAAGTTTAATTACTCGTCCTTTGGAGAAGAGGGAGAGACCCAAATCATCAACTGCTATATCCACTAAGAACAAATAAAAATAAAATAGAGTGAAGCCCAGCGTCTTTTTCTACAAATGCACCCCGTCACTTTTTGCTTATTTGACATTCTATCCTAGTTTAATCAACTCCCACAAGTAGAAGAGTAATTTATTGCAGTCAACTAAACAGTAATTGTGATGATTATGATGATGGTTGAACTAAAGAACAAATGGTTAAAATTAATACTATTAAGAAATTAAAAACCATATAACACACAGAAGGAATCTAAAAATGTATGAGTGTTCAAACCTGATAAGAAAGGGGATGCCACCTAAGTAAGTCTGAAACAACAACTTAAGAGCTGGAACTCTAAGAAACAACAGTGAAGAAAAGTGAATTGAAAGAATAGTCTCTGGGCATATAATCTTTAGCTAGGAGTCAATTTCCTCACTAAATACTTGGCACAAGTGACATGTAATTTGTAGCGATAACCATAACATCATTGAAGAAGAACAAAATTATAAAGTTATCTACTATAAAAAAAGCTCAAATATCAGAAGAACTAAAATAGCTTAGCTGCATGTGAAGATGAATTGCGTGTCTAGTGGAACTTTAAAAAAAAAATGCATGTGCAATATAAGACACATTCAAAAGGTACCCACAAGTTCTGTCACTCCACGTTGACCATTTAAATCATAATGGAAGATTGAAGGGAATATGTCACTAATTAGAGAGAGAGAGAGAGAGAGATTGTAGGTATTTATGAAACTAAGTAATTGGACTGAGATTTTGAGAGAGATACTTTCAAATGAAAAGGTGTGATTAGATTTGACATAATAAAAGAGATAAGTAGCTAGGGCTTATGACACTAAGAATGACTTGTGGGAATGTGATTTTGAGATATTTTAGGAATCTGATTTGGACTCGTGCTCCAAATCCCAAATGGGCTCCATGTCCAGAGTTGATTTGTTATTATACAAAAACAAGAAAAAAGAAAAAGAGGATAAATATAATATTAGTGGTAGAATATATAATGTTTAGGTTAGAAATCTACAATAGTTATATAATCATGACTTTCAAATCACTTAAATAAACTATTATAAAAAAAATCAAATGCTCTTACAGATGATAATTTGATGGCGTGTCCATATTGATTATTTTGATTGTGAGCCCATATAATAGAAATCATGCAAAATCAATGGACAAATCCCATCCATCGGACTCAAGTAATCCAAATAACACAAACGAAGGGCATGCATGAAACACTCAACATGCATGTTGGATTATGCTATCAAACACGTCCTCCCTTAGATACCTCCAGAGCTCAAGTTTATGCATCTTTCTTATCAGCAACATTTTCAGCCCGAACCTTCATAGTTTTTTCATGTTGGAACAGAACTATCTCGAGTGCATATTTATTCTAGAGTGTATCTAGAGAATTATTGTAACAACATTTCATTTTCATGATGTTGTGAACTTCAAGTGCCCTGACTGTTGTGCTCAATGATTTTATTGTAGGACAGATCATCCCATAGACCTATCAGAAGGTGTGCTTAGAGCTATTTGTCTGCAAGCATTAGGCCATGTATTTACTTTCTCTATAACAACTGTTCATCCTTCTTGTATATTATTTTTTAATGTTTTACTTCAGGGCCAGGAATTCCTGGTGTTAATTAGATTGTTTCTTCAAATGTTGGCACGCCAAGACAATTATTCTCTATCTGAATCAGACTTATCTGATATAGAAGTAACTGATAAAAGAAAATGAGTTGAGTGAATAGGTAGAATGAGGCCTTGTGTACTCTGGGCTGTGGGTTCTCTTTATGGGCCCATTTGGGACCACCATCGCCTTATTTGAGACTGTCATTAAGTCTCAAGAGGCCTAATTATTGAAAAGGAGAAATTCCCAAAGAAGAGATCGATCTAACTAAGTGTGCTATTTTCATTCTTATATGATAATTTCATCAAAGCTTTTCAATTGGGATAGCCAATTCAATCAAATACATTACTTATACATATCACAAACTCCTAGTGTGCAAACACTGCTAAATAAAACAATTCAAAAATCTGTTGAATCTGATCCAATCCACAAACCAAACAACACAACATAACTAAACAGAACCCAAATGAATCAATGACAAAAGTACTAAAATCACACTGAAATACTCTTCATTAACACAATAGAATCAAGATCAAAACAATTCGACAAATAAAACCCAAGGAAGATGCTAATTTGAGAGGAAAACACCAAACAAGTGAGCCCAAACAGAACAAAACACACAAAGAGGAAAACACCAAACTGTGACCATTCATTAAAAAACATAAACTAACAACATCAATATATATTAATAGAGTGGGCTGTGTTAGATAAGGAAATAAAAAGCATCCAGATAACACCTAACACCAGCAGAGGCATGTGACAAACAAAAGTTGATCTTGCTAAAGGGCCTACCGCAATCAATGTTGGTGGGTCACAGTCATAAGATTAATGAGGCAGTTCCAATGTTCAACAATCATACTGTCATTAATAATTCACTTACAATGAAAATTAACAGGCTCCCCAGATTTATCATTCCACAATATCCTAATTCAAGACATTTTAGTATATATTCTATTGATGTCGAGATGATGCTTGAAAGATAATAAAGCTAAAACATTTTTAGCCATCTTCAACTTTGTTGAAGCACCTATCCCATCTATTTAGGATCAATTTTACAAAGTTCTACATTTATAGTCAATACTATCCGAAGCTATATCCACTGTTAACTTCAGTCTATGAATGTCTTTCCAAACAAAAACAAAAATTCTAACAAGATTTTAGAACTCTTCTTCAATTTTGTATCACAAAGCGTGACTTCCAAACACCCACACAAAATTTAACATATAAAGAAAATTATACATTCAACTAAAAGTATTTTTGGAGGTGAAACACTCAGATGGATCTGACCTCTGAACTAATACACATCCTAAATTGATGTTTACAATCTGAATGACTCTACGGATAGTAATGTATGTAGAGGATCTCTACATGTTGTTCATCTAAAGAGATGAAGGAGACCAACCCACTTTATTAAATCCAAACCGCTAGAAGTCATTAAAAACGTAAGAAACAGAAAATGACATAAAACCTAAGAAAGCTATATCCACTACAAACAAAAACATCATTCTAAACAGCGGCCAAGTTTTGGAGAAGAGAGATCACTGCTTGAAGGCATTAAAAATCTAAATCAACAAGTAACCAAGTTTTAGTTTCAAAATTTAGATCATCATAACAGAATAATGAGTATGGCCTAAACTATGAATCTCTGTTTCAAGGCATTAAAAATCTAAATCAACAAGCAAGCAAGTCTCAGTTTCAAGATTTAGATCATCACAACAGAATCATATATATCACCAAAACTATGAATCTCTGCTTCAAGGCATTAAATATCTAAATCAAGATACTTCCTTACAATGACGAGATCTACTTCCCAAAAAAAAAACAAAAAAAAAAAAAACATAATTCCAAATCATACTTTGCAGCAAAACTAACAGATCTATGAATCCTATAGTGTGTGTGGATCTTGGCTATAGTCACTAGAAACTGATAGATCTATTGATCTAATTTAAATCTAAAGCTAAATGAGTGTAGAAAAAGAAGATCTTATTCTCAGACTTGAACAAAGCTGATCAATCAAAAACCTCCATAAGAGATCACTGGAAACAACGATGAAGAAAGGAGATTTTCTTACCTTACCAGCTAAAAGAGAGTGATTCCTACTCTCTACGGCTACTCTTGCAGATCGTCGAAGATCTGAAAATCGAGGGAAGTAGGTCTACCGATGATCGCTTCTCAAGGTTTTACTGGACAAAACGTCCTAAACATTCAACAAATCTTTCAATCTTTCACCAAAATCAAACAAAACCTCATCCTTAGTAAGAATCATTTGCAAAAACCAAACATATTCTCAAATCTCTCTTCAACTTCAACCAATAAGATCACAAATCGACACAAAACGTAAAAGAATGAGAAATCACCTCTCAAACGATCTCTTCAAAGAACAGCATTACGGTTGGAAGGAGAGAATCATTTTCCGCGAAAAATAGTCACGAAATCGAGCGGAACGGAGATCAAAAGGTAGCTCCAGAAGCACAATGTCTCGATCCGAGTAGTAACAAGAGGGATTCAGAGGGATTTAGAGGAGAGAATCAAAACCCTAGAAGATGAGGAAAGAAGAAGGCGAGGAATGAGGTGAGAGAAGTGAAGAAGTTTTGGGACTCGACGCTGCGCAGAGGGAAAGAAGTTTTGCTAACGGTGCAAACGGTGTAGATGAAGCTAGCTATAGGGTTTTTGGGACTGGATTGTGCAAACGGTGTAAATGGGGGTTTAAATGTATAGTAGCAGAAAGCATATTTCCACTGCTATACGGTCTCATATTGATTATACATAGTATACTGACGGAATGCTTTATACATAGTATAATTGAAGGAATGCACCGTTTATAAATAGTATACTGATTACCTTTATACATGGCATAGTACATTTTTCGAAGTATTAGTGACGGAACATACTTTCCACTGCTATATGGGAATAGATATATAGATGTAGTGACGGAATATACGTTCCACTGCTATACGTATAAATATTAATAGATAGATGTAGTGACGGAATGTACGTTCTGCTGCTATAGGAAAATAGTTTTTATTATATAGCAACGGAATATACTTTCCACTGGTAATACTTATTCAGAAATTATATATTAATAGATAGATGTAGTGACGGAATATACGTTCCACTGCTATACATAAATAATTTCTAATATATAGTGACGGAATGTATGTTCCGTTGCTATATGGAAATAATTTCTAATATGTAGTGACGGAATGTACGTTCTGCTGCTATATATAAATAATTTCTATTAGCTTAATAGCAGCAAAATATAATTTCTGCCGCTGTATATCAACAAAAACCCCCTTTAATAGCAGCACAATACAATTTCCATCGCAATATGTGCTTATTAGTAGCAAAATATATTTTCCGCCGTTGTACTTACCATAATATTAGATGTAGTGATGAACAAATAAACCGCCGCTATGAACCGCCGCTAATTGTCAATTTTCTTGTAGTGCCAGAAGGTGGATATTGGTTGGGTTATCATTGTTAGGGCCCAAGCTCCGTAGATTTTGATCCGCTGGCCAAATTTCAACGTTCTACACATCGGCGGAAAGCTTTCGGCGAGTAGTTCACAATGAATCGATTTTCAGGGCGATTGGAGGTCTAGAAATGGTAGGTGATTTTTCAGGCGGACACTCCAAGGGTTTGGGACCCACTGTTATGACTTTTTTATCCGCCCGTTGAATTTCGGAGTTCTATATATGGACAGAAAGCTCTCAACGAGTAGATCACAATGAGCCAACTCCTGGGGCAATCAGAGGTCTATAAATGATAGGTGATCTTTCAGGTGGGCACCCCTAGGGCTTGAGACCCACTATTATGACTTTTTGATCTGCCCGTCGAATTTTGGAGTTTTATGTATGGACGGAAAGCTTTCGACATGTAGATCGCAATGGGCCAACTCCCGGGGCGATCAGAGGTCTAGAAATGACATGATCTTTCAGTTGGGCACCCCTAGGGCATGAGACCCACTGTTATGACTTTTTGATCCGCCCATCAGATTTTGGAGTTCTATATATGGACGGAAAACTTTCGACGTGTAGATCGCAATGGGATAACTTCTAGGGTGATCTGAGGTCTGGAAGTGATATGTGATCTTTGACTCGAGACCTAATCAGGACGTCGTTAAATAGGGTGGACTGAATCACCCCTCATAGAGTGCCAAAATGAGGTGTCTACAGTTCTTTGGAAGTTTTTCATGATGCAACCTTGGTTTTTTCTAGGGCATATTATTCCACATCAACTCAAGCTTTAACCCATTTTTTGAAAGAAGTCTTACTTTTAAAAAGGATAGAGATTTTCAACTTTTCAACTTATGTTTGTACAAATGGAGGCAAAGTTTTCACAATATTGGAGAATAACTCGTTTAACATTTTGTATAGTTGTTGCATTAGACCCTAGATTGAAATTAAGAGGTGTAGAAACCCTTCTGAAAGAAATAAACTCTAACATGAATACAACTAATATAAATGACATGTCTACAGTTAAAACACAATTAGAAACACTTTATTTGGATTATGCTACCTGATTGAATAGTTCCGTAACACTCACGGTCCCAACAGGCCCTCCCTAGCTACATAAAGGGAAAATAAAGGCCATTTGGGGTATTATGAGGAAATCTCAGGGAAGTGACTCCTCTTCTTCTGGAAGATCCTCTTACAACCTTAATGAATTAATGAATTAACAATGTACCTGGGAAGCGATCATGTTCTAATCTCGGATGATGATGAAGATTCTTTTGATCTTTTAGCCTAGTGGGAATCGGTTGAAACTAAGTTTCCCGTGCTTTCGGCCATGGCCCGTGAATATACCAACAAATTCAGCGTCTACAGTTGCATCAAAGTAGGCATTTAGTGCAAGTGGACGCCTTAATAATGCCAGGAGGACTATGCTATCAAAAGAAACCGTGAAGACCTGCATGTGCTTACGGAATTGGTATCAGGCAAATGATAGAACACAACAACTCTTGAATTATTTTGAGATAGAAGACGAGCTACTAGCGTTACATATATGATATCATAGTGTAATTTATTTTTTAGAACGTATAATAAGTTTTCAAAGTTGTAATTTATTTTTTAGAATGTATTATAGGTTTTTAAGTTGTAATTTTTTTAGAATGTATCATAGTTTTCAAAGTTGTAATTCTTTTTTCATTTATCATAAGGTTTGAATTTCATTATATATTGATCCAAGTTCAAACTTGCAATTTTTTTGAACTTTTGTAACTTAGATTTCAAGGAAATATAATCTATTTGATGTATTTTATCAAAACATCATTAGTGTTATTCTACTTATTTATTTCTCTTAATTTATTTATTTTAATGAAATTGGTCCAAGAGTGGGTCCAAGTTTGCGTCCATCTAAGTCCAACTTAAAAAAAAAAGAAAAAAAAAAGGAGGGGGAGCATGGGCCGTGTGGGCACGACCAGGGTCGTGCTGGGTGGATGGTCGTGCTGTCGCCGGCACCCAAATATAATAAAACCTTTACTCCAAAAAATATATATAGTATCGCGAGTAAGGATCGTTCCCACGGAGAGTGTTTAGTCAAATTTTATGCTATGTGATCAAGATGGGGGTTTTGATTATACTGAAAGCAAAAATAAATAAAAGCAAATAAAAAGCAGTAAAGTAACGAAATCAATCAAATGGGCAAGCATTGGTCAAAGTTAACATCCACCATCGGAAATTCAGAACTGATCATTGATGCAAAAATAAATCAATTAACACTTTGAATATTCATCGTTGGAATTAAATTCCTACCTCCTTAATTAGTTAATTAGAAAACACGCGCTCTAATTAACCCTATTTACTAAACAACCTAAGACAAGCGCTATAGAATTAATTTAGCAAAAGCATTAAAATCAGAGAGATCGATGAACCCAAATAACACAAGCACAAGCGGTTGCATTTAATTTAGTCAAGTGTTCTTCCTAATATCTAATAATTACTAACGCAGTAAATTATTAAATATCAGTTGCTTCACAAATTAGAGGGATCAAACAATTACGGATTTGATCTCTAATTTAGCATTAGATTGCAACGAAAAATAAACTAGTATGCATCCTAGCCATTAAACGAAACAATCATCATAAGAAATTAAGCATAGAAGAACACTCATATTCAAAGCATAAATTGAACAATAAAAATAAGTTAGATCTCACAGTATTTATTCCGAGGCTTCAGTCTCCTTCAACCAATTAAAAAATTAGCCACGCAGGGCCATGCTAACTTGCAAAATAAAATAATCTAAATGGAAAAAGAATGGAAAAAGAATGGAGAAAGAAAGAGAGAGAGATCGTTCTGTCCAAGCTCCTCTGTGAATGGTGTGTTTGCTTGAATTTATAGAGAGGTGGGTTGGAGTTGGAATAGGAGAGAAAATTGCTAAGTGGGCCCACCAGATGGATTGTAAACGTTGAAGATGGCTTTGAGAATTTTAGATGGGTTAGGAGAGAAACTCTTAAACAAAGGAGGAGAGTGACGTGAGAGACATAGTTGCTGTAGAAGATGGGTGCTGTACGTTGAATGTTTTGAGAGAATTTCAAGTGAAGTGGGATTGAAGATGGGAAACAATAAAATAATCAATTAAATTCTAATTTGGTAAAAATCTTCTTTTTGACCATATCTTCTCATTCGGGCTTCTGTTGGACTCGACCCAAGAATCAAAGTTGCACTATTTTTCGTTCTGCATAATATGAGCCCAATATTGGATATGTTTCAACGAACTTCTAATTTCTTCAAATTTACCATAATGCCCTTATGCTTGATTTTTTCATCTAAATAAAATCCGGTTCCGAATCAACTCCGTTCATTCAGCATCAAATATGATCACCTTCTTTTGTTGTTCCACGGTCTCTTGAATTGTCTCCACCGGAGCTCAGATGAGAGAGTTATGCCCAACTTGCGAAGCGATGTGAAAATGTCTAAAATCGCCCAATTAGCTTCGTTTAGCACTTAGCCCTCCAATTGCATCCTAAATCAAAATATAAGAATAATGAGTACATTTAGGCATCAAATATGTATAAAGTACTAAACATTAATGGAGAAAAATATAACATTTTTCATTCTTATCAGTGGACCCCCAAAGGAGTGGGCCCAGCCCGGCCCGTATACTTTTCATGGGCCGTGCAGGCTCAGCCCATCCTACACTGGGCCCGGTCATGAGTGGGCCGTGCCATGCCCGATTTACATGCCTAGTTGTGACAGACTAGATTAATGATACAACTGTAAGAGATGGGATGGGTCCCACCACATCCTAATCTCCGGCAATCAGTTTAAGCATTTAGAAAGGTCCTATTAATCATTATTTATAAACACATGCACTTTGCCTTTTGTCCCCTTCACTGCATGTTAGCGGGGACCTTCCTTTACATAAACAATGTTGGAAGATGCCCTGTGTGAACCAGTGGACCTCCAGTGTTGTCAGCTAGTGTTGAATCTTGATGTTCCATCTGTGCACAGCAAGGTTGATCATTTGTTCACTACAAGCCGATACTTAAACATTTTTTTTAATTTTTAATTTTAAAATGAGATCATGTTAAATGTTAATACACTTGGATGTATTGACAATACATATTGGGTTTTGCTGTGCCAATATGGGTCCAATCTCCAATGCCTGATCGAGTGTGACAAATGAGTCTGATCTGGTAATTCATTAAACTAATTCTAAGTTACTTGATTTGATGGCCTTCTGAGTGCAGTGCAGTTTACTGATTTATGGTCCATGATAGTGAGTTGATGGTATTCTAGTCCATCGAATTGAAGGACTTGGACTTAACCTATCAAGTTCAGTAGGGAGAGCGAGGATTTTCATTACAGACGACAACCAATGGTTGACCAATAATATTTTATATTTATTAATTTATCACTATTATTTAAAGAAGTAATTTTATTTCATATTTTTTTCAGTAATATTCAAAGACAAATCCCAATTTAAAAAAAAAACACAAATATCTTCAAGATGTTAGGAAAGAGAGAGACTAAGAGAAAGAGGAATAGAGGGAGAAGAGAGAGATTTTCTATTATCTCATTATCTGTGTGTACAAATACAAGTGGAGAAGCCTATTTATAGGCAAAGTAACCTCATAAGAGAGGAACTCTAATTCTAATCCTAACTATCTTAAGTGGGCATCCACCCAAGATCCATATCTCATGACACTCCCCCTTGGATAACCACCATTCAAAGTTAGTTGCCTCATTAAAAACTTTGTTAAGGAAAACCCAGTGGGAAAAAAGCAAAGCGAAGGGAAAAAGAGTACAACATTCTTCAAGATCATTGAACTGATTTCAGACGTGCATAATGCTGCCTCGTTAAAACCTTAACTAGGAAAACCCAGTGGGATAAAACTTAGAGAAGAAAAAGAGTACAGTGCACAAATGTCCATGGGTAGCATACTTCAGGATGCTCCCTGATAAACCCCTCCCCCTGATGATAACAACCATTCACATAGTTTGATGATGAACTCCGCGCATGCTAATCTCATATACAAACTTCTGGAATACTGATTTTGGCAAAGATTTGATAAACAAGTCAACTAGGTTGTTACTCGAACAAACTTGCTTGACTTCAATTTCATTGTTCTTTTGAAGTTCATGAGTGAAGAACTTCGGTGCTATATATTTAGTCTTATCTCCTTTAATGAAACCTTCTCGAATCTATTTTATGCAGGCTTCATTATCTTCATAGATAATATTTGGGATACCTACAATAGAAGATAATTGACAAGAACTACGAACATGCTGAATCAAAGATCTTAGCCATACACATTCCCTATTGGCTACATAAATAGTCAAAATCTCAGCATGATTGGAGGAAGTAGCTACCAAAGTCTGTTTAGTAGAACTCCAAGAAATGACGACATTACCATTTATAAACACATTACCTGCCTGTGATCGACCTTTATGAGGATCAGGCAAACCCTTATAAGGATCAGAGAGATAACCTGAATTTGCATATCCTACAAAACTGGAATCTTTACGATAAAATATTCCTAAATCAGTTGTTCCATGCAAATATATATCGTAGGATGTGTTTAATACCAATCTAGTGCCTTAATTGGATTGAGTACATACTCCTTGGCTTTGCTTCAGGCAAAGGAAATTTTTTCAGGATTTATAAAACGTGGTTCTGTATCCCAATCATCATCATCATTTCTATTCCTTCTCTCTCTTGAATAATTGTAAAGTATATAGATCTCTTTATTATCCGGTACCGGTGCCTCTTTAGGGGATTCCAAAGTCTCACCAGGGACTTTCATTATTCTAGAGAACGGATTTTACCATAATCTCTTTAGGAGAGTTATGTGCCTCTTCGGGAGGAACCTCTTCAAGAGTGTTATGTGCCACTTTGGGAGGAACCTCTTCAAGAGGGTTACGTGCCTCTTCGGGAGGACATGATGATGATTGTTCATTTCTCCTTTTCTGTGGAGCTGAGTTCTTTAAAGCTATAGGTCTGCCACGTTTCTGGCGTATTGCAGATTCTTTTGTTGCTATATTTTGACTTTGTCATATAGGGACATTAATCATGGCCGGTGCATTCATAGCTGGTACATGTGACTTTGTCACTTTTGATGCATTAGGTAATTTTTTTGTAATTTCTTGTAAATGCACAATTCTCCGTACTTCATTTTCTCATTGTGAAGTATGTGGATCTAGATGAGATATATTGGAAGTATTCCATGTTAGTTCCCGTCGTTCTTCAAGAACGGGTTGTTCTACTGGAATAATGCAATCTTTAGGAACAATCTTATCTCCCCCTAATGGTGGGAATATTGTCTCATCGAAATGACAATCGGAAAGCTTTAATCGAATTGACAATCGAAAAGTCATAACATACATAGATTCCCAATCTACGTTGTGGTTCCATCTTAGTACGCTTAGGGCTCCTATCATGCCAAAGCTTTAAAGTCTTAGGATCACTAAGCTTCGGGCTTGACTTTTGTTGCTTTGCTCATAATCGAATGTGATTCGACATTGGTGATTGTCATGTAATATAACCCTGAGGACACGGTAATAACCGAGTAGCAGGATCCAAACTACAACTAGTGGGATGGGAGGGGTATCTCCAAGTCGGTAGATCAAACTGACAAGGTCATCCAAGTTTAGTGGTGCCGACTCATAGGTCAAATAACAGAAATCAAGACATGTATAAAAATACATCAAGTACAAGTATATAATTGGGCGGGACGGGGGTACTCAAGGCGCAAGTATCCTTTTCAATCCGGGCAATGTATAACCGGGCTAGCAAAATGCTAAAATACAATTTCAATACTTTCGAGAATGATAAATCAAAATTCATAAATTTTCGGGAACGCATGTAACAATTCGGGATAACTGAAAACACAATTGAACTTTCGAAATTGCGGGACAAGTATCTAGGTTCAAAACTAGTTCAAGGGGAATAGGGGTCCCTGATCGTGAGCTCCAAGTGTAGAACCGCGATTGTAGTAATAAACTGGTGAGACCAGGTCGATCCACATGGAGCAATGTAAATTAAGGTTCCTTCTCAACTTGTACTTGTCCTAAATTAAAAATCTAAATCTAGCCTAACGAACTAGAAAATTACAACACTATCATTCTTACTTTCCAAAAATTAAATTAATTACAATCCAATGAAAAGAAAACTTCCTAAATCTAAAAAATCCTAAAATAAAAACTAAAATTGCTACAAAAGAACACAAAAGTTAGAACATCATGAATAAAAAGTACTAAAAATAAAAATAAGAAACTAAACTAGAAACAAAAGAAACCAAAGTTAGAAAGTTAGTAATGCAATGTATGCCATGAGATGCTAGAAAATTCTAAATCTGAAAAACTAGTATGCAAGGCTATTTTTATGCATGATTTTTTCTAATCTAATGCAACCTAAAACTGAGTTTAATGGCTGGAATTTAAACTATAATGATGCATGAATCAAATAAAAAAAAACTGAAGTGAAAAACGATTTAAAACGAAGAAGATATGAATGTATGAACATGACCTAAAAAACTAAAACCGTGCAGAAATTCTGCACACAGACAACCCAATATGTCATATTTAAGCCAATGGTTCATAAACCTCCTTAAATAGTTTTGCTCTGAAATTTTGGTACGTGATAAATCACATATTGAACTTCAATTTCTCCAAATTTCACAGAAAAATACCATGATTAGTCTACCCACTTCGAACTTTTTGCAAAAAAAAATAAAAATAAAATTGTTTCTGCAGTTTTCTGGGCTTGTTTATGGACTGTTTTTGCCACATGAATGTTTAACATAAATCTGATTTCAGAATTTCATGTGAACGCCACTTCTAATGTTGTGCAAAAAAATAAATAAATAAATAAATGAATGCATGAGTCTAATGGACTTTCCAACAATTAACAAATCCAAACAAAATAGTGTGACATAGAATTGTAAAAGGTGCATGAATTAAAAATGAAGTACTGAAAATAAGGGTGGTGTCCATAAATCAAAGATGGTAAACAAAACTGAAATATAAAAGTGGTGAGTTGTTTCTTTTAATTCTTTTCAATTGAGGGTCCAAAAAAATTAGAGGTACAAACCTAGGGTCCCATTCTTCAACTTGGGTTGTCAATTCAAGTTGAGAATGATAAATCCTCACTTTTTAATAAATAAATTTCAGACTTGGATTTTTAAACTTTTCTTGATCAACACTCTTCAACTTCACATTGTATTGCCTCCAAAAATACCATGTATCCGTAGAAAACAAGGTATATTGTGAGGATGCTAAGGTGAGTTGTTAGTAATTATTCCAAGCCAATTAAAATTACTTAACCAAAAGTAAGTGAAAGTCCAAAACCGAACCCTAGAGGGGGGGGGGGGGGGGGGGGGGGAATATGGTACCTCAATTCCAATGCCCAATTCTTCTTTAAACCAATATCAATTATGTTTTGATAGTTCATTAACTTGATTATTGATTAAAGGTCTAATACCAAGTAAAGAACTCATGAATACAATCAAAGTTGACATTAATAAGAAAAGAATAAATTTAAGCGCATCATCCACACAATCATCATAAAAAGGAAATTTATAGTGGTTCGGTAAATCATGCCTACATCCACTCCCGGTATTTCTACCGGTGTTTCACTATCAATTTTAAGGTTTAGGCTAACCTCCAACCTTACAACACAAATGCTTTTTACTCAAGGTTAAACATTAACCTATACAACCTCATATGCTTTTCAATAGGCTAAGCATAAACCTTTACAACAAGTTTTTTTAATCTCAAAAACTATGCCTAAACAAGCATACTATGAGATGCAAGTGAATACACATAAATGCCTCTTGACATAGGCTGATATGAAAGTGATAATTAAACTAAGACACATGCATGATAAATGCAAAGATCAATAAATGATACATATGCCTTTAAATCTACTTCTATCTCTTTTGAAAATCAAAGCTCATAAATGATATGAGATAGAATGGTTACACATGTTTTTGAAAGAAAACAATAAATGTTTAACATGTGAGTTTTCTTAATCAAATGACGAAGTTAAAATGATAAACATATTTTAAAATCAAATCATATTTAAACACTCGACATTTGAACACTTTTAATCATGCCTTTTAAGAAATCAAAGATTTAAAGACAAGCATGAATAAAATAAAGATAAGAGGAGCAAACCCATTCAAGAATCAAAGGTTTGACAAGTTGATTTGCCCTCCTAACTTCCCTCTAGCCTAGCATGGATGTCCTGTTAGGGTTTTTATAGATTGCAATTTGATGGATGCATTATCATTTAAGCATCATTTGATTTACACACTTACATGGTTTTAAATAAACTTGAAATCTTGTTTTATTCATGCATTGCTTTTAAGATTTGTAAAAGTATTGATTTATGCATGATTTGTATTTTCATCTTGGATGCATTTGTTTTAGAAAAGAGTTTTCAAGAAATCAAGCAAGCCTTTGTTTTAAAAGTTTTGAATCTTTTTAGGCTTTTTATGTCATGTTTTAAAAACCATTAGAATCTTTAAAACATGTTTTCCAAGCTTGATTTAGTGGCCAAAAGGTCCCCCAAAGAAAAACCTTCAAATATGCAAAAGTTGCATTTTTTGCAAAAAGGGGGTGTCCCGGCAGTGTCGCCGGTCGACCGAGATACAGGTCTCGGTCGACCGAGACAACTGCAGGCAAAATTTGCCTGGGAGCACCAACGGTCAGAATATGACCGTTGTGTGTTCTCGGTCGACCGAGACCTGTGTCTAGGTCGACCGAGAACTAGCCGTTGGCAACTTTTTGCTATAAATATGAGTTCTTTCCTTTGCCAAAAGTTGGGAATTTTAAGCCCCTCCTTGAGAGGTATTGAGGCATATCAAAAGGGAAAAGAACCAAGGGATGAAGGGGAAGATTAGGAAAGCTAAAGCCTGGATTAATGAAGTTAAACCACCAAGTAGGCTCTTCCTTCCTTAATCATATGTTTTCATGCTTTGTTTTATTTTTGGTAAATCATTTCTAGCATGTTAAACTATGTTTGTGTTGTGTCCTTAACATATTTTATGTTTTGAGTTGATTTATTGTTTTGGATACAACACCATATGATTCAATCCAAGTAGTACTTAACTTTGGTAAATCTAAGTAGATCATGTTAATGAAAAAAATCTTTGAAATCATATGTAACATGATCCATATACTTGGTTGAATCTTTGGTTGTTGTTTTCCATCATAAGAACATCTCTTTCAAAACTAACTTATGTTTTGGATTCAACTTCTTTACAAATCATATGTTTTCATGTTTTGTTTTATCTTTGATAAATCTTAGTAGCATGTTAACCTATGATGTGTTGTATCCTTAGCATGTCTTATACTTTGAATAGATCTATTATTTTGGATGCATCACCATTTGATTCAATACAAGTAGTACTTAATCTTTGGTAAATCTAAGTAGATCATGTTAATGGAAACATCTTTGAAATTAGATGTAACATGATTCATATACTTGATTGAATCTTTGGTTGTTGTTTTTCCATCATAAGAAAATCTCTTTCAAATATATCTTATGTTTTGGATTCAACATCTTTGCAAATCATATGTGTATTATTGTTTTAATGTTTCACAACTTGCCTTACTTTGATAGGTATATCATTTTCAAGTTGTATTTATAATTACATATGATTTGTCCCCTCTTTTCAATCAAATCTATTTTTATGTTTTGAGCTTCATTGGTGATTTGATTGACATCCCTATGCATCACATGTTTAGAGCTAATCCATTTCATACAACTTGTGTAACTTTGATATCATTAACAAGTTGTTACTTTTAACATGTGATTGCATTACTTCCTCAATCATAAATGTTTTTGAGCTAAAACTTTCAAAAGCCTTAGGCATACATTTATGAGCTTTCATTTTCTAAATGATTGAGGACCACACACACACACTTCATATACTTTTTCATCTTTGCATTCATAGTGTGAGTGTGTATTAGTTTTTCACTTCCATATCCGCCTATTTAAGAGGCATTGTAATGAGCTTAATAGAATCTCCATCAAGTGTATGTTAGACACTAATTTAGTGAGATAACCAACCTATGGTTGAAGAGGTTATTGCTTAGCCTATAAAAGCATAATGGGTAGGTTGATGTTAAGCCTTGAAAAACATCAATGTAAGGTTATTGCTTAGCCTTGGAAAGCATATTGTAAAGGTTATTGCTTAGCCTATTGAAAAGCATAAATAGTGGAAATCCGGTGGGGTGTTGGTTCACAAGCCGGTAATGGATGTAGGCATTGAGGCCGAACCACTATAAATCCTTGTGTGATGGTGATTGCTTTGTGGTGATTCTTTTGTTAGCTTCCGCATATTGTTTGATAATCATCACTTGTGACTAGTTTGTTTTAAAGAAGTTAAATTTGTTTAAAATTGGTCATAATTGGAGCTCACCCTATTCACCCCCCCTCTAGGGTTCGGATCCCCATGGAATTACATGTCCCACCTTCCTTGACCCTTAAAATTCTCAAAAGTATTGGCACAAATCCCAAGGAAGAGTTCATTTTATAGAGAAAAAAAATGCTCAAATGGAACTATTGTCGGTCGACCAACAAACAGGGATCGGCCGATCGAGCCCCAACGGTCATATTACAATGGCCATATTTTTTGAAAATTTCGGACCGTTGTAAAGGTGTCAGTTCACCGAACAATGGTTCGGTTGACCGACAACTGACCGACAAGCTGAACGACATTCCCTGATGTACTGATTTTACATTCTGGAACCGGAACCGACAGCTGACCAACAATAGTTCGGCTGACCGACCATTCCTGAATTTTTAAAGACTTAAAAAAGATTTTAAAAGGGGGTTTTTGGTCTTGGAGAAATAGGCTAGACTAAGGACTAACATGTTTGATAAAAAAAGTTTTTAAAGAGCAAATCAAAACATGTTTGAGCAAGCTTTTACTTAAGAACTTTTTTATGCTAAGATTAAAAACAATTGATGCATGAAGATTCCAATAAAGAAGTATGAGAGATCAAGCTTATGAAAATGCATGTATCCAATCTAATTGCAAACTAATGAAAACCCTAATAGTAAGAACTAACCCTATTGCAAAACAAATATCAAGATTCACAAGAAATCAATACAAGAATTAAAAAAGAAACAATTTTATTAATACTAGTATGCAATTGAATACATAAGATTGAGAATTAAAAACAAAAATACATACTAGGATGACTGAGAATCCCTCTTTCTAGTTGAGAAAATGAGGGTGGTGGTGTGGCCTTTGAGAAGAACCCCTTTGATGGCTTGAGATGAAAGGGAAGAGAGGGAAAGATGGAATGGAATTAAGCTAAAGGGAGAGGTGGATGATTTCAATCATCAGAGGAGAGGGATGCCTACCCTCAATTTATAGATTTTTGTTCTCTTTCTTTCCTTCTTTGCTCCAAGTTTGTAGCATGCAATCTTCTTTGTATGGCAAGTCCCTTCCTTGGCCAACAAGTCTTCAAAGAAATAGCAAGGTGAGTGAGAGATTTTTGGTGTTTTCATGTGCAAAATTGCAATCCCGAGTAGAAATTATAGCACCAACTTCTAGAGGTCATATCTTTCTCGTTTTAGCTCTGATTAACACAACCTTGGATTCTAAAGATATCTACTCGAAAAGAGCTTTCCAACGGTATATGGATTGCACCAATCTGACGGCTGGATTAAGAGTTATGGCCCATTTAATATTTCTGCCTCTGAAAAATCCGAAAATAATTGTGCACATATGGACTGATAGTTGTGCAATGGGGTGTGTGGGACCCATGTGGACATACAAAGGGATTTTGAGATATTTCTTTCCTTGTTTCTTGACTCTCCTTCTATCTTTGGTTTGCTTCCAAGCTTCTTTGATTGATTAGTCAACTCTTTTAACAGACTTTCCTTTCTTGAATTTCTTTCTTGATTTTGAAATCACAAATCTTTCTTTCCATTGTTGACTTTTCAAACTCTCCAAAAATACCAAGATATGTGGGTCCACCATGAAAGATGTCATACCCTTGATTTCTCTCAAATTTCACCACTGTGGGTCCCATTCTTGATTTTTCCTACACAAATTAAAATAAATGGATTCAAGAATAATTCTATGTAAGGAGTTTAAATGGATCATGCATGGGACCCTACTTGATGCACCCAAAATAATCGACTTTCCAAAAATAAATCTCAAAAAATGACAGGTTTCATGAATTTATGCAAAAAGTGTGATTTTTGAGCAAATTATGCATGAATGCACTACAATGGACCCTAAATGCATAAAAACATAATTTGTCACTAAATAAAGCTCTTTAATATCAATAAGCCCTTAAATTGGTCCAAAATATGTATGAAAATGTGCGCTTTTCAGGACTCATCACACCCCGAAACTAGCATTTTGCTAGTCCCTAGCAAAAACTGCATATAAAATGAGGAATTCACAATGAAATAATCTATCCTAAAACTAATGAAATGAAATGAAAATGAAAATCAATGCACGCCACTTTCGCTGGCACTCTCGATTGCATTTAGCGTATGCAGCAAGCCCTTAAACCCCTAGGTTCCCCCTAGTGGACGAGTTGTGCCTCGTGAGGGTTTGCAGTGAATGTACCCACAAAATTCAGTTCTTTTTTTTTTTTTAATATCAAAGGAACATTTTCAAAAGAAGATTTACAAACACCAGATGTTCTCGATTTTCGGAATTCTCAAAGCAAAGGTAAATTTGAAACTCAGTTCCCAAATCCCATCTTTTGGTCTGAAATTCTTGAATTCATGCTAATTTGATCGTGCATGGTGAAATAGTGTGTATATGTAAAACCAAATAAGCTTCAAATGATCCGCCAAGATTCCCGTGAAAACAGTTTTCAGTGCAAAATTTTGGGCCACCTAATCTTAGCAAAGAAAAATAATATTCCTCTCAAGGCAACCATGATGGCTTTCGCACTACTGTTTTTTCAAAGGCCGCAAAAAAAAAGTTTTTTTTTTCAAACACACATTGTGCAATACCTAGGTCCTTTAAGCTTTCTAAGTAACTCATGTAACAAGCATTAGGCCAATGACTCCCAAAACAGATGTCTTTAGGGCACTAGGTATGTAAATACTCCTACGGGCTTACCGGCTCGAGTCAAAAAGGCCACGAACCCAAACTAGTCACACAACTTTTTATTCTTTTCAATACACTTTTTTTTCTTTTTTTTTTAACGGTCCCCAACAATAGGCAGCCCTTTCCGTGTGCCCGAATTAACTCAATGACTCTGTGGCTGATCAAACCACCCAGATGAACTAGGAAACTGTGAAACTAAGGGTTGGTTTTCCATCACACTTTCAATCCAATCGTCAAAGAAAAACGGAAATCATGGCTTGGCATTCAAAAACTTTGAAAACATATACAAATTGTGTAAAAGTAGGGGATAAAAATTCAGCACTTTTCCAAAAACTCTTTTCTTAAACAAAATAGTAAACCATTGTTCTCCTTTTTGCCCAAAGCACCAAAAATTCCAAATTTCAAGGTATCTTTGTTTCATAAAAATCCTCTCAAAATTTCCTTTTTCCCAAGAACCAAAAAGATTTTTCTTTTTCTTTTTTTTTTTAAATCAAGAACAAATTGTGTAAAACTTTTGTCTAAAGATGGACAAGTGTGCTTGTTCCCACCCCCCAACCTAAGATGAACATTGTCCTCGATGTTATGCATGTAGTGCAAAAAGTAAATATAACATGAGGAAAGTAAATGACAGGAGGGTAAAGGGGAAGAAGTCACCTGAAAATGCATTTTTTTCGATCTCTGTCGATGGTGAGACAAAACAAAGAAAACAAAAGGGAAAGAAGCTACTCTACTAACCGAAAATAAAAATCTACAATAAAAAGAAAGGAAAATCCTACACTACTTGATCTGAAACCATGAATCCACCCGGATCCCAGATGAAATTTTCCTCCACATAAATCACAAATCCTACACTTCTGTCGAGCGAAGTGTCATGGTCGCTCGAGCGAACTGTCCAGGAACTGATTCCGGACCCGTTCAGCACCCCTCTATCCCTTCCTTCTACAACTCCCTTTTAGCCCATTTTCTACATCAAATGAGGAGTCTAATACTTCAATCAAACTACATCAAATCCTTTCATCACATTCATCCCATTCTCTCCTCCATCAATAACACATTCAATATAAGAAGGGAAGAAGAAGGACACCATTTCACATAAGATACATTTGGAACCAAACAAGAAGAATTAAATGCTATGAGCTAACAT
Source organism: Cinnamomum chago (assembly GCA_038049695.1). Classification (NCBI taxonomy): domain Eukaryota; kingdom Viridiplantae; phylum Streptophyta; class Magnoliopsida; order Laurales; family Lauraceae; genus Cinnamomum; species Cinnamomum chago. The sequence goes on from CP142457.1 coordinate 28,424,234, forward strand.
ATCTTTATGACCATAAATGCATCCTTTAATACTCCATCAAGAACATTTATTTCAACAATGAAAATCAATAAAAACATGAGAAGATCATTAATATTTCACCAAACCATGTAAAACCCAAAAACACCCCAATCATTCACTTGCCTTAGGTCCAAGCTAGCCAAAAATCAAGCCTCTAAACACTTCTTAAGCTCACTTCCAAGCTACAATAAAAAAATCCCCAAAACAAACCCTAAAATGGGTCAAACAAAGAATGAAAAGGATAGAACTTTCAATAATGCAAATGGAGCTTATCAAGAGCTAGAGGAACACTAATCTAGGAGATGGGGAGGGTTACTTACTTGGATGACCTTCAAATGAAGAGAGCTAGCTCAAGGGAGGTCTCAAGGTTGGAGGATTTCTCCACAAATGATATCAAGATGAAGCTTGTAAGATGAGGAAGAAGATGGTGATTTCCATTTCAAGTTTGGTGCAAGATTAGTGTGGTTTGGAGATGGAGAAGCAAGAACAAGAAGAAGAAGAAGAAGAAGAGTTGCAAGGAAACCCTAAGCTCTCCTCTTGTGCTGGAACATGAAGAAGGAATGGAATGAAGAGTGGCTTCCCTATGTTAATAATGAGTTGGGTCCCACTACTAAGGCACTAGTTGGGCTGAAATCATCTCTTTCGGGACCTCGGGTGAATTCGACGAAGAAGGAAGAAATGATCGTCGAAATATCTAGTTTCCAAAAAGTGTATGTTTCGCGGGTTTCGGGAATATCAAGTTTTGGGGTACAGATTTTGTGTGCAATGACTGTTTTGCCCTCAAGGCTATGAAATCGGGTTTCGGAATCTCAAACGAGGACGGGATCAACGTGAAAGTTGTATGGAATAACAATACCAATAAAACGGGATTAAAACCATGAATGCAAAAATCTCCGATGAATCCTCGAGCACATGCCATGCCATAAAAAGGAAAACCCCAAAAAGGGTCCCACTAATCACAAGACAACCAAAACTCCTCAGAACTATATCGAAAGCTACTCCAAATCCAACTTAGCCAAAATCACTAATCAAGCTTAGAACTAACACTCAACATAATTAGTACTAATCGGGTTCACTCGGGTCGGGGTCTTACAGGCACAGTATCTTCTTCGAAGGGGTCCACATTCTCATTCGGATCAGACAAGTGAGGGTTGGAGGAATTTGGCTCATAGGGTTCATAATCTGATTTATGCAGTGCACCATCATCCATATCCACAGGTGCACCCTTGGATATCCTCTGCGTATTTGCGCAATCCATATCTGTCGAATTTCAATGAGTGATGGATCATCATGTTGAAATTCATTCTCACTGCCAAGGGTGTCATTTACTTTTTTCATTTGAAGTGCAGTTTGACTAATTGAAGTCATTAGTCTTTCCATGGATTGTGCATTGCTCTGTATGGATTGCATGATGTTTTGCGTGAACGTGATGAATCTGGCTAAAGTGTCTTCCAAGGACCCCTCCAAGGGTGGTGGTGGTGGTGGTTCATATGACCAATCAGGTAGTGGGGAGTCATTAGGTGCATATGAACAAGGGGAAGAATGGGGTGCATATGAAATATCCTGTGAGGGGGTAATCATACGACCCGCCCGGAGTAAATTCTTAGAGATAAAAATTTTCCATATCAAACCCATCTTGCCAATAGTCAAGAGCCTGATTGCCTAGGCTACTCATGTTACTCAATTCATCATGGCAAGTCCATTGATTTGCATTTGATTATGCTTGCCATTGAATTCCCACATCCATATTTGAAGGAGCGAATGAGTGTGATGAACAAGTTATTTGATGTATATTTGCATTCCATTCTTGTTCGCGCAACACACTTAAGGATTTGTGATTATTTGAAGCATCATCAGAGTTACTTTGATAACATCCCCACTTATTCGTATATGAGTTAATGTAAGTTGACATGATGTACGTATCTGTGGGGTGTAGCTACTCACGCCAGGACTTCTTTGGGCTATCACTATTGATTTTGCCCTCATTGGTTTGTCCAGAATTTGGTCTCCTCATGTTTGTGGATTTCCATTAGTCCATTTTTTGGAATCACTTCATCTTGTTTTTTTCTTTTTTCTTTTTTTTAAATGAGAAAGGAAAGGAAACTAGCCTACACAAGTAGCAACTAAGTTAATTCCTAAAGTTGGAAAGTTTCCCTAAGTTCACAACCCGGCCCTATGAAACCAGCCCGACCAGTTCAGCCCCCAGGTAAGGGTAGGATCACGAATAGATCCGTTTGAAGGACCCTTATGTAGAACAGTCTAGCTGTCTCCACACTCTGGACGAGGCTTTGCTTCGGCACCGAGATGATCAAGGACAGCGATTAGGTCACTTTGGTTCACTTTCTTCTAAAAAGATTTAAAACAAGTTGAGAAAAACAAAGTAACTTTGCCCATTTTAAAAAGTAATCTAAAAAAAATTTTCAATGATGTGTCCCTTTTAATTAGCAATCCATGCACTTTCCTAATCCAATTTAGGGCGGTCTAACATTCCATGCATGCACCTCCTATTTCTAGAAACATGCCAATAATAACACACCCATAAAGCAATGTAAATGTAAATGAGGAAAGTTAGAGAAGTTACCCTATATGGCGCTCCTCGGCAACGGCGCCAAAAACCTGATCGTGAGCTCCAAGTGTAGAGCCACGATTATAGTAATAAACTGATGAGACAAGGTTGATCCACAGGGAGTAATGTAAATTAAGGTTCCTTCTCAACTTGTACCTGTCCTAAATTAAAAATCTAAATATAGCCTAACAAACTAGAAAATTACAACCATCATTCTTACTTTCCAAAAATTAAATTAATTACAATCCAATGAAAAAAAAACTTCCTAAATCTAAAAATCCTAAAATAAAAACTAAAATTGCTACAAAAGAACACACAAGTTAGAACATCATGAATAAAAAGTACTAAAAATAAAAATAAGAAACTAAACTAGAAACAAAAGAAACTAAAGTTAGAAAGTTAGCAATGCAATTTATGCCGTGAGATGCTAGAAAATTCTAAGTCTGAAAAACTAGTATGCAGGGCTATTTTTATGCATGATTTTTCCTAATCTAATGCAACCTAAAACTGAGTTTAATGGCTGGAATTTAAACTATAATGATGCATGAATCAAATAAAAAAACGGAAGTGAAAAATGATTTAAAATGAAGAAGATATGAATGTATAAACATGACCTAAAAAACTAAAATTGTGCAGAAATTCTGCACACAGACAGCCCAATATGCCATATTTAAGCCAATGGTTCATAAACCTCCTTAAATAGTTTTGCTCTGAAATTTTGAAACGTGATAGACCACATATTGAACTTCAATTTCTCCAAATTTCACAGAAAAATACCATGATTAGTCTACCCACTTCGAACTTTTTGCAAAAAAAAAAAAAATTTGTTTCTGCAGTTTTCTGGGCTTGTTTATGGACTGTTTTTGCCACATGAATGTTGAACATAAATCTGATTTCAGAATTTCACGTGAACGCCACTTCTAATGCTGTGCAAAAAAAATAAAAAAAAATAAATGAATGCATGAGTCTAATGCACTTTCCAGCAATTAACAAATCTAAACAAAATTGTGTGACATAGAATTGTAAAAGGTGCAAGAATTAAAAATGAAGTATTGAAATTAAGGGTGGTGTGCATAAACCAAAGATGGTAAACAAAATTGAAATATAAAAGTGGTGAGTTGCTTCTTTTAATTCTTTTCAATTGAGGGTCCAAGAAAATTAGAGGTGCAAACCTAGGGTCCCAATCTTCAACTTGCGTTGTCAATTCAAGTTGAGAATGGTAAATCCTCACTTTTTAATAAATAAATTTCAGACTTGGATTTTTAAACTTTTCTTGATCAACACTCTTCAACTTCACATTGTATTGCCTCCAAAAATACCATGTATCCGTAGAAAACAAGGTATATTGTGAGGATGCTAATGTGAGTTGTTAGTAATTATTCCAAGCCAACTAAAATTACTTAACCAAAAGTAAGAACTAACCCTATTGCAAAACTAATATCAAAATTCAGAAGAAATCAATACAAGAATTAAAAAGAAACAATTTTATTAATACTAGTATGCAATTGAATACATAAGATTGAGAATTAAAAACAAAAATACATACTAGGATGATTGAGAATCCCTCTTTCTAGTTGAGAAAACGAGGGTGGTGGTGTGACCTTTGAGAAGAACCCCCTTGATGGCTTGAGATGAAAGGGAAGAGAGGGAGAGATGGAATGGAATTAAGCTAGAGGGAGAGGTGGATGATTTCAATCATCAGAGGAGAGGGATGCTTATGCCCTCAATTTATAGATTTTTTTTCTCTTTATTTCTTTCTTTGCTCCAAGTTTGTAGCATGCAAAATCTTCTTTGTATGGCAAGTCCCTTCCTTGGCCAACAAGTCTTCAAAGAAATAGCAAGGTGAGTGACAGATTTTTGGTGCTTTCATGTGCAAAATTGCAATCCCAAGTAGAAATTATAGCACCAACTTTCAGAGGCCATATCTTTCTCGTTTTAGCTCCGATCGACACAACCTTGGGTTCTAAAGATATCTACTCGAAAAGAGCTTTCCAAGGGTGTATGGATTGCACCAATCCGACGGCTGGATTAAGAGTTATGGCCCATTTAATATTTCTGCCTCTGAAAAATCCGAAAATAATTGTGCACATATGGAATAATAGTTGTGCAATGGGGTGTGTGGGACCCATGTGGACATACAAAGGGATTTTGAGATATTTCTTTCCTTGTTTCTTGACTCTCTTTCCATCTTTGGTTTGCTTCCAAGCTTCTTTGATTGATTAGTCAACTCTTTTAACAGACTTTCCCTTCTTGAATTTCTTTCTTGATTTTGAAATCACAAATCTTTCTTTCCATTGTTGACTAAACAAAATCTCCAAAAATACCAAGATATGTGGGTCCACCATGAAAGATGTCATACCCTTGATCTCTCTCAAATTTCACCACTGTGGGTCCCATTCTTGATTTCTCCTACACAAATTAAAATAAATGGATTCAAGAATAATTCTATGTAAGGAGTTTAAATGGACCATGCATGGGACCCTACTTGATGCACCCAAAATAATCGACTTTCCAAATATAAATCTCCAAAAATGGCAGGTTTGATGAATTTATGCAAAAAGTGTGATTTTGTAGCAAATTATGCATGAATGCACTACAATGGACCCTAAATGCATAAAAACATAATTTGTCACTAAATAAAGCTCTTTAATATCAATAAGCCCTTAAATTGGTCCAAAATCAGTATGAAAATGTCTCTTTTCAGGACTCATCAGTCCCGTATGTCGATTTAATAACAACTTGGTACTCCTTGAGTTTGGAGACATTCTAGGCTCCTTATACACCTTAATAATTTCAAAACATTCAATGAATCTTCGTGATGTGGTTTCTTTCTCAAACGGGCTTCATACATATCTCCAGGTAAACAGTTCCCATCATTCTTTAAAAGGGTTCACAAATGATTGGGACGGAAACCCCCTTCATTTCTCCTAATTTCAAATCTTCAGGGTAATTTCGGCCACATGGTGGTTAGCTGCCAACGGGCTTGGCAGTTAGCCGCTGGCTAACCATGAGGTTGACTGCGGATTTGCCAGTCTGGATACAGAATACTAGAAATGTAACCGAAATGGGTTCGGTTAGCTGGCGGTTAGCCGGCAATTAGCCGCTGATGAGTTCGGCGGTTAGTCGTTGGTTAACCGTGTCTTTAGGAAGAAAAGAATGCTCTCTGGAATTGTAACCGCGATGGTTTGGTTAGCTGGTGGTTAGCCACCAGTTACCAAGCGGCTAGCGAATAGGTGACCGCCAGCTGACCGCCAACTGCGGGAAAAGTCCTACTGTGTTCATAATTGAGCTCTTTTCCTCCTCAAAACCATTCTCCCTACTTCCCATTCATTTCCTGCAATAAATTGAGCTAAAAGCTCCTCCAATTCATCATTCAACATTTCTACAATTTCTCCTTTCACTTTCTTTCCATCCACATTCAATCACAAGAGAGAAGAAGAAACTCACAATCACAAAAGTTCTTTGAGCTATGAATAAGAGATAAATGAAAGACTATCAATCACATTTCCATAACAATAGATGAGTTAGCAAAACTCTCTAATGAGCATTTATTTCAAAAATAATAAAATCAAGAAGAGTATTGTCGGATGTGAATTTTGATCTCCCCGGGGAGGGAAATCGCCATTCATCTATATGTGCACACTATTTAAATTTTACATCGAAAATGAGGATTCTGACTACCCTCAAAATCGACGGATCATGATCGCCAGCTACGGTAACGCTCGTAACTCCGTTCTTCGACAAAAGCCAAAGAAAAATGGGAGAAAATAAATGGGTGGGTTCTTCTCTCGTCTAATGTGTTGCCGGCAACACATGACGGTTTTCTTGTCACATCAATTTGGGTATCTTTGGGTCTCTTTAATATAGGGTCAATTCAGGGTTATGAGTCAAAGTCTGAATAAGGTTAATCCTCACATAGCAAAATCATAGTGTATCCAAGTGAAATAAAATAATTAAAATAAAGAAAATAAAAGAGGGGAGGTGCCAAATATTTAGGATCGGCCCCGTTCCCGGGTACCCCCTTCTAATCCCTTGGCAAAATAGGGTTTAAAGGCTGACTTTCAAATCAAAATGATGATGCAAGTGAGACTTTGACTTGTGATTTCTGTGTTTTTCGTGTGCGATACACGAGTGATAAAAGTGAGAGGCCGATGGGCCGATGCTTGTTTTAAAGGGGGCCGATGGGCCGTGATTGATTTAAAGGTGGCCGATGGGCTGAAATAAAAATATGTAAAGTGTGTGAAATCACTCATCTCATCTTATCATTCTCATTTATTCAATTTTAGAAATCAGTTCTTCATTCCCTTTTATCATTAAGTTCGATTAAATATCTGGCACCTGAGGTGGAGGAAGAAATAAAAGGAAAATATTTTTGGGTTTATTTGGTTGGTTTTATAGTTTTTATGGATTTTTGATATTGGGCTAGAAGGGCAAAACTAGGGAATCTTACTTGGATTTACGTGATTAGTGCTTTATTATTGATCATCGGATTGACCCTAACCTAAGGTCCTAGACCGCCCACGTCAGCTCTCCCGGTCCCCTAACGAAACAGGAAAAGTGATGGGACGAAGCCTAATGCTTTTATCTTTCTAATGAGAGAAGTCCGATTTATTCCTAGGGTGTTAATAGCCTAAGTTTGATAATTGTTATGCCTAAACAATTTGGTTGAGTAGGGTTCTGATTGGTTCAGTTTGTTTTAAATTGAAAGTTGAAGGTTGGTTAAGAGTGATTTAGGGATGTATTGAGGTTTTGATTAATGTGTTTTTCAATATATTAAGGTTCTGTTTTAGTTGTTGAAGGTTCTAGAGTTTCAAGTTTTACTTCGAGGGGCGAGAAGATGTCGAAATTGGTGAAACAGGGGTGATGGAGGACTTGGGCGCACCTGTGGTTGTGCCTAGGTCACTCTGGTGACTTGGGCGCACAGACAGTGGCGCCCAAGTGCCAGGTCTCGTATGGCTTGGCTAGTGGTGATGAATCGACTTGATCTTCGAAGTTCCTATGGTTTCTATTTAATGCAAGTCTCTGTTTTGATGTTATTTTAGGTTCTGGATTGATTTTTACCTTAATGACTTAAGTCTGGAACTCGAAATGTAACCAAGATTCACAACTTGGGCTAGACAGGAAACCTGGGCGCACCTGTGTGTGCGCCTAGGTGTTTCTGTGAACTTGGGCGCACCTGTATGGGCGCCCAAGTGGTGCCTTGATGTTCTTCGCCCATCCGACTTTGGTTCGAGGTTCTGGATGGGTTTAAGTTAACTAAATCTTTAATTTTTGGGTTGTTGTTGGTTCGGTAAGGATTCTGAGATGTTGATTGAGGTCGAGGTTGGAAGTGAATAAGGATTCGGTGGTTTAAGGGGATGGAGATGAACTTGGGCGCACCTGTGGTTGCGCCTATGTTTCCTGGGTGACTTGGGCGCACCTGTGGTGGCGCCCAAGTGTCTGGTTCGTGTGTTTTGGTTCTCTCCGGGATTCTTTCACTTAGGCTTGGAGTTTCAAGTGATCTATGTTAATAAATCTATATTTCGGGTTGGTCTTGAGTCTATAAACCTTAAATGTGGCAATGGTTTGTGTTCGGGAGTTGAAGTGCAACCGAATCGTGCTTCGGGATTGGAACAAGAAGTTGGGCGCACTTATGTGTGCGCCCAGGTTCCTGGGGTAACTTGGGCGCACCTATAGGGACGCCCAAGTGTCTGCCTGTTGGGTGATTCTGGGTTCGTCCAATTCTAGAGTGTTTCTAAGTCGGAGTTAGGTATTCTAACTCGTTCCTTGGTTGAGAGAATGTCTTTATTCTCTGGGTATGGTTTGGTCTTATTGTCTTTAATTAGGTTTTGATTGGGGGTCTTAATTAGGGATTGGTGACTAGGGCTTTGTTTGGTAGGGTTTGATTAATTAGGGGTTTTGGTTAAGGTGTTTTTATTAGGGTTGATTTATTAGGGTTTAATTAATTAGAGTTTGGAAATTAGGATTCAGGTCAATGGTTTTAATTAAAATTGATTTAGGTGTTTTAATTGGATGTTTTTAATTAAGGTTAAATTAGGTGCTTTGATTACGTATTATTTTTTTTAAGTGTACTAATTTGCTTAGGCGCAAATGCAATAACCTAGGTTTATATACTTACTATCTACTCTTTTTCGGATGTTTCTATTTCTTGTAATCTTTTTTGTTCTCTTCTCTAATTACTAAAGAGTAAGATGAGAAGGGAAGAGTTTTATGGTTTTATGATTGTTTTTGGTGTTTTTATGCAATAGCACTGCAACCTAATCTAAGGAGCAAATTATGATCATCTACTTAGGGCTTGTTTGGCAAATCTTATCTTTACGAAATAGATCTGTATGATATAGATCTATTTCAAATGGAGCGGTTTGAAATTGATGTTTTACAAATAGACTGTTTGGTAAGACATATATATTTTAAAAATAGACCGTTTGGTAAGACACATGTAAAAATAGATCTAATGGTCTGGGCATTTTGCAAATATATCAAGATCTGTGATCATCCAACGGTTGAAATTTTATCTCAAACACGTGTTCCACATTTTAATTACTATAGGCGGTTTGGATCTTCATTGTGGTTGGGATCTTGCATTTAGGGGCCATGATTTAAAAAAAATTATATATAAATGTCTGTCGTTTTTTGTAAATATCTCAAAATCTATGATGATCCAATGGCTAAAATTTGGATCCTTAGTCGTGAATGATCTTTTGAATATATCCAATGGTTTGGATCATGATTTATGGTGCCTGAATTTAAAAAAAAAAAAAAAAAACCACACTGCTGTGTACAACTTCAAGACTCAATCACTAAGGCAGGGAACATCAATGGTCAAAAACATTTTTGTAAATATCTCAAGATCCACTTTGAATTAGAGGCTCAATTTTTGGCCCATAGCCGTTTTTGGCCCTCCAAAGAGAACCAATGGATCGGATCGTGATTATGGGGCCCACAATGTCCAGAATATTAGATCGAATGGCTCACGATCTTTTGCAAATATCTCGAGATCCGAGATAGATCAACGGTCCAAATTTTGACACGTGGCCGTGTTTGACCTTCTTCATATATCTAGCGGTCCGGATCATGACTTTGGGTCTCATAAATTAAAAAAAAATCAAAAAACGGACTGCCCCATGAGACCGTCCAACTCACTGTAGCCATTACAGTCTATCCGCTTCAGACCAAAAGCACTGATTCAATTCTGCTGCTTTTGCTGGCTTCTTGAAATGGGGCCAAATCATCTAAAGTCCATTTCAAATGGGCTTTGCAACTTCACTTACCAAACAAACTTAAAACTGTTACACACAGTTTTAAGACAAGTAGAGGCAATAATAAGAGTTGCCAAACACCACCTTAATGTCTATTGTTCTAATTCTACTACTCCTTTTAATCATTTTGTTCTCTTCTCTAATTACTAAAGAGCAAGATGAGAAGGGAAGTGTTTTATGATTTTATGATTTTTTTTTATATTTTATGCAATTTATCCTAACCTAAAATGACGATGATTCAATGATTCGAAGTCTAGAGGTTCAGTAGTCAATTGAAATCACCACAAAGATAAAACAGCAAGCTAAATGGAATGCAAAGATATGGAAAATGCGGGCCGAAAAACGAATTGGGGACTTGGGCGCACACACAGTGGCGCCCGACCCTGCGGGTTGTAATGCACTTGCAATTTTCTACGATATTCCAATTTGATTTTCAACACTTCGTGACTAAATATAAGGTCCTAATATGAATTTTTGATATAATAACCTTCGGATTCGGAAGTAATGACACGATGACCAAAGTCCAAGAGGTAGGTCTCTTTGGCAGGAACTTGGGCGCACCCACAATGGCGCCCAAGTTCACAATCTTTGTTTTTTCTTTACCTTTTGGTAATATCTTTCGGTATTCCTTCGATTCTTTCAACGCTTTTTGTGGATCCGAAGGCTTTGATATCAATGTATATGAAGATAGACTCGGATCTAAGAACCAGAATGCATGCGAAATGGGAAATCGGGACCAAAGTCCTATCCAGAAACTTGGGCGCACACACAGTTGGGCCCAATTGTTTTCCTACACCTTTCTTCCTCTTTTGTTTCTTTTCTCAATACTTTTCGCACGATTTGGAATGCAAAACTACATATCCGAAAGTCCCAATATCAATATGTATGAAAACGAGTTCGGATCTAAGAAATAAAATATGCTTAATATGAAAATCGGGGTTGGAACCCAATGCAGACACTTGGGCGCACAGATGGTTGCGCCCAAGTATTCTGTTGCACTTTTTTTTTATTCGGATTTTCCTTAATGAAAATGAGATGGATGCAAAGTCTACCCTAATCACGAGTTCAAAATGCTAAAAATAATGCAAATCTACAGAGTAGGAATGATCCTAAATATGTTACTAATGATAGATGACTACTAAGTATTAAATCTACTGAAAAAGCACTACTATTAATGCAGATCTACAATGCATGCATGATCCTAAGCATGTTTCTAACCATTAATGACGCTGAATATCAATTGATGAGAACCAAATCTAGAAATACCGGTTTGAGTTGTATCCTTCAAGTCCTAGATCGAAGCTCTTGTGCAGATCCATGGCTTTTGGAAGCTTTCTCCATTGCTTATCTTGGAAACCAAAAAGCTCCTCTTCTTCATCTTCCTTCTAGATCTAAAGCTCTCTCTTTGGTTATGGTGTCTACTCTCTTTTTCCCTCTTTTCTTCTAATTTTTCTATTCTTTTTTTTTGTAGCCTCCTTTGTAAATGATATAAGAGATCTTTTTATAGAGGTTTTGGCGTGGAGGAGGGGTTTAGGGTTGTTATGTGCACCAGTTTCTAGAGGCTTCACGCAAACCAAGGTAGATTTAGGGTTTCGGGAACTATGTGTGCGCCCATGTTGGTCTGGGAACTTGGGAGCACACACAGGTGCACCCATGTTCTGTTTTGGGGCTAAGTAGGCTTAGGGTTTGGTTTAGATTGTTTTCGGATCAAATTCGGACCGAAACAGAGGAAACTAGACTTGGGCGCACTTGTGGGAGTGCCCAAGTGGATTTTTAGGACTATGTTATCTTTCGGGTCGAATGGGCTTGGGGTTTGGTTTTGGATTGTTTTCGGAATGAGATTGGGTCGGAACTATGAAGAGTGGAGCGGAACCAACCTAAATATGCACTCGAGTGCTTTCTGGGGCAACCAGGGACTTGGGCGCACTTGTGTGTGCGCCCAAGTGTGACCTTGGGACCTGGGCGCACCTATGTGTGCGCCCAAGTGCAGTTTGGGACTTGGGCACACCTATATTGGCGCCCAAGTGTGTCCCTGGTACGGGACCACTTGTGTAGTCTTCCGAGGGCCATATCTTTTGATCCGGTTGTCAGAATTGGACGTTCCACATATCATCAGAAAGCTCTCGGAATGTAGAATCTGTTGGTGTATACACCCTAATGGTCATAGGTTAGGAAAAGTAAGGGATATTTGGATCAATTATTCTAACCTCTTAATTCATGTTAATCGTATTGTACTTAGGCAAACTATGTGTAATCTCTTTAGAAACAACCTGAGTGTGTTCTATGTAGTCTGGAAGGGATTTGGGTAGTGTTGTAATCCATTCCTTGTTTGAATAGTGGGTTGAACTCGAGATCTCAACGTGATTTGGCATTTTCTCTCACAATTTCTATGAATCGTCGAACTAAGTCTAAAATCATCAACAAGCATCTTCATCGTCATTAATTAATCTGAATTATGCCATTAACCATTCAATTATGGGTGAAATGAGGGCATCGTTATATATGATAAGTGTTTAAGGCTATCATAGGGGGCCAAATGAGGTGTCTACAAGTATAAATAATAATGATAAAATCAACACATTTCTCATAAAACCAAATAATGGTCAAACATCATTTCATCCACTTGCCTTAGGTCCAAGCTGTTAGGGATTTTGTATATTGCAATTTGATGGATGCATTATCATTTTAGCATCATTTGAATTTTCACACATGCATTGATTTAGAAAATCTTGGAATCTTGATTTACACATGCATTGGTTTTAAGACTTTTAGAAATCATGTTTCATTCATATTTGGTTTTAGATCTTGGATGCATTTTAATTTGAAAATAATTTTTATTAATCAAGCTAGCCATTGGTCTTAAGGTTTCGAATCATTTTTTCTTTTTATGTTTCATGTTTTTAAATCCCCTAGAATGTTTTAAAACGTGTTTCCAAACTTGATTTAATGGCCCAAAAAATTCCCAACCAAAGTCACTTTGAAAAATACAATTTTTGGGAAAAAGGCCCCAGGACCCAGTCGATCCACAGTGTGGTCGGTCGACCGAGCCCATGGACCTAGTCGACCAGGAAAAGAGCCGTTGGGCTACTTTTTCAAACGGTCATATTTTTTTACCGTTAAGCCCAGGTCGACCGAGCACAGGGGTGTTGACACAAAAAATGTCACTTTGCCTCTTCACACCAAAAGCTACATGGAGCCGCATCCTACCCCAAATAGGCAGGCGCCACTTCAAGCATCAGATCTTGTCAGAATCAAACAAAAACTGCAAGGTCATTCAAAACAGCCAAAAGAGAGGTACATATGAAGTTTCGGGCCATTCCGACATCATTTGGCCTAGCTTCACTTCTCCAACAGCTAAGCAGCAGCTCCCGGCGTCGACAGTGTCGAAGACCCCAAATCTTCGATCAGAGCCTATGGATGGTCTCAAAATACCTCCGAAAGGCTACATGTCAAGTTTCAAGTCAAACCGACACCGTTTGACCCTCCATCAACTCTCGAGCAGCAAAATCAAGCCCTTAGGTAGCGAGAATTACCGAGGTCGTCACTCATCAAACAGAGCACATGGGCGGCTTCTACAAACCTCCAAAGGGCTGCACATCAAATTTCAGGACATTCTGATGACGTTTGACCCAGTTTCGATGCTCGGAAACAAAATCAAGCCTACCAGCGGTGGAGCACCCCGAGACCATGGCACCCAATTCGGAGCTTGTGGATCATCTCAAAATGACTCCAATAGGCTCTCCGTCGAATTTCAAGTCAATCGGACATCGTTTGACCAGAAGTCAAAGCTCGACATTTCCCTCGTGGTGAAATCAAAGTCAAGCGTTTGCGGGACCCCAAGCGGATTCAAAACCTGAACAAAAGCCTATGTTGGTCTCGTCTACTGCTCAAGAAGCTACACGTCAAATTTCAGGTCATTCCGACATCGTTTGACCTAGTTTCGACGCTTGACAAAAAATCGGGAGTTCTCCACAGCAAAGTCTTCGGCTTTTCAGAAAATGGGAGACTTTGCAATCCGATTTGCACGGCTTCCCATCAGGTTTTCTTGAGGGAAATTCAGCCAATAAATGAGAGGAAATTCCAAGAAAAATGCAGGAGAAAACAGAAGCGAAAAACGACGAAAAACGAAGAAGAAAAGGCGACCGGAAGGCGGCCAACCATGGGGCACAAACCCCATGGTCGCCGGCCCCATGGTCGCCGGCGACCATGGCCCGGACCTCGCCCAAAAACCCCATTTTTCGGGTATCTTTCGCGTCCCGAGTTGATTGGCCCCTGTGATTTTTCCAAATTCTGATTTTTTGAGCATGAAATCCGTCGATCTTCGTCGACATCGTGGATCCGCCGCCGGAATCATGGAATCATCACCCGACACCTCAAAATTGTCAACCGACCGATCAAGAAAATGCACTTTCTGCCTGACCGATCGAGAAATCGACTGGACAGATGTCGCCGGCTTGTTGATATTAATCGAAGTCTGAAATTGCATGATCATCCGATGTCGATCAACATGAAGATCCATCGATGATCATCGCCAAAAGAATTCCAAAGGACGCGGCGCGGCCCGTGACTCTTCAAGCGACCGGGAGACCATTTAATGCTGTTAATTGACTTGTTTATGGCAACTTATTACAGTCATTAACTCATTATCTTGGACGGCCCAATCAAAAGCAAGCGAATGGGAGTTACAAATCCAAGTATTCATGGCATTAAAACCATGAAACTCCCCTCATTATGGAGATTAAAGGCAACTAAATGCCCATTATCCTCCACCGGCCAATCAAATTCAAGGAAAAAGGAGTTACCAAATCAAGAAATTAAAAACTTGTAACTCCTCCCATCATGAGCATTAATACCATAAATTCTCATCAACTCTCCTAAATGGCTACCAAATGCTTATAAATAGGAGGCCATTCCAAGGAAAAGGGGGGCCAGGGAAAAATTATCCAAAAACTCTCCGAAAAATCCAAGAAAAATCCAGAACCTCTGCAACAAACTCTCCTCTATTGAAGAAAACTCTGCTGCAACAAGCACTACAAGGTGATCAAAGCCCCTTGGGAGGCCACCCCCCCCCCAAGGCCACCTCTCCTTCTATCCAACATGGCTAGATGCGGCTTTTCAGCCCGTCTACTCAGCTTTTTACCGGATATAGGACCTTACCTTGGTCCTTATCCTCTAAAAATCTGAGGTTGGAGCCAAGCCAAGAAATCAAGCATCAAAGTTCTCCTCTGAAGGACGATGGCGGAGTCCATACATGACTCGCGACCGTCGATCTGAACGGGTCCCCCCACAATCGCATGAAAAGTTAGATTCCATTTCTTTCTTTTCTATTGTATTGTATTTTTTCTTAAAGAGACAAAATTCACATTTCTTGTCTTTTCATTATTGATGAGATTTGTAAACCGCCTTTCACGGCAAAATCGCCTTTCACGGCACTAAAATCGCCTTTCACGGCAAACAAAGAAAATCGCCTCTCACGGCATTCAAAACAAACTTGTCTCTTTTCTTTAAAATATGTGTGCAATGGAAAGTTAAGAAAAAGTTGATTTCCTTTCTACTTGTGAAGGTGAATCTCCGGATCACTACTCTAAATTCCAAGTAGAAAAGAAAATCTGGCATACCCACAAAATGTTGATACCCGCCTTTCTTTCTTCCCTCTCCCTCCTTCCGGACCCTGACAGACCCGGGGCGGATGGCAGCGGAGGAGGAACGGAGGGGCGCGGTCCATCAAACTGGCACACCCGGTGGGACCCGTTCATTTGAGAACACAATGCTTGGATTCTTTGGCTCCATTCTAGTTGATGGCCTATGTTGGATCTTGCATCTAAAAATAAAAAACATGAGATGGGATTTTTGGAAGTTTCTTTCTTTAAGTTTATTTCCAGCCTTTCCCGTTTCTAAAAAAAAAATCTCAAAAAAAAATCTGATTTAAATTTTTTTTCAGATTTCCCTCTTTTGGGTTTAAGTTGAGAAACTTTGGCTTCTTCCTTTTCGAATTTCGAGATCGCAGAAATGTTGAACTCATTTTCGGAATGGAACACCATTTGCTCTCTTCTATGAATCCACAAAAAAATCTGATTTACAATTTTTTTTTTCAGATTTCTCCCTTTTGGGTTTAAGTTGAGAAACTTTGGCTTATTCCTTTTCGGATTTCGAGATCGCAGAAATGTTGAACTCATTTTCGGAATGGAACACCATTCGCTCTCTTCTATGAATCCATAAAAAAAATCTTTCAAAAAAAAAGCCACTGAGGTTGCACCAATTGCGTTCTTTGACCAAAGTGGATTTAAGAAAAGCCTTGTCCAGAGTGTGGAGACAGCTAGACTGTTCTAGGCAAGGGTCCTACAAACGGGTTCATTAAGTAATCCTACCCTTACCTGGGGGCTGATCTATCAACTGAGGTTTCATAAGATCGAATTGGAGATCTATGTGTGTTGGGATTGGTGTATGCCCTAAAGCCCACTGACTGCACTCACATCTCTGTTACTGGATATTTATTGGTTATTTAATGGAATGACATCTTTCTCTTTATACTTTTGTATATGTATGGTTGTGTAAGGCCCATTGTTTTCTAGTAAATGACTCAGGTGTGTAGTGGCTACACACAGTAAGGTCTGAGTCATGGACACTTGAAACAATAAACTTGTTCATAATTGAGAGATGGAGTTGGGCACTTCATCTTGGTATAAGTTATAATGAGATATTCTCCTGTATTCAGGGTGACTTACCTTAGTCACGGAGGTCTTTCCGGATTTATCTCATTAGTGCATGTGTCATGCATTGAACATGACCACTTGTAGGTGTGATCTCTAAAATAGTACTATCACAGAGAGAGATCAACTCACCTCTTGCTACTGAGTGACCAGTGCTCTTAATCTTGAGCATTTGTGGATGAACTGACGAAGTCAAGTTCTTGTGCTTTAATTCACTATGGGTGAGATCCTGTTCATGGGTCAACAGCTCTGTGTTTTGGGTGCTCGGGCTTGATTAGTTGGGACGTGCAAATGCAATATGGAATCTATGCCATCATATGATGGAATGATCGTCCCCTTAGAATTATCCGATTAATCATCAGCATCTAAGATCTTAGTATATGGATGTTCCATATGGATATTGAACTTGTGGGTCGCTCCCTGGATCAAGAGAATGATATCCCGGATGATGATTAAGTCAAGGGTATGAAGTTCTAAGGATAAGATGTAATCAAGAAGGTAGATAGTACATCAGTTAACCTACTTGATTATGGATGTTACATAGAGGGGCATTGTGGTCATTGTACTTGGTAGGTCAAAGACAATCGTCTATTTATGATGAGCTTTATTTGCAATTTAATATTTGTCCCTGGAGTGCAACCATAACTCTTTAGTGGAATGAGTTAGGGTTAAAATGATCTTAATGTTGCTATGGGGTTAGCATGGACATTTTGGTCATTTTGGGAGCCAAGGGCAAATATGTCTTTTGGTCCCTCTTCTAACCACTTTCCTATATTGGCATGGTTTCCTAATTTAATTAAATGGTATGTGGTTGAATTAATTTTGTGGAAGAATAATTTTGAGTATAAATTCAAATAGGCTTTTGATGGCATACATGAATTTAACTCTAGCTAAATTATTAACTAGTGGGCCATGGTGTGTTTAGCTATTTTGTGGGCCAGCCATAAGTGGAGCCACTTGTGTGAGGTTTCCAAGTTTCATTAGGTATCTTTACTTGGAAGGAAGGACTCCTCTTTGGGTAAGAATTTCTATAATTAAAGCTTACTAATCTTTAGTATCTTTAATTAGAAAGTGTTGCACAACTAAGGGGACTAGTTGCTAATTTTAAGGGATGGTCATTCCTATTAGAAAGAGAACTCTAAAAGGAATGCAATCTTTATAAATAGGAGGCACTACCTTGGGCGTGCAACATAGAAGAAACCAAGTGAGAAGAAAAACCTAGGGGCGTGGATTATCAAAGTGCTCCATTGGCCGCCCAAGACAAGGGAGAGTTTCTCACGCCCAGCCCTTCTTCTTCTTCATTGAAGAGATCAGATCAGCCACTGGTCTGATTCCACAAAGAGTAATTCTGAAAACCCTTCTTAGGATTCCATAGTTTGATCCCACCATCAAGACCAATTAGATTGGGAAGTGGAATAGAAGAGAAGATCAAAGGAGAAATTCCTGCAACAAATTTCTGCACCTGTATTGCTGGTTGCACATTGATATCAGTCCTTTGAAGTCTTTCTTTTCGGAGTTTTGAGGCATTCAAATCATCAAGGTGATAGTCCTCTATCTTCTCCTTTCTTTAGACACATGTTGATCATGATTTCATGGATTTCTATGCATGTTTTCATGGCTGGAAAATCAGATCTGGGTTTCTTGTTTTAAAACTTGAAAAACCAAAATCAGCCATGGCAGTCAACATTCAGATCTGTAATGCATAAACCTTCAGTGGTATCAGAGCCTCTCCATGTGATATCATGATCCCATGATGTGTTTATTTCAATCCTAGATTAATTAAGGGCATGGTGGCGCCCTTTAGGTTGTTGTTTACTGCATGTTAGGAGTGCAGTAATTATTCCAGGTTGCTGGAATTCGCCCAGAGCACAGTTTACTGCATGTAAGGAGTGCAGAAATTTTTTCCAGGCTGCTGGAACAATTTCAGAATGATGAATAGTGCTGTACACTGCACTTTGAATGCACTAATCTTTTTGGTTGCAGCCATATAATTGCATCCTTGATGGTTCGCATGTATGTGTGTGGATTTGGATGTTTTTTAATTAGTTGGAAAGTGTACGATTGCGCGGTTAGCAATCATAGGAAGTTGTAATTATTTCCTTGTTTATATTTCAACTAGTCTTGATGTAAGCTTTCTTGAAAAGCATAGGGATCTCCAATGTAATTTTTGGTTTTGCTTTTCATGGGTTTGCTTGTATAAATTAATTTATTGCAACAAGCAAAGGAGAAGAAAGCTTCAAAGATTGCATGGTTGCAAGTAGAAGAGGATTCCATGGTGGTGGAGGCAACGAAGGTGTCCTAGTGCGAAAAGGACTCTTAACCAAGTATCCTAGTTGGATAAGGATTTGAAGTCCGAAGAGCAGGGAGCCATTAAGGATTGCATTCTTTTATTTGCTTTTATATATGGAATGCATGGTTGAATGCTTTATATAATTGCTATGTTTATCACCTAGTAACATGGCCACCACTAGGTTCTTAAAATTGGCATCTTTCTATATTGGATTGTTTTTGTTTGGCAAATTGTTTTAAACGGATCTTAGACCAGCACCTTCTATTTGTCTAAGGTTTAAAATTGGATAGGGTTTAGTTTACCTTGGTACCCTAAGTTTCCAAAAGAGGCCAAACTAAAATCTAATATGTTGATACCGTAGTGGGCCCATAACCCATAGGTCCCAAGATCTTTACTCAATATGTTTTAAAGCAAAGGTTTTTTTTTTTTGAGATGACTTAAGCAATTGAGTCATGAAAATTGTTAACCAAGTTTGCTAGATTTAAACAAGGTTTGAGTAACGATCAAAAGTGTTTTTCAAAACCCTAGAGTTAAATAATCAAGTGGGAGAGGGGTTTGGAAAAACCCCACGGCCTTCCATTTTCGGTTCATGCTATCTCATTGGAGTGTTGGTGGGAGCGGCCATCCCTTCGGTGGAGTTCTTTACTAAAGATCGCTTCGATGGGTTAGTGGGTGAACTAATGTGAATATTCGTAATGAGGTGTTAGTGGGAGCAGCCATCCTTTCGGTGGAGTTCTTTACTAAAGATCACTTCTATAGAATGTCAATGAAGCGTTGGTGGGAGCGGCCATCCCTTCGGTGGAGCCCTTTACTAAAGATCACTTCAAGATTGGATTAAAGTCACTTCCCTTCGGAGGACTTGAGTCATGGACATTCTGGGAACGTTCATAAGAGATGGTAATGCACTTGACATAAGTCGGTAATAACCTCTCCTTAGGAGTTAGTGTTATTTGTCATATGAGGCCAAGCCAATCAGTGATTGGACTATCACTGGATATGCGTATCCAGACAGTGATGATCCAAATAAGCAGACCTTAACTCAACGTGACTGTAGGCTCGGCCATCCCTTCGATGGAGGGTCTATGAGGAGGTTGAGACACTGATACATTATAATTAGGGTCAAATAATGTAAAAAGTCTTGTGCATGTTTTTCCTTTTATTACAAGAACCATATACATGTTACATATATACTGCCTGTCTAATTATAACCTGTTATATATATCCAGAGAGATGGGGAGGGATTCCTTTAGCCCGTTGATGAGTATTCTGCGTGAGAACAAATTGACTGGCCCAAATTACGTAGACTGGAAAAGAAACCTTAACATAGTACTCACCGCTGAGGAGTACAAGTATGTTTTGTCGGAACCCTGTCCTACCATTGATGATTATTCTACAGATGACCAGCTAGAGGCTGAAAGGAAATGGAAAAAGGCGAATAGCATGGCCAAATGCTACATGCTTGCTTCCATGTCCAACGTGTTGCAAACGCAGCATGAGCAGATGGACACAGCTTCTGATATCATGTTGTCCTTGTCTGAGATGTTCGCAACAAAAGCAGGCCAGCTAGGCAAGCTGCTTTAAGGACAATCATGAATACTAGGATGGCTGAGGGAACACCTGTCAGAGAGCACATGCTCAAAATGATGGATTGTTTCAATGAAGCTGAGATCCTAGGGGCTGAGATTGATGCAGGGAGTCAGACTGATATGATTCTAGAAACTCTACCGGAGTCTTTCAACCAGTTCAAGCTCAACTTCAACATGAGCAAGTTGGACATGACTCTCTCAGAGTTAATGAAAGAACTCCAGGCGGCAGAGGCCATCATGAAGCCTAAAGGCCAAGCTCACTTTTCCCAGTCTTCCTCTAAACTGAACCCGAAAGGGAAAAAGTTCAAGAAGAAGCAGGGTAAGGGAAAAGGACAGAAAAAGGGCAATGCTGGCAAGAAGGACAAAGGCACAGGTGAAAAGCCCAAAGGGAAATGCTTCAAGTGCGGCCTCAAAGGTCACTGGAAGAAAGATTGTCCCAAGCTCCTAGGCTCAGAAAAGAAAGGTATATCTCTTTCCTACTACATTGAAACCTGTCATGTGGTTGATTCTACTGATTCCTGGATAGTAGACTCTGGAGCCACTAATCATATCTGCAATTCATTGCAGGGGTTTCAGATAATGAAAAAGCTTGAGAAAGGGGAGTTTGACCTTAGAGTTGGAAATGGAGCAAAGATTTGGGCTGTTGCAGTGGGAGCTGTTACTTTACATTTTCCGCATGATAGGATATTAGTTTTAAATAATGTTATCTATGTTCCGGACATAAGGAAGAATTTAATTTCAGTTTCCAAACTTATTGAATTTAATTATTCAGTTTCTTTCCATTCTGGTGTTGACATCAGTAGAAATGGAGATCTTATATGTTCCGGTAGAATGCATGACAACTTATTTTATGTATATCCTATTGCTCCCACACTGCATAATGTACAACTAGAAAGCTCATCTTCCCTTAAGAGGAAGGTATCTTCGACCAATGACACTTATCTTTGGCACTTACGTTTGGGTCACATTAACCTAAAACGGATTCAGAGGTTGGTAGAGGATGGGCTTTTGAGCTCATTAGATCTCGAACCTTTACCTCAGTGTGAATCTTGTCTCATGGGAAAGATGACCAAAAGGTCATTCTCTGGAAAGGGACTGAGGTCAAAGGAGTTGTTAGAATTGGTTCACACTGATGTGTGTGGTCCTATGAACAAACTAGCTCGAGGAGGTTATGAGTATTTCATCACCTTCACTGATGATTACTCTAGGTATGGATATGTGTACCTAATGCGACGCAAGTCTGAAGCGTTTGATAAGTTCAAACAATTCAAGGCTGAGGCGGAGTTACAACTAGGGAAACATATCAAAGCTCTTCGATCTGATCGAGGTGGCGAGTACCTCCTGGGTGAGTTCAAGGAGTACCTCACACAACATGGGATTGTGTCTCAGTTGTCTGCACCGGGTACACCCCAGCAAAATGGTGTAGCAGAGAGAAGAAACCGTACCCTTCTTGATATGGTAAGGTCCATGATGAGTCATGCAACCCTACCCATATCCTTTTGGGGATATGCCCTAGAAGCAGCAGCATACATTTTGAATCTGGTACCTTCTAAATCAGTACCTATGACACCTCAAGAAATGTGGACAGATCGAAAACCCAGTTTAAAACATATCCACATTTGGGGTTGTCCAGCTTATGTACTGAATGATAAAGCTACCAAGCTAGAACCCAGATTGGAAATGTGCTACTTCATTGGGTATCCTAAGGGGACGAGAGGAGGCATCTTTTATCATCCAAAGGAGCAAAAGGTGCTTATCAGCACTCATGCTAGATACTTGGAGGATGATTGCATGATGCACCAAGAGCTTGGTTGTAAAGAAACACTTGAGGAGATTCTTTCAGAAACTCCTGTAACATCTGTGCCAGATCCTGAGACTGTAGAAAATCAAGACATTCCTTTTAACACTCCGGAGCCTCGTCGTAGTGGGAGAATTTCTAGACCACCAGATAGATACCTAGGAGTGTCTTTTATGACAGACTCCGAGGATCTGGTTGAGGATCCCACTAGTTACGATGAAGCAGTAACGGATATAGATGCTGACATGTGGCAGCAAGCGATGAAATCTGAATTGGATTCTCTGTATTCCAATCAAGTCTGGGAACTTGTGGATGCACCTGAAGGGATCAAACCCATAGGGTGCAAATGGATCTACAAGAGAAAGAGAGGAGTGGATGGCAAGGTTGAAACCTTCAAAGCAAGATTGGTGGCGAAAGGATATACTCAGAAAGAGGGTATCGATTATGAGGAAACCTTTTCGCTAGTAGCCATGCTCAAGTTCATAAGGATTCTCTTAGCCATCGCATGTCATTATGACTACGAGATATGGCAAATGGATGTCAAGACAGCTTTTCTAAATGGAAGTCTTGACGAATGCATCTATATGATGCAATCAGAGGGTTTCATTGCTGGTGGCCAAGAGAACATGGTCTGCAAACTTAAGAAGTCCATTTATGGACTTAAGCAAGTATCTAGGGCATGGAACATCAAGTTTAATCAGGCAGTCAAATCCTTTGGCTTTGATCAAAACATTGATGAACCATGTGTGTATAAGAAAGGGAGTGGAAACGCAGTTGCATTTTTAGTCCTATATGTGGATGACATATTACTCATTGGAAATGATGTTGGCATGTTGTCGTCTGCTAAGGTTTGGTTATCATCTCAATTTCAGATGAAGGATTTGGGTAAGGCGAGCTATGTCTTAGGGATCAAGCTTTTGCGAGATCGCAAGAACAAGATGTTAGCCTTATCCCAATCTTCGTATATTGAGAAGATATTGTTCAAGTATAACATGCATGATTCCAAGAATGGCTTGCTACCTTCTAGACATGGAGTACCACTATCTCGGAATCAATGTCCGAAGACACCTGAGGAGATAGACAGCATGAGGAGAGTACCATATGCATCAGCTGTTGGAAGCCTCATGTATGCAATGTTGTGTACTAGACCAGATATCTGCTTTGCCATTGGCATGGTTAGTAGATATCAATCAAACCCTGGACCTATGCACTGGACAGCTGTTAAGCATATATTCAAGTATCTTCAGAGAACGAAAGATTATATGCTGACTTACCGAGCAGATGATCTAACGCCACTGGCGTATACAGACTCTAATTTCCAGTCGGATGTAGATGGCAGAAAGTCTACCTTGGGATATGTCTTTACTCTATCAGGAGGGGCTATATCATGGAGAAGTGTCAAGCAAGATTGTACTGCTGATTCTACCATGGAGGCAGAGTATGTGGCGGCATCGGAAGCTACAAAGGAAGCAGTATGGCTCAGAAAATTCCTATTGGAATTGGGAGTAGTTCCTGCAGTGCAAAAACCGATCGTCATGTACTGCGACAATACTGGTGCAGTAGCTAACTGCAAAGAGCCCAGGAATCACAAGAAAGGCAAGCACATTCAGAGAAAGTACCACTTAATCCGGGAATTCGTCTAGGATGGAGAAATAGTGGTAGAGCAGATTGCCTCAGCAAATAACTTAGCTGACCCGTTTACTAAGACTCTTACTGAGAAAGTCTTTACTTCACATGTTGAGTCTATGGGAGTTAAGTTAGGTCGTAGTGATCTTTAGTGCAAGTGGGAGATTGTTGGGATTGGTGTATGCCCTAAAGCCCACTGACTGCACTCACATCTCTGTTACTGGATATTTATTGGTTATTTAATGGAATGACATCTTTCTCTTTATACTTTTGTATATGTATGGTTGTGTAAGGCCCATTGTTTTCTAGTAAATGACTCAGGTGTGTAGTGGCTACACACAGTAAGGTCTGAGTCATGGACACTTGAAACAATAAACTTGTTCATAACTGAGAGATGGAGTTGGGCACTTCATCTTGGTATAAGTTATAATGAGATATTCTCCTGTATTCAGGGTGACTTACCTTAGTCACGGAGGTCTTTCCGGATTTATCTCATTAGTGCATGTGTCATGCATTGAACATGACCACTTGTAGGTGTGATCTCTAAAATAGTACTATCACAGAGAGAGATCAACTCACCTCTTGCTACTGAGTGACCAGTGCTCTTAATCTTGAGCATTTGTGGATGAACTGACGAAGTCAAGTTCTTGTGCTTTAATTCACTATGGGTGAGATCCTGTTCATGGGTCAACAGCTCTGTGTTTTGGGTGCTCGGGCTTGATTAGTTGGGACGTGCAAATGCAATATGGAATCTATGCCATCATATGATGGAATGATCGTCCCCTTAGAATTATCCGATTAATCATCAGCATCTAAGATCTTAGTATATGGATGTTCCATATGGATATTGAACTTGTGGGTCGCTCCCTGGATCAAGAGAATGATATCCCGGATGATGATTAAGTCAAGGGTATGAAGTTCTAACGATAAGATGTAATCAAGAAGGTAGATAGTACATCAGTTAACCTACTTGATTATGGATGTTACATAGAGGGGCATTGTGGTCATTGTACTTGGTAGGTCAAAGAAATTCGTCTATTTATGATGAGCTTTATTTTCAATTTAATATTTGTCCCTGGAGTGCAACCATAACTCTCTAGTGGAATGAGTTAGGGTTAAAATGATCTTAATGTTGCTATGGAGTTAGTGTAAGACCCCGACCCGAGTGAACCCGTTTAGTGCTAATTAAGTTGCGTGTTAGTACTAAGCTTGATTAGTGTTTTTGGTCTAGTTGGGTTTGGAATAGCCTTGATTCTAGTTTTGGGCCTTTTGGAGTGATTGATAGCTTGTGGGGCCCTTTGGGGGTTCCCTTTTTCGGCTTTGCATTTTCTTGTGAAATTTTCCCGACGTGTTTTAAATTGTGTTTTTGGCCCGTTGCATTCATCTTGTGGATTCTTACAACTTTCATGTTGATCAGTGTCCATTCGAGGCCCCGAAACCCGATTTCATAGCCTTGAGGGTAAAACAGTCATTTCACACCAAATCTGTACCCAAAACTTAATATTCTCGAAACTCGCGAAACATACACTTTTTGGAAACTAGATATTTCGACGAACATTTCTTCCTTCTTCGTCGAATTCATCCGAGGACCCGAGAGAGATGATTTCAGCCAACGTAGTTCTTTAAGTTGTGGGACCCAACCACCCAAGTGTTAACAAAGAGGAACCCTTCCCTTCCTTCTCCATTTTCATGTTCCAGCACAACTATTGAGTCTAGGGTTCTTCCTTGCTTTTCTTTTCTTCTTCTTGCTTCTCCATCTCCAAGCCTCACCAAGAGCTCATCAATCAAGAAATGGAGATTACCAATCTCTTCCTCATCTCACAAGCTTCCTCTTGATACTATTTTTAGAAGAATCCATCAACTTTGAGACTTCCCTTGAGCTTACATTGTCCATTAGGGGACCTTGCAAGTAAGTGATCTTATTCATCTCCTAGATTAGTGATCTTCTAGCCTTAGGGAGGCTACATTTGCATTATTGGAAGTTCTTTCATTTTCATTCCTTGTGTAACCCATTTTAGGGTTGTTTTTGGGGTTTTTGATTGTAGCTTGGAAGTAAGCTTAAGAAGTGAGTAGAGGCTTGTTTTTGGCTAGCTTGGACTTGAGGCAAGTGAATGTTTGGATGTTTTTAAGTTTGAAATGGTTTGGTGAAGTATTTATGGTTTTCATGCTTTCATTGATTTTTCCATGGTTGAAATAAATGATCTTTACACATCTTGATAGCCTCATTTAATGTCTTGGAATCATGTGTTTAAGTCACCTTGTTCATAGTTAATTGTGGTTGTTGAGGTGTTGGAAGGAAAGGAAACAAAAAGGAGAAAAATCAAGTCCCCGGGCATGCTTCACGCCCAGTGCCGATCGATCGGACCTACAGGCCGATCGATCGGTCTGACTTTTAACTGTAAGGCTTTTTGGGCCGATCGATCGGACCCTGTGTATTTCTGGTACAAAAATTTCGGCCGATCGATCGGACCGAGGGTTTTGAGATTTATTTTTTTTGTGGACCTTGGCTACCCTCCTTGGACTCACTTGACCATATGTGAGAGCATCTTGAGCCGATGCTCTTCACGGTTGGTTCGGAATGCATCGAAGTTCAATCTATTCAATCTCGAACGGGATGGAACGACACGATATCCTCTTCATACCTAAATGCAAGTCTATTTCCTTGGGTATCGCGAACTCTATTCCTTTCGGTGACTGAGTAGGTTGCTCGATGGTTCCGGGTTGACATCATACTTAGGATGGACCGTTTATAGTCTTGATTTTTCTATCATAGCATCTAGTACTATCCATAAGCTCATGTTAAGTTTTGAAAATCGTAGAAGTGGATAAGGAGCCCGGAATGTCGTCAAACTCAAGGAGTACCAAGTCATTTCCACAATCGACATACGGGACCCCTATTCACTCAATTAGATCTTAAAACCATTATCTTTCCCGAATTGGTATAGTTCCTTATATTCTTCATTTCCAAGATTTACATTACATGACTTGTTTTCTCGAAGCATTGTTGTACACTTGAAATGGTTACTTGACCCGAAGTGCATTGCACCACATGATATGTCAGTGTGCCCTTGAGCACCCCCGTCTTGCCCGTTTGATTATATATATTTGTACCTGATTTACTTGCATTGTCTCGATTGTATTTGACCTATGAGTCGGCACCACTAAGCTTGGATAACCTCGTTGGTTTGATCCACTGACTTGGAGATCCCCCTCTTGTCCCGCCAGCTGCAGTTTGGATCCCGCTACCCGGTCATTACCGTGGTCTTGTCCCGATACCGCAGATTGCTACTGTGGTCCCCGATGCCCGGCTCGCTACCGTGGTCATGTATAGTATTGTATATGCATATGTATTTATATGAGATCCCCTGTTTCTCCTCACCTCGAGTGACTGAGACCAGGGCCTAGTTGTTACTCTATCACCTTAGTGATAGAGGACTTAGCTTCTTGTGGTCGCCATCTTGCTTGTTCCTGATTCCTTGGATACCCTATGAGTTTTATCTTGTTTACATGTTTTTTTTTTCTAGCCAATGATTTATCTATTTTATGAGAATTCTTGCTTTAACAAATTTCCTTGCTTTTCGAGATATTCATCTATTATATGTTGCTGTATCTTCTCACTCTCTTGCCAGACCGTCGTATCTGATCCTTTGCTTTGGTACTCAGGTCCCGTTGCCGGTTTCCTTGAGGAGGAGCCGGAGGAGGCGGTAGGTGAGCCGCATCCTCTAGTTGAGTGGCGCGCTGACGATGTCATGTAGACATCGGGTTGCTACAAGAGGCGAAACATTTTGGGAAGAACTTATTAACCATTCTTTTGGGGTTATTATTTTGTAATATTGGCCTTTGTTGGCCTCTAATTTTGGGGAATGTAACTAAATGATATTTTCTCTAACTTTAACAACTTTTGGGAAACATGCTATAGATCATTGCTCTTTCTGATACAGTCTTGATATTTGATGTTAATGCTTGCATGACTAGAGATAGTCCAACTATTTGATTTGCTACACGCTTCTGCACTATAAAGAAACATTCGTGTAAGGTTGTGATATCCTCACCGCGGACACCTGTGGGAAATTAAATAAATTGTATATTGTGGATGTAGGTAATCATCTTGAATAATCATTACACACTAATGTCCCGATCCCGGATTGGGATTCCCGGTCCGGGGTCGCGACAGTTAGCATGGACATTTTGGTCATTTTGGGAGCCAAGGGCAAATATGTCTTTTGGTCCCTCTTCTAACCACTTTCCTATATTGGCATGGTTTCCTAATTTAATTAAATGGTATGTGGTTGAATTAATTTTGTGGAAGAATAATTTTGAGTATAAATTCAAATAGGCTTTTGATGGCATACATGAATTTAACTCTAGCTAAATTATTAACTAGTGGGCCATGGTGTGTTTAGCTATTTTGTGGGCCAGCCATAAGTGGAGCCACTTGTGTGAGGTTTCCAAGTTTCATTAGGTATCTTTACTTGGAAGGAAGGACTCCTCTTTGGGTAAGAATTTCTATAATTAAAGCTTACTAATCTTTAGTATCTTTAATTAGAAAGTGTTGCACAACTAAGGGGACTAGTTGCTAATTTTAAGGGATGGTCATTCCTATTAGAAAGAGAACTCTAAAAGGAATGCAATCTTTATAAATAGGAGGCACTACCTTGGGCGTGCAACATAGAATAAACCAAGTGAGAAGAAAAACCTAGGGGCGTGGATTATCAAAGTGCTCCATTGGCCGCCCAAGACAAGGGAGAGTTTCTCACGCCCAGCCCTTCTTCTTCTTCATTGAAGAGATCAGATCAGCCACTGGTCTGATTCCACAAAGAGTAATTCTGAAAACCCTTCTTAGGATTCCATAGTTTGATCCCACCATCAAGACCAATTAGATTGGGAAGTGGAATAGAAGAGAAGATCAAAGGAGAAATTCCTGCAACAAATTTCTGCACCTGTATTGCTGGTTGCACATTGATATCAGTCCTTTGAAGTCTTTCTTTTCGGAGTTTTGAGGCATTCAAATCATCAAGGTGATAGTCCTCTATCTTCTCCTTTCTTTAGACACATGTTGATCATGATTTCATGGATTTCTATGCATGTTTTCATGGCTGGAAAATCAGATCTGGGTTTCTTGTTTTAAAACTTGAAAAACCAAAATCAGCCATGGCAGTCAACATTCAGATCTGTAATGCATAAACCTTCAATGTGAACTCTTAAAAAAAATCTTCAAAAAAATTTTTTTTTCTAAAAAAAAAAAAAGAACAAAAAAAAAAAAACTTCTATCACTTTTGGATTCATATTTGAGAAATCCTAGTTCCTTCCTTTTCGGATTTTCGAGCTCGCAGAAATGTTGAGCTCATTTTCGGATTGGAATACCATTTGCTCTCTTCTATAAGTCCAATCTTGACACCTTCAAAAAAAAAAAAACTTCCGTCACTTTTGGATCCACACTTGAGAAATTTTGGTTCCTTCCCTTTCTGATTTCGAGCTCGCAGAAATGTTGAGCTCATTCTCGGATTGGAATATCATTTGCTCTCTTTTATGAATCCAATCTTGACCTTTCAAAAATCCCATCTCGTGTCCTTTCCAAGGATGCGATTTGCAAATTTGTGCCTAGCGGTCCTAGTACGCCCTTTCGGGTCTACTGTATTCGCAACCGACACATTTGTATCTCAACCTTATATCATTTTACCTTGAATGAGCTTTGCTTCTCGGTAATTTGAATTAAGGTTCACAATTGCTTCTAGCAGTCACTGGGACGCTCATTCTGAGCTGACCCTACTTGCGTTTAGAACAATTGTGCCCTCTATGGCTTTTCTGCCTTCCTCATGTTGCTTGGGCTGGGCCATGTCCCCTCGGGCGACTTGAAGAGGCAAAACCATAGTATTTTCCATTTATGATTACCATATTCTTGTGATTACTAATGGATATGGTCTTGTTTCAGAAGTTTTTCAAAAAACTAACAATGGCAGCTTCGTTAACCATCACCTTCGATGAGAACAAGTACCAGCTCATGCTCCAAGACAAACAAACCAAGTGCACTTACAGGCGCCCTGCCAGCTGCCGAAGCGTCATTTCCCTCGGCAACTCAGAAGACACCGGGTCAAACTCTACTCCCCGGACCATTGTCTTCGGGTCATTGGGACCATTCCCACTACCCGTAGAAGAAACTACACCTGCCAAGAAGCAGAGAACCGCCCCTCAACGTATCACTACAGTGATACCAAGGGCGATAATCAAGAAGCCTGAGGCCCGTAGAGCTCCTGCGAAGCCTCAACCAGCAAGAAACCAGGTCTGCTCAAAGACTTGGTCCCCAAGACCTTCATCCAAACAAAGAAGGTCACAAAAATCTGCAAAGCCAGCCTACCTGGCCCCGCTAAAGGAGAACCGGTTCTACCCTCTTGCTTACATGAAAGAGGAGAAACCTACCCTCCGCCAAACAAAACCAACTCAGCACGAGCCGGCTTTCTCCTACAAGCCCAAAATCAAATCGTGCATCGTAAGGCCTCCGCAAGAACCTGCAAAGGCCTGCACTCCTGCGAGTCGACCCTTCCTCTCAACAGGGGCCGAACTCGCCAAATTTAAGGCTTCGCTACGACAGGCAAAGGACCGGGTCCGGATCCTGTCCCTGCCAGTCTTCAAAGAAGACAAGCTCGGCTGCTGCACACCAGGGACTACGTCCTTCATTGCCAGAGCGCAGCCAGAGCTAACCGAAGCTCAAATTACTCGTCGTATGCGCCGCCGCGTGGCATATCGACAAAAGAGACTAGAGAAGCAAAGAACCCAGCATTCTGCACTTCAGGTCTCCAAAAAATGGGTTGAAAAAGAAAGACTCAATCAAGTTGCTGTTGTCCATATGGTTGGAAAAACCAGAAGACATCAAAAGTCGGCAACTAAAATCCATGTCAGACGACCGGTGACTCGCAGCGTCACTCGGACAAGAAGACATCAAGAAGATTCTCCCGCTCCTTCAAGTCAAGGACACCGGAGTAATCACTCCTCGAGCTCTTCATCTAAAAGAATGAGCTCCAGCTTAGTCACCAAGACTGTATCCTCTTTCGACTCTCGAAGAGTGAACATCTTGGTCACAAATGCTGAGCAACCTCCGCCACATGATGACGTAGCTGCACGCATCCAGCAGCTGGAACAAGGACAGCAGAGAATAGAGGCCCTAATGGAAAACCTCCTTCTCACTATCCAACGTCTGCCAAACAATGAAGCTCCTCCGAGCCATCAAGGCGACGAGGAAAATACGGAAAACAGTGAGTCACGCGCCCTTACCAAAAAGGACGTTGACGATATCCTCGCCAAAGCAAAAGAAGAGGGTACACTAAAGGAGCATGGGATCAAGCCACCATATCCCTTGTGGATGGACTCGGTCCCGTTCCCTACAAAATTCAAGCAACCTACTCTCCAAACATATACGGGGAAAGGTTCAGCCAGACAACACGTCATCCATTTCAAGATCCTGACGGGAGCTATTGCGGATCAAGATGCCCTCAAAATCCGCCTCTTTGCAAGTACCCTAAAAGGTACGGCCTTTGATTGGTACTCCACTTTGCCGGAGGACTCCATTCAAAATTGGGCCATGCTGGAGACACGCTTCCTAACCCACTTCAAAGGTGAGGATCATCCTGTTACTATGGCGCAGCTCTGCAGCCTAAAATAGGGAGAGAGTGAGTCAACATATGACTTCATTCACAAGTGGAAGGCAATGGCGTACAAATGCTCAGATGTATTGCCACAAGCGTCGCTAGTCGACATCTGCCATAACAACATGAGAGCAAGAATCCGCTCCATGATCATCGGCAACAAATCAAAAAACCTAGGTGAACTCCTAGAAGCTTCTATGGAGGCTGAAACGGTGATCAAAGACCTCAACAGTCAGAAATCATCAAAGAAAGAGCCGACCACCATTGCAACCTCAAAGCTAAAGAAAAAAGTGGTTCTCAATGTGCAAACCAAGTCAGCTCCTCAGCCGCCAAAGAAAGCTGAAAACAAAGCTGCAGGTAAAAAGCCTGAACTCTCTGATGCCTTCAAAGAACGAGTAGAGAAGAAATACCCGTTCGATGAAGATGCTGAAGAAATTTTTGGGGCACTTCTCACAAACGGTAAACTCACCTTGCCTGACCCCAAAAGACCGGGCGATGTTGGCAAAACCAACGATCCTCGGTACTGTCCATACCATCAGATGGTCTCGCATCCTCCCAATCAATGCTTTGTTGTGAGAGAGAAGATAAATGAGATGTGGAAAAACGGAGTCATCACCTTCGACAAGAACTATGGGTCTGCCTCCGTCAACATGGTGTCGTGTGGACAAAAACAAAAATCACCAAAAGAGAAGATCACTACTTCCTTCAAGGTGATAAAGATGACCCAAACGTCCCAAGAGTTGGTTCCATATCCAACATCAGACGGACAGCCCATATGGGTACACCCCGATATCTTAGAAGATGAAAATTGGGAGGTCGTCAAAACAAAGCCAACCGCTCGACAGCGAAGGCAAGCCAGGAGACAACTCCGCAAGCTCAAAAACCAGGAGAAAGCTCCGAAAAAGCAAGAAGTCGCTGAAAAGGCAGAGACCTCCTCTACCGCTTCACTGGGGGCAACAAAAGAGTCTCCTCCCAAGACTTCAAAGGCGGCAAGAAGATTCACTCTTGGTGATTTCATGCCACCGCACCTCAAAGATGAAACTACTCAGGGGGCATCATACTCTTGCAACTCAGTGGTCGGATTCCCCATGGATGGATACGAGTCCAGTGACACCGCTAGCGACATCGATGAGTGGGAGGAATCCCTCGAAACAGGAGAATATCTCTCCGACAAGGAATGGATCCCTGAATCTCATCTTATGCCAGTAATCTGGTATAACCCATTACAGCCGCAAGGATCTTGGTCTGATGATGAAGAAGACTAAGAGGCTGTCCAAGAAAATACTCCAGTGGAACCCAACCATGTTGAACCACAAGGAGCAGACGAAGAAGAAGATTTGGCCCCCATGCCTGATCTCGATGAATACGCAAGGATCTTGCAGCACCTTGCTATAGAGCAAGAACAAGGTCGTATCAACCAGCTTCGTCACAACCCATCACTGGAAGTTCCTGAAAATCTACAGGAATCTCCTCCGGTAACCCCGGAAAACGAAGAAAGCTATTGGATCGATGATCCTCTTACATCTGAGGACGAATCTGATTCCCAACAGTTCATCTTGGAGGCATCTTCCGTCAAAGTTACTTGCAATGCAATAGCTCAGGATGATAATTCCTCCGGAACCACACCTTCTCAGGCTTCGTCTCATGGAACAGTGACATCGGAACTCAAACCTCTTCCGACTGATCACCTTGAAGAAATTCCAGCCGGTGAAATCTTCTTCAGAGAAAATCCGGTCAATTGGTCCCAAATGCCCGATCTCATCGGTGATGTCTGGACCGACAAAATATTCGATAAAGAAGGAAAGTTGCTGGATGCTGTTCAGGACTTGCTCCCGGAAAATGCTCCATGCAACACAATTACTGAAGATGGCAATGCTGACACAGAGACATCTTCAGCAAATGAGAAGGAACAACCCCTCGATCTCGAGGGTGATCTTCCAAACAAAGACCCTTCTCCAGAAGCTCTTGAAGTTGGTAGAGGTACCCGTTCTGGCCGGGATTACCACAAAAACTACAACCAACCTTCTGCTTCTTATGTAAATCCTTCTGGAAAACAAGCTGTAAACGCCCCTAGTGGCAAGAATAATGAAAATGCAGGCCCCAAGGAGGCTTTCAAGTACGACTTGATTCAGCACTTCAAACACATACCTGCACGTCTGCACATCCTAGACTTATTACGAATGTCACCACAGACTCGTGATAGTCTCATTTCAGAACTACAAATGCTGGATGCAGATGTCGACAAACATGCCCCACAAGTCCTACAAATTGAAATGGACTATAGGGTCAAAAAATCAAAAACTCCCTCAAAAGGAGAAAAGAAGAAAACTGAGGGATCCTGCATCGAATGCCTCTCGGTTCAAAAAGCAGCAAGTGCAACCATCGCCTTCACCAAGGAAGACCTCCTGCTAGGCGAGACAAAGCACAACCGACCCCTGTACTTCACCGGGTACATCAAAGAGGTGCCAGTACGCAGAATCCAGATCGATCCAGGTTCTGCACTCAACCTCATCTCCACTTCGGCACTCGAAGAACTGGGCATTCCGCCTAGCAAGCTGAGCCACACGTCTGTGTCCATCTTTGGATATGATGGCAGCGCTCAAAGGCCGATCGGCAAAATCAGGTTCAAGTTGCAAATCGGTGATCTTATCTCCGAGGTCACTGTCTATGCAATAAAGACCCCTTCATGCTACAACATCCTTCTCGGACGCCCCTGGATACACGAGAATGGTGTTGTCCCTTCGACTTTACATCAGTGCATCAAGTTCGTTGGCCATGACGGCTTGATACATCGAGTGTTTGCAGACAAAAAGCCCTTCAAAGGCAAAGAAGTCTATTTCGCAGATGCTCAGATGTACAAAGAAGAAAAAAAAGAAAGGGAGGAAGAAACAGCACCCTTTGCCGAAAATCTCCAGAAAGACAAAGGCAAGGCTCCTCAGCAATCACCGGAAGAAAACAAACCCTCTATCAAAACCAAAGAGAATAATCAATCTCCCTTCATGGTCTCCCTCAAGTCTTCAAAGCCTCTGGTGATCACCACCAAAGCAAAGAAGACAAAACAAAAGGCTGGGGGCAAGTTTGCTGTCTCCTTCGTGTCTATCTTGCAAGACACGGATTCGGACTCAGAGCCAGAAGACGACACATCGTCAAGCCAAGCTGATGATCAACAAGTCCAGCCCGCTCTCACTCCGATGGAGACAACCGTTGACATAGAAGATCCGGCATCTGCTTCCTTCGTTGTTCCAGCAACATCAGCAGAAGAAAAGCCAATCTTCTTCCATAAATCGGGAGTTTCTTCATCAAATTCTTCGCTTGAACCTTTCCAAAATGAAGGTATGCCTCAACTATCCCTGTATAGTCCAATGGCACAAGCTATCATGAAGAAAATGGGCTACGACGCTCAGAACCCAATCGGTTTGGGAGGTGGCCGTGGTATTATCACGCCATTGGAACCAACCCTGACCAAAAGTCAACTGGAAGGTTGGAGACCCCACCGCCACATAGAAAAGTCTTCACATGGGCTGGGGTATGATCCTGACGCTCCCTTGAGACAGTTGACACAAAGGCTGCAAAGTCGTCTTGCCGACCAAGCCTCAACATCTCATATTAATGAAGACATCGATCTCCCCGGATATCTCTTTGAAGAGTCACCCGTCGAAGATTTAGGAAGCTCACCCAATTGGTATGATTTCTCGGATGATGAAGAGGAATTGACCGATGATACGGATACACGATTTTCTAGCCCAGAAGAACCATCATCTCCAAAAGAAGTGCCCTACTTCGACCTAGTTTCAACAGGTGATTGGGACCATCTCATAGCAAATCTTGAGAAAAGTACCAATCAAGAAGACCCATGGACAAAAGCAGAGCCGTGGTCTGTAGATACCTTTGGAACTCCAGAAGGCTTTGTTGGGCTGGAAGCCTCCGAAAATATTGTGGAGGAACCACCTTCAAACCTTCCAACTGAAGATTCTATTCAAAAGATAGACTTGGGAACACCTGATAACCCACGTCCTGTATTCATAAGCAAGAATATAAAGGATGATGAGTTACCCGAGTATATCGCGTTTCTTCATGAGTTCGTTGATTGTTTTGCATGGTCTTACGCTGAGATGCCTGGCTTAGACCCCAAAATAGCAGTCCACAAACTCAATCTTCAAAAAGATATCAAGCCTGTCAAACAAGGCCAAAGAAGGTTCCGTCCTGACGTGATGGACAAAATTGAACAAGAAGTTCAAAAACTCAAAAGCGTTGGCTTCATCCGTGAGGAACAGCATCCTGAATGGTTGGCCAACATCGTCCCCGTGACAAAGAAAAATGGGCAAATCAGGGTCTGTATTGATTACAGAGACCTAAACAATGCATGCCCAAAAGATGAATTCCCGCTCCCTATACCGGAGGTGATGATCGACAATACCTGTGGGTTCGAGCGAATGACATTCATGGATGGCTTCTCTGGCTACAATCAGATAAAGATGCATCCTGAAGATGAAAAACACACAGCATTTCGGACCCCGTTTGGCGTGTATTGCTACACTGTCATGCCATTCGGTCTGAAGAATGCCGGCGCTACATATCAGAGGGCTATGATGAAGATATTCCAAGATATGCAGCACAAGACGGTCGAATGTTATGTCGATGACCTCGCCGTCAAAAGCAAAAGAAAAGAAGACCATCTCAAAGATCTTCGAGAAGTCTTCCTCCGACTTCGCAAACACAAACTGCGAATGAATCCCCTCAAATGCTTCTTCGGTGTTTCATCGGGTAAGTTTCTCGGATTCATAGTACGGAAAGCTGACATAGAGCTTGACCCCACCAAAGTCAAGGCTATCCTAGAAATGCCATCTCCAAGAACCCTAAGACAGTTAAAAGGGCTCCAAGGAAGATTGGCATACATTCGACGGTTCATCTCCAACCTATCAGGGAAGTGCCGTCCATTCTCTTGGTTAATGAAGAAAGGTGTCGATTTTGTCTGGGATGCTGAATGTGAAGCCGCGTTCCAGGACATCAAGTCATACCTGACTAAACCTCCAGTGTCGGCTGCCCCCACAACTGGAAAACCATTCCTCTTGTACACAAGAGCCCTTGACTGTTCTTTAGGCGCTCTACTCGCACAAAAGAATGACGAGGGAAAAGAAGCTGCTCTATATTACCTTAGCCGCATGTTGGTAGGTGCAGAGCATCGCTACTCTCCAGTCG
This sequence comes from Cinnamomum chago, assembly GCA_038049695.1. NCBI lineage: Eukaryota > Viridiplantae > Streptophyta > Magnoliopsida > Laurales > Lauraceae > Cinnamomum > Cinnamomum chago. Next base: position 28,460,926 of record CP142457.1, read on the forward strand.
AAAAAGAATGCTTGGCAGTGATGTTCGCCATACAAAAACTGCGTCACTACAATTTGACATTAGGTATGTACCACAAAAAGCAATCAAAGGCCAAGCCCTAGCAGACTTCCTCGCGAAGCATCCATTGCCTAAAGATTCTCCACTCAGGGATGACCTCCCAGACGAACCGGTCTACAGTGTGGAGACTTCCTTATCAAATGCTTCCTGGCACATGTACTTCGATGGCGCATTCAAGACAAATGAAAAGGGAAATCAAATATCGGGAATTGGCATTCTCTTTGTTAGTCCCGATAAATACATGATTCCGCATGCATTCTCGCTACTGGAACCATGTTCAAACAATGCAGCTGAGTACCAAGCCCTGATCATAGGATTGGAACTCGCCCTCGAATCCGGCATCACTACGCTGGAAGCTTTTGGAGACTCTCAACTGATCATCAACCAGATGAATCAGAAATTTGAAGTCAGGAAGCCAGATATGTTGCCTTACTACAACAAGGCACAATCGCTTCGACAAAAGTTCGACATCTGTCACATCACCCACATCCTCAGAGGTGAAAACATTTGTGCAGATGCCCTGGCTGGACTTGCTGCGTCTATGGCAATCCAAGAAGGGGAAAACATGTAAGTTACAGTATGTCAAAAAAGGATTCTCCCTCCTCTCAACACACATCAAGCAGTTGCTGAATGCCACCAAGTGGTTGGAAGTCGGATCTCCGTCTTTAAACCTCTGATCGGCGACTGGAGGGATCCGTTCATTGATTACATAATGTTCGGAATCCTACCTGAGGATCCAAAAGAGCGGGTAAGCATCCAAAGGCGAACCCCAAACTTTCATTTGGATATTCCTTCAAAAATGCTTTATAGGAAATCCTACAATGGAGTACTTCTACGCTGCTTGTCACAACAAGAGGCTGAGGAAACACTCAAAGAAGTACATGCTGGTCTTTGTCGAGCCCATCAGGCTGGGCCTAAGCTCTACGATCAGATAAAAAGGTTAGGTTATTATTGGCCTACCATGGTGGCTGATGCAATGCAATTTGCTAAGCGCTGCCAACAATGCCAAGTTCATGGAGATTATGTCCACATGCCTCCGGAATGGCTACATCCTACAGCAATCTCATGGCCTTTTGAAGCCTGGGGTATGGACATCATAGGTCCTATCTCTCCCCCATCAAGCAAAGGTCATCGCTTCATTTTCGCTGCTACGGATTATTTCTCCAAGTGGTCAGAAGCATTCGCGCTTAGTGAAATGAAGACCTCATCAGTCCTTCAGTTCTTGCGCACCAACATCATTTGTCGCTTCGGCATACCTAAAAGATTCGTCCATGATAACGGACCGCAATTCCGGGATCACAGATTCTACAGGTTCTGCGACAAATACAAAATCCAAAGTTGTCCTTCAACTCCGTACAATCTGGCAGCGAATGGACTAGCAGAGGCTTTCAACAAGACGCTCTGCAAAATCCTCAAGAAAATGGTCTCTAGTCACAAAAGAGATTGGGGCGATAAACTGCCTGAAGCTTTGTGGGCCTATCGAACCACCGTTCGAGGACCAACCCATAGCACACCATTCTCCTTGGTTTATGGATGCGAAGCTGTTGTCCCTTTGGAAGTTCAAATTCCTTCCTTAAGGGTATCTCTGCAAAATGACATGACGCAAGAAAGTAATGTCAAATTGAGACTCCAAGAGCTGGATAACCTTGATGAGAGACGGCTCGAAGCTCTACAAAGCATTGAACTCTACCAAGCACGCATGGCAGGATCTTTTGACAAGAAGGTCAGGCAACGCGCCTACAAAAAGGGAGACTTGGTTCTTACAGTAAAAAGACCAATGGTTTTTGCCAACAAATCCAAAGGCAAATTTGAACCAAAATGGGAGGGACCTTTCGTCATCGACAAAGTCTTCTCCAACGGCGCATACGCTCTTCTAAACATGGAGGGTGACAGATGTATGCTGCCCATCAATGGAAAGTTCTTGAAGCGGTACTACCCTTGAAGGCTTCTTCCATCGGGTCAGAGCGACGCCTGCACGGCCAAAGCCTATTCCAAGGTATCTGCTCGTCAAACCCACTCCTTTTGGAATTTTCATCCTCTTGTTGAAATTTCTACAAAAAAACCCCTCAAAACAATGTCTCTTTCATCGTTTCATTGTTCAAAAAAAAAAAAGCAAATCCAAAAATCCAAGTTTAGGAGCCTCTTCCCAAACTTGACCAAAATTTTCGATCCTTGAACCCAAAATTCATGGTTTGAAACAAAATCAGGACCTAGGGATTTCAGCCCTAGTCCACCCCGGCTTTTACCACCAAAATGGTTTTGAGTCAAAATTTACGACCTTCATGTCTTTAAACAAAAAATGGTTTTTCAAAAACCGCAGGGAAGCGACGTTCAGTCGATACTTGCAAAACCCAAAATCGGAAGGATGCGACACCCATTCGATACTTCCAAAACCCCAAAATTTCAAAAATCGTGGAGACGCAACGTTCCAGTTGATATCCACAACCCAAATTTCAAAACAAACAAAAAACAAAACAAAGGTTCGAAAAAACCTCAAAATTCAAAAATCGTGGGGAAGAGACATTCCATCGATACCCACAAAACAAAATTTTTAAAGGAAAAAAAAAAAAAAAAGCAAGGAAGCGACGCTTAGTCGATACTTGCACCCAAATTCGCGAGGAGGCGACATTCCATCGATACTCGCAACCGAATGAGCAAGGAGGCGACACTCCATTGATACTTGCAATACCATTCAGCAGGGAGGCGACTTTTAGTCGATACTTGCATTTTTTAAAACCAAAAACCTGGCTTTCACGCCAAAAAACCCGGCTTCCATGCCAAAAATCCGGCTTTCACGCCAAAAAATCAAAAATCCGGCTTTCATGCCAAAAATCAAAATTCGGCTTCCATGCCAACAAAACAAAACTCGGTTTTCAAAAAAAAATATCTGGCTTTCATGCCAAAAATAAAAAAATCTGGCTTCCATGCCAAAAAGAAATTTCGGCTTTCATGCCAAAAACAAAATCTGGTTCTTACACCAAAAACAAAACCGGCTCTCATGCCACAAACCAAATCTTGGCTCTCATGCCACAAAAAAATCTTTGGCTCCCATGCCATCTCAAACTTGGCTTTCATGCCATTTTAAAAAAAAATCGGCTTTTACGCCACGAAAACCGGCTGTCATGCCACCCCAAAAAAATCGGCTTTCATGCCACCTCAAAATTTCGCCTTTCATGCCATCTCAAAAAAAATTTGGCTCTCATGCCATCCCAAAATTTGGCTTTCACGCCACCAAAATCGGCTTTCATGCCACCTCAAAATTTCGGCTTCCACGCCATCCAAAATTTTGGCTCTCATGCCATAAACCCAAATTTCGGCTTTCATGCCATCTCAAAATTCGGCTTTCATGCCATCTCAAAAAAAAATTTGGCTCTCATGCCATCCCAAAATTTGGCTTTCACGCCACCAAAATCGGCTTTCATGCCACCTCAAAATTTCGGCTTCCACGCCATCCAAAATTTTGGCTCTCATGCCATAAACCCAAATTTCGGCTTTCATGCCATCTCGAAATTCGGCTTTCAAACGACACAAAAAAAAACCCTGGCTTTTGCCGCAAAATCTGGCTTTCATGCCAAAACAACCCTTTTGACAAAAGATTTTCACAAAATGACAACGTTTTGTTCAAAATTCTCAAATAAACATTCTCACCCAACCTTTGCTTATTTTCACCAAAAAGAATTTAAGTAAAAGGTACATAGAGTACCAAAAATGTTTTACATAGAGGTACGAAAAAAAGAAGAAGAGAGAAAAGAAGAGAAGAGTTTGTTATAAATCAAGAGCTCAGTCTAGCATGGTCTTCAACCAAAGATCCAGCTCCTCAAGCAGACTCTTGGCCTTAGCCTCTAAAGCTTCCAGGCCGCGCTTCTTCAAGATCTTGCCATAAAACGCGGCAGAACGCCGCGACCCATCTTCGGCACGAGGAAACTCTTCCCAGAGAATTTGCCACTGCTCATACTCCTGAGTCTTTCTCTGGAGGCTGCTACCGGCTTCTTCAACCTGGCGAATCAGAGTTCCCTCTTTAGCACGGGCTTCTACAATGGCAGTCCATTTGGCAGCACTTTGTTCTTGCAATTGCTCAAGGCGCTGCCTAGCTTCTGTGACCTCCCTATCAAGACAGTGCAGGTCCTGTGTTAGCTCGATGATAGCCAACTCGGTAACGTTCCTCTCCCGAACGAATTGCTTCCGAGCCCGTGAGATCTCATCCATTTCAGATTTGATCTTACCGGATGGCTGCAAAAACATCTCATTGAAGAAGTCACCGCTTGGGAAATTCTTGGTCTCAGTCCATTTGTCACCCAAAGCAATGACTTCATCAACAAAGGCCTTAGCACTTGCAACGTCCAGACCGACCTCTGCACTGTCAGCAAGGATGTCCTGTACATGCTTGACCATGCCAAAACCAGCTTCCAAATGGCCAGAAGAGAGAGTTTCAACCCATGAGCTCAATACACTCTTCAACACCTTCTTTGCATATTGGAGGGATGGCCCAGATGAAGATTCACCACGATCTGTTGGCTGACTGCCCATGTCAGGTCGTGGTGGAGAAGAAATCAAAAGGCTCTTTCCAATCGGAGCCACTAAAGAAGCAATATCACCACAAAGTCCCGCCTCCGCCATGACGGGACTGGTAGAAGAAGCCCCTACTTCTGGATCGGCTGCTGGCATCTCCTGCTCTGGCCCTGAGGAAGACGAAGGAACTTCTCCTGTTGCTTCACAACCTGCTGGCAAAAACACAAGAAAAGGTATGAATATGATCTTGTCAAAAAAAAATCAATGTCAAGATTATCACTATGAAATACCTTTTTCCATAACTAGTGGAGTACTTTCTGCCTCCATCTGCTCATCCGAGGCATCGTCGAAAGCCATATCCATAGATGGCTCGAAGTATGAATCCTCTGGCAAGTCAGCTGACAAAAAAAAAATCATCCTCATACCAGGTGGAGATTCTGGGTCCTCCCCAGAGTCCCTCAACTCTTCTTCAGATGCCGCAACTGGATCCATCACCCCTTCATCGACAGGAACCTCGGGCATCACCAAGTTTTCATCTTCTGCAAAAGAAAGAAAACAGCAGGTCAAAAAAAATCTCTTATAAAAAAAAAAAAGGAAGCGGAAATGGAAAAGAAGGAGAATCATACCATCATCGGTGGTCTCTTCTTCACGACTCCTCTTCTCTGGAGGCTCATCAGCATCTCCTGATACCTCCTCAGCAATGGTAGGAGGGACTTCCAGATCAGGAGAGTCTTCGTGGCGTCTCTCAGTGCGACGCTGTCCTCTCCTCCTTTTTTTTCTACGAGCCGGTTTACTTGAAGTACCTGCCTCACTGTCAAAGTCAGGACTTCCATTTGGCTCCTCACCAGACGGCCTGCTCCTACCAGTGGACCCTATGGAAGCCTTCATTTGCTCCGCTTGCATCCAAGCGTCGATCTCGGCTTCCTCCTCCTCGAGCTGTCTCAAGACCTCAACAGGTATCTCTTGTGCGGCTCCGGATCCGATGACATCCTGTTCCTCGAGAAAGCCTATCCTATGCTTCTCTCCAGAAAGGAAGAACAAAACTTCCTCTCGACGGACGCCATCTGATCTACCAAGACCCTTCCCAGGAGATTGCTTGACATTCAGCTCCTTCTTGGAAAGCCCCCGGTACACAGCAAAGCTCTCCACGAACCACTTCGTGAAGCCAGTAGTCCGGAAAGTGGGCAACTCAGGATAGGAAATCATGGCAGTAGTGTCCTCCGCACTATAGAAAGCCCATGTATTTCTCCCGTCCTGCAAACCTCCAAAACGCTTCACCATGCTCGAAGGCGCTCCAACAACGCCTTGAGAGAAGCCTAACTGCAACGCAAAACGCGAAGGGACATACGGCTGGATGTCAACAAAAAGATGTCTGCGGTACACCATCGTGCCAACACGTATGTTTAAAAGCCACCTCTTCTCTGCGTTGGTCAAAGAATAGTGTCTTCCCGATCCTGCCCTGGTGGAATCACGGGAGACACCAAAATCAAAAGCCTTCTTCCGCAAATCCGGAGAAAGCTTCACTGAAGATTGCCCAATCTCGACATCCCTGAATCGTCGGATTCTCAAGCGGGCAGACAAAAGTGAATCGGAAACGGCTTTTCCCCTAGCCAACCGAATCATGAAAGGGTCATCATCCTGTGCGGCGCCTAAACGGTGAAAGCCAGGACAGTGGTACACATACCACGAATAGAAAATATGGGCTGAAAATACTCTGTTCATGGGGAGCCCAAGCCGGACCAAGAAAGCAGCAGCCTGAAGTTCAGTACATAAATAGGAGTAAAGAGCCGGCACCAAAGCTAGCTGCTCTCACTACAACAATTTACACTTTTACCGGCGTTTTTTGCCGGCGCAATCATTTAACGCCGGGGAAGGTATAATTTTACCGGCGAAAAAACGTGTTTCGCTGGGAAAAGATTTGGTTTTCCCGGCGACAGATTTTTGCCGGCAAAAGTCAATATTTTCCCGGCGTTTTATTTATTTCGCCGGCAAAGGTCAACCTTTTACCGGCGCTCTAAGTGATTCGCCAGCAAGTGTCACCCCGCCAACTCCACCGAATACTGGGGCCTGTTTTTTAACTTTCGTCGGCGCATTATTTATGCTGGGCATTGTTTTTGCTCAGTAAATTTTTAAAATTATTTTTGCCGGCGCAAATATGCTTATTACTAGTGCCCAAATCCCTTACGCACCCATTATTTACCCTTTCCCCAAATCCCTTCCCCTTCCGCGCCCATTTATTTACCCTTTACAATTCTCATTCGACAAACCCATTTTGCACCCTCTCATCACCTCGCCCAGCAGCCTCGTCGTCTCGTCATCACGTCCTCATCCATTTCTCCGTCAACCCTCCATCATCCCTCGTCTCAGCGCAACACTTCTCAAGCAGAAAACCAGCCCTCCACCTCGCGCTGCAAGTCGTTGTCTCCAACATCCATTCCGGCGCAAGAAGCCCATCACCTCGCCATCTTCACCATTGTCTCTGTCCACACCCAGCAGGTTCATCTCATCCCTCTCGTCTCAGGCGCATATTCAATCTCTTCTTCTTCTTCATCCTTTTCTATTGTGAGTATGAAGATCTGTTTTGTTCCTTCTTCTTAATTCTCTGAAACCATATTTATTATGATCTCTGTTTTTAAAGATCTGTTTTGGGGGTTCTCTTGGACTTTTATGATAAAGCTACTATCTTTAAAAAATTAAAGTGACAATTTGGGTTTTTTTGGATGATGCCCTTTTTTCTGTTTGGATAAGACTCATTTTGTCTACAGATGGTTGATGCTGTAGTTGAAGTATATTTTAAAAGAGGGAAAAAAAAGAACAAAGAAAAAAAGTGCTGTAGTTTAACAAAATATGGCATTTTTTGTGCATTACTTTCACTAATGATTTTGTGATGTTCGTGGTGTTTGAGAGAAGGGAGGGTATTTAGATCTTAGAACGAAGGTTATGATTTTGATTACCAAATTCCCATCCTTCTATCTGAAACCCCATGGCTGCAGTGTATCCAATAAAGTCACGAGCATTTGACTCATCCCAAATTCCGGTCCAGAGAGTGTCTCCTGGTTCTGTAGGCTTTGTTTTGCCATAAAGTGCATTCAGTCCAAATGTTACCAGAGCTCTGAAAACATTAGGAAAAAAAAACCTTAAAACTGCTTATCAAACCACCTATCTGAAGTACTAACAAGAAGAGCAATACCCGAATTTTGTCATCTCAGTTTAGTTCATAGCTTTGAAGGAAAAGATGGAAAATGTTGAAAACTATAGACAAATCCTTACCCCGTGATATTAAAAAAACTCATTGACTTGCATCCATCTTTCCATAGAAAGACAACCAGTGGTGTATCCAAACAACTCATCTGGACTATATGTAAAATCATAAGTACAATTGTTTACTGACTCTCCAACATTATAAAGCTCATTATCTTGTAATGACCCTCCAACCCTAATCCTCAAATTCTGGAACTCTGAAATCTCAATAAAAACAAACTTCTAAGTAATTCAATCAAACAAAACATTAAAGCAGGAGAGTGTAAAACATTGAGCAATTAACTACTAACCCTTGACAGCATTAATTAACATTGGATTTTTAACATCCTGCAAAAAGAAAAAAGAAAAAACATTTATTAATGAGGATGTATCTTTTTCTTTGGCAGTTATCTCAATGAGTTGCTGGCAGAGCGACACAAGCTCAGTCCTTTTATGCAGGTTCTTCCCCACTGTTATCGCCTGCTGAACCAGGGTGAGTATCAAAGACAAGAAGATAAGTTCCCTGTACTTTTTCTGGTAATGATATAGTAACATAGTTAGACGATTAAATACAAGGGTTCCATTTGTTGGCATTTTCCGCTTGTAATAATTTTATTGAGTCAGTATTTATGATGTTCGTAATTCGTATCTGTGTTGTAGAGCATTAAACGGTGATGCCAATCCGGAATTCTGATTTCTAGTCTGAGGATTTAACCAGATTCATTGACTGTGCTCTGTAATATTGTTTAGTGGTTTTGGAGATATATAGAAAGGTCGGTGGTCTATGAGAATCTTGTATCTGGTATTTGATTCTCATAGTTAATTTGATTATGGGGATGCTTTGGTCATGTGGTAGGAAGGGGATGGTTTGATTTCAAAAGTAGATAGTGTTATGATTGTTATATTCCCTCAATGCATGCTTTGACTGGAATGCTATTTGGCATTAGTAAATGGGAATTTTAAATTCTGAACCAATGCTTAAGATGTTTCTAAACACTGACTCTGTCAGAGAATAAACATTAACTCAAATAGAAATAGGAGAAAGGAATATGTTCCCAGGAATGAAAGAGAGATGATTTGCACAATCCTTGGTTGATGATGTTGAAGCTGGTAGTGGTGTAAAGTGATACAGGTGTGCAGTGCCTTAAAGTTGTAACTCATTTTGCTTTGTCTCATGTGTAAGTGTTAGACAAGGGCTGCTTGTAAGAAGAATTGTCGGCCAGGCAGGAAGATATTCTCTCATTGAGTTTTCCTGGTTAGATTTTGAGTCTTTTGTGCTTTCATCTTTACTAGTATTCTGGCCATTCCCAACAACCCAGGAACTGCCATTCTAAATGAAAGGGGCTAGAGCATGAATCTTAGGACTGAAATTTCAGAAATAGGTGGCTTTTTAGCCCACAAGGAATTAGTGGTGTGGGCTTTCCAGCTGAGTGGTGGTTGCCTGGTTGGTGCTATGTAATGTTGAAGCTTCTAATATGTACTCTACTCCATATATATTAGTAATAAAATTTATTTTCTTTGCTTTGTATGTTTCCCCACTTTCGGATTTTAACCACTTAAAAAAATGATGCACATCTCTCTGTTTGGTAAGTTGTAATCTATCTCAATAATTGTTTCTTTTTCTTTCTAATCCTTTGCCACAAATCGATATAAATATGCAAATGTGAATATCTTAATTTGAACTCTTCTTACTGTAAATAAATTCTAATAGAATTCCGCTCTTTTCTAATAAATTCTAATAGAATTCTGCTTCTGGCATTGTTTTGAATTTTCTCAACTACTTTAATTTACTTCATCCATGGATGTGGCAATTCTGGGAAGATTTTATTACCATCGGCGGACTCTCTGTTCTCCCTCAGGTGAATCTGAATCTAGTGCTTGATTCCATTACCTGGCAGTTTTGTAGATTTACTTTTTTTGCAACAAAGGTGTTGCAGGCAGTTCTAGTGTAGAGTTACTGGCTACATTTTGTGATAATATACTTAAAAAGGGTGGAAGTGAAAAATTAAGTGACGAAGTGATTGAGGAGATGCTTGAAAAAGTAACTTCTGATTTTTTTTCCATGTTACCTATTTACTTGATGTTAATTTTCCACAGCTTCTGACCACTGCTTGTACTTCATCTATAATCTCAAATAATCTACAGGTGGTAAAATTGCTTGCATATATTAGCGATAAAGACCTTTTTGCCGAATTGTATAGGTATTGTTTTTATTAGCATGCTTCTTTTTTTTTCAAAGTGTGCTCCGAATACTTGGCTTCAGTAACTGTGAATTCTTTTCCATTGTTGTCCTATTACCATCTTGGTTTAATTAATTTCCATGAAAAACTTTGCTCGAAGACTTCTTTTTGATAAAAGCGCCAACGATGACCACGAGCGGAGTATATTGACTAAGTTAAAGCAACAATGTGGCGGGCAGTTCACATCAAAGATGGAGGGAATGGTTTGTTGATATGAATCATGAAAAGCACATCTGTAATGCATGTTGTTCTGCTGCCTGCTTACTACATTGTAAATCCTCACAACAACGGGAAAAGTTCATCAATCACGAAACTGCTTTTTTGCTTTCATCAACTTCATAAAGCCTTATAGCTCTCCAGTCCGTGCAATATTCTGAGACATGTCTGCCCCTATAAAAAGTCCTTCTAGAAAGTAACCTGTGATAAATGCTTTAATCTTTTTAAAGATCAGCTCAATTAAGTTCCAGCCCCATTATAGAGTAAGCACCCTTTTCCAAGAAAAAACCATTATTCTTTGAGGTCTTTCTACCACCATGTGGATTTGACGGTGCATGATCACAAGTCTTCCCTTGGGATTATCCATTCAGTCTTTATTTCAGGTTAAGCCATCCATGAATAGAATGGTATTGGCTGTGGTAAACATATGCCAAGAGTACTGGCATTGTTACTATGATCTATGAGAATTTGTTATCTAATAATTCCTTGGAGAATGAAATTCTTACGTTGTTCGAGGAAAGCCTTTGCAGTTGCAACACAACTGGAGATTCTCAAATCTGTCAAAGCTCCATTTGCTGCCACTGTTAGAGAATCCTTGCAACCACTTGAACTGTCATCACTAGAACTACAGACCACAGGGCTCTCACTGGACAGATCAATAGCATTATCAGAGATCACATCAACTCTGTCTTCTCTTTCATTGCCTTGGACCACCACTGGACCACCAATATCATGCCGACTTACCGGCCTCCAGAGCTTCACCATCGATCGTTCTACAACATTCTGATTGGCATCTAGCTTGACATGCTTCACTTGGGCACTGTTCCACCTGAGGTTTTGATGGTCTGCAACACTATGATCAGGAGCAGGAGCTGAAAAATCATCTTGTTGGGGGCTTGATCCAGTTGATCTCTAGTCTCTATCAAATCTACTGATGTTGCTCTACATGTATGTGGTACATCCAAAATGCACCTCTACTGTCATAATGAACTTTGATGTTTGTGTGTGGGTTCACCTTTATCCACATAATGAACTTTGATGATTTTTTTTTTCAGTTGGTTACAGGTACTGTTTTTGCATATGGACAAACTAATAGTGGGAAAACACACACCATGCAAGGATCCACAGCTGAACCTGGGGTTATTCCTCTTGCCGTGCTTGACTTGTTTCATATTATTGTCATCATAAATCAACTAGTATTGCAGCTCTTGTTACGGAAGTTTGGTGGTCACAGACTCACGGGTGTCATTTCTTGCTTATAAAATTTTGTGTGTTTGGTGGTCATTTGAATGTTGGTACATAGTAGAATGTTAGCATTTGTTTTAATTTTGTAATGGTAATGGTAAAGTGTTTTCAATGTTGTAAGGATGTTTGAATATTAATATGAAGTGAAATGAATTTTCTTGTTTCATTTGTTGATGATTTTGGAATGGAAATGGATATAGGGTGTGTATTAGATGCGGTCTTGGATAATGGAATTAGAAATTTCAATTTATTAATGTGACAAATAGGAAAAGAAATTTAAAAATCAAATAAATAAAAAAAATTATTCCCGGCGAGAAGACGCAGGCAAAAAGATTTTAAAAAAATAATTTTTGTAATTTGTAAATCTTTTCCCGGCGCAAAAAACGCCGGCGAAAGTTTTTCTAAATATATTTTTGAAAAAGTAAATCACTTTTCCCGGCGCAAATTAATGCCGGCAAAAGTTTTTTATGAAAAATAAACATCTTTTCCCGGCGCAAAAAAACGCCGGCAAAAGTTTTCTATGAAAAATAAACATCTTTTCCCGGAGCAAAAAAACGCCGGCAAAAGTATTCTATGAAAAATAAACATCTTTTCCCGGCGCAAAAAAACGCCAGCAAAAGTTTTTAAATCAATTTATTATTGAAAAATAAAGGCATTTTCCCGGCGTTTTATACGTCTTTTCCCGGCGAATAAAAACGCCGTTAATGTATTATTTTTCCCGGCGCTAACCTTTTTTCGCCGGCAAAAGCTAATGCGGGCGACCTTTTACCGGCGTATTACCGGCGCAAGGAAAATCGCCGGCAAAGGTGTTCACCGGCGTTTTATAGACTTAAAAAGCGCCGGCAAAAGTGTAATTTCTTGTAGTGTCTCCAAACGCCATCTGACAAGCCGGAAAAATACAATGCGGCCTGATGTGCGTCCCATCTCCTCCAGCAAAGACAGCCTCACCTAGCCAGTAAGTGAGGTATATAGCGAGATCTCTTCGCAGCGCGATGTCGGAACAAATGGCGTTTGTGCTTGCGAAGAATTCCTTCAGATTTTCTCGCATAACGGAGATCTTCTTCGAAGCTAGATTCTTCTCAGAAGATTCTCCACTGCCAAAGAAGTTGGGAGATAAAGAGCCAAAACTCTTCCAATTGCTGCACCGGACTTTCAAGCCCTCGTTCTCCTTCAAAAAATCGTAGAAGGCGACGAGCTGAAAGTACAAAAGCCTGAACTCCTCAGACTGCTCCTCAAGGACGCTGTCGATCGGCATAAATTCCTCATAGAGTTTGCCGAGGATGGGCAGCCCGGTAATGGCACTCAGCTCCTTCAAAGAAAAACCAATCTCACCATTCGTAACAATGAAGGTGTTGGTTTGTGGAAGGAAGGACTCCAGCATGGCCATAAAAGCCTCATCGGAGAAAATCACGGTTTGCCTAAAAGCGCGAACCGCATCAAAAATCTCGGCCTCCTTCAAAATGGCACCACCAATCTGCAGGATGTGATCAGTCCACGACTCCCAGCTCGAGTCAACACTGAAACGGCCACGAAGTCGAAAAGGCTTCACCCAATTGCTGCCATCACCCCTGAAAATGCCAAGGCCCACCGGTCTCAAATCAACCGATGGATGATCAGGTCCTTGGTAGCCGCTGGCCGGCATCAACATGTCCAGACGGACAGGCGACTTCTCTGCATAACCAGAAGGACCGCCAACAAAAACCCCGGTCTTGACCACATTGGTCCTCTTCACCCAGCTTGGAGGATCTTCTCTCTTAGAGCATGTGGGAGAAAGACTCATGATCGAAATAGTACGATCAAAAGTCGATCGGGTAGAAATGGTTCTCTCCTCACCATCAGCTATGTAAGAGAACTGAAAGCATCTCCTTTGGTATGACGAGTCATCAGGGGCTGCATCACCAAAGAAAAAGGTAGGCTTGGGCACAACGCTCTGATCGTCCATGACCCAAGGACGATTGCTTGCCATAATCTTGTAAAACTCCTCATCCTTGAGAGCGATCAGTCGCTGTCTCATCTCATCTCGGTTGAGCGAGTCACACTCTTCCAAGTTTCTCTCCACGTACTGGACTTTCTCCCAGGCCTGCTGTACGGCCGCATTGGAAGATCTGGCAGATCGACGAGGTGCATCGGTAACGGGCTCCTTACCCTTGTTCGTTCTGGAGGAACTACCTGCAATGGAAGAAAAAGAAAGAAAATCAATCACCAAAATGACAGAATTTTGCTAAAAAAAATCCTAGCGAAATTTTGGCATAGCTCCGGGGCAATTCCGAAGAAAAGGGAAACACCCCGAAAAAAGATTGGAAGCCTGAAGATGAGTTCAACATCACCACGAGCTCATAATCAACGAAGGATTCTCAAAGAAAGCTTGAACTCAAACATTGCCGCGAGATCAAGTTAGTCTTCTCAAATCTCCGCAAGATCGGAAAAGAGCTCAACATTGCTGCGAGCTTCAAATTCCAGAACTTGCAAAGCTCCTCAAAATCCCGTAAGACTAGGAAAGAGCTCAACATTGCTGCGAGCTTCAAATCCCAAGACTTGCAAAAGATTTTCATGTGTGCATCATCATGTTCCCAATCCAATTTACAAAAATCATGCATAAAAAAAAATCATCATGCATTAGACGCTAGGAAAACTTTGACAAAAAGTTTGACCAATTCCAACCCAACTTGGTCAAAACCAATCAAACTTTGTCTAAGTCAAAATTCATGTTGGCTTAACCTAGAGACTCTAACTTTCTATCTTGATGCATAAAAAAAAAAAAGTATGTGCATGAACATCTTGGATTGCATAAATCTCATTATCATGGTGAGCAAAAAAAAAAAAGAGAGAGAGAAAACCTCATTCAAAAAAAAAAATTCTGGGCTGGCCCGCAGCCCATGGCCCACAAGCCATGTGGCTATACGGTCCAGGCCGTACAAGCCTGGCCGTACAGCAGCAAAAAAAAAAAAAAAAAGAAAAAAAAAGAAAGAAAACGTGCCAAAAAAAAAAGAGAAAAAAAAACAGTACACGGTAAAAAAAAAAAAAACCGTGAGCAAAAGAAAAAAAAAAGAAAGAAAGGAAAGAAGAAAAAAAGAAGAGAAGGAAGAAAAAAAGCGTGTGAAAAAAAAAAAAAAAGGAAACACGTGAAAAAAAAAAAGAAAAAAAAAAGAGAAAAGAAACTTTCTTTCTACTCCTACATGCAATTTCTTGAAAAAAAAAAACTTACTTGAATCCATGGAGGAAGAAGAAGAAAAGCTTGAAGATCTTTGAAGAAAAGAAGGTCTTAGAGCTCTCTTGAAGACTTTTGCAAAAAGAAAGCAATAGGAGCAAGAGATCCCACCTCCCTTGCTTTTATAGAAGAGAGCAATCCAAAAGAGGAAAGAGGAGAAAAGTAAGGAGGTAAGTGCTAAAAATTGGCAACCTTCCCAAAAGAAAAGGAAACTTGGGATATTCTCTCCCAAAACAAAGATTCCTTGAGAAATTCTCTCCAAAAAGAAAGGGAATGATAGATATTCTCTCCCAAAGAAAGATATTTTGAGAGAATCTCTCCCAAAATCAAGGAAACTTGAGAAAATCTCTCAAAGTAAGGATATTTTTAGATATTCTCCACCCAAAGGAGATATTTTTAGATATTCTCTACAAAAACGACACCATGTGAGATCTAAGCCATCTTTCAAAGCTTAAGGTCCCATGGGTTAGCCCATATGAGCCAAGTTTGACCACCTAGGCACTAAAAGTGGCTTTTAGTCAAAATTCCTCTTACCAAGAGCATACAAAAAAAAAAAAAATATATATGGTTCCATGCCTCTTTTGAGTTGATTGGGCCATACAAAAATTCCAAGCCTCATGAGCTTCCAAAATCCAAACCATCCCACCTCATGAACCAAATTAAGCCAAAACCTTGAAATTGACATTCTTCCAAAATCCAAAACCACTCCAATGGACTCAAAAAAAATTGTCCCAAAGAGTAACCAAAAAACCAAACCATGGTCCCCTAACTTGCCACATACAGCTTGTTAGGTCAGAAGGCCAACCAAAAACCCACATTCGGTCCCCTAACTTGTCACATACAGCTTGTTAGGTCACAAGACCAAAATCAAAAAACCAAAAACCCGACCCCCTAACCTGCCACATACAGCTTGTTAGGTCACAAGGTCAAAAAACAAAAAAAAAATCCTACTTGATCGCCTGATGCGCCACATAAAGCCTTTAGGTTCCCAAGGTCAAAAAGGAAAATCCAAAACCCAAAAAATCCAAAACCCAAAATCCAAATCCCAAATGTCAATTCTCAAAACTTTACCTTGAAATGGTACGTGATCCCTCCCACTACCATAAATTCCCCTGGAAGCGAAAAAGGCTACTCTATAAAAAACAAATGCTCAAAGACTCTTGGTCAAGTCAGAAGCTCTTCTTCAAGATTCTCTTCGAGGCACATCGATTGCAAAAGCCATCGTCGTTGTACCTTGAGGGGGCATTTGTTGACACAAAAAATGTCACTTTGCCTCTTCACACCAAAAGCTACATGGAGCCGCATCCTACCCCAAATAGGCAGGCGCCACTTCAAGCATCAGATCTTGTCAGAATCAAACAAAAACTGCAAGGTCATTCAAAACAGCCAAAAGAGAGGTACATATGAAGTTTCGGGCCCTTCCGACATCATTTGGCCTAGCTTCACTTCTCCAACAGCTAAGCAGCAGCTCCCGGCGTCGACAGTGTCGAAGACCCCAAATCTTCGATCAGAGCCTACGGATGGTCTCAAAATACCTCCGAAAGGCTACATGTCAAGTTTCAAGTCAAGCCGACACCGTTTGACCCTCCATCAACTCTCGAGCAGCAAAATCAAGCCCTTAGGTAGCGAGAATTACCGAGGTCGTCACTCATCAAACAGAGCACATGGGCGGCTTCTACATACCTCCAAAGGGCTGCACATCAAATTTCAGGACATTCCGATGACGTTTGACCCAGTTTCGATGCTCGGAAACAAAATCAAGCCTACCAGCGGTGGAGCACCCCGAGACCATGGCACCCAATTCGGAGCTTGTGGATCATCTCAAAATGACTCCAATAGGCTCTCCGTCGAATTTCAAGTCAATCGGACATCGTTTGACCAGAAGTCAAAGCTCGACATTTCCCTCGTGGTGAAATCAAAGTCAAGCGTTTGCGGGACCCCAAGCGGATTCAAAACCTGAACAAAAGCCTATGTTGGTCTCGTCTACTGCTCAAGAAGCTACACGTCAAATTTCAGGTCATTCCGACATCGTTTGACCTAGTTTCGACGCTTGACAAAAAATCGGGAGTTCTCCACAGCAAAGTCTTCGGCTTTTCAGAAAATGGGAGACTTTGCAATCCGATTTGCACGGCTTCCCATCAGGTTTTCTTGAGGGAAATTCAGCCAATAAATGAGAGGAAATTCCAAGAAAAATGCAGGAGAAAACAGAAGCGAAAAACGACGAAAAACGAAGAAGAAAAGGCGACCGGAAGGCGGCCGACCATGGGGCACAAACCCCATGGTCGCCGGCGACCATGGCCCGGACCTCGCCCAAAAACCCCGTTTTTCGGGTATCTTTCGCGTCCCGAGTTGATTGGCCCCTGTGATTTTTCCAAATTCTGATTTTTTGAGCATGAAATCCGTCGATCTTCGTCGACATCGTGGATCCGCCGCCGGAATCATGGAATCATCATCCGACACCTCAAAATTGTCAACCGACCGATCAAGAAAATGCACTTTCTGCCTGACCGATCGAGAAATCGACTGGACAGATGTCGCCGGCTTGTTGATATTAATCGAAGTCTGAAATTGCATGATCATCCGATGTCGATCAACATGAAGATCCATCGATGATCATCGCCAAAAGAATTCCAAAGGACGCGGCGCGGCCCATGACTCTTCAAGCGACCGGGAGACCATTTAATGTTGTTAATTGACTTGTTTATGGCAACTTATTACAGTCATTAACTCATTATCTTGGACGGCCCAATCAAAAGCAAGCGAATGGGAGTTACAAATCCAAGTATTCATGGCATTAAAACCATGAAACTCCCCTCATTATGGAGATTAAAGGCAACTAAATGCCCATTATCCTCCACCAGCCAATCAAATTCAAGGAAAAAGGAGTTACCAAATCAAGAAATTAAAAACTTGTAACTCCTCCCATCATGAGCATTAATACCATAAATGCTCATAAACTCTCCTAAATGGCTACCAAATGCCTATAAATAGGAGGCCATTCCAAGGAAAAGGGGGGCCAGGGAAAAATTATCCAAAAACTCTCCGAAAAATCCAAGAAAAATCCAGAACCTCTGCAACAAACTCTCCTCTATTGAAGAAAACTCTGCTGCAACAAGCACTACAAGGTGATCAAAGCAAGGGCCACCCCCCCCCCCAAGGCCACCTCTCCTTCTATCCAACATGGCTAGATGCGGCTTTTCAGCCCGTCTACTCAGCTTTTTACCGGATATAGGACCTTACCTTGGTCCTTATCCTCTAAAAATCTGAGGTTGGAGCCAAGCCAAGAAATCAAGCATCAAAGTTCTCATCTGAAGGACGATGGCGGAGTCCATACATGACTCGCGACCGTCGATCTGAACCGGTCCCCCCACAATCGCATGAAAAGTTAGATTCCATTTCTTTCTTTTCTATTGTATTGTATTTTTTCTTAAAAAGACACAAAATTCACATTTCTTGTCTTTTCATTATTGATGAGATTTCTAAACCGCCTTTCACGGCAAAATCGCCTTTCACGGCACCAAAATCGCCTTTCACGGCAAATAAAGAAAATTGCCTCTCACGGCATTCAAAACAAACTTGTCTCTTTTCTTTAAAATATGTGTGCAATGGAAAGTTAGGAAAAAGTTGATTTCCTTTCTACTTGTGAAGGTGAATCTCCGGATCACTACTCTAAATTCCAAGTAGAAAAGAAAATCTGGCATACCCACAAAATGTTGATACCCGCCTTTCTTTCTTCCCTCTCCCTCCTTCCGGACCCCAACAGACCCGGGACGGATGGCAGCGGAGGAGGAACGGAGGGGCGCGGTCCATCAAGGGGGAGGTCGACCGGGGACACACCAGAACTCAACCAGAACTCATTTTTTGAGTATAAAATGAGGTTCATTCCTTTGTAAAAAAATGTTGAGATAGAGAGGAACTAAGAACCACTCTTGAAGAGTTTGGAGACAAGAAAAAGGGAGTGAATTAAGAGAGACCAAGGGGTCATTAGCAAAGCTAAAGCTTGGATCAATGAAGTTAAATCTCTAAGTAAGCTTTACTTTTATTAATCATATGTTATATGCTTTGTTTAAATTATTGGTAAATGAATTTTAGCATGATAACTATGATGTGTTGAATT
Organism: Cinnamomum chago; assembly: GCA_038049695.1. NCBI lineage: Eukaryota > Viridiplantae > Streptophyta > Magnoliopsida > Laurales > Lauraceae > Cinnamomum > Cinnamomum chago. The sequence continues at coordinate 28,479,758 of CP142457.1, forward strand.
CATTCTTCATTTAATCTTTGATCTAAGTTGGATTGGGTTCTTCACCTTGATTTCAAACCAAGTTTGTTTTAAAATCTTCTTTAATCATGCTTAGCCAAAATCCTTGATTTCTTTTATAGCATGATTCATTTACTTGGTTGAATCTTTATTTGTTGTTTTCATTCATTTAAACTTTAGTCAAATTTATTTGGTTTTGAAAACAACATTGCACATGCATCACATGTTTTAAGTTAATAAGTTTCATACAACTTGTGAGCCCTTGATTTTCATTTCATTAACAAGTTGGTATTCATACATGTGATTTGCATTTCATTTCAATCAAATCTTTTTATGTGCCTTAAACTTTTAAATGCTTTGAGCACATATTGATTGAGCTTACTTTTAAACTTGATTGAAGTTTTCACACACACACACATCATGAGCATACATCTTTGCATTCATATAGCGTTTGTGTGAGTTGGATTTTCAATTTCATATCCGCCTATTTTAGAGGCAAATATATTGAGCTTTAATTGTATCTCTTAAACTGTTTGTGTAGACACTACATTGAGAGAAAATCTTTCTTTTATAAAGGTTATTGCTTAGCTTAAGAAAAGAACATTGTAGAGGTTATTGCTTAGCCTTGGAAAAGCATCTTGTAAAGGTTATTACTTAGCCTAGAAAAGCACATTAATAGGTTGTTGTTTAGCCTAGAAAAACAATATTGTAAAGGTTATTGCTTAGCCTTTTGAAAAGCATAGATAGTGGAAATCCGGTGGGGTGTTAGATCACAAGCCGGTAGTGGATGTAGGCATTGAGGCCGAACCACTATAATTCGTTGTGTGATGGTGAATGCTTTGTGGTGATTGTTTTTATTAGCTTCCACATTTTGTTTGTTTAGCGTCACTTGTGACTAGTTTATTTTAAAGAAGTTAAAATTGGTCATAATTGGTCACATATTGTAGCTCACCCTATTCACCCCCCCCCCCCCCCCTTCTCTCGGGTTAGGATCCCGGACTTTCACAAGCTTAGCCAAAAACAAACAAGCTCTAATCACACCTCCAAGCCAAAATCCAAAGCTACACACTAAAACCCCCAAAAACAAACCCTAAATGGGTTAAAACAAGGAATAGAAAGAGAGAACTTCCAATAATGGAGATAGAGCTCTTCTAGGGTCATAAGAACACAAATCTAGAAGATGGAAAGGATCACTTACTTGTAGAGTCTCTAAATGGGCAAGAGTAGCTCAATGAAGGTCTTGGAATGGGAGGTTTCCTCCACAAATGGTATCAAGAGAGAGCTCTAGAAATGAGGAATGAGATAATGACAAGCATTACTATTAGGGATTTTGTGTTTTGCAATTTGATGGATGCATTAAATTTTAGCATCATTTGAATTTTCACACATGCATTGATTTAGAATATCTTGAAATCTTGATTTTCACATGCATTGGTTTTAAGACTTTTAGAAATCATGTTTCATGCATATTTGGTTTTAAATATTGGATGCATTTTAATTTGAAAAGAAGTTTTGTCAAATAAAGTTAGCCTATGTTTTAAATCTTTCAAATCTTTTTAGGCTTTTTATGTTTCATGATTTTAACCATCTTAGTTTGATTTAAATCATGATTCCAAGCTTGATTTAATGGCCCAAAAGTCCCCACATGAAAATATTTTGAAATATGCAATTTTAGGGGATTTGGTCCCAGGCCCGGGTCGACCTGCAGTGTGGCCGGTGGGACCCAGTCGACCGACCACACTGAGGGTCGACCGGGTAAAGAACCGTTGTGGCTCTTTTCAAACGGTCAGTTTTATGACCATTGAGTACCAGGTCGACTCGGGGGTCATGGGGTCGACCGGGGACTAGCCGTTGGGCAGTTTTTGGCTATAAAATGAAGTTCATTCCTTTGCCAAAGTTAGTAATTTTGAAGCCATCCTTGAGGTGTTTGGAGACAAGGAAAAGGGGATGAACTAAGAGAGACCAAGGGGTCATTTGGAAAGCTAAAGCTTGGATTAATGAAGTTAAATCTCTAAGTAAGCTTTACTTTTATTAATCATATGTTATATGTTTTGTTTAAATTATTGGTAAATGATTTTTAGCATGTTAACTATGATTTGTTGAATCCATTCTTCATTTAATCTTTGATCTAAGTTGGATTGGATTCTTCACCCTTGATTTCAAACCAAGTTGTTTTAAAATCTTCTTTAATCATGCTTAGCCAAAATCTTTGATTTCTTTAATAGCATGATTCATTTACTTGGTCGAATCTTTACTTGTTGTTTTCATTCATTATAAACCTTAGTTAAATTAATTTGGTTTTGAAAACAACATTGCACATGCATCACATGTTTTAAGTTAATAAATTTCATACAACTTGTGAGCCCTTGATTTTCATGTCATTAACAAGTTTGTATTCATACATGTGATTTGCATTTCACTTCAATCAAATCTTTTTATGTGCCTTAAACTTCTAAATGCTTTGAGAATATATTAATTGAGCTTTGTTTTTAACATGAATGAAGTTATCACACACACACATCATGAGCATACACCTTTGCATTCATTTAGTGTTTGTGTGAGTTAGTTTTTCACTTTCATATCCGCCTAATTAAGAGGCATTGTAATTGAGCTTTAAGTGTATCTCTTTTAGTGTTTGTGTGGACACTATTTTAAGTGAAATATTTTTCTTGTAAAGGTTATTGTTTAGCCTAAGAAAAGCACATTGTAAAGGTTATTGCTTAGCCTTGGAAAAACATCTTGTAAAGGTTATTGCTTAGCCTAGAAAAGCACATTGATAGGTTGTTGTTTAGCCTAGAAAAACAACATTGTAAAGGTTATTGCTTAGCCTATTGAAAAGCATAGCTAGTGGAAATCTGGTGGGGTGTTGGATTATAAGCCGGTAGTGGATGTAGGCATTGAGGCCGAACCACTATAAATCTTTGTATGTTGGTGCTTGCTTTGTGGTGATTGCTTTTATTAAGCTTCCGCATTTTGTTTGATAATCATCACTTGTGACTAGTTTATTTTAAAGAAGTTAAAATTGGGCATAATTGGTCACTAATTTGTAGCTCACCCTATTCCCCCCCCCCCCCCCTAGGGTTAGGATCCAGGACTTTCAATACTCCATTAGCAAAGGTTTGGTAGTGGATTGGGAGATGGAAGAGCAAGAAGGAGAGAAAGGAGAAGAAACCTCTTTTTTATAAAAAGTGGAGTTGGGTCCCACCACTTAACAAACTAGTTGAGCTGAAATCATGAATTTCGGGACCTCGGTTGCAGTTGACGAAGAAGGGAGAAATGATCGTCGAAATTTCTAGTTTCTAAAAAGTATATGTTTCGTGGGTTTCGGGGATGTCAATTTTTGGGTACAGATTTGGAGCAAAATGATTGTTTTGCCCTCAATGCTAGGAAAGTCGGATCTCGGGGTCTCAAACGGGAACGAGATCAACATGAAAGTTGTTGAAATTAACGAGATGAGTAAAACAAGATTAAAACACTAATCATTAGAATCTTGAGTAATCCCCTAAATACACGTAAAGTTACCAAAAAGGAACCTCCAAAAGGTCCCACTAAGTATAAAGGCACTCAAAATTCTCCAAAGCTATAACAAGGCTATTCTAATCTCAACTTAACCAAAATCTCTAATCACACTTTATTAATACTAATTGAGGTCACTCGGGTCGGGGTCTTACATCCTCCATCCCTTAGGGCATTTGGTCCACCAAATGAAATACACAACTCACCTCTGGTAGTAGATGTGGATACTTCTTCTGCACTTGATCTCGTAGTTCTCACGTTGCTTCTTCCGGTCCATGATTTTCCCAAAGAACTTTTACCCAATGAATGGTCCTTGTCCTCAACTCTTGTTTTTTCGTATCAATGATCTAAACAGGTTTCTCCACATAGGCAGCATCCTCTCGAATTTCCAAAGGTTCATGTCGAAGTATATGGAAGGGGTCGGGGACGTACTTCTTCAACATAGACACATGGAAGACGTTGTGTACACCGAATAGCTCGGGTGGTAAGGCTAATCTATAAGCCACATCACCGATCTTGCTCACGATATCTTACGGTCCAATGTATCTCCGTGATAGCTTGCCTTTCTGTACAAATCTCAATGTTCCCCTCGTAGGTGACACTTTCAGGAAAACCTTGTTTCATTCTTTAAACTGTAAATCCCTTCGGTGAGAGTCTGCACAATTAATCTGTCTACTATAGGCTACTTTCAGATGTACTTGGATTAACTTGACTTTGTCACTGGCTTCATTCACTATGGTTGGTCCATGGAAACTGCGAATGCCGACTTCTTCCCAACTCACAGGTGTCCTACACCTTCTACCATACAAAGCCTCAAAAAGGCGTCATTCCAATGCTCGAATGGTAGCTGTTGTTGTAAGCAAACTCACACAACGGTAAGGTCTTATCCCATTGAGTCTTGAAGTCTAACACACAAACACGGAGCATATCCTCAAGGGTCTGAATTGTTCTCTCTAACTGGCCATCTGTCTGAGGGTGATAAACTGTGCTGAATTGTAGCTTCGTACCCATGGACTCATGTAATGTCTTCCAAAATCTCGAAATGAATATGTTGTCTCTGTTAGATGTAATAGAAACTAGTTGTCCATGTCGACTGACAATCTCGTTGACAAACAACTCTGCTAAAGGTAACTTGTGCATCTTCTTCCCTGTCCTCATAGGAATGAAGTGAGCTGACTTGGTGAGTCGGTCCACAATGACCCATATTGCATCGTTGCCTCTACTGGTCCTTGGTAGTCCCGAAATAAAATCCATGGTACTGTGCTCCCATTTCCATTCTGGGATCTCTAATGGCTGTAACAATCCTAGAGGCTTCTTGTTAGGGTTTTTGTATATTGCAATTTGATGGATGCATGTTCATATTAGCATCATTTGAGTTTACACACTTGCATTGTTTTATGAAATCTTGATTTATTCATGCATTACTTTTAAGAGTTGTAAAAGTTTTGATTTATGCATGATTTGCTTTTAAAACTTGGATGCATTTGATTTTGAAAAGAGTTTTAGAAATCAAGCTAGCCTTTGGTTTTAAAGTTTTGAATCATTTTAGGCTTTGTGTTGTTACATGTTTTTAAACCCCTTAGAATGATTTAAAACATGTATTCAAGCTTGATTTAGTGGCCCAAAATGTTCCACAAAGAAAATCTTTCAAACATGCAAAAGTGGATTTTGGGGTCCCGGCAGTGTTGCCGGTCGACCGGCGCAGAGGTCCCGGTCGACCGGGAACACTGCAAGGCAGAAATGGCCTGGCGCACCAACGGTCAGAAATCCGACCGTTGTGTGATCCCGGTCGACCGAGACCTGTGTGCAGGTCGACCGAGGACTAGCCGTTAAGCACTTTTTGCTATAAATATGAGTTCTTTCCTTTGCCAAAAGTTGGGAATTTTAAGGCCCTCCTTGAGGGGTTTTGGGGCAAATAGAAGGGAAATGAACTAAGGGATGAAGGGGATCATTAGGAAAGCTAAAGCTTGGATTAATGAGTTAAATTACAAGTAAGCTCTACTTTCCTTAATCATATGTTTTCATGCTTTGTTTTATTTTTGGTAAATCATTTGTAGCATGATAAACTATGTTTGTGTTGTGTCCTTAACATGTTTTATGTTTTGAATTGATTTATTGTTTTGGATACATCACCATTGATTCAATCCAAGTAGTACTTAATCTTTGGTAAATCTAAGTAGATCATGTTAATGAAAGAAACTTGGTAAATCATATGTAACATGATTCCTATACTTGGTTGAATCTTTGGTTGTTGTTTTCCATCATAAGAAAATCACTTTCAAAACTGTCTTATGTTTTGGATTCAACTTCTTTACAAATCATATGTTTTCATGTTTTGTTTTATCTTAGGTAAATCTTTAGTAACATGATAAACTATGATGTGTTGTATCCTTAGCATGTTCTATATTTTGAATTGATCTATTGTTTTGGATGCATCACCATTGATTCAATCAAAGTAGTACTTTATCTTTGGTAAATCTAAGTAGATCATGTTAATGAAATATGTAACATGATTCATATACTTTGTTGAATCTTTGGTTGTTGTTTTTCCATCATAAGAGAATCTCTTTCAAATGTATCTTATGTTTTGGATTCAACATCTTTACAAATCATATGTGTATTATTGTTTTAAAGTTTCACAACTTGCCTTACTTTGATAGGTATATCACTTTCAAGTTGTATTTATAATTACATATGATTTGTCCCCTCTTTTCAATCAAATCTATTTTTATGTTTTGAGCTTCATTGTTGATTTGATTGACATCCCAATGCATCACATGTTTAGAGCTAATTCATTTCATACAACTTGTGTATCTTTGACATCATTAACAAGTTGTTACTTTTAACATGTAACTTGCATTACCTCCTCAATCATAAATGTTTTATGAGCTAAAACTTTCAAAAGCCTTAGGCATACATTTATGAGCTTTCATTTTCAAAATGATTGAGGACCACACACACACACTTCATGTACTTTCATCTTTGCATTCATACTGTGAGTGTTTATTAGTTTTTCACTTCCATATCCGCCTAATTAAGAGGCATTGTAATGAGCTTAATTGAATCTCCATCAAGTGTATTATAGACACTAACTTAGTGAGATAACCAACCTTGTGGTTGAAGAGGTTATTGCTTAGCCTATAAAAGCATAATGTATAGGTTGATGTTAAGCCTTGAAAAACATCAATGTAAAGGTTATTGCTTAGCCTTGGAAAGCATATTGTAAAGGTTATTGCTTAGCCTATTGAAAAGCATAAATAGTGGAAATCCGGTGGGGTGTTGGATCACAAGCCGGTAGTGGATGTAGGCATTGAGGCCGAACCACTATAAATCCTTGTGTGATGGTGCTTGCTTTGTGGTGATTGTTTTCATTAAGCTTCCGCATTTTATTTGTAATCACCACTTGTGACTAGTTTAATTTAAAGAAGTTAAAATTAATTAAAATTGGTCATAATTGAAGCTCACCATATTCACCCCCCCCCCCCTCTAAGGTTCGGATCCCAAGGACTTACAAGTGGTATCAGAGAGGGTTACTCCTTTTTAGGGCTTAACAACCCGGAGTTGATCCTTGCTAGATTAGAACCCTAGTGTTGTGATTTATTGCATATCTTTTTAAAGATTTCCACTATGTTTGAAAATGAATTTTCCCCTAGCCTCTTTGCACCACTCTAAGACTTTTTCAAGTTATATCTTTAAGAGTTGGTGAGTCCTCAATGTAATCTCTCAAGGACACCATTTTCAAGACCTTAGGTGAATCTTCATTGGTACATATTTAGACTAACCTTAAGGCCTTGATCCCCCTAGACCAACCTATTCTTTTTAGTTATATCTAATTGTTGGTCATGTTACATTTGCATTTTGTTTCTTTATAGTCACATCTTTTAAAATGCAATGTTTCTTTGTGATCATTTGATTTTGTCTTCATGAACTTTTAAGTTATATCTCATGGTTTTCAAAATCCTTTGATTGCAATATTTTCATGATGGATTTGCATTTTTTTCATATAGTTATATCTCTTGTAGTGCATATCTATTCATGATCAATTGATTGTGATTACAAAGGCTTTCATAGCTAGATTTTTCATGATCAATTGATGTTGGAAAATCATTTGATGTGTGTCATAGTTAGATCCTTTTTGTAAATCAAATGATTTGAATCTATTTAAGTTTTCCATTGTTTTTCAAAGTTATATCTCTTGGTATGGAAACTTTGTGAGTGTCTATTGTTTTACAATTTGAAAATTTACAATAGTACACTTCTTGTTTTTCAAATTCACTTGCTCTTAATTCTAAATGATTCTTTATTGGAATTTCATATATTGAAGTGATTTGAGAAACTTTGGAAAATGTTCTATGCTTTATTGGTTGTATTTCTAGAAGCATTTTCCTTGAATCTATTTCCTTGTGCCTATTTATGATTATATCATTTGGAAGGAAATATTTTTTTTTACAAACAATTTGCATCTTTGCTCATTTAGTTACATTCTTTATGCAAATTGATTTTGATGTCTTACATTGCTTGGTTGGATATGGTTTCGTTGATTTGCATGTTTGTGCCTAACTTGGTATATTCTCATTAATGCATTTTAATGATTGTTTATGTGCTTTATAGTAAAATCTTGTTTTTGAGCTTTTTAAGTACATATGTGATTTTATGTGCTAAGTTCATTTGGTTTAAACCTCATATCCATTGTCCATTGCATTGTAAGCTTAGTACATTTGCTAAGAGTGGAGATGTTGCATGATAGATTGCTACCCTTAACTTCATACCTTCTTGTGCTTAAATAGTTATATTCTTTTTTGATGATTGGTATGAGTTAGATCTTGAGTGTGATTGATCCTCTCTATGCAAATGTCAAATCGTTCTATGTATGGTTGTGTTATTTATTACATTTGTAGAAACCATACTAGAACTAAAATCCATCCTCTATGCTTTCTAGTCATTTCTATTTGGATGGTTATGATGTTGATTCATGTGTATTTTCTAAATAATGTCATCCTTATACATGTTTCAACTTCATAGTAGTGTTCTTAATCATATGAAACTCTTTGAAACCCATTTCTCATATTTCTATATGTTTGATGGATATCTTAGATGTTGAATTCATATGATTTTGACACTTTGTAAATTGCATGCTTTACCAAGTCATATTCTTTTGCATTGCAATTTACCTTGTTCATCACTATGCTCTATAGTCATATCTTTAAAAGTGATGAATATGCATTTATGATGCTTGATGGAATTTTGTGTTTGTCACATCTTTGCTCTTTATCATGTTGTCAAATTCAATTGGTTTCAATTGGTAAAATTTTTGATTGATTTGATTTCTTGTGAATGTGATAGACCTTGTGTGCATTGGATTGATCTTGATAGTTATTTGTTTACATTCCATGTCACATTTCATTAGTATCATAATGTTCATGATTGCCACCTCTCATGCTCTTATAAGTAAATCTCATGACCACCATGTTTATGTGTTCATAATATTGGTTGGTTATTAGTTGAGGTTGGCTTCATGTTTGAATTTCATTTCACTCATCTTGCACTTTAATAGTCATATTTATTGATTGAATGAAATGAGTTCAAAACCTTCATAGCATATGCTTTCCATAGTTAGATTATTTGATGCTATGATTAATAAACCCCATTTCATCATGGATAGCTCTAATTTGGATTTTTCCTAATAGTTATATTTTTAAATCCATTTTAGAGTGATTGTGTTTAATAGTCATATCCTAAAATCTCAATTGGTATTCCTTGTTTTTCCAATTGGTATCCATGATTGCTTTTCTCTTTTGACCTTGCTTTCTTTTGGCAATTTGATCATATGAGCATTATTGAATCTGATCCTTCTCTTGAAGTTGACCCTCAATTGGTTAAACCATCTTCTTCTTGCATCTAATAGTTAAATCTTATGTCAAAAGTTTGACAAAAGGAGAGAATGGATTGAGGGGGAGTGTAAATCTTCATAGGAAGTATTAGTTTTGATCAAATTGACCCTAGGATTGCCTTTGAGCCCTTAGAGATAACTTCCATACATGATAGCCTGTTATGTATTTCACTTTCGATTTCTTTTGTTAACAGGTGCTTCTAAAGGTATTTTCCTTGTTTCATGTGTGTAGGTACCTTTGCAATTTAATGGCAAAGGGGGAGAAAGTATTCAAGTTCTCAAAAGGGTGAAGAGAATGTCCAAGCTTCCTAAAGGGAGAGTTGTGTATGATCTTCTACAATGGGAGAGAATGCATATCTAGCCAAAGGGAGAGAGAGGCATGGTCTAAGGGGGAGAGCAAATAGAAGAAAGAAAGATTGAAGAATGATCAAGCACCAAGCATCATGAAGAATGAAGAAAAGAGCCCAAGCTAAGAGAAGCATCCAAGAAGAAGATTTCAAGACTTGTCCAGCTGAGGGGGAGCTGAAGACTAAGTATGTTTTTTCAGTGGTGAGTGTGTTGCCATCAAATTGCAAAGGGGAAGATTGTTAGGGTTTTTGTATATTGCAATTTGATGGATGCATGTTCATATTAGCATCATTTGAGTTTACACACTTGCATTGTTTTATGAAATCTTGATTTATTCATGCATTACTTTTAAGAGTTGTAAAAGTTTTGATTTATGCATGATTTGCTTTTAAAACTTGGATGCATTTGATTTTGAAAAGAGTTTTAGAAATCAAGCTAGCCTTTGGTTTTAAAGTTTTGAATCATTTTAGGCTTTGTGTTGTTACATGTTTTTAAACCCCTTAGAATGATTTAAAACATGTATTCAAGCTTGATTTAGTGGCCCAAAATGTTCCACAAAGAAAATCTTTCAAACATGCAAAAGTGGATTTTGGGGTCCCGGCAGTGTCGCCGGTCGACCGGCGCAGAGGTCTCGGTCGACCGGGAACACTGCAAGGCAGAAATGGCCTGGCGCACCAACGGTCAGAAATCCGACCGTTGTGTGATCCCGGTCGACCGAGACCTGTGTGCAGGTCGACCGAGGACTAGCCGTTGGGCACTTTTTGCTATAAATATGAGTTCTTTCCTTTGCCAAAAGTTGGGAATTTTAAGGCCCTCCTTGAGGGGTTTTGGGGCAAATAGAAGGGAAATGAACTAAGGGATGAAGGGGATCATTAGGAAAGCTAAAGCTTGGATTAATGAGTTAAATTACAAGTAAGCTCTACTTTCCTTAATCATATGTTTTCATGCTTTGTTTTATTTTTGGTAAATCATTTGTAGCATGATAAACTATGTTTGTGTTGTGTCCTTAACATGTTTTATGTTTTGAATTGATTTATTGTTTTGGATACATCACCATTGATTCAATCCAAGTAGTACTTTATCTTTGGTAAATCTAAGTAGATCATGTTAATGAAATATGTAACATGATTCATATACTTTGTTGAATCTTTGGTTGTTGTTTTTCCATCATAAGAGAATCTCTTTCAAATGTATCTTATGTTTTGGATTCAACATCTTTACAAATCATATGTGTATTATTGTTTTAAAGTTTCACAACTTGCCTTACTTTGATAGGTATATCACTTTCAAGTTGTATTTATAATTACATATGATTTGTCCCCTCTTTTCAATCAAATCTATTTTTATGTTTTGAGCTTCATTGTTGATTTGATTGACATCCCAATGCATCACATGTTTAGAGCTAATTCATTTCATACAACTTGTGTATCTTTGACATCATTAACAAGTTGTTACTTTTAACATGTAACTTGCATTACCTCCTCAATCATAAATTTTTTATGAGCTAAAACTTTCAAAAGCCTTAGGCATACATTTATGAGCTTTAATTTTCAAAATGATTGAGGACCACACACACACACTTCATGTACTTTCATCTTTGCATTCATACTGTGAGTGTGTATTAGTTTTTCACTTCTATATCCGCCTAATTAAGAGGCATTGTAATGAGCTTAATTGAATCTCCATCAAGTGTATTATAGACACTAACTTAGTGAGATAACCAACCTTGTGGTTGAAGAGGTTATTGCTTAGCCTATAAAAGCATAATGTATAGGTTGATGTTAAGCCTTGAAAAACATCAATGTAAAGGTTATTGCTTAGCCTTGGAAAGCATATTGTAAAGGTTATTGCTTAGCCTATTGAAAAGCATAAATAGTGGAAATCCGGTGGGGTGTTGGATCACAAGCCGGTAGTGGATGTAGGCATTGAGGCCGAACCACTATAAATCCTTGTGTGATGGTGCTTGCTTTGTGGTGATTGTTTTCATTAAGCTTCCGCATTTTATTTGTAATCACCACTTGTGACTAGTTTAATTTAAAGAAGTTAAAATTGATTAAAATTGGTCATAATTGAAGCTCACCCTATTCACCCCCCCCCCCCCTCTAGGGTTCGGATCCCAAGGACTTACACTTCTGATGTTCTGCCTTTATCAACTAACAAGTCATACAACGGGAGACAAACGCTGCAATCTCTCTCTTCATGTTGTTCCACCAAAATCTGCCCTTCAAATTCCGATACATCTTCGTGCTGCCTAGATGCATGGAGTACTTCATACTATGGGCTTCTGTCATAATGTCATTCCTCAATTCTTCAATGTTGGGCACGCATAGACAGTCATGGTAGTTCAAAACTCCATCAACGATACGAAAGTCAGGACAGTCTGCTATATGCTCTGAAATCTTGGCCAACTCTGGATCTTGCAACTGACTATTCTTGATCTTCTGAATGAAAGAAGGCTCGGACACTGACATGTTGGCTAATAATACACCCTTTCTCAGTGGCTGTAGGTCTATACTTAATTCCTCAAATTGCTCAAAAATTCAAGTGCCACTTAACTTTGTCAGGCCTACTGATTTTCTGCTCAAGGCATCAACGACTACATTAGCTTTCCCTGGGTGGTACTTGATTGGAAAATCATAGTCCTTGATATATTCCATCCATCTTCTCTGCCTCATGTTCAGTTCCTTTTGAGAAAACAAGTACTATAGGCTGCGGTGGTCGCAGTGGACTTCGAACTTCTCTTCATAGAGGTAATGTCTCCACATTTTCAACGCAAAGATGACTGCTGCTAACTCAAAATCATAGGTGGCATAGTTCTTCTCGTAATCTTTCAACTCCAGGATCCGTATGCAATCACTTTTCTATCTTGCATCAACAAACAACCAAGTCAAACATTCGAAGCATCGATAAAAATGGTAAAACCGCCACTTGCGGATGGTAAAATGAGGACTGGTGTTGTAGTCAATCTCTTCTTCAGCTCTAGGACACTAACTTCACACTGATCTGTCCACACATACGGCATATTATTTCTAGTCAACTTCGTCAATGGTGACGCAATCGACGAAAATCCTTACACAAACCTCTGGTAATATCCTGCCAATCCCAGAAAACTTCTTATTTCTGTCACGTTCTTCGGTCTTTCCCACTTCACTACTGCCTCAATCTTGGATGAATCTACTGACAATCCTTCTTTAGAGAAGATGTGCCCCAAAAATGCTACTTGCTCTAGCCAGAATTCACACTTATTGAGCTTTGTATATAGTTGATTGTCCCTTAGGAGTTGCGGTGTTGTTCTCAAGTGCTCTACTTTGGTCATGGAGTACACCAAAATGTCATTGATAAACACTACCACAAACCGATCCAGATACTGTGCAAATATCTTGTTCATCAATGCCATGAACACTACCGGTGCATTAGTCAACCCAAATGGCATCACAATGAACTTATAGTGACCATATCTTGTCCAGAAAGCTATCTTCAGTATATCTAATTCTCTGACTATCAGCTGATGGTAACCGGATCTCAAATCAATCTTTGAAAAATACGAAGCACCTTGCAATTGATCAAACAATTCATCTATCCTTGGCAATGGGTATTTGTTCTTAATGGTCACTTGATTTAATCTCCTGTAATCTATACACATTCTCATGGAACCATCTTTCTTTTTAACAAACAAAACTGGAGCTCCCCATGGCGAAATGCTATGTCTTACAAAACCTTTGTCTAACAATTCTTGCAATTGTATCTTCAATTCTCCCAATTCCGTCGGAGCCATTCTATAAGGTGCCATAGAAATCGAAGCGGTCCCTGGTAACAACTCAATAGTAAAGTCAATTACTCTGATGGGTGGCAGACCTGGAATCTCCTCTGGAAAAACATCCGAAAATTTCCAAACAATTAGGATCTCCTCCTCTCATTGGGACCGTTTATCCTCCATGATAAACGCCAAATAGGCTTCACATCCACTTTTTAAGAGTCTATCAGCTTTCAATGCTGAGACAAAGCCTGCACGAGGATTTCTCCTCTCTCCCTGAAACAACACTCCTGCTGGTGTCTCATCTAACGTGAAAGTGAGGGTTTTATGGAAACAATCCATTGTGGCATGGTACCCTGCCAACCAGTCCATCCCTAAGATGACATCAAAATCATGTATCTCCAATAAAATAAGGTTTGTGGTTAACAGCACTTCTCCTATCTGGACTGTGAAACTAGGGTAAAACGTTCTACAGACAACTTGTTTACCAACTGGAGTAGCCACGGTCAAAATAAACTCGAGTTCGCTAGCATGCATATTAATCAACTCGAAAAATTCATGGGATATAAATGAATGTGCAGAGCCAGAGTCAAATAAAATCCTAGCTTTAATCCCACAAATAAGGAGTGTACCTTCCACGACATTGCCTGCTACCTCTGCATCAGCTCTATTGACCGCATAAATTTGTCCTCGTAGTTGTGGCATGTTCGGAGCCTGCTGTGGCCAGATGTCGAGACCCTGGACCGGGTTACCAACCTAATCCGGGATCAGGACTACGTAATGTGATGGTCTGAAGATGATGAAGTATTAAGAGTGCACATTTAATTAATTTTCCACAGGCGTCTTCGGTGAGGATATCACAATAACATAAAATTTTTCCTTTAAATGCTAAAGCGTGTAGCAAATCATGAATATAGTTCACCCCCATCAACAAGATTAATAATACATTTATAGGTATAAGGAATCAGAATGAGCAATGATCATTTGCATTTCCCGAATTATTTGTTAAAGTTATACAAAAGATCATTCAATTACATTCTCAAAAATAGAGGCCAACGAAGGCCAATATAAACAAAATAATCCCTAAAAAAAAAAGAGTTAGACATTTCTCCAAAATATTACGTCTCCCGTGACAACCAAATATCTAAACGACATCATCGGCATGCTACTCAACTAAACGTTGCGGTTCACCGACCGCCTCCTCAAGCTCCGCCTCGGGGTAGACAATATCCGGACCTGAGTACCAAAGAAATGGATCAGACACGACGATCTAGCAGGTGGGTGAAAAGATATGAAAATATCACAATAAATATATGTACCTTGGAAAGCATTTAAAGCCTGTTTAAATAATAACTTTCATAAAAGAAATAAATGATTTATTCAAAAGCAAGTATGCAATATAAATCATGTAAAGGTAACCAAGGAAATGGGGGACAAGCAAAATGGCAACCACACGAAGTTAAGTCTTCTTTCACCGAAGTGACAAGAGCATATCGGGGGCGTTGATCTCAGTCATCAAAGTGAGGAGAATCAACGAAATATACATATACATATAATATACAGGACATGACCACGGTAGCAATCCGAGGTATCGGGACAAGACCACGGTAATAATCGGGTAGCGGGATTCAAACTGCAGCTGGCCGAACGGGAGGGGGATTCTCAAGTCAGTGGATCAAACCGACAAGTTTATCCAAGCTTAGTGGTGCCGACTCATAGATCAAATAACAAAAATCAAGACATGTGTAAAATAATACATCAAGTACAAGTATAAGACCGGGCGACACGGGGTGCTCAAGGCACAAGTACCTTTTTCAATTCGGGCAGTGTATAACCAAGCTAGCAAAATGCTAAAATACAATTTCAATACTTTCAGGAATGATAAATCATAATTCATAAATTTTTGGGAACGCATGTAACAATTCTGGATAACTGAAAACACAATTGAACTTTCGAAATTACGGGATAAGTATCGGGGTTCAAAACTAGTTCGAGGTGAATAGGGGTCCGACTTGATACTCCTTGAAATTAAAGACATTCAGGGCTCCTTATCATGGTTCAAAATCTCGGTCTCGGTCGCGATATCGGCCGGGCCGAAAAATCGATATGATATCGGTATCGGTCGCAGATATCGTTCTATCGCGGTCATCGCGGTATGAATTTTTTTTTAATCCAAAAAAATTCACAAAAATATCCAAAAAAATCCAGAATATTAGAAAATGCTGGAAAACAATATTTGTTTCCATTAATAACAGCAATAAATCAAAATCTCGGTCACCTTAAGTTATGAGTCCTGTCTGTGTCGCATACTCGCAGTTCACTGTCTTTTTCAGTATTTCATATAATGCAAACATCAATCATTTACACACCATACAATGATCATGAATCATTAAAACAACATATTTATGATGAAATCCCCAAAAATGATACATTATAATTCAAATATTAAAAAATCCGAAAATAAAAAAAATTGAAAAAAAGTTCAAAATCATGTGTATGAGTAGATCTAGCATGAAAGTATGTAGATCTAATTTCTAAATGAAGAAAACAACACAAGTGAGTAAGTGACAAACCTCTATGCTTCATCTATAAAAATAAAAATAAAAATAAAAAACCATAATAAAATGCTTTAAGTTGATTTCCTCTTACCTTAGATAATTTTTCGTCAAAAAATAGAAGTGAGACTTGAAAATATGCAAGAGAGATGGTGGTTGCTACTATGGCTAGTAAGGAGTTGAGAAAAGAGGAGAAGAAGATGAAGATGGGGGAAAAAATAAAAAAATTAGGGTTCTCACCCTTTTTAACATATCTCAGCAGATATTTTGAAAATATCGGCCGAGATATTGAAAAATCCGCTATGAACTTCATCTCGCCCGAGATGGGCCGAGATATTGAAGAAAAAAACCGATACCGATATCTCAGTGAGATATCGGTTCGGTATCGGCCGGTTTTTAAATCCATGCTCCTTATACACTTTGGGAATTCAAGGCATTCATGAGCATTTATTTCAAATCAATGCAAGTGATTAAACATGGATGGAAATGACAAATCAATCACATTTCTCAAGAAATTATTAATGCTCAAACTATCCATTCATCCACTTGCCTTAGGTCTCTATTCAAGCGATCAAGCTCCTAATCACACCTCCATGCCAAAATCCAAAGCTAAAAACAAAAACCCCCAAAAACAAACCCTAAATGGGTCAAAACAAGAATGAAGAAGAAGAAACTTCAGTAATGAAAATGAACACTCCCAAAGGCTAGGCAAACATAATGTCAAAAGAAAAGGAGGGATTGCTTACTTGTAGGTTCTCCAAAAAGGCAAGATTAGCTCAATGAAGTTCTTGGGATGGAAGGTTTTCTCCACAAATGGTATCAAAAGAGAGCTTTGGTGGAGAGAAAGAGAATGAGGATCTCCATTTAACAATTGGTGCAAGATTGGTAGAGGCATTCGAGATGGAAGAGCAAGAAGAAGGAGAAGAAATGGCAAGAAGAAACCCTAGACAGCCCCAGCCATTTCTCTCCCACGTTTTGAGCCAAGAAGAAAGGTAAAGTGGAATGGGTTTCCTTATATAGCCATTGAGATGGGCTCCACCACTTAACAAACTAGTTGGGCTTCATCATGACTTTTGGGACCTCGGTTGAAATCGACAAAGAAGGGAGAAACGATCTTCAAAATTTCTAGTTTCCAAAAAGTATATGTTTCGCGGGTTTCGGGGATATCAATTTTTGGATATAGATTTAGTGTAAAATGACTATTTTGCCCTCAATGCTAGGAAAGTCGGGTCTCGGGATCTCGGACGGGTACGGGATCAACTTAAAAGTTGAAGAGATTAACGAGATGAGTAAAATGGGATAAAAACACCAATCACAGGAATCTCAGATAATCCCCCAAGTACACAAAAAGTCATTAAAAGAACCCCCAAAAGGCCCCCACTAAGCACAAAGGCATTCAAAATTAACCAAAGCTATATCAAAAGCTATTTTATTCCCCAACTTAATCAAAATCACTAATCACGCTTAAAAAGTACTAATCGAGGTCACTCGGGTCGGGGTCTTACATGCTCCACCCCTTAGGGCATTTGGTCCACCAAATGAAATACACAACTCACCTTTGGTAGTAGATGTGGATACTTTTTCTGCACTTGATCTCGTAGTTCCCATTTTGCCTCTTCCGATACATGATTTTCCCAAAGCACTTTTACCCAATGAATAGTCTGTGTCCTCAACTCTTGTTCCTTTGTATCAATGATCTGAATAGGCTTATCTACATACGTAGCATCTGTTGGAATTTGAGATTCTTCGAGACAATTAATGAAGAGTTAAAAATGATTATGCGTTGGAATTATTGTCAACACATTGTCACAAGCATTGCAAACAAGTCAGAGGCCATGGAGACAGAGGTTTCACGAGCTAGAGCGCGACTATGCAATTTCCAAACAGCAGCAGACAGCAGCCTCGCGCGCTCGAGCGCGTGAAGGTGCGCTCGAGCGCGCACAGTCGGATTCAGCCAAAGTCGAGACAGCAGTCTCGCGCGCTCGAGCGCGTGTAGGTGCGCTCGAGCGCGTGAGCGGAGAATTTTTAGGATCTTCACGATTTCGTATTTCTTTGATGGAAATCTATGTTTAAGATGACCTAATCTTATTTAAGAGGAGATTAGACTCGTGGAAGGGTGTGGGGGAAGTATCTCTTCTATCAAACAAAGGTGAGGAGAGTTTTTCAAGAGAGATTTAGAGAGAAGAGTGATTGTGAGAAGAAGGTGCTGCTGGGATTGCTGTGTTGCAGGTTTCTACAGCAAGTGTGGACGAGAATGTGCTCATGAAGATGATGATTCGTTCATAGATAAGTGTCTCTCTGTTTATAACTTAAAATTCAATTTGTAAGGGATTGAGAGAGAGAGAGATTGTAGAGGGGAAGGGCTGTAGAAAGAACTAAACTCTTATTCTGTAAAACATCAAGTGGGTGCTTGGTGTTGGGGATTTGGTGATCCTGTCTGTTGGTGCAGACATATTGGAAAGGGAGTAGGTGCTTCCTAGATAGTGGGTGCTATCTGAAACTCAAGGGTGGGTGCTCTTTGTCGTTGGTGCGACTAAATAGATTCAGACCTATTCCGGATCGGTGTTCGGAAAGTCTTTGATCCGTGGACGTAGCCTTTTTGGTGAACCACGTTAAATCTGTTGTCCGTGTGTGTGATTTGATCTTTTGTTGTTGAAATTGGACCTGATTTTAGAGATCACTGATTCACCCCCCCCCCCCCCCCCCTCTCAGTGATCGCGATATCCAACAATTGGTATCAGAGCCCGGCTCCCTTGATAAGCTTAACACGCTGAGGGTGATCTATTGTCAAATCACATGGCATCTAATACAGGGAATATGAAAGCACCTTTGTTTGATGGCTCTAATTACTCCTTCTGGAAGATCAGAATGCAGGCCTTCATTAAATCACTTGGCTATGATGTCTGGGAGGCTGTCAGAGTCGGTTACAATGCTGCCATCGTACCCACTGATGCTGCAACGAAGAAGTTAGCAGACAACGACTCCAAGGCGCAGAATGCACTCTTTAGTGGTCTTGTGGACAGCGAGCTGGTCAAAGTTATTGCATGCAAAACAGCCAAGGAAATATGGGACAAGTTGCAAAGCATTCATGAAGGTGATGAGAAGATTAAAGAAGCAAAGTTGCAAACCCATCGCTCTCAATTCGAGTCTCTTCGCATGGAGGAAAGCGAGAATATTGATTCTTACTTGCAACGAGTGAATGAAGTCACGAATGACATTCGTGGACTAGGGGAGGAAATTAAGGAACCAGTCATCGTCAAAAAGGTTCTAAGATCTCTTCTTTCCCGGTTTGATTCCAAAGTCTCTGCCATTGAAGAAGCTAAGGATCTGAATGCCTTCACCATGGATGAATTGCATGGTACACTCACTGCCTACGAGATGCGCATAGGCAAGACATCATCATCTGATAGAGAAGCGGCCTTCAAAGCTCAGAAGAAAGGGAAAGAAATTACTGGTCATGAGGCTGATACTGAAGATGATGAGCTTGAGGCTCAATTTGTTAGAAAGCTGAAGAAAGGAAGCAATGGAAAGTACAAAGGGAAGCTACCCTTTAAATGCTTCAATTGTGGAGGTGTTGGCCATTTTGCTGCCAAGTGTCCGCTGAAAGAAGACAATGATAATGACTCTTATACTGATAAGAGTAAAAGGAAGAAAAATTTCAGAAAAGGGGACAAAGCACAAACCTTTATAAGCCAACAAGATGACAGCACATCTGAAACTTCAAACGATGATGAATCAACTGAAGCTCTCTTCATGGTTACTGTTGAAGAAGAAGAGGAGCAAGAGCTGGAAGAAGAAGAGGAGGCCGAGGTCAATCTTGAAGAAGAACTCATTGCTGCACTTGAGGAGCTTAGCATGGAGCGTAAAACAAGTAAGAAAAATCTGAAACTTCTCCATGAATCTGAAAGTTCAGTTATTGCTTTGAAAACTCAAGTTGAAGAATATAAAAGAATGGTGGAAGTCCTTGAAAATCAAATAAGTATCAAAAAGGAAGAGGCTATGAAACTTGAAACTGAAATCGCTAGAGCAAAGGCTGAAAACTTGGAAAGTAGACAAAAACTCAAAGCGCTCCAAGCGATTGAAGGGACAATGAAACTCAATGAAATTCTGAAAGGTCAAAAGCCCTTCCACAATAAATTTGGTATTGGATTTGAGATCGGAGAATCCTCTAAGGCTACACCTTCTTTGTCTATGAAACAAAGTGCTATACCTCTCAAGGCCACAAAGCTTCAAATTCAGCCTAGTATTGAGATGGTAAATAAGAAAAGGTTTGTGGAGTTTAATCAGCCACCTAAGAAAGGAAGGATGTTCAGATTCTACGGTTATTGCTTTCATTGTAATAGATATGGTCATAAAAGAACTGATTGTAGATTCTATGTGAGAAACAGTCCTTTAGTGACTAGGAACCCTTTTTCAATCCTAAACGGCCACAAAATTGAGTGCCATAAGTGTTATAATTATGGACACTTGGCTAGGGATTGTAGATTGCCTATTACTAACCAATTTCAGGTTGAAAAGAAACCCAAGTTAGTCAAGGCTTGGAGGGCAAAGAAAAGTGCAGAAAATACCAAGGAATCGCTCATTGTGCAAATGGCATTCAATGCACAAAAGAAGGCAGCACCATGGGTCCTTGATAGTGGCTGTTCAAGCCATATGACAGGTGATAAAGATAAATTCATCAAATTACAGCACTATGAAGGCGGATCAGTGAAGTTTGGTAACAATGATGGTGCCAAGATCTGCGGAAAAGGTGTTGTTCAGCTAATGGCAAACAAGATCAAATCAGAAGAAGTCTTATATGTGTCTGGACTGAGACACAACTTGCTAAGTGTGAGTCAGATCTGTGACAAGGGCCACGAAGTTGCCTTCACAAAGAATGGGTTTGTTATCAAGAAGTGTAGCAACGGCAAAACAGTGGCTACTGGATCTAGGACTGCTGGGAATCTCTATACATTGTCAGATGGAGCTGAAAAGACTTGCTTAATAAGTCGGACAGAGGAAAGTTGGTTGTGGCACAAACGCCTAGGACATCTAAGTTTTGATAACATGTCAAAAATTTGCAAATCAAAGGCTGTAAGAGGTATGTCTACAGTTGAAAAGCCTTCCAACCCCATTTATGATTCCTATCAAAAGGGAAAGCAAACGAGGGTAATGTTCAAGTCAAAGGAGCATCATTCAAAGAAACCTCTTGAGCTAGTGCACACTGATCTCTGTGGTCCTATGCGAACTCGAAGCACCAATGGAGATAAGTATTTCATGTTATGCATTGATGATTATACTCGTATGACATGGGTATTGTTTCTTAAGCATAAACATCAAGCACTTGATCGGTTCAAAGTGTTTAAAGCACAGGTTGAGAACATGCTAGGGAAGCGAATCAAGACGCTAAGGTCTGATCGTGGAGGCGAATTCACATCTGAAGAATTTACCAAGTTCTGTGAGCATCATGGCATTCAACGGCAATACTCAGCCCTTAGAACTCCACAGCAGAATGGAGTTGTTGAACGCAAGAACCGCACCGTGCAGGAGATGGCACGCACTATGCTGGTTGAGAGCAAATTGGCTAATAAATACTGGAAGGAAGCAATTCATACGGCTGTATACATTCAGAATCGATGCTTGATCAGGCCACATGAAGACAAAACTCCCTATGAGCTATGGTTTGGAAGAAAAGCAACAGTCAAGCACTTCAGAGTCTTCGGTAGCAAGTGTTATATCAAGCGGCTCGAACAAAATCCAGGAAAATTCAAGGAAAGAGCTGATGAAGGTATATTTCTGGGTTACTCCTCCTCTAGTAAGGCTTACCGGTGTCTTAACAAAAGGACCAGAAAGATCATAGAAAGTGCTGATGTTAGAATTAATGAACATCATGAATCCATGCCTATGTCTAGTGAAGGAAGCACAATTTATGAAAATCTCTCTGAATCAGAGAATGAAAGGTCTGAATCCAATACATCAAGGGATAGTTCAGAAGTCACCTCTCCTACTAAACATAGGACTTGGGTAGAGCACCACCCTAAGGATCAAATCATTGGAGATCCTCAGGCCGGTGTTCAAACTAGACAAAGTGTAGTTAGCAATTACTCACTTGTGTCCACCATTGAACCCAAGACTGTGGCTGAAGCCAGTCTCGATGAAAGTTGGTTGAAAGCTATGCATGAGGAGTTGGAGCAAATAGAGAAGAACTCCACATGGGAACTAGTTCCTAGACCTACTGATAAGAATGTTATTGGTACTAAATGGGTCTTTCGGAATAAGTTGAATGAAGATGGTCAGGTCATAAGAAACAAAGCAAGGTTGGTTTGTAAAGGCTATGCTCAAGTTGAAGGCATAGATTTTGAAGAGACCTTTGCACCGGTGGCTCGTCTGGAAGCCATTCGTATGTTTCTTGCATTGGCTGCATACAAAACCTTCAAGGTTTTTCAGATGGATGTAAAGTCAGCTTTCTTGAATGGATTACTGGAAGAAGAGGTATACATTGAGCAACCTGATGGTTTTCTCATTAGCAAAAATTCAGACCTAGTGTGCAAGCTGAACAAAGCTCTTTATGGACTGAAGCAAGCGCCAAGGGCGTGGTATGCAAGACTAGACCTCTATCTCCGCAAGATCGGTTTTGGAAAAGGACTGGTTGATAGCAATCTTTATGTCAAAACAGAGTTAAGCAAACAGCTGGTTGTTATCGTTTATGTCGATGACATAATCTTTGGCGGAAATGATGAAGAATTGTGCAGGAATTTTGCTGAAGAGATGAAGAAAGAATTTGAGATGTCAATGCTTGGAGAACTGAAGTTCTTTCTTGGTTTGCAAGTTCAGCAGCTGAATCACGGTATCTTCATATCACAGATGAAGTACATCAAGGAAATGCTGAAGCGTTTTAACATGGAAGACAGCAAGCCAGTGAGCACACCAATGTCAACAAACACAAAGCTAAGCAAAGATGATAAGGGTTCGTCTGTTGATCACACCACCTATCGATCTATGATAGGAAGCTTGCTCTACTTGACTGCTACGAGACCGGATCTTCTACAAGCAGTATGTATGGTGGCTCGATTTCAAGCATCCCCAACTGAAACGCATCTTACAGCAGTAAAAAGGATCTTTCGATATCTGAAAGGTACTATGGAGCTTGGTATCTGGTATCCCAAAGGCAAATCCTTCACTCTTGTTGCATACTCTGACGCCGATTGGGCTGGATGTATAAATGATCGCAAGAGTACAAGCGGTGGCGCATTCTATCTTGGTGAAAGGTTGGTGGCATGGCACAGTAAGAAGCAAGATTCAGTATCCCTTTCGACAGCGGAAGCGGAATATATTGCAGCGGCAACTTGTTGTACGCAAGTGCTGTGGATGCGGCAAATGCTCTCTGATCTAGGAGTTCAAACAACTGATCCTACGCCGATCCTATGTGATAACACGAGTGCAATTCACATCTCTAAGAATCCTGTTCAGCACTCTCGAACGAAGCATGTTGCAATCCGCTATCACTTTCTCAAAGAAAAGGTTGCTGCTGGAGAGGTAAAGTTGGATTATGTTCCAACCACTGAACAAGTAGCTGATATCTTCACAAAGCCTCTACCAAAGGAAGTCTTCGAGTATCTTCGTAAGAAATTGGGAGTTACTCACTCTCCCAAGACTTAGAAGACCTTCGCGCAAGGGGGAGCAAATTTTCAATTTGTTTTTGCTCCTTCCACAGTCCCTTTGGATTTGTTGTCAAAGGGGGAGACAGTGTGGTCATTGAAAGCATGAAGACAGGGGGAGACCTTGGTATGGATTATTGAAGGTCTGTAATGAAGACACTTCAGAAGTTCAGCATGCTCCAAGTAGAAGCTCAGCATGCATGTTCCATGCATGTTCCAAGTGTTGCCAACAATTCCAAAGGGGGAGATTGTTGGAATTTGAGATTCTTCGAGACAATTAATGAAGAGTTAAAAATGATTATGCGTTGGAATTATTGTCAACACATTGTCACAAGCATTGCAAACAAGTCAGAGGCCATGGAGACAGAGGTTTCACGAGCTAGAGCGCGACTATGCAATTTCCAAACAGCAGCAGACAGCAGCCTCGCGCGCTCGAGCGCGTGAAGGTGCGCTCGAGCGCGCACAGTCGGATTCAGCCAAAGTCGAGAAAGCAGTCTCGCGCGCTCGAGCGCGTGTAGGTGCGCTCGAGCGCGTGAGCGGAGAATTTTTAGGATCTTCACGATTTCGTATTTCTTTGATGGAAATCTATGTTTAAGATGACCTAATCTTATTTAAGAGGAGATTAGACTCGTGGAAAGGTGTGGGGGAAGTATCTCTTCTATCAAACAAAGGTGAGGAGAGTTTTTCAAGAGAGATTTAGAGAGAAGAGTGATTGTGAGAAGAAGGTGCTGCTGGGATTGCTGTGTTGCAGGTTTCTACAGCAAGTGTGGACGAGAATGTGCTCATGAAGATGATGATTCGTTCATAGATAAGTGTCTCTCTGTTTATAACTTAAAATTCAATTTGTAAGGGATTGAGAGAGAGAGATTGTAGAGGGGAAGGGCTGTAGAAAGAACTAAACTCTTATTCTGTAAAACATCAAATGGGTGCTTGGTGTTGGGGATTTGGTGATCCTGTCTGTTGGTGCAGACATATTGGAAAGGGAGTAGGTGCTTCCTAGATAGTGGGTGCTATCTGAAACTCAAGGGTGGGTGCTCTTTGTCGTTGGTGCGACTAAATAGATTCAGACCTATTCCGGATCGGTGTTCGGAAAGTCTTTGAACCGTGGACGTAGCCTTTTTGGTGAACCACGTTAAATCTGTTGTCCGTGTGTGTGATTTGATCTTTTGTTGTTGAAATTGGACCTGATTTTAGAGATCACTGATTCACCCCCCCTCTCAGTGATCGCGATATCCAACAGCATCCTCTAGGATTTCCAAAGGTTCATGTCGGAGTACATGCAAAGGGTCGAGGACGAACTTTACGCCAGAAAGCTCGGGTGGTAAGGCTAATCAATAAGCCACATCACCAATCTTGCTCACAATATTGTACGGTTGTCACAGCCCCGCCCAACTCAGCATGAAATTGCCCACTTTGGCTAGTGTGCACGCGCGAGGACTTCCCAGGAGGTCACCCATCCTAGTACTGCTCTCACCCGAGCACGCTTAACTTCGGAGTTCTTACGATTTCCGGGCCGCAGGGTTTTAAAAGGCCTCATGCTAAGTTAATACGGGGTTTAACTTATAAGCCCAGGGTCAGGACTTGGATATTTCCGATGCAGGCTAACGGAGACTCACCGTTTGAAGCCCGTGGTTGACACGCTACGCCCCGTGGTTAAGGGTACTGCCTGGACCAAGTTCTCACAACGGTCCAATGTATCTCCGTGATAGCTTGCCTTTCTGTCCAAATCTCAATGTTCCCCTAGTGGGAGACACTTTCAAGAAAACCTCGTTTCCTTCTATGAACTGTAAATCCCTTCTATGAGAATCTGCATAACTTTTTTGTCTACTCCAGGCTACTTTCAGTCGTTATTGGATTAACTTGACCTTGTCACTGGTTTCACTTACTATAGTTGGTCCATGGAAACTGCGAATGCCAACTTCTTCCCAACAAACAGGTGTCCTACACCTTCTGCCGTACAAAGCCTCAAAAGGTGTCATTCCGATGCTCGAATGGTAACTGTTGTTGTAAGCAAACTCATAAAATGGTAAGGTCTCATCCCATTGAGTCTTGAAGTCTAACACACAAGCACGGAGCATATCCTCAAGGATCTGAATTGTTCTCTCTGACTGGCCATTTGTCTGCGGGTGATAAGCCGTGTTGAACTATAGTTTCGTACCCATGGATTCACACAATGTCTTCCAGAACCTCGAGACGAATCTGCTGTCTCTGTCAGATGTGATAGAAACTAGTTGTCCATGCCGGCTGACAATCTCGTTAACAAATAACTCTGCCAAAGGTAGCATGTGCATCTTCTTTCCTGTCCTCATATGAATGAAATGAGCTGACTTGGTGAGACGATCCATAATGACCCATATCGCATCGTTGCCTTTGCTGGTCCTCGGTAGTCCCGAAATAAAATCTATAGTAATGTGCTCCCATTTCCATTCCGGGATCTCTAACGGTTGTTGTTAGATTGTATGGTCCCAATCCATCAGTTGATGTAATAAATTGATTAATTTCTTTATTTATCAATATAATCATGCTTTCCTTTCATGAGATGAATGGTGATTTATTACTTAATACACATGACCAATACATATAACATAATGGTTCATGAGATGAACCGGGTCCCATTAGTATATTAGATGTGATATATGTATATGGATAAGATCCACATACGGGAGACATGTGTCACAAATCTTGTACTTAAAAATATCTTCACAACCAGTGATGAGACTGAGCATCTCATCTGATAAGGTTGCAGTACTTTGATCACTATGAGATAGTGTGATTTGTCTCGATCATCAGAATGTAAGATTTTGGATCATAGTGATGGTACATTGGATGTATTGAAGGACCATGAGAAGCACCTTATGAAATACTGTCTCGATTTAAAGACTGCTCTCATAATTCCCTAGCAATAGGCTCTCAATCCTGAGACATTGATGAACTCAAGTTTCTGTCTATTCATTTGCTTTGAGTCACCAATGAGTGAGGCCAACTGTAGGTCAACATCTTGGTGTCTTGGGTACGTGGTAGTAGGACTGTGAGAACATACAATGATCAAGATTGAATCTATCTACATTATCCCCTTGTGCCAATTAATGGATTTATCATTAGTAAGTGCGCACCCATCTCGATTAAGAGTTAATTGGATGGTACTGATGATCACTGTGATTAATTGGCGCTCAAGGATAATAAGATGTGGATCTAAGATTGGATGAGACAGATTTATTCCAATTGATCCATGGATATTGATAGAGGGGCCTACTTGTGGTACTGTGGAAGTTTAGGTCCTCATTGTAATACGTTCCTAAGACTGGAGTTCAATTGCATTTATATAGTGGAGTTATTTGCAATTAACTAAGGGCCTGGGTTACACATGAGATGTGGGGTTGCATGCCCCAGTTGGAGCCATCTTTCTAAGGAATCCCTAGTGGTCCTCGCGCTAGCCCAAGATATTAGAAAGATACTAATTATAGTAGAACTCTAAAAGGAAATGGAAAGTTACTATTTCTATTTTAAGTGTGACTTCTAATAGTAATAATAGTAAGGTACTAATTATTAATGGAAGTGAGACTTCTATTTTAATTAGTAAAAGAGGAAGTTACTAATCATATTTAAAGTAAGACTTCTAATTGTGATTTAGTAAGCAACTAATTGTTATGGAAGTAAGACTTCTATTTCAATTAGTAAGAGGAGGTTGTTTAAGTGCTATAAAAAGGGTTTCTATTTCAATTAGTAAGAGGAGGTTGCTTAAGTGCTATAAAAAGGGGAGAGGAGGCCTTGGACGTCCAACACTATTCCACGCATTGAGATTCACGCCCAAGGCCCTAAGATTGAGCAAGAGTTGCACACCACTCTCTCTCTCTCTCCCTCTTCTAGTTCTCTTCTAGTTTCCTTTAGGGTTTTCTCTTGGAGATTCCACCATCTTCTTGAGAAAAGAGAATCTGATACGGGTCATAGCGTGGAAGATCAAAAGGTGTTGGAGATTCTGATTTGATTAGTGAAGGTGTTCATCATCAAAGAAAGAGATAAACTTCTCCATTAGAGCACTGCAAAGCTCCAAAGGTATAATCTACATCCTTGAATGTTGTAGATTTCGTGGTTGCATGTTTAGGTGTTGTTTTCTATCTTCTAGATAGGTTTTATTGTTGTGCATGATTTATGAGTTTGAGGGATTGTATTCTGGATTGGGTTTGTTGTCTTATAGATAGTTGATCACTGCATCAAGTGGGTCAAAAAGTTTTGAAAACCTATCCACGAGGCCCACCTACTTCCAACAGTTGTAACAACCTTGGAGGCTTCTGATGTTCTGTCTTTATCAACTGACAAACAATCTCTCTCTTCATGTTGTTCCACCAAAACCTGTCATTCAAATTCTGATACATCTTCGTACTGCCTGGATGCATGGAGTACTTCGTACTGTGAGCCTCTGTCATAATGTCATTCCACAATTCTTCAATGTTGGGCACGCATAGACGATCACGGTAGTACAAAATTCCATCAACAATACGGAAATCAGGACGTTCTGCTACATGCTCTGAAATCTTGGCCAACGCTGGATCCTACAACTGACTATCTTTGATCTTCTGAATGAAGAAAGGCTCTGACACTGACATGTTAGCCAACAATACACCTTTCCTTAGTGGCTGTAAGTCTATACTCAACTCTTCAAATTGTTCAAAAATACAAGTGTCACTTAGATTTGCCAAGCCTACTGATTTTCTGCTCAAGGCATCAGCGACTACATTCGCTTTCCCGGGGTGGTACTTGATTGGAAAATCATAATATTTGATGTATTCCATCCATCTTCTCTGCCCCATGTTCATTTCCTTCTGCGAAAACAAGTACTGTAAGCTGCGGTGGTCGCAGTGGACTTTGAACTTCTCTGCATAGAGGTAGTGTCTCCACATTTTCAATGAGAAAACAACCGCTGCTAACTCAAGATCATGAGTGGCATAGTTCTTCTTGTGATCTTTCAACTACCAGGATCCATATGCAACAACTTTCTCTCTTGCATCAACACACAACCAAGTCCAACATTCGACGCATTGATAAAAATGGAAAAACCGCCATTTCCAGATGGCAAAGTAAGAACTGGTGCTATAGTCAGTCGCTTCTTTAGCTCTTGGAAACTAGCTTCACACTGATCTGTCCACACATATGGTACATTCTTCCTGGTCAACTTCGTCAAAGGTGACGCAATTGACGAAAATCCTTGCACAAACCTCCGGTAGTAGCCCGCCAATCCTAGAAAACTTCTGATTTCTGTCACATTCTTCGGTCTTTCCCACTTCACTACTGCCACAATCTTAGACGGATCTACTGACAATCCTTCTTTGGAAATGATGTGCCCTATAAAAGCTACTTGTTCTAGCCAGAATTCATACTTATTGAACTTCGCATACAACTGATTCTCTCTCAAAAGTTGCAGTGCTATCCTCAAGTGCTTTTCATGCTCTTCTTTGGTCTTAGAGTACACCAAAATGTCATCAATGAATACTACCACAAACTGATCCAAAGATTGTGCAAATATCTTGTTCATCAGCGCCATGAATATTACCGGTGCATTAGTCAACCCAAACGGCATCACAAGGAACTCATAGTGGCCATATCTTGTCCGGAAAGCTGTTTTCAATACATCTGATTCTCTGACTCTTAGCTGATGATAACCAGATCTCAAATCAATTTTCTAAAAATACGAAGCACCCTATAACTGATCAAACAGTTCATCTATCATTGGCAATAGGTATTTGTTTTTTATGGTCACTTGATTCAATCTTCGGTAATCAATACACATTTTCATCGAACCATCTTTCTTCTTGAGGAACAAAACTGGAGCTCCCCATGGTGAAATGCTCGGTCTCACAAAACCTTTATCCAACAATTCTTGCAATTGTATCTTTAGTTCTCCCAATTCCGCCGGAGCCATTCTATATGATGCATTAGAAATCAGAGCAATCCCTGGTAACAACTCGATAGTGAAGTCAATCTCTCTAATGGGTGGCAAACATGGAATCTCCTCTGAAAAAACATCCGGGAATTCCCAAACAATTGGGATCTCCTCCACCCCTTGGGACCGTTTATCCTCCGTGATAAATGTCAAATAGGCTTCACATCCACTTTTCAAAAGTCTATCAGATTTCAACGCTGAAACAAACCCTGCACGAGGATTCCTCTTCCCTCCCTGAAACAACACTCATGCTGGTGTCTCATCTAATTTGAAGGTGAGGGTTTTATGGAAACAGTCCATTGTGGCATGGTGCCCTACCAACCAATACATCCCTAGGATGACATCGAAATCATGCATCTCCAACAGAATAAGGTCTGCGGGTAACACCACTTCTCATATCTGAACTGTACAACTAAGATAAAAGGTTCTACAAATAACTTGTTTACCTTCTGGGGTTGCCACAGTCAAAATATACTCAAGTTCTCTACCATGCACATGAATCAATATAGAAAATTCGTGGGATAGAAATGAATGTGTAGAGCCAGGGTCAAATAAAATCCTAGTTTTAGTTCCACAAACGAGGAGTGTACCTTCCACTACATTTCCTGCCGCCTCTGCATCAGCCCTATTGATGGCATAGATTTGTCCTCGCTGTTGTGGCCTATTCGGAGCCTGCTGTGACCTAACTTGTGGAACATTTCAGTTCTGTTGCGGTGCACGCTGATTCTCGTTCTGTCCTTGTTGATGACGGGCCTGCTACTGTGGTCTATGATGTTGCTATGGTGCTTGTTGCTGAAGTGGCCTAGCCTGATTTTGGACAACCATTGCAATCTGTGGTGGATGTTGTGCTCTCTGCTACTGCTGATTCTGCCAGTTCTGTCTTGGACAATCCTTCATTTGATGGTTCATGGAGCCACATCTAAAGCACGCTCCTGTGACGGTATGACACTGGGTACTCTCATGGTTTTTCCCACAGTGGATACAAACTACTTGGTGTCGCGACCCCGAATCGGGTCCACCGAACTAATCCGGGATTGTGAAGAGGTGTGGTGATAAGGTGCACATTTATTTAATTTCCCACAGGTGTCCGCGGTGAGGATATCACAACAACATAGTACATTTTTGTTTAAGTGCGGAAGCGTGTAGCAATTCAATTAGAAATTCAACTCTAGTCACAAGATGATAACATATGTATAAACCAAGTATAAGAACGAGCAATGATCACTAGTGCTTTCCCAAAAAAAATGTTAAAGTTTATACAAAATATCATTTGATTACATTTCTCAAAAAGAGAGGCCAACAAGGCCAATATAAACAAAATATAATTTCCAAAAGAATGGTTATCCACAACCCAAAATGTTACGCATCTCCGACTAGCAAATGTCTATATGACATCATCGACATGCCACTCAACTAGATGTTGCGGTTCTCCGACCGCCTCCTCATGCTCCTCCTCGGGGTAATGGACATCGGGACCTGAGTACCAAAAAGTGGGTCAAACACAACGACTTGGCAGGTGGGCGAAAAGATATAACAATATAATAATGAATGAATTTACCTTCAAAAGCGTTTAAACCTGTTTAAATAACAATTTCCATAAAAGAGATGAATCATTTATTCAAATACTAGTATGCATTGTAAAACATGTAAAGGTAACCAAGGAAATAAGAAACAAACAAGATGACAACCACACGAAGCTAAGTCCTCTATCACCGAAGTGACAAGAGCATATTAAGGCGTTGATCTCAGTCACACAAGGTGAGGAGATTCAACGAAATATATACATATACATATAATATACAGGACATGACCACGGTAGCGAGCCAGGCATCAGGAACCACGGTAGCAATCCGGGGTATCGGAACAAGACCACGGTAATAACCGGGTAACGGGACCCAAACTGCAGCTGGCGGGACAAGAGGTGGATCTTCAAGTCAGTGGATCAGACCAGCAAGGTTATCCAAGCTTAGTGGTGCCGACTCATAAGTCAAATAACAGAATCAAAACATGTATAAAATACATCAAGTGCAAGTACATAAACGGGCGGGACGGGGGTGCTCAAAGGCATAACTGTCATTTCATGTCGGGTAATGCACTTCGGGACTAACAACTATATCAAGTACAATTTCAATGCTTTCGGGAATGACAAGTCTTGTAGTTTAAGTGTCGAGAACAATGAAATATAATGAACCATTGAAGTTTCGAGCAAAATATCGAGTTCAAGAGTTGTTTAAGGTGAATAGGGGTCCCGTATGCCAATTAAATAACAATTTGGTACTCCTTGAGTTTGGAGACATTTCGGGCTCCTTATACACTAAGGGACTTTCAAAACTTCAAATGAAATCTTCGTGATGTGGTTTCTTTCTCAAACGATTTCAAATAATGAGGATAAGTCTTCTCATCACAATAGGACTCCCAACAAACCTCCCTCAATCATTTAAATATTTCATTTGTGCTCCCAAAATAGTCATAGATGAACAGTACCCATCGCTCGAGCGGACATGGAGTTCGCTCGAGCAGTGAGCTCTCTCGAATGGTTTTCTGGGTGGGTTCGCTCGAGCGAACTAATCCAGTTCAGGTTGGCTTGAGCGAAAATTCAGTTCGCTCAAACAAACCATTCTCTGGAACGAGTTCTGGGAGGGGGGGTTCACTCAAGCAATATAGGGTTCACTCGAGCGAACTGTCCATTGGAATGGTTAGAATCCTTTTCCAGACACCAGAAACTGGTTCCGGGACAGTTATTCTCCTTTGTTTCTCATCCTTTAACAACCCCTTTTGAGCCCCATTATACACCAATAAGGAGCTCAAAAACCCTTTCCAAACCATCATCAAATCTTTTACAACATCCATTCCATCCTCGTCCAATCATATCACATCCAATCATAAAGAAAAAAAGAAAGGAAACCACTACACACAAGAATACATTTGAGCTATAAACAAAAGGTAAATGAAGGCTATGAACCAACACATTTCCAAGACATTAAATACACTAATAAAACTCTTTCATGAGAATTTATTTCAAATCAATGCACATAAATAAACATAAATGGAAAACAACAAAATCAACCACATTTCTCATAAAACTATTAAAAGCTCAATATCAAATCATCCACTTGCCTTTGGTTTCTAACAAGCAAATCACGTCCTATTCACTCCTCCAAGCCAAGAATCCAAGCTGCACAAAAAAAACAAAAAAAAACAAAAAAAAAAAAAACCCTAAAAGAGTCAAAACAAGGAACAAGGAAAAGAAAATTTCAATAATGACAAGGGAGTTTCTCTTAGGCTAGAAAGACACATATAAAAGAGATGGGAGAGATTTCTTACTTGGAAGTTCTTCAAATGGACAAGGTTAGTCCAAAGAGGGTCTTGGAATGGGAGGTTTTCTCCAAAAATGGTATCAATGGAAAGCTTTAGTAGTGAGGAAAGAGATGGTGACATCCATTCTTCAAGTGATGCTAGGTTGATGGAGGCAATGGGATGGGAAAGCAAGAAGAAGAAGAAGAGAAGAAAGAAAACCCTAGCTTGGGTGGTTGGAGCTTGAGCTAGAAAAGGGAAAAGAGAAGGAAAGTTCTTCTTTTATACAAGTCAAGAGTGGGCTCCACCATTAGAAATCTTTGTGGGCTGAAATCATGGTTTTCGGGATTCCGAACGAATTCGACGAAGAAGGGAAAAATAATCATCGAAATATCTAGTTTCCAAAAAGTATATGTTTCGCGGGTTTCAGGAATATCAAATTTTTTGTACAGATTTAGTGTAAAAAGACTGTTTTGCCCTCAATGCTAGAAAAATCGGGTTTCGGGATCTCGAACGGGCACAGGATCAATATGAAAGTTATAGGGATGAATGAGATAAGTAAAACGGGATTAAAACAATAAACATAGGAATCTCAGATAATCCTCCAAATAAACGTAAAGTCATAAAAGGAACCCCCAAAGGGCCCCACTAGTCACAAAGGCACTCAAAATTCCCCAAAACTATATCAAAAGCTACTATATTCCCCCACTTAACCAAAATCTACTAATCACGCTTAAAACTAAAATACAACTTAATTAACACTAATCGAGGTCACTCGGGGTCTTACACTTGGTTCTGAATATTCTGTTCTAGCCTCTGTCTCTTGTTCTGATGATTCTTCTGCTGGTAGTTCTGCTGATGGGCTTGCCCTTTCCCTTGAACTCTAAGAATCTTGTTGTGAAAGTTCTCAAATTTGTAGGCCCTCTTGACAGCTTCCTCGAAAGTGGTAGGTGGCACTACGCCCGTGGCATCTCTCTCAATGATGGGGTTAAGTCCCTTTAGGAACTTGGCAATCTTCTTCTCCACCGCGTCCACTAACTTCGGAGCATATCTAGACAATCTTTCGAACTTATTGAGATATTCGAGGACTGTCATGTTCCCTTGCACAAGCTACTGGAATTCCACTGCCTTTTGCCTCTTAACATGTGTGGGCACATATTTCTCATGAAACTGTCTCTTGAAACTAGCCCAATCCACTGCATCTGCCATGGTCATGTATTCATCTCTAACTGTCTTCCACGATATGTCTTTTGAACCTGTAAAGAGAGATGTTGCAAGTTTCACTCGTTCTCCTCCGGTGCATTGGAAGATCTCAAAGATGTTCTTTGTATGCTCTAGTCAGTCATCTACAGCTAATGAGTCCTCTGTTCCTAGAAAGTCCTTCAGAGCTCTCTTCCAAAATCGCTCAAACAGTGCATTTGGTTCATGTTGCCTTTGATTGATGACAATTGCGGGTTAGGCTTGAACCGGTTCAGGCCTTCTTTGTAACACCTCTAGCAATTGTATCTGCATATTTGCCAACTCTCTAGCATGATCCTCATCCTTCTTAAGCATTTGTTCTTCCAATGTAACTTGATTTTCATAGGCCTAACGTTGTTGGTCAAGCATTGCCTGCATCATCTGTTGGAATTGATTTGGCATGATGTTATCAACAACATCCTCTTCGACTGGCCCTATATGATCACTGTTACTCACGGTGGGATTGTCGTTTATTGGTCGCTTACGAGGTGGCATGATGTTGCAAAACAAGTTGTTAGCACCTAATAATCAAATACAGGGTCACACATTGCTCACACGATACTAGCTAACGAAGACTCTAACGAATCCTCACCACGTCCTTAGGATTTATAGTTACTTTTAATTGCTTGAAACATGTCTCGCTCTGATACCAATCTGTCGTGACCCCGGAACGGGTTACCGACCTAATCCAGGATCGGGACTAGGTAATGTGATGGTATGAAGATGATGAAGTACTAAGTGTGAGGATATCACAATAACATAAATATTTCTTTTAAACGCGGAAGCGTGTAGCAAATCATGAATATAGTTCATCCCCATCAACAAGACTAATAATACATTTATAGGCATAAGGAATCAGAATGAGCAATGATTATTAGCATTTTCCAAAGTATTTGTTAAAGTTATACAAAAGATCATTTAATTACATTCCCAAAAATAGAGACCAACAAAGGCCAATATAAACAAAATAATCCCTCAAAAAAAGAGTTAGACATTTCCCCAAAATGTTACGACTCCCGTGACAACCGAATGTCGAAACGACATCATCGACATGCCACTCAACTAAACATTACGGTTCACCGACCGCCTCCTCAAGCGCCGCCTTGGGGTAGACAAGATGCGGACCTGAGTACCAAAGAAATGGATCAGACACGACGGTCTGGCAGGTGGGTGAAAAGATATGACAATATCACAATAAATATATTTACCTTGGAAAGCATTTAAAGCCTATTTAAATAATAACTTTCATAAAAGAAATAAATCATTTATTCAAAAGCAAGTATGCAATATAAATCATGTAAAGGTAACCAAGGAAATGGGGCACAAGCAAAATGGCAACCACACGAAGCTAAATCATCTATCACCGAAGTGATAAGAGCATATCGGGCCATTGATCTCAGTCATCGAAGTGAGGAGAATCAACGAAATATACATATACATATAATATACAGGACATGACCATGGTAGCGAGCTGGGCATCGGGAACCTCGGTAGCAATCTGAGGTATCGAGACAAGACCACGGTAATAACCAAGTAGCGGGATCCAAACTGCAGCTGGCGGGACGGGAGGGGGATCTCCAAGTCGGTAGATCAAACCGACAAGGTCATCCAAGCTTAGTGGTGCCGACTCAAAGGTCAAAAAACAGAAATCAAGATATGTATAAAAATACATCAAGTACAAGTATATAATCGGGCAGGACGGGGGTACTCAAGGCGCAAGTATCCTATTCAATCCGGGCAATGTATAACTGGGCTAGCAAAATGCTAAAATACAATTTCAATACTCTCGGGAATGATAAATCAAAATTCATAAATTTTTGGGAACGCATGTAACAATTCGGGATAACTGAAAACACAATTGAACTTGCGAAATTGCGGGACAAGTATCTGGGTTCAAAACTAGTTCCAGGGGAATAGGGATAACGTATGTCGAGTTAATAACAACTTGGTACTCCTTGAGTTTAGAGACATTCCGGACTCCTTATACACCTTGATAATTTCAAAACATCCAATGAATCTTCGTGATGTGGTTTCTTTCTCAAACGGGCTTCGTACATATCCCCAGGTGAAAAGTCCCCATCATTCTCTAAAAGGGTTCACAAATGATTGGGACGGAAACCCCTTTCATTTCTCTTCATTTCAAATTTTCTAGATAATTTCGGTCGCATGGTAGTTAGCTGGCGGTTAGCCGCCAAAGGGCTCAGCGGTTAGCCGGCTAACCACGAGGCAGACCGCGAATTTGCCAGTCTGAATATAAAATACTGGAAATGTAACCGAAATTGGTTCGGTTAGTTGGCGATTAGCCGTTGATGAGTTCGGCGGTTAGCCACTAGCTAATCGTGAGGCTGACAACGTCTTTAGGAAGAAAAGAATCCTCTCTGGAATTGTAACTGCGACAGTTCGGTTAGCTAGTGGTTAGCCTCCAGTTACCAGGCTGCAAGCCGCTAGGTGACCGCCAGGTGCGGGAAACTCCCACTGTGTTTAGAATTGAGCCATTTTCCTCCTCAAAACCATTCTCCCTACTTCCCATTCATTTCCTGCAATAAAATGAGCTAAAAGCTCCTTCAATTCATCATTCAACAATTCTACAATTTCTCTTTTCACTTCCTTTCCATCCACATTCAATCACAAGAGAGAAGAAGAAACTCACAATCACTGTCATGCCCCCAAAACAAGAACCTCGGGGGCGCGAATGGGATTAAGCATAAATATATTTTTCTCCCAAGATCCGCGTGTGTGAAGACAGCACATTTCAATACACTCTGAATAAATTTTTTTTTTTTTGCGGAAGCTTTCAGGGCGTTACGACCCGGAGTCCGTGGTCATCGGATTCCGCGTCGTACTCAACCTCTAGCATATAGCTATTATATCAATAACCATATCAGACTGGAGTAAACCATCACAACAAAGCACAGAGCTGACAGTAACAGGATATTACATTCCCATATATGTTCAAGTTATAATTATCAATGTACATTAATTAAGAATCCCAAGAAATGCTAATAAAAGTCATACAACAACAAGTTATTAACCACTACCCCATATGTGACGTAACTCCGATGTCAAGCTCAATGTCTACGTGACATAGCCAACAAGACAACCTGCAACTCATGGCTCCACAGCCAACAAAAGCACTCAACTCGGGACGAGGAAGTCTAGACCTGAGTACCAAAAGTAGTGGGTCAGACACGACGATCTGGCAGGTGGATGAAAAGATAATAAATATACTGAAGAATAAAACATATGATAAATCATGCTATCTGATCGAATGCTGCATACAATTAGACGGTTGCAAAATCGTGGATCTCTGAAAAAACATGTATTCGTTTCAAGCATGGGTAAAACATGAAGATCTAACAAAACATATGTTCATTTACATCATCTATAAAAGCATAGATATTAGACAATCGGGTGTTCGTCTAAAACATGTATAAATATAGTGGTCTGGCAAAACAAACGTTCATTTGAAACATATGTAAAAGCATGAATATTCGACAAACCGGATATTCATTTAAAGCATGTGTAACCATAGAAATCTGGCAAAACAAATGTTCATTTGAAACATATGTAAAAGCACGAATATTTAATGAATCGGGCATTCATTTAAAACATGTGTAAACTTAGGGATCTGACAAAACAAGTGTCATTTAAAACATATTTGAAAACACGGATATCTAACAAATCGGGTATTCATTTAAAACATGTGTGTGTACAAGGAACGAAAAACAATATAACAATAACTGAATCTACCTTGGAAATCTTAACACCTGTTTAAATAATAACTTTCATAAAATAAATGAATCATTTACCGGAAAACAAATAAGCAATATAAAACATGTAGGGTATCCAAGGAATCGGGAACTAGCAAGATGGCAATCACAAAAGGCTAAGTCCTCTATCACCGAAGTGACAAGAGTATAACGGGACGTTGGTCTCAGTCACACAAGGTGAGGAGATTCAACGCAAAGCATAAATACAATATAAATATATGGGACGGGACCACGGTAATAAACCGGGCATCGGGATCCAAACTGCAGCTGGCGGGACGGGAGGGGGAATCTCCAAGTCGGTGGATCAAACCGACAAGGTTATCCAAGCTTAGTGATGCCAACTCATAGGTCAAATAACAAATCGAGACATATGAAAGTAAATCAAGTACAATCAATAAACGGCAAGACGGGGGTGCCCAAAGGCACACTGTCGTTTCATGTCGGGCGATACATTTCGGGACAAATAACTATTACTAGTGTAACTTCAATGCTTTCGGGAAAACAAGTCATGTAGTGTAAATCTCGGAAATGAGATAATACAATGAACTATTACAATTTCGGTTAAAAATATTGGTTTCAAGATTTATTTAAGCTGGGTAGGGGTCCCGTACGTCGATTATAATAATAACTTAGTACTCCTTGAGTTTGAAGACATTCTGGGCTCCTTATGCACTATACGATTTTCAAAACTTAACATGAGCTTATAGATTATACTAGACGGTACGATTAAAAATCAAAACTATAAACAGTCCATCCTAGGTATGATGTTAGTCCTGAAGCATCGTACAACCTACTCAGTCACCGAAAGGGATAGGATTCGCGATACCCAAGGAAATAGACTTCTCGTATAGATATAAGGAAGGTATCGCGTTGTCCCGTACCATTCAAGATTGAATTAGATTGGATTCCGATGCCACCGAATTAACCGTGAAGAGCATCGGCTCAAGACGTCCTCACATATAGTCAAATGAGTCCAAAAAGGGTAGCCAAAGTCCCACCTAAGCCCATCCAAAAACAGAGTAAAAATCCCTTCCAGCAGGGATTTCCCAGTTGGCCCGGTCGACCTGGCCCCTATGTGCCCGGTCGACCAAGCCCATGGCCGGTCGACCGGGAGTTGTAACTTAAATGAGCCCAAAGTGTTTTGGTCAGGCTCCTAGGGAGCCTGATCCTGTGTGCCCGGTCAACCGAGCCTCCGTGGGGTCGACCGGGTACACTACGGAACAGATTCTGCAGTGTGTTGGTTCCTCCTCTTTTTCCCCTCCTTTCAACACTTATACAACCATTACAAAACTAGAGATAAGAGAGCTATAAACTCATGTTTCCAAGACATCAAATGGACTAGCAAGATGCATAATGAGCATTTATTTCAAATCAATGCAAGCTAATAAACATAGATACAAATGGCAAAACCAACCCCATTCCTTATAAAACCATATGAACAACTTTGACCAAATGAAATGCATAATTTCCAAGAGATTTAACAAGAGAGAAAAACCCATTAATATGCATTTCTGAAATCAATAGAAATGTGGCAAGAAGCATATGTGAAAACATGTATCAAATTACCAAGAACAAGTAATCAAATTTAGGATTTTCTCATAAAACTTGATGACATTCAAATCATCCATTCATCCACTTGCCTTGGGTTCCAATTAGCAAAACCAAGCCTCTAATCACCTCTTAAGCTCAAGATCAACCATCTCTACAAAAACCCCCAAAACAAACCCTAAAATAGATCAAACAATGAAAGACAAGGAATGAGCTCAAACCAAACTAGGAAATAGAACTTAAGGGAATGCCATAGCTCAACAATAGAAGATGGAAAGAAGTCCTTACCTCTAGGGCCATCAATCAACAAGAAGAAGCTCAAAATAGGGGCTGCCCACCTTGGTTTTGCACAAAAATAACATCCATGGGAAGCCAAAGAGATGGGGAAGAAGATGACATGGTTGGGTTTCCAAATGGCAAGGGTTTCCTTCATGAATGGAGAGGAGAAAACAAGAAGAAAGGGAAGGGGAAGCTCAGTTGCAGAGCTCCCCTTTTGGCTGCAACGAATGAGTGAAGGAAGAGGGGAGAGTCATCTATTAAAATGGGTGGGTGTGGGCCCCACCATACTCAAAACTTGCCAAGGGTAAAAAATTAATTTGTGGGCCTCGGATGCGATCAACGAAGAAGAGAAAAATGCTTCTCATAAAATCTAGTTTTCAAAAAGTATAATTTTGTCATGGTTTTGGGATCTCGAAATTTGGGTCCAGATTCAATGTGAAAAGACCGATTTTGCCCTCGGGGCTGGAAAAACTGATTTTCGGAGCTTCGAATGGGTACGGAGTGAACACGAAAGTTGTCGAGGTTAACAAAATAAGTCAAACAAGGCTAAAACAAGAATTATTGGAAATCCGAATAATCTCCCAATCACGTGCAAGGTCACTAAAAGAACCCCTAGAGGGTCCCACTAATCACAAAGGCACTCAAAACTCCCAAAAACTATTGAAAAACCATTCTAGCTCACTAACTCAACCCAACAAACACTAATCCCACTAAAAGAAACTAATCCACAAATAAAACAACACTAATCCAGGAAATTAGGGGTCGGGTTCTCACAATCACAAAAGTTCTTTTAGCTATGAACAAGAGATAAATGAAAGACTATCAATCACATTTCCATAACAATAGATGAGTTAGCAAGACTCTCTAATGAGCATTTATTTCAAAATCATGAAAATCAAGAAGAGTATGAATAGTAATGACAAAATCAACACATTTCTCATAAAACCAAATAATGCTTAAACATCATTTCATCCACTTGCCTTAGGTCCAAGCTTAGCAAAAAAATAAGCTCTAATCACACCTCCAAGCCAAAATCCAAAGTTACACACAAAAAAAACCCCAAAACAAATCCTAAATGGGTTAAAACACGGAATAGAAAGAGAGAACTTCCAATAATGGAGATGGAGCTCCTCTAGGGTCATAAGAACACAAATCTAGAAGATGGAAAGGATCACTTACTTGTAGAGTCTCTAAATGGGCAAGAGTAGCTCAGTGAAGGTCTTGGAATGGGAGGTTTCCTCCACAAATGGTATCAAGAGAGAGCTCTAAAAGTGAGGAATGAGATAATGACAAGCATTACTCCATTACCAAAGGTTTGGTAGTGGATTGGGAGATGGAAGAGCAAGAAGGATGAGAGAAAGGAGAAGAAACCCTAGGTTAGTGTATTTGTGCTGGAAATGGAGAAGAAGGAAGATGGGTTCTCTTTTTATAAGAAGTGGACTTGGGTCCCACCACTTAACAAACTACTTGAGCTGAAATCATGACTTTCGGGACCTCGGTTGCAATTGACGAAGAAGGGAGAAACGATCGTTGAAATTTTTTAGTTTCTAAAAAGTACATGTTTCGCGGGTTTCGGAGATATCAATTTTTTGGTACAGATTTGGAGCAAAATGACTGTTTTGCCCTCAATGCTAGGAAAGTCGAGTCTCGGGGTCTCGAATGGGAACGGGATCAACATAAAAGTTTTAGAAATTAACGAAATGAGCAAAATGGGATTAAAACACTAATCATTAGAATCTCGAGTAATCCCCCAAGTACACGTAAAGTTACAAAAAATGAACCCCCAAAGGGTCCCACTAAGTATAAAAGGCACTCAAAATTCTCCAAAGCTATAACAAGGCTATTCTAATCCCGACTTAACCAAAATCACTAATCACGCTTAATTAGTACTAATCGAGGTCACTCGGGTTGTGGTCTTACAGTTGCTATGATCAGGGGAGTGAATTATCAGGGAGCATCATGAAGTATGCTACTC
The DNA here is from genome assembly GCA_038049695.1 of Cinnamomum chago. Taxonomy (NCBI): domain Eukaryota; kingdom Viridiplantae; phylum Streptophyta; class Magnoliopsida; order Laurales; family Lauraceae; genus Cinnamomum; species Cinnamomum chago. The sequence goes on from CP142457.1 coordinate 28,521,498, forward strand.
GAGAAATTTGTGCGCTATACTCTTTTTTCCTTTTCTCTAGGTTTTATCCCACTGGGTTTTCCTAGTTAAGGTTTTAATGACGCAGCATTATGCACGTTCAACACCCGTTCAATGATCTTAAAGAATGTTGTGAAAGTCCACGAGGATCCTAACCCTAGAGGGGGGGGTGAATAGGGTGAGCTACAAATGTGACCAATTTAAACCAATTTTAATTTCTCAAACTAAACTAGTCACTAGTGATGAATTGTCATACAATATGCGGAAGCTAATACAAAAATAAACACCACATTGCAATCACCACAACACAATATTTATAGTGGTTCGGCCAACGTGCCTACATCCACTACCGGCTTGTGTATCCAACACCCCACCGGATTTCCACTATGTATGCTTTTTACTAGGCTAAGCAATAACCCTTACAAAGTTGTTTTTCTAGGCTAAACAACAACCTCTCAATGTGCTTTTAGAGGCTAAGCAATAGCCTTTACAATGTTGCTTTTCAAAGGCTAAACAACAACCTTACAATGTGCTTTTCAAGGCTAAGCAATAACCTTTACAAATCAAGATTTCTCAAAGAAAGTGTCTTCACAAAAGAACACTCCAAGAGATACAATTTAAGCTCAATTTAATTTGCCTCTAAATAGGCGGATATGAAAATTAAAACTAACTCATACAAACACTCAAAGAAATGCAAAGATGTATGCTTATGAAGTGTGTGTGTGAAAACTTCAATCAAGTTTAAAAGTAAGTTCAATCAATTTGTGCTTAATGCACTTTGAAAGTTTAAGGCACAAAAAGATATGATTGAAGTTCTATGCAAATCACTTGAACAATTACACACTTGTGAATGATATGAAAATCTAAAGATCACAAGTTGTATGAAAGTGTTTAAGCCTAATCAAGTGATGCATGTGCAATGTTGTTTTCCAAAAACTAATTTGACTAAAGATTAAATGAAGGAAAACAACAAGGGAAGTTTCAACCAAGTGAAGTAATCATGCAATAAAGGAAATCAAAGATTTATGGCTAAGCATGATTAAGAAAGTTTAAAACAAAACTTGGGTTGAAATCAAAGTGATGAATCCAATCTTGAATATCAAAGATGAAAGGAAGAAAGGATTCAACACATCATTGTTATCATGCTTGAAATCATTTTCCAAAGTTTCAAATAAAGCACATAACAAATGATTAATTAAAAGTAAAACTTACTTGGAGATTTAACTTAGTTGATCCAAGCTTAAGCTTTACTTAATGACCCTTTGATGTCTCTTAGATCATCCCCTTTGTCTTCTCTCAAAGCTCCTCAAAGAAGGTTTCAAAATCACCAACCAAAGACAAAGGAAAGAGCTCATTTAAATACCAAAAACTGCCCAACGGCTAGTTTGGCCGGTTGACCGGCCATGACAGGCCGGTAGACCGGCCAAGCACAACGGTCATAAAAATAGCCGTTGTGTTTTGGGTCATCCTGCACTATGGCCGGTTAACCGGGCTAACATGGCCGGTTAACCTGCTACATTGCGGGTTGACCACCCCGGTTAACCCCATGGTTAACCCCGCAGCACCAAAATTCCCAAAAAATGCATTTTTCACAGTTTTGCTTGGGGGAACTTTTTGGCCACTAAATCAAGCTTGGAAAACATGTTTTAAAGATTCTAAAGGTTTTTAAAACATGACATAAAAAGCCTAAAAAGTTTCAAAACTTTTAAAACAAAGGCTTGCTTGATTTCTTGAAAACTCTTTTCAAATGAAATTGCATACACAAATGATTCTTTTTGTGATGAATGTATGCAAAACTCAAACCTAAATTCACAAGATGATTTTCCAAATAAAATGCACAAGGAATTAGGTTTTCAAAAGAGTTTTGGGTTCTAAAACCAATGCATCCAAGTTTATGACCAAAACATGCATAAACCAAAAACTTTTCCAAATCTAAAAACTAATGCATGTATAAAACTAGATTTCAAGGTATTTTAAATCAATGCATGTGTGAAATATCAAATGATGCTAAAGTGCAAATGCATCCATCAAATTGCAATTACAAAATCCCTAACAATCTCCCCCTTTGCAATTTGATGGCAACTTACTCATCATTGAAATAACACACCAAGTCTTCAGCTCCCCCTAAGCTGGACAAGTCTTGAAATCTTCTTGGATGCTCCTTCTTTTAGCTTGGGCTCTTTGGCTCTTTTCTCCAATCTTCTTGATGCTTGGAGCTTGATCATTCTTCAAGCTTTCTTTCTTCTTTCTCTCTTTAGCCAAGCATCTTCTTTAGCTCCAAGCTTTCTTTCTTCTATTTGCTCTCCCCCTTTGACCATGCCTCTCTCTCTTGAGAACTTGAAAGCTTTCTCCCCCTTTGATGGATAGGAGATCTTCGAGTACTTGAACTCTCGAACTCTCTCCCCCTTTGTAGAGTAGGAGATCCTTGAGTCACACTTGAACTCTCTCTCCCCCTTTGACATTAAATTGCAAAGGTACCTACACACATGAAACAAGAAGAATACCTTTAGTAGCACCTGTTAACAAATGGAATTGAAAATGAAATTCATAACAGGCTATCATGCATGAAAGTTATCTCTAAGGGCTCAAAAGCAATCCAATGGTGAATTTGATCAAAACTAATACTTCCTATGAAGGTTTACACTCCCCCTCAATCCATTCTCTTCTTTTGTCAAGCTTTTGACAAGATATTACTATTAGATTCAAGAAGTATATGGTTTAACCAAGTGAGGGTCAACTTCAAGGAAAGGATTAGATTCATATAACTATAAGTCTCATATGATCAAATTACCAAAAGAGAGCAAGGTCTAATGAGAGAAACGATCATGGATACCAATTGAAATAAACATATCAATTGAGATTAAAGGATGTGACTATTAACACAATCACTCTAAGATGGATTTAAGAATATTACTATTAGGAAAAATCCAAATAAGAGCTATCCATGATGCAATGGGGTTTACTCAAACATAGCATCAATCAATATTACTTATGAAGATCATATGCTATGTAAGATTTTGAAAATCATTTCATTCAAACAATAAATATTACTATTAATGTGCAAGAATTAGTGAAATGAAATTCAAACATGAAGCCAACCTCAACTAATAACCAACCAAGATTATGAATACATAAATATGGTGGTCATGAGATATACCTATAAGAGCAAGAGAGGTGGCAACATGAACATTATGATGCTAATGGTGTGTGACATGGAACAATCATATAACTTATCAAGTTCAATCCAATGTACACAAGGTTTATCACATTCTCAAGAAATCAAATCAATCAAAAAATTGTACCAATAGAAACCAATTGAATTTGATAACATGATAAAGAGCAAGAATGTGGCAAACTCCATCAAGCATCATAAATGCATATTCATCACTTATATAGATATAACTATAGAGCATAGTGATGAACAAGGTAAATTGCAATGTAAAAGGATATTACTTGGCAATGCATGCAATTTCTTAAGTGTCTAGATCATATGAATTCAACACTAAGATATCCATCAAACAAGAGATATAACTATGAAATACAAGGAATGGATTTCAAAGAGGTTCATATGATCAAGAACACTATTATGAAGTTGAAACATGTATAAAAATGACAACATTAAGAAGGTATACATGAATCAACATCATAACCATCCAAAAAGTAATGACTAGAAGGCATAGAGGATGGATTTGGGTTCTAGTATGGATTCTACAAATGTTACAAGTTCACAACCATACATGGAACCAATTGTCATTTGCATATGCAAGGAAAGTAAACAAACAAGCAAAGATGCAAACAACAAACATTTCCATTTCTAAAGATAATGAAACCAAAAGAAAAAGAAATGAAAACATGGAACATGCTCAAAAGATTATAACTAATGAAGTTATGGAGCATTTCCATTCAATCAATCTTCAAATCATTTTGATAAACAAAATCCAACAATGAGCATAAAAGGAATGATTTTGAAGATCAATTTTCAACTTTGTATTTGAAAAGATATAACTTAAAAGAGACACATACAAGTTGATTTTTCAAAACAATGATTTCCATATAAAGGTATAACTTAGAAATCCATGGAAAAACTTGAATTGATTCAAATCATTTGTTCAAAAAATATTACTATGACATCTACACAAATGATTCAACAACAATTGATCATGAATAAATTAGCTATGAAAGCTTTTAAAATCACAATCAATTAATCATGTAATGAATTGCAATGCAAGACATATGAGTGCAAAAAGCAAAGCAAACATGATGAAATTATAATCAAAAGATTTTGAAAACCATGATATGTAACTTAGAATGGTGCATGAAAACAAAATCAATTGATTACAAAGAGACAATGCATTTTAATAAATGTAACTAAAAGAAACAAAATGCAAATGCAATCATGACCAACAAAAGGTTTAACTTAAAAAGCATAGGTTGGTCAAGGTGGTCCAAGGCCTTAAGGTTTGTCTAAGTATAAAACTTTGGGAATCCACCTAAGGTCTTGTGAGGGTTGAACTTTGAGGTCTATCTTAGAAGTCTCACCAACTTTTGGAGATTTGACTTGATAAATTTTTAATTGAGACTTATCACCATTATATTTAGATTTTACTAAAGTAATCTTAGATTGGTGATTAGTCTTTTGAGGTTGGTGATTCTTCTTCTTAGGGGATTGTTTTCTATTCTTCTTATTTTCTCCCTTTCTTTGACTTTTGAATTTTAGATTTAACTTAGTAACTTTCTTCAAAAGTTCTCTCATGGGTTGATATAAGGGAGATAGGTTGAGAAGCTTTTTGTGCTTAGATTCTTTCAAGCTTGGTTTAACTTGTTTAAGCTTTATGGAGTCTTCCTTGGTTTTTAGTGTCTTACCCTTCAAGTTTGATTTTACTTTCTTTGTTTCAAAGATGGGATTAGACACATTGCTTCTTCTTCTTAGTTTGCACTCAAACGTAAAGTGTCCTTCAATGCCACAAAAATTACATTTGGTTTTGGGCAAAGGAGAAAGAGTGCTAGAGAATGAGGACTCACCTTTCACAAAAGTGTTGGTGAATTTAGGGTCATATGACATATTCCTATCAAATCCAATACCCGTCCTATCTCCATGAGGTTTACCCAATTTAAATAATTTTTCAAGTCTATCTTCACTTTGGGTAAACTTGCGCTCATACTTTTGTTTATATTTTTCAAGTTGAGTGACTTTGGTTATAAGGATTGAATTTTCATGTTTGACTTTTGAAAGTTCATTTTCAATTTCCTTATAATTGTTTAGCTCTTCATAGGCAAGTTTTAACTTAGAATTAAGCTCATTAACAACATTAGATCCAAGTTCTAAAGTTTTTGAATTACTTTGTGCATTAGACAAATTTTCATTTGAAATTGTCAACTTGGATTTTAAATAGTTAATGTTTTCATCTTGTCTTTTAATTGTATCTCTTAGGTTACAATTTTCCTTTTTAAGCTCATCACAATTTATCTTAGTCTCATTTAATTCATCTTGAGCATTAGATAAATTTTCCTTAGAGATAGTCAATTTAGATTCAAGATTGTTAAAGTCTTTACCTTGCCTTTGTAATTGATCTCTTAGTTTTAGATTTTCCTTATTGACATTTTCATAACCCATCTTTAATTCTTTTAGTTCATCTTGAATGTTGGATAGGTTATTTAAAGAGATCATGAACTTAGAGTCTAGACATTTTATAACTTCTTCTTTCTCTCTAAGTTCATCTTTTGAAGAGGCTAGCTCTTTGTTTAGTCTATTTGATTCTTCTTTTAGACTTCTATTTCTCTTATCAAGCTTTGAAGATAATGTATATAATTCATTATAGGCTTGTTGAAGATCATCTTCATCATAATCATTTTCTTCCTCTTTTGAGTCAAATTGATATTCATTTAAGTGAGGGTTTGAATCTCCAATAGAAGGAAGAATGAGGGGTCTAGAAGAATCTACAAAGTCTAGCATAGTGGAGTCCATTCTAATGATTTTCAATAAAAGGACAACTCTAGGGTTTTAACTCTAGGTTTTTACACCTAATCAAGAGTTCCAAACACTTGATCCTAAGGGATAGAGCACTTGGCTCTGAGACCAATTGAAAGTCCACGAGGATCCTAACCCTAGAGGGGGGGGTGAATAGGGTGAGCTACAAATGTGACCAATTTAAACCAATTTTAATTTCTCAAACTAAACTAGTCACTAGTGATGAATTGTCATACAATATGCGGAAGCTAATACAAAAATAAACACCACATTGCAATCACCACAACACAATATTTATAGTGGTTCGGCCAACGTGCCTACATCCACTACCGGCTTGTGTATCCAACACCCCACCGGATTTCCACTATGTATGCTTTTTACTAGGCTAAGCAATAACCCTTACAAAGTTGTTTTTCTAGGCTAAACAACAACCTCTCAATGTGCTTTTAGAGGCTAAGCAATAGCCTTTACAATGTTGCTTTTCAAAGGCTAAACAACAACCTTACAATGTGCTTTTCAAGGCTAAGCAATAACCTTTACAAATCAAGATTTCTCAAAGAAAGTGTCTTTACAAAAGAACACTCCAAGAGATACAATTTAAGCTCAATTTAATTTGCCTCTAAATAGGCGGATATGAAAATTAAAACTAACTCACACAAACACTCAAAGAAATGCAAAGATGTATGCTTATGAAGTGTGTGTGTGAAAACTTCAATCAAGTTTAAAAGTAAGTTCAATCAATTTGTGCTTAATGCACTTTGAAAGTTTAAGGCACAAAAAGATATGATTGAAGTTCTATGCAAATCACTTGAACAATTACACACTTGTGAATGATATGAAAATCTAAAGATCACAAGTTGTATGAAAGTGTTTAAGCCTAATCAAGTGATGCATGTGCAATGTTGTTTTCCAAAAACTAATTTGACTAAAGATTAAATGAATGAAAACAACAAGGGAAGTTTCAACCAAGTGAAGTAATCATGCAATAAAGGAAATCAAAGATTTATGGCTAAGCATGATTAAGAAAGTTTAAAACAAAACTTGGGTTGAAATCAAAGTGATGAATCCAATCTTGAATATCAAAGATGAAAGGAAGAAAGGATTCAACACATCATTGTTATCATGCTTGAAATCATTTTCCAAAGTTTCAAATAAAGCACATAACAAATGATTAATTAAAAGTAAAACTTACTTGGAGATTTAACTTAGTTGATCCAAGCTTAAGCTTTACTTAATGACCCTTTGATGTCTCTTAGATCATCCCCTTTGTCTTCTCTCAAAGCTCCTCAAAGAAGGTTTCAAAATCACCAACCAAAGACAAAGGAAAGAGCTCATTTAAATACCAAAAACTGCCCAACGGCTAGTTTGGCCGGTTGACCGGCCATGACAGGCCGGTAGACCGGCCAAGCACAACGGTCATAAAAATAGCCGTTGTGTTTTGGGTCATCCTGCACTATGGCCGGTTAACCGGGCTAACATGGCCGGTTAACCTGCTACATTGCGGGTTGACCACCCCGGTTAACCCCATGGTTAACCCCGCAGCACCAAAATTCCCAAAAAATGCATTTTTCACAGTTTTGCTTGGGGGAACTTTTTGGCCACTAAATCAAGCTTGGAAAACATGTTTTAAAGATTCTAAAGGTTTTTAAAACATGACATAAAAAGCCTAAAAAGTTTCAAAACTTTTAAAACAAAGGCTTGCTTGATTTCTTGAAAACTCTTTTCAAATGAAATTGCATACACAAATGATTCTTTTTGTGATGAATGTATGCAAAACTCAAACCTAAATTCACAAGATGATTTTCCAAATAAAATGCACAAGGAATTAGGTTTTCAAAAGAGTTTTGGGTTCTAAAACCAATGCATCCAAGTTTATGACCAAAACATGCATAAACCAAAAACTTTTCCAAATCTAAAAACTAATGCATGTATAAAACTAGATTTCAAGGTATTTTAAATCAATGCATGTGTGAAATATCAAATGATGCTAAAGTGCAAATGCATCCATCAAATTGCAATTACAAAATCCCTAACATGTTGTACTCTTATCCCTTCATTGTACTCTTATCTCTTCACTTTGGTTTTTCATACCGGGTTTTCCTTAGCAAGGTTTTTAGATGGGGCAACTCTTGTTGACACCAAAAATGTCACTTTGCCTCTTCAACATCAGGAAGCCACATGAAGACGCATCCTACCACAAACGGGCAATGCTACTTCAAGCATCAGATCTTGTCAAAATCAAACAAAAACTGCAAGATCCTCCAAGACAACCAAAAGAGAGGTTCACATGAAGTTTCGGGTCATTCCAACATCATTTGGCCTACCTTCACTCTTCCGGCAGCTGAACAGGCGCTCCTGGCGGCGAGGGGGTCGAAGACATCAAAACTTCAATCAGAGCCTACAGATGGTCTCAAAATACCTCCAAAAGGCTCCGTGCCAAGTTTCAAGTCAAACCGACAACGTTTGACCCTCCATCAACCTTTGAACAGCAAAATCAAGCCTCTCGGCGGCGAGAAGCACCGAGGCCATCACTCATCAAACGGAGCACATGGGCAGCTTCATCATGCTTCAAAAGGGCTGCACGTCAAATTTCAGGTCATTCCGACAACGTTTGACCCGACTTTGATGCTCCGAAACAAAATCAAGGCTACTGGCGGCGGAGTACCCCGGGACCACAACACCCAAATCTGAGCCAATGGATCATTTCATAAATGACTCCAATAGGCTCCCTGTTAAATTTCAGGCCAATCGAACATCGGTTGACTACACATCAAAGCACGACATCTTCCTCGCGGCGAAATCAAGCCTAGCAGCGACAGGACCCCAAACGGCTTCAAAACTCGAACAAAAGCCCATAGTTGGTCCTATCTACTGCTCAGGAGGCTTCACCTCAGATTTTGGGCCATTCCGACATCGTTTGACCTAATTTCGACTCTTGACCGAAAATCTGCAACTCTGCGCAGCAAGGTCTTCGGCTTTTCCAAAAAATAGGAAACTTTGTGCTCCGGTTTTCCACGACTTCTTGTAGGGTTTTCTTTAGGAGAATCAAGCCAAAAAATGAGGAAAAATGTCAAGAAAAATACAGAAGAAAAAAGGACTGAAAAAGCTCGAAAAACGACCGAAGAAAAGGCCACCACGACCAAAGGGGACCAAACCCCATGGTCGCCGGTGACCATGCCGGATTTCCACCGGAAGGCCCGTTTTTTTATCCTTTTTGCATTTTGGGAATTCCAGTCCTTGTAGTTTTCCAAAAATCTGATTTTTGATGCTCCAAATCAACCGATCTCGTCTACATCTCGGATCCGCCGTCAAGAGCATGAAATCGTCATTGATCGCTCCAAGATCGTCAACCAGCTGACCAAGAAAGTACACTTTCTGTCCGACTGATCGAGAAATCGACAAGACAAATGGTACCGGCCCGCTGTCAGCAATCTATGTCTAAAGTTATATGATCATCCGACATCGATCAACACGAAGATCCATCGTCGATCATCGCAAGAAGAATTCCAAAAGACGCGGCACGGCCCGCAACTCTTCAAATCCCCGAATACCACTTAATGTTGTTAATTGACCCAACTAAATGCGGTCATTAACTCATTATTTTGGATGGCCCAATCAGATTTAAGAGAATGGGAGTTACAAGCCAAAGCCATCATGGCATTAAAGCCATGAAACTCCTCTCATCATGGAGATTAAACGCGATTAAATGCCCATCATTTTCCATCGGCCAATCAGATTCAAGGAAAAAGGAGTTACAAAATCAAGAAATAAAAACTTGTAACTCCTCCCATCATGAAGCTTTAAAGTCATCAATGATCATAAACCCTCCTAAATGGCTACCAAAGGCCTATAAATAGGAGAGCATTCTAAAAAAAAATGGATCAAAAAAATTAGTCAGAAAGATCCCCGAACCCACGCCCCGGAAATCAAAAAAAATCATCCAGAATTCCCAGAAGCTCCGCCACTTTGAAGAAATTCCGCTGCAACAAACACCACAAGGTGATTGAAGCTCTTTGGGGGGGCACTCCCCCCAAGGCAAAGCTCTTTCTTCTCCTATTTAACATGGCCTAGACGTGGCTTTTCAGCTCGTCTCTTCATTTTTTTATTGGATATAAGACATTCCCTTCATCTTTATCCTCTAAAAAAAATTGAAGTCCAAGCCAAGCCAAAAAAATCAAAGCATCGCATGTTCTCATCTGAAGGACAATGGCGAAATCCATACATGACTTGCGACCATCGATTTGAACGAGTCCCCACAATCTCTTGAGAAGTCAGATCCCTATTCTTACTTTTCTGTTTATTTTGTATTTTCTTTAAGAGACAAAAAAATCACAATTATTGTCTTTCATTTTGATGAGATTTGTAAATCGCCTTTCACGGCAAAATCGCCTCTTACGGCATTCAAAAAAACCTTGTCTTTTTTCTTAAATATACGTGCAATGGAAAGTTAGAAAAAAAATTGATTTCCTTTCTACTTGCGAAGGTGGATCTCCGGATCACCATTTCTAAATTCCAAGTAGAATAGAAAATCTAGCATGCGCGTATAAAAATGTTGATACCCGCGTTTCTCCCCTCCTTCCCTCCATTCGGCCTTTTCGGTGACCCCGAGGACAGATGGGGGAGGAATGGAAGATTCGGGTCCATCAAGTTGGCACACCCGGTGGGACACGTTCATTTGAGAACGTCATGCTTGGATTCTTTGGCCCCTCTTTAGTTGGTCGCCTATGTTGAATCTTACATCTAAAAAAAAAACATGTGATGGGATTTTTTCGAAATTTCTATCTTGAATCTATTTCCACTCTTTCTCATTTCAAAAAAAAATCTGATTTCTCTTTTCCTCGATTCGTCTTTGAAAAACTTTGATCATTTCCCCTCCGAACTTGATAGCTCGCAGAAATGTTTGTAGCTAATGTTCATAAAGAGGAATGGGTCACCTTCTTTCTTTGATGAGTCCCATAAGGATTTTTTTTTAAAAATCAGTTTTCCCCTCTTTTGGATTCGAACTAGGGAAACTTTGGTTTCTTCCTTTTCGGACAATGGCTCGTGGAAATTGTTTGTAGCCAACGTTTGGATTGGGAGAAGCCATTCGCTCTCTTTGATAGGTCCATTAGAGATCTTTCAAGAAAAACTTTCAAAAAAAGAATCTAATCTCAAACTCTTCAAAAACAAAATTAGTTTTCTCTCTTTTGGATTCAAATTAGGGAAACTTTAGTTTCTTCCTTTTCGGACAATGGCTCACCGAAATCGTTTTTAGCCAATGTTTGGATTGGGAGAAGCTATTGCTCTCTTTGATAGGTCCATTAGAGATCTTTTAAGAAAAGTTTTCAAAAAAAAAAAAAAACAACACTAAGGTTACACCAGTTGCGTTCTTTGATCAAAGTGGATCTAAGAAAAGACTTGTCCAGAGTGTGGATACAACTAGACTGTTCTAGGCAAGGGTCCTCCAAACGAGTTCATTAAGTAATCCTACCCTTACCTGGGGGCTGATCTATCTACTAAGGTTTCATAAGACCGAGATGGAAACCTATGTGTTCCTTTCAAAACAAATTCAAAAAAATATTTTCAAAAAAAATCGTCATTTTTGGGTTTACATCTGAGAAATCTCGGTTCATTCCCTTTCAAATAAAAGCTCGCGGAAATCACTTGTAGCTTGCGTTCGGATTGGAACACCATTTGCTCTCTTTTATAAATCCGATTTTGACCTTTCAAAAAAACCCCATCTCGTCTATATTCCAAGGATGCGATTTGCAACATTTGTGCCTAGCGATGCTAGTACGCCCTTCCGGGTCTACTGTATTCGTGACCGACACATTTGTATCTCCAACCTTATATCATCTTACCTCGAGTGAGCCTCGCTTCTCAGTAATTTGAATTAAGGTCTACAATTGCTTCTAGCAGTCACTGGAATGCTCGCTCTGAGCCTTCTGTACTTGCGTTCAGAACAATTGTATACTCTATGGCTTTTTGCCTTCTTCACCTCGCTTGGACTGGGCCATTTTCCCTTGAGCGATTTGAAAAGACAAAACCATAGTTCTTTCCCATTTTTTATCACTGTATTCTTGTGATTACTAATGGACGTGGTCTTGTTTCAGAAGTTTTCCAAAACTAACAATGGCAGCTTCATTAACCATCACTTTCGATGAGAACAAGTACCAGCTCATGCTCCAAGAGAAGCAGAACAAGCGCACTCATAAGCGCCCTGCTAGCTGCCGAAGCATCACCTCCCTCAGCAAATCTCAGAACACTGGGTCGACCTCTACTCCCCAGACTATCATCTTCTGGTCGCTAGGACCGTTTCCACTTCCCGTAGAGGAAACCGCACCTGCTAAGAAGCAAAAGATCGCCCCGCAACGTGTCACTACCATGACACCAAGGGGCGAACACAAAGAAGCCCGAAGCCTGTGGCAACCCCACGAAGCCTCAACCTACAGAGAACCAGGTCTACCCTAAGACTTGGTCCCCAAGACCTTCACCAAAACAAAGGAGGTCCCGAACATCTACAAAGCCAGCATACCTGGCCCGTCTCAAAGAAAACTAGTTATATCCTCTTACATACATGAAGGAGGAGAAACCAGCCTCTTGCCTAACAAAGAAGTCAACCCATCATGAGCCAGCTTGTTCCTACAAGCCAAAAATCAAATCATACATCACCAGGCCTTTGCAAGAACCTACCAAGGTCTACACTCCTGCAGTTCGACCCTTTATCTCAACAGGGGCCGAACTTGCAAGATTCAAAGCTTCGCTATGACAGTCGAAGGACCGAGTCCAAATCCTGTCTATGCCCAGCTTCAAAGAAGACAAGCTCGGCTCCTGCGCTCGAGGGAGTACATCCTTCATTGCTAAAGCCCAGCCAGAGCTTACAGAAGCTCAAATTGCCCGTTGCATACGTCGTCGCATGTCATATCGACAAAAGAGACTAGAAAAGCAAAGGACCCAGCATCCTATCCTCCAAGTCTCCCAAAAATGGGTCAAAAAAGAACAACCCGATCAAGTTGCTGCTATGCTTATGGTTGGCAAAACCAGAAGACGTCAGAAGTCAGCAACTAAACTTCATGTCCGACGATCGGTGACTCGCAGCGTCTCCCGGATACGAAGACGTCAATTTTCTACTCCTTCAAGCCAAGGACAACGGAGTAATCCTTCCTCAAGCTCTTCAAGAATGAGTCCCAGCTCAGTCACCAGAACGATCTCTTCGTTCGAATCACGGGGGATGAACGTCTTCGCTACAAATTCTGAGCCACCTCGCAATCCACCTCCTGATGAAACGACCGCACGCATCCAGCAATTGGAGTAAGGACAGCAAAGGATTGAGGCTCTGATGGAAAATCTTCTTCTCGCTTTTCATCGTCAAGAAAACAACCAACCTCCTCCAGATAAGGAGGAAAATGCAGAAAACAATGAGTCACGCACCCTTACCAAAAAGGACGTTGATGATATCCTCGCCAAAGCAAGAGAAAATGATACATTGAAAGAGCATGGGATCAAGCCGCCATATCCCTTATGGATGGACTAGGCCCCGTTTCCTGCAAAATTCAAGCATCCTACTCTCCAAACATATACGACGAAAGGTTCAGCCAGACAACCGTCATCCACTTCAAGATCCTGACAGGAGCTACCGCGGATCAAGATGCCCTCAAAATTCGTCTCTTTGCAAGTACCCTAAAAGGTACGGCCTTCGATTGGTACTCCACTCTGCCAGAGGACTCCATCCAAAATTAGGCCATGCTAAAGACGCGCTTCCTGACCCACTTCAAAGGTGAGGATCACCCTGTCACTATGGCACAGCTCTGCAGCCTAAAACAGGGAGAGAATGAGTCAACGTACGACTTCATTCACAAGTGTAAGCCGATGGCATACAAATGTCCAGATGTACTGCCACAAGCGTCGTTGGTCGACATTTGACGTAACAACATGAGAGCAAAGATCTGCTCCATGATTATCGACAACAAAGAACCTGAACAGTCACCAAAGAAAGAGTCGACTACCATTACGACCTCAAAGGCAAAGAAAAAAGAGGTTCTTAATGTACAAACCAAGTCAACTCCTCAACAGCCAAAGAAAGCTGAAAATAAAGCTGCATGTAAGAAACTTGAACACTCTGATGCCTTCAGAGAACTAGTAAAGAAAAAAAACCAGTTCGACGAAGATGTTGAATAAATCTTTGAAGCTCTCGTAGCAAATATTAAACTCACCTTACCTGAGCCCAAAAGACCGAGAGATGTTGGCAAAACCAATGATCCCCGGTATTGTCCATACCATCAGATGATCTCGCATCATCTCAATCAATGCTTCATTGTGAGAGAGAAGATCAACGAAATGTGGAAAAACGGGGTCATCACCTTTGACAAAAACTGTGGGTCTGTCTCCGTCAACAAGGTGTCATATAGACAACGTTCGAGTCACCAAAGGACAAGATCACTACTTCCTTCAAGGTGATAAAAATGACCCAGACATCCCAAGAGTTGGTTCCTTATCCAACATCAAATGAGTAACCCATATGGGTACATCCCAATCTCCTAGAATATGAAAATTGGGAGATCGTCAAAACCAAGTCGACTGCTCAACAGTGAAGGCAAGACAAGAGACAACTCCGCAAGCTCAAGCAGTAGGAGAAACCTCAACCAAAACAAGAAGTCCCTAAAAAGGTAAAGACCTCTTCTACTGCTTCACTGGGGGCAACGGAAGAATCCATTCTCAAAACTTCAAATGTAGCAAGAAAATTCACCCTTAGTGATTTCATGCCACCTCATTACAGAATTGAAACTACGCAGGGGGCATCATACTCTTGCAATTCGGTAATTGGATTCTCCATGGATGGATAAAAGTTCAGTGACACCACCAGTGACACCGATGAGTGGGGGAATCCCTTGAAACAGGAGAATACCTCTCCAACGAAGAATGGATTCCCGAATCTCATCTTATGCTAGTAATCTCATATAACCCATATCAGCAACAAGGATCCTGGTCTGATGAGAAGACCAAAAGATGTTCAAGAAAATGTTGTTGACTCAACACCCCTTCAACGCTCCAGTGGTACCCAATCGTGTTGAACCACAAGGGGCAGACGAAAAAGAAGATTTAGCTCCCATGCCTGATCTTAAAGAGTATGCGAGGATCTTACAGTGCCATGCCTTAGAACAAGAGCAAGATCTTCGCGATCAAAATCCAGAACCGGAAGTCCCTAAAAATCAACAGGTACATCCTCCCTCAACTCCTGAAAATGGAGAAAACTGCTGGATAGATGATCCTCTCACATCCGATGATAAGCCTGACTCCCAACAGTCTATTTTGGGGGGATCTCCTATCAAGGTAACTTGCAATGCGATAGCTCAGGATGATAGTGAATCTGAAGCATTATCTACTGAAGACACATACTCTCCGGCTACACCTGATAGTATATCTTCCGGAGCTACATTTTCTAAGGTGACTTCCACTGAGATAACACCTTCTCGGCCTTCATCCCCTGAAACTGTGACATCATAACTCACAGCACTTCCGACTGATCATCCTGAAGAAACTTCAGCCGATAAAGACCTGGTCAATTGGTCCCAGATACCTGACCTCATAGGAGACGTCTGGACCGACAAATTACTCAATGAAAGAGAAAAGTTGTTAGAAGTTGTTCAGGACTTATTCCCGAAAAATGCTCCATGTAACACAGTCATTGTGGATGGTGACTCTGCTGCAGACACATCTTCAGCAAATGAGAAGGATCAACCCTTGGATCCCAAGGATGATCTTCCAAATGAAGACCCTTCTCAAGAAGCTCTTGAAGTTGGTAGAGGTACCCGTTCTAACCGGGATTACCACAAAAATTACAACCAATCTTCTTCTTCTTATGTAAATCCTTCGGGAAAAGATGTTGTAAACGCCCCAAGTGGCAGCAATAATAAACTGCAGGCCCGAAGGAGGCTTTCATGTACGACTTGATTGAGCACTTCAAACACATATCTGCACGACTGCACATCCTTGATTTATTACGAATGTCTCCACACACTCGTGATAATCTCATATCAGAGCTGCAAAGACTAAACACTAATGTCGATAAACATGCCCCACTAGTCCTACAAATTGATATGGACTATAAGGTCAAAAAATCAAATACTTCCTCAAAGGGAGAAAAGAAGAAAACTGAGAGAACATGCATTGAATGCCTCTCAGTTTAGAAAGCAGCAAGTGCAACCATCGCCTTCAGTAAGGATGACCTCATGCTAGGCGAGACGAAGCACAACCAACCCTTGTACTTCACAGGGTACATCAAAGAAAGGCCAATACACAGAGTACAGATCGACCCAAGTTTTACACTCAACCTCATCTCTACTTCTGCACTCAAGGAGCTGGGCATTCCACCTAGCAAACTGAGTCACACATCCATATCCATCTTTGGATATGATGGGACCGCTCAAAGGCATATCGACAAAATCAGGTTCAAGTTGCAGATCGGTGACCTCATCTCTGAAGTCATTGTGTATGCAATAAGAACCCCTTCATGCTACAACGTCCTTCTTGGACACCCCTGGATACATGATAATAGTGTCGTTCCTTCAACTCTACATTAATGCATCAAGTTCGTCGGCAACGACGGCTCGATACATCGAGTGTTTGCAGACAAAAAGCCCTTCAAAGGCAAAGAAGTCCATTTTGCATATGCTCAGATGTACAAAGATAAAGAATAAGGAAAGGAGGAAGAAACATCGCCCTTCGCCAAAAATCTCCAGAAAGATAAAGGCAAGGCTCCTCAGCAATCATCAAGAGAAAACAAACCTTCCTGCAAATCCAAAAAGAGAGATTCATCTCCCTTCGTTGCCTTCCTCAAATCTTCAAAGCCTTTGGTCATCACAACCAAAGCAAAAGAAGACAAAACAAAGGTCTGGGGGCAAGTTTGTTGTCTCCTTCGTGTCTATCATGCAAGACACGGATTCAGAGTCAGAGTCAGAAGACAACACATCGTCAAGCCAAGCTGACACTCAACAAGTTCAGCCTGCTCTATCTCCAATGGAGACACCTGCTGACGTAGAAGATCCTACGTCTGCTTCCTTCGTTGTTCCGACAACTTTAGCAAAAGAGAAACCAATCTTCTTCCACAAATCAGAAGCTTCTTCATCAAATTCCATGCTTGAACCTTTCCAAAACGAAGGTATGCCTCAACTATTTCTATATGGTCCTGTGGCAAAAACTATTATGAAGAAAATGGGTTATGACACTCAAAACCCAGTCGATCTGGGGCAAGGTCACGGTATTCTCACACCACTGGGGCCCGCCTTAACCAAAAGTCAACTGGAAGATTGGAGACTCTACGGTCATGTAGAAAAATTCTCACATGGGTTGGGGTATGATCCCGACACTCCCATGAGAAAGTTGACACAAATGCTGAGGAGTCAATTTGCCGACCAAGCCTCAACATCTCATGTCCATGAAAACACTGATCTCCTTGGATATCTCTTTAAAGAGTCACTCGTCAAGGATCCAGGAAGCTCTACCAATTTGTACGATTTCTCTAATGATGAAGAGGAATTGTCTGACACAGAAGAACCATCGTCTCCAAAAGAAGTACCTTACTTCGACCCAATTTAAACAGGCGATTGGGACCATCTAATAGCAAGCCTCGAGAAAATCACCGATCCTGAAAATCCATGGCCAGAAACAAAGCCTTCGTCTGAAAATGCCCTTAAAACTCCAGAAGGGTTCATTGAGTTGGAAGCCTCCAAAAATATTGTGGAGGAACCACCTTCAAACCTTCCAACAGAAGATCCCGTTTAAAAGATGGACTTGTGAACACCAGATGACCCATGTCCTGTATTCATAAGCAAGAATATAAAGGATGATGAGTTACCCAAGTATATCTCTTTTCTTCGTGAGTTCGTTGATTGTTTTTGCATGGTCTTATGCTGAAATGCCAGGCTTAGACCCCAAGAGAGCAGTCCACAAACTCAATCTGCAAAAAGATATCAAACTTGTCAAACAAGGCCAAAGAAGATTCCGTCCTGATGTGATGGACAAAATTGAACAAGAAGTTCAAAAACTCAAAAGCGTCGGCTTCATCCGTGAGGAACAGCATCTTGAATGGTTGGCCAATATCGTCCTAGTTACAAAGAAAAATGGGCAGATCAGGGTCTGTATTGATTATAGAGACCTAAATGGCGCTTGCCCCAAAGATGAGTTCCCGCTCCCCATACCAGAGGTGATGATTGACAACACCTGTGGGTTTGAGCAAATGACATTCATGGATGAATTCTCTGGCTACAATCAGATAAAGATGCATCCTGAAGATGAAAAACACACATTATTTTGGACCCCATTTGGCGTGTATTGCTACACTGTCATGCCATTTGGTCTGAAAAATGCTGGTGTCACATATCAGAGGGCTATGACGAAGATATTCCAAGATATGCAACACAAGACAGTCGAATGTTACGTTGATGACCTTGTCGTCAAAAGCAGAAGAAAAAAGACCATCTAAAAGACCTTCGGGAAGTCTTCCTCCGACTTCGCAAACACAAACTGCGAATGAATCCCCTGAAATGCTTCTTCGGCGTCTCATCGGGTAAGTTTCTCGGATTCATAGTCCGGAAAGCTGGAATAGAACTTGACCCCTTCAAAGTCAATGCTATTCTAGAAATGCCCTCTCTAAGAACCTTAAGAGAACTAAAAGGACTTCAAGGAAGATTGGCATACATCAAACAGTTCATCTCCAATCTCTCGGGGAAATCCGGTCCTTTTACTCGATTGATGAAAAAAGGTGTGAACTTTGTTTGAAATACTGAATGTGAAGCAGCATTTCAAGATATCAAGTCATACCTGACCAAACCTTCAGTGTTGGCAGCCCCTACCATTGGAAAACCATTCATCATGTACACAAAAACTTTCGACGATTCCTTGGGTGCTCTGCTCGCACAAAAGAATGACGAGGGAAAAGAAGTTGCTCTATACTACCTCAGTCGTATGTTGGTAGGTGCGAAGCATCACTACTCTCCAGTCGAGAAAGAATGCCTTGCAGTGATGTTCGTTGTATAAAAGCTACGTCACTACCTTCTTTCGAACACAGTCTACCTGATTTCGATGATCAAACTCTTATAGGTCCTTGTTACATAAGCAGGTTCTCTCAATGCCCGACTGGCAAAATGGTCAATCCTCCTATCACAATTTGATATCAGGTATGTACCACAAAAGGCAATCAAAGGCCAAGCTCTAACAGATTTTCTCGCAAAACATTCGTTGCCTAAAGCCCCACCCAGAGATGATCTCCCAGATGAACATGTCTACAATGTGTAGACTTTCTCACCAAATGCCTCCTGGGACATGTACTTTAACGGTGCAACCAGGACAAATGAAAAGGGAAAGCAAATATCAGAAGTTGGCATCCTCTTTGTTAGCCCCAACAAATACGTGATTCCACATGCTTTCTCGCTACTGGAACCATGCTCGAACAATGCAGCCGAATACCAAGCTTTAATCGTAGGACTGGAACTAGCCCTTGAATCTAGTATCACCATGCTGGAAGTCTTTGGAGACTCTCAACTGGTCGTCAACCAAATGAACCAGAAATTCGAAGTCAAGAAGCATGATCTATTGCCTTACTACAATAAGGCACAATCACTTCGCCAAAGTTTGACATCTATCACATCACCCACATCCCTGGCAGTGAAAACATCCGTGCAAATGCCCTGACCGGACTTGCCACATCCATGGCGATCCAGGAAGGGGAAAACATGCAAATCACAGTGTGTCAAAGAAATATTCTCCCACCCCTTAACACACACCAAGTAGTTGTTGAATGCCACCAAGTGGTTGGAAGTCGGATGTCAATCCTCAAACCTCTAATTGGCGACTGGAGGGATCCGTTCATTGATTACATTATGTTTGGAATCCTACCTGAAGATCCAAAAGAGCGGATAAGCCTTCAAAGACGAACCCCAAACTTTCATTTGGATATTCCTTCAAAAATGTTTTACAAAAAATCCTTCAATGCAGTACTTTTACGCTGCTTGTCACAACAAGAAGCCGAAAAAACTCTCAAAGAAGTACATGCTGGTCTTTGTGGAGCTCATCAGGATTGTCTCAAGCTCTATGATCAAATAAAAAGGTTAGGATATTATTGGCCTACCATGGTAGCAGACGCTATGCAATTTGCTAAATGCTGCCAACAATGCCAAATTCATGGAGATTATGTCCACATACCACCGGAATGGCTACATCCTACGGCGATCTCATGGCCTTTCGAAGCCTGGGGTATGGACATCATAGGTCTTATCTCTCCTCCAACAAGCAAAGGTCATCGCTTCATCTTCGCCGCTACGGATTATTTCTCCAAGTGGTCAGAAGCATTTGTGCTCAGCGAAATGAAGACCTCGTCAGTCCTTCAGTTCTTGCGCACCAACATTATTTGTCGCTTCGGCATACCTAAAAGATTCATCCATGATAACGAACCACAATTCCGGGATCACAGATTCTACAGGATCTGCGACAAGTACAAAATCCAAAGTTGTCCTTCTACTCCATACAATCCGGCAGTGAACGGACTAGCGGAAGCCTTCAACAAGACACTCTGCAAAATCCTCAAGAAAATGGTCTCTAGTCACAAAAGAGATTGGGGCGACAAACTACCTGAAACTTTGTGGGCTTATCGAACCACCGTTTGAGGGCCAACCCATAGCACACCATTCTCTTTGGTCTATGGGTGCGAAGCCGTTGTCCCTTTGGAAGTACAAATTCCTTCCTTAAGGGTATCTTTACAAAATGACATGACGCAAGAAAGCAATGTCAAATTGAGACTCCAAGAACTAGACAATCTCGACGAAAGACGGCTTGAAGCTCTACAAAGCATTGAGTTGTACTAAGCACGCATGGCAGGATCTTTTGACAAGAAGGTCAGGCAACGCGCTTGTAAAAAGGGCGACTTGGTTCTTACAGTAAAACGACCAATGGTTTTCGCCCACAAATCCAAAGGCAAACTCGAACCAAAATGGGAGGGACCCTTCGTCATGACAAAGTCTTCTCCAACGGCGCATACGCTCTCCTAAACATGGAGGGCGACAGATGTATGCCGCCCATCAACGGCAAGTTTTTGAAGCGATACTACCCTTGAAGACTTACGCCACTGGGTCAGAGCAATACCTGCACGGTCTAACCCTATTTCCAGGTACTTGCTCGTCAAACTTACTCCTTTTGGAGTTTTCATCCTTATGTTGAAATTTCTAAAAAAAAATTCACAACAATGCTTACTTTCATAGTTTCATTGTTCAAACAAAAATCATAAAATCCAAGTTTAGGAGCCCCCTCCCGGACTTGACCAAATTTTCAATCATGGAACCCAAAATTCATGGTTTGAAACAAAATCAGGACTCAAAAATTTCCACCCTAGTCCACCCTGACTTTTACAACCAAAAACGGTTTTAAGTCAAAATTCATGACCCTCGTGTCTTTAAACAAAAACGTTTTTTTTTTAAACCGCAGGGAAACGACGCTCAGTCGATACTCACAAAACCCAAAAATCAGAAGGATGCGAGCCCCATTCGATACTTCCAAAATTTCAAAATCGCAAGGAAGTGACACTTTGTCGATACTTGCAAATTTTCAAAAATCATGGAGACGCAACATTCCAGTTGATATCCACAAACCCACAATTCAAACAAAAACCATGGTCCAAAAAAAGACCTCAAATTTCAAAAATCATAGGGAAGTGACATTCAATCAATACCCACAAAACCATTTTTTTCTAAAAAAGCAAGGAAACGACGCTTAGTCGATACTTGCACCCAAATTCACGAGGAGGCGACATTCCATCGATACTCGCAACCGAATGAGTAAGGAGGTGACATTCCATTGATACTTACAAGACTATTCAACAAGGAGGCGACTTTTAGTCGATACTTGCATTTTTGAAAACCAAAACCAGACTCTCATGCCAAAATCGGCTATAAACGCCACAAAAAATCGGTTATAAATGTCAAAAACCTGGCTCTCATGCCAAAAAATCGGCTATAAACGCCACAAAATCGACTATCAATGCCACAAAATCGGCTATAAATGCCACAAAACCTGGCTTTCATGCCAATTCAAAATTTGGCTTTCATGCCAACAAAACAAAACTCCTTTTCCAAAACATCGGCTCTCATGCCAAAAATCGGCTATAAACGCCACAAAATCGACTATCAATGCCACAAACCTGGCTATCAATGCCAAAAACAAAATTTCAGCTTCCATGCCAAAAACAAATTTCGGTTTCCATGCCAAAAACAAATCCCGGCTATTAATGCCACAAACAGAAATTTTGGCTCTCATGCCACAAACAGAACCGGCTTCCATGCCAACCCAAAATTTGGCTTTTACGCCACAAAATTCCGGCTTCCATGCCGACCCAAATTCGGCCTCCATGCCATCTCAAAATTCGGATTCCATGCCATCTCAAAATTCGGCTTTCACGCCAAAACAACCATTTCATAAAAGGTTTTTCACAAAACGACAAACTTTTGATCAAATTTCCAAACAAACATTCCCATTTAACTATTGCTTGAATTTTTCACAAAAGAATTTGAGTGAAAAGAGGGAATACAAAAAAAGAGAAGTGCTAAAAAAATGTTCACAAGCACTACAAGAGAAAGAGTACCAAAAAAATATATGTGTGTATACACGGGCACCAAAAAATAGAAAGAAAAGAAGAAAAAAAAGTTTGTTAAAAAAATCAGGAGCTCAGTCTCACATGGTCTTCAACCAAAGACTTAACTCCTCAAGCAGACTTTTGGCCTTAGCCTCTAAAGCTTCCAGGCCACGCTTCTTCAAAATCTTCCCATAAAATGTGGTAGAACGTCGCGATCCATCGGCAGCACAAGGGAGCTCTTCTCAAAGAATCTGCCATTGCTCGTACTCTTGAGTCTTCCTCCGGAGATTGCTCTCAGCCTCCTCAACTTGGTGAATCAGAGTCCCTTTTCTGGCACGAGATTCCACAATGGCGGCCCATTTTACAGCAGCTTGTTCCTCCAATAGCTCAAGATGTTGCCTGGTCTCAACGACCTCTCTATCAACACAGCGCATATCTTTTGTCAGCTCAATGATAGCCAACTCGGTAACGTTCCTCTCCCGATCGAATCGCTTCCGAGTCTGCGAGATCTCTTTCAGTTCAGACTTGACCTCGCTAGAAGGCTTCAAAAACATCTCATTGAAGAAGTCACCACTTGGGAAGCTCTTGGTTTCATTCCACTTGTTCCCTAGAGCTATGAATTCATCAACTAAAGCCTTCGCACTTGCAATGTTCAGACCGACTTCTTCGCTATCAGCAAGGATGTCCTGTACATGCTTGATCATGCCAAAGTCGGCTTCAAAATGGCCAGAAGAAAGAGTTTTGACCCATGAGCTTAAAACGCTCTTAAACACTTTCTTCGCATACTCAAGAGATGGCCTGGATGAAGGCTCACCCCTCTCCATTGATCGACTGCCCGTGTCATGTCCTGTTGGAGGAGTGATCATTAAGCTCTTTCTAACCGGAGACACTGGCGAAGGAATCTGCTCAGAAAATTTCATCTCACCTGCATTAAAACTGGAAGAAGAAGTCCTTACTTCCGGACCAACTGCAGGCATCCCCTGCTCTGGCCTTGGGGAAGACGGAGGAGCTTCTCTTGTCACCTCATAACTTGCCAGCCAAAAAAAAAAAAAAAAAGAAAGGTATGAATATGATCCTGTTGAAAAAATCATTATCATCAAGGTTATTGCTACAAATACCTTCTTCGACGATCAGCGGATTACTTTCTGCCTCTATGAGTTCATCCGAAGCGTCGTCAAAGGCCGCATCCATGGATAGCTCGAAATTGTCGGAATCCTGTGACAAGTCAGCTGACAAAAAAACGAGCAAGATGTTAGCATATGACAGCACAGACAAAAAAAAATACAAAGAAGTCATACCAGGTGAAGATTCTGGAATCACTCTAGAGTCCCTCGGTTCTTCTTCAGATGTCGCAATCGGATCCGTCACTGCTTCATCAGCCGGAACCTCAGGCATCACCAAGTCCTCATCTTCCACTGAAAAAGGGAGAAAAGGCGAATCAAAAAAAGAAAATCTCAATGAAAGAAATGGAAGAGAAAGAGGAAGAATCATACCTTCACCAACGGTCTCTTCTTCTCGGCTCCTCTTTTCTGGAGGCTCATCAACATCCCCTGACATCTCTTCAGCAGTGGTGAGAGGGACTTCTAAATCAAGAGAGTCTTCATGCCGTCTCTTACTACGGCGCTGCACTCTCTTCCTCTTGCTTCTATGGGTTGATTTACTTGAAGTACCCGCCCCATTGTCAAAGTCAGGAGCTTCGCTTGATTCCTCACCGAATGGTCTGCTCTTCCCAGTAAACTCCATGGAAGCCTTCGTTAGTTTCACTTGCATCCAAGTGTCGATCTCTGCTTCCTCCTCTTCTAGCTGTTCCAAGACCTCACTAGGTATCTCTTGTACATCTCTTGATCTGATGATGTTCTGCTCACTGAGAAAGCCAATCTTGTACCTCTCTCCGGAAAGGAAAGCTAGAACTTCCTCTCGGCGGACTCCATCTGATCTTCCAAGACCTTTCCCAGGAGATTGCTTGACATCAAGCTCCTTCTTAGAAAGCCCCCGGTACACTCAAAAGCATTCCACAAACCAATTCGTGAAGCCAGCAGTCCGGAAAGTGGGCAACTCAGGATAGGAAATCATGGCGGTAGTGTCCTCTGCACTGTAAAAGGCCCATGCATTCCTCCCGTCCTGCAAACCTCCAAAACGCTTCACCATGCTCGAAGGCGCTCCAACAACGCCTTGAGAGAAGCCCAACTGCAGCGCAAAACGAGAGGGAACATACGGATGTCTATCAATAAAAAGATGTCTCCGGTACACAATCGTACAAACACGTATGTTAAAAAGCCACCCCTTTTCTGCATTGGTCAAGAAGTAATGTCTTCCCGACCCTGCCCTAGTCAGAAGTAATGTCTCCAAAATCAAAAGCCTTCTTATACAAATCCGGAGAAAGCTTCACTGAAGATTGCCCCGATCTCGACGTCCCTAAACCGTCGGATCCTCAAACGCGCAGACAAAAGAGATTCGGAAACCGCTGTCCCTCTAGCCAACCGAATCATGAAAGGGTCATCATCCTGCGCAACTCCTAATCGATGAAAGTCGGGACAGTGGTATACATACCACGAATAGAAAATATGGGCTGAAAATACCCTTTTCATAGGGAGCCCAAGCCGAACAAGAAAAGCAGCAGCCTGCAGTTCGGTACACAAGTAGGAGCACAGAGCAGGTATCTAAACAAGCCGCTCTATGAATGTCATCTGACAAGCCGGAAAAATACAGTGCGGCCTGATGTGTGTTCCATCTCCTCCAGCAAAAACAGCCTCACCCAACCAATAAGTGAGGTAAACAGCGAGATCTCTCCGCAGTGCAATGTCAGGATAAATGGCATCTGTACTCCCGAAGAACTTCTTCAAGTCATCTCGCATGACGAAGATCTTCTTCAAACCTGGGTTCTTAGCCCTAACATCGTGGGCCATACCATCAGAAGACTTTCCGCCGTCAAAGAAGTTGGAGCTACAATTCTTCCAACTGCTACATCGGACTTTCGAGTCCTCCTTCTCCTTCAAAAAACCATAGAAGGCGACGAGCTGAAAGTTCAGGAGCCTGAACTCCTCAAACTGCTCCTCAAAGACGTTGTCGATAGGCATAAACTCCTCATAGAGTTTGCCAAGGATAAGCAGCCCGGTGATGATGCTTAATTCCTTCAAAGTAAAACCAATCTCACCGTTCGTCACAATGAAGGTGTTGGTTTGTGGAAGGAATGACTCTAGCATGGCCATGAAGGCCTCATCAGAGAAAACCACGGTTTGCAGAAAAGCGCGAACCGCATAAAAAATCTCGCCTCCTTCAAAATGGCTCAGCCAACCTGCAGGGTGTGATCAGTCCATGATTCCCAGCTCGAATCAGTACTGAAACGGCCACGAAATCGAAAAGGCTTCACCCAACTATTGCCGTCACCTCGAAAAATGCCAAGGCCAACAGGTCTCAAATTGACTGACGGATGGTCAGAACCTTGGTATCCGCTGGAGGGCATCAACATGTCCATACGAATAGGCGACTTCTCCGCATATCCGGAAGGGGCCGCCAACAAAAACCCCGGTCTTTATCACATTGGTCATCTTCACCCAGCTTGGAGGATCCTCCCTCTTGGGACACGTGGGAGAAAGACTCATGATCGAGACAGTCCGATCAAAGGTGACTGGGTAGAAACAGTTCTCTCCTCACCATCTGCCGTGCAAGAGAACTGAAAACATCTCCTTTGGTACGTCAAGTCGTCAGAGACTGCGTCACCAAAGAAAAAGGTAGGCTTGGGCACAATGCTCTGATCATCCATGACCTAAGGACGATTGTTTACCATAATCTTATAAAACTCCTCATCTTTGAGAGCAATCAATCACTGCCTCATCTCATCATGGTTGAGAGAGTCGCACTCTTCCAAGTTCTTCTCGACATACTGGACCTTCTCCCAGGCCTGCTGAACGGGCGCATTAGGAGACCTGGTAGACCGACGAGGTGCATCAGTAACAGGCCCCTTACCCTTGTTCGTCCTAGAAGAACTACCTGCAAAGGATGGAAAAGAAAAAAAATCATCGACCATCAAAATCACAAAATTTTGCTAAAGAAAAATTCTAGCGAAATTTTGACATGATTTCAGGACAATTCCGAAGAAAAAGGAAACATCCTGAAGAAAATAGGAAGCTTGAAGATGAGCTCAACACCGTTGTTTTTGCTAAAGAAAAATTCTAGCGAAATTTTGACATGATTTCAGGACAATTCCGAAGAAAAAGGAAACAAACTGAAGAAAGTAGGAAGCTTGAAGATGAGCTCAACACCGCTGCAAGCTCAATGAAGCATCCTCAAAGAAGGTTTGAACTCAAACATTGCTGCGAGATCAAACCAATCACATCAAATCTCTGCAAGCCTAAAAAAGGGCTCAACATCGCTGCGAGCTCCGAACTCAAAACTTGCAAAGCTCCTCAAAATCCAGCAAGATCAAGAAATGGCTCAACATTGCTGCGAGCTTCAAATCCCAAAACTTGCAAAGATTTCCAGGTATGCATCATCATGCTCCCAATCAATTTACTAAAAAGCATGCATAAAAAAAAATCAGCATGCATTAGATGCTAGGAAAACTTTAACCAAAGTTTGATCAATTCCAACCCAACTTGGTCAAAACCAATCAAACTTTGTTAAAGTCAAAATTCATGTTGACTTGACCAAGAGATTCTAGCCTTCTATTTTGATGCATCAAAAAAAAAAATATGCATGAACATCTTGGAATGCATAAACCTCATTATCTCAGTGAGCAAAGGAAAAAAAAAGAGAGAGAAATTTCTTCAAAAAAATGTTTTTTGCCAGCAGGCCGTGGCCCACTGCCACGTGACAGTACGGACCTGTCCGTACAGCCAAAGGAAAAAAAAACATGTAAAAAAAAGCCAGAAAAAAGGAAGCAGCACGTGAAAAAAAAGAAGAGAAAACACGTGAAGAAAAAAAAAAGAGAAGAGAAAAAAAAATTCTACTTCTACATGAAATTTCTTGTGGAGGAAGAGAATTTACTTAAAGCCATGGATGGAGAAGAAGAAAGAACTTGAAGATTCTTGGAGAAGAAGAGAAGTTCTTGATCTTGGAGCACTCTTGGAGACTTTTCAAAAAGAAAGCAATAAGGGCAAGAGATCCAACCTCCCCTTACTTTTATAGAAGAGAGCAAACCAAAAGAGAAAACAATGAGAAAAGAAAGGAGGTAAGTGCTAAAAATTAACAACCTTCCCAAAAGAAAAGAGATTTGAGATATTCTCTCCCAAAGAGAAGATTCTTTGAGAAATTTTCTCCAAAAAGAAAGGGAATGAGAAATATTCTCTCCCAAAGAGAGATACTTTGAGAAAATCTCTCCCAAAAGAAGGGAAGCTTGAGAGATTCTCTCCAAGTAAGAATATTTTTAGATATTCTCTATTCAAAAGAGATATTTTTAGATATTCTTTACAAAATGACACAATGTGAGATCTAAGTCATCTTTAAAAGCTTAAGGTCCCATGGGCTAGCCCACTTGAGCCAGATTTCACCACCTAGGTACTAAAAGGGCTTCATTTCAAAAATTCCTCTTACCAAGAGCATACAAAATGGTTCCATGCATCTTTTGAGTTGATTGGACCACACACAAAAAAATATATATATATATATATATATATCCAAGCCTCATGAGCTTCCAAAAATTTCAAACCATCCCACCTCATATACCAAATTGAGTCAAAATCTTGAAATTGACATTCCACAAAATCCAAACTTGACTCCCTAGCTTGCCACATACAACTTGTTAGGTCACAAGGTCAAAACCAAATCAGACTCCCCCAATTTGCCCCATACAGCTTGTTGGGTTACAAGGTCAAAATCAAAAAAGTCAAACCCGGCCCCCTAACCTGCTACATACAGCTTGTTAGGTCACAAGGTCAAAAAAAAAAAAAAATCCTTCTTAACCGCCTAATGCGCCACATAAAGCCCTTAGGTTTACAAGGTCAAAAGGAAAACCCAAAATCCAACTCCCGCATATCATTTTCAAAACTTTGTCTTGAAATGGTATGTGATCCCTCTAATTACCATAAAATTCCCTTGGAAACTCAAAAGGTTATTAAAAAAAATGCTCAAAGACCTAAGTCAAATCAAAAGCTCTCCTTGAAGTTTCTCTTCAAGGCACATCGGCTCCAAAAGCTATTCGTCGCTGTACCTCGAGGGGGAATTTGTTGACACCAAAAATGCCACTTTGCCTCTTCAATATCAAGAAGCCACATGAAACCGCATCTTACTACAAATGGGCAATGCTACTTTAAGCATCAGGTCTTGTCAGAATCAAACAAAAACTGCAAGATTGTCCAAGACAACCAAAAGAGAGGTTCACATGAAGTTTCGGGCCATTCCAACATCATTTGGCCTAACTTCACTCCTTCGGTAGCTGAACAGGCGTTCCTGGCGGCGATGGCGTCAAAGACACCAAAACTTCGATCAGAACCTACGGATGGTCTCAAAATACCTCCAAAAGGCTCCGTGCCAAATTTCAAGTCAAACTGACAACGTTTTACCCTCCATCAACCCTTGAACAGCAAAATCAAGCCTCTCAGCGGCGAGAACTACCGAGGCCATCACTCATCAAACGGAGCACATGGGCGGCTTCAACATGCTTCAAAAGGGCTGCACGTCAAATTTCAGGTCATTCCGACAAAGTTTGACCCGACTTTGACGCTCCGAAACAAAATCAAGGCTACCCGCGGTGGAACACCTTGGGACCACAACACCAAAATCGGAGCCAATGGACCACAACATCTTCCCCGCAGCGAAATCAAGCATAGCAGCGACGAGACCCCAAACGGCTTCAAAACTCAAACAAAAGCCCATGGTTGGTCCTATCTACTGCTCAAGAGGCTTCACCTCAAATTTTGGGTCATTCCGACATTGTTTGACCTAGTTTCGACTCTTGACCGAAAATCGGCAACTCTACGTGGCAAGGTCTTCTGCTTTTCCAAAAAAATAGGAAACTTTGTGCTCCGGTTTTGCACGACTTCTCGTCAGTTTTTTTTCAGGAGAATCAAGCCAAAAAATGAGGAAAAATATCAAGAAAAATACAGGAGAAAAAAGGACTGAAAAAACTCGAAAAATGGCCGAAGAAAAGGCGACCATGCTGGATTTCTGCCGGAAGGCCCGTTTTCCGATCCTTTTCGCATTTCGAGAATTCCAGTCTCTGTAGTTTTACAAAAAGGAAAACCCAAAATCCAAAACCTAAATCCAACTCCCTCATGTCATTTTCAAAACTTTGCCTTGAGATGGTACGTATTCCTTCTCATTACCATAAAAAAATAGGAAACTCAAAATGCTATAAAAAAATTCTCAAAGCCTCTTGGTCAAATCAAAAGCTCTCCTTCAAGTTTCTCTTCGAGGCACATCGACTCCAAAAGCTACTCGTCGCTGTACCTCGAGGGGGCATTTGTTGACACCAAAAATGTCACTTTGCCTCTTCAACATCAAGAAGCCACATGAAGCCGCATCCTACTACAAACGGGCAATGCTTCAAGCATCAGATCCTGTTAGAATCAAACAAAAACTACAAGATCCTTCAAGACAGCCAAAAAAGGAGTTCACATGAAGTTTCGGGCCATTTCAACATTATTTGACCCAACTTCACTCCTCCAACAACTGAGTAGGGGCTCCTAGCGGCGATGAAGTCAGAGACCCTGACACACAAAACAAAGGACACTGCTGGCCCCAAGATACCACCAGGAGGCTCTACATTAAGTTTCAGGCCATTCCGACACCATTTGGCCTAACTTCACTCCTTCGGCAGCCAAACAGGCGCTCTTGGCGCCGACGGCATCAAAGACATCAAAACTTCGATCAGAGCCTACGGATGGTCTCAAAATACATTCAAAAGGCTCCACGTCAAGTTTCAGGTCATTCCGGCGACGTTTGACTAGACTTTGATGCTCCGAAAGAAAATCGAGGCTACTGGCGGCGGAGCGCCCCGGGACCATGACATCCAAATCAGAGCTAATGGATCATCTTAAAATGACTCTAACAGGCTCCCCGTCAAATTTCAGGACAATCGGATATCGGTTGACCACACATCAAAGCGTGACATCTTTCTCGCGGCGAAATCAAGCCTAGCAGCGACGGGACCCAAACGGCTTCCAAACTGCTCGAGAGGCTTCACCTCAAATTTCAGGTCATTCCGACATCGTTTGACCTAGTTTCGACTCTTGACAAAAAATCGGCAACTCTGCGCGACAAGATTTTCGGCTTTTCCAAAAAATAAGAAACTTTGTGCCCCGGTTTTGCACGACTTCTCGTCGGGTTTTCTTCAGGAGAATCAAGCCAAAAAATGAGGAAAAATGTCAAGAAAAATACAGGAGAAAAAAAGAAACAAAAAAAAAATGGCCGACGAAACGACGACCAAAGGGGAAAATTCCCCCATGGTCGCCGGCGACACTGGAAATCCGGTTCGCCGAATTTCCACCAAAAGGCCATTTTCTGGCTCCCTTTCGCATTTCAAGACGTCCAACCCCTGTGATTTTCCAAAGTTCTTACTTTTGAGGCTTGCAGCCCGTCGATCTTCGTCAGCATCACGGATCCGCCATCAAAAGTACGAAATCGTCATTGATCGCTCCAAGATCGCCAACCGGCTGGAAAAAAAAGTACACTTTATGTCCGACCGATCGAGAAATCGACAAGACAAGATGGTACCGCCCCGCTGTTAGCAATCTATGTTTGAAGTTGCATGATCATCCGACATCGATCAACATGAAGATCCATTGTCGATCATCGTAAGAAGAATTCCAAAAGACGCGGCACGTCCCGCAACTCTTCAAATCCCCGGCGACCACTTAATGCTGTTGATTGACCCAACTAAATGTGGTCATTAACTCATTATTTTGGACGGCCGAATCAGATTCAAGAGAATGGGAGTTACAAGTCAAAACCATCATGACATTAAAGCCATGAAACTCCTCTCATCATGGAGATTAAAGGCAAATAAATGTCCATCATTCTCCATCGAGCAATCAGATTCAAGGAAAAAGGAGTTACAAAATCAAGAAATAAAAACTTGTAACTCCTCCCATCATGGAGCATTCAAGCCATCAATGCCCATAAACCCTCCTAAATGGCTACCAAAGGCCTATAAATAAGAGAGCATTCCAAGAAAAATGGATCCAGAAATCCATCGAAGAAAAATAAGTCAGAAAGATCGTCCAGAATTCCTAGAAGCCCTGCTATTTTGAAGAAACTCTGCTGCAACAAACACCACAAGGTGATTGAAGTCCCTTGGGGAGCATTGCCCCCAAGGCAAAGCCCCCTCTTCTCATTCAACATGGCCTAGACGTGGCTTTTCAACCCGTCTCTTCATTTTTTTATCGGACATAAGACCTTCCTTTGATCCTTATCCTCTAAAAAACTGAAGTCCAAGCCAAGCCAAAAGAATCAAAGCATCAAGCGTTCTTATCTGAAGAACGATGGCGAAGTCCATACATGACTTGCGACCGTCAATCTGAACGTGTCCCCACAATCTCCTGCGAAGTCAGATCCATTTTCTTACTTTTCTATTGTATTTTGTATTTTCTTTAAGAGAAAAAAAAACTCTCAATTCTTGTCTTTCATTTTGATAAGATTTGTAAATCGCCTTTCACGGCAAAATCGCTTTCTACGGCACAAAATCGCCTCTCACGGCATTAAAAAAAAAACTTGTCTCTTTTCTTAAATATATGTGCAATGTGAAGTTAGAAAAAAGATTGATTTCCTTTCTACTTATGAAGGTGGATCTTCGGATCACCATCTCTAAATTCCAAGTGGAATAGAAAATTTGGCATACCCGTACAAAAAAATGTTGATACCCGCCTTTCCCCCCTTTTTTCCCTCCATTCGGCCCTCTCGGTGACCCCGGGGACGGATGGGAGAGGAAATGAAGGAAATCGGGTTCATCAAGACGTGACTTTTCAACTCGTCTCTTCATTTGTTTTATTGGATATAGGACATTCCCTTCGTCTTTAGGGCCTGTTTGGATGCACAAGAAAGTACAAGAAAATAATATTTTTTAGAATATAATCTTTCATTTTTTAAAGAAAAAAATCTTGTGCGTTTGGTAACTCAAGAAAAATTTGAAGAAAATATTCTTTTCTTTCAAAAAGCTCAATATTCTCTCTTACAGCTCCCCCCTGTAAAAAACTTTATACAAGATAAAAATCTTTCAAAATGACGATTACAAAGTGGTAGAGTAAAGTAAAGACCTTGGTTCAACAAATCCATCATAATGTGTATGTTTACATATATGGAAAAGTAAAGTAAAAGTAAATCTCACAGGACGATAAAGGTGGGGTAAAGTAAAGGTGGGATAAAGTACATGGTGAAGTAAAGTGGGAATGAATGGTAAAGTAGTTTCTTTTTTTTTTACTTTACTTAAACATTTTATCGTAGTTTTATATGGTAAATAAAAAGTGACTTGTTTAAAGGTGTGGTAAAGTAAAATAAAGATCGATGTCATATCATGGTAAAAGATGAGGTAAAGTAAGGTAAGATAAAGTATGTGGTAAAGCAAAGTGAGAGAGAGAGTTAATAAAGTAGTTATTTTTTCATTTACTTTACTTTACTATACTTTACCATGGTTTTATGTGATAAAAGAAAAGTAACTTATGGTAAAAACATGAAAGTTAAACTTTACTTTACCACATTACTTTTTTTATCCTGATGTGGTAAATTACATATAAATTAAAATATTTAATAAAAAAAATTCTTATAATGTAATTTACTTTAATCATAGCACCTTCCAAATATCTCAATTTAAAATCTATAGTATTCTTAAAAAATTGCCAAACAGTAAAAAAATTATACTATAATAATATTGCATTATTGCATTCTATACTATTTTATTCTTACAATATTTAAATATGTAAATATTTTATCCCGTAGACATCCAATCCTCTAAAAAAACTGAAGTCCAAGCCAAGCCAAAAGAATCAAAGCATTGCATGTTCTCATCTGAAGGACGATGGCATAGTCCATACATGACTTGCGACCGTCGATCTGAACGAGTCCCCACAATCTTCTGAGAAGTCAGATCACTTTTCTTACTTTTCTGTTGTATTTTGTATTTTCTTTAAGAGACAAAAAAAATCACAATTATTGTCTTTCATTTTGATGAGATTTGTAAATCGCCTTTCACGGCAAAAAAATCGCCTTTCACGGCAAAATCGCCTCTCACGACATTCAAAAAAACCTTGTATCTTTTCTTAAATATATGTGCAATGGAAAGTTAGAAAAAAGATTGATTTTCTTTCCACTTGCGAAGGTGGATCTCCGGATCACCATTTCTAAATTCCAAGTATAATAGAAAATCTGGCATATCCGTACAAAAATGTTGATACCCGCCTTTCTCCCCTCCTTCCCTCCATTCAGCCTTTTCGGTGACCCCGGGGACAGATGGGGGAGGAATGGAAGAATCGGGTCCATCAACTCTCTTTGAATGATGGTCATCCAAGGGAGAGTGTTATGAGATATAAATCTTGTGTGAGTGCCTACTTAAGATGATTTAGGGTTAGAATGGGCCAATATTATCAACCCAAATCCACCTTAATGGGCTCAATCCAGCACATGTAAAGGTCAATCTCAGCTGTAGCCCTAGCAACGTTTCCTCCACAGCAGCGCCCCCCCCGTTCGTGCATCCGCACCGCCTTCTCCATCTCATAAAACCCTCCAATTCTCTGCAATCTCTCCTTCCTTACAAAGGGGTAATAAGAACAGAGATAAGCAACAGAGTAAAGAAAGAAACGCCCATTTCAAATCAAAAAACAAAGTAGACAACCGAACCCTAAAAATCCCACCCCCACCTCTCAACAATGGAGAAACAGAAGATGGGAAGAAGACATGGAAAGAAAAAAGACAATGGGCAAGGGGCGGCAGCAAGTCCTAATGTCACAGAGACCTCCCGCATTCAAATCGCCAAACGGCTGGAAGAATTCCGAGATGGAGATGATGAAGGTATAATCCAAAGCTATTCTTCTTCCCTTGTTTTTTTTTTTTTTTTCCTTCCGTCCTTCGAAAGTTTCGATTTTTAAGATGAATTTTGGTTCAATTAATATTGGGTAGGCTGCTTTTGGCAGTGGCTTCTGGAGGTGGGTCTGGTTATTTCTTGTTTATAAATTGATGGATTGTTGTTTTTTTGCTTGCTTTTGATGGTGGGTGTCGCTAACATGTAAGAAATCTAAGTGATTCTTGGGTGTTTTGGACGTGAGTTCTGCGGTTGCCGTGATAGTATCTGATGAGTTGCTTTGTCTTTGTATGCTTGCTGTTGATTTATATTAGGTCGTTTTAAATTGTTGGTATTGGTGCCGGTAAGAAATTTCTGTTTTTGTGTGTTTTGAGTTGCATTGAAGAAGTGGCTGTCAATACTCAATAGGGAGCAGGCATGGTGGAACCAGTGTAGGCAGGTTGAATAGAGCGGGGATTCATGTGTTATAGAGTGGAGTCACACAATTGTTTTCTTTAGTGGGGCACGACATTGTCTCTATTACTAGAATGCATTAAGCTGACCATAGCTTGATAGACTGAGGCTAAGATGATGCTAGCATGCTGTGGCGGAGCCAGGATTCTCTCTGTGAGGGGTGGGGCAGCAATAAATTTGAGAAAGAATTAAAAAAAATATATTGACATTATATTAGAAAGTTCAAGTTGTGTGTTCAACCCAATTTAACTCATAAAATAGCTATTAGATTATACCCCCAAAATGGTAAAAATGATTAATTTGTATCTCTCCATATCTAAAAACATTCAATATTGGGTCAAAAATACTAGAGAAAAATTTCAACTTGCATGATTTTAGCATATTTAATTCTGAGCATGTGTTTATAGTTAAAAAAACCAAATTAAATAACTTTCTTGAACATCATAATTGGGGTTGATGTTCACAAAAAGTCTTGATCTTTGTCCCATCGTTTAAAGCTCAAATCCTTCTACTACTTTAACAAAAATGTTAAGGTTTTACCAAAAAAAAACCCCAAAAATGTCAAGGTTGGCTATGATGCCCAGATACGGCATGGATACGGCACGGACACGCAATAGAGACCGTAGGGACACGGATTTTATACATAAAAACTGAAGTATCGGATACGATACGACACGATACGTTGCCCATTTTAAAGTATCCGTGCATCATAGAAGGTTGGTGGAACCTTTGGGCATGTAATTAATACAGAGAACTTTTTAACGCCTCTATTTATAGCCGTATGAAACCTCTTACTTAAGAATTAGATTTGATCTAATTTAATGCAAAACTTGAAATAAAATTTCAAAAATTGGTGCAATCCCCTGAACCTCGATCGTAAATTAAATCAATCCTCGATAAAAAATTAGATCAATCTCCAATGGGATTGATTGAATCCAAAGATGGATTCAGCCACTAGAGCACACTCAATACAATGGGAAACACCATTATTGAAGAAAAACTCAGAGAAAATCCTTGATTAATTAATAATAATCATGAAATACAATGAGGTTTGCTCATCCTTATGTAAGAGTTTGATCATCCTTATATAGGAGTAGGATTGATCCCTTAACAAGCAAGACTTTCTAAATAAAACAGGAAACTAGCTAATCCTAATCAAACAATGAATAAAATTAGAAATAGTTTCTTGATTAATCAAAACTGAAAATAAAACCTATGGACTTAACCCAATGGACAAGGTTGACCTCTGGGTCAATGTGTTGGCCCAGTTGATTTCTTGGGCTTGGTCCATATGGCATCAACTCTCTCTGGCTTGGAAGAACTCGACTCCGGCAAGTAATAGCTTGATAATTTTCATAGAGATCTAGATTCAGGCGCTGGAGGTCATTAGCAGTGATCCATGTAACACCGGAGATCGGACGATTTTGCCATCGCACTAGAATTTTTGGAATCCTCCTTGTCAAGTGGAAACAAGTTGATCATCGAGAACATCAATGATTTTACCTGCAGGTGGAGGAGTTGCTGGTAAGGTAATGGTCTGTTCTTCAGATTCTTTAATCATTGTCATGCCCACGATTGAGTGTGAGATCTGCAACATTGAAGGTTGGACTGACACAGTGTAATGCCCCTAGAATGTATTACTTTATATACTGCCATAATCCACGTCTCTGGGCGCAAACTGCGGGGGGGAAAATTTGAACAATTAAAATTTTTCTGGCGGCCATGTGTTTCCTATAGGATTCCACGATGTGAGGGTGAGTAAAGTTTTCCTTGAAGTACAAAACTTTCAATGGAAGCTTGTGCAAACATTTCCACAGACATAAATATAAGATGAGACAAATATCTGAGTAAAGAACAACATTTCCAAGATGCATTGAAATTAAGGCTGGAGATATACAAAAGGAAGCATTTAAGAGTTATTTACAGTCCCAAAATGTTTGACGTCCACTCTAGAGCCAGAACAATGCTCCATTGCACATCGTCTGTGCTCCATTTTAGTAAGCCCTGTGGTTCCTCTTGGACCGGAGTCGTCTCCTGCTTAGGGGTAATGGGGTCATTACCTACAACACCAATGCGTGGCATTATACTATGAAAATTGATAAAATACTTCTGAACAAAATAGCAAATTGGCAAGCCATGTTGATAAATTCTCCAAGCTGTCCGAATTCCCATTAAAGAAATATATAAGTATGGTTCTTTTAAACTTTAAACTGATGGCTTCATAATCGAATGGACTTGAAGTGAGATTAAGTTTGGGATCGGAGAGTTGAATACCATTGTATGCTGCAGATTGGTTGCAAAGATCTTAAGATATAATATAATGGATAAGATGTCGAGGACTCTCCAACTGCCTTACAAACCAGATAACGGCTAATGAGAGAACCGAACTGCTTGGCTATTAAGATCTTAATTTAGAGATAAACGGATCAAGATGAAGAGAGTATTTAAGAGTTAGAGCAAAGCACCGCCTTGAATTCCAAGGACTATATGGTCCAACAAAGGGGGTTGCTTTCAAATGCTGAACAAATCCTTCAAAACAAACTTCCAAAATGGACATCCTTTAAAAATCTTCAAAGCTAACTAAATTAGACAAGTGGGCATGTCAAAGGGTAAAACTGATTGTACATGGTACCTACATGAGATGCACTTGAAATAACAAGTACAATAATTATTAGACTGACTATTATGCAAGGAACCATTAACATTGCTATCCTTAGCCTTGGATTGCCATTAACATGCAAGGCAATACCATTCAGCTATATGTGTTCCAAGGATCCAGACTGTATAAGGATTGCAAGTCCTTCGGTGCTCCAATGGTCGTTTACATTCGGGATCCAATATTCACAAATCTGACTTAGCAATGCACTTCACATGTCCCCGGACAATCCGGGTGCGAAAGTCATCTCAAACATTCACTTCCCATCAATCTCAACTATAAACATTAAGTGAGTCCGGCATTATAGACAAAAACCCAAGTTATAGGGTCTAAGCTTGTACTTCGAAGATCAAGGGTTTAAATCCACTACGTGGTCCCGGATACTGCAAATTACCTGTGGTATCCGTACCGATACGGTCCGATACGGATACCGGTACGGGATACGGCTTGGATACGGCTTGGATACGGGGGGGGGGGGGGGGGGCAATTTCAGGATACGGCTTGCGCTATTTTTCGCCCAATATTTCGGCAGATTTTCCATTTCAGCCAATTTTTGTCTTTCCCTTAGTTTGATCAAAAGGAAAACAAAAAAGAAGAAGAGGAGGAGGAGGAGAGGAGGAGGAGACCCACCTGCTTCGACTGCTGCTGCTGCTGTGACCTTCATGTGCCAGGTATTCCTCCTCTTCTTCTTCCTTCGTTCTTTTTTCTTTCTTTCTTTCTTTCCTTCTTCTTTTTTTTTTTTTTTTTTTTTTTTTTTTCTCTCTCATTCGTTTGTGCCCTAGAGATGCCAACGAAAGGGCAGAAAAGAATCCATTGCTCTTATGTTTCTTTCATTTTTTAAGTTGGGCTACTGGGCCCATCAGCCACTCAGCCCATTTTTCTTTTCTTCTCTTTTTAATGTTGTGCTACTAATCAATCAGCCACTCAGCCCACTTTTCTATTTTTTCTCTTTTTCTATGCTGAGATATTGTATTGTGAGGCCCACCTTATTGAAAATTTAAAACAAACAGTGGGCCTTGTAATATTTGAGCTCTAAATTGAGATAAAATAAGCATTCCACCTAAAATAAATCCCTAACCAAATATTTATATTTATATATTTCTAGGAATGCCGTACCCGTATCCTAAGATTTTGAAGTTAACGTATTGGACGCTCGTTCCTGTGTCCCGTATCCGTACCCGTGTCCGTATCCGGGCATCATAGCCCACAAGGTGCAAAAGAGGGAGAAGATGGCCCCCAAAATAGTCCAAACAGGAAGGAAGGAGGGAAGAGGGGTAACAGGACCCCCTGGTTCTTCCATGGGGGATCACAGACTGACTGCATTCTAAATTGGGGGTCGTGGGACATCAACTCCTCCTTGTTTGACACCAGTTCCAATTACAGCTATCAAAATAAACATGAACCTAACAAGCTTAACCACACAGTAAGTAGAATTTTCCAAGAATCTTCTACTTGCTTTCTTTCTTATTAGGGTTTTAAGTTGAGTGGAGAGATGAAT
The DNA here is from genome assembly GCA_038049695.1 of Cinnamomum chago. Classification (NCBI taxonomy): domain Eukaryota; kingdom Viridiplantae; phylum Streptophyta; class Magnoliopsida; order Laurales; family Lauraceae; genus Cinnamomum; species Cinnamomum chago. The sequence goes on from CP142457.1 coordinate 28,560,614, forward strand.
GGAGAGATCGCTTAGAGTTTGGGAGAGAAGAGAAACAGAAAATTGATATGGAGAGAAAGAGGGCAGGAGAGAGAGAATGTTGGAGAGGGAGAGAGTTGTTTGGTTTGTGGAATGCAAGAGAGGGGTTGGCTGGTGTGTTTATAGAGGCTGGGTTTAAAGTCTCCTTACACAACTATTGTATGTCTATCTCAAGCAAAAGACTTCTTTCTTATATATGGGAATGCTACAATTCTTGTTTGGGCCCATTGCTTACTTTAAGTAAGTCAAATATCTATAAGGGTTGTGTGGTCCTTTTATGCTACTTGGAATTGTATTTTTTTTATTTTTTTTTATAGTTGGATTAGAAGTCTTCCTTTCCTAGATATACCCATCTTACAACTAATGGCCCCCTTAATAGCAAGTCTGATTTCCAATTTAAATTGGGATACTAACTTATATTTATTTTTACTACAATAGGACTCTGAATTAAATAATGCAATGCTCTAATAGGTCCCTTATGAGTATGCACAATGTTATATAAATTTAAATCTAAATTTGATCTTGCCATATGCTATCAACTAATTTAATTAATTAATTATTGATAATCATAAGTTTACCCAAATTACTATATTTCTATATTATTTTATTTTTATCAAGTGTAAATTTACAGTTATGTCCAAATTGAACAATGGAGGCAACCAATTAGCCTAACTGCAAATTGGGACCTAGAATTATGGAAACCCTAGTAATTAATCCTAATTGCCCTAATTCATCTATTTGGGACCGAAATTCAAGGAAACCCTAGCAATTGAGTAATTTTGGGTTTGGGTCTTTATAACTGTCCTGTAGGTGGTCGGAACCCCTGTAGTAGGCTCCGATTGAAATTAGAATAGGGACCCATTCTATAGATAGACTCCTTGGCTTGGGAACCGAAGCGTCGTCTCGTCTGCTAATGCAACTCTTGCTCAACTCGTCGTACCTTGCCAGATATTTATCAGTGTTGGCAAAGTCAAACATTGGCATTTCATGCTTTATATTTGGGAGCAATCTCTCCTGGTAACGGTTGACCATTATGAAATCTGACTCATTAGTTTTGCATCGGATACAAAGCTCATGGAATTTATGAGTGTATTCATCTATGTGCATTGAACCTTGCTGCAAATTGAAGAGCTCTCTTTGAAATAAATCAAGATAATCAGATGGAAAATATTTGTCCTCCAATCTTTCCTTCATAACTTCCCATCGAGTAATAGGAGGACAGCCCATATTTTCATTTTGGTCGTAAATATTTTTCCACAAAATTCTAACAGGACCTTTCAACTTTATCTTGACAATTGAGGATCTTCTATGTGGTACCAAGTGAAATAATCCTTAAGCGAAGTAAGCCAGTCAAGGAAGGCTTGAGAATCAAGTTCCCAGAAAAATCAACAACATCTAATTTGACTTTCTTGGTGAAGTCATCTTGGCATGGGGCCCGTTGTATGTTATTAATTTCCCTCTCCTCAAAGAGACGTTGAAGGAACTCTTGGATTGATTCACGGGGACCAGTATCCAACTGACAACTCTCATTTTGTGGGCCAAAAGAGTTGGAAGATTCACAGTTAGGGTTGATTTCTAAGGCTTGCATCCATGAATATAAATCTGATATGCAGTTGTCACGCTGAACATCGGCGAGTCTATCACGAAAAACTTGATCAGTGCAGGTAGCCATGGGTGATTTTTTTTTTTTACTTTTTATTATTTATTTATTTATTTATACTATCGGTGGTCCAGGTTTGGGTTCAGGTCGGACCTGGTGTGTTAGAGATTACTCTCTTTGTATGAGATCCAATCAACCGTGTCATTATTCATATGCTAGTTTAAACATTTCATTCTTTCATGTGTTTTTACTGCTTATCTTTGATGCCTTAAAAATTAAAATCATTACCTATGATGATCTGATTAGGCTGTTTCTATGATATCCCTAATTCACAATAGGCCTTCCCTTTTCCACGTTGTAATTAGCATACATCCTGGTGTGTAGGAAGATCTCTCTCTCTCTGTGTCCAGGGGATGCCATTAGGGGTATGTGCATTATGACAGCTCTAGGCCATCTAATAAAAAACGGTTTGCAATGACTATATTAACTCAGCGCCTCTTAGAAGGTTGGGCATCTTGGATGCATGGAACCAAATTCTGTACGGTGCAAAGTATTGAAAAGATTTGAAATGTCTGGAAAAAGTCGAACCCAGTTAGAAGGCTCAGCTTGGATGCATAGAATCAAATCTGGGTTGTTACTTGTTAGTACCGAGTATTACTAATTTTGGTGTTGACTAAGTTGGAAAGTCGAAACTGTAGTTTGGAGTTTAATTCCATATTTGGATGGGAAATGTTTTCCATTGATCTATAGTCCCCATATTTCACCTACCCACGTGGGCCATCAGATGCCATCATATATCATTTTACCGTCAGTTTTTTTATGATCCAAGCAATATTATATATATATATAAGTACACTCCCATGCCAACCCCCCCACCCCACCCATGTTTATAATATATTCATATACGCCTGTGTTATTAAATTGGTAAACTTTGTAGGTTGATCGCATTTCAGAAATCTTGTGAATTGATTTAATTATACCCTTCAAGGGTATAAAGGAAAGAAAGCTTATGAATTTTGTAGCTTGATTACATTAAGAAAGGCTTTTATATGTTGATCGACCCATATTCTCATCCCTCTCATCTGTGCTTGCTGGCCCATGACATCTGGTTGGATATCAAAACATGGGTCATTGGTGGACTAATTTGTTTTTAATCTTTTTGTTGAATATAAAATAATTTTTCATTTTTCTACCACTGTTTTTTGTATTCTCGAAATGGAATTTTTTCTATTGAGAGTAGAAGTTATTTTGATGTGAATTGGGGGTGACCAAACCGTCTTATCTTTGTTTAAGAGGAAACCAAAGTGTTCTTTTGAGATCTTACTGCTGTTTTCTTTTCATTTTTTACATGCAGTGTACACATTTGAATCCACATTGACCAATCCAGAACGTGCTGTGGTGCATGAAATGTGCAGGAAAATGGGCTTGGTATCAAAAAGCTCCGGGTGAGTTTAAACATGTGACGATTTTTACCTGCTAACGTTGTAAATAATTTTGACCTAGTAATGTTTAATCCCCGTGCTTGCATTAATTGAGTCGCTCGACTAAAAGAGCAGCATAATAGGAACTTATCAGCGGCATAATGGGAACTTATCACACAACTGATATTTTGTAACCTCATATTTTGAAAAGGAGTCAGATTATCCTTGTAGATATCAAAGATAGGGCTTCGGAGCATAGTTTCCAAAATTGGAATCATATCGCAAATCGTTCATACCCATGAATCAAATCGAATCGCGAGTCATAAGATTTTTTATTTTTCAAATAAAAATGAAAAATAATTAAAAATTAAAAGAAAAAGAAAAAAGTAATTATTCATAACCATCAATTTTCCCATTTATAGCAGTATAAATATAATAACAAGTAAGTCTATCAGATAATTGTATCAAGAACATCATGACAGATATTAATATATATGAAATAAATGATGTGTAAATAGTTAAATAAGTTTAAAGTATCAATATATATTTTATTATCTTTAAATCAAAATAGAAAAATAAAAATAAAATCCAAACCATCAATCTTACATAGTAGGATATCTCTTGAAGTTAAGAAAGTATTCCTAAAGAAACATACCAAAATAGATTAAAAAAAGAAGATATAGACAAACACCATATGTACAATTGAATGCTTTAGTTAATTGCATGTTCTTTATTCATCTTTAAAACCTTATCAAAGTTGCAAAAAACTCCTAGGAGGTTTCATTAACTACTAAATAACATTTTACAAATAAAAGCACTAAAAGAAAGAAAGAATAAAGAAATAAAAAAGGTGAAAGATTATTAATATTAACTTATTGGTGCTAGAGGTGGCAAATGGGTCGGGCTAAACGTGTCGGACCCGTTTATTAAATGGGTTAGATGCATTTAACCTGCATCCGACCCGCTTATTAAATAGGTTAGAAACTCCTAATCCGCGTCTGCTGCGGGTCAACTTGACCCAACCCGCATTAACCCACATAACCATTGTGGGTTGTTGTGGGTTGGGTTGATCCGCACAATTTGCACCCAAACTTGAATTTATTAACAAGAGTTCTCTAATGCTTCAACCATACCCAAAGTTTAAATTAGACCCAAAATGATAAGTTAATTTATAAAATCGAGATAAGATCTAATGAACAATCCTAAACTTTCTAAATCTTATTAGTGCAGTTTGAAACCTATCATGATAGGGAATATCAACAAGCTCTGCTTGGGTTATGATAAACCTAATGTTAATTTGCTTCATATAGGATCTTGAATCAGACTTAAGCTCAAGTGATATTGGGTTGAAAGTATGATGCTATAATTCACCATTCTCTTTAACTTTTGTCAGCGTATGGAGAAAATAGTGTGGAAACTAGCATGAACTCAACCAAGGTTCTGAAAATCGGAATCGAATCGCGAATCGTTTGAGGCACCGAATCGAATCGAATCACGAATCGTTTTAGGCACCGAATCGAATCGAATCGCGAATCGTAGGATTCATTCTATTTTTTCCAAAATAGTTTTTAAAAAAATAAAAAAATATGTAAAAATAAGAAAAAAAATATAGATATGCATATCTCATCCATTTTCCATACATAGCAACATTTATATTTTTGAAAAAGGAAAAAGTTCTATCAACAAAACGATGCTCATGAGCTAATTTATAACCTAAACACAAAAGACTACATCCCAAAAACATCATCAAAAGATGCTCATGCGCTCATGCATGATCTAAGTACTAAACCTTCATTCCAAAACATCAAAAGACAAAAGGTTCATATGCTGATATCCCCATTATCATGGCCAAGGACCATATCCATGTCAACATCATCATCTCCAAATGAAGATGATCCATCATGAAGACATTGAACTTCCTCCTCTTCATTGTCAGATGAAGACACCAGAGCTTCTTCTTCCTCAAGCTCGGATACTTTCTTCTTTCCTTTATCTTTTCTTCCAAATGTAAGTTTTCTAGGCCCTATAATACAAGATTACAAAATTTTAGTCTACCAAATTAAAAAGTAAATATTAATCTTTAGACTTTGACATTTAGTAAATTGGTAATACCTCTCTGTCTATCTTGTCTACTCGTCCCTTCGTTAGCCGTATCGACAAAGCATTCTCCAACGTCCATCCATGACATGTCATTGTCTAAAACAAGATCTTCTTTTTCATTGATCCACTCATCATCAGATTCCATATCTGACAAGCAAATAGGATTAAGAGCTTGATACCTGTCTCTTGTTTTGACGGACTTGGAGATTTGGATTATATTTAACGAAGACTAGAGAATTAAGACGTTGCTCTAGTTTGTTTCTCCTCTTTGAATGTATCTATAAAAAAGTTAGATTAAATTATTAAATGTCAAGATTTATACAAATTATATTACTAATTAATGAAAATAAATTTAACAAATCGCACCTGTTCAAATGTACTCCAATTTCTTTCACACCCCGATGAACTGCACGTTAAGCTTAAGATTTGAATTGCTAGCTTTTGTAGTTCAAGACAATGTTCACCATAGCTCTCCCACCATAAAGCTAGTTTATAGGAATAAAGTCAATGATTGTAAAAGAATAACATGGTGAAGAAAAAAATACGTATTAAGGAATATAAAAAATTAAGAATATATGTACTATGTAGATTACCAGGTTGTTGTCTTAATTGTTTATTGCGCCGTTTCTCTTCCGAACATGCCGATCTTTCTCTTGAAATAGTCAATTTGTTCATCAACAAGAATCCGAGTTCTACTATCTTGAACAAATCGCTCCAATGTGTTGTACAATCCCTTTTTAACTTAAAAATCAGCATGAAATTTCTCATCATATTGGAACGCGGGATTTAAAAAATATGTGGCTGCATGCAAGGGGCAGTGCAACTGTAGGTTCCATCTTGAATCTATGATTCTCCATATGGGATCATATCGCTTCTTCACATTGTCGAAATTTTTGGCAATAGCCTCTTTGGCCCTGTCCATTGCTTCATAGATGTATCCCATTGGTGGTCTTTCATCGGAATCAACCAAGCGAAGGACTTTATTAAGGGAGTTGCACATTTGATGCAATATTTTATGCAACCCCAAAATTCTTCATCTGCCAAGATAATATCTCTCACTCTCACGCCATCAATATTGTTGGATTATGAACTTTCTTCCCATTCCTTTGAAGCCAACATTGACCGCAATGCAACCCTTTGTTCATGAATACTTTTCAAGGTCAAAAAGTTTGTAGCAAAACGGGTGACAACAGCTCTTATAAGCTCTTCCCTTTGTAAATTTCCTCATTAAATTTAACACCCATATATGTGTATAAATAAAAACAGTAATTTTCCCTGCCTTTGCAACTGTTGTGGCATGAGTGGGCAATTTTCCAATATCAGCTAGCATCAAATCAAGTAGATGTGCCGAACACAGTGACCAAAATAATTTTTTCCTCTTTTCCATTAAGAATTCACCCGCCTTGACTAAAGCTGCAGTACTATCTGTCACCACTTGCACGACATGCTCTTCTCCAATTTCTTCAACTACCGAATCTATCAACTCAAACATGTTTTGTGCATTTTTTCAAATTGAAGATGTATCCACTGATTTAATAAAAACTGTACCACGTGGGCTGTTAACCAAAAAAATTGTGATGCTTCTATTCTTTCCATCGGTCCACCCATTAGTCATCAATGTGCACCCACATTGGCTCCACTCTTTTCTATATTGATCCAATGATTTTTCAATAAGTTGCACTTATGAAGAAAAGTGTGCCTCACTTCATGATAACTTGGTAGTTTCAATCTCGGTCCAAAAGCGGCCACTGCCTCCATCATTGGAGCAAAAAACGGACTTTTAACAACATTGAAAGGCAATGCATTAGCATAGAAAAACCTACATATTGCCAACACAACCCTTTTCCCTATCTCATTTTTAACAAATGTGATTAAGTGTTGATTGTTTTGGCTTTTTTCCTTTAACCACAAAGCTATCCATTGTGCCTTTCATTTTTCCTTTATCTTGTGGTATTTCAATGACTTCATCATTGTCTTGGAAATAATAATCGGATGAACGCCCAATATCATACATGTCATCTTTTTTTTTTTCTCCTTTTCATCTTTGTTATCTTCTAATAGCTTCTTAAAAAGGTTTGCTACATCATCCTCAACTTGAGAGCACGGCTTTATGTTTTGTTTTGTTCGGGCTAAATGGTGTTTCATACGAAACACTCCACCCCACATCGCCTTTCCACAAAAATTGCATCTCACATTCAAGTGATTATCTGGGTTAACTTTGGAACAATAACTCCATGCAAGATCATCATCTGTTGGGCCTGATCCTCTCCCCTTTTTTGGCCGACCCATAACTGTAAAATTAAAAAAAATAAAATCATTCAAGTTCAACAATCACCATAGTTTACATGGAAATTGATCGTGCCCCAAGTGTAGGGTCGTCACGATTGTAGTAATAACCAGTGAAACCGGGTCGATCCACAGGGAGCCAATGATCGCGATGTACCTGTCATATTGGAAAACTAGTACTAGCCTATCAAAAATCTATAAAAACCACAAATCCTACTTTAATTAAAAATTAATCACAGATCTGAATAAAATTAATTACAACCTGATTTAAAAAAAAAAATCCTAAATTAGAGACCTAATCTAATAGATCTATGCTAAAAACTGCATCCACCATAAAAATAATCAGAAAACCAATTTGAGAGATAAAAAAAATTCAGAAATAATTAAATTGAAATTCAAGATTGAATGAGAGCCTTGCAATCTAAGGGTCAGGGTTCAGTTATTTTCTAAATACTGAAAATATGGGCGATTTCATTAAGGACTCAAAATCTAAAAAAATCAGATTTATTAATATTTGAGAAATTTCAGAAAGACTCTAGTCTCCTTCGATTATTTTCAGTATTTAGCGGCCTTTAAGCATGCAATATATCTTTAAAAAATAAAGCATCAAAAAGACATAAATAAAGAAAATAGATTAATAAATTGAAAATCAGATTTTGAATTAAAATTGCTCACCCATAATCAATCAATAAAAATAAATCAACTTACACCCTTTCTCCTTATATTACAAGTAGCAAATCTACCCCTCCATCCTTCACAAAATAATCAACTTTCTTCTTTAGCCTCGTATAATAGGTGAGTGAGAGATGTAGGTGATGGGGGCAAAGAATGGAAAAAAGATTTATGGGAGAGAGAATGATGGACGTGAGATAGAGTGGAGATAGGAAGGAAAAGAAAAATAGAGAGAGAAAAGGAAAAAAATTCCAAAACGTCCAAGAGAAGATGGGTTGTTGTGCGCCTAAGTAATAGGGAAAAAGAGAGGGACATTGTGTGTGAGAGAAAAGATAGAGATGAGGGAGTTAGAGATTGAGAGGGAGAGAGAGAAATTAGGGGGGAAGAGAGATATTCTTGGAAAGAAGTTAATGGCCACCCAATGAATTGGAGTCTCCCCTTGTGGTAAGAGATAAGAGAGAAAAAATAGGGGGTGGAAGAGAGGGTGATTCACGTGAGATATGGGAGGAGTTCCTCTTTTTTTTTTCTTTTTTGAAATTTCTCTAACTTGAACTCCTTGAATTTTGGATCTTGAAATTGGGTTCCATATCTCTTGTTGTTGCACAAAACCGTTTGGGACTCTTCAATCCTTTTGAAACTTTTCACTAGGGCTCCATTATAATCTCCTTGATTTGGCTTGATTCTTTGTTGAAAATGGCCCCACTTGGACTTGAAATCTTGTGAATTTGAGGTGGCTTGGATGTTCTCCTTTCAATTTCTATTGAAATTTCTCAAAATTGCATCTTGAGATTTTTTTTTTTCAAACTAGCAATAGGAATGGGTCCCACTACGCCTTGTAATGACTTGGAATGATCCATGGACGTGCATCTCCCTTGCGGTCCCATTTTGGCCTACACATAAGACAGTTTATAAACATGATGATAGTGGTGTTAATATGGGCCCACTGAGTGGGTCATAACATGCACGGTTCACTAGAGTGTATAAATTTATTAAATTAATAATCATCCAATGTTTAAAACCCAACTTTTGGATACTGTTTACTCGGATTTAAATGCAAGCAATGGGTCCCATATTATAAGTCAGGTCACATGATGATGCATGGTGATTATCTAAATGCAATAAAATTATATCCCACCGGCATTACCTAGTTAAGTTAATGATAGTGAATGAAAGTGCTCAAACAGGGTGGGGTCCACTTGTGATCAATCACATGGTCAAAACTCAAATCATTTGACAAATTTGGATCGGGTCCTTACACTATGCATGGGGCTCAAAAATGCATAATTTGATAATTTCACCAAGACATGCATTTTTATGAGAATTTTACTTAAATCCAACCAAAAGAGTCTAATTGCATGATTTTGTGAAAATCTATGAATTCAATGCATTTTATTTTAATTAAGTCCACAAATTTATATGAATTAATTATTTAAATATGTGATATTTTGGACTTATCAGAAATTGGAACTTGGAATTGGATAGTGACAACGGTCATCTTTATAGAAGGCAAGGCCCACCGTATTCATGGAATTTGGAATTAGGTAATTAGCAATAATAATTAATAAAAATATCATTGGTGGCCCCCACCCCCACTGATTAGAAAAATTGGTGATGGCTTGATGATGCCCAACTATAACTTTTTGAAAAAAAAAACAAAAGAACTCAGGCCAGAATTTCAGCATCATATATAGGAAAAAGATCATTGCTGGGCCCCACCCCACTAACAAATGAGAAAAATTGGTGGTTCCGTGGTGGCTTGATGATCTGTTTGATCAAAAAAGACCAAAAAAAAAAAAAAGCCCCAGACAAGATCATTCCAGCCCCAGACCAGATTATCCAGAATTTCAGCCATCATATATAATAATATCATTGGTGGGCCCCACTGATGTGAAAAATTGACAATGGCTTGATGATGCTCTAGTATAACTATTTGAAAAAAAATAAAAAGAAAAGAACTCATACCAGAATTTTAGCATCATATATAGGGCTTAAAAAATCATTGGTGGGCCCCACTGATGGATGCTCAAATCAGTGATGCAATAAGTACTCTCAGATAATTTGATGATGCCCCCACCGATGGAATCCATTGGATGAGCCCCACCAAATGATTAAAAAGAAAATAAAAGGCAGAAGGAGACGGGATTCCCCAAATTTTGGCATCATATATAGGGCTTAAAAAATCATTGGTGGGCTCCACTGATGGATGCTCAAATCAGTGATGCAAGAAGCACTCTCAGATGATTTGATGATGCCCCCGCCAATGGAATCCATTGGATGAGCCCCGCCAAATGATTAAAAAGAAAATAAAAGGTAGGAGGAGACGGGATTCTTTGAGAAGGTTCGCTGAAGAGGAAGGGAAGAAAAAAACACATACCTACCTCTCGGCTGGTCGCTGCTCCTCACTGGAACGAGCAAATGGTCGCTGCTCCTCGCCGGAATGGTTGTTGCTCCTCGCTAGAATGGTGGTCGCTGCACTGCAACCCACTGAAATGGCTTCTCTGCTTCAAAGCTTTCTCACATGCACGATGGAGAGGATGGAGGGTGGTTTTGGGCAAAGATGAAGCTGAAACCTTGTTTGCATGCAGAGATGAAGATGAAACTCAAATGGCCAAGCCTCTTCATGAGATGAGTTTCCTTCTCGTTGCTGAGATTTTTTTCTTTGGGCTTCTTAGATTTTTTTTTTTTTACTTCTTTTCAAGACACAAGCATGCTGCCTTGTATCCCACGAAATCACATCATGGAATAGACGTTGCATTTATGGCTTTATGGGGCTCCTCGACTTCCTGCAGATACAAATCGTATGAATCGTGCGATTTTCCCCTAAATACGATTCTAACATGCGATACGAATTGTTTTGGGTACAATACGATTCGAATCGTATGATTCGTATCGTGCATCATACGATTTTAATAACCATGAACTCAACCATTACTTGATTATTTTATTTTATTTTTGTCATATCCATTGTATTTTCTTCATATCCACAATCCTCCTAAGAGAGGAGCACGTAAAAAAATTCTTAAGTAAACAAAGAGTCTACTTGAGAAAAAAAAGAAAGAGAAGGAATTATTTATACAATGAGTATTGTATAAATCTTTTTAAAATAGTGACTATAGAAATAGAATAACAAATAGAATAAAAAAATATTATATCAAAATAAAAGGACAAACGGGTTATGTGGGTTAAATGGGCTGACCCTAACCCGACCCATTTAAATGTGGGTTAGAAAAGCTTGACCCGCAACCGACCCATATATTATGCAAGTCAGGTTGTGCGGGTCATATGCGGGTTGGGTCGGGTTGGTGTTTGCTAGCTCTAATTGGTGCGAGCTATTCTCGTTTAACCGAGTCACTGGAATCGTAAGATTTGATGAAATGAGTATCGAACTAGAGGATTCAAACTTGAATCCTAAGATTCATTTGTAAATGAGATTCATTGGATAGATACGAATTCGAGATGCGAATTGTAGGATTCTGATAACTATGCTTTGGACAACCATAATGGTATATTACCTGTGAGGATTACTTTTGCTTTAACTTGCCCCAATTTAAGGGGATTCTAATTTCTATACATTACCCTAATTAAGGGCATCGTAATTGCTCTAAATTAGAAGTTACTGTATGTAACCTATAGGATATTATGAATACTATAAAAAGGGAGATTGCTCACACAAAAATTCAGTCAAGACTTCATTCCTTTCCCTTGTTTGGTTTGAATCTTTTGGGTGTTAGAGATAGTTTTGATAAGGTATCAGAGCACATCCTCTGATTTCTGAGTGAAATGATCAAGCCTTGTTCATTTTGTTTTTGCATCTGCTGTTAGAGTTGTGTAGGAAGTTTTGATAAGGTATTAGGGCATATCCTTCTGAGACGATCAATCCTTGATCGTTCTATACGAGCATTTGCTGTTAGAGTTGGATGGGGGCCATGTTTAGAGTTATGGATCAAAATAGCAACTGCTATTCTGTATTGGGAGTAGCGGCCAAACGACTATGATAAATGGTATTTAGTGCCACTCTCATCTGTAGCGGCCACTGTGGTCCTCTACAGCCACTACGGTCAGCTACAGGCTGCTATGGATCGCTTTTGGGTTGCTACAGTGTGTGATTGACAGGTACTTTCCAAATTTTTTTAAAATATACAGCAAGGCTCGTTTCTTTTCTTCATCTCTCCAAACGACATCTTTATGCAACTCTTCTACCCTTCAATTCTTAAAAGAGTACCCAAAAAAAAAAAAAAATGGAAGAAGAAGAAGATTTTGCTGAATTGAAGCTGATATAGAGAGATCCTTTCAAGGGCTCTTCACTAGGTACATCCTAGCAGAGATCCCCTTTGGTAGAGGTATTATTTTCTCTACTCTCAGCAAAAATACATTGTTTGTTTTGATGAAAGTTAATTTCTTATTTAATTTGAACTTCAAACTTTATTTAAGCATTACTTTATTTACTTTATAAGTAATATATCCTTTGTTATGTACAGGTGTGCTAAATTGCTTATTTGAATTATGAATTTATAATTGCATAATAGGTCCTAACTTAGTATATCTAACCAACATGAATACATTCGATTCACACCTTGCTACACCGCTACCTATCGCCTGCGATGTAGTGTTTTGGCCACCGGCTGCTACGCCCGCCACAACCACTATTTTGATCTTTGTTCAGAACAATAAATCATGGAATCATAAGATCTATGCTCGCCCCATCCATCTATATCTTCTTGCTTCCTTTCTTTGATAAATCATGATTAGAATGTGGTTTTCAAGAACCACATCTTTGGGATGACAAAGTTGGATGATAGTATTTTGCTTAATGTTCTGATGTATCAGGTTTGCCTCAAATGCACTTCAGGTTATATGACCAACCATTATGCCAAAATATTTTAACCAACCTTTGGAGTAGACATCCAAACAATTGCTTGAAATTTTCTCTGTTCGTAGACAGTCTTGTGTGAAACTTATTTTTGGTGGTGGTTGTATAGGTGTAAAAAGACGAGGCGTGTCTCCGTTTACAAAAGTAAAAAGAAGAAAGAACCAATTATAAGGAGAAAGGAAGATGTCACTTGTTTGACATTTTCAGAAGCAACAAAAAATGTGTTATGTGATTTATTTACGCGTTATCCTCCTGGTGATGGGGAGCTGGCTCCTGAAACACCACATAGGAACCCTAATGCAAAGACTGCTAAAGGTCAAACGAAACATGATAACAGCTTCTGCAAACCTTTGATGGGCAAGGATGAAATTGCAAGGAAGGTGGATTTGCTGGCCTCAAGGTTGAATGAGGCTGCGCACTTGAGAAAGGTTCTCTCTGCTGATTAGATTAAGTTGTAAATTTAGATTTTTTCTCTTGATTTCTCATCCAATATAAGAAGAAGGTATCCCATATTTATTATTATATATTTATTTATCTCAAACACTTGGTGTGATCCCAAAGCACAAGAAGGTATCGATAAGCATGAATTCTGCCAGTATGTTTAAAACACTTGTGATTTGGTTTAAATTCACGTGTACCCTTAACATTTTCCCCCTTTGTTTAGGTCTAGTTAGCCACATGAAATATTTCCTGCTATCAGTCATTTTGGCTTGGAATCATAAATTTATTGTTGATGAATGCATGCAGATTGCCGAAGAGAGATTGAAGCTGCCAATAACATCCTTCAAGGATGCCATTACTTCGACAATCAACTCTCACCAGGTTCCTTTATTGTGTTTTTTCTCCCCAATTTTTTTTTTTTTTTTGGTGAATTTCAGATTGCATTCAATTTGCTCTTAAAAGATGAGGTAAAGATATACTCATCTATTTCGCTCACGTGAAGATGTGAGATTACCATGTAATGAAGATCACCTATCTGATGGTGAATATATTAATCTGATCTGAGTGATGAACAGGTTATGATACAATGAATTCTATTTGGTGATTTCTTCTCTGTGATCAATGTTGACATGTACATGGTAAATTCCATTAGTCACTTATCTCAAAAAAAAAAAAAAAAAAAAAAAAGGAAAAAGTCCATTAGCCCCTTAAAACCTACACTATCTCCTTCCCACCTGCTCTCCTACACATAAAATGTAAATCACAAACGTTCTGAATGCAACTCTAATTGCTGTCAGATGAAAACAAAGATAGATAGGAAAGAACTTGAAAATCCCAAAATTGAATGAGAACAAAAAATGCAACATACTCAATCTGGTTGTTACCTCCAACGAGAGTAATATTTGAATTACTAATGTAGCAACACCAATAGATTGTTGCAAGAGGGCCTGTGGCCCATGTGTGGGACCCAAGATTATTTAGAATATTATTATTTATAACTTTATTACTTTCTAATGTCACTAAAGAGTTGTAATTAGGGTAGTTTCTAAGTTGCTTAAGTTTCCTAGTTCAATTAATTTTCTTAGAGCCTAAGTTTCTTTTACTATTTATAGGAGGACATTGTAGAGATCATAATTTCAGACTTGAATTGAATACAATTTTCCCTTTGTGGAATTTTATCGTTGGAGAGTGTCTTTATTGTGTGATTGTTTCTGCCTAAACCTAAAATTGTGTTGCGGTACCTACGATGCAAATTCTAACACTAGGAGTTGCATCAATTGGTATTAGAGCCGAAGACCCGTCATCGGATCATTCAGGTTTTACCCCGTTTCATTTTACCGTCGAAGCCCTAAAATCCACACTCCACTTCATTCAATCCATCCATCATCCCTGCCGACTGAAACCCTAACTATCAAAACCCCATCCTCGTGCCACCGTCCTCCCCAAAACCCATCCGTACTCAAATTAAAAAAAAAATCACTCGCCCAACTGAGTCCCCAAAGTTCCAAAAAATCTGAACCCACCTCTTTCCAAACTAAAACCGAAACCTTGAACCCATGCATCCTAGTTATCCAAAACCTTCACCCGAACCCATCACCCCTTCGTTCTCCATCCCAAGGGGGGAAAAAGAAAAAGAAGGGAGGAAGAGCAGAGAAGAAAGACAGACTTACCTTTGTAGCCTCCACTAGAACCAAGAACCTCTTGATCGTTGCAGCACTTAGCCAGTAGCCGCTACACTGTTGTTGTTGCCAGCCACACACCAACAATCACCGTTCGACTGTCAGAGTCCCTCGTCTGCATCGAGACTCCACAACAGCCTATCGATCGTCCTCACCCCCTCCACCCTAATTCTCCAACTTGATCTCTTTGAAGTCCAGCAACAAAAAAGGATTCAAACCCCTTTTGTGTTCTTCGTTTCAGCTATAACAGGAAAAAGGTCGAACCCTCTCTCCCCTCTTTTTTCTTCTTCTGCACGCAAACCAAAATATAAAAGAAGCAAGAGTTCAAGTTAAGTCTAGTCCAGGTCGACACCAGGCCAGTTCTGACCTGGGCCCAAACAGAACCAGAATTTCCAGAAGTTCGATAGGCTGACATCATCTGTGACATCAGTAGCGGTCAAATGGTTTGGCCAGAAGCAACAAAAGAAAATATTTTTCGTGATTGTGGGACCATCCAAGGTTAGCTTTCTGTACTGATATCTTTAATCAATGAAAGTTATCATTAAAAAAATAAAAAAATAAAAATTCAAGGTTAACTTTCATATCCGTTTTCATCTGCACATTCATGAAGACTAGATCTACACAGTAGGTCAGTTAAATTTTTATAGACTACATAAAATAAATTGGCTGAATATCGGTGAGTCTACCACGAAAGATTTGACCAGTGAGGTAGCCATGGTTGTGGATTTTTATTTTTATTTTTATAGCATAAGAAACTACAATGGGGACTCAACTATATATAGAGGAAGAGGAGTAGGATTGTATCTTAGCAGGCTAGACTTTTTAAATAAAATAGGAAACTATCTAATCCTAATCTAAACAACAAAATTAGACAGTTTCTTGATTAAACAAGGAATAAAAATAGAAATAGGATAGAAAGGAAATTACCACATTCGTTCTCCGTCAATTGGGCCTGTGGATTTAACCCAATGGACCGGGTTGACCTCTGGGTCAATGCATTGGTCCAGTTGATTTCTTGGGCCTAGTCCGCACAACATGGTCTAGTCCGCACAGCATCAACTATCCCCGGCTTGGAAGAACTCAACTCCGACAAGTTAATAACTTGATAATATTCATAGAGATCTAGATTTAGGCACTGGAAGTATGGTAGCAGTGATCCTTGTAGCATTGAAGATTTGACGGTTTTGTTATCGGACAAGGAACTTCAGGAATCCTCCTTCACGAGGAGAAACGAGCTGATCATCAAGAACATGAACATCAATGATTTATTTTGTAGGTGGAGGAGCGACTGGTAAGGCTATGTCTTGTTCTTCAGATTCTTCATCATTGTCATGCCCACGGTAGAGTGTGAGGTCATCAACATTGAAGGTTGGACTGATGCCAAGATTTGATGTTAACTCTTAACATATAGGCATTGGAGCTAAGCTCCTTCAACACTTTGAATGGATCCGCATTACATGGACGTAACTTATTAGATCATGGTGGTAATCGTTCCGAATGGATACAGACCATAACCAGATCTTTCAAAAAACTCGAGGAAATGATGACACTTGTTCGCATGGGCCTTGTAACTGTCATTGCTAGCGGCATAGTGTCGATCCAAGTCTATGGAGGATATGATTGAAACCCTTGCGAAATTATCTGGAACTGTTGCTCAGTTATCCGCAATGATCGCTAACTTCCAAGAAACTCTAATAAGGATGGATACCATAATAACAAAATTAGAAAATAATCAGTGTGCGGATAATTGCTAAGTTGATGGAGGAAATATTCGGAATCAATGAGATCAACCAACAATTAATGTTGATCAAGATTTAGGGATTAAACTTGTGATTCTCAAATATGATGGAAAATTAAAACCAGATGAATTTATGGATTGGTTAGTGTTTGTGGAGAATATTTTTGCACACAAACCAATGACGGATGGCCATAAAGTCACCCTGATAGTAACTCGATTGCACAATTATGCTGTGATATGGTGGGCCGAGTTGCTAAAGAAAAGGAGGAGACAAAACATAGATCTTGTTGAGATGTGGATCGAAACGAAGAACCTTTTGAAACAAAAGTTCCTCCCAATTAGTTACTTAAGAGATCTACATTTAAGATTTTAAGATTTAAAACGAGGATCCTGGGCGCTTGTTGAGTATTCCGAAGAGTTAATGACGATGCAAGCTCGATGTGGTTTAAATGAGGCTGGTTATGTTTTTGTTGACCGATATTTTCATAGGTTAAGAATTGACATATAACATATAATTGCAATGCCATCAAGGCCGAGGACATTGCAAATTATCAAGCCTGAAAATTAAGTGCATCTAAATAAATGAGTTGCACAAAAGACCCAATGAAAGCCAGATTCTAATCTAAGTGCTAGTTCCTCGGAAAAAGATTTCCCCAAGCGTAAAGGCCAGAATGCGATTACATCCTTTCATTGTAAACAATAGGGGCATCGATCATTAGAATGTCCAAAACGCATAAATCTTATTGAATGTGAAGGTGATGTGAAGGATATGTTGAATGATTCCAAAGGGAAAGAGACTGAGACCGAGGAATTAGAGATTGTCGGTCTCTATCATGGTGAAACTTTCATGCTCCTCAAAGAGACTACACCTACTGTTGAGAAAAAATGGTTGCGCAATAATTTTTTTTGCTCAATAAGTATTTTGAATGGACAAGTATGCACAGAATATCATATCTCAAGCTCTTGTGGATCGTTTGAAGTTGGAGGTTTGAAAGCATTACTACCCGGCCCTATTTTGCTAGATGGCTAATGATGGGTGATGAAGTGTAGGTGCGACATGCCAGTCAAGTTACTTTTGCCATTGGTGAGGACTACAAAGATACAGTTTGGGTTGGTGCTACCAATGGATAGTGGTGATGAGGTTGAAGTTGCGTTGTGAGGACTACAAAGATACAACAGGGCCACCTTCCTCAATTGTGCTAAGGAGGTTGTAGTTGCGTTGTGTTAATCAGTAGTACTCTGGGTCATATTGGGAAGAGGTGTTGCACTCAAAGTTCTGAAAATCGAAATCATATTGCAAATAATTCAAGGGGATGAATCAAATCATATCGCGAATTGTAGGTTTTTTCTTATGAAAATAAAAATATTTAAAAGATTAAAAAAGAAAAAAAAGTAAAAAATAGTTATTCATAATCCCTCCATTTTCCAACCCATCTAGAACAACATAAATACAAAGACTAACAAGTCTTTATTAATGAAATTATCTGAAGAACATTATTGGCATATATTGTTATATCATAAATGATATGCATAAATAGGTAAGTATGTTTAAGATGTTAATGTTACTAGGAAAACTAAACAAGTTTTAATAGTTTATTTTTTCTTTTATTTTTAAATCCAAATCATCAATCGTACATGTTAGGATGTTTCCTTAAGTTTTAAAAGTTTTCATGAAGAAAAATTTGAAAATAATTAAATAAAAATGGATTCAATGACATGATCCCTTATGTACAAATTACAATCGAATGCTTTAGTCAAATGATTGTTTCTTATTCATTTGTAAAACCTCCTCAAAACCATATAAATTCTAAGAAATTTCCTTAACCAGTAAATAACCTCTAAAAATTGAAATGCTAAAAAAGAAATAAATAGGAAAGAAAAAAGTAAAAGATTATTAATATTAACTACTTGCCTATGGCTATTCTCACTTGACCTGAATCATTTGAATCGTAAGATTTCATTAAACAAGTATGGAATTCGATTCGCCCCTAAACATAGTTGTCAAGTTCATTGCAGACCTGTTTCGGTTTGGCTCCAAGTGAAACATTTCAGTCGATTCGGGCATTTCGCTTTCTAATTTGGAAATTCGTTTCGGAAAATATAAAAAAGTTAAAAAATATATATTAAAAAATATGGAAAATTTCATTCGGCCCACTTCATATAGATAATTTATAAAATAGTTTCATGAAATTTATAATTAAATCATATGCTATACAAATTATGTGAGGGTGGGCGAAGAACTTGTGTAACAGTGCTAACTGACCACAAATTTTTTCAGTGGGCCCAATTATGAGGAATCAAAGCCATTTAATTTTGCATAGAATAGTACTAATTTAACTGTACTAATTTACTCAAATTAAATGGCCCACTCCAAGTTGATGAGATGTAAAATAGTTTCATAAAATTTCTGATTATATCAAAGAGTACCATTTAAATTATCTGAGGGTGGGCCAAGAACTTTAGTAACAGTGCTACCATCAGATTTTTCATTAGGCCCAATAATTCAAAATCAAAACCATTTAATTTTGCATAGAATAGTACTCATTTAACTTCACTAATTTACTCAAATTAAATGGCCCACTTCAGATTTAATAATTTCTAATAAAATAAAAATGACCATACAGATTGCATTAGGGTGGGCCTAGAGCCACGGTGACAGTGCTCACTTCATCTATTGAATTCTGGTAGCAAAAAATTTCAGAATTCATCCACACAGAAGTAAGTGGGCCTCACGAATCATATCAGTACTAATTAATGGCTGAAATAAGAGGGCCTCTCAATACACCATATCTCACAACGCCCTTTCTTATACTAGTGGATTGCACGTGCACCGAACACAGTTTTTACTAAGAAAATCTTAAAAAAAATTAAGTTCTTAAAAAATTCAGTATAAGCTTCAATACATTTAAAAATAAAATTTCAACAGAAAATGAGTGATTGTAAATTGCAAGGCCCGTGAAATGTCCAAATACAGCTGATATTACTTTTTTTCTATACATTTGGAAACAATAAAATACTGATACAGTAAGAAAAATGAGATCTCAAAAGACAATCGATATGAAATTTATATAACTTTTTGAGGATATAAATCACATATTTCTAGATATTTTATCATGAATGTTTACAAAGAAATTTTATTTTACTTTATTTAACCTGTCAGGTCAACTTATCAGTTTCCTAGTAGACTTGATCTACTAAAGATGGAATCCAGTCAAAAGCATAGTCAAATTGATAACCTGCAATTTTATAAAAAATAAAAATAAAAACTCTGAACCAGATGATCTTACTGTTCTAACCAATTATCATGAATATTATATGTTCACTACGAAATTAGATTCTATTAACCAAACCAAGCATTTTCCCACTAGGTGGGGTCGGCTATATGGATTTGACGACGCCAATCAAATCTGTTTAAGGTCATGTCCTCCGTTAGATCCATGTAGGCAAGGTCATGTTTAATAGTTTCTTTCCAACTTCTCTTGGGTCTCCCTCTCCCTCTCCTACTCCTGGCAATCTCAGTCGATTTTCTCTCATTTTATCTTTAATCGGTGCTATTTCGACTTTGCCCCTAATCTCCTCATTCCTAATCCTATCTCCTAATCTCCTCATTCCTAATCCTATCTCTCCTTGTGATCCCGCACATCCATCTTAGCATTCTTAGCTCCGCAACTTCCATCTTCTTAACATGATTATGCTTTACTGCCCAACACTCTGATCCATATAACGTTGGACGTACTGCCACCTTATAATACTTTCCTTTAACCTTGAGGGGGACTTTCAGATCACACAAGACCCCCGAAACACTCCTCCATTTGGTCCACCCGGCTTGAATCCTGTGACTTACATCATTATCAATTTCTCCATCTTGTTGCACCATAGATCCAAGGTACCTAAAGTTTTCTTTCTTTACAATCTTTTGTGTGCCCAAACTTACTTCTTAGTTACCAGGTGTCCTACTTTGACTAAACTTGCATTCCATATTTTCCGTCTTGCATCGACTTAGCCTAAACCCTTTTGTTTCTAACGCCACAATTCTAGCTTAACATTCAGTCATTCTCTCATCTCATCCACTAAAACAATGTCATCTGCAAATAGCATACACCACGGCACCTCATCTTGAATATGCCTTGTAATTTCATCCATAACTAGGGCAAACAAGTACGGGCTTAACGCTGAGCCTTGGTGTAGACCAATTGTTCTTATAGATGTCACGGCTCTATTATATATATCCTTTATCGCCTCAATATATGCGACACACACTCTTTTCTTTTCCAGTACTCTCCATAGAATCTCCCTAGGAACCCGATCATAGGCCTTCTCCAAGTCAATGAACACCATATGTAAATCTCTCTGACCTTCTCTATACTGTTCCATTAACCTTCTCAGGAGAAAGATAGCCTCCATGGTTGATCTCCTAGGCATGAAACTAAATTGATTCTCTGAAATGTTTGTTGTTTTTCGTAGTCTTCTCTCAATAACTCTCTCCCATAATTTCATTGTATGGCTCATCAATTTAATCCCGCGATAGTTCGCACAGTTCTGAATATCTCCTTTGTTCTTGTATATGGGTATAAGAATACTTTTCCTCCATGTATCAGGCATCATCTTCCTCTTTAGCACTACATTAAAAAGCTTTGTCAACCAACTTATGCCATCCTCCCCCAAGCACCTCCAAATCTCAATATGGATACCATCTGGCCCAACCGCATTCTCATTCTTCATCCTTTTCAATACTTCTTTAATTTCTTCCCTACTGATTCTCCTATAGAACATATGATTCGATTCTTCCCTAGAAATGGTAAGTTGCCCCAATTGTAAGTCACTACTACTGCTATCGTTAAATAACTTGTAGAAGTAGCTTTTCCAACGCTCCTTTATATCCTCATCCTTTACTAATACCTTTTCATCCTCATCCTTAATGCATTTAACTTGGTTTAAGCCCTTGGTCCGCCTATCTCTGGCTTTGGCAAGCCTGAATATCTCTCTTTCGCCTTCCTTAGTATCAAGTCGCCTATATAGCTCCTCAAATGCCTTTGTCTTGGCTTCACTAACTGCCTTTTTGGTTTCCCTTTTTGCTTCTTTACACCTCTCTAAGTTCTTTTCATTTCGATCCTTTAGCCAAGTTTTAAAGCACTCTCTTTTAACTCTTATCTTGTCTTGGACGGCCTCGCTCTACCACCATACCTCTTTCCGTGCCGGAGCACCCCCCTTTGGATTCTCCTAAGACTTCTTTCCCTACCCTCCTAATACACCCTGCTACCTTATCCCACATATTATTTGCACTCTCATTTACCGCCCAAACGTCTTCCTCTAGTACTTTTTTCCTTAATGCTAGTTGCTTATCACCTTTTAAGTTCCACCATTTAGTCCTTGAGCATCTATACAACTTCTTTTTTCTAGTCCACTTTTGTAGCTGCACATCTATGATCAACAACCTATGTTGGGAAGTCAAGCTCTCCCCCGGTATAACCTTGCAATCTTTACAAGCTAAGCGGTCTCTTTTCCTAGTTAAGAAGTCAATCTGTGTCCTTGAGGAGCCACTCTTATAAGTCACCAAATGTTCCTCTCTCTTCCTAAAAAAGGTGTTAGTTACCATGAGATCATAAGCCACTGAAAACTCCAAAATATCCTTCCCTTCTTCATTTCTATTACCGTATCCATGTTCCCCGTGTACTCCTATATATCCATCTACGTCGCGTCCTACATGACCGTTCAAATCTCCTCCTATGAAGACCATCTCGCCTTGGGGTATCTCTAGTAGCACTCCTTCCAAGTCTTCCCAAAACTTCTCCATATGTCCATCTCCTAAACCCACCTGGGGGCCATAAGCACTAATTACGTTCGCTATCTCTTCTCCTAACACTAACTTAATTGCAATAATCCTATCTCCAAAGCGCTTTACACTAACTATATATTCCTTTAAGTCCTTGCTTACCACTATGCCGACCCCATTCCTCGATCTATTAAGTCCTGTATACCATAACTTATACCCGGTCCTTTCAATCTCTTTAGCTTTCTGTCCCACCCACCTTGTCTCTTGCAAGCAAGCAATTGCGATTCGTCTCCTTTCCATTGTATCCACCACTTCCATAAGTTTACCCGTTAGGCTCCCAATGTTCCACGTACCTAATCTCAGCCTTCTATTTTGGACTAGCTTCCTTACCCCCCACACTCGTCCCAAGTGTGAGGACCCTTGCCTATTTAGCACTGCACCCGAGTGCCGATGCAATGGTCTTTGCTCACTTATCACTGTACTCGGACCATACAACGCGTCGCTAAGTAGGGGACGCCCCCACGAAATTTCATTAGGTCTCAAATCCATAAAGAAATCCGACTGAGTATTGTGCTGGCTGTCGGCTACCTAACGCACAACCCTCCTCCTTTGTCCGGGCTTGAGACCGGCTATGTCAAGGATACCCCAACATAGGCGGAGTTACGAAATCAGATTCTATTAAGGAAAAAAACATTATATCTTACCTAAGGACATCAAAATAATAAAACTAAGATGGTGCTTTTAATCTTAGCTTTTGTAACACCTCGAATCCTGGAGCTCATTAGGATCCAGGGCCTTACTATAAGGAATCCATATCACTTCATAAATCAAGTTAAGACAAGAAGCTGAGCAAGAAATTATTTATTTGAGGAATCAAATTAATTAGAAAAGAAACATTAATAAGTCTGCCAGTCAAAAATCCTAAAATCAACATTTATTGAAAGAAGTAATGCTAGTATCTATTCCAGTTCCATTATGACGCTCTCTCTTATCAGCCACGCATATTGAAGTCCAATAGCTGATTTTCCCCGTTGCCAAGCTCCCCCAAATGATGCACACCTGAAGTGGGGCAAACCACTTATCAGAAGTCTGGTGAGTAATATTACCACATACACAGTTCATTTCTAAAATAATGAATTGACAAAAGTGCGGAAGCATTCACAAGATAATTAATGGATTACATAAATGGTCCTTTTTGGTTAATAAATGAGGGAACATAGTCAGTCTGTAACTTTAATAAGTTCTGTGATTCCCAAATTCTGGGTTCTTATAATATAACTCTAACCACAGAGTTTCAGTACTTCAGTCCCTTTCGGGGAGGAAGTTCTTATATAATACATTCAAAAACTCCTAGTAATGGAGTCCATTGCGCAAATGGTATTTCAGTCCCAGTCCAACCTTATTCCTCCTAACCCGCCAGGGGTTCAGTGTTCAATTCAATAAAACTCAGGAGTAAGGCTCCTTTCTGTTATTTCAATGAGGTGTCACTGTTTCATATAAATCCATAACTAACATTCTCAGATGCAAGATTCATTAATTAGTGTATATTTATTATGCACTCAGTAACATCATCAAGGAATTACACACCAATTATATTAATATAAGACTAGTTCCACATGATTGGGTTTATACATATACATGCCCCACTTAGATTCAACATGTGGTACCCACTGTTGTAGTACTATTCTTATATCATGTAGTCTGTGTTCTAGTACCTGTCTCCTCAGATATGTGAATCATTATATATTTTAAGGTTTTCCCAATGGCTTGGAGACTCAATCTAAGATCAACCATATGATTCTGAATTACCAACATCATGTCAATAATATCAAATATTTATGTGGATATAAATCTTAAAATATATAGTTATTCAAGCCACTCTAAAATACACCACTGTTATGAACAGTTTGTTTACCACTTCTAGTGTAATCTATGGCTGAGAAGGATTTGATATATATATATAATCAATAGTAACAGTACCTATTCCCAGTGACTGCCACCAGGTTACTGATGTTACTTGACTATAATGGATCTCACGCCCAAGGCTTAAGGAAACATTGACTAGTGGGCCCCTAGTGGTCCACTCATCAAGGGTACAGGACCATCCTGATCATCCACTAAGGATCAATCAATTGACTGGTCCTGATCTTCCATCCAATCCACTGGTGGGTCTGTTGTCTCCTAATCATTCTTAATTAGAATCTTGTTTGGCTTGGCACTGTTTTCCTGTAATTTCTATGAATTCTCTGCTTCGTACATTGTTTCCAGAGCTGGGCTCCACCCTGGATGAGTTTCTCCTTTCTACATATCACACTACCAATGTTCTAAGACTCTCAGAACTTGTTACAGGAATTTGACAGCCATATATGGTTCATATAACAGGGAAAAGGGGGCTAATCAGATGGTGGGCCCTTGAATGGTTCAACTCCCCTAGGACCTGGCCCACCTTGATCGCCCAAGTGAGACCTTCAATTTGGTCAGTCCTGATCCTTGATCAGATGGGCCAGTGGGCCCCACAATCCAACCATGGAAAAACCCAGAAATTCCCCAACAGTGACGCTGCAGAGACTTTGGGAAGAAGATGTGTGGTCAGATGAGACCCATCCTGGATGGGTCCACCCACACCTGGGTCGCCCAGGGGTCCACTACCAGATCCCTGGGTCCGATGGATGACATAGTGGGCCCCATGGTCCCACTACCAGTTCTACCTACAGACGTCCAACGCCCAGACTGGACGTTATGCCATACTTTGGAAACAATTGTGGCCCAGGTGGGACCCATCTCCACAAGGGTCCATCTAGGCAATGGTCGCCCAGGGGTCTACTATTAGATCCCTGGGTGTGATGCTTGAATGCGTGGGCCCCCTGATCACAGTTCCACATCGACAGATCTTGTATCTGTCGATGGGGTTGGAAACCAGGCCTCTGGCTTGAGTTTCTCATCCATTTTCTCCTCCCTGATCAAATCAACACCTGTATACCATTACACCTCACATCCAGCATTAAGCAGACATCCATAATCTATTGCTGATTAAATTGGGGGATTACAGATCTTGGTCTAACCCCAAAGGAATTTCCAAGATCTGCCAGTAATCAAATTTTTGATCCTGGTTTCCCCCTTTTGGGTTTTATTCAGGAATCATATAAACACAGTATACCCAAGAATCTACAGATCTATGTATTTGGAAAGATCACTCACCTCCTAGTGTAGCAGATTGTGGCACGGTTGATGTGGGATCTCGAGTGCTGCACCCACTAGGCCTTCCGGCTTCTTCCTCCTTCCCACAAGTCTGGTTGGTCTCTGTTGATCTTCAGAGGAGATCTCTCTTTCTCCACTCTGCTACCTTCTTCTTTGGAAACCAGATACAAACCATGGAGATCAATATGGGAACTAATAAGAGAGAAGAAGAGGCCATCTGGGGATAACCCCAAATTTGATTCGTTGGAACCACCCCCCCCCCCCCCTCCCCCCCCCAAGTTCAGAGATAGCTATTCCTCTCCTTCAGGAATACCGTTCTAACAATTAACAACACATATGGGCCAAAATGTTTTAGAAACAGGTTAAGACAACCCAACCCAACCCAGTAACTTATGGGCCAGACAAATCTGGGCCTAATCTGGCCCAGGTATTACAACTTACAAAGAAGAATAACATCTCACATCGACCGTCAAGAATAATGAAGTAATCCGGCTTGTCCTCAAGTGACAGGGATCAACAATGGTGGAACTATGATAAAGATATGAACTTTGACAGGTAAGATTTGCAGAGCACCTGTTGATCAATATTAATATTTAACATGTGCTTTGTTTTATTTTATAAGACGGACTGCTATTAGGTAAAAAGAGGCAATACATCTCCAAGAGTCAGCATCTTCTTTTGCTTGATACAAAGTGCTACATTTTATACCTTGTAAGAAAAGGATAATACAAAGTAATCATAGAAGTTCAGTTAAATGGAAGCTCCCAAATAGAGATATCAATGGGGAAAAAAATACTAAAAAACAAAAAACTACAAATACAAATCTGCCAAAAGAATTGGACCTTCCTTTTAAGAAATATATAAGAATGTAACACAGGTATTCTAGATCAGCTCTTCTGCTCCGTTCTGTATAGAGGAGGGAGTGCCGATCAAAGTAAAAAAATTCGAAATGAACAAAGACAAACTGAATTTGTTGCAGCTCAACATCAAATACTTATTTTAGTTGTTTACACTTAAAACGACCACTTCATTCATTAACTCTGAAGTTTGAAGTTAGTAGTAACGTTAGCATAACAAGCAGTTTTTATGAGATTCTTGTTTTCCCTTTAAAGAAAGGCATGGCGTTTCATTGAAATATATGAGAAGAAGAAGAAGAAGCAGCAGCTTGCAATGATGAAAGAAATAAATGTGTTAGAAAATGATCAAAATTTTTCAATTTAAGCCTCATGAGTAAGAGCAATAATAAATAAGTATATTCATGTTTGGTCTGGATTCCTACTGCAAGAAAAATGTGATAGCGAATGCTCTCGGTCGCCGGAAACATCTCTTGACCACCATGGCTATTTCTGTACCGGGCTTCGAGCAAATCAAGGAGGAATATGAGACAGAGAAAGACTTTGGCACCATATATAAAGAGATCCGTCAGGGTGAGCATCTCAAGCATCCATACTTTAGCATTCATGATGGATATTTATTCTATGGTAGTCGCCTCTGTTTGCCAAATACATCTATCCGAGAGCATGTTATCAGGGAACTCCATTCTGGAGGATGTGGCGGACATTTGGGTCGTGATAAGACCTTCGCTCTTGTCGGAGATCGATACTATTGGCCACACATGATACACCCTATGTTTCTCGTATCTGTGAGCGGTGTCGTACTTGCCAGTTGGCCAAAGGAAGCAAGAAGAATGCGGGGTTATATCAGTCGTTGCCAGTTCCCTAGGGCACCTAGGAGGATATCAGCATGGATTTTGTACTTGGGTTGCCTATGACCCGCAGAAAAGTGGACTCAGTATTTGTGGTTGTGGATCGTTTCTAAAAAATGGCTCATTTTATTCCTTGTACCAACACAGCAGATGCCTACAAAGTTGCACAACTCTTCTTTAAGGAAGTTGTCTGTCTGCATGGACTTCCAAAGACCATTGCGTCCGACAAGGATACAAAGTTCGTTAGCTACTTTTGGAAGACATTGTGGGGCATGTCCAAAACAAAGCTGAAATTTTCTACTGCTTATCATCTACAAACTGATGGTCAGACAGAAGTCGTCAACCATAGCCTTGGGAATCTGCTATGTTGTTTAGTGCGAGACCATCTTACCACATGGAATCAGGTTTTGCCTATGGCTGAGTTTGCATATAATAACTCAGTCAACCGGTCCACATGGATTTCTCCTTTTGAAGAAGTTATTGGCACCAGACCACGTCTATCGGTTGATCTTGTTCCCCTTCCTGTAGAAGCAAGACCAAGTGTTGATGCGGACAATTTTATTCGCCATTTGTAGCGGGTTCATAACGAAGTTCGATGCCATATTTCAGCAAGCGATGATTCATATAAAGAAGATGCAGATAAGCACCGTCGTTTCATTCAGTTTGAGGAAGGAGATATGGTTATGCTTCGTAATCGTCCAGAGTGCCTTACGCCGGGAGCCCACAAAAAGCTGAACTCCGGCAACTCCGGACTGTTTAAAATTATCAAGAAAATTGATCTTAATGCATGTGTTGGATTTGCCCGCAGATCTTGGTTTGAATGCTACATTCAACATTGAAGATCTTACACTCTATAAGGGCCATGACCAAGATAGCCCGTCGAAAGAACATGAGATTCAGCTACCACCCTCACTAGCCCCTGCAAATAAAATTGTTGATGTGCTTGATGATTAGATTGTCTCCACTAGACAAGTGCGATTTTAGAAGTTTCTTGTTCGCTGGAAGAATCGTCCAATCTCCGATGCCACATGGTTACAACTACCGATTTCCAGCGTCTTAATTCTGATCTTTACGAGAGATATCAGGCCATTAATTCGCCGGAATCAAGTTTTTCCAAGCTGGGGAGAGTTGATGCAGGCCGATCGAAGACCAGGACCCGCAGGCCCTGATGGACCCGCTTGATGGGGTCCACATGATCTCTAATTTTGAGATCCCTATCATTAGTTAGATAGTATCTAAATTAGTAGAGTGATTAATATATTTTTCCTAAATTCTATTTTTGATTAGGTAGTTTCTTATTTTAGAATGTCTAGGTTATTAAGAAACAATATTATTACTCTATATATATAGAGGAGTCTCCGATTGTAATAGTCATGCTATATTCTAATACAATTCAAGAAATTCTCGTGCGTGAGTTTTGGTATTTCCCTAAGTGATCTTAGGGCTTGGGTTGGAAGACTCGATCTCACCGTTGGAGGTGTTGATCTTCATCAGTTCCGTGTTGGATCCAGATCTAGCCTAGTTCTATCGATCCATTTGCATCTGGAACTAGTTTGGATGGATGGTGAATTGAAGTAAAGTGAGGTGAAGTATCAACTCGAGAGAATAATATATAAGGGGGTTATGATGGTCTTTTGTTTTTAGTTGTTTGATAGGGAATTTTTTTGACTTTTTGTGTAAAAAGAGAATGTTTTTTGGTCATTTAGTGGAGAATGGAGGTTGTTTTTTGACCTTTTTTTTTAAAAGAAGGGAATTTTAAATTTGTGTACTTTTGATATGACCCCTGGTCTTTTCTTGTCTGGATAATGTAGGCTTTACCTCACTTTACTTCAATTTTCCATCCATCCAAACACGCCCGCAGATCTGAGATCTTTCCAATGGTGATGACTGCAGATCCGAACAGGGCTGTTGATGTGAGACTGCCCAAAGAGGGAAAATTCTGATTCAGTGAACTGAAATAGAACACTCTAAACTTAGTTGCATGCAGGTATACTCCATAGGGTTCTGAAACCGTTTTGTAAGGCGCAGATGAAGGTCCAAGATGACAATATGAGAGATGGAAAACAGAATATGAATGTGATGAAATGTCGTGTCCTTTGAGGATCGACTAAGCTTCATATAAATAGGGGCTAAAGGCCCTAATTACAATCAATTTACATAATCATATCAAATCTAGATCCTAACAATTAGCTGCTCTAATTACAATCATATCAGATCTAGATCCTAACAATTAGCTGCCAAACTTAGTATGTACACGAGGCTTTGACTAATGATACATATAAAGAATGGGCCTAAATGGGCCTGCGAGTTTGGGCTTGGAACACCCTCATTAACACCCCCCCTCAAATTGATGCCGATGAGTCAACAAGCATCAATTTGTCAGTCAAGAATTGATGACGTGGTCGAGGAAGTGCTTTAGTAAAAATATCAGCAGTTTGGAGGGTTGAGGAGATGAACGGGAGGGAAATAACATTGCGTAGATATTCATCTCTGATAAAATGGCAAGCCACCTCGATGTGTTTAGTTCTTTCATGAAATACTGGATTTTCAGTAATCCGAATGGCACTGGTGTTATCCGCCTGTAATGGTGTGGAAGATTTTTGTGAGAAGCCCAGTTCCTCAAGAAGACCACGAAGCCATATAATTTCGGAGCATGCGGCAGACATGGCCCGGTATTCTGCCTCGGTTGATGATTTTGAAACTTTGTCCTGTTTCTTCACTTTCCATGAAATAAGAGCATCACCTAAGAACATGCACCAGCCTGTGGTGGACCTACGAGTATCAGGACAACCTGCCCAATCAGCATTAGAATAGGCAGACAAAGTCATCTGAGAGCCAACAGGAAAAAACAAGCCTCTGTGAGAAGTGCCAAGAAGATAACGAATAATACGTCGAACAACTGCTAAATGAAGATGATGGGGCTTGGTCATATACTGACTCATCAAGTTGACTGCATAACTGATGTCAGGCCGAGTAGTAGTCAAATATATAAGACTACCGACAAGCTGGCGATAATATGTCGGATCAGGAAGAGGATCACCACTGTCACTACGGAGTTTAAGATTCAGTTCCAGAGGAGTATCCACTGGGGTGGATTTTGACAAATCGGCGGATTCAATTAAATCCATAGTATACTTATGTTGATGCAAAATCAACCCCTTCTCAGAGTGATGAACTTCCAATCCCAAAAAATATTGCAGAGGGCCCAGATCTTTCATATGAAAAGATTGATGCAGAGAAAATTGGAGACTTTGAATCGTGGCTGTATCTGTGCTGGTGATGATGATATCGTCTACATAGACGAGAAGAATGGTGATTCCAGTTGATGTGTGATGCAAAAACAATGATGGCTCATAAGGACTCTGCTGAAACTGTAGCTTGAGTAAAGCATCTTTGAATTTGTCAAACCATGCTCGTGGTGCTTGTTTTAGCCCATACAATGATCTTTTCAGAAGAGCAACTTGATCTTCTGATGATTTTGTGAAACCTTGAGGCAATCGCATGTAAACTTCCTCTTTAAGATCACCATGAAGAAATGCGTTTTTCACATCAAATTGAAAAAGAGGCCAAGATTGAGATGCAGCTATGGCAAGGATGGTGCGAACAGTGGTCATTTTTGCAACAGGCGCAAAAGTTTCTTCGTAGTCAATGCCATATTCCTGTCGGTTGCCAAGGGCCACAAGCCTAGCCTTGTATCTATCCAAAGTACCATCTGCCTTTAATTTGATAGAGTAAACCCATTTACTCCCAATAGGTTTAACCGAAGCTGGGCAGGGAACAGTAACCCAGGTTTGGTTCTGCTGTAGAGCACTAAGTTCTTCTTCCATAGCCTGTCTCCAGCACTCCTGTTTTGCTGCTTGTGAATAAGAAGTAGGAATGGATACAGATGATAAAGTAGCAAAATATGAAGAATGAGAGAAGCCGTATCGATCCGGTGGACGAGATATACGAGCAGAACGACGAATAGCAAGTTGAGGTGAAGTTGATGCTGGAGCAGGATTCGGGACCGGTTCTTGCAAAAGGGGCAAAGTAGTGGGATCTGGTCCTTGTCGACGAGTATACACCTTGTCCGGATGAAATCGCAAAGGCGAAGGAAGACATTCATCATCAAAGGATGGTACTTTAGAAAAAGAGATTTCTGGAGATGAATCAGGATAAGACTGAAAAAAGTACTGATGTTAAAAAAAAACAACATTTCTAGAAATGCGAATACGCTTGGAGGTGGGGTCATAACAAACAAAACCTTTTTGGTGGGAAGCATAACCAAGGAAGACACATTTTACAGATTGAGCGGATAACTTGGAACGTTCATGTGTGGGAAGACGAAGAAAAAAAATACAACCAAAAGTGTGGAAATTTGTGTATTGTGGTTCCGTTTTGAAAAGACGAAAATGTGGTGATGTGTTTTGAAGTTTTGGAGAAGGAAGGCGGTTGATGATGTGAGTAGCAGTGGTTAAAGCTTCTGGCCAAAATCTAGGTGGAATGGAAGATTCTAATAATAAACATCTAACCATGTCTAGAAGATGACGATTTTTTCGTTCTGCAACACCATTCTGTTGGGGAGTATAGGGACAAGTCCGTTGGGATATAATCCCTTTGTCTTGTAAAAATTCCTGAAATTGTTTGGACACATATTCCCCTCCTGAGTCGGTCCGAAGAGCCTTAATACATGTTGAAAATTGATTTTGAACATAATTCAAGAATTTTTTAAACACATCAAAGACTTCAGATTTGGCATGTAGAAAATAAATCCATGTAAAACGGCTATAATCATCAATAAAAGTTACGAAATACTTATACTGTGAATGAGAAATAATTGGTGCAACACCCCAAACATCACTATGTATTAAATCAAAACTTTTGGTAGCAGAAGAAACATGTAATGGAAAAGGCAAAGTTTTACTTTTTCCCAGCTTACAAGTGGTGCAATCAAGAGTAACATCTGATGATAAAAACTTCATTTTATTGATATGACCAGAATTTAACAAAGATAACAAAATGGTTGAATTGGGATGGCCTAATCTATTGTGCCACAACTACACATTATTCCTAGAGACAACTGATAAAGCGAACACAGACATATCTGGATTTGGTGTTACTATGTGAAGAGGAAACAACCGCCCACACTTAGGCCCCTTCACTATCACCTTCCCTGTCTCCTGATCCTGCACCACACAACCAGAGGAGGAAAAGGAAACATGACAGTTATTATCAACCAATTGACCAACAGAGATTAAATTGGTAGAAAGATTTTGGGAACAAAAAACATCATGTAAAGGTAGAGAATGAGAAATATCACCAACAGAGGTAATTGGTATTGTGGTACCATTAGCAGCATGGACCTGAATCTGTCCATCATATGGTTTAATTGTGGAGAAGTTTTTGGAGGATGATGTCATATGATTGGAGGCACTAGAATCAAAATACCAGTGAGAGGAAGATTGAATTTTACCAGATATACCAAGAGTGGAAAAAGCCTGGAGAATCATCTGTTGGATCATTTCAGGGGAAACTGGAGCAGCAGAAGCAGGTGCCGAAGAAGATGTGGAAGATGAATCAATAGTGCCAGTAGCAGTAATCGCCTGGTAAACTTTCGGATTTCTGTTTTGAGGACGCTTGCGGCATTCATTGATGGAATGTCCAGATGCTTTGCAATAATTGCATATCCGCTGCTTGCACTGATTTGCAAAATGGCCGAAAGTTTGACACTTGAAACATTGCACTTTACTCATATCTCTGTTTGGTTGCTTCCCCTTGGAAGAATAAGTAACATTGACTGATGAGTGTGGTGATTGAAAGGCAGTGGGTACACTATAGGCAACATCAATAGTACCCGGACTAGCTTGGTGGAGCACACCAGATTGCGTCAATTGTCTCTGTTCCTCTCGCAGTAATTCATTGAGACAGTCATCCAGGGAAGGAGAAGGGACCCTACTCATGAGATTAGATCTGATCGATTCATACTGAGGCCTTAATTTCATAAGAAATTGATCCCGATGACTAGTTGCTAGTATTACTTGCAATTCGGGAAGAGCTTGTGCAGAAACACTGGCATATTTGATTTCATTTAACTCTGTCCACAAATTCTGAAAACCAGAATAATATTCTTGAATGGAAGAAGTCCCTTGCATATAATTTGCTATTTCAAATTCCAACTGATACTGTCTGGCAGAATTTCCTTGATGATACACCTTTTGAAGATAGGTCCACATATCTTTGGCAGTTTTGTATGGTTTTAAATTCATGAAAAATTGTGGTTCCATGGACCCAAGAATCCAAGATTTGATCTTAGCATCTTTTGTGTTCCATGACACAATTTTCTTCTCATCTTCTGTTGGTTGTGGATCAGTTCCAGAGATATGGCCCCATAATTCCTTACCCTCTAGGTAAAGTTCCAATTGAAAGGACCAAGATGGGTAATTTTTGCCATTAAACTTGATTAAGTTGATTTCAGATTTCTCCATATGTAACAACCAGCAGCAAAAGATCAAGCCAAGATCTGAGATTTTAAGAGATCTGGATGACCACGTGGGACCCACAGAGATTGACAACCAGTCACAATAATGGCAGAAAAAAAAGAAACACAGCCAGCCAAACAGTCTGCCAACAGTCAAACAGCGGCACAACAGTCCAACAGCAGCACAGCCAGCCAAACAGTCAAACAGCCAACCAGCGACAGAAAAAAGAACTCCACACGTCCATAGTCGTTAGTGGAAAAAACTCCACGTGGGCCCCAGATGATGATCAGGGATCTGATCAGATAGGGAGGATAAAAGGACAACCAAAATTCGCCACTAGTGGAAGAAGACCCACTCCAATTGGATCAAAATCCACAATATTGGACGGCCGTGATGAAATCTTCTTGATAAAACATAAATATCACAAAAAATTATAGATGGCCTACCTCTGATGTGCCATAAATCTTGAAAAAATGATCATAAAACAGAAGAGGACCAGACGACCAAGATGGGTGATTCCGCTGATATGGTGATTATGATCACAGGTGGGCCATGTCTGAGTCTGAGTTGATCAGGGCCACGTCTGGATGATCAGAGTGAAATAAGAAGCTCTGAAAGGCTTCCAGATCCTGGAAGATGACCACCAGCAGCTGCTGATGATGATCACTTGTGGGCCACTCCTGATCTGATATGATCAGGGATGATCAAAGAAGATCAATGGCTTCCAACGCTTGGAAGATGACTAGGAGATGATCACAGATGATTAACTTTGCTCTGATACCATGACAGTATGAGAGATGGAAAACAGAATATGAATGTGATGAAATGTCGTGTCCTTTGAGGATCGACTAAGCTTCATATAAATAGGGGCTGAAGGCCCTAATTACAATCAATTTACATAATCATATCAAATCTAGATCCTAACAATTAGCTGCTCTAATTACAATCATATCAAATCTAGATCCTAACAATTAGCTGCCAAACTTAGTATGTACACGAGGCTTTGACTAATGATACATATAAAGAATGGGCCTAAATGGGCCTGCGAGTTTGGGCTTGGAACACCCTCATTAACACAAGATACCCTGCATACCCTGCAGACAGCTTGTATGTCATGGATGAGGAGCCCTTTTGAGTTTTGGACCGTATATCTTCTACACGGGAGAAAATGCCGGGCAGATAATATAGTTTGAAGAGCTTTTTTTTTTTTTGCTAGAATGTCTTATTTGTGGTAACTCTAAAGCCTAGACCTCCGCAGAGAATATTTGAGAACCTGTTTCTGTGAGGGCCTTTTTGCTGAATGCTTTTAAGTGGGAGTTACCGCAAGTATTTAAACAAAGGGTATCTCAACCTTATGGAAGTGGTCTCCACATCAGACCACGTTGTATGTAGTTTTGGTACAATGACAAAATGGGAACCTTGACAAATACAAAAGGAAGCCAAATGTGAAGTTGTCTCTTCTCTTTGCGGAAGTGACTCAATTTATAATAGTTCTTGTTAAAGGCTAAATTAGCGTCCGTAATTACCTAATTACATTCTGATCACATCCTGGAAGATAATTTACATATATGATAGTCCTCTTGATTGTGTATATGTCTACTTCTGACGTATTGTAGTCTGCAGGACAATATTTCTTCTACATTTTTTTTTATTGGTAACAAACATGAAATGAACCCACAAACTCAAGGTTGCATACAGACTTTCTAGTTGCTACCCACAGGATGAACATGTTCAGTGTTAGTCCTTCCATTATTGACATCAGTAGCGTCCGTCACATTAATGATCTGGAAAGAACCCTTGGCTCTACATGTACAAATGGGTGCCTCAGCTACCTGTACATTTCTCTTGCTGAGGTTAATGATCTGCACTTCCTTTAGAATGAGTCTTCTGAAGACTCATGTATGTTTTCCTTGTTGATCGATAACTATTTTCGTTGTTCATTAGAAAATTTAGTTTTTTTTTTCCAATCTTAATGATAATCATCTTCTCAGTTCTCTTTGTTTTATGTTCTGAAGCAGGTGGTCCTGATATCTGGTGAGACTGGTTGTGGGAAGACCACTCAGGTTACCAGTTCTTTGCTTTGTCTTAATTCTGGCACATATAGCATATTCTGTATGAGAACTACTGTTATGTAACTTGAATCTCTTAAAAATTTCTTACATATGCCAATGAGTGAGCGTGGAGGCATTGTTTACAAAAAAAATATGACCGATGAAAAGTGGCTTGGGCAGAGCTGTGCTGAAGACTGTCACAACCACTATGGTTCTGGGCCTGTCCTGACCTGCTGGGAGTCTAGGACTCTGACCTTTGTTCAATCCTGCTTTCTAGAAAAGTGATAAACTTAGTAACTCTCTTTAGTTGTTTTTGGTGAATATGACTTTCTCATCCTGATTATATACTGGGCCTAAAAAATAAGGATTGCTCCAGTTACCGTTGTAAAAAACTGCACTTAAAAAACAGCCTGGTCGAGTCCAGTCGCACGCTTATGCTGGCTGATAATATACATTTTAACTACTTTGTTTTGTTTTATGATTCATTATAATTGAGTATACTATAAAATAAGGCACATCTGGCTAATATTTAATTTTTCTGCAGATGTGCTGTACACAGGGTTTTAAAAACTGGACTTGGCCAGGGTCAGGTAGAGTCAGGTTGACTCGGCCAGGTTGGCTCAGTTTCACACACACACACACATATGTATATATGTATGTATCTATAAATTTTATTTAAGTGTACCCCTCCAAAATTGTAAAAACCATAGATTTACCAAATCTAGGGCCTTGAGACCTCTAAATCATGAGAACAATATAAATTATATAATTTTGGGAAGTGGGATGGGTTTTGTTGGAGTTGGGAAGTGGAAGGGGGAGTTTGAAATTGGAGAGACTAGAAAATTGGGGAACTGAAGGGGGTGTTTGGAGCAATAATTAGTGAGGAAAAGAGGGAGGGAGGTGTGTGTGGACTGGGGTCGAGATTTGAATATTAGCTTTTGGGAACAAACCCAGTTTTGAATGGGTGATGGAATTGATGTGCCCCGCCATGGAGATACCATCCTCAGGACAAATCTCTCTGCGCCTGTGTGTGGACTGGGGTCGAGATTTGAATATTAGCTTTTGGGAACAAACCCAGTTTTGAATGGGTGATGGAATTGATGTGCCCCGCCATGGAGATACCATCCTCAGAACCTTTCCATGACATAATAATATTGATCTGAGGGATAGCCAAAGTGCCAAACCACTGAATAGCTCAGTGGTAGGGGCATTTCCCTTCCCAGGGGTGACAGGGGGTTGATCCCTGCCACCCTAGATTAGAACCACAGTACTGTACCACTCATCCAATGGAGCGAAAAAAGAAAATGATCTATGGTGCACAGATAGATATATCATAAAGAATTATGCTAGTTATTGATAAATTAAAAGGGTTACAGAAGTTGAAGTGTTGATGTCTAATACATATTATCTTGGATAAGCTTAGGAAGAGAATAAAATATTACCTTTGTAGCTTCAATACTAAAGTAGAAGATGAAAAATTGCATTGATCTTGTGTTTATTTTGGAATTTAGAAAACCCCGTGTGTAAATTTATGTTGTCTTGTTGGTTGTCGTCTAATTAAATGGTTAGATCAGATAACCAAACATTATGAGCTACAATTTTTACTGGCATGATTTGAAGCTTTTTTCGTAGAAATATTAGATTTTGCTTGTGTAAGTATGATTTCTTGTTAGTTTGCACTATTCTATATATCTCCTTCACTTCTATAAAAAGGGACAACATGGTTATTTATTCTAATTATTTTATTTTTATTTTCTGTCGTGGTCATGGTCGCCATCATCATCTTCATCAATTTCTATGCTATCTTATTGGAGGAGTCCTCAATTAATCATTCTTATCCCATAAACAAGTCAAGTCCAAAATTCCTTTACATCTAACCATAGAATATGATTCTACAAGCTTTATTCTTTTGGCCTAAGTTTTTAAAACAATTTGTAAAAATATGCCTGCAATTTTTGTATCTCCTTGTTTCTTATAATTGCTCTTTTCCGTTTTCTTGTACTTCATATTTGTTGAACAATTTGCTTAACCAACTAAACTTACTCCCATTCAAAAAGAACCTAAATTTCTATAGGTCTGCCATCTGTTCTATGCTCTCTTTTTCTTCATCTTTGCTAAGGGTACGTCTAGTTATGGTGAAATGCACCAATTCTTTCTTTTTGTCCACTTCTCTAGAGGTTCAGTTATGACTGTTACATCATTATATACTCCTTACTCTTAATCAGTCATCAGCTTCAACTTGTCAAATATCATCTCTGCTATCACTTTCCAATACTTTAGGAGGAAGTTTGGTGTCTGATTATTGATTGAAGATAATAGGTTAATGGCCTGGATAAGATTTTTCTTTCTGCCCATCTAGTTTTAGTGACTTTAGTGAATTGGGAGTTGACTCGGCTGAGTTTTATTGTACTTGAATCCCTAGCAGATATATCTGGAACGTAACACACAGAATGGGGTATGACTTGGTTGTGTTCCATGAAGCTTGGCCAAGTGATAGGCAATCAAGTCTTTAGTTTTCTAATTAAAATTGATTTTTTAAAACAGTTTTTAAGTTTTTAGTTTTTACCTTTATTTTGTCATGGAATTTTCATGTTATTGATCATGATATGGTCAGAGATAGCAAGATCAAACATCATCATCATCATCAATAGCATGATCAAACATCATTATGAATATTTAATCAGTTGTTCTCTGATCGTCAAATAAAATAAATAAATAAATGAATTTACTTGAGTTGATTCACACTAGGTTTCGCATCAAAATATGCAAAATTTACAAATAAAAAAATATAACATTTCTTGTCTTTTAAGTTTTCTAGTATAAAGTATATTTCCTATTTTTAATTTTCTTGAATTTGTAGGGCTATTTCTTTTTTGTGAATGGTAATCGTCATTAAGAATAGCAAGGCGGATGAGGGATATACCGACAAATTTTTTTTTTATTGATGATATACCGACAAGTTAACCACCCAAAAGAAGCAATAGAGAAAATAGAAAAAGAGCTGAGCTAGAAAGGGTCAATACAAAAGACTATTTTCATTAGATATAAACAAACTCTAGTAAGAAACTCCCTCCTTAGCTAGGCTGTTTGCCACCTTTTTAGCCAATCGGTTAATATGATGGAATGAAGCATTTAAATTTCTTGCCAAGTTAAGCACTTTTCCATTGCATCCGCTAATCTCCAGGGAGCCTTACCAGCGCTGGAAGCCCAACAAATGATGCAATCAAATCACCTTCCACCAGTAAACCACTAAGATTGAGCTGAAGTGCTTCTCGCAGATCCGTCTGCAAAGCAAGAAGCTCCACCTTATTTACCTTGCAACAGCCAACAAGGCCAGAATACTAAAGGATGTGCGATGCATTCCATTCTTGAATGATTCCTCTAATGAATGCACTACCTTGATTGCCGATAGGACTACCATCTAAGTTTAATGGCCTTTTCTTTTCTTTTTTTTGGGGGGGGTGGGGGGGTCGGGGGAGTTGTGTTTGCAATGATTACCTTGAGACTGGGAGGTGCATGATGACCAAGAAGTAGTAAGAAATATCAATCAGAGGTTCAACAGAGGGGATTCTACATTGAAAGCACCTCAGACTTCTTTCCTTACACAATACCCATAATGTAGCCAAAAAAGACAGTTTCCGCATCTTCCCCTCTTGCCGTACGCACAACCATCTTCCAAATACCAAGAAAAATTGCAGTGTCTCTGGGGAAAGCCCGATTGCACTCAAACGAGCCAAGAACTGACCTCCACAAGACTAGAGCCACTCTAAAGGAACAAATGATCCATCGTCTCCTCATCGGCAAGGAACATTGGGCAGTTATTCTCAATTTTTCTTTTTTGCTGACAAAGATTATCCATGTTTAGGACACAACCCTGAAGGGCTAGCCAACTGATGTAGATGGACCTCAGACCACATGTGTAGGGCCCAAGTATATTTAGGTTTTATTTGTTATTAGATTTCTAATTTTATGTAATTAGGATTTAGTTTCCAATTCCATTAGGATTCTTATTTTATTTCCTAAGATAGGTTATTAGGTTTCTTGGACCCTAAGTTATGGTTCTTATTTATATGACATTGTAGAGAAGCAATTCTCAGAGAGTTGATTAATGAAAATTGGGTTTTCCCATTGAGGTGCATCCTCTTTTATCGTCTCTACGGAGATTTATTGTGTGTTTGGACACGTGCTTCGGCACCCAATTGTGCTTTGAACACTCCCCGCAAGCCCTAACCTTAGGGCCTACATCAACAACCAAAAACAGCAACCCCAGGAGGGGGCTTCAATTTCCAAAGACAAAACACCGGGCTAAT
Organism: Cinnamomum chago; assembly: GCA_038049695.1. Taxonomy (NCBI): domain Eukaryota; kingdom Viridiplantae; phylum Streptophyta; class Magnoliopsida; order Laurales; family Lauraceae; genus Cinnamomum; species Cinnamomum chago. The sequence goes on from CP142457.1 coordinate 28,600,934, forward strand.
ATCAGAAATTTGATAAGACTTGATCTTTGGGCCATAGGAATCGGCATCACCTAGCCATACTGAGATAAAGTTAATTCCTGAAGTAGTGATTTAATTGTACCTTATAACTGCCCCAAAATGCTAATACCCATTTGAAAAAATGTAATTCATGCACATTTATACATACACTACTATAGAAATAAAATGTTATGTTGGTAGGCGAATGAAACTCGTGCTAGAGATGGGAAGTGACAAGATGGTTTGTTGTTGTTGGAACCTTATATTCATACAAACACACAGAGACATATATAATAACATTTATATTTGAAATGGTTAAGTGGAAAGGAAAAGAGAAACAAAAAAGAAAAAGAAAAAAGAAGACAAGCATATATTAAACTAAAATGGGTACAGCAAGATACACTTATTTATCTTTGGGCTATGCCTCATGACAGAGAAAAGCTTATTTAAGAACGACATTGCAATGCAATTCATTTTAACTTTATTCTTAAGTGCCAACTCATCAATGTGGGACTCCTTTTCCACTCAATTTTCAATAAAATTTCAAAACTGCGGCACTGTAACACTTTCGTTGTCACTCAATCACTCACATGTCAGACTTGGATTTAATATGCCGTATGATGCATATAGGCTTTATTTATAGTTGTGGAAAGTTCACTCTATCATCGATACAATGGATATTGGACCAATGTTGGTTTAAAATGGATGTCATGGAAGGCAATATGGTCAACTTGTAAAAGCAATATATCGTTGCGATACACAACGATTCACAGTTATTAGTATAAATTTTGATGCGGCCTGAAAAAAGTTGGAAACAATCCTAAAGATCCATAATATTTGGAAAATATTGGAATCTAGTGTTCTTGTGAATTCGAGCATAGTATCTAGGTAGGGGGCCCCAGAGTTGTACAGGTCCTTTTTTTCATTCTTTAGTATTAAACTGTTGAAAATTTTGAAATTTAATGATTGAATCAAATTTACTTCAAGAAATTGAATGTCATTCATGGTTGCATTTTTTAAATCTAAAATGGTGGCCACACATGCATTAGCTTTTGAGTGAGTTCTTCTGATCTTTGATATGTTTTCTCCATGTTCTCTTGCTTTCATCCTTTATGATTCCTTCCTATTTGACTTTGTACAGTGATTGGTGATAGTCTCAACTCTCAAGCATAAATTACACAACGTGAACCATTTTATAGTTGGCACAATATATATATATATATATATATAGTTTGATTGGAAACAAAAGGCTCTTATTGAAGTGAAGAAGATAATAAGAAAATAAACAAAAAATCAATAGTATAAGAGCTATATACTGTAGTGGCTTTAAAGAAAGGCTATAGTGATTTTTGATGAAAGCTACCCTCTCCGTACATTATCTACTTGCTGTTTTGCTAGCATGTTAGGTGTCTTCATTTGCCTCTTTATACACATGCAAGAAAGTGACAGTCATCAGAGATACTAACTTTTCTATCTCCCTTTGTATGGAAGCCAACTTGAATGGGTATTCTACTTTTCCCTTAGCCCACTTGATTGGATATACCTCCTTTTCCTTAGCCCACTTGATTGCATTCCCATGGTCTCTTTCAATGATCATCTTGAACTGACAAAGCTCCCTATACAATATCTAAATCTTGAAGAATAGCCAATACTCACGCTTCTTTTGACTCCTTGTAGCCAACTGAATCCGAAAAGATTAGACAATCTCTCCTCCACTATTCCTTATAATTCCCCAACTCCTGCTGTCCAATTTTATTATAATTCCATTAAATATCACACAATTCCTTATAATTACTCCAATTCCTTTGGTGGAAACTGTTTTAGTTTCTTCTCCTTGAGCCTCCTGAGTCCCGACAATGAGACTCTTTATATTACTGGATATTTGATGCCAAGAAGCCCTTTAAACTCTTCAATTGCAGCTCATGATGCCACACTAATATGTGCTTAAGAATCTCTTCCTCTAAAGTTTCTCTTTGATTAAAGACTCTTTCTTATGGACTCCATGCCACTGATGGGATCATCTTTCATAGCATCCCCTCTCTTGTTGGAAAAGCCCTTGACCGCTGGTGCAGCCAAGGAAGTGATTTCCCCATTTGTTGTGATCCAAAACCCCAAAATTTTAATTAATACAAAATTGCATGCAGGTCAAGGAGAAAACAGTTGTTTATACTTACCAGTAAATGCTAGAACCACTGTAAAGTATTTGAAATGGGAGATGCTCTCAACCGAGAACGCAAAAGTGCAGCAGAGCAGTCACTTTTATTCAAACTATTATGAGAAATAACAGTCTGAAACAGTCTACCCTTTCTATAGTATTTATAGTACCTAAATCCTAAACCATGTTAAAACTCCTAACTAAATCTCATTCACTCATTATAATTCCCTTAGCTATTGAAAATGCTAAGTTAAAATGACCTAGTTACGTCAAAACAGGGAAAGAAGACTAAAAGGAAGCATTGGATCTCCCAAGAAAACCTTGTGCAGGTCTTTATGGATCTTCCTGTGCATCATGCCGTCTGGGGCCCACTGGTTGATTCTGTTGGACCAGCTGCTGGTTGCAGCTTGTACACCAAGTGTGGGTGATCATTGGGTTGCTATCGCAGCTGAGCTAAGCTTGGTTTGGCTCTGGTTCAGTTGGGTCCAACTGAACTGACCCACTGTCCCCTTTTTTGTGAATTGACGGCCGTCCAGGCGATGGTGGACCTGGACTATTAAAATACTGTTCTGTCCCTTCTTTTAATGCAGGGCATTTGTGATTAAGTTTGGGACGTATTTGGGCCTCATTTTTACTGTCCAACTTATATTTTAACACTTTTCTCTTGATAGGGCCCTTATTGAGTATGAATCAAGAACCCTTTTGAACAAGTGAATTGAATCTAAATAATTGGAGCCTGATCAGTCACATGATCCTCCAAAATCTAGAAATATTGTCCTCCATCAACCCCCATGCTAATATTTACTTCATCCACTCTTCCTTAACCCTCCGTTTGGGAAGGGGAGAGGGGAGGGGAGGGGAGGGAAAATTTGAGGGGGAAGGAAAATGAAGGGGAGGGGAGAGGAGGGAAAATTAATTTTACCTCCTCTTGTTTGGGAAGTCAAAAAGTAGGGGGAAGAAAAGTGAAAAAGTAGGGTTTTGTTTGTTTGTGAGATAGAGAGAAAATTACTGTTTTGTCCTTACTTTTGTAAAAAGGTCAAAATTATCTTTTACATATAAAGGGCAATTTGGTAATTTTTTCCATTTTCCCCTCCTTTCCCCATTTTCCCCACTGTTTTGGGGGCAAAAATTTTTGAACCCATTTCCCCCTCCCCCCCACCCCCTATTTTCCCTCCCCCCCCTCCAAAAAACTTTTCCCCCCACTTTCCCCTCTTTTTTTCTTCCTCCCCCCCATTTTCCACCCTTTCCAAACGGGTAAGAGGATCATTGCGCTGTTGGACAAAGCCAAATTCATATACCAAATCTTCTCCAAGAAAGAGATGATTTACTGAATCATTCTTTACTTCTCACATCTGGAATGTAAGGCATGCATTGATTTGCACAATTCCTCTCTTGACTGTGTTATCCATGGTTAAATTATCTGCCACTACTGTCCATGCAAAAGTCTCTAACTCTGTTAGGGGGCCATGACAGGCCAAACTAAGATAATGAGGGTGCACAGAAATGAGAGGTGCAAGAGCCTTGAAGGTGGATTTCACTGAGTATCTTCTTTTAACTCCCACATCAAGATTCTTACATTTTGTATCCTCCCAAACCCAACTCTATCCGCTCTTCCCACCAAAAGATGGAACCATTCCTCAAAGACTTTCCTTATGGAGGACTTTTCGAACTATTGACAACCCATTTCCTACTATAGGACTTGACCCTAGAGACTGCCTAGAACCCACCCCGTGAGCTTCTATCTCTTCCCCACCATTATTTGCTTGAAAGTGTCTAATTCCTTATCCTCCCATCCATGAACTTCCATTTCTTTTTCTACCTCCCAAATTACTAGATGTGCCTAGTTCTTTTTGTCTTTTCCTTTCCATTGGATATCTCTTTGAAGCTTCTCATGCCTCTTTGCCACTGATAGTGGAAGATGAGGCTAAATTCAATCACCCCCTCGTCTTAGCTCTTTTCCTAAAGATAGTTGTCTTCTCTTCCATGTCACATACTTCTTTTCCACTCTTTACACTTTTGGATCCCCCATTACTTTGACCTTGGATTAGAACATAAGGGTAGCCCTAAATATTTTATTCGAAGCTTGTTTGTTTTGCATTTCATAATTTTCACCAGAGCACTCATCCAGCTTATGTTCACCCTTACTCCCACTGTAAAGCTATTCCCCATGCTTATCTACTGACTTGAGGCTGCCTCAGAGCATCTAAGAGTTTCCTTGACTTCTCAATCACCCTTAACAAAGTGTCACAAAACAACAGTGCATCATCCACAAATTGTATGTGACTGTGACTAGTCTGCTCTTGCCTACTTAAAACTATTCTCCATTGTTTACTATGAGCACTCTCTGATAATCCATATCTATCGATAGAACTATAAAGAGGAAATAGAGATAATGGATCACCTTGCCTCAACCCTAGTGAAGAACCAAATGTGGAAGTTGTTGGAAGTATGTGGGCCTAGTGGATCGATTTTCAAAACTTTTGACCCACTTTACTCAGAGATCAAGTACCCATATGGCCACAAAAACCCAATCCAGGATTCAAGAACCTCAAACTCATGATCAAGATCAGTAAACACTGTCTCTAGGATAGTAAATAGTAACACCATACAACCAAAATAAATCCACAACATACGAGGAAGTAGATTATACCTTTGGAGCTCGATAGCGCTCTAATGGAGAAGAAGACAATTAGCTTGAACAAGAACTCTTCTTGTAGCGAATTAAAGATCTCCAAGACCTTGTTGTCTTCCACGCTATGACCCGTTTCAGATCTCTTTTCTCAAGAAGAATGGTGGAATTTCCAAGAAAAAATCAACTAGTGCAACTCTTACACTATTGGGCGTGAATTCCAAGGTAGACGTCCAAGGGGTTTGGTTCCCCTATTTATAGCCCTATGCAACCTCATTTTTCTAATTAAAATAGAAGTGTCACTTCCATAAGAATTAGTAACTATCTTCTTTCTAATTATTTTTAGAAGTCTCACTTCCATAACAATTAGTAACTATCTTCTTTCTAATTATTATTAGAAGTCTCACTTCCATAACAATTAGTAACTTACAATTACCACTATCAGAAGTCTTACTTCAAATAGAAATAGTAACTTTCTAATTCCTTTCCTTTTGAGTTCAAGTAGAATTAGCAATGATCTAATAATTGGGCCAGCGTGGGGACCACTAGGGATTCCATAGAAAGCTGGCTCCAACCGGGACACCCCGACCCCACATCTAATGTGCAATCCGGGCCCACAGTTAATTGCTAATAACTCCACTATATAAATACAATTGCACTCCAGTCTTAGGAATAAATTACAAAAAAGACCACTTCCCTATTACCACAAGTAGGCCCCTCCATCTATATTTATGGATCAATTGGACCTGTCCACCAAATTAGATCCATATCTTATTATCCTTGAGACCCAATTAATTGTAGTGATCATCAGTACCATCCAATTAACTCTTAATAGGAATAGGTGCGCACTTACCAATGATAAATCCATTAATTGGAATAAGGGGATTATGTGGATAGATTCCATCTTGACTATTGAATGTTCCCACGGTCCTACTACCATGTACCCAAAACACTGAGGTGTTGAGCTACAGTTGGCTTCACTCATTGGAGACTCAAAGCAAATGAATAGACAGAACTTGAGTTTATTAATATCTCAGGATTGAGAGCCTATTGCTAGGGAATTATAGAGCAGACCTTAAAATATAGACAGTGTTTCATAAGGTGCTTCAATACATCCAATGTACCAGCACCATGATCCAGAATCTTACATTCTGATGATCGAGACAAACCACACTATCTCATAGTGATCAAAGTGCTGCAACATTTTCAAATGAGATGCCCAATCTCATCACCGGTTGTAAATCAATTTTAAGTTTAGGATTTGTAACATATGTCTCCTGTATGTGGATCTTATCCACACACGTGTTACATCTAATATACTTGTGGGGTCCGATTCATCCCATGAACCATCATGTCATTCGTATTGGTTATGTGCAAGAAGAAATAAAACACCATTCATCTCATGAATAGAAAGCATGTTATATTGATAAATAAAGAAATTAATCACTTTATTACATCATCCACTGGATTGAGACCACATAATCTAACAGAAGTACCATTAACCAAAATAGAGAGAGATGATGTAGAAATACACTTTATCCATTTTCTCCATTTCTCTCCAAATGCCATGCTAGCTACCATGTACTTAATGCAGTCCCAGTCAACATGACCATAAGCTTTCTCCATGTCTTTCGCAAACAACATCCCTTCTTTCTTGGATTTTTCCATTAACGAATCGCCTCATTTGCTACCAAAAGTCCATCAAGTTTCTGGCTTTCCTATTGCAAAGGCCCCTTATATTGGTCCAATGAGGTGATCCATGACCTCCCTCATTCTCTTGGCAAGAACTCAGCCAAACTTTATAAATACACCTCTTCAAGCTAATGGGTCTAATCTAGCCCCACTGAAATCTCACATTTTGGTATCAAGTCTACAAAAGTATAGTCAACTCCTTACTTTCCACATGTGAAACTCTTACAGTATTTGTATGGAGTATCCTTTAAGAAAACATCACCCTTTCTTAATAAAGAATAATTGAACCTATCTGGCTTGGGAGCAATTTTTTCACCTTGCATTTCGTTTTATTCACCTCCTCCACTTCTTCATCTTGGAATCCTCTTTCTAACCATGCTGTTTTACTAGGTGGTGACCTCTTGAAACCATCACTGTCGAGAGTTTGGTGAAGAAAATCTAATCTAATTTTATGAACTTGGCAAAGTGCCCGAACCTTCATTATCTCCTTGGGACCAATGATGGTTCTACCATCCTTTTTTTTACTTCAGAAGTTCCTTCCTTTTCTTGACGTTTTCATGTTAGGACCATTTCTTGCATGAAAGAATTGGTATCTGCTTATGATAATGATTGTCACTTGCATTTCCAGTTCAAAGTTGTGCACCTTTTGAGCGCAAATGTTGCTTATGATTTGGAATGCAGTTGGTTAAACCTTAGAAGTCTAACATCTGACATCTGTGGTTATTGCTCACTCCTCATTTTCAACTACACAATTTGGTAGCGTTTTGGTCTAACCGCATGAGGTGGATAACTTTTCATTGTTTTCGACAAACAAAATTTGCTTCTCCATGAAACACAGGCTTGTGGATCCACCTGCCTTGTGGAAAAATGGTACTAAAGTTAATGAATATGAGAGAGAGAGAGAGAGAGAGAGAGAGAGAGAGAGAGAGAGAGAGAGAGAGAGAGAGAGCACAAAGTTGTTTCTCACCATTTCAGGTTTTATCCTCAATTCCTTGATACATCGTCTAAGATTTCTCTTCAACTGTAACCAAGAAACCAACCTTTTTTCTTTCTTAATCAGGACATTTTAGTCCCTGGTTTTGTTGTAGTCCAATATATCACTGTTAACTGTAATGAAACTGCCCTTTCTATTGGTATCATTATTTCACTTGGTCTGTAACAAAGCACTACTTTTGTTGGTGCTTTAAGAAATAGTTTTCATTGAAATTTCTTGGCTGCCTAACGACTTTTATGTTCCTGTTGCAACTTCAATTCTGTGTATGCTCACCTGTGTCTCATTGTCATGTTTTTCTTTTGTTTTGTTCTTCCCCTCCTTTTCTTTTACCGAACTTATTCCAGGTGCCACAATTTCTTTTGGACCATATGTGGGGTAAACGCAAAGCATGTAAGATTATCTGCACACAACCTCGACGTATATCCGCAATATCAGGTGTCTGCTATCCTACAATTTTATTTTATTTTTTGTAATTTTCTGCCCTTCCTTTTCCCTGCATTTTGTGCTTTACTTGCAATCTAAAAGTCTGTGCTTCTGATTGGATGTATTTATTTTTGGTTCAGTTGCTGAGAGAATCTCATCTGAAAGGGGAGAAAATGTTGGAGACAGTGTTGGTTACAAGGTCAGAATCTATTTTTTTTTTCCTCATTTGCCACAGTGTTATTTACAGATAACATCAAGAGCAATATTGAAGGCTTCCCCACTTTGATGGATATTATTAAGTGGGCTTAGAATATCCGTAGTTTGTTTGTTTTAATTTGTACAAGTCGTGCCCATGTTTCAAATATTCAAATCCTTGTTTTCATAGGTTCCATTTTGGGTGCCCCATGTGCAGAAAATCTCTCTGGAATCTAGTGATCCAAATGAAGCTGTCCTATCCATGAGCAACTCTATTTGATCTAGGCAACAAATGGGTCGACCCAAGGCCTGTTAGGCCTAGCAGTTTACCACGAGGGGCCTTTGTGTTGGGAAGTCCCACATCCCACATCGCCTAAGTAATAGGCTTGACATATCTTAATATACATGTATGAGCCTTCCACCCAAAAGCACACTTTGCTCAATTAATTAAGCAGTAGACCCATGGGCCCTTGCAGAACCAACTGGCAATATAAGTTTGTACAGGGTTTACCTTGAGCCTTATGTTTGTTAATGAAGAATAATTGAGTAGAGGTTTGCCTTAATTCATAGATATCACCTTCTTCGGAGTTTGTTCCTATCTTATAATCTTGGATTAGTATGATCTTATCATGATTGGTTGATCAAATAAATCCAATTTTACCAAGGTTTAGAGAATAGAGAGAATTTTTTTTAAAGAGATTGCTTAATCCCTTGTAACTAAGTTTTAGAAAGTAAAATCAATCATGTGATAGTGTTTCCTAGATGTTGTCATTATGGAGGAATGTACTCCTCTTTTCAAGGGACTAAATGAAATACAGTTGTTCTTTCTGTTTTGGTGTTGAACAATGTTGGTGTGAGAGATCTAGACATTTGAATCTGCTAATCCATTCAAGCTTCGGCTTGGAGATTAATCATTGGTTAGCCCTTCTCTTGTTCCATTATCTGTTATCAGAGCAAAGATCATCATTTGAAGTTTTGAAGTGCTGGAAACACCCCTAAACACTGCTGTTTGATCTGCCTGTGACAACAATTAAACAGATTATGCAGCCTTGGACCCGACAACGAAGATAAACCAACTCCAAAAGGGGGTTGGTCGTATCCTCGAAGGATTCCAAGCAAGATAGACTAAGCTCCTTAATTGGGCTTAGCCAAATCCCAAAGGTGTTCCACACACACGAGTACTCTCAATCGAAGAGAGGCATTCACAATGAGAAACTGAACAATACCTTATTGAATAATGAAAAGGTCTTTCTCTGAATGGAGGGGTTACATATTTATATGAAGGGTTGTATGCCCCCCTTCCCTAGGAAGACTCTAATTCCTAAATATTCTCTAATTTAAAGGAAACTAAATCTCCCAAACTGAACCAAATCAATCTAAATTCAAAATTTAAAGATTCCTAATTATATCAAAACTCCTAATTAAGTGTTGGGCCTGTGGGTTGGGTCCAATGGCCCAAGTCAACCCATGAGTCATGGGTCTGGCCTTTATTAGGTCTCATTGAGTTGGAAAGAACTCAACCACAAGTTTCATAGATGTCCTCTTGGGTTGAGGATCCATGGTATGAACTTTCAATTTGTCAGTCTATCTTCATTCTAGTTTGCATGATTTGGAAATTTCATTTGATTTCTTCCTCCAACTGGAAGTAAAACTTGAGGCATTGCTTCTTTTGGTGGTCGGATTTTGCCTGAATGTGCGATTGACCATTGAATGTCCCAATTGAGAATTTGCATTACCAGACTGCAAACTTTGACTATTCATTATTCACCTCCAAAGATGAAGTCAATGTGAGGGACTTCAATGGATGGATCTTCTTGTGAAACTACTGGGACAATTGATTTGTTTTCGAATGATCTAAGTGGTTCTTTTAGAATTGGCATTACGATTGGATCCATTGGATAATTACTCCTGTTCCTAACTAAATCGAAGTCTTTGATGTCTTTTTTTCCTTCTTCTTTCTCTGCCTCTTCTATACATTGATGAACGCTGTCCATAGAAAGGAATTTATATATATATATATATATATATGGGAGTTGCTCCTATGAGAGATATCTCTCACATTATATGAGAGATAGGGGTGGGGCCCCTCACATTTAAGTTGTTGGCATTGGATATGGATGTGAGGCCCCCCACCTTATCTCTCATAGTAGTGAGAGATGCTCTCATAACAGCGTCTCCCTATATATATATATTGGTTTTGATACTTCAGCTAGATGATACGTTGGATGTGAGTGGAAGGTGCTTCACCATCGCAACCTTGAGGTTGAGTGTTCTTGTCATGTTACCAATAAAAGCATGAACAGCACATAGCGTAGATTGAAGGTGCTCAATGTTGCAACCACAAGGTTGTGAGTTTGAGTAATGTTACCAATCACAAATAATGCATGTCAGATATCAGATATATATATAAAAAAAGGCATCCATCGATTGGCTGATTCCTAATACCACCCTCCATGAAGCACGAAGCTTCAATGAGTTGGTCAGCTTCTATATATGTTTTATCCGCAACTAAAGCACTATCATTGCTTTTAATCATCTATTGTATTAAGAAAGGTGAATATAGGTGGATCAATGCAGCGACTTGAGCATTTGAGAGCATGAAAATAGAGATGACTGAAGCATCATCCTGTGGCATCAGACTTTGATACAGATGTTCGAAGTAAGCTGTGATGCTCCACAAACAGGGATAGGAGTCTTAAAAGAGGAAGTACACCTTGTCGCCCATATCAGGAGGAAGCTAAATAGTGCTTGTTCTATTTTCTGTATGATATTTATTTTTCGTGGTTGTACAAGTGCTTTGTTATTGAAGCCACTATCTGATCAGAAAGGAATGTGTTGTATTCTGATCATAAAGCCCTGAAGCATTTGAATTCCTAGAAGAACATGAGCACGAGATATGTCAAATGGATCACTTATCTGTAGGATATCTTATTAGTGACACCATAATTTATAATATCCATGTCGAAGATTATACAATCTATCATGATGACCTCCATGACGAGACATTTGAGGAATAATTGAATAAGTCATCAAGTCTCAATCCCACCATGTTATGAAGAGACTGAAGGCATTTCTGTTGTTATCATATCAACATGGAGTGGTAGGAATATTATAAAAAAAAAAAAAAAAAACCATGGAGTGGTAGGTACCAGAAGTTCCTAGTACAGTTACCAGCAATTTAAAGATGTCATAGTCCAGTTTTGTCAAGCTGAGAGAGTTGATGCAAGCTGCACATCAGCCCATTGACCAAAATCTGATGGCCGACAAAGTACCCATTCAGCCTAGGAGTTTTCCAAAGAAGCCCCATGCCCAATTAGTTGAACAGTAGATATATTAGCCCCTTGTACAGCCAACCATTATCGAAGAATGAAACTCTAGAGATTTACCTTGAGCCTATGTAGGTATATGAGTAAAGATTTACCATCTTTATAGTCTGTTCCTATCTTAGAATCCTGGATTATTATAAGTTTCCTTTTCTTTCTTTCTTTTTCCTTCTTATTTTATTTTATTTTATTTTATTTTTGGTTTGTTTGTTTTGTTTTTTTGTTCCCTTTGAATGACGATTAGTATAATGTTATCTAAAAAGGTTTAGAGAGACAAATCGAAGAGATTTACTCAATCCCTTGTACATGAGATCTAGAAAGAAGATAAAATCACTTGTACAGGGATTTTCTCAAGCACTAGAGGTCGTTAGTATCAGAGAATGTGCTTTTCTTTAAGCTTTGACATTGAGATTAATGGTCATGAATCATGATATTGATCCCATCGGGTTAGACTGGCATGCTCAACCTATTTAAAAGTGAGATTTTTATTGGCCGAGACCTTGCCCGTGGAAACTGGAATTATCGGCCGAGACATGCCCTAACATATCGCCTGCTACGTAGCGTTTTGTCCACTGACCACTATACCCACTGTAGTTGCTATTTTTATCCTTGAAGATGCTTTCTTTGCTGGGCACCAAAAATTCATTCTTCGACAATCTGTTTATGTTGATTTCTAGGGCAACCATAGTCCTTTCCATGGATCATCCCATCCCTCCTACCCTCCTTGTTTGGCATGGATCCAAGTGGGCCTCATAAATATGTTTCTCATGTACAACAATAGTGAGAGATCCTTGCATGTGAACAAAACCCTTGAGTTCAGCATGCCAAGAAACACGAAAACGAACTCTCATATGAGGGCTATAATTGTCAAACTTTGAGACCATTTAATCAAGATTAGCATGATAAGATGGACCTGAAGAAATCGTCAAAGACCGACTTACCGAGGCCTTCCATTATCCCTTTACAAATGATAGCACTGCTTGACATTGATTCTTACTGGACGATTCTCAAAAGCATTTTTTCACAGAAGGTTGTCTAAAGTTATTATTTAAAAGAGAAAACTACCAAAAAATGGAACCTAGATGGCAACTAATCGAAAAACATGCCACTAGTCAATATTGCACGGAAGTGGTTCCCTGTGACCACTTTCGTTTTTTATATTAAAGATTTAAACGTGTGACGACGTCGTCGCTTAATATCCCATACAAATTACCTAAAACCCCATTTTCCCCATTTTCCCCTTCTTCCTCCCATCGTTTTTCCCCCTTTCTTTGGTTGTTTCCTTTCCTCCTTCCTCAAAAGGTCCTTACCTTGATGATTTAGCCATTCAAAAATAATCATACAACAAAGATAATGAAATGAATGAACTATATATCAAAACCCTAATGAACTTTTCTTGAAAAGTAAATATGAAACTTGGGCTCTATGGTAGATAACACATGAAAGAAGGTCAAACTGTGCTATGCCTACCTCGTTAATGGAGATCAACAAACTTACAAGGAATATTCAATGTTGGGGGAGAGTTCTGTTTTGGTTCATTTTGGTACAAAAAACCAGCAATCGCAGATGATGAAGGTCGGAGAAGATACAAATTTGACGATCTCTCTATATTAAGTGACGATGTTGTCACACGTTTAAATCTTTAATAGAAAAAACAAAAGTGGTCACGGGAACCACTTCCGTGCAATATTGACTAGTGACATGTTTTTCAGTTAGTTCCTATCTAGGGTCCTTTTTTTTTTTTTTGGTAGTTTTCTCTATTTAAAAATTGCATCTAAAATATATATATATATATATATCTCTATATATATAGGAGGTATTCAAGTGAGGGATTCCCTCACCATGTGTGGTGAGGGGCTCCCTTTTTGGGGAGGTTTCAAGTACAAAATGGTGTACTCCCTTCAAGTACAAAAGCCCTTGTACTTGAAACCTCCCCAAAAAGGGGAGTCCCTCACCACACATGGTAAGGGAATCCCTCACTTGAATATTTCCCATATATATATATTTATGGGAAACATTCACGTGCATCCATCCCTCGCTATGTTATGGTGAGGAACAACATAGTGGGGCCAACTTTTTGATCCATTCGAACCATCCACACACATGGGACCCCTTTAGATGCACTAGACCCATTGGGTTTTCCCCTATTTGAATGGATTGGAGTCATTGGACCGTTGGATCGAGGCGAAAAAAAATTCTTTACTATTTTAAGTCGTTAAATTAGTGGGCCATTGATGAAGGGGTTAGAGACATGGGATTAAACCCAAACTTGATCTATGGTCCCATCCAAGATGTCTCTTTCCATCCCCCACAAGTACCATGATCAATGGGTCCCTAAGTGGGCCCCATTAAGTTTGTCCCTCACCATGTGGTGAGGAAAGGATGCACATGAATATCCCCCTATATATAATTGGAAATATTCATGTGCATCTATCCCTATCCCTCACCACATTATGGTGAGGGACAGCATAGTGGGTCCGACTTCATGACTCATCCAGACCATCCACACACATGAGATCCCCTGAATTACAATGGATCAATTGAGTTTTCACTAATTGGAATGGATTGGACCTTTGGATTACAGGTCAAATTTTTTCTTTAATATAAAGTCGTTAAATTTGTGGGCCACGGATGAAGGGTTTAGAGACTTGGGATTCACCCCAAACTTGATATACGGGCTCATCCAATATCCCATTCCCCCCCGTTATGCACCAAGTAACCTAGAAATAAGCTACTTAATATGCACACAACTTAAAACTCGCAAGTGCACAAGATCACTATATAGTATAATGGATTGTAAGTACGAGGTCGATCCCAAGAAGCCTTGTGATAAAATAATGTCAAAATTAACTAAAAATCAGAATATTAAAAGAAACAATTGAATGATGGAAGGTTGAATTAAACTACTAAAAACAGTAAATTAAACTATCAAAAGCTAAATGGAAAATAATCTAAAAAACACAATTAGTATTAGAATTGAAAAACAGTAATAATAAATGAACTAGGGTTTCATCTACTTCCCTAACCAATCCTATGCATGTCTCTTATTACCCTTTAATAAAAAATCAAAATTATTAGTGACATCTTTCAACCTAGACCATGGCATATGTATCTAGATTACTACTCCCTTAAACCTAATTCATGAGTGGCATACTACATTGTTCATTATGATGCAAAAACTAAGCATGGCATATGTCCTAGTCGAAAACACACATAACGCATGAAAACAATGGGAATGATAAATGCATGAGTCTAAGCATGGCATATATTTAGATTATTCATGGTTCTAAACCCTAGATGCTTAATCATCAAGATCAATCAAACATAAGTTAGCTACTCTTAAATTCAATTGAACATAACGTGGTTGGCATGTCATATACACAACTCATCAATTTAAAACTTGGTTTAGAATCTCAACTAATAAAACTGAATTCTTAATTAAAAGATGCCAAAAGAGACTACATAAAACTAGGCTAGGGTTTCAACTACACCCTAGCCCTAAAAAGTTGGCTACTCGTCTTTAATGAAAAATAACATAAAACATAAAGTCATAGAAAGAACTCTGAAGAATGAAGAAGAAGGAAGAATTCGGCCAGCAATTGCTTGGATTTTTCTCCTCCTAAAGCTCTCTAAAGTTGCTCCCAAGATGGCTTCAAAGATGGCTTGGACGGCTGCTAGAATGTCCGAAGATGATGGCTGGTTTAGTGGCTGGTTTGTATGATAATGGGTGCTGGACGTCCACTCCCTTGTATGCCTTTTATAATTTTTGCAATAGCCCTTTTACTACATAGTTCCCTTGTAGATTTAGATCTCCAACTTACTTTACAATTAGGCTTCCTATTTAGAATGAAATAGGAGTCTTCTTTCTTGATTGGCAAGACTTTATAAATCTGGTCCCACTTGTATCTTCTAGAAACTTCTTCACATGGACCCACAAATCTGAGAATTAATTAAATTAAATCTGAAGCTGGTAACACAAAAGTCGGGCCCATATGATGCGCGCACAATGAGTGTGGGACCTTTTTTCAGACTTCTAATTTGGCTTGAATTCTTGCTTCAAACTTCCCTTATTTTTCTACTTTTTCGTGGGCTCCACTTTGACTTGAATAAGACTTTCCAATTTTGAAATTCAGCTTTTGGAATGGATGTGGGGCCCCCTTTGGGTGTGTAACACACTTGGGAATGTCTTATTTTCCTTCTTTGTTTCACTTTCCTTTCTTGATTATGCTTTCTTGTTCTCCAATTCTTTCCTTCTAATTTGAATTTTAAGTTGCCCAAAGAATTAAAAAGGAATCTTGAAATCTGAAACAACTGGAATGGACCCACCATGGCCCTTATTAGTGATTCACGCCTAGCACTCTTCATGAACTCTTCTCTTTTTAACTCCTTTAATCAAATAAAACAACTATGACTAGCACAAGATAACCCAAATATTAGGGCTTGTAAACAATTAAGCTCCCCCCCAAAGTTCCTTGATCAGTGGGGCTCCAAGTGGGTCCTATCAAGTTTGTCCCTCAATATATATGGTGATGGATGGATGCGCATGAATATCCCCCATATAATATATATATATATATATGAGTAAGGCTCTCCTAAGCTGAAGCGTACCTTATCCTAAGCTGTAATAGTGTCAGTCCCTCAAATCAAAGTTGATTATATCTGTTTTTTGCTTGATGGAACTGGAAAATCCAGTTCTGATTGGATTTATCTTTATTTTGGAGACGATCATCATGCAAAAAACAATGACAATCGACTTTGATTTGTGGGACAAACATTGTTTCAGCTTAGGAGAGCTAGCCCCTATATATATATATATATATATATATTGAAATGTAGTCACATTGTAGTCGCAATTTTATTAAGGGGGTGTTTGGAAATGAGATATTTTAAAAGATTTTGCTATATTATCTACTAGTTTATAATGTAATCTATTCACCTAAAAAGGAGGTGTTTGGAGAACTTAGAAAGTATCTTACAATATCTCACTTTCTTCCAAAAACCTCCATATTACATTATGCAAGGATATGTTGTATAAAATAATCTTTAAAAAATATTTTGTAAATACGAATGGAGAGTTTGAGTAAAACCCATTGGAGAGTTCATGAGCAACCATTATTATAATGGCCCACTTTAAGGTTTAACATTTATGAGTCCCGTTATTAGATTGGCCCCACAATGCTTACAAATTTAATGTGGGGTCTTATGGCCATATCACGACTACATAGCTCTTGTTCATTATCAATATTAGGTGGGTCCTACAAATGTCACATTTGGGGCTTTCATTCTGATTACCAACATTAGGTGGTCCCATACTACCAAAATTACCAAGATTGAATTGTGTGATTGTAATTATCAATTTGCCATCATTAAATGGTCCCACTATTCGATAGCTCTCCTAGTGTTAATATGACTATCAGCATCAAATGAGTCCCACAATGATTTCTCATAAAAAAGCTAGATAGGGCCATTTGTGATAATCACCATTAGATGTATTATAGTATAGTTACCAACGTTTGGTGGACCCACCTTAATTAAACAACATTGCTCAGATGTCATGATTTAAATTTAATCTTATATATTTTGTTTACAATAGATGGGTCCTACCATGATTATTAACACCTGTGATTACTAATTAGTGGGTCCTGTGTTGGGTTAATTGATTATATTCTCTTTGTTTCTTATTTAGTACATCATCTTGTGAGTTTTTTTTTTATAAATTGTCAAACACTTGAAAGGTATATTAAAATCTGTGAAGATTGCCAAACACCATAAGTGACACAATATAATAATATGACACTATTTTATTCTATGATAATGAAATCTTACAATATTTAAACTTGGTGATATTATATTATGCACTTATCCAAACACCCCCTAATTTGTTGCATGATGTGCCAGATCCGCTTGGAATCTAAAGGTGGAAAGAATTCTTCTATAATGTTTTGCACGAATGGGATACTGTTGAGAATGTTGATTGGCACAGGCACTAACCAATCGAAGATGGAAGCTACACTTGCGCCTATCAAGGATGCTGTTTCTGAGATATCCCATATTATTGTGGTAAATACTATTGCCTTCATCTGTGAAACTCTAACCTTTATGTTCTTGTTTAACGTATCTTTTAGATGCCGACCTAAACCTTAGGACATTGTAAGAGGGTTGTCCCAACTGTTCCAACCCCAGGTGACCTGTGATTTAACATATCATAAATTTTAGAAAACCAAAAACTCATCTAAAACCATAAACTAAACTACAACCATTGGCTACAATATTTTTTAAGATATAATAAAAATATTTAAAATAAGAGTCCTAATCGCAAAAGAAACGAGGAAGATAAAATTAAAATTGGAAAGGACTTTCTGCTGATCTTCTTGGGCATGTTGGCCTTAACAGGTGTGGGACCCATGTGAGGGCATTGGGGCCTACCTGATGGTCCCATAAGGTTGCCAGGGCTGGACAATGAGGTTGGTGGGTTTGTCCTTGGGCTTGGTCCAGTTTTGGAACCCATTTGAATGGGTCGAATCTCCACAGTGCACTGTCAGCTATTCTAATTTCTAGGGACTGCTTGTTGCATATGGGCCTGGATTGGTTTGTTGGACTGATCGAAATGGGCCTTCAAGAGACCGATTTATTTTGTCCATTTAATTTCAGCACATTTATGATTATTTTAGACCTGTCTAGACCGCTCAATTTCAAAGTGAGCCCCTTCCAATGGATCGGGCCCTTATTAAGGGGAATACCCCATTCCTGATCAAGATCTTCTAAATAATATAAGGTGCCATGTGTTGCAATGTCTTCATGGATTTGGTCACTTGAACCTGCATCATACTTCTAGCATATCTTGAGCCCGATACCTTTTTCTCTTAGGCCCGGCGTGATGGGGAATTTCATTTGCTTATCTCAAACCATGTGAAAGTAAAAATGTGCATTCCCTATTCATGTTTTTCTCACTGTTCTATCACAATTGTTCTGTGTGGAATGCTCTGTTAGAAAATGGTTCGGTCATAATATTGTACTAGCAAAACGTACCGGTGCTGACACGGGCAATTTAAGTGTGAAAGTTATGATAGAAATAATTAATTAACAAAAACTTATGACAAAAGTTAATGATTTAAATTTCTTTTAAATATATTACTTGAATGCATTAGCCAGGACGCCATGTAAAAGAAAGTTTTCAGATTTAATTATAACAACCCTAGGTTAGGGAATCATGATGAAGAAATCACTGAAAAAAAAAAGACTCCACCCTAGATCTTCATCGCCATTTCTTTGAGGACAAGGAAGCTAAGAACACAAACCTTTTCATCTTATGTAGAAGAAGATAAGAAAGTTTTCAAATGCATTGGTCATATGAGTGAGCAGTTATATTGTTGCATGAAAGGACAAAAGTGGGCGGTGGAGTGAGATAAGAAGGGAGGAGTTGGTAGGTGGGGAGGGAACATGAAAGATTTAAAATAACGTATTATAACCGCGGGTCAAAATTAAAGCCAAAAGGCTTGGCTTTAATACATTATAATTTGCATAATCTTTCAAACCTTTTTTCCTCAGATGTTCCTTCTGATATTTCATGCTCAATTTTGTAGAGATATCTTTTGACGTTGGTACTGTATATTTGAATATTCCCACCATGCTTTATGTACTTTTAGTTTGTAATAATCTTATTTGTTCTTTATTAACTTTGCTGACTTTCATACAGTAAAACATACAAAAACAATTTTCCAGATTTTGAATGGTCTATGACTGCTTTTTTTCACTTTTGTCTGTGTAGGATGAAATTCATGAAAGGGATCGCTTTGCTGATTTCATGCTTGCTATTCTCAGGTACATGCTTACATGTTTTTCACTTCTCCAAGTGCCGCATAAATGCATTTGGGCCTTATCTGAAAATCTATGATGCCCAAATACGGCATGGATACGAGAGGGACATGCCATAGACACGGCACGGAGCCTAAAGAAGTGAAGTATCGGATACAATACGACACGATACGTTGCCTATTTTGAAGTATCCATGCAACATGGCTGAAAATACATTTATGGCCAAGGAGTAGTTGGTCATGCTCTTGTTTATTGTAAAAACTGTTTAAGCTCATAAGGTAAATGATGCACGCTAGAATAATAAAGCCCATGTGGAAGTTGGAAACCCACATAGTGGTTATTATTCTTGTATAGAAGTTGAGAATAGTACTCTCTTTTGATCTCTGTTATATTTCCTTATCATTGGTGCCTTTATTTTATGATTTTTATGGTGAAAGCATTTGATTGCTTGCATTGGCCAGTGCTTGCTGTGTGTATGTTTAAGCCCTTGAAAAATCCTAAGATTCACATGTAATTGGGGTTCGTCAAATAGATTCGATTTTTTTTCCTCTGGATTTGTTCCGAACCGTAGGATTTGGGATACAAATTGTAGGATTTCAACAATGGTGGAGCCCACCAAATGTGATGTCTAGATCTTGTACTGTTATGGAATCTTCCCCACTTCAATGCAACACATGTGAAGGGGATTGGAATATTGTGTTTGGTCTGCTTTGAGGATGGATAGCAGATCAACTGAGGAACAGTCCAGATCAACAATGCTGCCATCTCTCTGACATGAAAGCATCACATGAGAAAGAAAATTGGAATGTGTTTTTAAGATTTGAGGGTGAGTAGCAGGTCGATACATGCAGCAAGTGGATGACATAAGCTATGATGCATGGATACTTCAAAATGGGCAATGTATCATATCCAATACTTCACTTTTTATGTGTAAAATCCGGGTCCCTGCCGTATGCAAATTGGGAACATATTGAGATATTAGTATAAGTTTTGATTCAAATAATTCAAACGTCTAAGATTGGGATGGCCAAGATTCAGAATGCATGGATATTGTATAATTATCTTGGCATTTGTAACTGAACTCAATGTTTGGCATTTCATATAATTCATTTGTTATTTCATATCCATTGCACATGATTCAACTCAGTGTCAGTATTCATAGTTGATATTGAATACCACAAGAATGTTGCAACCTTTTTCCAATCTGCATGAATCTTTTGTTCTCAATTCTCATTTCTCGCTCTATTTTGCTTATCTGCAGAGAGCTTCTGCCCTCGCACCCTCAGCTACGTCTGGTTAGCATGATTCATTGTCCATATTTTTAGTTTGGTTGAATATTTGATCCTGCTTCTCGTTTTTTTCTGTTTATTTTTAGCTTTATAATTTCTTGAATGTAATGATTTTCTGTTATGATCTGCTCATCATGCCAACAGATACTTATGAGTGCTACACTTGATGCTGAAAGGTTTTCACAGTATTTTGGTGGATGCCCAATTATACGGGTCCCTGGTTTCACTTACCCTGTAAGTATATTTCATTTGAAAAGGTATTGAATCCTTGAGAAATTATAATGCCCTACATAAATGCAAGCGTACTCTCTCTCTCTCTCTCACACACACACACACACACATTATCCAGCGTGCATGTTGTTTCGGTGCACACCATATAGTGGGGCCCACCTGATCACCCATCCAAATGGACTGGACCATTGGATTGACAGCTCATTGTTTCTAAAGGGTGAAACACATGGGCTGTTTATGAAGGGGTTAGGATTATCAAGTCAGAGAATCTAGGAGGTGTGCACGCGCACCGTAAGTTCCATGTGCATCTGTGAGGGACAAACTTGATAGGGCCCACCTATCAATCATTGTTCAATCCATTCGGATTAGTGAAAACTCAATGGATAAGTAAAAGTGAGGGGGTTCCATGCATGTAAATGGTTTGGATGGATCATAAAGTTGGCCCAACTATGTTGTCCCTCACCGTAATATGGTGAGGGATAGATGCGCGTGAATATTTTCATAGAGAGAGAGTAGTTATCCGGTGCACACGGTGTGCATTTTAGCTTAAATACGCACCTCAATGTGTGGCCCACCTAGGATCCCACTGGGGGATGGGACCCATGAGGATCTCTTCATCTATTGAGGGCCCATCTGAATGATCTGTACCGTTGTATTGATGGGTCAATTTTTGAAGAGATGAAACTTGTTGGATGTTGATGAACCGTTCATCAACATCCAACAAGTTTCATCTCTTCAAAAATTGACCCATCAATACAACGGTAAAGATCATTCAGATGGGGCCCATATTTTATACACATGTAGGCTCCAAGCAGATGAAGAGATCCCCATGGGTCCCATCCCCAAGTGGGGACCCATCAATACAATGGTACATATCATTCAGATGGAGCCCATATTTTATATACATGTAGGCTCCAAGCAGATGAAGAGATCCTCATGGGTCCCATCCCCAAGTGGGGTCCCTGATTGGCCTCACATTGAGGTGTGTATTTAAGCTAAAATGTACACCATGTGCACTGGACAACTACTATATATATATACTAATATATATAGACACACACACATACATATATATAAAAATATATATATGGGAGGTGCTCCTGTGAGAGACACTCTCACCTTACTATGAGAGATGAGGCCCCTACTTTCTTAGGCTACCCCCCCCCCCCCCCCCCCCCCCCAATGAATTGTCACAAGTCCAAATTTGACACTCATCCAACTTTTCGTCATTGTTGGATTGAAATCCTAAGAAAATGATACCTCTAAAACCATTAAACCTTAGGGCCATAGATCAAGGTGTTAGGATTATCTAATGGAATTGAAATTTTAAATATGGGTAGGTCTCACCAATATCTTTCCATCCAAGGACATTCCATGGCTGTCATGTATAGCAGTGGGCCCCACTAAGAGGGGTTTTTTTTTTGTAAAAAACTCCCCGGGAGTTTTCTAGCGCTCCTTGTGTGTGTGTGTGGTCCATTTGGATGGGTCATAAGGTGGGTCCCAATAGGCATTGCTCACTATGAGCACCGTCCTCATAGGATTGGTTCCTATATATATATATGGGAGATGCTCCTATGAGAGATATCTCTCACCTTAAATGAGAGATTGGGTGGGGGCCCTCACATCTATATCCAATGCCAATAACTTAAATGTGAGGGCCCTCACCCCTATCTCTCATAGGAGTATCTCCATATATATATGTATGTATGTATATATATCCTATGCGCAACTCATGCATTGTGAAAATAGTTCACACTGCCCCTGGGTTTCCACCCATGCAAATGGACTGGACTTGTTGGCCATTGATAATAGGGTTTGGATGATCTGATGGGGCTGATTTGTACATGGGAGGGCCCCACTCAGATCTTTAAATCCCCCCCGCCCCAGCTCCATCCTGAAGTGGGATCTCTCTCTCTCTCTCTCTATATATATATATATATATAGAGGGAGAGAGAGAGAGAGAGCATCACCATTCAAGCCTTGTTAGCTACATGAATACTCTTTTGCCATTTTTTGCACATATGTAACAATATATATGAATTTATTTATATCTGTGATTATATATTGTTATTTTATAGTATTTATTCTTCAGGTGAAAACATTCTATTTGGAAGATGTGCTTTCTATCTTGAAATCAACACAAGACAATCATCTCAATCCAATTGCAATGAGCGATGCCATCGAAGAAACTCCATTATCTGATGAGTCTAGAATTGCCTTGGATGAATCTATTGACTTGGCATGGTCGACTGATGAGTTTGATCCGTTGCTAGAGCTGATTTCTGCAGGGGCAACTCCAAAAATATGCAATTACCAGCACTCTTCGACTGGTGCATCACCCTTGATGGTTTTTGCTGGTAAAGGTAGGGTGGATGATGTTTGTATGCTGCTGTCGTATGGTGCTGACTGCAACCTACGTGATAAAGATGGAAGCACTGCATTGGACTGCGCCTACCGAGAAAACCAACATGGAGTTGCTGATATCATCAAGAAACACATGGAAGATGATCTGTCAAAGTCAGGAGAACAGCAGCAACTACTGGAAAAGTACCTAACCAGTGTCAATCCTGAACAAATTGATAGTGTTCTTATAGAGAAATTGTTAAGGAAAATATGTATTGATTCCGTGGAAGGAGCTATGCTTGTATTCTTGCCAGGATGGGATGATATAAATCAGACGAGGGAGAGGTTATTGGCCTCCCCATTTTTTAGAGATACTTCAAAGTTTCTGATAATATCTCTTCATTCAATGATTCCATCTGTGGAGCAGAAAAAGGTTTTTAAGCGCCCTCCTCCTGGTACTCGTAAAATCATTCTCTCAACTAACATTGCTGAGACTGCAGTTACCATTGATGATGTTATTTATGTCATAGACAGTGGTCGAATGAAAGAGAAAAGTTATGATCCTTATAACAATGTATCCACTCTCCATTCTGCTTGGGTTTCAAAAGCTAGTGCTAAGCAACGAGAAGGACGTGCTGGCCGTTGCCAGCCCGGAATTTGTTACCATCTATATTCAAAAACTCGTGCCGCATCATTGCCGGATTTCCAAGTTCCTGAAATCAGGCGAATGCCAATTGAGGAGTTGTGTTTGCAGGCAAGCATTTACTGAAATATTTTAATTATATCTTACTTAACGGTTTCTTTGGCGACAAGAGATGCTTTCTCTCTATATCAGCATCAACTTGTTTCATGTCTGACCTGAATCAATCAGGTGTTGATTTTGTGCAGAAAAATTGGAAAATTAAGTACTGTCTACTGATAGTTCTTGTTTTCTACAGATTTCATGCCATAATGGTTGGTTACCTATGATACATGCACACTTCAAAATTGGCAAACTATCATGTTGATTTTATCTAATACTACACTTTTTATTTGTAAAATATGTGTCCCTGCCTTATTCATGAGGAATCTGGGTAACATAGGTGGCAACTACCTTTGTCACCTAAATTTTATGTTTAGGTGCCTTTGTCATTTGGCTACATCATAGTCCACCCCTTAAAATTTAGGTGCCTTTGTCATTTGGCTACGTCATAGTCCACCCTTCTCTTTTGTCTATTTATAAAAAATCTTGACATGCTGTCAGCTTTCACTTGCTTATTTTTACTATTCCCTTGAACAGGTGAAGCTAATTGACCCATACTGCAGTATAGTAGAGTTCCTACAGAAGACTCTCGACCCACCAGTTTATGAAACCATTCGCAATGCAATCATAGTTCTTCAAGACGTTGGTGCCTTGACACATGACAGTATGCTCACAGAACTTGGTGAAAAGCTGGGTGCTCTTCCTGTGCATCCATCAACTGGAAAAATGCTTTTCTTTGCTATCTTAATGAACTGTCTTGACCCTGCATTGACATTAGCATGTGCAGCAGACTACAGAGACCCCTTTCTTCTGCCCATGGCTCCAGATGAAAGAAAGAGAGCTGCAGCAGCCAAAGCTGAGCTCGCTTCATTATACGGCGGGCACAGTGATCAGCTCACAGTTGTTGCTGCATTTGAGTGCTGGAAAGGTGCAAAAGACAAGGGCCACGAATCACAGTTCTGTTCCCAATATTTCATCTCTTCAAGCACTATGAACATGCTCCTCAGCATGCGCAAGCAGCTTCGTAATGAGCTAGTGCAAAATGGTTTTATATCTGATGATGCACCCAATTGTAGCTTAAATGCTCGGGACCCGGGTATCTTGCATGCAGTCCTTATGGCTGGTATGTATCCTATGGTGGGAAGATTGCTTCCACCTCGTAATCAGAATAGAAGAGCTGTTGTGGAGACTGCTAGTGGTGCTAAAGTTCGCCTGCATCCACATTCAATCAATTTTAAGTTCTCATTCAGTAAATTTAGCTGTCGTCCACTTGTCATATATGATGAGATAACTCGTGGGGATGGAGGAATGTCAATTAAGAACTGTACTATCACTGGACCATACCCCTTGCTTTTGGTTGCAACAGAGATGGTTGTGGCTCCTAGTCATGATGAGGAAGATGAAGATGATGATGATGAGAGTGATGTAGATGAGGAAGAATCTGGAAGTGAGGAAGATGGAATGGAGATGAATGCGTCATCTTCAGGACAGAAAGCAGAAAGGATCATGTCTTCTCCTGATAACAACGTTTCAATTGTTGTTGATCGCTGGCTTACATTTGAATCCACTGCCCTTGATGTTGCTCAAATTTACTGCTTGAGGGAGAGATTGTCTGCTGCGATCTTGTTCAAGGCAAGTTCTTGGATTAACTATGTTTTCCTTCTAAAGTAATGCACCACGCATTGATTTACACGTGCAAGAAGTCATTCTGTATTCTGAACTAATTTCTGACTTGGAAACTTGATCATAATGGTGCATTTTGATGTACCCAAAACCTACCTCAAATCCCAATTGTCGAAATATCTTGGCAGTACAGACAGTTGCCTTCCTCCATTGTGTTTGGAGTTTGGAGCAGTGTTGACATTGGAAATGACGTTAGGTGGGGTACTGTTTTTCCTTACTACAGTACCAATTCAATTTTGGCAATATTCCTGTGGTTTTCCACTATCCGACCCAAATGCAGAGTGGAACAATCACCATCTGCCAAAATATTTGACCTAATTGTGTATCCTGTGGATTAACTATGAAACCTTCCTTTGAAGGTCGAAGTTGTCTTCAACCTTTTCTCTCATGGTCAATGAGTGATCCTGATGGGGATGCAGCTCCATTGATATTTGATTTTGGTTGTGACATCTATCATCTTTTTGCTTATAGCAAAACCATCTACTGCACTAGGCTTCTTCCATTGCTTGTTGTGTCAATACTACCAATATCAAGAAACCATATGCTGCTTGTATGCATGCATTTAAAGATTAACCAAACGTATCAGGTTCAATTATTATCTGTAACTTCAACCATGGTATTTTAAAGCGTTGGATGGGATACCCATCAAGTGCCATGATTGCTAATGACTTGTTTTAAGAAAAACAGATTGTTTTCATTGCCAACTGTTTTTGTTTTCCTTTGCTTTATGCTGATATCTAGGTTCTATTTTCCAGGTAAAATATCCAAGGAAAGTTCTACCGCCAGCTCTTGGAGCTTCTGTTTATGCGATTGCATGCATTCTCTCTTATGATGCACTATCTGGAATACCCATAGACTTGGAATCTGTGGATACGCTAACATCAATGGTGAATGCCACTGGGATACAGAAGTCTACTTCGGGGAAGCAGTTTCAGCCTCCAAATTCAGGAGGAAAAAGACGGACTGGCCGAAACTTCAGCACTTCTGATGGTTACCTGATATGGTTAATGAGTGAAGATGCACCCCATAATGCTCCTAGCCAGAGTCGCAAGTCTCGGACGCCACAATCTAATGGTATGCATAGAAATGATTCATCGAACCATGTGAATTCATCAACATTTACCCCGACTGGTAGAAATCCACACCAAAGAAATCCATTGCAAAATCCAGTATCCAGCAGGGCTGCTTCAAAAGGTGGTTCTTGTAAACGACCACGTGGGAGCGGACCCTGGTGAAAAGCAAGAATATCATTTTCTTGTGTCTTGCCTCAACTTTTGTGGGGATGGCGGGAGGAGCTTGTTCTCGTTTTAGAGGTGCTACAAGAGCTCCATTGAATTTTAAGATGGTTGGGGAGGATCTCTCTTAGAAAAACATGGGAATCTGACCGCAACCTTCATACATGGTCAAAATGTCCTGCCGGCCCTCGGTCAGAAAGATTAATTTCTGGCGGGAGGAAATGTCCGAATGCAAACATTGCTCAATACAGATGACCACAGTATCCATGCCTATTCAAATTCTAGAGAGAATATACATGTTTTTATTATTTAGCTTTGTGTTCCAATGCTACGACCAGATGTTCTTTTACATGTATAATTGAGCGTTGTGTGCGTATGCCTTGGCCCCATCTAGTGTAATTGTTGGGCCAGAGATTAAGGCATGGTATTTGGTGTAGAAAGCATGTTAGGAGGAGGGCTAGAGGTCCATTTTCAGCTTCTTTAGCAGGTGTCTGCATAATCATCCTTACTTTCCCAGGCATACTTGTTTTGTTTACCGCTAAATTTAATGGTGAATTAATGTCAAATCAATGAAAAAGATATTGCAAGTAATGATGAAGTGAGCAATAGAAAAGAATTGAGGGGTTCCTCATTTTGTTTGGCAACCATGCCTCTCACCTGTGTGATCCCTGATCTACCCCACTGCTCACGCACGTGTTCTCTCTCCTCTCTTTTGCAAATTATCTCCTCATGCTTGTGAGTACTCCCATGTGTGTGGGTTTGTCTCTCTGTGTATGCAAGTCTCTGTACTCTATTGTGTCCTAGCGCACAGAAAATAATGAAGTGAGCCTTTGGGTGAACTACAGTTTTTTTTTTAATGTGTGGTAAAGTTAATGGGATGTGGTCTCATAAGATTTACAATGTAAGCACTTTACCACACTTTTACGCAGTATAATTTTCTGGTGGCTGGTAAAGTGATGTTGACAGCTTTCGCCAACGCCAATTAAACTTTACTTTTCCACCCTTTTTTATTTTTTCGATCAACCAAACATGGTGTTAGTTTTATGGTCTCAATACCAAATATATGATGTAATAAATTGATTAATTAATTTATTTATCAATACAATCATGCTTTCCTTTCAGGAGATGAATGATGTTTAATTATATACTTATACATAACCAACACAAATGACATAATTGTTCATGAGATGAACCAGAGTCCACAAGTATACTAGATGTAATACATGTGTATGAATGAGATCTACATACATGAGACATGTATTGCAAATCTTATACTTAGATATCTTCACAACCACTGATGAGATTGAGCATCTCATTTGACAAGGTTGCAGCACTTTAATCACTATGAGATAGTGTGATTTGTCTCGATCATCAGAATGTAAGATTCTGGATCATGTTGCTGGTACATTAAATGTATTGAAGGACCATGAGAAGTACCTTATATACACTGTCTTTACTTTAAGGTCTGTTCTTATAATTTCCTAGCAATAAGCTTATAATTCTGAGATATTAATGAACTCAAGTTTCTATCTATTCATTTGCTTTAAGTCACCAATGAGTGAAGCCAATTGTAGGTCAACACCTCGGTGATTTGGGTACGTGGTAGTAGAGCTATGAGAACATTCTCTCATCTCTTCCTCCTCTTGAAGTTTCCACCAATCTTCTTGAGAAAAGAGATCTAATACGGGTCAATGGGTCATAGTGTGGAAGATCAAAAGGTCTTGGAGATTCTGATTTGATTAGTGAAAGAGTTTCATCATCAAAGAAAAAGACAACTTCTCCATTAGAGCACTACTAAGTTTCAAAGGTATAATCCACTTCCTTGTATGTTGTAGATTTCGTGGTTGTATGTTTATGTAATGTTTCTATCTTTTAGATAGGTTATATTGCTGTAAATGATTTATGAGTTTGAGGGATTGCATCTTGGATTGAGTTTTTGTTGCCTTCTAGATAGTTGATCCTTGCATTAAGTGGGTCAAAAGTTTTTAAAACCTATCTGAAAGGCCTACCTACTTCCAACACATGGGTCTAGAAAAAATTTACAAACATCACTAAGGCATAATAT
Organism: Cinnamomum chago; assembly: GCA_038049695.1. Taxonomy (NCBI): domain Eukaryota; kingdom Viridiplantae; phylum Streptophyta; class Magnoliopsida; order Laurales; family Lauraceae; genus Cinnamomum; species Cinnamomum chago. The sequence continues at coordinate 28,629,745 of CP142457.1, forward strand.
GCTAGGGGTTCATGTCTACGGGGCCATCAAGCCACCAACGTTGGTCAAGCCCATTCATTTATTTGTTCATATTGGCCATCCAGAAAGACGAAAGCCAATTGTTAGGCCCCTCTGTTATGTTACCACTGTGCCGCGGATCCTCTGAAGGCAGAAATTGAATGGTACGTCACACCTTGGCTATCTAGGGTTATGTTCTGCAAAATTTTACTGAATTCCTAGAAATGGTGGCATCAGCTGAACATCTGTAGAAGAGCAAAAGTGGTCTGCCATTGGGCGGGGCTCATGAACATGTTCCACTCTTTGAATCCCTTATTGGCCAGAGTTAAAAAGGAGACATGATCAGATAAGCTCTTCGTAGGAGGAAGTCTAGTCAGATTCCACTCGCATTGACTCAATTGTAATAACTTCATTTCACTCCTATCAAAGTCTTTTCATTTTTATTAATTAATTTATTTTAACTTGAACATATACACTAGAGTATATTGATGTCCTTAGCCAATTGTGTTACACCCAAGAACGGCAAATGTCTGTTTATTCATCATTGGAAGAAATTTCATCATAAAAATTCAATGGAGTTGATCTCGCCCAAGGCATGGTTCAGACGCAATTTCAAAATATCGGTTCCATCAAATTGGTTAGACCAAACTATTTCACAATGGATTTAACAATTTGGTGGGACCCATTAGGTAACTTGGTTAGACCTCTTCCAGCTGGAGCACATTCTAATTGGATCAACCCATCCCCACCAAAAAAAAAAAAAAATAGAAATATTTAGCAATACGTGTGTCACCCTTCAGATCTAGAGTTAAAATTAGACAATCAGAATTATCATCCGTCTATGACTTCCTGTTTGAAAAGGGAAAAAAATAATAATAATAAACAATTTTGACTCCTTAAATCTCTGAAATTGCGCATTAAACACTACTTAAGAAAGATAAAAATAGAAAAAAGACATCCATACTGTCTCATCCATACCAATTATTTCTCATCCATCCATTCATCTATCCATATAATCCAACAGCAGAAAAAGCCAAATTAACAACCAAAAGAATCCGCTGATCACGAGTGAACAATTTTTTGTGAATCGCAATGTATGTCTGTCTCTTTCTCTTTCCAATATCAAGGGCCCAAGTGACTGTCCTCAGAAGATCTGTACCGTCCATCTTGTTGACTCCAGTTCCATAATTGAAGAACCAACCCCTTTTATACGCTGCATGGGGCTTTGATCCCGTTTCTCTGCACTTGTGCTACAATTGATGATCAAGATCAACCCATTGGGTGCTTCATGGTTCATGGGCCATCTACCCATTGCTCCCCTCTAGATGGACGATCAAGATCGCATCCTACATGGTAACCAAACTGACACAGCTAAAACAAAGGATGGATAGAACAGTGAAGGTCCAGCGCAACTGACATGAAAGGAAAGGTTATTTTTATCCTCTCCTGCGTCTACTCCATTGCAGTGTCATTGTTGAAAGGGGAAAGAGAGATGGAAAAACCAGGTCCATTAATCATAGCTATGAAGGGCCATCCTGGCACAGGAAAGAGCACCCTGGCCCGCGCCATCGCGGCCGCCATCAGATGCCCTCTGATTGATAAAGATGACGTTCGAGATTGCACAGAGGCTCTACAGAAATCACTTGCTGGGGACTCCAGGATTCCCACGTTGCTGAATGATCTCTCCTATGCAGTTTTGTGGCAGATGGCCCAGACCCAGATCGAATTGGGCCTTGATGTGGTCATCGACTCGCCACTCTCTAGGCGGGCCCACCTCGACCGCCTGCTCCAATTGGCGGGTCCTTCCCAGGCCCATGTCATTATAATTGAGTGTAGGCCCCACGATGAGGCCGAGTGGCGCCGGAGACTTGAACAGAGGGGCGTTGCTGCTGATGGTGGGTCCAATTGGCACAAGCCCGCGACATGGGAAGACCTACAGAGGCTCCTGGAGGGGTACCAGGGGTGCACCAACTATGACACTGGCAATGTGCAAAAGCTCATTATTGACACTACATTGACGGCTACAACTGATGAGCTAGTCCAGAAGGTGGTCCAGTTTGTACTACCATATGAGAAATCCAATGATATGTTGACAAGTGAATGATTTAAGGATCTGTTAGGAGGTTCAGTTAAGTTTCCCTTAACCCCCAATGTACTGAAGACAATAAGATCATCTTTACATAAATGGTATCTTTTTTTTCAATCGGACTTAGGTTCATGTGGATATGGAGCCCAATGCTGGCAGTTTGGTGGGGTTCATCAACCAATCAGAGCATCAGGTGAAGGTCATTGTAAAGGATGTCTGGCCACGATCTGGTGGTTTTAGTGATTGCTTACTCTGAATCTTTTAGGATGCCCTTCATCTGATAACAATTCTTCCACCACCAGTCTTAATTCACAGTAAGAATGTGAGCAACATTCTGCTGGGTAGCCCAAGTCCGGCCACTTTGATCAATGGTCTTATCCTGCTCTCTTTCTCCTTCATTAGTATTAAAGATTTGTATGAAGCTGAGATTTTATCCATCCTTGAAGCATTAAGGTTATTCAGCGCTTTGTTTCAGCAGTCTCTGATCATAGAAAGTGGCACTCTTAATGCTATCTCCTTAGTGTCTAATGTAGCTAAAGGCCCTTGAAAGTTCTACTTTTACCAATGAAATCAAGTTCTATCTTTGGTGCTGGAAGTGGAGTATAGGCATATTCTTCGTGATGCAGCTGTTTTAGCTTCGTGATGCAGGCTAAAAGAGGGGCTTCTCAGTAGTTTTTTCTGTGTCCTTTTCCACTTGTTCTCTGCTTGCTTAGCTTGTGTGGTTCGTGGGTATAAGCTAATTTACCCCCAACCTCTTTTTTCTTTTTCTTTTTTTTTCATTTGTTGTTCGGCTTGTTTTCCTTCTCTCCTTTTAATATAATTCTTGTTACCGTTCAAAGAAGAAAAAAGAGTATTGATTCTGCCAAAATAATGTAAAAATGTTGATTTGGGGTACATCCAAACAAACAGTCTTGAAAGGCCAATCCCACGTCAATGAAGGGAGAAGCTATTATCTCATCCCAAGAAAAAATGGCTAACACCTTTGTGAATGTTACCTTCTAGTCTGGCTGCTGTTAATCATGCTTGGATTGATAATACATATAATTATCAGATAGACCTCTCATAATTGAATGAAAGAAGGATCAAATAATGCAACAAATGGAGACAACATTTCTTTTGGATCCTCTCAAGACAATAAAATAAAATGCTAGTTCGTATCTGTATGATGCTGATATGAATTGTGAATCCATGTTTTCCATGGTCTAGGATGAGATTCAGACAGATAACCCAGTAGGATGCTGTCGAAATTTTATTCCCACAATGTCCACTATCAACCCCAGGTATGAACACAGTGATCTGATGTAGAAAGAAAAATACAAAAATATAGAGTAAATATTTTTTAGAGGAAGCATTTTACAATCCAGCCATATGACTAATAAAAATAATGGGAGAAAAATCCAGCCACATAACTCGTTTTAGTAAGACATGGATCAATATGGATGTACCACAAACTGCAAGCCATTTTTAAGGTTTTGGCAGAATATATGCATCCACCACTCCTACTTTGGGCTGTGGATTGGAGAGGAGTTGATACTGCAAGTCACGTTCACACTTGGTGTATTCTTTCTCTCTTTCCAAGCACCACCATGAATCATTTTCAGTATGCATAACAAGAACCAATTTTGATGATCATAATCAAATGTGATTTTTTCACTTCTTCACGGCAAAAACTGCATACATGCAAGAATACCAGGAACAATCATACAAAATTACTCAGCAGGAGCAGTTGGTTCAGACAGACTGGGGTGCTCCAAATATAACTGTACAGACAAAGGTTCGCTGCTCATTGACTTAATTGGGGTTATCAGTGGAGGCTGTTGCCAATGTTTTATGTCTGTCGGAATCCACAGTTGTGCTTCTTTGCTGCTACCTGAAGGAAGAGAACGGAAATATGCTGTTATCTCCCACCTGCAGTCTGCAGAAGTGGCAGAGTTTAAGTTGGATATCTCCAGATTTCTCCATCATGGTGGGCAGACAGCTAAATCAAGAAAAGAAAGAGAACAAGTGTCTCAAAATTACCAGGTGGGAGAGCTTTGGTGAGTGGCTCGGCCAATGAGAGTTTAACCAAGAAAGACCTCAGAGAAAACTCCAAGTCATTGCTTTCCATTTTCGATCCATATGACTGGTTCAGTGAGAGTTTAAATATGAATCTTTCAGCTGGAATATGCTCTTTGTTGAAGAAGATAACTGCCACCCTCTCAACCAGTCCCTATTTTAGATAAAAGTACAGAAATCATTCAGTGAATTTTTCTCGTGCAGACAAGAATAAAAAAAATCCAGATTTATGCATGATCAAACTGTTCATGTGCAAAAACATTTACGAATATGCAAATGGGACTAATAAAAATTTCATGCAAATAGACTGAGTTACAGATGCTGATAAGAAGTTCTTGATAGAAGTTTTTGTCCATAAATATGTTGAACAAACATGGGTTATTTGTTTGTTTTGGACAGAAGTTTAACTCAGTACAATAATAAATGACAAAAGGAAATAATCAAAGCATTAAGGAGAACACTAATATACAAACTATAAGGATCTGAAGGCTAAGAGCATGTACAAATTCTTTGATGCAACTATCATATACTGCCAGGCCCATGGTTCAGGGATTAAAAACATTGATTTATGGGCCTCAGACCCTCATCGTGAATGGGGTGAATAGGAATGTCATGGAAATCTTCCTAAGTGAAACCTCCAGTAGAAATCAACAATCGAGAAAACATAGGACTTCTCCATAAGTCCGGAAAAGGGCCAAATATAGGATGGTGGCCTATTGGGCCAACAATCATCAGTCAACTAAGCGGCCAACTTGTATTAATTATTGAGTAGGCTCATAAGGAAGCACACAGGAACCTACACATAATTTGGTGTTTCGGAGCGTATGGACAGAAATTTATCTCATGTTATTGTTATATCATTCCCTTTTCAATATGTTCAGTAGTGCTATAATATGATATCTGTCAGTTTGTGCATGGCACACGCTCCCATTATCTGGATGTTTGTTTATTGCATTCTCTGCCACGTTCAGTAGTGCTATAATATGTAATCTGTCAGTTTGTGCATGGCACACGCTCCCATTATCTGGATGTTTGCTTATTGCATTCTCTGCTGTCTGAAGTCAACACCAGAAGGTCTGCTGAATACGATCCAACGTAATGTAAAGGTCAAAGGCTATTATTATGCAGACTTATAAAACTAACAAAACATGGAAGAGTGCATGGCACATGCTCCCATTATCTGGATGTTTGTTTATTGCATTCTCTGCTGTCTGAAGTCAACACCAGAAGGTCTGCTGTATACAATCCAACGTAATGTAAAGGTCAAAGGCTATTATTATGCAGACTTATGAAACTTACAAACATGGAAAAGTGTAGCATTCCGTATGTTTAGAAAGATGAGAGCGCTTTCACTGAAGAAAAAGATCAAGACTGTAGTCTTACTACCCCAAAACATTTTTTTTTTTCCAAATGATAACTTTCATTACAGAAAGATCTTAACAGTACAAGAGAGATGTACTGGCAAGCGAAAAACCTGAAACAAGAAACAGGAACAACATTAAGTAAAGAACCAAAAGACGAAATAAAAACCCCAGCATTACAACAAAGCGCTACCAAAAGGAGACCCTAGGAAGGCTGCCTCAAACACCAACATTAGAAAAACCTACCTTTCTCCAATTGAATAAAATAAAATCGATGGACATGACGCGGAAGCCAGGAAGGAAGCAATAATGAATTTCATGCCAGACTCCTCTCATTCCTAAGTATAACCCATATGGCCCCAAAGAAAGAAGATTTCCACATAACCTTCCCATTGATGATCTCACAACCAACTTCTATGCCTCAGAGGTCGAGAAGAGTTAGAGGAAGCACCGAACTGAGTCCAAATCATTTGTGCTATCTTAGAATTGAGAAGAAGGTGGTCCACTGTTTCTCCGCTGTAAGGCATCGCTTCCTCCTCGAAGAATGCCATCCATAGTGAGAATCCCACCTAAACACTAACCACCCACAAGCAGCCAACCACCCTTGGAGGGGTCTTTAACTTTCATAGGCTATGCAATGGGGTAATACAAGAAGACCCACTCGACAAAGTCGAGAAGTCACTGAAAATATGCTGTTTAGTGTCAGAGCCCAAACTTGCCATCATAACCCTCCTCCGAGATGAGAACTTGGCCAAGAAAGGCTACCACAAAACTTCTAGGGAAAAACCAACAATACTTAGTAAACATTAGCTAACTGATGTGATGCAGTACGGAAGTCCAAAAGAGGTCCTTCCACACTGCATCAACTGGGCTACTGCATCATGATGCCAATTTATTAAAAATTAAGAGTGCTTCCCAGTTTACTCCTGGTTTAGGAAGCTTGTCTGCTTTCTCATCGGCTTCTTTTAGAATATGGCTAAAACACACTTAAAGTGTTAGCTAAAGATCTCACTTTATTCGGCACATAGAAGTGCCATGGTTCTTTTGACTCCTTTGACCCATGTAATTGCGTTCTTTCAAGTTTCCTACCAGCATCGTCCCATGTGATGAAGGAAGCTATAATTTTAAGACCTTTACTGGACACAATATCAATGTTAGAATCCCCGTACCAATTGGGATAGAAAAGACAAGACGTGTCTATTCTGCCTAAAGCCTGCAATCCTTAAAGTACCTTTAGAGCTACAATTCAACTTATAGCCACCATTTGGTAGATGAACAAATTTGGAGATCCCCTGCAATATTTTTGGCGGTCTATCAATGCATGACCGCCAGACCCTACGAAGAACCAATTGGAGATCCAATGGAACCTCATATCTTGCATGATCCATCAACCTTGATCTTTGACACGATTGTGCTCCAAGTCCTTCAAATGCTATTTTGTCTCTTTTCTTTCCACAAGCTTAATGCAATTGCAAGCAGTATCATTTAGGACTGTTCATGGTTCATACAGTCCTTGTTAAATTCGATGTCACCTAACCCAATCCTTTACTAACTAAATTTTTCCAGAGAGAGCTGCTAAATGCACACTGGTTTTTGCTCTCTTCACACTAGTACTCTCTACGCTCCCCACACTTACTCCATACACACCTTGCCCAAAATGCCCTAACCTATGGAAACCCCATTCCGCTCTACACACCCCTTCTCCCCCCACGCTCTCCCTCTACTCCGCCCGCCCGCCTTCCTCTCTATCTCTCTCACTCCACACGCTTGTCTCTTTTCTTTCCACACGCTTAATGCAATTGCAAGCAGTATCATTTAGGATTGTTCATGGTTCATACAGTCCTTGTTAAATTCAATGTCACCTAAACCAATCCTTTACTAACTAAATTTCCCCAGAGAGAGCTGCTAAATGATCACGCTGGTTTTTGCTCTCTTCACACTAGTACTCTCTACACACTCCCCCACACCCCACACTCACTCCATACACACCTTGCCCAAAATGCCCTAACCTATGGAAACCCCATACCGCTCTACACACCCCTTCTCCCCCCACTCCCTCTCCTGCCGCCACCCACCGTTCAACTGTCCGCCCGCCGCCCTCTCTCTCCATTTCTCCCTCTTTCTCCCCCCCCCCCCTCGCCCGTCGCCGTCCACCCGCTCGCTCTCCCTCTCCATCTCTCTCCCTCTACTCCGCCCGCCCGCCTTCCTCTCTATCTCTCTCGCTCCATCTCCCTCTGGCGGTGTTGCCGGAGGGGGCGTTGGTGGCTAGGGTGGGGGTGGGGATGAGGGTGGGTGGGTGTAGAAAGAAGTTGGGAGGGAGAGATGTCCTTTTAGGTAATTTTACACAGGGGTATATATGGTCATAAAAAAGTGTAGTGTGTGGAGAGCAAAAACCAGTGTGCATTTAGCCGCTCTCTTTCCCAGAATCCCACTCTTCACCCAACCCTAACTTTTTTTTTAATATAACCTGAACTTCTTTCTATGGAATAAAAAAGCATGTAAGATTTGACTATTGCATCTTTGTCAAAAAATGCCTGAAGAGAAAAATAATCAGAGTAGAGTCATGCTTGTTAGTGGAAAGTGAAGTGAATATTAGGATGGGAGTTTCACAAATTGTTGGGATTTGAGAAGATATTGATGCTTCAAAGGATTGCTGTTTTAGGAAGGAAGACAAAAGAAATAGATTGAGTGAGACTGCAAGATAGGGAAGGTTTCTGATTTAACGGAAAAAATAAACCCAAAGGAAGGAATCTTTCTACAACAAATTCGCCCTCTCTAGATGTTACTATTCAATTTTTTGGGACTTCGAGGACAGGAAGATGTTGAGAAAGAGAGGTTAATAAGGTTCTCCTAAATCATATTGGAATGCAGATCAAAAGTAATTAAGAATGCATTTCAATTAACTTGACTGCATTAAAAACGTATATTGAAACAAAGGACAATGATGATTCTCAATTAAATGAAGTTTGTTCTCCACGTTAGTGCAATTAATCATGTTCTAACATCTTAATTCAACATAAAATGAACATAATAGAAATTGGGCTAATTGTTGGCTCTCAAAAAGTGAGACTTGTTGGTAAAGGAAAGCTCCACATCCCACATCGCCTAAGTAATGCCTTTGATAGGGTTTGATATATCTGTTTAGGCCTTCCACCTATCAGCTTAAGCTTTTAAGTTTGATACATGGTTTCTTACATGGTATCATAGCCAAGTTCCGAACCCGTTGTTCTTGTGTACCCCACGTAAACTTAAAAATGTATCAAATGTGCATCAATGTAGCCTATCGTAGTAGAAAATTGGTCAGTATATGAGCTTAGAAATGCACCTTACTGGCATGCAAAAGGTTCTTGATCTTAGGAACATAAAAAGTACCTTAGCAAACACGAAGGTGTGTAATGGGATCTGAACCACACTTTAAAGTGGAAGAGAATCTCAAATTTTTAAGTGTTGGCTAGGGTTTAAAAAAAAAAAAAAAAGGAACGGCATAGACATAAAAATTGTAGATGTTGATTGTTCCCAAGCAAAAGACAATATGATTATATGATCTGAATCACCTGATATTATGAAACTCCATATAGAAAGCAGCGCATTGCCCATTTCACAATCACATGCCAGTGATTGGTAGATGGGTTATTCCAAATCCAATCACCTTGATGTGATTACATCCAATCTAAATGATGGCCAACCAAATCAATGGTCCTCATTACCATACAAAGGCCCATCAACTGAATAAATGGCCATCTCTTTTGGGTATATAATCATTTTTACACGAACATTGAGGCAAAGAACAAAGGTTCTTCAACAGTTGTAGATTCTTGGGTAACTAGCTATAAATTATCTGCCACTTCTTAAAGGGAAAAATGACTTCAACTTGCAAGTAAATGTTATATTATGACATTATTTTGTTGGCAAAGTAAAGCCCCACATCCCACATCGCCTAAGTAATGCCTTTGGCAACGCTTTATATATACCTGTTTGGGCCTTCCACCCATGAGCGTAAGCGGGTTGGTATATGGTTTATTAGATAGTATCAAAGCGGATTCCGATCCCGTCGTTCTCGTGTAGCCCACGTGGCAGGCCCGTCCATGAAACATGTTAGGCTTGCATGTGAGGGGGAGTGTTAGTAAAGTAAAGCCCCACATCCCACATTGCCTAAGTAATGCCTTTGGCAAGGCTTCATATATACCTGTTTGGGCCTTCCACCCATGAGCTTAAGCTTTTGAGTTGGTATATGGTTTATTACATAGTTATCATCTACCAACAAACCATATACGCACACAAGGATAGAGTGAGGTACAAACAACCAATGCACCTTTTGGATAAAAGGGTGAAGGCCATATATTGCGGAATGAATGTAGTCCCTCAGCAGTGGATGTCGAGCCCTATGAACCACAACATTCATGTAATGGCTTCTCTCAAATGCACCTGCAAGGAAATTCAAAATAAATATTAAATCAATTTGGATGTAGAGTGAAATTTGTTAGATCATCATGATCAGCTCGCTCTTTATACCAACTTCAAGCAGTAGAATTAGAAGAGCAAAGACAGACTATTAAAAAATATATATTTTAGAGTTAAACATTGAAGATTTCTATTTCTTCGCACATATAAAGATAGCATTTACCAACTCTAAATAAATAGGATTAGGCTATTATGATGGTGATGCTGATATAAGATAGCATTGCACCATCCATCCAGTTAGCATTACAATAATGAACTTTGAGCATCATATTCATATACAAAGCCGAGAGCATTTATACCTAAAGGAAAGAGATGAGCAAAGAACTACGAAAGCCACCAAAAACCAAACTCAAAAACAACAAACACCAAAACAAAAACCTAACAAGAAAAGAGGAAACTAAACATCAAACGAAAGAGATGAGCAAAGAGCTCTTTCCCTAAGAAGAGCATCCGCCATGACATTAGCATCTCTTAAAATATGAATAAAAGAGGCACCCAGCTGATGCGATATACCCTGCACCTCCTCAATCCAATCCACCAACTTCTAAGGATAAGAAGAATTACCAGAATCCCACTGAATAGCATTAAAACAGCCCATTCTGGACAACTCACTGCAACCAACCAAAAGAGCAAAGACTTCAACTTCATTAGCATCCAAAGCCTCAAAAGGCCCTGAAAACCTTCTCACAACTGTTCCAGACCAATCTCTAACAAGAACACCAATTCCACCTCTTCCAGTTGAGCAAATATAACTCCCATCAAAATTGAGCTTAAAGATACCCAAACGAGGATGCATCCCAAATACTCTTTTCACAAATTTACTATGCCAACCTCCATTCAAAATAGCCATCCAAGTTCTATGGAGATCATGAACATCAGTTCCTTCAAACTCCTTTCTACTTCTCACCCACTCCAACATAGACCAAAACCTGATCCACGCAGTTGCTCTTATTCCTGAACACTCTCTTGTTCCTCTCCAGCCAGAGCTTCAAAATGGGAGCATATAACACAAGCTTCCATAAAATTCTGCCGCAAATATATTTACAATCCAATCGACATTGGTGAAAAAGGTCATCAACTGTCATGAGCATGACCCACTACATACCAAACATATCCAAGAGGGCTATCCACACTATATAAGCAAAAGGGCAATGAGTCATCAAGTGATTCACTGATTCAGTGATTCCTCATCTCGAAGACACATAGAACACCCATTGACTATTACATGGTTATGATGGCATAACTGATCAAAGTCAAAATTTTGTTCAACCAAGCAATCCAACAAAAAAAGTCAAACACTCTTGGGGGAACTAAAGGAACTCAAAAGCTTTGCCACCCACCTCTTCTATCAACAATTTCAGCCAAAATACTATAAAAGGACAACCGAAAAATTACCTTTAACATCCGGTTTCCAAACTCTTTTATCTCCCTTTCCAACTAACAAATAAGCCTTATCTAGAATGCCAGGCAATCTAGTAAAGTCAAAAAGTTCTCTATCAGTCAAGTGACTCTGGATTCTGGAAGCAAAAATCCCAAACAACATGACCACTCATAGGAATATACCTTTCAGCAACAAACCCCTGTGGCCTCCTATCCAATAAATAAAGATTAGGAAAGAGGTGCGAGCCGTGCGACAGCACATTCTGACCACAGCATTCATCATGCAAAAAACGAACCCGCTTTCCGTCATGAACCCTAAAACGGATCCACAGTTAAAAATCATCCTTAATAGAAAGGATCGATTTCCGTCATGCCTGAAGCTTTAAAGTCCTTACCCGAAATAAACCATCCATCATTACCCAACTTATACTTGCTAATAAAAATTTGTCTCCACATTCCATCAGCAGATTCGCAGCCCACTCTCCACAAGCATTTCCCGAGAACTGCTTCATTAACATTCTCAGTAGAATGGATACCCAAACCACCTTGAGAAACAGGAGAACACATAATATCCTATCAAAGCAAATGATACTTTCTTTTATCCAAAGTATCATTCCATAGAAAATCACACTGAATTCTCTATCCTCCATAAGACACTTTTAGGACTTCTGAAACAAGATAGATAGTAAATGGGGATACTCGAAAGCACTGACTAAAGTAATGCGACCTCCCATTGACAAGTACCTCCCCTTCCAAGAACTTAATTTTTTTATCAATTCGTTCCACCACCGAATTCCATAAACCTTTCTTAGGAAGCCCCAAACATAACAGCACCCCCCAAAGTATTTAGAAGGGAATTTCCCGGCTTGACAACCGAAAGCATTGGCCATAGAGACAATATAACTATCTGGCGTCCGAACACCAATCAACTCACATTTAGCACAGTTAATCTTTGATGCTGATAATAATTAAAAATATTTCAACAAAAGCTTAATAATTTAAACCATTTATTTTTCATTGTTTCTTTCAGTTTGTTTTTTCTTGTATTTTGATGCAATTCTTAATTTTATATTTGATGCCACTGCCAGTTGACTATTTATTGCCAATGTGGATCATACTTTTTTTTTTTTTCTGTAGTGCCAATATTTGGATGGCCAATGTCCATCATGCCTTGAATATTCATAGAATTTTCATGAGCTAATAGCTGACATCTGACAGCTGCAATTTTGTATTATTATTATTAGGACATAAAAATTTCTTTTGTTCAATGCGTTTTCTTTAAATTACTAGTTCACTACTAAGTTAATCATGTAGCCATATCTAATGTTAGGATTTGCATGCAATTTTAATTTTTTAAAAGCATACATGAAAGAATTATATACAGATCTGCACATATATGGGGGGCCTTCTTTGCCAAATGTTATGTATACATATATTGCTGGCCTTCTTAAACATGTGCCCAGTGAGACAAGGCGTGTGCCCTGCTTTGTGCCTCAGGCTCCTATGGAATTTTACAGCTTTCCCCTTGACCACTTTGGTTTCGTTATGCTCCCAGACCCCAGTTATAGTTCAATCACGAGATCCTTTCCTTTCCTTTTAGGAGAAAGATTAGACAGGTCGATTCTGGTTGTATTTTCTGTAAATTTACAATATTTTCTTTTTAATATTGAAAGTTACTACATGTTGAAATTTACTACTCTATTAGCTGAAGAGTTTGATGTAGAAGATAATGTGGCTTAGGCCCACTAGGCCCAGGCCCAGTCCCATTAGGGGCCCAGCCCACTCAGTTGTATATAAAATCCCATGTGTGGGATTCTGTGATTAGATTATGTTAGTGATTATGTTGCTGATTTCTCTGTATTATTTCCTTATATAGATTAGGAGATTGATTGATTCATTATTCTGATTGTATTAATTAGCATGTTTAGACCCCTTGATTAGGGCATAATGATATTATAAATAGACAGACGATCCTCCGATTGAGGCATCTGTTTTCTCTCCAACTCTCATCTCTTTCTCCTTCTCTCATTACATATCATTACATGGTATCAGAGCCCAAGGTTCTGAGAGTTGTTTTTTTTAGCCTAAGAGACTTTCCAACCATCTTCGAAATACTTCTCTACTGATGTATCTTCATCTCGTGCCTTTTCTCTGCTGATAGGTGCCTGAAGTTCATCTGATCAACGTGGCACCTCTGATCAATCTCCGGCAACCAGCAACCACTCTCATGATGATCGACTACCCTTCAGGAGTATTTTGAAGATTTTTCTGGATTTTTTAATCAACAGTTAAGGTACTGTTCTACCACTTTTTCATCTGACGAGTTTGGGTCCTTTTTCTCAAAAGGTTTTCATCACAACGGTACAGATTTGTGGATCTGTATCCAAATCTCATCAAACTTGGACTGGAGGTCATACAATTGATCTCTTCCAACATGATCAATCCTGATCTGTGATTGGACCGCTTTGTGGGGCCCACAGACAGCTTCTGCCCAGAAAATTCTGGTCATCTGGCACTCTTTTTTGCCATATTTGGGACTGAGTTGGGTTATTTTCTTCTGGCTGAATATCTCAGCCATCCAAACTGCATCCTTCATGCTTGGTTAGTACAATCATCTCAGATTACATCTTTTTATCAATTGTGATTGATAATTTTTTCTACTATTGGACTATTTGGCTCCCTCTTTGCTGGTTACTGCATTGTTAGTGCACTGTTGGGGCTGTTCTGGGTAAATTGCACTTTGGGGGCTGTTTGCTGCTGTTCATAGCAATCAAACTAAACTTGTTTTCTGCTTCTCGAATATTGGTTGGTTACTACTGCTGTCTCTTTACTTCTATCTGTTGCAATGGACAAGTATGATGTTATCCCCGTTAAATTTAATGGGCAAAACTATATGGCCTGGTCTTTTCATCTGAAGAATTTTGTAGAAGGCCAGGGACTGTTTGGTTACTTTGATGGGTCGATAACTAAACCTGCTATAAATACTACTGACACAAAAGCATTACCCAAAAAAAATAAAAAATGCTAAGGTCATCACTTGGATTCTTAACTCCATTGACCCTTCTCTTGCCATTGCTCTTCAAGCATATACTACCGCATCTTATATGTGGGGTCATCTCAAGAATGTTTATCATGAAACAAATAAAGCTCGCAAATTTCAACTAGACAGTGAAATTGCAAAATTCCGTCAAGACGATAGATCTGTGCAGGCATACTTCAATGGATTTCTCACCTTATGGACTGAGAGGAATGCTATGATTATTTAGACTGTGTCTACTGGGTTTCTGTCTAAGGCTCTTAAATTACAAGAGGAAACTCACATAAGCCAGTTCCTCATGAATCTTAGACCTGAATTCGAATCTGTTCGGTCTGCTCTCATGAATAGAGAAATCTCTGCGAACATGGATACATGTTTCCAAGAAGTCCTTCGAGAAGAACTTCGCCTCAACTCTCAACGTGCCATTCTTGAAGAACCAAAGGCCTTTCTAGCTCCTCTCCCGGCTGATTCTGCTCTCCTGGCAGCCCCCAATCAGAAGCCTACTCAATGCTATGAGTGCAAAGGCTTCAGTCATATGGCCAAGAACTGTCAAAAGAAATTGATTTGCAGATATTGCAAACGCTCTGGTCATCTTATTGATAATCGTCACAGTTTGCAGCGAAAGAATGTGCCCTAGCAGAAGCAGAATCCTTCCACCATGCCCAGACAAAATGCTCTAGCTGCGTTCCAAGTTCAAGCACCTCTTCCTGATACAGAAAGTACTTCTTCCGGGGCTGTATCCATGACTCCAGCCCAGATTCAAGAACTGATTCAGAACACGGTGACCTCCGCCTATGCATTTATGGGTTTTAATGGGGGTCGGTATCAAACTCCTTCTCCTCTAGCATTTCCTGCTTTTCATTCTTCAATCTCTCTGTCTTCCTCCATCACCCCATCTACCTGGTTTTTAGATTCAGGATCTTCAAACCACATGACTTCTATGGAAAGTAGCTTTACAGCCTCTCACCCTTACCTTGGCAAAGACAAAATCACCACTGCTAATGGAGACCAATTAATCATATTTGGAATTGGTACCATTACTTTATCTGGTGTCTCTGGCCAGTCCCTCCACCTTTCCAATGTTTACTTTGTTCCCAAATTATCAGCCAATTTAGTTTCTGTCGGGCAACTTATTGATGATGGGTACCATATTAACTTTTCTTCCATTGGTTGTGTTATATCGGGGCGGCAAACTGGGAAGGTGATCGCGACGGGGAGTAAACATGGTCGACTGTTTCTGCTGGACATTGGACATCATTCCCTATTTTCTTCTTCTTCTCCTAATTTCAATAAAATGTGGACTATGTGGCATAGTCGTCTTGGTCATGTGAACAATGCTTCTTTACTTTCTTTGTTTAAAATTGGTTGTTTAGAACCCACTATTAATAATAAAATGATGTCCTCTTTAGTTAACTCAAAGTGTGAAACGTGTTGTTTGAGTAAGAGTCATATTTTCCCATTTCCTATTCATCGTTCTCATGTATTATCATCTTTTGATA
Organism: Cinnamomum chago; assembly: GCA_038049695.1. Classification (NCBI taxonomy): domain Eukaryota; kingdom Viridiplantae; phylum Streptophyta; class Magnoliopsida; order Laurales; family Lauraceae; genus Cinnamomum; species Cinnamomum chago. The sequence continues at coordinate 28,645,621 of CP142457.1, forward strand.
TCATTCACACTGATGTTTGGGGAATTGCACCCACATTAAGTAGGACAAGGTTTAAGTATTATGTGACCTTTATTGATGATCATTCTCGATTCACTTGGATTTACTTCATGCGCTTCAAATCTGAAGTATTTTCCCTTTTCCAAAAGTTTTACAATATGGTCCACACACAATTTAAGACATAAAAATTCTTAGCTCTGACTCCGATGGAGAATATATATCCCATGATTTTTCTGCCTTCCTTTCTGATAAAGGAATTCTTCACCAAAAATCCTGTGCACATACTCCACAGCAAAATGGTGTTGCGGAGAAGAAGAACAGGCATATTCTTCAAACTGTTCGTACTCTCCTACTTGCATCCTTAGTTCCTCCAAATTTTTGGTGTGATGCTGCACAGACTGCTGTGTATCTTCTCAATCGTCATCCTAACTCCGTTCTAGGAAAGACTACTCCATATGAAACTCTCTTTGGTCATACCCCTTCATATTCTCACTTACGTGTTTTTGGTTGCTTGTGCTTTGTCCTATGATGCCCAGATACGGCAAGGATACGGTAGGGACACGCTATCGACACGACAGGTACATGGATTTTACATATAAAAAGTGAAGTATTGGACACGATACGTTGCCCACTTTGAAGTATCCGTGCATCATAGGCTTTGTCCATCTTCCACCTACAGAGCGCACTAAGTTGTCACCACAGGCTGCCAAATGTATCTTCCTAGGTTATAGTGCTGAACACAAGGGATTTCTATGTTATGACCACTCCGAGAACGCAAGCGCATATCTCGTAATGTGATCTTCTTGGAACACATTCCTTTTTTTTCTTTACGTTTGGATACTCATCCTGCGGCTGTGTCTTATCTGCCACAATTCCCTGCGACTACTTCTCCACCACCTGTAACCAATGTCTATGTCCGGCGTAACATGGTTCCTCATGTGGGGCCTCCTCCTCCTGATCCTATCCCAATGCTGCCTACTGCACCCTCAAGTATTAATACTTCCTCTACTGATAATGTCATAACCCTGCAACGCTCTAGTCGTCCTTCTGTTGCTCCTGACAGATATGGCTTTCTTGCTCTTTTCACTACTTTGGATAGTACCCCTATACCCACCTCTTATTCACAGGCTTCGAAGATTCCATACCGGCAAGATGCTATGACTGAGGAGTTGCTTGCTCTTGAAGCAAACAACACATGGGACTTGGTACCGACTCCTGAATAAGCCTCTGTGATTGGCAGTAAATGGATCTACTCTGTCAAAGTTAACTCTAATGGGAGTCTTGATCGCTACAAAGCCAGATTAGTTGCGCAGGGTTACAAGCAGGAGTATGGCATTGACTATGAGGAGACATTTGCACCAGTGGCTAAAATGACCACCGTTCGTACTCTTCTTTGTGTCACTGTAGCCCGCAACTGGCCTCTGTGGCAAATGGATGTCAAAAATGCCTTTCTTCATGGCGATTTGAAAAAGACTGTCTACTTAAAACCTCCTCCAGGATATGCTTGTCCTCCTCAGCATGTTTGCAAGTTGTGAAAATCTCTTTATGGTCTTAAGCAAGCTCCCAGGGCTTGGTTTGATAAATTTCGGGCAGCAATTATTCAAGCTGGGTTTCATCAGAGTCATTCTGATATATCACTATTTCTTAGATGGACACCGAAGGGTTACACATTCCTTTTAGTCTACGTTGATGATATGATTATCAGTGGCAATGATATTTCCGGCATTACGGATCTCAAGCACCATCTCACTCTCCACTTCAGAATGAAGGATCTTGGTCCTCTCACCTACTTTCGGGGGCTTGAGTTTCGCGTACCAAATCAGGCATTCGAGTCCATCAGCGTAAATATGCTGCTGATTTGATCACCTCAGCAAGACTTGATGATGCTCACACTTTTGATACGTCGATGGAATTAAACAGCAAACTCAGTACGGAGGATGACCCTCCTTTGGATGATCCCTCAATTTTTCGGCATATGGTTGGTAGTTTGCTCTACTTAACTATGACTCGACCTCATATTTCTCATGCAGTTCATACGGTTAGCCAATTTGTGAGCAATCCTCACAAACCCCATCTTGTTGCTGCTTTGCGCATACTCCGCTATGTTAGAGGCACTCTTACTCATGATCTCTTCTACCCTTCTGATACTTCTCTGCGATTATCAGTATATGCAGATGCCGACTGGGCTGGTTGCCCTGATTCTCGGCGCTTTACCACTGGCTAGTGTATGTTTCTTGGCAGCTCTTTGATTTCGTGGAAGTGCAAGAAGCAAACCACCGTGTCAAAATCTTCTGCTGAGGCCGAATATCGGGCAATGTCGTCCGCCAGTGCTGAAATCATCTGGCTCCGCCGTCTTCTCTATGAATTTGGTGTCCTTTTTTATAGTTTTACACCTCTTCATGGGGACAATACCAGTGCTACCAGAATTGCTAATAATCCAGTCTTTCACGAACGGACGAAGCACATTGAGATTGATTGTCACTTCATCCGTCAGCATGTTGTCACTGAGAAGATAACCTTGCCTCATGTCTCTACTCATGACCAGTTGGTCGATATCTTCACCAAAGCACTTCCCAAACCGCGCCATCATGATCTCACTAGCAAATTGTTGTTTTCTACATTACCACATCAATTTGAGGGGGAGTGTAGAAGATAATGTGGCTTAGGCCCACTAGGCCCAGGCCCAATCCCATTAGGGGCCCAGCCCACTCAGTTGTATATAAAATCCCATGTGTGGGATTCTGTGATTAGATTATGTTGCTGATTTCTCTGTATTATTTCCTTATATAGATTAGGAGATTGATTCATTCGTTATTCTGATTGTATTAATTAGCATGTTTAGACCCCTTGATTAGGGCATAATGATATTATAAATAGACAGATGATCCTCCCATTGAGGCATCTGTTTTCTCTCCAACTCTCATCTCTTTCTCCTTCTCTTATTACATATCATTATATTTGATTCCTCTTTAATTTTGATCAAACCCATATAACTATGGAGGCCAACATAAAAAATTTAATGCATATGTCCAAAATCAATCCATTTGTTTGATATTTTGCTTATCCATCATCTATTGATCAATTTACAACTAAATTCACGTGTTTACATCTTACCACACACATAGGTAGCACTTCACTAAGGACACTAAGAATCATGCGCAACAAAGAGGGACTTGTTTTTCAAGGCCGTATAAACACATAAGCAATAAACATTTTATCCATCATTGGACATTAATCACCATTAAAAAAAGAAACTTCTACAAGCATATATACATCTCCCAAACCAAAGAAACTCTTATTCAGTCTCCAACTTAGCATGCACATCTCAGCCACATGCACTCCAGTTTCTTGCCCTTTGTTGTTGCCCAACAACCAACAAGAAGTCTAACCACAATATTCAACATATCCCCGTTGATAAAAAGTGGCATGTGGTGGCCAACCCACTATTGGATTAGTGGTAACTGACTGATAAGTCATTTGCACTGTCATGGGGCAGACCAGGGTTCAATCCCTGGTAATGGAAGAAAAAAACTTATAAGTGTGTGTCAAGTGGCATTGCCAATCAAGAAAAAAGGCATAAGGTGGCTGCAAAGCACTTCAGTAATTTGCCCCTCTAAATAAAAAATATTATAAAAGGAAATTAATCCTATCACCAGAATTAAGATTATTATTTATTTATTTATTTATTTATTCGGAAATGGTAAAAATGACTAAAACCTTCAACCCTATGGTTGCAACACTGTGCGCCTTCCAACTGTGCTATGGACCCTTGTCAATTAAGGCTGGGTTTTTTTATTTTCAAAACAGAAAAATGTCATCAATCACTAGGTTCACTTCAAGCCAGCCATTTATTTGTTTCAGTCCACTTTTAACATGCAAACTTGTAACTATCACATTGATTATGAAATCCTTGGCATCTAGAGTTGGGCCAATTTTCATGATGATCAACAGAGCTATTTCTCATCCATCCTAAAATTGTTTGTCACTTCACAATTTAACATCTCACTTCTAAGCACCTCATTCTAATTCAGTCTCCCCCTCCACCTATTACCATGAACCACTTAAGTTCTCACACAAGAATTGTTTCTTATACATGTCAAAACAATCTAAAATGACATTCTAGATTTTCTCTTGGAGCCATGAACATATTTCTTTTGAGACGCATACACTTAAGGGTATCTTTTTTCTGAGCATTAATCAAAGCATATGCATCTCAACCACATGCACTTTTTATCTTCTAGCCACCCGTTCATCGCCAACATTAAACTCTAATTGGAGGCTAACAATCATCCTATAAAAGTTCTCCTTAGTTGGAGGCTAACAACACTCCCTAGCTTGTCTCAACTATACCCACTCAACATTGACTGCTTTCGCAATATCCTCTTCGAGCCCTCTGTTCTGTTCTAATAGTTGCTCCTAGACAATAAAATCCAATCCATCAATACCCCAATCATCTTGTTCATTGTTTCTACTAATCTTCAAATCAATACCCCTATCATCAATTCATCTTGTTTCTTTGTTTTCTACTAATTTTCAAACTTTTTTTGACTCAAAAGACTTTCTCAAAGAGTGTTCCCACTTTAATGAAGAAAAAGGCAGAAAGGGAAAATGGGGTTTGGAGAAGGAGAGATTTAGTACCGGCAGGATAGACCCTTTTGAGGAAAACGATGGAACTTATGGCAACTTCCAGGAATTCGACCAAGAGACGACATGTCGTCTCGCCTGCAATAAGAAGAAAAACCAACAAAAACGAGTAAAACAAGCAGCAAAGAAAGCAATATGAGAGAGAGAGAGAGAGAGAGAGAGAGAGAGAGAGAGAGAGAGAGAGAGAGAGAGTACTTTGGTGCGATTGGTGATCTGTGCTGCGTTCCATCCAGTCGAAAGAAAGACGGGGAGGGATTTTTCGTTTTCGTATTCGTTTTCAATGAATGCAGAAGTGGCAATGGAATCCCATTTACGAGGTCCGATCTGATTCTGAGCCCACGCCAACACTTCATCTCGGAGCCATTTAATTTCAGGTCTGGATTTGGGTCTACTGACCTCGCATCCAATAATATATGGGCTTGCATCTGGATCTAGTTCTATGTAGTTCTAGCCAACTAATTCCCGATAATACAAGGGCAGGGGCCCGAGTAAAATATTATTTGGGTTGGGCTCTCCTACGAGACAAACTTACTCTTTTTTCTTATTTTTTGGGCTATCGGATGGTTCTCAATCTTTTGGGTTGGACTAATCATTTCGAGCCCAGAGAAAAGTCAGATAAACTTTTATGTAGCCCTAGCGTGGTAATGCAGTTTCGAATCTACAATTTTCATATGCAAACCGTGGTCCTAGCCAACTGAGCTACAACTTGAAAACAAGTTTTTGGGGCCCACATGGGATCATAGGGTATGGGGGGTAAAAAGATATCGACGAGACCTAGTAGTCTAAACTAGATCATCCTAACCCGTTCGCCGATGGTTCGTAAGTTTAATGGTCTCAGAAGAATCATTTATTTTAGGATTTCAATCAGCTGTGAACAGCAACCACCCAATTAACGGGCTAGAAAAAGGGAATAACTGCAAAATATCCCTTAAAGAGACTTTGTAAAACAGGAGAGCCTTTTCCTTTGTTATTATGCATATATCTTACTCTCTAGAAATAGGTAGGGTGTCCATGTGCTTGGAACAAACTCGCTTGTAAGGCTCTTCTAGCTCACCCTATGACCAATCTAAACGACTCATGCTCACTATCCCCTTTGAACGAGCACTTGCAAGATTCCAACAATCTTCGTAGTTCTTCTAGGTCATTGAATTGGTCATACAAATTTGGCACATTTCACTTTATCGAAAAGGGTTTAGATAAGATTTGGACAATTTTGGAGACCTCAAAAGTGTACCTCCCATGGTCGGATCATTATCAAAAAAAAATTTCATAGTAGTTAATAAGTTGATGAAGAGACCTTCACGGATATTGGTCCCTTCATGGATATTGGTCCCATGGGGTAAAATTGCACCCGTCATATGCCCTATGCCTAGATCGATGAATCCATGCAGCTGGTTCCTCGTAGTTTGACAATCATGTATATAATGGGACAGTATTGCTAAAGTCATTTTTTTAGGATTGATATTTTGGCCAAACCTTGCCCAAATAAAATTAAATTTCTTAGGATCAACCCATTTTGGACCCGATTATGATAATTGGAAATAATTAAATTGACTCCATGCATTTGTTATAAGATATGGATCTTGGGTGGATGCCCACTTGAGATGAATTAGGGTTAGAATTAGGATTTTTCTCTTTGTGGGGTTACTTTGCCTATAAATAGGCCTCTATACCCTTGTATTGTACATAGTTAATGAGACAAACAAAAATGCTCTCTCTTCTATCCCTAATCTTCTTTCCCTTTTTTCTCTCTTTTCTAACACGTTATGAGCACGATGTTCTAAGAAAAGGAAAAAAACTCAGTCTTCTTACCCAAAGAGAAGAGAAATCCTTCCCTGCATAGATTTTTATCGAGAAATCCTTCCCAGCAAGAATTTCCATCGCAAGTTCCTTCTTAACACGAATTTCCATTGTAGATTCCTTCCCAGCGCGGACTTTCATTTCAGATTCCTTAAACGGATTCCTTCGCAGCGCTGATTTTCATTGCAGAATCCTTCCCAGCGTGGATTTCAGAAAAGGGTAATATTTTTCTTCAAATACATTAAGTAGTATCTAAGCCATTCTCCAAAATCAATTTATTAGAATGCATGCAACTAGTTTATAATGCTTGGTTACATTAATTATAGCGTTTGATTACTGTTCATCTTCTTGCATAATTTTTATTTTAATTTAAATTTATCAATACTATGAATAGATTACAGAATAGAACCAAAAGTTCTAAATCTAAACTCGAAGTTCACTGATCTATAGACCAGAGGTCCTAGAAGTTGGAATACAGATATGAACTTGTAGATTCATATCCATAAATCAAAACTTGGAGTGTTTTTTGTTCCAATCCAAATAAATTATAAGGCCATGAAATTAACATGAAAATGTGACAGAACTAGAAGTTCTGATCATTTGTTAGAATCAGAAGTTCTACCTGAACATTTAACAGAACCTGAAGTTCTAATCTCATGTGTTATGAACCTAAAGTTTTAAATCAAGCCTGAAGACTTGACAGAACCAGCAGTTCTGATTCTCAAAGTTATGAACCTGAAGTTTTAAATCAAGTCTGAAGTCTTGACAGAATCAACAGTTCTAATTCTCAAAGTTGTGAACCTGATGTTCTAACTTTTCTTTGGCCATTTTTTTTTTAAATTCCTTCCTTAATTACTTCTAATGTTAATATTTCATTTTTTTCACCTTTTCCAAATTATCTGCACACAGTTAACTTAATATATATTTCTTATTACAGTTCTTGCATAATGTTAAATTTGGTTAAACTTGACTTTAAAGGACTTAACATAAATGGGGACAATTACTTATCTTGACAACTGGATGCTATAATCCACTTGCAATCCAAGAAATTGGGAGAGGTCATAAAGGAAAGTAACAAGATGTCTCCAGACGAAAAGGCATTAGCTTCATCTTCCTGCGCCATCACATGCATGACGACTTCAAAAATGAATACCATACTGAGGAAGACCCATCAGGCCTATAGAAATCCCTGAGTGATAGATGTGATCACCAGAGGATGGTCATACTACCAGCTGCTCGGAATGAATGGTTAAACTATAGGTTACAGGATTATAAAACAGTATGTGAATACAACTCTGCCCAATTCAATATTGTTTCCAGATTAAGATTATGTGGTGAAAAGGTTTCGGATGAGCCGATGTTGGAGAAAACGTTATTCACTTTTCATGCATTGAATGTGCTCCTGCAGCAGTAGTATCGAGAGCGACGTTTCTCCAAATATTCAGAACTTATCTCATGTCTCCTTGTTGCTGAACAGAATTCCATAGTATTGATGAAAAATCATAACTCCAAACCAATTGGATTTTTGGCAGTTCCTGAAGCAAATGTTAGTCTTAGCTCAAACAGAGGCAGAGGTAGGGGGAATGACAGACATAAATCCTCCAGTAGAGGTGGACGACATAACTCCTCCAGGCGAGGTGGTTTTAAATATCATCCACCAAAATTCAAAGATCACCAGAAGTGGTCTAGCCCTCGGCATAAGAACAACCAGAATCCACCGACAAATCCTTCCTACCGTCCTGATGACACGTGCCATAGATGTGGAAAAGTGGGCATTGGTCACGCACTTGTCGTGCACCAAAGGAAGTGGTCGAACAATACAAAGCATACAAGGTCTCTATTCATTCAGCAGAGACAAATGATCTAGAAGGCTGGAATCGGGATATAATGACATCAGAGAGGCCTCCAATTGACATTACAAACTTGGAGACTCATGATTAAGATAACCAACATCTAGAAAATGAGGCATTTAATAATCTTTTAGGGGCACCCCCTGACATGATCTAGAAGACCCATGATTCTTTGAACATCACTTAAAAAAAAATTTAGTTCATTTGAGATGCATTATTCTTAGACTTTTCTGTTTTGATAGAAAACTTCATTAATGTCTTAATTTATGGTGAATGTTTTTAATTATTTCATTTTAATCATGTTATTGCATAGTTATGATGTTTTATTATTTTTTTTAAGGTATGGATCATGGAACTGAGGACAATCTCTGTTTAGTAGATAGTGCCACAACACACTATTCTGAAAAATCAGAAATTCTTCTCAGAATTGATGTTCATTCCACGAAAGGTATCCACCATAGCTGGACCTGTGCAGATAATTAAAGGCTCTGAAAGAGCCCATATGATGTTACCTAATGGTACCCATAGAGGTGGCAAAATATGACCCGACCCGCCAAACCGACCCGACCCAACCCGCGTATTACCCGCTTAACCCGACCCGTTTGATAGGAGGGTCGGTCACGGGTCAAGTATTCATGACCCGTAATTAAGCGGGTCGGGTTAGGGTTGACCCGCTTGACCCGCAGAACCCGTATTAATTTTTGTATTTAAGTCTGTTTAAGATTACCAATACTTAACTAAAATATACGTGGGGGTTGGCAATTGGCATTAATTCTAACTCTAAGGACTAAGGACTAGGGGCTGTTCATCTTACATGGATGGTTTTTTTTTAAATGATTTGTAAACTACGATGTGCTTGTCTTGCATGAGTCATGCTTGTATTGTTATTATTTTCTTTTTCTTGTAAAGAAACTTATCACTCAATTCTATAATATCTTTTTATTTTGATATGAAATTTTTTATTTTTATGAAAAAACTGTTTTATTTCTAACATTTTTTTCTTGTAAAGAAACTCATCACTCACTCATTCAAGTATACGAGTCGACCTGACCTGTATAACCCGTAATGGTTATGCGGGTTTAAGTGGGTCGGGTCGAGTTGACACGTGGTGGGTGCGGGTTAAGGGTTTCCAATCCGTTTAATAAACGGGTCGGATGCGGGTTAGGCTTGTCTAACCCGTTTAATAAACGGGTCCGACCCGTTTAGCACAACCCGACCCGATTGCCACCTCTAGGTACCCATCAATTCATTAAAGATGCTTTGTTCACAAAAAGTTCCCGAAGAAACTTGATTAGTTTCAAAGACATCAGAATGAATGGGTATCACATTGAGATTGTAAGTGAAGGTAGCAAGGAATACTTATGCATCGTTACTAGTATTGGAAGCCAGAAGCAAATACTAGAAAAACTAAGTGCACTCTCCTCAGGGTTATATTACACGACAATCTCCAATGTTGAATCACATACTGTTATGAGAAAAACAACAAAGTCGAGCCCGAAGCTTAGTGATCCTATGACTTTACAGCTTTGGCATGATAGGTTAGGTCACCCTGGGGCTATTATGTTGAGAAAAATCATAGATAACTCTTTTGGGCATTCCTTAGAGAATCATCAATTGACCATACCTAGTGGGTACTTATGTACCCCATGTTCACAAGGAAAATTGATCACCCGACCCTCTCTTACTAAAGTTGCATCCGAATCCCCATCCTTTCTACAAAAGATACAAGGTGATATTTGTGGACCCATCCATCCCCCTAGTGGGCCTTTTAAGTATTTTATGGTTTTGATCGATGCCTCCACCCGTTGGTCGGATGTTTGCCTACTTTCAACTAGGAACATAGCATTTGCCCACCTATTAACTCAGATAATTAAACTGAGGGCTCACTTCCCTGATTATCCCATTAAGTTTATAAGACTTGATAATGCAGGTGAACTTACATCACAAGTTTTTGATGATTTCTGTTCATCTCTAGGAATTGTAGTCGAACATCCTGTTTCCCATGTCCACACCCAGAATGGCTTAGCCAAATCCATGATCAAGCGCATCCAACTTATTTCTAAGACTTTGATGATGTAGTCCAAATTACCAGTTAGTGCTTGGGGACATGCTGTGTTGCATGCAGCAATGTTAATTCGACTTCGGCCCATAGCCTATCATCAATATTATCCTGCACAACTTAGATCAAGACATCAACCCAATATTTCTCACTTGCGCAAGTTTGGTTGTGCAGTTCAAGTCCCAATACCACCTCCCAAGCGTACTAAGATGGGACCACAACGTAGATTGGGAATATATGTAGGTTATGACTCTCATTCGATTATTCGATATTTAAAACCAAGGACAGGAGATGTCTTTACTGCTCGTTTTTCTAATTGCCAATTCGATGAGATAATCTTCCCGTCGTTAGGGTGAGATAAGATAGTTCCTGAAGAACGTATTGTTCCAGTAGAATAACCTGTTTATGAAGAACGGTAAAAATTAATATGGAATACTTCCACTCTGGCTCATCTGGGTCCACGAACTTCGCAATGTGAGAATGAAGTTCGAAGAATTGTGCACTTGCAAGAAATTGCAAACAGATTACCTGATGCATTTAACGATACAGCAAAAGTAACGAAATCACATGTGCCAGCTATGAATGCACCTACCAGGATTAATGTCCCTGTAGGACGAAGTCAAAATATGGCAGCAAAAAAATCTGCGATACGCCGGAAGCTTGGCAGACCTATAGGTTCAAAGGACTCAGCTCTGCGATAAATGATAAATGAGCAATTATCATCATTACCTCTCGAAGAGGCATGTAACGCTCCTGAAGAGATTTCTCCTGAAGAGGCACATAATGCTCCTAAAGAGGTTATGGTAAAGTTCGTTCTCTCTAGAATAATAGAAGTCCCTGGTAAGACTTTGGAAGCCCCTGAAAAGGCACTGGTACTGGAAAAATGAAGAGATCTCTATGCTTTACAATTATTCAAGAGAGAGATGGAAGAGAAATGAGATTATCATCGATGACGCATTTGCATATGCGGTAGCTACACAAATATCAAAGGAAAATGATGATGATGATTTTGACACAGAACCACGTTCTATAAATGAATGTCGACAAAGAAAGGATTTGCCATAATGGGAAAGTACCATCAAAACAGAGTTAGAGTCTCTCAACAAACGTGGTGTGTTCGGACATATAGTACAAACTCCAAAAGATGTTAACACTGTAAGTTACAAGTGGGTGTTTGTAAGAAAAATGAATGAACTAAATGAAATTGCCATATATAAGGCACGATTAGTGGCACAAGGTTTCCTACAAAAACCTGTGATTGATTATGAGGAAACATACTCCCCTGTTATGGATATAACGACATTCAGATATGTCATGCCCCGGGACCGAGGCCCTGATAATGAAGTCCTTAATCCGGGGGACGTGGCGCGACGGGTCAGAAAATTCCGCCAGCACATGCTAATTATTTTCCCACAAGATTTCGCGGTGAGGATTCCAGACGATCCATCACAACCAATTAATCGAATTCGCAACAAATAATAATATGCGGAAGCTTGTAGCAAAATAAAAACCAAACGAGATATAAGATAATTGCACAAACTCTGTATCAAAAGAGAAATATATAAAGGGTATACCCAAAGTTAGTTAAAGTTGTGAGGATCACAAAAGTATATTTAATCTATACATCCCAAAAGAAGACCGATGAGGTCATAAACTAAGTTACCAAAATGTTGTCCCAGCTCAAATTCCAACATGACATCTACATTACATCGTTGGGCTACCACTCGTGCTCCACTGGCGGCTCTACCGCCTCAACCGCGTGCTCCGCCTCAAAATCTGTGGGTCCGACATCTAAAACAAACAAAAGAGTATCAGACACGACGGTCTGGTAAGTGAATAAAGCAGATAAGGTATACAAGTTTTATAAATGTCATGTTTAAAATCATAAAAATAAAATTGAAACGAAACATATATAAAGAGTAAACCAAATGAACCAAATGAAAGAATTTCATAGTTTAAATGTTTCAAACTAACTGACAAATAATCGAAATACTGACAAACCACATGTAGCTAAATTCTCCTATTACCGAAGTAACAAGAGCACACAGACAAATAACCGTTGTTATATGAAATGGCCGGAACAGACAAACAGAAGCCGTTGCCACTAGTCGTGGGACCGGAATACAAAACCGTTGACATGGCCGGAGCAAACAAACAGAATCCAAACTGCAGTTGGCAAATAATTTTAAGATCCCAAGCCGGGTGATCAGCCCAACTAGGTGACATAAGCTTAGTGGTGCCATTCAAAACCAAAACCTGAATTAATACAAATCAAATCATAATAATACATTTCAAAATCGATAAGAAGAACTACTCTGTACAAATACAAACGGACAGAGTTGAACGAACCAAATGAGTAGTCTTACCGATAATTTCAAAACGATATAATCAAGCTATCAAAGTACATTTTCATCGATAAAAGGACTACTCTTAACCAAATACAAATGAGCAAATATGGACAAATCAGACGAGTAGCCTTATCAATGTTTTTCAAACATAGCAAATTAATCAACTTCATTACATATCAATTTATGAGAAAACATAAAATTATTCTAACTTGGAATGAGGTGAATAAGATGATTAATAGTGTTTGATGGGCTTACCGGGGGCTGTCTCGATACATGCTTAGTGTCTCCATGTTGATTTATAAGTGAAGGAATTGGTGTCTCTGAAGGTTTCCAACATTTGAGACATAAAGCGTATATTAAGACTAATGGAAAATCCCCGGGTAATTTAATTACTAAACTTTCTCCATGGGTTTTATTCAAACAAGGTGATTCGGGCTCAAATTCTTAATTCCCAATGATTAATAAGTCATTAGGAAGTTTTTACACTCAAACCGGGCTCCAAACTTACTCAACCGGGCCTTAAAAATGCATTGGAAGAAATCTGGGCCAGAACCCAGGCCCGCTCAAGCGGGCTGTCACAGAAGCCAGGCCCGCTAGAGAGTGCCTAGGCTCGCTCGAGCGGGCCAAGCTTCTGCCCAGCCCGAGAACAGTCAGCTGCATGCTGACTGTTTCTGGTTCCTCCTTCCTGTTTCCACTTCTAATCACTTCCCATTAACCAATCTGAGTGTAAATCAAGTGTAAATCACCTCCATGTAACTCCATTAAACTACCACATCAAACTCATTCAGTCATCTATTAAAAACTATAAATCACAATGAATCATATGACAAGAAAAAGGAAGAAATAGATCTTTAGAATTCAAATGGTTCCAAATAAGTTTCCAATCCTTAAGCTGAAGCAGAAAACTTGAAATTTCACACACTTAAGCACACAACCTGAAATGAAATCAACCTCACCTATAATGAAATCAGTACTAACATCCATCCAATTTCACAACCAATACCCACTTCAGAATTTCAAAGTTTCAAGCCAAAAGATTTCAAGGAGAGTTAAATTTTTCCATCATGCATACACAAATCTAATTATTCACTTGCCTCTAGTCCAATATAAAGGGTCTCAAACACACCCAAAAGAACTCCTACAACCAGCTGCAAACCTACACCAAAACCCATGGAAGAACCCATTCAAAAACTCAATATTTTGAAAAGAGAAGGAGCTCTCAAAGAGCCTCCTTGCATGCAAGAAGAAGAGCTTCCAAAGGGTATGAGAAAAACACATCTAAAAGGAGAAACAAAACCTTACCTGTAGGTATAAAAATCAGCAACAAAAGCTTGAAAACTGAAGTTGGTTTCAACAGGAATTTTCATTCGGAACGGCTCCGGTTTCAGCTGCTACAGGAAACGAATAGGGAAGAAGAAGACACAATGTGGGTTTTCTTATGTGAATGGGTTTAAGTCCATTTGTGGGCCCCATTGGCTCCAAAGTTTCAAGTGGCTGGATCGATCATTTGTGGGTCCCGAATGAAAATGACGAAGAAGACAAAAATGATCGTTGAAAAATCTAGTTTTCAAAAAGTATACTTTCCTCATGATTTTCAAATTTCAAAATTTATGCACAGATTTGGGTGTGAAAAGACTGTTTTGCCCCTTTTTATCGAAAAACGTGATTTCTGGGTTTCAAATGCAAACGGAACAAACATGAAAGTTATTGGGATCAAAATAAAAAATTCAAAAATGTCGAAATCCATATTTTTCATAAATCAATTAAATCAAATAAATCAAATTCTCATACTAACACGTGACACATGGGCCACTCCGGGCCCGGTCAAACCAAACTCAACGCGCTCAAAATTCCCCAATGTTATCTAAAATTCTAATCTAACTAAAAATCCAAGCTAATCGTCTCCTAATCCCACTTAGATACTAATCACAGTTAAAATAATAATAAGATATACTAAACCTGGGTCGGGGCCTGACAAGATATTTGATAAGTTTAGCAGTTTCTCAAAATCTAAAAATGAGACTCATCGATGTTGTAACTGCTTACTTGTATGGGGATTTATACACAGAAATTCACATGAAAATTCCGGAAGGATTTCATTTGCATGCAGTAAAGCCAAGGAGTATGTACTCAATCCAATTAAGACGATCATTGTACGACCTGAAGCAATATGGAAGAATATGGTACAATCGTCTTAGTGAAGCTTGTCTAAAAAGGGGAATGAAAAGAATCACATTTGCCCGTGTCTATTTATAAATAAATTCTTGAAGGGATTTGCAATATTAGAAGTTTATGTGGATGATATAAATTTGATAGGGACTCCAGAAGAGCTCGAAGAAACTGCTGATTATTTTAAGAAAGAATTTGAAATGAAAGACCTTGGGAAAATGAGATTTTGTCTCGGATTGTAAATCAAGAGAAATTCAAATGGGATGTTGGTCCATCAATCTAATTATACCGAGAAGGTTTTACAACGATTTGGTATGGGCAAGGCACATCCATTAAGCAACCCTATGGTCGTCCGATCTCTTGATATAAAGAAAGATCCATATCATCGTATCGAGGAAAATGAAAACGTATTGGGTCCTGAAGTACCATACTTGTTATTAGAGCCTTGATGTACTTGGCACAATGCACTAGACGAGAGATTGCATTTTCTGTGAATCTACTTGCTAGGTATAGCTCCAACCAACTCAAAGGCACTAGATTGATATTAAACACATCCTACGATATCTGAGTGGAACAATTGATTTGGGAATATTTTATTCTTACGATCATAAAGATTCCAGTTTTGTAGGACATGCAGATTCAAGTTATCTCTCTGATCCTCATAAGGGTCGATCACAAACAAGTTATGTGTTTATAAATTGCATTGCCGCCATTTCTTGGCGTCAAACTAAACAGACTTTGGTAGCTACTTCTTCCAACCATGCTGAGATTTTGGCTCTTTATGAAGCTAGTTGGGAATGTGTATGGCTAAAATATTTGATTCAGCATGTTCGTAGTTCTTTTCAATTACTTGTTAGATTGTATGGACTCAATCCATCAGTCAATGTAATAAATTGATTAATTTCTTTATTTATCAATAAAATCATGCTTTCCTTTCATGAGATGAATGATGTTTTATTACTTAATGCACATGACCAATACATATGACATGATGGTTCATGAGATTAACCGGATCCCATTAGTATATTAGATGTGATATATGTATATGGAAGAGATCCACATACAGGAGATATGTGTCATAAATCTTATACTTAAAAATATCTTCAAAACCAGTGATGAGAGTGGGCATTTCATCTAATAAGGTTGCAGCACCTTGATCACTATGAGATAGTGTGATTTGTCTCAATCATCAGAATGTAAGATTCTGGATCATAGTGCTGGTACATTAGATGTATTGAAGGACTATGAGAAGCACCTTATGAATATTGTCTCGATTTTAAGGTCTGCTCTCATAATTCCCTCGCAATAGGCTCTCAATCCTGAGACATTGATGAACTCAAGTTTCTATTTATTCATTTGCTTTGAGTCACCAATGAGTGAGGCCAATTGTAGGTCAACACCTCAGTGTCTTGGGTACGTAGTAGTAGGACTGTGAGAACATCCAATGATCAAGATGAAATCCATCTATATTATCCCCTTGTGTCAATTAATGGATTTGTCATTAGTTAGTGCGCACCCATCTCAATTAAGAGTTAATTGAATGGTACTGATGATCACTGTGATTAATTGAGACTCAAGGATAATAAGATGTTGATCTAAGATTGGATTAGACAGATTTATTTCAATTAATCCATGGATATTGATGGAGGGGGTCTACTTGTGGTAATTGGGAAGTTTAGGGTCTTCATTGTAATTTATTCCTAAGACTAGAGTGCAATTGCATTTATATAGTGGTATTATTTGCAATTAACTGTGGGCCCGGATTGTACATGAGATGTGGGGTCGTGGTGTCCCAATTGGAGCCAGCTTTTTATGGAATCCCTAGTGGTCCCTACGCTAGCCCAAGTTATTAGAAATATACCAATCTTACTTAAACTCTAAAAGGAAGGAATTCGAAAGTTACTATTTCTATTTGAAGTGAGACTTCTAATAGTGGTAATAGTATGTTGCTAATTAGTGTGGAAGTAAAACTTCTAATTCAATTAGTAAGAGAGGAAGAGAGGAGGTTGCTTTAGGGCTATATAAAGGGGAAGCATCCCCTTGGACGTCCAACCCTTGGTATCCACCCCCAAACCCCTTTTGTGCAAGAGTTGCACATCTCTTTATTCTCTTTTTTTTCTCTTCTAGTTCATTGGAGTTTCTAGTAGGGTTTTCTCTTGGAGTTTCACCCATCTTCTTGATAAAAGAGAATCCGATACGGGTCATAGTGTAGAAGATCAAAAGGTCTTGGAGATTCCTATTTGATATGTGAAATAGTTTCATCATCAAAGAAAGACGTAACTTCTCCATTAGAGCACAACCGAGCTCCAAAGGTATAATCTACTTCCTTGCATGCTGTAGATTTTTATGGATGCTTGTTGGCTGCTATTCTATCTTCTTGATAGGTTTATTTACTGATAATGATGGCTGAGATTGATGACATAGATCCTTAATTGGGTTTTATAGCCTTCTGGATGTGGTTCATGGCCTTATGGGTACTTGATCCCTGAGTCAAGTGTGTCAAAAAGTTTTAAAAATCTATCTACGAGGCCCACCTACTTCCAACATTACCATCTATTGCAGGTATTCCAAATATTGTCTATGAATATAATGAAGCAATCATAAGACAAATTCGAGAATGTTTCATTAAAGGAGACAAGACTAAGCATATAGCACCGAAGTTCTTCTTCACTCATGAACTTCAGAAGAACAATGAAATTGAAATCAAGCAAGTTCGTTCGAGTAACAACCTGACTGACCTGTTTACCAAATCTTTACCAAAATCAGTATTCCAGAAGTTTGTATATGAGATTGGCATGCGTAGAGTTCATCATCAAACTATGTAAATGGTTGTTATCATCATGGGAGTGGTTTATCAGGGAGCATCCTGAAGTATGCTACCCATGGACATTAGTACGTTGTACTCTTTTTCCTTTTCTAGGTTTTATCCCACTGAGTTTTCCTAGTTAAGGTTTTAACGATATAGCATTATGCACGTCCAACACCAGTTCAATGATCTTGAAGAATATTATACTTTTTTGTCCCTTCGCTTTGGTTTTTTCCCATTGGGTTTTCCTTAGCAAGGTTTTTAATGAGGCAACTGTCATTGAATGGTGTCATCCAAGGGGGTGTTATAAGATATGGATCTTGAGTGGATGCCCATTTGAGATGAGTTAGGGCTAGAATTAGGATTCCTCTCTTGTGGTGTTACTTTGCCTATAAATAGGCCTCTCTACCTTTGTATTGTAATATGGGTCCTAAGGTATACTCTAAGTCTAGTCACAGTCCTAATTCTACAGAAGTTAGATTTCATAATTAATTATGTATTTTATGCCAATTGAGTGTACAAGGAGACAATATCAATGTATACAATTAATATATTAAGAAGGAGGTTACTATCTAAACCTAGGTAAGTGTTGTCATCCATGTACTGCGCATGAACTAACGGAGTGCATAGGGAAGTTAAGTCAACGATGCTTCTTAATTAAGAAGTATCTTTGATGTGCCATCATGCTGGGCATCCGTTGGCTTAGTTCCTTACACATTCGATTAAGCCTTGCATAATACAAAAACACTTAGCCACCCCCATCGAAGCATACTAAGCCATGTGCTTCAATTCTAATCCCCACTAAAAGTCACATTTTAGAAAGCCTGTGGGTCCCAAACCTGAGGTCCAAAACTAGGGTACGAGTTTATCTACAAATAGAGAATTTTGGGCAATGTAGAGAGCATCCGGAATTGAACTCCGCCTTCCATCTAAATTCGGTCACCCCTCGGTCAAAGTTTAGTTAACCAACTTTGTGTCAGGGAATTATTTTTCTTACTAGTTTCAGAACCAAATTCCATTTTTTGGTTGACCGAACTGTGTCCAAGAAAATTCTTGCTTATTGGAATTGGAACCGAACTTGGGTTCGGTTGACCGAAGTGGGAGACGAATAGACACAGAAAAGTTCTGTTTTGATGGTTTTTGGTTCTCATTGCTTCCAAATTGTTTTCCACCTTCTCTAAGCCTTTCCAAAGGCTATAACTTGCATAGAAATGAGCCTCCTGCGCTTCCACAATCTATTTACATGTAGCTAACAATCCATTAAACCCATTTTCACCACAATTTATGTCCAAATACAATTAATCTAGCCCTAATATGAAATCCAAATCCATAAGCGTAACAAGCTTGGATTTATAGTAAACTAACAATAACATCATGAAATCAATGAAGAAACATATCTACACAGGTTAAACATTGTTTGAATTCTTGCCTTGATCAGGAAGATGAAGATGGGAATTGGGGAAAACTTCAAAAGCAAGCTCTAACTCGAAATCCTTTCCTATCCACGAGCTCGATTCCGAATGAAGATAGGAATCGGGGATTCATTGTTTGAATTCTTGCCTTGAGTACAGTTAAAAAATTATACCACTAAAGGAAAGGGTATTCATTCGAGCGTTCAAGTTTTCAATAGAAATGGCCCACTGTGGACTTCCACTCCCTGTACTCATGTGACACTTAAAAGGATCCAGACTCAAAATTAGGGCTTCTCACAACTACCCATTGTCCTATATATGGGTCCCCATTACATATCCGACTAACTTTTAAGAGCATTAAGATTTAGATATGAAAAGTTCTTCAATAAAAAATAAGGAGTTGTGCAATCTGGATGTGAAAAAAGTTGTTAAATATGAGAATAGTTCGGGTTTTTTTTTTTCCGTAAAGAGGTAAATTTGAATTGAAAAGAAGAGAAAACATAGGCAAATGCCCCGAGGAGCCCAAGAGGCTAAAAAAAATCACCAAAAAACAACCAAACAAGAGCAAAAATTAAGCAGTCACGACTCCTAAAACATACGCAATTGGATGAAGACATTGAACCTGAAGCCGATCTGGTAAACTGAAGATCATATCTGAAAGACGGTCGGCCAAAAGAGTTTTTGCTCTTTGAAGAGAGGTCCTCTTGTTGTCGAACTTGGAGCCATTCCTAGTTGCCCCTTTTGATAAAGGTGAAGTGGAAGAAGATTGCAGGAGCAAATTTTCTTCCAGAATCATCTCTATTAGAAGATAGAGATGTCCAAATGGTGGCAGCTAAGATCGGGGATCGGAGGGGATCCATTGATAGAAAGAAGCCATGTCCAAAGGGATGAAACAAAGTGACAATTGAAGAATAGGTGGGCCTCCGTTTCTTCGTGGTAGTGACAAATCAAGCATCTCGAAGGCAGCGGAATTCCTTTTATTTTAGCCAAAGTTTTAGTAGGAGTTCTCTTGTGGATAAGCCTCCATATCATGCAACTAACTCTAGGAGAGACAAAAGGGGTCCAAACAAGAGCAGCCCAATGAACAGATTGTGCACGGGAACGGATGAGCTTCCAAGCTTGACCGAGAGAGAAAAGACCAATGTTATTGCCAGTCCATAACAGAGAGGCTAAAGTTGAAACAGGGGGAAGCTGAATGCCTTGGACTTACTGCTGCAAATAGGACCTAATTTCCTGCGGAAGGTTGTCGGGAATGGTCCAAGAATTCCCATTGAATATGGTAGCAATGGTCTCAAACTGGGAGAACTGAAAATGGGGAAACTTAAGAGAAATAGGGTCATCACCCAGCCACCTGTCAAACTAGAATGGAGGAAAGGGGATAAAACTCTAAGGCATTTCCAAATGCAGGAGCCTGCCATAGGCCTATTAGGACACCACAAGGATGACGATCCGATGTAACGACACTTGAACCAAGAGGCCGAGAGGGAGGAAGAAGAATAGTAAGGTATAAATATTAAATGTAACACAAAAAGAAATTAAAGGCTTTGGAATTAAAGAATAAAAAAATGATAATAATTAAGAATAAACCATTAAAACAGTGGGGCCAATAATATGTAGTGAATTTAACTTCCGCCATACATTCATCATGCAGGAGATTGAAACTCTGTCCATGCTTTGCATATCAACTTTTATCGCACTTTTGATCATAGCAAAAAATGAGACCCAAATCCTCGTGTGCTTTAAATTTAAGGGGGATTCGGCGAGAGGTCCCTGAACATTTCACTTTATTGCCTTAGGTCCACAATCTTTTTTTATAGTGTGAAATGTCCTTTTTCCAAATTTGAAAACCTAAAGTGTCTAATTTACCCTTTCTTCAAATCATATCCCATGATTAGTGGGATAAGCCATTAATAATGGTCAACTACCATTAAATTAGTCATGATTAAGAAAATTCCACTAAAGTGTCTAATTTACCCTAAAGTGTCTAATTTACCCTTTCTTCAAATCATATCCCATGATTAGTGGGATAAGCCATTAATAATGGTCAACTACCATTAAATTAGTCATGATTAAGAAAATTCCACTAATGAGATTTTCAAATAAAGTTAAAAAAACAGGAAAAAAATATCAAATAAATTTCTAAAAATGAAATAAATTTCAAACACGCAAATAAATTTCAAAAGATCCAAATAAATTTCAAAAGACGAAAATAAATTTTTAAAAAATGTAAATAAATTTCAAAAGACGAAAATAAATTTCAAAAGATGTAAATAAAATTAAAAAAAACAAAATTAAACTCCAAAAAAAATACTAATTTCAAAAAATACAAATAAATTTGAAATAACGTAAATAAATTTAAAAAAAATGCTATAATATCAAAAGAACATAGAGAAATTTAAAAAGACGCAAATAAATTTCAAAAAATCTAAAAATCTTCAAAAGATGAAAATCAATTTAAAAAGACGCAAATAATTTTCAAAAGATGAAAATCAATTTTAAAAGATCCAAATAAATTTCAAAAAAGTGTAAATAAATTTAGAAAAACGCAAATACACTTGCCACAAACTCGGATAAATTTTTCCAAACTCAGATAAATTTGTCCCATAACTCAGATAAATTAGCCAAAACTCAGATAGATTTGTCTAGAACGTAAAGAAATTTATTTCAGAACTCAGATAAATTTGAAAAAAACTCAAATAAATTTGTTCAAAATTCAGTTAAATTTGTCCAGAACTCAGATAAATTTGTCCCAGAACTCAGATAAATTTCCAAAATGAAGATAAATTTGTTAGAAACTCAGATAAATTTGTTAAAAACTCAGATAAATTTTCCAAAAACTCAATTAAATTTGTCGGGAACTCATATATATTTTCCAAAAACACAGATAAATTTATGAAAAACTCAGATAGATTTGCTTTAGTGCTAGGCTTCAACCTGACCCAAAACTGGCGTGGCCAAAAACCAGGACTAAGGGATCACCAATTCATATGGTGCTTCAAGGACCATTAATTCCCTTGGTACTTCAGACTACCAAGTGTCACTTTCTTCCCTATGTCAAAACAAGACATACCTTGCTTCCATCTGTCTCTCAGCCTTTGTTCTGCAACAGAACCGAGACCCATACCCTTTGCCAAAAACACCAAACAAAAGCTATCAAAGCCTTTCTCTTCCCACGTGCCTTCATAGATCAAATAAATGGGCAATCACCATACAAGTGGCCCACTGTTTTTAATCACCATCACCACGTGGTCTTTCTGCAAAACCACCCAGATGGGTATGGATGAATCCTTCCCTTTCTCCAAGGTTCCGCAACATAAAATAGGAACCGATCCTCTTCTGCATAGGGTCTTCTTCGTTTCTCTGTCTTGAAACAAAGAATGTTCGGGTTCTGCTATCTCGGAAACGATCAAGACTGCCTGGATTCCAGATCTGATTATCAGATCTTCCCTGTTCTCTGCGATCGGCAAAAACAAAAAAACAAATTGGGAGTGCTTTGATCTGCTACAACTGGGAACATGATGTGTCCACCACCAGGAAATCAACAGCTGATCTCCCTCTTCTCATTCTGGTTCTGAGAACCCAGAACCCAGGCGGTCTTCTTCCTTACTCCCGTTCTGCAACAGGACTGGCAGTGGCTTCTTCTTCCACGGCAATGGAAGGGCAGCGGGGACATCCGACAGCCTCCTCCGGTGACCGCGCTCTTTTCTGGCAGCGGTGGGCGAACCAGAAACACCTCCTGCGCTCAGCCGACGCAACGGCGGCGGTGATTCTCGCCGGACTTCTCCAAATCTGAGCAAATCGATCAAGAACCGCACCTGCTCTCTGATTGTGGGTTTTTCTCCGGTTTAGGCAGGGATCAATCCCCTTCGTCCCTCTGCTGCAACAATCGAAACCCAACAAGCAAAGACGGGAAACAAGCCCCAATACTCGGATCATTTTCTTTGCTTCTTCTCCGGCGAAGTTCTGCCACAAAAAAACCCACTATTTGGAACAGCCAGAGACCCTCGGTCCTCTTCTCGGGAACCTCTGCAGCAATTGAAGGCAGGGAACCTTTTTTTCTCCTTTCTTGCAGATCCAATCCGACGACGTAAGACTCTGGGTTAAAGAAGAAGAGGGATAATACAAAATTTGAAATTTGAAATTTCAAAATTTTATGCCTAAAACAGATGAAAGGGTAAATTAGTCATGAGAATTATATCTAGGGCTTCTCGCCAAAATATGTCCAGTTGCATGGACTACAGGCCTTAAAAGAAAAGTTGATGGACTGGAGGCCTTATAAGTCCTATATGAGGGACCTTTCGCTAATTATCTCTTAAATTTAATGTGTTGATATTGTTGGAGCCTCAACAAACGATGATACTTTCTTCTAGGGAACTGATCAACACGCCCAAGCGATGCGGTAATAATCTCGGTGACTGCCAGGTCGATCCACGAGGAGTGAAAGTGAGGCAATTAACCCACACCTGCCCTAAGGAAAATCTAAAACCTAGCCTAAAAGAAGCTATACAAACCCAATCTAATATTTTGAAAATTAAATAATCACGAGAATTACAATCAATTAAAAATTCCTAAACTAAAACGACCTAGGCTAAAAATCCTAAACTAGTAGACTGCATCACCATAAGAAGACTTAGAAAACCAATTGCATGAACAAAAAATCTGAAAAATAAGAATTAAATAAATAAGAATCTGATTATGGATTTTCATAATTCAAGCATCCGGATCCATTGTTCTAAGCATTAAAAATACGTACAGTATGGATTAAATCCCTCCCATAAGGATAAGCAGAGGTGTGGTTCTAAATTGTTAATTAAATGAGAGATTTCACAAGACTCAAGGCTCCTACCATGTATTTTCATTAATATAAGCCCCTAAGCATTCGCTATATTCCGAATAAATAACGAATCACAGAAACATTAAATAATAAGAAAAAATAAAATTAACAATAAGAACACCACCTTTTATTGAAATCAACCATCCATAGAATTAATGAAAGATACAACTTCTCATTCTTCTTGAATTACAAAGTGAAAGCTCACCCCTCCATCTTCATCTTCTAAATATAAAATCAAGGCTTAGAAGAACAAGAAGGCGGGGGGGGGGGGGGGGGGGGGGCGGGGGGGGGGGTGGTTTGGTGTGGCTAAGAAAGAAACAATAGTAAAAAGAAAAATGGTGGCTGGTTCGTTGCACACAAAAAGTGGGGCCAGTTTGACAACTCTACTAATAAAGTCAAGTGAAGTGAAGTTGATTTTGAAATATAAGTGGGTTATGATGGTATTTTATTTTTAGTTGTTTGTTATTGAATTTTTTTTTTTTTTTTTTTACTTTTTGTATGGGAAAGTGGAGTTTTTTTGTATTTTAGTAGATAAAGGTGGTTGCTTTTTGACATTTTTTTTAAAAAGATATATGGAGTTTTGAATTAAAGTGCTTTTGATGTGATATCTTGTCTGAAAAATGGAGGCTTTAGTTGACTTTTACTATATTAATAAAGTGCCAAACTAGCCCGGATGTGGACAGTCTATGCACAATGGGAAGCCTCCTTCGGACGTCCCATACATGCCCCTTTTATAATAGAATATTGCGTGCTTTTCAAGCAATTTGATTTCTTTAGAAAGTCCTCTTTCTTGGACTCTATGTTGTATTGAATTTGGAAACTTTGTGCGCAAAAAGAATATTGGCACTTTCCCACTTGAATTGCTTGCTCACAAAGACTTTCTAAAACTGAAACTCTCATAGTAACTTACTTATATTCACACTTGGGCCCACACATTGACTAAAAAAATTTCCAAATCTGGAAACTCAAATTTGTTATTCAATATTGGAACACATGCGGACCCCACATGTGGCATGCAAATCTTGAAACAATCCATTTATGGACGTGTATTGCATCATGGAGTCTTTCTTGGGTTTTTCCTTCTTTCCTTTTTCTTTTCTATTTCTTTCTTTGCTTCTTTGCCTTTCTTAGCCACCAAGAGTTCTTAGAGTTTCTTCCTTTCCATATCTTTGATTTGAATTTCAAATATCTTCCAATCACAAAAGAGGAATTTTTCTGAAATTTTGACCATTGGGTGGACCCCTTCCTTGGAATTTTCTCCTTTTTATTTCTCATCAATTCTCCTCTATCCGCGGGCCCCAAAATCTGAATTTCTCCTACACAAAAATATGAAATAAAATTAAAAAAAAATCATGATAAAAAGAATAATGAAGTGCATGGGACCCAATTCACAATGTATGTAGTATGCGTATGAATATATTACAATGATGCAAAGAAATCATGCATTTCTTTTACGTGTGGATTTTGAATCAACATGGTCGTAGGATAATTTAAAAAGAATGATTTCAATAAAACATGTACATTTTCTGAGATTTTGACTGACTTTGACTAAAATTCAACTTTAGAAGCCCAAATGCATGATTTTATGAAGTTTGATAAAATTAGTGAAAATTATCCTAAACAAGTCCACAAAATCAACATGAAATAATGACAACACAATCAATTTCATGGACTCATTACACACCCCAACTAGCATTTTGCTAGTCCCTAGCAAAAGTTGCGAAAAAGGAGAAGTCATCTAACCTAACCTAATGCAAGGCAAAAAAATTAATATAAAAACAAAAGCCACTTTCACTGGCACTCTCAACTGTATTTAGCATATATATAGTAAGCCCTTACACCCCTAAGTTCCCCTAGTGGACGATTTGTGCCTTGTAAGGGTTTGCTGTGAATATATATGCACAAAATTCTTTTTTTTTTCAATCAAAGTTAAAACCTAACAAAATCCAGGGTACTTTTCCAAAATAAAACTTACAAACACCGGAGATTCTTGATTCTCAGAATTTTCAAAGGAAAATTTGAAATTCAGTTAAAAAATCCCTTTTTTTTCAGAAATTCTTGAAATCATGCTAAATTGATTGTGCAAGGTGAAAAATGCATATACGAAAAAAAAAAACATAACTGTTAAATGATCCGCCAAAATTTTCCATGAAAACTATTTTCAATCTAAAATTCTGGGCCACCTAACCTTAGCGAAATAAAAAAGGTAGTCTTCCTCTCAAAGCGACCGAGATAGCTTTCGTACTACTGTTTTTTCAAATGACCGTAACAAATGTTTTTCCAAGGAATTCCTTTTTTTTTTTAATTTCTTTTCAAGAATAGGGCTCCATTGGGGTGAATTTAGCTTTGATGCACAGAATATGGTGAGCAAACCATATGTCATATATTCCACCATTTCCAAGCTTATATATCCCTTTTTTTTTCTTTTCTTTCATTTTCTCTTCATTCATTTTTTCTACGGTCCCAGCCCCAACAATAGTCAGCTCTTTCCATGTTCTCGAATTAATTCATCAGTTTGTAGATAAAATCCACCCAGACGAACCAAAAAACTATGAAACTAAGGGTCCCATTATATTTTCAATCCAATTGTCGAAAAACTTGGAAATCATAGCTTGGCATTCAAGAACTTTGAAAACTTATATAGACCGTGTAAAAGCAAGGGAACAAAACTCAATACTTTTCCAAAAACCCTTTCCTTAAACAAAATAGTGATCCATTGTTTTATTTTATTTTATTTTTTTTCCCAAAGCATCAAAAACTCCAAATTTTGAGGTATTTTCGTATTATAAAATTCCTTTTAATTTTTTTTTTCTCTTTCAAAACCCTAAAAACCAACTATAATAGAAAAAAATTGAATTTTTCTGAGAATCTTTCCTAAAATCCTAAGAAATCAGTCGAGAAGCATGTAAAACTTTTGTTTAAAGATGGACAAGTGTGCTTGTTCCTAGCCCCCAACCTAAGATGAACATTGTCCCCGATGTTATACAGGCAGTGCAAAAAGTAAATATAACATGAGGAAAGTAAATGACGAAAGGGTGAAGGGGAAGAAGTTACCTGAAGATGTGGTTTTTTCGATCTCTGTCCATGGTTAAACAAAACAAAGAAAACAAAAGGAAAAGAAAAAGCTACTCTTCTAATAGAAAAGAAAAACCTACGCTAGAAGAAAGAAAAGTCCTACACTACATGATCTGAAACCATTAATCCACCCGGATCCCAAATGAAATTTTCCTCCACACAATTCACAAGAAGCATTGAAAGAGATGTTACCATGGGAACGTGAAGAACATTGAACATGAGGACCGCGTGTTTGTTGTAAATGTGTGGAGAAAGGACCACCATGAAAATGGATCCTTTTCCCTTAAAAATGGGTCTTTGAATGGAAGGAGAAGATGACGCAATGAACAACTGGGTGGCCACAGGTCCCCCTGTGCCACAAAATTAATTTCCACAATATCCTTAGGCACAGGCTCAAATGATTCCAAAGTGTCAGACTCGAAGGTCTAAAGGGGACCACACTCCTCTAATTCCAAAAGTTTCTCTGAATTACATTAAGGGCCAAGAAATGCAAGGGCAATTTCTCTAAGGGCCGGATCAAATCAAGTTTCATGCAGAATTTAGTACAAGACTCCAAGGATTCCACATTGTCCGAATAAAAAATCTGAAAAATGGGGTTGTCCTCCCAATAATAATCTTGCATTTGGGGCTCATTGGGCGCATTCGCGATTCCATCAATTATGGGAAAACCAATTTCTAGTTATTCCGCAATGCCAAAATCTTCAGAAGAATTGGACCCATAGTAAGGATCAACATGGAAGGGCACAATATCCTCTTCGACGGGGTACACATTTTCCTTAGGATCAGACTGGTGAGGGTTGGAGGAATTTGGGTCATAGGGTTCATAATCTGATTCATGCAGTGCACCATCATCCATATCCTCAAATGCACCCTTGGACACCTTCTACGTATTTGTGCAATCCATATCCATTGGATTTTCAATGAGAGATGGATCATCATGTTGAAACTCATTCTCACTGCCAAGGGTGTCATTTCTTTTTGTCGTTTGAAGTGAAGTTTGACTTATTGAAGTCATTAGTCTTTCCAAGGATTGTGCATTGTTACGGATGGATTGCATGGTGCTTTGTGTGAACTCTATGAATCTGGATAAAGTGTCTTTCGAGGATCTCTCTGGGGGTTGTCATGGTGGTAGTGGTTCATATGACCATTCGGGCAGTGGGGAGTCATTACGTGCATATGACCAAAGAGAAGAATGGGATACATATGAAATATCCCGTGAGGGGTAATCATACGATCCACCCTGAATAAATTCTTGGAGATAAAAATTTTCCATATCAAACCCATCATGCCAATTGTCAGGAGCTTGATTGCCCAAGCTACTCATGTTACTCATTTCATTGTAGCAATGACATTGATTTGGATTTGATTCTCCCTGCCATTGAATTCCCACATCCATATTCGAAAGAGCGAATGAGTGAGTGGGGTGTGAGTAATCATGTGGGGCCCTTGTTGGTTGATTATCATTCCATTGATATTGTCCATGCACTCCTCATTGTAATCATGACCACAGTGATTGGCCCACTTCCGTCCTTATGTGGTGCCTCTTTCTAACGAACAAGTTATTTGATGTATATTTGCGTTCCATTCTTGTACGCGCAACTTCCTTATGGATTTGTGATTATTTGAAGCATCGTCGGAATTGCTTTGATAAAATCCCCACATATTCATATATGAGTTAATGTAGGTTGACAAGTACATTTTTGTGGGGTGCAGGTATTCATGCTAGGATTTCTTTGGGCTATCACTGTTGACTTTACCCTCATTGGCTTGTCCAGAATTTGGTCTCCTCATGTTTGTGGATTTCCATTGGTCCATTTTTGGAATCACTCCGTTTTTTGCTCTTGGATTTTTTTTTTGTTTGGTTTTATTATTATTATTATTTTAAATAAAAGTTAGAGGTAAACCTAAAACAAACTAAACCTAACCTAAAGAAATAGTAACTGAGTTAATTTCTAAGGTAAAAAAGTTTCCCTAAGTTCACCAACCTGGCCCTATGAAAGCAGCCAGGACAAATCAACCATATGTAAGGGTAGGATCACTAATAGACCCGTTTGAAGGACCCTTGTCTCGAACAGTCAAACTGTCTCCACACTCTGGACAAGACTTTTCTTCGGCACCGAGATGATTAAGGACAATGATTAGGTCACTTTCGATTTACTTTCTTCCAAAAGGAGTTAAAAACTACAAAAATGAAATCTAAGGAAAGAAACAAGTTGAAAATGGAAACTCATTTTTTTCTTTTTGCACATTTTAGAAGTTTCTAAAAATGCAATGTTGTGATCTTTCTAAATTAGCAATCAATGTACTTTCCTAATCTAAATTTGGGGGGTTTAACACTCCATGCATGCACCCCTTATTTTAGAAAGATGTAAAAAGTAAAGCACACCCACTAGGTAATATAAACAAGGATAGTTACCTTAAATGACGCTCCCCGGCAATGGCGCCAAAAACTTGATCAACAGCCTCAAGTGCAAGGCCGCGATGTAGTAATAATCTCGGTGAGGCCGAGGTCGATCCACGTGGGGCGAAAGAGAGGCAATTAACTAGCACTTGCCCTACAGAAAATCTAAAAACTAGCCTAAAAGAAGCTATACCAACCCAATCTAATATTCTGAAAATAAAAATTAATTACAAGAGTTAAACAAAAATTCCTAAACTGAAAAAACCTAGGCTAAAAATCCTAAACTAGTAGACTACATCACCATAAGAAGAGTTAGAAAACCAATTGCATGAAAAAAAAAATCAGAAAAATCAGGATTAAATAAATAAGAATCTGATTAAGGATCTTTGTAATTCAAGCTTCCGAATCCAATGTTCTAAGCATTAAAAATACGTACAGTATGCGTTCAATCCCTCCCATTTATATAAATGAAAGAGGCTGATTCCAATTGAGAAATCAGCCTCAATTTATTCAATTGATTTTGACCAACTTAAATATTTGATTTTGACCAACAATTTTCTTTCGTCTCCTCCACTTAATGGCTCTCTTCGACAATGATCTATTTAATCTTCTTTAAGGCAACAAAATAAAACCCCTAAATATCTCACTCGACGCCTCTCAGCACTGATGAGAAACATGAAACACCCATTTAATCTCTCACATTGGTGCAAAATCCACCAGATCCTACAAGTGTTAGTTAAAAGATAAACATATCCTCCAAGTGTTAAAAGACCGATCAAGTGTCGCCCCCTCAACTCAAACGATCTCTCTCTGGTAGTTATGCCCCCATCCTTCAAGTAGTAAAGTATTTTTATTATTTTTTAGAGGTTCTCACTGCCTCTCTCTTTTATTTATTTATTTATTTCATATATTTTTTCAATTGATACTTTATTTTTCTTACCTATTACTAGAGTCATGGACTCATGGTTATCTAGACATTTGTGTTGTTCTTAATTGAGAAATCAACGCTAATTCAATTCTAATTGACATCAATTGATTTTGACGCTCCCTAAATAATTGACTCCCAAAATGTCTCCTCACATCCTCAACCTCCCCACATTAATTACAATTTAAAATTTTGACTCGTGGCATGTCTCTTCAAGTCATCCCCCCCCCCCCCCCCCCCCCCAAGAATTAACTAATTCTAATTGAGAAATCAACATCAATTCAATTCCAATTGACATCAATTGATTTTAACGCTCCCTAAATAATTGACTCCCAAAATGTCTCATCACATCATCAACCTCCCCACATTAATTAGAATCTAAAATTTTGACTCGTGGCATGTCTCTTCCAGCCGCCCCCCCACAATTAAGTTAATTGATATTAATGATAAGTTAATAGAGGCAAAATGGATTGATGATAGTTTCATTACTCTTCAAAACGGTTATCAAATTTTCTTCTCTCTCTCTCTCTATATATATATATATATCTACCATCCTCTCAAACGTTTTTCCCTCTTTATTACTACCAAACTCGCTCCCAACAAAAACATATTATATTTTAAATTTACTATAAAAATTTCCTTATCAATATAAGAGATATAATATCATATTTTTTATTTCATTTAAAATTTTGAACTTCTTACTTTTTACAATTTTTTATATATTGTGGATTATATTGCCCGTGCTAAGCACAGGGATATTTTGCTAGTAAGGATGAGTCAAGGTGCGGTTCTAAATTGTTAATTGAATTAATGAGAGAATTCACAAGACTCAAGGCTCCTACCATGCATTTTCATTACTATAAGCCCAAGCATTTGCTATATCCAGAAAAAATAGCGAATCCCAAAAACATTAGATAATAAGAAAAAAATATAATTAACAATAAGAACAACCCCTTTTAATGAAATCAACCATCCAAATAATTAATTAAAGATACAACTTCTCTTTCTTCTTGAATTACAAAGTGAAAGCTCACTCCTCCATCTTTGTCTTCTAAAAGTAAACTCAAGCCTTAGTAGAACTAGAACGGAGGAAAGAGGGGGGTGTGGTGTGCGATGAAGAAGGGAGAGGGTTGGTGTGGCTAAAAAGAAACAATAATAAAAAGAAAAATGGTGGCAGGTTGGTTGCACACCAAGGTGGGGCTGCCTTCCCTTAGATATGTGGACAGTCTATGCAGAATGGGAAGCGTCCTTGGGACGTCCCATACATGCCCCTTTTATACTAGAATCTTGCTTGCTTTTCAAGAAATTTGATTTCTTTAGAAAGTCTTCTTTCTTGGACTCTATGTTGTATTGAATTTGGAAACTTTAACCCAAAAAATTATTGGCACTTTCCCACCTAAATTTGCTTGCTCACAAAGACTTTCTAAAACTGAAACTCTCTTTGTAACTTGCTTATATTCACACTTGGGCCCACACATTGTTTAAAAAAAATCCAAATCTGGAAACTCAGATTTGTTATTCAATATTGGAACTCATGCGGACCCCACATGTGGCATGCAAATCTTAAAACATCCCATGTATGGACGTGTAATGCATCTTGGAGACTTTCCTGGATTTTTCCTTCTTTCTTTTTCTTCTCTATTTCTTTTTTTGCTTCTTTGCCTTTCTTAGCCACCAAGAGTTCTTAGAATGCCTTCCTTTCTTGATCTTTAATTTGAATTCATATATCTTCCAATCACAAAAGAAGGATTTTTCAGAATATTTGCAACCATTGTGTGGACCCCTTCCTTGGAAATTTCTCCTTTTTATTTCTCATCAATTCTCCTCTATCCGCAGGCCCCAAAATCTGAATTTCTCCTACACAAAAATATGAAATAAAATTTAAAAAAAAATTCATGAGGAAAAGAATAATGCAGTGCATGGAACCCGATTCACAATGTATGCATGCGCATGAATATATTACAATGATACAAAGAAATCATGCATTTCTTTTACGTGTGGATTTTGAGAGAATCAACATGGCAGTAGGATAATTCAGAAAGAATGATTTCAATAGAACATGTACATTTTCTGAGATTTTGACTGACTTTGACTTGAATTCAACTTTAGATGCCCAAATGCATGATTTTATGAAGTTTGATGAAATTAGTGCAAATTGTCCTAAATAAGTCCACAAAATCAACATGAAATAATGACAATATAATGCAATTTCATACACTCATCGCACACCCCAACCAGTATTTTGCTAGTCCCTAGCAAAAGTTGCGAAAAAGGAGAAGTCATCTAACCTAACCTAACGTAAGGAAAAAATATTAATATAGAAACAAAAGCCACTTTCGCTACCACTCTCAGCTATATTTAGCATATGCAATAAGCCCTGAAACCCCTAAGTTCCCCTAGTGGACGAGTTGTGCCTTCTGAGGGTTTGCAGTGAATATACCAATAAAATTCTCTTTTTTTCAATCAAAGTTTAAAGCTAACAAAATCCAGGGAACTTTTCCAAAATAGAACTTACAAACAGTGGAGATTCTTGATTCTCAGAATTTTCCAAGAAAAATTTGAAATTCAGTTCACAAATCCCGTCTTTTGGTCAGAAATTCTTGAAATCATGCTAAATTGATTGTGCGTGGTGAAAAATGCGTATACGAAAGAAAACATAACCATTAAATCCAAAACTTTTCGTGAAAACGATTTTCAATCCAAAAATCTGGGCCACCTAACCTTAGCAAAAAAAAGGGCAGTCTTCATCTCAAAGTGACAATTACGGCTTTCGCACTACTGTTTTTTTAAAAGGCCGTAACAAATTCATTTTTCAAGGAATTCATTTTTTTTCTTTCTTTTTAAGAATAGGGCTTCTTTGGTGTGAAATTAACTTTGATGCACAGGATATTGGGAGCAAACTACATCTCATATTTTGTAACGCCCCAATTCCGGATACCAATAAAGTCGTCGGAATACCCGAAGTTGGCGCGCTACTTCCCGAAAAATCCGAGAACTTCCAAGATCGTAGGTCCGCAGTGATGTCCAATTTAAAACTTTTGAACAAAGTAATAACAACAGTTAAATTGCAGAAGCATAAAAAGTGAAACGGAAGCAATGCGTATCACAATATATCAAATAAGAGCAGAACTGTAGCCTAGTTTAAAAGTATCAATTGTTAAGAACAAAAGTTAATTACATTTTAACTGCTACCCAGCTCACTACAAAATCGCTCAAAACCCAAATAAGGATGAACACTCAAAGCCCAGGTAACGGCTCTCCAACCTCCGGCTCGACATCTGGGTAGGCCGGTCCCCAACCGAAATCTCCGGCTACAGGCGCCTCTACGAGCGCGAGCGCATCGTCCGCATACTCGGGGTTGAGACCTAAGCACCAAAGATGGGTCAGATCTAAAGATTTGGCAAGTCATAGTATACAAGTAACATAGGACATATATATCAAATAGAGTAAAGACAGTTACACAGTTAAAGAGTATCAAGATACATGATCTAGGCAGTTGAGCAAATAAACATATAGAATCGAAATAAATATAGCATCTAGTCAAAAACAATATGGCACATTCACACGAACTGGATACCGCGGGATATTATGCCGCGGCCCTCCCATACTGAACACAGTTGCGGCAGGGAATCTCACCAATGCTGGGGATAACTAACCCCGCAAATCACTCAACAGTCTCACCACACTCATCACTCGGGGAGACTGGATTCGGTATCGTACCGTCCGTCTAAAACATAGCTCATCATGATAGCTCACTCAACACTCACAAATAGCTCCTACCAGGGATGATCAGTCCAAAGGCTGAACTTAAATCAACTGAGTGAATGTCTATGCCAACTCAAAGAAAACTCTAAAGGTCTGTGTCTGTCTAGGCTTTGCCTTGCGTGAACAAGGTCCTAACAATGTCTCTAAGAGGTTCAATTATCATTCCAATCCATGGGTCGCAATCCAAGTCCAAGCCTACTCGTTGGATCCATACCAAGGCCCATCAACACATGGCCTGGTCTAAAACAGTCCAAACGAGGTAATAAGTCCATTTCCACTGATAAACAACTCATTCTCATCCATAATGAGTTATAAGACTAATCCAATCCACCTCTCCACTTTTAAGGGTATATCACATCCATACTTAGGCTATAAAAGGGCCTGCCTAGCCACAGACACGGGTCAGTGTTCTCCTAATCACATCATTGGGTCACCTCTAAGATATCCTAAGTTCAGGTCATCCATATCCATTTAATTAACAGTTATCAGCTACAGTAAGGATATAAGAGTGACAGTAATAAGAAAGGGGAAGTAAGAACTTCAAATATGAGAATCAATAGGGAAAATAACAATAGTCCAACCTAGGTAATGGATAACGTTTAGGTTGAGGTCCATCTCAGGTAATTTGATCTCTAAATGGAGTCTTAGATGCCAAAGGATACTGTGTTTGGTGTTTCTGAGGTTACGGGCATCATTGACAAGATTTAAAGATCGAATCATCATAGATTATACGACCAAAACCCTACTTGGTGGTCCCCAAGAGTCAAGGTTGAGCCATACCATTGACTCGGGCTTGGCACATCAGTAGAAGTCCATTTGGATGGTCAATAGGCCCCACAAACAATCACATCTTCAGAATACTGAAAACTGGAAAATCACAATTCACGGTGTGCTTGGTCGACCTGGCACTAGGCTCGGTCGACCGAGTACACTGGGGGTTGACCCTCAAGTCGACCCTGGTGCAGTGTGCTCGGTCGACCTCCTGGCCTGGTCGGTCGACCGAGTGCACTGGAAAAGAACTGGGTCAGGCCTCCTGGAGACATGGTCTATTCTCAGTGGTTCCGTGTGTGTCCGGTCGACCTCTTGGCCTAGGCGGTCGACTGCATACACAGAAAACCTTGAAAAAGTGATGTCCCAGCTCTCAGGAATTTTCACTGCAGGTCCTGTGTGCTCGGTCGACCCGGAGCAAGGCTCGGTCGACCGCGCACACTGGACTGTAAGTTCTGCAGGAAATCTAACTGAGACCTGGGTTTTCTCAGTTTCAGTGTGCTCGGTCGACCGGGCACATGCAAACTGCAGAAAACCCAGATTTCAGGGTTTATTCTCCTTCAACCCATTTTTCTACCAAAACTCATCCAATCTAGCCCAAACATCACCAAATCAATATAAAACATAAAAACACTTCAATGTACTATCATCCAACACTAAAACAGGCCATTGATCTTCTAAATGGGTAATCTCATCCATCAATGCCCAAAATCCATCAAAACTAAGCTCAAGGGTAGTTCTATCACATGTATAATGACTGAACTGAAATTACTGAATCAAGGGAAATAGAAACATATATTCTATGTTAAATCAGTATATTGTACTTGCCTTGTTTGAAATGAGGGATTGTAGAGAGAGAAAGAGCCAATCCACCAGAAGAAATCCCAGCTCCTAGGGTCTTCTCCAGCACAAAACCAACTCGAAGCTTAGGTCTAGAAGAGAGGAAGGAGAGGGGAAATGAAGAAGATGAATAGTAGCTAGGGATGGCTAGGGAAATGTGCAATATTTATAGATTGGGGGTTTAGCTAGGGTCTAAAATACCCTTCTTGTTTGTATAGGATTAGGGTTAGGGTAGAGGGCATTTAGGTCTTTGGGGGAAGGTTATAGAAGAGTCTTTTATGCATACCCCCTATAGATAACACTAATATCTAGCTAGGTCATCCACTCACAACTAACCCTAGAAATTGCAAAAAGGACCCCTATCTATTACTAACACAACTAGACTAATCTAACTCAAACTTAGGAAAATATACATCTACCCTTACTAACCCACAAATTAGTATAATTAGTTAATATATACTATTAAATAGTATTCAAAATTCCAATTGAGGGCCCACAAGGGGTGGGGCCTCACATCACTCCCTCATTTAAAACATTTGGTCCCCAAATGTAAAAACAAAGTTAGAACATACCTGAGGTAGAAGATGTGGATAATCCTTCCCCACCTGGTTGCGTAGCTCTCATGTAGCCTCTTCCGGAGTGTGATGCTCCCACTGAACCTTCACCCAATGAAGGGTTCAGGTTCGGAGCACCTGCTCCTTGGTGTCGATGATAGCAACTGGTCTGGCGACGTACGAAGCGTCTGGCTGGATATTGAGTGGTTGGTAGAATAGAACATGCATAGGATCCTCCACGTACTTCTTCAGCATAGAGACATGAAATACATCATGCACTCCTGATAGCTCTAACAGTAGCTGAAGCTTGTAGGCAACGTCTCCGATCCTTGACCTGATCTTAAACGGCCCGACGTATCTCCGCACTAGCTTACCCTTCTCGCCAAACCTAAGGGTACCTCTGACTGGGGAAACCTTCAAGAATACTTTGTCTCCCTTCTGAAACTCGAGAGGTCTGTGCCGGTTATCTGCATAACTCTTCTGTCGGCTGCGGCTGATCTTCAGGTTTTCGACTATCTGTCGAACCTTCTCGCTGGTGTCGCTGACTATGGATGGTCCATGGAAACTCCTGACACCAACTTCTTCCCAATAGACTAGGGTCTTGCATCACCTCCCGTATAGAGCCTCGAACGGTGCCATCTTGATGCTTGAATGGTAACTCTTGTTGTAGGCAAACTCGCAAAGCGGCATGGAATCTTCCTAGTTCTCTTTGCAGTCCAAGACACAAGCTCTCAACATGTCCTTTAGTGTCTGGTTGGTACGCTCGGTCTGCCCATCTGTCTGAGGATGATATGCAGTGCTGAAACTCAACTTGGTGCCCAAGGCCTGCTGTAGGCTCTCCTAGAAGTGAGAAGTAAAATGCGGGTCTCTATCCGAAACAATCAAAGCTGGAACCCCGTGCAATGAAACAATCCTATCCACATACAACTTAGCAAGGACGTCGAGTCCTGCCTTCATCAAGACTGGCAAGAAGTGAGCTGACTTAGTCAGCCGATCCACAATCACCCAAATGTCGTCGTGGCGTCTCCTGGTAGCTGGGAGCCCTGCGATGAAGTCCATGGTGATATGCTCCCACTTCCACTGGGGTATGTCGAGCTGATGAAGTAGTCCTGGCGACTTCTGATGTTCGGTCTTGATCTGCTGACACGTCAAACACCTGGAGACATAGCATGCTATCTCTTTCTTCATGTTGTTCCACCAGTAGTAGCTCCTCAGGTTCTGGTACATCTTGTTGCTGCCGGGGTGAATCGAGTATCTGCTATGATATGCATCTGCGAGGATCTCGTCCTTCAGCTCCTGAACATCCGGCACGCACAATCTGTCTTGATAGTAGAGCACTCCACCAATCAACATGAACTCTGGCCTCTGGTCAATCTGCTCGATCACTCTAACAAGCTTTGGATCGTTGCGTTGACTGTCCTTGACCTTTCCTAGTAACTCTGGTTCCCATGCGGACATGGTAGCAAGCATGACCCTTCCACTGAGCGATTGAAACTGGACATCTAAGCTGCTGAAGACGTCGATCCACACACCCTCTGCTGCTAGAAAACTGACGAGGGCGGTCTTCCTGCTTAAAGCATCTGCCACGACATTCGCCTTACCCGGATGGTATTTGATAGGGAAGTCGTAATCTTTGTTGTAATCCATCCACCTCCTTTGTCGGTTGTTGAGGTCGTTCTGAGTGAATAAGTACTGTAAGCTGCGATGATCTGAATGCACTTCAAATTTCTCCCCATAGAGATAGTGTCGCCACAACTTCAACGCAAAAACGACCGCTGCTAGCTCTAGGTCATGAGTAGCGTACTTCTTCTCATGCTCTTTCAACTGGCGTGATCCATAGGCGATGATCTTCCCTTCCTGCATCAAAACACAACCCAGACCGGTCCCTGAAGCGTTGGTGAAGACTACGAATCCACCATTACCGGTAGGTAAAGATAAGATCGATGCTGTCGTCAATCTCCCCTTCAGCTCTTAGAAGTTGTTCTCGCAAGCATCAGTCTAAACAAACGGTACGTCTTTCCGCGTCAGCTTGGTCAACGGGGCTGAAATCGTGGAGAAGCTCTTGACGAATCTGCGATAGTAGCCTATTAAGCTGAGAAAACTCCGAATCTCCGTTGCATTCTTCGGTCTTGCCCAATTCATCACTGCTTCTATCTTCGCTGGGTCCACTGCTAGCCCGTTCTTGGAGTTGATATGCCCGAGGAAAACTACTTGTTCCAACCAAAACTCGCACTTGCTAAGCTTCGCGTATAACTAGTTATCGCGTAACAACTGTAAAGACGTCCTCAAATGCTGTTCGTGCTCCCCTCTGGACTTGGAGTAGACCAACACATCGTCGATGAACACAACTGTGAAGCTGTCAAGGTACGAAGCGAAGATCTTGTTCATCAGGGACATGAACACTGCTGGTGCATTCGTCAATCCGAACGGCATCACCAGGAAATCATAGTGGCCACAGCGTGAACGGAACGCTATCTTCTGTACATCCTGTTCTCTGACCCGCAGCTGATGGTATCCCGATCTCAAATCTATCTTCGAAAAGTACTGCGCTCCCTGAACCTGGTTGAAGAGCTCGTCGATCCGCGGAAGGGGATACTTGTTCTTCACTGTTGCCTGGTTCAGTTGTCTATAGTCAATGCACATCCTCATTGATCCATCATTCTTCTTCATAAAGAGCACTGGTGCGCCCCATGGTGACACGCTCGGCCTGATGAAGCCTTTGTCTAGCAACTCATCCAACTGGGTCTTCAACTCTCGTAGCTCTGCCGGAGCCATGCGATAAGGAGCTCTGGAAATCGGTGTTGTGCCTGGTGCAAGCTCATGGTGAAGTCGATCTTTCTAACAGGTGGTAATCCCGGGATCTCGTCGGGAAACACATCAGGGAACTCGCAGATAACTGGGATCTCCTCTACTCCCTTGGTCGGCTAATCCTCCGAGATGAATGCGATGTAGCCTTCGCAACCTGATTTCATCAATCTTTCAGCCTTCAGTGCCGAAATCACTCTGGTGCTGGGCCGCTTCCTCTCGCCTACGAACTCGATCGTGTCATCTGAACCGTCGATAGTGAGTCGGACTTTCTTCTCGAAGCAATCCATCACTGCTCGGTATCTAGCCAACCAATCCATCCCCAAAATGACGTCGAGGTCATGCATGGGCAGCACGATCAGATCTGCAAGCAAAATACACTCTCCAATCTGCACTCGACATCTAGGGTGGTAAGTCTGACACACCACACTCCTACCCATTGGTGTGGACACAACTAACGTACAAGGCATAGCCCCGCCTATCCCACCAAGGACTAAAGCAAAAGTTGATGACACATACGAATGTGTTGCTCCTGGATCAAGCAACACTCTAGCATGATGATCACTGATAGAAAGAGTACCTTCCACCACGTTGCTTGCGGCCTCTGCGTCGTGAGTGAGTGTGAAAGCTCGACCCATGGCCTAGGGTCTCTATTGCTGGTGCTGCTGACCATGGTGCCTCTGATGACGTCCTCGATGGTACTGTTGTCCTCGGGGCTGTTGAGGTGCGCGTGCCTGCTGCTGTGCACGGAACTGCGGCTGAGGTGCTAGTGCAACCTGACGCGCTGGCTGAGCCGCTGGAGCTGGGGCTGGAGCTGGAGCTCTTGGAGGTGCTGGTAGCTGAAGTATCGGGGGATGCTGCTCGCGGAGTGGGTAGTGCCTAGATATGTGCCCCTGCTCGCCGCAGTGGAAGCTCACTCTAGGTCCGCGGAAAGGTTGCTGCTACCGATGATATTGCCCAACCTGGCCTGGTGGCCTCTGCCACGGGAATGGCTGTCGCTGCGGAACCACGGGCTGCTGTCTGATTGGGGCAACCCGGAGTCGTTTCTGCTGACGAATGGCCTCCAGTCGTTGAAGATGCTCTTCTACCCAAAAAGTTCTCCTCAAAGCCTCCTCGTAGGTAGGTAGCTCAATACAAGTCATCGCCAGCTGGATCTCCTCCCTCAAACAGTCAACAAACCGCCGGACCCTCTCGGCCTCGGACGTAAGCAGTGCCTCTGCAAAACGGGACAACTGAGTGAAACGGAGCTCGTACTGATAGACAGTCATGCTGCCCTGAACAAGAGTCTGGAACTCTCTGAGCTTACGCTCTCTGACATGGGTGGGAATGAATTTCTTGAGGAAATCTGTCTTGAAAGTAGTCCATGCCACCTCATCTCTTATCGCCTCATAGGGTCGCTGCATGATCCTCCACCAGTCCTCCGCCACGCCATGAAACATGTAAGCTGCCAGCTGCAGCCTCTGACGCCCAGAACACTCGAAGACTCTAAAGATCTTCTCCATACGGACAATCCAGTCGTCCGCAACCATGGGGTCATCTGTGCCGATAAACTCTGGCGGTCCCCTCTTGAGAAACCTTTCAAATATAACGTTCGACTCCGCCTCCCGAACAGGTAGGTCCACTGGGGCTGGTGGGGCCACCTTATCGATCACCTTTAGGACCTGCGCCTGAAACTGCGCAAAGTCCTCTGTCTGCTGCTGATGGGCGGTCGCCTGAACCTCCTGAGCGACAAGGAAGGCCTGAAGAAACCACTCAAAGCGACGCTCGTGGCCGGACTGATCGCCGATCGCTAGTGCCTCCAGTGGTGCCTCGCCTCCAGACATCTATCATGAAAAGAAATTGTGTCAGTTCAAGTCCAAAACTTAGGACTACACTGATTCTACCTAATCTGTCGTCCTCACACGTATCCCATCACTGAAATCCTCACTACATCCTAAAGTTTCTAGTGTGTTTTATTTCCTAAAGACTAGCTCAGCTCTGATACCATAAAAATGTAACGCCCCAATTTCGGATACCGATAAAGTCGTCGGAATACCCGAAGTTAGCGCGCTACTTCCCGGAAAATTCGAGAACTCCCAAGATCTTAGGTCCGTAGTGAGGTCCAATTTAAAACTTTTGAACAATGTAATAACAACAGTTAAATTGCGGAAGCATAAGAAGTGAAACGGAAGCAATGCGTATCACAATATATCAAATAAGAGCAGAACTGTAGCCTAGTTTAAAAGTATCAATTGTTAAGAACAAAAGTTAATTACATTTTAACTGCTACCCAGCTCACTACAAAATCGCTCAAAACCCAAACAAGGATGAACACTCAAAGCCTAGGTAACGGCTCTCCAACCTCCGGCTCGACATCTGAGTCGGCCGGTCCCCAACCGAAATCTCCGGCTACAGGCGCCTCTACGAGCGCGAGCGCATCGTCCGCATACTCGGGGTCGAGACCTAAGCACCAAAGATGGGTCAAATCTAAAGATCTGGCAAGTCACAGTATACAAGTAACATAGGACATATATATCAAATAGAGTAAAGACAGTTATATAGTTAAAGAGTATCAAGATACATGATCTAGGCAGTTGAGCAAATAAACATATAGAATCGAAATAAATATAGCATCTAGTCTAAAACAATATGGCACATTCACACGAACTGGATACCGCGAGATATTATGCCGCGACCCTCCCATACTGAACACAGTTGCGGCGGGGAATCTCACCAATGCTGGGGATAACTAACCCCGCAAATCACTCAACAGTCTCACCACACTCATCACTCGGGGAGACTGGATTCGGTATCGCACAGTCCATCTAAAACATAGCTCATCATGATAGCTCACTCAACACTCACAAATAGCTCCTACCAGGGATGATCAGTCCAAAGGCTGAACTTAAATCAACCGAGTGAATGTCTATGCCAACTCAAGGAAAACTCTAAAGGTCTGTGTCTGTCTAGGCTTTGCCTTGTGTGAACAAGGTCCTAACAATGTCTCTAAGAGGTTCAATTATCATTCCAATCCATGGGTCGCAATCCAAGTCCAAGCCCACTCGTTGGATCCATACCAAGGCCCATCAACACATGGTCTGGTCTAAAACAGTCCAAACGAGGTAATAAGTCCATTTCCACTGATAAACAGCTCATTCTCATCCATAATGAGTTATAAGACTAATCCAATCCACCTCTCCACTTTTAAGGGTATATCACATCCATACTTAGGCCAGAAAAGGGCCCGCCTAGCCACAGACACGGGTCAGTGTTCTCGCAATCACATCATCGGGTCACCTCTAAGATATCCTAGGTTCAGGTCATCTATTTCCATTTAATTAACAGTTATCAGCTATAGTAAGGATATAAGAGTGACAGTAATAAGAAAGGTGAAGTAAGAACTTCAAATATGAGAATCAATAGGGAAAATAACAATAGTCCAACCTAGGTAATGGATCACGTTTAGGTTCAGGTCCATCTCAGGTAATTTGATCTCTAAATGGAGTCTTAGATGCCAAAGGATACTGTGTTTGGTGCTTCTGAGGTTACGGGCATCATTGACAACATTTAAAGATCGAATCATCGTAGATTATACGACCAAAATCCTACTTGGTGGTCCCCACGAGTCAAGGTTGAGCCACACCATTGACTCGGGCTTGGCACATCAGTAGAAGTCCATTTGGATGGTCAATAGGCCCCACAAACAATCACATCTTCAGAATACTGAAAACTGGAAAATCAAAATTCACGGTGTGCTCGGTCGACCTGGCACTGGGCTCGGTCGACCGAGTACACTGGGGGTTGACCCCCAAGTCAACCCTGGTGCAGTGTGCTCGGTCGACCTCCTGGCCTGGTCGGTCGACCGAGTGCACTGGAAAAAAACTGGGTCAGGCCTCCTGCAGAGAAGGTCTATTCTTAGTGGTTCCCTGTGTGTCCGGTCGACCTCTTGGCCTGGTCTAGAAGAGAGGAAGGATAGGGGAAATGAAGAAGATGAATAGTAGCTAGGGATGGCTTGGGAAATGTGCAATATTTATAGATTGGGGGTTTAGCTAGGGTCTAAAATACCCTTCTTGTTTGTATAGGATTAGGGTTAAGGTAGAGGGCATTTAGGTCGTTGGGGGAAGGTTCTAGAAGAGTCTTTTATGGATACCCCCTATAGATAACACTAATATCTAGCTAGGTCATCCACTCACAACTAACCCTAGAAATTGCAAAAAGGACCCCTATCTATTACTAACACAACTAGACTAATCTAACTCAAACTTAGGAAAATATACATCTACCCTTACTAACCCACAAATTAGTATAATTAGCTAATATATACTATTAAATAGTATTCAAAATTCTAATTGAGGGCCCACAATGGGTTGGGCCTCACATATTTTCCTCCATTTTCAAACTTATACATCCCTATTTTTTTTTTCTTTCATTTTCTCTTCATTCATTTTTTCGACGGTCCCCAACAATAGTCAGCCCTTTCCATGTGCCCGAATCAATTCACCAATTTGTGGATAACATTCACCTAGTCGAACGAGGAAACTGTGAAACTAAGGGTCGGATTTCCATTATATTTTCAATCCAATCATTGACAAAATCAGAAATCATAGCTTGGCATTCAAGAACTTTGAAAACGTATAAAAACCGTGTAAAAGTGAGGGATCAAAGTTCAACACTTTTCCAAAAGCCCTTCAGGTTTGGATAGAATTGGGAGATCTAGGGTTTGAAATTAGGACTTGGAGAATAAGGGTTCGGATTTACGTATAGAGTGATTAAGATTGTACTAAATCTGAGGAGGGAGGGAGATTGGTTTATTTAGGGTTATTTGGTGAGAGAGACTACCCATGAGAGGACCGGCGACGAGAAGCTCAATCAACACGAAGAGGATCTCAGACTCTCAGTAGAAAGAAGATGTCGATAGAGAACGACGAGAGAAAGATCCGGTACTATCAATGGGAAGAAGATGCCGAAAGAGAAGAGGAGTATTTTCACCAAGCTTTTGTGACGTGGGGCAATCGCAATGCTCAGACGTAGGGCAATTATTTATTAGATATATG
The DNA here is from genome assembly GCA_038049695.1 of Cinnamomum chago. NCBI lineage: Eukaryota > Viridiplantae > Streptophyta > Magnoliopsida > Laurales > Lauraceae > Cinnamomum > Cinnamomum chago. The sequence goes on from CP142457.1 coordinate 28,689,706, forward strand.
TAAATTGGCCGTGACCCATTCAAATCTCAAGGAGTTTCAAATCAACATGGGGCAGTAGCCCTAGGTCATTCATATGTTGGTCTGCCCATGTTCTTGGCCAAGCAAAGTTTCAAACCACTCAAAAAAATAAAATAAAATAATAAACCATGATAAAGGCTGACCGAGACCAAGATTGGAAAACTTATATCTCAGACTCACTCATTCAATCCAAAAAAAAAAAATCAACTTCCTTTCCTTCTTGGATTGGGATCTTCGATCTACAACAATTTGAATTTTGAATTTGTTTCCTAATCTTCATTGTTTGTTGAATAAGCCTTCTAAAATTAGAACTCTCTTTGCTTCTTGTAAGTATTCACTTTTGGGCCCACTCTATCTTAGAAATTATTGAACTCTAAATTTTCAGATTTTTGCAAAATTTGGGAGGATCCACTTTGGCGTGCAACGCTCAGGAGAACAATGCTTAGACGTGCACTTCTTGTCTTGGTTTACTTTTCTTGCTTTCTTTCCTTGCTTTCGTACTTCCCAAATTTTTTAAAACTCCTTCCTTTCTTAGCCGGCTTAGTTTGAAATTTGGATTTTTAAAGAATTTTTTTTTTACTTGTGCAACGACTTGGATGTGGGCCCACTTCACTTTTCATATCTAAAAGTCAGATTTATTTCAAACTTTTGTTGCATGTGTGGGCCCCACATGGGGGCGTTCAACCTTAGCTTGAAAACCACTTCACATGGGGCCCATTTGGATGTTTACAGAGTAAAATACTTACAGATTTAAATATTACAATAATAAAATAGTATATATTGAATAGAATAATGTAATATTATAATATTATAATTTTTTACTGTTTGGCAATTTTTGGAGAATATTACAGATTTTAGATTCAACTGTTTGGAAGGTGCTGTGATTAAAGTAAATTATATTATTAAAATAATTTTTATTAAATATTTTAATTTATATGTAATTTACTACGTTTGGATAAAAAAGTAGTGTGGTAAAGTAAAGTTCAACATTCATATTTTTTTTTTAATAAGTTACTTTCCTTTTATCACAAAAAACCATGGTAAAGTATAGTAAAGTAAAGCCAATACAAAAAAACTACTTTACAACTCACTCTCCCACTTTGCTTTACAACGTACTTCATTTCACCTTACTTTACCTCACATTTTACCTTGACATGACATCAATATTTATTTTACTTTACCACACCTGTAAATAAGTTACTTTTTAGTTACCATATAAAACTACGATAAAATATGATAATGTAAAGTAAGAAAAAAAAGAAACTATTTTTCCATTCCTCTCACTTTACTTCACCATATACTTTATCCCATGGTTGGAAAACTCTCCGAGTTGGCTCCTGACTATCCCGAGTCATCTCATTTTGACGGAGGATCAAGTCAAAAATAGGGGAGACTCAATCAAGTCATCTAATTTTAATAAGTTGTTTGCACTCCAAATCATTTATCTACTTTTAAAATAATTAAAGTTTATTTATAAGTACTTATGCATGAAGTTTGGAGTCAGTAATTTAAAAATGATGACTAAAATGTAATTTGAAACCTATATTTGATATTTTATATTCGATATTTGAACTCATAAATTATATAATATGAAATAGTTTTTTATTTTCCTTATTGTAGTACCTTTCTTGCATATATCAATTTATTAATTTGAATTGATTATTATAAATAATGTAAATAATTTTTTTTTAGATTTGATAAGTAATTGATTTATTTTAAATATGTTTGAAGTTATTTAAAAAAAAAAAAGCATGACTCTCTTGAGTCTCCACGTTGACTCTTTCCGAGTCAAACTTTTTTTTTATTGAAGGAGTCGAGTCATAGTCACGAATTTTCGAACCTTGCTTAATCCCACCTTTACTTTACCCACCTTATTGTGCTGTGATATTTACTTTTACTTTACTTTACCATATATGTAAACAAACACATCATGATGGATTTGGTAAACTAAATCTTTACTTTACTCTACTACGTTGTAATTGTCATTTTGAAAGATTCTTATCTTGTAAAAAGTTTTCTACATGGGGGGAGCTGTAGGAGAAATTATTGATCTTTTTGAAAGAAAATAATCTTTTCTTCATATTTATATTGGATTACCAAACGCACAAGATATTTTTTTTAGAAGATGAAAGATTATATTCTATAAAATATTATTTTCTTGTGTTTTCTTATGCATCCAAACATGCCTTCTTCTTTATTTCTTCCCTCTTTTTCCTTTTCTTCCTTCTTTTGTTTTCTTCCATTTCAAGACTCTCAATCTCCTTCCTTTCTTGCACTTTAATTTTGAATCTTGAGTTTAAAAAATCTTCTCTAAAAAAGGAAGGGGAATTTCTGAATTTTTGCAATAATGTGGATCCCATTTTGGCCGTCCCTCCATCTTTATGGGTGTTCATGGGTTGGGTTGGGCTAGGCTGGGCTAAAGCATATCTAGGCCTAGGCTGGCTATAGAAACACTGGCCCAGGCCTAGCCCAAGCCCGACACGGGCCACAAAAGCTAGACCCGAGCCCACCCATTTAATCAATCGGGCCTTATTAATTTTATGGGCATTCAAAGAACTGTTTTGACTAATTAAATTAAATTACTTGCATTCCCTATATGGGCTGGGCGGGCTGCCCCACCCCTTGTGGACCCTCACTTTTATTTTAATTATGTTAATTATAGTATCATATATCTAATTGTGCTAATTAGTAGGGATTAGTAAGGGTAGTATAGTATTTTCCTAGTATTTTAGCCTAATTTCTAGGATTTAGTCCATTTTCATATTTTATAAGTTCTATAAGGTGTTTAGTAGACTTCCTAGAGTTTGTTAGTTAGTTAGAGGCCCTTTCTAGTGATTAGAAGTAATAGGAGGGGTTTCCACATGAGAATATTTCAATCCCACCTAAAAGGACCAAATAGCCCATGTCCTTATCCTAGTTTATAACTAACCAAAGGAGGGCATTTGAGACATTTCCTTTTCACCACAAAACTATAAAAAGAACCCCTCCCATCCCAAACGAGCCTTCATCTCACTCATCTCTCATTTCCCTCTCTTTTCTCTCTTCTCTCTCATTTTCCCAACAATTAATCTCTCATTTCCCTCCAAGAATTCCCTCCCTTTCTTTCCCTAGAAACCCTAGATCTAAGCTCAAGCAAGAAGAAGAGGAGGATCTCTACAAGTTGTTGATATTATCTTCTCTAAGGAATTATCTCATCTTATAGACCTCTCCTTTCTCTACAATTCAAGGTACTTCTCTCTCTAGTTCAGTTTCCCTAGAATTCTCCATTTCTCTCTCTAAATCCCTTTCCTTATTGCAATTCTCTTGTGGATATAGGATTAGGTGTTAGAAAGCTATTCAAATCTGAGTTTTTGGGTTGATTGACTGATTGGAGACCTTAGGAGCTTGTTTTCTATATTGGAGCTTGGATTCCCCTTATTTTTATCATTTCATTGCATTTGGATTAAAGGCAAGTACAATATACTAACTTAACATGGAATGGATGTCTCTTGTCTTGTGATTATGCAATCTCAATTCAATTGGATGTTTGATTGCATAGATCTGCCCTCTTGAACTTATTTCATGGATTTTGGTCATTAATGGATGAGATTTCTCATTTGGAAGATCAATGGCCCAATTGGTGATGGTTGGATGATGATTGAAGTATTTTTGGTATTTGTGTATATTTCCATGATGAATGGACGAGATTGGATGTATTTTGAAAGAAATTGGGTTGAATGGGAGAAGTTCCAGAATTCTGGCTTTTTTTTCTTATAATGTACCCGGTTAACACCCTGTGTGTCAGGTCAACCCGATACAAAGGAGAATTCAGGAGATAACTGGGAGCTGGGATCCTTTCGGTCCTAGAAATTCCAGTGTACCCAGTCGACTGGCCATGTCAGGAGGTTGATTGGACATACTGCAGAATTTCAGGAACCAGGGTGCTGCTTGCCAAGTGATTGTCCAGGATTTCATGTGTACCCAGTCGACATCCTGCCCACGATGTCGACTGGATTCCCTACACTATAGGTCGACCCAGAATCCTGACTTTCCCAATGTACCTGGCCGACCGCCCCTTGGAGGATGTCAACCGGATACACTGCAAACTAAGGATTTTTAGTTTTGAAATTTCTAAGGTTTTGATCTGTTGAGGGGCCCATTGACCATCCAAATGGTCTTCTATTGATGTACCAATCATGAGTCAATAGTTTAGCTCAACCTGAGTCACGGGGGTCTAGTGTATTAAATGGATTTCAATTCGATCCTTAAACGTTGTCGAAGTTGTCCATAACTTTTAGAGCACCAAAATACATTATCCTTGACATCTGAAACATCTTTTAGGAATGGAATTGACTGACATGGACATGGACCTAAAAGGATACTATTACTTAGGTTGGACGTTTGTTATTTTCCATTGATTGGCTCGGTTTTGGAGATTTATTATGTTTAATTCATTGCAGTCACTCTTGCATCATTTCTCTTGTTAATACTTGTTAATTAAATGGAAATTGGATGACCTGAACCTAGGATTACCTATTGGTGACCCGGTGTTATGGATTAGTGATCATTGACCCGAGTTTGTGGCTAGGTGGGCCATCATATGGCCTAAGGATGGATGGTTTGATACCTTAGAGCGAAGAGGACTGTTATTGTGGTTTAATGACCCATTTATGAATGGGAATGGACTGAACATGGATGTTACACTTGGACTATCTTTTACTAAGACCATGGCATTGGTGGGCCTTAATAATGGATTTGATGGTGGAATTGGACTTTGGCTGTATTTATGGATTAGACACGTACCTTGGACCTTTTATGGACATGATAGGACCTAGCTCGCGCCAGTAAAGCCTAAACAGACACAAACCTTTACTTGTTTCCTTGAGTCGGGCACTAACATTCACTCAGTTGTTATAAGCTTAGTCATTGGACTGATCATCACTAGTGAGAGCTATATTAGTTGTGGATTAAAGCTATCATCATGAGCTATGGTTAGACGGCCGGTGGGATTCTGGTTCCGATCTATTGAGCGGGAAAGTGTTGATATTGTTATTATTATTGGTGGGGCTCATCATCCCTTGCATGGTTACTTTACTTTCCCTGCCGCGACTGGCTTATGGTATGGGAGGGCCGCGGCATAACATCCTGCGGTGTCCAACTCGTGTAAATGTTCCACATTGATGTTGGTTAGACTAGACGCTTTATTTTCATACTGATTCAATTTGTTATATCTTTCTCAATTGCCTAGCATTGTACTTTTTCTATTCTAACGATATTATCATCGTCCCTATTCTTTCGATGCATACATCCTATGATACTTGTATACTATGCCTTGCCAAGTCCTTGGATCTTACCCATCATTTGGTGTTTAGGTATTGACCCCGACTCCGAGTGTGACGCGGTCGTCGAAGCACCGCTAGTGGATGAGTATGAAAGGGGACCGGCCGACCAGACAGTCGAGCTGGAGAGCAGAGTGCCTGCACTTTGGGATTGAGTGCATCTATTTTTGGAGTTTGAGTGTGATTTGTTGTGAGCAGGGAGATAGTCTGTTATGTACCTTATATTCATACTTTGAGATTTAGGCTGTACTTCAACCCTGCTACATTTGTCGTCACGTCCCCTAAACCTAATTAGAAAATAAATCATATCCGGGGAGTGAAATTTATGACTAATTAAAAATTTTGTCCTTTAGGCCCAAGGATCGTTAGTCTATTGTGAGGATATAATATTTCAAGCTTCAAGTATAATAGGAATTGCGGAATTCATACAATTCTAGGCATATGGAATATCAACAATGGATAATAAACTTCATTTAAATTTAAAGTTGCAAGAAGGAATAAACAAAACTACACAAAGTATTAAGTTATTACAATGGCCATCCCAAAACCAAGGCCATTAAAATAAACTGATGTCAATAATATGAAAGGTTCAATTAGAGATAATAAAGAATAAAAGAATCTAAATGGAATCCCAATGAGGCTCTCTAGTGCCAGATATGATGACGCTACTCTACGTCATCGGCACGCCACTCTTGTTCCTCCTTAGCTAGTTGGAGATACTCTTGGATCTTCTCACCGGCCTGCTCCTCATAGTAGTAGTCACCTGAGGTGTCTGCACACCAAGGAACAGAGTCAACGACATGTTGAGTAATAGATAAGCAAAGTATAAATGACATGGCATGCATCAAGTATAGAATAATGACAAGTATAATATCATATGAATACAAGGAAAATGAAACTAGGCATATAGCAAGAATAATAACCATCAGAAGTAATAACGGGAATCCTAACATCATCTAGCAATAATCACTATCCAAACAATGCAATGCAAGTATCAAGAGGGAGACTCCAAGGATGTCCTAACCACCTCCCGGGGTATCAGTAACAATCCAGACCAGACCACCGATACCAAAGTTCGGCTCCAATGAGAGCCTAGCTCCCGATCCTAGGAATAACAGCAAAGTCGTAGCCCCCTCCCAACTATTCAACGCCATGGACGCCGTCCTATGCCAACTGCCCATCCCAATGTCCAGTAGCCGGCCATCAAATAAAAACCCCAAACTGCAGATGGTCATTACATGCAAATAATAATAAAGTGGTGTTGACATGAGGAAGACCAAAACAAGTAAGTCTTGCTAGTTCAACACACAAGACATGTTCTAAGGGATTATCTCATTCAAGATAAGTCAACCACATGATATTCCCTTACATGCTAGTCGGTCAAGTTTATCAAATACACGACACACGGTTCCTAAGATACATTCTAAGTAAGGTCCATGCCCTAGTTCTACAAGAATTATGTTTCACAATTAGTTAAGTGTTTTATGCCAAGAGAGTGTACAAGGAATAGTAACAATGGATACAAGTCACAAGTCAATGAGGAATTACAATCCAACCCTAGGCAAGTGGTGTCATCCCTGTACCCTACATATTCTAGCGGAGTACATGTGAAAATTGGATCAACGATGCTTTTAGGGAAACTCATTGGGGTACAATCATGTTAAGTATCTATCAAAACAATTCCATACGCATTCGGTTAAACCATGTGTAATACACGAATACCTAGACAACCCATAGAAGCACACCAAGCCACGTGCTCTGATTTTAATCGCCATTAATGGTCAAGTGAGAGTAGGTTCATGGTTTCCAACATCTAAGGCCTAAACATAAGTGATCGGTCTCATTTCCAATAAAACATGAATTGGATCATTAATCTAGGCATTTACAACACTTCCCGATCTCCGATCATGACAAAACAAGAACCATTGGATTCTACGTCTCAAGAGCTTTCCAACAGTATATTACATGTAGAAATCCAACGGGCGGATTAAAAGTTATAAGTGTTCGAAGTCGCTAAGTGTTGTCAGAATTCCGTCCGATTGATCGGACAGTACCAGATTTCATTTAACTGAGACGTGTTCTCTGTCCAATTGATCGGACAGACTATCTAGTCGATCGGAGAGTGAATTGTCCCAGTTAACTGGGGTATTAACCCTATCCGATCGATCGGATAGCGCGACCGATCGATCGGACAGCGGACCTGAACCCCGAAATTGGGTTTTCGTCTCCTTTTTCCTCCGGCCAATCCATGGCTAACTTGCATAAAATGAGCCACCATGCTCTCCCAATCATCACATTCATCATATAAAATCATTCTAGCAGGTTAAAACATGAAGGTACCAATTTGACAATTAATCCAATCCATACCATAAATCTAACCTAACATGTCAAATCCAAAATCAATATCAAGAACCTGCATGGAATTAGGGCATTCTAACATGAAATCATTGAAATCCATAAAGGAACATACACACATGCATAACTATAATTTGCAAATTGTAAGACCTCGACCTGAGTGACCCTGATTTGTACTAATTAAGTTGTGTGCTAGTTCTAGTGAGATAATGGATTTTGGTTAAGTTGGGATTAGAATTGCTTTTCTATAGCTTTGAGAATTTTGAGTGCCTTCTTGATTTAGTGGGACCCTTTGGGGGTTCCTTTAGAGACTTCACATGTACTTGGGGGATTATTCGTAATTCTCAATAATTCGTGGTTTAGCCTCGTTTTACTTATCTTATTAACCTCTACAACTTTCATGTTTACTTCATCCCCATTCGAGACCCCGAAACCCGACTTTCCTAACTCCAAGGGCAAAACAGTCTTTTTACACCAAATCTGGACACAAAATTTGATGTCACCAAAACCAAAACCCTTGAATTTTTTTTTTTTAGAAATTAGACTTTTCGATGATCATTTTTCCCTTCTTTGTCAAACTCATCCGAGGTCCCGAAAAGCATGTTTTTAGCCCGACAAAGATTACTAGTGGTGGAGCCCATCTCCACTTGTTATAAAAGGAGGACCCATTCCCTTTTTCCCCTTCTTCTTTTCCAGCTCAAAAGTCAAGCCCAAGCTATGGTTCCTTTTTCTTCTTCTCTTTGCTCTTCCATCTCCCAATCCACTACCAATCTCTTGCCAATAGAACAATGGAGGTCATCTTCTCCTTCCAAATCTTGGAGGCTCTCCATTGATACTACTTATGGAGGAAACCATCCATTCCAAGGTCCTGATTGAGCTAGTTTTGTGCATTTGAAGAACTTCCTTGTAAGCTTCATCTTCCATCTTCTAGATTTGGGTCTTTCTAGCCCTAGAGAGGTCTTTTCTCTCTTCTTGCAAGTTATTTCTTTCGCAAAGCTTGTTTTGACCATTTAGGGTTTGTATTTGGGGGTTTTTAATATGTTTGTAGGTTGGCTTTGAAAGAGAGTGTGATTAAGAGCTTGATTTGCTAGTTTGGACCCGAGGCAAGTGGATGAATAAATGAATTTGAATGGTAATATGTTTTATGGAAAAATCTTGATTTACATTAAATTGTTCTTAGTGATTTTATATATGTTTTCATCTATCCTTCTTGCTATGGTCCTTATTGTTTTAAAAAGGCATATTGATGAGTTTTCTTTCTTATTTAATCTCTTGGAAATGTATATGTTATACATTTTTGAAACTTGTTTTATGTGTACAAATGGATTACATGGATTGTTAGGTTTCTTTCGATGAAGTGAAGGAGAATGTGATGAATCTTATGGAGTGATTTAAATGGAGGAATAAGTGTGTTTTTGTGTGGATTATAAGTACTCAATTTTGTGCAAAAAGGGGTGCTTAGAAATGTAATGAAAGAGAAGAAAGGAAGGAGTCGAACTGTACCTCAGAATCAGTTTCTGTGACAGTTTGCTCGAGCGAACCCATCCAAAGGACAGTTGGCTCGAGCCAACTTGACAGTTCGCTCGAGCCAACCTGACCTGAGCGAACCCCTCACAGAGAACAGTTAGCTCGAGCAAACACTAAGTCCGCTTGAGCCAACTGTGCAGTAGGCCTAGGTAAATGCAGGAAGACTTGAAATATTCTTCTAAGGCTTGGGAAGGTATTGTTTAGAGCCCCAACACGGTGGTAAGACTGATAAAACGAAGTGTGGAGCTTGATTAAGGAAGAGACCCCTTTATGGAGATTCATTGAGGATTTATGAACTTGTCAATTTGTATAGGGAGCTTGGAGTGTTCTTAACTTTCATTGAGTACCAAGCCAGTGACAAAACCGACATACGGGATCCCTATACATCTTGATTTAAACCTTGGATCCTCAGTGCATGGTTTGGTATCTTGTGGAAATCTCCCTTGTGCTTTCGTGTACTTAGATTTCATACACACTCGCTTGTTTTCACATGATTTTACTAACCCTGCTTGAAAAATCCTGATTTATGCACTTTAAGTGTCCTGCTAGCCCTATACATGCATGACCGGACATGAATATGATTTATGTGCCTATGATCACCCTGTCCCGCCTGCTAAGGTGTTACACACCTACCTGTATATATATGTATATGTCTTGATTTCTTGCTCGTAACCTATAAGTCGGCACCACTAAGCTTAAACAACCTTGTCGGCTTGATCCACCGACTTGGCGTTCCCCTCTTGCTCCTGCTAGTTGTAATCTGGATCCTGCCTGTCCTGTTACCTGGTTCCGCGGTTGTGGTATTGTCTAATTATATGTATATATATTTAGTTGGTTCTCGTCACCTCGAGTGTCAGAGACCAACACCTCAAGCGTGCTCTCATCACATTAGTGATGGAAGATTTAGCTCAGTGTGGTTGTCATCTTGCTAGTTTCCTGTTCCTTGGTACCTTTTCATTTTTTATATTGCGCATATGTTTCCTAACTGATAATGCAATCTCTTTCATGGAAATTATTGTTTAAACAAATTTTAATGTTTTCCAAGGTAAATTTAAATGTTATTTTGCTGTTTATCTTTTCACCCACCTTCCAGACCGTTGTGTCTGACCCATTCTTTGGTACTCAGGTCCAGATGCTCCCTTCCTTGAGGAGGAGACACAGCAACGCGTAGGCGAATGACAAATTGATGATGTCATGTAGACATTTGGTTGGGCTACGAGATACGAAACACTTTTTGGGATTGTGGCCAACTGATTCTTTTGGCTGTACTGCCCTTTGTCGGCCTTTATTTTTGGGGAATGTTAACTGATCCACCTTTTGTATAAACATTAACTTTTATTTGGGATTGCCATTACTCATTGCTCACTTTGACACCATGTTGCTTATACTAGGGTTACCGGTTTTGAATCATGATGAACTAAACCTAGTTTGCTACACGCTTCCGCACCTTAAAAGTAAATGTCTTGTGTGCATGTGTGATATCTTCACCGTGAAAACCTGTGGGAAATTAAATAAATATTTATACCTTGTGATCATACTTTATATCATTAACACCGTCCTGATCCCGGATTAGGCCCGCTGGCCTGGTTCGGGTAGCGACAAAAATCTACTTGCCTCAACCAAGAAGAAGATTGGAAATTGAGAAACTGGAGGAAAAACCTTCTACTGCGGAAACCACCGATCTAACCCAACCAAACGCAATCTAGAACACTGGGAAGAAGAAAGGAAGGAAAAAGATTGAGATTAGGCCTAATCTAAACAAAAGAGAAGATGATTGAAAAGATGAGGGTAAGAGAAACCTTACCAAACTAGGATCATCAATGGAAAGAGGAGACCGCGAGGATGAATATTTGAGGTTCGGATCTTCGAGATGATCTCTTCTGGAGGGAGTTCTGGGCTTGAGAAGATGAAGAGAAAGAAGAAGGATTGTTGTAGCTCTCATTTGTTGTAGAGAATAAATAAAGAATTAGGGTTAATCCCTGCTCAAGAAGAGAGGAAGGGGAAAAAGACAAGTTTACCCCTTAAGTGGGTCTGGTGAAGGAATGGACCACTTGAAGGGTTTCTGATTGTCGGATTGCGACGAGCCAAGAGACAAAAATGATCAGCGCGACGAGACATTCCCAATGAACCCAAAAATCACAGCATTAGGAATTTTCAGAAAAACATTCAATTTTTCCTAAATTGCAAACTACCCCCTTGCTAGAGTCAAACGCACTTGGAATCACACAAAACTTCGCAGACACTAATCTAACACTAAAAGAAACTCGCTCATGATCTAAACCCACTTAAATATCTAAAATATAATTAATTATAATAATTACAACACAAATGGGTTAATGAGCATACTATTGGGCCCAATTGACCCAGTAAGGTCGGGGACCTTACATTTGCTATATGACTGATAATACCTTCTATTGCTTCCACTATCATTGGTATTTGCTTCCACTAATCTATAAGCTTCCGCACTTAACCATTGATCATTATGTTGTTTAAAAAGTTTTAAATTGGACCTCACTGCGGACTATAATCTTAGAAGTTCTCAAATTTTTCCGGGAAGTAGCGCGCCAATTTCAGATACCTTGGTGGTAAACTCGGTATTGGGAATTGCGGCATTACAGGCCGGGTTTGGGCTTTCTATTACTTAATCCAAGCCCATCCCAATTATTAAACGGGACCTAATTACATATCCAAGCCATGCCCAAAGCGGGCCGAGCCCGGATTGGGCTTGGGCTAGCCCGGCCCATGAGCACCCCTATCCACCTTAGGATTCACCCCCAAGGTGGCGGATCCCAATGGTGGCTTCTTCATTCTCCGTTTTCTTTTCTTTTAATTCTCTCTCGATTTCTTTTTTCCGCGGGCCCCCAAAATATGATTTTTCCTACATAAAAAATAAGTAGAATTTACCAATAATGATTTAATGCAGAAAGTAATATAATTTTTCGCATAGGGCCCAATTCTACACAGACGAAGTTTTGTAAACTACGTAATGATGCAAAGAAAACAAGCATGTTTAAGTGTGAATTTGGAGAAAATCAATGCGATAGTAGGATAATCGAAAAATATAAATATTCAACAAACCATGCAATTTTATGAAGTTTGGCTTAGATGCCTAAATGCATGTTTTTTTTATGACATCCGATGTAATTCGAGGAATTTATCCTTCTTAAGTTCATAAAATCACATGAAATAATTAACTAAATACTCAATTTTATGGACTTAACACCCCCACTTGGAGGAGCATTTGAAAAAAAAAAAACTCCCTAGGAGATTCCTAGCGCTCCTAGGGATGGCAATAGGCCAGGTTTGGGGTAGGTTGGGATAAACCCAAACCCACACCATCTCGAGTTTGTCTCATCCTAAACCACACCGTGACGGGTAAGTGGCATATGGTACCAAACCTGTCCTATTTGGGCTGGGGTCAAGTCAATTTTAAAACTTAAAACTCTTAAAAAATAAAAATGTACAACTAGCATTGAGAACGTGTAGAAAAATATGTGGAGTTTGATCAACAAATAGAGTTATCAACAAGGAGGAGGTGACCGTACAGGAAAAAAGCCCTTTGAGAGCATAACAAAACGTGACAACCGGTATGATACAGTCAAAAGCAAACTAAAGATAGCTTACAGAGGATCATCCGAGAAGCAACCTATTTCGTGCAAGTAAGGTTTGGGCATAAAGCGGTAGTTCATGTTACCACTATTCTAAAACTGGCCCAAGCAAAGTGTAAAGGGTCCTATTAATTTTAGGGCAACCTGCATACTTGGTAACCAAGGAAGGTGTACAGGGTGTAAACTGTATGCCGAAAGATGTGCTTGGTATAATTCTCATCAAAAGATTCTTACCCTTGTTTTAAATTTTATACTAATCAAGTTTAAATACTAAAAATAGTGCAAATTTTTATTTTTATTTTTATTTATTTTTACCCAAAAGCCCGCCTACTAAAAACAGGAAAAAAAAAATAGTGCAAATTTTGTCTCATTGTTTTTTTTTTTCTCTGGAGGGTATTTTCATGGTATGTAACTAATTCTCCGTATCAAGTAAATATGGAGGAGCAAACCCATGGCTCATGCCGGAGAACCTTTAAAATCAAGGAAACAAAAAACTGACCTTACCTTTTTATTCATGTGGCCAACAATGGTTTCTTCTATTTGATCTAACCACCCATGGTACCAGTCTTGACAAAAACCATCTACATGTTTTGAGAAGTACCATATCCAATTATCCAACTCACATTTCGCATATTTTTGCTTTATCACTTCAATAGTTAAGCGAAGTAAAGTGAATTATCGAATTAAGAGAGAAGAAAAGAAGAGGGAACAAATAAGAAAGTGATGGTCGTTTTGTCATTTGGTGAAATTAGAATGTAGTTTTTTAAAGTGGTATGGCAAAGTAAGTTTTTGCCTTTTTATTTATTTAAAATAGAGGTATTTTTTGAAATAAATATGGTACTTTTTATTCGACATTTTTTCTTTTATTGTCTATTGAAATGATCATTTAGCTTACTTCACTAGTAAAGTGAATTTACCAAACAGGCGGTTCTTAACAGGCCAAGTGGTCAAATTCAAATGCCCATTTTATCTACTCTACCAAATGATAACGGTGTTTTGGAAAAATCAAACTACATCAAATGATGAAACATCCAATAAAAATAATGCCTCCATTGCCTAATTAAGGGGAAAATAAATTGCAAAATCGTTAAATCTAATAAAGACAAACTATATAATGATTCATCTCTAGCTTAGCCCCAACTGAGAGTGTAATTAAATTTAATTTTGTTTTCCTCATTATCTGATCAATTGGATGTTAGATCACTCCCATTGAAGCCAGACTGGGCTAATATTTTCCCAAATCTTTTTTATTATTAGCCTTTTTTGTTTCCTTCCATACTAGTAAAAGGAGTCTAGATCCTCTTTTGCAGCTATTACATAAAACCGTATAAGAAAATTCATGGGACTCTATTGTGGTGCCAACATGTAGATAATGCAGACCATTTGAGATAACCCCATTTTTGTTATAGAAGGGAGAGAGAGACAAGAGAAAGAAGATTATAGGGAGAAGGGAGAGCTATGCTATTATCTCATTAACTATGTACAATACAAAGGTAGAGAGGCATATTTATAGGCAAAGTGACCCCACAAGAGAGGAATCCTAATTCTAACCCTAACTCATCTCAAGTGGGCATCCACCCAAGATCCATATCTTATCATCATCGTCATCATTTTCCTTTGATATTTGTGTAGCTACCGCATATGCAAATGCATCATTGATGATAATCTCATTTCTTTTCCATCTCTCTCTTGAATAATTGTAAAGTGTAGAGATCTCTTCATTTTCCGGTACTGGTGCCTCTTCAGGGGCTTCCATTATTCTAGAGAGAACGGACTTTGCCATAACCTCTTCAGGAGCATTATGTACCTCTTTGAGAGGAACCTCTTCAAGAGCGTTGCCTCTTCGAGAGGATATGATGATGATTGCTCATTTCTCCTTTTCCGCAGAGCTGAGTCCTTTGAATCTATAAGTCTGCCACACTTCTAGCGTATCGCAGATTCTTTTGTTGCCGTATTTTGACTTCGTCCTACATGGACATTAATCCTGACAGGTGCATTCATAGCTGGCACATGTGACTTTGTCACCTTTGCTGCATCGTTAAATGCATCAGGTAATCTTTTTGCAATTTCTTGCAAGTGCACAATTCTCCGTATTTCATTCTCACACTGCGAAGTTCGTGAATCCAGATGAAACAGACTGGAAGTATTCCGTGTTAATTTTCGTCGTTCTTCAGGAACGGGTTATTCCATAAGAACAATACGTTCTTCAGGAACTATCTTATCTCCCCCTAACGGCGGGAATATTGTCTCATCGAATTGACAATCGAGAAAACAAGCAGTGAAGACATTTCCTGTCCTTGGTTCTAGATATCGAATAATCGAGGGAGAGTCATAACCTACATATATTCTCAATCTATGTTGTGGTCCCATCTTAGTACGTTTAGGAGGTGGTAGTGGGACTTGAACTGCACAACCAAACTTGCGCAAGTGAGAAATATTAGGTTGATGTCCTGATATAAGTTCTGCAGGAGAATATTGATGATAGGCCGTGGGCTGAAGTCGAATTAACATTGTTGCATGCAACACAGCATGTCCCCAAGTACTAATTGGTAATTTGGACTGCATCAACAGAGTCCTAGAAATAAGTTAGATGCGCTTGATCATAGATTCAGCTAAGCCACTCTGGGTGTGGACATGGGGGATAGGATGTTCGACTACAATTCCTAAAGATGAACAAAAATCATCAAAAACCTATGATGTAAATTCGCCTGCATTATCAAGTCTTATAGACTTAATGGGATAATCAGGGAAGTGAGCTCTCAGTTTACTTACTTGAGTTAATAGGCGGGTAAATGCTACGTTTCTAGTTGAAAGTAGGCAAACATCTGACCAACGGGTGGAGGCATCGATCAAAACCATAAAATACTTAAAAGGTCCACTAGGAGGATTGATGAGTCCGCAAATATCACCTTGTATTCTTTGTAGAAAGGATGGGGATTCGTATGCAACTTTAGTAAAAGAGGGTTGAGTGATCAATTTCCCTCGTGAACATGGGGTACATAAGTACCCACTAGGTATGGTCAATTGATGATTATCTAAGGAATGCCCAAAAGAGTTATCTATAATTTTTCTCAACATAGTAGCCCCAGGGTGACCTAACCTCTCATGCCAAAGCTGTAGAGTCTTAGGATAACTAAGCTTCGGGCTTGACTTTGTTGTTTTGCTCATAACCGAATGTGATTCAACATTGGAGATTGTTGTGTAATATAATCCTGAGGAGAGTGAACTTAGTTTTTCTAGTATTTGCTTTTGGCTTCCAATACTAGTAACGATGCATAAGTATTCCTTGTTATCTTCACTTACAGTCTTAATGTGGTACCCATTCATTCTGATGTCTTTGAAACTAATCAAGTTTCTTCGGAAACTTTTTGAATGAATGGGTACCATTAGGTAAATATCATATGGGCTCTTCTAGAGCCTTCAATTATCTGCATAGGTCCAGCTATGGTGGATACCTTTCGTGGAATGAACATCAATTCTGAGAAAAATTTATGATTTTTCAGAATGGTGTGTGTTGTGGTACTATTTACCAAACAGAGATTGTCTTCAATTCCATGATCCATACCTTAAACAAAAATAATAAAACATCATAACTATGCAATCACATGATTAAAATTGAAATAACTAAAACATACACTATAAATTAGGACATTAATGAAGTTTTCTATCAAAACAGTTTAGTCTAAGAAACATGCGTCTCAAATGAACTAAAAAAAAAAAGTTTATGATGTTCAAAGAATTATGAGTGTGTTAGACCATTGTCGCGACCACAGACCGAGGCCCGGGCTCGCGACGCGATTGATTTGAAATTTCCCATAGTTTCCCGCGGTGAAGATCCCGAGACACGGGGACTAACTCACACGTTCATGTTTGCGGATGCGTGTAGCAAATCACATCACTAACAAAGTATAAATAATATTTCCAAAGGCATGAGTAAAATAATATCAATATCAAGATATCCGAAAGAGGAATTATAACATAGCATTCTCATAGTAATTCAAGTTTGAAAGTTAATCCCAAAAGTAAGTTAAGTTTTGTTATATCCCAAGAGGCCAACAAAGGCCAATACAATTCCCACAAAAATACAACAGAACCCAAGACATAATGAAGCGAAACTCAAGATCCCGTCCGACGTCTAGTTAGCGTCGTTGGGCTGCCACTCTCGGACTGGGGGTGGCTCAATAGCCTTCTCTTGACGCTCTTCCTCAAAGGCAACGTCGCCTGCTCCTGGGCACCAAAATAACAAGCATCAAACACGACGGTTTGACAGGTAATCAATTTAGGTATGAGCAAGTGAAGTTTAAAGATGCATACTAAAATAACTTACTGAATTTAAAACAATTACTTGACTAAAGTACATTTCAAATATATGAAACAAAGCTAGTATGCATACTTATAATATATCATGAATAGTAAAACCACAAAGAGCCCATCATTTCTCTATCATATATAATGAAAAGAGTAAGCACGCATGACAAGCATGACACGCAAAACACGATTCTCACGCCACACAAAGGTAGTCGGGGATTTCCGATCGCGGAACCGGACATGCACGATGTGTAATAGAGTACACGACCAATCTGCAGATAGTTCACATGTTTAAGGGCCTCCGGACAATGGATCAGACTGAAAGGGTAGTCCAAGCTCAGTGGTGTTCACTTGAATTCATGAATGCAAAAAACACGGCGAAACACGTCTTAAACCAATCGAACTTAAGGGGGAAATCACTTATCAAAACAAGACAAGACACGGCTAGCAAGAGGCATAAATTATATGCATAACACGCTTAAGAAGTGATCCCCATTTTGCTTCTTGAAACAAATTTTCAAACAAGCTTATTCTTGAAATTCAAAACGAGTACATGATAATCTTTATTGCATCAAAACGGAAGTTCAAACATGAAGTCCATCAAGCATATGTTGAGACTATTCATTGACCTTTGTATAATTGAAACCCAATTGTCGGAAAATACAGTGAATTGGTGTCCCCGAAGTAAAAGTACATTTCAGATTTTCAATTGCACAATGTCAGGTTAAAAACCCTCAGCATAATCTAGTTTTAAATCCCCAAGAACCTATGAATTAAAATAAAACTCTGTACTGAAATTTGCCCAGGTCCGCTCGAGCGGTCAACCCTTCGCTCGAGCGGACATGACATAAACTTGTTCGCTCGAGCAAACCCCAAAAGTCGCTCGAGCGGACAAGTTTGGCATGTCATGCTTCAGGCAGTGGCCTGTTCGTTCAAGCGAACACTCAAGGTCGCTCGAGCGGACATGCTTCTGCCTGTGTCCGTGCCAGGCAGTGGCCTATTTGCTAGAGCGGACACTCATGGTCGCTCGAGCGGACAGGCTGTTGTCTGTCTCTGCTGAGTGCGGAAGTGCACTCCATTTCTTTGTATTTTCTGAGTCTCCTCTTCCCTTCTTCTCATTTATGGTTCACCTGCACTTCCCTGAGCCTTCATGCTCTCCAAGGGATCAATTCAAGCATTTCCAAACAATTCAAAATCATTCACATCACAATATAAGACCATCACTACTAGAAAAAATGGTTTTTATATCGGCTAAAAATCGAGATAAAAGACCTATTATATCGGTTTTTCAGTAAACTTCAAACCGATATAAGTACCCCCGATATAATAAACAACTATAACCGATATAATATGTGTCATATTTCATATCGGTTTTTGGACAACTGATGTCTTTTGAACTTGAAATTATAACACATATTATTGTAAAACCGATATAAAAAAAGTAAAATCGATATAAAAAATATTTATCATATCGGTTTTCGATAAACTGATGTGTTTTGAAACTGAAATTATAGCATACATTACTGTAAAACCGATATAAAAAATAGTGAAACCGATATAAAAATTATTTATAATATCGGTTTTCGGAGAACTGATGTGTTTTGAGACTGGAATTATAGTATACATTACTGTAAAACCGATATAAAAAAGAGTGAAACCGATATAAAAATAATTTATAATATCGGTTATAAAGGGCTTTGTTATATCGGTTTTTTTGGATTGTATTATATCGTTTGTTCTGTAACCGATTTAATATTATATATGCATTTTTTTATCAAAAGAATTTGCATTGATGCAGTACCATTGCAGTACACTGTACACGAATAAAACTTTGCACTATATATACAAATTAATAAAGTGATCATATATATATATAACTAATTAATAATTAACATAAGCTTGACTAGACAAATCTCTATGGAAATATTGTGTGTGTATATATATATATATATAGTATCTACATCATCTTCCATGGGATGTACAAAAAGTTGGAACTATATATAAACAAAAAAACCAAAAGATAAATAATCATAATTTACCTCCAGAGCTTCAACAACCATCTTTTGGCTTCCCTTGATGGCAAGACCCAACTCCTTTTTTACTGGCGCTATGATCAGTTTCTGAAAAAAATTTACACTGCATGAATCATCTGTGAAATTGCACTCAATGGAACAAATGACTCAACCTGTGTAGGGTTTGAAGGTCCTACCTCTAATGTAGGTTGTCCTTGATAGTGCAGGCTAGGGCCAATGACTAAGTCCTAGAGGGGGGGGGGGGTGAATAGGACTAAGGGAATCAATTACCAATTTTAAACTTTTTAGGGCACTTTTAATAAAACCAGAACAGATAACAGAACAAACATAAGAAGAGAAAGACTTAAGTAGCATATGTGTTCAACAAGACAGCTTAAACAATACCAAAGAGATACAATTAGATGAGAGTACAGATAAGCTCAAGTGTGTGTGTCTATTGAATCTTAGTGATGACCTATCATACATAACAAATCCCACAATATAGATATAGAAATGAAAATCATGCCACAAAGAATAGACACAGGCAACTTCTCACACAACACACTCATCTTGGAGCTAATGGAGCTCTAGGATTTTCCTAAATGTACTACATGAGTGTTTGGAAGAAGATTTGAGAGCTAAGATATGTTGGGAACAAAATAGCCTGCAAAAGCTCTCTCAAAAGAGTCACTGTGAATGGAGAAAGAAGCTCCAGATTTATAGAAAAGATCCAACGACTATATTGGCGGCTAGCCCCTTTAGACCAGTGGCTAGCCGATTTCAAATAACGGTCTAAAATTTCAAATCAGGTTAGCTCACGGCTAGCCGCAGGAACAGTTGGAGGCTAGCCGTGAGGCAGCCGCAAGATGATCTGACAAAAACACAGCCTCTGGAAAGCAAAACGAAATCCCACGGTTAGCTCTGCGGATAGCCGTGGGTGCACACCGCCAGTGCACTGGCGGTTAGCCGCAGGAAGCACAGAGAAAAAAAATCTGAGAAACAGCTTACTGGAAAGCTAGCCGCAGGTCTGGCGGCTAGCCCCTTTACAAGGGGCGGCTAGCCGAAGGTGACCGTAGGGTCTCCTGACCCTTTCCACAGGGACTAATTATCAAGGATAAAAAACATGAGTTTAAAACACAACTTTTCCTAGGGATCTAAGGGTTTGGTCTGGGTATGAATTACTTGAAAAGGTTGTCAAACACAAATGGAGACCTTCTTTGATTAATCCGGACTTTCCCACAAGCTTGATAATCCTTCTAAATGTGATCTTCCTTGAGTCAATTTGAGAGGCAAGAACTTTGGACCTCATTGGCGCGGAATTGACAAACAGAACTCAGTGCACACAGACATGTGACACTTACAATCTCCCCCTTTGTCAATTTCGTGACAAAATCATTTAGCTAATACAAGATTACAGAAGATATCCAAAACAACTCAAAGAACAACCATATACTAAGTACAAGACCTTTTACAACTGAAAAACGAATACAAGAACAAAAAGGCATCAAGACTAGTATGCATAGCTCTTCATATGAGATTGAGAAGATGAACCTGTAGAAGCACAACACTAACAAACAGAGATTAAAAGCATGAGAAATGGAGATGGATTCTCCCCCTGCAAACTTAAACCATACTCCCCCTTTTTGTCACAAATTGAACAAGATAAAATAACCATGGATGTAGAGAAGACAGACAATAAATGCAAGAAGATAATAGACAATTAAAGCATAAAAGCAGTTAATCACTAAGACCATAAAAACATCCATATCCAGTGAACATCCATAGAGAGTAACCAACATAAGTTTAAACAAAAGAACCATAGGAGGGGCAACCACAAGCCAAAAGAACACCACCAAAAAGAGTACAACCAATAAAAACACAAGTGGCTATGAATCCCCAAAAGAACTAATCCGACGGAGGCATGATAGTAGCATCTTGAGTTCTGCATGCCTTTGATAGTCCACTGAGATATTTGAGAGTCTTCTTTAGAAGCTTTTCGGTTTTGGACTGATTGCGTTCGAAAGTATCCATCCGTTCTTCAATACTCCGGGGAACAGATGAAGAGGAAGCCTGTCGATGTGAAGAGGAAGGAGCGAGCCCTGAAGGTGCCTGATGTTGAGAAGCTAAAGGGGCTTGGGGTTGAGGATGAGGGGGTACATCCCCTGCTTCTTCATATGGAAAGAGATTCATCTGAATTAGATTAGCAGGGCCAAAAGGTGTATGGGAAATAGGAGGCTCATTTGGGCGGAGAACACCAAGAGACCGAGCTATTTGAGAGATGAGGAAGCCAAAAGGGATTGCTGGCTTAGAGGTAGTGGAGAGGTGAAAACGAACAATGGTTCTACAGATAAGAGAGGGAAGACACATTTGAACACCTGACACCACTTTGGAAAGAACATTTACCATATACGCAGTTAATTCAGCCCGATTTCCTTTACGAGGATAGACATTGAAGGTGAATAGGTGGTGCAACAGCCTGTATTTTGGAATGAGGGATCCCAATGGAAGGAAGTTCTTAGGATCCCATTTAACAGAACAACCACAGAGAACAATAGTAGCTTGGGCCTTTTCAGCTTCAGTGAGGGTGTCAGACACCATGGAAAGACCATCAGGGTTCACTGGAATATTCATGATTGAAGAGATAAGATCGGGATCAACCGTAACTTCTTTGTTTCGAAAGGCAATTTTGAAGGAACATGAGTCAACGGAAGATACTGCACCAGTGATTGAAGCAAACACGCCAAAAACAAGAGACGAATATGCTTTGTCCCCCCAGTCTAAGATGTTTTTCCATCCGACCTGAGCAAGAATGGCTGCTGACTCATGGGGATTTACAACATTACGCAAAGTGCGTCTTTCAACCATGATTGATCTTTTTTTCAAAGCAGCCAGCATTTGGGCATTGGGTTTGAGAACAGCAGAGCCCGGCTGTGGAGGAGGAGAAGAAGGAGGGGTAAGAGAAGGAGAGGTGGACTGAGAGGGTGAGAGAGATCTAGTTCTACGAGAAGAGGAGGCAGTAGTGGATCGTCCTCGTTTAACAGGGCGGTTCACAGCTGTTTTCATTCGTGGAGGCATTTTTACAAACACTTGGAGTGCACAAGAAAACACTAGGAGGAAGAAAACACATCATAGAGCAAAAAGACAGGATTTAGAAGAAACAAGGAAGAGAAAATGACACGACAATAAGTAATATTAAGAAAGAAACCAATGGAAGAGAGAAATGGAGGAAGTTAGAAAGAGAGAAAGAAAAGAGAAACACCAAAATGAAACAGATACTGTTAACAAAATGGAAAAGAAAATAATTCTACAGAACTGAAATATAAGAGAAAAAGAAGGGAAGCTACCTTGGAGGAAGAAGGGAGAAGAGGATTAGATACGTAGCAATGAAGAAGACCAAAGAAGGAAGAGAACAGCAGCTAACCGAAAGAAAAAGAGGGAAACGAAAAGCAACTTAAAAGGGCGCATGCCCAGAATGCGGTTAGCCGCCTGACTTTTCACGGCTAGCCGAAAAAGCCCCTTTTCTTTTTTAAAGAGTAACTGCAGGATGAATATTGTGTAAATCAGTTAAGGATGGACCATCTGGATAATAATAGAACGAGGCCATAAATGCTCCCCTACAAAGAACATGAAGCAAATAATCATGCTAATGCTAATGCTCAATTTGAGCTCACACCCAAATTTCAAGATCACTCACATTATCAAGCTCAAGCTTGGATCAGAAGCAATTAATCAAGCTAGAGCTGAAACTGAGCTTGGCTTGAATAAAATACAAGCAGAGCATAAGTGAGCTCAAGTTTGGGTCATTTCAATAATCAAATACCTTATTTGGAACATAGATCAAGCTTAAACTTGATCACAAGCTTGAGCTCATCAACTCAGTTTTGTTGTAATGTGCAATGATATATAATGGAGAAGAGTGTGACAAAATGCCAAATTATTCTTTGTGCCAACTGGATAATAATAGCTAGTTCTTGAGAATGGATGGGAAATTGTTGCACATGATTAAAGAAAATGAACATGGCCTGCTTTATCAGTGTGTTTTTGGACTCTAAAGTTTAACTGCAGTTAGCAGCCATCCTAAAGAAGCTCACTGATGGGTCTTTGGACTGAATAAAAAGTGATGGGTCTTTGAACTGAATAAAAAGTTACACAAGCTCACTGCAGTTAGCAGCCATCCTACACAAGCTCAGTGATTGTTCATGAACTGCAGTTAACAGCCATTCAAGACAGCAATTGCAACACCGAATTAAAAGTGAGTTTCCAAAAAATCCCATAAACAGAAATAACAAATACAGATTAAAATTTAATCTCCCAAAAGAAGCCAAATGGTCAAACCAAAACAACAATAATCAAAACAGCAAAGTATCAGCGACATGTTACCAAAAAAGTGTTCGTTTACCAAATCTTTGATGACAAAGAAGCTTAACCATTTTTTTGAAAATCATATGATTAAGACCTGTTTAAATAGAAAATGGAGTTTAACCAGCAGAGGCATTCTAATAAGAGCATACAGCCAATAACAGGTCAGGAACACATTTGAGCGTTAGCTAGGAACACATTTCACCATATGCATATAAAAATCAGAGCATACAATTTATATACAAACAAGAGAAAATTAGGTGTACCTATTCATAAAGAAATTCATACCAAACAAAACAAAATGACAAACCATAAAAAAAATCTGGGAAGGAATTCCACATTAATCATGTCATCAGACTATTAAGTAAGGGTATACTCACAACTGGGAGTAGTAAGCTTCAGAGTTATGAAGCAGATATCATAGAGGGCCTCATTGTCAAGCACCATGCACTCATTAGCATTCTCCACCAGCTGATGAACAGAGAGAGTGGCATTATAAGGCTCAACTTAAAATAATAGGCCAATTAAGCTATGCATGCAAAAAGTTTTAAGAACATTACCAAAGTTTTTCTTGGGTCCTAGCTTCTTCACTTCTTTTGTTACAGTATACCTCTCCTATACTGTATAGCTTTCTTTAAATTCAATTCAGTCACTTAAAAAAAAGTATCAAACCACCCTGCACACACCCACCCTGCACAACCCTCCTGCTGCCCCACCCTGCACACACCCACCTGCACACCCATTGCCTCATCTAGTAAAGTGCTTTTCCATCCACCATAAAGAAATGAAACAAGAATATTCATTCCATTTCATATTAATATTCAAATATCCTTACAGCATTAAAAGCACTTTACTAGATCCCATTACAAAATAAAAATCCATGCTAACATTCCACTTTGTACCAACATTCAAAACATTCAAACTCTGAGTTCTATTGGCTGCATCTTTTCTACATTCAATCTCTCAATTCTTTTTGAACTTCATACAACTTGTTCATGCATTTTCAACTTGTACCACCATTCCAAACCTGAAGGTCACAGCAATCGAAGTATAGACCAAAACATCCATGTCCATTCCATGATTCAAATTGAAGCTAAATTTAGCCAACCCAAGTACTAAATCACATATAAAAGAAATCTTATAATTGGATGAGGCTTATCTTACAACAAGGAATCATAACTTCTTTCTGTTTTAACATAAAGCTTGACTAGACAAATCTCTATGGAAATATTGTATATATATATATATATAGTATCTACATTGTCTTCCATGGGATGTACAAAAAGTTGAACTATATATGCACAAATTTACCAAAAGTATGTATATGTACTATGTAGCATATGATGCCCTGGTGTACCGCTGCTCCCTGATTAGTTCTCCAATGAAAAATGGACCTACAAGGCATAAATAACTTCATCGATCAATTCTTTGCAAGAGAATCCTATCTAATATATATATGCTTCCTATCTCATGCATGAAGAACTATACAGTAAAAATGAGATTTCTTGGTAAAAACAGCCACCATATGCAATCAAACACAACTTAAACGAAATAAAGGCATCATAGAGAATAAAAGAGGAGGATCTATCATAAATGACATGGTAGTAAGTTTTAAGAACATTTTGGATGGTAAAAGCTTGTGGGAAGTTGACACTTCCCCTATTCGATGAATCAAGACAAAACATGCATTCATGACAATTTAGAGGCAAAAGCATAGAATGTACCTATTCTCCATTGTTGATAAAATCTAAAATGTATTCAACTAACTCCAAACGTAAATCATTAAGCTCCTCATCGCCATATGTCGCTGCCTCCCCAAGTTCTTTCAACTTAGATTTTGTCGACACGAGAGGATCTTCCATAAGATGCTTCATGAATTTCATTACATAAACCCCGCATTCCTTTTTCCCTGTTTGCTTAGGGCACTACATAGAGACCATAAAAAGCATACAAAAAGGATTATGTTGTATGTGTGATATCATAAACACAATTATTCATTGCTCACCTTCACCAATTCCCAAGTCGGATTTCCTTTAATTCTTTATCCCATTTCCATAGCTGCCACTTTCATTGCACTTCACACAATGATATCCATTAAGACTTAGTGTTTTAAAAGAGAAGCCTTGAAAACAAATGAACAAGAAGAATTAATGGACTACTCACTCATTCACTATGAACTTTCCATTCAAGTCAACAACCTTTCGTACCAAGGAGTCCTGAAAGTCCACGGAGGATCCTAACCCTAGAGCGGGGGGGGGGGGGGGGGGGGGGGGGGTGAATAGGGTGTGCTACAACTATGACCAATTTAAATCAATTTTAAATTCTTAACAAAACTTAGTCACATGTGATGATTAATCAAAACAATATGCGGAAGCTAACAAAACAACCACCACAAATGCAAGCACCACAACACCAAGGTTTATAGTGGTTCGGCCTCAATGCCTACATCCACTACCGGCTTGTGATCCAATCACCCCACCGGATTTCCACTATTTATGCTTTTTCAAAGGCTAAGCAATAACCTATACAATGTTGCTTTTCAAGGCTAAACAACAACCTCTTAATTGTGTTTTTCTAGGCTAAGCAATAACCTTTCCAAAATGCTTTTCTAAGGCTAAGCAATAACCTTACAAGATGCTTTTCTTAGGCTAAGCAATAACCTTACACAATGCTTTTCTTAGGCTAAGCAATAACCTTTACAAATCAAGATTTCTCTAAGAAAGTGTTTACACAACACTCTAAGAGATTACAATTTAAGGCTCAATGAAATTGCCTCTAAATAGGCTAATGTGAAAGTGTAATACAAATTACAACCATACACCCAAATATGCTAAAGTGTGTGCACAAGTGTATGAGTGTGTTTCTTCAATCAATCTCAACAAAGAAGCTCTTAAATGAATGCATGATGCATTTTAAAATCAAAGCTTATAAAATGATGATTGAAGAGAAAACTAATCACATGAGAAATTCAAACAACTTTAAGAAATGAACTAAACAAGTTGTATGAATGTAAAAGTCTAAGAAAGCATGTGATTTAGTTAAGAGAGTTTGCAAACTAATCTAATTTACCAAGGATGATTTAGAGTTTGCAACACAACTCTTTAAAAGCTAGAAATCATGCAAATATGAAAATACAAAGATTTAACCATGCATTGATTCTACTTTTAATGGAAATCAAAATGATAAGTAAGGTCTACCTTTTTAAATCTCAAGCATTTGATTTCCAAATGGCCCTCTAGCCTTTCCAACTTCTTCCCCTTTCTTTGGCTCCAAAATGCTCTCAAAAGTTCATGGTTCAAGCCTTGAAAAAGGTTGGAAATGAATGGACTTTATAGCCAAAAAGTGTCCAACGGCTAGTCCTCGGTCGACCGGCAAAGGGGTCTCGGTTGACCGAGAAAGCACAACGGTCATATTTCTGACCGTTGGCATGTTACAGTTCAGGTTCTGGAAAAATGACTTCCAGTTGTCTCGGTCGACCGAGACCTGTATCTCGGTCGACCGGCGACACTGCCGGGACACCCTCCCTTTTACAAAAAATGCAACTTTTGCATATTTGAAGGTTTTTCTTTGGGGGACTTTTGGGCCACTAAACCAAGCTAGAAAACATGTTTTAAGACATTCTAAGATGTTTAAAAACATGAACACACAAAGCCTAAGATGATTCAAAAGTTTAAAACCAAAGGCTAGCTTGATTGGATAAAACTCTTTTCAAATGAAAATGCATACAAAAATGATTCTGAAAGTGATGAAAGTATGCAAAGCTCAAACCTAAATTCTCTAGATGATTTTCCAAATATAATGCACAAGGAAATAGGTTTTCAAAAGAGTTTGTATTCTAAAACCAATGCATCCAAGTTTAGAACCAAAACATGCATAAAACAAAAACTTTTCCAAATCTAAAAACCAATGCATGTATAAATCAAGATTTCAAGATATTTTAAATCAATGCATGTGTGAAATATCAAATGATGCTAAAGTGCAAAAGCATCCATCAAATTGCAAATACAAAATCCCTAACAATAATCATACCCAAAATTTTATGATCCTATGAGCTTGAAATAAGAAAACGTCATTGGGATGGCAATCTAATATGTAACAAAGAAACATGAGAAATAGTAAAAGAACCATGGGTTTCCATCAAATTATTAGAAATTATAACATAACAACTTTCAGACAATTAAAGCACTAACCCTTTTCCAAAGCACATAAGACCCAATCATGATTGGGAAGGTGGAGCCATATCTAACCATCTGAAAATAGACAAGGTCCTTTGTATTTTCTCAAGTATCTTAACACTTAAACATAGTGGCAGAAGCTTAGAAAAAAAAGGAGGTTGCTTTAGTACTGAAAAGATGTGTGTGTTTGAGAGAAAGTGAGATAGTTTCATCACAACCCCAGTTCCTAAATAGGTCTATTTCTGCACCACACCACAAACCCATGACCATGATGACAAAACCAAACCCAAAAACTAAACAGAAAACCCAAAGATCCCGTTTGGATGTAGAGAAGAAGGAATTGGGGAAATTATCTGCAGTTCAAGTTCTTACCGTGGCCATTTTTCACCACTTGTTTCTCTTCCTATCTTCTCAACATCCAATCCCACCCAAAAAGGAAAAACCGGGTTTCCTTACACATGCAAGAGAAAACATCAGAACCACTGAAAAAGGCACTAGATACGAATTGAGAAGAGCAGGGATTGCAGCGTGACTCGCTCCCCCATCATCCAAAAAAGAAAGAACTCTCTTACAATTAAAAAAAAAAAGGTAGAAATAAAAAGCAGAGGAACTCAGAAGATTGATTCAGTCATGGGTTCTTGAAGGTGGTGTTTACTTCTTCATGAGCAACTCAGAAGATTGATTCAGTCAGAAAAAAAAAGAAAAAAAAACCTTGATTGGCCCTTTTCTTGTAAGAGAAAGCTAACATTTTCAATAACCTGAGATCAAATTTATCTTCTTATTTTCCTCTTTGAGCAGTGAAGATCTATTCTTCACCATATGAGTTTACAAGAAAATCATATAACATCGAATGAATCCAAAATGAGGAAGCCCATGATCTGCAAACATCTACATATACAAACAGCACGATTGTGAATGTAAAATGATAAGGTAAATATCAAATAAAATATGCAGTCTCATGTATGAAAGATCGTTAGCACCTACCATTGTGAAAGAACCGACGACCATCGAATCTATTGAGATCCGAGATCAATCTTACAACATGAAACATCCCCCCAAATCCAATCTATCATCCAAAAAAAAAAAAAAAAACCCCCCAAATCCAAATCCAAAACCCCACAAAAACAACAAAAAGAAAAAACCAGAATAAAAATTTTAAAAAAATCTATATATATCCTTCTTGGAGATCTGGACATCTCTATGAGAGGAAAGGGTGCACGTGCAGCGGAAGTGCTGAGCTGATGCAGAGAGGAGGGAGAGAGGCTCTTACCTGTGAATGGGATGAGTTCTGCGCGTGGAGGGAGAAGAGGGAGAGATGATGGGGCTCTGCGCCGCTGGTGGTGGTGCGGTCTGCGCGTGGATGAAGAAGGGGCGATAGTCCGCGAGCGTGAGAGAGATGAAGAGCAGAGAGACTGGAGAGGGAGGCTGCCTCTGAGATGGGTTTGCGCAAGGGGTTGCGAGATGGAGAGAGAGAGAGAGAGGGGGGGCCAAGATCGAGAGGGAGAGGAGGTGAAGGTTCTGCGCCTTCGTTCCGATGTGAAAGAAATGGACGAGGTCTGTAATCTGTTCCGCTGTGAGAGAAATGGAGTTCTGTCTCTCTTCTCTTAAGTCTTTCGAGAAGATTCATTTCGTCGCCAATAGTTCTCAAAAATAAACCGCCAAGACAAACCGCGCGTCCCAAATTTTATGCATTCCGCGACGAAATAAATTAGTTGCAGATTATTATAAAGGAATTTTGCGGTGATATATTTTTGTCGCAAAATTTCTTTAATAAAATATGATAAAATGATTTAACGATGAAATAAATTCGTCGCAAAATAAATAATTTCGTCGCCAAAATTGTACCTCTTCATGGCGCCAGTCCCATTTTTTGGCGCCAAACTTTTCGCGACAATATTTAGCGTCAATTAAGAATTATCGTCGCTAAATCATTTGTATTTTCGTTTTAGGCGACGAAATGAATTTTTCGTCGCGAAAACTAATATTTAGTGACAAAATTTTAGAACGTCGCGAAATATTTGCCGCGAAAAATGATTTTTGTTGTAGTGTCCAAAGACTCCCTTTAGAAAAATCTGGGATTGCGTTTTACTCTAAATGGGGTTTCGGGTGTCTCTATCTTTCCTTACGGCTCTAAATCCATTTGAAGGGATTCTGGGTTGCGACGCGCTCTTTATGATATTTCGAGCTGCTTTTCGGTTTAAAACGGGTTTCGGGCGAATCTTGGGTAAGGAAAACACATTCGGGGAGTTCAGTGTTTGTAAAGGCGAAAACCCGTACTTCGTGCGGGTCGTACGGTCCTTCAGCACGAAAACACAATTTATGCGGCTCTAGAATATGGTTGACTCTACACTGTGTTTTTATGCGACTCTTGGTCCAAAGACTCCATCTAGAAAATTCCAGGATCACGTTTTACTCTAGAAGGGGTCTCGGGTGTCCTTCTCTTGTCTCACGCTTCGAAATCCATTTGATGGTATTCTGGGTCGAGATGCACCTTTTAGGATATGTCGAGCTACTTTTCGGTTTAAAACGGGTTTCGGGCGAACCTTGGGTATGGTAAACACTTTCGGGGAGTTCTCTGGTCGTAAAGGAGAAAGCGCGAACTTCGCGCGGGTCGTACGATACTTTTGTACTGAAACAGAATCTTTGCGGCTCTAGGAAATTGTTGACTCCACACTGTGTTTCTTGGGACTCTGTGTAGAAAGGCAACCTCTAGAAATATCCGTGATCAAGTTTTAAACTAAAAAGGGTTTCGGGTGTCCTTGTCTTGTCGTACGCCTCTAAATCCATATGAATGGATTTTGGGATGAGATGCGATTTTTAGGATATTTGGAGCTACTCTTCGGTTTACTACGGGTTTCGGGTGAGTCTTGGGTATGGAAATCACTTTTGGGGAGTTCAGTGTTTGCCAAGGCGAAAACCGGAACTTCGTGCGAGGGTCGTACGGTACTTTTGAACGAAAACATAATCTGTGAGGCGCTAGACGCGCTCTTGACTCAACACTGTGTTTCATGCGACTCTTGGTCCAAAGACTCCCTTTAGAAAAATCTGGGATTGCGTTTTACTCTAAATGGGGTTTCGGGTGTCTCTATCTTTCCTTACGGCTCTAAGTCCATTTGAAGGGATTCTGGGTTGAGACGCGCTCTTTAAGATATTTCGAGCTACTTTTCGGTTTAAAACGGATTTCGGGCGAATCTTGGGTAAGGAAAACACATTCGGGGAGTTCAGTGTTTGTAAAGGCGAAAACCCGTACTTCGTGCGGGTCGTACGGTCCTTCAGTACGAAAACACAATCTATGCGGCTCTAGAATATGGTTGACTCTACATTGTGTTTTAATGCGACTCTTGGTCCAAAGACTCCTTCTAGAAAATTCCAGGATCACGTTTTACTCTAGAAGGGGTCTCGGGTGTCCTTCTCTTGTCTCATGCCTCGAAATCCATTTGAAGGTATTCTGGGTCGAGATGCACCTTTAAGGATATTTCGAGCTACTTTTTGGTTTAAAACGGGTTTCGGGCGAACCTTGGGTATGGTAAACACTTTCGGGGAGGTTTTTTTTTTTTTTTTTTTTTCTGAAGAGTAAGTTAGTTCTTCATTTGAGAAAAAGTACACAGGATGGAAGCTTATCATCAACTTCCATAAGGGGCATACCCCTTTAATTACACTCAAGATAAACTAATGAAATTTAACAGACAAAGTAAATCATCTCAAAGCCACACTAACGTGGAATCATACAAGCAACTCCACCACATGCGCTGGCTGTGGACCCATCTTCCAAATGAGCTCTTGCACGCCACCCAATAGGTGTAGGTGAAAGATAATGAATAATTGCTTGGCTTTGTCTCCAACAGAACAATCAAAATAAAAAAAATCTATGATGTCATATGTGAGAACCACTTGTAATGAAGGCCAATGAAGACCTATCACAATCCAAAAAGTGTACTTGACTTTATCTCCAACAGACCAACCAAAGCAAATCGGTGATGTCATCGTTGAGATCCCCTTGGGAGCCATACAAGAGATCAACGTTGGCAGTAGACCCATCATCCAAAGTAGTTCATTCTCTCCACCCAATAGGCAAATTTTAGATGAGAAGATAATGACAAAAAGAGTGCTTGACTTTATCTCCAACAGACCAACCAAAACAAAAGAGAAATCAGTGATGTCATCGTTGATATCCACTTGTAATGAAATCTGATGAGGACCTATCAAGTGAAGAAACCCGGTTTAAGAGTGGGCTTCTCCTTAAGGACAACTCCAGACGATCCCTGTTTTGACTTAGTAGACGGACCAGATTGCTTGACAGCTACCTGGCCATCAGATTGAAAAGAGATCACATTTTGACCGTGGGCACGAGGAAGATCCAGCTGCTGAATACCAGCTGTTGGCTGAACGCCACCTGCAGCACCGTGAAGCACGAAAGCAGTAGTTTGCTCTATTTCATCCGCAGAGACAGACGAATCTCCATCTAGATTTGAGAGACTGAGGAAACGGTGTGAAACCTGAATTGGTTTATGTATTGGGCTGGAAATAGTCTTTGCAGGAGATGTAATGGAGTTCCGCCCTTTGACTGTACTCCAACCAATGTCACCCTGCCTCTCCTCTGTTGGCTTGTGAACGTGGCGCTTTACATGAGCAGAGTCAGTGCCATGCAACCCAGCATCTGTTTGAACCTGAGGCCCCATGTCCGTCTGCTGAAAACCTGCTGTAGGCTGACCGCCACCTGTATTCCTTCCTCCGACTGTACTCTGCACCATCACATGTTGAACAGTATCCCCATCAACGTTATCCCCACCGACCGAAGAGGGTGCTGATTGCTGAATCTTCTTTTGAGCCCACACCTGACGTGGTTGATGTTGTTCAAGTTTGAATGGGCAGGAGTTGTCACCATGGTTAAAGGTTCTACAGGTTTTACACGGATTCGGTTTCCAAGCATATTCAACCTTTTGAATGATAGTTTTCTCTTTATACTTCATGCGAAGCTCAGACGGAAATGCAGCATCAACATCCACTTCCACGCACACCCTAGCAAAAGCATATCTAGTGCCTGTGGCAGTGGCATGGTCCATACAGATAGGGTTGCCAATGACGCTTGCAATTTTACTAAGTGCAGAGGATGTGCGAAAACAAAAGTTCAAATTAGGAAGACCCACCCAAACAGGAATAGTTTCAAGATTATCACGTGACATAGTAATGTCCTCAGTCCACCGACGCAGAATTAACGGACGTCCATGGACAAACCAAGGACCATCATCAAGGATCTGTTGAACCTCCAAATCTGTCATCCTCCAAGCTTTTGAAAGGTTTTAAGTTCTTATTTTTTTCTAGTTCTTATTTTTTTCTGAGTTCTTATTTTTTTCTGGTTCTTATTTTTTTCTCTCTTCCTTCCCTCTCTGGCGATTTTCTCTTCTTCTCCCTGGTTGGCGTTTCATCATGGATGGAGGGACTCCCTCCATGCCCTCTGATCATCTCCTTCCTCCTTCTGGGCCTGCGTTAACAGATCAGATCCGCTTGTTGCTCTCTTTTGCAGAGGAACGCAGTGCCAAAGTTTCCTTAATAAAGTCGATCCTGAAGAAGAAACAGGAATCTTTCATTCCATTGGAAGTCCCTCGTGATCTGATCCTCGAGGCAAAGATACGCCTTGGCGATGATAAAAAAGGCTTCTGCAGCTCGTGCTGAAGCCATTCGTTCCCTTGAGTGCTCCCCTTTGAGGAACTCCGACGGCAGCAGATCCTACAGGTGGAGCAACATCTTGGCCGGATGCTATCTGATGAAGAACTAGAAGCAGTGGCGGTATCGGATTCTCCCTGCGGTGATGGTGGAGATCTTGCAACAGGGTTGGCTAAATCTTCAGATCCGAAAAATCAGCATGGCAAGGATGATACAAGGTCGTCTTCCTCATCGGATCCGAATCATGTGCATGGCGAGTCATCAGATCCGAAAAAGGTGCAGGAAAACAAACTGACAGATACTTGGTCATCGTTGTTCCACCAATGCACAAATCGATCAAGGGATCTCCATCGCCACTCTCAGCCTTCTACAGATCCCCTTCACCATATTGAGTTTGGTGATGAAGACTCTTCTGCAGCACTGCAAAACTGGGGCAACGCACTTGTAGGTTATTTCATTGGCAACCCCCCCTCTTTCTCTGGAATTCGATCTTGCCTTTCAAAAGCTTGGCGGATGACAGATTTGGAGGTTATTCCTATGGCAGACGGATTCTTTCTGTTTAAACTTCATTCCTATGATTCTGGCCAACAGATCCTTGATGACGGTCCCTGGTTTGTCCATGGACGTCCGTTAGTTCTGCGACGGTGGACTGAGGACATTACTATGTCTCGTGATAATCTAGAAACTATTCCTATTTGGGTGCGTCTTCCTAACTTGAATTTTTGTTTTAGAACAGCTTCTGCACTTAGTAAAATTGCAAGCGTCATTGGCAACCCTATCTGTATGGACCATGCAACTGCAACAGGCACGAGATATGCTTTTGCTAGGGTGTGCGTGGAAGTGGATGTTGATGCTGCCTTTCCCTCTGAGCTTCGCATGAAGTCTAAAGAGAAAACTATCCTTCAAAAGGTTGAATATGCTTGGAAACCGAATCCGTGTAAAACCTGCAGAACCTTTAACCATGGTGACAACTCCTGCCCATTCAAACCTGAACAACATAAACCACGTCAGGTGTGGGCTCCAAAGAAGATACAGCCTTCAGCTCTCTCTTCGGTAGGTGGGGGTAACGTTGGTGGGGACAATGTTCAAACTGTGATGGCGCAGGGTGACGCTGGTTGGCGTACAGTCGGAGGAACAAAGACTAGCCCTATCGAAGAACCAGATCAGGCTCCTCCTGTCAGGTCCCATCGGTTCCTCAGTCTCTCGCACCACGATGGCAATTCTTTCGTGTGTGCAGATGCAATAGAGCGATCCACTGGCCTTGTTCTTCCAAGTGATACCGGTGGCGTTCAGCCTCCAACACTTGTTCAGCAGACGGACATGGGGCCTCAAGTTCAAACAGGTGCAGGTTTGCATGGCAATGACTCTGCTCATGCAACGGGGCACGTTCACAATCCAGCAGCGGTGGTGCAGGGTGACATTGGTTGGAGTACAGTCAGAGGGCGGAACTCCATTACATCTCCAGCAAAGAATCGTTCCAGCTCTATACATAAACCAGTTCCGGTCTCCCACCGGTTCCTCAGTCTCTCAAATCTGGATGGAGATTCTTCTGTGTCTGCGGATGAAATAGAGCAAACCAGTGCTTTCGTTCTCCATGGTGCTACAGGTGGCGTTCAGCCTGTAGCAGTTACTCCCCACGTTCAAACTGTTGCAGAACTGCATGGAACAGTTGCTGCTCATGCAACAAGCTTCGTTCAGGGTCCAGTAGGCGAGGTTTCTTCTTCTCAATCTGATGGCCAGGTGGCTGTCAACCAATCTGGTCCGTTCCTCAAGACAAAACAGTCAGGAGTTGTCATTAAGGAGAGGTCCACAATTAAATCTGGGTCCAAATGAGGTTTCTTCACTGGACTGTGATAGGTCTTCATTGACCTTCAATACAAGTGGCAGTCAAATCTGACATCACAACTATCACTATTGCTTTTGGTGTTATGTTGGAAACAAAGTCAAGCACAATTATTATCATTATCTTCTCACCTACTTCTTGCATATTGGGTGGCGTGAATGACTTATTTGGAAGATGGGTCCACTTCCAGAATGTGGAGGACGTTGCTTGTAGGACTCACCATAGTGTGACTTGAGATGCATTACATTGTTTATTCAATTTCATTAGTTTAACTTGAGTTGTATTTAAAGGGGTATGCCCCTTTGGAAGTTGATGATAAGCTTCCACCCTGTGTACTTTCTACACAATTGAAGAACTAACTTACTCTTCAAACAAAAAATAAAAATAAAAAAATAAAAAAAATAAAAAAAAAAGATCGAATTCCAGAGAAAGAAGGGGATTTGCCAATGAAATAACCCACAAGTGCGTTTCCCCAGTTTTGTATTGCTGCAGAAGAGTCTTCATCACCAAACTCAATATGGTGAAGGGGATCTGTAGAAGGCTGAGAGTGGCGATGGAGATCCCTTGATCGATTTGTGCATTGGTGGAACAACGATGACCAAGTATCTGTCAGTTTGTTTGCCTGCAAGTTTTTCGGATTTGAAGAAGAAGCAACTGATTGCTTAGGAACTTGCACCAGTTGTGGATCAGAGGTTATAGCCGCACCATCTGCGATGGGAGATTCCAAGGATGCAGCAGCCATTGCACCCTCAGAAACCAGACGACCAATGTTATTCTCAACCTGTAAAATATGTTGCCGACGTTCTTCATTGGAAGGGGAGATATCCAAAGCCAGGATGGAGGCAGCACTATCTGCAGAGGCCTTCTTCTCATTACCAATCCGAACCTTGGCATCTAGAATCAGATCCCGAGGAACATCAGACGGAATAGAGGTCTCTTGTTTCTTCCGAATGATCGATTTCAAGCAAGAGATCCTGGCATTGCGATCTTCACAATAAGTTAACATTAAACGGATTTGATCCATCAATGAGGGGGGGGATGGGTGGACAGAAAAAATGGAGGAGGGACCTCCATCCATGCTGAAAACGCCGTCCAGCAGGAAGAGAAGGCGATCGCCAGAATCGCCAAAGAGGAGAGAAAAAATAAAATAAAGGAACGACAAAAAAATAAAGGAACACAAAAAAATAAAGGAACAGAAACCCGAACTTCGTGCGGGTCGTACGATACTTTTGTACTAAACCAGAATCTTTGCGGCTTTAGGAAATTGTTGACTCCACACTGTGTTTCTTGCGACTCTGTGTACAAAGGCAACTTCTAGAAATATCCGGGATCAAGTTTTAAACAAAAAAGGGTTTCGGGTGTCCTTGTCTTG
The DNA here is from genome assembly GCA_038049695.1 of Cinnamomum chago. Classification (NCBI taxonomy): domain Eukaryota; kingdom Viridiplantae; phylum Streptophyta; class Magnoliopsida; order Laurales; family Lauraceae; genus Cinnamomum; species Cinnamomum chago. Next base: position 28,726,265 of record CP142457.1, read on the forward strand.
TCGTACGCCTCTAAATCCATATGAAGGGATTTTGGGATGAGATGCGATTTTTAGGATATTTCGAGCTACTCTTCAGTTTACTACGGGTTTCGGGTAAATTTTGGGTATGGAAATCAATTTCGGGGAGTTCAGTGTTTGCCAAGGTGAAAACCGGAACTTCGTGCGAGGGTTGTACGGTACTTTTGAACGAAAACATAATCTGTGCGGCTCTACAATGTTGTTGACTCAACACTGTATTTCATGCGACTCTTGGTCCAAATACTCCCTTTAGAAAAATCTGGGATTGCGTTTTACTCTAAATGGGGTTTCGGGTGTCTCTATCTTTCCTTACGGCTCTAAATCCATTTGAAGGGATTCTGGGTTGAGACGCCCTCTTTAAGATATTTCGAGCTGCTTTTCGGTTTAAAACGGGTTTCGGGCGAATCTTGGGTAAGGAAAACACATTCGGGGAGTTCAGTGTTTGTAAAGGCGAAAACACGTACTTCGTGCGGGTCGTACGGTCCTTCAGCACGAAAACACAATCTATGCGGCTCTAGAATATGGTTGAATCTACACTGTGTTTTTATGCGACTCTTGGTCCAAAGACTCCCTCTAGAAAATTCCAGGATCACGTTTTACTCTAGAAGGGGTCTCGGGTGTCCCTCTCTTGTCTCACGCTACGAAATCCATTTGAAGGTATTCTGGGTCGAGATGCACCTTTTAGGATATTTCGAGCTACTTTTTGGTTTAAAACGGGTTTCGGGCGAACCTTGGGTATGGTAAACACTTTCGGGGAGTTCTCTGGTTGTAACATCAAATACATTAGAGACTGATATTTCTTAGGAAAAGACAAATAGTTTACCTTTGGTATGCAGTCATTGAGTTAACCTCTAGCTTCTTCATGTTACAAAGATCTAACAAATCAGATTTTAAAAAATAATCGAATTCTATATCTTCTTCAAATACCCCTTTCTCAAGTGGAATACTTATTTGACTTGATTTCATCATCGTTTCTAGAATCTTGCCAAACTTTTGGAGCTGACTTGCCCCTTCATCATTAATTGCATCACCATTAGCTGCAGAAGAATCATCAACCACACTCTACATGGAAATCCAAATTAAAATGAAAAAGTTAATTATGGTAGTTTAACTTAAGCATAACTAATAAGAGTTGGAAAATACACTTTACCTTATCACCTAATATTACCCATTTTTTAGGCCAAGCCACAAATGAGTTGTGTGCATCTAAAATAGTGGTCAAAATACCACGTACGGGTATAGGAAGAGGGGAATCAGGACACAATACACAATCTATCGACACTCGTACATTGTGCTCCCCTAAAGAAATATTGTGAATATTTTCCAATGGTCCAGTCTTCCCATAAACCTTTCCTTTCGCAACAATCTTGTCCTTTGATCCCAATGCCAATCTACAATTCTGCATCTTCAAATAATATATAAGTACTAAATCTTACATCGACTAATGTATATAATACGATTAAACTAATGTTGGTTGTAATCTCTTAATTTAATAGCCGGCCCATAAAACATACTTGCGGGGAACCAAGAATATTTGATGATGTCTTGTTCACTTTTGAAGTACCTCCATCTTCAAGCTGCATGTTATAAGAGTTAAATACGAATTCATATGGTTATTAAGCAATGCATATAGTTAGGTCCCTTAGTTAAGAAATCATGTATTCAACATAATCTGCCAAAACAACAAAAAAACTATGGTTTGGTAAACTACCTGTTGACCTTTTAAAACGGCACTACTATTGGATGCAATATTTTCTGAATGGGGAGAGTTCTGACGTGAGTGATTATCCTTCACAACTTGTTCTAAAATTCTCACCCTTTCCTGAGATTCATGTAACTGGGCCAACAACTCCTCATTATACTTCTTCGTTCCGCGTTTTGGTATTTTGAAATAGGCCATTGGAGTGACATGCTTCCCTTCCCCTCTAACTCGTTCACAATGCTCCGGGGTACCCAAAGCCGTAGTAAGAACATCATTGCTCCTCTCAGCCATTACAACCCCCTCATTTACTTTCTTTTTCAGATCATCCTACAATAATAATGACACCAATGAATCCCGAGCCATATGTATATAGCTAATATTCAAATACCTTGATGCATGGTCATGCAAGGCACTTAGGGAGAATACTCGACCTACAAGAGTTATAGTGAAGACGTTTGATGCCTCGCATCTACCTTGGGCACTCTTCCAAAAAGTATAAAACAATTTACAATTTTTCAAAGAATGGAAACTTACAATTTTTCCTACTACTTCCCTAGTGGAATCATTTGAATATTCCCCGTTTTTGTTTTGACGAGCCAATTTCCATTTGACACTCCTATCTTCATGATCAACGAAAATGCCTGTCTCTATGGATTTTTTTTCTATACATTAAATATGAAAACACAATTAAACATCTAAGTTAGTTTAGTTCAACCGTAAGAAACTATTTAAAATAGTTCTATACTAAATGTACTTACAATATCTTCTTCAAGACCCGCATAGCCTGATCTGCTTAGTCGGTGTGTATACACATTATTGGACTGCCTTTTAGATTGTAGAATGTTTAACTCCTTAAAATTACAAAGAACAAAATACATTATTGTGCAGGAGTGTCCTGCAGTGTACAGGGGTGTACTGCAGTGCAGTTGTGGGCTGTGTGTGGTGTGCTCAGTGTTGTGTGAGTGAGTGCAATGGTGTGGCTCCACAAGTAATCTATAGAAGTAGATATATACCTGAAACTCTGGGGTCAAATTCAGTCCAATCTAATTTATCGATAAACTTATACTTTGTTGGTGGCTCCACAAGTAGTTCGGGATTATCTTTGAATGGAAGTATGTACTTAGTAGTCAAAGTTGTCTTGAACGTCCTCCACTTGAGGCCAATATCAGATATAACTTGAGCCCTAGTATTTTCATCCAACACAAATCTGGTCTATACAAAATGAATTAAATAGTGAAAATGACAAATAGCTTAGTAAGGCACATATTATTCTAAGGTCTTCCAAAAGTAACAGGAAATCACATATTTATTTACCTTCATTGTATCCCATAAATCTCTTTCCAGTTGCCCTTCCCTAAGATCTTTCAATTTACGCCAATCACTAACTGCGTTAAGTGGGACCATCACTCTTGCCAAAGCCCCTTCATAACCCGCTATTTTCCTGCGTACTTCTTGTGGTGTAGGCCTACCCTTTTGATCATACTCAACAGTAATTACATTTCCATCCCAATTCTTGGTCAACTCAAGCATTAAAGTTGTCCCCCTAGCTTTCCTTTTTTTTTTTGAATGCGGGGTTCACCAACATTACTTATGTTGTCCTGTGATTCACGAAAATGCCTTTCTGGATCCATTACTAGCTGTGAAAAGAAAAACATACATATCAATAAATATATTGTGTATGTCATGGAATAGGTAATACATACAACAATGCAATGCATAGCATACTAACACTACCACTAAGTGTGACATCAGTTCAAATAACCTATATATGCTTCTTACAAACAAGTACATAAGGGAATATTTAGCAATAAGAAACACTTACACAAAAAACACAATTATAATACATTTTCAAATATCAATGTCAGTCCAAGTCCCCTCAGCATCTTCACGCATGTACATTGCCTCAGATTCATTTATAGCATCCAATGGTTCATCCAATTGCATTACTTCATGACGAGTTTGATCTTCAATGCCAGCATCAAAGATGACTTCTTCATTGTCATCAACATTATAGGTTCTTTCAGGAGTTGCTAGAGCAATGGACCATTTATGATTGACTGGATCAGGTACATAGAAGACTTTCTTTGCTTGAGAGGCTAAAATGAAAGAATCAGATTTATAACCAATTCTAGCAAGATCAACTATGGTGAATCCCAGCTCATCTACCTTAAAGCCAGTCTTGTTGTCAACCCAATCACACTTGAACAATGGGATTTTGAAATGACTATAATCAATCAACCATATTTCCACAATAACACCATAGTACCCTGATTCACAGAAAACAGGATTATTATCCTTTGCACTAGACACGTTCATCGCCGTGGCCACTAGACTTACACCACTATTCTAAGTGACATGTGAAGCTTCACGATCCTTTGTGGTAAAATGAGAACCATTAATGGTATAACTATGATATTTTATAACATGTATACGAGGACCTTGTGATACCCATCTCAAGATTTCTGAGATGTTGTTACCGGTGACATGCCGATCTTCAAAAACCTGTGTTCCTAAGAAAGTTAGTCACATTTAGTAAATAGACACAACACAAGTCTTATGGTTGACAATTGTTACCTCGTTTTTGAGCCAAGAACTAAAAGAACGGTTATGTTCATCTTGTAACCATTTCTGAATTTTGGACTGCCGAGGAAATGTTTTCTTTAGGTGGTTCATGTGTCTCCTGCATAGTTTTCCATACGAACTGCATGTTAGCTCTAAAACTAGTGTAACGCTTTAATTTGTAAGTCAAGAAGTTAAAATACAATTACTCAATATAGGGTTGAACAACACTTGTGTTGTGCAATACATAACAATGTGCTTGCTCCAAGGACTTAGCATCAACTTCAACAAAATCACCTCCTGGAGGTTTCTTTCCAGTCACAATTTTAGGGTAAGTTTTATCTTCAAATGGTGGAATTCCAACTGCATCCAATCCAGAGAAGTGCTCACTACAAAATTCAATCGCTTCCTCCACAATATAACACTCTGCCATGCAACCTTCTGGACGGTAACGATTTCTTACTTGACCTTTTAAAACCTACATATACCTAAAACATAGTAAACCATTGATTACTTTAAATAATTTAAATTAGTAAATTGCACTTGAAGAATATCTAAAGTTATTCATACCTCTCAAATCCATACATCCATCGCAAACAAACAGGGCCCCCAATCTGGACTTCTCGAACGAGATGGACGGTTAAATGAACCATAATATCAAAGAATGATGGTGGGAAATATTTTTCTAGCAAACACAAGGTGACCATCAGATTCTTCTGAACTTCAAGCAATCGAGGTACATCTACTACCTTCGCACATAACTCATTAAAAAATGAGCAAAATTTGATAAGTACAACTCTCACATGTTTTGGTAGCACGGATCGTATAGCAACATGAAGTAATTGCTGCATCAACACATGGCAATCATGAGATTTCATACCCCCCAACTTTAAGTCTTGCATAGAAGCCAATGCTCTGAAATTTGATGAGTATCCATCTGGAACTTTTAACTTATGCAATGTTTCACACACACTGAATTTCTCTTCTTTGGATAATGAGAAACAAGCTGGTGGTAAGTACGCTCTATTCTTACTTACATCAGGTGTCAGTTCATCCCTTAAACCCATATCCTGCAAATCAAGGCGACTATTCAGTCCATCCTTTGTTTTACCTAGAATATTCAGCAAGGTTCCAATAAGACTCTCACAAACATTTTTCTCTATGTGCATCACATCCAGGTTGTGTCGAAGAAGCAAGTATTTCCAGTAGTCGAGGTTAAAGAAAATTGACTTCTTCTTCCAACAAATTCTAGCACCATCATCACTACCATCTTCCACTCGCTTCCTCTTCAATGAAGTCGATCTTTTCAATTTTTTTTTCTTTTTCTTGGGCTTCTCTTTTGGTACTGGTTTCCCCCACAAGGTTTTGATTCCATTAACCTTTTCTGCCACTTCTTCACCAGTCAAAATCATTGGTGCTTTTCGAAACTCTTGCTCACCAATATTCAATGATTTTTTCTGTTTCCGAAAGGGATGATCTTCTGGAAGGAACATTCGATGGACCATGTATACATTCTTCCTCGAATGTTTTAATTTGCATGATTGTGTCTCTTCACCACATATGGGGCAACCATGATAGCCTTTTACAACACAACCAGACAAATTACCATATGTAGGGAAATCATTAATGGTCCACAACAACATTGCTTTCAACGTAAAAGCCTCTTGTCGGTAAGCATCATGAGCTTTAACCCCTATATCTCATAGTGTTTTCAAGTCATCGATTAATGGTTCTAGGTAAACATCGATGTCGTTTCCAGGTTGTCGTGAACCCGATATCAACATCGTTAAAATCACAAACTTTCTTTTCATGTACAACCAAGGCGGGAGATTGTAAGTGACTAACATTACTGGCCAACAACTATACTTGCTGCTCATCGAACCATGCGGATTGACCCCATCCGCTGAAAGTGCTAAGCGCAAATTTCTTGGCTCTTGTGCAAACTCCGGCCATTTATCATCTACCAACTTCCATGCAGGGGAGTCAGCTGGGTGGCGTAACTTATCGTCAACCAATCTCTCATCAGCGTGCCAAGCCATCTATTTCGATGTCTATACCGACTGAAATAATTTCTTAAACCTAGGGATAGGTGGAAAATACCATAGAACTTCTGCCGGCACCCCCTTACGTTGCTCAGTCAGGTTCTTATTCACTTTGTATCTTGACTCACCACAAGTAGGGCAACTAGTTTTATTCTCATTATCAGATCCCTTTCTATAAAACACGCAATCATTCGGACATGCGTCTATCTTCTCATAGCTCATCCCATACACAAACAATGTCTTTTTAACCTCTTTCATACTTCGGGGCAGTAAATTATTATCGTCGGGTAGCATGTCTCCAATGATTTTCAACAACCGTGAAAAGCTTATGTCAGACCACCCACTCCTCGCTTTCTCATTAAACAATGTAACTACTGCAGATAATTTGGTAAACTTTAGACAACCTTTGTATAAAGGTTCCTCAGCCTCTGCAAGAATTCTTTGAAACTTTTCAGGATTTGATGAATACTGGTCACAAGCGGTCTGAGCCAATTTTAATGAGCTTGCAGCATCATCTGTTGGTGTAGTATCATCTGGGACATCACTCCCAAAATGGTGTTGGGTGGACCTATTTAAAGGCACACTTGAGGGAGCTTCACCAGGAGATGCTTCTCCATGCCATATCCACCTAGTATAACTTCGATCGATACCATGGAAAAACAGATGGTACTTAACATCCTTAGCCACAAATTTATTGAGATTCCCACATGTTTTGCATGGACATGGCATGGGATTCCCATCACCAAACTTCTTTTTGGCAAACATAAAAAAACTTTCAACCCCTTCCCCGAATGCAATAGAAAACCGATTCAATGACATCCAAGACTTGTCCATTTCTGAATAGCCCAATAAAATGCTACAGACAAGCAATAATCAGAAAGTCATTGCCATATAATGGTAATATTACAACCAATTAATGTACAATCAATTAATGTGAGAGAGACCTGGGTTGGTGTGCGCCAAACGAACTGAATATCCTTGTTTCCAACCTTGGTTATTCTCGTTCGGGCAAAGCTTTCAGATTGGCTGAAGATTTGTAGAAGTAAATCCATGGACAGAGATTCACCAAACAACAATACAAAAGCAACCAAGTTAAAAAATTCACAATCAAACCAGATACAAATATTTAAAAAAATTAACCCACAGAGAAAAGAAATGTAGATAATCCACAGAAAAAAAAGACTGACATTAATAAGATGAAATAAAAAGATCTAATGACAAACAAATGCCTGAGAAGAGTAATGCAGCTGCACACAAAATTTGATGACAACTGCACGACCCCAATGAACTATTCAATAAGTTGGGTTTGTCACGATTCTATTTCAATCCAAACACTCCAAACAATGCAACCAGCCAATATAAATCCCATACAATGATTTTTTTCATAAAATGGGTTTGACTATTTGTTTTTTCAGAAAACACAGGTCTATTCATATATGTAAATTGACTTAGAAAATGCAGAGATATAATTGTTCGTTGAAGTGACTATTCATGTCCCACTTGTTAGTTTTATGCTCTCAATACCAGTGTATGATGAATAAATTGATTAATTTCTTTATTTATCAATATATATATTATTGCTTTCCTTTCATGAGATGAATGGTGTTTTATTACTTGTTTGCACCTAACTAATACGTATGACATAATGGTTCATGAGATGAACCGGAGTCCACAAGTATACTAGATGTAATACATGTGTGTGGATGAGATCCACATACAGGAGATATGTATTGCAAATCTTATACTTAAATATCTTCACGACCAGTGATGAGATTGGACATCTCATCTGACAAGGTTGCAGCACTTTGATCACTATGAGATAGTGTGATTTGTCTCGATCATCGGAATGTAAGATTCTGGATCATGGTGCTAGTATATTGGATGTATTGAAGGACCATGAGAAGCACCTTATATACACTGTCTTTACATTAAGTTCTGCTCTCATAATTCCCTAGCAATAGGCTCATAATCCTGAGACATTAATGAACTCAAGTTTCTATCTATACATTTGCTTTGAGTCACTAATGAGTGAGGCCAATTGTAGGTCAACACCTCGGTGATTTGGGTACGTGGTAGTAGAGCTGTGGGAACATTCAATGGTCAAGACGGAATCTATCTTTAATATCCCCTTGTGCCAATTAATGGATTTATCATTGGTAAGTGCGCACCCATTCCAATTAAGAGTTAATTGGATCGGTACCAAATGATCATTATAATTAATTGGGGCTCAAGGATAATAAGATATGGATCTAATTTGGTGGACAGGTCCATTTGATCCATGGATATAGATGGAGGGGCCTACTTGTGGTAATGTGGAAGTTTAGGGTCTTTATTGTAATTTATTCCTAAGACTGGAGTGCAATTGCATTTATATAGTGGAGCTATTTGCAATTAACTATGGGCCTGGATTGCATATGAGATGTGGGGTCGCGTGTCCCAGTTGGAGTCAGCTTTCAAAAGAATCCCTAGTGGTCCCCATGCTAGCCCAAGATATTAGAAAGATACTAATTATAGTAGAACTCTAAAAGGAAATAGAAAGTTACTATTTCTATTTGAAGTGAGACTTCTAATAGTGGTAATAGTAAGTTACAAATTATTAATGGAAGTATGACTTCTATTTTAATTAGTAAAAGAGGAAGTTACTAATCATATTTGAAGTAAGACTTCTAATTGTGATTTAGTAAGCAACTAATTATAGTGGAAGTAAGACTTCTATTTCAATTAGTAAGAGGAGGTAGCTTCAATGCTATAAAAGGAGAAGAGGAGAGCCCTTGGACGTCCCTGATGTTTATCCCACCTAGGGATTCACGCCCATATCACTCTTCCTCTCTTTGTGCAAGTTGTTGCACATCACTTCCCTCTTCTAGTTTCTTTTCTAGTTGTTAGGGATTTTGTGTTATTGCAATTTGATGGATGCATTATCATATTAGCATCAATTGAATTTACACACTTGCATTTATTTAGAAAATCTTGAAATCTTGATTTTCACATGCATTGGTTTTAAGTCTTTTAGAAATCATGTTTTATGCATGTTTTGTTTTTAATCTTTGATGCATTTGTTTTAGAAAAGAAAGTTTTAGAAATCAAGCTAGCCATTGGTTTTAAAAGTTTTGAATCTTTTTTGGCTTTTTATGTTTCGTGTTTTAAAACCCTTAGAATGATTTAAAACATGTATTCAAGCTTGATTTATTGGCCCAAAAAGTTCCCCCAAGAAAAACCTTCAAATATGTTCTTTTGGGGAATTTTTCGTCCCAGGGGGGGCCGGTCGACCGGCCACACTGCAGGTCGACCGGGCATAGTGCCGTTGCCCTTTTTCAAATGGTCATTTTTATGACCGTTGTGAAGGCCAGGTCGACCGGGGTAAGTGCAGGTCGACCGGGGGCAGCAGGAACTCACTTTTGAGTATAAATACAAGTTCATTCCTTTTCAAAAGTTGGAGATTTTGAAGACTCTTTTGAGGTGCTTTGAGACAAAGAAAAGGGGATAAACTAAGAGAGACCAAAGAGTCATTTGGAGAGCTAAAGCTTGGATTAATGAAGTTAAATCTCTAAGTAAGCTCTACCTCTCTTAATCATAGTTTATATGCTTTGTTTAAGTTATTGGTAAATGATTTTGAGCATGATAACTATGATGTGTTGAATCCATTCTTCTCTTATTCTTTGATCTAATTAAGATTGGATTCTTCACTTTGTTTTCAATCCAAGTTGTTTTAAAATCTTCCTTAATCATGCTTAGCCTAAAACTTTGATTTCTTTTCTAGCATGATTCATTTACTTGGTTGAAACATTATTTGTTGTTTTCATTCATTTAAACCTTAGTTAAATTTTTTTAGTTTTGAAAACAACATTGCACATGCATCACATGTTCTAAGTTAGTCATTTTCATACAACTTGTGAATTTTTTATTTTCATATCATTAACAAGTTGTTTATCATACATGTGATTTGCATCAAACTTCAATCAAATCTTTTATGTGCCTTAGACTTTGAAATGCTTTAAGCATATATTTGATTGAGCTTTCTTTTTAAACTTGATTGAAGTTATCACACACACACACACATCATGAGCATACACATTTGCATTCATATAGTGTTTGTGTGAGTTCGTTTTTCACTTTCACATTAGCCTATTTTAGAGGCAATTACATTGAGCTTTAATTGTATCTCATAGAGTGTTCTTGCATAGACACCTTCTTTGAGAAATCTAGCATTGTGTAAAGGTTATTGCTTAGCCTAAGAAAAGCATTGTGTAAAGGTTATTGCTTAACCTAGAAAAGCATCTTGTAAAGGTTATTGCTTAGCCTAGAAAAGCACATTGAGAGGTTGTTGTTTAGCCTAGAAAAAAAATATTGTAAAGGTTATTGCTTAGCCTATTGAAAAGCATAGATAGTGGAAATCCGGTGGGGTGATTAGATCACAAGCCGGTAGTGGACGTAGGCATTGAGGCCGAACCACTATAAACCTTTGTGTTGTGGTGCTTGCTTTTGTGGTGATTGTTTATAGCTTCCGCATATTGTTTGATTAATCATCACTTGTGACTAGTTTATGTTAAGAAGTTAAAACTGGTCTAAATTGGTCATAATTGTAGCTCACCCTATTCACCCCCCCTCTAGGGTTAGGATCCCAAGACTTTCACTAGTTTCCTCTAGGGTTTTTCTCTTGGAGATTCCACCATCTTCTTGAGAAAAGAGGATCTGATACTGGTCATAGCGTGGAAGATCAAAAGGTGTTGGAGATTCTAGTTTGATTAGTGAAGGTGTTCATCATCAAAGAAAGAATTCAACTTCTCCATTAGAGCACTACAAAGCTCCAAAGGTATAATCTACATCCTTGTATGTTGTAGATTTCGTGATTGCATGTTTAGATGCTATTTTCTATCTTCTAGATAGGTTATGTTGCTGTACATGGTTTATGAGTTTGAGGAATTACATCCTGGATTGGGTTTGTTGCCTTCTAGATAGTTGATCCCTGCATCAAGTGGGTCAAAAGTTTTTGAAACATGTCTGAAAGGCCCACCTATTTTTCAACAATTGGTATCAGAGACATACCTCATCTCTAATCATGTTAGATCAGCAAGCTTGCTCCAATCTTTGCATGAGATGCGAAGAAGATGAAGCAAGGGCTATGTAAGGATCAGTTATGATTGGGTTTGTTTACTTTATGTAGTAAATTCATGTTTGGATAATCACAAAAGGGTTTAATTATGATGGAATGATGATAGGATGCCATTGAGAGCCTTCAAAAGTGTTTTGGAGGTGTTTGGACTCGAGTTAGAAAAACCCAATTTTCTGCCTTCGTCAGGCGGGTCGACCTGGCCTCGTGCTCAGTCGACCGGGTGCCTGTAGGGTTGGTCGACCGAGCCCTATGGCCGGTCGACCGGGAACATAGGATCACTTCATTATGTGATCCAGATTTTTTGGTCCGGGGGCGCTGCCCTCGAGCCCCTAGCTTAGGGGCTAGCCCCCGAACCCCAGCCGGGGGCGCTGCCCCCTGGGCCCCCGCGAGCTGACCGGTCAGCTCGACCACTGCCGAGGGACACCCCCGAACCTCCTCTGCGAAGTGCATGTATTAAAAGGGTGGTTACTTTTGGCATCTTCTTTTTCCATTATGGTTTTGTAACCTGGTTTTGTGAGATGCTTTGTTGTATGAGATATTAACTTGCAGATGATCATGTCCTCTCCATATGGCCCACAAGTCTTTTGCTTTCTATTTATGGTTAATGGTTTGTTTAAGGCTAAATGTAAAGGGCATCATGGTTTCCTTGGTTTCCCGTGAAAGGGCAAGGCATGATGAATTTCCCTATAGCCATTTTATTTCCATATTTAGATTACCATGTAAGTCTCATAATCGAGGCATAGGAATTTATGTAATTTTTATAAATTTTTAAATTCTGGCGATGTCCGAGATGAAGAAGGAAAGCAATGTTGGACTCCTAATCAAAGAGTTTGAAGTTGCCCAAAGAGTTTGAGGAATTCCAAAGTTTTGGAAAGTCTAGAAGTCCAAGAAGTCTATTCCGCTGGGGCCATGTGGAGGAGAAGACTAGTTTCTATTTTTTAGCACTTTCTATTTATGGATGAATGCTTAATTTAGAATGTTTCCAAATCTGATCCAAACATAGCAAGTTACTAAAATTGGTCAAATCAAATTAATTTTTGGAAAGAGTTCTAATTAGTGTTGATGACCCATGAGATGGACACATTGGTAACACTAATTTAGAAACTGGACTTTCCTTAAAGTAACTTGACTTGGAACCAATCTTAGATCATATCATGAGATGATTTGATGTTCATATGTATACATGTGGGCCCTAATACCTTACAAATAAATCATCAATTCTAAAATATTAAGTGAGAGCGGGCATTTATATTTAGAAATCCCCATGGTTTTCCACCATAGGTCCATTGTAAGGAAAGTATTAGCCTCGCGCCATCTTGAGAATGGCCGTTCCCCACGGAGGGCTTTTACTTGTCTGGCTACTAGATATGGATCTCCTATGGATAGTGTTGGTGAGACGGGGCGGGGGCCCACTCCCCAAGGAGGAGCTACTCGCAACGGTTGTCATGCAATGCTAGTTGGTGGGTCACACTTAACTAAAATAATGATGTAGTATCCCTAAGGATTTGCCTCATGTATTTTAGAAACCGAAGCTAATCGGGAGTCATTCATTATTTGGTATGAGATACCTAGATAATAATGAATGAAGGGGATCATGGAAAGTTAGTCTTAATCCTAATTTTGACCAACTTTGATCCGCACCAATCTAGGTGGTATTCGCACTCCCCAAGGAGGCATACCCCGGGGATTAGGATTCCGATGTATTCTGAATTTAGTGGTTATGAGGATTCCATATAAATTTGGTAGAATACTAAACCCTAATGTCATTTAAATTCATTAATTGAATGTATGGTTATGTGCTACAGTATTTCAAGCATGAATTCAAATACTTTCAATCCACTTGCGACCATCCTCAACCAGAATAAGTTGATGGAATCCAACTTTATAGACTGGAAAATAACCCTGGATATTATCCTGACAGCTTCAGGATGCAGATATGTCCTTACCATACCCCCCTTCCTGAGCCTGAGCTTCATGCACCTCAGTATGAAAAGGACCTTTACACCGAATGGACAAAAGACAATGAGGTAGCCAGATGTTTTATACAGGCATCCATGTCTAGTGTTTTACAACACCAACATCAATTTTATAAGTCAGCATACGATATTATATCGAACTTAAAGGATATGTTTGCGGACCAGGTTAGACCTGCTAGGCAAGCTGCTATGAAGGTGCTGATAAACACTAAGATGACTGAGGGAACCCCAGTACAAAAACATTTATTGAAAATGAGTCTTGCACTAAATAAGTTAGATGTACTGGGCGTTACGATTGATAAAGAATCGCAGATCGACATGATCCTTCAATCACTACCGGATTCTTTCAATCATTTCGAGATCAATTATAATAAATTGGAAATGACTATAGCTGAGTTGTCTCGCCAGTTGGTAGTGACTGAGGAAATCATGAAGAAAGAGAAAAATTCCCTCATGACAGAAAAGTCATTTGCTAGGACCAAGCCGAAAGGCAAAGACCGAGATAGCAAGAAGAAATCAGTCATCAAGGGTCCTAAGGTGGAGAATGGTTCTACTTGTAGTATGGCCAAGGCTAAGGGTACGGGAGTAAAAAGAAAGTGTTTCCATTGTGGTAAGACAAGACATTGGAAAATGAATTGTCTAGAATATCTGTCTAAGAAGAAGACCTCAGGTATGATTGAGTCACTTATTTCTGAAGTTAGTTTTGCAACTGGTACTTCAGAATCTTGGTGTATGGACTCCAGGGCAACTGATCACATATGTAATTCGTTGCAGGGGGTTCAGGGAAACCAGGAGGTTTAGTGACGGAGAAATCATTGACAACCTAGGATCTGATGCTAAGGCAGAGGTTGTTTCAGTGGGAGTTATTACATTATGTTTTTCAAATGATAAATTGGTTTTGTCAGACACGTTATATGTACCGTCTTTACGGCGGAATTCAATTTCAGTTTCTAGTATGGTGAATAAGAGTTATTCTATTACTCTTGGTACTGAAATTGTCATAAAGAGATACGGTATTTTTATGTATTCTGACAAGGTAATCAATGGAATTTATTTGTTAATCCTACAATGTATGAGATACATGATACTGAAACAATTAATAGACCATCATTAAAGAGGAAATCACCTTCATCTGATCCAACAAAACTTTGGCACTTGAGGCTAGGTCATATAAACCTAAATAGGATTGACAGGCTAGTCAAAGATGGTATCTTGCCTTCATTGGTGGTAGAACCAATGCCTGTCTGGAAGGTAAAAGACCAAAAGGCCCTTTTTCATCAAAGGGCAATGGGGCCAAAGATTTGTTGGAATTAGTGTATACTGATGTGTGTGGATCCATTAATGTCAGGGCTAGAGGAGGATATCTCTTCGTTGATTTTATGGGACACTTATCAGAAAATGGGATATTATCCCAGTTGTCTGCTCCTGGTATGCCTCAACAGAACGGAGCAGCAGAAAGAAGGAACCAGACTCTTTTAGATATGATCAGGTCTATACTGAGTTTCTCAGGATTACCTATATCCTTTTAGGGATACGCCTTGGATACTGCGATGTACATACTAAACCTCGTACCATCTAAGTCTATACCTAAGACTCCCCGGGAGTTGTGGTCCGGGCGAAAGCCTAGTCTACAACATTTACACATTTGGGGTTGTCTGGCACATGTGCTAAAGGTTAAGACGGATCAGTTGGAAACGAAGTCGGAAGTATGCACGTTTGTAGGATATCCTAAATGAACTAAAGGTTGGTTATTCTATAATCCCAGAGAGCAAAAAGTGATGGTGAGCACTAATGCGGTTTTTCTGGTGGAAGATTATATGATAGACCAGAAACCTTTAGAAAAAGGTGATCTTGGAAGAAATTCAAAAGCAAACAATTCCAAATCCTAGTATGACCGAACCTAAAAAGCGCCCTTACCTAACCCAGTAATTACACCAGTGCCTTTTCATAGTGGGAGCATAGTCAGGCCCCCTGATAGGTTCTCGTTCTTGGGAGAGTCTTACGAGGCAGTCCCGGAAGAACCGGAACAAGATCCCTGTAACTATGATGAAGCAATTAATGACATAGATTCGGGACGTTGGCAAGATGCTATGAAAGGTGAGATGGAGTCTATGTACTCTAATCAGGTCTGGACACTTGTGGACTTGCCTGCCAATATCTAACCTATTGGGTACATGTGAGTCTGCAAAAGAAATAGAGGATCAGATGGAAGAGTTGAGACCTTTAAAGGTCAGGCTTGTTGCGAAAGGATATACTCAGAAAGAAGATATCGATTATGAGGAAACCTTCTCGCCGGTAGCCATGCTCAAGTCCATCAGGATACTCTTATCCATTGCGGCTCATCTTGATCATGAGATTTGGCAAATGGATGTCAAGACGACGTTTCTCAACGGCCATCTTGAGGAAGACATCTATATGATGCAGCCAGACGGTTTTATAGCTAAACAACCAAAAGCAAGGAGTTTGCAAGCTACAGAAGTCCATTTATGGACTGAAGCAGGTATCCCGAACCTAGAACATTCGTTTTGACTAAGCAATCAAGTCAGTTGATTTTTGTCAAAATCCGGATAAGTCATGGGTGTACATGAAAAGTAAAGGAGGCAGGGTAATTTTTCTAATCGACGACATCCTTCTCCTAGAGAGTGGTATACGGATGTTGTCAACAGTAAAAGGTTTAGTTGGCTAAGACTTGATATGAAGGACATGGGAGAAGCCAATCGCATCCTAGGGATCAAACTCCATTGAGATCGAGTAAATAGGATGATAGGCTTATCCCAATATGCATATATAGATAAGGTACTCGTATGGTTTGCTATGCAAGACTCCAAGAAGGGTATTACACCTTTCAGGCATGGAGTGCACATTTCAAGGATCAGTGTCCCTAGACACCTGAGGAAAGGGAGCAAATGAGGTCGATACCATACACTTCGGGTGTTGGTAGCCTCATGTATGCCATGCTATATACTATACCGGATATCTGTCATGCATTGGGCTTAATCAGCAGATATCAGTCTAACCCAGGTCCTAACCATTGGACTGTTGTAAAATGTGTTCTCAAATCCTTGAGAAGGACTAGAGATTACATGTTGTTTTATGGCAATAATGAGTTGATTTCAGTCGGTTACACATATTCTGACTTCATGTCAGATAAGGATTCCAAGATATCAACTTCTGGGTATGTGTTTATCCTATAGCTGCTTGAGAAGCAACTAAAGAAGCAGATTGGCTAAAAAGATTCCTTATGGAACTTGGAGTGGTATTTTTGGCAAGACAGCCACTCACAGTTTACTGTGATAACAGCAGGGCAGTCGATAAGTCCAAGGAATCCAGGAGCCAAAAACATGTACAGAGGTAGTTACACATGGTCGGAGAGATTGTGCAGAGAGGTGATACTGCTATCACCTAGATAGACTTTGCAAACAATCTGGGAGATCCCTTTACTAAGCCTTTGAGTACCAAAGTCTTTGGGCAGTAAGTAGATGGGATCTGCATGAGATGCAACCCTGACTGGCATTGAGCCCAAGTGGGAGATTGTTAGTTTTATGGTCTCAATACCAGTGTATGATGAATAAATTGATTAATTTCTTTATTTATCAATATATATATATTATTGCTTTCCTTTCATGAGATGAATGGTGTTTTATTACTTGTTTGCACATAATTAATACGCATGACATAATGGTTCATGAGATGAACCGGAGTCCACAAGTATACTAGATGTAATACATGTGTGTGGATGAGATCCACGTACAGGAGATATGTATTGAAATCTTATACTTAAATATCTTCACGACTAGTGATGAGATTGGACATCTCATCTGACAAGGTTGCAGCACTTTGATCACTATAAGATAGTGTGATTTGTCTCGATCATCGGAATGTAAGATTCTGGATCATGGTGCTAGTATATTGGATGTATTGAAGGACCATGAGAAGCACCTTATATACACTATCTTTACATTAAGGTCTGCTCTCATAATTCCCTAGCAATAGGCTCATAATCCTGAGACATTAATGAACTCAAGTTTCTATCTATACATTTGCTTTGAGTCACTAATGAGTGAGGCCAATTGTAGGTCAACACCTCGGTGATTTGGGTACGTGGTAGTAGAGCTGTGGGAACATTCAATGGTCAAGATGGAATCTATCTTTAATATCCCCTTGTGCCAATTAATGGATTTATCATTGGTAAGTGCGCACCCATTCCAATTAAGAGTTAATTGGATCGGTACCAAATGATCATTATAATTAATTGGGGCTCAAGGATAATAAGATATGTAAGTCCATGGGGATCCGAACCCTAGAGGGGGGATGAATAGGGTGAGCTTCATTTATGACCAATTTTAATCAATTTAACTTCTTTAACTTAAACTAGTCACAAGTGGTGATTACAAATAAAATGCGGAAGCTTAATAACAACAATCACCACAAAGCAAGCACCATTACACAAGGATTTATAGTGGTTCGGCCTCAATGCCTACATCCACTACCGGCTTGTGAACCAACACCCCACCGGATTTCCACTATTTATGCTTTTCAATAGGCTAAGCAATAACCTTTACAATATGCTTTTCAAGGCTTAGCAATAACCTTTACAATGATGTTTTTCAAGGCTCAACATCAACCTATACACTATGCTTTTATAGGCTAAGCAATAACGTCTTCAACCACAAGGTTGGTTATCTCTCTAAGATAGTGTCTATAAACACTTGATGGAGATTCAATTAAGCTCATTACAATGCCTCTTAATTAGGCGGATATGGAAGTGAAAAACTAATACACACTCACACTATGAATGCAAAGATGAAAGTACATGAAGTGTGTGTGTGTGATGTCCTCAATCATTTTGAAAATGAAAGCTCATAAATGTATGCCTAAGGCTTTTGAAAGTTTTAGCTCATAAAACATTTATGATTGAGGAAATAATGCAATCACATGTTAAAAGTAACAACTTGTTAATGATATCAAAGTTACACAAGTTGTATGAAATTAATTAGCTCTAAACATGTGATGCATAGGGATGTCAATCAAATCAACAATGTAGCTCAAAACAAAGAAATATATTTGATTGAAAAGAGGGGACAAATCATATGTAATTATAAACACAACTTGAATATGATATACCAATCAAAGTAAGGCAAGTTGTGAAACTTTAAAACAATAATACACATATGATTTGTAAACATGTTGAATCCAAAACATAAGATATATTTGAAAAGGATTTTCTTATGATGAAAAACAACAACCAAAGATTCAACCAAGTATATGGATCATGTTACATCTAATTTCAAAGATGTTTCCATTAACATGATCTACTTAGATTTACCAAGGTTAAAGTACTACTTGGGTTGAATCAATGGTGATGCATCCAAAACAATAGATCAATTCAAAGTATAAAACATGCTAAGGATACAACACATCATAGGTTAACATGCTACTAAAGATTTATCAAAGATAAAACAAAACATGAAAACATATGATTTGTAAAGAAGTTGAATCCAAAACATAAGATAGTTTTGAAAGTGATTTTCTTATGATGGAAAACAACAACCATAGATTCAACCAAGTATAGGAATCATGTTACTTATGATTTACCAAGTTTCTTTCATTAACATGATCTACTTAGATTTACCAAAGATTAAGTACTACTTGGATTGAATCAATGGTGATGTATCCAAAACAATAAATCAATTCAAAACATAAAACATGTTAAGGACACAACACAAACATAGTTTAACATGCTACAAATGATTTACCAAAAATAAAACAAAGCATGAAAACATGTGATTAAGGAAAGTAAAGCCTACTTGGTGATTTAACTTCATTAATCCAAGCTTTAGCTTTCCTAATGCTCCCCTTCATCCCTTGGTTCTTTTCCCTTGAATATGCCTCAAAACCTCTCAAGGAGGGGCTTAAAATTCCCGACTTTTGGCAAAGGAAAGAACTCATCTTTATAGCAAAAAGTGCCCAACGGCTAGTCTTCGGTCGACCTGCAAAGAGGTCTCGGTCGACCGGGATCACACAACGGTCGGATTTCTGACCGTTAGACAGCCCAGGGCATTTTCTGCCTGCAGTGTTCCCGGTCGACCTGGCCTGGCTCGGTCGACCTGGTACACTGCAGTTTCTGGCCCGGGACCAAAATTCCCAAAATTGCATATTTTTTGCATATTTGAAGGTATTCCTTTGGGGGGATTTTTGGCCACTAAATCAAGCTTGGTAACATGTTTTAAATCAACTTAAGATGTTTCAAAAACATGAAACCCAAGAAGCCTAAAAGAATAGAAAGATTTAAAACCAAAGGCTAGCTTGATTTAAAAAAACTCTTTTCTCATAAAAATGCATACAAAAATGATTCTGAAAGTGATGAAAGTATGCAAGGCACGAACCTAAATTCTCAATAAGATTTAACAAGAATAAGGCACAAAGAAATAGGTTTTCGAAAGAGTTTGAATTCTAAAAACAATGTATCCAAGTTTAGAAACAAAACATGCATAAAACAAAGCTTTTACAAATCTTAAAAGCAATGCATGTATAAAACCAGATTTCAAGGTTTTCTAAAACAATGCAAGAGTGTAAATTCAAATGATGCTAAAGTGAAAATGCATCCATCAAATTGAAAATACAAAATCCCTAACAAGATATGGATCTAATTTGGTGGACAGGTCCATTTGATCCATGAATATAGATGGAGGGGTCTACTTGTGGTAATGTGGAAGTTTAGGGTCTTCATTGTAATTTATTCCTAAGATTTAAGTGCAATTGCATTTATGCAGTGGAGCTATTTGCAATTAACTATGGGCCCGGATTGCACATGAGATGTGGGGTTGCGTGTCCCAGTTGGAGCCAGCTTTCAAAGGAATCCCTAGTGGTCCCCATACTAGCCCAAGATATTAGAAAGATACTAATTATAATAGAACTCTAAAAGGAAATAGAAAGTTACTATTTCTATTTGAAGTGAGACTTCTAATAGTGGTAATAGTAAGTTACTAATTATTAATGGAAGTATGACTTCTATTTTAATTAGTAAAAGAGGAAGTTAATAATCATATTTGAAGTAAGACTTCTAATTGTTACTTAGTAAGCAACTAATTATAGTGGAAGTAAGACTTCTATTTCAATTAGTAAGAGGAGGTAGCTTCAATGCTATAAAAGGAGAAGAGGAGAGCCCTTGGACGTCCCTGATGTTTATCCCACCTAGGGATTCACGCCCATATCACTCTTCCTCTCTTTATGCAAGTTGTTGCACATCACTTCCCTCTTCTAGTTTCTCTTCTAGTTTCCTCTAGGGTTTTTCTCTTGGAGATTCCACCATCTTCTTGAGAAAAGAGAATCTGATACGGGTCATAACGTGGAAGATCAAAAGGTGTTGGAGATTCTAGTTTGATTATTGAAGGTGTTCATCATCAAAGAAAGAATTCAACTTCTCCATTAGAGCACTACAAAGCTCCAAAGGTATAATCTACATCCTTGTATGTTGTAGATTTCATGGTTGCATATTTAGATGCTATTTTCTATCTTCTAGATAGGTTATGTTGCTGTACATGGTTTATGAGTTTGAGGGATTACATCCTGGATTGGGTTTGTTGCCTTCTAGATAGTTGATCCCTGCATCAAGTGGGTCAAAAGTTTTTGAAACATGTCTGAAAGGCCCACCTATTTTCCAACACCACTTACTGTAAATTGTGCATTTGAGGATAACAACTAGCTCAATTGCTCCCCTGTGACCAAGAAAAAAAAACCATCTTCCAAAACCCAAATAGACAAACACCTACAATACCAACCAAAATCCCATACCATAAAACCCAAATAACCGAACGCCCAAACGAAACCCATCTTCCCAAACCAAAACAAACAAAAACCAACAAAACAAACACCAGCACCAACCAAAAAGTGAAAGCCGAAATAAACAAAACACCAACACACCCCATCCACGACGTCTACCTCTCAGAAATTGAATCAGGTTGGCTCACGACTAGCCGCAGGAATAGTTGGGGGCTAGCCGTGAGGCAACCGCAGGGGTCATCGCAAGAGGGTGTTCTAAAAAACTTGTCTCTGGAAATCAAACCGAACTCCAACGGTTAGCACTGGCTGCACTGGCGGTTAGCCGTAGGACGTGCTGAAAATCATCCTGAGAGAATAGGCTTCCTGGAAAGCTGACCGTGGGTCTGGCGGCTAGCCCCCTTACAAAACACCTATAGTGCCAACCAAAATCCCATACCATAAAACCCAAATAACCAAACGCCCAAACGTAACAAGTTAAAATAGATTAAGAAACATTGACAGTCAACAGAAACTACACTGTCAAAGAGGCACATAAAGCTTCTTCCTGGAATGAAAATACTGAGTAGAGCTAACAAGCCCAAACAAATTATACAAGTTAGGGAAAAAAAAAACATAACCATAACCATAAGTACCATCAGCAAGAATCCAAAAATAAAAATAAAAAAAAGGAAAGAAAGAAACAACCATTTTGAAATTGAGACAGAACTAACAAAAAGACTAGATGGTTAAGAGAGAAATGAAAAAAAAAAAAAGGTGAAACTTTAATATCCCATGACCCAAAATTGCAAAAAAAAGAACTCCAATGTCTCATCTTTACAACCCAAAAATTAAACAGGAAAAAAAGGAGATAAAAAGACCCACTTATAAAATAGTAGCAAAAGAAGAAGAACCAACCATCCTCTGCTTCAGCAAAATAGTAAAAGAGACTCCTCGCTCTCTTCTCATCCACATTAACATACCCAGCAGATAGCAGAGAGAAAGAGAACGAGAGTGAGTGAGAGAGACAGGGAGAACAGAGAGAGAGAGTAGGGAGAGCGAGAGTGAGAGAAGAGCAGAGAGAGCGAGAGTGAGAGGAAAGGGGTTATTGGAGGGAGAGAGGCGCTGGGAAGAGAGGCGACAGTGAGGAGAGAAGAGAGCGAGAGTGAGAGGAAATAAGGAATGATGGAGAAAGAAAGAGAAGCGAGGGAAGGATAAATAAAAAGGAGGGAAAGAACCACTGAGCCCGCGCGGGCGATTAAGGGATTTGAAGACCGATGTAAAATCATTGGGTATATAATATCGGTTTCATAATAACCGATATAAAATATGTATATATAATATCGGTTACATAATAACCGATATAAAATATGTGTATATCATATCGGTTTTATAATAACCGATATAACATATATGTATACAACCGATATAAAATATTGAAATTAATATCACATATTTTTCTAACCGATATTATAAATCGAGATTATTATGTCGGTTCCTGTGTAATCGATATAAAAACAAATTGACCGATATAAAAAAATATTAACCGATATAAAAAACCTTGACTGAAGATATTATATCGGTTATATGAAAAACCGATATAGGGCAGTTTTTGCAACCGATATAAAAACCCTTTTTTCTAGTAGTGCATTGAATTTCCATTCCTTCATCACAACAATCCACACCTTCCAACAAAACATAAGCTTACTCTATGCAACTGAAATTACAGAAGTTTAGGAAAAACAATAAAACTAATGCATGTAGAAGATTGAAGAGTACCATGAAAAACTTAGAATAACATAGATTTCAAGCTTAGTAATACAATGATGTATTTTGAGAAGATGGAAAATCCAATTCAAAGCACACCTGCAACATCATCCTAGATTGGTTACTTGCCTTTTGCCCAAAATGTCAAACAAATCTTCCTCAAGCACTCCTACTCAAGGGCTGAGCCAAACACTACAAAAACCCTAGGAAAAGCCATTCAAAACTCAACCAAATTTGAAAACAAGGACCCATTTCCACAATGGGTTTGCATGTATAAAAAATAAGATCTTTAAGGGCTAAAAGAGATCTATGGAAGAGAAGGGTTGGAGTTCTTACCTAGAAGTGTCTAAACAGGAAGCAAGAAAGAAGATGAAGAGCTTGCCCAGCTGAAATCCCCAAATAAATAGGTTCCTTGTGAAGCTTGGAAAGAGAGGAAGAAGAGGGTGGTCTTAGAATTTCATTTGGAAACTCCTAGCTTGTGCATGCAAGAGGAGAAAGGTGGGAGAAAGGTGGCTCTCTCTCTTGACTAGTTTTCTAGGCTCAAAAATGGTGAAGTGCTGGTTGCAAACGTAGGGGAGGGAGAAGGAGTTTAAGTGTTAAGTGAAAAGTGGGCCCCAAGAGATCTGAAACTTGAAATGGTTAAAACATGATCTTGCGGGCTCTGAACGAGATCGACGAAGAAGGAAAAAATTATCCTTGAAAAATCTAGTTTCCAAAAAGTATAATTTTTCCATGGTTGAGATTTCTAAATTTGTGTCCAGATTTGGGTGTGAAAAGACAATTTTACCCTTTTGGGCCAAAAATTGGATTTTTGGGTTTCAAACACGAACGGGCTGAAAACGAAAGTTGTAGAGAATAATAAAACCATTAAAATAAAATCAAAATCACAATTAAAACGGAAATAAAAAAAATCCTCCCAAGCTTGTACGTACACTCAGGTCATCCTTGAGCGTGTCTAACTAACACTAAACGCTTTCAAAATTTCCAAAGCTATATCCAAGACTAAAACTAATTATATTCTAACCCAACAGTCACTAAACCCACTTAAGACTAAACACATACTAAGTACACACTAATTGGGTTAGTTTGGGTCGAGGTCTAACAACTATGCCAGGGGGTGCCCCCAAAAGATTATTAAATGCCTCATTTTTCAGATGTTGGTTATCTTCATCCTCAAAGAAGTCACGAGTCTCCAAGCTTGTATTATCAATTGGAGGTCTCTCTGATGTCATTATATCTTAATTCCAACCTTCTTGATCATTGGTCTCTGTTAAATAAACAGAGGCCTTGTATGTTTTGTATTGTTCCATCACTTCCTTTGGTGCATGGCAAGTGCGTGACCAATGCCCACTTTTTCCACATCCGTGGCACATGTCATCGGGACGGTGTGAAGGATTTGCCGGTGGATTCTGATTGTTCTTATGCTAAGGGCCAGACCACTTCTGGTATTTTTGAATTTTGGTGGATGACCTTTAAAACCACCTTGCCTGGAGGAGTTATGTCGTCCACCGCTACTGGAGGATTTATGTCTGCCATTCCCCCTACCTCTACTTCTGTTTGAGTTAAGACTAGCATTTGCTTCACGAACTGCCAATGATCCAGTTGGTCTAGAGTTCTGATTTTTTTTATCAATATTAGGGAATTTTGTCCAGTGACTAGGAGACATAAGATAAGTTCTGAATATTTGGAGAAACATCGCTCTCAATACTGTTGCTGTAGGAGCACATTCGAGGCATGAAAAGTGGATAACGTTATCTCCAACATCTGCTCCTCCGAAACCTTTTCTCCACATAATCTTAATCTAGAAAAAATATTGAATAGGGCAGAGTTGTATTTAGATACTGTTTTATAATCCTGTAACCTTAGGTTTAACCATTCATTCTGGGCAGCTGGTAACATAACCATCCTCTGGTGATCATATCTATCCTTCAGGGATTTTCATAGGCTTGCTGGGTCTTTCTCAGTAAGGTATTCATTTTTTAGATCGTCATGTATGTGATGGCGCAGGAAGATGAGGGCTAACGTCTTTTCCTCTGGGGACATCTTGTTACCTTCCTTTATGGTCTCTCCCAATTTCTTAGATTGAAGTGGATTTTAGCATCTAGTTGCCGAGATAAGTAATTGTCCCCATTTATGTTAAGTTTAGCCAGATTTGACATTATGCAAGAACTGTAATAAGAAATATATATTAAGTTAACCATGTGCAGATAATCAATAAAGTAAAAGGAAAAGTAATGAAAATTTAACATCAGAAATAAATTAAGGAAGGAATTAATCATAAAAAAATTAGCCAATCAAAAGTTTAGAACATCAAGTTCTCAACTTTGAGAATCAGAACTACATCAAGTTCTCAACTTTGAGAATCAGAACTGCTGGTTCTGTCAAGACTTCAAGCTTGATTTAGGACTCCAGGTTTATTAGAACTACAGGTTCTATCAAATCTTCAGATTTAAAGTAGAACTTCTGGTCTAATAATTAATCAGAACTTCTGGTATTGTTAAAACTTCAGGTTTAATTTCATGGGTTTATAATTTTATGGATATGAATCTACAGGTTCATATTATTATTCCAATTTTTAGGACTTCTGGTCCATAAATCAGTGAACTTCATGTTCAAATTTAAAACTTCTGGTTCCATTTATAAATTCATAAATTTAAGTTTAAAATAGAATAAAATATGCAAAAGGATTAAAAATAAACAAAATACTATAAATATTATAAACAAGCATTATAAACTGATTTTATGCATTCTAATAAATTTTAACTATGTTTACATACCACTTACCGTAACTGTAGTCTAGAATAAATTTCTGAGTGATGAAATACTTTGTCCAGCAATATACTAGTTGCCGCAAAAAAAACGCCGCTAGTTTCTATGTGAACAGAAACCAGAAAAAAAAAAAAAAAAAAGGACTTTGCGTTGCGCGAGTACCAAGGTGGAGGAAGGCTTGACTTGGTTTGTTAAGCGCATGCAAAACAAAAGGCTATTGCTTATAAGTTATAACGTGTCTTCTTGAATCTTAAGCTGACCAAAACTCTCACCTTGGCTCCTTCCCAGTACGCAAACCGAAGCAAGAAATCAAAGACCTTTGGTTTTCTCTTTTATTCCTTCAAGCATGCAGATCGAGGTAAAAGACAACGGTTTTTTTTTTTTTTTTGTTTTCTTTTCTTAGCAAGCACGCGTGAAGGTTTTTGGAAGGCTTTTGTATTTCGTGCTGATAACGTATTATGAAAGGGAGAAAGACAGGAGAAAGAATATTATAAGGAGATGAGAGAGCTTTGTTATTATCTCATTAACTATGTATAATATAAAGGTAGAGATGCCTATTTATAAACAAAGTAACCCCATAAAAGAAGAACCATAATTCTAACCCTAACTCATCTCAAGTGGGCATCTACCCAAAATCCATATCTTATAAAAATTTCCTCTATATTAATAGATACTCAAGTTTAAATTCAAAAGGAGAGGGTCCGCCAAATGGTTGATCACGTGGCTGAAATTGCGAGTAACCCCACGTTAGCAGCGACGCCACATCAACGCCCAATCAAATTTTTTTTTTTGTCGGCTCCTCAATGGGACGGTGGGATCCATTCTTTTTTAACTGAAACTTAAAACATCTGAATATGAGGGGGTGAGATTCATCTTGAATGGTGTCAATTATCTCTACGTAGGCCCACAATAAAGTCTCAAAAATTTGTGCCCATTGCCCACCGCCCCACTATTTTACTCTTCTCCACACGAATGAAACAATAAAGCGCGTGTGAAAGTCTTTTAACATTCTTGATCCTCAAGAAAAAGAACGTGCAAGACAAGTTCCATATCTCAGTTCCCGACTCTATAAAACCGAACTCATTCTCTTCAATTTTCTCCCAAACCAAATAAGAATGGAGAGAGGAAGAGGCAGAGGAAGACGAAAAGGCAATGATACAGAAAACTCGGATCGTTCACGAAATCCTGCGCAGAATGTTGGCAACCCGCCGGCGCTGCAGAGAGGGAATTCGGCGCCGACTCCGGCACCTCTGAGGCTGAATGCGTGGCAGAACCGGGCCGCCACGAGACAGAATCTGATGATGGATCCGAGGGCAAAGATGTTGATTCCCCGCGGACTGTCGAGGCCGAATCCGGGAGGAGTTGGGAGGGGAACCGATGACGGTCTCAGAGGTGGTAAGCGTTTCTCCTTCTTATGATGTATGCATTCAGTAATCATTTGGATTACAATTCAACAACAGTTAGAGATTCACCTATAGATATCATGACATTGCTTTTCCCTACTGAAGACTCCTATTGACATTTTGGTTTTGAGTTTTGGTTGTGTTTGACATGTTTGCCAATGCATTAATCTACAGAGCCTCCTGCTCATGAGCTTCGACAACTTAAACTTTCTCCCGCAACATCTAAAACAACGTCGGAAGTGCCAGCTATTACTAGAGTACCAATCACACGACCTGATGGAGGTGGGAAGGATTGCGAGCGACAGATGGAACTCCTTGTGAACCACTTCAAGCTTGAATTCAATCCCAATGTCAACATCTTTCACTATGACATTGATATTAGGTTCGAGAAACCACAAAATCTAAATGCTGTTGTTACAGTCTCAAAATCGGATGCAGTTTCAGTAAGAAACAAGTTATTTTCTGAAGAGCCATCTAGTTTTCCAATATCTAAAACTGCTTACGATGGTGTGAAGAACATATATAGTGCTGTGGAACTACCTACTGGCAAGTTTAAGGTGACAATTTCTGAAGGAGAGGAAATGAGACCACGCACATATACTGTAAGTATAAACCTAGTCAATACGCTTCAACTTGGGGTGTTGGATGCATATTTTAAGGGGACGGGACAATCTGTTCCACGTGATATCTTACAAGCAATGGATATTGTTATGCGAGAGAATCCAAGTAGAACCCAAATCACAATGGGCAGGAAATTTTACTCTAAAAGCTCAGATCCTAATTGTGATAAAAACTCAGATCGCAGTCGTGGCATTGGTGATGGGATTATAGCTTGCAGAGGATCTCAACAGAGCTTGAAGCTCACTTCTCAAGGCCTCTCTTCGTGTATAGACTACACTGTTATGCCATTTCGTAAACCACTCCCTGTGCTCGAGTTTCTGCGAGAAAACTTACAGATTCGGTTTTACGAACAGATGTCACTGAATGAGAACCTAATTGGAAAAGTGGCAAGGGCATTGAAAGGACTGAAAGTGACAGTGACACACAGGAATACTAGACAAAAGTTTGAAGTTATGGGGCTGACAGAATTAAAGACGAGCTCTATAACATTCCATCTTAAAGAAGCAGATAACGCGAGTTCAGAAAGAAAGGTGACACTTGTGAACTATTATGTGGAGAAATACAATCGGAAAATTCGATATAAGAATCTCCCTTGCTTGGACATAAGCAAGGGCAGAATGAAGAATTATGTGCCAATGGAGTTGTGTGTTTTGGTTGAAGGGCAGAGGTATCCCAAGGATGACCTTTCCAAAGATGCAGAAAAGAAACTGAGAAACATGTCTCTGGTAGGGCCCATGGAAAGGAAGCAAAGGATTTGCGACACAGTGAATTCAGTTAATGACGGCCCATGCGGGTAAGTAAATTCATGTTTTAATCTTGTTCTGTATATTTCAAAATTCTTTGATGCAAGTTTCTCTTCCTGTCATGGCTGAACATTAGATCATAGCATAATATATGACGGTAATTTGGTTGATTATAACACAATCGAACTACAATGCGATGCAACCTGCGTTTGTGACCCACGTGACGAAAACAGTTGGATAAAAGTGGCCCATTGTGTATTGATGGGAGTATGCACGTCACTTCTTCTCTGTTTTGTTTTTTCTTATGTATTTTTGTGGCTATTTGATTTGATGAATATTCCTTTACATTAGATGAATTATTTCATTTGATGAAAACTCACGGGAATCCGCTCAATTTAGTGGTTGTTTTTTCCTTGAATTTAAATGTTGAGATTTTCAAATGCATTACTATGCCAAGCACAATATTGATATTTCTGCACCAGTTTGAAGCAAAAAAAAATGGACGCTTGCTATTATTCAATGCATCAGAATTACTTTTTATGCCGGCAATGGAAATGAAGTTTTGAACAAATAGATTACTATCTTTCATTTTGTATGCTTTCGTCAATGATAATTTATATTTCAACTTTGTTTATTCTTGTGTTGCGTTGCCTATTCATTTTCTGGAAAGAAATTTGGATTAGAACTCAGGGAATAAATTCCCTGACAGTTTCATATCTTAGTTTGATTAATATCATTGCCATAATAATGCAGTTCTAGTCGTTTTCAGTTATCTAATAATTTTCCATATTTAATAGAGGAGAGATTGCAAGACAGTTTGGCATCACAGTGAGCAGGGCAATGACTCAAGTAACAGGTCGTGTCCTTAGCCCTCCAGCTTTGAAACTTCGCAGCGCCAACAATCAGCGCGCACTGCTCACACCTGACCAAAACGGCCAATATAATTTGCGCAGCCATAAAGTGGTAGATGGGAAGGATATCACAAGGTGGGGGATCCTCGATTTTAGCCAACACTGGAGCACCGAAAGGCCATACATGCGCCTGGAAGTCAGTAAGTTCACTCAAGCCTTTATTCAACGGTGTAAAAGGTTGGGTATTCGAATGGAGAATTACCTGTTTTATGAGCGATCAAGCATGGACGTCTTATCCAATCCTAAAGCCCTTTCTGATCTCCTTAAACATGTCTACCATGACGTTGCAGAAGGCCATTTGCAGATTCTTTTCTGCCCAATGGCCGAAAAGCATGAGGGCTACAAGACCCTCAAGCGGATATGTGAGACAGAGATCGGTATCATGACCCAATGCTGCTTGAGTTTTCCTTCCAATGAGTGCCAGGACCAGTATCTTGCAAACCTCGCCCTCAAGATGAATGCAAAGGCTGGTGGCAGCAACATGGAGCTTTATGAGCCACTTCCCAATCTTGGGGGTGATGGCCATGTTATGTTCATTGGTGCCGATGTCAATCACCCGACAAGCCAGGATAGGATGAGCCCATCAATAACAGCTGTAGTTGCCACCATGAACTGGCCCGGTGCTAACCGCTACGCAGCGAGGTTACGTGCCCAGCACCATGCGGAGAAGATCCATCACATTGGGGAGATGTGCTCAGAACTTGTTGAAGCATATGCTCAGATCAATGGGGTCAAACCTAGAAGGATCATTTTTTTTAGAGATGGCGTGAGCGAGTCCCAGTTTGATATGGTCCTTAATAAAGAGTTGACAGAAATCATGAGTTCAATTGAGTCCGATGGGTACAAACCAACGATCACACTTGTCATTGCACAGAAGCGTCACTTAACAAGGATTTTTCCGTTGAATGAGAAGGATGGTGGCAAGAGTGGCAACATTCCTCCGGGAACAGTTGTTGACAAGATAATCACTCATCCAAAAGAGTTTGATTTCTATCTCAACAGTCACTATGGGGGCTTAGGAACGAGCAAGACAACCCATTACCATGTAATCTGGGACGACCATGGATTCTCTTCAGATCAAATACAACGACTCATATACAACCTCTGTTACATGTTTCCTCGTTGCACCAAGCCGATTTCACTGGCTCCGCCAGTGTACTATGCTGATCGTGCTGCAAATAGAGGCCGACTCTACCTTGAGTCAGTGACTGATTGCCGCTGGGCTGCACCGACATCATCTTCTTCTACTCCATCAATATCAACATCGCCTGATTTTGATCATATCAATTTCCCAGAGGTGCTCACTGATCTCGAGAACCGTATGATTTTCATATGATTGTGGTGACATTCATATGACAACTATATTGGAATCACAGGGATAGAGACAGTGAATAGAAATAATGTTGATGTTTGGAAGTTTACTTGAGAAGTTTGTTTCCATAAATTCGTAGCAGTTTTGAACAGTATATTTGTGTACTCTTAACTGCAGTTTGAGTAACAACATTTGCATTATGAGTCCTATATCAGTAGTATTTTTGAAGAGTGCATTTGTATCTTTTCACTTGAGTTTGAATGGATGACATTTGGATGGCCCTTATGCGATTATATTGCCTATAAGCAGCTTTGATTGAGATTGCTTGACCTTACCTTTAACAAATTCCCTGTTAGTGATTTAGAAAGGCATTTGCATAAGTTTTAGTCTTGTAGATTTTATATGCAGCTTGCATGTGAATTCCATTTTTTGTTGAATTAGAACTGTCAAGATTGTCACCCATTGTTAGGACGTGATGCATTCTTCTCTTAATCTTCTATTCTATTTGTTTGTGCCCCTGATTAAATCCCTAATGAAATTTTCAAGCACATGAAGTTTCGACACATCTTGCAATTATCAGATGAAATGAATAATTGCCTAATGGCCTAGCTACTACCACTACTAGAAAACTAATTTTTGGCGCACCAAAACGCGGGCGACCGCTTCTGGCGGTCGCAAATACTCACATTAGGATGCTCATTAGCAACGGCCCTGAAGCTTCGTTGACTTAACCCCCCCGAAACCCACTTTTCTTTCCCTTCCCTCCGTTTTTTCCCCTGCTCCCGCCCTGCTCCCGCGCCTCTCCCTATCTCTTGCGCCATCTCTCCCTCCCTCTTCCTCTCTCCCTCCCTCTTCCTCTCTGTCGCTGAAATCGCTCCATGCTTCCACGCTCTGCCCTCCCGCCGCACGAGCCACGCCACCACCGGTGAATCCCTTGCGCCGGAGCCCCAACTGGTTCTCTCCCTCTCCCTCTCCCTCTCCCTCTCTCTTTCTCTATTTCTCTCTCTCGCTCCCCCTCCCTCCGTCTCCCTCTCGCTCTGCACTGTCCCCTCCCGCCCCTGTGTTCTTCGGATTCCAGACCGGATTCGCGTGAATCTGTGCAGGTGCTCCGTCGTCATCGATCCTCTTCTTGAAGCAGGTATAGACACTGTTTCTCCCTTCCAGTTTTCAATGCATTCTTATTTTCCCAGAAAGTTCTTGACTTTATGCAGTTTTCCTTGGAATCCTTCCATCTTATGCCTTCTCTTTTCTTGCATTCTCATCTCGAAACATGGATTGAATGTGCGTGTTTTATATTTATATGGTGTTGGTTTCTTGCTAGAAGCTGTGATTTTTATTTTTATGTTTTTGCTGTTGTTGTTTTGTTTTGGTTTGTGGGTTTGTTGTTGGATTCTTGGTTGTGGATTTTGATGAGATGAGTGTTTGGTGAGGAGGGAATGGGAGGGTGTAATGGGTGTCAGTGAGAGAGTTTGAGGATTAGGGTTTGTGGAGAAATGGGGTGTTTGGACTTTGGATGTGGCTAGAATTTTGAAAACACAATCTTTCTCTTTAATCCTTTTACGGGTTCCCGGATTGACCTACCTTCATGGGATTCAACAGTATGTGTCTACCATTTCAAGCTTTCATCGGCTCCTACAGACCCCAATTGCATAGTTACAATGTTTGAAGATTCAGACCCAAGTTTTCTACTTTGCAGAATTGGAGATGATAAATGGACAAAGGAAGAAATCAGCGCTGGAAAACCAATAGATATCCTTGTGTTTAGAGGAATTTATCTTCTCTGCATCTTAGAATAGAACAAAAGTCAACATATTTTCAAGTTCCTATAAATCACACATTGGGTTGGAATGCTTTAATTTAAGAAAAGGGAAGTCGTAACTCACTCACAATATCAGCTAAGGACATTTTCATCAAAAATAGAATTGACATCATATGAAGCACTCTGCGGATGATTTCTAAGATTTCATATCCTTGCCTTTTTAAGAGTTTAACCTTAATTTTTTTTATAAGAGTTCCTTATTTATATCTTTTTATTCACATTAACAACATCTTAAGAGCTTAGTTGTTTAATTTAATCGACTTTCTAAGCATTTCACAGCTTTGTATATTTATTTGTGGCTAAATATGAAGGATCAAAATTGAGTATTCAGAAAGATCGTCCAATAACCTTTTAATGAAAATAGAATCAAAGAAAGATAGGAAATGCATGCCTTCATCACTCTAGAAATTCGAATCCTAAGAAAGTCGAGGTCTCATCTAGCTACATCACACTCACATTATTTCTTTCACCCCTCACTTGTGTAATAATCTTTATGTTGAGATTATTTGACCATGAGTCCATATGTATTCTATGCAAACAAATACACCCTAAACGCAGTTATTAAATATGAAAGATACAAGTTCGGTTGGTAAAATTAAACTCAGATTGCTCAATTGATTAAGAAATTAGAGCTTAATTTTTATTTCAATTTGGACGTCTTTGAGAGATTTTATGGATTGTAGATATAAAGATCTATTAAATTCACAAAGTTTTTCTTAATAAGACCAGTCTTTCTGCCTCTCACTATTTGGATTTAGAAGCTCTATTAGCTAAAGAGTATTTTCTGACTAATACAAGTTTTTCTATCTCTCACCAATCAAGCTCTAAACCAAGTTGGATTCTTTTCTTATTAAATATTAAATAATCCCATCTGCCAAGCCCAATCTAACCTTAAGCTCAATTATAGTCTTTCTTTATAATTAATTATCCCGTCAAAGTTCAACCTCTAGGTAATTTTCCCCTTCTTATGTTTATAAATATTTCTTTCTACAACAATATTTTTTCTTTCTCTCACTACTAGAGGATTGAGTTTTCACGGCTCAAAAGGCGGGCGACCGCCACTGGCGGTCGCAAATACGTCCCAGCCCCACGTTTTTTTTTTCCTTCGTTTCCTTCCCCCCTTCTTTTCCTTTCCCTATTCCCGTTTCCCCTATTACTAGTACTGCTGTGCCAACTGGAATCAGCAGAGTACATACTATAACTTATACAGCATATAACAATAATAATAGATTTTAGTAATAATACTCAGATCCCAATTCATAAGTCAGAAAATAGGAAACAGATTTCTGATCAAATGATGAAGGTACCCACTACCCATGACTATTCTTCTTATAAAAAATATATGTAAAAGAATTACCCATACGCTGAAAGCTAAATAAATTTTAGCTTTTAGATGAGTGTGACATGCTTTTTGTGTTTTCTCAGGTAAGCTAACATTGAATTATGATTGTCAAATTAGGCTGATCTTTGCTCCTAATTGTTTATCTTAGTTGTGGAAATTGAGAGAGCATATATATATATATATCTAGATATGGGGGTGGGGGGAACCATGTTGATAAAACAGTTAGGTTGCTTACAGTCACAAGGTGTCAAGTGTGAGTCTTTTCTAATTAAAATCTTAAAACAAAAATATAAAATGTCATGTTTTGAATAGGATATTGTGCAAGTGTCTTGAATTAGAGCCAGCCCTGCTCCCTAGACCCATGTCTAGGAATCATAGATTGACCTATTGATATTTTGTCACATTTTTCTTTTCTTTTCTTTTCTTTTACTTGCAACTATCTATCTGTTTATTTAATACTGGGCATCATGGTCATTAAAGAGTAAAGTTTACGTGTTAGGTGCGCACAGGTGAATATTGTTCCATTAAAGATTTTAATTTTAGAGAACCGAGGTTGATATCATGTCTTAGATCCCAATAATGATATTGGTTCCATCATGGCAGATACCAGTTGCTATGGCTGATGTGATATTCAGTAGAAGTTGCCATATTAGTGGTAGATATTTTAATCTATGGTTAAAGGGCATATGACCATACAATGTGATTGCAAACCATTGTGTATCAATGTTATGAATGTAGTAGTATATATATGTTTTGGCCAAACCAGATATGTGTGTTTCATTCCTTCTCTGTGTTAAATTGGGTGTGTATTTGTTGTTAATTTTTGTGATTCAATTGAATAGTGAAGAAGAGCTATGTTGATTGCAGTCTCACAACAGGTAAGTGTAGCACCAATGCCTGCAGATTCTTTATTCAATCTAACTGATTCAATGTAGCACTCGACTTATCCACATTGCTACGAAGGATTATAAGTTTATAACTTATATGATGGTGTGATTTTTCTTCTTGGCAAACTTCTTATATAATATGATTTAAGAAATGAACACTTGGGAATTTGTTAGAGAGAATAGCAATTTCATTAGATGCCATACATTGAGGGTTTTTACTCTCCAATTCATGCAATTTTACTTAAAGTATAGGAGGGTGTTCTTGACTCTCCAATTCATACAACTTTACTTATAGAAAATTTTATATTTGAAGATTTCATTGGTTGTGAACCTTTCATTATCAACTTATTCTATTCATTTGCATGCATTAGTGTTACTTAGACCCGTTCGAGAATTGTGTACGACATAAGTTCGGTAATCCTTGACGCGACGGATTAGGTCTTCGACTAGATTCGTTGTTCTTGTGATGTACATTCGAACTTTGTCGTATACAATTCTTGAATTGTCCAGTTCGGACAGTTTGAGAATGCAATTATACATCTTATACTCAATAGCTCATGCAAGTCTGATGTTAGATAGAGTTTCGGTTGATGTCCCATTGTTCTCTGGGTACATACATAGGTACGACTGATGTTGTACATGTGTCGTGTACTTGGAGAACCACGCGGACATGCTGCCGAAATTTTGTTTGACTAGGGGACGAAGCATTCGAGTTGTTGAGTGCAAGTTGGATCGTGCATTCTCGAATGGGATAGGACCAACCACCTTGTAGTAAGGAGTTTGCAGTTTATGGATAGGTGACTTGCATGATGACACGGTACATTGGGCTAATTGTACTTGCTCATTTTAGATTTCCACAGAAGCACTTACGGAGATGGATAAGAGTTGGATTGATTTACCGAATAGGATGTCTCGGGAATACATGGAGGGGATTAACCAGTTTATGGAATTTACCAATGGGTTTGACAATGAGTTCATCAGTTGTCCATGTAGAAAATGTGCGAATCGGTATTTTTACAGAAGAGAGATTGTCCGAGAGCATCTGATTCTGAACGGATTCTTGAAGGACTACAAGAACTGGATAAAACATGGAGAAGAGTATGTTTCCTGTCGCAGAGAGGAAATAGATGAAATTGAGGTGGATGATATGTCAGAGGCTGATCCGATGAACGTGATGTTAAATGATATCGCGTGCGGGTTGGCACCCGAATACAGAAGCTGTGCGACTGAGGGGGCGGGTGGAGTAATCCTCGCTCTGGTGCCAATGAAGAAGCCTTGAGATATTTTGAAATTCTAGACGATGCACAGACATAATTGTATCCTGGATGCAATGACTTCAGTAAATTGTCCTTTATTGTTGAGTTGTTACATATGAAGGCATTGAACCAATGGTTTGACAAGTCTTTTGATATGCTCCTCCAGTTGTTGCATCGAGTGCTCCCATCCGGTGCAAAACTTGCTGAGTCCTACTATCAGGCTCGCAAGTTAACTGAAAATTTAGGCTTCACATATGAGACTCTGGATGCATGTCCGAACAATTGCGTGTTGTTTAGGAATGAGAATGCCCATCTTGATAAGTGCATTGTGTGTCAGACTTCGAGATGGAAGGAGGACGGGGTTGGTTACAATCGTCAGAATAGTTCTACAAGTGTTATCAACCATGGCAAACTTGTGGCAGTAAAGCAATTGAGATATTTCCCACTTAAGCCAAGGCTGAAGAGGCTTTTTATGTCATCAAATATTTCTAAACTGATGAGATGGCATGCCGAGAATAGCAGGGACGATGGTAAGTTGACCCATCCAGCAGATTCCCCAGCATGGAAAGACTTCGATCGGAGGAATCTAGACTTTGCCTTGGATTGTCGCAATGTGCGGCTTGGTTTGGTTGCAGATGGTTTTAGTCCGTTCAGATCCATGACTGGGGCAAATCACAGTACGTGGCCAGTTGTTTTGGTACCTTATAATCTTCCGCCATGGATGTGTATGAAGCAACCTTTTCTGATCCTATCCATACTTATTGATGGACCAAGAGGACCAGGGGACAAGATTGATGTATATATGCAACCTCTGATAGATGAATTGAATGAATTATGGGCTGATGGTTTGATGACATTTGATGCCGAAGGCAATGAAATGTTTAAACTCCGCGCCGCATTATTATGGACAATCAACGACTTCCCTGCGTACGCCAACTTGTCGGGTTGGAGCACAAAGGGAGAGTTTGCATGTCCTTGCTGCAATAAGGAGAAGAAGTCAACTTGGTTGAAGCACGACAGAAAATGGGCATACACGAGTCATAGGCGCTTTCTACCTCCATTGCATAGGTTCAAGAGGGACAAAGTGTCATTTGATGGGAGTCGAGAATATGGTCCAACACCTCGAACAATGACGGGAGTTGACTTGTTGTCACAGCTCGAGCAGGAGCAAATACGTACTGTGTATGATTTTCAAGATTTACTGGCCCCGGTGCTGCCTTCTATTCCCGGTGCAAGTAGAAGGCGAGGTCATAATTGGAAGAAAAAAAGTATTTTCTACGATTTACCATACTGGAAAGATAACTTACTCAGGCATAACTTGGATGTTATGCACATCGAGAAGAACGTTTGTGATAATATACTGTGGACCATTCTCGGTGCTCAGGGGAAGTCGAAGGATGGTGTCAATGTACGCCGTGACTTGGAAGAAATGGGCTTGAGAAAGCCGTTGCACTTGCAGTTGAGAGAGTCTAACAAGGCATACATGCCTCCTGCGCAATACACGATGAGTAAAGATGAGAAAGATGTCTTCCTCTCAGTTCTGAAGGGTGTCAAGGTTCCTGACGGGTACTGTTCGAATATCGCAAAGCGTGTGAACATGAGAGAAAGAACATTACAGGGTTTGAAGAGTCATGACAATCATATTCTTATTCAACAATTACTGCCTATCTCCATACGGAATTGTTTGCCTAAGAATGTTGTAGCGCCGTTGATTGAAGTTATAACTTCTTCAGACAACTTTGTTCTAGAGTTCATTGAATTGATGAGTTGAATGGTTTGCAAGAGAGGATTGCTGTGACGTTGTGTCATTTAGAAAAAAATTTCCCACCTGCATTTTTCGATGTCATGGTTCACTTGACCATACACTTAACCAATGAAGCCCTGCTTGGTGGCCCCGTCCAATTCAGATGGATGTATCCGATCGAGAGGTATATGAACATATTGAAGAGATATGTTCGCAATAGAGCTCGTCCGGAGGCATCGATAGCAAAGGGGTATCTGATGGATGAGTGCACAAATTTCTGCGCAGCATATCTTAAAGAGAATATTGAAACAAAGTTAACTAGGCCCTCGCGGATTAATGATGGTCCAGTTGGGGAGGGCACGCCATTTGATCTCAACAATATTGAGTGGATTCAAGCTCACCGGTGGGTGTTGTTCAACACCCCATCTGTTGTGGCTTTCACTCAGTAAGTTATCACTCATTTATACGTGTAACTTGTCAGTTTTTTGCCTAAATCATCACACTTGTCGTTAACACGTATTATGCATCGCAAGACACACATTGATGAGCTGAAACGGGACATGCCTCATGCTACAGAGAATGAAATTCATCAGTCTCATTACCAGTCATTTCATGAATGGTTCAAGAATCACGTATGTATTCAATCATTAGGAGTAGTTTCACTTGTTCTTGTCATATTACTTTCATGTAGTGATATTCACTGATTACATGCATTGCGTAGGTATGTAGCTTACGAAGAACCAACGATCCGTATTTGACTGATGAAATGAACCAGTTAGCTGATGGCCCATTTATAACTGCCCGACGTTACACAACTTGTGATGTCAACGGCTTTCGATTTCGCATCAAGGATGTAGATGAGAAACGAGCGATGCAAAATAGTGGGCTCGGTTGTCCATCCGTCGATGCTGGTTACTATTATGGCCGGTTGAAAGATATTGTTGAAGTTGTGTATAATCACGGGCTAAAGTTTCTATTGTTTAAGTGTGATTGGGTGGATCCCATCCGAGGGGTGAAA
Source organism: Cinnamomum chago (assembly GCA_038049695.1). Lineage (NCBI taxonomy): Eukaryota > Viridiplantae > Streptophyta > Magnoliopsida > Laurales > Lauraceae > Cinnamomum > Cinnamomum chago. The sequence goes on from CP142457.1 coordinate 28,765,025, forward strand.
ACAGATAATTACCAGTTTACATTGGTAAATTTTAACAATTTGTTACATCGTGATGATCGAATAAGTGCCGAACCGTACATACTGTCCTCAATGGCAGAGCAAGTTTACTATGTCAGAGATCCGAAAGATCCTAACTGGCAGGTTGCAGTTAAAATGTCAAGGAGGGGAGTGTATCAGATTGAATGTGATGAGCCAGATATTGATGCATTCGCCCAACAAGAACTTGACCAGAATACAGTTGTTCAACATGATGAAGATATTAATTGGGTTCGGGAAACCATTGAAGGAGATACAGTTGACTTACATGACCAATGAACGGTTGGGAACTATTTCAGTAATATTAAATTTTAGTGTAAATAATTTTTAAATGTTAATTTCAATTATCTTGTTTAATGAAATTTATCTTACAAACATTTGAACAGATATGTCAGGACGAAAGAGGAGTTTGCCATCGGCATCTCATCCGAGTCCATCCACTCCAGTGGATGCTTCAGCATCGTCCAGTGCTTTAGCTCCACCATCTTCAACACCACCATCAGGAGATACACAGACTGGTATAAGTTTATTTAATTAAAACATTTTAATTCTAGCAAATTATTTTATTCCAATTTAATTAGATTATCTCGAATTTAAACAGGTGCTACGAGCACGGGCCCATCTTCCAGTAGGGGGAGAGGCCCTGCTAGAGGGATCCGGACATGGAATTCCGGCCATCCCATTGACGTAGAGTTTGATGAGTCATATCATCCGGTGGGCCCTCATGCTCGCCAGCTCATCAGCCAGTTAGGACATATGGTCCGGGATCCATATGTATTTCCTTTGACCACACTTGATTGGGACGCATTCCCGTTGGCGACGCTAGATCGGACCTGGCAGCAGGTCAAGGTAATAATTTAACATTTCTCCTCAGGATGTGTCAATTTAAACCATAACTTAAAGAAAAATAATCTGTCAATGAAAAATTATTTGTCCTTTTCAGGACAATTTGAGGGCATGTCCTGAGCTCTTCCGGCCAGTTTGCATGTCTAAGTGCCGGAAGATGTGGAAGGATCATAAAAATAAAATAAAGACGCAGCACTGGAAGCCTCATCAGGATGCGCCTGACATACTTCAGCGAGTTCCGACTGGCGTTCTTCCTGATCAGTGGACTCAGCTCGTCGGGTACTGGTCGAGCGAGGAGGCTCAGGTGAGAAACTTGTACTTTTTTTATTTTAATTTTAACATTTTACTACTAACTAATGTAACTAACAAAAATTCCGACTAATAAATATTGAAAACAGAGAGTGTCTGCTACGAATGCGCGGAACCGCGCATTGCAGGGTCCTGCACATAGGTTGGGGACTCGACACATCACCCAGGTCCGCCACGAGGTAAAAAGTTAGATCGTACAGTTAATTTATGTTTTTGTCATTCTGTATGATGGTATACTAGTAATACATTTCTCCACCAAACAGTTGCGTTCCGAGGGTGTTCCGGTTGATAGGATGTCCGTCTGGATGCGTTCTCGAGATCCTCGCCACCCAGAGGTTGCAGCTATCTTCGTAAGTTTTTATATTGAACTGTTTAAATTATGTTTCTATTAGTATGTCTTGTTATGCATGATAATATACTAAATGAATGAACTATGCAGGCCCAGTATCAGTCACGCCTTGAGGAGTTACCCGAGGAGGAGCGCAGATTGCCATCGCGGAGGGATGAGATATTCCACTCCGTCGTTGGCCGGGATGGGCATGGATACACTCTGACGTATGGGACGGGCATTCCACGCTCGCACATCACGCGATCGGAGTCATCCGGTGCTAGCTCCTCCCAGGGCATACGCTTCCGTACGGATGAGGAGGTTCAGGAGTTGCTGCAGTCCATGAAGGCATCGATCATAGAGGAGCTCAGGGCAGAGGTCAGGGCAGAGATCAGTGCAGAGATGAGGGCCGAGTGGAGAGCGGAGATAGCAGAGCTTGAGAGTCGTCTATCACAGAGTCGCGCCCCGCTTGCTTCAGACCCACCACCCACTACTCAGGTTAGTAAGAAAATTTTTTTGTACATATAAATTGTCAATACTTATGTCTTTTTTATTGTTTTTAACTGTATAATAAATAATTACAGGCACCAGACGCTGGCAGCGGCCACATGGCTAGACATGACTTCGGTGGAGAGGGCAGTCATGATTTAGCTCGCTCGAGTGATCCTGACCAGGTAAAATTATTATTTTTTAATTCAAGATTTCAACATTTAAGTTAAAAGCTTAACATAAAACTTAGAAAACGAGACTCCGGGCGCCCAAAACGAGTAAACGGACTTCGTTGCCCGTGAAACTTGACGGGCACGGGCCCCTAGTCATTCATGACTTGTAGGAACTGACGGAACGAGAATCCGACTCCCGGATTGCTCGTAATGTTGAAAAGTAGGTTTAAGTTAGAACGTTAAGTTAAAACTTAGAAAACGAGCCTCCGGGCGACCAAAATGAGCAAACGGGCTCCGTTGCCCGTGAAACTGACGGGCACGGGCCCCTAGTCATTCATGACTTGCAGGAACTGACGGAACGAGAAACCAACTCCCGGATTGCTCGTAATGTTGAAAAGTAGGTTTAAGTTAGAACGTTAAGTTAAAACTTAGAAAACGAGCCTCCGGGCGACCAAAAAGAGCAAACGGGCTCCGTTGCCCGTGAAACTTGACGGGCACGGGCCCCTAGTCATTCATGACTTGCAGGAACTGACGGAACGAGAAACCGACTCCCGGATTGCTCGTAATGTTGAAAAGTAGGTTTAAGTTAGAACGTTAAGTTAAAACTTAGAAAACGAGCCTCCGAGCGACCAAAACGAGCAAACGGGCTCCGTTGCCCGTGAAACATGACGGGCACGGGCCTCTAGTCAATCATGCTTTCAGGAATTGACGGAACGAGAATTCGACTCCCGGATTGCTCGTAATGTCGAAAAGTAGATTTAAATTAGAACGTTAAGTTAAAACTTAGAAATTAAGCCTCCGGGCCCCCAAAACGAGGATCCGACCTCCGTTACCATTGAAACTTGACGGGCACGAGCCTCTAGTCATTCCTGACTTGCAGAAACTGACGGAACGAGAATCCAACGCCCGGATTGTTCGTATGGTTGAAACGCAGGTTTAAGGTAGAACGTTAACTTAAAACATATAAAACGAGCCTTCGGGCGCCCAATATGAGTAAACGGGTCAGTTGCCCGTGAAACATGACAGGCATGGGCCCCTAGTCATTCATGACTTGGAGGAACTGACGGAACGGGATTCCGACAACCGGATTGCACGTAATGTTGAAACGTAGATTTAAGTTAGAACGTTAACTTAAAACTTAAAAACCGAGCCTCAGGGCTCCCAAACTGAGCAGACGACCTCCGTTACACATGAAACTTGACGGGCACGGGCCCCTAGTCATTCCTGACTTGCAGGAACTGACGGAACGAGATTCCGACTCCCGGATTGATCGTACAGTTGAAACGTATGTTTAAGTTAGAACGTTAAGTTAAAACTTAGAAATCGAGCCTCCGGGCGCCCAAAATGAGCAAATGGGCTCCGTTGCGCGTGAAACTTGACGGGCATGGGCCCCTAGTCATTCCTGACTTGCAGGAATTGACGGAACGAGATTCCGAATCCCGGATTGCTCGTAATGTTGAAAAGTAGGTTTAAGTTATACGTTAAGTTAAAACTTAGAAATCGAGCCTCCGGGCGCCCAAAATGAGGAAACGGGCTCCGTTGCCCGTGAAATTTGACGGGCATGGGCCCCTAATCATTCATGACTTACAGGAACTGACGGAACGTGATTCCGACTCCCGGATTACTCGTAATGTTGAAAAGTGGTTTAAGTTAGAACGTTAAGTTAAAACTTAGAAATTGAGCCTCCGGGCGCCCAAAATGAGCAAACGGGCTCCGTTGCCCGTGAAACTTGACGGGCATGGGCCTCTAGTCATTCATGACTTGCAGGAATTGACGGAACGGGATTCCAAATCCCGGATTGCTCGTAATGTTGAAAAGTAGGTTTAAGTTAAAACGTTAAGTTAAAACTTAGAAATCGAGCATCCGAGCGCCCAAAATGAGCAAACGGGCTCCGTTGCCCGTGAAACTTGACGGGCATGGGACCCTAGTCATTCATGACTTGCAGAAACTGACGGCACGGGATTCCGAATCCTGGATTGCTCGTAATTTTGAAAAGTAGGTTTAAGTTAGAACGTTAAGTTAAAACTTAGAAATCAAGCCTCCGAGCGCCCAAAATGAGCAAACGGGCTTCGTTGCCCGTGAAACTTGACGGGCATGGGCCCCTAGTCATTAATGACTTGTAGGAACTGACGAAACGGGATTCCGAATCCTGGATTGCTCGTAATGTTGAAAAGTAGGTTTAAGTTAGAACGTTAAGTTAAAACTTAGAAATCGAGCCTCCGAGCGCCCAAAATGAGCAAACGGGCTCCGTTGCCCGTGAAACATGACGGGCATGGGCTCCTAGTCATTCATGACTTGCAGAAACTGACGGTACGGGATCCCGAATCCCGGATTGCTCGTAATGTTGAAAAGTAGATTTAAGTTATACGTAAAGTTAAAACTTAGAAACCGAGCCTCCGGGCGTCTAAAACGAGGAAACGGGCTCCAATGCCCATGAAACTTGACAGGCATGGGCCCCTAGTCATTCATGACTTGCAGGAATTGACGGAACGGGATTCCGAATCCTGGATTGCTCGTAATGTTGAAAAGTAGGTTTAAGTTAAAACGTTAAGTTAAAACTTAGAAATCGAGCCTCCGAGCGCCCAAAATGAGCAAACGGGCTCCGCTGCCCGTGAAACTTGACGGGCATGGGCCCCTAGTCATTCATGACTTCCAGAAACTGACGGCACGGGATTCCGAATCCTGAATTGCTCGTAATGTTGAAAAGTAGGTTTAAGTTAGAACGTTAAGTTAAAACTTAGAAATCGAGCCTCCGAGCGCCCAAAATGAGCAAACGGGCTCCGTTGCCCGTGAAACTTGACGGGCATGGGCCCCTAGTCATTCATGACTTGCAGGAACTGACGAGACGGGATTCCGAATCCTAGATTGCTCGTAATGTTGAAAAGTAGGTTTAAGTTAGAACGTTAAGTTAAAACTTAGAAATCGAGTCTCCGAGCGCCCAAAATGAGCAAACGGGTTCTGTTGCCCGTGAAACATGACGGGCATGGGCCCCTAGTCATTCATGACTTGCAGAAACTGACGGTACGGGATTCCGAATCCCGGATTGCTCGTAATGTTGAAAAGTAGGTTTAAGTTATACGTTAAGTTAAAACTTAGAAATCGAGCCTCCGGGCGCCTAAAATGAGGAAACGGGCTCCGTTGCGCATGAAACTTGACGGGCATGGGCCCCTAGTCATTCATGACTTGCAGGAACTGACGGAACGCGATTCCGAATCCCGGATTGCTCGTAATGTTGAAAAGTAGGTTTAAGTTAGAACGATAAGTTAAAACTTAGAAATCGAGCCTCCGGGCGCCCAAAATGAGCAAACAGTCTCCATTGTCCGTGAAACTTGACGGGCATGGGCCCCTAGTCATTCATGACTTGCAGGAACTGACGGCACGGGATTCCGAATCCCGGATTGCTCGTAATGTTGAAAAGTAGGTTTAAGTTAAAACATAGAAATCGAGCCTCCGGGCTCCCAAAACGAGCAAACGGGCTCCGTTGCCCGTGAAACTTGACGGGCATGGGCCCCTAGTCATTCATGACTTGTAGGAACTGACGGAACGGGATTCCGAATCCTGGATTGCTCGTAATGTTGAGAAGTAGGTTTAAGTTAGAACGTTAAGTTAAAACTTAAAAATCGAGCCTCCGGGCGCCCAAAACGAGTAAACGGGCTCCGTTGCCCGTGAAACTTGACGGGCATGGGCCCCTAGTCATTCATGACGTGTAGGAACTGACAGAACTGGATTCCGAATCCGCGATTGCTCGTAATGTTGAAAAGTAGGTTTAAGTTAGAACGTTAAGTTAAAAGTTAGAAATCGAGCCTCCGGGCGCCCAAAACGAGCATACGGGCTCCGTTGCCCGTGAAACTTGACGGGCATGGGCCCCTAGTCATTCATGACTTCCAGGAACTGACGGAATGGGATTCCGAATCCTGGATTGCTCGTAATGTTGAAAAGTAGGTTTAAGTTAGAACGTTAAGTTAAAACTTCGAAATCGAGCCTCCGGGCGCCCAAAACGAGCAAACAGACTCCATTGTTCGTGAAACTTGACGGGCATGGGCCCCTAGTGATTCATGACTTGCCGGAACTGACGGCACGGGATTACGAATCCCGGACTGCTCGTAATGTTGAAAAGTAGGTTTAAGTTAAAACGTTAAGTTAAAACTTAGAAATCGAACCTCCGGGCGCCCAAAACGAGCAAACGGGCTCCGTTGCCCGTGAAACTTGACGGGCATGGGTCCCTAGTCATTTATGACTTGTAGGAACTGACGGAACGTGATTCCGAATCCCGGATTGCTCGTAATGTTGAAAAGTAGGTTTAAGTTAGGACGTTAAGTTAAAACTTAGAAATCGAGCCTCCGGGCGCCCAAAATGAGCAAACGGGCTCCGTTGCCCGTGAAACTTGACGGGTATGGGCCCCTAGTCATTAATGACTTGTAGGAACTGACGGAACGGGATTCCGAATCCTGGATTGCTCGTAATGTTGAGAAGTAGGTTTAAGTTAGAACGTTAAGTTAAAACTTAAAAATCGAGCCTCCGGGCGTCCAAAACGAGCAAACGGGCTCCGTTGCCCGTGAAACTTGACGGGCATGGGCCCCTAGTCATTCATGACTTTTAGGAACTGACGTAACGGGATTCCGAATCCGCGATTGCTCGTAATGTTGAAAAGTATGTTTAAGTTTGAACGTTAAGTTAAAACTTAGAAATCGAGCCTCCGGGCGCCCAAAACGAGCAAACGGGCTCCGTTGTCCGTGAAACTTGACGGGCATGGGCCCCTAGTCATTCATGACTTGCAGGAACGACGGCACGGGATTCCGAATCCCGGATTACTCGTAATGTTGAAAAGTAGGTTTAAGTTAGAACGTTAAGTTAAAACTTAGAAATCAAGCCTCCGGGCGCCCAAAACGAGCAAACGGGCTCCGTTGCCCGTGAAACTTGACGGGCATGGGCCCCTAGTCATTCATGACTTGCAGGAACTGACGGAACGTGTTAGGAATTTTATAGATTGCAATTTGATGGATGCATAATCTTTCAAGCATCATTTGATTCACACACTTGCATTATTTTAGATAAACTTGAAATCTTGTTTTATTCATGCATGGTTTTTAAGAGTTGTATAAGTATCAATTTATGCATGATTTGTTTTCAATCTTGGATGCATTTGTTTTTAGAAAAGAGTTTTTAGAAATCAAGAAAGCCATTGGTTTTAAAGTTTCAAATCTTTTTTGGCTTTTTATGTTTCATGTTTTTAAACCTCTTAGAATGATTTAAAACATGTATTCAAGCTTGGTTTAATGGCCCAAAATGTTCCACAAAGAAAATCTTTCAAACATGCAAAAGTTGGAAATTTTGGGGTCCCGGGAGTGTCGCCGGTCGACCGGCGCAGAGGTCCCGGTCGACCGGGAACACTGCAGGCAGAAAGTTGGCCTGATGCACCAACGGTCAGAATTATGACCGTTGTGTGATCCCAGTCGACCGAGACCTGTTTGCAGGTCGACCGAGGACTAGCCGTTGGACACTTTTTGCTATAAATATGAGTTCTTTCCTTTGCCAAAAGTTGGGATTTTTAAGGCCCTCCTTGAGGGGTTTTGAGGCAAATAGAAGGGAAAAGAACTAAGGGATGAAGGGGAGCATTAGGAAAGCTAAAGCTTGGATTAATGAAGTTAAATCACCAAGTAGGCTTTACTTTCCTTAATCATATGTTTTCATGCTTTGTTTTATTTTTGGTAAATCATTTCTAGCATGTTAAACTGTGTTTGTGTTGTGTCCTTAACATGTTTTATGTTTTGAGTTGATTTATTGTTTTGCATACAACACCATATGACTCAATCCAAGTAGTACTTAATCTTTGGTAAATCTAAGTAGATCATGTTAATGAAAGAACCTTTGAAATTATATGTAACATGATTCCTATACTTGGTTGAATCTTTGGTTGTTGTTTTCCATCATAAGAAAATCACTTTCAAAACTATCTTATGTTTTGGACTCAACTTCTTTACAAATCATATGTTTTCATGTTTTGTTTTATCTTAGGTAAATCTTTAGTAACATGATAAACTATGATGTGTTGTATCCTTAGCATGTTTTATACTTTGAATAGATCTATTGTTTTGGATGCATCACCATTTGATTCAATCCAAGTAGTACTTTATCTTTGGTAAATCTAAGTAGATCATGTTAATGAAATATGTAACATGATTCATATACTTGGTTGAATCTTTGGTTGTTGTTTTTCCATCATAAGAAAATCTCTTTCAAATGTATCTTATGTTTTGGATTCAACATCTTTACAAATCATATGTGTATTATTGTTTTAAAGTTTCACAACTTGCCTTACTTTGATAGGTATATCTTATTCAAGTTGTATTTATAATTACATATGATTTGTCCCCTCTTTTCAATCAAATCTATTTTTATGTTTTGAGCTTCATGTTGATTTGATTGACATCCCTATGCATCACATGTTTAGAGCTAATTCATTTCATACAACTTGTAAATCTTTGATCTCATTAACAAGTTGTTACTTTTAACATGTGATTAGCATTTCCTCAATCATAAATGTTTTTGAGCTAAAACTTTCAAAAGCCTTAGGCTTACATTTATGAGCTTTCATTTTCAAAATGATTGAGGACCACACACACACACTTCATGTACTTTCATCTTTGCATTCATAGTGTGAGTGTGTATTAGATTTTCACTTCCATATCCGCCTAATTAAGAGGCATTGTAATGAGCTTAATTGAATCTCCATCAAGTGTATTATAGACACTATCTTAGTGAGATAACCAACCTTGTGGTTGAAGAGGTTATTGCTTAGCCTATAAAAGCATAGTGTATAGGTTGATGTTAAGCCTTGAAAAACATCAATGTAAAGGTTATTGCTTAGCCTTGGAAAGCATATTGTAAAGGTTATTGCTTAGCCTATTGAAAAGCATAAATAGTGGAAATCCGGTGGGGTGTTGGATCACAAGCCGGTAGTGGATGTAGGCATTGAGGCCGAACCACTATAAATACTTGTGTGATGGTGATTGCTTTGTGGTGATTCTTTTGTTAGCTTCCGCATCTTGTATGATAAATCATCACTTGTGACTAGTTTGTTTTAAAGAAGTTAAATTTGTTAAAATTGGTCATAATTGGAGCTCACCCTATTCACCCCCCCTTCTAGGGTTCGGATCCCCATGGACTTACAAGTGGTATCAGAGCGGGTTATTCCATTTTAGGGCTTAACAACCCGGAGTTGATCCTTGCTAGATTTGAACCCTAGTGTTGTGATTTATTGCATATTTTTTTTAGGTTTCCACTATGTTTGAAAATGGATTTTCCTCTAGCTTCTTTGCACCTCTCTAAGACTTTTTCAAGTTATATCTTTAAGAGTTGGTGAGTCCTCAAAGTGATCTCTCAAGGACATCCTTTTCAAGACCTTAGGTGAATCTTCATTGGTACACATTTAGACCAACCTTAAGGCCTTGATCCCCCTAGACCAACCTAATCTTTTTAGTTATATCTATTTGTTGGTCATAGTACATTTGCATTTTGTTTCTTTATAGTCACATCTTTTAAAATGCAATGTTTCTTTGTGATGATTTGATTTTTTCTTCATGAACTTTTTAAAGTTATACCTCATGGTTTTCAAAATCCCTTGATTGCAATATTTTCATGATAGATTTGCAGTTTGTTCTTATAGTTATATCTCTTGTGGTGCTTATCTATTCATGATCAATTGATTGTGATTACAAAGGCTTTCATAGCTAGATTTTTCATGATCAATTGATGTTGGAAAATCATTTGATGTATGTCATAGTTAGATCCTTTTTGTAAATCAAATGATTTGAAGCAATTTAAGTTTTCCATTGAGTTTTCAAAGTTATATCTCTTGGTATGGAAAATATGTGTTCAATTTATAATTGTACACTTCTTGTTTTTCAAAATCACTTGCTCTTAATTCTCTAAATGATTCTTTATTGGAATTTCAAATATTGAAGTGATTTGAGAAACTTTGGAAAATGTTCTAAGCTTTATTGGTTGTATTTATAGAAGCATTTTCCTTGAATTTATTTCCTTGTGCCTAATTATGATTATATCATTTGAAAGGAAATAATTTTTATAAACAATTTGCATCTTTGCTCATTTAGTTACATTCTTTATGCAAATTGATTTTGATGTCTTACATTGCTTGGTTGGATATGGTTTCATTGATTTGCGTGTTTGTGCCTAACTTGGTATATTCTCATTAATGCATTTTGATGATTGTTTATGTGCTTTATAGTAAAATCTTGTTTTTGAGCTTTTTAAGTACATATGTGATTTTATGTGCTAAGTTCATGTGGTGTAAACCTCATATCCATTGTCCATTGCATTGTAAGCTTAGTACATTTTCTAAGAGTGGAGATGTTACATGATAGATTGATACTTTTAACTTCATACCTTCTTGTGCTTAAATAGTTATATTCTTTTTGATGATTGGTATGAGTTAGATCTTGAGTGTTGATTAATTCTCTCTATGCAAATGTCAAATTGTTCTATGTATGGTTGTGATCTTAGTTATATTTGTAGAAACCATACTAGAACTAAAATCCATCCTCTATGCTCTTTAGTCATATTTTTTTTGGATGGTTATGATGTTGATTCATGTATTTTCTCTAAGTGATGGCATTCTTATACATGTTTCAACTTCATAGTAGTGTTCTTAATCATATGAAACTCTTTGAAACCCATTTCTCATATTTCTATATGTTTAATGGATGTCTTAGATGTTGAATTCATATGATTTTGACACTTTGGAAATTGCATGCTTTACTAAGTCATATTCTTTTGCATTGCAATTTACCTTGTTCATCACTATGCTCATTTATCATATCTTTAAAAGTGATGAATATCCATTTATGATGCTTGATGGAATTTTGTGTTTGCCACATTCTTGCTCTTTATCATGTTATCAAATTCAATTGGTTTCAATTAGTATAATTTTTGATTGATTTGATTTCTTGTGAATGTGATAAACCTTGTGTGCATTGGATTGAACTTGATAAGTAATATGACTGTTCCATGTCACACACCATTAGCATCATAATGTTCATGTTGCCACCTCTCTTGCTCATATAGGTATATCTCATGACCACCATGTTTATGTGTTCATAATAGTGGTTGGTTATTAGTTGAGGTTGGCTTCATGCTTGAATTTCATTTCACTCATTCTTGCACTTTAATAGTCATATTTATTGTTTGAATGAAATGATTTCAAAACCTTCATAGCATATGCTTTCCATAGTTAGATTATTTGATGCTATGATTAATGAACCCCATTTCATCATGGATAGCTCTAATTTGGATTTTTCCTAATAGTTATATTTTTAAATCCATTTTAGAGTGATTGTGTTTAATAGACTTATCTTTAAATCTCAATTGGTATTCTTTGTTTTTCCAATTGGTATCCATGATTGCTTTTCTCTTTTGACCTTGCTTTCTTTTGGCAATTTGATCATATGAGCTTTATAGTTAAATGAATCTAATCCTTTCCTTGAAGTTGACCCTCATTTGGTTAAACCATCTTCTTCTTGAACCAAATAGTTATATCTTGTCAAAAGTTTGACAAAAGAAGAGTATGGATTGAGGGGGAGTGTAAACCTTCATAGGAAGTATTAGTTTTGATCAAATTGACCCTTGGATTGCCTTTGAGCCCTTAGAGATAACTTCCATACATGATAGCCTGTTATGTATTTCATTTTCGATTTCATTTGTTAACAGGTGCTACTAAAAGGTATTTTCCTTATTTCATGTGTGTAGGTACCTTTGCAATTTAATGGCAAAGGGGGAGAAAGAATGCAAGTTCTCAAAAGGGTGAAGAGAATGTCCAAAGCTTCCTAAGGGGAGGTTTTTGTATGATCTTCTACAAGGGGAGAGAATACATACCTTGCCAAAGGGAGAAAGGGGCATGGTCAAAGAGGGAGAGCTAATAGAAGAAAGAAAGCTTCGAAGCTAAAGAAGATGCTTGGCTAAAGAAAGAAAGATTGAAGAATGATCAAGCTCCAAGCATCATGAAGAATGAAGAAAAGAGCCCAAGCTAAGAGAAGCATCCAAGAAGATTTCAAGCATTGTCCAGCTGAGGGGGAGCTGAAGACTAAGTGTGTTTATTCAGTGGTGAGTGTGTTTGCCATCAAATTGCAAAGGGGGAGATTGTTAGGAATTTTATAGATTGCAATTTGATGGATGCATAATCTTTCAAGCATCATTTGATTCACACACTTGCATTGTTTTAGATAAACTTGAAATCTTGTTTTATTCATGCATGGTTTTTAAGAGTTGTATAAGTATCAATTTATGCATGATTTGTTTTCAATCTTGGATGCATTTGTTTTTAGAAAAGAGTTTTTAGAAATCAAGAAAGCCATTGGTTTTAAAGTTTCAAATCTTTTTTGGCTTTTTATGTTTCATGTTTTTAAACCTCTTAGAATGATTTAAAACATGTATTCAAGCTTGGTTTAATGGCCCAAAATGTTCCACAAAGAAAATCTTTCAAACATGCAAAAGTTGGAAATTTTGGGGTCCCGGGAGTGTCGCCGGTCGACCGGCGCAGAGGTCCCGGTCGACCGGGAACACTGCAGGCAGAAAGTTGGCCTGATGCACCAACGGTCAGAATTATGACCGTTGTGTGATCCCAGTCGACCGAGACCTGTTTGCAGGTCGACCGAGGACTAGCCGTTGGACACTTTTTGCTATAAATATGAGTTCTTTCCTTTGCCAAAAGTTGGGATTTTTAAGGCCCTCCTTGAGGGGTTTTGAGGCAAATAGAAGGGAAAAGAACTAAGGGATGAAGGGGAGCATTAGGAAAGCTAAAGCTTGGATTAATGAAGTTAAATCACCAAGTAGGCTTTACTTTCCTTAATCATATGTTTTCATGCTTTGTTTTATTTTTGGTAAATCATTTCTAGCATGTTAAACTGTGTTTGTGTTGTGTCCTTAACATGTTTTATGTTTTGAGTTGATTTATTGTTTTGCATACAACACCATATGACTCAATCCAAGTAGTACTTAATCTTTGGTAAATCTAAGTAGATCATGTTAATGAAAGAACCTTTGAAATTATATGTAACATGATTCCTATACTTGGTTGAATCTTTGGTTGTTGTTTTCCATCATAAGAAAATCACTTTCAAAACTATCTTATGTTTTGGACTCAACTTCTTTACAAATCATATGTTTTCATGTTTTGTTTTATCTTAGGTAAATCTTTAGTAACATGATAAACTATGATGTGTTGTATCCTTAGCATGTTTTATACTTTGAATAGATCTATTGTTTTGGATGCATCACCATTTGATTCAATCCAAGTAGTACTTTATCTTTGGTAAATCTAAGTAGATCATGTTAATGAAATATGTAACATGATTCATATACTTGGTTGAATCTTTGGTTGTTGTTTTTCCATCATAAGAAAATCTCTTTCAAATGTATCTTATGTTTTGGATTCAACATCTTTACAAATCATATGTGTATTATTGTTTTAAAGTTTCACAACTTGCCTTACTTTGATAGGTATATCTTATTCAAGTTGTATTTATAATTACATATGATTTGTCCCCTCTTTTCAATCAAATCTATTTTTATGTTTTGAGCTTCATGTTGATTTGATTGACATCCCTATGCATCACATGTTTAGAGCTAATTCATTTCATACAACTTGTAAATCTTTGATCTCATTAACAAGTTGTTACTTTTAACATGTGATTAGCATTTCCTCAATCATAAATGTTTTTGAGCTAAAACTTTCAAAAGCCTTAGGCTTACATTTATGAGCTTTCATTTTCAAAATGATTGAGGACCACACACACACACTTCATGTACTTTCATCTTTGCATTCATAGTGTGAGTGTGTATTAGATTTTCACTTCCATATCCGCCTAATTAAGAGGCATTGTAATGAGCTTAATTGAATCTCCATCAAGTGTATTATAGACACTATCTTAGTGAGATAACCAACCTTGTGGTTGAAGAGGTTATTGCTTAGCCTATAAAAGCATAGTGTATAGGTTGATGTTAAGCCTTGAAAAACATCAATGTAAAGGTTATTGCTTAGCCTTGGAAAGCATATTGTAAAGGTTATTGCTTAGCCTATTGAAAAGCATAAATAGTGGAAATCCGGTGGGGTGTTGGATCACAAGCCGGTAGTGGATGTAGGCATTGAGGCCGAACCACTATAAATACTTGTGTGATGGTGATTGCTTTGTGGTGATTCTTTTGTTAGCTTCCGCATCTTGTATGATAAATCATCACTTGTGACTAGTTTGTTTTAAAGAAGTTAAATTTGTTAAAATTGGTCATAATTGGAGCTCACCCTATTCACCCCCCCTTCTAGGGTTCGGATCCACATGGAATTACAGAACGTGATTCCGAATCTCGGATTGCTCGTAATGTTGAAAAGTAGGTTTAAATTTTAATTTTAATTCTTAATTTCTTCTTATTTAGTATAAATTGCCAATTTTTATAGTTAACTATTAATATTTATTTTCCTTTTTCTGTTCAGGTGTGAGAGCATTGGATCTTCTACGGCACCCTTCACGGACAATTTTTTTTTTAATGTATATAATTTGTTAAAACTTTTGTAATGTTTTAAATGTAATTAATATAAGACTTTTTTAATTAATATAAGATTTTCTTGTGTTGTAAGTTTAATTGATGGTTGTAGTTGTATAGAATATATTTAGGTTGTCTACATTAAATTCAGGTACAGGTACAGGAAAAATATTGCGAAATTGCCTATTGATTATAGCAAAAAAAAAAAAAAAAAGCATTAGCGACCGCCTGTATACTCTAAAATTTTAAAAAAATAAAAAAAAGTCGGTATTAATGACCGCTATATGGAGTATTAGCGACCGCTAATGCTCCCAGAATTTTTTTTTTAAACTTTTAGCGACCGCCACGACCTGGTCGCAAAAACATTAGCGGCCGCCAGTGGCGGTCGCTAATACTATTAGCGACGAGGTATTCGCGGCGGCGTTTTGGCGGTCGCTAAAGAGCATTAGCAACCGCCAGTCCACTTTTAGCGACGGCTTTTGGCGACCGCTAAAAGTGACTTTTCTAGTAGTGTACTTTGCACACCTTTTCACCATGACACAATAACATTTTTGTGAGCCCACTTCCTTAAGATTAGGAAAGCCTCATTTGGTCAGTTTCATTGTAGATTTAAGGTGAATTCACATCCAAATTGGAATCTAGGGGGTCTATATGTTCCCCCATTGATTGACCGATTCAAGTATCATCAGTTGGGAAGTCTCACATCCCACATAGGCTTAACATATCTTAATATACATGTATGGGCCTTCCACCTATCAGTTTAAGCGTTTGGGTTGGTATATGGTTTATTACATGGTATCGTAGAGATTGATGATTTGAAAGCTTAGGTTTGTCTTTGTATTGTGATGTATATATAGATTACAAGAGAATTATCTCTATTACATTTGAATTTGAAAAGTCATTATCTAATAAGGATTTCATAGTATCTGTACTTGTACATATCTAGGATAAGCCAAATAGCCAACCGATCTTATCCTTGAGATTGGGCTGGATTAGATCTAGTCACAGGCCCCCGCAAACTAGGCGGTCGTGCCACGACGTGAAGCTTGGTCATCAATAGTTGAAACCTTGTTGTGTTGAGTCCCTTTGTAAAAAGATATGCTAATTGATCAACCGTGCCTACAAATCTTATTTGAATGTCGCCACGAATGACTTTTTCTCGAATAAAGTGGTAATCAACTTCCACATGTTTTGTTTGGGCATGAAACATTGGGTTTGTTGCTAGTGCAATTGCACTAATATTATCACAATAAATGAGTGGTGGAATTTTAAGAAAAATTCCAAGATCTTTCATCACCATTCGAATCCAAAACAATTTTGCAGCAGTAAGTGCCAGAGAGCGATATTCAGACTCAATGCTTGAGCGGGACACAACGGGTTGTTTCTTTGCATTCCATGAAATTAAATTAGATCCTAAAAAGATGGCATATCCAGATGTAGACCGCCTATCATCGGGATTCCCTGCCCAGTCCACATCAGAGTAAGCAGTAAATTGAAGTGGGCCTTGTTAGAGTTTTTGTTTTGTTGCAATTTGATAGGATGCATTCATTTTCATATCTTGACCTCTCATTCTCTCATAAAGTTCTTAAATCAGATTTTCTAGTCTCATATAGTTTTATCCTTGAAAATCTATTCAAGCTTTCCAAATATTTTCTTTTTAAAATTCATACTTTGGTTTGAATGTTTCATGTCTATAAAAATCCTTTTTCATCCTTTTTAAAAATCATGATTCAAGCTTGATTATTGTGCTTCAAGTCCCCTGGAAAGATGCCCTCTTAGTTCCAAGTTTCTAAAAAATCAGGATTTCTGGGCAGTCTCCAGGTCAATCTGCCCGTGTGGCCGGTCGACCGGGCACTCTGCTGGTCAACAGGGATTTTGAGTTGTTAGCCTCTCCAATGGACATTTTTATAGCCATTGTGTGTACCCGGTCGTCCCGGCCTTGTACCAGGTCGACCGGGCACTAGCCGTTGGGAACTTTTTTTTTATAAAAAATGGTTTTTTGCTTGGAAAAAGTTGTTAAACTTTGAAGGACTTTTGAGGCCAAGGACTTACAACTTTTTTAGAGCATTATTGAAGGGATTATGAAGCCATTCCATTGATTCAACCTTTGATCTTCTAATGGGTGTGCTTTCTTTTACCTAAGTCTTTAAAATCATGCTTTGTTTCTATATCTTTGTTTCTCTTTTAAGCATGATCAAATAGTTGGCTTTCTTCTTGAGATGTTGTGTTTCATAACATGCTTTGAACTTTGAAATATCTTAGCTTTATGAAATCAACATATGATTTATCATTCACATGAGTTATGAATCTTTGTTTTCAAATCTAACTTGTTAATCTTAAGATTGTACTTTTTCTATTCAAGTTTGATCTTTTTGGAAAACCATGTGTTTGTCAAACAACTCTTTCTCATACATATGATTATCATCTTTACATCAATTAAAGTTTCATCTTTCTAAAAAGAGATAGAGTGATTTCTAGTATATGCATTATTCATAAACTTTGTCATTCATATGCATGCTTCTAGAAGTTGAGATTTCACTTTATATTCAGCCTTTTTAGAGGCACTCATTTGCACTTACATTGTTCTCTTAATCCATGCATTCATAGGCATTTTACTTAAGGGGAAATCTTCTTATTGTAAAGGTTGGTGCTTAGCCTTGAAAAGCATACATAGTGTTGTAAAGGTTTATGCTTAACCTTGAAAAGCATAGTGATGTGTTTGTAAGGTTGAAGGTGAACCTAAACCCTAATTTGAGTTAGTGAAAATCCGGTAGGGTCACCGGGAGTGGATGTAGGCATGTTGGTCGAACCACTATAAATGCTTGTGTTATGGTAATTGACTTTTTGCTTACTTTTCATGGATGTTGCTTTCTTGTTTGATTCTATTATTTGTTGGAAGTAGGTGGGTCTCGTGGATAGATTTTCAAAACTTTTTGACGCACTTGATTCAGGAATCAAGTATCCAGAAGCCCATAAACCATATCCAGGATGCAATTCCTCTTTCTCATCAATCATGTACAACAATATAACCTATCTAGAAGATAGAAATCAACAACTACATGCAACAAAATAATCTACCACAAGAGGAGAAGCAGATTATACATTTGGAGCCCGGTAGTGCTCTAATCGAGGAGAAGACAATCAACTAGAACAAGAACTCTTCTTGAAGCAATTAGAGATCTCCAAGACCTTGTTGTTTTCCACGCTATGACCCTCTATCAGATCTCTTTTCTCAAGAAGATGGGTGAGATCTCCAAGAGAAAACCCTACTAGAAACTCCAAGGAACTAGAAGAGAGAGAAGAGGAGAAAATTGTGCAACACTTGCACAAATAAAGAGAGTTGGGCGTGAATCAATGTGTAGAATGATCAAAAGGGTGTTTATTCCTTTATTTATAGCCCTCATCACTCCTCTTTTAATTCTCTTACTAATTTGTATTAGAAGTCACACTTCCACACAAATTAATAGCTTACTATTACCACTATTAAAAGTCCCACTTCAAATAGAAATAGTAACATTCTTATTCCTTCCTTTTAGAGCTCAAGTGAGATTAGTAACTTTCTAATATCTTGGGCTAGCGTGGGGACCACTAGGAATGCCTTAGAAAGTTGGCTCCAACTGGGACACGCGACCACACATCTCATGTGCAATCCGGGTGCGCACTTACTAATGATAAATCCATTAATTGGCACAAGGGGATAATATAGATAGATTCCATCTTAATCATTGTACGTTCCCACAGTCCTACTACCACGTACCCAAGACACCGAGGTGCTGACCTACAGTTGGCCTCACTCATTGGTGACTCAAAGCAAATTAACAGATAGAAACTTGAATTCATCAATGTCTCAGGATTGAGAGCCTATTGCTTGGGAATTATGAGAACAGTCCTTAAATCGAGAAAATATTTCATAAGGTGCTTCTCATGGTCCTTCAATACATCCAATGTACCAGCACTATGATCCAGAATCTTACATTCTGATGATCGAGACAAATCATACTATCTTATAGTGATCAAAGTGCTGCAACCTTATCAGATGAGATACCCAGGCTCATCAATGGTTGTGAAGATATTTTTAAGTATAAGATTTGGGACACATATCTCCTGTATGTGGATCTCATCCATATACATATATCACATCTAATATACTAATGAGACCCGGTTCATCTCATGAACCATTATGTCATATGTATTGGTCATGTGCATTAAGTAATAAACACCATTCATCTCATGAAAGGAAAGCATAATTTTATTGATAAATAAAGAAATTAATCAATTTATTACATCAACTGATGGATTGAGACCATACAATTTAACATTATTAATCTTTTTCAAAGCATAAGAGACTTAAAAGCAAAGAGAATTAAAATTGGTCTAGTTATTTGAGCCCCCCCCCCCCCCCCCCCCCCCCCCCTTCTAGGATTCGATCTTGGACTTTCAAGCCTTTATAGAAGTGGAGTCCGTGGGTAAGTGTACCCTTGAGAAAACAAAGAATCCTTTTAACTGCCATCCAATGTGTGGACCGTGGATCATGCATAAATTGACAGACTTGGTTAACTGCAAAGGCAATGTCAGGCCTAGTCAATGTGACATATTAGAGGGTACCAACCACACCGCAGTACTCTTGTGGGTTGGTTATTGGATCACCATCAGTTTTGGAAAGTCTCAACCCAGGCTGAACCGGTGACTTGGTGGGTTTAGCATCATGCATTTGAGTTTTATGGAGGAGATCCCAAACATACTTTGTTTGTGTGAGATATAGATCGGAAGACACCCGGCATGCCTCAATTCCAAGAAATAGTGTAGCGAGCCCAAATCTTTCATAGCAAACAAACTACCAAGGTCTCGTAATAACTTTGGCATGGCTGCAACATGATTGCTAGTTATGACAATGTCATTAACATAAATGAGCAAAATTATAAATTCTCCACCAAGTTTTCTCACAAAGAGAGAGGTGTCTGCATTGGACCCAATGAATCCAAGACTTTGTAAATAATTTGTGAGCCGGAGATACCAGGCCCGCGGGGCTTGCTTGAGCCCATAGATGGCTTTATGTAATTTGCACACATGAGTAGGTCGATTGGGATCTACAAAACCTTGGGGTTGGTCCATATATACCTCCTCTGATAGAACCCCATGGAGAAAAGCATTGCGAACATCAAGCTTGCGAATGGGCCAGCCAAATTGTATAACAATAGATAACACCAATCATACTGTAGTATGTTTGACGATTGGACTGAATATGTCCCCATAATCGATCTCGGGTTGTTGGTGAAACCCTTTAGCCACAAGATGGGCTTTATGCCTCTCAATTGTACCATCAGATCGTTGCTTTACCTTGTACACCCATTTACACCCGACAACATTGGAACCGGGTTTAAAAGGAACTAAATTCCAAGTCCCTTGATGTTGCAGCGCATCAAACTCCAGTGCCATCGCTGCTCGCCTTGATGTTCCATAGATTGTATCGTTTGAGAGTAGCATGTGGGTTCTGATGGCTAAAGTAGCTTGTAAGGCAGTAGGTAAGGGATACCTAGTTGTCATCAACATCTTAGGCTTATAGATGCCATCCATTGCTCGTGTCCGCATAACATGTGTGCGTAGTGAAGGAGCATGTGCATCAGTTGATCCTTGGTATTGATCAGTAGGATCACTAATGGGTGGCACATCAATAGTACCACTAGTGGAAAATTGGCGTCGAATGGTGGCAGCAGACCCTGGTGACTTCTACTGTCCAACGTCAATTTGAGGTGTAAGTGTATGTTGGAGACTGGATTCTGGTTCCAAAATTAATTCTGAAATTGGCACATCTGCACCAGGAGAACAATGTGCAACAGTGCCCAAACCTTGTTCAATAGGTACAAGTGGAAGGGCCATAGCAGGGACAAAAGGACTAGAGTGCATATTGGCCACACTGGGTTCATGGGAACTTGGTTCTGTATTAGAGAGCTTCCTTGCTGGGCACCTAATAGGAGTATGTAATGTAGTGTCGGTGACCCGAGATGACATTTGTGCAGGATCCATAACAGATGGCAGCATAGTAGTAGACTGGGTAGGACCGAGACAACTGCGTGGAGCAACACTGTTCGTGCCAGGGGTCATAGTTGGTGGAAGGCCTTGGGCAGTAGTAGTGGAGGCAGGCAACTAAATGTGGCCTAGAAGAACATGCTCAGCTGAAGATAATGGTCTACTTGATGGGGGTAGAATTGTTAGTCATGGTAAGAGGATAAATTGTCTCATAAAAAACCACGTACGTGACGAGACATATAAAATCGCTTAGCAACCGGGTCATAACACTTGTAACCCTTATGATTACGTCCATAGCCCAGAAATACACACGAAATAGTGCGAAATGACAATTTGCCTGTCATGTAGGGATGAATAAAGGGAAAGCATCTACAGCCAAAAGAGCGAAAGATTTTATAGTCCGGTGTTTTGTGAAATAGTTTTTCATAAGGAGAAAGCCCTTGAAGAATAGGCGTAGGCATGCGATTGATAGAAAAACAACAGTGTCAAACGCCACATCCCAAAAAGAAAGGGGGACGCCAGAGTGAGCTAAAAGGGCTAATCTTGTTTCAACGATGTGACGATGTTTTCGCTCAACCACACCATTTTGTTCTGGTGTGTGAGGGCATGAAATGCGGTGAGAAATTCCATGTTGGCATAACAAACTTTTAAATCTATAACTAGTGAATTCCCCACCACCATCAGATTGAAATGATTTTATTTTGCACTCAAACATATTTTCAACAAGGGCTTTAAAATTCAAGAATATTTCAAACACTTGAGATTTAAATTAAAATTCAAGAATATTTCAAACACTTGAGATTTTTTCTCCACCCAAGCGACTCAAATTTAGGTTAAAAAAGCTGATTTGCCTAAAGAGTTTGCTCACACTTTGCTAAAAGATCAAACTACACAAGTGTGAGTGGCTACATATAACAAGCCCTGATCAAGGAGATCAAGCTCCCACCCCCAGCGCTGCCACAACGACACATTCAGGGGACGTTGCTATTGAGGGGGAGCTATTGATCCAAATTGACAAAAAAGATGCATGTTATTATCTTTAGCTTTGTCAATTATGGACAAAAGGGGGGAGAAAGGTGACAGATCAAGGGGGAGAACAAGAAGTCCAGAGGAAGTCAGAGACAATGCAGATCTACTTATGCTGTTTGTGCCACGTTTTGTGTTGATTGTCATTTTTTAAATTCAATGTATTTTGGGTTTTATTATGGGTAGATCAAATTGTATTGTCATATGGAGTTTTGTCCATGAATTGCCAAATGGGGAGATTGTTAGGATTTTGAGTGCTGGCTAAATTCATGGGTTGGACAAAACTCAGTGTCTTTTGAGTTGCATTCTATATTTTAGAAAAGGGCTTTGAAGATAAAAGATTGAAGGAATCAGAAGAAGAAAGTATGATAGAATTAGAAGAAGAACGATGGAGAAAATGTGCTAAAATTCCGGATTATCCATAATGGAGTCCGCTTGAGCGGTCCAAGCTTCGCTCGAGCGAATGCAAGACAAAAGCCCAAACGCCTGACAGAAACCTTTTTGCATTGAGAAAGAGAATCATCCGCTCGAGCGGATGAAGGGTCCGCTCGAGTGGACATGGTGGCAGAATCCCAGGAAAATTATTAACTACTTTTCTAATCGTGCCCAAACTGCTTGTTTTTTTAATCCTAATCAAGTTAGGTAACTTTAGGCACTACCTAAGGGCTATTTAAAGGACTCAAGGGCTATTCTAAAGAAACACTTCACCTCTCAAAGTTCTGAGTTAGAGATTATCATTGAGAGAATTCTTCTCAAGAGATTTATTAAGAAGTTGTGCTAACAAGTTCTCTAGAGTCAGTTATTATGCATCCTTTGTAGAAGATTATCTTCTTGCGGGAAGACTTGAGGAGTCACGCGCTGGATTGAATATGTTGCAATCAACGGTGTGAAGACTTTGAAGCGTGAAGCGACACAAGGTAACTTCAGTCCTTAGGTAGGGGATATATAGGGAAGAGATCTAAGTTTCTTGTAATTGCTAGATTCATAGTGTTTGATTAGATCCAATTCGGATTGGTTGTTTTTCACCTGGTTAGGGTTTTCCACCTTAAATTTGGTGTCCTTGTGATGTGTGCATGTGATTTTATTTCTGCTGTATTATTATTTATTTTTGCACACTTTTGGTTTGATTGTTTGAGTAGACCAATCTGGAGATCGCGGACCCCAAAACTTTCACAATATATCATCAACCATGGATAAATTGGATTGTGATTTTGATTAGAAGTCTTTCTACTTCTTCCAAAAGATGACCAAAACTTATATGCATTGGTAGTTTTGGTGATAGATATCTGCATATTTGTCTGAAATGGTTATTCTTAGTTGAACCAACATTTTTTTTATAATACTAGTTTTTTATTGTGGACTTCTTAGACTACTGTTCAAATCTAACATATCTTTTGAGGTCATCTTCATGAAGTAGCATATAAGATTTTGAAATTTATAATAATTAACTTATGTAAAAATCATTTAATTTTTACATTTATTTATATTCTAACTTATATATTTTCGTCTTTTAATTAAAATTTAAATTTTAAAAAGTGAGAATTATAAATTAGAGTTCGTTTGTTTAAGTTTACTTCATTCTTTTCTTTATATTTTGATAAATAAAATTTAAGAATGATGAATAACATAGTTGTTTTCTTTATAGACCTTTTTGTACCAATAATATATATGAAAAATTCAATATATTTTAAAAGCCTGGGCCTTTGTTGCTAGTAATACTTAAATAATCTTATCTAGGCAAAATAGGGTTTGAGTCCTTATAATTCTTCTCCCACTAAAATCTCTTATCACCTTACTAGATATATATATATGCCACGCGAGTAAGATGCCATCCAAAACTCTCTAGCAAGAGCTTGATCCCAATCCTACCTTTCCTAGGGTGAAGGTTCAAAACTTTAGGTGTTAGATTGGCTTTAATATTTATAAATTACCTAATCCGACTTGGGTTGCTTTGCAAGCGGGCCATATAATTTCCAACAGTTTAGTCCACATTGATCAATAGCCATCTCAATAAAACCATAGATAAACCTCTTAAACAATGCACCTGTTATGCTTATATGTAACTCAAATTAAGTTCATTTTGATTCGATGATTATACTATCATCACTAAAATAAGAACAACCAAAATGCATTGTGGAACTGAATTGTAACAGCTGTTGTTAAATTTCACAAGTGCACGAAATCGTACCAAGTAATATAATGATAAGAAAAATGTCGAACCCACAAGGACTATTTACCTATTAACTATTGAAATTGTTCTAATTCTAAGTTATTTGAAAATCAAGAAAAGTAGTGGATTTTGAATTTAAAAAAAACAGCAACAAATTAATTTAAATCAACAAATGAAGAATGTACCAAACACTTAAAAAGAAGAGGATTTCACCCAAGAGGAAAACACTAAGGCATCCGACTCACCTAACCAATCCAAGCCCAAGTCCTAACCATACAATCAATCAATTATCATCATATTTGACGGTGAAATATTCTACTTTATCTAAGACCCTCTCTCGAGTAGAATTAGAATTACTCAACATACGATAACCTGCAATATGTCTATGCAAATTTAAAAGTATTTGAGCACATTAAGATTAATAATATTTCACATAAAAGCCGCACAAATCACGTTGGCACATCCTTGTCTTTCGTTCAATTCATGGCATATATCATACGAAGCTAAATTGCATGCATCATCTCTCGAATTAACATGCACAACAAATCATTCAACTATTGGCCAAATAATTGAAAGCATTAAAATCAATGATGTCTACTCAAAAGGAATGATAAAATTATGATCACATAGAAATAAGACTCGGGACTGTCATGGAGAGGCTACATCGTAGCCTTAGAAATAGAAATTAGTTCATATTCTATTCAAAACAAACCATAATAATTCTGAAATTCATAATGAAAATTATACAAAGAAAGATGAAAGAGTTAAGAAGGAAACTCTATGTAGATCGAGAATCTCAATCGTTGATGAACTCCAATTCTGCAGATTTTCAACCTCCTGGTTGAAGCGCCGTTTCCTCTCTCCTCCTCTTCATCCCCTTCATCCTCCCCCTCGGTTCACACTTTATAAGAAAAAAAAAAAAAAAACATTCCCCTTGTGAATATTCGATCCCCTCTTTATTTCCTTTCAAAACTAAATTCTCCAACTGGCAGTTTTCGTCCTCTGTTTTGACGCCCAAATTTTGCTATCAAAACGCCTTAATTTCAGAAAGTTCTCAACAGAAAAATCGAAGATCTTCTTCTTACCTTTCCTCACCAACTTAAATCAATCAAATCTGATCTTTCTCGCCAAAGTTATGCCTGGATTACTGAGTAATGTTCCAGGAATGGCAAGTTTCACTATTAGTGCATTGTGGCGAGATTTACTCCTTGATAACGGACGATTGGAGACAAGTTGTCCACAGAAAAATTGCAGGGCTCTCTCTTATCTTTCTGTAGCCACCGAGATCTCCCAAAATGGAGTTTTCTAGAAAAAGTTATGCCTGTCTTGGTGGGATTGGTTCTGGAATTTCGGGAAAGGACGTTTTTTCAACGTCAATCAGCTTCTAAATGGGCTTCCTCACGGTCCAAATTCGAAGTCCAAGTAAGACCAAGATTGGACTAAGGCTTCAGCTGTCCAAAACTTGTTTTCCACTCCAAAATCCATGGTTTTATGAGTTTATTTTCTCCTACATAAAAATAGATGAAAACATGATAAAATAAAGAAAATAAAAGGCAAACTAGCATAAAATCAAGATTAAGAGTATGGCAAAAGTCCTATAAAAATTAAACAGATCAACAGCCGTATACCTTAGGGCTTGTTTAGATGCACAATAAAATACTAGAAAGTAGTATTTTATAGAATATAATCTTTCATTTTCTAAAGAAAAAACATTGTACGTTTGGTAACCCAAGAAAATTATGAAGAAACTATCACTTTCTTTCAAAAAGTTTAATACTTTTTTCTACAACTTTCTTCCGTAGAAAACTTTCTACATTATAAAAATCTTTCAAAATGAGGTTTACAAAGTGGTAGAGTAAAGTAAAAAAACTTCACCAAATCTGTCATGAAGTATTTGTTTATATGTATGGTAAAGTAAAGTAAAAGTAAATGTCACATCACGGTAAATGTGAGATAAAGTATATGGTGAAGTAAAGAATATGATGAAATAAAGTGGGAAAGAGTGGTAAAGCAGTTTTTTTTGTTTGACTTTTACTTTATCAAACTTTACCATATTTTATATCGTGAAGAAAAAGCGACTTGTGATAAAGTTTGTGGTAAAAAAAAAAGTTGGTGGCTAGACTTTACTTTACCACACTACTTTTCATCAAAACATGGTGAATGGATATCATGTAACATCTCAGTCAAGGCATGTTGTTTATATGTGTTGTAAAGTAAAATAAACTTTGATGTCACATCATGGTAAAGATGAGGTAAAGTAAGACAAGATGAAGTATGTGGTGAAGTAAAGGAGGAGAGAGAGAGAGAGTTGTCAATTAGTTGCCCTTTGTATTGAGACTTTACTTTACTTCATTTTACATAGTTTTATGTGTTAAAGAATGTGGTTTATGGTAAAAAAAAAAAAAATGGCAGTTGAACTTTACTTTACCACACTACCTTTTCATCCATAAATGGATTACATATAAATTAAGTATTTAGTAAAAGATCATTCTAGTAATCAAGGGCGGAACCAGGATTTCATCTCGGGGGGGGCCAAAACTTGAATAAATTTTTATTTCACCAATTATTATAACTATCATATTTTTAAGTTTATTTTCGACATAGTGGTAAGTTCAAGCATGAAAAATATATTACGATTCAAGACTAAATTTTATATGAAAATTAAAACCAGTATATATTCAGCCTTAACAAAATATAAGCAAAGAAAAGTTGTAGAATAATTGTTTCTGAGTACATTTTAACTCAATCATCTATCAAAATGGAACTCGGCGTTCTTTCAAATCTCGGAAATCATCTATGATTGATTCTGTGCTAAGCTTCTCAGCAATTTCTTTTTCAATGTACACAATCAAACTATCAGAGAGAAAATCATCCTCCATTTTGCTGCGAAGCCTAGTTTTGACAATATTCATGGCTAAAAATGATCGTTCAGTAGTTGCAGTAGAAACTGGAAGAGTAAGCACAAGTTCAATCACTCTAAAAACAAGTTGGTAGACTGTTGATCTTCTAGTCTTTACCAACCATTGACACAGATCAGAAACAGTTGACAATTTTTGAAAGTCGGAATGTCGAACTACATTATACTCATAATGGTGAAGTTGCATTTTCTCATTTTCTGTAAAGTCTTGAGGATAAAACTTATCTACCAACTTGTAAATATCATCGCCTCTGAAAGTTTCATGTGCATTTCGAGGATCCAAAGCTGAGCTAAGAGTAAGCAACTCTACTGCATGCTCACTAAACCGACTATTTAATTCTTGTAATTGAGAATCAATTGCAACATAAAAAATTTCTATTCGACAATGATGCTCAATTGTAAACTCATCTTGTTGATGGCGGGCTCAACCTCGTCTCGCAACATAACGAGCATTCATATATGGGACATCTATATTGCGTGCCTCGCAAAATGATTTCACCTTGGTAAGTAAAGCATCCCACCCAGCATCTCTCAATTTTTGGATAAGTGCTTTAGTAGATGAAACAAGATGCATGGCATTTAAAATGTCTTGAGATTGACATTACAAAGCTTGACAAAGTAATTCAGTGATCTCCATGATTTCTTTCATAAGATGCAAGATGAAGACAAATTCAAATGAAGTCATTGCCTCGTAAGCTGAGTCCGCATCTCCTCGTTGAGAAAATGTATAGAGTTCCGTCCTCAATGATGTTAATTAGAACTACACATGTTGGACTAAACATCTTTATCAAGCTAGAAACTGATTTCAAGTGAGAACTCCAACGAGTATCTCCTGCTCGTTGTAAAGAACCAATCTGATTAAGTCCTCTCCCACTCTCGAGCTCATCAATGGCAATCAAATGTGCAATTTCAACAGCTTGAGCAACTTTTAACTCATCATTATGCTTGCATGAAGCGCCAACAATATTGACAATAGAAGTCAATTTAGTAAAAAATTAATAAATTGGATTAACTTCTTTTGATGCTGCAACTAATGCCAATTGCAAGCGATGTGCTAAACAATGGACATAGTAAGCATATGGACAATCATTCAAAATCAAAGCTTGTAATCCATTCCACTCACCCCGCATATTGCTTGCACCATCGTATCCCTGCCCTCGAATATTCTGAACATTGAGATTATGATAAGACAATAAATCATATATCTTATTTTTTAAGGTCAATGATGCAGTGTTGGAGACATGAACAAGCCCAAAAAAACGCTCTCGTACAAAGCCATCTTTGTCGACGAATCTCAAAACTATAGCCATTTGCTCCTTCTTTGACTCATCACGAGCTTCATCAACAAGTATACAAAATTTTATATCACCAATTTCTTCACGAATTATCTTCTTCACTTTGGTTGAAAAAACATGTAGAATTTCTTTTTGGATCTTTGGTGATGTGTAAGAAGCATTTTTTGGAGCTTTATCTAACACAACTTTTGCAACTTTCTCATTATAAGAACTCAACAAATTCAACATTTCAATATAATTTCCACGATTGATTGAACTATGACTTTCATCATGGCCTCTAAAAGCACAACCTTGAAATGTAAGCCATCGGACTGTATCAATTGAAGCCATAAGCCATAGTCGATTATTTACAATTTCTTCCGAAGTGAATTTGTCAAGCACTTTCTGTATATGTTGAGATTGATTCATCAAGTCTTCACATGATCTCTCGGCAACTTTATGAGGAGAGTTAGGATCCTTCCCCACATGAATCAATAAAGCACAATTTTTTCCATCTTTAACTTTCTTCCAATTCTTAAATCCAGTAAGAGTGAATGCATTTTGCGAAGCAAATCCAGTTTGCTTATTAAAAAGATAGCATGGTAGACAAAAAATAGCATCTTTCTCTGGGGAATATTCCAACCATGAAGGAAATAACTTGAACCACGAATATTGAAAGCTACGAAGATGAGTTGTTGATCCAGAATTCGGATACTTTGAAAGCATAGGTTGGTATGGACCAACCTTAATGTACTTCCGTCTAATTTCATCACGCCGATTAATATCATAATCCCATATCTGTGGACGCAATCCTGGATCACGCTCTAATGAATTAATATCAACTTCATTGATTTCAGTTCTTTGTGATTTTGTAGGACGATCTTCAGAAATTGGATTCTCAATATTAGAGGTCGGCAATGAAGCATCGGCTTTTAAGTTTTGAGGATTTTTTCTTTTAAAAAATCCATCAATTGTAGATGACTTTCCCATCTACAAATCAAATAAAAATCAAATTTATTATATGTCCAAAATCAAATAAAAAGTATTCATTGTCTCAAAATATGAACCATTCATCAAACAACTCAATAAACACAAGGGTGATTAGTGCTCAAAATGCATATATATATATATATATATATATATATATATACATCCATTAAATGATATGACACGAAATTCACAAGACCTGACCTCTCATAGTTTGTATCATTGAACTCATCTACATAAGTTACTAATTTGACACAGTAGTTCAAAGAAGCACCAAAACCATATCCCACAATACGGAACTACTTCTAAATAACTAAATATGCCTGTTTGTTGGTAGTTTTGTTTCATGATTGTATTTCTATGGCAGACTAGAATGAGTTGCTTTGATCAGAGTGTTTTCCCTTGAAAAGAGAGGTAATGCCTCTTCCACATGGATAGCTTCTTTTCAAACAAAGTTATCACCATACCCAAAATGGCTTGAGAGTGAGGTTTAACCTCCAGAGGGAAAGGAAGGTAATTAAAGAAGTTGCTTGATCCCACCTTCACACTTAAGACACAACTAGGAATTATTAAATGATAGCTTGAATGTTGCTGGATGAGATAGGTTTTCAAAGGGCTTGACTAATTAAATTCAAGAGATTTTTGTCAAACTGTTATTTTATTTAATTTATCGACAAAATGATTAAATGAGGCAAATCTTTCTAAAGCATTTTATCCAAGATATTGAGCATTTTGGCAGGAAACTTCAACACAGTTGGAAGATGCTCATTGTCACACCGACAAGGTGCAGGTTCAATTGTATCCCTTATCAAATAGATAAATATGCAAGGCATTCACCATTCTGTGGGTTGCACCTAGGTCAGGTTAGGTTGGGCAGAGGCTTGTCCAAAGCCAGAATACATAGGCTACCAGGACCCAATTCTAGCTCAATTCCAGCTCATTAGTTTTCAAGGTTTCGGGCACAATCAGTATGCAGTTCCTTGGATGGAGAATTGTTTCCTGCAGAACCAATGACCCATGACATGGGCATTCCCTCAGGTGTTAAGCCCAAGCCCATAATAATTGTTAATTTGGGTGTATTTTAGGCAAAGTCCTGATGAGATTGGCCTAAAGCCTCTGCCAGAATTCATTTTAAGCAAGTTTCTGTTTGAGCTGGGCCCAGCCATTGTATCCTTACCATTCTGTTTCATATGGTTCTTCCAACACAGACCCAGCATATGAAAGCTTCAGTTCTTTTACATCTTATGCAATTTGGTAGGAGACTTTTGCTTGATCACTTGGATTAAAGTAATAGAACAAGATATTTAAAATGGTAATGGGTCTTAAGTTACTTATGGTTATTGTTCATTTATGTTAGAGCTTTCCAGTGAAAGGAAGAGAAAACAGCATTGAGATCTTCTATAGGTAATTCAGACCAGATCCTTTAGTTGGTTCAAGTGACTCGTCTCTATTTTATTGCTGGCCCATTCAATCAATGAACAGTTTAAAGTCCTTATAATGACCCACGGTTTTCATTGATGTACAATCTTGACTGGATGTGATCATAGAACCATAAATGGCTAATTCACAAAGGAAGCTACATTTTCTGGTGAATCTTATAACTCCTCTTAACAATGTGTTTGGATCTAAAGACACTTAGTGCAGGTGATTTGGTTTACAAATAAATGAGGGCTAAGTGGCTAACAGAGTAACAGTTCTACAGCGGGTAAAAAAAAAAAAAAACTCCCAAAGATTATAGATCTAAAAAAAAAAACAATAATAAAAGGCAGAGAAAAAGCCAAGGAGCCTACCATGAATGTATTGTGAATGATAAGAGAATAGAGATGCTGTTGCCTGTTGGCTCCTGTTGCCTCACAGTCACAGCCCCAGGCATATCAGTGCTTCAAGCTCAAAGAGTCCTCCACAAACATTATCTTCTTCCTTCTCATCCTCCATCAGAAATCCTTGCATCAGCAACATTCACAAAAATCGAAATCACAAAGCTGAAAAAACGAGAGATTGATCATTGATGGATTTCACAAACGACCCATTCTCAAACGAGACATTCACAAATCACAAACCTTACAAAGTTGAGAATAATTCTTCAAGCTGTGGCCTGTGTCGCTGTCACTGTGAGAGTGGGAGTCACGACAGAGAATGGTTGGAGAGGTTTTGGAAAAGGCCAAAAGGGGCTGGGAAATGGGAATAACCGAATAGGGATGGTGGGGCTGGAAGCCTGGAAAGGTTTTGGAAAGGGGATAGGGATTAGGGCTGGGTCCTTGGAAATGGGGATAGAGAAAAGGGACTTTTAAGTTGTGTGTGGGGGGCCAGGGGCATGATGGACAAAAACTTGGGGGGGGGGGGGGGGGGGGGGGGGGGGGGCCAGGCCCTACTGTGGTTCTGCCACTGCTAATAATGATCTTTACTATGATCAACAACATTAACCTCTTGTTATTTTAGGCTTTTTCAATATATATTAAAATCATAGTACCTTCCAAACAACTCAATTTAAAATATGTAATATTCTTCAAAATTTGTCAAACAACAAAAATATTATGATATTTTAATATTACAATATTCTATTCTATACTAGTTTATTCTTGCAATATTTAAATCAATAAATATTGTATTATGTAAACATCCCAACAGTCCCTTAGATAACAAACATTTTATAAGTATTGGCAATTAACAAAAGAACCATTTTTGTCTAACCATTGATTGTGCAAAAGTAGCCCAAGTGGACCACGCAATATTGGTTTTACTAGAATTGTTGTCCTGCCTCTTTGATATGTTCACTTATCATTTACTTGTTAGTGGCATCTATACTTTATACATCATTTTCTTTGCTTACTTCCTATTTTTTTTTATGGGATTTGACGTATTGATTAATCCTCCTTAAACCTTATCTCCCCAATCTCATGACTGAAGTTCAATTAATGTCACCACATGCAGGCGCTTGACTTTGGTCAATTTCTTTTTTTCCCCCTATATCTCATGATATCATGGGATCCCAACATAAAAAAGTCAATCACTTTCCAGTTTCAACTTCCATTTTCACTTACAAGATCATCACCAACGTGAAATCGGAATAGCTTGAGTGCATCGGACTTTACAAGTAAGGAAATCGAGGAAGAGTAGCCTGAGAAGATCATTCACTTTCCCTTGTATAGGTTGTAATTTATCAATTTCTGCAATAGGCGTTATTCCCATGATGTCATGGGATTTATCTATTTCTATAATATAGAATTTCTGAAAACAGCAAGAAAATTTATTTTTTTACAAAGCACAAATAATGACATTTTTGTAAAAGGTGAATATGCATATGACCACCATTTCCTAGGTTTTATCTTTGGAAAATCTTCACCTTAAAATGTTGCATAGAAGTCATGATATCACGGGACAATCCCATGATATCAAGAGATTTATCAGTTTCTATGACATCCATTGTTTCTATAATATATGGCATTTATTAGTTTTTGTAACATACATCATTCCCATGATCTTGTAAGGTTACTATCTCCCAATTTTTCCGACTTGTAAGGTTCAATGCATTCAAGCTCTCTCGATTTCATCTTAGCGATAATGTTTCAAGTGAAAAATGAAGGAGAAGTGAAAAAGAAACGTGACTGAAAAGATCAAGTAGAGTAGTTTACTTTCTTGTTTACGATGGAGTCCTATTGATGGATTTGGATGCGGAGACTCTGAAACATGACCGGAGATCTATGTGCGTTCCGACGATTGGGAAGCTCCACAGATCTCTTCGCCTCTTGTCTCTCCTATGAGATGGAATAATACCCAACCCTTAAACAAGTCCTAAATAGACACACTTACTAAAGACTTCTTCGCCAAGAAACCCACATCCACTAATCTAATTAGGAGTCTTATTCGTGGGACCGGATTAAGTTTTATGATATGCATGGCATAATATTAATAACTACCCTTTTATTTGAATTTGCTAGTTGTTTATTTTGTCTTAAATGTTCTAATTATAGCCTTTTTCTTATAATTTAGGAATTAGAATGAGCTGAGCATATTTGAGCTTAATTCGGAAAGCTTTAAAGGTAAAACCCCATTTGAGAAAAGATATACACAAAGAGCATATATGCTTGTTGTAGGAGAACTGGAATTTCAAGTTAGAGGTCATGAGTTCAAGACTTGGCACAATTAGTTTTTATTTTTATTTTTAAAGACCAAATTTGGTGGCCCCCACCATATCTAATTATTCTTGCTAATGGTTGCTTAAAATTAGCAATCAACTTTACAAGAAAGGGAAAGAAATATTGTTTTGCAAGAGATCAAATTATGAAGGAAAGAAGAATTTCAGAATTGTAGTCATCCTGCGCAAGCTTTACTATTTTGATCATAACTTGTGACTCAAGACTCCGACATCAGTAAGAATGCTATTGTTTAGCAAGCGATCAAATTATGAAGGAAAGAAGATTTTCGGAATCACTACAAGAAATTTGGGGTTTAAGGACGACACAAATTTGTCCCAAAATGTACATATTTCGTCACTGAAACTAATTAAGACGAAAAGTTTTCCTCACCCATTTTGTTGCCAAAGCCTTGTCGCTAAAAGGTATTGGAGATGGAAAAAAATTCGTTATTGAAAAAGATAAATTTGTGACGATTTTTTTTGTCTTCAATACACTCTGTTGGAAACATACTTGTAAGTAATTTTTTTTTCGTCTCCAATACACTCTATTGGAAACATACTTGTAAGTAATTAGTGACAAAATATTTTGTCATTAAAGGAAGAAATTAGAGACAAAAATATTTTGTCATAAATATAAGAAATAGAGACGAAATAATTTTGTTGCATTTAACATAAACGATGTCACAGCCCCGCCCAACTCAAGGACTTCCTTGGAGGTCACCCATCCTAGTACTGCTCCCGCCCGAGCACGCTTAACTTCGGAGTTTTAGAAGGCCTCATGCTAAGTTAATACGGGGTTTGACTTATAAGCCCATGGTTAGGACTTGGATATTTCTGATGCGGACTAACAAAGACTCACCGTTTGAAGCCCGTGGTTGACACATTACGCCCCATGGTTAACGGTACCGCCTGGACCAAGATTTCACATTTTGCCCCACTAGAAATAGAGCCATCCTCGGCTCTGATACCAACTATCACAGCCCCGCCCAACTCAACATGAAATTGTCCGCTTTGGCCCACGTGCACGAGCGAGGACTTCCTAGGAGGTCACCCATCCTAGTACTGCTCCCGCCCGAGCACGCTTAACTTCGGAGTTCTTATGATTTCCGGGGCCGCACGGTTTTAAAAAACCTCATGCTAAGTTGGATATTTCCGATGCTGGCTAACAGAGACTCACCGTTTGAAGCCCGTGGTTGACACGCCACGCCCCGTGGTTAAGGGTACTGCCCGGACCAAGATCTCACATTCTCCCCCACTAGAAATAAAGTCGTCCTCGGCTCTGATACCAACTGTCACAGCCCCGCCCAACTCAGCATGAAATTATCCTTTTTGGCCTAAGTGCACGCGCGATGACTTCCTAGGAGGCCGCCCATCCTAGTACTGCTCCCGCCCGAGCACGCTTAACTTTGGAGTTCTTAAGATTTCCGGGTCCGCACGGTTTTAAAAAGCCTCATCTAAGTTAATACGGGGTTTGACTTATAAGCCCAAGGTCAGGACTTGGATATTTCCGGTGCGGGCTAACGGAAAATCACTGTTTGAAGCTCGTGGTTGACATGCTACGCCTCGTGGTTAAGGGTACCGCCCAGACCAAGTTCTCACAGTAGCAGAGACTGAGAGAGGTAGGTGTACCTGGCGGTGGCAGACTCCTGGATGGAGGATGATGGGCGCAGATGATGGTGATTGGTGATGGTGGCTGCGTTTGGGAGTTCTAGGCGAGACTAAGAGAAATAGAGATGAGAGGGATTACTGATCAAGGATCGGTCTGCACTACGTGTGTTGATGGAGGGTGATGATGATTGATGGGGGCCAATGGGCCATGGGGCTACTTCCTGAGTGAGAGATGTTGGAAAAGGGTTTTGAAAAATGGGGAAAGGGTTCTTCTCTCCTCTTCTGGAAAAGGATTTTTGGAAAAGGGGGAAAGGGGTTTTGGAAAAGAGAGACCGGGATAGATGGAGGGACAAAGGGGGAAATGGGTTTTGGAAAAAGGGCGTTGGATTGGAGGGGGGGGGGGATGGACGTTAGGGCCTGGGGGGCCCATTTTAGTTATTTTAAAGGCTTTTCCAAAGCAATACTTGTAAGAGAGGAATAGGCTCAAGTGCGAATGAAATTGGTGCCACCGTAAATGAAATTGGCGCCTTATTTTGTTAGCCGAAATATTTTCGTCTTCCATAACTTATCCTTATTAGTGACGAATTACGTTCGTTACAAAAATAAATTATATTTTGTGACAAAGATGTTCGTCTCCAATGAGCTAAAATAATTCTTGGCGTCTTATTTTGGTGACCTAATATTTTCGTCTTCCATAACTTATCCTTAATAGTGACGAATTATGTTCGTCACAAAAATAAATTATATTTTGTGACAAAAATGTTCATCTCCAATGAACTAAAATAATTCGCGCCAAAGCAAGTGAAATTTGCGCCTTATTTTGGTGACGAAATATGTTCGTCTTCCATAACTTATCCTTATTAGTGATGAATTACGTTCATCGCAAAAACAAATTATATTTTGTGACAAAAATGTTCGTCTCCAATGAGCTAAAATAATTCGCGCGAACGCAAATGAAATTGGCGCCTTATTTTGATGACCAAATATTTTCGTCTTCCATAACTTATCCTTATTAGTGACGAATTACGTTCGTCACAAAAAAAAATTATATTTTGTGACAAAAATATTCGTCTCCAATGAGCTAAAATAATTCGCGCCAAAGCAAATGAAATTGGCGCTTTATTTTGGTGACGAAATATGCTCGTCTTCCATAACTTATCCTTATTGGTGACGAATTACATTTGTCGCAAAAAAAAATTATATTTTGTGACAACAATGTTCGTCTCCGATGAGATAAAATAATTGGCGCCAACGCAAATGAAGTTGGCGCCTTATTTTTGCAGACGAGATTTTGTTTTCGTCTCCTATACTTTTGAAAAAAATGAAAACAAGCGACAAAATTTATATTTCGTCCTCTTTGGGTGTTCTTTCAAGACAAAAAAAAAATTTCGTCATCAAATTATGTCACAACAGCCTAGATTTCTTGTAGTGAATTGTAGTCATCCTGTGTAAGCTTTACTATTTTAACAATAACTTGTGACTCAGAACTCTGATTAAGGCAAGGACAGATGCGTTGGAAAGAGGACTCAAATGAGAGGAATATCATGTCTCACAAGGATCTCCCAATTCTGATGTTTTGTGTTCAAAACAGGCCGTCAATTGGAGGGATATGAGGGATGACGAATTTGAGTGATTTCTCTTTCTTTTTCTTCTTGTATATTTTTCTTTTTAATGGAGGCTCTCTTTTTCTCTAGAGAGTTATTTTTCTTTAATCTTTGTTAGAAAGTGAAGGTGGAGATTGAGTGGTGTAATAGACAACTTTGAAGGCTTTTAATAATGGAGATTTGCTTCTTTATTGTTGTTTGTTCTATAATGCTTAGCTAATCCGTGGATTAGGGTGGAGGAGGAAACCAAAACCAGTGAGATTGTTCTTTATTATTTTTTTGTCTTTCCTTCATTATGCTTAATGATTTAATAGGTTCTCCTTCATGAATGTTATTCAACTTCTGGTTTTGCAAAGGTTATTTGGAATATCTTTTACTTTTTATGCTTGATCTTGACATATCATGTTTAGGTTAAATTCCTTTGATAGTTTGTGCTTGATCTTGATAAATAGTGATTAGAGTTTCAACATGTTGAAGTGAAGGGAGTCTTAGGTACTAATTAGAGAATTAGATTTTTAAGAAAATGGGTTTTCAAAGCTAAATCTTCCGATCCAAGGCAATTAATTGCACATTGGATTGAGTTTTGTTGGGATAAGACTATGAAGTAATTTTGAAATGATTAAATCTGTTTTGGTGAGATCCAATACCCTGATCTCTCTTTCTCTAATAAGTTTGTGTTTAGATTTCCTTTGATATCATTTTAGTTATTATTTTCTTAATTAATTATGGTTTTATCCCTAGTGTGAAAACTGATTGAGGACTTTTTGGATCTTGTTTTTACAAATCTCTATGGATCGACTCGTATTTGCCATTATCTACTTAATAGAAATTTGTGATTGCAATTTACTATTTTGAGCACATCATCTTACATTAAGTGGGATTGTATTCTCTGTTGGCATCAACCCTACTTGATTTGATGTGGCATCCGCGGCATATGGGCCACACGATTTCCAATACCCATGATATAATGGGATTTGGGGCAGAAAAAAGAAAAAAAATTGTTGACTCGAGTCAAGTGACTCTAATGACATTTGAGTTTCAGCCATAAATTGTAAAAACCAGGTTTACAGAGATAAATATATCAAATCCCCTTTTATAAGTAGAAAACTGTGACAATGGATTAGACAATAATACCCCCCATAATAGCTTGTCATGATTTCATTATCATTAAAAACATGGTTGCTCCCCATTTTGTTGCATGTAACCATGTAACAAGACAACAAACAAATTCAATATGTTGTTGCACGTTCCTTAATGACAACCTTCCTACAATTTGGCACTAATGAATTCAACAACCCATTTACTTCCAATGGATTTCCAATCTTTTGGAAATGGTTTCTTGACCATCTTTCCACTTAGACATGGTTCACATATAGGGTACTCCACTTTACCTAAATCTGGTAAGAGTCCATCCCTAACCTTTCTACTTATGTTGTTTTTGTTAATGTGCCCTTATCTCATATACCATAACATTGCCAAACCATCCATGCACATATTCACACACATAGAATAATGGGAACTAGATTTTATTTCATTATTAAGAGTGTCCAGCAAATACAATCTATCAGAAAGAAAACCATTAACATAAACTTAACCGTGCATACCAATTGTAACCGTGCATACCAATTATAACCTCCTTATCTTTAAATCTGATTTCAAATCCATTCATAGCCAATTGGCTCACAGAGATGACACTCTTCCTCATAGCTGGAGCAAAGAAAACATCGGAGAGATATAGGGATTTTCCGGTTGGTAATGGAATTTTGACTTTTCCTACACCCAACACATCACAGAATGTTTCATTTCCCATGTAAATACTCTGATCTCTCGGTTTCATCTCTTTGAGTTCGACAAATCCAGCCTTGGTTTTGGATATGTGCCTGGTGGCTCTTGAATCAATCTACCAATTCTTGTCATTGGTGTCCACCATCACGGACTCTATGACTATCTCAACATAATCATTGTGTTCTTTG
The DNA here is from genome assembly GCA_038049695.1 of Cinnamomum chago. Taxonomy (NCBI): domain Eukaryota; kingdom Viridiplantae; phylum Streptophyta; class Magnoliopsida; order Laurales; family Lauraceae; genus Cinnamomum; species Cinnamomum chago. Next base: position 28,803,479 of record CP142457.1, read on the forward strand.
GTCACTTTACCTTGCTGGCTACTCTCACCCCTTTTCTTTCTGCATTGAGAACTAGAGTGTCCAAGCTTCCCGCAGTTAAAGCAAACACCATTCTTAGGCCCTTTCCGTTTTTTATTGCCTTTGAATTTTCTTTTATTTTTCATATTGACGGTTAACGCGCCGTTATTATTCTTAGTTTTAGCAATCATGATAGAGTTTATAGGTGTAATACTGCGGGCGGCCTGCTTTTGTCTTTCAGCAAACAATCTAGCTTCAATCTCACTGAGGGTTACACCATTTTGGAAGCTAAGGGTCTGAGACACATTCTACCACGAAGGTGGAAGACTTATCAACAAGTACATGATTTGAAAATCTTCATCCATTTCCTTTTCCAAGGCTATGAGGTTATTATATCGAACTGCCATTTGATCAATGTGATCCCTTATAGATGCTCCACCTGGCATCTTATAGTCAACATATGCGCTAAATGCCTCCATCAAGTGAGATTTGAAGGTTTCATCATATTTGTCCATAGCATAGGCATAGATTTCTTTAGTAGTGTTAAAGTACTCAAACTGCTTTACCAAATTACCGGATATGAATCCGACTAGAAGATGCCTCACTAATTTGTTATCAAATACCCATTAGGCATATACATCATTATCTTCCTTAGGGGCATCATCAGCGGGTTTGGAGATTGGATCGGATTCAATCACATATGTTAATCCGTCAAAGTGCAGCATTGCATCCATCCGACGCTTCCACACAGCTAAGTTCTTGCCGTTAAAAATATCAGCCTTAGCAAGATCATGCAACGTTGATTTGGAAGACATAATACTGAATTGAAAAGGAGGTTCAGATACCACTGACTGTTAAAGGAGAAAAATTACCCTTTTTTCTAAACCACTGGATTGACTTCTTCTTGCTACTACTGTGCAGATTTGCTCGCAAGGATTCTGCAGGATCAAACCGTTCGTTGATAGGAGTCTGGATGCTCTGGATATCGCAGTGCTATTTTTTTACGGTAAAAAATCACCCTGCTTCAGTCATACGTGTGTTAAGGATGTGTTTGCTGATGTCACACGCTTTCTGTTGCACGTGCGCCGAGGTGAAGAGGCAACGGTATGTGTTGCCTTACTATGAAGGTAATTTGTGAGCCTTTTGATGCACGATTTTCGAGGCCCTGAAATCTCCTTTTTGTTTGACTTGTATAATGAGACGAAAAGAAAAAAGGAAAAAGAGCCTCCTTTATGTTGACTTTGAAACAAACGAAGTTGTTTTCTTCCCTTCTCTTGGTTGCAAAAAACAAAAGAACGAACCTTGGGCTAGAGAAGGAACCCTAAATCTGCTCCGATCCACGTCTCTTCTCCAAAATCCAAACAAATGGAACTCACCCAATCTGGCTCTGATACCGATTGATAGATTTGGATGTGGAGACTCCGACACACGGCTGGAGATCTATGTGTGTTCTGGCGATTGGAAAGCTCCACAAATCTCTTCGCCTCTTGTCTCTCCTATGAGATGGAATAATACTCAACCCTAGGGCTCCCTTATCTTATATAAACTAGTCCCAAAGAGTCACACTTACTAGAGACTTCTTCGCCAAGAAACCCACATCCACCAATCATATTGGGAGTCTTATTAGTGAGACCAGATCAAGTCTTACATTAAGTGAGATTGTATTCTTTATTGGCATTAGCCCTGCTTGATCTGACGTGGGACCCGTGGCGTGCGGGCCACATGATTTCCTACATCCATGATATAATGGGATTTGGGGCATAAAAAAGGAAAAAAATGTTGACTAGAGTCAAGTGACTCTGGTGACATTTGAGTTTCAGTCATAAATTGTAAAAACCAGGTTTACGAAGGATTAATATATCAAATCCCCTTTTTTATAAGTAGAAAACGGGGTGGATGCACTGTCACAATGGATTGGACAATAATAACCCCCCATAATAGCTACTCATGATTTCATTGTCATTAAAAACATGGTTGCCCCCCATTTTGTTGCATGTAACCATGTAACAAGACATCAAACAATTTCAAAATGTTGTTGCAAGTTTGACAACCTTCCTTATGATTTGGCACTAATGAATTCAACGATATCTTATCTCAAGTGTCTTTGTTGGTAAGACCAAATTTAATTGTTGGAATCCACTTGTTTATCTCACTCCTAGGACTAAAAGGGTAACTACCAAAGCCAGAGAGAAAGAGAAAGAGTGTCAATGGCAATGCTAGTGTATGATAGTGTCAGATGGGACTTTCTAGAAGTAACACTTCTGGGTATGAGATTTCCTCACCACTTCATCAAGTTCATCATGGCATGTGTATCTGATGCTCATTTTCAGTTCTGGTGAATGGCAATGCTAAAGGTTATTTTAAAGGCACGAGAAGATTAAGACAATGTTGTCCTTTATCTCCGTTCCTTTTTGCCATAGTAATGGAGTATTTCTCTATACTAATGTCTAACTATGCCTCCTCTCAGCTGATTCCAACTCCTTATCAAAAGAATCAAGTAGCTCTTTCTCACCTTATGTTTGCTGGTGATTTTTTTGTTGGAAGTAGGTGGGCCTCGTTGATAGATTCTCAAAACTTTTGACCCACTTGACTCAGGGATCAAAGTACCCATAAGGCCATAAACCATATCCAAGATGCAATCCCTCCATCTCATTAATCAAGTACAGTAATATAACCTATCTAAATGATAAAAATCAGCAACACCATACTACAAAAATAATCCACAACAATTAGAGAAGTAGATTATACCTTTGGAGCCCGGTAGTGCTCTAATGGAGAAGAAGACAATCAACTAGATCAAGAACTCTTCTTGAAGCAATTTAGGATCTCCAAGACCTTGTTGTCTTCCATGCTATGACCCGCTATCAGATCTCTTTTCCCAAGAAGATTGGTGGAAACTTCAAGAGAAAACCCTACCAGAAACTCCAAGGAACTAGAAGTGAAAGAGAAGAGGAGAGGAAGTTGTACAACACTTGCACAAGGAGGGGTTAGGCGTGGATTCCTATATATTGGACGTCCCAGCCCCTTTGTTTCTCTTTTATAGGTTTACAAACCTCCTCTTTACCTAATTGAAATAGAAGTCTTACTTCCAAAAACAATTAGCAACTTTCTCCTTTCCAAATATTATAGAAGTCTCACTTCCACAACAATTAGTAAGTATACTATTACTACTATTAGAATTCTCACTTCAAATAGAAATAGTAACTTTCTAATTCCTTCTTTTTGGAGTTCAAGTAGGATTAGTATCTTTCTAATATCTTGGGCTAGCGTGGGGACCACTAGAGATTCCATAGAAAGCTGGCTCCAACTGGGACACCGCGACCCCACATCTCATGTGCAATCCGGACCCACAGTTAATTGCAAATAACACCACCATATAAATGCAATTCTACTCCAATCTTTGGAATAAGTTACAAAGAAACCCTAAACTTCCTAATTACCACAAGTAGGTCCCTCTATCAATATCCATGGATCAATTGGAATAAATCTGTCTCATCCAGTTTTAGATCCACATCTTATTATCCTTGAGCCCCAATTAATCACAGTGATTATCAGTACCATCTAATTAACTCTTAATCGAAATGGGTGCGCACTTAGTAATGAAAAATCCATTAATTAGCACAAGGGGATAATATAGATAGATTCCATCTTGACTATTGGATGTTCCCACAGTCCTACTACCATGTACCCAAGACACCGGGGTGTTGACCTACAGTTGGCCTCACTCATTGGTGATTCAAAGCAAATGAATAGTTAGAAACTTGAGTTCATCAATGTCTCAGGATTAAGAGCCTATTGCTAGGGAATTATGAGAGCAGACCTTAAAATCAAGACAATATTCCTAAGGTGTTTCTCATGGTCCTTCAATACATCCAATGTACTAGCACTGTGATCCAGAATCTTGCATTCTGATGATCGAGACAAATCACACTATCTCATAGTGATCAAAGTGATGCAACGTTATCAGATGAGATGCCCAGTCTCATCACTGGTTGTGAACATATTTAAGTATAAGATTTGTGACACATGTCTCCCGTATGTGGATCTCATCCATATACATATATCACAACTAATATACTAATGGGACTCGCTTCATCTCATGAACCATTATGTCATATGTATTGGTCATGTGCATTAAGTAATAAAATGTCATTCATCTCATGAAAGGAAAGCATGATTTTATTGATAAATAAAGAAATTAATCAATTTATTACATCAACTGATGGATTGAGACCATATAATCTAACATTGTTTGTGTTCTACAAGGCTACAGATGTTGCTGCTGTACATCTTAAATTGAGACCATATAATCTAACATTGTTTGTGTTCTACAAGGCTACAGATGTTGCTGCTGTACATCTTAAATTCTTCCTTGATAACTTCAAAGTTTTTTCGGGCCTAGGAGTTAATTAGGGAAAAAGTGCAATTTTCTTTTTTAATTGTACTATGCATGAGCAGCAGATGATTTCAAACATTCTTCATGTTCAAATTGGGAAATTTCCAATGAGATATCTAGGTGTGCCTCTTTCACCTAAGAGACTGGGTTTCAATGATTGCCAACCTCTTATTGCAAAAATTTAGCAGCGTCTAGCTGGATGGAAATCCAAAGCTTTATCTTATGCCCCCACTCATCAAATCTACTTTATCTACCATCCACCTTTATTGGGCAGCAGTTTTTCTACTTCCTAAAGCTACTCTAAATGCTTTGGATAGACAGGTATGAGATTTCTTTTGGAACAAGTGGAGTCGGCATTATATTCATCTAGTTGCATGGGATTCTATATGCCAGCCTTTTTCTTCAGGAGGGCTAAACATTCATTTTTATGTGGGAACTTCTAGGGTTGTTCTCTTGAGACAATTGTGGAATGTGGTCCGAAATAAACCAACCTGTCGGAAAATATGGTTAAATGCTAAATACTTAAAGGGTAAATCCTTTTGGGATGTCTCTATCCCAAAGGTTGCATCTTGGGGATGGAAGGGGATTCTTGACCTCCGCGAGATAGCTATAGCTCACATAAAATTCCTTATGGGAAATGGTCACTTGGTGAAGTTTTGGACGGATCCATGGCTAAATGGAGGAAGACTAAAAGATCGATTTGGAGGAAGAGCAATGTATATATGATCTTGGTTTGGGCATAGAGGTTAGGAATTCTCAATTCATTGCTAATCAGAAATGGGACTTCAGTTCAAACCTCGAAAACTCTTATGGACATTTTCTGGGATGTTCAAGCTGAAGTACAACCTGTTAGGGATTTTGTATATTGCAATTTGATGGATGCATTATCATTTTAACATCATTCAAATTTTCACACATGTATTGTTTTAGAAAATCTTGAAATCTTGATTTACACATGCATTGTTTTTAAAACTTGTAGAAATATTGATTTATGCATGTTTTGATTTTAAACTTGGATGCAATTGGTTTTCAAAAGAAGATTTTCGAATCAAGCTTGCCTCTGGTTTTAAAAGTTTCAAATCATCTTAGGCATTTTAGGTTTCATGTTTTTAAAACTCTTAGAATGATTTAAAACATGTTTTCAGGCTTGATTCTATGGCCTAGACCTCCAAGACCAAGTTTCCGTTTGAAAAGTCATTTTTACAAATCTTTATAATCATGGAAAGTTCGGTCAACCGAATATTTGTCGGTCAGCTGTCGGCTTCGATTCCAGAATATGAAATCTGTGTTTTCTAGGAACTTCGGTCACCTGTCGGTCGACCGAACTTCAGTTCAGTTAACCGACAAGTGTATTTCGGTCATCAAACTTTTGAAATATATGACCGTTGGAATATGACCGTTGAGTTCGGTCAACCGACAAGCTAGCCGTTGGACAAAATATTCTATAAATTGAAGTTCATTCCTTAGCCAAATTTGAGGATCCAACGGATACTCCTTGAGGTGTTTTGAGGCCAAACAAAGGGGAATGTGCTAAGGGAGGCTAGTTGGTCAAAAAGGGAAACTAAAGCTTGGAATCATAAGGAAATGTTTTATGTAAGCTTAGTTTTCCTTATTTTATGTTTTCATGCTTTGCTTTTATTATTGGTAAATCTTTTCTAGCATGATAAACTATGATTTGTTGTGTCCTTAACATGTATATGTTTTGAATTGATTTATTGTTTTGGATGCATCACTTTGATTCAAACCAAGTAGTACTCAAATTGGTATATCTAAGTAAATCATGTTAATGAAAACGTCTTTCAAATTATAATGTAACATGATTTCTATACTTGGTTGAATCTTTGGTTGTTGTTTTTCATCATAAGAAAATCACTTTCAAATCTATCTCATGTTTTGGATTCAACAACTTCACAAATCACATGTATTTTGTTTAAAAGTTTCACACAACTTACTTAACATTAATATACATCTTTTTCAAGTTGGTTTTTAAATAACATGTGATTTGTTCATTCACTTCAATCAAATCTATCTTTGTGCTTTACACTTTCAAATGCTTTGAGCATATATTGATTGATCTTACTTTTAAACTTGATTGAAGTTTTCACACACACACACACATCATGAGCATTCATCTTTGCATTTCATAGAGTGTTGTGTGAGTTTGTCTTAACTTTCATATTAGCCTATTCAAGAGGCGAATGTTTTGAGCTTTAATTGTAATCTCTTAAAGTGTTTATGTTAACATTTCTTTGAGAATTCATAACTTGTAAAGGGTATTGCTTATCCTAGAAAAGCATAGTGTATAGGTTGATGTTAAGCCTTGAAAAACATCAGTGTAGAGGTTATTGCTTAGCCTTGGAAAGCGTATTGTAAAGGTTATTGCTTAGCCTATTGAAAAGCATAGATAGTGGAAATCCGGTGGGGTGTTGGATCACAAGCCAATAGTGGATTTAGGCATTGAGGCGAACCACTATAAATCATTGTGTGATGGTGAATGCTTTGTGGTGATTGTTTTTAGCTTCCGCATTTAGTTTGATAATCATCACTAGCACTACAAGAAAAATTGCTTATAGCGGGGGCCGGCGGCCGCTGGTAAAAGTGGTATTGGACGCCGGTAAAAGTTTTAGCGGCGGCCCCAGTGGCCGTTGCTTAGCGAGGATATAGATAGAGTGGGTATAAGTCTTAACGGCGATTTTGTGGCCCCCACTAAATTTTACTTTTACCGGCGGCCACCTGACCGCCGCTAAAAGTTTTACCGACGGTCAGTGGCCGCCGGTAAAAGTAAAAAACTGCCGCTGTAGATGCCTGGCCGCCGGTAAAAGTTGAATGTTGTATAAAAAAATACTTCTTTTACCAGCGGCCGCCTGACCGCCGGTAAAAGCAATATTTTTATTTATTTTTTGCTAAAAATATTAGCCACATCCACCATATCACGCCTTTCATGTATTGGTACTCTTCTTGAGACTTTTTAAAATATATAAAAATCCAAAAAAAACCCATAAAATGAGAATTTCATGTCTTGAGAATGCTATTACAACATATTAGTCATTGGCCAACTGAAAAAGTCCACTACTATTCTGTTCTGTGGATATGAATGGACCATTGCGGGTGCAGGTACTGTGTGTCACATATGCATATAAACAAGCGGCATGAAGGCAACAATTTAAATTCATTTTGCAATATCAATAACTAAATTTAGAATGCCAAACTTTCTATCTATTAGCAAGCATAGGTATTATTATTTCCAACATATTGCTAGAAGAAAAGACTATCTTCTAATCTCAATCAAACAGAAACCGAAATGGTAATCCCATTGAAAACCAGAAGAAGAAGAAGAAGAAGAAGCCCATATGCATCTTAAACCCCAGCACAACAAATGCATCTTATACTATCCAGTCAACAGTCACAGTCAAGCTGCTGCTTCTTGCTGGGTTGGTGTCCCATTGGCTCCCCCACCAGCTGGTGCCACATCCCTGGATAGATCGTCAGGGTCTTGTCCTTGCTGGAGGAGCGCCTGTACAGCTCCTCCATGCAGGCCGGACCTCTCCCCTATGGAAAGAATGAAAAGCAACATTAAGTGAAATTAGAAAAGTTTTCACTAAGCAGTATTTCAAAATAATGTGATTGAAACCAGTAGGTCTTCAGGTACCTCATCTTAGGACCTATCGCCCCCCCAAACACACACACAGTGGTACAACTATCAACAAGAAAATCAAATTGAAGGGCAATATTAAATAGAAATATTGATAATAGTAGGCTGATATGGGCCCTGTATTTGTAACATGCTCAATCCGATGAGTACTCACTAGCAACAAAGAGGTAACATTCACTATGTTTATGGATTGGATACATGTCAGTTGATTACGACACATAATTATTGTAGGGAAATAATTTGGAAATTTCATGTCACACTTCAGTCCACTGAGTATAGTGAAAGAAAATGCAATGCAGAAATATCATTTGATCCTTTGTCATGATTTGGTATGATCCTTTTGACTGCCTTTTCTACCTTGTTCAGGTGATGGTTGCAATTGGGAGCTACATCCCAATCAACTAGGTCTTCAATCACTTATTCTGAATTGCCTTTCATTTAATCATGTTCCATGATTCCCCAAGGTGAAAAAACAACATGGGTGCTTCTCATTGGAGAAAATATTTCTCCAAGCTCACTTAATCCAATAAAAAAGGAATTCATTTACAAATCATTGAATTGCCTATCATCAATTATTAGATTCCATGATTCAAGAAAATCAATGTTAAAATTACTTCAGTCCAAATAAACCGAGCTTCAATAACAAATGTTTGAATTGCTTATCATTCAATTGAAGACATGGGTTCTAATAGTTGGTGACAATATTTTATACTATATTTTCAAGTTTGTCCATACCTAATCATGTGAAGCCATGTTTCTTCCCTTGTGCTTGGTCTTGACTGTTGGGTTCTCCATGCTTCTATAACTGCAATCCATAACCATACATACATACTCAGAACCCAAGACTGCTTGCACTTATCTGCAATTGGTAGAGAAAGAATATTTACCAAATACACCCAAAAAACAAGAAACAAAAGACCAAATGCACCCAAATAACCTTTCAATTTACAACCAACTCAAAAGTACAGTAACCCAAGGTTTGGCCTTTTTTAACTGCCATTTATGTATGTAAGAATATTAAAATATATATGAATACGTTTTTTGTGCTTATTTTTGTATTACATGCTTAATTTTAGGAGTGAAAATGGCACTCCAAGGTTGGTCCATCAGACAACCCATCTGGATCACCAAAGTGTAGGCTTACTTAACTGAGATCCATCCAAGGTTGGTCCATCAGACAACCCATCTGGATCACCAAAGTGTAGGCTCCACTATGACATTCTCATAGCAAAAGGGCAATATACACATCCTGGTGCTGAGCAACATATCACCTCTGTCACCATTACAGATTAATAAAGCATTTCTAGATTATAGATAGTTTGCAAAAGAAAAACCTCAATAAAACCAACAGGACACTAGAAACCAAAGAACATCACCCTTTTTTCCACATATTGTAAATTGTAATTCCTAGAAATGGATGGCACATGAACAGGAGTTCCTGAAAGAAGTACTAGAAAACAGATACAGCAAAGGTATACAAAAGAGACTGTAACTGTATATGAAAATCATACACAAAAGATCACTCATAACCAGCAGAGATGTTGCGCACTCAAGCAGCCAGACCATTCTCTTTTTTATTGCAATTTATGATTTTGAGATTTAAAAAAGGCCAAACCAGGTGTCTATCCAAAGTCTGAGGGGACTTGCCATGTATCTCATGAATATATAAGCACATAAAAAGACTCCTTTCTTGTGGACTTGTAATCCACATAGTGCAATCTCCACTAGAGTACAGACTTCCTCTTCAATCCAACTGCACAATATAACAAATACCAATCCATTCTACCAAAAGAAGTGACCAGTGAAGATATCCAAATGCACCATTAATCTGGCTAAGAGATTGAATCACTTGGAAGAAAAATTCCCTTCGTAAAATTTGTGATATGCTTTAAGAACATTTTGGTGTACTAACAGAGCTAAATGTTATTTCATCAAATACTGGCGAGCCAAATAATCCTTGGCACTTTTCTGCACCCTTAATGAAATGAAAGCACTAGGAATGAGCATGACTGCAACTTTTCACCATTTACCAAGAAAAAGAAATCACAAGAACTCAAGTAGATTGATTGGAAAATTGGGAGGAGAATAAGAGCCTATAGTTGTCGTAGAAGGATATCTTTGTTATGAGAGTACCCTTTGATTTGTATTGGAGCCTTAGGAGAACTTTATGGGGCACCCTTTTTATTCATTACTACATTCTCCCAAGAAGATATTTAATGAGCAAGTGGGAAAGCAAACTGGCCTAGCAAGTTCTCTACGTCCAAAATGAAAAAGTGCAATCTAGGTATTGGAAGTATTAGGCAAAAGAATTGAGCTCGATTGACAAATTTAGAGAGAGAGAGAAAGAGAAAGAGGACAACATACCCAAACCTAATCTATTTACAGCACTAAAGAAAAAGGCATGTTTCCTACAATGTCAGTGAGTAAATGAAGAGCAAAATTATCATTCAAAATTTACATTCTTCTTTAGGGCCCGTTTGGTAATTTACTTTTAAAATAAAGTGGAGTAAAGTGAAATGAAAAGAATGAATAAAATATAAATGAGTTATGATGGTTTTTTGTTTTTAGTTGTTTGGAAAGGAATATTTTTGACTTTTTGTATGGGGAAAGGAAGATTTTTTGTCTTTTAGTGAGTAAATGTGGTTGCTTTTTGACTTTTTTTTGAAAAGATGGAGGGAATTTTTGTAAAATGTGTATTTGATGGGATGTTTAACTTGACTTAACTTGACTTAACTTTATTAGTAAAATTATCAAACGGGCCCTTAGTTTATTGTTTGGATGCACTGCCCTAATAGCAAAAGGGACCACCTACAAGGAAGTACGACACACAAGTTCAAGCCCATACCAGTTCAATTGGGTCAGGAACACGTTAAGCAATAACCACCAAAAATATTATAATAACCAGAACAGCACTTGTGCATAATTAATAAAGTTAAAACAATAAACCACTATAATAATGCCTTTTAAATTTTAATAGCAACAAGAAAGCCAAAGGAATTACTCTTTTTTGGATTGGTGGCCAAAATTTCTGCACTTAAAACTATGGAGAAGTTACTAGTTATTTCTACATGAAATACTGGCTGATTTTCATCTTCTGTTAATGCTGAATTTCAACTTTTGAGAAATAAGTAGAACTTACCTTCTTACTACTTGCCGCATCTTGCTGCTTTTTTATCCGTAAATTGCTGTCGTTACATAGATTACTAAAACCAGAACTTCCTCGAGGTAATCAAAGAACAGAAAAATCAAAATGCAACTAATAAAAGGACAGTAAAACTAGATGCAACTGACAATGGAAAGCTACAACAAACTAAAAACAGAGGTTGCAAGGACTTACTGGTTAATAGCTTGAAGATAAGGTGCTCTGCAAAGAGGGGAGACAAGTATCAACCCAAGAACACGTTCTCTGTATTTTGTCTGTCATGAAACAAGAAAACAAGTGACATTAGATAGAAGTCGAATGGTTTCTCCAATGCAATAAATGAAGATGGACAGATGAGGGAGTCCGGATATACTCCAGCACTAGTCATCTGAAAGTGCTTAAAAGGATCCATAGTTTTAGGGCAAAGAGCATCCATTGGACTGTTGCCATTGCTCATAGCCAAAACACAATCAATGCAGAACAAAATGCTCATCATTTACACCAGAATTCAAAGAGTCAGACCCATGTGCATCCTTTGGGACCCAGTTGCCCTGTACTCACAGTCCACCCACAAGTTTGTTAAACTACAAAACTTTAGGCTTTTGCATGTAAGCTTACTCATTGTCTCTGCTGAGATCTATCCTCATTTAAAAAAGTATGAGTTAATTAAAAACTAAAAGTGTAAGAGTAACTCTAGAAACACGTTGAAGCAACTTACAATCTTGACGTAGGGGAATTCACTTTCAATACCTCTAAAAACATTAAACAGATGTTTCAAAGTGCCTCTGAAAACATTAAACAGAGACAAGACATAATAGTAATAGATTATCCATTCAGTTTCAAAGGTCAAATGCTTACTAACTGCTTAAAAACAGAAGTAGCATCATTTAATCCTCTACCAACACATACAATATATCAAACACATCCTATATATCAAAAAAGAACCAACCGGATGAGGGAACACAAGTATCTGTATATGCTTTTTAAGAGAATTGTAACTAACCTGCACCCCAATAGGAATATCCAAGAGCCTCAGATGAGTCTGTTTCAGATCATAAAGTTCATTAGTAAACTAACCAACAGAAAGGGATAGATTCAAATTTTACATTCATTTTGTAATATCAGTAGGACTCGAAGTTGTGTGCTGGATGAAATTATAACTCAACAACACAAAAGTGACACCAATCCCACCATAACTGAGCCACCCTTCTTGCAGATTCCTCAATAGAGGAAAAGGAAAGCTTTTCAAATTCATAAAAGGAAGAGAGATTTGAAGGGGGAAAAAAGGTCTTCTTTTCTCATATCTACGATTGAGAAACAAAGTAATTAAACCCAAATGATGCAATCCATGCAAAAAAAAAAAAAGGAAGAAAAAGAGAATCAGATGAAATGGGCAAGAGATGGAAGAACCTGAGAATAGCAGAGATGCTGCTCTTAAATTGCAGAATCACTGGAGTTGCTGGTGGACGAAGGTTGTATTTCATTCATTCTATTTACCACACCTAAGCAACCAAACAGGTTCAGATTCCAGAACACAAACTTGTTAGTTGGGGAAAAGCTCCTGGAGGTTCAAAGAATCCTGTAGCTAGAACAACTATCCCAACTCAAGAAGAGCACATAAGAAAAAGGAAAGAAAGATACCAAACTACTCATAGTGTATGGGTAATCCTCCTCAGTGTCAATACCCCCGTTGTTGATGATGAATTGGAAGGCATAGTCCCCCAACAGCTCCCTTTCCATTCATTCCAAAAGCAACAAGAGAAAAACATGGCAATCTGGCATATGAAGAGCTAAATGCAATAAAATGAAAAGTTGAACAAAACAACCGACCTCATAACTAATATTTAAACAAGCAAGTTTTATCATAATCAGCACCACACAATTATCCAAAAATGGGTTCAGTCCACAACCCTATCATTAATAACAACAAAAGTCTTGAGATGACGATCACAAGTGAAACATATCAAGATCCATCAACAACCACCCATCAACTAAAACAGATCCATCCTACTTCAACATTGTCTAATGTCATTATCATAAATCTAAGACTGAAACATCTTCTTGATTAGATAATGTAACAAATGTATAATTAACCAAGTAAATCATTAACAAACGTGAGGACTCCTTCTGGAGTGCCCAAGCACACTTTTTAAAAGTGTGTCCTTAATGCATGACATTCATGGAGGCTATGGCTTAGAGGGGATGGAAAGGTCTCAATGTCACTGTGTGAACTATGAATAGGTCAAAGCATTATCTCAACTATATATGTTGGGTCAGTTATATGAATTCCATTTCACCATTCAAATCTTACACAGGTTGAATCCTTGGATAGTTTTCATTCATCTGACTGAATGACATGTAGAGGTGGGTAGTACCTATAACAACTTAAATTACAAACAGCACAAAGCCAGAGTATAATTAAGATGAAACAAAATTTGGAAAAACACAAGTTTAAACAAACAACAAAAACTCAAAGGGTCTTTTTCTTTGCATGAAATTCAATTCCTTATGAGCTTAAGAAAACTGAGGATGAAGATCCACAAATGGCCATCAAATAATATGTCCTTTGGTGATAAATGAATACCTCATAAAAAAGAACTCTGTAAGCATTCAAATCATGGTAAATTTTCCTATTTTCAGCATGGCAATGATCAAGCGCCTGCGCTATATAGTATGCGACCCTCAATCGCATCTCCCATGGCAGTGGCTGCTTATCCCCTACAAATAAACCATCTCACTAGTTCAAAAAAACTGTTATTGAATCCAAAAACCCATTTTGTAGCTACCAATCCATACATGAAAAAAAAAAAAAAAACCACACAGACACACACAAAGACAACATCAGTATAGCATTTATCACATACAGTGAAAGAGATGCTTGGACAGAGTATCATTAGGCATGTATTCCGCCACCAAAAGCTGCTCATCTCCTTCGGCGCAGCATCCGATCAGATTCACCAATCTCCGATGCCGGACTTTCCCCAAACCCGCCGCCTCCGCCTGCCACGCACCAATCAAAACCCGCAACACTCAAACTTCCAGACCTAAATCCAACAACCTAACAGCATCAAAACCAAAGAAAATGAATCAAAGATCTCACCACGAACTGTTGCGCATCAGGCCACGACTGCTTCGAGAATCTCTTCACCGCGACCAAGCGATTGCTCTCCAATTTCCCTCTATACACGACGTTCGGAGCTTTCTCCCCGCTCTCCGACACAATGCAGTCGGGGCTGAATCCGTTCGTCGCCTTCCTTAGCTCCGGCAGCCCGTACTCCTTGAATGCCGGCACTTGCAGATCGTTCTCCGTCGGACCACCATTACCTAACCGATTTCAGCCAAAAAAAAAAACACACAAGATCAAAGACACAAATCAAAAACAAGAAAAATCCTCATCGTAACGGACAAATTGAAATCCGAAACCGAATCAAATACCTAGATCTGGCTTCTCCTCTGCCTGTACGGACTCTTCTTCTGGAGATTGTACATAGCCCGTCTTCGACTGCAAGCATCCCATCCCTGCGCGGAAACCGAAACCCTAGAGCGAGAGAGGGATCGATGAGGAAGAGAGGGATCTGATTCGGCGTCGCCGAGACTTGAGCAGGGAGAGAGACTGAGCAGGAGAGAGCGAGAGAGGGAACGATGAGTGAGGAGGGAACGATTAAAACAGAGCAGACTTCATCGAGTAATTGCATTTAACTGATCTTACACCGTCTCTTTTAAGTGGCCGTGGGTGTAACTTCGACGCTGAATCCATATTTTCTTGTAGTGTAGTGGCTAGTTATTGAATTAAAGAACTTGAAAATTGGTCATAATTGGTCACTTATTTTAAGCTCACCCTATTCACCCCCCCCCCCCCCCCCCCCCCCGCGCCCCCTCTAGGGTTTGGATCCCAGACTTTCACAACCCCACTGTGAATTTGATGATGAAACTGTCTGGATTTTAGAAGAGGATGGTAATTTCACCTTGAAATCTACTTACCATTTGATACGTTGGAATTGTGATCAAAACTACAGCGTGCTCCTTTGATATGGTTTAAAGGCTGTATTAAAAAGCATTCTATATGTGCATGGATGTTTCTTCGAGGGAAGTTGAAAATGAAGGACTACCTCCTTCAAAGAAATGTTGTCTGCAACTCCTGCTATGTGTTATGTGACTGTACTTGGGAATCTGGATCACATCTTATGCTTCATTGCTCTAAAGCTCAAACAGTATGGTCTATCCTTTTGGCAAAGCTCAATCTGAACTACGTTACTTGTAACTCACCTCTAGATTTACTGGAATAAATTATTCTTCGAGTTGATCAGCGTCATAAGGGTATTCAAATAGTGGGGAAATTAATTTGTTGTGCTTTCATATGGCATATCTGGAATGAAAGAAACAAGCGTATATTTAGAGGTAAATCTACTCCAGCCCTTAGTGTGATGCACAATATTGTTCAAGTACTCCAGAGTAGGATGGTGTTTCTTGGAATATCGCTCCCGGATAATGTTTCTTGTCATTGGGATATTCCTCCAATTATTTCCAGGCATTCCCATATACTTCCTGCTATAAAACTAGGGTGGAGATTGTCCATTGTTTTCCCTAGACAAGTTCTTGTTGGCATAATTTGGAGTGACATTGACCAGCCACTTGAAGGAGCAAATCGATCTGGATTGGACTATTACCCAGGAATTCTCCATCTGATGCATCTTATTCCTGATCACCTTTCTTCTCTCATTGTTGAGGCCAATCCGGCTCTATAAAGAATATTAAGTTACCGACACCAATCTCCCTGGAGTAGGAGATTTCAAGTGCGGCGAATAAAAGCTTTCATTCAGAAATTCCAAGTCAGCTTTGAAGATCCTCACCCAAAAATAGTTCAGTTCTGCAGAAGGATGAGTCTTTCCAAATTGGCTCCTTTTCAAGTCACAAGTGAAGAGATGGCGGTCCTAAGGCAATAATGTATTGTTTTTTTTTTATCACCAAGGGTTATTTGTCTTTTAGTTTGCTTTTTTAAAGCTGTGTGGGGGCATTCCGTAATCACAGGCTTGGGTAGGACCGCTCCTCAAGCTCGGGGGTACCTCCAGTCTCGGTGTCCTCCAAGCTCGGATGAGGCACCATCTCGGGCACGCATGGGGTCGACTCGGTTGCCACGATCATTAGCGTCCACCTCGGTCTCGGCCTTAAGCTTGATCTCGGTCTCCTGTCATTCAACCATAAATGCAGCCATAAATGCGCTGCCGTGACGGAAACGGCAAACTGACAGACAGAGTGGGCGCCGGACCTAGATAAGGGGCACGCCTTATCTTAGGGTCATGTCCATAGGCATGAGATGATGGTCCGATGGGACATTCCCTTTTCACCTACCCCCACTCAGGATATAAGAGGTACACTCTTATAGGACTTCCATCCCCTCATGAGGGCAGTCCAATGATGACTTTCACGTCTATATATTGCATGAAGGGAAACCATGTGAGGTACGCATAACCTCTCCCTCCCAAAGCTTTCTTCCTCCATCTCTTTCAGTTCTCACACTGACTTGAGCATCGGAGCGCCTTCGGCTACCTTCGGCCAGGGGCTCTGACTCACTGTCTCTTTCTTTCAGATCATCGGAGGCTCGATCATTTCCCCTCATCTTCCCAAGATCTCCAAATCAAGAGCTTAATCCTCTAATAATCAAGTCCGTAGTTTTTAGGCACTTACAAAAGCCTTGTGCTAATTGAAGGCATTCTAGTAGTGGGCGTCTAGACGCTATGGTTTGGCATCTGGATGCCAAGAAGACAATTTCATTGCTGAAGCTACTAGTTGCGGGCGTCCGGACACTACAGGACTAGAGTCTGGACGCCAGAATTCTTTCAGATATTTTTCAGAAATTTAATTTTACAGATTTTGTAATGCTTTTATAGGGGCATTATTTTAGAGATATTCATTTCTTAATTTGGGAATATTAGATTTTTTTATTTTTTTTGTAGTTCTCTGGGGTATGCCTTAAGGGGAGGTTCTAATAACCATGTTGGTTTTCAGACCTCTTTTTCTGTACATTAACTTATTTAAGAAAATGAAGATCTAACTTACTCTTCAAGAGAGAGAGAAAGAGAGTAGAGGCCTTCATCAATGGAGAGAGGAAGAGGATGGGCCTCTTGCGGACGAAGGCGGAATGGAGGGAACTCAAATAGCTCTTAGAATTCCTGCTCCAACTCCAACCAAAATGGCAATGCCCAAAGAGGGAGTCCAAGACAAAATCCTGACAACCCGACAATAAATCCGCCATCGAGTTTAGGGTAGGATCAACCCGTCGGCTCCCAGTCGGGTCCTTCAAGAGGCTCTGATGTTGGCCGCTGAGACCGAAAAGGAAAGAATGTGGCTATGACCATTCCTTGCGCTCTTATTGCAAATCCAACTTCACCGTCTGCAGATACCAAATCTTCCAATCCAGGTAATTAATCTAATCTCTCTCTATTTCTTTATTATCTATGAATCAATATCGGAGCTTGGTCATGACTCAGATCCATATGGGAGTGAGTCAAGGATGCCTCGGGCGAGTGGACATGTAAGGATCAAGGAGACACATGATTTACTCGCTTGTATCAACTTTCAACCTCAGCTCAGCCCTTGGGTGAGGGAAAGAGAACTTGGGTGAGGTAAGATAATGCTCGCTTAAGGAAATGTGGCATGTCAATTGCCAAGGTTATTGTTGTGGTAAGAGGCTGTTCTTAATCAATTGAATTAATCATATATTTCATATATATATATATATATATATATATGAGCAATGCTCTCCTACGCTCAAACTTAGGAGAAAATTTCATAAACTCATGCTTGTAAGGCCCACCTTTGGTCAATCCAAATGAACCAAACACATGACCCCCCCTAAATTGCACATGTACACCAACTTTCGGTCAAATCCGAATTTACTTAACCATTGGGTCGACTATGTATCGATCCAAATGGACTATTGACCATTAAACTTTTGGACCCATATAGAGATGATAAAAATCACGGTTGACGCTGATTTTTTATAAAGAGGATGATCACAAGGAGTCCTTAAAATCCACCTCATCTCCATCCTCATACAGGTCATCAAATGACCCCACCATATACTTGAGCTTACCTTATTAATTTTCATAATAACTTAAAATGCCCCATTTGAAACAAATGCATGTTTTTGAAAAGCAGGGGCCACAAAAGTAGGAGCGGAAATAGAGAACGGAAGGCGGGTGGTCGGGCTCTCGTTTCTATGCTTACCGATAAAAGAAAGAGTAATGCTACTTGGACAAACTTTTTGGCCAGAATTTTGGCCAACCCATATGGTTTCCATTGAATATCAAGTAGTTAAAAATCATTTTTTTTTTCAAGATCCTCACCGTACTAAATAAGTTTCTAATAGGCGGTACGAAATAGAATCATCTACAGAAAAATAGTGATAGAAACGTACCGTAAACATTTATGGCTTTCCAACTCATTTCCATTTTCCGATAATCCACGGGGTGGTCGGTGAAGGAGGAAGAGGTGGGTGGTAAAGAGAAAATGAGCTGGAAAACCCAAATTCTAATTTTATAGCAGGGCATTTATAACATCGTGAGAAAGTAAGTGAAAAGAATTGCTAACATGGAGTCGACAGACCTATTTCAAAGACAACTAAAAGATTATCAATCTTTTTGAAACAAGCAATTAATGAGACCCCTTTTTAAAGAATTCACAAAAACTGTAGAATCTTATTAAAGCTTTACCTTAAAAGCTATTGCTAGGAGTGGGTCGGACCAAACTATGGCATATCAAAACCTGACCTAACTTTAATAATACAAAATCATATATAGCCCCACCTCGACATAGGGTCTAAGTGCATTTTGTGAGATCCCATTGGCCTGCCTGTTGCTTGCTTGTTTCTCAGGGGCCTTGGACTACATTAAGTCTCACATCGAAAATAGCTAAGTTCTCATCCAGCGCTTGTCAGCCAAATTCCGTCTTAACTCAACATGAGGCCTTTTAAAACATTATAGTCCCAAAAATGACATAAATATCTTAAAATCAAATATAAAAATAATAATAAAGTAAAAAACTATATGAATAAAATTAAAATGAAGAAAAATATATTTGGGATGGGGCAAGTTGTGCTTCAAACTTTCTATCACATAGTCCAAACTGCCCTCAAATATCAAATTGGCTCAAATTTTAGATCTAGGCCCAGCCTTAGTATGAAAACCTAAGGCCCAAACCCTACCCAAGTAAGCTGACTCAGGTTAGGCTAGGCCTAACTTGGGAAATGAGGACCTTAGTTATCACAATTATATCTCTATATTTTCCTAATAATATCCTGATATTTTCATGATATCACGAAAAAATGAAAAAAAAAGTCAGAAAATCCACATAAAATAGGAAGAATTGAAAAGAATCTGTAAAAATATTCATAAAAGTTTTTTTATTTATAAAAATTAGTTCATTTTTCACGAAAACTTTTCCAATAATGATTTTTAACCATGGTAAAATCTATGAAAAGTTCTCTCTAGGGGTGTGTTGAATAGGACTAATAGACAATTATGCCAATTTAAAACTTAAGGTCCAAAACACACAATTTAATTATCTTATCAATAAAAATAATGAAATAAACTGCGGAATCAATAAGAAATTAATAGAGAAAAATCAATATAAATACCAATTGCAGTGATTATGAATATAATTCTAACAAATGAGTTGCACAAGTATTAATTAATAGTCAATCTAAACAGCATTCGTTTTCCTCACGCATTTCATAGCATGCATAATCAATATAAAAGCATTAAAGAGATGGACACAATAATTTTATAGTGGTTCGGTCTTTGGCCTATGTCCACACTAGGGATGTTAATGGTTCTCCGATTCTCCGATTACCCAGAGGTTCCAACCCCTTAAAAACCAGGTCTTAGTCCTTATTTTGGCCCCAATAAGTAAATGGGTCCAGGTTCGGTTTCACCTTGGTTCGAACCCGTGGACCCGAGACCTGACATATTACCTCAATTTTCAAAAATCTCTTCTAAAAATCATATATTTTTTAATAACATTCTCTACCTAGACCCAGACCCGGATTTAGACCCGTCTCATATATGGTTCTGGTTCGGAGCCAAGAAACCAGTTCTGAAACGGTTCCGAGTCCACCTTCTCCTTAACAGTTTCAGTTTCAGTGACGGATTCACATGGACATATACCGGAACCGACCGGTTTACAACCCTTGTCCACACCCAAGATGATCACCCCCAATAGCACCATCTGATATTGGTCTCTTTGGTATTCACTATATGAGGTTTCAACAAGTACACTTCAAACCCGTACAACCTGATTTTATTAGGGTGGTTTGAGCGCAAAAGTTGCTCTGCCGTCTATTTTATTATAGGAGTTCAATTACAAAGGTCTACTCCTCTTGAGAGATGTGAATAATAAACAAAAGTAAAAAAGACGAATGTTGATCTAAAAAAAGATAAATATTACTTATCAGCCGTGTTCGATGTCGAAATCTGGCCTCCAACAGAAGATCCTTTGGCAAACTTATAATTTATTTTTACAGTTAGAAATAAAGAAATGATGACATATAGTTACACAACTATGCAGTTAACATCTAACTGACCACTAATAAGTTCAAACTATTGAGCCGGGCCGGGCACGATCGGGCTTGATATCTCATCAATAGCCGAGCTTAGGATCGACCTGCAGCTATACCTAATCTTGCGGTCTTCTACTAACCATGGTTCCCTTAAAAAAAAAATGAGAAAAACCTGATAAATGATCAGATTAAAATTTTACTATGACACTTTTAAGTAACAATCACTTGAGAAACTCAAGAGGACCGGGTGGCAAGGGTGTCTCATTTTACAAAGTTACACAGTGATTGATCCCTAGATAGATAGGTTGTATCACATGTTTTATAGCACTCATCCATCTAGCAAAGAAAAGTAATAATCATTTAATAATTTTAAAGACAGCTACATTTTTAAAGGGGATTTTATCGCCCATAAGAACCCATATGAGATGTTCAAATTTTGTCAAATTACATTAATTATGTTTAAGCATATAACAATGAGGTCTAAATGTACATCATTTTTATGGAAGAGAAACACTACATTTTTTTAATATCAACTCTAGCATATCCATAACACAGTTTCAACTCTCAAGGCCTTTCACAGAAATGATCACCATGTCTCTTGTGACCCTATCACAGATTACCATTGGCACTAACCCTTGAAAAAAAGAAGAATAAGTTTGAAGTATAAACGTAGTTTAAAATTCACCAGAAAAACCAATACAATTACTTGTATCTTTTGGTATCCAAGCCAAAGGGGTTGGGACCCAAAAAAGAACCCGCACATATGGGAAGACAACCTACTCAAGTGAGAAAGGAGCCTACATACATGGGAAGAGGTGGCATATCTAGGGTTCAAACACCGTGTAGCCAGGTGAGAACCACCGCTCATTGCCACCGATCTCCAATACAACTACTTGTTAAAAGATGTATCTTTCAATGCAAGAGTGAAATGATATTTACTTTGTGGAAGAAGACCAATAGTTACCGTTTCCTATCATATGTAAATGGAATTTCGTTCCATGAAACTTCAAAAAATAGAAACCCAAAATGTCAAATAAAAATCTCGGTAAAAATGTAGAGCATCAATGGGTTCGAATCTAAATATCAGAACAACACAATTGAACTTAAGCGAAAAGAAAATAACCACCCTATTAGTAGGAAGATTTAGAAAGCCCAATAACCCAATTAAAAGTGAATGCATGTAGAATCAAGAAAGAAAAAAGAAGAAGAATAGGAAGTCTAAAGCTATTCATCTGAATGTCACAATAAGAGAAAGAATAGGAATATTTGAACTACAAACTTAAATCGCACTAACAGTAAGGAAGACCACCACAAGATCTTGTATCTTTGATTCAACACATTTTACAATAACCTATAAAAAAGAAGAAAAAATGTAGTGAGAGAATACAAAACCTTTAGTAGCAATGCCCATCAATATTTGAGAAATATAAAAGGGAAACAAAATAAAAGAAGACCCAATGAAATTGATCTATAGAGGACTTCATATCTATGGAAATTGAGAGGATGTAATGAAAAATAATATATTTATAAAACATAGATTGAAACACTAAGGTTATCTAACTTGAAAGTTGGTATAAAAGAATTATAAATAAAAAACGGAAAATCATCGTGATGGTAATTGGAAGTTTTAATGAAAATCCTATGCGTGCGTGCGAATGTTGAGTTTAGGACTACTATAAGGCTAAAAAAATGAAAAACCCTAAATTCCAAATAAGCCAAAAAATTTAAAAAAAAAAAGAAAAAGAAAAAAGATACGGTCTTCAGTAATCATAATATGCTTAATCCAAAATGCAAGCAATCAGTTCGTACATCAAACTAATACATAGTTAGAGCCCAAAAAGGTTTCCAAATATTACTGAAAGGGAATAAATTCCAATATATATATATATATATTTACATAAATCAATATATCAATTCAAACTTTATGTATCATTCTTAAAATTTTGTATATCAAAATCAAAGTCAAAAGGTTATAATGGATGGCTATGATTTTTTTATATTTGGGAGATGATATATAGACATAGTGAGCAATCAAAACTCACAAATAACCAAAGGATAGGAATTTTGAAGATATAAATGGAAAAGATGCAAGCTATATAAAAAAAATAAAAGTGATTTTTAGCAGTGGAAATAAGCACCCTTAGCTGCGGGTTTTTTCTCCACCACTAAAAGTTACAGGTCACATATGTTCAGTTTTTAGTGGCGAAGAATTTTTTTCACTGCTAAAATGGGTAGAAAACCTTAGACAGTTCATGAGTTATCAGAATTGAAGGTGAACGAGTACATCTACTAGTGATTTATCATCAGTTTCGGTAATGGTAGAGGAGTTGAGGTAGGAAGAGAGAATGACGTTTGGAGGGATCTAAAGGAGTCAAGCGAATTTTGATAACATGTGGAGAGAGATAGAGAGGAAGGAGACTCTTTTTTTAGTTGAGGAAACGAAGAAGTTGCAAAACTTTCCCGCCACTAAAAATCACGTTTTCTTTTGTAGTACCAATTGAGATGCAAAGAAAATAGTAAAACCAAAACCAATTGGGAGTTCTGATGGTCTTGAAGCAAGCATATTGTTTTTGTTTGGTAAATAGAAGAATATATATATATATATATATTTGTAAATGAGCTAATGAGGAGTTGATCGAGAGAGAGTCCAAGCTACAGTTGTTGTTTGGAAGATCCTTAGATTTAGGAATTAGATTGTATGCAAGGATTGCAATGAAGGCTATTTTGTTGCTTCGAAGATAACCATAGAGTAAATGTCCATTTTCCCCATAGTGAATCCTACTATAGTTGGATAATAATGGTAATGATCTGGTGTTGACACGAGAAAACCAAGACAAGCAGGTCTAGCTAGTCAAGATACACAACACGAGGATAGGAACTATCCCATTCGAGTCAAAATACAAAACAAGTCCAAACCATTGAATAGTCCATCATATCCTAGCCACACATGTTTATCAAGTGTAAGCTACATGGGTCCTAAGGTATACTTTAAGTCTGGTCACAATCCTAATTTTATAGAAGTTCAATTTCATAATTAATTAAGTATTTTATACTAAGAGAGTGTACAAGGAGACAAGATTAACATATACAATTAATAAATCAAGAAGGAAGTTGCTATCCAAACCTAGGTCAATGGTGTCATCCATGTACGAGCATAAACTAACGGAGTGCATAGGGACGTTAAGTCAACGGTGCTTCTTAAGGAGTATCATTGATGTGCCATCATGCTGGGCATCCGTTGGCTTAGTTCCTTATCCATGTATGGGCATAAACTAACGGAGTGCATAGGGAAGTTAAGTCAATGGTGCTTCTTAAGAAGTATCAATGATGTGCCATCATGCTAGGCATCCGTTGGCTTAGTTCCTTACACATTTGGTTAAGCCATGCACAATACAAAGACACTTAGACAACCATGGAAGCAAACCAAGCCACGAGCTTCGATTCTAATCCCACTAAAAGTCACATGTTAGAAAGCCTGTGGGTCTCAAAGCTAAGGTCCAAAACTAGGGTACGAGTTTGTAAGACCCCGACCTGAGTGACCTCGATTAATACTGTTTAAGTCTTGTTTTAGTTCTAAGCGTGATTAATGAATGTTGGTTAAGTTAGGATTAGAATAACTCTTTTATAGCTTTGGGGAATTTTAAGTGCCTTTATACTTAGTGGGACCCTTTGGGGGTTCCTTTTGTGACCTTGCTTTTGCTTGGGGGATTTTCTAAGATTCCTGTGATTTGTATCTTAATCTTGTTTTACTTATCTCGTTAATCTCTTCAACTTTTATGTTGATCCCGTTTCCGTCCGGAACCCCGAAACCCGACTTTCCTAGCATTGAGGGGCAAAACAGTCTTTTTGCACTAAATTTGTACCCAAAATTTGATACTCCTGAAACCCTTGAAATATATACTTTTTGGAAGCTAGAAATTTCGACGATCGTTTTTCCTTTTTTTCGTCGAACTTATCCGAAGTACCGAGAAGCTTGATTTCAGCCCAACAAGAATTTTAGGGGTGGAGCTCACTCCCTACTTGTTATATAAGGAGACCCTTCTTCCCCTTCTTCTTTTTCCATCTCAAAGACCAACTAATCTAGGGGTTTTCCCCTTTCTCTTCTTCCTCTAGCTTTGCCACCTCAATCACTATCAAATCTTGCACCAATAAGCAAATGGAGGTTATCTTCTTCCTCTCCTCCTTGAGAGCTCCTCATTGATAGCATTTGTGGAGGAAGTCATCCATCTCTAGACCCTTATGAGACTCATCTTACTTATTTGAAGAACTTCCTAGTAAGCTTCCCCTTCCAATCTCTTTGATACGTATTCTCCTAGCCTTAGGGAAGCCCCACTTTCATTATTGAAGCTTTTTTCCTCCTTGCTCATTGTCTTGACCATTTTAGGGTTTGCATTTGGGGTTTTTGATGTGTTTGTAGGTTATCTTTGAGAGAGGCTTGATTAGAGCTTGTTGTGGCTAAGCTTGGACCTAAGGCAAGTGGATGAATGGATAGTTTGAGCATTAGATGGGTTTTATTAGAAATGTGGTTGATTTGTCATTTCTGTTCATGTTTATTGACTTGCATTGATTTTAAAATAAATGCTCATGAATGCATCTTGTTAGCTTGTTTAACTATTGAAATGTTGACAAATATAGCCTTGTGTTTCACACTTGTTTAGGGCTTTAAATGAATCCTTGTGAATGTTGAGTTCTCTTTCTCTTTGGTGGTTGTTTGTGATGAAGAAGGAGGTGATTATATGAAAAGTTTTGATGGTAGGTTACATGGAGCTTTTAAGGAGGTTTTAACCGTCTCATTTTGATGTGAGCATGAGTCTCAAGGGAACTTGAAAAAAAGGGAAAATGATAAAGAAGAATTGTCCCCATAACCAGTTCTGGACTGTTCGCTTGAGCAAACTTGACAGGTCGCTCGAGCGAATCCTTTCAGTGGATAGTTCGCTTGAACGAACCTTGGCTCGCTCAAGTGAACTCTCTCAAAACTCATTCCAAAGAATGGTTAGCTTGAGCGAAGTGAAATTTCGCTCGAGCCAACCAGAAAATCATTCCAGAGAGCTCATCGCTCGAGCGAACTCCAGGTCCGCTCGAGCGATGGGTACCGTTCACCTAGGGCTATCTTGGGAGTAAAAATGAAATGTTTAGATGATTGTGAGAGGTTTGTTGAGAGTCCCAATGAAATGGATGTATGAAGAAATGATGCATGAAGTCAATTTAAGAAAGAAACCACTTCATAAAGATCCATTGTAGTTTTGAAATTCACCAAGGTGTATAAGGAGCCCAGAATGTCCCCAAATTTAAGGAGTACCAAGCTCATACCAACTCAACATACGAGACCCCTATTCACCTTGAATTAGTTTTGAACCCCCGGTACTTGTCTTGAGATTTCGAAAGTTCAATAATATTTCATTATTCCCGAATTTTATATGCATTCCCGAAAATATTGAAATTGCAATTGTAGCATTTCGCTAGCCCTGATGTGCATGCCCGAGCTGAAGTGATAATTGTGCCTTTGAGCACTCCCGTTCTGCCCGTTTATATACTTGCACTTGATGTATTTTATACATGTCTTTATTCTGTTATTTGACCTATGAGTCGGTACCACTAAGCTTGGATAACTTCGTCAGTTTGATCCACTAACTTGGAGATCCCCCTCTTGTCCCGCCAGCTGCAGTTTGGATCCCGCTACCCGATTTATTACCGTGGTCTTGTCCCGATACTCGGCTTGCTACTGTGGTTCCTAATGCCCGGCTCGCTACCGTAGTCATGTCCCGTATTATTATATGTATATGTATATTTCGTTGATTTTCCTCACCTTGTGTAACTGAGATCAACACCCCGATATGCTCTTGTCACTTTAGTGATAGAGGACTTAGCTTTATGTGGTTGTCATCTTGCTTGTTTCCCGATTCCTTAGTTACCTTTACTTGTTTTACACTGCATATATGTTTTGAATAAATGAATTATTTCTCCATGGAATTTATTGTTTAAACAGGTTTAAATGTTTTCCAAGGTAAATTCAATTTATATTATATTGTTATATCCTTTCACCCACCTGCCAGACCGTGGTGTCTGGTCCATTTCTTTAGTACTCAGGTCCAAACATTGTCTATCCCGAGACTGAGCTTGAGGAGGCGGTCGGTGAACCACAACTTTTAGTCGAGTGGCATGCCGATGATGTCGTCTAGACATTCGGTTGCTTAAGTTACGACACATTTTGGGATCTTGATTAACCATTCTTTTGGGTTATTGTTTTGAGATGTATTGACCTTTGTTGGCCTTTATTCTTTTGGGGAGTGAAAAACTAATTGATCTTTTGTATAAACTTTAACGTTACTTTTAGGGAAAGTGCTAATGATCATTACTCACTCTAATATTCTGTTATATAAATGTGTTATCAGTCTTGCTATATTGGATACGAATGTGTGAATTAGATTTGTTACATGCTTCCGCACTTAACAAAATATATTATGTTGATGTGATATCCTCACCGCCGACACCTATGGGAAATCGCGTATACGGGTAGTATCTCATTCTTCAATGACTCGTGTACGTAGAGGCCAAAATAAATACACTTGTATTATGTGTACAATGGCAATCCATCATTCATCATCTTATTCCTCTTAATCAGTTCCGATCCCGGACTAGGCCCTCGGGCCCGGTCCGGGGCCGTGACAGAGTTTATCTACAAATAGGAAATTTTGGGCAATGTCAGTCGACCCTCGGTTAACCGAGTTCATCCAGAGAGCATTCGGAATCAAACTCCGCCTTTCGTCTAAACTCGGTCACCTCTCGGTTAGGGTTCAGTTAACCGTCTTTGTGTCAGGGAATTATTTCCCTTACTGGCTTCGAAACCGAATTCCATTTTTCGGTTGACCGAACCGTGTCTAGGGAAATTCTTGCTTACTGGAATTGGAACCGAAGTAACGACGAACAGACACAGAAAAGTTCTGTTTTGATGGTTTTTGGATCTCATTGCTTCCAAATTGTTTTCCACCTTCTCTAAGCCTTTCCAAAGGCTATAACCTGCACAGAAATGAGCCTCCTGCTCTTCCACTGTAATGCCCCAAAATCCGGGCGCCTCGAGGGGAAAGTACTCAAGAGAACTGAAAAATCCAATCAGATAAGCAAGTATGAATCTCACAAGAGCAAGTGACTGAGCAAATTCCTATAATTTTATTTCTCTTTAAGGGATTATTAGGTACTTTCTATAATTAAACTAACTACAATCCTAGGCCAACAAGGTCAGCTACAAGAAAAGGAAAAATCTATATGATAGACATCTCTTGATGCACCAACTGCATCACTCCCCGAACTCTGCGGCAACGGGTCAACCACCAAGCAAAAAAAGGGGGAGAAGATATATGAAAACACCAAGGATTGTGTCAGGCTCAATGAGCTAGGCAAATATGCATGTTTAGATGGAAATACATTATATTAATAGATAGGGAAGAAGACCATACCTGATCCATGCTATACCTGTGTGATGAGTACCTCGATAATAATATAGAATATCAGAGTGCAACAGAAACGGTGTGGAGTGTAGTGCATGAACAATAATAGAGACATGAATATAACAAATGTTTGATACAACATATCAGGTAGATAAGAGAAGCCATCATCATCAAGATATCATATAAATCATATGAGCACATCAGTGTCACTGGTAACAAAAGTAACCTAATGAAGCAACCTTACCATATCTGTAACCATCGTATCTAGATCCAACCGTATCAACGTCGGCAGTTAAAGACACTAAGCAGCGACATCTATAATCCAATATACATCCATAAGAGCACATAAATGTACGTTCATAGTTGAAGTACAAGGTACGTGGGAGGTCAGGCCAGTACGTCGTCGTCGTCGTCGTCCTAACAACTATCGATGGACATCAACCATGGGGGTCATAGCCACCCATCGCTGTCGTCTCAATGAATAGGAGTGTACGAAAGTCCATCAATATTTATAGCCCCAGCCAAGTCCCAACCATTGGTCTTACATGTTAACTCAAGCAACAATATCCATAGCCACGGCCAAGTAACAGTCATTGGTCTTACGTTCTAGATCAACACCAATATCCATCCATATGTACCATGTCCGAGTGCCGATGGTCTCGGTACCCTGAAGGTACCTACTGTACTCAACCGTATCTCAATATCAAAATTCATGCCGACACCAAATCCATCGGCAGTCCAACCGTACATTCACAATCCTACAGACCACTAGGTGGGGGTACTCTAAAACTGATCGCCTTATCATCATTAATATGAGACGATATTAGTCAAGGGTACAAGTCACGGAGTTCAGGTATAACTAATCCATCGTCACGATTCCCAACAGTTAATAATGCATGCCCTTATATACTCTTCTTCTCTATACACTTAATTAACATCATCTCATTATACAGTCCATCCATCAATAGCTACCGTTAAGTTTTCTATATTACAGGTTAGGACTTCAAGTGTCATGTCCTGACATCTCATCTAATACGAACCGTGATCATGGATCAGAGCCTAAGTGGGATTCCCTGATTTATAATACCTCCCAAGGCCTACATCTAAAGTTCGAACCTACCAGTCAACCTTAGTGTCCGTTCTCAACAACATAAGTACCACATGTCTCAATCCATTAATAATCGTTGCCCCTCTCTTCGGGTCCAGGGCTACACTTCACCTAAGACAGTGATCACGGAGTCTCAGATGCTTATTAAGTATCATTGATGCTCATGTAGGTGTTTAGCACCATAGGACATCCATAACCATTGAATCGGGTTCTGTTTCACAACTTAAGACCCTACTTAGGTGGCTACACGGGTCAAGGTTAAGCCCGACCCTTGACTCCTGTCTAGTGCATCCCAAACATTCCAAATGGAAGGTCAATGGGGCCCACACATGATCAAATCATAAAAGGAGACCAAATTTGGGAAATTGTTGTTTACAGTGTACCGGGTCGACATCATGGGTCCACGGGTCGACCTGGTACTCTGCGAAAGGGGATAGCTAACTGGGAGACAGAGAACACAATTTGCAATGTCTCCGATCGACCTGAAGAGTCCTCCGATCGACCTGAGACACTGGGGCATTTCCCCATAAATCTGGCAGGTCGTGGGTTCCACAGTGTGGCTGGTAGACTGGGCACATTGGGTTCTGTACTCTGAGTGTAATTTCAACTCCTCAGTTATGGGGAAGTTCGTAGTGTGCCCGGTCAACATCCTGAGTGGCCAGGTCGATCGAGCGCACACAAAACTCTAATTTTCGGGATTCTGCCCTCTTTCATTTTCCATCAAACTTCATCAAATGGATCCCAGATCTACACAAATTATCTCCATACATCAAGTACACCTCCAACATCATGATTCCATAACAAATGGGCCATTGATCTTCCAAATGGGGGATCCCCATCCATCAATGGCCAAATACATATAAGAAAGGCTTAGAATAACAATCTCACATATCATATCATCCAATCAACCATCCAAATACAGAAATCATGCCAAACATCCATTAAAGACTATAATTATCAATCTAAGCATATTAATCAATTTAATTAAGGAATCTAAGAATGTCTACTTGCCTAATTAGGAAGAAAACTCCTCAAATGGCTTGGCTTCACTCCAATGATCTAAGATCACTCCAATAGCTGAATCTACAATCTCTACACCCATTCCCAAAGAGAGAAATGCATAAGAAATGGAATTCTAAGAGAAATGACTATTCTACAAAGAAATTGAAAAGGGGAAATGGAGATTGCCTTCATTTGGAGAGGGGAGAGAGATCTAGAAGATGAGATGAGCTCTTTGGTTTGTAGATGACTAGATGTAGATGGAGTTCTTGCTTCTTTCAATTAGAGGCCTAAGATTTAGAGAGAAAGAAACCCCAATCTCTAGCTTAGAGCGAGAGAGATGGGAAGGAAATTGTAGTGAAATGAGAGGGAGAGATGGGAGGGGTTTGTTTTATAAGAATTGGTTAGGTCATTGTCTAAAATGCCCTCATTAGTAAATGAGAATTGTGAATAGGAATGGGGGGTATTTAAAGAAGGTTTAAATGGAATGACCAAAGGGTCCTTGGTTACTAATAGAAATAAAGGATAAGGACTATGGTAGTTTAGGTATTCATAATTAATGACTAAAGTATCCTCAAATGAGTGGTTGTAAATGAAGGAGCCTAAGGGCAATAAGGGTAGGCTATTTATAATTATAAGAGTGCCCATGTTTACTTGGTAGATAATAAAGGAGGCCAAGGTTATTTAAGGTGTCGCGACCCCGGACCGGGCCCGCAGGACTAATCCGGGATCGGGACACTAATGTGTCATGAACCAACAACATATACATTTTTATTTTAATTTCCCACAGGTGTCCGCGGTGAGGATATCACAACCTTGCATGAACATTTCTTTTTAGTGCGGAAGCGTGTAGCAAATCAAATAGTAGACTATCTCTAATCATGCAAACATTAATTATTAAATATCAAAACTGGATCAGAATGAGCAATGATCTATAGCATGTTTCCCAAAGGTTGTTAAAATTATACAAAATATCATTTAGTTACATTCCCCAAAATTAGAGGCCAACAAAGGTCAATACTACAAAAGAATAACCCAAAAGAATGGTTAACAAGTCCTCCCCAAAATGTTACGCCTCTTGGCAACCCGATGTCTACATGACATCGTCAGCACGCCACTCAACTAAAGGCTGCAGCTCACCTACCGCCTCCTCCGGCTCCTCCTCAAGGAAACCGGCAACGGGACCTGAGTACCAAAGCAAAGGATCAGACACGACGGTCTGGCAAGAGAAAGCAAGGATACAACAATATCTAATACAAGAAAATCTCTGGCAAAGCGTATAAATCTGAGTTAAGCAAGAACTCTCATAAAATAGGTAAATCATTTGCGATGAACAAGTAAACAATATAAAACATATCAGGTATCCAAGGATTCGGGAACTAACAATGTGGCAATCACATAAAGCTAAGTCCTCTGTCACTAAAGTGACAACAGTATCACGGGACGTTGATCTCTGTCACACAAGGTGAGGAGAAGCAACGTAACATATATACAATATAAATATACGGGAACGGGACCACGGTAGCGAACCGGGTATCGGGACGGGACCACGGTATTAGACCGGGTATCGGGATCCAAACTGCAGCTGGCGGGACGAGAGAGGGATTTCCAAGTCAATGGATCAGACTGACAAGGTATCCAAGCTTAGTGATGCCGACTCATAGGATAAAACCAATCGAGGCATATCAAGTATTCAAGTACAGTAATTAAACGGTAAAACGGGGGTGCTCAAGGGCACACTGACTTTCCATATCGGGCAATACATTTCGGGGCAATTCACTGTTACTATTGTAGCTCCAAAGCTTTCGAGAAAACAAGTCATGCGATGAAATTCCTGGGAATGAGGTGAAACAATACACTATAATGAAATTCGGGTAAAATATCAATTTAGAAATCCAATTAAGTGAATAGGGGTCCCGTATGTCTATTATAGCCCTTACTTGGTACTCCTTGAGTTTTGAGACATTCCGGGCTCCTTATGCACTCCTACGATTTTTCCAAAATTTCGAATGACATATTTGTGATATGGTTTCTTTCTCGGATGGCATCAAGCAATGCCTAATGAATCCCCTTCGATTGACAAAGCTCAACGCTCGAACGAACCGGAGAGTTCGTTCGAGCGAGGAGCTTTTCAAAATCTGGAAAATTTCGGTTACCTGGCGGTTAGCTGGCGGTTAGCCGCCGATGCATTCGGCGGTTAGCCGCTGGGTAACCGTGGAGCTGACCGAATTTCAGGTGAGAATTCTGATGCTCTCGGGAAAAGGAACCGTGATTGTGCGGTTGGCTGGCGGTTAGCCGCCGATGGGTTCGGCGGTTAGCCGCTGGCTAACCGTGAGGCTGACCGCGTTTTCAGGTGGAAAATGATGCTCTCTGGAAAAGTCACCGCAGTGCGCGGTTAGCTGGCGGTTAGCCGCCGATGCATTCGGCGGTTAGCCGCTGGCTAACCGTGAGCTGACCGCCAGTTACGAAAATGCTCACTGAGTTCAGTTTTGAGTCATTTTCCTCCTCAAAACCATCTTCCTCACATCCACAAGGTCCTTACAATAACATTGAGCTAATAGTTCCTCCAATGCATCTCTTTATACTTCTTCAAATCCTCATTAAGAGTTCTCTCCATCACTTCTTCCATGTCAAGTCCAATGCAAATAAAAGAGAAGTAAACCATTTCACAAACATTCATCTAAGCTATCACAAGAACAATAAATGCTCTACCAACATGTTTATAAAACATTGAATGAAACTATCAAGATACATTATGAGCATTTATTTCAAACAAACTTCATTAAATGAAAGTATGGAAAATCCATAAAGACTACACCAAATCATTTCAAAATTAAAAACATCCAAACATTCACTTGCCTCTATTCCAAGCTAGTTGAAAACAAGCCTTTTATCACCTCTATTGCTCAAAGCCAAGCTACACATCAAAAATCCCAAAACAACCCTAAAATGGGTTACACAAGGAATGACAATGAACAAACCAACAATAATGCAAATGTAGCTTCTCAAAGGCTAGAGGAACACTAATCTAGGAGATGGGAATGATCACTTACCTTGAAGGTCCTCTAATGGCAATAGCAAACTCAATGAAGGTCTTGGAATGGAGAGTTCTCCTCACAAATGGTACCAATGGAAAGCTTGAGAGATGAGGGAGTGATTGGTGACTTCCATTGCTTGGTTGATGAGCTCTAGGTATGGCTTGGAGATGAAGAAGCAAGAAGAAGAAAAGAAGAGTCACAAGAAACCCTAGGTTCAGTTGTGCTGGAGCAATGGAGAGTGAATGAGAAAGAAGAGATGGGTTCTCTTTTGTTAACAAAGGGAGCTTGGGTCCCACAACTTAAGGAACTAAATTAGCTGAAATCATCTACTTCGGGACCTCGGATGGGTTCGACGAAGAAGGAAGAAATGATCGTCGAAATATCTAGTTTCCAAAAAGTGTATGTTTCGCGGTTTACGAGAATATCAAGTTTTGGGTACAGATTTGGTGTGCAATGACTGTTTTGCCCTCCGGGCTATGAAAATCGGGTTTCGGGGCCTCGAATGGACACGGGATCAACATGAAAGTTGTAAGAATCCACAAGATGCATGCAACGGGCCAAAAACATAATCCACAATAAATCGGGAAATTCCTCGAGAAAATACAAAGCCGAAAAGGGAAACCCCCAAAGGGCCCCACAAGCTACCAATCACTCTAAAAAGCCCAAAACTAGAAACAAGGTTATTCCAAACCCAACTAGATCAAAAACACTAATCAAGCTTAGCACTAACACGCAACTTAATTAGCACTAATCGGGTTCACTCGGGTCGGGGTCTTACATAAGGTATTTGGATTTCTAGTTGGAGGGAAAAGGTTTGGCTGGAAGGACTAGAATACCTTCATATAATTAATGGGCTAATGAGTTAGGCCATGCGTAATTGGGTCATTCTAAGGTTAATTTCACAACTCTTTAAGGAAAACCCTTCTATAATTAGGATTACAACAAAGGCTTCTATTTATCTAATTACTTCTAGGGAATCCTATTAAACTCCTAAATGGAACATTAACCTCATAAGGTCTTAATCTTATAAACTAGGCTAAATTAATGGGAATTACTAACTACTTATACTAATCACCTATTAAATAGGATAACCTAGGATTGACTTGGCCAAACTGGGTCCCACTAGGTATTTCTAGGGATGGGTCCTGACATCCACAATCCATTTACATTTAGCTAACAATCCATTAAACCCATTTCCACCACAATTTAGGTCCAATTACAATTAATCTAGCCCTAACATGAGATCCAAATCCATAATCTTAAAAAGCTTGGATTTATGGTAAACTAATGATAACATCATGAAATCAATGAACAAACATATACATACATACATACATACATACATATATATATATATATATATATATTAAACATTGTTTGAATTCTTGCCTTGATCAAGATGATGGAAATGGGAATTTGGGGAAAACTCCTAAGGCAAGCTCTAACTCGAAATCCTTTCCTATCCACGAGCTCGATTCCAGATGAAGATAGGAATTGGGGATTCATTGTTTGAATTCTTCCCTTGAGTACAGTTAAAAAATTATACCACTAAAGGAAAGGGTATTCATTTGAACGGTTCAAGTTTTCAATAGAAATGGCCCACTGTGGACTTCCACTCCCTATACTCATGTGACACTTAAAAGGATCCAGACTCAAAATTAGGGCTTCTCACAAGTACCCCTTGTCCTGTAGATGGGTCCCCATTACATATATGACAAACTTTTAAGAATATTAAGATTTAGATATGAAAAGTTCATTAATAAAAGTAAGGAGCTATGCAATCTGGATGTGCAATCTAGATTGACTCCTCCATTACCATTGGAGTCCAGGCCTTAGGTTTTAATTCTTTTTTCTCCAATTCCAATAGATCCATATACTGCTTCTAACACTCTTAACACAAACTTCACCTTCTCCCTTATTGACCACTCGAATTAGTGCATTACTATTTACATTCAAAATCTCCCCTCTTCTGTCTCCTGCCTGATAACAGGGTTTTATGGGTCAACAGATTATAGATTAAGGAGAATCTTTGGGACTACCTTGTCAATTCCTCCTCTACAATCTTACCTTGGTGTGTAATAGGAGACTTTACCTATATCTTGCTGGCCATTTAGAAATTGAGCACCCCTTCCTCTATCTCTGTAAAAGACTTCCAGGATATGGTTCTGGCCTCTTAACTATATCTTTCTAGCCACTGAGAAATTGAGCACCCGCCCCCCTTCCTCTGTCTCTGTAAAAGACTTCCAGGATATGGTTCTGGCCTCTGGCCTTAAGGATCTTGGGTTTAAAGGAAATAACTACACTTGGGCAAATAACAGGCAGGGTCTAGCCTATGTTCCAGCAAGGCTTGATCGAGCTCTAGTTAATGCCAATTGGATAGTATGTTTCAAGGATCCCATAGTCAACCATCTCCCCAGGCTATCCTTTGATCACAGTCCCATCCTACTATCTCGTAGGAAACATTTCTCCCACATGAGCATTCCCTTCAAGTTTGAAGAAATGTGGCTAACACATGACGACTTCTCCACAGTGGTTGAGAGTAGTTGGGCTATCTCCATGACAGGTAATCCTCAATTCATCCTTGCCCAGAAGTTGAAAAACTTAAAGTGCAATCTAAAGGTGTGGAACAAAGAGGTCTTTGGGAAGCTGGAGAAGAATATATTTGATGCTGAGAGGTCAGTCTTGGAAGCTCAAATTGCTTTCGATTCAGATAACAATGATGGTCTGCTGATGGCCCTTTCCTCTACAAAATCTGCCCTTCGTAACTGGTTCTTGGTAGAATCTGCTCATTGGAAACAAAAGGCTAAGATCAGCTGGCTCAAAGATTCTTCCACCTTTCAGCAAAGTCTAGAAGTCTCAGTAATCACATTGACAGAATCACAGTAGGGGGTAACCTTTTCGAGGATGAAGTGGCTATCAGAGATCAAGCAAGTCCCTTCTTCTCTCAGTTGTTTCAGTCCCCTCCTATTCCAGATGAATCCCTTTTCAACATAGCTGGACCTTCTGTCTCAGATGAGCAAAACCAGATTTTGATGGCCATCCCTACTGCATCAGAAATAAGGGAGGTTGTTTTCTGCCTCAAAAAGAGTAGCTCTCCAGGTTCTGATGGCTTTCCTGGGTTGTTTTTTACCAACTTCTAGCACATTGTTGGTGCTGAAGTGATCCAAGCTGTGGTGCATTTCTTTTCTTCTGGTAGGCTGCTACGGGCTACCCAATTCCAGCTCCTCTTGTGCTCTTAGTCAAGGTGACCTGATATCTCCCTATCTTTTCATTCTCGCAGAGGAGATACTTAGCATCAATTTGGAAAAGCTAAGGCTAGAAGGACTGATCTTTCCAATCTCTACAGTTAGCTCTACTCCATTTCTTTTCTTCTGGTAGGCTACCCAATTCCAGCTCCTCTTGTGCTCTTAGTCAAGGTGACCTGATATCTCCCTATCTTTTCATTCTCGCAGAGGAGATACTTAGCATCAATTTGGAAAAGCAAAGGCTAGAAGGACTGATCTTTCCAATCTCTACAGTTAGCTCTACTCCATGACACCTCCTTTATGCAGATGATGTCTTTGTCTTCCTTAAAGCTCATAAACCAGGCCTGCGGGGGCTTCAAAGATGCTCAGTCTATATAAGGACTCCTCTGGCCAGAGATTCAATCTTCAGAAGAGTCAGCTGTTTCTAGGGAACTATAATGCAGGGAGAGCAAGTATGATATCTGCTCTACTCCAAATCAACATAGCCTCTCTGCCTTCAATCTATCTAGGGGTTCCCCTTTTCTTTGGTAGTGCCCGTCACTCTCACTTCAACAAGATTTTGGACTTCATCAAATTAAGGCTTGCTGGTTGGAAGACAAAATGCCTTTCCTTTGTAGGTAGGCTGACTCTAGTTAGGCACGTCCTCTATTCAATCCCATTACATCTCTTTAGTTCTTCTTTTTCCTAGCAAGACATGTCTTCTTATGGAGAGAATGATGAGGAATTTCTTGTAGTCTGCCAACCCAGAGAGAGAAATCCAATCTGGTTAGATGGAAAACAGTTTGCTTACCCAAAGATGAAGGCAGCTTGGGCCTGCGTAGAGTCAAGGAGTTCAATGAAGCTTGCCTCATGAAACTGGCCTGGTCTGCCATCTCTGCAGATTCTCTCAGGGCCAATTGGTTTCGAACTAGGTATTTCAAGGGTCCTTCTATTTGGAGTTATAGGAATCCCAAGGGAGGTTCCTACATTTGAAAGAGTCTCAAATCCTTCTCCTCCTTAATTCAGAGGAACAACAGGTGGGTTGTTGGTAATGGTCTCTCTATTAGTCTGTGGTTTGATAACTGGATAGATCAAGATCCTATAGCCTCCAGGTTCCCCTACATCCAGTTCTCTGAAATGGAATTAGTAGCTGGTATCATAGTGGATAATGCATTGCAAATCCCAGCCCAGCTCCCAATTCATGTGAAAGATTTTCTGGACCTCTGAACTAGACAAATTCCAATTGGGAATAGCTCGTCTGTGGACGGTCTCTCTTGGCATGGAAGCTCTGCAGGCAAATTCTCCCTCCACGAAGCCTGGAATCTGCTGAGAACAAAAGCTTCAAGAATACCCTGGTTGGGTCTGATATGGAATAAATACATCAATCCCCGCCTTGCCTGCCTCAGCTAGAGACTTATGCACAAGAAAACACCTACAGATTACTGGGCCAAACAGAGGGGATGGTCCCTAGCTTCCAGATTCTACAACTGCCTCAATGGTGAGGAATCTAACACTCACCTGTTCTTCTCTTGCAAGCTGGCTTATCAGCTATGGGAATGGTTGCTCAGTCATTTTGGTGTCAAGTTGCCTTCTACCCTTTTTGCCCCTTCAATCCGGAAGATCTTATCTATGGGCAGAGATGTCTTGGGAAGAAAGTGTGCAGCAGCAACTTTCTTCTATGCCATCTTCATTCTTTGGACTATCCAGAATGACTGCAAACACGAGTCAAGGAAGCCCGCTCTCTGGTGAAAGCAAAGCTAATCCTAATGGATCGACTGTAAGGGTTGGCCAGCTCTAGTTCAAGTGTAGGACAGCCTCCTCTCCCTGTTCTGTCTTTGCAGCAGTGCAGGCCAAGCTCAAATACAGGTCAGCATTCCTTCCCTGTTATGTCTTTGCTGCAGTGCAGCTCAGGCTCAAGTGCAGGTTTGTCTTCTCTCCCTGTTTTGTCTCTGCAGCGGTGGAAATCTCTTTTTGGATTACTGTTTGGGGTGGTTTTAGAGTCATAGTTTTATTTCTTTTCCTTCTCTGCTGTTTAGAAAATGTTCTGTTTTCCTGAGCTAGCCTTGTTTTGTCTTGAGGAATTGGCTAATTAGCCTCATTTTTTGGTTTTCTCCCTGTTCTGGGAGTTTCTTTACTGTAAGCTTTGATTTTCTGCTTAATACAATTTACCTTTAAGCCAAAACAAAAAAGAAAAAATTTGTTTTGTTAATTGAATGAGAGAATTCACAAGACTCAAGGCTCCTCCCATGTATTTTCATTACTATAAGCCCAAACATTCGCTATATCGGGAAAAAATAACGAATCCCAGAAACATTAGATAATAAGAAAAAATATAATTAACAATAAGAACGACCCCTTTTATTGAAATCAACCGTCCATAGAATTAGTCAAAGATACAACTTCTACTTCTAGAATTAAAAAGTGAAAGCTCACCCCTAAATAAGCTCAAGCCTTAGAAGAAAAACTAGAAGAGAGGAAAGTAGGGGCTGTGGTGTGCGAATGAAGAAAGGAGAGAGTTTGGTGAGGCTAAGAATAAACAATAATAAAAAGAAAAATGGCGGCTGGTTCGTTGCACACGAAAGGTGGGGCTGCCGGTCTACGCACCACGGGAAGCCTCCTTGGGACGTCCCATACATGCCCTATTATAATAGAATACTAGTGCTATACGTCTGCATAATAAGAAAAAACATTAAATTTTCTAATTAGAGATATTTCTAAATATTTAAATAAATTATATATAAATATTAATATATAATTCATAATAAAGATGAAAACTCATTGAAGAAATTTTAGGTAGCTAAAAATATTTAGGGAAAGATCAAGTAAATAATAAAGATTTTAGGACCCAGATTAATTAATCCTACCAAATATCTAAAGAAAAATAAGAAGAAAAAAGTCCATAATGGTTCCCTCATATTAATCTTACTGAATATTGAAAGGAAAATAAGGAGAAAGAAGTAGCAGAATACAACCTATGAAAGTGGCACCCACTCTAATATCAAAAAAGCTCTTCATGTGTTGGTATGAAAAAGAAAAAAGTGGCCTCCGTAAATTGTGAGTTTGGAAATAAAGAAGACTTGGATTTCATAATGGGACTCATAGATTTATTTGGTTAAATTAGTAAATATAAATGATAATAAAAAAATTGTGATTAAGATGGAGACTCATGAGAGAAAATTTATTTGGTTATACTAGTAAATATAAATGATTATATATTAAGTGTGGATTTTAAAATTAACTGGCTCCCACAATGATCGCCATAGATTAACCATACCAAATATTAATTAAAAAAAATTCAGATAGTTTAGGTGATGAGATTATATTAGAAGGGCAATTCCGGAATGTAGAATTGCAAAAAGTCTGAGGGTGCGCCACATGTCATCCTCCCAGGAAGCCCCTGCCGCCACATGTCGCTCCCTCGCGAAAAGGGAGATGCTTTAATATATATAACTAGCGCTTAGGGCCCACGCCCAACACGAGCCTTTAATTCATAGTGGGAAAACCCAATTTATGTTAAAAGTAAACATCCAATTGAGAACTTATAAACAAATTAAAAGGGAAAGAAATAAACTTCTCCAAATGATCCATTTAATAGTAAATCCATGAAAACTTATCTCATAAAATAAAAGAACTCATCAAGGGAAAAACCAATTTAAATTGAAAGTAGACACCCAGTAAACAAACAAACTGCATTTAATACAATTATATTGAAAATTCAAGATTGGTCACCATTGTCGCGACCCCGGACCGGGCCCGAAGGACTAATCTGGGATCGGGACTAATGATGATGTACCACATCGGTTTAATGCCATACATTTATTTAATTTCCCACAGGTGTCCGCGGTGAGGATATCACAGCCATATAAGAACATTTCTATTAAATACAGAAGCGTGTAGCAAATCAAATATTCAATCCATCTCTAATCATAAAGATAATAATACAAGTATAGTACTGTATCAGAATAAGCAATGATCATTAGCATTTTCCAAAAGTAAGGTTAGAGTTTAAACAAAAGATCATTTAATTACATTCCCCAAAAATAGAGGCCAACAAAGGCCAATATATCTCAAAGTATAATCCCAAAAGAATGAGTTATCCAGAAACTCCCAAAATGAATCGCATCTCGAGACAACCGAATGTCTAAATGACATCATTGGCGTGCTACTCAACTAAGTGTTGCGGTTCTCCGACCGCCTCCTCATGCTCCTCTTCGGGAAAACCAACAACGGGACCTGAGTACCAAAAAGTGGGTCAAACACGATGGTTTGGCAAATGGGTAAAATACAATGACAATATGATAATAAATGAATTTATCTTCAAAAGCATTTAAACCTGTTTTAAATAACAAGTTTTATAAACGAGATAAAACATTTATTCAAATACAAGTAGGCATTGTAAAACATGTACAGGTAACCAAGGAAACGAGAAACAAGTAAGATGGCAACCACACGAAGCTAAGTCCTCTATCACTAAAGTGACAGAGCAATAACTAGGCACTGATCTCAGTCACTCGAGGTGAGGAGAAACAGTGGATCTTATAAATACATATACATATACTATACATGACCACGGTAGCGAACCGGGCATCGGGAACCACAGTAGCAATCTGCGGCATCGGGACAAGACCACGGTAATAACCGGGTAACGGGATCCAAACTGCAGCTGGCAAGGCAAGAAGGGGATCTCCAAGTTAGTGGATCAGACCAACAGGGTTATCCAAGCTTAGTGGTGCCGACTAATAGGTCAAATAACAAATCGAGACATGTACAAGTAAATCAAGTACAAATAAACAAACGGGTAGGACGGGGGTGCTCAAGGGCACACTGTCGTTTCATGTGGTGCAATGCACTTCAAGACAAGTAACCATTGTAAGTGTACTTCAATGCTTTCGGGAAAACAAGGCATGTAATATAAATCTCGGGATCGATAAAGTACAATAAACAATTGAAATTTCAGGTAAAGTATCGGGTTCAAGATCTATTTGAAGTGAATAGGGATCCCGTATGTCGATCTAATAATAATTTGGTGATTTTTGAGTTTGGGGACATCTCGGGCTCCTTATATACTTTGAATTTTCAAAACTTCAAATGAAATCTTTGTGGTGTGGTTTCTTTCTCGAATGACCTCATACATTGCCTAGTAAGTCTCCCTGATATAAAGGGGTTCTCAATGAATAACCCCAAAAATGTTTAAACAATTCGTCATTGTCCCAAACATAGCCTTCGACCGACAAAGCTCATCGCTCGAGCGAACCGGAGAGTTCGCTCGAGCGAGGAGCTCTCTGCAATGGTTGTCTGGGTGATTTTGGTTACCTAGCGGTCATATGGCGGTTAGCCGCCGTTGGGTCAGGCGGTTAGCTGCTGGCTGACCGCGGTTGGCCTGACAGAAAAACAGGTTACTGGAAATGTAACCGAAATGGTTCGGTTGGTTGGCGGTTAGCCGCCAATGGGTTAGGCGGTTAGCCGCTTGCTAACCGTGAGGCTGACCGTGCCTTCAGGAGGAAAATGTTGTTTTCTGGAAAAGTAACCGCGACTGTTCGGCTATCTGGCGGTTAGCCGCCAATGACCAGACGGCTAGCCGACAAGTGACAGCTGGTTGACTGCCAGGTGCGGGAAACACCCACTGTGTTCAGATTTGAGCCCTTTTTCCTCCTCAAAACCATTCTCCTCACTTCCATTTAATCCCTGCAATAAAACTGAGCTAAGAGCTCCTCCAATAACTCTATCTACCCTTCTCCAAAAACCTCAATATGTGTTCATTCCATCACCTCCTTCTTAACCACAACAACCACAAGAGGAAAGAGAAATCAAATCACAAACATTCATTTATGACATATCCAAAAGACAACAAGGACCATAACCAACATGTTGCCAAAACATTAAATGATTTAGCAAGGTTCATTCAAAGCATTTATTTCAAAAATCAATGCAAGCCAATAAATATGAAGGGAAATAACAAATCAACCACATTCCTCAAGAAAACCATTGAAAGTTCATAATATTAACTCATCCACTTGCCTTGGGTCTTCTAATCAAGGAAATCAAGCTATTAAACAAAGCTCTCTCAAGAATCCTACAAGCACAAACAAAACCCCAAAACAAACCCTAAAATGGGTCAAACAATGAATGAAGAAGATAGAACTCACAATAATGGAGATGAAGCTTCTCTAGGACTAGAAGAATACAAATCTAGGAGATGGAGAAGATTACTTACTAGTAAGGTCCTCTAATGGCAAGAGCTAGCTCAAAGAAGATCTTGGAATGGGAGGTTTTCTTCACAAATGGTATCAAAAGGTAGCCTTCAAGATGAGGAAGAGAATGGTGAAGTCCATTTTGATGTTGGTGCAAGTTTGGTGGGAGATTGAGATGGAGAGAGCAAGAAGAAGAAGAGAAAGTTGCCAAAGCAAACCCTAGGTTCTCTTTTGTGCTGGAAAAG
This sequence comes from Cinnamomum chago, assembly GCA_038049695.1. Taxonomy (NCBI): domain Eukaryota; kingdom Viridiplantae; phylum Streptophyta; class Magnoliopsida; order Laurales; family Lauraceae; genus Cinnamomum; species Cinnamomum chago. The sequence goes on from CP142457.1 coordinate 28,846,472, forward strand.
GGAAATGAGGAAGATAGGTTCTCCTTATATAAGCAAATGGGAATAGGTCCCACTACTTAAGACATTCAAGGGCTGAAATCTTGGCTTTCGGGGCTTCTAATGAATTCGACGAAGAAGAGAAAAGTGATCGTCAAAATATCTAGTTTCTAAAAAGTATATGTTTCGAGGGTTTCAAGAATATCAAGTTTTGGGTACTGATTTAGTGCACAATGATTGTTTTGCCCTCAAGGCTATGAAATCGGGTTTCGAGGTCTCGCACGGGCACGGGATCAACATAAAAGTTATAGGGATTAACAATACAAATCAAACGGGATTAAAACAATAAGTGCAAAATCTCCGATAAAACCCCAAGTACATGCAAGGTCATAAAAAGGAACCCCCAAAGGGCCCCACTAATTACTAAGCAATCAAAATTCCACAAAACTATATCAAAAGCTATTCCAAACCCAACTTAGCCAAAATCACTAATCAAACTTAGAACTAACACACGACTTAATTAACACTAATCGGGTTCACTCGGGTCGGGGTCTTACAACCATCTTTTTGAGAACCCCATATACATTTATGCATTCTCGTTCATTGGGCGTTGATATTTGATAGAATTAGTATATAAAAAGCATGTAAAAGAACTATGATATTAAGGGTAAATGTATTAAAATAAAACAAGAATAATGTTTATAAGTTTGATGATATTTCTTCTGTGGATCAACTCCTTCGATTTGTGCAGTTATTTCACCCTATCCACTTATGTCATTTATGTCACTTGTCTCATTTGTCGCACTTGTTTCAGCATATTGACATGTCCCAGCACTTAATATTTTGTCAGAACTTGCACTTGTCTCATCACCTTCACTTCTCTCAGCATTATTATTTCAATTTAGTAATGCTTCCAAAGTATTTGCTCCAACATCTTCACTTGTCCCAATATCTTGCTTGTTTGATACTGCATGTTTAATTTTCACATGAATTAGAAAATGGTAATGGTATTTCATAGAACAACGCTGAAGATGTATTAATAAAACTTACATTTTTCAATTGAAAGTTATGTAACAGACCAACTACCATCAGATTATTCCATTTTCTTTAGTCCTAACCACATGTTTCATGTGATGATTTGTTAATGTTTTAACTTTTTCTAAACTGTTTATTTCTCTTTTCATTATCTCCAATGGTAATCAAGAACGTGGCTCTTTCTTACTTAAAAAAGGAAAAAAATAAAAATAAAAAGAATGAATGTAAAAAATAAACAGAAAGGAAAAAAATGAATGTAAAAAATAAACAGAAAAAATAAAGAAACATAAATCTAAATAAACTGGCCTCTTCATCAAAATTATAATAATAAAAATAGAACTACATGACAAAAATAAAAAATATTAATAAAAAAAGGAATGAATGTAAAAAATAAAAAGAAAAAAATATAAAATATAAATCTAAATAAACCGGTCTTGTCATCAAAAGATTATAATAAAAACAGAACCACGTGAAAAAAACATAAATAATATTAATAAAAAAGGAATGAATGTAAAAAATAAACAGAAAAAATAAATAAACCGGCCTCTTCATCAAAATATAATAATAAAAATAGAACTACATGAGAAAAATAAATAGTATTAATAAAAAAGGAATGAATGTTAGAAAATAAATAGAAAAAATAAAAAAAACATAAATCCTATGTTTCACTCATATAGGGCTATAATTTTAATTTTTTTTTTTTAGTGTAACTCATCAAAGTTGAGTTTAAAGAAAACTTCTGAAAGTTTGATGGAAGCAATGCATGCATTAGATTTCACTCATATAGGGCTATAATTTTTTTATTTTTTTAACAAAACTGGCCCAAGGTGCCCACATCAGGATTCAGGTTATTCTTACATTTGTTCTAAACATTACACAAATAGATCATTTTGAAGGATCAGAATCATCAATTGAAAATATGACTGATGTAGCAAAAAAAAAAAAAGTCAGATTGCATGTAAAAAATAAACAGAAAAAGAAAAAACATAAATCTAAAAAAACCAGCCTCTTCATCAAAATATAATAATAAAAATTGAGACACATGAAAAACATAAATAGTATTAATAAAAAAGGAATGAATGTTAAAAAATAAAGAAACATAAATCCTATGTTTCACTCATACAGGGCTATAATTGTTTTTTTTTTTTTTTTTAATGTAATTCATCAAAGTTGAGTTTAAAGAAACCTTCTGAAAGTTTGATGGAAGCAATGCATGCGTTCGATTTCACTCATATAGGGCTTTAATTTTTCTTTTTTTTTTACAAAATTGAACCAAGGTGCCCCACATTAGAATTCAGGTCATTCTTACATTTCCTTATAACATTACACAAATAGATCCTTTAAAGGATCAGAATTATCAATTGAAAATATGACTGATGTAGGAAAAAAAAAAGTTAGATTGCATGACAGCATGATGCAAGGAGACATGATTCGTCCATATAAACCTGACAAAGGAATACAAATATTTATACTATCGTTAATACTAAAAAGATCACCAAAATCAATGCGGCTGAAATGCATGGTGATCATTATAAAATTTTAAAAAGGAACCATTGTTCATCATACATTTATTGTTTGTCTAAATATGTAAGAAAAATAAATAAAAATTAAAGTGAACTGGAAAAAAATACCTATAACTCCATAAAAAAAATTTCTTCTTTAATCGAGATGAGGATTTGCTAATAGAAATAGAGATCCAGCGATCTAGCCCGTTTCCAACTCTGTAGTAGACTTTGTTTTCTTCTTGAATGGATAGCCCCTTTCGTAGATGAGGATGAGGGATAGTGGGGTAAGTAAAATAGAGAATGTGAACCACTGTTCATCATACATTAATTGTTTGTCTGAATATGTAAGAAAAATAAATAAAAATTAAAGTGAATTGGAAAAAACACCTTTAACTTGATAACTTTGTTTTCTTCTTGAATCGATATGAGGATTTGCAGAGAAAGTGTTAAAAACGTGGGTTAGAATCTCGTAGTAGTGAATCAATATGAGGATGAGGGCTAGTAGATGAAGATGAAGGATGGTGGGGTAAGTAAATAGAGAATGTGTTAAAAAGTGGGTTAGGTTCTCATGGAGAGATTTTAGGCCTTCGAGTGTGGGTTAAAAACGTGTGTTAGCTTATTTACCCTCCGTTTGGGAGGGGAGGGGAGGGGAGGGAATATTTGAGGGGGAAGGAAAATGAAGGGGATGGGAGGAAAAATTAATTTTCCCTCCTCTTGTTTGGGAAGTAAAAACGTAGGGGGAAGAAAAGTGAAAAAGTATAATTTTATTTGTTTGTGAAGATTTTCACCACTTTTGAAAAAAATTCAATTAGAGTAAAAGGGCAGTTTAGTCATTTCCATCACTTTCCCCTCATTTCCCCCCTGTTTTGGGGGAAGAATTTTTGAGGGAAAATGTAAGACTCCGACCCGAGTGAACTCGATTAGTATTGATTAAGTTGTGTTTTAGTCCTAAACGTGTTTAGTGGATTTTGGTTAGGTTGGGCTTGGAATAGCTTTTGATATAGTTTTGGGGAATTTTGATTGCTTTATGATAGTGGGGCCCTTTGGGGTTTCCTTTTTATGACCTTGCATGCGCTTGAGGATTTATCGGAGATTTTACATTCATTGTTTTAATCCCGTTTTATTTGTATTGATAATCCCTACAACTTTCATGTTGATCCCGTCCTTGTTCGAGACCCCGAAACCTGATTTCATAGCCTTGAGGGCAAAACAGTCATTGTACACAAAATCTGTACCCAAAACTTGATATTCCCGAAACTCGTGAAACATATACTTTTTGGAAACTAGATATTTCGACGATTACTTTTCTCTTCTTCGTCGAATTCATTAGAAGCCCTGAAAGCCAAGATTTCAGCCCTTGAATGTCTTAAGTAGTGGGACCCATTTCCATTTGCTTATATAAGGAGACACATCTTCCTCATTTTTCCTTTTTCCAGCACAAAAGAGAACCTAGGGTTTGTTTGACAACTTTTCTTCTTCTCCTTGCTCTCTTCATCTCCAATCCACACCAAACTTGCATCAATTAAGAAATGGAGGTTATCATTCTCTTCCCCACCTTGCAAGTTTCCTTTTGATACCATTTGTTGAGAAATCCACCAACTTTGAGATCTTCATTGAACTAACTCTTTCCATTTGGAGACCTTGCAAGTAAGCAATCTTTTCCATCTTCTAGATTTGTATTCTTCTAGCCCTAGAGAAGCTTCATCTTCATTATTGTAAGGTTTCACTTTCTATTTCATCGTTTGACCATTTTAGGGTTTGTTTGTTTTGGGGATTTTGTTCATAGCTTGAATCTTTGGCTTGGAAGAGCATAAGAGTTTGATTTTCTCATTAGAAGACCCAAGGCAAGTGGATGATTTGATTTTTATAAACTTTCAATGATTTTGGTATTTTTCACTCATGCCTATTTATTGCATTGGTTTGAAATAAAGGTTCATGATAGAGTTTGGTAGTGCATTTATGACTTATAAGTGTATTGGTGAATGGCATTTATTTTCTTCTTATTTGTACCAAATGTGCTCTATTGTGAAATTGTTTCATTCTTTCTTTATTTGTATTGGATTTGATGTTAATGGAGGAGGTGATGTAATGAACCCATATTGGAGTTGTGGAGAAATGTAGATAGTTGCAGTGGAGGAGCTTTTGGCTCAGTTTTATGGCAAGGATTAAGTGGAAGTGAGGAGAGTGGTTTTGAGGAGGAAAATGGACTCAAATCTGAACGCAGTGAGTGTTTCCCGCACCTGGCGGTCAGCCAGCGGCTAGCCGTCTGGTGACTGGCAGCTAACCGCCAGATAGCTGAACAGTCGCGGTTACTTTTCCAGAGATCAACATTTTCTCCTGAGAACACGGTTAGCCAGCGGCTAACCGCCGAACCCATCGGCGGCTAACCGCCAGCCAACTGAACCATTTTGGTTACAATTCCAGTAACCTGTTTTTCTGTCAGGCCAATCGCGGTCAGCCGCGAATCCAACGGCGGCTAACCGCCATCTGACCGCAAGGTAACCGAATTATCCAGACAACCATTTCGTAGAGCTCCTCGCTCGAGCGAACTCTCCGGTTCGCTCGAGCGTTGAGCTTTGTCGGGCAAAGAAGATTCACTAGGCATTGTATGAGGCCATCCGAGAAAGAAACCATATCACGAAGATGTCATTCAAAGTTTTGAAAATTTAAAGTGTATAAGGAGTTCGGAATGTCCCCAAACTCAAAGAGTACCAAATTATTATTAGATCGACATACGAGATCCCTATTCACTTCAAATAAATCTTGAACCCGATACTTTACCCGAGATTTCAATTGTTTATTGTACTTTATCGATCCCGAGATTTATACTACATGCCTTGTTTTCCCGAAAACATTGAATTACACTTATGATAGTTACTTGTCTTGAAGTGCATTGCATGACATTAAACGACAGTGTGCCCTTGAGCACCCCCGTCTTGCCCGTTTATTTATTGTACTTGATTTACTTGCATGTCTCGCTTTGTTATTTGACCTATTATTCGGCACCACTAAGCTTGGATAACCCTGTTGGTCTGATCCATCGACTTAGAGATCCCCCCTCTTGTCCCGCTAGCTGCAGTTTAGATCCCGCTACCCGGTTATTACCGTAGTCTTGTCCCGATGCCGCAGATTGCTTCTGTGGTTCCCGATGCCCGGCTCACTACCGTGGTCATGTATAGTATATGTATGTGTATTTATAAGATTCACTGTTTCTCCTCACCTCGAGTGACTGAGATCAGTGCCTAGTTATTGCTCTGTCACTTTAGTGATAGAGGACTTAGCTTCGTGTGGTTGCCATCTTGCTTGTTTCCCGTTTCCTTGGTTACCTTACATGTTTTATAATGTATACTCGTATTTGAATAAATGTTTTATCTCGTTTATAAAAATTGTTATTTAAACAGTTTTAAATGCTTTTGAAGGTAAATTCATTTATTATCATATTGTCATTGTATTTTACCATTTGCCAAACCGTCGTGTTTGACCCACTCTTTGGTACTCAGGTCCCATCGTCGGTTATCCCGAGGAGGAGCACGAGGAGTCGGTCGGTGAACCGCAACAGTTAGTTGAGTGGCGTGCTGATGATGTCATGTAGACATTAGATTGCTATAGAGAGATAACATTTTGGGAGAACTTTTAACCATTCTTTTGGGGATTGGTATTTTGTTCATATTGGCCTTGTGGGCCTCTATTTTTGGGAAATGTAATTAAATGATCTATGTATAAACTTTAACTTACTTTTGGGTAATATGCTAATGATCATTGCTCATTCTGATACGGTACTATACTTGGGTTATCATCTTTATGATTTGAGATGGACTGAATATTTGATTTGCTACACGCTTCCGCAATTAATAAAAATGTTTATATATGGTTGTGATATCCTCACCGCGGACACCTGTGAGAAATTAATTAAATGTACATCATTAACCATTCTCACACCACACTATTATCATCATCCTTAGTGTCCCGATCCTGGATTAGGACCTCGGTAATCCGGTCCGAGGTCGCGATAGAAAACAACTCATTTTTCCCTCCATTTCCCCCTCCCCCATTTTCCCTCCCCCCCTTCCCAAACACCCTCCAAAATCATTTTCCCTGCATTTTCCCCTCATTTTTTTTCCTCCCCCCCCTCCCCCCCAGCATTATCCCCCCTTCCCAAACAGAGGGTTAGGGATCTCATGGAGAGATTTTAGGCCTTTGAGTGTGGGTTAAAAACGCTTGTTAGCTCATTTAGGGATCTCATGGAGAGATTTTAGGCCTTTGAGTGGAAGATGATTTTTCATGGAGAGATTTTGGGCCTTTGAGTGTGGGTTAAAAATGTGTGTTGGCTCATTTAGGGATCTCATGGTGAGATTTTTGGCCTTTCAGTGGGAGATGATTCTTCATGGAGAGATTTTAGGCCTTTGAGTGTGGGTTAGAAAAGGAAGTAAATTCCTTTGAGTGGAAGATGATTTTTAAAAACGTGTGTTAGCTCATTTAGGGATCTCATGGAGAGATTTTAGGCCTTTGAGTGGAAGATGATTTTAGGCCTTTAGGGATCTCATGGAAGATGCTTTAAATTTTCTTGATCCAACTATTATTAATAGTATCTTCCATACAAAAGATGGGTCTGATGACAAGATTTGGTTGCATACGATTATTATGGGCATGAAATTTGTATGGATTGCTTGCTGTCAAATGATTAGTTTGAATATCAAGTCAAATCTCATCTATTCAGGCAATCACTCCCTCATCTATCCTTTTATATCCATCGTATATGGTGGCTGGCCATCTTCAATTACATCATGGGTCCACTGTCGCCACATTTATATGGCGTACGAATATTGTTGGGCCTGAAATTTGTTTGGATTGGCCATGAACCCATCCAATGGATGGGATTTGTCCTGTTGATTGTACATTGCTTTTATTATTTGGGTCCACTGTCAAATGATCATTTTGATCAATTTCAATAGTGGTTTCAAATCAAACGTTTCAAATCAAATGTAATGTAGATGGAGAGATTTTTATTACATCACCGAAACAATCGGAAAGAAGATAAAATGTGTAGATGGAGAGATTTTAGTGATTGCATTGTATAGGGATTTAAAGGAAAATAAAAAGAGAGAAGGGAGATTCCGAAAAAAACTCTGAGAATTCGCCACGTGTCCTTTTCCCAGAAAGCCCAATGTCACCACGTGTCCCACGAATTCACCTGCTGCTGTAATATATATAATTCCTTGCTTTTCAAGCAATTTGATTTCTTTAGAAAGTCTTCTTTCTTGGACTCCGTTGTATTGAATTTGGAAACTTTGTGCACAAAAAAAAAAAAAAAAAATGGCACTTTCCCACCTGCATTGCTTGCTCACAAAGGCTTTCTAAAACTGAAACAATCTTTGTAACTTGCTTATATTCACACTTGGGCCCACACATTGTTTTAAAAAGAAATTCCAAATCTGGAAACTCAGATTTGTTATTCAATATTGAAACACATCCGGACACCACATGTGGCATGCAAATCTTAAAACATCCCATGTATGGAGGTGTATTGCATCTTGGAGACTTTCTTGGATTTTTCCTTCTTTCTTTTGCTTCTCTATTTCTTTCTTTGCTTCTTTGCCTTTCTTAGCCACCAAGAGTTCTTAGAATTCCTTCCTTTCTTGATCTTTGATTTAAATCTCAAATATCTTACAATCACAAAAGACGGAATTTTTAGAATTTTTGCAACCATTGCGTGGACCCCTTCCTTGGAATTTTCTCCTTTTTATTTCTTATCAATTCTCCTCTATCGGCGGGCCCCAAAATCTAAATTTCTCCTACACAAAAATATGAAATAAAATTGAAAAAAAGTTCATGAGAAAAAGAATAATGCAATGCATGGGACCCGATTCGCAATGTATGCATGCGGATGAATATATTACTATGATGCAAAGAAATCATGCATTTCTTTTATGTGTGGATTTTGAGAGAATCAACATGGTAGTAGGATAATTCAGAAAGAATGATTTCAATAAATCATGTACATTTTCTAAGATTTTGACTGACTTTGACTTGAATTCAACTTTAGATGCCCAAATGCATGATTTTATGAAGTTTGATGAAATTAAAGCAAATTATCCTAAATAAGTCCACAAAATCAACATGAAATAATGACAATATAATTTGATTTCATGGACTCATCACGCACCCCAACCAGCATATTGCTAGTCCCTAGCAAAAGTTGTGAAAAATGAGTAGTCATCTAACCTAACCTAACATAAGGAAAACAAATTAATATAGAAACAAAAGCCACTTTCGCTGGCACTCTCAACTGTATTTAGCATATGCAATACACCCTTAAACCCTTAAGTTCCTCTAGTGGACGAGTTGTGCCTCGTGAGGATTTGCAGTAAATATACCCACAAAATTCTCTTTTTTTTTTAATCAAAGTTAAAACCTAACAAAATCTAGGAAACTTTTCCAAAATAAAACTTACAAACACCGGAGATTCTTGATTCTCGGAATTTTCAAAGAAAAATTTGGAATTTTGTTCACAAATCCCATCTTTTGGTAAGAAATTCTTGACATCATGCTAAATTGATCGTGCACAGTGAAAAATACGTATACAAAAAAAATCATAACCGTTAAATGATACGCAAAAATTTTCCTTGAAAACGATTTTCAATCCAAAATTCTGAGCCACCTAGCATTAGCGCAAAAAAAAAAGGCAGTCTTCCTCTCAAAACGACCATGACGGCTTTTGCACTACTGTTTTTTAAACGGCTGTAACAAAATCTTTTTTCAAAGAATTTCTTTTTTTCTTTCTTTCGGGGTTTATTTAGCTTTGATGCATAGGAAATTGGGAGCAAATTAACTTCATCTCATATTTTCCACCGTTTTCAAGCTTATACATCCCTATTTTTTTCTTTTCTTTCATTTTCTCTTCATTCATTTTTTCGACGGTCCCCGACAATAGTCAACTCTTTTCATGTGCCCGAATTAATTCACCGGCTTACACAAACCGGTGAATTAATTCGGGCACATGGAAAGAGCTGACTATGTATAATGTATCCACATATACACGGTCGGTTATACATTATATTTCGGTTATAATGTATACACATATACATGGTCGGTTCTTGAATTTAATGTGTAACCGACCTTGGTCTGTATACATATATGTTGAATTTAATGTATAACCGACCATGGTCTGTATATGTTTTTCGACAATATAATGTATAACCGACCATGTATAATGTATATGTAAAAGTGAGGGCATTCAAGAACTTTGAAAATATATACAGACCATGTAAAAGTGAGGGATCAAAATTCAACATTTTTCCAAAAAACCCTTAGGGTTTGGATAGAATTTGGAGATCTAGGGTTTGAAATTTGGATTTGGAGAATAAGGGTTTGGATTTACGTATAGAGTGATTAAGATTATACTAAATCTGAGGAGGGAGGGAGATTGGTTTATTTAGGGTTATTTGGTGAGAGATAGACTAACCATGAGAGGACCGGCGACGAGAAGCTCGATCGGTGCGAAGAGGATCTCGGACTCTCAGTAGAAAGAAGATGTCGAGAGAGAACGATGCAAGAAAGATCCTATATTATCAGTGGGAAGAAGAGGAGTATTTTCACCAAGATTTTGTGACATGGGTTAATCACAATGCTCAGACGTGGGGCGATTATTTATTAGATATATGTGAACTGGTCATGACCCATTCAAATCTAAGGGAGTTTCAAAATCGACATGGGGCTGTAGCCCTAGGTTATTCATATGTTGGTATGCCCCTGTTCTTGACCTAGCAAAATTTCAAACCATTCAAACAATAAAAAAATCATAAACCATAATAAAGGGCAACCGAGACCGAGATTGGAAAACTTTTAACTTAGACTCAGTCAGTCAATCAAAAAAAAAAAATTCAACTTCCTTTCCCTCTTGGATTGGGATCTTCTTCAACAATTTGAATTTTGAATTTGTTTCCTAATCTTCATTATTGTTGCATAAGCCTTCTAAAATTAGAACTCTCTGTGCTTCTTGTCAGTATTCACTTTTGGGGCCACTATATCTTAGAAATTATTGATATCTGAATTTAATGATTTTCTGGAGATCACTTCTTAGACATGCACTTTGGCGTGCAATGCTCAGGAGAATAAGATATTTACAGATTTAAATATTACAAGAATAAAATAGTTTAAAAAATAATAATGCAATATTATAATATTTTTGGTGTTTGGCAATTTTTGAAGAATATTACAGATTTTACATTGAGCTGTTTGGAAGGTGCTATGATTAAAGTAAATTACATTATTAAAAAGATTTATTAAATATTTTAATTTATATGTAATTTACCACGTCTGGATAAAAAAGTAGTGTGGTAAAGTAAAGTTCACCAGCCAGGTTTTTTTTTACTATAAATTACTTTCCTTTTATCACATAAAACCATGGTAAAGTATAGTAAAGTAAAGCCAATACAAAAAAAAACTACTTTACAACTCTTTCTCCCACTTTGCTTTACCACGTACTTCATTTCACCTTATTTTACCTCACCTTTTACCATGACATGACATGACATCAATATTTGTTTTACTTTACCACACCTGTAAATAAGTTACATTTTATTTACCATATAAAAATACGATAAAATATGATAATGTAAAGTAAGAAGAAAAAAAAAACAAACTACTGTACCATTCCTTCTCACTTTACTTCACCGTATACTTTATGCCATGGTTGGAAAACTCTCCGCATTGATTCCTGACTCTTCCGAGTCATCTCATTTTGATGGGACCGAGTCAAAAACATGGGAGACTCGGCCGAGTCGTCTCATGCACTCCAAATCATTTAATAGGCAAATCTAATTTTAAAATAATTAAAGTTTATTTATAAGTATTTATTCAAGAAGTTTGGAGTCAGTAATTTAAAAATGATGACTAAAATTTAATTTGAAACTTATATTTGATATTTTATATTCGATATTTGGACTAATAAATTATATTTTTAGATTTTATAAGTAATGGATTCATTTTAAATATGTTTGAAATTATTTTTAAAAAAGCATGGCTCTCTCGAGTCTCTGCATTGACTCTTTCCCAGTCAACTTTTTTGCATTGAACGCGTCGAGTCCTAGTCACGAGTTTTCCAACCTTGCTTTATCCCACCTTTACTTGACCCCACCTTTACCATGCTGTGACATTACTTTTACTTTGCTTTACCCTATATGTAAACAAACACATCATGATGAATTTGGTAAACTAATGTCTTTACTTTACTCTACCACGTTGTAATCATCATTTTGAAATTAAGATTCTTATCTGATAGAAAGTTTTATATAGGGGGAGCTGTAGGAGAAAATATTGAGCTTTTTGAAAGAAAATAATCGTTGCTTCAAATATTTCTTGGATTACCAAACACTTAAAATTTTCTTCTTTAGAAAATGAAATATTATTTTCTTATGTTTTCTTGTGCATCCAAACATGCCTTCTTCTTTATTTCTTCCCTCCTTTTCCTCTCCTTCCTTCTTTAGTTTTCTTGCTTTTCAAGACTCTCAGTCTCCTTCCCTTCTTACACTTCAATTTTGAATCTTGAGTTTCAAAAATCTTCTCTAAAAAAGGAAGGGGAATTTCTTAATTTTTGCAATAAGGTGGATCCCATTTTGGCCATCCCTCCATCTTTAGGGGTATTCATGGGTCGGGCTGGGCTGGGCTAAAGCATGTATAGGCCCAGCCCAACTATAGAAACACTGGCCAAGCCTAGCCCAAGCCCGACACGGGCCATAAAAGCTAGACCAGAGCCCACCCATTTAATCAATCGGGCCAAGCTGCATCGGCAGGCTTTTTATTAATTTTATGGGCATTTAAATAAATTTTTTGACTAATTAAATTAAATTACTTACATTCCCTACATGGGCTACCGAGGTGTGTGAGGCTCCACCCCTTGTGGACCCTCACTTTTATTTTAATTGTGTTAATTATAGTATCCTATATCTAATTGTGCTAATTAGTAGGGATTAGTAAGGGTGGTATGGTATATATTTTCCTAGTATTTTAGCCTAATTTCTAGGATTTAGTCCATTTTTCATTTTTGATAAGTTCTATAGGGTGTTTAGTAGACTTCCTAGAGTTTGTTAGTTAGTTAGATGCCCTTGCAAGTAATTAGAAGTAATAGAAGGGTTTCCACATGAGAATATTCCAATCCCACCTAAAAAGACCAAATAACTCATGTACTTATCCTAGTTTATAACTAACCAGAGGAGGGCATTTTAGACCTTTCCTTTTCAACAGAAAACTATAAAATGAACCCCTCCCATCCCAAATGAGCCCTCATCTCAGTCATGTCCCAATTCCCTCTACTTTCTCTCCTCTTTCAATTTCCCTCTAGGAATTCCCTCCCTTTCTTTCCCAAGGAACCCTAGATCATCTAAGCTCCAAGCAAGACGAAGAGGTGGATCTCTACAAGTTACTAATATTATCTTCTCTAAGGAATTCTCTCATCTTATAAATCTATCCTTTCTCTACAATTCAGGGTACTTCTCTCTCTTTAGTTCAATTTTCCTAGAATTCTCTCCTCTCTTTAGATTCCTTTCCTTATTGCAATTATCTTGTGGATCTAGGATTAGGTGTTAGAAAGCTATTCAGATATGAGTTTTTGGGTTGATTGAGTGATTGGAGACCTTAGGAGCTTTTTTTTTTTTTTTTACATTGGAGCTTGGATTTCCCTTATTTTTACCATTTCACTGCATTTGGATTAGAGACAAGTACAATACACTTACTTAACATGGAATGGATGTCTCTTGTCATTTCATTCTGCAATTTCAGTTCAATTGGATGTTTGATTGCATATATCTACCCCCTTGGGCTTGTTTTCATGGATTTTGGTCTTTAATGGGTGAGATTTCTCATTTGGAAGATCAATGGCCCAATTGGTGATGGTTGGATGATGATATAAGTATTTTTGGTATTGTTTATGATGGACCCGATTTTTTCTTCTTTCCTCTCCCATCCGTCCCCCGGGGTCGCCGAGAGGAATCGAATGGAGGGAAGAAAGGGAGAGAAAAAAAGGGCATCTTATATTTTTTATACGGGTATTCCAGATTTTCTATTATGCTTGGAATTTAGAAATGGTGATCCGGAGATCCACCTTTGCAAGTAGAAAGGAAATCAACCTTTTCCTAACTTTCCATTGCACACATATTTAAGAAAAGAGACAGTTTTTTGAATGCCGTAAAAGGCGATTTTGCCGTAAAAGGCGTTTTACAAATCTCATCAATAAAGAAAGACAAGAAATGTGATTTTTTTGTCTCTTAAAGAAAATACAAAGTACAACATAAAAGTAAGAAATGGAATCTGACTTCTCAGGAGATTGTGGGGACCAGTTGAAATCGAAGGTCGCAAGTCATGTATGGACTCTACCATCGTCCTTCAAATGAGAAAGCTTGATGCTTTGATTCTTTGGCTTGACTTGGACTTCAGTTTTTTAGAGGATAAGGACCAAGGGAAGATCCTATACCCAATGAAAAACGAAGAGACGGGCTGAAGAGCCGCGTCTTGGCCATGTTGAGTAGGAGAAGAGGAGGCTTTTTCTTAGAGGGGGGGGAGGTACCCCAAGGGACTTTGATCACCTTTGGGTGTTTGTTGCAGTAAAGTTTCTTCTTGCAGCAGAGTTTCTTTAGAGTAGCGGGGCTTCTGGATCTTGAGTTCAGAATTCCGGGATTCTGTGTGTTTTCTGGGTGTATGTCTGTGTTTTCTTCTTGGAAAATCCTCCTTTTTATAGGCATTTGGTAGCCTTTAGGTGACTTTATGGGCTTTAATGTATTAAAACCACATAATGGGAGGAGTTACAAGTTTTAATTCCTTTATTTTGTAACTCCTTTTTCTTGGCTTCTGATTGGCCGGTGGAGATAATGGGCATTTAATTGCCTTCAATCTCCATGATGAGAGGAGTTTCATGGCTTTAATGCCATGATGACTTGGACTTGTAACTCTCATTTCCTTGAATCTGATTTGGCCGTCCAAAATAATGAATTACTGACCGCATTTAGGTGGGTCAATTAATAGCATTAAGTGGTCGCCGGGGATTTGAAGAGTCGCGGACCGTGCCGCGTCTTTTGGAATTCTTCTTGCGATGATCGACAATGGATCTTCATGTCGATCGATGTCGGATGATCATGCAAATTCAGATATTGGTTGATACTAGTGGGCCGGTGACATCTGTCTTGTCGATTTCTCGATGGATCGGACAGAAGGTGCACTTTTATGGTCAGTCGGATGGCGATTTTGGAGCGATCGGTGACGATTTCATGCTCTTAACGACGGATCTGTGATGTTGACGAAGATCAGTCATTTCCGAGCATCAAAAATCAGATTTTCAGGAAATCACAGGGGCTGGAACTCCTAGAATGCGAAAAGAATCGGAAAAAGGGGCCCTGCGGTGGAAATCCGACGACCATGCGGGGATTTTCCCCTTTGGTCGCCGTTTTTCGAGCTTTTTTGCTTCTTTTTTCTCTTGTATTTTTCTTGACATTTTTCCTCATTTTTTGGCTTGGTTCTCCTGGAGAAAACCCAACGAGAAGTTGTGCAAAACCAGGAACAAAGTTTCATATTTTTTGGAAAAGTAGAAGACTTTGCCGCGCAGAGTTGCTGATTTTTGTCAAGAGTTGAAACTAGGTCAAACAATATTGGAATGACCTGAAATTTAACGTGGAGCTTCCCGAGTAGTAGATAGGACCAAACATGGGCTTTTGCTTGAGTTTGAGGCCGTTTGGGGTCCCGTTGCTGCTAGGCTTGATTTTGCCGCGAGGAAGATGTCACGCTTTGATGTGCAGTTAACCGATGTCCGATTGACCTGAAATTTGACAGGGGGCCTATTGGAGTCATTTTGAGATGATCCATTAGCTCTGATTTGGATGTCATGGTCACGGGGTGCTCCGCCGCCGGTAGCCTTGATTTTCTTTAGGAGCGTCGAAATCGGGTCAAACGTTGTCGAAATGACCTGAAATCTGACGTGCAGCCCTTTTGAAGCATGTTGAAGCCGCCTATGTGCTCCATTTGATGAGTAATGGTCCCGGCGGTTCCCGCCGCCAAGGGGCTTGATTTTCTTTCGAAGCGTCGAAGTCAGGTCAAATATTGTCGGAATGACCTGAAATTTGACTTGGAGCCTTTTAGAGGTATTTTGAGACCATTGTCGGAATTTGACTTGGAGCCGCCGCCGCCAGGAGCGTTGTTTGGTTGCTGGAGGAGTGAAGTTAGGCAAAATGATGTTGGAATGACCCAAAACTTCATGTGGACTCCTCTTTTGGTTTTCTTGAAGGATTTATCAGTTTTCAAGTGATTCTGATAAGATTTGATGCTTGAAGCGGCATTGCCTGTTTGTAGTAGGATACGGCTTCATGTGGCTTCTTGATGTTGAAGAGGTAAAGTGATATTTTTGGTGTCAATAGTGTATGTTTCCATGATGAATGGACGAGATTGGATGTGATTTTGATGGAAATTGGGTGATAGGAAAATTTTCAAAAATTTGGATTTTTTTGTCTCATAGTACCCAATCTACACCTTGTGTGTGAGGTCGACTGGATACAAAGGAGAATTCAGGAAATAATTGGGAGCTGGATTCCTCTCAATCCTGGAAATTTCAGTATACCCGGTCGACCGACCAGGTCAGGAGGTCGACCGGACATACTACATAATTTCAGGAACCAAGGTATTGCCTGCCAAGTGATTATCCAGGATTTCATATGTACCCGGTCGACATCCTGGCCATGATGTCGACCGGATACTCTGTACTAGAGGTCGATCTGGAGTCAAATTCCTGACTTTTCCAGTGTACCCGATCGATTGCCCCTTGGAGGATGTCAACTGGATACACTGCAGACAAAGGATTTTCAGTTTTGCATTTTCTGGGGTTTTGATTTGTTGAGGGGTCAATTGACCATGCAAATGGACTTCTATTGATGTACCAATCATGAGTCAATGGTTTGGCTCAACCTTGACTCACGGGGACTACCAAAGTAGGGCCTAGTGTATTAAATGGATTTTGATTCGATCTTTAAACGTTGTCGAAGATGTCCATAACTTCTGGAGCACCAAAATACATTATCCTTGACATCTGAAATTTCTTTTAGGAATGGAATTGAATGACAAGGACCCAGACTTGAAAGGAGGCTATTACTTAGGTTGGACCTTTGCTATTTTCCATTGATTGACTTGGTTTTAGAGATTTATTATGTTTAATTCATTTATCACTCTTGCATCTTTTCTCTTGTTAATACCTGTTAACTATGGAAATTGGATGACCTGAACCTAGGATTACCTAGTGGTGGGTTGGTGTTATGGATTGGTGATCATTGACCCGTGTTTGTGGCTAGGGGGGCCATCATATGGCCTAAGGATGGATGGTTTGATACCTTAGAGCGAAGAGGATTGTTATTGTGGTTTTATAACCCATTTATGAATTAGAATGGACTAAATACTATTGGACTGAACATGGATGTTATACTTGGACTATTTTGGACTAAGACAATGCATTGGTGTGCCTTAGCAATGGATTTGATGGTGGAATTGGACTTGGGCATTATTTATGGATTAGACATGTACCTTGGACCTTTTATGGACATGATAGGACCTTGCTCATGTTAGGGTTTTTATAGATTGCAATTTGATGGATGCATTATCATTCAAGCATCATTTGATTTACACACTTGCATTGGTTTTTAAATAAACTTGAAATCTTGTTTTATTCATGCATTGCTTTTAAGATTTGTAAAAGTATTGATTTATGCATGATTTGTCTTTTTATCTTGGATGCATTTGTTTTAGAAAAGAGTTTTCAAGAAATCAAGCAAGCCTTTGTTTTAAAAGTTTTGAATCTTTTTAGGCTTTTTATGTCATGTTTTAAAAACCATTAGAATCTTTAAAACATGTTTTCCAAGCTTGATTTAGTGGCCAAAAGGTCCCCCAAAGAAATACCTTTAAAATGTGAAAAGTTGAATTTTTGCAAAAAGGGGGGGTGGCCCGGCAGTGTCGCCGGTCGACCGACCCACAGGTCTCGGTCGACCGAGGACACTGCAGGCAGAAAGTGCCTGGGAGCACCAACGGTCAGAAATATGACCGTTGTGTGTTCTCGGTCGACCGAGACCTGTGTCTAGGTCGACCGAGGACTAGCCGTTGGCAACTTTTTGCTATAAATATGAGTTCTTTCCCTTGCCAAAAGTTGGGAATTTTTAACCCCTCCTTGAGAGGATTTGAGGCATATCAAAAGGGAAGAGAACCAAGGGATGAAGGGGATGATTAGGAAAGCTAAAGCTTGGATTAATGAAGTTAAACCACCAAGTAGGCTCTTCCTTCCTTAATCATATGTTTTCATGCTTTTGTTTTATTTTTGGTAAATCATTTCTAGCATGTTAAACTATGTTTGTGTTGTTTCCTTAACATGTGTTGTGTTTTGAGTTGATTTATTGTTTTGGATACAACACCATATGATTCAATCCAAGTAGTACTTAACTTTGGTAAATATAAGTAGATCATGTTAATGAAAGAACCTTTGAAATCATATGTAACATGATTCATATACTTGGTTGAATCTTTGGTTGTTGTTTTCCATCATAAGAACATCTCTTTCAAAACTAACTTATGTTTTGGATTCAACTTCTTTACAAATCATATGTTTTCATGTTTTGTTTTATCTTTGATAAATCTTTTGTAGCATGTTAATCTATGATTTGTTGTATCCTTAGCATGTTCTATATTTTGAATAGATCTATTGTTTTGGATACATCACCATTGATTCATCAAAGTAGTACTTTATCTTTGGTAAATCTAAGTAGATCATGTTAATGAAATATGTAACATGATTCATATACTTTGTTGAATCTTTGGTTGTTGTTTTCCATCATAAGAAAATCTCTTTCAAATGTATCTTATGTTTTGGATTCAACAGCATTACAAATCATATGTGTATTATTGTTTTAATGCTTCACAACTTGCCTTACTTTGATTGGTACATCATTTTCAAGTTGTATTTATAATTACATATGATTTGTCCCCTCTTTTCAATCAAATCTATTTTTATGTTTTGAGCTTCATGTTGATTTGATTGACATCCCTATGCATCACATGTTTAGAGCTAATCCATTTCATACAACTTGTGTAACTTTGATATCATTAACAAGTTGTTACTTTTAACATGTGATTGCATTACTTCCTCAATCATAAATGTTTTATGAGCTAAAATTTTCAAAAGCCTTAGGCATACATTTATGAGCTTTCATTTTCAAAATGATTGAGGACCACACACACACACTTCATATACTTTCATCTTTGCATTCATAGTGTGAGTGTGTATTAGATTTTCACTTCCATATCCGCCTATTCAAGAGGCATTGTAATGAGCTAAATAGAATCTCCATTAAGTGTATGTTAGACACTATCTTAGTGAGATAACCAACCTTGTGGTTGAAGAGGTTATTGCTTAGCCTATAAAAGCATAATGGATAGGTTGATGTTAAGCCTTGAAAAACATCAATGTAAGGTTATTGCTTAGCCTTGGAAAGCATATTGTAAAGGTTATTGCTTAGCCTATTGAAAAGCATAAATAGTGGAAATCCGGTGGGGTGTTGGATCACAAGCCGGTAGTGGATGTAGGCATTGAGGCCGAACCACTATAAATCCTTGTGTGATGGTGCTTGCTTTGTGGTGATTATTTTGTTATCTTCCGCATCTTGTATGTTTAATCATCACATGTGACTAGTTTGTTTTAAAGAAGTTAAAATTGTTAAAATTGGTCATAAAAGGAGCTCACCCTATTCACCCCCCCTCTAGGGTTCGGATCCCCATGGACTTACAGCTCACACAAGGCAAGCCTAAACATACACAGACATTTACTTATTTCCTTGAGTCGGCACTAACATTCACTCAGTTGCTATAAGCTTAGCCATTGGATTGATTATCACTAGTGTGGGCTATATTGGTTGTGGATTAGAGTTATCATGATGAGTTATGGTTAGACGGCCGGTGAGATTCCGGCTATCGTCTTTTGAGCGTGAGCTTGTTGATACTGCTATTATTATTGGCAGGGCTCGTCGTCCCTTGCATGGTTACTTTACTTTCCCCGCCACGACTGGTTTACAGTATCGGAGGGTTGCGGCAAAATATCCTGCGGTGTCCAACTCGTGTGAATGTGCCACATTGATGTTGTTTAGACTAGACGCTTTACTTTCATGCTGATTCTATTTGTTATTTCTTGCTCAATTACCTAGCATTGTACCTTTGATATTCTTACTATATTATCATCGTCTCTATTCTTTCAATGCATACATAATATGTTACTTGTATCATGTGCCTTGTCAGATCCTAGGGCCGCCCGCGGACGGCCCGTCATAGGCTCGGCCCGAGCTCGGCTCAAAAGACAAAAGAGCCGAGCTAGGGCCTAGTAGGAGGCCCGTTTGTTTAAAGGGGCCGAGCTCGGGCTTGATGAAGCCCGGCTCGTAAGCCCTAGGGCCTACATATATTAATACATATATTATACATATGTACACTATACAATATATAATACATATATGATATAACATAATCCATAAATCCTAAACCTTAGTTTTTATCAATATAAATAATCTCTAAACCCTAAACACTAAATAATCCATAAATCCTAAACCTAAGCAGTAAGCCATAGGGCCTACATATATTAATCCATATTATATATATATGTGTACACTATACAATATATAATACATATATGAATCTATGATACTAAATAATCCATAAATCATAAACCTTAGTTTAATCCAATATAAATAATCCCTAAACCCTAAACACTAAACCCTAAGCACTAAATAATCCATATATCTTAAACCTAAGCAATAACCATAAACCCTAATTTTAATCCAATATAAATAATCCCTAAACAACCTTGAGGATGCATGTATATTAATAGTCTAGAAGACATTTTTTTAAGTCTTGTAACTCTGGAACAACCTTTCCTTTGTTGTTATTATTATTTATTAACAATGCTCTATTGTTGTTGTTATAGGTGATGCTGGTGATGCTGGAGACTTTATTTTATGATGCTAGCCGAATACTTTATTTTATTCTATGATGCTATTGGAGTTTAATTTGATTTGTATTATTGTTGGAGTTTGATAATGCTCATCTACATTAACATTGAACTATTATGGAGTGTTGGAACTGGGCTCCCTTTGCTTTTATGGAGTCTTTTTATGGAGTCTTTCTTATTTTAGTTAATTTTATTGTTGCAATCCAAATTATGGGAATGGGAATATGGAATGAATGCATGCATTTGACAATTTTTTGTTCTGGTTTGCATATGTAGATTTCTTTGAATTCCTACAGGATTTTTTTTTCCTGAAAATATTTTCTTTCAGCTAGTGCTATATCATTAGCCAGGCTCAAAGGGCCGGCCCTAGGGCCTCATAACTTAATAAGAGCCGAGCCCGAGCCAGGGTTTTTGAGGCCCTCTCGAGCTCGGGCCGAGCTAGGGCCTACTGAAAATTACTAGGGCCGAGCCTAGGGCCTGTCAAAGCCCGGCTCGGCCCGGCTCACTTTCATCCCTAGTTATGACCCATCATTTGGTGCTTACGTATTGACCCCAACCCTGAGGGAAACTCTAGTGGATGAGTATGGATGGGGACTGGCGGACCAGGAGGTTGAGCTGGAGACTGGAGTGCCTACACTTGGGGATTGAGTGCCTCTATTTTTAGAATTTGAGTGTGGTTTGTTATGAGCAGGGAGATAGTCTGTTATGTACTTTATATTCATACTTTGAGATTTAGGCTAGACTTCAGCCCTACTACATTTGCTATATGACTGGTGATACCTTTTATTGCTTCCTCTATCATTGGTATTTGCTTCCGCCATTATGTGACTTTTTTTCCGCTAATCTATATGCTTCCGCACTTAACTGTTGATCATTATATTGTTTAAAATTTTTTAAATTGGACCCCACTATGGAGTATGATCTTGGAAGTTCTCAAATTTTTCTGGGAAGTAGCTCGCCAATTTCAGGTACCTTGGCGGTAAACTCGACATTAGGAATAGGGGCATTACAGGCCTGGATTTGGGCTTTCTATTAATTAATCCAAGCCCGGCCCAATGATTAAACGGACCCTTATTACATATTCAAGCCATGCCCAAAGCAGGCTAGGCCTGGATTGGGCTCGAGCTTGCTTGGCCCATGAGCACCCCGATCCACCTTAGGATTCACTCCCAAGGTGACGGGTCCTAATGGTGGCTTCTTCATTCTCCTTTTTCTTTTCTTTTAATTCTCTCTCGATTTCTTTTTTCCACGGGCCCAAAAAATATGATTTTTCCTACATAAAAGATAAGTAGAATTTAGCAATAATGACTTAATGCAGAAAATAATAATTATTCGCATGGGGCCCAATTTTACACAAACAAAATTCCGTAAACTAGCAACAATGCAAAGAAAACAAGCATGTTTAAGTGTGAATTTGGCGAAAATCAATGCGATAGTAGGATAATCGAAAAATAGAAATATTTCAACAAATCATGCAATTTTATGAAGTTTGGCTTAAATTCAACCTTCTATGCCTAAATGCATGTTTTTTATGAAATCCGATGTACTTCGAGGAATTTATCATTCTTAAGTTCATGAAATCACATGAAATAATTAACTAAATACTCAATTTTATGGACTTATCACCCCCACTTGAAGGAGCATTTGAAAAAAAAAAGAGTAAATTAGCCAAAGCCCCTCGAAACAGTCTTGTAAGGCCCCCAGTCTAACAACTTTTTCTCTAATGCTTATAATCCACACAACTGGACATATTTTGGCGAGAGGTCTCTAGATATGCCACATTAGACATTTTCATAATTGATTTTCCCTTTTAACTATTTAGGCATAAAACTCTGAATTTTAAAATTTCAAACCTTCCACTCTCCATCATTCCTAGGGCAAGGTTCCTTCTCATTCTCTATTGTCTTGGAGAACCAACCCATAATAGATCTTCTTCGTTTCTCTTCTCTTCTTGAATGGTTCTGCGAACAAAACGATGCTCCTTCGGCAACAATAGTAACGACTGGTGGTCTTCTTGCGTCTTCTTCGACAACAATTGCAATCAATACCAATACTCAGATCTCAGTATAGCGTCCAGATTCTCCTACCCACCGCAACTTCGGAAGTTGAAATCCTCTGCTTCCGATTTCTGTAACAGGGACGACGCCCATCATGGGCCAATCCCAGGTCAACAGAGTTTTCACCAGATCAAAGGCTGAAAACTGTTTTTTTTTCCTAATTTTTAGGTGTTTCCCTACGTGAGAAGCAATAAGAACTCTCCCAGTTATTGAAGAAGCAGAGGATCACAATCTCCATAACTGGAGATCATCGCCAGGCTCGAAGAAGAAACCGGGCAATTGTAAAGAACGGGGCACTGTCGCCCTGATTATAGAAACAACATCGGTGGATTTCTACTCTCTATTTCTACCTTACTTCTGGCGACATAGCAAAGCCCGGATCCTTGGTGCTTCTATGCTTCAACTCCCTTCTCTTCCTGTAAAATTGATTTCTTTAACTAATGGAATTGACAGAACAGACCTTGAGGTCTCCTCCGATTGGAGCCAAGCACCTGAATCTTTGCCTCTAATTCCTCTATTCTACAATTCTTGATCACAAATCAACCTATTATGTGTGACCCATCTTTGACCAAATCAAATCCAATCTTTCATAGAGCAAATAGAGTCCGGATTAACTCTATCTCTCTCTGATCCAGGCCGGCAGAAGAACCGCAGCAGTTCTAAGGTGATCAATTTTGGCAAATTTACCTGAGATCTTGGAAATTTTATCGGAGTTTTTGGAAAATTTATTTGTGTTTCCAACAAATTTATCTAAGTTTTTGATAAATTTATCTCCTCCATTTTGGAAAATTTAGCCGAGTTATTCATCAAATCTTTCTGTGTTTTTGGTAAATTTATCTAAGTTTTTTAAAAAATTTATCTGAGTTTTGGAATATCTACCTGAGTTTTTTGGAAGATTTATTTGTGTTTCTTGAAATCTATTTGTGATTTTGAATTTTTTTTTGTCTTTTGAGATTTATTTACGTCTTTTCAAATTTACTTGCATTTTTTGAAATAAATTTAACTGAGTTTTGGCAAAAATACTTGAGTTTTTGGAAAAAAAATTGAAAATTGGAAAAATGTATTTTCTTTTTTTGAAATTTATTTGCGTTTTTGAATTTTATTTTCGTCTTTTGAAATTTACTTGTGTCTTTTGAAATTTATTAACATTTTTTGAATTTTATTTTCATCTTTTGAAATTTATTTGCATCTTTTGAAATTTATTTACGTTTTTTGAAATTTATTTGGATCTTTTTAAATTTATTTGCGTCTTTTTAAATTTCTGTTTGTTCTTTTAAAATTTATTGCTTTTTTTGAAATTATTGTATATTTTGAAATTTATTTGTGTTTTTTCAGAATTTATTTCAAAATCTCATGAATAGGATTTTATTTATCATGGTCAAATAAATGGTGGTTGGCCATTATTAATGGCATGTCCCACTAATCATGGGTTATGATTTAAAGAAAGGGTAACTTGGACATTTTAGGTCTTCAAATTTGGAAAAATGACCTATCACACTGTGAAAAAAGATTATGGATCTAAGGCTACAAAAGTGAGATGTTCAGGGACCTTGATGTGATCTTTACCAATCATAAAATACCGCAAGTGCATGTGTGTCTAGATGAGACAGCAGCAAGAACGAGTCAATCCCACAGGGAGCTAATTTAAAAAAACTTTTAGATTAAGAAAACTAATTAACTAACAATTAAAGAAAGTTTTGAGTATTTAGAAATAAAAGCGAGCAACTAATTTAGAAAGATAAAAACCACCAATTAATGAAAGTGATTAAAGCATAGGAATCCAAGAAGCATCCATAAATTATTTGTCTAGTAACCTTAATTTGTTCTAATTTTTACTTCAAACCAAAGACAAATCAATGTTTTTAGCTTGGAAAATCTAACTTTAAAAACCTTTTTTTGTAAGTATAAAATCCAAAACCTAGGACTTCCTTCACCTCATAAAAGAATAAAAACAATCTAAGCACTACCCATCAAAAGTAAGCATAAGCTATCAAAAAGATCTGAGTCCTAAGCATGGCCTTTCAAACCTAAGCATGGATAGTCAAAAATCAATTTTTATTTTCAGAAGGTAAGAATGGAAGTTTTCCTAGGGCACAAAGACAAGTCTACTAATCATTAAGCACAAAAAATATGAAACACAAATTAGAATTACTAAATAAATAAAAAGCAATCACTTATCTTCATCCATCGCTCTAATCAAAATTAGCTCTCCATTGCAAAGAAGATTTCTTGATTTTTCATTAAAGATTGTATCTTTACAACTTCTCCTTTAAGTACTTGCTTGGACAAGGCCCAAAGCTACCCAAAATAAAAAAAAATATGGAGAACTAGAACTAGAAGAGGGGAAAGAAGAAAAGAGGAGGAGAGAGAATGGCTTGGTCACTTTTTTGAAGGAGAATAGGCCTTTTTTTTTTTGTCCGACACTAGTGGCCTCCTTTTATAGTTTTGCACACCTCCTTTTGTTAAGAGTTTTTTCCTTCTTGAGATGATTATTGGCATAGCTTTCAAGCAAAGATTCTCACTTAGGCAACAATTTGAATTGGAGAGGATTTGCTACTAAGTGTGGTCTCTTGGGCTCCAAGTCTTTCCAAATTGAACTCCTCAAAGATCTCTCATGTTGCCAATTTTGAAAACTTTTTGCAATTCCGGCATAGAATTATAATAGCCAACTTCCCGAGGTTGTATCTCCCTCAATATAGCTCCGATTAATCTTGGGCTCCACGGATATCTACTTGAAAAGAACTTTCTAACGGTAGGTAGATTACACCAATCCGATACTTAGTTTGAGAGTTATGGCCATTTCAATTTGTTGCACCTGAAAATTCTGAGAATAATGGTGCAATTCAAGGAACTTCATGTTGGCATGCTATGTGGTGAGTGGGACCCATGTTGGACATCCAAGGCATGCTTGGACTCTTTCTTTGCTTGCTTAGTTGTTTCTTTTTCCATATTTGGCATGCTTCTTTACTTGCAACTTTGACTAGTCAACTCCTCTTACAAAGTTTCTAATTTTCTCTCTCTTTCTTGATTTTGGTTTCCAAATTTAGTAAGTCAACACCTTGTTTCCAAATCTGAATTTCTTCTTTCTTCTTTGAGGATTTTCAAGATTTCCAACTCCACCAAGATGCCAAGATATGTGGGCCCACCATGAAAGGTGTCCCGCCTTTGATCTCTCTAAAATTTCACAAATGCAGGTCCCACTCTTTATTTCTCCTACAAAAATAAAATTAAATAATGTCAATAAAATCAAGTGTGAGGAATCTAGATGGACTATGCATGAGACCCTACATGCCTACTTAATGCACCAAAAAAACCAAACTTTCCAAAAATAGCACATGGCGTCAAAATTAGGAGGTATGCATTAGTGAAGCTAAAGAAACTAATTTTGGGTGATGAATGAGATGAGATCCCTAATTTCACAAAAGTCATGCAATGAAATGCATTTTGACTAAGATTCCAACTATGATGCTCAAATGCATGAAATCATGAAATTAAGTGTAATTCTATGCAATCAACCTAATTAAGTCCACAAATGCATATAAAATGATGAATAAAAGTTACAATTTTGTGGTCTTATCAGACCTCTTGCCAAATGCCAAAAAAAAAAATAATCAAGGAAATATGGAGGAGCAAACCCATGGATAATGCCAGCGAACCTTTATAATCAAGGAAACTAAAAACTGAGCTTACCTTTATTTGTAAGGTCTGCGACCTTACTAGGTCAGTTGGGCCCAATTACCGGCCCGTTGACCCCTTTATTTTGATATTATTATAATTATTGTTTTATTAGATATTTAAGTGGGTTTAGATGGTCAGCAAGTCTCTTTTAGTGTTAGAATAGTGCCTGCGGAGTTTCGTGCGATTCTGAGTTCGTTTGACCCTAGTAGGAGGTAGTTTGCAAATTAGGAAAAATTTGAGTGTTTTTCCGAAAAATTCCTATCACCGTGATTTTGGATTTGTTGGAAAGGTCTCGCCGCGTTGATCAATTTTGTCTTCTAACTTGTTGCGATCCGACGGCTAGAAACCCTTTTAATAATTCATTTCTTCTCCGGACCCACTTAAAGGCATCTTAGTCTTTTCTCCCTCCCTTCTTCTTAAACAAGAGATTAACCCTAATATCTTTTCTTTCTCTGCAATGAACGATAACCTACAACAACCATTCTTCTTCTTCCTCATTCTTCCAAGGCTCCAGAACTCCTTCCCTGAAGGATCACTTCCGCGATCCGAGCCGCTCATCTTCTTCCTCGCGATCTCCTTTTTCCATTGACATCAGTTTGGTAAGAGTTCTCTCTTTTTCATCTTTTCAATCAATTCTCTTTGGTTTAGATTTAGGTTAGATCTTAATCTTTTCCTCTCTTTTCTTCTCCTTTGCTTGTTAGAATGCGTTTGGTCGGGGTAGATCGAGGTTTCCGCAGTACTAGGGCTTCTCCTCAGATTTCCCCAATTCCAATCTTCTTCTTGGTTGAGGCAAGTAGATCTGCATTTTATAATTAAGCATGTGTGTATGTCTTCCATTGATTGGATGTGTTTTCTTGTTAGGTTTCCCTAATTCCAAGCCTGTTCTGTTATTAATTTGGGTTTATTTAATTTAATTGTTAATTTTAGAGTTAATTGATGTAAGTGGAAATGATGATGGATGGAATGGATTATTGGGGGAGCACGGTGGCTCAGTTTTGTGCAGGTGAATTTTTGGTATGGATTGGGTGAAAAACTGCAAAAAATGGGGTTTCTGTATTTGACGTTCAAAAGAAAAAATAAATAAAAGGAACCTGCATAATGGCCACTGACGTCAGAACGTTCACAGAATGTTGAACGTTCTAAACGTCCCAAAAAATAGAAAACGTTCAGGCCTTTTAAAAAAGAAAAAAACAACAAAACGTTGTAGGATGACGCTCTGAACACCTGAGCATAGGATGGATGAATAAAAAATAAAAGGAAAAGAAACGTTGATGGCTGACAAGAATGTGGCTGCTGTTGTATCATCCATCCACTAAGTAGGACACATGGTTGGTCCATCGCGCTTATATATATATATATATATATATATATATATATAAAGGAGCAAACTTCTATGGGCCATAACTTCTGAACTATACGTCGTAATTTCGCGAGCCATATACCGTTGGAAAGCTCTTTGAGCGTAGAATCCAATGATACATGTCTCGTGATGATTGGGGATCAGGTAGGGAGGTAGCTAAGGAGATTAATTATTTAGACCACTTTCTTGTTAGTAACGAGATTGTTAGCCTAGGTTTGGGCCTTAGACATTGGAAACCATGAAACCACTCTCACGTGACCATTAATGGGGTTTTGAAAACGTAGCATGTGGCTTTGTGTGCTCCGATGGGTTGTCTAGGTATTCGTGTATTGTGTATGGTTTAACCGAACGCGTATGGAATTGAATCAATCGATGCTCAACATGATTGTACTCCAAGGAAATTCTTTATAAGCATTGATGATTTGAATTCTCCACGCACTCCGTTAAACCACATATGGTACATGGATGACAACACTTGCCTAGGATTGGATTGTAATCTCTCCTTGATTTGTTAATCGTATCCGTTGATTTTGTATCATTGTACACTCTCTTGGCATAAAACACCTAATTAATTATGAAACATAAACTCTTATAGAATTAGAACAAGGACCTGATTTAGAGTGTACCTTAGGAACCATGTATCGTGTATTGATAAACATGACTGGCTAGAATGTAAGGGATTATCGTGTGGATGGTCTAACTTGTATTGTTTGAATGATATAATCCCTAAGAACATGCTTTGTTTGCTGACCTAGCCAGACTTGCTTGTCTTGGTTTTTCCCTCGTGTCAACACCACTTTATTATTATTATTATTATTATTATTTACATATCATGGCCAACTGCAGTTTGGGGTTTATTGATGGGCCGGTTACTCGGACATCGGGGTGGGCAGTCGGCTTTGGATGGCGTCCATGGCGTTGAATAGTTGGGAGCGGGCTTGGACCGTGCTACTATTCCCAGGACTGGGAGCTTGGATCCCCCTGGAGCCGAACTTTGGTATCAGTAGTTCGGATAGGATTGTTACCGGTACCCCGTGAGGTGGCTTGGACATCCACAGAGTCTCCCTCTTGTGCATTGCATTACATTGGTAGTGGTGATTGTTAGTATTGCTAGGATTTCTATTTATGATTCTGATGGTTACACATGCTACATGCCTAGTATTGTTCCTTGTATTCCTACGATCTTGTACTTGTCATTACTCTTATATTGATGCATGTTATGTTTTAATTATATCTTGCTTATCTATTGCTTAACATGTCGTTGACTCGGTTCCTTGGTGTGCAGACTCATCAGGTGAGTACTACTACGACGAGCAGGCCGGTGAGGAGATCCCAGAGGATTTCCAACCAGCAGAGGAGGCACGGGAGTGGAGTGTCGATGACGTAGAGTAGCGTCATCATTACCAGGCACATGAGAGACTCACTTTGGGACAAATATTTGATTTTAATTAATTCATTGTTATTCTTCGTTGGACTTTCTTTCATTGACTCTATGTTGTTTAATGGCCTTAGTTTATGGGATGACCATAGTAATTAAATTAACTTCCTCTTTAGCTTTAATTGTTGCTTGCAACTGTAAATTTAATTGAGATTTATTATCCATTGTTGATATCAATGTATGAATTCCGCTATTGTTTTATGTTTTGAGGTTGAAATACATTATCCTCACAATGGACTTACGATCCTTGGGCCAAAAGGGGTAAAAAATTTTAATTGGCCCAAAATTTCACTCCCCGAATCCGGTTTATTTTCTAATCGGGTTCGGGGGACGTGACAGGATGCTATCAGAGCAATGGATGGTTTCTCAGGGTAAAAATTTTAGAAACCATAGGACGCGTGTGAGGATTCCGTTAGTTAGTAGGTTGGCTACGTAGTTCTTTCTTAGCATTGTATTGTTAGCTTGGGGCATATTGGAACTAACCTTGAATGCTTTACAGGACGATGGCTGGTAGACCCACCCGATCTAATAACGGACCACCACCAGAGGGTAGATCTTCTCAGAGTGGCCCAGAGAATCAATTTCATCAATTCATGGCAGCATTTATTCAGTCTCAGAAGGATTTGGTTGAACAGAGTACTAGGCAGAATGAGAGTTGGGCTGTATTCCAGGCTCAGATGCTTGAGGTAGTGCAGAAAGTGAGCCAGCCACAGCCCAAGGAATATGATCTAAATGAGCTGGTTGAGAAATTCAGGAAGAGGTTCCCACCAGAGTTTCATGGCATTGAGGACCCCGCTGTGGCAGATGAGTGGGTTGTTCAGATGGAGAAAATCTATGAAGTATTCAAGTGCACGGGTGTCCAATAGGTGCAGCTAGCGACCCACATGTTCCGTGGGGCAGCAGAGAGGTGGTGGAAGACAGTGAAGCATCCTTATGAAACGATCGCAGAAGATGTAGCGTGGAAGACCTTCACTGAGCAGTTCCAAAGGAAGTTTATCCCTGAGCACTACCGTGATCAAAAGATGGAGGAGTTTGAGAGATTGGTTCAGGGTGATCTATCAGTACAAGACTATTAGATCTCTTTCACCCACCTATCCAGGTTTGCAGGGAATCTGATTCAGCCTGAATCGGAGAGAGTTTGTGAAAGTCCTTGGATCCTCACCCTAGAGGGGGGGGGGGTGAATAGGGTGTGCTACAATTGTGACCAATTTAAACCAATTTTAATTCTTAAACTAAACTAGTCACATGTGATGATAAATCAATCAATATGCGGAAGCTAAAACAAAAACAATCACCACAAAGCAATCACCACAACACAATATTTATAGTGGTTCGGCCAACGTGCCTACATCCACTACCGGCTTGTGCATCCAACACCCCACCGGATTTCCACTATTTATGCTTTTTACTAGGCTAAGCAATAACCCTTACAATGTTGCTTTTCAAGGCTAAACAACAACCTCTCAATGTACTTTTATAGGCTAAGCAATAACCTTTACAAAATGCTTTTCAAAGGCTAAGCAATAACCTTACAAGATGCTTTTCAAAGGCTAAGCAATAACCTTTACAAATATAGATTTCTCTAAGCAAGTGTCTTTCCAAAAGATCACTCTAAGAGATTACAATTTAAGCTCAAATAAATTGCCTCTTGAATAGGCTAATATGAAAGTTTAAAACAACTCACACAAACACTCTATGAATGCAAAAGTGTATGCTCATGATGTGTGTGTGTGATGACTTCAATCAAGTTTAAAAAGAAAGCTTAATCAAATATATGCTTAAAGCATTTGAAAGTTTAAGACACACAAAAGTTTTGATTGAAGTTTGATGCAAATCACATGAATAATAAACAACTTGTTAATGACATGAAATTCAAAGAATCACAAGTTGTATGAAAAATAAAGTTTAAGAAAACATGTGATTTGATAAGAGTGATTGCAAACTAATCTAATTTACCAAGAAAGATATTGAGCTTGCAAATCAACTCTTTAAGGACTTGAAATCATGCATAAATGAAAATACAAAGGATTTGAACATGCATGAATTTCAATTGAATGGAAATCAAAATAACTTAGAAGATGTACCTTTTAAAAACTCATGAGTTTGATTTCCAAATAGCCCTCTAGCCTTTCCAACTTCTTCCCCTTTCTTTGGCTCCAAAATGCTCTCAAAAGTTCATGTATCAAGCCTTGAAAAAGGTTGGAAATGAATGGACTTTATAGCCAAAAAGTTGCCAACGGCTAGTTCTCGGTCGACCGGCAAACAGGTCTCGGTCGACCGAGAAAGCACAACGGTCAAATTTCTGACCGTTGGAGCTACAGAACAGGTTCTGGAAAAAATGACTTCCAGTTGTCTCGGTCGACCGAGACCTGTGTCTCGGTCGACCGGCGACACTGCCGGGACTCCCCATTTTTGCAAAAAGTGCAACTTTTGCATATTTGAAGGTTTTTCTTTGGGGGATCTTTGGGCCACTAAATCAAGCTTAAATAACATGTTTTAAGACATACTATGATGTTTAAAAACATGAAAAAACACAAAGCCTAAAAAGATTTGAATGTTTAAACCCAAATGCTAGCTTGATTTGAAAAACTCCTTTTTCCAAAAACAATGCATACAAAAGTGATTCTTAAAGAGATGAATGTATGCAAAGCTTAAACCTAAATTCACAAGATGATTTTCCAAATATAATGCACAAGGAATTAGGTTTTCAAAAGAGTTTGGGTTCTAAACTCAATGCATCTAAGTTTATGACCAAAACATGCATAAACTAAAAACTTTTCCAAATCTAAAAACCAATGCATGTATACAACTAGATTTCAAGAAATTTTAAATCAATTCATGAGTGTGAATTCAAATGATGCCAATATGCAAATGCATCCATCAAATTGCAAATACAAAATTCCTAACAATCTCCCCCTTTGCAATTTGATGGCAACTTACCTATCATTGAAATTACACACTTAGTCTTTAGCTCCCCCTAAGCTTGACAAGTCTTGAAATCTTCTTGGATGCTTCTTCTCTTAGCTTGGGCTCTTGGGCTTCAATCTTCAATCTTCTTGATGCTTGGAGCTTGATCATTCTTCAAGCTATCTCTTCTTCTTTCCTCTCTTTATCCAAGCATCTCCTTTAGCTCCAAGCTTTCTTTCTTCTATTTGCTCTCCCCCTTTGACCATGCTTCTTTCTCCTCTTGAGAACTTGAAAGCTTTCTCCCCCTTTGATGGATAGGAGATCTTCGAGTACTTGAACTCTCGAACTCTCTCCCCCTTTGATGAGTAGGAGATCTTTGAGTACTTAAACTCTCTCCCCCTTTGACATTAAATTGCAAAGGAACCTACACACATGAAATAAGGAAAATACCTTTAGTAGCACCTGTTAACAAATGAAATCGAAAATGAAATACATAACAGGCTATCATGTATGAAAGTTATCTCTAAGGGCTCAAAGGCAATCCAAGGGTGAATTTGATCAAAACTAATACTTCCTATGAAGGTTTACACTCCCCCTCAATCCATTCTCTTCTTTTGTCAAACTTTGACAAGATATAACTATTAAATACAAGAAGTAGATGGTTTAACCAAGTGAGGGTCAACTTCAAGGAAAGGATTAGATTCATTTAACTATAAAGCTCATATGATCAAATTACCAAAAGAGAGCAAGGTCAAATGAGAGAAGCAATCATGGATATCAATTGAAACAAACATATCAATTGAGATTAAAGGATATGACTATTAACATAATCACTCTAAAATGGATTCAAGAATGTTACTTATTAGGAAAAATCCAAATTAGAGCTATCCATGATATGGGGTTTACTCAAACATAGCATCAATCAATATTACTTATGAAAATCATATGCTATGTAAGTTTTGAACTCATTTCATTCAATCAATAAATATGACTATTAAAGTGCATGAAAGAGTGAAATGAAATTCAATCATGAAGCCAACCTCAAATAATAACCAACCAATATTATTAACACATAAACATGGTGGTCATGAGATTTACCTATGAGAGCAAAAAGAGGTGGCAAACATGAGCATTATGATGCTAATGGTGTGTGACGTGGAACAATTATATAACTATGAAGATTAGTCCAAAGCACACAAGGTCTATCACATACACAAGATAAGATATCAATTGGATATGAAATCAATGGAACATTATACCAAATGAAACCAATTGAATATGATAACATGAGTAAAAGCAAGGATGTGATACACTTCCATCAAGCATCATAAATGCAGATTCATCACTTTTAATGATATTCCTAAAGAGCATAGTGATGAACAAGGCAAATTGCAATGCAAAAGGATAAAGCTTTGTAATGCATGCAATTTCCAAAGTGTCTAGATCATATGAATTCAACACTAAGAAATCCATCAAACAAGAGACATAACTATGAAATACAAGTAATGGATTTCAAAAAGGTTCATATGATCAAGAACACTAATATGAGGTTGAAACATGTATAAGGATGATATCAAGAGAATACACATGAATCAACATCATAACCATCCATAAAGATATGACTATAAGGCATAGAGGATGGATTTGGGTTCTAGTATGGTTTCTACAAATGAAACTAAGATCACAACCATACATGGAACCAAAAGTCATTTGCATATAAAAAGAATGTAAATAAACAAGCAAGGATGCAAACAACATACATTTCCATTTCTAAGATAATGAAACCAAAGGAAAAGGAAATGAAAACATGGAATATGCTTAGAAGATTATAACTATTGATGTTAAAGAGCATTTCCATTCATACAATCTTCAAATCATTTTAATACACAAAATCCAACAATGAGCATAAAAAGAATGATTTTGAAGATCAATTATCAACAATGTATTTTAAAAGATATAACTTAATTGAAACACATACAAGTTGATTTTTCAAAACAATGTTCTCCATATAAAAGTATAACTTAGAAGTCCATGGAAAAACTTGAATTGAGTCAAATCATTTGTTCAAAAAGTCTTACAAATGATTCAACAACAATTGATCATGAATAAATCTAGCTATGAAAGCTTTTAATCATCACAATCAATTAATCATGTAAAGAAATGCAATGCAAGGCATATGAGTGCAAAAAGCAAATCAAACATGATGAAATTATAATCAAGAGATTTTGAAAACCATGAAGTGTAACTTAGAATGGTGTATGAAAACAAAATCAATTGATCATAAATAAGCAATGCATCTTAAGAGATGTAACTAAGAGAGGACAAAATGCAAATGCAACATGACCAACAAAGAGATTTAACTTACAAAGAATAGGTTGGTCAAAGAAGGTCCAAGACCCTAAGGTTTGTCTAAGTAGATGACTTTAGGAATCCACCTAAGGTCTTGGGAGGGTTGAACTTTGAGGTCTATTTTGGAATTCTCACCAACTATAGGAGATTTAACTTGATAAATTTTCAATTTGAACTTATCACCATGATATTTAGATTTTACTAAATTTGGCTTAGAATGGTGATTAGTCTTTTGATGTTGGTGAGTTTTCTTCTTAGGGGATTGTTTCACTTTTCTTTTCTTCCTATTTTCTCCCTTTACTTGACTTTTGAATTTTGAATTTAACTTAGCAACTTTCTTCAAAAGTTCTTTCATGGATTCATATGAGGGAGATAGATTAAGAAGCTTTTTGTTAATAGATTCTTTTAAACTTGGTTTAACTTGTTTAACCTTTTTAGAATCTATCTTTGGAGACTCCATTTTAAAAGATTTAACTTGTTTAGTCTTTTTGGAGTCTTCTTTGTTTTTAAGTGTCTTACCCTTCATAGGTTTTGATTCTCCATTCTTTAGTTCAAAGATGGGCTTAGACACATAGCTTCTTTTTCTTAGTTTGCACTCAAATTTTAGATGTCCTTCTTTACCACAATAATGACATTTAATTTTGGACATTTGAGAGAGAGTGCTAGAGAATGAGGACTCACCTTTCACAAAAGTGTTGGTGAATTTAGGGTCATGAGACATATTTCTATCAAATCCAATACCCGTCCTATCTCCATGAGGTTTACCCAATTTAAATAATTTTTCAAGTCTTTCTTCACTTTGGGTAAACTTGCACTCATACTTTGTTTTATATCCTTCAAGTTGAGTGACTTTGGTTATAAGGATTGAATTTTCATGTTTGACTTTTGAAAGTTCATTTTCAATTTCCTTATATTTGCTTAGCTCTTCATTGGCAAGTTTTAATTCAAGCTTTAGTTCATTAACAACATTAGATCCAAGCTCTTGGGTTTTTAACTTACTTTTAATCAACTTGGCTTCTAAATTGTTAAAGTCTTTGTCTTGCCTTTTTATTTGATCTCTTAGAATTAAATTTTCCTCATTGACATTATCATAATACATCTTTAATTCTTTTAGTTCATCTTGAATGTTAGATAGATTATTTAAAGAGATCATGAACTTAGATTCTACACAATTTATAAATTCATCTTTTTCTCTAAGTTCATTTTTAGAAGAGTCTAATTCTTGGTTTAG
The DNA here is from genome assembly GCA_038049695.1 of Cinnamomum chago. Lineage (NCBI taxonomy): Eukaryota > Viridiplantae > Streptophyta > Magnoliopsida > Laurales > Lauraceae > Cinnamomum > Cinnamomum chago. The sequence goes on from CP142457.1 coordinate 28,882,012, forward strand.
CCTTATAGATTCTTCTTTTAATCTTTTATTTTTCTTGGAAACCTCTAAGGACCATGTGTACAATTCCTCATAGGCTTCAAGTTCATCATATTCTTCTTCTTTTAATTCAAGTTGAGATTCCTTAATTTTAATGTTTGAATCTCCATAAGATGGAAGAATGAGGGGTCTAGAAGAATCTACAAAGTCTAGCATAGTGGAGTCCATTTCAATGATTTTCAAATAAGCACTACTCTAGGGTTTTAACTCTAGGTTTTTACACCTAATCAAGAGTTCCAAACACTTGATCCTAAGGGATTAGAGCACTTGGCTCTGATACCAATTGAAAGTCCTTGGATCCTCACCCTAGAGGGGGGGGGTGAATAGGGTGTGCTACAATTGTGACCAATTTAAACCAATTTTAATTCTTAAACTAAACTAGTCACATGTGATGATAAATCAATCAATATGCGGAAGCTAAAACAAAAACAATCACCACAAAGCAATCACCACAACACAATATTTATAGTGGTTCGGCCAACGTGCCTACATCCACTACCGGCTTGTGCATCCAACACCCCACCGGATTTCCACTATTTATGCTTTTTACTAGGCTAAGCAATAACCCTTACAATGTTGCTTTTCAAGGCTAAACAACAACCTCTCAATGTGCTTTTATAGGCTAAGCAATAACCTTTACAAAATGCTTTTCAAAGGCTAAGCAATAACCTTACAAGATGCTTTTCAAAGGCTAAGCAATAACCTTTACAAATATAGATTTCTCTAAGCAAGTGTCTTTCCAAAAGATCACTCTAAGAGATTACAATTTAAGCTCAAATAAATTGCCTCTTGAATAGGCTAATATGAAAGTTTAAAACAACTCACACAAACACTCTATGAATGCAAAAGTGTATGCTCATGATGTGTGTGTGTGATGACTTCAATCAAGTTTAAAAAGAAAGCTTAATCAAATATATGCTTAAAGCATTTGAAAGTTTAAGACACACAAAAGTTTTGATTGAAGTTTGATGCAAATCACATGAATAATAAACAACTTGTTAATGACATGAAATTCAAAGAATCACAAGTTGTATGAAAAATAAAGTTTAAGAAAACATGTGATTTGATAAGAGTGATTGCAAACTAATCTAATTTACCAAGAAAGATATTGAGCTTGCAAATCAACTCTTTAAGGACTTGAAATCATGCATAAATGAAAATACAAAGGATTTGAACATGCATGAATTTCAATTGAATGGAAATCAAAATAACTTAGAAGATGTACCTTTTAAAAACTCATGAGTTTGATTTCCAAATAGCCCTCTAGCCTTTCCAACTTCTTCCCCTTTCTTTGGCTCCAAAATGCTCTCAAAAGTTCATGTATCAAGCCTTGAAAAAGGTTGGAAATGAATGGACTTTATAGCCAAAAAGTTGCCAACGGCTAGTTCTCGGTCGACCGGCAAACAGGTCTCGGTCGACCGAGAAAGCACAACGGTCAAATTTCTGACCGTTGGAGCTACAGAACAGGTTCTGGAAAAAATGACTTCCAGTTGTCTCGGTCGACCGAGACCTGTGTCTCGGTCGACCGGCGACACTGCCGGGACTCCCCATTTTTGCAAAAAGTGCAACTTTTGCATATTTGAAGGTTTTTCTTTGGGGGATCTTTGGGCCACTAAATCAAGCTTAAATAACATGTTTTAAGACATACTAAGATGTTTAAAAACATGAAAAAACACAAAGCCTAAAAAGATTTGAATGTTTAAAACCAAATGCTAGCTTGATTTGAAAAACTCCTTTTTCCAAAAACAATGCATACAAAAGTGATTCTTAAAGAGATGAATGTATGCAAAGCTTAAACCTAAATTCACAAGATGATTTTCCAAATATAATGCACAAGGAATTAGGTTTTCAAAAGAGTTTGGGTTCTAAACTCAATGCATCTAAGTTTATGACCAAAACATGCATAAACTAAAAACTTTTCCAAATCTAAAAACCAATGCATGTATACAACTAGATTTCAAGAAATTTTAAATCAATTCATGAGTGTGAATTCAAATGATGCCAATATGCAAATGCATCCATCAAATTGCAAATACAAAATTCCTAACAGTTTGGAGGTTTATCAAGGGACTGCGAGCAGATATCAAGATGCAAGTACAGCGTAGTAAGCTGACTGATTATGATGATGTGGTCAAAGAAGCTTATTGGGAAAAGGAGTCTCTTAAGGATGTGATTGCCTTGGAGCAGCAGAGGATCTTAGCATTAATACCTCAACCTAAGGCACAGGGTTCTTCCTCCCAGTATTATCAGCAACCAGCATCTAAGAGGCTTCGGGTTGAACCGGTGCTTCGCCAGTTACCTCAGCGGATCACTTGCACTTTCTGTGGGGGTAGCCATCATGTTCGTGATTGCAGGAAACAGACGGGTGCATGTGTCCATTGTGGGGACCCAGGGCATAAAGTTCTCAACTATCCAGGGAAGACAGGAGTGGCACCACCAGCATTCCCAGCTCCGGCCCCCAGGCCTCCACATCCTGCGCAGCCGTTGAGACAGGTGCCTCCTACTCAGGCCAGACCCCATCAGCAACAGATGATTGTCAGACCACCCCATCCACCGCAGCAGCGTCCTCCGGTACCACAGCAGCGATTCCAGCAAAGACCTCCGGCACCACCTAGATTCTAGGCTCGTGGTCCTAGGCCACAGCAGCAATATCAGCAGCAACGTCCTTAGCTGGCAGGGAGAGCTTATGCTCTGACACATGAGGAGGCAGAGGCTGCAAGTAATGTCATAGAAGGTACACTTTCAGTTTGTGGATTTGATGCTAAAGTTCTATTTGATCCTAGATCTACACACTCATTTGTTGCACCAGCTTTTGCACTTCACTTGGGGGAGGATAAGGAGACACTACCATATGATTTGATAGTAGCTACCCATGTGGGAAGACATGTACCTTGTAATGTTATCTACCCTAGATGTAGTATTCAGATTGGAGAAGTTGTGATGACGGTCAGTTTGATTATTTTACCGATGTCAGAGTTTGACGTGATTCTTGGAATGGATTGGTTAGCAGTGAACTGAGTGGTGTTAAATTGTTTTAACAAGACCGTGAGGTTACAGGATACAGATTGTAGTGTTGAGTTTGTGGGAGCTAAGAAGTCTACTTCCACTCGGTTGATTTCTGCATTGAAGGCAGAACGATTGATAAGGAGTGGTTGTGAAGGTTTTATCGCATTTATCGTGGAAGACAAGGAGTCTAAGACTGTTGAAGAGATTCCTGTGATGCGAGAATTCCCGGATTTATTTTCGGAGGAGATTCCTGGTTTGTCACTTGTTCGTGAGTTGGACTTCACGATAGAATTGCAACCGGGTACAACACCTTTATCTAGGGCTCCGTATAGGATGGCTCCAGCAAAATTGAAGGAGTTGAAGACTCAGATAGAAGATCTGTTGGATAAGGGTTTCATCAGGCTCAATGTTTCACCGTGGGGAGCTCCGGTGATATTTGTGAAGAAGAAGGATGGGACTATGAGAATGTGCATAGACTACCGACAGCTGAATCAGGTGATAGTTAAGAACAAGTATCCGTTACCTAGGATTGATGAGTTGTTTGATCAATTGCAGGGAGCCAAATTCTTTTCGAAGATAGATCTACGATCCGGATATCATCAATTGCGAGTCATAGAAGAGGATATTCCTAAGACTGCATTCCGGACGAGATATGGCCACTTTGAGTTCCTAGTGATGCCTTTCGGGTTGACAAATGCACCCGCTGTCTTTATGGCATTGATGAATAAGGTGTTTGCTCCTTTCCTAGATCAGTTTGTAGTAGTCTTCATTGATGATATATTGGTGTACTCAAAATCTAAGGAGGAGCATGAGCATCAGTTGAGGACATCATTGCAGCTTTTGAGGGATAACCAATTATATGCTAAACTGAACAAATGTGAATTTTGGTTGGAGCAAGTGGCATTTTTGGGTCATATTATCTCTAAAGATGGATTGACAGTGGACCCTAAGAAGGTAGCAGCGGTTGTTAATTGGGGTAGTCCACGAAATGTAGCGGAGATTCACAGTTTTCTGGGACTTGCGGGCTACTACAGAAGGTTCGTGAAAGGGTTTTCTACCATAGCATCTCCACTCACTAAGTTGACAAGAAAGGATATCCCATTTGTGTGGACAGAAGAATGTGAGAAGAGTTTTCAAGAGTTGAAGACCAGGTTAACTACATCGCCCATACTTGCTTTACCCTCAGGCAATGGAGGATTTGTGGTTTATACAGATGCATCAGGGATTGGATTGGGTTGCGTTCTCATGCAGAATGATAAAGTGATAGCATATGGGTCCAGGCAGTTGAAGGATCATGAGAAGAAGTATGCCACACATGATTTAGAACTGGCAGCAGTGGTGTTTGCATTGAAATTGTTGAGGCATTATCTGTATGGAGAGAGATTTGAGGTGCACACAGATCACAAGAGTCTGCAATATCTGTTTACACAGGGCGATTTGAATAACATGCAGCGGAGATGGATGGAGTACATAAAGGATTATGATTTTCTGATTAAGTACCATCCTGGTAAGGTGAATGTAGTAGCAGATGCTCTCAGTAGGAATGCAACTTTCAGTGGGTGTGTAATGCCAGAATGGATATGGATGGAGCAGTTCAGAGATATGGATGTGGAGGTATGGCCTGTTAACGAGAAAGTATTGGTTGCTACTATGGGAGTTGGGGAACCAGAAATAGTTAACATGATTAAGGAAGCTCAGAAGGATGATCCTGAGTTGCAGAGAATTATTGACCACATTGATGATCATTCAGAGTTCAGATTGATTGAAGGAATCTTGTACTGTAGAGACAGGTTGTGTGTGCCAGATGTGCAAGACATCAAGTTAGAGCTGATGACAGATGCGCACCACACCAGATATTCAGTTCACCCAGGGAGCCCCAAAATGTATCAGAATTTGAAGAATCACTATTGGTGGGTGAAAATGAAGAAAGAAATTGCAGAATTTGTCACTAAGTGTATGACTTGTCAGCAGATTAAGGCAGAACACAAGAAGCCTCCTGGTTTGCTTCACCCGTTGGACATTCCGCAGTGGAAATGGGAGCACATCACTATGGATTTTGTGTCAGGGTTGCCAAACACCAGGAAGGGCAATGATGCTATTTGGGTGATTGTGGATAGATTGACGAAGTCAACACATTTTCTGCCATTCAAGACTGGTCAGTTTATGAACAAGATGATTGTGTTGTACATGGACAATATAGTCAAGTTGCATGGAGTGCCTAAGTCCATAGTATCCGATCGAGACCCTAAGTTTGTCTCTCGATTTTGGTCTACTTTCCAATTATTTATGGGTACTCAGTTGAAGTTCAGCACAGCTTACCACCCTCAGACAGATGCCTATTGCCCACCGCCCCACTATTTTACTCTTCTCCACAAGAATGAAACAATAAAGCGCGTGTGAAAGTCTTTTAACATTCTTGATCCTCAAGAAAAGAAAGTGCAAAACAACTTCCATATCTCAGTTCCCGCCTCTATAAAACCGAACTCATTCTCTTCAATTTGCTCCCAAACCAAATAAGAATGGAGAGGAAGAGGAAGAGGAAGATCCAATGATACAAAGAACTTAGATCGTGCGCGAAATCCTGCGCAGAATTCGCAGAGAGGGAATTCGGAGCAGACTCCGTCGCCTCTGAGGCTAAATGAGTGGCAGAATCTCGCCGCCCCGAGACAGAATCCGATGATGGATCCGGGGCCAAAGATGTGGATTCCCTGTGGACCGCCGAGGATGAATCTGGGAGGAGTTGGGAGGGGAACCGATGACGTCTCGCAGGCGGTAAGCATTTCTCTTTCATCTTATGATGTATGCATTCATGGTTTTTCATTGGAGTCTCAGTCGCGGTAGTGATCTGTTTACTGAGGGCACAGTTTGTGTGCAGGCAATTTCTATGGAAAGATGAAATTGCCACATCAGGAGAGTCTGTGGTTTATAAATATCTCCGAAAAGGTTTTCCACAGAAGTTAGATATTCGTATTTGGTGCAAAATGTTTTCCTCAATAAAGTGGTGCTAATGTTTCTTTCTATTATTAAAGAGGGAAGTGAGGAAATGAAGTAATAAACAGGCCCTAAGTAACTATGTTGTGTCCTTGAATAGATTCTCATATTCTTTTCAATACATGTCAAGTATACCGACTGTGAGTCACAATTCAGTAATCATTTGGATAATTCAGCAACAGTTAGAGATTCACCTATAGATAACATGACATTGTTTTGCCCTACTGAAGACTCCTATTAACTATTTAGTTTTGAGTTTTGGTTGTGTTTGACATGTTTGCCAATGCATGAATCTACAGAGCCTCCTGCTCATGAGCTTCAACAACTAAAACTTTCTCCCGCAACATCGAAATCGAAAGTGCCAACTATTACTAGAGTACCAATGACACGACCTAATGGAGGTGGAAAGGATTGCGTGCGACAGATGGAACTCCTTGTGAACCACTTCATGGTTGAATTCAATCCCAATGTCAACATCTTTCACTATGACATTGATATGGCTCGAGAAACCACAAAATCCAAATGCTATTGTTAAGAGTCTCAAAATCAGATGAAGTTTCAGTAAGAAACAAGTTATTTTCTGAAGAGCCATCTTGTTTTCCGAAATCTAAAACTACTTACGATGGTGAGAAGAACATATATAGTGCTATGGAACTACCTACTGGCAAGTTTAAGGTGACAATTTCTGGAGGGGAATTGAGACCACGCACATATACTGTTAGTATAAACAGAGGCGGACCCACTGTATAAGGACCTGGGGCGCCCGCCCCAGGTCAAAATCCATTTTCTCTTTGAAATAGTATTGGGCCTTGGCCCACGCCCCACATCAAACAGATCCACGCCCCAGGTCATGAAGGGAAAACGAATGAAAAAATAAAAAAACTCAGAATCCTCTTTGCAGTTGCTTCCCTCTTCTGGTCTTCCCTCTTCCGGCCAACCCTCTTCCTCTGAGGCTCCACGGTTCAGGTAAATCTCTCTCCCTCTCTCTGTAGGTTCTCTCTCCCTCTCCCTCTCTGGCTAGGGTTTGTGCAGTTTCTTCTCTGGCTAGGGTTTGGGTTTATGTTTTAGTTTTCTGTTTTCTTTTTTTCATTTGAAGTGATGATCTCAGATTCTCAATGCCCTCTTTTCTATTAAAAATGAAAAAAGATTGATTGACATTTGAGAAGAATATCTTCTCTCTCTCTGATTGGAAGGGTTGGGTCCGTTCATGGAGCATTTTTTTTTTTTTTTTGGTATGGTTAATGGCATGAGGTTGGGTATTATTCTGATATTCTCTCACCTTTTCATTTCATAGACCTCAACCGGCTCAACAAATGTAGGGTTTTTTTTTTTTTTTTTTTTTGCTAGTTAACGGTTAACCAATGAAGCTTTTTGTTTCTGTTTGACTGTTTCTAACCAATTTCTATAACTTGGAGCCATTGTCTAAATGTACATAGATGATAGAACCCAGATAGCTATTTGCCAATTTGAAACGTATGTCATAATGTGATAATGAGACAATGAGTGGTTAAGGTTATCTCTTCTGCTCCCCATTTGGGACAGCTTGAAAATAGGCACTGCCCCATCTTTTGATCTCCTTCTCAGTTAATGCATCCTTCCTCTATTTACCATATCTCCTTTAGCTTTTCTTTGTTTTTTGTTGTTATTGTTTTCTTCCTTTTATTTTTTATGTACTTTTCTCTGCATATGTATATGGTGTTTGACAAAATGCCACACTGAGATTTGATGCCATCCATTTCTGTTGACTGTTGTACTGTTTTTTTTTTTCCTGGTTGTATGTAGTATGTACTTTGGGTTTGGATTTGCAAACTGCGTTTGGAAACAACACCTAAAATTAATATTGGTATTCACCTCAAAATTCTTTGGCCGTGTTCTGCAAGGAAGTGCCCATTATTTGAACAGTTCATCACAAAGTTTGGCCTCATGTACAAATAATCCAATTAGGATATTCTCACTTTGTTTCAGCAGTTCCTGTTAGTTCTATAATCTTCAGTTTTGCCCAGTACCAAGTCACTTCAAAATCATTTTTTAATTCGTTCAAATCAGGCAAATAGCAAATGCCAGCTGATCTTATGACTATGTCAAGCTCAGCAGCTGAATCATTGTATGTTTGATGAGAAAAGTAGTGATTTCGTGGGATGGTTCTTCAGAGGAGGGTAAGAATGATAGTCATTGAAAGGAATATAAAGACTAAAAGTAGCTCTATCAAACCAAATCTTTCAATCATGTTGATTCATTTCTATGTCCTTGTTTCGAATAGATCTAGAATTGTTGTGAGCGAGTCTTATCTAATCTTGATCTATGTTTAAGCTTTAACTACTTATTTCTTTTTTTCTTTTTTCATTTTGGAAACATTATTCTTGGCCCGTAATATGATGTTTATAATTATGCTGATAATGTTCATCTATAAATTATAAATACAGGTGCTCTCATTTGGATTCATATGATTAAGGAACTGTTTGGAGCTTAAGGAAATAATAACAAGGTACTAATTTTTACATGATAATGTGTATTACTTCTTTAGAGTTTCTTTATTATTGTTGTAGTTTGCTTGTCAAATTTTGTGCTAATTTCTTGAGGATTCGCGATTTGAGTGTTGTCGCTTAAAAGTTTATTTACAAATTAGGTGTTAGTAGTAGGATTCTTTATAAAAAGAAGAAATTGTTTAAAATCAAGTCTTTAACCTATGTTATAAATGGTGATTATTGGTGGTTGGCGAGGATTTTAATGTAATTGACCTTATCTTTGAATCAGATATGGAAAAATATTACAAAAAACAATCAACTACCAATCCACCGTCTCTGATTCCAAAGAATGACAAGAATGATGAAATGCCATCATCCTCGAAGAAAGGGCGTGTAGAGGTTAATTTGACTGCTCTTCCTGCGGATCCTGGGTTACGGAATCCAATCTCAAGCTATCATCCTATGGATAGGGACCAAGTCCGAAGAGCATATCTACAAAAGGGCCCTTGTCAACCTCGTGACCATAAGTTTCCTTATTCGGGGTGTGGACAAGATAAGAGGAGATTTAATCCTTTTTGGTTTAAGGATTACGGCAGTTGGTTGGAGTACAGCATAGAAAAAGATGCTGCATTCTGCCTGTGTTGTTATCTTTTTGGGGAGGAAACGCGTTATGATACTTTTATATCTCAAGGATTTAAAAGTTGGAGGAAAAAAGAAAGAATTGAAAATCATGTGGGAGGCCCGAATAGTGTTCATAATCAAGCATATGAGAAGTGTCAGAACTTATTGAATCAAGAGCAACACATTGAGACGATTATTATCAAGCAATCAAGTCAAGCTCGAACAGATTATTGAATTCGTTTGAGGCTACAGTTGCTTCTGTTAGATTTCTTTTGCGCCAAGGATTGCCTTTTCGTGGTCATGATGAATCTGAAGATTCAAACAATATGGGTAACTTCCTTGAACTTTTGCAAGTACTTGCCGATCAGAATGAAGCTATTAAAAGAGTTGTATTGGAAAATGCTCCTGAGAATCTAAAGTTGACCTCCCCTAAGATTCAAAAAGACATTGTGAATGCGGCTGCCATAGAAACCACTCAAGCTATCATTTCCGAGCTTGGAGATGCACCATTTTCTCTTTTGGTGGATGAATCTAGGGATATCTCTATCAAAGAGCAAATGGCAGTTGTTATACGCTATGTGGATAAGCGGGGATGTGTGATTGAGCGGTTTTTAGCCATAGAACATGTTGCAGACACTAAAGCTCAATCACTTAAGCTGGCCATTGAAGCGATATTTTCTAGGCATGGATTGAGCATGTCAAGTTTACGTGGGCAAGGTTATGATGGGGCTGCTAATATGAAGGGTGAGCTTAATGGATTGCAAAGGCTCATTCAGAATGAGAATCCCGCCGCATTCTATGTTCATTTTTTTGCACATCAGCTTCAGTTGACACTCGTTGCGGTTGCAAAAGATAACAATTTCATCGATGCTTTCTTCGAGACAGTTTCTATGGTGTTGAATGTTGTTGGAGGCTCTTGCAAACGTCACGATATGCTCCAAAATATACAGGCTGCTAAAGTCGTTGATGCTCTCGATTCGGGCGAACTTGAAAGTGGACGGGGTTTGAATCAGAAGACTAGCCTAAAGAGGCCGGGAGATACACGTTGGGGCTCGCATCATGATACATTGATTAACCTGCTACTCATGTTCTCCTCAGTGGTTGATGTGCTTGAAATTATCTCAGATGATAATACGAGTGAACACAAGGGCTCTGCCACTAACTTATTGAGTGTATTGGATGATTTTGATTTTGCATTTAAATTACATTTGATGAGAGCTATATTGGGGATCACCAATGACTTATCAAAGTTATTGCAGCGAAAAGATCAAAATATTATCACTGCCATGGAACTAGTGAGAGTGTCAAAGCAACAACTACAAACGATGAGAGATGATGGGTGGGATTCTCTCCTATTTGAAGTCCATTCATTTTGTGATAAATATGAAATCATCATTCCCAATATGAATGATATGTTTGTTGGAAGAAAGCGATCACGACGCAAAGCTGAATTGACAAATCTCCATCATTTTCAAGTCGACATATTCTATGCTACTATTGATTTGCAACTTCAAGAGCTCAACCGCCGCTTTAATGTGGTGAACACCGAGTTGCTTCTTTGTGTGGCATGTTTGGATCCAAGTGATTCATTTTCTGCTTTCGATAAGGAAAAATTGATTCGACTATCTGAATTATATCCAAATGATTTTTCGAACTTAGATCGGGTGAGACTTGATAGTCAGCTTTCTACTTATATCATAGATATGCGCACCAATAGTAAGTTTTTTGGAATGAAAGGAATTAGCAGCTTTGCTCAGAAGATGGTTGAAACACAAAGGGACATTGCATATCCTTTAATTTATTTGCTCTTGAAATTAGCGCTAACCCTACCAGTTGCCACTGCTACTGTTGAGAGGGTATTTTCTGCTATGAAAATCGTTAAGAATCGATTGCGCAATCGAATGGAAGATGAGTGGATGAATGATTGTTTGCTTGTGTATATCGAAAAGGACATATTCAATAGCATTGATGATGAGACGATCATGCAACGCTTTCAAAACATGAAGAGCCGTAGAGGGCAATTGTAAAAAACTTTGTTTTGGGGTTAAGATGACTTTTGATTAGAGAAGTATATGTTAGTTGATGTCTAATCATTAATATGTACTTCTTTCTTCGGGTTGATAGCCGAATTTTTTGGAGGTTGTGAACCCTTTCTTTTTGGGGATAATTGGTTTGCCCTCATTTTTTGGGAGACTTTTTTGTTTTCAGTGTACTTCTCTTATACTGTAAATTTTGGAGAAATGAATAGTCTTCATTTCAAACAAGAAATATATTAAGTTGGTATAGTTAAATATTTTGCGTCTATTTACATGGAATGCATTTTTTTCTTTTGTTATTGTTGATATGAAAAATTCTAATAAAAGTTTAGCCCCACCTAAACGAGAATCCTGGGTCCGCCTCTGGGTATAAACCTAGTCAATACGCTTCAACTTGGGGTGTTGGATGCATATCTTAAGGGGACGGGACAATCTGTTCCACGTGATATCTTACAAGGAATGGATATTGTTATGCGAGAAAATCCAAGTAGAACCCAAATCACAATAGGCAGGAAATTTTACTCTAAAAGCTGAGATCCTAATTGTGATAAAAACTCAGATTGCAGTTGTGGCATTGGTGATGGGAATATAGCTTGCGAAGGATCTCAACAGAGATTTAAGCTCACTTGTCAAGGCCTCTCTTACTGTACAGACTACACTGTTATGCCATTTTGTAAACCACTCCCTGGGCTCAAGTTTCTGTGAGAAAACTTACAGATTCGGTTTTACGAATAGATGCCACTGAATGAGAACCTAATTGGAAAAGTGGCAAGGGCATTGAAAGGACTGAAAGTGATAGTGACACACAGGAATACTACACAAATGTTTGAAGTTATGGGGCTGACAGAATTAGAGACGAGCTCTATATCATTCCATCTTAAAGAAGCAAATAACGCGAGTTCATAAAGAAAGGTGACCTCTCACATCCCGGTCCCGAATCACCCTGACTAGGATAATCCCCGAGGTGTGTCACACGTACTCCCACGTGCTGTACCTGTCTCGAGCCAAATACAACACACGAAGGAGAGAAAACAACTTTCCATACACATGAGTGAAAACTCACTAGAACATATCAATAGCAATTAAATATGGCGGAAGCTGTGTTTCATTCTTTTGAGGTATCAATTTCCCATTCGGTCCATTTAACATTCCAAGTTTTATACAAAAGAATTATACAAATTATATACATTGGAATACAAAAGAGAGGTATAAAGAAACCTATACAAACAATACCAAAAGTATAACAAAAGAATAGTTGTTCTTCTAAGTGTGGCCCACATAAAAAGGGGCTAGCCACACTCGCTACTGAAAGATTTCAAAAGGTAGATGCGCTCTTCGAGGAAGACAAATCTATACGGCCTCAGTTTCCAGCCACTCTTCTAACCCTGAAGGTACCTTTGGGGTGACCTTCTCTTCCTCCTTGGCCTTCTCAGGGCCGGAGGCTGCACCTGCGACTGTAACACCAAGAGTAGTACCATCAATACGACAATTTAGCAAGTATATGCAATCATATGGAAATACATAATGCTTCAAATTGAATTTAGGACGAATAGATTAATAGATGTCAATAATAAGTATCAGCTAGGCAAGTTGTGCAAATTGAATGAGTTATACTTGGGAATCAACTATAGTGAAAACTTACTAATTTGGTTACTACTATAAGCTCATCCTCTCAAAAGAAAGCAAATCTAGTTGGGATGTCACCAGCGGCTTGGCCAAAGGCTAGCTGGCTACTCAGTCTGGAGTTCCGGTACTCCATATGATTTACTGCAGTAGTCTCACATAACTAAACCAAGTTTAACCCCGTCGGGTATTACAAGATCGTAGCTAAGTAGTGCCGACTCGATCGAATCAAGTAATAATCGAATAAAATCGGATTTGAGTAAGTTTATATTTCATTTATCTATAATCAAATCGAATATTAATCACATTTTTCATGAATACTTACTCAATTCCATATTTCCAATGAACATGAATTTTGGTATGTAATACTGACAATATGAGTTAAATGTAAACAACCGAATCTCAATGAACACTAGTGATGTAATTAATTGACATATCAGGATCGAGTGTCAATAAGGAATTATATTCTAATATGAATACAGTAATTTAAAGGAATCAAGGTATTTAAGAACCAACACTAAACTATTGAATTCAACCTTTCACTGTCTAATACAACGTAGGTTTAAGAAGATCAATGTATTGCTACTTTATTAGGTGTCACATGTATAGAAAATATGTTGAATTTCCCAAACTAAGCTTCATGGCATAGTGTTAGACTAAGGAGTATCCATTGGTCCAAATTAATAAGGTTAATTGTTCCATTTTAGGGTCATAAAATCTCAAAGGTTCCTAAATTCCTATTGGATAGGGGTAAGCACCTTAATTATCAATTTGGGACATTTAAGATGGGTTAAGATAGATTAAAGGTGATAATTCACCCTAAACTTGGGTCGGAAAAAGGCTCAGTTATCAACTTCAAGTTCGCTCGAGCGAGCGAACCCGAAGTTCGCTTGAGCTGACCCATCTAGAAGGTTGGTCGCTCGCGCGCTTCACTTTGTTAGCTTGAGCGAGGGTTCCAGGAAGATGTTCGCTCGAACGGACCCATCCAGAGAGGTGGACGATCGAGCGCACCATTTGATCGCTCGACCCAATATTTCATATGGGGGTTTGCTCGAGCAAAGTGTCCAGTTCGCTCGAGCAAACTGTCCAAGAATCCTGACTTTAGGAATTCTCACCGCTTCTTCTTTACATTCAGTCCCAACTTCTTTTCACTATAATCCTACACTTTAGGGCCTCCTTACTCCCATCTTCATATCAGGAAATCCTTCCATCCATTTCATAAATCACAACATTATAAACAAGCTAATCTACTCATGTATTAAGAAATGAAATCATGAAAGAGAACTTCATTGAAATCAAATGGAATTCAACCACTACATAAATCCAAATTAGAGCTTATTCTTGCCTTGATCTAATAGAGCTTTCCACACTTTCTACGCTTTTTAGCTTAAAGGAACCCAAATCCTCAAAACACTCAAACCCTAATCATAAATAAACATGGAAAAGAAAATGCATATGCATATATGATTAGTTAGGAGTCCTTTGACTCTAATGCAACTCCAAAACTCAACTACAAAGTGTTTAAGGTCTACCTCTTACAATGATTTCAAATTTGGAAGGGGTGGAAAATTGTGGAGATGACTTCTAGTCCACAAAGAAAGGGGAAGATGGAGATGATGAAGATAGAGTTCCCTCCTAGCTCCCAAGGCACATAATCTATGCTCCTTGTAGTGATTGAAGAAGAAAGCGATTGGAGAAGAAGAGAAAGAGAGTAGAGAGGAAAGAAGGTAAAAGGAATGAAAGAAAAGAGCCCAAATGCTATATATAAAGGGATGAGTATGGCAATTTACAAGAGAGCCCACTAACATTGTCTATTTTCATTTTGAGTCAATGAGGTCCAATTATTCAACAGTAGCTTAAATGAAATAAAGTCTAATACGAAAGTCGATGTACTCGCCGAAACACACGCGATGATGTCAAAATGACATGCAAATGATGAAAAATGTGAAAATCGATAATTATGAAAAAGCCCTTGACTCAACTCAATCGAGTCAATTCTATTCTAACTCACCTATTCAGGGTTTAAGACTCAACTAACTCAGTCTATAAAGACTAATAAACACTAACTACCATAATTAGCAATCAAATTGAATTAATTTAGCGAAGACACGCTTAATTAGCACTAATCAGGATTAAATCGGGTCGGGGTGTAACATGACCCTTGTGAAGTATTATGTGGAGAAATACAATCAGGACATTCAATATAAGAATCTTCCTTGCTTGGACTTAAGCAATGGCAGAAAGAAGAATTATGTACCAATGGAGTTGTGTGTTTTGGTTGAAGGGCAGAGCTATATCCCAAGGATGACCTTTCTAAAGATGCAGAAAAGAAACTGAGGAACATGTCTCTGGTAAGGCCCATGGAAAGGAAGCAAAGGATTTGCGACATAGTGAATTCAGTTAATAACGGCCTATGCGGGTAAGTAAATTAATGTTTTAATCTTGTTCTGTATATTTCAAAATTCTATGATGCAAGTTTCTCTTCCTGTCGTGGTTGAACATTAGATCATAGCATAATATATGACCTGGATTGGATAACATTCATTTATGGCTCAAAATTCTATGATGCAAGTTTCTCTTCCTGTCGTGGTTGAACATTAGATCATAGCATAATATATGACCTGGATTGGATAACATTCATTTATGGGTTGAAGTGACCTCCATCACTTGACAATCTCACATTTTATTTCGGAACAACAGGTGAATATTGAGTATCAATCCAATCCAAAGTAGCTAGAAACTCTGGAACTTAAAAATTTTGAGTTGAATGATTATTCCCCGGGATATCTTTCGTGACAGCCTCTTCAGTCGGCTCTCCTCACACACAAATAGGCGCACACTCTGTCCTGCATTTGCATACAGTGATAGTTCTTACCAATTCACGGTGATGTGGTTGATTATAAAACAATCGAACTACATTGCAACGCAACCTGCGTTTGTGACCCACGTGACAGAAAACAGTTGGATAGAAGTGGCCCATTGTGGATTGATGGGGTATGCTCGCCACTTCTCCTTTTTTTTTTTTTTTTTTTTTTTTTTTATGAAGTTGGTTTGTGGCTATTTGATTTGATAAATATTCCTTTACATTTGATGAAAACTCACGGGCATCCGCTAAATTTAGTGGTAGTTAAATGTTGAGATTTTCAAATGCATATGCCAAGCACAATATTGATATTTCTACAACAGTTTGAAGCAACAAAACGGACGCTTGCTATTATTCAATGCATCAGAATTACTTTTTATGCCGGCAATGGAAATGGAGTTTTGAACAAATAGATTACTATCTTATAAACTGAAAATTTTCTCAGCAAAATAAATAAATAAGTAGAGTTAAAATATAATGTGGATTTATTAAATTTACTTTTCTTATGTCATAGAAAATGAATTATTGTATGGAGTCTTCCCTGTTAATCTTTGAAATCTCACCAACTAGGTCAAGTGTTAACTGAGAAATTAAACAAAAAATGTTTTCTATGTCAATCCTGAGTTTTTTTTCTCCTGAAAAGTACTTACAATATATCTTATTTCTATTTAAATATAATAGACTAACATCCTATTTTACGCAAATGTTTAACACACTGACTCTATATGTTTTACCCAAGCAGGGTGTTGACAGAGTTTCCCATTGGGAGGGTTTTATTATGTAGTTGTGGTGTAAGGGGGTACAATACCCTTGTACCTTTGTGTTTCCTTCACCTTTCCTTCTTCTTTTCTTGTATTCTCTCTTTGTAATCTCTTCTCTTTCAATAAAAGTTATTGTTACCGATTAAAAAAAAAACCAACTAACTCTATATGTTGGATTTAGTGTTGTGTTTTAAACCACTTAAGTATCAGCTTATTGGCCATGCAGCAAAAAATTTCTCAATTATATGATCATAATTGTTGTGCTTAGCGCACCAATCAAGCCACACAAACCACACACAGAGGAAAGATCACACACAGAGAAACACACAAGGTTTTACGTGGTTCTACTTGAGCCTACATCTACAGGAGAAGAAGGCAAGAGCATCACTATGAGGAAAGATTACAATGGAGTTTTCACACACAACCCCAATCCCAGGTACACCCACAGACACTCTCTCTATCAAGCTGCTAGCTTGTTGTGTTCTTCACTCTCTGCTCAACACACAGAGGAATGCCTCTATTTATCGCCTCAGCCAAGAAACAGAGGGCTTACTGTTGTCTGTGCTTTCCTAGCTTTGCACCATGCTTGTTGTCAGCTGGCCCATGCCGCTGGTCCATGGTAAGGTCAAGTCAACAATGATAGCTCCTAGTCCATGGTATGGTCAAGTTAACAATGATAGCTCCTATTAAGCCATCATGCTAACAAATCTCCACCTTGGCGAACATAGGAGTTGATCCTCATTAGCACATAATACGTCTCACCGTCTCCATCTGCCCCTTAGGGCACTCAGGTACTGATCACACTGATCAAGTCCAAGCAATGCTTGAACTTAGGGCTACACATGGGCGATTCGGATCGATTTAACACTAAAACCAACAACCAAACCGAACATGTCGGTTTTTTAATTAATCGATCCGATCCGACAGATGGAGAGGGCTTAAACCAAATCGAACCGAACCAAACAGTTTGGTTCGGTTCCGTTCCGTCGGTTTAACCGTTGTTTTTCATTTTCTTTTTTTGAAAATTAGACATTAAAAATTTCAAAATGATGATACCTCATCCTTTGCATTTATTCCAATGTTTAGTGCAAACATAAAATTCCAACATTCCAGACTTGACTAAATGCATATAAAAAATAATTATACTCCAAAAAGAGAGTTTGGACTAAACGCAAGCGCAAAAAAAAATATATATATATATATATATATATATTACCAACTTGCAGTGAAACATTCATTCCACATTATACCATTTGGAATTACAATAGAATAATAGTTCATGTAAAAAAAAAGTCACACACAAACGAAATCTGTATCAGATTCCACTGTAATTTTTCAGAAATGAAGGTTTATTAACACATTGGTTAAGTGAGACCAAAACCAACCATCAAAAGGCTAGGTCTACTAGCTTTTCTAGCATTTTCAAGAGTAAAGCCTTCTGATAAAAACTTCATTGAAACGAGGTAGGAATTATGATGGAAGGAAAACACCATGTACAGTAACCCCTCCATCTGCAATGAAGTATCAAAAATCATTTGAGAGATTAGAAGAGATGCACTGAGGCAGTGTTGAAAGTTGAGTTCATATGAGAATGGAGTTGTGGAATGGAACTTTGAAAGTAGTAAAAAACGAAACCCTAAAGCTAAAATAGTAAAAAAGCAATACTTAAGTTACTACATACGATCGGTTCGGTTTAAGTGGTTAACCGTGGGCTCAAACCTATAACCAACCGATGTAAACGGTTTTTATGATTTTCAAACCATTAACCGAACAGGTCTACTAAAAACCGATCTGAACCGCTCGGTTCGGTTCGGTTTCGCGGTGATAGCGGATTTTTTGTGCAACCCTACTTGAACTTGACTGCTGGAATAGTCTTTGTCATCATATCTGTTGGATTATCTGCCGTAGCAATCTTAATCATTGCAATAACACTATCGGCAATGACATCTCGAATGAAGTGTGCCATAACATCAATGTGTTTGGTCTTTTCATGATACTTATGATTGTGTGTCAGATCAATCGCACTTTGACTGTCACAGAAAACAGTAGTCAGCTTCTGTTCTAATCTCAGATCTTCAACCAAACCTATTAGCCAAATATCTTCCTTCACTGCCTCTGTAGCTACTATGTATTCTGCTTCAGTGGTAGACAAGACAACTTTAGATTGCAATGCTGCATTCCAACTAATGGCACCGCTAGCAAAAGTGAAGACATAACCTATCAAGGATCTTAATCTGTCCAAATCTCCAGCAAAATCTGAATCAACATATCCAATAACACTTCCATAAGTGTGGTTGTTTCTATCATATACTATCCCAACATCAATAGTACCTTTCAAGTAGCGGATTATCCATTTCACTGCCTACTAATGGGCCTTCCCTGGGTTATCCATGTATCTGCAAACTATACTAACTGCGTGTGAAATATCTGGCCTCGTGCAAACCATGGCATATATTATACTCCCAACTACACTAGCACAAGGAACATGAGACATGTGCTCCACCTCTTCCTCAGTTTGTGGTGATAAGTAGCAGAAAGTTTAAAATGGGCTGCCAGTGGAGTATTTGTTGGAATATAGGTGGGCCTTTCAGACTGGTTTCAAAACTTTTGACCCACTTGATGCAGGGATCAACTATCTTGAAGGCAATCAAAAAACCCAATCCAGGATGCAATCCTTCAAACTCATAAATCATGTACAGCAATATATCCTATCTAGAAGATAGAAAACAACACCTAAATATGCAACCACGAAATTCACAGCATACGAGGATGTAGATATACCTTTGGAGCTTAGTTGTGCTCTAATGGAGAATTTGAATTCTTTCTTTGATGATGAACACCTTCACTAACCAAATCAGAATCTCCAACACCTTTTGATCTTCCACGCTATGACCCGTATTAGATCTCCTTTCTCAAGAAGATGGTGGAATCTTCAAGAGAAAACTCAACTAGTAACTCTAAGGAACTAAAGGAGAAAGAGAGGAGAACTTGGAGAGGAAGAGAACTTGTGCAACACTTGCACAAAGGGGCTGGAATTGCTCTATGTATTATGGACGTCCAAGAGGGGTTTGTTCCTCTTTATATAGCCTTCCATTCCACCTCTTTTACTATTTGAAATAGAAGCTTAACTCCCATTACAAAATAGTAAACTTCTCCCTTGCTAGTTGCCATAGAAGTCTCACTTCCACAACAATTAGTAGCTTTCTCCTTTCTAATTAAAATAGAAGTCCTACTTCCATTAATAATTAGTAGCTTACCATTACCACTATTAGAAGTCTCACTTCAAATAGAAATAGTAACCTTCCTTTAGAGTTCAAGTAGAATTAGTATCTTTCTAATAACTTGGGCTAGCGTGGGGACCACTAGGGATTCCTTAGAAAGCTGGCTCCAACTGGGACACGCGACCCCACATCTCATGTGCAATCCGGGCCCACAGTTAATTGCAAATAACTCCACTATATAAATGCAATTGCACTCCAGTCTTAGGAATAAATTACAATGAATACCCTAAACTTCCTCAGTACCACAAGTAGGCCCTCCATCTATATTCATGTTTCAATTGGACATGTCCACCAAATTAGATCCATATCTTATTATCCTTGAGCCCCAATTAATTATAATGATCATTTGGTACCAATCCAATTAACTCTTAATTGGAATGGGTGCGCACTTACCAATGATAAATCCATTAATTGGCACAAGGGGATATTAAAGATAGATTACATCTTGACCATTAAATGTTCCCACAGCTCTACTACCACGTACCCAAATCACCGAGGTGTTGACCTACAATTGGGCTCACTCATTGGTGACTCAAAGCAAATGAATAGATAGAAACTTGAGTTCATTAATGTCTCAGGATTATGAGCCTATTGCTAGGGAATTATGAGAGCAAACCTTAAAATAAAGATAGTGTATATAAGGTGTTTCTCATGGTCCTTCAATACATCCAATGTACCAGCATCATAATCCAGAATCTTACATTCCGATGATCGAGACAAATCACACTATCTCATAGTGATCAAAGTGTTGCAACCTTGTCAGATGAGATGTCCAATTTCATCACTGGTTGTGAAGATATTTAAGTATAAGATTTGTAATACATGTCTCATGTATGTGGATCTCATCCATACACATGTATTACATCTAGTATACTTGTGGACTCCGGTTCATCTCATGAACCATTATGTCATTTGTGTTGGTTATGTGCAAGTATATAATTAAACATCATTCATCTCATGAAAGGAAAGCATGATTGTATTGATAAATAAAAAAATTAATCAATTTATTACATCATATACCCTTGGTATTGAGACAATAAAACTAACAGTATTCACAGGTTTCGAGCTTTGCAAACCACTCAAGGTACCTCTTTTGTGACAAAGACAATTTGCTGGCTTTCCGATCCCTTCGAATCTCCATCCCAAGAATTTTCTTCGCAGCACCTAAGTCTTTTATTTCAAATTCACCACTGAACTGAGCTTTTAGCCTATTGATCTCAAACATGTCCTTAGCAGGAATTAACATGTCATCAACATATAACAACAAATAAATAAAAGAACCATTTGGAAGCTTCTTGTGGTATACACAATTGTCATACCCACTCCTGCAATAATCGTTTCCAACCATAAAGGTATCGAAACGCTTATACCACTGTTTATGCGATTGTTTTAGGCCATACAATGATTTCTTTAGAAAGCAAACATGAATCTTCTTTACCTTGGATTTCAAACCCATCTGGTTGAAGCATATAAATTTGTTCTTCTAGCTCGCCATGTAGAAATGCAGTCTTGACATCAAGCTGCTCCAGCTCTAAGTCCAATAGAGCAACCATAGCAAATAGCACTCGGATAGAACTATGTTTCACCACAGGAGAGAACACTTCATTGAAGTCAACACCCTCCCTCTGAGTATAGCCTTTTGCAACCAGTCGTGCTTTGAACCTAGCATCCCCTAGAGTTCCTTCCTTTTTCTTGAAGACTCATTTGCAACCAACAATCTTTTGGCCCTTCAGCGATTTCACCAACTCCCAAGTTTGATTTTTGTGAAGAGATTCAATCTCCTCAGCCATGACTACAGCCCATCTTGCTGATTCTTTGCTGGTGACGACATCCCGATATGTCACCGGCTTTGACTCAATACTCTCAGCTGTATTAAGAGCTTATGCAACAATATCTTCATACTCGTATCTTTGAGGTTACTTAATTTGCGTCCTCTCTCTGTCCCTAGTAAGCATGTAATCAGTCGGAACTATAGTTTCCTCGTTTGAGCTTTGCATCTCCTCTACATCTTGTCGAACTGAGACATCTACTTGCACCTTCTATTGCAAGCTTTCTGAAGCTTCCTTCTTAAGCTCTACCTATTTACTAACACCATTTTGCTCCTCCACCTGTTTACTAACACCATTGTCATTTCCAACATCAATGCACTCCTTTGGTTTAAACATTTGGGTGATTTTCCTTCTAGGCACCAAAGCCTATATCCCTTCACCCCATGTGCATACCCTAGAAATATGCACTTTCTTGCCCTTTATTCAAGCTTATCATCATTCACAGGAGCTTAAGCAGGACAACCAAATATTTTCAAATTTGTGTAATTAGCAAGAGATCCTGACCATACCTCTTCAGGAGTTTTACACTCGATAGTTGTTGATGGAGACTGGTTGATCAAATAACAAGCTGTGTTAACAGCTTCCACCCAGAACTTCCTAAGTAACCCTGCATTAGAGAGCATGCAGCGGGTCCTTTCTGGAATAGTTGTATTCATCTGTTCTGCAACTCCATTCTGTTATGGTGTATTTCTGACTATGTGATGTCTCACAATACATTCATTCTTGCATAACTCATTAAAAGCATATTCGTAGAATTCCAAGCCATTGTCAGTCCTCAATCGCTTGATCTGTTTACCTGTCTGCTTCTCGATATAGCCTCCCATTGCTTGAACTGTGCAAAGACTTCATTCTTGTGCTTTAAGATATAAACCCAAACCTTCCGAGAATAATCATCAATGAAGGTTAACATATATCTGCCACCTCCCAGAGATGGAACACGAGAGAGACCCCAAAGGTCAGAATGAATATAATCCAAAGTGCCCTTGGTCCGATGAACTACTGCGCTAAACTTGACTCTACATTGCTTTCCGAAGACACAATGCTCACAGAAGTCCAGCTTTCCTTCTTCTTCTTTTTTTGCCGCAGAGTAAACCTTGTTTACTCTGTCCAAGTCGCATATGTCATAACTTGGTAGTTTTCAAATCTGAATTGGAGGACGACACAGCAGCAGCACTTGTAACTGTGCTACCTTGAAGAAGGTAGAGGCCATTCTGCTTCTATCCCTTCATCACTACAAGAGCACCCCTTGAGATTCTGATAATTCCACCTCCAATTTTGTAGGTACAGCCGTTGGAGTCAAGCGTACCCAAGGAAACTAGATTTTTCTTCAACTCTAGAATGTGCCTGACATCGGACAAAGTTCTTATAATACCGTCATACATCTTAATTCGGATTGATCATATCCCAACAACCTTATAGGCTGCATTGTTCCCCATTAGAACTTTACCACCATCTATAGAATGATAAGTGGCAAACCAATCCCTATTATGACACATATGGGGGGAACAACCCAAATCAAGGATCCACTCATCACCTGAACTACCAACGGTAACAGAGAGAACATTTACACCATCAGAACTATCTTCTGCAACACCGGCTACATTTCCAGAATCATGTGCTTTCTCCTATCCTTTACGCTATGGACAATCTTTTTTAAAGTGCCCTTCCTTATGACATTGGAAGCACTTTAATTTTCTAGTCTTTTATTTTGACCTAGAGCGGCCTCTTCTGTTCTGCCATTTCTTCTCTGTTCTACATTGCACTACCAAACCCTCACCAAAACTATCATTATTTTATGTAGCAGCCTTTTTCTTTAACTCCTTGGAGTTCAAGGCTGACTCAACATCCTCCTTGGATAGAGTTTCTCTAACATACATCATGGTACCAACAAAGTTCTCATACGAGGGTGTTAATGAACATAACAATATAATGGCTTGGTCCTCATCATCAATTTTAACATCTATATTTTCAAGATCCATAGTAGTTTTTGTGAAAGAATCAAGGTGGTTTGAAACATACATACTCTCCTGCATTTATAAGGTGAACAACCGCTTCTTCAGATACAAGCAATTCGTGAGAAACTTTGTGATGTGCAAGTTCTCCCACTTCTGTCATATGCTAGCAGCAATTTTATCTTGAGCAACCTTACGCGGAACACCATCGCTAAAAAATAGCAAAATCTGATCGTATGTCTTTTCTAGTAACTCATCATTCTCATCATTGGACAGTTTGTCAGACAAAACATTCATTCCCTTCAAAGCTTTATGCAAACCAATTTGAACCAGCAAAGCATGCATCTTCAAACGCCATAAACTAACGTCATTGTTTCCATTGAATTTTTTAATTTCAAAATTTGTAGCCATTCCGTGAATATTTCTCTACACCTGTGTAGATCTGGTCACTACGAGCACGCTGGAAGAAACGGATATGAGATCCAACTCCGGATGCTTAAGATATCGCAGAAATAAATTTCTGCGCTCCGATCAATCAATCTCTTTTGTTGACCATTGGACAACCAATCTTCTTCCACAAACGCATAGATTTGCTCGTAATTAGTCCACAGATTTAAACGGATCTCCAATCAAACTCTGGATCGTCAAGATATCGCGCAAACAAATTTCAGCCTTTGATCAGTCAAATCTGTCTTTGACTGCACATATGCTAACTTGTTGCTGACGTCAACAGTGTACCAGCGCTTGTTCCCGCTGGCTTTGTTTCTGGGCTTCTGTTTCACGGGTCAGGTCAACCTAGACTTAACCGGACCTGGATTGGCCTGGCGGATGGGCTTCTGGAACAAGACAGGTCAAAATAGACCTAACCTGAACTCGACTTGGGACTGACCCAACAAGGGTCTTCTGAAACAGAACTTCGCTACAACAATTTACACTTTTGCCGACGCTAAAAAAAGGCCAGTAAATGTCCATTAAACGCCAACAATGTCTATTATCGGCGATTTCTCTTGCGCAGGCAATGCACCAGAAAAAGCTCGCCAGTAATAGCATTTGCCGGCGAAAAAAAGGCAGCGCCAGTAAAATAAAATACATTGCCGGCGTTTTATTTCGACGGGAAAAGAGTTTGACTTTTAAAAAATAAATGTTTAGAAAAACTTTTCCTGGCGCAAAAAGAACTTATTTTTTCAAAAATAAATGTTAGAAAAACTTTTGTCAGCGTTATTTTGCGTCAGGAAAGGTGGTTTATTTTTTCAAAAATAAATTTAGAAAGACTTTCGTTTGCGTTAATTTGAGTCGGAAAAAGTGGTTTATTTTTTCAAAAATAAATTTAGAAAAACTTTCGCCAGTATTTTTTGCTCCTGGAAAAGATTTACAATTTACGAAAATTATTTTTTCATATTTTTTTGCTGGCGTTTTTTCTTGCCGGGAATAAAAATATTTTAAGTACAATTTTTTTATTTATTTGATTTTTAATTTTATTTTCCTGTGTGTCACATGAATAAATTGAAATTACTAATTCCATTATCCAAGACCAAATCTACTACACGCCCAACATCCATTTCCATTCTAAAATCATCAAAAAATGAAACAAGAAAATTCATTCCACTTCATATTAATATTCAAGCATCCTTGCAACATCGAAAACACTTTACCATTACCATTACAAAATTAAAAAAAATGCTAACATTCTACTCTATACCAACATTTAAATGCCAATGAAAATTCACATATTCATATATGATCATTTCATTGTTGCACCAATCCAACACCTGCACCATTGTTTTAAAAAACTTCATGCATCCCATTTTAACATATAGCAATCTTTTACTCTGCATACTTGGCCTTCATGTTGGCTGCATCCAAGCTGTATGGACTCTTTCAACAAAATTTGTTTTTCAATTTTCATTCAATCTGCATAATAATAATAATAAAAAAAAAAAAAGAGCAAGATTAACATATGCACAAAGTACACTCCCAAAGTAAGACACAGAAGCATCAGAGCCATGAAACTCACAGGTGAAAAAACAAATGACCAGCACCAACTTTCTATCTTAGAAATAAGGCTCAGCTAACACAATACATATAGATGCAAAAATAGGACCAAGACATTAAGGTAATATAATCACGCACTATGCCTCACCACCAAGATTAATGTTTCACAAAGAACAGGAGATTATACCCTTCCAAGATACATTGACACATTTCATTTGAAAGCAACCAGAATTAAATTAGATGCTTGGATTTTAATTAGATTTGAAGGCTTCATTTGGAAGCATGGAATCTTAATTCAGAATCCATTTGAGCAATTCATGTCTGGCTGTGCCAATCTATAGTCTATGTTTTTCGATAATTTCCTTGTCCTCCATGCATCAAGACTTAATGCATTCAAATAAGGATTATAAGGTTTTCAACCCAAGTTAAAACAAGGTTACTTAAGATGAGAAAAGAAGAGCATTGGAACAAATTGGTATTGTATATAGAAATAATGAATGAGCTACCAAGTTATCAAGCTAGATTTCTATACAAAGAAACTTTGAGAGTAATAATTCAATAGTAATAGAACTTGGAATGAGTATATAAGAAAACAATTGCAGACAGCTTCCATAGAAGACACAACAAAAGAATATTTTTTGAGATTATTGAGTAGATAAAAAGAAGACATTAGAAGCTTTTGTCCAATGTAGAGTATTAAGGTTTCTGGGAATGAGGATACCAGTAAAGACCTTGAATAAGGTAGTGAGGCTAGAGTAAAGTTTTGAGCAGGAAAGCGAAGCTAAAAAAACTGTTCCCAAATTCGTGGGACAAGGTTTCAATGATGACAAAGCATCTAGAGGTCACCAAAACAGTATACGTGACCCTGTTCTCGGACACGATTCATATTTGGGTCCGGATCTGGATCCAATTGGGTCTGCACTCAAATACCTATGTACCTGAATGATATCTATAAAATTATAGTGATGTAGGATATATTAATAAATAGAATAATATTTTATACAAAATATAATAGAATACACACATAACATAGGCTGATTTGCCCTCATAAGCCTTTAATATATTGTTCAGACCTGCAAAGAGATGCAGAAACATAAGAAGAAAGTATATGCTTTTAATGGCCACAAGCTGAATATTTTTAAGGTTCCACCTGCACTGCAATAGATTGCAAGACTAAAGCATTCAAATCCAACTGAATCAATTTCTTGCAACATAATGCTGAAACATTCAATATTTTTGCCCAAGTATTTGGAAAGAGATAAATATCAAAGCATGAAAATATTTTCATATTAGAATATATAAAAATAAAAAAAAACTTTCTTTTTCCTTATATGAAGGACTTGCCCAAGTGCAACTAACCTGCAAGATGTTGTGAAAAACACAGTGAAAGAAATAAGCATGTATAAAAATACCTTCATGACCAATCTTCTGGAGAAAGCACTTGCTGGTTGATATTTGTAGATGATTCATGCACATTAGAAGTAACAGAATATCAAGAAATTTAGGCTCTTGATACGTGAAACATCTGAAAAATATTATAAGAAAACCAAAATGAGTGAGAAAACAAAAGGCAATAAAAAATGCACTAGGCAATGTTTAGAAATATGGTTTTGGACCCAAACAACCATGGCCTAAACCATTATGTAACATGTTTTGGACCTTTGCAATCACATGACAATAATGGTGGCTAATGAAACTGGTATTTAAAAGGCGAAACTGGTACATAACAACTGTTACTTTAAACTATGGCCAAGGCAAAATAGTATCACAAAAGTAATAGTGTTGCCAAAATAGAAAGAACAAACTTGACCTTTGCTGAAAAGACAAGATTGGAAACTTACATGTAAGGACCTGAAATATAGTTTCAGTAATACATAAATGTCATAATCAAATATAATATAAATTATTTTTTCAAAAAACAAGAAGGAAAATTGCGAGTGAAAAATATGAGACAAACACCTGGAAGGCCATTTAAGGCATTAAAGCAGAGGCAAGTGTATTCAACAATAACAGGTCCATTTGCCTACAAGGAAAACGAAGAAAAACATCTCTGTAATCTAATTCCACAATTGAATGAGCACATCAGAAACTCATGGGAAATGGAATTCTCTAATATTTATATAATAAAGATCAATTTTTTAGGTATGCAAATTTGCTATGAAGAAATACACAAAAGGAAATCCAATGTGCCAAATTTGCTATGAAGAAATAAACAAAAGGAAGTCTAATGCGATCCACCATGGACCAAAAATCCCCATAAGCTAAAACAATAACACCCGTCCATTTTCAATATATGGGAAGGAATGCATCATTTCAGTAGCAGGTTCCAATAACCATCACTTTAACCAATGGAAGTACAATACATCAATGCTTGACTTCAAGCAACACAACCTTACTAGCACCACCACTCTACACATTTCTGAAAAGGCCATCTAAACATCTCCTACTAGCACCACCACTTTACACATTTCTGAAAAGGCCATCTAAACATCTCCTATTTCTTTTCTCTTTTTTTTTGGAGGGATAAACATCTCCTGTTTCATTTGTTAATGTTTGACTGATTCTGTATGGGCCAAGGTTGCCACTAGAGATCCCGTCTATGTTCAAATTCTAAATTTCTGTGGGGAGTCTAAACCATTAATGACCACTCTGCGGTCTTACATATGTTGAAGCTGATATAACTTTCTTGTTAAAACTCTTATCTTCTCTACAAAAGTTTTCAGAGGAAAGTTGACATCCCACCATCCTCCAAAAACTTACAATGGAAAGGGAGTAGATACTTTAGGCCCAAAAGAAGTAAAGGATTAGTAACAATACCTATTAAACTTCACATATATATTCTTGATGCGAAAGATTGTGAGAAAAACATAATTGATTAATGTAAAATAATAGTTAGATTGACTGGTATGTATACAAATTAGTCCAAGGTTTTGGCAATATCGATCAAAATTCACTTTGTTATGTTTTCACCTGACAAAATTGAAGAAGTTATTCAGATGAGGAATCTGGGAGCAGCAACCAAGTTAGCACTCATCACTCATGTGGATTTTTATTTTATTTTTTGAATGATGACATGACTCTAACCTGCAACTCCTGCTAGCCCTTGTCATATTGAAAACATCAGATACCCCAAAATGCAACAAGAATGGAGTTACCACTTGCATCATCCTATTTAACATTTTACAGTTTATCATTTCTAGTGTTTGTTTCTTGTTACAAGTGGGTAGGACAAACTGTCCCACTTTCATGGAAAAAATGTTAAATAAATGTGCCCTAATTCTTTTCTAATAAACCTAAAAAAATTTAGAATCCATATAAACAAATTGAACAAATTAAGTAATATAGTCTCTCTCTCTATATATATATATATATATATATATATATATATATGATTAAGTTAACAAAATCAAGGAGTAAAAACAGGGCTCTGAGGTGAGTTAATGGAAGATGGCTAATCATAAGTTCATAACACTGGCTTGAAATCTTAAATCAAAAACTTGACTCCAGTTGTAAACTAAAGATAAGCAACTCATAAATGTGAATTATCTCATTTTGGCCCTAAGAAACCTGGATCACTAGCATGAAACAAATCTTGGCCAAAATGAATTGCAAACCATGATCAAGTGATCAAGATAACCCTCATCTTATATCTAGATACCACATCACCTTCTCTTTTCTATACAGGCAAACCACATCACTCTTTGTTCATTTTCATTGAACATTCTTCATCATACCCAAATTTTCACCGAGCATTTTTGGTTAGCCATTATCTCCAAGTATTAAAACTCATAGCTCACAGGTGATATGAAATTAGACCGTAAGAAAAAGGTCCAACTCTGCCTCTTTAAACTCAGGCTCTATGCTGCTGCCATGGTATGATTATGAACATCTCAGTGCAACCTCCAAGCTATTTGTATCACATAAGTGGAACCTGACAAATCTATAGCATAAATTGAACCTATATTTAGATGCAGGGAAACAAATATTTTGGTACAGGAACCAAAGTCCTTGTCATAGGCTACAACTCTAGTAAAGTTTTTCTTTTCTTCCTTTTTTTTTTTTTCAAATTGAGGGGAACATTTTCAGCCCGTCTAAGCAACAAATTACAACCAACCTCCCAACCAAGTAAAGTGAAGGTTTGTCCTGTAGAGACTCAAAATGAAATCGATTAACAAAATGTGTGCATTACATAAAACAAGTTAGGGTTCAAGGCAGGCATGGAGGTCACCTGTAATAACCTTAATCTGCTCGACAAACTCTACAACAACAACAACTACTACTACTACTACTACTGCTACTACTATCTTTGATGCCGTCGGGCTGCAGGGATCCATCATGGTAGGTCTATCATAGCTGATCGAACATATTTAATGTTTTGGCATTTCCAATGAACGGAATCAATAAACACCAACACAGAATAGATGTAGGGAATTCTGATTATGTTTATAATTAGTAAGGTTTAATTGGGTTGAGTAGAGACCCACCCCAGAATTCGAAATTGACATCTGATTGGATGGATTACCTAACCCCTAAACGAGAAACAAAAAAACTTGGAGAGACGACCGGATTCATCTCACCCAAATGTCCAACTTCAACAAAAAAGGGGAAAAAAATCTATACAAAGATGTCGAAATCGTTCAGTTCAAATTGAAAAGTCATAGCATGCAGGTTCATTGGATTCAAAGATTCTGAAAAAATGAAACAGATTCAAAGAAACCCTAATTTATTACAAGAAACATAGAATGAGAAATCGAATCAATAGGAATGAAATCGAACTCACGTTGAGATGAAGCAGACCCAGAAATCCGCCTTCCGCAGAAGATGGAGATGTTAGATGTGCAGGGTAGGCTGTGAGATGGGCGATGGAGATGTTTGATGCGCAGGGGAGGCGTGGAGAGAGAATGGTGTGATGGGAGGTTCTGCGCAAGTCGCCTAGGAGATGGAGAAGAGGGGGGTTCTACGCCTGGGAGAGGATGAGAGGGCTGAGGTCGTGATGGAGAAGGAGATGGAGGCATCGAGACGCAGGGGATGGTGGGCGAGAGAGGGTCAGAGAGATGAGGGATAAGGGTTTGAGAATTTGGATTGGCGCCTTGGGTATTAGTAACAACAATCCCAACGCAGTTAGTTTGCTGGCAAAACTAAAATATATTGTGCAAACATTGCGCCAGCGTGAAAGGCGGAGTTGGAGGGTGAAGTTTGCCGGCGAATTATGTAGATCGCCGAGAACATGTTGACCTCTGCCGGGGCAAAAAGCAAATCGCCGGGAAAAATATGACATTTTGCTAGCAAAATAAATAAATCGCCAGGAAAAAGACGACCTTTGCCGACAAAAATTTGTCGCTGGAAAAACAATACCTTTTCCCGGGTTTTTTCGCCGGTAAATGTTATATTTTCCCCGCATTTAATGATTGTGCCGGGAAAAAACGCCAATAAAAGTACAAATTGTTGTAGTACGTGGCGTTTGAAATCTGAAACCAAACCCAAGCAGGGTCTTCTTCCTCACTCCCATTCTGGAACCAGAGAAGCAGCAACCACAGCAAGATGCGGCAGCACGGGGCTCCGTTAACGATAGTTGTCTTATTCTCCGGGGACGATCTTGAAAGTCTAACGATGGTGGGGTTTCACCGCGACAGAACGGAGAAGCATCAGCTTCCATTCTTCTTCCTCTTCGACGACGGCGCAAGTAGCGGCGATGTCGATGGATGTCCCTTTCTCTGACGACGGCATGCAAAGCTACAGAGGAGCCCTCCTTCTCGGTCCTCTTCTTCTCCTTGACGATGATGGTGCAGCCGGTGGCAGCAGCAGGGATCTCACCCGTTTCCGGTCTCCTTCTCCTATTTCGGCGATCAACTTCCGGAACCAAAAGAAACCAAGAAAGATTGTCCCACTGTCCTTCTCTCTCTCTCTCTCTCTCTCTCTCTCTCTCTCTCTCTCTCTCTCTCTCTCTCTTCTGACACCAGATTTCTTTGGTTCGTCCCATGCTCAGCTCTGGCTTTGCCTCTGATACCAATTTGTTGTGCTTAGTGCACCAATCAAGCCACACAAGCCACCACAGAGGAAAGATCACACACAAAGGAACACACAAGGTTTTACGTAGTTTGGCTTGAGCCTACATCCACAGGAGAATAAGGCAAGAGTATCACTATGAGGAAAGATTACAATGGAGTTTGTAAGGGCTTCAGATCCGAGCCAGGTCTGGGTTGAAGCTTACTCGGCCTACGAGCCCAACCCAACCTACAGAACCAATCAAGGGTTGGGTCGAGGTCAGTCTGACCTACGAACCAAATTCAGGCTCAAACTAATCCCAGCCCGATTCACAAAACAGGGCCAGGCCACACCAAACTGCCCGATGATGGAAGTGGGAAATAGGGAAGGGCAGCTGGCAGAATCAGAAAAATAGGGAACGAAGTGGGGCAAGGCACTCCTCCCACGATGGGAAGATGCAAATGGAAACACCAACACCTCTGTCGCCATGATCGACGGTTGATCAAAAAGCTATGGGAAATCCAGGAATCCATGGAGGAGAAGGAAATAAAAGGGGAAAGAGATGAAAGAAAAGGTATGCCAAAATCACATCCAAAAACTAATCACTACATGAATTTCCAATCTTGGAGGTTAACTTAAGCATCGGAGAAAGTTTGGTCGGACCACCCGATCGAGTTTCACGGTATTTCTTTCTTCTTAAACAGGTATCTCATGGAGAGAAGGAGATCCCACATGGAGGAGAAGAGAAAGCACCAAACTCTGAAGTAAGGAAGTTCCATCATATTTCTCTCTTCAAAATTTGACATTACAATTGGCGCCGTCTGTGGGAACGAGAAGGAAAGATTCACTCACGTTTTGCTTTGCCAAAGATAATGTCAAACCAGGAACATAATCCGGCGTCACCACCCCGAATGAAATGGTCTCCGCCTCAGGCAAATGAAGCGTGACCCAGAGAGCAGTGCGAGGAGTTAGGAAAGGACCCCCTGACCAATCACTTCGATGGGGTAGACTTCGAGTATGTCTCGTGCACAGAAAGTGGTCGTAGCATTCCATCCGGAGAAGGGAACGAGCGGGTTTGTAAGACCCCAACCCGAGTGACCTCGATAAGTATTGAGTAAGTCATGTTTTAGTTTTAAGCGTGATTAGTGAATGCTGGTTAAGTTGGGATTAGAATAGCTTTTGTTATAGCTTTGGAGGATTTTGAGTGCCTTTATGCTCAGTGGGACCCTTTAGGGGTTCCTTTTGTGACTTTGCGTTTGCTTTAGGGATTTTCTGAGATTCCTGTGATTTGTATCTTAATCCCGTTTTACTTATCTTGTTAATTTGTTCAACTTTTATGTTGATTCCGTTCCTGTCCGAAATCCCGAAACCCGACTTTCCTAACATTGAGGGCAAAACAGTCTTTTTACAGTAAATCTGTACCCAAAATTTGATATTCCCGAAACTCTTGAAATATATACATTTTGGAAACTAAAAATTTCGTCAATCATTTTTATCTTCTTTGTCAAACTCATCCAAGGTCCCGAAAGCTATGATCTCAGCCCCATAATATCTTCAAATGGTGGAGCCCATCTTCACTTGTATAAAAGGAGAACCTTCGTTCTCTTTTCCCTTTTCTAGCTCAAACCAAACCCCAACTGGGGTTTTCTCTTTTCTCTTCTTCCTCTAGCTTTTCCACCTCAATCACTACCAAATCTTGCACCAATAAGCAAATGGAGGTTGTCTTCTTCTTCCTCTCCTTTAGAGCTCTTCATTGATAGCATTTGTGGAGGAAGTCATCCATCTCTAGACCCTTGTGAAACTCATCTTACCTACTTGAAGAACTTCCTAGTAAGCTTCCCCTTCCAATCTCTTTGATATGTATTCTCCCAGCCTTAGGGAAGCCCCATTTTCATTATTGAAGGTTTCTTCCTCCTTCCTCATTGTCTTGACCATTTTAGGGTTTGTATTTGGGGTTTTGATGTGTTTGTAGGCTATCTTTGAGAGAGGCTTGATTTGCTTGTTAGAGACCCAACGCAAGTGGATGAATGGGTATTTAAGCATTATATAGTTTTATGAGAAATCTGTTGATTTTGTCATTTCTATTCATACTATTCTTGATTTACATGATTTTGAAATAAATGCACATGAATGAGTTGGTTGGTTGTTTAATTAACTCCAAGAAATGTTAGCATTTATAACCTTTCATTTATTACTTGTTTGTGGTATAAATGAATCCTTGTGATTGTGGATTTTCTTTCCTCTTTTGTGGTTGAATGTGATTGAGAAGAAGGTATTTGATTTGATGTTTGTGGAATTATTGATGGGGATTTGAATGGTGTTTGAATGGGCTCAAAGGGGGTTATAAGAGGATGAGAAAGGGGTGAGCAGAACTGTCCCCAAAACTAGTTCTGGACAATTCGCTCGAGCGAACTTTGGCTTACTTGAGCGAACCCTCCCAGAACTATTTCCAGAGAATGGTTAGCTCGAGCGAACTGAAATTTCGCTCGAGCCAACCTGGACTGGATGAGTTCACTCAAGCGAACTCAACTTCGCTTGGGCGAACCCACCCAGAAAATCATTCCAAAGAGCTCACTGCTCGAGCGAACTCCAGGTCCGCGCGAGTGATGAGTACTGTTCACCCGAGGCTACCTTAGAAGTAAAAATGAAATGTTTAGATGATTGGGAGAGGTTTGTTGAGAGCCCTAATGAAATGGAGGTATGAAGAAATGATACATGAAGCCCGTTTGAGAAAAAAACCACTTCCCAAAGATCCATTGTAGTTTTGAAATTCACCAAGGTGTATAAGGACCCCGGAATGTCCCCAAACTCAAGGAGTGCCAAGTCTTTATTGATATTGACATACGGGATTCCTATTCACCTTGAACTAGTCTTGAACCCCGATACTTGTCCTAAGATTTCGAAAGTTTAATAGTTTTTCATTGTTCCCGAATTTTATATGCACTCCCGAAAATATTGAAATTGCAATTGTAGCATTTTGCTAGCCCCGATATGCATGCCCGAATTGAAGTGATAATTGTGCCTTTGAGCACTCTCGTCTTGTACATTTATATACTTGCAGTTGATGTGTTTTATACGTGTCTTGATTATGTTATTTAACCTGAGTTGGCACCACTAAGTTTGGATAACCTTGTCATTTTGATCCACCGACTTAGAGATCCCCCTCTTTTCCCGCCAATTGCAGTTTGGATCCCGCTACCCGATTTATTACCGTGGTCTTATCCCGTTACCCCGGCTCGCGACCGTGGTTCCTGATGCCCGGCTCGTTACCATGGTCATGTCCCGTATTATTATATGTATATGTATATATTGTTGAAACTCCTCACCTCGTGTGGCTGAGATCAATACTTTGATATGCTCTTGTCACTTCGGTGATAGAGGACTTAGCTTCGTGTGGTTGTCATCTTGTTTGTTTCCCGATTCCTTGGTTACCTTTACTTGTTTCACATTGCATATATGTTTTTGAATAAATGAATTATTTCTTCCATGAAATTTATTGTTTAAAAGGTTTAAAAGTTTTCCAAGGTAAATCTTATTATGTTATTTTGTTATATTCGTTCACCTACCTGCCAGACCATTGTGTCTGATCCATTTCTTTGGTATTCAGGTCCAGACATTGTCTATTCCGAGACGGAATTTGAGGAGGCGGTCGGTGAACCGTAGCGTTTAGTTGAGTGGTATGCTGATGATGTCGTCTAGACATTCGGTTGCTTGAGTTACGACACATTTTGGGATCGTGATTAACCATTCTTTTGGGTTATTAATTTGAGATGTATTGGCCTTTGTTGGCCTTTATTCTTTTGGGGAGTGAAAAACTAATTGATCTTTTGTATAAACTTTAACGTTACTTATCGGAAAAGCACTAATGATCATTGCTCACTTTGGTATTCTGTTATATAAATGTGTTATCCGTCTTGTTATTTTGGATACGAATGTATGAATTAGATTTGCTACACGCTTCAGCACTTAACAAAAATATATTATGTTGATATGATATCCTCACCGCGGACACCTATGGGAAATCACGTGCACGGGTAGTATCTCATTCTTTAATGGCCCGTGTACGTAGAGGCCAAAATAAATACACTTATGTTATATGTACAATGGCAATCAATCATTCATTCTTCCTTTTTAGTCCCGATCTCGGATTAGGCCCGCGGGCCCGATCTGGGGTTGCGACTGGGTTCGATCAAAGGTCCACCGCATGGGCCAGAGCCAAGCAGAGGTTTCACCCTCTGTAGAAAAGTTGCGAGAAGAAACTCATCAAAGACAGAGTAATGGACCCTTAAGGAGAAGCCCACCGCGTAATACATATGATCGGCTTAAACAAACCTGTAGAGATGCCGTTCGGAACATGGCTGAAGGATTCAAGCGGCAACAAGAGAAAATTAATTATCTATTGCAGGAGTTGGAGAAAGCAAAAGAGGAAGAAGACACTCCCCCGACCCAGAGGAAACTCTTGAAGAACGGGATAGGGGGCACCAAGGGCGGACGACGGTGCTGCAACTAACGAAACAACACTCTGGGCGAGGCTTCAACATTCCCATGTCAGAACAGGGACAGGCGATGAGAGAAGCAGGACTTTGAGTTCCCGACCTCGGAGAGAGGGACATGTTAAATCCCGAACACGAAGCACGAGGAGCGATGTACCCCCAAGGAGGAGAGCCCCATAGCGGGGTCTTACTGAGAAGGATGTCAAAACTCTGATAGAGAATGCGTTGGCCGACCGGACGCTCCCACCAAAAAACCCGACCAGAGCAAGGTGCTTGAGGAATGCCCAGAATTTCAAATCTCCATTTTCGGAAGAGATAGAAAAGGTGGACCCACCTCGGCGGTTTATGACTCCAAAACTAAGGGTATATGATGGGACCTCGGATCCAGCCGACCATGTCTAGCACTTTCAGCATTCCATGGCGCTATGGGTCGAGAATGAGCCGCTTATGTGTAAGGTGTTCCCGTTGAGCCTGGGTGACCTCGCCTGAAAATGGTTCTCCCATCTGGAACCGAGGTCGATCTACAACTTTCGGGAGCTCGCTAGGGCTTTTGTCACACGATTTGTGACAAATTCTAAGCAGCCGAAGGATGTTGGGGCACTGTTATCGCTCAAGAAGCAAAGCTTAGAGAGCTTAAAGGAGTTTAGCACTCGTTACTGGTGACTCTATAATGAAGTGGAAGGGAACAATGAGCATGTGGCAGTGGCGACTTTCAAGCTCGTATTGCCGAAAGAGAGCCAGCTCTGTCAATCATTGACAAAGCGCTCTCCTACTACCCAAGGAGAGCTAATGGAACGAATCGAGGAGTTTATAAAGTTGGAAGAAGATATGGGCACAACAAAGCCAAGATGGGCTCACCCAACAGAGGAGGAAAACAAGTGCAAACAAAGAAGAGAGTTCGGGGAGGAGACGAAGCGAAGATCAGCCCAAGTTGAACCAACGAGGTCAGCTTATGAAGGAGTATTTACCATCTTCAAGGAGCCAATCTACAAGATCCTGACCTAGATCAAAGATAAACTGTACTTCAGGAGACCTTCAAGGATGGTCAATGATCCGGGGTGCCAGAATCCTAACCTATGGTGTTCCTACCACCGGGAGCATGGGCACCTGATGGAGAATTGCAAGATGCTCAAACAACACTTGGAGGACCTTGTAAAGGAGAGACACTTGAAAGAATATGTGGAGGATTCACGATCAAAAAATGCTCTAGGCAGCTCGAGTCGGAAAGAATTGAGAGGCGACCAAGAAAAGGAAAAACCAGTTGGGGTGATAGATGTGGTGCATGGGGCCACCGGCCTTTCCGAGGTAATGGCTCGATCCGTCAGAAACCAGAGGAAAATGGTTGCTCACCTAAAAGAGGTGTATCAGATGACGGCTAGTCCAAGCCTTATCAATCAGGTAGGACAAAAAGAAGGGGAGATCTCATTCACAGATGTGGATTTGCGGGACGTGGTCCAACCACACAACGATGCGTTAATGCTAACCCTGAGGGTACAAGAATATGATGTCCGAAGAATGTTGATTGATCCTGGGAGCTTGTTGGAAATCATGTACGCCTAGTTGTTTGATAAGCTTGGATTAAAATGGTCGGATTTGAGGCCGACCACGATACCTTTGTTCAGATTCAGTGAGCAAGCTATACACCTAATGGGTCTCATCACAGTACAGGTCAAGGCAGGGCCCATTCACATGGACGTGGAATTCCTTGTGGTCGACGTACCGTCCCCCTACAATGCCATCATGGGATGAACATGGATCCATCGTATGAAGGCAGTACCCTCGACTTATCATCAAAGGATCCGTTTTCCGACACTGAAAGGAACGATAGAGATTAGGGGAGACCAAGTGGTTTCTAGGAGCTGCCTGCTAGCCGCGATCAAGGGAAAAACGACAAAGATCGAGGAAGAAAACAATTGCCCGGGTAGAATGGTAGACCAGAAATAGCAATTACAGCCCGGTTGGTCGAAAGGCAACAATCAAAAGGCCGACCATACTAGTATGGCGGTAGAGGAATTGGAAAAAAAATTTGTCCAAAGGGGAGGTGTGCCATCCCCCGAACAATATTGGATGATTGGAAGGTCAATGACCAAGGAAGAGCAAGATAGCTTGGCTAGACTCCTCAACCAGAACGCTGACCTTTTTGCTTAGGCCTCGCATGAGATGCCAAGAGTCAACCCCGAGGTTTTTAGCCATAAGTTAGGGGTGGATCCAAGGGCCAAGCAAGTGGTGCAGAAGCAAAGAAAACTTGCCCCTGATCATCAAGCGGTCGTGAATGAAGAAGTCGACAAATTGCTAGAGGCGGATGCTATCCGGGAGGTGCATTACCACGAATGGTTATCCAACACCGTTGTGGTACCATAGAAGGACAACAAGTGGAGGGTGTGCGTGGACTTCACCGACTTGAACAAAGCATGTCCTAAGGATAGTTTTCCACTTCCAAAAATTGATCAACTGGTGGCTCCATGGCAGGACATGAATGGATGAGTTTCTTGGATGCGTATCGAGGGTATCACCAAATTGCAATGGAGGAAGCCGATCAAGAAAAAACGGCATTCATAACGCCAAAGGGGACCTTCTGTTACAAATGAATGCCCTTTGGACTTAAGAATGCGGGGACAACGTACCAAAAGCTGGTTACGAAAATATTTCAGAACTTGATTAGAAGTACGGTGGAAGCTTATGTTGATGATATGGTAGTACAAAGCAAAGAAAGGGTCACCCACGAGGAGGACTTGAAGACGGTGTTCGGCATCCTACGGAAATACAAGCTGAAGTTGAACGCCACGAAATGCTCATTTGGGGTAGGTTCTGGAAAATTCCTGGAGTACATCATGACTCAGAGGGAAATAGAGGCCAATCTTGACCAAGTGGCAGCCGTGCAGAGGTTGGAGTGACCTAGTTCAAGGAAGGAAGTATAAAAGTTAATAGGTATGCTCGCCGCCCTGAATCGTTTTATAGCAAAAAGTTCAGATAGGAGCCAACCATTGTTCCTCACCCTGAAGAAAAGGGCAGAAAAAGTGTGGGACAAAAAATGCAATGAAACACTTGCACAACTCAAGCAATATTTAAGCTCCCCTCCTATCCTCTCTATTCCAAACCCTGGGGAAGAGCTGGTGTTGTATTTGGCGGTATCTGAGCACGCGGTTAGCGCAGCCTTGATGAGGGAGCAGGGGAAGTAACATCAACCAATTTATTTTGTCAGCAAAATCCTGATAGATACTGAAACGAGATACCTACCACTTGAGAAGCTTGGCTTGGCCTTGGTATTTGCAGCTCGGAAGCCTAGGCACTACTTTCAGGCCCATACCATCAAAGTCCTGACTGAACATCAATTTCGGTCGGTTCTTCAGAAGGCTGACCTCTTTGGGAGACTAATGAAGTGGGCAATAAAGCTCGGCGAACATGACATCAAAATAATCCCCAGAAGCATGATAAATGGCCAGGTGGTGGCCGATTTCCTAGCCAAGTTCACTCATAAGGAAATATTCGAGCAATATGAGTCAGATTGGCAGGTGCACGGGACGAGCACCAACCAGCAGTGGCAATTGTATGAGGATGGAGCATCTAACTCCCGAGGGTCCGGCGCCAGCATAGTGCTCATAATGCTGGAAGGGGCAATAATTGAGTGGGCTGTGACAATGGGGCATGACGCGTCAAACAACGAAGCAGAATATGAGGCATTATTATCTGGACTTAGGATGACCCAAGAACTTGGAGTTAGGAGATTGGTGGTCCATTGTGACTCGCAGTTGGTCGCCAACCAGTTAACTGGAGAATACGCTGCTCAAGATGATCGGATGGCTGCATACGTCTCCGAAGTAGAGCGCTTGATTCAAGAAATAGGGAATGTTGAGGTGAAGCAGATCGGTCGGGAGCATAATTCGCATGCCGAAATCCTGGCTAGTTTGGCTACTGCAGTAAATTTCGAGCTGAGGAGGGAGAACATCACCGACTATCAGGTAGAGCCGAGCATTGTCGGGCAACAAGTCATTTGCTCTGACCTGGGGTATGAAGCTCCGAGTTGGATGACACTGATAATTGCGTACTTGAAGGACAGTGCTCTTCCGGAAGACCTCAATGAAAGCTTGAAAATCAGAAGAAAGGATGTAAGGTTCTGGTTGTCGCCAACGAACAAGCTGTATCAGTGATCTTATTCAGGACCGTACCTTTAGTGCGTCAACCCAGCCGATGTCCCGAACTTGTTATGGGAAATCCATGAGGGGTGTTGTGGGGGTCATATTGGAGGTCGAAGCTTGGCCCATCGGGCTATATCACAAGGTTATTGGTGGTCGTACATGCAGAAAGATGCCCTACAGTTTGTCCAAAAGTGTGAAAAATGTCAACGCTTCGGAAGGGATATCTATCAACCCGCCGAGCAGTTGAATACGATTGCGAGTCCTTGGCCATTCGATAAATGGGGGATTGAAATTGTTGGTCCTATGCGAAGAGCAGCAAATAACTTCATATTTCTCATAGTAGCCACTGATTACTTTACTAAATGGATAGAAGTAGAGCCACTGGTCCACATCAGGGAAAACGATGCCGAGAGGTTCGTCTGGAAAAACATCATAACCAGATTTGGGATACCTCAGACACTAGTAACGGATAATGGGAAGCAATTCGAAGGAAAGATTTTCAGGAACTTATGTGAGAAATTCAGCATCAGCCACCACTTATCAACCCCGGTCTACTCGCAATGTAATGGCCAAGCTGAAAGCTCCCACAAAGCCTTGCTAGATGGCATGAAGAAAAGGTTGGACGAACCCAAAGGAGCATGGGTGAACGAGCTCCCTAGCGTCGTGTGGGCTTATCGAACAACCCCAAGGAGATCTACTGCGGAGACCCCATTTTCCTGAGCATATGGAATGGAGACGGTCATCCCCCTGGAGGTTCGACTACCAACCACAAGGACAGAGGCTTACAACCATGAGCGCAACAAGGAAAAGGTTACCGAGCAACTCGACATGATCGAGGAGCGAAGGGAACGAGCACTAACCAAATTAGTGAAAGTCCGGGGATCCGAACCCTAGAGGGGGAGGTGAATAGGGTGAGCTTCAATTATGACCAATTTTAATCAATTTTAACTTCTATAAAACCAACTAGTCACAAGTGATGATTATCAAACATAATGCGGAAGCTTAGTAAAAACAATCACCACAAAAGCAAGCACCATCACACAAGGATTTATAGTGGTTCGGCCTCAATGCCTACATCCACTACCGGCTTGTGATCCAACACCCCACCGGATTTCCACTATTTATGCTTTTCAATAGGCTAAGCAATAACCTTTACAATATGCTTTTCAAGGCTAAGCAATAACCTCTACATTATGCTTTTCTTAGGCTAAGCAATAACCTCTTCAACCATAGGTTGGTTATCTCACTAAGTTAGTGTCTATAATACACTTGATGGAGATTCAATTTAGCTCATTACATTTGCCTCCAAAATAGGCGGATATGAAAATGAAAATCTAATACACACACACACACACACACACTATGAATGCAAAGATGAAAGCACATGATGTGTGTGTGTGATGTCCTCAATCATTTTGAAAATGAAAGCTCATAAATGTATGCCTAAGGCTTTTGAAAGTTTTAGCTCATAAAACATTTATGATTGAGGAAATGCTAATCACATGTTAAAACTAACTTGTAAAAGATATACATTTGTATCCTAAACAAGTTGTGAAAATTCAAAGACCAAAACATGTGAAGCATAGGGATGTCAATCAAATCAACAATGTAGCTTATAAAACATAAAAATAGATTTGATTGAAATTATGGGACAAATCATATGTAATTATAAATACAACTTGAATATGATATACCAATCAATGTAAAGCAAGTTGTGAAACTTTAAAACAAAGTTACATATGATTTGTAAAGATGTTGAATCCAAAACATAAGATATATTTGAAAGAGATTTTCTTATGATGAAAAACAACAACCAAAGATTCAACCAAGTATATGAATCATGTTACATATGATTTCAAAGATTCTTTCATTAACATGATCTACTTAGATTTACCAAATAAAGTACTACTTGGATTGAATCAAATGGTGATGCATCCAAAACAATAGATCAATTCAAAACATAAATATGTTAAGGACACAACAAATCATAGTTTAACATGCTACTAAAGATTTACCAAAGATAAAATAAAACATGAAAAACATATGATTTGTAAAGATGTTGAATCCAAAACATAAGATAGTTTTGAAGGAGATTTTCTTATGTTGAAAAACAACAACCATAGATTCAACCAAGTATAGGAATCATGTTACATATAATTCCAAAGATTCTTTCATTAACATGATCTACTTAGATTTACCAAATAAAGTACTACTTGGATTGAATTAATGGTGATGTATCCAAAATAATAAATCAATTCAAAACATAAAACATGTTAAGGACACAACAACTCATAGTTTATCATGCTACAAAAGATTTACCAAGAATAAAACAAAGCATGAAAACATATAATTAAGGAAAGTAGAGCCTACTTGGTGATTTAACTTCATTAATCCAAGCTTTAGATTTCCTAATGACCCCTTTCATCCCATAGTTCATTTCCCTTTGATTGGCCTCAAAACCTCTCAAGGATGGCCTCTTGATCATCAAATTTTTCAAAGGAATGAACCACTTATTTATAGCCAAAACAGCCTAACGGCTAGTCCCCCGGTCGACCTGGCCCTACCCCGGTCGACCTGGCCTTCACAACGGTAAAAAAACAGACCGTTTGAAAGGGCTGCAACGGCTCTTTCTCGGTCGACCTGCAGTGTACCCGGTCGACCGGCCACACTGCAGGTCGACCCCCTGGGACCAAAATTCCCATATTTTGCATATTTGAAGGTATTTTCTGTGGGAATTTTTTGGCCACTAAATCAAGCTTGAAAAACATGTTTTAAATCATTCTAAGGGTTTTTAAAACATGAAACATAAAAAGCCAAAAAAGATTCAAAACTATAAAACCAATGGCTTGCTTGATTTTAATAAAACTTCTTTTCTAAAACAAATGCATCCAAGTATAAAAACAAATCATGCATAAATCAAAACTTCTACAAGTCTAAAAACCAATGCATGTGAAAATCAAGATTTCAAGATATTCTAAACCAATGCAAGTGTGTAAATTCAAATGATGCTAATATGAAAATGCATCCATCAAATTGCAATATACAAAATTCCTAACAATTAGCAGCTTACCGGCAGCAATTGGCGTGAAGCTTCCAGAAGAAGGTCCAAGCAAGAGCTTTTTAGGTCAGGGACTTGGTCCTGAGGAGGGTACTCCCTGGCACTAGGGACCCTAACCATGGCAAACTGGGACCAAATTGGGAAGGACCCTACAAGGTCACTTCGGTAGGGGGAACAGGAGCATACCACCTGGAAACGCTCGAAGGAAAAGCATTACCAAGACCCTGGAATGTGGCAAATTTGAAAAAAAATCTATTTTTAACTATGTATCCAAGAATCTATCATCTTTGTATCTTTCTTTTTATGAAAGTTACTTTATGATCTTGTGCCAAGAAATAAATTACCAATGACTTAAATAAGGGCGAGGACCCGCAGCAGGAACTATGTCCTGCCGGGATAACCACGTC
The DNA here is from genome assembly GCA_038049695.1 of Cinnamomum chago. Lineage (NCBI taxonomy): Eukaryota > Viridiplantae > Streptophyta > Magnoliopsida > Laurales > Lauraceae > Cinnamomum > Cinnamomum chago. The sequence continues at coordinate 28,925,547 of CP142457.1, forward strand.
ATGGTAAGGCTAAGGCCTGGAAATGGAGGGTAGTTACAAACCCGTTACTTCGTGCAAATCCTAACTGGGAGAGTTTCAAACTATGTATGCTGCACTAACCTTCCTTTTACCAATGTATTGGCAGGACGATGCAAACATTGATCTAAAGGGAGTTCAGATGACGGCCGACAGTAGCAGTAGGCATAGATAATGCGGATTTAACAAAAAAAAAAAAAAGAGATGCAAAAAGTTGAGCATTTCACTCAAAAGCACAAAGGGGACAACATCGAAAAGATATGATGTCTGGCCCACAGGTCGGGCAACTTACTAAAGCCAAAATACACCAAAAAGAAAAGGAGGAGAGTTCTTCAATTCTTTAGACAACCTCAAGGACATCAAAAGCAGAAGCAGTAGGGTCGGCAACAGGGGAGGCATCATTATCACCAGCCATGGGTGAGCTGGGCCTTCCAACAGGGTCTTGAGCAGCAACTTCAACAAGCGATGGCGGATCTGGAGCGGCAACAGGCTGAACTGTGTGCTTCGCCCAGAGGAGAGAATCTCCCGGGACCCAGCATCACTTAATCCCACAACATACCCCCACTTAAGCACAAGAGTCTTCATCCACTCAACCGGATCAAGGTAAACCGCCTCGACCTCCTCAAATGTAGCATCCTTCAATTGTTCCATAGAGTCCTGCATCTCAGCGACCTTGCAACGGAGGGCTTCGAGTTCCATCTCGCAGGCAACCAAGCGACTTGTGGCTGCAACGGCCTTAGCCTCCATGACGCTCAGGGCCTTGGAGGAATTAGAGGCGGGGACTGATTTCTTCTTGCCTTTCTAGCCTTTGCCTTTCGGGTTGGACCTGGCATATGACTTTTCTGTCATATTGACACTTGACTTCTTGATAATACCCTCTGTTACCACCATCTGGCTTGAAAGCTCAGCTAAAGTCAAACTCATTTTATTCACAATGTAGTTGAGCTTGAAATTATTAAAAGAGTTTAGCAGCGACTCCAAGATAATATCAATCTAAGATTCTGCATCAATCTCAGCACCCAGGACATCCAACTCATTCAATGAGTCCATCATTTTCAGAATGTGTCTTATATCAAAGTCCCATCAGCTATCTTAGTGCTCATTACAGTTCTCATGGCTACCTGTCTAGCAGGCCTGCCTTGGTCCCCAAACATTTCCTTTAAGTTCAAGATAATATCGGATGCAGACTTAAAGGATTCATGTTGGTATTGAAGAACACTTGACATAGATGCCTGCATGTAGCACTTGGTCATCTCGTCATCTTTCAACCATTTGGTGTAAAGGTCTTTTTGATTCTATGGTGCATCTAGCTCAGGTTCCGAAGGGCAGGGTCTGGTAAGGACATACTTATATCCTAAAGCAATCATCACAATATCTAGGTTTCTCTTCCAGTCCACATAGTTGGATCCCACCAACTTATTTTAGTTTAGGATGGTCGCAAGGGGATTGAATGTAGATAAGTTCATGCTAAAAGACTGTTGCACACAACCATACATGCAATTAATACATTTAAATGACAAAAGGGTTTAGCATTTTACCAAATTTGTGGAATCCTCTAACTGCTTAAATTCAAAATGCATCGGAATCCCAATCCCTTCGGACATGCCTCCTTGGGGAGTGTGAATGCCCCTTACACGGGTGCGGATCAATATGAGTCTAAGACTAATATTCCATGATCTCCTTCACTCATTATCATCTAAGAATCTCATACCAAATAATGTGTGACTCCTTATTACATTTGGTTTCTAAAATACATGAGTCAAATCCTTTGGGATACTATGCCATTATTTTAGTTAAGTGTGACCCACCAATTAGCATTGCATGACAACAGTTGCGAGCAGCGCCTCCTTGGGGAGTGCACCCCACCCCGTTTCATCAATGCTCTCCTAAGGATATTCATATCTAGTAACCAATAAAACAAATGCCCTCCGTGGGGAATGACCATTCTCTGATGGCACGAGGCATGTGCCTTGAAAGTCCTGGGATCCTAACCCTAGAGGAGGGGGTGAATAGGGTGAGCTACAATAAGCGACCAATTATGCCCAATTTTAATTTCTTTAAGATAAACTAGTCACAAGTGATGATTTACCAAACAAGATGCGGAAGCTAATAAAAGAAATCACCACAAGCATACACCATAACACAAAGGTATAGTGGTTCGGCCTCAATGCCTACATCCACTACCGGCTTGTGATCCAATCACCCCACCGGATTTCCACTAACTATGCTTTTTAATAGGCTAAGCAATAACCTTTACAACGTTGTTTTTCTAGGCTAAACAACAACCTTTACAAGATGCTTTTCCAAGGCTAAGCAATAACCTTTACAGTGTGCTTTTCTTAGGCTAAGCAATAACATTTACAAATGAAGGATTTCTCTAAGAAGGTGTCTATACAAAACACTCTAAGAGATACAAATTAAGCTCAATAAAAATGCCTCTTAAATAAGCTGATATGAAAATGAAAATTAATGTACAAACATATACAACAATTTGCTAAAGTGTGTCACAAAGTGTATGAGTGTTTACTTCAATCAAATTCTAACAAGAAGCTCTTAAATGAATGCTTGATGCATTTTAAAATTTAAGCTTAGAAAATGATGATTGAAGTTATATGCGAATCACATAAAAGGTTTAAGCAACTTGAAAGAAAGTACTAAACAAGTTGTAAGAAGATTAACTACTAAGAGCACATGTGATTTAGACAAGAATGTTTGCAAAGCAATCTAATTTTCCAAAGAAGATATTGTGTTTGCTAAACATCTCTTTTAAAGCTAGAAATCATGCATATATGAAAATACAAAGAGTTAAACATGCATTGATTTCAATTGGAATGGAAACCAATTCTTAACTTGAAAGATATACCTTTGTCTCAAGCATTTTGGATTTCCATTGACCCTCTAGCCTTATCAACTCATTCCTCTTCGTTAGGCTTCAAAATAGTTCCAAAAGATCACCCAACAAGCCTCTCAAAAGAAAGGAATGGAATTGACTTTTAAGCAAAAAACAGTCCAACGGCTAGTTGGCCCGGTCGACCCCATGACCCCCGGGTCGACCTGGCCCAACGGTCAAATTGGCCAACGGCTAGTTGCCCGGTCAACCTGGGCATGGCTAGGTCGACAGGGTACACTGGCTATTTTCCCAACAGTCAGTTGGCTCGGTCGACCGGGCACAGGGGTCGGTCGACCGACCAAACTGGCCTAGGATGAGTTCCTGCTGAGTTTTCAAAAATCCAATGATGAAACTTGGAACTCAAGGCTAGTGTGATTTAAGCATAATAAAAAGATTCTAAAAATGGAGAATGTATGTAAATCACAAACCTAAATTCTTAATTTGATTTTCCAAAATAATGCATGAAGAATTAGGCTTTCAAAAGAGTATTTGGATTCTAAAACCATGCATGAATAAATCATTTGAAAAGCATATGCAAATGCAAGATTGAATCTTAGATTCGAAAGTCAAAACTAAGAGCATGAGTGTGTGATCATTTGACAGTGAAGGTGAATGTGAATCCATCAAAATTGCAACAAACAAAAACCTAACAATCTCCCCCTTTACAATTTGTTGGCAACTAATATGATCACTACACTTCTAGGACTTTGGATCTTTTAAACGGTTCTGTTCTAGAAATCTCTTGACTGTAGCTTCGACGTATGACCGATTTGTCGAGAGCTTTTAACTTAATCTTTCCAAGATGATTTCTCCCCCTTGGTTAGAGCTCTCCCTTTCTCTTTGCATCCAAGCGATCTTCCCTTTAGTTCTTGAAGTAGATCTCCCCCTTTGTTTGATCTTCTTTGAGTCTGATCTTCAGATCTTCTACTCTTCTCTCCCCCTGTGTCATTAAATAGATCTGTTCTTTTTCTCCCCCTTTGACATCGAATTGCAAAGGAACCTGTATACATGAGAAAACATATAACTTTCAGTAGCACCTGTTTCCAAATGAGAATGCAAATGTAATGCGGAACAGGTTATCATGTATATAGATTTGTCTGTGCATTGTTTGAATGAAGCTAAGATAACAAATATCAATAGATTTAACACTTTAAAGCTTCAAAGCAACATAAACATTCATCAAGAGAAATATAACAAGAGGAAAAGAAATGAAATGTGAAATTGTACTTTCATTGATATAACAAGAGAAGCTTAGTATATAAATCACTAAATACTTGACCATTACATAAACAAAGGGTCATGGCCAGTAAACAAAACAACAAGTCAGTTGATAGAAAAAGAATACATCAAGTGAAAAACAATCTATCACTACCCAAAACAATCCCCACAAAAAGATGAAAACCCTCCTAATGATCTAAGAGGAGTCCGTAAGGGACGGAGGCATAACGTCATCATGGCGCCTGCAGCTCTTGGATATGTTCGAGAGGTACTTTAGGGTTTTCTTCATCATCCCTCTGAACTCTTGAAACTCTATGCGAATGGAAACAACTGCTTGCTCCACAGACGTCATGTGTTCCTCCATAGTACGCTGAGGAGGGGGCTGGGGCTGACGTGGCTGATGCTCTGGCTGAACAGGCCGAGGAAGTACTGGATCTGCAGTCTCTGTCTCGGCAGCCTCTAACTCTGCATCTCCTTCTGCTACTGGGTTTGCTCATGGTGGTGGAGGTAGCCTCATCAAGAGAATTTTCGTTTTGTTGAAAACAGTGGTTGACTCAGGTCTCTCAGAGGCAGGAGGGTTCACACCAAAAGAACAGGCAATCTTAGTGATAAGAAACCCGAAAGGAGCAGCACACGGCTGGGAGCCAGTGATGACCCGGATGATATGGCGCATAATAATAGAAGGAAGACACATAGGTGTTGGGGATTTTGTATTTGCAATTTGATGGATGCATTGTCACTTTAGCATCATTTGATTCACACACACTTGCATTAATTTAAAATATCTTGAAATCTTGGTTTTTACATGCATTGGTTTTAGTCTTGAAGAAATCTTGTTTTATGCATGTTTTGTTTCTAAACTTGGATGCATTGGTTTTAGAATTCAAACTCTTTTGAAAACCTAATTCTTTGTGCATTACTTTTGAGAAATCATATTGAGAATTTAGGTTTGTGCATTGCATGCATTCATCACTTTCAGAATCATCTATGTATGCATTTTCATATGAAAAGAGTTTTTAGAAATCAAGCTAGCCTTTGGTTTTAAAGTTTTGAATCATTTTAGGCTTTGTGTTGTTTCATGTTTTTAAACATCTTGGTTTGATTTAAAACATGTTTCCTAGCTTGGTTTAGTGGCCCAAAAATCCCCTCCAAGAGAAACCTTCATATATGCAAAAGTTGGGAATTTTTGTAAAAAGGGGGGTGTCCCGGCAGTGTCGCCGGTCGACCGGGAACACTGCAGGCAGAAAGTGCTTGGGAGCTCCAACGGTCAGAAATTTGACCGTTATGTGATCCCGGTCGACCGAGACCTGTTTGCAGGTCGACCGAGGACTAGCCGTTGGACTGTTTTTCATTATAAAGTCCATTCATTTCCAACCTTCTTTGGGGCTTGAACCATGAACCTTTGAGACTATATTGGAGCCAAAGAAAGGGGAAGAAGTTGGAAAGGCTAGAGGGCTATTTGGAATTCAAATACTTGAGTTTTAAAAAGGTACACTTTACTTGTATTTTGATTTCCATTAAAATGAAATCCATGCATGCTTAAATCTTTGTATTTTCACTTATGCATGATTTCAAGAGTTGTTTTGCAAACTCATTATCTTCATTGGTATATTAGAATGGTTTGCAATCACTCTCATCTAAATCACATGTGTTCTTAGACTTTTATATTCATACAACATGTTTTAGATCATTTCTTCAAGTTGTGTGAATCTTTCATGTGATTAGCTTTTATCTTCAATCATCATTTTATAAGCTTTGATTTTAAAATGCATCATGCATTCATTTAGGAGCTTCATTGTAGAAATTGATTGAAGTTAAGCATTCATACACTTGTGCACACACTTTAACTTATTCAAGTGTATGTTTGTTATTTGAATCTCACTTTCATATAAGCTTATTTAGAGGCAAATACATTGTGCTTAAATTGTATCTCTTAGAGTGATCTTTTGTGAAGACACTTTCTTAGAGAAATCTTCATTTGTAAAGGTTATTGCTTAGCCTAAGAAAAGCATTGTGTAAAGGTTATTGCTTAGCCTTGAAAAGCATCTTGTAAAGGTTCTTGTTGAGCCTAGTAAAAACAACATTGTAAGGGTTATTGCTTAGCCTAGTAAAAAGCATAAATAGTGGAAATCCGGTGGGGTGATTGGATCACAAGCCGGTAGTGGACGTAGGCATTGAGGCCGAACCACTATAAACCTTGGTGTTGTGGTGCTTGCTTTTGTGGTGATTGTTTATTTTAGCTTCCGCATTTTGTTTGATTAATCATCACATGTGACTAGTTTTTGTTAAGAAATTATATTTGATTTAAATTGGTCACAATTGTAGCTCACCATATTCACCCCCCCCCCTCTAGGGTTAGGATCCCAAGGACTTTCAATAGGCACTCCGGTAATCACATTATGAAGGATATTTGCCATGTACGGGGTCACTTTAGTTCGATTGCCTTTCCTCGGGTAAATGGAGTGAGTGAAGATAATGTGAATGATGCGAAAGGAGGGAATCATAGAAGAGGCTTGGAGACAATTCTTGGCAGACCATTCTTTAGGGTTGCCACATAGAGCACTGGTGACTGACTCTCTCTCATCAAGAGGTAGGACATTTGAGATGAATCTGGGACCGTCAGACCTAGGGATGCCTAAGATGGAGGAGATCAAGTCTATGGTGACCACCTCTTCACCATGAAGAAATCTAATAGTAAATGAATTTGTAGCAGAGGCACAGATAGATTCATAAAGACCATGGACGGAGGAAGCATAAGATTTGCCATTCCAAGTGAGGATGCTATCCCATCCAATGGCTTCTAGAATGGCCGAGACATTGTAGTCCACAAGATCTTTTACAACACAAAACTTCTCAACAATAATACCTTTGCTTCGAAAAGATTTGACAATTGAAGACGGAGAACGAGTTGGGTTGAATTTAATCTCTGGAGGAGGGCCAAGTTCAGGAGAGGTAGAAGGAGATCTATGGGATGATGATGCATGTCCGGTCTTGGGTCTCTTACTTTTCCTCCTAAATGTTTGTTTTGTGCGAGCCATATTTGAAAAAGTCAAAGAGAAAGATGCTCAAGAATGAACAAAGGCTGAAAAATGGGCACAACAGTTGCTACTAGAAGAAAGATGTGGTTCAAGCAAACTGTCAAACACTTGGTGTACAATATTTGGAGCTAGGAGTTTTTACAGCTGAAGGATGCCAAGAAAGAGTCAATACAAGACTACAAATGATCCTAAATCAACGAAGAAAACACAAACATGAAAAATATCAGAAACAGTCAAACAGAAATAGACAAGACAGAGGTTGGGAGACTGAGGGAGGTTGAGGATGCTTGGAGAAGTGGACGCCCAAACAGGGAAGAAGATGAAGATCACGAGGGATGAGAGAACATGTATTTGAAGATAGGATTGATTCCAGGAAGAAAAGACAGAGGCGAAGAAAAAAAATGGCAACCGGGCTCTGCTGCTGTCGACCTGCACAGATGGAATGAGTTTTGTTTGAAACAGAACATTCTCTGCGCAACTGTTTAAGTTGCTATAAGTGCAGGCTCGGTCGACCGGCCACTTAGCCCGGTCGACCGGGCAAACTAGGGCTGACTAAATTCTGAACAGAATCAGAGAAAACAGGGTTGAAGGAGGATGGTTCACAAAACAAGCACTCAACCCTTAACCCCAGCGCTATCATACAAGCTAAAAAGTTTTAGAAAAGAGATTTTTAAAAAATCAATTCTAAATAATTCCTTTTGAAGCAAAGAAGACTTGTAAGATAAAAAGCATTTTTCAAAATCATTTAAATTTGACAAAACAAAGGTGTGACTAAGAATCCATTCGAAAAATAAACAATTTTGAAAAACAAATCAATTGATTGAGAATGTATAACTTTTAAAAGCTTTTTCAAATCAAATTGATCAAAATCATGCATTTAATCAAAAAATTCCATTTTAAGTTCAAGATGCATTTTCAACAAACAATACTCAACCAAATGAATCTAAAAGCCTAAAGATATACTAAGAGAGTAGAAAGAACTAGATTCAGGGTTGGTCCTTTCTATCTAAGAAGCCTTAGTAATCTTCTAAAGGTCTAACCTTAGGTATCCATCTAAGGTCTTGGGCTTTGGAGACTATTTTTGAATTTCCACCAACTAAAGGAGATAAGGATTGAATTCTTTTAGACTTGACATCAAATCTTTGAGGTTTGACTATTTTAGATTGATGATTGACTATTTTAGATTGATGATTAGTCTTAGGAAGTTGGTGTTTCATTTTCTTTTTATTCTTCTCATTTCTTTTAGCTTTTCCTCCCTCTTTTGGTCTTTTGAATTTTAATTTTAACTTTTCAACCTTTTTCAAGAATTCTTTCATTTCTAAGGTTAAAGGAGGTAAAGTGAGAAGTTTCTTTTTGATAGATTTATTTTGACTATTAGTCTTTTTAAAGTCTATCTTGGATGACTCTTTTTGAAATGTTTTAACTTGTTTGAACTTCTTAGAGTCTTCCTTGGAATTCAAAGTCTTACCCTTCATAGAATTAGATTTAATTTTCTTAGGTTCAAAGATGGGTTTAGACATATGACTTTTCCTTAATTTGCACTCAAATTTGAAATGCCCTTCTTTACCACAATAATGACATTTAGTTTTGGACATAGGAGAAAGAGTGCTAGAGAAAGAGGACTCACGTTTCACAAAAGTGTTGGTGAATTTAAGGCTATGTAAAGTATTCTTATCAAATCCAAGACCCGTCCTATCTCCTTGAGATTTACCCAATTTAAATAACTTTTCAAATCTCTCTTCACCTTGGGTAAATTTGCACTCATACTTTTGTTTGTAACCTTCAAGTTGAGTGACTTTGTTTATAAGGATTGAATTTTCATTTTTGACTTTTAATAAATCATTTTCAATTTCCTTATAGTTGTTTAGTTCTTCATGGGCAAGTTTTAATTCGATTTTAAGTTCATCAACAACATTAGATCCAAGTTCTAAGGTTTTTAAATTACTTTGAGCATTAGACAAGTTTTCCTTGGAAATTGTCAACTTGGATTCTAAATTAATAATGTCTTTGTCTTGCCTTTTTAATTGATCTCTTAGTTTTAAATTTTCTTTATTAAGCTCATCATAACTTATCTTAATCTCATTTATTTCATCTTTGATATTGGATAGGTTATGTAAGGAGATCATAAACTTAGAGTCTAAACAATGTATGACTTCTTCTTTTTCTCTAAGTTCATCTTTTGAAGAACCTAATTCTTTGTTTAGCCTTTTTGATTCTTCTCTTAATTTTTTGTTTTTCTTACCAAGCTCTAAAGATAATGTATATAATTCTTCACAGGCTTGTTGAAGATCATCTTCATTTTCATCATATTCTTCTTCTTTTAAGTCACATTGAGATTCATTAATTTGAAGGTTTGAATCTCCAATAGATGGAAGAAAGAGAGGTCTAGAAGAATCTACACAAAAGTCTAAACAATCTAACTTAGTGGAATCCATTTCAATAGTATTCATTCAAACACCAAACTAGGGTTATGACTCAAGGTTTTTACACCTAATCAAGAGTTCCAAAAACACTTGATCCTAATATAGAGCACGAGGCTCTGATACTAATTGAAAGTCCTGGGATCCTAACCCTAGAGGGGGGGGGGGGTGAATAGGGTGAGCTACAATAAGTGACCAATTATGCCCAATTTTAATTTCTTTAAGATAAACTAGTCACAAGTGATGATTTACCAAACAAGATGCGGAAGCTAATAAAAGAAATCACCACAAGCATACACCATAACACAAAGGTTTATAGTAGTTCGGCCTCAATGCATACATCCACTACCGGCTTGTGATCCAATCACCCCACCGGATTTCCACTACCTATGCTTTTTAATAGGCTAAGCAATAACCTTTACAACGTTGTTTTTCTAGGCTAAACAACAACCTTTATAAGATGTTTTTCCAAGGCTAAGCAATAACCTTTACAGTGTGCTTTTCTTAGGCTAAGCAATAACCTTTACAAATGAAGGGTTTCTCTAAGAAGGTGTCTATACAAAACACTCTAAGAGATACAAATTAAGCTCAACAAAAATGCCTCTTAAATAGGCTGATATGAAAATGAAAATTAATGTACAAACATACACAACAATTTGCTAAAGTGTGTGCACAAAGTGTATGAGTGTTTACTTCAATCAAATCCTAACAAGAAGCTCTTAAATGAATGCTTGATGCATTTTAAAATTTAAGCTCAGAAAATGATGATTGAAGTTATATGCTAATCACATGAAAGGTTTAAGCAACTTGAAAGAAAGTACTAAACAAGTTGTAAGAAGATTAACTACTAAGAGCACATGTGATTTAGACAAGAATGTTTGCAAAGCAATCTAATTTTCCAAAGATGATATTGTGTTTGCTAAACATCTCTTTTAAAGCTAGAAATCATGCATATATGAAAATACAAAGAGTTAAACATGCATTGATTTCAATTGGAATGGAAACCAATTCTTAACTTGAAAGATATACCTTTGTCTCAAGCATTTTGGATTTCCATTGACCCTCTAGCCTTATCAACTCATTCCTCTTCGTTAGGCTTCAAAATAGTTCCAAAAGATCACCCAACAAGCCTCTCAAAAGAAAGGAATGGAATTGACTTTTAAGCAAAAAACAGTCCAACGGCTAGTTGGCCCGGTCGACCCCATGACCCCCGGGTCGACCTGGCCCAACGGTCAAATTGGCCAACGGCTAGTTGCCCGGTCAACCTGGGCATGGCTAGGTCGACAGGGTACACTGGCTATTTTCCCAACAGTCAGTTGGCTCGGTCGACCGGGCACAGGGGTCGGTCGACCGACCAAACTGGCCTAGGATGAGTTCCTGCTGAGTTTTCAAAAATCCAATGATGAAACTTGGAACTCAAGGCCAGTGTGATTTAAGCATAATAAAAAGATTCTAAAAATGGAGAATGTATGCAAATCACAAACCTAAATTCTTAATTTGATTTTCCAAAATAATGCATGAAGAATTAGGTTTTCAAAAGAGTATTTGGATTCTAAAACCATGCATGAATAAATCATTTGAAAAGCATATGCAAATGCAAGATAGAATCTTAGATTCGAAAGTCAAAACTAAGAGCATGAGTGTGTGATCATTTGACAGTGAAGGTGAATGTGAATCCATCAAAATTGCAACAAACAAAAACCTAACATGCCTATCTTACAATGGACCTACGTTGGAAAACCTTGGGGATTTCTAAAATAACTGCCCCACTCCCTCTTAATATTTTAGAAATGAGGATTTCCTTTTAGGTCTTAGGGCCCACAAGATATAAATATACATCAAATCATCTCATGATAATAATAATTGGATCCAAATCAAATTTAGAATTATGGAAAGTCCGGTTAACAAGATTAGTATTTCCAACAGGTCCATCTCATGGTTCTACCAATACTAATTCCTTATTTATAATCCTTTCAAAATAGTAAATTGATTTTACCAATTACTATAACTGTTGTGTTTGGATCAGATTTTGGTAAGCAATAAAACAAGCAACCATGCAAATATAGAAAGTCTAAATAAAGCAAGTACGCATGCAAAATTAGATATTCTAATTTTAGTAAGTCCTCTCCTCTACTTGGCCCAATGCGGAAAGAAGTCTTGGACTTCTTAATCTTCCAAAATCTTTGGGATTCCTCTAACTCTTTGAGTAGTGTCACGCCCCCAAACCAAAGCCTCGGGGTGTGGATGAGATTAAGGATAATTATATTTTTCTTTCTCCCAAGATCCGCGTGTGTGAAGACAACACATTCCAATACACTCTGAATATTTTTGCGGAACCTTTCGTGGTGTTGCGACCCGGAGTCCGTGGCCATCGGATTCCGCGTCGTACTCAACCTCTAGCATATAGCTATTTTATCAAGAACCATATCAGACTGGAGTAAACCATTACAACCAAGTACAGAGCTGACAGTACATAATATTACATTCCCAAACATGTTCAAGTTACACTTATCAATGTACATTAATTAAGAATCCCAAGAAAAGGGTAATAAAAGTCATACAATAACAAGTTAATAACCACTACCCATATGTGATGCAACTCCGATGTCAAGTTCAATGTCTACATGACATAGCCTACAAGACAACTTACAAATCATGGCTCCACAGCCAACAAAAGTACTCATCTCGGGACGAAAAAGCCTGGACCTGAGTACCGAAAGTAGTGGGTCAGACACGACGGTCTGGCAGGTGGATGAAAAGATAATAAATATGCTGAGAATTAAAACATATGATAATTCATGTTATTTAATCAAAGGCTGCATATAATCAAAACGGGTGGAGAATCGTGGATCTCTGACAAAACATGTATTCGTTTAAAGCATGAGTTAAACATGGAGATCTAACAAAACCTATGTTCATTTACATCATCTATAAAAGCATATATATTTGACAATCGGGTGTTCAATTAAAACATGTGTAAATATAGAGATCTGGCAAAACAAACGTTCATTTGAGACATATGTAAGAGCATGAGTATTCGACAAACCGAGCATTCATTTAAAATGCGTGTAACCATAGAAATCTGGCAAAACAAATGTTCATTTGAAACATATGTAAAAGCATGAATATTTAACAAACCGGTTATTCATTTAAAACATGTAAAAACATAGGGATCTGGCAAAACAAGTGTCATTTAAAACATATTTGAAAGCACGAAAATTTAACAAATCGGGTATTCATTTAAAACAAGTGTAAACATAGGGATCTGGCAAAACATGTGTTATTTGAAACGTATTTAAAAGCACGGATATTTAACAAATCGGGTATTCATTTAAAACAAGTGTGTGCACAAGGAACGGAAAACAATATAACAATAACTGAATTTACCTTGGAAAATATTAACACCTGTTTAAATAATAACTTTTATAAAAGAAACGAATCATTTACCGGAAAGCAAATAAGCAATATAAAACATGTAGGGTATCCAAGGAATTGGGAACTAGCAAGATGGCAACCACACGAAGCTAAGTCCTCTATGACTAAAGTGACAGAGCAATAACTAGGCATTGATCTCAGTCACTCGAGGTGAGGAGAAATAGTAGATCTTATAAATACATATACATATACTATACATGACCACGGTAGCGAGCCGGGCATCGGGAACCACAGTAGCAATCTGCGGTATCGGGACAAGACCACGGTAATAACCGGGTAGCGGGATCCAAATTGCAGCTGGCGGGACAAGAGGGGGGTCTCCAGGTCGGTGGATCAGACCAACGAGGTTATCCAAGTTTAGTGGTGCCGATTCATAGGTCAAATAACATATCGAGACATGAACAAGTAAATCAAGTGCAAGTAAATAAACGGGCGGGGCAAGAATGCTCAAGGCACAACTATCATATCACGTCGGGTAATACATTTCGGGACAAGTAACTGTTACCAGTGTAACTTCGATTCTTTCGGAAAAACAAGTCATGTAATGTAAGTATCGGGAATAAGGAAATACAATGAACTAATACACTTTTGGGTAAAATAGAGATTTCCTGCTTTGTTTGAGGTGAATAGGGGTCCCGTATGTCGATTTCGATAAAGACTCGGTACTCTTTGAATTTGAAGACATTTCGGGCTCTTTATACACTTTTGTGAATTCAAAACTTCAATGAATCTTTGTGACATGGTTTTCTTCTCAAACGGGCTTCTTACGTATCTCCCGATGAACGATCCCCATCATTCTCTAAAAGGGTTCACGAATGATTGGGATAGAAACCCCTTCCATTTCTCTTCATTTCAGGGATTCTGGGTGATTTCAGTCACCTACCAGGCGCCGCCGCTGGGTTCGGCGGTTAGCCATTGGCTGACCACGGTTGGCCTGACAAAGTGCAGCTTACTGGAAAAGTAACCGAAATGATTCGGTTGGCTAGCGGTTAGCCGCCGATGGGTTCGGCGGTTAGTCACTAGCTAACCGTGTGGCTGACCGCGCCTTTAGGGAAGAAATGAAGTTCTCTGGAAAAGTGACCGCGGCTGTGCAGTTATCTGGCGGTTAGCCGCCAGTCACCAACCGGCTAGCCGATAGGGGACCGATGGCTGACTGCCAGGTGCGAAAAAGCTCTTCTGTAACCAGATTTGAGCCCTTTTTCTCCCATAAACCATTTCCCTTCATTCCTATTCATCTTCATACAATAAAATGAATTAAAAGCTCCTCCCATACGCAATCAAAATTTCACAAACATCCATCTCAAACACCTCCATCTTTTTACATTCAATTACCAAAGAGAGAAGAAACCCACTAATCATAAGGAACCATTGAGCTATTAACAAGAAATAATGAAAACTATAAACCAATGTTTCAAGACATTAAATGAGCTAAAAAGCTCATCAAATGCATCATTCAACACTTCCATTCTCCTCATTTCAAATTTCTTCCTTTCCATTCTTTCCACTCACAATCAATCTCAAGGTAGAGAAAACTCATTTATGTGAAACCATTTGAAATCTTGACAACATGATGCATACATTTCCAAGTATGAACAAGAGAGAAATGAACTCATCAATATGAATCTTTAAAAGCAATAGAAACCATTCCAAAAAGAATAGATAAAACACATTAAGAATCATTAGTGAAAAAAATCAAGATCTCTCACTAAAACATATAAATTTTCAAAACAACCTATTCATTTACTTGCCTTGGGTCTTCTAATCAAGAAATCAAGCCTAAACAGTCTTCCAAATCCAAGCTCCAAAGCTACAAGCAAAACCCCCAAAACAAACCCTAAAATGGGTCAAACAATATTGAAAGACAAGGAATGGGCTCAAACCAAACTAGGAAATAGAACTTAAGGGGATGCCAATGCACAAAAAAAGAAAATGGGAAGGATTCCTTACCTCTAGGGCCATCAATCAACAAGAAGAAGCTTGAAATAGGGGCTGCCCACCTTGGTTTTCCACGAAAATTATGTCAAACGAGAGAGGAGGTGAAGGGGAAGAAGTTGTCGGAGTTCTTTCGTCGGATTGGTAGCTTGGAGGCTCCATTAGAGCAAGAGAAATGGAAGAAAAAGAAGAAGGATGGCTTCTGGTACTGTAGCTAGAGAGTCGCAGTCGATGGAGAGTGGAAAAATGAGGGAGAAAGAGAGGGTGGTGTTGTATAATAAGTGGAGGTGGGGTCCACACTAAGTAGAACTTGCAACGGAAATTAGAGGACTTTCCAGACCTCGGATCAAGAAACTTAAAACATGAAAAGTGTCCGTCATAAGATTATGTTTCAACAAGGTCAATATTGAGATACTTTCGGGGTCCACGGAAAAAGTCAACTTTTTGGTCAACGGGGTCAAAATAATGAAAAATTTGGGATTTCAAGGGTTAAAACATCGATTTCTGGGCTTCGGGTGCGATTGATGCAGAAGGGAAATATGTTTCTCATAAAATCTAGTTTTCAAAAAGTATAATTTTGGCATGGTTCTGGGATCTCAAAATTTGGGTTCAGATTCAATGTGAAAAGACTGATTTTGCCCCCAGCGCTGGAAAAACTGATTTTCGGAGCTTCGAATGAGTACGGAGTGAACACGAAAGTTTAGAGATTAACAAACTAAGTCAAATGAGGCTAAAAAAAGAATTATCGGAAATTTCGAATAATCTCCCAATCACGCGCAAAGTCACTAAAAGAACCCCCAAAGGGTCCCACTAATCACAAAGGCACTCAAAACTCCCAAAAACTAATGAAAAACCATTATAGCTCACAAACTCAACCCAAGAAACACTAATCCCACTAAAAGAAACTAATCCACAAATAAAACAGTACCAATCCACGAAATTAGGGGTCGGGTTCTCACATCCTCCCCCCCTTAGAACATTTGGTCCTCCAAATGAATTAAACAAACCCAAAAACAAGTTGGGACATTAATCCCACACTTCGAAAACGAAACCTCAAACGACTGCTCCAAATTGGTCATCTCGGAAGCACTTGAACTCCCTGGGTCATCTTCGTTGTAGAACTCTTCGGTCAACTATCAACAGTTGTCAGACATTCAAGTATAGATCCTTTCTGTTGTCGGCTGCGGAAATCTAACTTCCAATGCCTCGTATCTTGCTGGGTCTACTTCACCACATGGCTACACTTGTTGAAAATTCCCGAATAGCTTTCTGACAAAACTCATCAAATTCCAGAAATCTCTAACTCTTGAAATATTGCCTTATCCTTCTATCTGTCCTTGGCTTCAGAAAATTGGTGACGCTGAGTATTACCAGATGTCTCTTACTTTAGGCAATATCGTCCAGTCTCCAGTACTCTTCTGTCATTTCTGTCAAAGTTGTCGAAATTTAGTCTCCTGCCAATGCACGATCTTCGAGGTGAATGACTTGGAAATCTGTCACTCCTTCATATGCCAAGCTGATTCAATCAAATGTTTGGACGGTCCTTTGAACACTTCACTCATCTCTATCTGCTCATTGAAAACACACGGATCACAACTCTGTAGGTTTCCAGCTCTGACTAGACCCGCTAGCACTTTAACTATCATGCTACTCCACATGTCCAAACTTCGTGAGGTGTGCTTTTGTCAAATTCATTCTTCTCTGAATCTTTCAACTGTCATTGTCCATAGGTGATGATTCTCCTGCTCGTATCTGTACTCCGCCCAAGCTGATGTTCTACAAGTCGATAAAGTCCACTTAATCTTCTCTATCATGTGATCAAGTAACAATCAATTCCACATACAACTCTCTTTACACTGCTGTTGAAAACTAGTTTCTATGCTTTTAACCATCCACTGATACATCCTGCTGAGTCGACTTCACCATCATTCTGTAATCATTGAAAAGCATCTAACACTTATCCGACAAAAGTTCTTCAATATCTGCGAAATTTCTAACTTTTCACGTCTTCTTGGAGCTACACCACTAAAAATCACCTCAATTCTCATAAAGTCCACCACTTATTCGGCTCATGGAGTCTTCTGACTTAGGAAAATAATCCAAGTTTATCCAAAAATCCACACTTACTTGCCCGACGAATCCTCTGACGGTACACGATCAACTGTAATTGGGTCACGATATGCTGCTCACATTCCTTACTGACGAACAATTAGTCGCAAATTCCTTCTCTAGTTCCATCTGTGACATCGAAAAGCTGAAAATTCTGCCAATGTCCTTCGAGAAACACGTGCTAAGTCCACAAAACTCCGACTCTCTAGCGCGAAAATAAGGAAAATGTACTAATTGTGGGTGCAGAGACATTAAATTCTCCCCCACTAGAAAAGAATTTGGTCCCCCAAATTCTCTAACAACAAGAACAAGAAAACGAGACAAAGATAGTCTCCCCACTAAAAGAAAACAAACCCAAACTCACAGAAACATTAAATAGACAAAAGAAAACAAGTCCTCACCACACGTCTTAAGCTTCCTAGAGTGTTTTATTTCCTAGAAACATGCTCGCTCTGATACCAGTCTATCACGCCCACAAACCAGAACCTCGGGGCGTGGATGGGATTAAGGATAATTATATTTTTCTTTCTCCTAAGATCTGCGTGTGTAAAGACAACACATTCCAATACACTCTGAATATTTTTTTCAGAAGCGTTCGTGGCGTTGCGACCCGGAGTCCGTGGCCATCGGATTCCGTGTAGTACTCAACCTCTATCATATAGTTATTATATCAAGAACCATATCAGACTGGAATAAACCATTACAACCAAGTACAGAGCTGACAGTACAGGATATTATATTCCCATACATGTTCAAGCTACAATTATCAATGTACATTAATTAAGAATCCCAAGAAAAGGCTAATAAAAGCCATACAATAACAAGTTAATAACCACTACCCATATGTGACGCAACTCCGATGTCAAGTTCAATGTCTACATGACATAGCCGACAAGACAACCTGCAAATCATGGCTCCACAGCCAATAAAAGCACTCATCTTGGGACGAAGAAGTCTAGACCTGAGTACCGAAACTAGTGGGTCAGACACGACGGTATTGCAGGTGGATGAAAAGATAATAAATATGCTGAGAATTAAAACATATGATAATTTATGTTATTTAATTAAAGGATGCATATAATCAAAACGGGTGGAAAATCGTGGATCTCTGACAAAACATGTATTCGTTCAAAGCATGAGTTAAACATGGAGATCTAACAAAACTTATGTTCATTTACATCATCTATAAAATCATAGATATTGGACAATCGGGTGTAAACATAGGTTTCTGGCAAAACAAGTGTCATTTAAAACGTATTTAAAAGCACAGATATTTAACAAATCGGGTAATTATTTAAAATATGCGTGTGTACAAGGAACGGGAAACAATATAACAATAACTGAATTTACCTTGGAAAATATTAACACCTGTTTAAATAATAACTTTTATAAAAAAAATGAATCATTTACCGGAAAACAAATAAGCAATATAAAACATGTAGGATATCAAGGAATTGGGAACTAGCAAGATGACAACCACATGAAGCTAAGTCCTCTATCACTAAAGTGACAGAGCAATAACTAGGCATTGATCTCAGTCACTCGAGGTGCGGAGAAACAGTGGATCTTATAAATACATATGCATATACTATACATGACCACGGTAGCGAGCCGGGCATAGGGAACCACAGTAGCAATCTACGGTATCGGGACAAGACCACGGTAATAACCGGGTAGCGGGATCCAAATTGCAGCTGGCGGGACAAGAGGGGGATCTCCAGGTCAGTGGATCAGACCAACGAGATTATCCAAGCTTAGTGGTGCCAACTCATAGGTCAAATAACATATCAAGACATGAACAAGTAAATCAAGTGCAAATAAATAAACGGGCGGGGCAAGAATGCTCAAGGCACAACTATCATATCACGTCGGGCAATAAATTTCGGGACAAGTAATGGTTACAAGTGTAACTTCGATGCGTTCAGGAAAACAAGTCATGTAGTGGAAGTCTCGGGAATAAGGAAATACAATGAACTAATACACTTTCGGGTAAAATAGAGATTTCCTGCTTTGTTTAAGGTGTATAGGGTCCCGTATGTCGATTTCGATATAAACTTGGTACTCTTTAAATTTGAAGACATTCCGGGCTCCTTTTACACTTTTGTGAATTCAAAACTTCAATGAATCTTTGTGACATGGTTTTCTTCTCAAACGGGTTGCATACGTATCTCCCGATGAACGGTCCCCATCATTCTCTAAAACGGTTCACGAATGATTGGGATAGAAACCCCTTCCATTTCTCTCCATTTCAGGGTTTCTAGGTGATTTCGGTCACCTACCGGTCAGCTGGCGGTTAGCTGCCGCTGTGTTCGGCGGTTAGCCGTTGGCTGACCGCGGTTGGCCTGACAAAGTGCAACTTTCTGGAAAAGTAACCGAAATGGTTCGGTTGGCTAGCGGTTAGCCGCCGATGGGTTCGGCGGTTAGTCGCTGGCTAACCGTGTGGCTGACCGCGCCTTTAGGGAAGAATTGAAGCTCTCTGGAAAAGTGACCTCGACTGTGCGGTTATCTGGCGGTTAGGCGGCTAGCCGACAGGTGACCGCTAGCAGACTGACAGGTGCGGAAAAGCCCTTCTGTAACCAGATTTGAGCCCTTTTTCTCCCTTAAACCATTTCCCTTCATTCTCATTCATCTTCATACAATAAAATGAGCTAAAAGCTCCTCCCATACACAATCAAAATTTCACAAACATCCATCTCAAACACCTCCATCTTTTTACATTCAATCACCAAATAGAGAAGAAACCCACTAATCACAAGGATCCATTGAGCTATTAACAAGAAAAAATGAAAACTATAAACCAATTTTTCAAGACATTAAATGAGCTAAAAAGCTCCTCAAATGCATCATTCGACATTTCCATTCTCCTCATTTGAAATTTCTTCCTTTCCATTTTTTCCACTCACAATCAATCTCAAGGTAAAGAAAACTCATTTATGTGAAACCATTTGAAATCTTGACAACATGATGCATACATTTCCAAGTATGAACAAGAGAGAAATGAACTCATCAATATGCATCTTTAAAAGCAATAAAAACCGTTGCAAAAAGAATAGATAAGGCACATTAAGAATCATTAGTGAAAAATCAAGATCTCTCAATATATAAAACATATAAATTTTCAAAACAACTCATTCATCCACTTGCCTTGGGTCTTCTAATCAAAAAATCAAGCCTAAACACTCTTCCAAATCCAAGCTCCAAAGCTACAAGCAAAACCCCCAAAACAAACCCTAAAATGGGTCAAACAATGAAAGACAGGAATGGGCTCAAACCAAACTAGGAAATAAAACTTAACGGGATGCCATTGCACAAAAAAAGAAAGTGGGATGGAGTCCTTACCTCTAGGGTCATCAATCAACAAGAAGAAGCTTGAAATAGGGGCTGCCCACCTTGGTTTCCCACGAAAATTATGTCAAACGAGAGAGGAGGTGAAGGGGAAGAAGTTGCCGGAGTTCCCTCGTCGGATTGGTGGCTTGGAGGCTCCATTAGAGCAAGAGAAATGGAAGAAAAAGAAGAAGGATGGCTACTGGTACTGTAGCTAGAGAGCTGCAGTCGATGGAGAGTGGAAAAATGAGGGAGAAAGAGATGGTGGTGTTATATAATAAGTGGAGGTGGGGTCCACACTAAGTAGAACTTGCAATGGAAATTAGAGGGCTTTCCAGACCTCGGATCAAGAAACTTAAAACATGAAAAGTGTCCGTCATAAGATTATGTTTCCAACAAGGTCAATATTGACATACTTCCGGGGTCCACAGAAAAAGTCAACTTTTTGGTCAAAGGGGTCAAAATAATGGAAAATTTGGGATTTCAATGGTTAAAACATCAATTTCTAGGCTTCGAGTGTGATTTACACAGAAGGGAAATATGTTTCTCATAAAATCTAGTTTTCAAAAAGTATAATTTTGGCATGGTTCTGGGATCTCAAAATCTGGGTCCAGATTCAATGTGAAAAAACCGATTTTGCCCCCAGGGCTAGAAAAACTGATTTTCGGAGCTTTGAATGGGTACGGAGTAAACACGAAAGTTGTAGAGATTAACAAACTAAGTTAAACGACGCTAAAACAAGAATTATTGAAAATTTTGAATAATCTCCCAATCACGCGCAAAGTCACTAAAAGAACTCCCAAAGGGTCCCACTAATCACAAAGGCACTCAAAACTCCCCAAAACTAGTGGAAAACAATTCTAGCTCACAAACTCAACCCAAGAAACACTAATCCCACTAAAAGAAACTAATCCACAAATAAAACAATACCAATCCACGAAATTAGGGGTCGGGTTCTTACATCCTCCCCCCCTTAGAACATTTGGTCCTCCAAATGAATTAAACAAACCCAAAAACAAGTTGGGACATTAATCCCACACTTCGAAAACAAAACCTCAAACGACTGCTCCAAATTGGTCATCTCGGAAGCACTTGAACTCGCTGGGTCATCTTCGCTGTAGAACTCTTCGGTCAACTATCAACAATTGTCACACATTCAAGTATAGATCCTTTCTGTTGTCGGCTGCGGAAATCTAACTTCCAATGCCTCGTATCTTGCTGGGTCTACTTCACCACATGGCTACACTTGTTGAAAATTCCCGAATAGCTTTCTGACAAAACTCATCAAATTCCAGAAATCTCTAACTCTTGAAATATTACCTTATCCTTCTATCTGTCCTTGGCTTCAGAAAATTGGTGACGCTGAGTATTACCAGATGTCTCTTACTTTAGGCAATATCGTCCAGTCTCCAGTACTCTTCTGTCATTTCTGTCAAAGTTGTCGAAATTTAGTCTCCTGCCAATGCACGATCTTCGAGGTGAATGACTTGGAAATCTGTCACTCCTTCATATGCCAAGCTGATTCAATCAAACGTTTGGACGGTCCTTTGAACACTTCACTCATCTCTATCTGCTCATTGAAAACACACGGATCACAACTCTGTAGGTTTCCAGCTCTGACTAGACCCGCTAGCACATTAACTATCATGCTACTCCACATGTCCAAACTTCGTGAGGTGTGCTTTTGTCAAATTCATTCTTCTATGAATCTTTCAACTGTCATTGTCCATAGGTGATGATTCTCCTGTTCGTATCTGTACTCTGCCCAAGCTGATGTTCTACAAGTCGGTAAAGTCCACATCTTCTCTATCATGTGGTCAGGTAACAATCAATTTCACATACAACTCTCTCTACAATGCTGTTGAAAACTAGTTTCCTATGCTTTTAACCATCCACTGATACATCATGCTGAGTTCACTTCACCATCATTCTGTAATCATTGAAAATCATCTAACACTTATCCGACAAAAGTTCATCAATATCAGCGAAATTTCTAACTTTTCACGTCTTCTTGGAGCTACACCACTGAAAATCACCTCAATTCTCATAAAGTCCACCACTTATTCGGCTTATGGAGTCTTCTGACTTAGGAAAATAAACCAAGTTTATCCAAAAATCCACACTTACTTGCCTGAGGAATCCTCTGACGGTACACGATCAACTGTAATTGGGTCTTGATATGCTGCTCACATTCATTACTGACGAACAATTGGTTGCAAATTCCTTCTCTAGTTCCATCTGTGACATCGAAAAGCTGAAAATTCTGTCAATGTCCTTCAAGAAACACATGCTAAGTCCACAAAACTCTGACTCTCTAGCGCGAAAACAAGGAAAAGGTACTAAATGTGGGTACAGAGACATTAAATTCTCCCCCACTAGAAAAGAATTTGGTCCCACAAATTCTCTAACAACAAGGACAAGAAAAGGAGACAAAGATAGTCTCCCCCACTAGAAGAAAACAAACCCGAGCAGAAACAATAACTAGACAAACGAAAACGAGTTCTCACCACACGTCTTAAGGTTCCTAGAGTGTTTTATTTCCTAGAAACCTGCCCACTCGGATACCAGTCTATCACGCCCACAAACCAGAACCTCGGGGCGTGGATGGGATTAAGGATAATTATATTTTTCTTTCTCCTAAGATCCGCGTGTGTAAAGACAACACATTCCAATACACTCTGAATATTTTTTCAGAAGCGTTCGTGGCGTTGCGACCCGGAGTCCGTGGCCATCGGATTCCGTGTAGTACTCAACCTCTATCATATAACTATTATATCAAGAACCATATGAGACTGGAATAAACCATTACAACCAAGTATAGAGCTAACAGTACAGGATATTATATTCCCATACATGTTCAAGCTGCAATTATCAATGTACATTAATTAAGAATCCCAAGAAAAGGCTAATAAAAGCCATACAATAACAAGTTAATAACCACTACCCATATGTGACGCAACTCCGATGTCAAGTTCAATGTCTACATGACATAGCGACAAGACAACCTGCAAATCATGGCTCCACAGCCAACAAAAGTACTCATCTCGGGACGAATAAGTCTTGACCAGAGTACCGAAACTAGTGGGTCAGACACGACGGTCTGGCAGGTGGATGAAAAGATAATAAATATGCTGAACATTAAAAAATATGATAATTCATGTTATTTAATCAAACGCTGCATATAATCAAAACAGGTGGAAAATCGTGGATCTCTGACAAAACATGTATTCGTTTAAAGCATGAGTTAAACATGGAGATCTAACAAAACCTATGTTCATTTACATCATCTATAAAATCATAAATATTGGACAATCGGGTGTTCATTTAAAAAATGTGTAAATATAGAGATCTGGCAAAACAAACGTTCATTTGAAACATATGTAAGAGCTTGAGTATTCGACAAACCGGGCATTCATTTAAAGCGTGTGTAACCATAAAAATCTGGCAAAACAAATGTTTATTTGAAACTTATGTAAAAGCATGGATATTTAACAAATCGGGTATTCATTTAAAACATGCGTAAACATAGGGATCTGGCAAAACAAGTGTCATTTAAAATATATTTGAAAGCACGAATATTTTACAAATTGAGTATTCATTTAAAACATGTGTAAACATAGGGATCTGGCAAAACAAGTAGCATTTAAAACGAATTTAAAAGCACGTATATTTAACAAATCGGGTATTCATTTAAAATATGCGTGTGTACAAGGAACGGGAAACAATATAACAATAACTGAATTTACCTTGGAAAATATTAACACCCGTTTAAATAATAACTTTTATAAAAGAAATGAATCATTTACCGGAAAGCAAATAAGCAATATAAAACATGTAGGGTATCCAAGGAATTGGGAACTAGCAAGATGGCAACCACACGAAGCTAAGTCCTCTATGACTAAAGTGACAGAGCAATAACTAGGCATTGATCTCAGTCACTCGAGGTACGGAGAAATAGTGGATCTTATAAATACATATGCAAATACTATACATGACCACGGTAGCGAGCCGGGCATCGGGAACCACAGTAGCAATCTGCGGTATTGAGACAAGACCACGATAATAACCGGGTAGCGGGATCCAAATTGCAACTGGCGGGACAAGAGGGGGATCTCCAAGTCGGTGGATCAGACCAACGAGGTTATCCAAGCTTAGTGGTGCCGACTCATTGGTCAAATAACACATCGAGACATGTAAAAGTAAATCAAGTGCAAGTAAATAAACGGGCGGGGCAAGAATGCTCAAGGCACAACTATCATTTCACGTCGGGCAATACATTTCGGGACAAGTAACTGTTACTAGTGTAACTTCGATGCTTTCGGGAAAACAAGTCATGTAATGTAAGTCTCGGGAATAAGGAAATACAATGAACCAATACACTTTCGGGTAAAATAGAGTTTTCCTACTTCGTTTAAGGTGAATAGGTGTCTCGTATGTCGATTTCGATATAGACTTGGTACTCTTTGAATTTGAAGACATTCCGGGCTCTTTATACACTTTTGTGAATTCAAAACTTCAATGAATCTTTGTGACATGGTTTTCTTCTCAAACGGGCTTTATACGTATTTCCTGATGAACGGTCCCCATCATTCTCTAAAAGGGTTCACGAATGAATGGGATAGAAACCGCTTCCATTTCTCTTCATTTCTCTTCATTTCAGGGTTTCTAGGTGATTTCAGTCACCTACCGGTCAGCTTGCGGTTAGCCGCCGCTGGGTTCGGTGGTTAGCCGTTCGCTGACCGCGGTTGGCCTGACAAAGTGTAGCTTACTGGAAAAGTAACCGAAATGATTCGGTTGGCTAGCGGTTAACCGCCGATGGGTTCGGCGGCTAGTCGCTGGCTAACCGTGTGGCTGACCGCGCCTTTAGGGAAGAAATGAAGCTCTCTGGAAAAGTGACCGCGGCTGTGCAGTTATCTGGCGGTTAGCCGCCAGTCACCAACCGGCTAGCCGATAGGGGACCGATGGCTGACTGCCAGGTGCGAAAAAGCTCTTCTGTAACCAGATTTGAGCCCTTTTTCTCCCATAAACCATTTCCCTTCATTCCTATTCATCTTCATACAATAAAATGAATTAAAAGCTCCTCCCATACGCAATCAAAATTTCACAAACATCCATCTCAAACACCTCCATCTTTTTACATTCAATTACCAAAGAGAGAAGAAACCCACTAATCATAAGGAACCATTGAGCTATTAACAAGAAATAATGAAAACTATAAACCAATGTTTCAAGACATTAAATGAGCTAAAAAGCTCCTCAAATGCATCATTCGACATTTCCATTCTCCTCATTTGAAATTTCTTCCTTTCCATTTTTTCCACTCACAATCAATCTCAAGGTAAAGAAAACTCATTTATGTGAAACCATTTGAAATCTTGACAACATGATGCATACATTTCCAAGTATGAACAAGAGAGAAATGAACTCATCAATATGCATCTTTAAAAGCAATAAAAACCGTTGTAAAAAGAATAGATAAGGCACATTAAGAATCATTAGTGAAAAATCAAGATCTCTCAATATATAAAACATATAAATTTTCAAAACAACCCATTCATCCACTTGCCTTGGGTCTTCTAATCAAGAAATCAAGCCTAAACACTCTTCCAAATCCAAGCTCCAAAGCTACAAGCAAAACCCCCAAAACAAACCCTAAAATGGGTCAAACAATGAAAGACAAGGAATGAGCTCAAACCAAACTAGGAAATAGAACTTAAGGGGATGCCATTGCACAAAAAAAAAGAAAATGGGAAGGAGTCCTTACCTCTAGGGTCATGAATCAAGAAGAAGAAGCTTGAAATAGGGGCTGCCCACCTTGGTTTCCCACGAAAATTATGTCAAACGAGAGAGGAGGTGAAGGGGAAGAAGTTGCCGGAATTCCCTCGTCGGATTGGTGGCTTGGAGGCTTCATTAAAGCAAGAGAAATGGAAGAAAAAGAAGAAGGATGGCTGCTGGTACTGTACCTAGAGAGTTGCAGTCGATGGAGAGTGGAAAAATGAGGGAGAAAGAGAGGGTGGTGTTATATAATAAGTGGAGGTGTGGTCCACACTAAGTAGAACTTGCAATGAAAATTAGAGGGCTTTCCAGACCTCGGATCAAGAAACTTAAAACATGAAAAGTGTCCGTCATTAGATTATGTTTCCAACAAGATCAATATTGACATACTTCCGGGGTTGACAGAAAAGGTCAACTTTTTGGTCAAAGGGGTCAAAATAATGGAAAATTTGGGATTTCAAGGGTTAAAACATCTATTTATGGGCTTCGGGTGCGATTGACGCAGAAGGGAAATATGTTTGTCATAAAACTAGTTTTCAAAAAGTATAATTTTGGCATAGCCCTGGGACCTCGAAATTTGGGTCCAGATTCAATGTGAAAAGACCGATTTTGCCCCCAGGGCTGGAAAAACTGATTTTCGGAGCTTCAAATGGGTACGGAGTGAACACAAAAGTTGTAGAGATTAACAAACTAAGTCAAAGGAGGCTAAAACAAGAATTATTAAAATTTTTGAACAATGTCTCAATCGCGCGCAAAGTGTCACGCCCCCGAACCGAAACCTCGGGGGCGGGAAATGGGATTAAGCATAAATGTATTTTACTTCTCCCAGGATCCGCGTGTGTGAAGACAACACATTCTGAATATTTTGCGGAAGCATTTGTGGCGTTGCGACCCAGAGTCCGTGGCCATCGGATTCCGTGTCGCACTCAACCTCTAGCATATAGCTATTATATCAAGAATCATATCAGACTGGAGTAAACCATCACAATAAATTACAGAGCTGACAGTAACAGGATATTACATTCCCATCTATGTTCAAGTTACAATTATCAATGTACATTAATTAAGAATCCCAAGAAAAAGGCTAATAAAAAGTCATACAACAATAAGCTATAAACTACTACCCAAATGTGACGTAGCTCCGATGTCAAGCTCAATGTCTACATGACATAGCCGACAAAACAACCTGTAAAACATGGCTCCACAGCCAACTCAAGCACTCAACTCGGGACGAAGAAATCTGAACCTGAGTACCAAAAGTAGTGGGTCAGACACGACGGTCTGGCAGGTGGATGAAAAGATAATAATATACCGCAGAATAAAACATAAGATAAATCATGCTATTCGATCAAATGCTGCATATAATTAAACGGGTGCAAAAATCGTGGATTCGGGCAAAACATGTATTCGTTTCAAGCATGGATAAAACATGAATATCTACTAAAATGTCTGTTCATTTACATCATCCATAAGGGCATAGATATTTGATAATCGGGTGTTCGTCTAAAACATGTGTAAATATAGTGGTTTGACAAAACAAGCGTTCATTTGAGACTTAGGTAAAAACATAAGTATACAACAAACCAGGTATTCATAGCAGTCTGGCAAAACAAATGTCCATTTGAAACATATGTGAAAATACGGATATTTAACAAACCGGGTGTTCATTTAAACAGGTGTAACCAAAGAAATCTGACAAAACTAGTGTTCATTTAAACATATTTCAACGCATGGATATTTAACAAACCGGGTATCGTTTAAAACAGGTATAAACGTAGGGATCTGGCAAACAAGTGTCATTTGAAACATATTTCAAAACATGGATATTTAACAATCGGGTAATCATTTAAAACAGGTATAAACATAGGAATCTCACAAGCCAAATGTCATTTAAAACAAAGCACGGATATTTAACAATTCGGGTATTCATTTAAAACATGTGTAATCACATAAATCTAGTAAAACCATCGATCGTTTGAAACATATGTAAAAGCATGGGTATTCGCCCAACCGGCATTCATTTAAAACATGTGCGGGTACAAGGAACAGAAGACAATATAATAATAACTGAATTTACATTGGAGAATATTAACACTTGTTTAAATAACAACTTTCATAAAGGAAACGAATCATTTATCGGAAAGCAAGTAAGCAATATAAAACCTGTCGGGTATCCAAGGAATCGGGAACTGGCAAGATGGCAATCACAAGAAGCTAAGTCCTCTATCACCGAAGTGACAAGAGTATAACGGGACGTTGGTCTCAGTCACACAAGGTGAGGAGACTCAACGTAAATCATATATACAATATAAATATACGGGAACGGGACCACGGTAGCGAACCGGGTATCGGGACGGGACCACGGCAATAACCGGGTATCGGGATCCAAACTGCAGCTGGCGGGACGGGAGAGGGATTTCCAAGTCGGTGGATCAAACCGACAAGGTATCCAAGCTTAGTGATGCCGACTCATAGGTCAAAACCAATCGAGACATATGCAAGCAATTCAAGTACAGTAAATAAACGGGCAAAACGGGGGTGCTCAAGGGCACACTGTCCTTTCACATCGGGCAATACATCTCGGGACAATTCACTGTTACTAGTGTAACTTCAGTGCTTTCGGGAAAACGAGTAAATCAAGTACAATAAATAAACGGGTAAAACGGGGTGCACAAGGCACACTGTCATATCATGTGATGCAATGCACTACGGAACAAATAACTGTTACTAGAGTAACTCCAATGCTTTCGGGAAAACAAGTCATGTGATGCAAATCTCGGGAAATGAGGTGAAACAATGAACTATAACAATTTCGGGAAAAAGTATTAATTTCAAGATCTATTTAAGTGAATAGGGGGTCCCGTATGTCGATTATAGTCATTACTTGGTACTCCTTGAGTTTGAAGACATTCCGGGCTCCTTATGCACTTTTACTATTTTAAAATCTTAACATGAGCTTATGGGTAGTACTAGATGTTACAATAGCAAGAATCAAGATTATAAACGGTCCATCCTAGGCATTACACTAATCCGGAAACATCGAGCAACCTATTCAGTCACCGAAAGGAATAGAATTTGCGATAACCAAGGGAAAGACTTGTGTTTAGATATAAAGAAGATATCGCGTCGCTCCATCCCGTTCAAGATTGAAATGGATTGAACTTCGATGCCACCGAACCAATCGTGAGGCGTGTCGGCTCAAGACATTCTCACACATGGTCCAAACAGTCCAGAAAGGGTAGGGGTCCCACCTAGAACCAAGGATTAGTGCCTAGATCATCACCATTCTTTCCTTTTAGTCCCCTAGTCTTAGAGACCTTAGATTAGGGCATAATTGGTCTTAACACTAAGGTATATACCCCTAGGACTCATAGAAAGCCCAAAGGTTTCCAAAAATAAACAATATCAAATTTCACTTCGGTCCGATCGATCGGCCGAAATTTCTGTACCAGCGTGACCCATGCCAGGCAGACCGCATCGCTCGAGCGAATCGAAGAGTTCGCTCGAGCGAACCCATCGGTCGAGCGGTTATTAAAATGCGTTCGAGCGACCAAGTTACTGGAAATGCCCGAATCCTTTCCTGGACAGGTCGCTCGAGCGAACTGTCCAGAAATGGGTTCCGAACCAGTTCAGCTGTCCTCTTTCTCTTCCTTTTTCCTTTCCTTTCCAACACTTAAACCATCCCATAGAACTATGAGCAAGAAGACTAAAATACATGTTTCCAAGACAATAATATGAGCTAAAGAGCTCCTCATTTCAAGTTCCTCCCTTTCCATTCTTTCCATTCACAACAAAGCTCAAGGTGAAGGAAACTCATTCATGTGAAATCATTTGAAACCTTGACAATATGATGCATACATTTTCCAAGCATGAACAAGAGGGAAATGAACTCATCAATAAGCACATTTCGAAATCCATATTAATCATAGTAAAGACAACCACTAAAATCACCAAAACCCTTAATGAAACAAGATTTTTCTCACAAAACATGTTAATAATAAAAACGATCCAATCATCCACTTGCCTTGGGTTCCAATCTCACAAACCAAGCTCCTAATCCCTTCTTAAGCTCACTTCCAAGTTGGAAGGTCCTCTAATGGCAAGAGTAAGCTCAATGGAAGCCTTGTGATGGAGGGTTCTCTTCACAAATGATACCAATGGAAAGCTTGTAAGATGAGGAAGAAGATGATGATCTCTATTGCTTGATTGATGAGCTCTAGGTGTGGCTTGGAGATGGAGAAGCAAGAAGAAGAGGAGAAAGCAAGAAAACCCTAGACTCAAAAGGGTTGTGCTGGAACAATGAAAAATGGAAGAGGAAGGGGAAGGGTCTCCTTTTATAAACAAGTGAGGTTTGGGTCCCACAACTTAAAGAACTTGGGTGGCTGAAATCATCTAATTCGGGACCTCGGATGGATTCGACGAAGAAGGAAGAAATGATCGTCGAAATATCTAGTTTCCAAAAAGTATATGTTTCACGGATTTCGAGAATATCGGGTTTTGGGTACAGATTTGGTGTGAAATGACTGTTTTGCCCTCAAGGCCAAGAAATCAGGTTTTGGGTTCTCAAATGGATACGAGATCAAAATGAAAGTTGTAGGATTCCTCAAGATGAATCTAACGGGCCAAAAACACAATACGAAACAAATCGGAAAAATCTCACAAGTAAATGCAAAGCCGAAAAGGGAACCCCCAAAGGGCCCCACAAGCTACCAAAGCACTCAAAAGCCCAAAACTAGAAGAAAACCCATTCTAGCTCACAAACTCAACCCAACAAATACTAATCCCACTAAAAGAACTAATCCACCAATAAAACAACACTAATCCAAGAGATTAGGGGTCGGGTTCTCACACAAAGTCACTAAAAGAACTCCCAAAGGGTCCCACTAATCACAAAGACACTCAAAACTCCCCAAAACTAGTGGAAAACCATTCTAGCTCACAAACTCAACCCAACAAACGCTAATCCCACTAAAAGAAACTAATCCACAAATAAAAAAAATACTAATCCAGGAAATTAGTGGTCGGGTTCTTACAAGTAGCTCCAAACTCTTTGGTTAAGAGTCCATCATCATCATCTATCTTCTCTTAAAAACCACATGGAATTTAAAACTGAAAATTACATAAATTCCTATATCTCAACGATGAGATTTACATTGTAATCTATTAATGAAAATAAAAGGGGCTTAGGGAAATTCATCATGCCTTGCCCTTTCACGGGAAACCAAGGAAACAATGATGCCCTTTACAAGTTGCCCAAAATAGCCAATAATCATGAAAAAAAATAGAAACTTGTGGGGCCACATGGAGAGGACAACAACCTACAAAGTTAGTATCACATATACAATAGGGACTAGGGCTAGGAAGCTACCATCCATGATCTCATATGAACAAACCCGGACTGCCAAAAAAAAATCCACGCACTGTGCGCTCGAGCGGACATGAACCCGCTTAAGCAACCACTCACAGAACCTGGGTCCACTCAAGCGGACTGGAGCCCGCTTGAACGCCCATGTGGCAGTGGCTGAGCCCGCTCGAACGAGGTCAAGATCACTTGAGCGCCCAACTTGTGGTTTTTTAGAAAACTTCGATTATGCCCGAACTCGTCCCTTCTCATGCATACAAAAAACATCATACATGCATAAAAATATCAAAACTAATCCTCACACAACCCTAGATCCATCCATTCCACATCTCATATATAAACTAAATCTAGAAGACCGATCTAACGCGATGAGAATATAGGGATCGCACTGATACCAATTGTTGGAAGTAGGTGGGCCTTGTTGATAGGTATTCAAAACTTTTGACCCACTTGATGCATGGATCAATTATCTATAAGGCCAAGAACCCAAGCCCAAGATCTAAAACCCTAATCTCATGCATTAAGACCAAACATCCATCAAGAAGATAGATAAATAAACAACAAGCATAACTAGATATACTAATTCTAATAGATAATAGATCTATACATTTGGAGCTCGGTTGCGCTCTAATCGAGAACTTCATCTCTACGAAAACTCTTTTCGCAAACTTTGATCTCCCTTGCCTTTGTGTTCTTCCATGCTATGACCCTCTTAGAAAACTTCTAAAGGCGAATGGTGGGATCTCCAAGTAGAAGAAAACCCTAAATCGCTAGTAGGAAACCAAATGAGAGAGAGGAGGAAGAGAGAACTTGAGAGATTATTGTGTGTTGAGATCTGTAACCCTCACCTCTTATTTATAGTTTTTTGGCACACCTCCTCTTAGACCAAGATTAGAAGTCTCATTTCTATTCTTAGTAAGTATCCTACTCCTCCTTTCCTCAAGAGTTCTAATGAGATTAGTAACCTTCTCTTATTAGGGCTAGTATGGGGACCACTAGGGATTCCTTAGAATCTGGCTCCAACTAGGAATCTGGACCCCACATCTCACATGAACTCTGGACCCCACATCTCACGTGAACTCTGGACCCACAGTTAATTGCAAATAAGTCCACTAATTAAATGCAATTGCACTCTAGCACTCTTAGGAATAATTACAAGGAGACCATAAACTTTCCAATTACTACAAGTATGCCCCTCCATTAATTATATCCATAGATCTATTGGAATAAATCTGTCCAACCAAATTGGATCCATCTCTTATTATCCTTGTGACCCAATTAATCATAGTAATCATCAGTACCATCCAATTAACTCTTAATTAAGATGAGTACGTACTCACTAATAATAAAATCCATTAATTGGCACAAGGGGATATTTGTAAGGATAGATTCGATCTTGAGAATTATATGTTCCCACGGCCCCACTATCTCGTACCCAAGACATCGAGGTGTTGGCCTACAATTTGCCTCTCCCATTGATGACTCAAAGTAAATGTATAGTAGAAACTTAAGTCCATTAATCTCTTAAGATTAAGAGCCTATTGCTTGGGAATTATGAGAGTAGTCATTTGATCAAGAGACAAATTTGTACAAGGTGCTACTCATGGTCCTTCAGTACTTCCAATGTACTAGCACGATGATAGAGAGTCTTACAGTCTGATGATCGAGACATATCACATCACACTATCTCATAGTGATCACAGTGCTGCAACATTATCAAATGTGATACTCAATCTCATTACTGGCTGTGAATCAATTTAAGTATAAAATTTGTGATCTATGTCTCCTTTATGTAGATCTCATCCAAACACATGGATTACATGTAATATACTTGTGGGCTTCGGTTCATCTCATGAACCATCATGTCATTTTGTATTGTTCATATGCAAACATAGAATAAAATACCATTCATCTCATGAATAAAACATGAAAATATAAATTAATTAATGAAGTAAATCAATTTACCCGTATTATCCACTGGATTAAGGTCATATAATCTAACAGAGAGGACGAAGGAGAGAGGCTCGTGAAATAACATAATATAATCTTGGAAGATTCCTTCCAACACAAAAGGGGTGAAGGAAAAAAGTTTTCAATATTTTAGAAGGATAGGAGATAATATTTGAAGCTCTCAAGTTATCAAAACAACCCATTTTGAAAGCTATAAAGAAAACTCTCTTAAAAATAAAAGCAAATCTTGTACATTTTGTGCATCCAAACAGGCCCTAATTCATGTAATAATATTGGCATCTCTCTATCTTGGGACTGCCAGGGACTTTGGCGGGCCTCATATAAAAGGATGTGATTCTAAATGGAAAGGACGGACTTTTCCTCATTTAGCACCATTTGATGGCAAGTTTTTGGGTTATGAAATATGGACAATTTTCTCCTCCACACTCGGCTTGGTGCCGGCTATCTCAAGACCCAATAAAATTTCTTATGCTCTTGGGTAGAATCATTAAAATCTTTATGGCGGTAAAAATGCGGATGGAACTGAAATGGGATTGATGAATGGCTTGGGTCCGGCAAAGGTGGCCCATGTATACTCCATATCTTTATTTAACCATCATTTCTCTGCTATCTTCTATCGAATATTTGATATAATCCAAGGAATCTCTTGATAACCGCCACCAATCTTCATGGCAATCCTTCCTTCTTTCGGTAGTAACATCCACAAATAGGCTAGAAGATCAAAAGACCAATACATCAAATTGACAAAAAAAAAAAAAAGTGGCCTATCAAACAACTAAGATCTACAATCAAAATATCTGAATGAGCAAAACAACAAAACCCACATTCATAAAGGGATAAATAAGTTCAATTCCGAGTTACATTAGAGAAAATGCAAATGTCATTTATTGAAACTGAAGTTCAGAAAAACACATAAAACTATCTAAAACAACTACTAACACAAATAGTCATAAAACGATATCAGTTTTTCCTGTAACTTATTTTCTTTATTCATGCGAAAAAAAAAGTAACCCATATATGATCATACCAGAGTCATGCATATCATTAGATTTTCAAGAATCCTATGCACCTTTGGAAAACTTACCATTGTGAATGCAGGCGAAGTTGACTTTCCAAAAGAAGAGGAAGAAGAAGAAGATGCAATAAGGAGATGCCGTCAAAGCATCTAACCGAACATCAGCGAGTGAATCATAGTATTGCCGGCCTCTATATGCAACAAGGTCAGGATAGTATACTGGTGGAACTAATGAAATTGGCTTGGTGCACCGAGGGAAGGTGTAACATAGATTATATATGAGTGTTTGCTGCTGACCTGATGAGAAAAACATGTTTGTAACACCCCGACCCTTAATCCTATATTAATTATAATTAATTGCTTGTTGGTTAATTAAGTGTGTTTAGAGTCTTACCAAGTTGGGTTTGACACTTGGATCATGTGTGTGAAGTCTCGCATGATTTAGAGTGTTTGGGTAGAGTAGGGGGTTGGTTTGCAATTTCGAAAAGTTTTCAGGGGTTTTTATGAGATTATGAGTTTAGGTACATCGGGTAGTTCTCGGTGTTTTACGAACATTAACATTTTGTTGCGTTTCGATTCGACGAGTCGAAGGGGTCCAATTATCAACATTAGCAAACCGAAGGACTAAACTGGAATTTCCTATTAAGCCTAACTTAATGTAACCCTGCCTCAGCTCTTCATTCTCCTTTTCTCTCATTCCCTCATTCACTCATCTCCCTCATTACCTCCTTACCTTTTACAGCCACTGGAGCTCTGATGTCGCTGGTGGACACTTCCTTCTTCTTCAAACCTCCAAGACTTCACCCATCTCTTTTTCCAAGTATCTCACTCCCCACCCTTTGCTAGGTAAGCTCCCAAAGCTTTTAAACTTAGACTTTTCTTTCTCCTTGCTTAGAAATGGGAAAGATGAGCTCACCCAACCCATTTGGGGTTGAGAGGTTGTTTTACAAGTTGGAGCTCAAAAGAGGATCTTTCCTCAAATTTCTTCTTAGTTTCGTCAAAGCTCAGGCAAGTTAATATATATGTTTAATCTTTGATATGTTTGTCTTCCTTTATTTTGAGGATTGATTATGATTTAGATGTTCATATGCTCATTGGATGCCTTAGGTGTGTGAAGACATGATAATTAGGTCATATTGCTCAATGAAATAGATTTTGGTTTTAATGGTTTGATTAGATAGAATTGTGGGTTGGAATGTAAGGGTTTTGTCCCTCTCCTATGTTGATATCAGGTTCGGGGATTTGAAATAGTTTTGGACCCATTTCACTGAAGTGACAAAACCTGGGTTTTGTTTCTGTAGTGTCAAGGGGGCCCAGTCGACCGGCCACATAGAGTCAGGTTCTGGGCACCTAACGAAATGCACTATTCATCATTTATGTTCATAGCCTCGGGTCGAGCGGGCCTTTTTTTGGTCAACCTGGTACTCTGGGAGGATGTCGATCGAGCCTTGTTCAGGTCGATCGGGTGAACTACGGGTACCTTTTGGATTTAACCCTAACTTAGATGGAGTTAGGTGGGGCTTTGGCTACCCTTTTTGGACTCATTGGACTATGTGTGAGGACGTTTTGAACCGATGTTCTTCACGGTTATTCCAGCCGTATTGGGACTCAACCTAACTCAATCGTGGATGATATGGGGCAACATGATACCCTCCTTTGTATCTATGAACGAAGATGATTCGTCCGGGTATCACGAACCGTAATTCCTTTTGTTGACTGAGTAGGGATGTAAAAGATTTATAAACCAATTGACAACAGGAATACAATGGAATCAGCTTTTGCCCAGTAAAATATGGGATCCGACCATAGTGCAAAAAATAATTAATATCCCACCCTCAAACACTCTTTCTGATGTGTGTTGCATAAGGATCACCATACAAGTCACAGTCCATGATGGTGTGTTCATTATATTTTCACACATAGACCTTTTGAAAAGTGATGGCAATTGGGATTTGTTGGACTTGTATGAATGTCTTGGTTAATTGCACACACATGATTTGGGACAAAATCGAATTACTATATTATGCCTTGAAACTCGTATCTCAACTTGAATGTTAGTATTACCATCTCTCTTGCTAATTTTTGCCCATTCTGAAACATGAAGCACGGTGCCACTAACCGAGTCAAAATCTTCTAATGGTAGCCTTTATGAAGATCCCAAAATGGGGTCCGGGGTAAAGGGGTTGAAAACCATCCTAAGTGGATTGGAGGAGCTTTGGGATCAATCACAGTACACAGAGGAATACAATCTCGGCCAGTTCTTAGCAAAGCTTAATAGCTGAATCTGATTGTGATACCGCTGCAGTGTACAAAGTGTAAATTGGGAGAGTTTGTCGGGTCAAGATTTTGACGGATCAAGGTGTGCCCCCTATTCAATGAGCTAATCCTTTTATTCTCCTATATGCTTCCAAATGAAAGCTGGAACTCTGGCCTTAAGTATGATTTCAAGCTGTATGATTCACATTATTTTTGTTGTACATTTTTTTGAGTTCCAGTATCATGTAGTGGCATAACATCATATATCTGATAGAAAATGGATTTTAGAGTGTTCTTGACATAGATAGGAGAAGATAAATCATCAATGACACAGAGGTTAAAATGCTGGAGTATGATTATCACATGATTTGAACATTCTGGTGAGTGTTGTAATGCAATGATATAGCAGTATTCGTAATGTCTTATAAAAGAGGCATTTGGCGATAGGTCCCTAAACATTTCACTTTATGTTCTTAGATCCACAATCTTTTTTCATATTTGGTAGGTCTTTTTTCCAAATCTGAAGACCTAAAATATACAAGTTACCCTTTGTTTAAAAGTTCTTATTTATTTAAAGATAAATCATATCCCATGGTTAGTGGGATATGCTATTAATAATGGTAAACTACTATTTAAAAAGACAAATGAAATTCAAAAACACAAATATATTTCAAAAATTTGAATTCGGATGTTCTTGGAAGATTTGAAATTCAAAAATCCAAAATTTAATTTTTTGGTGAATTAAAAATTAGCCAAAAAACTTAGATGAATTTTTAAAATTTTTTCCATTTTACCAAATAGAGTTTGGATCCTCTTGGAAGATTTGAATTTAAAAAATTTTAAATTTGAGTTTCTAAAAAATTCAAAATTTGCCAAAAAACAATTCAAATAGATTTTCCAAAAAACTCAGATAAATTTGACAAAAAATCAGATAAATTTGAGATAACTCAGATAAATTTCACAAAAACTCAGATAAGCGGTGGTCTCTGGGCATAGACTTCTCTCTTTCTCCGGCGGCGGTGAACGAAACCAGAAATCTTCTCAGATCTTCATTGCCTCTACCCCGTCTCCGATTTTCTCTACAACTTTTGGTCGTGTTCTCTGCAAACTCAGATTTGCGTCTTCCTCGTTGGAGACCCCATGTAGTAGCAAAGCCCCAGACCACCTCTGTTCTGGTTCTATAGCAGTAACCAAGAGACGTCAGTATGCTATCTTCCACTTTACCGATGATGGAGCAACATCGCTACCGCTGCAACGACCAGCACAGATTCAGTCTGGTGAAACCAAGAAACCAAAAACCTTTGACAATGGAGACGGAAATCCAATCTTATGCAAATAGAGAATGAGAGAGAGCCTTGCCCTAAAATTGAAGGAGAATGGAAGATTTGAAAATTTAAATTTTATGCCTAAACAATTGAAAGAGCAAATTAGTCATGAAAAAGTCCGATGTGGACAACTAAGGGACCACCGTCTGAATTAATCCCATGCGCAAGGGACTTCAGGCCTTAAACAATAATACTGTGTACTAGATACTTTATAAAACAATACTCAGGGATCTCTTGCCAATTTACCCTTAAAATTAGTTTTTTCACTGGGCTAATGCTTGGGATCAGCAACTCATTTATTATTTATCTATTTATAATAATGTCTAGATGTTAAAAATGCACTAGTCCACTATCAATTAGTGGTACCACAGTTAGCCAAGTACTCGGCACCTCTGGGAGCGGAATGGTCTCATGTTCAACACTTGCCTTCATTGGCCACCTCCCTTAGTTTTATCTCGTGCACGTGGTGGGAAGATTTGCATATGCCCCTAGGGATTAGTTCTCGGTTGTCCTGATTCAATTGTCCCTCGGGCTCAAGGCCAAAGGCCCCTGGGCAGGAGACACCTTGGGATATCAAGGTCATTTATTATTGTTTATAATAATGACTAGACGTTAAAAATGCACTAGTACACTGTTAAAACTCAACTCTAAGAGAGATTACTTCCGTACCTTTAGAACCAGGATAAGGGTTATTTGTTGTTATTAGGTTATTTATTTATTTTTAGAATCAAAATTATAGATATTGAGTCCACACACTTCTGTTTACACATATTCTACCTATGATGAATATCTATCCTTTTCAATTGTAAACAATTATAGGGCTTGATTTGAGTCACGACTGATTTGCTCTACTCTGAGGAGCTTAAAGAAAAAAAAAAAAAAAAAAAAAACAACAACAACAACAAAGGTTAATCTATCCCCATCTCATCCAATTGGCCTAACAAAAAGTAACATGCATATAATGGACTGATCGTTACCTGCAACAAACTTTTTATTTGGACCAAAACCTTGAATTCTCTCTGTATTCATGCAATTTTAACAACCCATGGAGAGTTGTTTTAATACAGTTTCTCTACCTACATTCTTTCAAACTTGAGAGACTCAAAATTACTCAAAACAAATGAAAGTGTTTCAGACTTAACTTCCTCTTTGTTTACATGAGAGTAAATGTCAAGTCATGAATTAAAGTGAGGGGGTTTAAGTAAAAAGCATTAGTAGACAAAATTCTAATTCTCCTCAAGTCATTAGTATTAGAGAGTAAAAAAAATGAGGGGTAAAAAGGAACTTTATGTCATATCGAAGTTTACTCCCACATCCCCTTTATTCATCCAAATAGAATGACGTATAGGGCAAAGTTTAGTCTCCCCTTATTCCATTCAAAAAACATGAAGTAAAACCATGGTATTTTCCTCTCTTTTAATTTCTTCTTGCTAAGAACAACCTCTTACTCTAGTGGTAAGAGGCGCCTTTTCTTACCCGCCAGCCCATGGTTCGAACTTGGGCAAGCACACCTTTCCTCACTTGAGGTTGTGCTACCTCGCCAAAGGTCAACTCCCCTCACCAAACGGTCAACCCACTTCACACGAGGTGTACTCCCTTTAGCCGAGGGCTTAGGGTCCCAACCCCCTAAGCTGGAAAAAAAAAATCACATCTTCTCTTGCTAAACAAACACATTATTGAAGCCATAAAAAGGGATGGTATAATATATCTACTTCCACCATAAATGATTATCCAATGAGAGTCTTCGACCACAAACATTTGTATATACATGCATCAAAGGCTCATTTGCTCTCTTCAAGATTTACTGTACTCGAAAAAACAATTCTCAATAGTTTTCCCATTGGACACATGATTCAGAATTTTCCTACCATTGTTAAATAAAGACAAACTAGAGTTGGATGTATGGTAAGAGTAAGATTAGGAAGGGTAGAATAAGAAACTAGGAGCATTTGGGACAATCTAGGGTTGCCATCAATAGGAGATAAATTAAGAGAAAATCATTTTAGATGGATTGAACATGTCCAATGCATGCTAATAATGATATCAAAGTAATAAGGAATGGAAAAGCATAATGCCTGTAGCTAACTCAAATATAGTTAAGAAATGGCTTTGATGATGACATTGATGATGTCAACTAAAAGCAATCTAACAACCATTATTATCTGATGAACCCACTGACATTCAGCTGCTGTATGTTGTGTTAGAACAGTGAAACATAGTTAAGAAATGGCTTTGATGATGACATTGATGATGTCAACTAAAAGCAATCTAACAACCATTATTATCTGATGCAACCCACTAACATTCAGCTGCTGTATGTTGTGTCAGAACAGTGAAACATAACATATTTTCACCTTAAGCTAGGGTTGTGAACCATTGAGGAGAAGGTGGCACCAGATCTGGACACGGAACCATTTTGGAACTGGTTTTTTGGCTCCGAAATCGGAACCAGAACAATATATGGGATAGGTCCGGATCTAGTTCCGGTCTAGGTAGAGAATGATATTAAAAAAATAGGATTTTTAGGAGAAGTTTTCTAAAATTTAGGTAGTATGTCGGGTCTCGGGTCCGAACCATGTTGGACCCGGACCCATTTACTTATCGGGGCCTAAATACAAACACAGACCCGATTTTTAACAGGTCGGAACCTCCGGGTAATCGGAGAATCGAGGACCCATCTACATCCGTACCTTAACGTCATGTTTGTGTAACTATTTTTTTTTTTTTTAAAGTTTATCATTTTTTTATGACAAATGAGTTTTTCTATTATTAGGTGCAAATGAAATTAGCAAACAATAAAATTGGTAAGAACATTGTTGATTTTATTTTCCAGATGATCGGACACTTCTATTTTGGTGGAAATCTCTATCCTATATATAAGGAATATTTCTTTTTGAGGAAACACGTTGGAGATCTTTTGAAACGAAAAGTGATTTTGAGTTTCTAGTCATTCAATAACTCGCACGTCAATGAGAACACTGTCTTCGATTCCGACTGGTAAGACTCAGAGACAACCAAAATCATTCTTCTCCTTCATCATCTTTATCTTTCTTCAATGGCCCTCTAATATCAAGTCACCTAAAAGAACCTGACTAAAGACATCTGAATATAGATTTTCCTTTTTTGAACTTCAGTTTTGATACAATAAATATTGTTGTATACTCGTTTTGAATTTCAAGTATAAGCTCGTTTGAAGATTTGTTTCAAGAATCAAGAAGGGATCACTTCCTAAGTTCGTTATGCATATAATTTATGCTATTTTGCTAGCTTGCCTTGCCTCGTTTGGCAAGTGATTTTCCCCTTAATTTTGATTTTTTTAGAATGTGTATCGCTGTGTTTTGTGCATTCATGAATTTAAGTGAACACCATTGATCCTGGACTGCCCCTTCAGTCTGATCCACTATCTGGGGGTCCTTAAACATGTGGACTATCTGCAGATTGGTCATGTATTATATTACATATAGTGTCGTGCTTCGGTTTCGTGGCCAGCCTCCCCGTCTACCTCATGTAGCGTGGGATCATGTTTTTGTGTGTCGTGTTTGCATGCATGCTTACTCTTATCATCAAGTATGACGGATTAACCATTCATGATATTATATGTATTCATGCTAGTTTAGCTTATTTGAAAGGTATCTCAGTCATGAACTGTTTTAGATTCAGTAAGAGGTTTTAACATCATTTTCTTTAAACTTCAACTGTTCCATGCTCATGCCAAAATTATTTACCTGCCAAACCGTCGTGTTTGATACTTGTTATTTTGGTGTCCAGGTGCAGGCGACGTTGCCTTTGAGTAGGAGCATCAGGAGGAGGCTGTCGAGTCACCTCCAGCTCGAGAGTGGCAGCCCGACGGCGTCAACTAGACGTCGGGCTAGATCATGAGATCCATTTCATTTTGTTGGGTGCCTTTTAATTGTACTCTTGGGAATGTATTGGCCTTTATTGGCCTCTTATGGGTTATAACTAAACTTAACTTACTTTTAGGTTAACTTTATAACTTGAACTTTGTTGGAAATGTTGTGTTACACTTCTCATTCTGATATTATGTCTTGATCTTGATGTGATTACTTATGCACCTGAACTTCATGCTTTGTCTTGATGTGATTTGCTACACGCTTCCGCGAACTTGATCATGTGAGTAAGTCCCCGTGTCTCGGAATCCTCACCGCGGGAACCTGTGGGAAAGCGTAATTACACGCATCGCAGGCCTAGGTCTCAGTCCGGGGTCACGATACGAGGGGTTGCTAATTAGAGTTTTGCTAACTTGGGGTTTAATGAATTAGAATTTATTGATTAAATTTGTTAATTAGGATTTTAATTAGAGCTTTGATTAATTAAGGTTTGTTAATTAGGGTTTTGATTAAGGTTTGTTGATTGGGGTTATTTTAATTAGGTCTTGCGGGTTTGAATTGGTATCTTGTCAAATGTTTTAATTAAGGGTTGGAATGAAGGATTTTAATTAAGGTTTGAATTAAGGTTTGAATTATAGTTTTAATTAGGGTTTGGAAATTAGGATTGTTAATTGGACTTCGTTGATTACGGTTTAATTAGTGTTTTTGATTCATCTAATTTATTAATTAAGATTTTAATTAGGTTTTGTTGGTTTGATTAATTAGAGTTTAATTAATTGGAGCTTCAGTTATGGATTTGGTTAATTAGGTTTTAATTGATTGTGATTTGTCAAATCAAATTTTATTAACTCACTTAGGCACGAATGAAATAACCTAGGGTCATCTACTTAATATCAATTTTTTATGGACTTTTTTACTTCTTTTTAATCTTTTTTTTTTCGTTCTCTTCTCTAATTACGAAAGAGTAAGATGAGAAGGGAAGAGTTTTATGCTTTTTCTGATTTTTTTGTATCTTATGCAAAATCAATGCAACCTAACCTAAAGTGTGATGATTCGATAATTCGAAGTTCAGAAGTTCAACAATCAACCAAAATCATCACAAACAAGGAACAACAAGTGAAATGCAAGGCAAGATATCAAAAATGTGTGTCGGGAGATAAAATAGGGACTTGGGAGCAACCACAGCGGCGCCCAAGATTCTCTGTACCACTTGGGCGCATACACAGTGGTGCCCAAGTCTCCTCTTTGTGATTTAGGCTCGCTTTTCTAATTTCGGAAAAGTTCAATGATGCCCAGATACGATTTTTGATATGTTGCGATTGAATATAGAACCCTAATATGAACTACATATATCAATACTTTCGGATCTGAAAATAATGACGCGAGGAACGAGATAAGGGGGACAGATCCCTTTTGCCAGGGACTTGGGCGTACACATAGTAGCACCCAAGCATACTGTTCTTTCTTTTTCTTTTTCTTTAGCAATATATTTGTGTCTTCTTTTAATGATTTTTGTGCAATTTAGAACACACAGTTGCA
This sequence comes from Cinnamomum chago, assembly GCA_038049695.1. Lineage (NCBI taxonomy): Eukaryota > Viridiplantae > Streptophyta > Magnoliopsida > Laurales > Lauraceae > Cinnamomum > Cinnamomum chago. Next base: position 28,969,019 of record CP142457.1, read on the forward strand.
GATCCGAGGACTCTGATATCAACTTATATGAGAAAGAACCCGGATTTAAGAAACAAAATGCGTGCGAGATGAAAATCGAGGTCGAAACCCTACTCCAGAGACTTGGGCACAAGTGTTTTTCTGCACTTTTCTTTCTCAAATTCGAATTTTTATGATTAAAAATGATATGAATGCAAGATCTATTCTAATAACGAGTTAGGGATGATGAAATGATGCAGATCTAGAACCTACGAATGATCCTAAGCATGTTTCTAATGATGGATGATTACTAAATATCAGATCTACTAGGGAAATACTATTACTGATGCAGATCTATGATGCATGCATGATCCTAAACATGTTTCTAACTACTAATGATGATGGATACTAATTGAAAAGAACTAGATCTAGAAATACCAGTTTGGATTGTGTTTTTAAAGTCCTAGATCGAAGCTCTCGCGCAAATCCACGGCCTTCGGAAGCTTTCTCCATTATTGATCTTAAAAACCAGAGTACTCCCTCTTCTCCTTTCTTATAGATCTAGAGCTCTCTCTATGGTGGCTGCTTTCTTTCTCTCCCTTTACTTCTATTTTTCTCTTCTTTGGTAGCCTCCCTTTGCAAATGGGGTTAAGAGATCCTAAAATAGATGTTTTGGGCGTGCAAAAGGGTTTAGGGTTGCTGTTTGCACGAGTTTCTAGAAGCTTCACGCGTACCAATGCGAATTAGGGTTTTTTAAGGACTTGGGCGCACACACAGGTGTGCCCAAGTGTGCTTCATGGGTTGGGCACATACACAGGTGCACCCAGGTCCTTCCTTTGGATTAAATGGATCTAAGGTTTGGGATTGGATTGTTCTTGGGCTGAGGTCGGGCCAGAACTACGAAAAGTAGAGCAGAACACACCTAAGTACACACCTAAGTGCATTTCTAAGGTGATCGGGGACATGGGCGCACCTGTGTGTGTGCCCAAGTACAGTTTAGGACATGGGCGCACCTATGGTGGCGCCCAGGTGTGTTTCCAGTGGGGCCGCTAGGGTAGTCTCCCGGCGGTCATATCTCTTGATCCGTCGGTCGGATTTGGACAATCTACATATCGTCAAGGAAGATCTCGGGTCTTAGAGCCCATTGGTTCATGTACCTTACTGAGTAGTGGGTTTGAATCGGAGTCTCGACACGTTTCGGCTTTTCTCTCACGAATTTCTAGAGATAGTCGAGCTAAGTCTAAAAAAATCAACAAGCATCTTCATCATCGTTAATTAATCTGAATTATGCCGTTAATCATTCAATTATGGGTGAAATAGGGGCACTGCTATAGATGACAAGTATTTAAGGCTATCATATGAGCCAAATGAGGTGTCTAAACTATTATTCTAAGGGCCGCAAAGAAAGATGGCTTTAAAGTACCACGAGGCATGCAATTTTATTTTGCTTTGATCAAATAATCTCATTTATTTATTAATCAAAATCTTACCTGTTTTTTATCAGGTAAATATTATCTAGTTGATGTGGGATATGAAAACACTCCTAATTACATTGTCCCGTATCGAGGAGTGCGATATCATTTGAGAGAGTTTGCTCGTGGAAGTATAAGCCCACAAGATGCCAAAGAACTATTCAACCCTTGCTATTCTTCCTTACGAAATGCAATTGAGCGTGTTTTTGGTGTAATAAAAATCGCTTTCCAATATTGAAGAACACTTCTTCTCATTCATTTGACACGATTACAGATGTAATAATTACACGTTGCACCTTACACACAACTTCATTCACATCCACTCTTACGGTGAAGATTGGATATATGAAGAGTATGACCTTCAATATGAGAATTAGTCTTCTGAACAGGAGGATATCAATGAACCAGATGATGATTATAGTACGGATGGGCGACGTCGGGAGGGCAATAGAATGTGGGAAGCAATTTCAAATGCTATGTGGGATGAATATAGCATTCGCACTAGAAGGCCAAGAGATCGGCATGAGCATCAATAAAAGGCTTATCATGGATTGTAGTTATTGTCTTGATTTCTTTTGTTATGAACTTTGACGGAAAAATATAAATTTGCATATGATTATTTGTTTGACTCTAAAATCTATGATGTCTTTGTTTTAGCATATATTATAATCTTTAGCAACTGTCAAACAGCTCAGTTTAAAATCTGTTGCATTCTTGAAAAAATGCCAAATAGCAACAATGTTGCAATATTATAATATTGCACTATTATACTCTACAACATTTGATTCTGCTACTATTTAAATCTAAAAATATTATATTCTACATGTATCCAAACGGCCCTTAAAGTATTAGCCTATATAACTTGGATCATTGATTTTAGCCATCAAGGTAAATGTGGAAGTATTATTAATATTATGGGGTTTTACCGAAAAAATCTCCTTAAGGCCGGTGGAGACTAAAAAGGTCCTCAAAGTTTTTATGCACCGGATTGGTGGCAAAGGCCCTTTTTGGGGTTTTTTCTTTTTTTTTTTTTTTTTTTGGTACCGATCGGTGATATACTTGAGCGATATTGATGCCCACTACATCACCCTATGTTCACTCTTCACCTATTCAACTGAGTAAGGACACACCTTGTGTTTTTGAAATCATTTCCAAGCCTACAAATCAAGAAACCAAATAAACTTGACCAACCCACTTGTAAGCTAGTCGCCACTACCAAATGCTCACCTACAAATACCAACCAACATTCATTATCTTCCATCCTCTCTGGTTTCTATAAATTTGAACCAGTGCTCCAACTCTAACTTTGAGAAAATTGAAAGACTTTGAAAGCCTTAACCCTCATCGACACTTCGAAAGATGAGGTTTTTCCCTACAACTTATCTCTAAATATGACTTTTCCCCCCACCCTCCCAAAGTCTAGAGGGAAAACTCATCTCTAATGATAAGCTATAGGGAAAAACCTATGGAAAGATTTGTGAAGAACTTGATTCAATCTAGTCAGATTTTCTCAAGTTACTTATGGATTCAATAAGAAGCTGGTGAAATTCATAAAGATTTACACTTTTTTCTGCTCTTCCTATTAAATTGAATGAGGGTTTTTGTTTCAATATGAGATGTTCTTTATGTTTCAATCTGAACAATCGGAAGCCCTGGGAGCGAATCATTCTTGTCAAAGTCTGGCTGCAGCCTTCCTCGCGGGCGAAGAAGAAGATGGCACGAGCAGCGATATCGCTTTTTAGCAAAACAACAAGAAATAAAAAAAAAAAAAAGATTTGTGGGAGGGCCTTTATGGTCTATATTGAAGTTTTAGGGCCTTTTTGGTCTTTAACCACTTTGAGGAGATTTTTCCGGTAAAACCCCCCTATATAAATTTGTTAATTTGAATTGGTTACATGAATGTATGTAAATAAATATATATTTATATTTTATAATATTTTTTCCATTTTTTAAAATATCCTTAAATTATTAAAAAAAAAAACATGATTCTATCAGGTCTTCGATTGACTATCTGTGATATTTTTTTGCATTGAATGAGTTAAGTCGGTTATAAGTTTTCCAACCTTGGTCTTTGTTAGCCCTTATTAAGGTTTATGATTTATTTTTCTTTTTTGGAACGGTTTGAAGCTGGCTTGATCAAGAGTTATTTGGAACCGCACCAAATTAATATTCATAATCTTCATGGTGTTCTTGCTTTGTAATGTTTTTGTAATAGTTATCTTTAATGACAATTAATTTGATCAATGTACCATAGCCCTCAAATGTATCACCAAACTACTACGTAAAGCCTTGTCTACCTGGATGTTTGCCACTCTTCGGTGATTCAATAACTTTAGTAGCTTGTGTTCCCTCCAAGAATGTGTCAGTTGCGGCTCCAACAATATTAACACATTAAATTTAAAGCACAAGAGGATTTGGATCTCATTTTTTGCTAAGATCATAAACGCGATAAAAGTTCATATGATGAGCAGTGACACAGTTTCATTCTCCTTCGTGATGAACGTTTCGCTGAAGTTAAATTCACTACATTCTTTTATAACCCAGAGTATCCCCTATCCATGATCCTTTGTTCCTGAGCCTTGGGGACACTCGATTACTCTCCTACCCATGATCCTTTGTTCCTGAGCCTTAGGGACACTCGATTCTTGACAGCCGAGCACTAATTCCTAGGGGCATATACAAACCCTTCTATCCACATATACCAGGTAAAACTATGAGAGGTGACCAATAAAGATAAATGTCGAACACAAGACCTATAATTACTGGACCTACTATTGAAACTCCAATTTAAGTAGGAGCTAATATCCAGTCTCTTTGTTTATGGTCTATGTTACACATGCCCTCTGACCCATCTAATTTCATTAAATTGAGATTGTTTTCTACAAGAGCATGTATTGTGCATGCGGTTGGCCTCAAGAGGTCCATGCCGGCGTCCACGTGTGGAGCCATTATTAGTTGATCTCAAACTTTCCAAATTTGTTTCCACTTAAATAACAATCAATTACATTAAATTCTGTTTTTTTTTTCTTTTTTGAAAACTCTATAATCAGTAACTTTTCTTTTAAAGTATAAAACCCTCACATCAATGATAGTAGATTAATATCTCTAGATATTTCCTATTTTTCCAAAACTCTACAATCAATTAGTCGATTAAAATTGATAAGTAACATTTTTTAGTTCTGTCAAAATGACTATTCTTTGATAGGAATCATCATATTCTCATCATATTATCATATAAAAACATATTTACTTGCCTTTGTTTATTACTATTTTTAACATTTTACCTTAATACCTCAATTTAAAAAAAATATTTTCTTCCAAATTTTTCTTAAAAATCATAATTTTAACTCCATCCTTATCATATCTCCTACTTCGACTCCATCTTTGTCCTTATTATTATTACTATTATTATTGCTTGGGTTAGAGCACTATATCCTTATTGGCCCACCTAATCAATCCAGATCTTGATCTTTCCAATATTGCTTCTCTCACCTTGCTTCCTCTACAATATTTTTTTTATTGATATTTTAAAATTTTTTTTTGTTTATTTGTTATTTGATATGTACGGATATTGCTTTTATATTGGATTATATGTTTTTTTTTTCTTTGTTGGGCCCGCGTTAGGTATGGGCCTCTCAAACAAGTTAAATTTACAACGCAAGAGGATTGGGATCTCATTTCTTTTTCTATGATCATTAGTGCGATAAAAGTTAATATGTAATGAAGTGACGCATTTTCATTCTCCATCATGACCAATGCCGCAGTTAAATTCGCTTCATATTACCGGCCCCGCTATTTTTAATGGTTCATTTTTAATTGTTATTATTGTTTATTCTTTAATTCCAAAGCCTTAAATTGTTTTAGAGTTACATTTAGTATTTGTACCTTACTTTCTCATTTTTAATACCTTTTTCACATCTGGATTGCAGAAAGTTGGTCATATATGTCATGGGGACCCATCTATAGGACAAGGGGTAGTTGTGAGAATCCCTAATTTTGAGTCTAGATCCTCTGAAGTGTCACATGAGTGCAGGGAGTGGAAGTCCACAGCGGGCCACATGTATTAAAAATTTAAATTGCTCAAAATGAATACCCTTCTCTTTAGTGGTATAATTTCGGAACTGTACTTAGATAAGAGTGGCCTCATCATAAGGTTAGGCATATGAATAATGGTTTGATTAATGAAAATTATCCCCGATTGATCATATACATTTATTATATTATTATTCATATGCTCAATCAACAATGTGGTCAACTCTTGTCTGAGAAAAATTTGGGAAAATTCTGAAGGTGAGAGTATTCATTTTGAAAAATTAAGATTTTTAATAGGAGGGCCCATCTTTAGATTTCTACTCTCCTCACATACCGAAAGCCTGGAGTGAGACATTCAAATAATCCAAAATCTATTAGGACCCATTTGCATGTTTACAGAATAAAATATTTACAAATTTAAATTTTGTAAGAATAAAACAATATCTTTTTTCTTTGATGACGTGGGTATCATTGACGTCTTTGACCCAACAAAACTAATCTCATACGTGGTGCATGCTAAACCCACACAAGCACACATCATACAGATTTGGGGCGGCTTCGAACACAAGAAGTGGGAAGCTGTAGGCTCACATCTTATGCCACTCCTCCAACACCCAAGTGGGTAATAATAAAATAATACAAAATCAAATAGCATATTTTTTAATATTTTATTTTATTTTTTGTTTGACAAATTTTGAAGAATGCAAAAAAATTTATATATTGAGTTGTTTGATAGGTACTACAAATTATATTATATATTAAAAAAAATTTAAATAACAACAAATTAATATTATTGATAAGATTAAAGTTCATTATAAGATCAATTACTTATAAAATACTTTTATTTATATTTAATGCATCACTTTAAATCCATCGATGAGGCCACCTTTGAAATCCAAAATACTTAAGTATACTCCGCCTTACTAAATCATTATAAGTAATTTCACCACCACCACCACAATCTTCATCATCATGACCACCCCCATCATCATCAACACCAACACCACCATTATCATCTCGTCGCCATCACCACCACATCACCGCCATCAACATCTCATCACCATCGACATCACCAACATTGATTGTCGCCATCACCACCACATCACCGCCATCAACATCTCATCACCATCGACATCACCAACATTGATTGTCACCACCACCACCACCACCACCACCACCATCACCACCACTATCATCATGGTGATCACTACCATCTTCATCACAAAAGCAACCACTACCACCACCATCATTACCATTATCATCATTGTGATCGTAACCATCATCATCATCATCACCACCACCATCATCATCTTTGCCACCACCTAGCATCATCGTCGTTGTCATAACCATCAACATCATCATCAGATCACCATGACCACCGCCAGAATCATCATCATGATTATTACCACTATCATGTCATTTTCCAAACAATCACTCTCATGTTTGTGTTAGCAAGTGGTAAGGTAAGGTGAAAGTAAAGTTGACCCAAATGTAACATATTCTCTCTTTACTATGTCTGGATGACAAAGTAGCACGGTAAATTAAGTCTAGCCGCCACTTTTTCTTTACCACAAAAATACATGGTAAAGTAAGTAAAGCAAATAGAAAAGGCAACTACTTTGGTACTCTCTCCCTCATACCTGACCTCATTGCATACTTTTATCTCACCTTACTTTACCAAACACCCCTGTTGACACTAAAAATGTCACTTTGCCTCTTCAACATCAAGAAGTCACATGAAGCCGCATCCTACTACAAACGAGCAATGCTACTTCAAGTATCAGATCTTGTCAAAATAAAACAAAAACTGCAAGATCCTTCAAGACAACCAAAATAGGAGTTCACATGAAGTTTCGGGCTATTTCGACATCATTTGACCCAACTTCACTCTTCCAACAGCTGAGCAGTCACTCCCGGTGGCGGCGAAGCCAGAGACCCTGACACACAAAACAAAGTACACAGCTGGCCCCAAGATGCCACCAGGAGGCTCTACATTAAGTTTCAAGTCATTCCGACATCATTTGGCCTAACTTCACTCCTCCGACAACCAAACAGACGCTCCTGGCAGCGATGGCGTCGAAGACATCAAAACTTCAATCAGAGCCTACGGATGGTCTCAAAATACCTCAAAAAGGCTCCATGTCAAATCTCAGGTCATTCCGGCGACGTTTGACCTGACTTTGACGCTCCTAAAGAAAATCAAGCCTCTCGACGGCGAGAACCAACCAGACCATTATTCATCAAACAAAGCAAATGGGCGGCTTCAACATGCTTCAAAAGGGTTGCACGTCAAAATGACTCGACTTTGACGCTCCGAAACAAAATCAAGGCTACTGGCGGCAGAGCACCCCGGGACATCCAAATCGGAGATAATGGATCATCTCAAAATGACTCCAATAGGCCCCCTGTCAAATTTCAGGTCAATCAGACATCGGTTGACCACACATCAAAGCGCGACATCTTCCTCGTGGCGAAATCAAGCTTAGTAGCGACGGGACCCCAAACGGCTTCAAAACTCAAACCAAAGCCCATGGTTGGTCCTACCTACTGCTCAGGAGGCTTCACCTCAAATTTTGGGTCATTCCAACATCGTTTGACTTTTGACCGAAAATCATCAACTCTACACGGCAAGTTCTTCAACTTTTCCAAAAATAGGAAACTTTGTGCTCCGTTTTTGCACGACTTGTCGTCGAATTTTCTTCAGGAGAATCAAGTCCAAAAATAAGGAAAATGTCAAGAAAAATACAGGAGAAAAAAGGACTGAAAAAACTCAAAAAATGACCGAAGAAAAGGCGACCAAAGGGGGACCAAACCCCATGGTCGCAAATCTGATTTATGACGCTCGAAATCGACTGATCTCCGTCTACAATTTGGACCCGCCGTCAAGAGCATGAAATTGCCATTGATCGCTCCAAGATCGTCAATCGGCTGACCAAGAAAGTACACTTTCTGTCCGACCGATCAAGAAATCGACAAGACAGATGGTATCGGCCCGCTGTTAGCAATCTATGTCTGAAGGTGTATGATCATCTGACATCAATCAACATGAAGATCCATCGTCGATCATCGCAAGAAGAATTCCAAAAGACGCGGCACGGCCCGCAACTCTTCAAATCCCCAGCGACCACTTAATGTTGTTAATTGACCCAACTAAATGTGGTCATTAACTCATTATTTTGGACGGCCCAATCAGAAGCAAGGAAATGGGAGTTACAAGTTAAAGCCATCATGACATTAAAGCCATGAAACTCCTCTCATCATGGAGATTAAAGGCGATTAAATGCCCATCATTCTTCATCGACCAATCAGATTTAAGGAAAAATGAGTTACAAAATCAAGAAATAAAAACTTGTAACTCCTCCCATCATGAACCTTTAAAGCCATCAATGCTCATAAACCCTCCTAAATGGCTACCAAAGGCCTATAAATAGGAGAGCATTCCAAGAAAAATCAATCAGAAAAATCCTGAAGAATTCTCGAAGAAATCTTTGCACAAACAAGCTCTCTTACTTTGAAGAATTTCTGTTGCAACAAATACCACAAGGTGATTAAAGCTCCTTGGGGGGCACTCCCCCCAAGGCAAAGCCCTATCTTCTCCTATTCAACATGCCCTAGACGAGGCTTTTCAGCCCGTCTCTTCATTTTTTTTTAGATATAGGACCTTCCCTTGGTCTTTATCCTCTAAAAAAACTGAAGTCCAAGTCAAGCCAAAATAATCCAAGCATCGCATGTTCTCATCTGAAGGACGATGACGAAGTCCATACATGACTTGTGATCGTCAATCTGAACGAGTCCCCGCAATCTCCTGAGAAGTCAGATCCATTTTCTTACTTTTCTGTTGTATTTTGTATTTTCTTTAAGAGACAAAAAAATCACAATTCTTGTCTTTCATTTTGATAAGATTTGTAAATCACCCTTCACGGCAAAAAAATTGTCTTTCACGGCATTCAAAAAACCTTGTCTCTTTTCCTAAATATATGTGCAATGGAAAGTTAGAAAAAAGATTGATTTCCTTTCTACTTGCGAAGGTGGATCTCTAAATCACCATTTCTAAATTCTAAGTAGAATAGAAAATCTGGCATACCCATACAAAAATGTTGATACTTGCCTTTCTCCCCTCATTCCCTCCATTCGGCCTTTTCGGTGACCCCGGGGACGGATGGGGGAGGAATGGAAGAATCGGGTCCATCAAGTTGGCACACCCGGTGGGACCCGTTCATTTGAGAACGTCATGCTTGGATTCTTTGGCCCCTCTTTAGTTGGTCGCCTATGTTGAATCTTACATCTAAAAAAAACATGTGATGGGATTTTTTGGAAATTTCTATCTTAAATTTATTTCCACTCTTTCTCATTTCAAAAAGAAAAATCTGATTTCTCTTTTCTTGGATTCATCTTTGAAAAACTTTGATCATTTCCCCTCCGAACGTGATAGCTCGTAGAAATGTTTGTAGCTATTGTTCATAAAGAGGAATGGGTCACCTTTTTTCTTTGATGAGTCCCATAAGGATTTAAAAAAAAAACCAGTTTTCCCCTCTTTTGGATTCGAATTAGGGAAACTTTGGTTTCTTCCTTCTCGGACAATGGCTCGCGGAAATCTTTTGTAGCCAGCGTTTGGATTCGGAGAGGCCATTCACTCTCTTTGGTAGGTCCATTATAGATCTTTCAAGAAAAACTTTAAAAAAAAAGAGTCTAATCTCAAACTCTTCAAAAAAAAATTGGTTTTCTCTCTTTTGGATTCAAATTAGGGAAACTTTAGTTTCTTCCTTTTCGGACAATGGCTCACGGAAATCGTTTGTTGCCAACGTTTGGATTGGGAGAAGCTATTCGCTCTCTCTGTGATAGGTCCATTAGAGATCTTTCAAGAAAGGTTTTCAAAAAAAAAAAACAAAAACAAAAACAAAAACAACAACACTAAGGTTACACTAGTTGCGTTCTTTGACCAAAGTGGATCTAAGAAAAGCCTTGTCCAGAGTGTGGAGACAGTTAGATTGTTCGAGGCAAGGGTCCTCCAAACGGGTTCATTAAGTAATCCTACCCTTACCTGGGGGCTGATCTATCTACTAAGGTTTCATAAGACCGAATTGAAAACCTATGTGTTCCTTTCAAAAAACAAAAAAACAAAAAACAAATTCAAAAAAAAAATCGTCATTTTTGGGTTTACATATGAGAAATCTTGGTTCCTTCCCTTTCGGATAAAAGCTCGCGGAAATCGCTTGTAACTTGCGTTCGGATTGGAATACCGTTTGCTCTCTTTTATGAATCCGATTCTGACCTTTCAAAAAATCTCATCTCGTGTCTATTCCAAGGATGCGATTTACAACATTTGTGTTTAGCGGTGCTAGTACGCCCTTCCGGGTCTGCTGTATTCGCGACCGACACATTTGTATCTCCAACCTTATATCATCTTACCTCGAGTGAGCCTCGCTTCTTGGTAATTTGAATTAAGGTCCATAATTGCTTCTAGCAGTCACTGGAATGCTCGCTCTGAGCCTCCTGTACTTGCGTTTAGAACAATTGTATCCTCTATGGTTTTTTGCCTTCTTCACCTCGCTTGGACTGGGCCATGTTCCCTGAGCGATTTGAAAAGACAAAACCATAGTTCTTTCCCATTCATGATCATTGTATTCTTGTGATTACTAATGGACGTGGTCTTATTTCAGAAGTTTTCCAAAACTAACAATGGCAGCTTCATGATAAGAATGAAAAATGCTATATTTTTCGCCATTAATATTTAGTTCTTTGTACCTATTTGATGTCTAATTGCACTCATTATTCTTATATTTTGATTTAGGATGCAATTGGAGGGCTAAGCGCAAAACGAAGTTAATTGGGCAATTTTAGATGAATTTTCGCATCGCCTCGCAAGTTGGGCATAACTCTCTCATTCGAGCTCCGGTGGAGACGATTCAAGATACCGTGGAACGACAAAAGAAGGTGATCATATTTGATGCTGAATGAATGAAGCTGATTTGGAACCGGGTCTTGTTTAGAGGGAATCAAGCAGAAGGTGGTAAATTTGAAGAAATCAGAAGTTCGTCGAAACATATCCAATATTGGGCTCATATTGCGCAGAACGAAAAATAGTGCAACTTTAATTCTTGGGTTGAGTCCAACAGAAGCCCGAATGAGAAGATGTGGTCCAGAAAGGAAGTTTGACTAAGTTAGAGTTTTAATTGATTTTTTTTATATTATTCATCCTTCACCCTCACATCTCCATATCTCATGCATGGAACCGGATCCCCTGTTTGGACGAAACAGGAGCCGCCACGTACGGGGGCGGAAGGGGGGCAGAGGAAAGAAAAAGTGTATTTCTCTTTCCTCCGCCCCCCTTCCGCCCCTGCATGTGGCGGCTCCTGTTTCGTCCAAATAGGGATCCCCTGTTTGGACGAAATAGGGGATCCTTTTCCCTCATGCACATTCTCTTTCCAATTCCTATCCTCTCCTCCAACGCCACCTCATCTCTGAATTCCATCTTTCCCTCTAATCCCACACAAGCTACTTTCCTTATCTAACTATACTTTCTGTGTTTTCTCTTATCTCCCTCTCTAATTCTTATCCATCTCCACTTCTCAAAACCATCTTCAACGCCATCTGTCTTCCTAATTTCTCTTTCACGGCACTCTTTCATCTCCAAAATTTTCTCCCTCTTCCTAGGTTACAACCCATCACATGGCCCCGCCTCACCTTATTTTTCTCCTCTCTTTGCCATACATTCAATCTATAAATAACCCATAACACACCATTCAAAGATTACACTCTCTGCACCCATGATTTCTCTCCATATCTCTGTTTTTCTTTCTTCCTTCTTTTTCCATTTAATTTATTTTGCAAGTTAGCATGGCCCAGCGTGGCTAATTTTCTGTAATTGGTTGAAGGAGACTGAAGCATCGGAATAAATACTGTGAGATCTAATTTATTTTCATTGTTCAATTTATGCTTTGAATATGGGTTGTTCTTCTATGCTTAATTTGTTATCATGATTGTTTTGTTTAATTGCTAGGATGCATACTAGTATATTTTTCGTTCCAATCTACAGCTAAATTAGAAATCAAATCCGTAATTGTTTGATCCCTCAAATTTGCGAAGCAACTGATATTTAATAATTTACTGCGTCAGTAATTGTTAGATATTAGGAAGAACACTTGGCTAAATTAAATGCAACCGCGTGTGCTTGTGTTATTTGGGTTCATCGATCTCTCTGATTTTAATGCTTTTACTAAATTAAATCTATAGCGCTTGTCTTAGGTTGTTTAGTAAATAGGGTTAATTAGAGCGCGTGTTTTCTAATTAACTAATTAAGGAGGCAGGAATTTAATTCCAACGATTAATATTCAAAGTGTTACTTGATTTATTTTTGCATCAATGATCAGTTTTGAATTTCCGATGGTGGATGTTAACTTTGACCAATGCTTGCTCATTTGATTGAATTTGTTACCTTATTGCTCTTTATTTGTTTTTATTTGTTTTTGCTTCCAGTATAATCAAAACCCCCATCTTTGATCACATAGCATAAAACTTGGTTATACACTCTCCGTGGGAACGATCCTTACTCGCACTACTACATTTATTATTTTTGGAGTAAAGGTTTTAGTATATTTGGGTGCCGGCGACAGCACGACCACTTCATTAACCATCACTTTCGATGAGAACAAGTATCAGCTCATGCTCCAGTAGAAGCAGAACAAGCACCCTACTAGCTGCCGAAGCGTCACCTCCCTCGGCAAATCTCAGAACACCGGGTCAACCTCTACTCCCCGGACTATCATCTTCGAGTCGATGGGACTGTTCCCACTTCCCGTAGAGGAAATTGCACATGCTAAGAAGCAAAAGATCGCCCTGCAACGTGTCACTGCCATGACACCAAGGGAGAACACAAAGAAGCCTGAAGCCCGTGGCAACCCCACAAAGCCTCAACCTACAGAGAACCAGGTCTACCTTAAGACTTGGTCCCCGAGACCTTTGAAAAGTCCTTGGGGATCCGAACCCTAGAGGGGGGGTGAATAGGGTGAGCTTCAATTATGACCAATTTTAATCAATTTTAACTTCTTTAAAACAAACTAGTCACAAGTGGTGATTACAAATAAAATGCGGAAGCTTAATAACAACAATCACCACAAAGCAAGCACCATCACACAAGGATTTATAGTGGTTCGGCCTCAATGCCTACATCCACTACCGGCTTGTGATCCAACACCCCACCGGATTTCCACTATTTATGCTTTTCAATAGGCTAAGCAATAACCTTTACAATATGCTTTCCAAGGCTAAGCAATAACCTTTACATTGATGTTTTTCAAGGTTTAACATCAACCTATACATTATGCTTTTATAGGCTAAGCAATAACCTCTTCAACCACAAGGTTGGTTATCTCACTAAGATAGTGTCTATAAACACTTGATGGAGATTCAATTAAGCTCATTACAATGCCTCTTAATTAGGCGGATATGGAAGTGAAAAACTAATACACACTCACACTATGAATGCAAAGATGAAAGTATATGAAGTGTGTGTGTGTGGTCCTCAATCATTTTGAAAATGAAGGCTCATAAATGTATGCCTAAGGCTTTTGAAAGTTTTAGCTCAAAAACATTTATGATTAAGGAAATGCTAATCACATGTTAAAAGTAACAACTTGTTAATGAGATCAAAGATTTACAAGTTGTATGAAATTAATTAGCTCTAAACATGTGAAGCATAGGGATGTCAATCAAATCAACATGTAGCTCAAAACATAAAAATAGATTTGATTGAAAAGAGGGGACAAATCATATGTAATTATAAATACAACTTGAAAGTGATATACCTATCAAAGTAAGGCAAGTTGTGAAACTTTAAAACAATAATACACATATGATTTGTACAGATGTTGAATCCAAAACATAAGATACATTTGAAAGAGATTTTCTTATGATGGAAAAACAACAACCAAACATTCAACCAAGTATATGAATCATGTTACATATTTCAGTAACATGATCTACTTAGATTTACCAAAGATAAAGTACTGCTTGGATTGAATCAAATGGTGATGCATCCAAAACAATAGATCTATTCAAAGTATAAAACATGCTAAGGATACAACACATCATAGTTTATCATATTACTAAAGATTTACCTAAGATAAAACAAAACATGAAAACATATGATTTGTAAAGAAGTTGAGTCCAAAACATAAGATAGTTTTGAAAGTGATTTTCTTATGATGGAAAACAACAACCAAAGATTCAACCAAGTATATGGATCATGTTACATATAATTTCAAAGATGTTTTCATTAACATGATCTACTTAGATTTACCAATTCAAGTACTACTTGGATTGAATCATATGGTGTTGTATCCAAAACAATAAATCAACTCAAAACATAAAACATGTTAAGGACACAACACAAACATAGTTTAACATGCTAGAAATGATTTACCAAAAATAAAACAAAGTATGAAAACATATGATTAAGGAAAGTAGAGCCTACTTGGAGATTTAACTTCATTAATCCAAGCTTTAGCTTTCCTAATGCTCCCCTTCATCCCTTAGTTCATTTCCCTTGAATATGCCTCAAAACCCCTCAAGGAGGCCCTTAAAATTCCCAACTTTTGGCAAAGGAAAGAACTCATATTTATAGCAAAAAGTGTCCAACGGCTAGTCCTCGGTCGACCAGGAAACAGGTCTCGGTCAACCGGGACCACACAACGGTCGGATTTCTGACCGTTAGACAGCCCAGGGCATTTTCTGCCTGCAGTGTTCCCGGTCGACCGGGACCCCTGGGCCGGTCGACCGATGACACTGCCGGGACACCAAAAATCCACTTTTGCATAATTGAAGGTAATTCTTTGGGAGGATTTTTGGGCCACTAAACCAAGCTTGAATACATGTTTTAAATCATTCTAAGAGGTTTAAAACCATGAAACATAAAAAGCCTAAAATGATTCAAAACTTTAAAAACAAAGGCTAGCTTGATTTCTAAAACTTTTTCCAAAAACAAATGCATCCAAGATTGAAAACAAAACATGCATAAATCAATGCTTTTTCAAGTCTAAAAACCATGCATGTATAAAACAAGATTTCAAGTTTATTTAAAACAATGCAAGTGTGTGTAAATCAAATGATGCTAGAATGATAATGCATCCATCAAATTGCAATCTACAAAATCCCTAACAACCTTCACCAAAACAAAGGAGGTCCCGAACATCTACAAAGCCAACATACCTGGCCCCTCTCAAAGAAAATCGTTTCTATCCTCTTGCATACATGAAGGAGGAGAAACCAGTCTCTTGCCTGACAAAGAAGTCAACCCATCATGAGCCGGCTTGCTCCTACAAGCCAAAAATCAAATCAAACATCACCGGGCCTTTGTAAGAACCTGCCAAGGCCTGCACTCCTGTAGTTCGACCCTTTATCTCAACTGGGGCCGAACTCCAAGATTCAAAGCTTCGCTACGACAGTCGAAGGGCCGAGTCCAAATCCTGTCTATGCCTCGCTTCAAAGAAGATAGGCTCGGCTGCTGCACTCGAGGGAGTACATCCTTCATTGCTAAAGCCCAAGCAGAGCTGACAGAGCTCAAATTGCCCGTCGCATACGTGGCCACATGTCATATCGACAAAAGAGACTAGAGAAGCCAGCATCATATCCTCCAAGTCTCCCAAAAATGGGCCGAAAAAGAAAGACCTGATCAATTGTTGCTATCCATATGGTTGGCAAAACCAGAAGACGTCAGAAGTCAGCAACTAAACTTCATGTCCGACGACCGGTGACTCGCAGCGTCTCCCGGACACGAAGACATCAATCTTCTACTCCTTCAAGCCAAGGACAACGGAGTAATCCTTCCTCAAGCTCTTCAAGAATGAGTCACAGCTCAGTCACCAGAACGATCTCTTCGTTCGAATCACGAGGGATGAATGTCTTGGCTACAAACTCTGAGCCACCTCGCAATCCACCTCCTGATGAAACGACCGCACGCATCCAGCAATTGGAGCAAGGTCAGCAGAGGATTGAGGCTCAGATGGAAAATCCTCTTCTCGCTTTTCAACTTCAAGAAAACAACCAACCTCCTCCAGATAACGAGGAAAATGCAGAAAACAATGAGTCACACGCCCTTACCAAAAGTGACATTGACGATATCCTCGCCAAAGCAAAAGAAGAGGATACACTGAAGGAACATGGGATCAAGCCACCATATCCCTTATGGATGGACTCAGTTCCCTTCCCTGCAAAATTTAAACAACCTACTCTCCAAACATATACGGGGAAAGGTTTAGCCAGATAGCACGTCATCCACTTCAAAATACTGACAGGAGCTATTGCGGATCAAGATGCCCTCAAGATCCATCTCTTTGTAAGTACCCTAAAAGGTACGGCCTTCTATTGGTACTCCACTTTGCAGGAGGACTCCATTCAAAATTGGGTCATGCTAGAGACACGCTTCCTGACCCACTTCAAAGGTGAGGATCATCCTGTCACTATAGCACAACTCTGCAGCCTAAAACAGTGAGAGAATGAGTCAACATACGATTTCATTCACAAATGGAAGGCAATGGCGTACAAGTGTCCAGATGTATTGCAACAAGCGTTGCTCGTCGACATCTGCCGTAACAACATGAGAGCAAGGATCCGCTCCATGATTATCGGCAACAAATCAAAGAACCTGGGAGAACTCCTAGAAGCATCTATGGAAGCTGAAACAGTGATCAAAGACCTCAACATTCAGCAGTCATCAAAGAAAGAGCCAGCTACCATTACGACCTCAAAGCCAAAGGAAAAGGAGGTTCTTAATGTGCAAACCAAGTCAGCTCCTCAGCAGCCAAAGAAAGCTGAAAATAAAGCTGCAGGTAAGAAACTTGAACTCTCTGATGCCTTCAGAGAATGAGTAAAGGAAAAATACCCGTTCGATGAAGATGTTAAAGAAATCTTCGAGGCTCTCGTAGCAAATGCTAAACTCACCTTACCTGAGCCCAAAAGACCGGGAGATGTTGGCAAAACCAATGATCCCCGGTATTGTCCCTACCACTAGATGATCTCGCATCCTCTCAATCAACGCCACGAAAGCTTCCGCAAAATATTCAGAATGTGTTGGAATGTGTTGTCTTCACACACGCGGATCTTGGGAGAAAAATATATTTATGCTTAATCCCATTCGCGCCCCCGAGGTTCCGGTTAGGGGGCGTGACAGACTGGTATCAGAGCGGGTAGGTTTCTAGGAAATAAAACACTCTAGGAACCTTAAGACGTGTGGTGAGGACTCGTTTTCTTTTGTCTTGTTATTGTTTCTGTGAGTTCGTGTTTGTTTTTCTTCTAGTGGGGGAGACTATCTTTGTCTCCTTTTCTTGTCCTTGTTTTTAGGGAATTTGGGGGACCAAATTCTTTTCTAGTGGGGGAGAATTTAGTGTCTCCGCACCCACATTTAGTACCTTTTCCTTGTTTTCGCGCCAGAGAGTCGAAGTTTTGTGGACTTAGCATGTGTTTCTCGAAGGACATGGGCAGAATTTTCAACTTTTCGATGTCACAGATGGAGCTAGAGAAGGAATTTGCGACCAATTGTTCGTCAGTAAGGAATGTGAGCAGCATATCGAGACCCAATTACAGTTGATCGTGTACCGTTAGAGGATTCGTCAGGCAAGTAAGTGTGGATTTTTGGATAAACTTGAATTATTTTCATAAGTCAGAAGACTCCATAAGCTGAATAAGTGGTAGACTTTATGAGGTTTGAGGTGATTTTCAGTGGTACAGCTCCAAGAAGATGTGAAAAGTTAGAAATTTCTCGAGCATTGATGAACTTGTGACGGAGAATTTCTCGAGGAGGTTTAACAATTGCAGCTATGATGGTGAGTCGACTTAGCAGGATGTATCAGTGGATGGTTAAAAGCATAGGAAACTAGTTTTCAGCAGCGGTGTAGAGAGAGTTGTATGTGGAATTGATTGTTACCTAATCACATGATAGAGAAGATTTAGTGGACTTTACCGACTTGTAGAACATCAGTTTGGGCAGAGTATAGATACAAGCAGGAGAATCATCATCTATGGACAATGACAGTTGAAAGATTCAGGAAAGAATGAATTTGACAGAAGCACACCTCACGAAGTTTGGACAAGTGGAGTGGCATGACAGTTAAAGTGTTGGCGGGTCTAGTCAGAGTTGGAAACCTACAGAGTTATGAACCGTGTGTCTTCAATGAGCAGATAAAGATGAGTGAAGTGTTCAGAGGACTGTCCAAACGTTTGATTGAATCAGCTTGGCATATGAAGGAGTGACAGATTTCCAAGTCATCCACCTCGAAGATTGTGCATTGGTAGGAGACTTAATTTCGACAACTTTGACAGAGATGACAGAAGATTACAGAGGACTGGACGACATTGCCTAAAGTAAGAGACACTTGGTAGTACTCAACGTCACAAATTTTTCGAAGCCAAGGACAGGTAGAAGGACAAGACAATATTTCAAGGTAAAGGCATGTCCAAGACTGGCAGAGACCGGCTGTTGTGCAGTGGATCAAGAGCAACAAACAGAAATAGTTAGAGCTAGCAAGAGTTCACATGGAAAATTGTGCGTTTGACATGAGACCCTAGCTTCAACAGTTGTGATGAAGTCGACAGAATTGTTCCAAGAATTTTCTGTATCAGGGTGGCTACAAGCGAGAGACTTGGTGGAACTTAGAAGGAGTCAGAGATAGCAAATTCCTTGAGTAGTCAGATTGGTAGAGCAGTAACAGATTCGAGCCAGTGGTGGAATGTCTGACAACTGTTGATAGTTGACCGAAGAGTTCTACAACAAGGATGATCCAGCGAGTCCAGTGCTTTCGAGAGGGCCAATTTGGAGCAATCGTTTGAGGTTTTGTTCTCGAAGTGTGGGATTAATGTCCCCACTTGTTTTTGGGTTAGTTTAGTTCATTTGGAGGACCAAATGTTCTAAGGGGGGAGGATGTGAGAACCCGACCCCTAATTTCCTGGATTAGTGTTGTTTTATTTGTAGATTAGTTTCTTTTAATGGGATTAGTGTTTGTTGGGTGGAGTTTGTGAGCTAGTTTTGGGGAGTTTTGAGTGCCTTTGGGATTGATGGGACCCTTTGGGGGTTCTTTTAGTGACCTTGCGCGTGATTGGGAGATTATTTGAAACTTTCGATAATTGTTGTTTTAGCCTCGTTTGACTTATTTTGTTAACCTCTACAACTTTTGTGTTCACTCCGTACCCATTCGAAGCTCCGAAAATCAGTTTTTCCAGCCCCGAGAGCAAAATCGGTCTTTTCACATTGAATCTGGACCCAAATTTCGAGATTTCAGAACCATGCCAAAATCATACTTTTTGAAAACTAGATTTTATGAGAAGCATTTTTCTCTTCTTCGTCGATCGCATACGAGGCCCACAAATGGATGTTTTACCCTTGACAAGTTTTGAGTGTGGTGGGGCCCACACCCACCCATTATATAAGATGACTCTCCCCTCTTCTCCCTCATTTGTTACAGCCCAAAAGGGGAGCTCTGCAACTGAGCTTCCCCTCCCTTTTCTTCTTGTATTCTCCTCCCCATTCATGGAGGAAACCCTTGCCATTTGGAAACCCAACAATGCCATCTTCTTCCCCATCTCTCTAGCTTCCCATGGATGCTATTTTTGTGCAAAACCAAGGTGGGCAGCCCCTACTTTAAGCTTCTTCTTGTTGATTGATGACCCTAAAGGTAAAGACTCTTTTCCATTTTCCTTTGATGTGCAATGGCTTTCCCTTAGGTTCTATTTCCTAGTTTGGTTTGAGCTCATTCCTTGTCTTTCATTGTTTGACCCATTTTCGGGTTTGTTTTGGGGGTTTTTGTAGAGATGGTTGATCTTAAGCTTAAGAGGTGATTAGAGGCTTGGTTTAGCTAATTGGACCCCAAGGCAAGTGGGTGAATGGATGGTTTGAATGTCATCAAGTTTTATGAGAAAACCCTAAATTTTATTACTTGTTCTTGGTAATTTGATACATGTTTTCACATATGCTTCTTGCCACATTTCTATTGATTTCGAAAATGCATATTAATGGGTTTTTCTCTCTTATTAAATCTCGTGGAAATGTATGCATTTCATTTGGTCAAAGTTGCTCATATGGTTTTATAAGGAATGGGGTTGGTTTTGCCATTCATATTTATGTTTATTAGCTTGCATTGATTTGAAATAAATGCTCATTATGCATCTTGCTAGTCCATTTAATGTCTTGAAAACATGAGTTTATAGTCTTCTTGTCTCTAGTCTTGTGTGGCTGTATAAGTGTTGAAAGGAGGGAAAAAGAGGATGAACCAGCCCACTACAGAACAGAATCTGGGTTTTGTTCCGCAGTGTACCCGGTCGACCCCATGGTGGCTCGGTCGACCGGGGACACAGGGTCAGGCTCCCTGGGAGCCTGACCAAAACACTGTGCACCATTTATGTTACAATTCCCGATCAACCGGGCACACAGGGACCAGGTGGACTAGCCTTGACCAGGTCGACCGGGCCTGCTGTGTACCAGGTCGACCGGGCTTTGACCGGGTCGACCGAGCCTGCTGTGTACCAGGTCGATCGGGCCGACTGAGAAATTCCTGCTGGAAGGGATTTTTACCCTGTTTTTGGATGGGCTTAGGTGGGACTTTCGCTACCTTTTTGGACTCATTGGACTATATGTGAGGATGTCTTGAGCCGACGTTCTTCACGGTTAGTTCGGTTGCATCGGAATCCAATCCAATTCAATCTTGAACGGTATGGGACAACGCAATATCCTCCTTATATCTATACGCGAAGTCTATTTCCTTGGGTATCGCGAATCCTATCCCTTTCGGCGACTGAGTAGGTTGTACGATGCTTCAGGATTAACATCATACTTAGGATGGACTGTTTATGGATTGATTTTTAATCGTACAGTTTAGTACTACCTATAAGCTCATTTAAAGTTTTGAAAATCGTAAAGTGTATAAGGAGCCCGGAATGTCTTCAAACTCAAGGAGTACCAAGTAATTATTATAATCGACATACGGGACCCCTATTCACCTTAAATAAATCTTGAAACCGATATTTTTACCCGAAATTATAATAGTTCATTGTATTCCCTCATTTCCGAGATTTACATTACATGACTTGTTTTCCAAAAAGCATTGAAGTTACACTAGTAACAGTTACTTGTCCCGAAATGTATTGCCCGACATGAAACGACAGTGTGCCTTTGAGCACCCCCGCCTTGCCATTTATTTATTGTACTTGATTTACTTGCATATGTCTCGATTTGTTATTTGACCTATGAGTCGGCATCAGTAAGCTTGGATAACCTTGTCGGTTTAATCCACCGACTTGGAGATCCCCCTCCCGTCCCGCCAGCTGCAGTTTGGATCCCGATGCCCAGTTTATTACCGTGGTCCCGTCCCAATACCCGGTTCGCTACCGTGGTCCCGTCCCGTATATTTATATTGTATATATGCTTTGCGTTGAATCTCCTCACCTTGTGTGACTGAGACCAACGTCCCGTTATACTCTTATCACTTTAGTGATAGAGGACTTAGCTTTGTGTGATTGCCATCTTGTTAGTTCCGGATTCCTTGGATACCCGTACATGTTTTATACGGCATTATGTTTTCAGTGAATGATTCGTTTCTTTTATGAAAGTTATTGATTGAACAGGTTAAATATTTTACAGACGTTTTACATGAATATATGATTTGTCAAATATCCATGCTTTTACAGACGTTTTACATGAATATATGATTTGTCAAATATGCATGTTTTACAAACGTTTTACATGAATACATGATTTGTCAGATATACATGATCTTTCCACCCGTCTTATTTATATGCAGGATTTGCTCAAATATCATGATTTATCACATGTTTTGTTTTTCAGTATATTTATTATCTTTTCATCCACCTGCCAGACCGTCGTGTCTGACCCACTACTTTTGGTACTCAGGTCCAGACTTCTTCGTCCCGAGATGAGTGTTTTTGTTGGCCGTGGAGCCATGTTTTGCAGGTTGTTTTGTCGGCTATGTCATGTAGACATTGAGCTTGACATCGGAGTTGCGTCACATATGGGTAGTGGTTATTAGCTTGTTATTGTATGGCTTTTATTAGCCTTTTCTTGGGATTCTTAATTAATGTATATTGATAATTGTAACTTGAACATATATGGGAATGTAATATCCTGTTACTGTCAGCTCTGTACTTGGTTGTAATATCCTGTTACTGTCAGCTCTGTACCTAATAGTATATATTCCGGAGCTACATTTTCTCAGGTTACTTCCATTGAGATAACACCTTTTTAGCCTTCACCCACTGAAATTGTGACATCACAACTCACAGCTCTTCCGACCGATCATCCTAAAGAAACTTCAACCGAAGAAGACCTGGTCAATTGGTCCCAGATACCTAACCTCATAGGAGAGGTCTGGACCGACAAATTACTCAATGAAGGTGAAAAGTTGCTGGATGTTGTCAAGACTTGTTCCCGGAAAATGCTTCATGTAACACAATCACTAAGGATGGTGACTCTGCTGCAGACACATCTTCAGTAAATGAGAAGGATCAACCCTTGGATCTCAAGGACGATCTTCCAAATGAAGACCCTTTTCAAGAAGCTCTTGAAGTTAGTATAGGTACCCGTTCTGGCCGGGATTACCACAAAAATTACAATCAATCTTCTTCTTCTTATATAAATCCCTTGGGAAAAGTTGTTCTAAACGCCTTAAGTGGCAGCAATAATGAACATGCAGGCTTGAAGGAGGCTTTCAAGTATGACTTGATTGAGCATTTCAAACACATACCTACACGACTGCACATCCTTGACTTATTACGAATGTCTCCACAAACTCGTGATAGTCTCATTTCAGAACTGCAAAGGCTGAATGCGGATGTCGGCAAACATGCCCCATAAGTCCTATAAATTGAAATGGACTATAGGGTCAAAAAATCAAATACTTCCTCGAAGGGAGAAAAGAAGAAAACCAAGGGATCAGGCATTGAATACCTCTCAGTTCAGAAAGCAGCAAGTGCAACCAGCGCCTTCGGTAAGAATGATCTCCTGCTAGGCGAGACGAAGCATAACCAACCCTTGTACTTCACAGGGTATGTCAAAGAGATGCCGATACACAAATCCAGATCGACCCAGGTTCTGCACTCAATCTCATTTCTACTTCTGCACTTGAGGAGCTGGGCATTCCACCTAGCAAACTAAGTCACACATCTATATCCATCTTTGGATATGATGGGACCGCTCAAATGCCTATTGGCAAAATCAGGTTCAAGTTGCAAATCGGTGACCTTATCTCTGAAGTCACTGTGTACGCAATAAGAACCCCTTCATGCTACAACATCCTTCGAGGATGCCCCTGGATACACGATAATGGTGTTGTCCACTCTACATCAATGCATCAAGTTCGTCGGCAACGACGGCTCGATACATTGAGTGTTTGCAGACAAAAAGCCCTTCAAAGGCAAAAAGTCTATTTTGCAGATGCTCAGATGTTCAAAGATGAAGAAGAAGGAAAGGAGGAAGAACAACACCCTTTGCCGAAAATCTCCAGAAAGATAAAGGCAAAACTCCTCAGCAATCATCAGAAGAAAACAAACCTTCCTGCAAATCCGAAGAGAGAGATCCATCTCCCTTCGTTGTCTCCCTTAAATCTTCAAAACCTTTGGTCATCACAACCAAAGCAAAGAAGACAAAACAAAGGTCTGAGGGCAAGTTTGTTGTCTCCTTCGTGTCTATCATGCAAGACACGGATTTAGAGTCAGAGTCAGAAGACAACACATCGTCAAGCCAAGCTGACACTCAACAAGTTCTACCTGCTCTATCTCCAATGAAGACACATGCTGACGTAGAAGATCCTACGTCTACTTCCTTCGTTGTTCTGGCAACTTTAGCAGAAGAGAAGCCAATCTTCTTCCATAGATCAGAAGCTTCTTCATCAAATTCCATGATTGAACCTTTCCAAAACAAATACCCCAAGATAGCAGTCCACAAACTCAATCTGCAAGAAGATATCAAGCCTGTCAAACAAGGCAAAAGAAGATTCCGTCCTGATGTGATGGACAAAATTGAACAAGAAGTTCAAAAGCTCAAAAGCATCGGCTTCATCCGTGAGGAACAGGATCCTGAATGGTTAGCCAACATCGTCCTAGTGACAAAAAAAATGGGTGGATCAGGTTTTGTATTGATTATAGAGACATAAATGGCACTGTACCAAAAGATGAGTTCCCGCTCCCCATACTAGAGGTGATAATTGACAACACCTGTGGGTTTGAGCGAATGACATTCATGGATGGATTCTCTAGCTACAATAAGATAAAAATGCATCTTGAAGATGAAAAACACACATCATTTCGGATTCCATTTGGCGTGTATTGCTACACTGTCATGCCATTTGGTCTGAAAAATGTTGGTGCCACATATCAGAGGGCTATGATGAAGATATTCCAAGATATGCAACACAAGACGGTCGAATGTTAGTTGATGACCTCGCCGTCAAAAGCAGAAGAAAAGAAGATCATCTGAAAGACCTTCAGGAAGTCTTTCTCCGACTTCGTAAACACAAACTGTGAATGAATCCCCTAAAATGCTTCTTCGGCGTCTCGTCGGGTAAGTTCCTCGGATTCATAGTCTGGAAAGCTGGAATAGAACTTGACCCCATCAAAGTCAAGGCTATTATAGAAATGCCTTCTCCAAGAACCTTAAAAGAACTTAAAGGACTTCAAGAAAGATTGGCATACATCAGACGATTCATCTCCAATCTCTCGGGGAAATGTTGTCATTTCTCTCGATTGATGAAGAAAGGTGTGAACTTTATTTAGGATACTGAATGTGAAGCAGCATTTCAAGATATCAAGTCATACCTGACCAAACCTCCAGTGCTGGCTGCCCCTACCACTGGAAAACCATTCATCTCGTACACAAGAGCTCTTGACCATTCTCTGGGTGCTCTGCTTGCGCAAGAGAATGACGAAGGAAAAGAAGCTGCTCTATACTACCTCAGCCGTATGCGGGTAGGTGCGGAGCATCGCTACTCTCCAGTCGAGAAAGAATGTCTTGCAGTGATGTTCGCCGTACAAAAGCTACGCCACTACCTTCTTTTGAACACAGTCTACCTGATTTCAAGGATCAACCTCTTAAAGGTCCTTGTCACAAAAACAGGTTCTCTCAATGCCCGACTGGCAAAATGGTCCATCCTCCTATCACAATTTGATATCAGGTATGTACCACAAAAGGCAATCAAAGGCCAAGCTCTAGCAGATTTTCTCGTAGAACATCCGTTGCCTAAAGAATCCCCACTCAGAGATGATCTCCCAGACGAACATGTCTACAACGTGGAGACTTTGCCTCCTGGGACATGTACTTTGATGGTGTAATCAGGACAAATGAAAGTAGAAAGCTGATCTCGGGAGTTGGCATCCTCTTTGTTAGCCCCAACAAATACATGATTCCATATGCTTTCTCGCTACTGGAACCATGCTCAAACAATGCAGCTGAAAACCAAGCTCTCATCGTAGGACTGGAACTAGCCCTCGAATCCAACATCACCATGCTGGAAGTCTTTGGAGACTATCAACTGATCGTCAACCAGATGAATCAGAAATCTGAAGTCAGGAAGCCTAATCGATTGCCTTACTACAACAAGGCACAATCGCTTCACCAAAGGTTTGACATCTGTCACATCACCCACATCCCCAGAGGTGAAAACATCCATGTAGATGCCCTAGCTGGACTTGCCGCATCCATGGCGATCCAGGAAGGGGAAAACATGCAAATCAAACTGTGTCAAAGAAGGATTCTCCCTCTCCTTAACACATACCAAGCAGTTGTTGAATGCCACCAATTGGCCGGAAGTCGGATCTCCATCCTCAAACCTCCAATCGGCGACTGGAGAGATCCATTCATTGATTACACCATGTTCGGAATCCTCCCTGAAGATCCAAAAGAACGGGTAAGCATTCAAAGACGAGCCCCAAACTTTCATTTAGATATACCTTCAAAAATCCTTTATAAAAAAAGTCCTTCGACGGAGTACTTCTGCGCTGCTTGTCACAACAAGAGGCCAAGGAAACACTCAAAGAAGTTCATGCTGGTCTTTGTGGAGCTCATCAGGCTGGTCCCAAGCTCTACGATCAGATAAAAAGGTTAGGATATTATTCACCTACCATGGTAGCCGACGCCATGCAATTTGCTAAACACTGCCGCTAATGCCAAGTTCATGGAGACTATGTTCATATGCCTCCAGAATGGTTACACCCCAGAGCGATCTCATGGCTGTTTGAAGCTTGGGATATGGACATTATAAGCCCTATCTCTCCCCCGTCAAGTAAAGGTCATCGCTTCATCTTCGCCGCTATGGATTATTTCTCCAAGTGGTCAAAAGCATTTGCTCTCGGCGAAATGAAGACCTCATCAATCCTTCAATTCTTGCGCACCAATATTATTTGTCGCTTCGGCATACCTAAAAGATTCGTCCATGATAACGGACCACAATTCTGGGATCACCGATTCTACAGGTTTTGCGACAAGTACAAAATCCAAAGTTGTCCTTCGACTCCATACAATCCGACAGCGAACGGACTAGCAGAAGCCTTCAACAAGACACTCTGCAAAATCCTCAAGAAAATGGTCTCTAGTCACAAAAAAGACTGGGGTGACAAACTACCTGAAGCTTTGTGGGGTTATCGAACCACCGTTCAAGGGCTAACCCATAGCACACCATTCTCTTTGGTCTATGGGTGTGAAGTCGTTGTCCCTTTGGAAGTACAAATTCCTTCCTTAAGGGTATCTTTAGAAAATGACATGACGCAAGAAATGTAAGTCCATGGGGATCCGAACCCTAGAGGGGGGGTGAATAGGGTGAGCTTCAACTATGACCAATTTTAATCAATTTTAACTTCTTTAAAACAAACCAGTCACATGTGATGATTAAACATACAAGATGCGGAAGCTAACAAAAGAATCACCACAAAGCAATCACCATTACACAAGTATTTATAGTGGTTCGGCCTCAATGCCTACATCCACTACCGGCTTGTGATCCAACACCCCACCGGATTTCCACTATTTATGCTTTTCAATAGGCTAAGCAATAACCTTTACAATATGCTTTTCAAGGCTAAGCAATAACCTTTACAATTGATGTTTTTCAAGGCTTAACATCAACCTATACATTATGCTTTTATAGGCTAAGCAATAACCTCTTCAACCACAAGGTTGGTTATCTCACTAAGTTAGTGTCTTACATACACTTGATGGAGATTCTATTAAGCTCATTACAATGCCTCTTAATTAGGCGGATATGGAAGTGAAAAACTAATACACACTCACACTATGAATGCAAAGATGAAAGTACATGAAGTGTGTGTGTGTGGTCCTCAATCATTTTGAAAATGAAAGCTCATAAATGTAAGCCTAAGGCTTTTGAAAGTTTTAGCTTATAAAACATTTATGATTGAGGATATAATACAATCACATGTTAAAAGTAACAACTTGTTAATGATATCAAAGTTACACAAGTTGTATGAAATGGATTAGCTCTAAACATGTGATGCATAGGGATGTCAATCAAATCATCAATGTAGCTCAAAACATAAAAATAGATTTGATTGAAATTAGGGGACAAATCATATGTAATTATAAAGACAACTTGAAAATGATTTACCAATCAAAGTAAGGCAAGTTGTGAAACATTAAAACAATAATACACATATGATTTGTAATGATGTTGAATCCAAAACATAAGATACATTTGAAAGAGATTTTCTTATGATGGAAAACAACAACCAAAGATTCAACAAAGTATATGAATCATGTTACATATTTCATTAACATGATCTACTTAGATTTACCAAAGATAAAGTACTACTTTGATGAATCAATGGTGATGTATCCAAAACAATAGATCTATTCAAAATATAACACATGCTAAGGATACAACAAATCATAGATTAACATGTTACAAAGATTTACCAATGATAAAACAAAACATGAAAACATATGATTTGTAAAGAAGTTGAATCCAAAACATAAGTTAGTTTTGAGAGAGATGTTCTTATGATGGAAAACAACAACCAAAGATTCAACCAAGTATATGGATCATGTTACATATAATTTCAAAGGTTCTTTCATTAACATGATCTACTTAGATTTACCAAAGTTAAGTACTACTTGGATTGAATCATATGGTGTTGTATCCAAAACAATAAATCAACTCAAAACATAACACATGTTAAGGACACAACACAAACATAGTTTAACATGCTAGAAATGATTTACCAAAAATAAAACAAAAGCATGAAAACATATGATTAAGGAAGGAAGAGCCTACTTGGTGGTTTAACTTCATTAATCCAAGCTTTAGCTTTCCTAATCTTCCCCTTCATCCCTTGGTTCTTTTCCCTTTTGATATGCCTCAAATCCTCTCAAGGAGGGGTTAAAAAATCCCAACTTTTGGAAAGGGAAAGAACTCATTTTTATAGCCAAAACAGCCCAACGGCTAGTTTACCCGGTTAACCCCATGACAGGCCGGTTAACCGGGTAAGCCAACGGTCAGAAAAAGAGCCGTTGGCTCAGGAGCCCGGTTAACCGCCTGTGTGGCCGGTTGACCGGGCCTCTTGGCCGGTTGACCGGCCACACATGGCCAGTTGACCGGGCCTGCTGCCCCAATTTCCCATTTTTTGGGTTTTTTGAAAGTTTTCTTTGGGGATCTTTTGGGCCATTAAAATCAAGCTTAAATACATGTTTTAAGATATTCTAAGATGTTTAAAAATATGTACATAAAAAGCCTAAAAGGATTCAAAGACTTTTAAAACAAAGGCTTGCTTGATTTCTTGAAAACTCTTTCTTAAAACAAATGCATCCAAGATTGAAAACAAAACATGCATAAAACAATACTTTTACAACTCTTTAAAAACAATGCATGTAAACAATAAGATTTCAAGTTTATTTAAAACCAATGCAAGTGTGTAAATCAAATGATGCTTGAATGATAATGCATCCATCAAATTGCAATCTACAAAATTCCTAACAAGAAAGCAATGTCAAATTGAGACTTTAAGAACTGGACATTCTCGATGAAAGATGGCTTGAAGCTCTACAAAGCATTGAGCTGTACCAAGCACGCATGGCAGCAACAAGAAGGTTAGGCAACGCGCCTATAAAAAGAGTGACTTGGTTCTTGCAATAAAAGGGCCAATGGTTTTCGCCCACAAATCCAAAGGCAAACTCGAACCAAAATGGGAGGGACCCTTCGTCATCGACAAAGTCTTCTCCAACGGCGCATACGCTGTCCTAAACATGGAGGGCGACAGATGTATGCTGCCCATCAACGGCAAGTTCTTAACGCGGTACTACCCTTGAAGACTTATGCCACTGGGTCAGAGCAATGCCTGCACAGTCAAACCCTATTTCCAGGCACTTGCTCGTCAAACCCACTCCTTTTGGAATTTTCATCCTTATGTTGAAATTTCTTAAAAAAAATTCAAAACAATGCTTACTTTCATAGTTTCATTGTTAAAAAAAAAATCCAAAAATCCAAGTTTAGGAGCCTCTTCCCGGACTTGACCAAATTTTCAATCCTTGAACCCAAAATTCATGGTTTGAAACAAAATTAGGACTAAGGAATTTCCACCCTAGTCCACCCTGACTTTTACAACCAAAAACGGTTTTAAGTCAAAATTTACGACCCTCGTGTCTTTAAATAAAAAAGGTTTTTTAGAAACCGCGGGGAAACGACACTCAGTCGATACTCGTAAAATCCAAAAATCGGAAGGATGAGAACCACATTCGATACTTCCAAAATTTCAAAATCGCAAGGAAGCGACACTTTGTCGATATTTGTAAAATTTCAAAAATCGTGGAGACGCAACATTCCAATTGATATCCACAAACCCAAAATTCAAACAAAAATCGAGGTAAAAAAAAAGACCTCAAATTTCAAAAATCGTGGGGAAGCAACATTCAATCGATACCCATAAAACCAAAATTTTTTAAAAAAGCAAGGAAGCGACGCTTAGTCGATACTTGCACCCAAATTCGCGAGGAGGCAACATTCCATCGATACTCGCAACCGAATGAGCAAGGAGGTGACATTCCATCGATACTTGCAAGACCATTCAGCATAGAGGCGACTTTAGTCGATACTTGCATTTTTACAAACCAAAACCCGACTCTCATGCCAAAAAATCGGCTATAAATGCCACAGAACCTGGCTTTCACGCTAACAAATCAAAACTTGGCTTTCAAAAACCCAGCTATAAATGGCACAAAAATTGGCTATAAACACCACTAAAACTCGGCTATAAATGCCACAAAAATCGGCTATTAATGCCACAAAAAACTCGGCTATAAATGCCACAAAAAATCGGCTATCAATGCCACAAACAAAACTTTGGCTTTCATTCCAAAAATAAATTTCGGCTTCCATGCCAAAAACAAATCTCGGCTATCAATGCCATAAACAAAAAAGGGAAGTGCTAAAAAAAATCAGGAGCTCAGTACCAAAAATATGTGTGTGTATACACGGGTATAAAAAAAAAGAAAAATATTTGTTACAAGAATCAGGAGCTCAGTCTCACATGGTCTTCAACCAAAGACTCAACTCCTCAAGCAGACTCTTGGCCTTAGCCTTTAAAGCTTCCAGACCACGCTTCTTCAAAATCTTCCCATAAAATGCTGTAGAACGCCGCTATCCATCTGTAGCATGGGGAAGTTCTTCCCAAAGAATCTGCCATTGCTCATACTCCTGAGTCTTCCTCCGGAGATTGCCCTCAACCTCCTTGACTTGGCTAATCAGAGTCCCTTCTCTGGCACAAGCTTCCACAATGGCGGCCCATTTTGCAGCAGCTTGTTCCTCCAATAGCTCAATACGCTGCTTGGTCTCAACGACCTCTCTCTTAACACGGCGCAGATCTTCTACCAGCTCAATGATAGCCAACTCGGTAACGTTCCTCTCCCGAGCAAATTACTTCTGAGTCCGCGAGATCTCGTTCAGCTCAGACTTGACCTTGCCAAAAGGCTTCAAAAACATCTCATTGAAGAAGTCACCACTTGGAAAGTTCCCGGTCTCATTCCACTTGTTCCCTAGAGCTATGACTTCATCAACGAAAGCCTTCGCACCTGCAATGTCCATACCGACTTCTTCACTATCAGCAAGGATGTCTTGTACATGCTCGATCATGCCAAAGCCGGCTTCTAAATGGCTAGAAGAAAGATTTTTGACCCATGAGCCCAAAACGCTCTTCAACACTTTCTTCGCATACTCAAGAAATGGCCCGGATGAAGGCTCGCCCCTCTCCATTGGTTGACTGCTCGTGTCATGCCCTTTTGAAGGAGTGATCATCAAACTCTTTCTAATCAGAGACACTGGCGAAGGAATCTGCTCAGAAGATTTCATGAAAAGCTTTCCACGAACCATTTCGTGAAACCAGCAATCCGGAAAATGGGCAACTCAGGATAGGATGAAACCAGCAGTCCGGAAAATGGGCAACTCAGGATAGGATGAAACCAGCGGTCCGGAAAATGGGCAACTCAGGATAGGAAATCATGGCGGTAGTGTCCTCCGCACTGTAAAAGGCCCATGCATTCCTCCCATCCTGCAAACCTCCAAAATGCTTCACCATGCTCGAAGGTGCTCCAACAACACCTTGAGAGAAGCCCAACTGCAGCGCGAAACGTGAGGGAACATACAACTGGATATCAACAAGAAGATGTCTCCAGCACACCATCGTACCAACATGTATGTTAAAAAGCCACCCATTTTCTGCATTGGTCGAGGAGTAGCGTCTTCCCGACCCCGCCCTGGTGGAATCACGGGAGACACCAAAGTCAAAAGCCTTCTTCCGCAAACCTGTAGAAAGCTTCACTAAATATTGCCCGATCTCGACGTCCCTGAACCGTCGGATCCTCAAACGGGCAGACAAAAGAGATTCAGAAACGGCTGTCCCTCTAGCCAACCAAATCATGAAAGGGTCATCATCATGTGCAACTCATAAGTGATGGAAGCTGGGACAGTGGTAAACATACCACGAATAGAAAATATGGGTTGAAAATACCATGTTCATAGGGAGCCCAAGCCGAACCAGAAAAGCAACAGCTTACAGTTCGGTACACAAATAGGAGTACAGAGCAGGCACCAAAGCCAGCCGCTCTCCGAACGCCATCTGACAAGCCGAAAAAATACAGTGTGGCCTGATGTGTGTTCCATCTCCTCCAACGAAAATAGCCTCACCCAACCAATAAGTGAGGTAAACAGCGAGATCTCTCTGCAGTACAATGTCGGGATAAATGGCATCTGTACTCCTGAAGAACTTCTTCAAGTCATCTTGCATGACGGAGATCTTCTTCAAACCTGGGTTCTTGGCCCTAACATCTTGGGCCATACCATCAAAAGACTCTCCGCCATCAAAGAAGTTGGAGCTACAATTCTTCCAACTGCTACACCGGACTTTCGAGCCCTCCTTCTCCTTCAAAAAATCATAGAAGGCGACAAGCTAAAAGTACAGGAGCCTAAACTCTTCAGACTGCACCTCAAGGATGATGTCGATAGGCATAAACTCCTCATAGAGTTTGCCAAGGATAGACAACCCGGTGATGATGCTTAATTCCTTCAAAGTAAAACCAATCTCACCGTTCGTCATAATGAAGGTGTTGGTTTGTGGAAGGAATCACTCTAGCATGGCCATGAAGGCCTCATATGAGAAAACCACGACCTTCCAAAAAGCGCGAACTGCGTCGAAGATTCCGGCCTCCTTCAAAATGGCTCCACCAACCTGCAGGGTGTGATCAGTCCATGATTCCCAGCTCGAATCAACACCGAAACGGCCACAAAGTAAAATAGGCTTCACCCAATTGTTGTCATCACCCCAAAAAATGTTAAGGCCCACCGGTCTCAAATTGACCGACAGATGGTCAGAACCTTGGTAGCCACTGGAGGGCATCAACATGTCCATACGGACAGGCGACTTCTCCGCATATCCGGAAGGGCCGCCAACTAAAACCCCGGTCTTTATCACATTGGTCCTCTTCACCGGTCCTCTTCACCCAGCTTGGAGGATCCTCCCTCTTGGGACACGTGGGAGAAAGACTCATGATCGAGACAATCCGATCAAAGGTCAACCAGGTAGAAATAGTTCTCTCCTCACCAACAGCTGTGTAAGAGAACTGAAAACACCTTCTTTGGTACGTCAAGTCGTCAGGGACTGCATCGCCAAAGAAGAAGGTAGGCTTGGGCACAATGCTCTGATCGTCCATGACCCAAGGACGATTGCTTACCATAATCCTATAAAACTCCTCATCCTTGAGAGCGATCATTCGCTGTCTCATCTCATCACGGTTGAGGGAGTCACACTCTTCCAAGTTTCTCTCCACAAACTGGACATTCTCCCAAGCCTGTTGTACGGCCACATTAGGAGACTTGGTAGACCGACGAGGTGCATCAGTAACAGGCTCTTTGCCCTTGTTCGTTCTGGAGGAACTTCCTGCGAAGGAAAAAAATCAACCATCAAAATGACAAAATTTTGCTAAAGAAAAAATTCTAGCAAAATTTTGGCATGATTCCGGGACAATTCTGAAGAAAAGGGAAACATCCCGAAGAAGATAGGAAGCTTGAAGATGAGCTCAACACCACTGTAAGCTCAATGAAGCATCCTTAAAGAAGGTTTGAACTCAAACATTACTGCGAGATCAAACCAATTTCATCAAATCTCCGCAAGCTTGAAGAAGGGCTTAACATCGCTGCGAGCTCCAAACACCAAAACTTGCAAAGCTCCTCAAAATCTAGCAAGATCAGGAAAGGGCTCAACATTGCTGCGAGCTCCAAATCCCAAAACTTACAAAAGACTTTCAGGTATGCATTATCATGCTCCCAATTCAATTTACAAAAATCACGCATAGAAAGGAAACTGTCATGCATTAGATGCTAGGAAACCCTTGACAAAAGTTTGACCAATTCCAACCCAATTTGATCAAAACCAATCAAACTTTGTCCAAGCCAAAACTCATGTTGGCTCGACCTAGAAATTCTAGCCTTTTATTTGATGCATAAAAAAAATGTATGAACATATTGATTTGCATAAACCTCATTATTATGGTGAGCAAAAAAAAGAGAGAAAAAGAAACCACTCAAAAAAAAAAAAAGGAGAGGGGAAAGCAAAAAAAAAAAGGAGGGACTAGCCCATAAGCCGTGGCCGTACGGCCAAGTCCATACAGATCTGTCCGTAAGGCCACAAAAAAAAAACAAAAAAAAAAAACGTGTAAAAAAAAAAGAAAAAACACGTGAAAAAAAAAGAAGAAAACCGTGGGAAACAAAAAAAAGAAAAAAAGGAAAAAAGAGAAGAAAGAAAAAAAGAAGGAAAGAAAAGAACCTTTTTCTTACTATCCTACTTCTACAATGGAAATGTCTTGAAAAAGAAAACTTACTTGAAGCCATTGATGGAGAAGAAGAAGAAAAGCTTGAAGATCTTTGAAGAAGAAGCAGAATTCTTGATCTTGGAGCACTCTTGAAGACTTTTGCAAAAAGAAAGTAATAAGAGCAAGAGATCCAACCTCCCCTTGCTTTTATAGAAGAGAGCAAATCAAAAGAGGAAACAAGGAGAAAAGAAAGGAGGTAAGTGCTAAAAATTAGCAACCTTCCAAAAAAAAAGAGATTTGAGATATTCTCTCCCAAAGAGAAGATTCTTTGAGAAATTTTCTCCAAAAAGAAAGGGAATGAGAAATATTCTCTCCCAAAGAGAGATACTTCGAGAAAATCTATCCTAAAAGAAAGGAAACTTGAGAGATTCTCTCCAAGTAAGGATATTTTTAGATATTCTTTACAAAATGACACCGTGTAAGATCTAAGCCATCTTTAAAAGCTTAAGGTCCCATGGGTTAGCCCACATGAGCCAGGTTTCACCACCTAGGTACTAAAAGGGGCTTCCTTTCAAAAATTCCTCTTATCAAGAGCATACAAAATGGTTCCATGCCTCTTTAGAGTTGATTGGACCACACACAAAAAAAAAATATATCCAAGCCTCATGAGCTTCCAAAAGTTTCAAAACATCCCACCTCATATACCAAATTGAGCCAAAATCTTGAAATTGACATTCCACAAAATTTAAACCTGACCCCCCAACTTGCCACAAATAACCTGTTAGGTTACAAGGTCAAAATCCAAAAATCAAACCCCGACCCCCTAACCTACCACATACAGCTTGTTAGGTCACAAGGTCAAAAACCAAAAAATCCTTCTTGATCGCCTGATGCGCCATATAAAGCCCTTAGGTTCACAAGGTCAAAAGGAAAACCCAAAATCCAAAACTGAAATCCAACTCCCTCATGTCATTTTCAAAACTTTGCCTTGAGATGGTACGTGATCTCTCTCATTACCATAAAATCCCCTTGGAAACTCAAAAGGCTATAAAAAAATGCTCAAAGACTCTTGGCAAGTCAAAAGCTCTCCTTCAAGATTCTCTTCGAGGCACATCGACTCCAAAAGCTACTTGTCGCTGTACCTCGAGGGGGCATTTGTTGACACCAAAAATGTCACTTTGCCTCTTTAACATCAAGAAGCCACATGAAGTCGCATCCTACTACAAACGGGCAATGCTACTTCAAGCATCAGATCTTGTCAAAATCAAACAAAAACTGCAAGATCCTTCAAGACAGTCAAAAGAGGAGTTCACATGAAGTTTCGGGTCATTTCGACATCATTTGACCCAACTTCACTCTTCCAACAGCTGAGCAGGCGCTCCCGGCGGCGGTGAAGCCAGAGACCCTGACACATAAATCAAAGTACACAACTGGCCCCAAGATGCCACTAGGAGGCTCTACATCAAGTTTCAGGTCATTCCGACATCATTTGGCCTAACTTCATTCCTCCGGCAACCAAACAGGAGCTCCTGGCGCCGATCGCGTCAAAGACATCAAAACTTCAATCAAAGCCTACGAATGGTCTCAAAATACCACCAAAAGGCTCCACTTCAAATTTCGGGTCATTCCGGCGATGTTTGACCCGACTTTGACGCTCCGAAAGACAATCAAGCCTCTCGGCGGTGAAAACCACTAGGACCATCACTTATCAAACCGAGCACATGGGCGGCTTCAACAAGCTTCAAAAGGGTTGCACGTCACGTCAAATTTTAGGTCATTCCGACAACATTTGACTCGACTTTGACGCTTCGAAACAAAATCAAGGCTACTGGCGGTGGACCACCCCGGGACCATGACATACAAATCGGAGCTAATGTATCATCTCAAAATGACTCCAATAGGTTCCCTGTCAAATTTCAGGTCAATCGGACATTGGTTGACCACACATCAAAGCGCAACATCTTCCTCGTGGCGAAATCAAGCCTAGCAGGACGGGACCCCCAAACGGCTTCAAAACTTAAACCAAAGCCCATGGTTCGCCCTATCTACTGCTCAGGAGGCTTCACCTCAAATTTTGGGTCATTCCAACATCGTTTAACCTAGTTTCGACTCTTGATCGAAAATCGGCATCTCTGCGCGGCAAGGTATTCGGCTTTTCCAAAAAAATAGGAAACTTTGTGCTCCAGTTTTGCACGACTTGTCGTCGGGTTTTCTTTAGGAGAATCAAGCCAAAAAATGAGGAAAATGTCAAGAAAAATACAGGAGAAAAAAGGACTGAAAAAACTAGAAAAAAGGTCGAAGAAAAGGCAACCAAAGGGGGACCAAACCCCATGGTCACCGGCGACCTTGGCCCACGGTCGCCGGCGACCTTGGCCCATGGTCGCCGGCGACCCTGGAAGTCCGGGTCGCCAGATTTTCGCCGGAATGCCCGTTTTCCTATCCTTTTCGCGTTTTTGGAGTTCCAGCCCTTGTGATTTCCTGAAAATCTGATTTTTGGTGCTCGGAATCGAATGATCTCTGTCAAAAATTCGGATCCGCCGTCAAGAACATGAAATCGTCATTGATCGCTCCAAGATTGCTAATCGGCTGACCAAGAAAGTACACTTTCTGTCCGACCGATCGAGAAATCGACAAGACAGATGGTACCGGCCCGCTGTTAGCAATCTATGTCTGAAGTTGCATGATCATCCGACATCGATCAACATGAAGATCCATCGTCGATCATCGCAAGAAGAATCCCAAAAGACGCAGCACGGCCCGTAACTCTTTAAATCTCCGGCGACCACTTAATGTTGTTAATTGACCCAACTAAATGTGGTCATTAACTCATTATTTTGGACGGCCCAATCAGAAGAAAGGAAATGGGAGTTACAAGTCAAAGCCATCATGGCATTAAAGCCATGAAACTCCTCTCATCATGGAGATTAAAGGCGATTAAATGCCCATCATTCTCCATCGGCCAATCAAATTCAAGGAAAAAGGAGTTACAAAATCAAGAAATAAAAGCTTGTAACTCCTCCTATCATGAAGCTTGAAAGCCATCAATGCTCATAAACCCTCCTAAATGGCTACCAAAGGCTTATAAATAGGAGAGCATTCCAAGAAAAATCAATCAGAAAAATCCAAGGAAAATCCCGAAGAATTCTCGAAGAAATCTCTGCATAAACAAGCTCTCCAACTTTGAAGAAACTCTGCTGTAACAAATACCACAAGGTGATTGAAGCTCCTTGGGGGGCACTCCCCCCAAGGCAAAGCCCTATCTTCTCCTATTCAACATGGCCTAGACGTGGCTTTTTAGCCCGTCTCTTCATTTTTTTATTGGACATAAGACCTTCCCTTGGTCTTTATCCTCTAAAAAAACTGAAGTCCAAGCCAAGCCAAAAGAATCCAAGCATCGCATGTTCTCAACTGAAGGACGATGACGAAGTCCATACATGACTTGCGACTGTCGATCTAAACGAGTCCCCGCAATCTCCTGAGAAGTCAGATCCATTTTCTTACTTTTCTGTTGTATTTTGTATTTTCTTTAAGAGACAAAAAAATCACAATTCTTGTCTTTCATTTTGATGAGATTTGTAAATCGCCTTTCACGGCAAAAAACGCCTTTCACGGCATTCAAAAAACCTTATCTCTTTTCCTAAATATATGTGCAATGGAAAGTTAGAAAAAAGATTGATTTCCTTTCTACTTGCGAAGGTGGATCTCCGGATCACCATTTCTAAATTCCAAGTAGAATAGGAATATGGCATACCCGTACAAAAATGTTAATACTCGCCTTTCTCCCCTCCTTCCCTTCATTCGGCCTTCTCGATGACCCCGAGGACGAATGGGGGAGGAATGGAAGAATCGGGTCCATCAACCCAAGAAAAGACATTCTTCTTTTACCATGTCTAAATTAAAAAGTAATATAGAACGATAAAGTCTAACTGACGCTTTTTTACCACAAACCATATTTTCTTTACCACACAAGTCATGGTACGTAGTGATAAAGTCACTTCAAAATAGAAGACAACTATTTTACCATTCTCTC
Source organism: Cinnamomum chago (assembly GCA_038049695.1). Lineage (NCBI taxonomy): Eukaryota > Viridiplantae > Streptophyta > Magnoliopsida > Laurales > Lauraceae > Cinnamomum > Cinnamomum chago. The sequence continues at coordinate 29,007,810 of CP142457.1, forward strand.
CCACAATACCTCACCACATACTTTTTCTCACCTTTATTTTATCTCAAATTTACCACGATTTGACATCAACCTTTACTTTACCACATGCAGACAAACACATGGCAATTTTGGTAAAGTATAGACATGGGATTTTGACCATCAGGATATCAAAGATAATAAATTCCTCAAAATGGTGTTGACCAAAACTATATCCCAAATGTGGGTATTGAACATGGGGCTCTAAATTCTTTTTTCAATTCTACTCCTTATGTGCGGGATCGCATAATCTGTGCGATATCGCACAAACTGAAGGTGAAGATAAAAGTAGATAACTTTCCTTCTCATATTTTCCTTCGTTCCCATCTCTTAAAGCATTGAACCTCTATTTTTTCCCTACAACTTTCTTTATTTCTGCGTACTTTCTCCATCGTTAAAGAAGGTTTCTTTGTTGCTCTTCCATTTCTCCAAAAGAATCTTAAGGTTTCTTCACTAATCTTCTTCCTTTTTTTTCCCTTTCGGTCGCTGCCATGTTGTGATAACTTCACCTTGAGGACAAGGGATAGATCCACAATATCAATATCTTGTGAGATTTTGTGGTATATGCTTTCTTTTTTGGAATTGCTTCTCATGAAACCATCATCAAGTGATGGGATGACGAAATCAAGAATTGCATTTCCATTGTCCACCTCTGCTCCAAAAATAAGAAAGAAAGAAGGAAAAAAACACGGGTTCTTACTTGTCTTTTGGTTTTTTTTTTCCGGAGGTTTTGTCACGCTTTATTTAACACCTTACTTCTATTTTAGCTTTTGTGTCGATACTGTAAAACAATTTTGGTGCTTATTTCAATAATGCTTGTAAAGCTTCTTAGAGTGTTAGAATGCCTTCATGATATTTTATTTTATAAATGGTTGTTTTTGCAAGGTTGAAACTTTGATAAGGCATTGACTAAGTACTATAAGTTATTGCAATGTATGATTCGTGCTTGTATTTGATGTAATTCAATCCAACTTTGTAATTTCATTCATTGGTTTTTCAGCGTATTCATTTGAAGAAATTTGAGTTGTGAATTAGAAGAAAAAAGATTAAGATCAATTTCATTAAATGATTCTAAGTGTATAGCCAAATAATTATGAATGGTCCAAACACGAAAACACTAAAAAATAATGATAAACCAGTGCTTAATAAATATTACTCTTCAATTGTTTGTCATTTGATCTAATTTTCAACCTCTTTGTTATTTCGGAATGTCCGAAAATGAAATATGTTTAATATTACACTTTAATGGGGATCTAGACCTTGATCATTTAAATCTAGTATACATGGGTGGCGAGCAAAGGATCATATTCGTGGTTAACAATGCCAGTTACAATGCTCTAGTTGAACAAATTATTATAAAGATGAATTGGGAGGAAGAAGATGAGTATCCAATGATACGATACATCTGTCATATCAACTGAATATTCACATTGGTTGATCCAACAGGTGACGAAATTTGCAGAGTATGATCAGATTAAGTCATAATTGAACTGACCCCATATTGTTATATCTCTATAGAAGTTTGAGAATTGTTGGAAGAACTAAGCAGCCCATTCCATGGTACACACTAATTTATTTTATGTATTTTCTTAATGAACATTAGATTTTCCTCTTATTCGTGAACCCTTTTTTGGGCTATTATTAGTCTAAGAGTTTTTTCTTATTATTTATTTTGAAGTTATTCAAGTCACACATCTTCAAGGGCACACACAACTTACAAAGTATTTACGGAAGTTGACAATTGGAAAGTTACACCTGAAGCAGCAGTTTGCTGACATTAAGATCTTTTTTCAAATAATTTTATAAAAAAAGACGGCCTTCCATTGAGATATGAACCAATGGGAGGTGCAAACCAGTTCACATGTGTTTCCTCCTCATGGAAAGAGACAAGTTGTAGGCCCACGAAGAATAGAATACATATAGAGAATCAAGGGAGGAGCAAAGTCACTTACTCCAGATGTAAGAAGAAGGGTTATAATTGGAAAACATGTTGCAGTCCACCTACACAAGAGTGATAATGAAACTTAGGTCTAATAAGCATTTTAAGCTCATAATTCTCGATGGAGAGTATAAGGGCTTAGTTCACAACATTTATGATGTATGAGATGTTTTGATCACAGAGTTCTTTTGGCTTGGTATGCTTCAATTTGCTTTACGTCTTTGTATTATGACTTCTTCGAGCATTCTAATTGTTCGGGCTCGTTTCGGGGACTACGGAGGTCAGCGGATGTGAGAATCCACGGGGTCCAGCCCTTTCGTGACCCGAGACGAATGAACAGTCAAAATTTTCTTTTATGTATGGGTATGACGAATTTTCTATTTTACTTGAAAAGAACAAGCGAAGATCGTAGAACAACCTTTTCATGTAAAAAATAAAATAAACTTTTTTCTAACTTTCATTGCACATGGGTTTAAAAGAAACATAATTTGATTTTTGAATGCCGTGAAAGGTGAATTTCATTTGTCTGCAGTAGAAGGCGGTGTTTTGCCATGAAAGGCGGATTTCATTTGCTTTCCATGAAAAGGCGATTTTTTGGTGCCAGGGGAGGCGATTTACAACTCCTATCGAAAAGACAAGACTTGTGATTTTTGTGTCTCTTTAAAAATACAAACACAATAAGAAGAAATAAAAGGAAATCTGACTTCATACGAAATTGCGGGACTCGTTCAGATTGACGGACACAAGCCATGTTTGGACTTCGCAGACATCCTTCTTATGAAAATATGAGATACTTTTAATTCTTTGGCAATGTTTGATCCTCGGATTTTTAGAGAATAAGGATCAAAAGGAGACCACATATCTAATAAAAATCCAAGTAGACGGGCTAAAAAATTGTGTTTTAAGCCATGAAAAAAGAAAGAGAGGGCCTGGGGGGAGAGGGAGTGGGGGTGGTCCCCCCAAGGGTCTTCAATCACCTTGTTGTGTGGCTGTTTTAGAACTTCTTCAACGAAGACAAGACCGTTGTATGATCGTAGGAGCAGCAATGAGTTTTTCTTCCATATGTGATGTGATGATCTTGATTTCAATCCCTTGAAGTATTGGAAATGTCCTCCTTTTATAGGCCTTTGGTGGGCATGTGGAGAGTTTATGGGCTTTTAATACATTGAATGTAATGAGTGTTAAATATTGCATATTTTACCCCACATTAGTCCAAGTTTTATCAGCATCTTATATGCATATCATTTGTTTTAGACAGAGATTTTATCCTTCTATCATATGAACGGATTATCGGATTATCGTGCATAAATCCGATTATTTATAGCGAATTTTTATGTAATTTCTCTTGTGTAGGTGGACCCCACGACTGCCCCAACATTTCGGCTAGTGTCCCAAGGCATCAAGAAGATATTTCAATAAAGAAGTTACATAAAGAAATCTTGGTGAAGTGTTGAAGAATTCCAAAATAAGAGGAGAAGACTTTAAGGATAAAAGAAGTCATTTTCTAATATAAAGTAGTGGTTGGTGTATTGGTTAGAGCTTGGGTTGCTATGAAATAGGTTATGTAGTGGTTGGTGGACCCCACAACTCCCTCAACATTTCGGCTAGTGTCCCAAGGCATCAAGAAGATATTTCAATAATGAAGTTACATGAAGAAATCTTGGTGAAATGTTGAAGAATTCCAAAATAAGAGGAGAAGACTTTAAAGATAAAAGAAGTTATTTTCTAACATAAAGTAGTGGTTGGTGTATTGGTTAGAGCTTGGGTTGCAATCCATGTGAAAGGAAAAGAGCCAATGAAAAGCCTCCAAATCAAATTGAAGCAATCCTTGTGAAAGCAAGCAAATGAGCTGATCAAAGGCCTTCAAGTTGCAACCAAGCCAATCAAATGTCTTTAATGTTTCTCTAAATTGGAATGTTTTTATAAAAAAAAAAAATCTTCTGGCAAGTTAGTCTTTTAGCAATTTTATTTACCTTTTCTATACTTTTATATTGTAATTAGGAGCTTATTTGTAACTAATCTAGAGAGAGTATGTAATTGAAGATCATTAATGAAAATTTGGAGCTCTTTCTTAATGTTTAGTGGCTAAAGCTCCTGGATTAGGCTCTCCTTTTGAAGCTAAGTAATATGATTAGTTCAATTACATGCATGTTTTAGTTTAAATTCCATACTTGTGTCTTAATTGATTAGTAGATTTTAGATCTAATTGTGCTAATCTCTCTCATTTCTCATGCTCTATCTCTACACTTGATACTTTGATAATCTCAATTGATGCTTTGTAGTTGATTAAGTTCTCTCACATAGTATGCTCTAGAGCCCTTATCTTTGATCTTTTGTAACTTGATTTTTATGATTTTTTGTTACGGTAGCTAGTGTTAGGGATTTTGTATATTGCAATTTGATGGATGCATTTTCACTTTAGTATCATTTGATTCACACACTTGCATTGTTTTAGAAAATTTTGGAATCTTCATTTTCACATGCATCGGTTTTTAGACTTGTAGAAATCTTGATTTATGCATGTTTTGGTTTTAGATATTGGATGCATTTAAATGTGAAAAGAGTTTTATCAAATCAAGCAAGCCATTGGTTTTAAAGTTTCGAATCATTTTAGGATTTTTGTGTTTCATGTTTTTAAACATCTTAGTTTGATTTAAAACATGTAATTCAAGCTTGGTTTAGTGGCCCAAAAATCCCCACAAAGAAATACTTTGAAAATATGCATTTATGGGAATTTTGGTCCCAGGGGGTCGACCTGCAGTGTGGCCGGTCGACCGGCCCAGGGGACCCTGTCGACCGGCCACACTGCAGGCCGACAGGGTTCCTGAAGCACCAACAGGTATAGCCGTTGTGTGTACCCGGTCGACCGGGCCCTGTCATGGGGTCGATCGGGGACTAGCCGTTGGACTGTTTTTTGGTTTAAAGTCCATTATTTTCCCATCTTTCACGAGGCTTGATTCATGAACTTTTGAGACCATTTTTGAGCCAAAGAAAGGGGATGAAGTTGTAAAGGCTAGAGGGCTTTTTGGAAATCAAATGCTTGAGTTTTTAAAAGGTACATCTTACTAGTTATTTTGATTTCCATTCAAAGTAGAATCAATGCATATTTAAATCTTTGTATTTTCATTTATGCATGATTTCTAGCTTTTAAAGAGTTTTTTTGCAAACTCATTATTATCTTTGGAATATTAGAATGGTTTGCAATCACTCATGTCAAAATCACATGTGTTCTTAGACTTTAATATTCATACAACTTGTTTTAGCTCATTTCTTTAAGTTGTGTGAATCTTTCATGTGATTAGCATTTACCTTCTGAAAGTCCTTGGGATCCTAACCCTAGAGGGGGGGGGGGGTGAATAGGGTGTGCTACAAATATGACCAATTTAGACCAATTTTAATTCTTAACAAAAACTAGTCACATGTGATGATTTTAATCAAACAAAGTGCGGAAGCTAATAAATGAATCACCACAAGCATACACCACAACACCAAGGTTTATAGTGGTTCGGCCTCAATGCCTACGTCCACTACCGGCTTGTGATCCAATCACCCCACCGGATTTCCACTATTTATGCTTTTTACTAGGCTAAGCAATAACCCTTCCAATGTTGTTTTTCTAGGCTAAACAACAACCTCTCAATGTGCTTTTCTAGGCTAAGCAATAACCTTTACAAGATGCTTTTCTTAGGCTAAGCAATAACCTTTACACAATGCTTTTCTTAGGCTAAGCAATAACCTTTACACAATGAAGATTTCTCTAAGAAAGTGTCTTCACAAAAGACCACTCTAAGAGATACAATTCAAGCTCAATGTAATTGCCTCTAAAATAGGCTAATGTGAAAGTGAATAACAAACTCACACAAACACTAAATGAATGCAAATGTGAATGCTCATGATGTGTGTGTGTGATAACTTCAATCAAGGTTAAAAAGAAAGCTCAATCAAATATATGCTTAAAGCATTTCAAAGTTTAAAGCTCATGAAAGATTTGATTGAAGTCTAATGCAAATCACATGTATGAAAATCAACTTGTTAATGACATGAAAATCAAAGACTCACAAGTTGTATGAAAATGACTAACTTAGAACATGTGATGCATGTGCAATGTTGTTTTCAAAAACCAAATAGATTTAACTAAAGTTCAAATGAATGAAAACAACAAATTAGGTTTCAACCAAGACAAAGAATCATGCTTTAAAGGAAATCAAAGACTTTGGCTAAGCATGATTAAGAAAGGTTTAAAAACAACTTGGATTGAAACCAAGGTGAAGAATCCAATCTTAATTAGATCAAAGATTAGGAGAAGAATGGATTCAACACATCATAGTTATTATGCTAAATATCATTTACCAATAATTTAAACAAAGCACATAACTATGATTAAGAGAGGTAGAGCTTACTTAGAGATTTAACTTCATTAATCCAAGCTTTAGCTCACCAAATGACTCTTTGGTCTCTCTTAGTTCATCCCCTTTGTCTTGTCTCAAAGCTCTTTAAAAGAGTTTTCAAAATCTCCAACCATTGACAAAGGAAAGAACTCATTTTTATAGCAAAAAGTGCCCAACGGCTAGTCCTCGGTCGACCTGCAAACAGGTCTCGGTCGACCAGGATCACATAACGGTCAAATTTCTGACCGTTGGTGCTCCCAGGCACTTTCTGCCTGCAGTGTTCCCGGTCGACCGGGACCTCTGCGCCGGTCGACCGGCGACACTGCCGGGACCCCAAAATCCACTTTTTACAAAAATTCCCAACTTTTGCATATAAGAAGGTTTCTCTTGGAGGGGATTTTTGGGCCACTAAACCAAGCTAGGAAACATGTTTTAAATCAAACCAAGATGTTTAAAAACATGAAACCCAAGAAGCCTAAAAAGATTAGAAAGATTTAAAACCAAAGGCTAGCTTGATTTCTAAAACTCTTTCAAATGAAAATGCGTACAAAGATGATTCTGAAAAAGATGGATGTATGCAAGGCTCAAACCTAAATTCTCAAAATGATTTTCCAAATATAATGCACAAAGAATTAGGTTTTCAAAAGAGTTTGTATTCTAAAACCAATGCATCCAAGTTTAGAAACAAAACATGCATAAACCAATACTTTTACAAATCTTAAAAGCAATGCATGTATAAAACCAGATTTCAAGATTTTCTAAAACAATGCATGAGTGTAAATTCAAATGATGTGAATATGTTAATGCATCCATCAAATTGAAAATACAAAATCCCTAACACCTTCAATCAACATTTTTCTAAGCTTTGATTTTAAAATGCATCATGCATTCATTTAAGAGCTTCATTGTTGAAATTGATTGAAGTAAAACATTCATACACTTGTGCACACACTTTAGCTTATTCTAGTATATGTTTGTAATTTGAATTTCACTTTCATATAAGCCTATTTAGAGACAATTCAATTGTGCTTTAAATTGTATCTCTTAGAGTGTTCTTTTGTGAAGACACCTTCTTAGAGAAATCCTTATTTGTAAAGGTTATTGCTTAGCCTAAGAAAAGCATTGTGTAAAGGTTATTGCTTAGCCTTGAAAAGCATTTTGTAAAGGTTGTTGTTAAGCCTAGTAAAAACAACATTGTAAAGGTTATTGCTTAGCCTATTGAAAAGCATAAATAGTGGAAATCCGGTGGGGTGTTGAATCACAAGCCGGTAGTGGATGTAGGCATTGAGGCCGAACCACTATAAATCCTTGTGTGATGGTGCTTGCTTTGTGGTGATTGTTTTTATTAAGCTTCCGCATTTTATTTGTAATCACCACTTGTGACTAGTTTAAGTTAAAGAAGTTAAAATTGGTTAAAATTGGTCATAATTGAAGCTCACCCTATTCACCCCCCACCCCCCTCTAGGGTTCGGATCCCCGGACTTTCAGCTAGATGATGATCTAGGATCTTGGCTTTTGATTTTCTTTACTTTAATCTTCATTGCTATCTCATCCAATCCAATTAGGCAAGAGATTGCTAATTGAATTGTAGATTTGGGAGTTGAATTAGAACATGCATTGATTGGATTAATTACATACTTAGTGGATTTTAGATTGCCTAATGTCTTATTTTTATTATTTTTAATTTAAATCCTTGTTTGATTTATTATTTTCACTTCTAAATTGTTATATACACATTTCACACAACTTGTTTTAAAATCCCCACATTTCACACCACATCTTCACTTTAAATCTTTCATTTCCAACCACCATTCATCCAATAGTTTAGTGTAGCTTGTTAGATTAACTTAGATCTTATTAAATTCATATTTTAGATTATTAATTAGTTGTTTACATTGCATAGTTTATTAGTTTTAATTATTCACTTCAATTGTTTTAATTAGATATATCTTAGATCAATCTACTCAAATTGGATTCATTGCTTGTTCCATCCTCTCTCCGTGGGATCGATAATCCGGTCTCTTGAGTCTTTTACTACTTGATGAAATCGTAGTCTTACGGTTAAATATTGCACATATAAGTGTCGATCAAGTTCTTGCATTGATGTTTCATGCATGATGGATGGAGTTACACATTTTCTAATTAACGGTTTTGTAACTCCTTTTTCTTGAATTTTGATTGGCCTTTGCAAAATAATGGGCCATTATTTGCATTGAATCTTCATAATCGGAGGAGTTACATTTTAATGTCATGGTTGCATTGATTCGTAACTCCCGTTTCTTGGATTCTAATTGGACAATCCATGATAAAGGGTTATTAACAGCATTAAGTGGTTGCCAAAGCACTTGAAGAGTCACGGGCCATGCCGTGGCTTTTGGAATTCTTCGCACGACGTGGGGGGCTTTGATCACGGTGGATTTCATACTTGATTCGATGTCCGATGACTTTGTAATTCCAGACATTAATCGCCGTCAGTGGGCCAATACCATCTATCTGTTGATTTCTCGATCGGTCGAGTAGAAATTATCCTTTCTTGGTTGGCCAGATGATGACTTTGAGGTGTTTGATGACGAATCCATGATTTGCTTGAAGTAGCTTCGTCCATTCTGTCGCAAGAAGAATCATCACCCATGAAATGACATTGAAACTCCTCCAAAATGGTGTGAAAGCTTTGGAAATCACACTTATACGACTCGATGCAACTTCATGCGCCTTCTTTGATGTTGAAGATGTGAAAAGGGCATAAGTGACATTTTTGGTGTTAACAACAATGCTTGGTGGACATGTTTGGAATTTTTTATATACTCTGTCAAATATTATGTTAAAAATGGATGGGAATCGAGATACGGTCATGGAGAATACTTTGGAGTTTATTTTCATCTTTTTTGCTTGGATGGATTGGATGAACAAATGATATCAAACGTCCTGAAAAATCACTTTTAATAAATCTATTATGACCTTATTCTCACATATAACCTCACACATTGGAAAACATAGTATTTACAATTGTTCTTATGTATTTATAACAAATTATACCGAGATTTCTTTTTGTCTCATTGCATTTCAAGGCATGACAGCTTAGGCTTTCATCTGTTTTTCCTCACCAAAACTGTGTTTAAATGAACAAAAAATAATATATAAATTGATAAATGAGAAATTTCTACTCAAAAGACCACCAAACTTCTTAAAACACTAGTTGAAAAATGTAAAGAGCAAGACTACACTTCTTGGTACAACAGCTAATACCCTTTTGCTTCTTGACCAAAACTTTTTCCCATTGATGAAAAAGTATGGAATAAGACCTCAAAGAAAAGTAGCTCAAAACTCAATTAAATTTGGGAGGCTAATTCAGTGCTTCTTGTACAATATTGCACAGTCACTTGGCCATTTCCCTAGAGAATAAAGTTCCAGTGAGCTTCACTGTATTACTAGCAAAATGCCCCCGTGCTTAGCACGGGCATTAAAAGTCATACAGAAAATAAATTTAATTCTATGACATAAATAAAAATTTTAATTTTAATTTCATATATTTATATTTTATAAAATCTAAAATAGAAGTGTTAATTTCTCACACAAATTTATAGGTTTCTTAAAAATTACACAATTAAAATTTAAAATAATTAATAAATATAGAAATTTAAAATCTTTAGTAGAAACATGAAATATGAAATATTGAGACGGATGAGATTATAAGAAATTTAAAAATATGAGATTTTCCAATTAGAGACAGGTTTGGTTGTGAATTGGTTGACGTAAGAGAAAATAATATATTTATTTCCATTATTTCATATATGTGCTGTCACGCCCCCAAACCAGAACCTCGGGGGCACAAATGGGATTAAGGATAATTATATTTTTTTCCCAAGATCCGCATGTGTGAAGACATCACATTCCAACACACTCTGAATATTTTGCGAAAGCTTTCATGGCGTTGCGACCCAGAGTCCGTGGCTATCGGATTCCGTGTCGCGCTCAACCGCTAGCATATAGCCATTATATCAAGAATCATATCAGATTTGAATAAACTATTACAACCAAGTATAGAGCTGACAGTAACAGGATATTACATTCCCATACATGTTCAAGTTACAATTATTAATGTGCATTAATTAAGAATCCCAAGAAGAGGCTAATAAAAGCCATACAATAACAAGTTAATAACCACTACCTATATTTGATGCAACTCCGATGTCAAACTCAATGTCTACATGACATAGCCGACAAAAACAACCTGCAACTCATGGCTCCACAGCCAACAAAAGCACTCAGCTCGGGACTAAGAAGTCTGGACCTGAGTACCAAAAATAATAGGTCAGACAAGACGGTCTGGCAGGTGGATGAAAAGATAATAAATGTGCTGAAAAATAAAACATGTGATAATTCATATTATTTGATCAAAGGCTGTATATAATTAAAATGAGTGGAAAATCATGGATCTCTGACGAAACTTGTACTCACTTAAAGCATGAGTAAAACATGGAGATCTAACAAAACAAGTGTTCATTTACAACATCTATAAAAGCATAGATATTAGACAAATCGGGTATTCATTTAAAACATGTGTGAACATAGAGATATGGCAAAACAAGTGTTCATTTGAAACATATGTAAAAGCATGAATAATTAACAAATCGGGTATTCATTTAAAGCGTGTGTAACCATAGAGATCTGGGAAAACAAGTGTTCATTTGAAACGTATGTAAAAGCATGGATATTTAACAAATCGGGTATTCATTTAAAGCGTATAAGTGTACTAAGGAATGGGAAACAATATAACAATAACTGAATTTACCTTGGAAAACATTAAAACCTGTGTAAGGTCTGTGACCTTACTAGGTCAGTTGGGCCCAATAGGAGGCCCGTTTACCCATTTAATTTATTATTATTATAATTCATTGTATTGTTAGATATTTAAGTGGGTTTAGGCCTTGAGTGAGTTCCTTTTAGTGTTAGAATAGTGTCTGCGAAGTTTTTTGCGATTCCGAGTGCGTTTGACCCTAATAACGAGGTAGTTTGCAATTTAGGGAAAATTGAGTGTTTTTCCGAAAAAAATCCTATTATCGATATTTTGGGTTCGTTGGAAAGGTCTCGTTGCGCTGATCATTTTTGCCTCCTAGCTCGTTGCAATGCGATGATCAGAAACTCTTCAAGTGGCCCATTTCGTCTTCGGACCCACTTAAGGGCAAATCAGTCTTTTTCCCTTCCCTCTCTTCTTAATCAGGGATTAACCCTAATCTCGTATTCATTTCTGCAACGAACGAGAGTTACAGCAGCCCTCATTCTCCCTCATCATCTGCTCAAGCCCAGATCTCCCTCCGGGAGAGATCACCTCCGCGATTCGGACCGCACATCTTCTTCCTCTCGATCTCCTCTCTCCATTGATACTAGTTGGTAAGCCTTTTCCCATTACCGACTTTTCCTTTCGTCTTCTCTTTTTTTTAGATTACGTTGAATCTTGATCTTTTTCATTTCTTTCTCCTTCTTGGTGTTCTAGATTGCTTTTGAGTGGGTTAGATTCGTGGTTTCTACGGTAGAAAGCTTCTCCTCAAGTTTTCCATATTTCAATCTTCTTCTTGGTTGAGGCAACTAGATTTGCAACTTATAATTAAGCATGTGTGTATGTTTCTCCATTGATTGTAATGATTTCCTTGTTAGATTTCCCTAATACCAAGCCTGGTTATGATATTGATTTTGGATTACATGTGAGGTTACATTTGTGTATATTAGATTGGATTAATTGTTAAATTGGTACCCCTTTTGGTGTTTTAATTTAATAGAATGGATGGTAATGATGATTGTGATGATTGGGGAGCATGGAGGCTCGTTTTCTACAGGAAAAAAAAAGAGAAAAACTCATTTTCGGGTTCAGGTCTACAGTACCGATCGATCGGACCTGCAGACCGATCGATCGGACTGAAATTGGTCTGAGTTAACTGAGACGGATCTCAGACCGATCGATCGGATCTTTAGACCGATCGATCAGATCTTTTATCCGATCGATCGGAGGGCAATTTTGTAATTTTTGACGACTTTTGAAAAAGAACTTAGAACTCTTGTAACCTTTAATCCGTCAGTCGGATTTCTATATATTATATACCGTTGGAAAGCCCTTGAGATGTAGAATCCAATGGTTCTAGTTTCATCACGATCGGAGGTCAGGAAGTGATGTAAATACTCAGATTATTAACCCAGCCTATATTTTATTGAAAATGAGACCAGTAACTTAGGTTTGGGCCTTAGATGTCGGAAACCATGAACCTACTATCAGTTGACCATTAATGGGGATTAAATCGTAGCACGTGGCTTGGTGTGCTTCGATTAGGTGTTTAGGTATTCGTGTATTAAACATGGGGTAACCGAATGCGTATAGAGCTAAATTAATGGATGCTTAACACGATTGTACACCAATGGATTTCCTTAGAAGCATCGTTGATCCAATTCCACACGTACTCCGTTAGAACATGTAGGATACACGGATGACACCACTTGCCTAGGGTTGGCTTGTAATTCCTCCTTGATTTGTTTAATGTATACGTTGTAATTACACCTTGTACACTCTCTCGGCATAATACACCTAATTAATTATGAAACATAATCCCTTGTAGAATTAGGACTTGGACCTGACTTGGAGTGTACCTTAGGACCCCATGTTATGTAATTGATAAACATGACTTGTTAGACTGAAGGGATTATCATGTGATTGGATTTGTCTTGTATTGACTTGAATGAGATAATCCCTACGAACATATCTTGTATATTGAGCTAGCCAGACTTGCTTGTCTTGGTCTAATCTCGTGTCAACACCACTTTATTATTAATTGCATGTCATAGCCAACTATAGTTTGGGGTATTATTGATGGGCTGGTTACTCGGACATCAGGGTGGGCTGTCGGCTTGGACGGCGTCCATGGCGTTGAATAGTTGGGAACGGACTTGGACCGTGCTACTATTCCCAGGACCGGGAGCTTGGATCCTCCTAGAGCCGGACTTTGGTATCATTAGTCCGGGTATGATTGTTACTGGTACCCCAAGAGGTGGCTTGGACATCCTCGGAGTCTCCCTCTTGATTCTTGCATTGCATTGTTTGGACAGTGGTTATTGCTAGTATGTTAGGATTTCCTGTTATTGTTTCTGGTTATTTATTCATGCTTTATGCCTAGCTTCGACTCCTTGTATTCTCTTGATTATCATGCCTGTCATTACTCTTATACTTGATGCATGTTATGATTATTTATATCTTGGTTATCTATTGCTCAATATGTCGTTGACTCTGTTCATTGGTGTGCAGACACCTCAGGTGAGTACTACTATGAGGAGCATGCAGGTGAGGAGATCCCAGAGGATCTCCAACCGGTTGAGGAGGAACGAGAGTGGCGTGCCGATGACGTAGAGTAGCGTCATCATTCCCGGCACAAGAGAGACCTATTGGGACTTCTTTATATTCTTTTATTCTTTATCTCTCGTTGAAACTTTCACTTTATTGACTTCAATATTGTTTTGGATGGCCATGATTATTGGGATGGCCATTGTAATAAATTAACTTTCTTGTTTAAGTTTTAGTATTTCTCTGTGCAACTTTAACTATTAATGAAATTTATTATTCACTGCCTTGAAATTTAATATGCCTCAAATTGTATGAATTCCGCAGTTTTATATTACTTGAGGTTTGAAATGCAATATCCTCACAGCGGACTTACGATCCTTGGGCCTAAAGGGCAAAAATTTTTAATTAGTCCTAAATTTCACTCCCCGGATCCGGTTTATTCTCTAATCGGATTCGAGGGACGTGGCAGAATGGTATCAGAGCAATGGATGGTTTCTCCGAGTAAAAAAATTGTAGAAACCATAGGACGCGTGTGAGGACTCCGTTAGTTAGTAGGTTGGCTTGGTAGCTCTTTCTTTGCATTGTATTGTTAGCTTTGGTTATATTGGAACTAACCTTGAATGTTTTACAGGACGATGGCCAGTAGAACCACCCGAACTAATAACGGACCACCGCTAGAGGGTAGTTCTTCTCATAATGGCCCTGAGAATCAATTCCACCAATTCATGGCAGCATTTATTCAGTCTCAGAAGGATTTGGCTGAACAGAGTACTAGACAGAACGAGAGTCCGACTGTATTCCAAGCTCAGATGCTTGAGGTAGTGCATAAAGTGGGCCAGCCACAGGCTAAGGAGTATGACCTTAATGAACTAGTTGAGAAGTTCAGGAAGAGGTTCCCACCAGAGTTTCACGGCATTGAGGACCCCGTTCTAGCAGATGAGTGGGTAGTCCAGATGGAGAAGATATATGAAGTCTTCAAGTGCACGGGCGTCCAGTAGGTGCAGTTGGCAGCCCACATGTTCCGTGGGGCAGTCGAGAGGTGGTGGAAAACAGTTAAGCACCCTTATGAGACAGTCGAGGAAGGAGCAGCTTGGAAGACCTTCACTGAGCAGTTCCAGAAGAAGTTTATCCCTGAGCACTATCAGGATCAGAAGATGGAGGAGTTTGAGAGATTAGTTCAAGGTGATCTCTCAGTACAAGACTATGAGATCTCTTTCACCCACCTATCCAGGTTTGCAGGGAATCTGATTCAGCCTGAATCAGAGAGAGTTCGGAGGCTTATCAAGGGACTGTGGGCAGATATTAAGATGCAAGTTCAGCACAGCATGTTGACTGATTATGATGATGTGGTCAAGGAAGCATATTAGGTGGAGGAGTCCTTGAAGGACGTGATTACAGTGGAACAGCAGAGGATCTTGGCGTTGATACCTCAACCCAAGGCACAAGGTTCTTCATCCCAGTATTACCAGCAGCTAGCACCCAAGAGGTTACGAGTTGAACCAGTGCTTCGACAGTTGCCACAGCGGATCACTTGCACTTTCTGTAGGGGAAGTCACCATGTCCGTGATTGTAGGAAGCAGACTGGTGCATGTTTTCATTGTGGAGACCCAGGGCATAAAGTTCGCAATTGTCCAGGGAAGACAGGAGTGGCACCACCAGCATTCCCAGCTCCGGCGTCCAAGCCTCCACATCCTGGGCTGCCATTGAGACAGGTACCACCTGCACAGGCTAGACCCCAGCAGCAGCAGATGATTGTCAGACCACCTCAGCCACCGCAACAGCGTCCTCCAGTACCACAACAGCGATTCCAGCAGAGACCTCCGGCACCACCCAGATTCCAGGCTCGTGGTCCTAGGCCACAGCAGCAGTATCAGCAGCAACGTCCCCGGCTAGTAGGGAGAGCTTATGCTCTGACGCATGAGGAGGCAGAGGCTGCAGGCAATGTCATAGAAGGTACACTTTCAGTTTGTAGATTTGATGCTAAAGTTATATTTGATCCTGGATCCACACACTCATTTGTTGCACCAGCATTTGCACGTCACTTGGGGGAGGATAAGGAGACACTACCATATGATTTGATAGTAGCAACCCCTGTGGGTAGATCGGTTCCTTGTAATGTCATCTACCCTAAATGTAGTGTTCAGATTGGAGGAGTTCAATTGACTACCAGTCTGATCATCTTACCGATGTCGAAGTTTGATGTGATCCTTGGTATGAACTGGTTAGCAGCGAACCGAGCGGTGTTAGATTGTTTTAACAAGACTGTGAGGTTACAAGGTGCAGACCGTAGTATTGAGTTTGATAGAACTGAGAAGCCCACATCTACTCGATTGATTTCTTCATTGAAGGCAGAACGATTGATAAGGAGCGGTTGTGAAGGCTTTATCCCATTTATTGCGGAGGACAAGGAGTCCAAAACTATTGATGAGATTCCAATGGTGCGAGAATTTCTGGATTTATTTCTGGATGAGATTCCTGGTTTGCCACCTGTTCGTGAGTTGGATCTCAAGATAGAATTGCAACCGGGTACATCACCTATTTTGAAGGCCCCGTATAGGATGGCTCCAGCAGAATTGAAGGAGTTAAAGACTCATATAGAAGATTTGCTAGATAAGGGTTTCATCAAACCTAGTATTTCACCGTGGGGAGCTCCGGTGATATTTGTGAAGAAAAAGGACGGGACAATGAGGATGTGTATAGATTTCAGACAGTTGAGTCAGGTGACTGTCAAGAACAAGTACCCGCTACCGAGGATTGATGAGCTATTTGATCAACTGCAGGGAGCTCAATTCTTTTCGAAGATAGACATGCGTTCCGGTTACCATCAGTTGCAAGTCAGGAAAGAGGATGTTCCTAAGACTGCATTCCGGACGAGATATGGTCACTTTGAGTTTTTCGTGATGCCTTTCAGGTTGACTAATGCACCTGCAGTTTTTATGGCATTGATGAATAAGGTGTTTGCTCCTTTGTTTTGATCAATTTGTAGTTGTCTTCATAGATGATGTGTTGGTATACTCGAAGTCTAAGGAGGAGCATGAGCATCAGTTGAGGACATCATTGCAGCTTTTAAGTGATAACCGGTTGTATGCTAAGTTAAACAAATGTGAGTTTTTGTTGGAGCAAGTGACATTTTTTGGCCATATTATCTTAAAGGATGGACTAACAGTGGACCCTAAGAAGGTAGCAGCAGTTGTTAATTGGGGTAGTCCACAGAATGTAGCGGAGGTTCGCAATTTTCTTGGACTTACAGGTTACTACAGGAGGTTTGTGAAAGGGTTTTCCACCATAGCATCTCCACTTACTAAGTTGACAAGGAAGGATGTTCTGTTTGTGTGGACAGAAGAATGTGAGAAGAGTTTTCAAGAGTTGAAGACCCGGTTGACTTCAGCACCCATACTTGCTTTACCCTCAGGAAGTGGAGGATTTGTGGTTTATACAGATGCATCAGCGATTGGATTGGGTTGTGTTCTCATGCAGAATGAGAAGGTGATAGCATATGGGTCCAGGCAATTGAAGGACCATAAGAAAAAGTATGCCACACATGACTTAGAGCTGGCAGCAGTGGTGTTTGCATTGAAGTTGTGGAGGCATTATTTGTATGGAGAAAGGTTTGAAGTGCATACAGATCATAAGAGCCTGCAATATCTGTTTACACAGGGGGATTTGAATAATAGGCAGCGGAGATGGATGGAGTACATAAAGGATTATGATTTTCTAATCAAGTACCATCCAGGGAAGGTGAATATGGTAGCAGATGCTCTTAGTAGGAAGGTAGCATTCAGTGGGTGTGTAATGCCTGAATGGAGATGGATGGAGCAGTTCAGAGATATGGACGTGGAAGTATGGCCTATCAATGAGAAAGTTTTAGTTGCTACTATGGGGGTTTAGGAGCCAGAAATAGTTAACAGGATCAAGGAAGCCCAGAAGGATGATCCAGAGTTACAGAAAATCATTGACAACATTGATGACAATCCAGAGTTTCGATTGATTGAAGGGATTCTGTATTGTAAGGATAGGTTGTGTGTGCCAAATGTTCAAGACATCAAGTCAGAGTTGATGAAAGATGCGCACCACACCCGATACTCTATTCACCCAGGGAGCACCAAGATGTATTAGAATTTGAAGAATCACTACTGGTGGGTGAAAATGAAGAAGGAGATTGCAAAATTCGTTTCCAGATGTATGACTTGTCAGCAGATTAAGGCAGAGCACAAGAAGCCTCCTGGTTTGCTTCACCCGTTGGATATTCCTCAGTGGAAATGGGAGAACATCACTATGGATTTTGTATCAAGGTTGCCGAATACCAGGAAAGGTAATGATGCTATTTGGGTGATTGTGGATAGATTGACTATGTCAGCACATTTCCTGTCATTCAAGACTGGACAGTTTATAAACAAAAAGACTACATTGTACAGAGACAATATAGTCAAACTACATGGAGTGCCTAAGTTCATACTATCCGATCGAGACCCTAAGTTTGTCTTTCGGTTTTGGTCTACTTTTCAGTCATCTATGGGTACTCAGTTGATGATCAGTACAGCTTATCACTCTCAGACAGATGGACAGTTAGAGCGTATCATTCAGACATTGGAGAATCTTCTCCGAGCATGTGTTTTGGATTTCAAGGAGAATTGGGATGAAAGCTTGCCTCTGTGTGAGTTTGCCTACAATAACAGCTACCATTCAAGCATTGGCATAGCACCATTTGAGGCATTGTATGGACGGAGATGCAAGACTCCAGCATGTTGGGAAGAAGTAGGAGTTCGTAGTTTTCATGGACCCTCAGAGATTGCTGATTCCAGTGAGAAAGTTTGGATTGTTCAGATGAGAATGTAGGAGTCTCGTGATCGTCAGAAGAGCTATGCAGAGGTGGAGACCTTTAGAATTCTAGGTGGGAGATATGGTGTTTCTGAAGGTATCCCCGATGAGAGGTGTTGTCAGATTTGGACAGAAAGGAAAGCTTGCTAAGAGGTTTGTGGGACCGTTTGAAATCAAGAGCAATATTGGAGATGTGGCTTATCGTTTTGGTGCTACCGCCTGAGCTAGCCGGTGTGCACGACATTTTTCATGTCTCAATGCTTCGGAAGTATATTCCAGATCCTACTCATGTGTTGCCGCACGAGCCACTTCAACTACAAGCAGATGCAACCTATGTGGAACGTCCAGTGCAGGTCATCGATACCAAGGAAGTAGTGTTGCGTACCAAGACCATCCAGTGGGTCAAGGTCCAATGGGAGCATCACACTCTGGAGGAATCTACGTGGGAGCTTAAAGACCAGATACAGAAGGCGTATCCTTATCTTTTTTCGGATGAGGTATGCTTAGGCATTTGAGGGACTAAATGTTCTTTTTAGAGGTGAGAGATGTAAAGTCCGTGACCTTACTAGGTCAATTGGGCCCAATAGCAGGCCCGTTGACCCGTTTAATTTATTATTATTATAATTCATTGTATTGTTAGATATTTAAGTGGGTTTAGGCCTTGAGTGAGTTCCTTTTAGTGTTAGAATAGTGTCTGCGAAGTTTTTTGCGATTCTGAGTGCGTTTGACCCTAATAACGAGGTAGTTTGCAATTTAGGGAAAATTGAGTGTTTTTCCGAAAAAAATCCTATTATCGATATTTTGGGTTCGTTGGAAAGGTCTCGTTGCGCTGATCATTTTTGCCTCCTAGCTCGTTGCAATGCGATGATCAGAAACTCTTCAAGTGGCCCATTTCGTCTTCGGACCCACTTAAGGGCAAATCAGTCTTTTTCCCTTCCCTCTCTTCTTAATCAGGGATTAACCCTAATCTCGTATTCATTTCTGCAACGAACGAGAGTTACAGCAGCCCTCATTCTCCCTCATCATCTGCTCAAGCCCAGATCTCCCTCCGGGAGAGATCACCTCCGCGATTCGGACCGCACATCTTCTTCCTCTCGATCTCCTCTCTCCATTGATACTAGTTGGTAAGCCTTTTCCCATTACCGACTTTTCCTTTCGTCTTCTCTTTTTTTTAGATTACGTTGAATCTTGATCTTTTTCATTTCTTTCTCCTTCTTGGTGTTCTAGATTGCTTTTGAGTGGGTTAGATTCGTGGTTTCTACGGTAGAAAGCTTCTCCTCAAGTTTTCCATATTTCAATCTTCTTCTTGGTTGAGGCAACTAGATTTGCAACTTATAATTAAGCATGTGTGTATGTTTCTCCATTGATTGTAATGATTTCCTTGTTAGATTTCCCTAATACCAAGCCTGGTTATGATATTGATTTTGGATTACATGTGAGGTTACATTTGTGTATATTAGATTGGATTAATTGTTAAATTGGTACCCCTTTTGGTGTTTTAATTTAATAGAATGGATGGTAATGATGATTGTGATGATTGGGGAGCATGGAGGCTCGTTTTCTACAGGAAAAAAAAAGAGAAAAACTCATTTTCGGGTTCAGGTCTACAGTACCGATCGATCGGACCTGCAGACCGATCGATCGGACTGAAATTGGTCTGAGTTAACTGAGACGGATCTCAGACCGATCGATCGGATCTTTAGACCGATCGATCAGATCTTTTATCCGATCGATCGGAGGGCAATTTTGTAATTTTTGACGACTTTTGAAAAAGAACTTAGAACTCTTGTAACCTTTAATCCGTCAGTCGGATTTCTATATATTATATACCGTTGGAAAGCCCTTGAGATGTAGAATCCAATGGTTCTAGTTTCATCACGATCGGAGGTCAGGAAGTGATGTAAATACTCAGATTATTAACCCAGCCTATATTTTATTGAAAATGAGACCAGTAACTTAGGTTTGGGCCTTAGATGTCGGAAACCATGAACCTACTATCAGTTGACCATTAATGGGGATTAAATCGTAGCACGTGGCTTGGTGTGCTTCGATTAGGTGTTTAGGTATTCGTGTATTAAACATGGGGTAACCGAATGCGTATAGAGCTAAATTAATGGATGCTTAACACGATTGTACACCAATGGATTTCCTTAGAAGCATCGTTGATCCAATTCCACACGTACTCCGTTAGAACATGTAGGATACACGGATGACACCACTTGCCTAGGGTTGGCTTGTAATTCCTCCTTGATTTGTTTAATGTATACGTTGTAATTACACCTTGTACACTCTCTCGGCATAATACACCTAATTAATTATGAAACATAATCCCTTGTAGAATTAGGACTTGGACCTGACTTGGAGTGTACCTTAGGACCCCATGTTATGTAATTGATAAACATGACTTGTTAGACTGAAGGGATTATCATGTGATTGGATTTGTCTTGTATTGACTTGAATGAGATAATCCCTACGAACATATCTTGTATATTGAGCTAGCCAGACTTGCTTGTCTTGGTCTAATCTCGTGTCAACACCACTTTATTATTAATTGCATGTCATAGCCAACTATAGTTTGGGGTATTATTGATGGGCTGGTTACTCGGACATCAGGGTGGGCTGTCGGCTTGGACGGCGTCCATGGCGTTGAATAGTTGGGAACGGACTTGGACCGTGCTACTATTCCCAGGACCGGGAGCTTGGATCCTCCTAGAGCCGGACTTTGGTATCATTAGTCCGGGTATGATTGTTACTGGTACCCCAAGAGGTGGCTTGGACATCCTCGGAGTCTCCCTCTTGATTCTTGCATTGCATTGTTTGGACAGTGGTTATTGCTAGTATGTTAGGATTTCCTGTTATTGTTTCTGGTTATTTATTCATGCTTTATGCCTAGCTTCGACTCCTTGTATTCTCTTGATTATCATGCCTGTCATTACTCTTATACTTGATGCATGTTATGATTATTTATATCTTGGTTATCTATTGCTCAATATGTCGTTGACTCTGTTCATTGGTGTGCAGACACCTCAGGTGAGTACTACTATGAGGAGCATGCAGGTGAGGAGATCCCAGAGGATCTCCAACCGGTTGAGGAGGAACGAGAGTGGCGTGCCGATGACGTAGAGTAGCGTCATCATTCCCGGCACAAGAGAGACCTATTGGGACTTCTTTATATTCTTTTATTCTTTATCTCTCGTTGAAACTTTCACTTTATTGACTTCAATATTGTTTTGGATGGCCATGATTATTGGGATGGCCATTGTAATAAATTAACTTTCTTGTTTAAGTTTTAGTATTTCTCTGTGCAACTTTAACTATTAATGAAATTTATTATTCACTGCCTTGAAATTTAATATGCCTCAAATTGTATGAATTCCGCAGTTTTATATTACTTGAGGTTTGAAATGCAATATCCTCACAGCGGACTTACGATCCTTGGGCCTAAAGGGCAAAAATTTTTAATTAGTCCTAAATTTCACTCCCCGGATCCGGTTTATTCTCTAATCGGATTCGAGGGACGTGGCAGAATGGTATCAGAGCAATGGATGGTTTCTCCGAGTAAAAAAATTGTAGAAACCATAGGACGCGTGTGAGGACTCCGTTAGTTAGTAGGTTGGCTTGGTAGCTCTTTCTTTGCATTGTATTGTTAGCTTTGGTTATATTGGAACTAACCTTGAATGTTTTACAGGACGATGGCCAGTAGAACCACCCGAACTAATAACGGACCACCGCTAGAGGGTAGTTCTTCTCATAATGGCCCTGAGAATCAATTCCACCAATTCATGGCAGCATTTATTCAGTCTCAGAAGGATTTGGCTGAACAGAGTACTAGACAGAACGAGAGTCCGACTGTATTCCAAGCTCAGATGCTTGAGGTAGTGCATAAAGTGGGCCAGCCACAGGCTAAGGAGTATGACCTTAATGAACTAGTTGAGAAGTTCAGGAAGAGGTTCCCACCAGAGTTTCACGGCATTGAGGACCCCGTTCTAGCAGATGAGTGGGTAGTCCAGATGGAGAAGATATATGAAGTCTTCAAGTGCACGGGCGTCCAGTAGGTGCAGTTGGCAGCCCACATGTTCCGTGGGGCAGTCGAGAGGTGGTGGAAAACAGTTAAGCACCCTTATGAGACAGTCGAGGAAGGAGCAGCTTGGAAGACCTTCACTGAGCAGTTCCAGAAGAAGTTTATCCCTGAGCACTATCAGGATCAGAAGATGGAGGAGTTTGAGAGATTAGTTCAAGGTGATCTCTCAGTACAAGACTATGAGATCTCTTTCACCCACCTATCCAGGTTTGCAGGGAATCTGATTCAGCCTGAATCAGAGAGAGTTCGGAGGCTTATCAAGGGACTGTGGGCAGATATTAAGATGCAAGTTCAGCGCAGCATGTTGACTGATTATGATGATGTGGTCAAGGAAGCATATTAGGTGGAGGAGTCCTTGAAGGACGTGATTACAGTGGAACAGCAGAGGATCTTGGCGTTGATACCTCAACCCAAGGCACAAGGTTCTTCATCCCAGTATTACCAGCAGCTAGCACCCAAGAGGTTACGAGTTGAACCAGTGCTTCGACAGTTGCCACAGCGGATCACTTGCACTTTCTGTAGGGGAAGTCACCATGTCCGTGATTGTAGGAAGCAGACTGGTGCATGTTTTCATTGTGGAGACCCAGGGCATAAAGTTCGCAATTGTCCAGGGAAGACAGGAGTGGCACCACCAGCATTCCCAGCTCCGGCGTCCAAGCCTCCACATCCTGGGCTGCCATTGAGACAGGTACCACCTGCACAGGCTAGACCCCAGCAGCAGCAGATGATTGTCAGACCACCTCAGCCACCGCAACAGCGTCCTCCAGTACCACAACAGCGATTCCAGCAGAGACCTCCGGCACCACCCAGATTCCAGGCTCGTGGTCCTAGGCCACAGCAGCAGTATCAGCAGCAACGTCCCCGGCTAGTAGGGAGAGCTTATGCTCTGACGCATGAGGAGGCAGAGGCTGCAGGCAATGTCATAGAAGGTACACTTTCAGTTTGTAGATTTGATGCTAAAGTTATATTTGATCCTGGATCCACACACTCATTTGTTGCACCAGCATTTGCACGTCACTTGGGGGAGGATAAGGAGACACTACCATATGATTTGATAGTAGCAACCCCTGTGGGTAGATCGGTTCCTTGTAATGTCATCTACCCTAAATGTAGTGTTCAGATTGGAGGAGTTCAATTGACTACCAGTCTGATCATCTTACCGATGTCGAAGTTTGATGTGATCCTTGGTATGAACTGGTTAGCAGCGAACCGAGCGGTGTTAGATTGTTTTAACAAGACTGTGAGGTTACAAGGTGCAGACCGTAGTATTGAGTTTGATAGAACTGAGAAGCCCACATCTACTCGATTGATTTCTTCATTGAAGGCAGAACGATTGATAAGGAGCGGTTGTGAAGGCTTTATCCCATTTATTGCGGAGGACAAGGAGTCCAAAACTATTGATGAGATTCCAATGGTGCGAGAATTTCTGGATTTATTTCTGGATGAGATTCCTGGTTTGCCACCTGTTCGTGAGTTGGATCTCAAGATAGAATTGCAACCGGGTACATCACCTATTTTGAAGGCCCCGTATAGGATGGCTCCAGCAGAATTGAAGGAGTTAAAGACTCATATAGAAGATTTGCTAGATAAGGGTTTCATCAAACCTAGTATTTCACCGTGGGGAGCTCCGGTGATATTTGTGAAGAAAAAGGACGGGACAATGAGGATGTGTATAGATTTCAGACAGTTGAGTCAGGTGACTGTCAAGAACAAGTACCCGCTACCGAGGATTGATGAGCTATTTGATCAACTGCAGGGAGCTCAATTCTTTTCGAAGATAGACATGCGTTCCGGTTACCATCAGTTGCAAGTCAGGAAAGAGGATGTTCCTAAGACTGCATTCCGGACGAGATATGGTCACTTTGAGTTTTTCGTGATGCCTTTCAGGTTGACTAATGCACCTGCAGTTTTTATGGCATTGATGAATAAGGTGTTTGCTCCTTTGTTTTGATCAATTTGTAGTTGTCTTCATAGATGATGTGTTGGTATACTCGAAGTCTAAGGAGGAGCATGAGCATCAGTTGAGGACATCATTGCAGCTTTTAAGTGATAACCGGTTGTATGCTAAGTTAAACAAATGTGAGTTTTTGTTGGAGCAAGTGACATTTTTTGGCCATATTATCTTAAAGGATGGACTAACAGTGGACCCTAAGAAGGTAGCAGCAGTTGTTAATTGGGGTAGTCCACAGAATGTAGCGGAGGTTCGCAATTTTCTTGGACTTACAGGTTACTACAGGAGGTTTGTGAAAGGGTTTTCCACCATAGCATCTCCACTTACTAAGTTGACAAGGAAGGATGTTCTGTTTGTGTGGACAGAAGAATGTGAGAAGAGTTTTCAAGAGTTGAAGACCCGGTTGACTTCAGCACCCATACTTGCTTTACCCTCAGGAAGTGGAGGATTTGTGGTTTATACAGATGCATCAGCGATTGGATTGGGTTGTGTTCTCATGCAGAATGAGAAGGTGATAGCATATGGGTCCAGGCAATTGAAGGACCATAAGAAAAAGTATGCCACACATGACTTAGAGCTGGCAGCAGTGGTGTTTGCATTGAAGTTGTGGAGGCATTATTTGTATGGAGAAAGGTTTGAAGTGCATACAGATCATAAGAGCCTGCAATATCTGTTTACACAGGGGGATTTGAATAATAGGCAGCGGAGATGGATGGAGTACATAAAGGATTATGATTTTCTAATCAAGTACCATCCAGGGAAGGTGAATATGGTAGCAGATGCTCTTAGTAGGAAGGTAGCATTCAGTGGGTGTGTAATGCCTGAATGGAGATGGATGGAGCAGTTCAGAGATATGGACGTGGAAGTATGGCCTATCAATGAGAAAGTTTTAGTTGCTACTATGGGGGTTTAGGAGCCAGAAATAGTTAACAGGATCAAGGAAGCCCAGAAGGATGATCCAGAGTTACAGAAAATCATTGACAACATTGATGACAATCCAGAGTTTCGATTGATTGAAGGGATTCTGTATTGTAAGGATAGGTTGTGTGTGCCAAATGTTCAAGACATCAAGTCAGAGTTGATGAAAGATGCGCACCACACCCGATACTCTATTCACCCAGGGAGCACCAAGATGTATTAGAATTTGAAGAATCACTACTGGTGGGTGAAAATGAAGAAGGAGATTGCAAAATTCGTTTCCAGATGTATGACTTGTCAGCAGATTAAGGCAGAGCACAAGAAGCCTCCTGGTTTGCTTCACCCGTTGGATATTCCTCAGTGGAAATGGGAGAACATCACTATGGATTTTGTATCAAGGTTGCCGAATACCAGGAAAGGTAATGATGCTATTTGGGTGATTGTGGATAGATTGACTATGTCAGCACATTTCCTGTCATTCAAGACTGGACAGTTTATAAACAAAAAGACTACATTGTACAGAGACAATATAGTCAAACTACATGGAGTGCCTAAGTTCATACTATCCGATCGAGACCCTAAGTTTGTCTTTCGGTTTTGGTCTACTTTTCAGTCATCTATGGGTACTCAGTTGATGATCAGTACAGCTTATCACTCTCAGACAGATGGACAGTTAGAGCGTATCATTCAGACATTGGAGAATCTTCTCCGAGCATGTGTTTTGGATTTCAAGGAGAATTGGGATGAAAGCTTGCCTCTGTGTGAGTTTGCCTACAATAACAGCTACCATTCAAGCATTGGCATAGCACCATTTGAGGCATTGTATGGACGGAGATGCAAGACTCCAGCATGTTGGGAAGAAGTAGGAGTTCGTAGTTTTCATGGACCCTCAGAGATTGCTGATTCCAGTGAGAAAGTTTGGATTGTTCAGATGAGAATGTAGGAGTCTCGTGATCGTCAGAAGAGCTATGCAGAGGTGGAGACCTTTAGAATTCTAGGTGGGAGATATGGTGTTTCTGAAGGTATCCCCGATGAGAGGTGTTGTCAGATTTGGACAGAAAGGAAAGCTTGCTAAGAGGTTTGTGGGACCGTTTGAAATCAAGAGCAATATTGGAGATGTGGCTTATCGTTTTGGTGCTACCGCCTGAGCTAGCCGGTGTGCACGACATTTTTCATGTCTCAATGCTTCGGAAGTATATTCCAGATCCTACTCATGTGTTGCCGCACGAGCCACTTCAACTACAAGCAGATGCAACCTATGTGGAACGTCCAGTGCAGGTCATCGATACCAAGGAAGTAGTGTTGCGTACCAAGACCATCCAGTGGGTCAAGGTCCAATGGGAGCATCACACTCTGGAGGAATCTACGTGGGAGCTTAAAGACCAGATACAGAAGGCGTATCCTTATCTTTTTTCGGATGAGGTATGCTTAGGCATTTGAGGGACTAAATGTTCTTTTTAGAGGTGAGAGATGTAAAGTCCGTGACCTTACTAGGTCAATTGGGCCCAATAGCAGGCCCGTTGACCCGTTTAATTTATTATTATTATAATTCATTGTATTGTTAGATATTTAAGTGGGTTTAGGCCTTGAGTGAGTTCCTTTTAGTGTTAGAATAGTGTCTGCGAAGTTTTTTGCGATTCTGAGTGCGTTTGACCCTAATAACGAGGTAGTTTGCAATTTAGGGAAAATTGAGTGTTTTTCCGAAAAAAATCCTATTATCGATATTTTGGGTTCGTTGGAAAGGTCTCGTTGCGCTGATCATTTTTGCCTCCTAGCTCGTTGCAATGCGATGATCAGAAACTCTTCAAGTGGCCCATTTCGTCTTCGGACCCACTTAAGGGCAAATCAGTCTTTTTCCCTTCCCTCTCTTCTTAATCAGGGATTAACCCTAATCTCGTATTCATTTCTGCAACGAACGAGAGTTACAGCAGCCCTCATTCTCCCTCATCATCTGCTCAAGCCCAGATCTCCCTCCGGGAGAGATCACCTCCGCGATTCGGACCGCACATCTTCTTCCTCTCGATCTCCTCTCTCCATTGATACTAGTTGGTAAGCCTTTTCCCATTACCGACTTTTCCTTTCGTCTTCTCTTTTTTTTAGATTACGTTGAATCTTGATCTTTTTCATTTCTTTCTCCTTCTTGGTGTTCTAGATTGCTTTTGAGTGGGTTAGATTCGTGGTTTCTACGGTAGAAAGCTTCTCCTCAAGTTTTCCATATTTCAATCTTCTTCTTGGTTGAGGCAACTAGATTTGCAACTTATAATTAAGCATGTGTGTATGTTTCTCCATTGATTGTAATGATTTCCTTGTTAGATTTCCCTAATACCAAGCCTGGTTATGATATTGATTTTGGATTACATGTGAGGTTACATTTGTGTATATTAGATTGGATTAATTGTTAAATTGGTACCCCTTTTGGTGTTTTAATTTAATAGAATGGATGGTAATGATGATTGTGATGATTGGGGAGCATGGAGGCTCGTTTTCTACAGGAAAAAAAAAGAGAAAAACTCATTTTCGGGTTCAGGTCTACAGTACCGATCGATCGGACCTGCAGACCGATCGATCGGACTGAAATTGGTCTGAGTTAACTGAGACGGATCTCAGACCGATCGATCGGATCTTTAGACCGATCGATCAGATCTTTTATCCGATCGATCGGAGGGCAATTTTGTAATTTTTGACGACTTTTGAAAAAGAACTTAGAACTCTTGTAACCTTTAATCCGTCAGTCGGATTTCTATATATTATATACCGTTGGAAAGCCCTTGAGATGTAGAATCCAATGGTTCTAGTTTCATCACGATCGGAGGTCAGGAAGTGATGTAAATACTCAGATTATTAACCCAGCCTATATTTTATTGAAAATGAGACCAGTAACTTAGGTTTGGGCCTTAGATGTCGGAAACCATGAACCTACTATCAGTTGACCATTAATGGGGATTAAATCGTAGCACGTGGCTTGGTGTGCTTCGATTAGGTGTTTAGGTATTCGTGTATTAAACATGGGGTAACCGAATGCGTATAGAGCTAAATTAATGGATGCTTAACACGATTGTACACCAATGGATTTCCTTAGAAGCATCGTTGATCCAATTCCACACGTACTCCGTTAGAACATGTAGGATACACGGATGACACCACTTGCCTAGGGTTGGCTTGTAATTCCTCCTTGATTTGTTTAATGTATACGTTGTAATTACACCTTGTACACTCTCTCGGCATAATACACCTAATTAATTATGAAACATAATCCCTTGTAGAATTAGGACTTGGACCTGACTTGGAGTGTACCTTAGGACCCCATGTTATGTAATTGATAAACATGACTTGTTAGACTGAAGGGATTATCATGTGATTGGATTTGTCTTGTATTGACTTGAATGAGATAATCCCTACGAACATATCTTGTATATTGAGCTAGCCAGACTTGCTTGTCTTGGTCTAATCTCGTGTCAACACCACTTTATTATTAATTGCATGTCATAGCCAACTATAGTTTGGGGTATTATTGATGGGCTGGTTACTCGGACATCAGGGTGGGCTGTCGGCTTGGACGGCGTCCATGGCGTTGAATAGTTGGGAACGGACTTGGACCGTGCTACTATTCCCAGGACCGGGAGCTTGGATCCTCCTAGAGCCGGACTTTGGTATCATTAGTCCGGGTATGATTGTTACTGGTACCCCAAGAGGTGGCTTGGACATCCTCGGAGTCTCCCTCTTGATTCTTGCATTGCATTGTTTGGACAGTGGTTATTGCTAGTATGTTAGGATTTCCTGTTATTGTTTCTGGTTATTTATTCATGCTTTATGCCTAGCTTCGACTCCTTGTATTCTCTTGATTATCATGCCTGTCATTACTCTTATACTTGATGCATGTTATGATTATTTATATCTTGGTTATCTATTGCTCAATATGTCGTTGACTCTGTTCATTGGTGTGCAGACACCTCAGGTGAGTACTACTATGAGGAGCATGCAGGTGAGGAGATCCCAGAGGATCTCCAACCGGTTGAGGAGGAACGAGAGTGGCGTGCCGATGACGTAGAGTAGCGTCATCATTCCCGGCACAAGAGAGACCTATTGGGACTTCTTTATATTCTTTTATTCTTTATCTCTCGTTGAAACTTTCACTTTATTGACTTCAATATTGTTTTGGATGGCCATGATTATTGGGATGGCCATTGTAATAAATTAACTTTCTTGTTTAAGTTTTAGTATTTCTCTGTGCAACTTTAACTATTAATGAAATTTATTATTCACTGCCTTGAAATTTAATATGCCTCAAATTGTATGAATTCCGCAGTTTTATATTACTTGAGGTTTGAAATGCAATATCCTCACAGCGGACTTACGATCCTTGGGCCTAAAGGGCAAAAATTTTTAATTAGTCCTAAATTTCACTCCCCGGATCCGGTTTATTCTCTAATCGGATTCGGGGGACGTGACAACCTGTTTAAACAATAACTTTCATAAAAGAAATGAATCATTTATTGGAAAATAAATAAGCAATATAAAATATGTAAGGTATCCAAGGAATCGGGAACTAGCAAGATGGCAACCACACGAAGCTAAGTCCTCTATCACCGAAGTGACAAGAGCATATCGAGGCGTTGATCTCAGTCACACGAGGTGAGGAGATTCAACGAAATATACATATACATATAATAATAATACGGGACGGGGCCACGGTGGCAAGCCGGGCATTGGGGAACTGCGGTAGAGAACCGGGTATCGAGAACCACGGGAGCAAGCCGGGTATCGGGACGGGACCACGGTAATAAACCGGGTATCGGGATCCAAACTGCAGCTGGCAGGATGGGAGGGGGATCTCCAAGTCGGTGGATCAAACCGACAAGGTCATCCAAGCTTAGTGGTGCCGACTCATAGGTCATATATGAGCAATCGGGACATTATAAAATAAATATGATGCAATTGTATAAACGGGCAGGACGACAGTGCTCAAGGCACAAATTTCACTTCATTTTCGAGCAATGCATATCGGGGCTAGCAAAATGTTAGAAGTACAAATTCAGTGCTTTCAAGAATGATAAATCGAAAATCATGAATTTCGGGAGTGCAAATCAAATTTCGGGAACAATGGGATACAATTAAACTTTCGAAATTCCGGGACAAGTATCGGGATTCAAGATTAGTTCAAGGTGGATAGGGGTCCCATATGTCTATTTCAATATAGATTGGGTACTCATTAAATTTTGGAAACATTCCGGGCTCCTTATACACCTTGGTAACTTTAAAGTCATCTGTAAAATCTTCGGGATGAGATTTCTCTCTAACATGTTTCCAGGACGAGATTTTTCTCCCTTAAATTCCAAAACAGTCATTCCTACCCATTTCATGGACATATGGTTCGAAACAGTCCTTTCTTTCTTCTCAATCTCCAAAATTTACTGGGAGGTCGGTCACCTTGGCGGTCAGCAGGCGGCTAGCCGACTGGTCACCGCCTGGTGACCGCCCCTGCAGAATCAGAATTCTGCTTACTGATATGCTGACCGCCCAGTCAGCAGGCAAATCAATTTTGGACTGTTTTTCAGCCCCCTTTTCCTCCAAAACATTTCTCCTATAACTCATCTCATTCCCTGCAATAAAATGAGCTCAAAAGCTCCTTCAATACATCATTCAACACTTCCATTCTCATCATTTCACATTTTTCCCTTCACTTCCTTTCCATTCACATTCAATCACAAGAGAGAGAAACCCATCTTATATGAAAACCATTTGCAACTTTGACAACATAACATATGCATTTCCAAGGTATGAACAAGAGAGAAATAAACTCATCATTATGCATTTTTAAGAGCAATAGAAATCGTTGCAAAAAGAATAGATAAAGCACATTAAGAATCATTGGTGAAAAATCAAGATTTTCTTCCTAAAACATGTAAATATTCAAAACAATCTATTCATCCACTTGTCTTGGGTCCAAGCTAGCAAATCAAGCTTCTAATCACACTCTTAAGCACAAAATCACCAATCTACACAAAAACCCCCAAATACAACCCATTACAAACCCTAAAATGGCAAATCAAGAAAGACAAGGAATGGGTTCAAATCAAACTAGGAAATAGAACTTAAGGGGATGCTATTACATAAAATGGAAGAGAGAAAGTGATTGCATACCTATAGGTGGTCCAACTAGCAAGGAATAACTAAATGAGGGGGTTTCCATTCATGGTTTCCCACGAAAATGGTGTCTAGAGCAAGAAGAGATGGAGGAAAATGCAATGGCAAGCTTCGTTTGGTGATTGGTAGCATAGATCTTGAGTTTGGAAGCAACAAAGTGGGAAAAAGAAGGGAAGGGAGCTGTTGTTGCAGGGCTGAGCGTGCTCCATCTTGTGGAGGGCAAGAGTGAAGAAGAAAACATGGGTTTTGACCATTATTTAAAGGTTCAAATGGGGCCCACAACTAATAATACTACATGGGCTAAGAACTGGGCTTTCTGGGCCTTGGATGGACTCAACGAAGAAGAGAAAAATGTTTTTCATAAAATCTAGTTTTTAAAAAGTACAATTTTGGTATGGTTCTGAGATCTCGAAATTTGGATCCAGATTTTAAAAAGACTGTTTTGCCCTTGAAGTCGGAAAAGTCAGGTTTTGGGGTCTCGAACGGGGACGGGATCAACAGGAAAGTTGTAGAGATTAACGAGATAAGTCAAACGAAGCCAAAATGGGAGTTTTTGGGAATCACAAAGAACCTCTCCAAGCTGATCACGCAAAACAAGTAGGAACCTACGGTCACTGTCTAGGTTCACTGGCTCTCAAAACTCCCAAAAACTAGTGAAAAACCATTCTAGCTCACAAATTCAACCAATAAACACTAATTCCACTTAGATAAACTAATCCACAAATAAAACAACACTAATCCAGGAAATTAGGAGTCGGGTTTCTACATTTGCTGTGAATAATGATTTATGTCGGAAATTGAAATTAAGATTTATAAAAGGAAACTAAAATTACAAAAAAGCAGTAAAAAATATGCAAATACCTTAGTTTTTTTGTAGAGAAGAGAAATCCCAATGAGACTTGCGGCCATTCACAAGGAGAAAATAAAAAAAATGCTACATAAAAAAGAGGCTCGTGATGAGAAAACTCTGTATAGAGAATGCTACAACTTATTTTCTCAATTACTCATATCAGTTGCAAAAAAAAGGGCTCCATATATGCCAATTTAAGTTCTACATAACAATTTTAAGAGTTAATAATAGGCTGAGGTGAAAGTTAAGAGGAATTTAAAGAGGCATTAAAGAGGGTCAAATTGGTGTCAAAATGGTCAAAATAAAATTGAAATGAAGCGACTGATTTCTCAATTAGAATCAGTTCGCTTCATTATCTATAATTGGGCACAACTGCTACGACTTTAATCAATTTCCTCTCGACTAAATATTTTTCTTATCGCCGAGAAAAATATCAAATAAGACCTTAGAAAACTCAACTCAAAATCCCACCAAATTTGGGAGCCTAATTCATTGGTTTTTGTACGATATCGCACAGTCACTTAGCTAATTGCCTAAAAAATGAAATTCCAACGAGCTTCATTTCATTCTTGGGCACATCAACTGGGACTTTATTCATTTTTTCTGTAGCCAATTTTTTTTCTTATCAATGAGAAAAACATGGAAGAAGACCTAAAAAAAAATCAAAATCCTACCAAATTTGGGAGTCTAATTTATTGCTTTCAGTGTGATATTGCACAGTCACTTGGCCAGTCCCTAAAGAACGAAATTACAGCAAGTTACACTGAATTCCAATCAACACCTTTGTGCCCAACGGAGGTTTAGTGCTTTAGGAGATGCAAATTAAGGAAAATATGAGAGGGAAAATGATCTGCTTTTATTTTTACTTTTAGTTTGCACGATATCACACAAAAGGGGTAGAATTGGGAAAAAGATTGGGCCCCCATGTACAATACCCACGTTTAGGATATACTTTTGGTCAACACTATTATGAGGAATTCATGGTCTTCTATATTCTGTACGGTCAAAATCCTTATAGACTTTACTTTGCTTTACCATTTTCTAAACCACATTTTGAAAGGTAAATGTTGTATAAAGTTTTCTACAAAGGAGAGTCGTTGGAAAAAAATTATGAGACTTTGTGAAAGAAAATAATTTTTCCTTTTTTTTTTTTTTGAGTTTCCAAATGTACAATAATTTTTTTATAAAATAAAAGATTATGTTCTCTAAAATAATATTTTCTTGCATCCAATAGACCATAATATCTTTGTTTTCTTTACTCTCTTTCATATTGCTTTCATATTCTTCTTCACACAGTTGATGAACCCGCGCCAAGGGAGAACAGCCAATGATGGATAAATATTTTAATAATAAACAAGCAAGTTCAAGAGGCAGACTACAATTCTAATAATTTTAGAATCTTGGGCCTATTCAATAAATATAAATTGTAAGACTTTTATTTCTAAATCTAGTTAAAACTGAATAAATAAATATAAATTTTCATTGCACGTTCGCACCATTGGGTTGGCTTAAATTCCCTCATTACCTAACTACCGCAACATCCTTTGATAGTGTCGGCAACTGGTTCTGGGCCTCTGGCATTTGTGGCCTCGCCTCTGCACCACGTGTCCAGTAGTAGTAAGTATGGCATATTTGGAACTCCAATATCACCCACTTCACCCTAACTCTGTCCATATAAAAAAATAATATTAAACCTACTACATCAATGGCACCTTTACTATAAGGCAAGGCAGGCAAAGATAGGCTATGGAAATGACCACCTATGTGCTAAGCAAGCTTAATTTTGATGGCTCATTGCATTGCATCTCAATACACAGGTCATGGGACTAGAAGGATCAATCGGGACCAAATTGGGTCCATTGCTGCAGCCTGCAGCCTACGACTATCAAGTGAACATGCTGAATGGCCTCTTGCTGTGCTAGCTATGATGTAATATTGGGTTTTGCTTTTCAGGGCTTCTGTTAAGTTGGATGTATCTTGAACCTTTTGTACTTATAATGGCCTTCATATAATAATAATAATAATAATAAGAGAATTTTATGAAAAAAAAATTTCATTAGGTGGTCGTTGTACGAAAAAGTTCCTCCAAATTCGGACAACACGAAAAAGTGTCTTTTAGTCAATTTTCATTCTTTTTAGAATCTAAGAGGAGCAACGCCAGTGTCGCTCGTCTCTGTTGGTGTCCCTCCCCATCTCTTCCTTGTCTAAGTCCACCATCACCAACTTCACCTTCATACTAAACAAGCCCATAAAAGGATCACGAACTCATCTCCATTCCTTTCTTTTCGTTCGCAGGTTCTGCAATCCACGAAACCGACTCCTCTGATGAAGCCCCATTTAGTCCTCTGTTGCAATTCCACCACCGAAATGGGGCCCGTATGCAAAACCCTGAAATCCGCATCCGAAACTCCAATATTTGTTTCAACATCTCCACCTCCGTTATCAGAAATCGTCAGATTGTAGACGACAGACATGTTGGAATCCGACTCGAGTCCTTCTCGTTAGATTTCAGACCAATTGCATGCAAAGAGATCAGATCTTCATCGATGAGAGGCAATAGTAGGGTGTAGTGTGTGGACCACCTCCCCTTATTTGATCAGTCAACATGGCAGTATATTCAGAAAACACATAACATGGCAATAAATCAATGGCCTCGGTTTTGATTTCGTTTAGGTCTCCGAACAAGACTAAAACGAAGCCATTTCTTTAAGAATCAAGCTCTGCCAATGTTATAGTGTTGGCTTTGTAGATCCGGGATTGTGGAATGCAATGAAGGACTTAAACAAGGAAGATATAGGGGGCGACAGAGATGAGCGACGCCAATGTCGCTCTTATCAAATTTTAAAAAATAGAAGATTTTATTGAAAAATTCATCATAGGTGTCCATTACACGAAAAAAGAAATATTATTTAGTGCAGCACAAATGGGGTCCCTCATACCACTTTGCAATTTTTTTTTTTAAAATTTGATGAGTGACGGTGGAAAAATCAAACAACTCTAGCGTCACTTGTCAAAAGATGGTTAAAACTCTATTTCTCCCCATTTGACCCACTATTTCTTGCAGTTCGAAGAGGAAGTAGGCAATTATTTCAATCAAACCCACACAACCCTCCGGTACGTTAGCACTCTCACTTGTCATTTCTCTCGCTGCTGATTGGAACATTAGAATACCCACCCACAGTTTGGGTGCTTCGCATGATATCGTCTGTTTGTTCAGTGTGTCGTTCGTTTTCGACCATCCATCGACATACATAAGTGAGCCTTTGTTAGAAGCATGGTTCGCTAGAATCGTTGATGTTGAGATTTGGGTGACTGGGTGTTTCTGTTTTTAGCACGTTATTGTGTATGTGTTGTTGGGCGGTTTTGGTGGCATCGCATTAGGTGGGGCGCTGTTTTTTAGTGATTATGGTGGGAGGACAGTACTAGTCATGGAGCAATTTCTGATTTCAACACTACCCAAAACACGAGAAGGAAAGATAGACCATTTGAGCGGCCTAATAGGCCTGTCAATTTAACTCATTGAAATGAGTACCCGGCCCGGCCCGGCCCACCCCAAGCCATAAAATACAGGCCTTTTAAATTTTTTTGAACCCAGTGGGCTGGGCGTGGTCAATAATTTTAAAGTCCGGCCAAAATAGGCTCGCTCTAAGCTAATTTTACTATTTTTTAATTATTTCTTTTGATGTTTCAGTGAATATGAATTGTATTTTTTACTTCTGTTAATTTCTGATTGAGGTTCTTAAAACAGTATCTTTGCCATGATTATCTTTATCATACCATTTTGGTCTTTTAGTAATTACATTATTCATTAAGGTAAGATTGAAATCAGTAAAGTCCTAACTCAACTTTCCCTTAGTCATTACATTATTGGTTAAGGTAAGAATGAAATAGTAAAGTCCTCATAACCTCAGTTCCAAAACCTACACCCCTTACTCACCTTTCCAACTCCAAATAAAATGCAAATCCATAAGATACTTTTTTTTTCACAATTAGCTTTAGTCCTTTCCACTAAATCTCGAGCAACCAATAGCTACTTAGGTATTTACACAAACATCATATTTTTTCTGGTTTCTAGCTTCAATTTTTTCAATGTACCAAGATGCAACTCAATTTCACAAATTAT
The DNA here is from genome assembly GCA_038049695.1 of Cinnamomum chago. Lineage (NCBI taxonomy): Eukaryota > Viridiplantae > Streptophyta > Magnoliopsida > Laurales > Lauraceae > Cinnamomum > Cinnamomum chago. The sequence goes on from CP142457.1 coordinate 29,044,361, forward strand.
GCTCTTCCATGCTCCATTAGCAAGTGGCCTGACTCAGTAAAAGTATGACATGTATTTGCCTCATCTATACTAAAATTACTTGCTTAGATAGCATTTTTTACACAAAACCTCAAGGGAACAACTTTGTAGTTCTTCAATGGTGAGCTCTATCATGTTTCAAACCCAGAGGTCAAGTAAACACATCTACAAAACCTTGAGCCCAGTATAGGGCTGTATATAATTATATCCTTATGTTCAAAATTATGCTAAAGCCTAAGCCCGACCTGGGCCCAGCCCAAGCCCACACAGGATAAGATTTGACATAGGCTCGTTCAATTTAGGGCTGAGATTGGACAACCCCCGGCAGGCCCGTCCAATATTCAAGACGGGATTGGGCAACCCATGTCAGGCATGTCCCATTGACTGGGCTACTGCCTAATATTTGGATTGCTCATGATTTGGGGCGTTAGCGAAAAGTGACGATATGGTCGTCCAGATTTATTTTGGGGGACGCTATTTCTGATTGAAAAAAAAAAACTTTAAATAAGAAAGAGTAAAAAAGTACCAGGAGGAACCAAACTGTGTCGTGCGAAATAATATTTCACTTTGGGAAATTTTCTGTACGGTCACCTACAGTACTTCATATCTCTCCCCTGTTACCAAAGTTCAACATTTTACCCAAACGTTCTCCATACAGTCTGTACCACTGTGTAGACCACAAGCTGAGTTTTTTTTGCGATATCACAACATATCTTGTGATACCGCAAGTTTTTTATTTGCGATATCGTAATTTATATTGCGATATCGCAAGTTTTTTATTTATGATATCGCAAATTATGTTGCGATATCACAACTCAAAAAAGCCCTTTTCATCCGTTTATCCCTCCCTGTTCGACTATCCCTAATTTTCACCAACGATAACTCTCTCCCCAACCAAATTTCACCATCCTCCTCTCTCGCCAACCTATTTGCAAATACGCAAGGTCCCAACGTCCATTCGACGGTGACGAAGCTTCATCGTCTCCATTGTCTCCATCAGCTAGGGATTTTGGTTGGTCACCATTGTTTCGCAAATCTGGGCGCTCCAAGCTTGGTATTGTTGCAATTGCGCCAGCTAAACTTGGCAATCGTTTTCCCTTTCTCTTTTAGCGAGATTGGTATTCTTTTTCCTTTACCTCCTCTCTATTTATCTTTGCTTGTGGGTTTTCTATTTCGTTCTGTCTTTCTCTTTCTCTCTCTTCTTCTTCTCCTTCTTCTCCTCCTCGTTTCTGCTTATTGTGTTTAAAAGAAGAGAGAGAAACTGATACATATATAGAAAGGGTAATGGAAAATGATGCCCATACTTTGGTGCTCCAAGGCATGTTTTCCCCTCTGATTACATCTGATGTTAGGTAAACACATAGTTCTGGCCTAGAGAGGATCATACCTTCTCATGTGATGTTTACTTGTTAAAGATCAATGAATGATTCCCCATATAGAATTCCTTGGATTGAGGCGTGGAAAAAAGCCTCTATCTTTAGTCTTCATGATGATGTTTTGATATTTTTGGTAAGTTGGAGATATTGGGTTTTCCTGTTTCAGTTTTTTTGTTTTTTTTTTCCTTTTTTTTTTTTTTTTTTGAACAAGAATGTTTTGGGACAAAAGCAATGAGAGATTTTGGTGTTTTGTTATAGAAAAAATTAATACTTGGTTTTCTTGAATTTCATAAATGAACATATTCTACAAAAATAGTTGAATATAAACTACCATGTTCTTGTCATGGGTTTGTTGTGAATACATGAAAGGAAATGAAAATGGAAACTATTTCTCCCACTTGATCAGTTGTTTCCACCATATCAATAGAACTTTTGTGTCAACTCAAGTCTTGGCTGAGTTGACTCTAACTCAGTTGAATTTGAAATCAAGCTACCTGAATTCCTTTGATATGCAGATATAATAGTTATTGAATTATATTTACTCATTATATTAAACAAAAGTATTTCAAGGACTAGTCAATAATCGATACTTTGGCCTGTTTGGGTCCTTGGAATTTGGTTGCCTTGAATTCAGTTACTTGTAAATCTAATTACATGCAGCTCTTCCCATGTAATTTGTTACAGCAAAGATCAAGAAACAACTATTCCCTACGGATTACTGAGTTATCTAAATGCATGAGTCCTTAATTATGCATAAACAGAGTTATCTGCACTCAGTTTACAGGAATCATATAGCTTATGTTAGATTTAGGTGATTGCTTTCTTATGTATGAAATAAGAATTATATGCACACATGTAATACACAGAGTAAAAAAATAAAAAATGAAACTTTGTTTAACATGTAAGGAAGGTTTTTGAAGTTTGAACTGCACTAAGAACAACAATGAAGACAAAAGGGAAATTCTTTCTCACTGGTATCACCTTAACTTTCTCTAGATTTTTATGGCTAGAATGTTGTATGGATCATAAGATTTAAATCAGTATCTAATAATCTTTGAATGCAATGTGCATTTTCGCCTACATTGGCAATTGACTGACCTAAGTAAAGCAAATAGGAAGCCCTTTCATTCTAACTAAACTCATGGAACATAGAATAATCTATGTTTTTTGGTGATGGAAAAGCAGAGGATATACATGAGGTTCTGTCGAGAGACTTTTTCATTTTCTTTGTTTAACCATTAAAGACAAAGGAGAGGACTGAGGACAATAGTCTACGCTGCTCATTTTCTATGCTATTATCTTCTATCCATGGGATTAGCCGCTGGCTAATAATTTCCTTATCGAATGATCGTGGGATTCAAGATTGTCTCCTCTAAATGGGTGCTTGCACTAATGGTCCACTTATAACTTGGTCAAAATTACAGTATAAGGATCATCCGATGGTAATAATATCAATCCATAAAGGGCTCTTCATTTGATCTGTTTGGATCCCCATATTAAGGTTATCTACTCATCAATTGGGAAGAGGTTCAAAAGGTGGCGGCTGAGGGGGGTCTTGGGATTGGGATTATCAAGGAGAAGAATGCGTGTCTTCTAGCAAATGGAAATGAAGGTGTCCTGACACGATTCCCATTGGAGGGAGGCAATAAAAAACAATATACCAGAAGCACTTTATAGGGAGGAAAATTGGTGTTGGGATCTAAGGAAGGTGCAAAGAGGAAAAAGGTTCGAGGGTAAGGAAAGATATCCTGATACAGTGATACTGAATGAAGATAGTAAGGTGACAATAGTTTTTAAAGAATAGATCTGTTGAAAGTATTAGGTTCTGGGAGGAGACATGGTTGGCAGATAGTCCTTTTTTGGAGTTAAAATTTATGTGACTGTATTTCATATCAAAATAGAAGGAATCATTAGTTACAGATACTTTTAAGCACTTAGAGGGAAAATTGTGTGAAATAATACCTCTGGAAGGGATTTGATGGATTTCTAGATGAGACTTAGAAGTCTATCTAGCTAATGAGATGGATATAAAACTTTATCATGACCATCATCCGTGTAGTTCTCTTGCAAATCCCTCGTCCAAACATGGCCTCATTTCCTTCTTCCTATGTTTATTTAGGTAACACGGGTGTAGTAGTGCTCCCCTCAAAGTGAAAGCTTCTGCTTGTTTGCAGTTTAAAATAGAATTCTATCTATTGATCAATTGAAGTGTAGGAATTTTCCCTTGTCCTACATATTTCTGTTCTTTGGCGAATGAGGCATTGATGGCATTTATTTTAGCTGTTCTCTATTTCTCTTTCTTGGGTCTTTCTGGCTTCTTTTTCATCTCTTTTGGAGGGTTGGTATGCTCGGCCATTTTCAATTTCTGAGGATGATTCTAACAATTTCTTGGGGAATTGGGAAGGAGAAAAAGAAGTGAATCTTCAGAAGTAAGTGGTTCATAATCTTAGAATTAGAAAATACAATAAAACCTTGGCTTTTTTATTGGGACAAGTTGACCTAGAGGTTCAATAATCGGAGTTGCAAAGGGAGTGGTTTCTGACCGTTAGTTTGAACCCATACAATCTGACCGTTAGTTTGAACCCATACAAGGGGCACTTATTGAACCTTTGGTGTCCACCATCTGCAGGTTATGGATGGGTTCTCTATTGGGAATCCAGGCATATCAGAAGTGCAGGGCACAATTAAAGATGATAAGGGAGGCATTCTCATGACCTATTCAGGCCCTATTCATATTCTAGAGTAGAATAAAGCTCAAAATATTGAAGACTTAAGTTGTTCATGGACAGGCCAGGTAATTGTCAAAAGGAAAGGGGACTATTTGATGCTATCGCTTGGGGTCTAGAGAATCAAAACCACTATGGAGGTTTGCTTTCGTTTTTAAGGAGATTAGATCCTTGTTAGCCTCAATGGAATTTTGCTTCCAAAGTGTTCCAAGGGAAGTCAATAGGGAGGCTAATTTGCTGGCCTAGACACAGATCACATGGCTTGAGCTTGTTATCGGCCTGTCTTTCAACTTGTAGTGTCTCACTCCATCTTGTTGGGGTCTCTTTGTAATTTCATTTTTGTCCATACCATTGTTTTATTCAATAAAATTTTGAGTTTATAAAATAAAGGAAGAAAAAGAACATTGCAGGGCTGGCCAAATTGTTTGTGTAAATGTATATTTCACCAGTGAGAACAATGATGGTCTAAGGTTGGATCCATCCTCCCGAGGAAGGTGGAACAAGGATGGAGGGTTTATTGGGGAAAAAAAAACGTAAGACCCGCTGGCTGTACTGAACACCCTTGTGGAAGTTGGTAGGATTTGTATACAAATGTTTATATACTGATCAATTCTTCTTCAGGCACTTAGGACTTATCTAGCCAGAGCACTAAGAGATGGAGGACCAGCCCGACTGCTTACCTCTGTTGAGCAGAGTGTATATAGCTTCCTAGTCTTCAGATTAAATCTTTGCCTACTAGTATTATATTTGAGATCAAAGGTCTCTTCTCAATGATTGACAGGTTCCCCTATTTCTATTAAGGCTGGGGCATTTTCATCTATTTTTGTTGGTGGGGGTTGTTCTCCTTTATGGTTCAAGACTTGGGTATGGTGAATGAAAGAAAATTTTAAAAAATGATATTTGTTCTCAAAATTAAATACAAAAAATCATGGCATCTTATCATGAGAAAGAAGATGTTTATAGGAATGTTTTCATTCTAGCTCTCTGTGAGTAATATCGAGTAATTAGTTTTGTTTTGCATAGGTTGGCTTTTAGATGACTAAGCATAGCAAATATAAAGAATCTTTCTTGCTAATTGTAGTCATGCAACAGAAAATAATCAATCTTCATGAACGGAATAAAATTTATAGAAATTAAATGTTTTCCCATGATCAAATACAGTAACACATAACATATTCCCATTAAAAGAAAAAGGATTTAGGTGTGCACATTTCATTTCACCATGAGATCTAGGAAGTAATGGAAAAACTTGCATGTGAATGGAAATTCTGATGCAAGCGCCTCTTAGAGAGTTCAATTTTGATTCTTGATGGTTCAGTATAGAGAAGGCTAGAGCTCTTTCGACACTGCCAATGAGACCCTCCAAAGTTGCATATGAAATTAATCAGATGTCCACCAGTTTTAAGGTTGAAATCAGACTTCATAATAGAGAATAAACTCAGTGAAGAATCTATGTAGTTTCAGCAAAACAAGATGCCAAAATTCTAGAACTCAGTGCCTTATGCTCCTGTCAAAAGAAAAGAAAATGTTAAATGGCGCATCTGCAAACATGTGGCGTACATTTACGCGTTTCAACTTAATCGTCTAGTCATCGTTTATGTCATATTATCATCACAGATTCAGAGCAATCGTGGCATTGAATACGGTTGGTTGGACTCCCCCTATCCTATTCTATTAATTCCCTCTATTTTACCAATGATGGTTCAGTCACTTTACCCGCGATAACTTGATCGAAGCATCTATTGATAAATTTACATTCAAACAAACCATGATCAATCCAAAAGTTAAATACCATGACAAACATGAGTGGTAAGAAGCCAAACTAAGAGTCGCAAAAAGAATGTAGTTTTGCTTTACTTTTGCTGCTGGGACCATTGCACAGCATTATAAAGTGAGAACCAGATGTATTAGCACATGTACTTAACTTTGAGATATATGAGGGCACCAATCTAAAAATCGTTTCACATGGAAATTGTGTAACTTTGAGATATATGGGGGCACCTATCTCATTTTTGTTCTTCGATCCTTGTTTTAAGACCAAAAATGTTTTAAGATTAAATACTTGTTTTACATTAAAGCATTTCATTTCCTTTTTTATTCCTATGCATCAGTATCTAATCGTTAATCATGTCATATTTTGTATTTTTAACTTTTATTCTTGTTGTGACTGGATAGTTGAAAGATGGATCCCGGTCCTTTGGATAAACAGATCCTTACTGATCAAGATAATCATCTATCAAAAGTGATATGGGAAGGGCATGTAGAGTCAATACTGTCATTTCTAAACTTTAACATAATTCTATTATTTTCAGATGGTTCCCCGCGAGTCTCTTGTTATGATGTTATGTATTTGTTAATTACATGAGCTTGGCCCACTGAAGTGCATCACAGCTGACCCTTTAAATGAATTTTGGGAATTAAATGAAAGTCAAGAAGAAATTGTCCGTACGGTCCGCCTACACAATCTGGCCTCAATTGGTAAAATGAAAATTCACCATGGCATTATATGGGCGCTGGTGGAGAGATGGAGACTCGAGACTATTACTTTCCATTTTAACTTCGGTGAGGCGACAATAACATTGGAGGATGTTGCCTATATTTATGGCCTTCCCATCGATGGAAGGCTAGTTACGGGTCGTACAATTGCCAGGATAGAAGAGATGAGAGCATTATGTTTTGAATTATTAGGGATAGTTCCCAAGCAAGCTTTGGACTGCATGGGTGCACAAATAAAGTACACCTGGTTTCGTCTCCATTTTGGCAGATGTCCAGTGGGGGCATCTGAAGAGATTGTACAACATTATACCCGTGCATACCTATTTTGCTTAGTGGCCCAACAAATTTGTAGCAATACTTCTGGGTCGAGGGGGAACGGATACCTCCTTGAGTTGTTTAGGACATTTGAAAGATATGCGTGGGGGCTAGCCTGTCTGGCAAATTTGTATAGGACTCTAGGTAGAGCAACACAATTGAAAGATGGGATCAGAACACTTACGGGCCCACTTCAATTATTACAGGTAATATTTTTACTTTATAATCAGATGATCTTCATGTTTTATTATGTTTATCTTTTAAGTACAGATTTGGGCCTTTTCTCGGATGAAGATAGGGCGACCGAATGAGCGGAGTTGGGATCGGATCGAGTTCGCTTTCCCTTTATGTCTAATGTGGCATGAAAGGTTGAAAGGTTTTAATTTGCTTTCAAATACATTTTCTGTCCGCGAACAACTTGATAAGCAAGAGGACAAAGATAATGTGAATTACTATGATCTTGAAACACTTATACATACAAGTGATATTCATTGACTTTCCTCATACATACTAATTATGTTATTTCATTAAACATCCTAGTTTGTATGGCAGCCCTACATTCAATATGGCGATCTTCTACTTGAACATGTTGGAGATGAAGAAAAGGCTCTCTTTGTGTCACAGACCGTGCTCATCTATTTTGGGGTCTTCGAGAATCACAATGCATGTAGAGTCATGAAATAGTTTGGACTGAGGCAAACTGTTCCTCCTACATGGAAACCACCATTGATTCGAGACGAGCGTGGGTCAACATCAGCAAGAGATTATCAAATTAGGAGGAAAGAAATTAACCGTATGTGGGAGGATAGATGGAAAAATATAATTGATAGTGAGCCTGATGACACTGCTCATCACTCTGATGAGTACCTGACTTGGTATAGAGGAATTACACGCTTGCGAATTGGACGAGGCATGGGCAACATGGATGCTTCAAGAAATGTGGTGGAGGATCAGTCAGTTGTTAAGGTAATTTGGATCCTCATGGAATACTCGCACCTTGTATATTTATACAGAATTGTACGTGTCATATAACCCCCGTGGCTTGATGTTTATGCTAGGTTAGAGCCTTTTTAGAACGTGTTATTGCACCTCTTGTGACAATTGATGACAACAGTGGTCCTATAATCCTAGCCAAAGCTCTTAGATCGGTTCATAGTAAGCTCTGCAAATTCCACGCATCATGTGCCACTGGTTTTGATAAACTGGATATCGAAGAATGTCTAAAGGATGAGACGAATGAGGCACAACAGGTAAAGTCTGAAATTAATTAATCTGTACCGCCAGATTCACTGTTTGTAAATTCATTTCGTGACATTTTGTCTTAATTTGTATGTTACAGGGCCAAGGTACTTGTGGACCGACTGTGACACCGACGGTTGCACCGACATCATCCACCGGATTACCACCAAACACAGAAACATGCAGTTATGTAAACCCTTTGCTAGAACCCAGTCCAACCCAACTACAAGTTCAAACTCCTACTTCTGTTGAGAATGTGTTCCAATCTAGTGCAAGCCAAGTGCAATTTCAGACTCCTACTTTTGCTGAGGCTTTGTTCCAATCTAGTCCAAGCCAAGTGCATGTTCAAACTCCTACTTCCGTTGAGAATGTTTTCCAATCTAGTCCAAGCCATTCCAATCTAACACAAACTGGGGCCCATGTATCAACTCCAGCAATAATGCCCGAACAACATGTGGTTTCTTCTATTAAAAAAAGGGATATCAATTCCATTGTGGCACGTGTGAAGGGTTTGGGAAGGAAGAACAGAGCTATCCCTACAAAGTATGATCTATATCAACTCACTTGAAAAAGGAGTAGGCTCGAACCAAACCCAGACTATGCCCTTACGGATAGAGACAGAGCTATAATGAATCTCTTTTGGGATCATTATACAACGAAGAAAGATATTAAAATTCTCTAATATACCATTGATGGAATCTTATAGTGTTCGCCGCTTACTTTTTATGATCTTTATAAATGTAGGAGGTCATGGATGGATACATGGTGTCAACCGGTGAAGCCAAAAGATTTGAGGGGAACGTTATCTCCAAATTGGATGGATACACATGTAAGTAACCGCATATGTTCCTATGTAATCTTTAAAATGCATTGGAACCATTACTTTAGTCTTCTAAAGTCACCTGGTACTATTTTCAGATGATGGATGAATGGTTCAAGAATGTACGTGAAAAGGCGACGGACACTCATTTTTTTCCATCAAATTTGGCGGTGTGTATTTGTTGAAACACATGTGTTAGAATTGGCAATCCTAACCAATGACTATATTATGCCCTTTATTTTGTAGGATTTGTATATTCACAAGGCCGAGCACCTTTACTATACTGCATTTGGAGTGGAACCATTCCTGGGTCGTCAATTCTCACAAATTCGTACTATGATCTTTCCAATCGTGCGTAACGGTCATTTCTTCCTCATAATTGGGTTTGTCGATCGTGGAAGATTTGAGTACTATAATTCTATAATGGGACACGATGGCGACCGGCAGTTTGCAGAGGAGTTTGTAAGTTTGTTCTATCCTTTTTAGATTGTATATGACAGTGTCACACATTAAACAATTTAGTTGGATATTTTACTCGACACTGATATAGAATTATTAACCGTATATTTCATATGGTGAAGTCAGTCTTGACTTTGAAATTAATTTCCACAGCAGCTGTATACAGAAAAGTCTATTGAATTTCCAATCATTTAATTGCTTAAAGTGCAAAGAGATTCTCTTGACTTTTAAACTACTTCTAAGAAACAGTTGACTAGCTGTTAAAATTCTCAAAATTTCTTTTTCGTTGCTCTCACTTAGTCTTGTTTGGGGTGCATAAGGACTAATAATGCTTATGATTTTTTGTATTTGGTTCTAACTTAACCAATATAACCATATAATTAATTCCCTTTACTTTTACTTCTTGGTCTTTATCAACCAACTACAATGCATACTCCATTGCTTGCATTACTCTTTTCTGAATAGAAAAGTTTTAAACCAATTAGGTCATTTGATTGTAAGCCACTACTCTCCTACATCAACATGGAAATTGATTCATTATGGATGTATAATTGTGTTTAAATTGACTTGACAAAGATGGGAAAAGGATTTCATGATAATGACGGTTGATTGCTTAAACAAAAAGATTTCATAAATTTATTAAAAAAAAAACCCTTGGCCCGCATATGGTGGGTCAGATCTGGGTATATCTGGAAATGATTAGCTATTCAGGGTCCTGGATCCTGATCCAGATTGAATCAAACATGAATTTAAATGTCCAAGAGTGAAATCTTAACCCAATTGTCTTAAATATAGAGATTCAAGTTTAAATGGAATTATAGGTCCAGAACCAAGCCTAGATTCTAGAGTCCTAGAGTATGCCAATGATTTCAGCACTAAAAGTTCCTAATATTAGAAGAATGTCATTAGATAAATGGGCAAGCAGATATGGTCAGATCCAACATTAACTGGATCCAAATCTGTGTCTAAAAACAAATCTTATTATTACAGGGATCAAAAGTATGAGTTCATACCTCAGTTTTTCAGGTTCAATCCTTTGGGGTAATAGGGTAACAGACAAGGAGACATTTATATTAAAAAAAAGCAATTACAAACTCAGCCAATTTGCTTAATTGCAGCACTCTTAACTGCTATGTATTTCAATCCTGCAGTAAAGTTGAACTCAGAAGCTGAACAAACAATTTCAATCCTGCAGTAAAGTTAAACTACTTTCATCTTATTTCATGGTGTCATTCTTATTTGCTTTTATTTTTTTTGTCCTTCTAAACTATTAGACCATTTTTCTAAAGAGTTATTTCATGGGCCTGGGATGGGATGACCCCTCAAGTTGGCCACTCGAAGATGCTGAGAATTGCCCTCAGCAGGAGAATATGTAGGTGTTATACCACATAGAATCTTCATATTTTATATTCTGTTTTCCCACTCCTATATTTGATGAATGTCATCTTATCTTTTGTGCAACAATGGCTGTGGCATATTTGTAATGGCCTTTGCTGAGCATGCTACATACCGACGTAAGGTTGCGTTCACTCAAGCTGATATTTGGTACTATCATCAAAGAATAGTAATTAATATATACGCAAGACAGTGGGAGATGGCAGACGTGGTAGAGGATGAAAATGCTTTAGAAACAAATGAGGTGGTGGAAGAGAGGGGAAGAGTCAATGTATAACCAAGATTTTGAGATGTACTGCAGTGTTTTTTGCCATATTTGCGTAGTAATTGTTTTTATTTTGGATGTATCCATTCCATTGTTCCTCGTGTGGTCCAATGTGTCTTACATTTGATGTAAACAAATGGTGACAGTTGATGAGAGCCTAAAAGATACATTTTAGGCCCCTTAATGAGGACTTGGTTATACCGTCGGAAGAGATTAATTAGCTTAATTATGTTATTTTATTGTTTGTAGGTACTACAGATGCAAGGAGCGAAATTCAGAGCGAAAATGGAAGAAATCTCACAAAGCATGACAAACCGGAGTTGCAAGTAAGAAAACGTGCCAAATATGGGAAGAGACTCAAATAAGAAAGCAAAGCAAGAGTCCAAACATGCCTTGGACGTCCAACTTGGGTCCCACTCACCCCATAGCATGCCAACATGGAAGTTCTTTTAATTGCACCATTATTCTCAGAATTTTCAGGGGCAGCAACTTGAAATTATTATAACTTTCAACTCAAGTGTCGGATTAGTGTAATCTACGTACCGTTGGAAAGCTCTTTTCGAGTAGATATCCATGGAGTCCAAGATTATATAAATAGGAGCTATATCGAGGGAAATATGACCTCGTCAAAATGCACATGTGACGGACTCTCGTACGACAGTGTAAATAACTTATGGTGGATTTTAAACTTTATGGTTAAAGATAGAATTTCAAATGATGTCAAATCTATTGGCTGTTTTTATATATGAATGAGACTTTAGCATGTGTTTGTTTATAGGTAGATATAGGTTTTGGTATCTCCAGGGATGTGGCCAGACATTCCATGCATGGATGGTGTCAATTTCAAATGAATGAGCAGGTGATATTAGAAGATTGCCGATGTATCATGTGAATATGTAAATGAAGGTAGGTGTTCTATAGTGCCATGTGATGTACAGGTGGAGACGAATAAGGTATATAATGTGAAAGTACATGTGATTTAAGATAGTATTACACTATATTATGCAAATGACTTGAGATGATCACATTCAAAGTGAATGTGCAGTTGAAGAGAAGAAGGTGTACAATGTGAATGTGCAGTTGAAGAGAAGAAGGTGTACAATGTGAATGTGCAGTGTGATTTAAGATAATGTACTGCACTGAATGAATGTGCAGATGACTTAAGATGTAAATCATGAGTGCTTCATGTGCAGGTGAAGAGACGAAGGATTTTTCAAATATCTGTGCAGGTGAAGCACAGATACTGTACAACACTGAATGAATGTGCATCTGACTTTTGATGCGGATTTTGAACACTTCATGTGTAGGTGAAGAGAAGAAGGTGTAGAAATGTGAATGTGCAGGAGATTTAAGTGCATGTACAACACTTCATGTGTAGATGTCGCCTGAAGTGTGAATTGTGGATGTGAATGTGCATTTGAATAACAAAAGTTGTTAGATGTGAACCTGCAAGTAATTTAAGAATAAATACAACACTTCATGTGCACATGAATTAAGATCGTTCAATGTGAGTGCTTCATGTATGGTGAAGAGAACCAGGTGTAATTTCTAAGTGTGCTCTCTTATAAGATATATATAATTTATGTTGTAAGATTAAAATAACAACTGTGAATGGAAAATTCCATGTGTTGGGCTTTCATCTTATGACAGTGTTAGGAGAGGAAGGTTTTGTCAAGGTACAGAAAGCATCTCATAAAAAAAAGTAAGATACACATTATAAATGTTGTGTTATTTCATTACCATTAGCTCCATGTGTTGGGCTGAAGTAAGATATACATTATGAATGTTGTTTGATTAAATAACAACTGATGAATGGACAATCCCATGTGAGGATCATATCACCTTGTCAGTTGATATATGTAATGGCACAGAAAGCATCTAATAAAAAAAAAAAAAAAAACCCACCAAGTAAGATAAAAAATTGAACTAAAATATAAATTATCATGAATACTTATTGGCAAGTAAATACACATTGTGAATGGACATTGTGAAGGTTGTGATCAGGGGAGGAAGGTGTCTAAAATGGTAGAGAACGCATCTCATAACAAAAAATAAAATAAAAAATGAAAATCTGACCAAATGCACATTTTGATACTGCTTAACTTAAGTACACATTGTCAACCTACAAATTCCATGTTCCAATTCTTACCAGCAAGAGCACATTGGAAATCTACAAACTAAGATTGAATGCCCAGCCACAAAAAGTGCATGCATATCCATTATAAGACTACACATAGTCTTAGAGACTCGTCAAGCAATTGCTTCAATATATACAAAATGTATCATCTCTTTCTACGAAGTAGTCACATATAGACACAATTAGACAGATAATCATACAAAAGGTTTTGAGCTTATTGGTGCACATAACTATTGTCGAGCAGGTGGGTAACGACATCTCTTTCGATTATGCCCAATCTGGCGACAATTGGAACACGTGACTTGCCGCTTTTGTCTGTCCTCTGTACGAGTTCTATTCTTTTTAGGTCGGCCAGTTTGTCGTCGTGCATGTGGAGGTAAGACGCGAAGATTGCTCTAAATTTTCCATTGGTGGATGTCTCTGATCGCGTGGACAATATCATTATATGTTGACCGATAAACATCGCTCGAGAACCAATGCTCACAGTAATCATATGGATCAACTCCTCTCATTTGAATTGCTGCCAGTGCATGCGAACATGGAATACCTAAGATATCCCACTTCCGGCAAGAACAAGATCACAAATCAAGATGCACTACATCAATGTATTCGGAAGAGTGAACCTAGTATTCGAATTGGCTTGCAGGTCGGACTCCCAACCGACGGGCGTCTTCGAATTCTTTACTCAGTATTTTCTCAGCATATGGAGTTAGTCTTATACGCAAGCCAAGTGAACTGCGATGACGTACCTCATAAAATTCCATTAGTTTACACCGTACGGCCTAAACTTGTTTTGTGATTGGATACTCCCTATCCTCTTTCAATAAACTGTTCGTGCATTCCACAATATTGGTTGTGATCATGTTATACCGTCTCCCTTTTACAAATGCATTTGCCCAGTGCTGCGGCCCAATGTTTTCAATCCATTTGGATGCACCTTCATCCAGATCCTTTATTTTAGCCATATATCTCTCATAATCAACCCGCCTATATGCTCTTGCAGCATTCCAAAATTTAACCATCAGAGCCTCATTCTTGTACTTCTCTTTAAAGTTTGCTGATATATGACGCATGCCGTAGGTATGACTAGCGTGAGGAAAACGTTCTTGAACAGCTCGTATGGGACCTTTTTGTCTATCAGATACAATGGTCAAATTTGGAAAGGGCCCTAAGTTCACATCCAACTCTGCAAGGAACCATTCCCAGGTATCTCTATCCTCTATCTCGGCTATGGAAAAGGCGATTGGAAATAACTTACGGTCTCCATCATATGTCACGGCAACAAACAAAACTCCAGGGTATTTTCCACGAAGGTGGGCACCATCAACAGCTATTAATGGGTGTAATGAACTCTTAAAAGAGCGGATACTTGAGCCAAAAGCCCAAAATAACCTCTGAAATGAATCATCATCTTCCCTGATCAGATGAGACACGCTGCCTGGATTTGTTCTTTCTAGTTCAATACAATAACTAGGCAGGATTCTGTATGAATCTTCATAAGAACTACGTATGTCAATCAATGCTTTCTCTTTTGCTAGCCAAGCTTTCCTGTAGCTGATATGGATGCCAAACTCTAATTGAAAGTCTGTCACAATTTCTTTTGGAGTGTAGTTTGGATGGATACGCAGCCGTTCTTTTATCCAATCAACAATCAACGCCGATGTGGCTTGAGAATATGCGAGTCCCATTATTGGCTTCGAACAAGTATGTTTTTCAGAATAAGTTTGTACAATAAACCCAGGGCCGGACTGCAGGATAGATCCATGTATGCGCCAAGGACATTGATGATCACCACACCTTCCACTTAATTCTATCATAGACCTTTTCACCCAATGAAGCTCAAAATTGTTGTACATTGCAAATTTTCTCAATGCAGTCCTAAATAATTCACGAGTTTGAAACCGTCTTCCATTCCACATTTCACGAAAAGATGTCTCATGGAGATCCACACCAATATGGTCATCATTAGGAACTAAAGTATCAATAACATCTTCTACGCTCACAACATTTGATGCATGACCCAATCCTTCTTGTGCATGCGATGTTCTTCCTGGTCCTATGCCATTTTACAATTCATATTCGCTAGGGTCAACATCAATATTAAAATCATCTTCATCATTTTTAGCCCCCTCCTCCACTACATTGCACCCTCCATCGAAACAAGGAATTTTGGATACTGCTTCCGCTTTTATCCAATCCATGACAACTTCATCCCTTCTATTAGAGAAATTTTCATTTTCTTCTTCTGCAAGATTAATGGGAGCTATTAAATCTTCAAGCATGACGTTTACAAATGGATTATTATGAGGTACAACAGGCGTGTTCAGGTCAAACTGGCTTCGAACAGGATAAAATGAGACGTCGCACCTACATGGCAAATTTTCAATCATATATAAATTACATAATATAATCAAATCAGATGTATATCGAACCAAACCTGTAAACATCCTCTCTTTTTGAAGGGCCACCTGTATCCTTTTCACCGTTGAAAAAGTTTGTAGTATTTGTATATGTCATCGGATTCCCCCTGCGCGAATCACCATGTCATAAAACAATCAGTAACATAACTAAAACAGGATATTAAACAAATCAACAGTTACTACATTTATTATGATGGGTTGTGGTGGCACCTGTTCAAATTAAATGACAATCTATTCCCTCGCTGGCTGTTAGGCCGAGCGTATGTAGACCTTAGATGTGATGGTTGTTGACTTGCACTTGCTTCACTATTTGTATGCAAATACATAAATATAGCTTGATTTCCATTTTGGAATAATTTGAACATCCGATGGAGATCATCATCACTTCTTATGGTTATGAACGTGAAGCTCCGGCCATTATGATACTGATATTGCATATTTATATGCTCATCATGAAGCTCCCAACCAGTTTCTTCGTTTATCTTTCTGAGTAGTTGATTGAAAGTTATATTGACATCAACCCATATTACCTTCTGCTCACCACTATTGTAGACTGGCAATGGATTGCTTACGTCTAATATACCATTATAATGGCATATTATACATATCTCAATATTATCCATCCTACGAAGGAGAATACAGATTTCGAATAATAAGATTTACTTTTGAATATTTTTGAAGTTACTCACAAACATCCATATAATCCATGAAGATTTAACGTGTGAAAATAAATATCGGAATAAGTATTTCTTTAGTAAATAAGATGAATGTTTGGAATTACTAAGATTTGAAGGTTGTTAAATGTAAAATAAAAAACTATTTTATGCATACATGGAAAATTAAAAGAGTTAAAATCTAAGCATTGACATTTAGGATATCATGAAGCTACATATTTCTATAACATTAACAAACAAATAACAATGCATTGTCCGTTAAAAAAAATTAAATAAATGCATTATCTTAATCAATTCTACACTAGATATTTTAGCAAATTTATTTCACATCTCATTGGTACTAATTCTCTACATTTAGCAAAAGAATATATATACACACACCATAAAACACCCATTTAAATAAAATAATTGTGAAATTAATCAAGACCGTTCATCTAATGAATATCGCCATTTGTTGATAACTATTAAAGAATGTAAACCATTTAATCGTTTGCTTATTTATATATAGCATTAAAAAAAATCATTAGCAATTTAAGATAATGATCAAAATGATGTCTGTAATGCCACAATAACAGGAAAATTCTAAAAGAATATGTGGACATTTATACAGAATTTGTGCTGGGGCCCACCGTAGGACGGGATGAACAAGACATGCCTCATTGTTTTTTGCAGCTGGACGTCTAGGCCAAATCCAGTTGTTGGTAATTCATGATGAGAACAAGGGGATTTTTTTAATATATTAACAACAGGATGTTCATAAAAAAATGAGGCTCCACAAGTCCCACCTAAGGTCACTATTAATATTTACACAAAATATTTCAAATGTTTCTACAAGTGGGATTCCTTGTATTTTAACTTTTTTTTCAAGACACAAAAGAAGAAAAAAATAATACAATAAATAAGAGGGAGATACATACAAGGTGGGAAATATGGAATAAATACCTAAGACAAAGATGTGGCAGGAGATTCAATTGCTATTTATGATAATGGCCTAAGGTTGACATGCAAAGAAATGGCAGGAGATCACTTAATATGTGGCAGGAGCAACACTTATAAAGAGCAGAGAAGTAGAGAACCTAAGCCAGAGATCGACGAAAGCAACGGAACAGAAAGTAATTATAAACACAAATGCATTTGTTGACTTTTAACCTATCTCTTTGTGAAATCGCAACATAATTTGCGATATCGTAAATAAAAAACTTGCAGTGTTGCAAGATATGTTGTGATATCACAAAAAAAAAAACTCAGCTTATGGTCTGCGCAGCGGCATACGGTATAGAAAACGTCTGAGTTAAATGTTGAACTTGGGTAACAGAGAAGGGATATGAAATACCGTTGGTGACCGTACACAAAATTTCCTCTTGATCTTTCGTGCAACACTGACCTTCTTCCAGGGAAATTCTAAAAGAAAATATAAGCAAATAGAGTCTTCCGGAACCGTTTGTGCACTTACGTGGGAATTTTCCTGTAAAATATAACTTTCACATTTCAGGCGTCATTTGTAGACCCCCTCCCAAAGCTAGATTAAGACTTCGAGCCGCCGGCGATCCTGCCGTCTTCTTCTTCTTGCTTCCAACTCCCAATCTTCTTCATCATCTTCGTCATCGTCATCGTCATCGTCATCGTCATCTCATAGAAGCAGCCGCCGCCACCACTGTCTCTGCAGAGACAGAGACGCAGCCACCATCATCTGGGGGCCGCAAAGTCCGACAACTTTCTCTCTTGTTTGGGCATCTAGAAGACGCTCTTCTAGGTATGAAGAAAACCCATGTCTCAGAAATCCATGTAACTATCCTTTTTTGTATCTCACTGCATTTTTTGCTTAAGATAATAGCAATCGGAGATCATGGCATTGATTCACCGATTTGGGTATCTTGGTGTGTGTGGGGATTTTGGGTTTTCCCAGTTGAATTTAGGATTTTGGTACTTGGGGATTTTGGGTGTGTTTTTTTCCCCAATTGCTTCAGTTAGAAATCCTTTTAACCTTTAAAATTCTATGAATTCTATAACATGGGCAGCAGCAAAAGAAACCATGAGAAACTATTGGATTCCGTCGCTAATATTAAGTTCTTGAAGGACCTATCACTCCAGAGCTGCAATCTTTTTGGTTCATTACCTTCTTCAATTGCAAACCTCACCCCACTTGAGTATCTTTCATCAAATAATTTCAGTGGTCCAATTCCTTTTTCCTTTGGAAATGAGCTCCAACATCTCATTTCTCTATATCTAGATGACCATTCACCTGAGAGATTTTGGGGTGTTTTTGAGTGCTTTGGAAGTCCAATAAAAACTTAGGAGTTTTGAAAATTTCCCAATGTTCGACAGGCCCTAAGAACATATTCAAATCCTTATTCAGGGATTCCAAGGTAAAGTTCCATACAATACGGGGAGGTGGACTCAGTCTAATGTTAGTCTTGCACAACAAGGGAAGTTGTCGGGATTCATCCAGGGAAAAGTTCTACTAATCACTCAAAAGAAAGTTCACTTTGCTTGAGTCTCAGCACTAACTGAGCCCCACTTTTGCGGCAAGAGAATCCTGGCTGTGCGACTGTTATCATGCATCCTTGTCGAGGCCTACTTCCAAAATTGGTTTATAACCAGAATCTTGATGTGCTTGCCCTGTGACTTTGGTCGAGCAATAATAACGCGAAAATTATAATGAATGATTTCACAGTCACTAATCAAATAATTACTGCCAAGTTTGCTGCATGTCAAAAGACAACAAATTTCGATAGTTCTTTGCATGTGCCTTCCCAACCTTTCCTGTATTTGTAATGAATTCCACCAATTTATCAAGCCTTCCAAAAAGCGTGCATATGGGACACAGATGATCTAGTGTATTTTGTTACGGGCTCTATTATCATAAGATAAATGATTTGTGGCTTCAAAATTATTTTCATGGCATTCTCATCACAACCGAGAATCACATTCACCTCCTAATGATATGGTCAGATTTGAAGGCAAGCATGTCAAAGAATCTACATGATCTGGTTTCAAGCGCTTTTGATCAAGTTTTGGAAATCACATGAGCTTTTTAACTTACGATAATAACGAAGAGCGAACAGCCAGCAAGGCACCGCCTCATATGCCATGTCAGCAAGTTATTTAGTTATTTGTTGAGTTTAATTATCATAAGAATCAACAGTCAATATTATATTCACCTTTTGTACTCATCTGAACTCTGATCGTCGATGCATTTTCGCCTACATGCTCATGACGACAAGATCTACAATTAGAATGACAATAAAGACAATTCAATAGTTGAAAAAAAGAGAAAAAAGGTTTTCTTTGAAATTATCCACATACTCAAGTCCTTCAATCTTGTCCTTTTTAAAAATTCCACTCAATAAATTATCTATTATGGAGGATGCAGATCCTTTCGTTGATCAAAAGCCTGAGCTTTTTCGATTACCTCAACATGGATGTTCCTCCAAGCATAAGCAAAGATGAATTAAGGAAGAAAATCAGAAATCCTAAATGTGTGCAATGGAGAAGAATTATCTGCTTCTCAAAACATCTTGATAGGGACTATGATTGAGGAAGCATTGTCTTTAGTCACTAGTAGCTTGACACGTCTAAGAAAGTTTGGGAAGTCCTAACAGATATGTTTATTCCATGATACATGGGCAACTTCCGAGACATGTAACCACCAACAAAGCATAATGGACATTTTGACAAAATATTAACCAACTCGAAGGGTTATATTATTGTAACGAGTCGAATAATCCTTTCTTTGAGAGGGAGTAATAGAGAATATTGTAAAGAATGATTGATATGTTATTAGAAGGAAGAGATAAGTTTTTGGACCCTTATATTGAGGAGGAACCTAAGGGAGCACGAGGAGGGTCAGCTTATGTCCCTTTTAAATCTTCTGAGTGGCGTATACCTTGCAGAAGGTGGGGAGGATATAAGGCTGTCGAAAGCCTCTAAGAATGGCTCCTTTTCAATGAATTCTTTTTTCTCCTCTATTATGGGAAGGAGTAATATGAGGAGCCCAAGGGTTTGCATTTGGAAGCTCAAGGCTCCCTCTAGAGTTGGAGTTTTTGGATGGCTTGTTCTAAGGAAAAAAATCCTCATGATGGACAATTTAAGACGCAGAGGAAAGGTTGTTAATAATGGGTGTCCTATGTGTTTAAGCGAAGAAAACAATGAATCACCTGCTTTTAAATTGTAAGTTTGCTCAATTGCTTTGGAGGTCAGTGATTGATTGGTTTGGGTGTAGTTGTGTTCTTCTGAACTGTATAATGGACCTATTCCAAGCTTGGAAATCTCTGGTTCGATTGCCCAAGGGGAAGAAGATGTGGAGACTGTCCTTTCTTGTAGTCACTTGGACAATAAGGAAAGAAACTGAAGATGTTTTAAGGGGAAGTCCAACAATGTTGTTTCTTTGACGGAAAAAATCAAGCTCATGGTTGCATCTTGGGTGATGATTGATCAACATTTTAAACCCTACTATGTAGACCAATGTATGCATAGCTGGAGGGATGTGGCTTACTCTCAAGTCTGACTTTTTTGCAGGATTGCTCCTGTCGAGTTTTCTTTTCTTGATGGTGTGTGTTGGTATTTAGGTTTTGTCTCTTTGTTGGTGCTTGTTTTCTTTTTGATGTTTTTGGCTTCAGGGGTGGTGTTGTTTTGGGTGTAATAAGCTTGTCGGTATAGTTCTCTTGTACTGCTTGCTTTTAATCAAAGTAACCATTCAAAAATAAAAATAAAAATAATAATAAATAAAAAAAAGAAAAAAAAAAGAAAAAGGGAGAGATAAGTTCATCTTAAATTATGATTAGATAAGATTTGGTTGTATTACTCTAGTATCATCTTGTGATTAGGTATCTAGGTTTACTATTATGGATATGATTGGGTAAACTAATTTCAGTAACTGTATTCTTATAAATAGTCAATGGTTATTTTTAGTAAAATCACCATGTAAGAGATATAGTCCTTAATTTTCACGATGCGAACCATATTTCAAGCAAAGTGATGCAGAAAAAGAAACTAACCAAACCATGATAACTTCATTTTGTACATCCCACCTACGGTCAAATCACACCCCATTGTAGTAATAGCTGTAATCATTTAGCACTGATGTTTAAGCAGAGCCTCACCCATAGAGATATTTTCGTGTCTCACTCTACAATAAAGTCAGTATTCGTTTCAATTGGACCCCACATAGAGTAAACCTCTGAAACAATGGTATAATGTTGATTATATATTTCCAAAATTCAGTTGAATTTTTGTATGTTAGGTATTCCAGTGAAATTAAAGCTGGCCAAGTTAACTGTTGAAACAATTTACTATCAAGGCTTTTATCTGAAATTATTATCAAATGATTTTTTTAAGCATTTGCAAATCTATAGAAAACCATTCTTATCCAACCATGGACTGTTCATGAAAGGAGCCCAAGTGGGCTATGAAAGGAGCCCAAATAGGGTGTTATATGTTAGAAAAATAAAGCTAAGAAATTGAAACATGCCTCATAGAGTAGGGGCAAGAGGTGTCTTCACGTAGTTGCCCGGAGATTGGGTAGCTTGTACTACCAATCCAAGTAAGCAAAAGAAAAAACTTAAGAGAGAGAAGAATATTGTAATGAGAGAGAAGAATATTGTAATTAGATGTTTGAAACTAAAGCATTGTGACATGTACCGCTGTGAGCTAGTGAATCTGCCTTCTCCAACGTGGTCCATCTTTAAAACTATATCATTACATGACTATGCACACCTACACCTTGGTAGAGTGAAGATTCAAAGAAGCTATGCCTTGAATCGCTTCTCCAAATTTTGGGTAGCCTGTACTACCGATCCAAGTATGTATATATATATATATATATAGAGAGAGAGAGAGAGAGAGAGAGAGAGAGAGAGAGAGAGAGGAGAATATTATAATTAGATGTTTGAAAACTAAAACATTGTGACATGTACCGCTGTGAGATAGTGAATCTGCATTCTCCAATGCAGTCATTCTTTAAAACTCTATTCATTACATGACTATGCACATGCACGCTTACACCTCAGTAGAGAAAATTCAAAGAAGTTATGCCTTGAATTGCTTCTCCAAATTTGTTTGTTAATGAATGAAACCTATGCTATTTATAATCTAGTTTATCCAACCAAGTGCTCAAAGTTAATCCACGTGACAATCAGTTCAACAAGCGAGACCATTCTAAACCCAATCTAGAATTGTCCATAAAACCACACTTTCCGACATTATTCTAGAATTCTCTACACTTTCCGACATTATTAGGATTTGATTTGGTAGCTTGTGATCGTTATCTGTTTTACTGCATGATTTAATTTTTTTGCGCATGATAGATTTAAGCGTAATTTTAATTTATTGATTCATGCATTTAATCAGTTTTTTGTGCATGATTGATCGGCACAAATCATAAAAGTGCATACTGAAATCGAGTGGAAATAGGGCATCTTAGATCTGGCCCAGGGTTCACAGTGCATGTTTCCGTGTATGTGTACAAAATCATGCGTCTTTGCTCGATGCATGCTGTAGATGTGTCTCCATGTATTTGTTTCTGATGGATGATATACTGATAATTATTGTTTTTAGAAAGGATGGATGAATTGGATTTATGATTTAGTGGGGGACTAGTTTTTAGATCAATCCTATATTTATGTTGATAAATTAAGGATGTTTCCTAAACAGCTCATACCTTGTGAGGTGGCATGCACAATGCCAGGTGGAATGCATCATGTGAGTTGGCATTATTATATTGGACAAATGAAAAAAGGGTGAAAACACTTTTAAATGGGGAGCTTTTGAGAATTATATATATATATAGGGAGATGCTCCTATGAGAGCATCTCTCACCTTATTATGAGAGATAGGGTGGGGGCCCTTACATCCATATCCAATGCCAACAACTTAAATGTGAGGGCCCCCACCATTTCTCTCATAGTAAGGTGAGAGATGTTCTCATAGGAGCATCTCCCTATATATATATATATGCTCATGTTTACTCTCTGTGTAATGTGCATAATGTATATCCTTTTTAATTCCTTGCTCTTTCTTTCAGGGTTTTTACCTGCCTCAAGGAATGTGTATGCCTTTTCTCCATTTTTTCGTGTTTTTTTTTTCTTTTCTAAATGCTCTTTATAAAATTAGCAATATCTTTAGAATGAAAAATGTAATTGATTATATGTAATCTTCTATATCATAGGAAATGGTCCCAATTACTTTTGTTTCTTTTTTTTTTTTTTTTTCTCCTTTTGCCTTTTGTTCATCTTTAGTACATAATCCTTTTAATTTATCTCCAATTGATTAGTTTGTTTAGCCAACCACTTTTTATTAAAATAGTTTCCTTCCTGATCTGCTTTCAGGTTTACAATCTTCAGTGAACTTCCTTTTACTTTGAAGGCTTCAGGGAAAAAAAAAAAAAGATGGTGAAACTGACAATGATAGCCCGTGTTACTGATGGCCTTCCATTGGCAGAAGGACTTGATGATGGCCGTGATCAGATAGATGCTGAAGTCTACAAGCAGCAGGCTAAGGCTGTGTTCAAGAACCTTTCAAAGGGCCATAATGAAGCTTCAAGAATGTCTCTTGAAACTGGTCCTTATGTTTTCCAGTATCCTTTAATTTATGTTGTCTGGTATTCCCATGCTGTTTTCCAACAAAGCCTGCAACTTGCTTTTTCTGTGTACAGAGCTGATATATATATATATATATATATATATCTCCACTCATTTTTCTTATTATCACTCTGAATTACTCTATGAACTATCTAAATCACTGTCCAATGTGGAGAATTATCTAGTACTTTAGCCTGTCGCAACTATTAAAAAAATGCATTACATCAGAACCCCATTCCCTGCCATTTGGAAATTGTTGAAACGGCATGAATATATATATGGGGAGTGCTACATAGCGCCCGAGCATGTTTTAGGAGAAAACGCCCCTCCTAGTTGGGCCTACTGGGATGCATGATGATTATGGAAGTCTATTGGATAGAGAAATCCATATGAGACCTACCTATATGCAAAATCTTGAGTCCATAAGATCTTCCTAACCTTTTGATCCATGGTCCTAAAATTTAATGGTGTTGTAGAGGCATCATTTTATTATGATTTCAATCCAATGGTGAGGAAAAGTTGATCAGTGTCAAACTTGGACTTGTGACTATTCGCAGGGGAGGGGGGGGGGGGGGGTACATATATATGGAATTCTACTAAATGCCCCTTTCTAGAATGTCAGTTTTTGCCAATACCATTTTTTGAGGGCGTGGGGCCCACCTTCACTGAAATCCTTTCACAAACCCCACTGCCCATTATGAATTGGCACAAACCCAAATTTTGTATTGTCCTTGTCATTAATAACTGTCAGATTTTATCACATAAAATCATGTGGTGTATAACCATAAAAATTTATGGTCTTAAAAACAAGGTTTAAGATCATTTGATCAGGCTGATATCTTATATCACTAAAATCCAAAATGGACTGGAATACAAACCGAAAAGTTTTGAGCCTCATTCTATTTCGGCTGAAGGACCGAAACTTTCTGGCCGAAACGGACCGGAATTGACAACTATGGTTGTTATGCAGAAAGTGATATAAAAGCGGCATTGGAATAAGGGGAAGGGTTTTTGGGGAAAAAAAAAAAAAATCCCTGGCATTGGTAGTCAAGCCCCTATATATATTATAGGCTCTGATGCCGAAATACGGATATGGATACGAACATTGATACAGGGATCGGGGATACGACGACTCACTTTTGAAACTCTTGGACACAGATATAGAAACACGTATCCTAATTTTTTCTTTAGATCACTTTTGAATCAATGAAATTATCATTATTTTCTTCCCTTTCTAGCATTTTTATGGTGAGAAGTAAAAATATTAAAAGAACTATATGAAATAAAGGACTTTATAAGTATGATATGTTAAACTTTTTCCCTAGAAGTATCGGTGCAGTATTAGGTACCAATAAAAGTGTCTTATCGGTCCGATACGGATACGTTGGGCTTGTACAAGTATCAAGGTATCATAGGTCATAGGTCTTTTGGTTTGGCACCCATTCAAATGGACTGGACCATTGGATCAATTGTGAAGTTTTGGACGGATCAAGTGGCTATGATGATCATCTGAGCCTCCATCACTGTACACAAGTGGGTGCGGGGAGACCTTTCGATACCCCTCCTCCCCTAAACATTTAGGGTAGGGTTCCAGGTGGGCTCGACATGCGAAACTCGCGTCCCTGCACTCGTACATGTGAGCGTAGGAGAGCCGGGCTCTCTCCTTCTCTCTCTCTCTCTATATATATATATATGTATATATATATAAATTGATCGTTCCTTTACCTCATTGCATGGTTGCAATTGAGCTGTTCTGCTGTTGCATTCGTAAGATTTTACAGAATCTATTGTTGCAAGTGAGAAATATGTACTCTATGTACTCTTTTGGAAGTTTTTTCTAGGGTTGTGATTTGAGCAGTGATTGGAGCCAAGAATTTCTGGGGGGAATTAAAAAATTCAAAACGAATCATGTATACAATTTGACACAATAAGATGTATCAATGATGGTGTAGAATAATTTGACATGTTAACTTGCCTATCAATTTTGCTTTCCTTCTTCTCAACTTTTAATAGTTTCCTTTTTATTTGATTTCTATTTAATTTTTATTTAAATAGTTTTTTACATTTAATATATTTATTCTGTTTTAAAAAAGTACAACACCTCTCCTGTGCGGAAAATCTTATTAGAGATAAAATTGACTGTGTACCAAATCGTATTAGAGTAAAATTTCTATGAGAATTTGGCCCTTTTGTATAGTTTTAGATTTTCCTTTAAGCAGGCCTGCTGAGGAGCCTCATGAATTTTTTGTGAGTGGGTCTCAGAGGATCTGGACAATGGATCATTATCATATACAGGCGAGGCTGCTGAAAATGGCACTTAATTGACAAACTGTTGCCCTTGAGAGTTGGGTTAGGTTGTCCATAGAGCATGTTCAGGAGTTCTATGTATAATAATAGTACTGTGTATAGGCCCCACTTAAACTCGACCCATTTACTTTTCTAATTGAAATTGTTGCCCCAAACCCAACCAAATAGCTTGTAAGGTCAATAATAACTTTGGACCCAATTTGGTGGGTTAATCTGGTTCTACCCTAGGCCATATAGAGGTTGAAATGGATTGGGTTAGGCTACTGTTGGCATTATAGGGCATGGTCCAACCTAAATCCAACACCTAGGAATGTTAGGGAGAGGGGAAGTGGGTACTACCCAGAGAAATGGTTTGAAAAAGAAGTTGGGAGTTTCCGTTTGCAGCAAGGGATACAGAACACATCAGAGACAAGATTTTCAAAAGAAAAGGACACTTTTGCCCTCTCCTGGAATTCCTTTCTGTTGTTATCCCAAAACCTGAGGACGAGTACAATATTACCCATTAAAAAAAAAAAAAAATCTAAAAGCAAATCTTTTGTTTTCAAAACTTCCAGGGGGGAAATTGCCCCCCTTGTCCCCTCTCCCCCTCCCTGGATTTGAAAATTGGATCACAAGGAATCCTTACTTGAAAATTTTTCTTTACGTTTTGATGGCCAAAAATTTGGATAGGGCTATGATGAACATGGTGTTGATCCCTGGATAAAGAATTGACAAATCCAAGGGTAATGAATGCTTGAGAAAAAATAGAAAGAGATGATACCCCATATTGTTTATGTATTTGTAGGGATTATGTGTAGTAGAAAGTTAGAGATTCCTTTTGAAAGGCTACCTTTATTTTATTTTCTTTTATTTTTTCTTGTTTTACTTACAATCTTTTCAGCATTGTGCCAAAAAGTTTTGTGATGCCATCAGGCCCATCGCACAAAAACATACATCACACACACCCACTTTAATGCACCAAAGTAATGAAGGTAAATTATCCATATCTTATAATCAAGTTTAAAAAATGACCTGCATGAGACTGGTGATGATGTTTTTTGTTTTAATATTTCGATGAGTTTAAAAAATTGGATCACAAGCTGATCTACACTTCTACCAAGGGAATGCACTGTCATGAATTGTGTACATCAATTCAAGCATGAACCATATGCAGAGATAGCTATGTAAGGATGCCGATAAAAGAAAAATGTTAATTGTGGACAGAACATAGATGATCTTCCTTCTGTCTTTTTCTTTAAAGAGTACGTTCTAGTAACATTGAAAAAAAGTACCTTCCATTGATATTTTTTCTTTATTTTTGCATTTTCTTTATTTTAAATGTATTTTGTAATACTAAAATGTTCTTTTAAAATCCATTTAATTCAAATTTTATTGTTGCCTTGACCAAAGTCCATAGCTACATCATCGAAGGACGTGTTTGTTATTTGACCATGTGTGATCGTTCTTATCCGAAGAAACTCGCTTTTCAGTATCTAGAAGACCTCAAAAATGAATTTCAGAGAGTGAATGGGAATCAAATTGAAACTGCTGCAAGGCCCTATGCTTTTATTAAATTTGGTATGTCTTCTGTGCATATTGTTCTGCCTTTATCTTTATGATTGTACCTCAATGTTACAGCAAGACATGTTTCTTATCAGTTTTCTGTTTTCATGCTTCTGTTACCAAGATACCTTTATACAGAAAACCAAGAAGCTGTACTTGGACACCCGTACTCAGAGGAACCTTGCAAAGTTAAATGATGAACTGTATGAAGTCCACCAAATCATGACTCGGAATGTGCAAGAAGTTCTTGGTGTTGGTGAAAAGTTGGATCGTAAGTGCAACTTGATCTTTCC
This sequence comes from Cinnamomum chago, assembly GCA_038049695.1. Taxonomy (NCBI): domain Eukaryota; kingdom Viridiplantae; phylum Streptophyta; class Magnoliopsida; order Laurales; family Lauraceae; genus Cinnamomum; species Cinnamomum chago. The sequence goes on from CP142457.1 coordinate 29,072,420, forward strand.
TTTTGAACGGGTTTGTTCCTTATGTTATCACTACCTCTAAGAGAGAGTTTGGTGCGGAAATATAAAATTGCTGGACCTTATAAATTCATGCTGCAGTCTTGTGCTTTTGTAGCAGACACAAGAAATTAAGCATGACAACCCTGTCAAACCCCAGATTAGCTGTTGAATCCAAACATTGAACATTATTTACAAACTTCATGTATATGCACATGCAGTTTTTCAAAAAATATTTAACTGCATTTTGAATGTACTCCTACTAAAAGGTGCTCTAAAATGGAAATGAAAATTCTCACTGGTTTTTCTTAGTGCTGGCGGGGATGATGAAATCAAACAAGTTGTTAGTGTTGGAAGTTAGAGTCTTATCTTAAAATATACAGAAGTTAGTTTTGGTCCCTTTGATTAGAATCACATTTGGCTAATGCCATATGTATCCAGTGGGTATCTGGGGGTGATGAACCCACAATACCATTGGAAGGTGCTTATTGTCGCAACCACAAAGTTGAGTTCAAGACTTCAAGTTGGCTTACTGTTAATAAAGAAGTGGGCATCTACAGTTTGAAACTTGAAAGGACCCTGGAGTTTCATTGATGCGTTGCAACAAATCAAGGACTTGTATTCCACATGCATGTAATTTTAATTTATTTTTTTAACACAAGTATTGGTGATTTGATTGGGCATTCATAAGCTAAATCAGGGTGTATTAGCAAAACAATGCTTATAGGGGAGAATTTGTTGGAATAAGGGTTCAAAATGGTGTTATCAAGGGCCTTGGCTAGCATGAAAAGTTTTGTATACCATGAAACGATGAGGTTACGGTCTTGGCTCCAAAAGCCTAAGAAAATCAATAAAATTCTTAAATCATAGATTTTGATTTTTCTTTGCATTTCCTCTTCTACAAATCAGACACTAAATATTCCTGTATGTCAGGTGATTGTAAATTGTTGAATCTGATATAGTACTTGATCCTAAACATGTGCCTGCTTCACACTTTGGGCCATCGATCTTTGATGCATCCTGCTTATCAGCCTCCTCATTCTAAACTTTTGGGCTCATCATTTTCCTAGGACTGAAATTCAACCATCTCTAAGGTGGTTCCTAAGATTCTTCGTCTTTGATCTTTCTTGGTGCTTTGTCATTCCAATATTTGAGTTATACTGGAGTACAGCTTGGAGTATTTGTCCTTGCATCCCAGTTCTCTGGACATTTATCATTTGGAGCTGAAATTTTTTCTAGTGGGGATATGCGATGGATTGAATACATCATCAAAAGAGGAAAACTTTCTTTTTCTTTTTGATCCTATCTACTAAAGTCCACAATTCATTATCTAAGAAAAATCTCAGAGACAAGAAACCCACCCCTGTTATGTTCTATACAATGTTGTTAAAGTAATTCATTATCTTTATATAGTAATTACACATAAGAGTGTTTGTTTGACAGAACAGGGGTGGGTTACTTGGGATGATGCTCAAAGTTCTTCCTAGTGTTCGGGTTTCGTGATTGAGGATGAAAGGAATCTTGTTTGTTTACCTGCACTTATCACACCAAACATGTACGATAAGAATCATTCTCAGAACTCTTGGGATGTTGTAGATGCATTAGATATGTATGACCAAAAGTCAATCCTAATTCCCAATCCACTGTCGGATCTCAAATTGTATGAAAATTGTTCTATTCTAGAGTTTTGTTAGCTCCTCACCAAATACTTCCTTTTCTTACCAGTGTTGAAAAGTAATTCCGCTGCCTCTACTAACGCCTCGAGGTTTTGGTACGATTCATTAGCTGAGGAAATTTAATATGGTATTAGAAGTCAGAACCGATCGGTCATGAGTTCAAATCCCAGGAGGAATAACTCGGTGCTGAAATATGCCTGTCGCAAAATGTGCACAGACTCGGTTCTACCTGAGGGGGAGTGTTGAAAAGTCTTCCTGCTGCCTCTACTAAAGAGCCAAGGTTATGGTAGGATCGGTTAGGTTAGGAGATTTAAAAGTACACAACTCCATAAGCTTCATAGCCCTCACTTAATCGAATGCTGGTTTATCTTCCATACTTTCTATTGTGCTCTTTCTCCAACATGATCAGTCGGCTATTCAAAGATTCAGTGAATGGCTTGTAGTGTATGCAAATCCCAGAGCTTGAATACAAGGCATGACATCAGAATAAGGACAAAATGAATTTGACTCTGTTTCTCTATGTTCGTCACCCCCAAGTGCAAGGGTGCGAAGCAGTAAAATCCCAGTGAGTCCGGGGTTCAATCCACAGGGAGCTATCTGGCACTTTCTAGAAACCCGTCCTAAAGAAAAGCTACTACTAACCTAATCAATCTATACAACCAGAAAATCTACTTTTGCCCAAAAATAAAAAAAATTACAGTCTTTTACAGTCCAATAAAAAATCCTAACTAAAAATTCCTAATCTAACAAACCTATTCTAATTACTGCATCCACCATAAGATTCACCAGACAAACTAGTTGCAATTATCAATATCATATCTAAAAAGAAAGAAAAAAAATTCAGAAAAGAGAAAAATGGATTCTAGTTCTTCAATTTTGAAATTAGAACTTTGCTTGATGGCATCAAGGGAAACCAAGACCACCGTACCAAGTGTGCACTGTCACTACACTCAAACATTCGATGTTGACCCATTGGTGAAAACCATGTCCCTACAAACTTGATTTCTCATTGGAAGACCCATTCAAAGCAAATAATATTTACTAAATTATTTGAACTAAAAATCTCACCTAACCTCACCCTAGATTACATGAAACATTAACCGGAGGAGAGGGACTCGCAGTCTCGTACAACGATCGTTAGGATGGTGGAGCGGACCCGAGGTGGTGGCGTGCCTTAGGGAAGGCCCTTGCCCTCTTTGGGTTTTATTTATAAATTTTTGAATCTCTTTTGTTGCAAGAAAATAGAGTTTGGGAAGGTTAGTATCTTAGGGTCCAAGTTAGAGTGAGTTTTGGAAGGTTTTGTGCTAAAAATCTTGGAGTTCCTTAACTCTTGTTGCTTCTGGTTTCTCTAGCAAGGGGCCCCACTTTGACAAAAGAAAGAATTCAATATCTGAATTTCCAGCTTTGTTGCAAAACTTGAAATGATGTGGCCCCCCATCTTGAACGTGTGCTTGCTTGGAATTGCATGGTGTTGGATGTCCAACTTCGTTTGGAATCCTTCTTTGAATTCTTTCTTTTCTTCTCCTCTCTTAACTTTTAATCTTTGCCGTCCATCATGACATGTAAGCAACATGTGTTAGAGAGTAGATAGGGCACCTCCTTAATTTTCATTGGATTTTATTCATAGTGGTCCCCACTAATCTGAAAATCAAACCTCATCACATGGCCCCATAAATCTGGAAATTATCTTCAAGAGACTAAATCTGAATTTTTTGCTCATGAGAGTGGGCCCTACCATGGCTGCCCCTACCTTGGGATTCATGCCCAAGATAGTGTGGGTCCCAAGGTTGGCTTCTTTTCAATCAATTATTTTCTTCAAATTCTCCTCGTCACAGATCTCAAAATCTGAATTTCCTACACAAAAATAATAGCTACAATCAAAGAATAGTCTATGCATGTAAGGAAAGAATGTTGCATTGTATGGGACCCAATTCACATTGAATGTATGCATGAGATGTCACCATTTTATCTAATTTTCTTTAATTAAACCAATAGTGAAAAGAAATATCATCATTTCTTGTGTGAATTAAAAGTTGTGCTCAATTTTTGACTTTCCATGCCAAAAATAGAAAGTTTCATGATTTCATGTAAAAATGTGATTTTTCAATGCATTTTGACTTAATTTAAACTTTGATGCATGAAAACATAAAATCATGAATTTCTAATAAAATCAAGCATGATTTGATGAATAAGTCCTTAAATACTAAAAATTGATGATGAAAATATGTATTTTTAAGGACTTATCACTCTACCATCTGATTGATATCTTAACCCTAGAAGAAAAGCATTCGTTGAGATTAGAACCAAAGTTGGGCAAGAATCTCTGAAACCTGAACCGTAGCTTCTATGATCAGAGTACTGGAAGATTCTGGTGGGCTCCACAGTCCCATATACACATGGCTTCATATGTGGCTACCCTATTTAGAGGGAATGAAGCCTTTTGTTAGTCTTGGTTGAATGGAGACTTTTGTTATCTTTTGCTTCCCTGTTAGTAAGGAATTTTATTTAGAAGCTTGTAGGAATCTTTGTCCTATTAAGAGTTTTGCTTGTAATTCTTTTGGGTCCAAGTTTATTAGAAGTGTAAATTAGTAAGTTGTTTTCTTTCTGTCAGTTGAACAAGTCTTGTATTAGAATGTAAATTGGCATGGTCATATATTACTATAAATAGTACATCTAATCCTATCGGTCTGCGGCGAAGAGAGTTTATATATTGTAACGGTTGATCAAATCAATAATATTATGAGAGTTTATATAATGCCAGAGTTAATCAAATCAATAATATTATCAAGATAGTGGTGTCTATTTTCTTGCTTTCTCTTCTTGAGACGGGTGTGGTGTGACTCCATTTATGATCCTCGGACAACTCCATAATATGAAGGCCGAAGTGCAATTTATTGTCATTATCTTTAACCAGGTTGGTACCAGAGCAGTTAAGTCTTTCTGAGGCTCACTTCTTCCTGATCTCAACCATTGCTTAAGTTTTATTTTTAGAAAATTGACTATATTAAAAGGAAAACTATACAGTATCGGAGAAGTATACTGTAACAAAAGATGCATGAAGCCTAGGCCCAAACAAAATTGAGGGTCCCACCCCATCTCAAAAGACTACAAACAAGAAAAGAAAAGAAAAAAAAAAAAACCTACAGGGGATGATACACTATAACTCGCAACACATTATGGGATGCCCCTTCCTTGGCTAGGCGATAGGCTTCTGAGTTAGCACATCGACCAATATGGGAAAAGGCCACTTGAATACTATTTACAAGATCCAAAATCTCCCCCACCACACCCGCTGCCTTCCAAGAAGCTTTAGCTGCTCCTGAGGCCCACTGAATTGCACAAAAGTTTCTGATTGCATTCAATGAGCGCTGGCTCTGCCAATTTCTGATCATTGTCCTTTGCTGGTTGAAACAAGTTTGGAAGATTGGGGCCCTCCTTTTTTATTTGACATTATGTGGCGTTTTGAGAAGGGATTCACTGATTGTGTTAGAAATTGGTGGGCTGCCAGACCTGGTAAGGGATGGATGGGGTTTCAATTAGCTTATAATTTGAAGTTCCTTGACAAAAAAATTTTAGATTGGAAAAATGAGACCTTTGGCACTTTGAAGGAAAAGAAGATTTGGCTACTTACTGATACCAGATTATTGATGGAAGGGAAGAACTTGGTTGTTTAGAGGCGGACGAGAGAGAGCGTAGACAGTGTCTTCAAGATTAGTTTCGCAAATTGCATGTTCAAGAGTTTCAATGGAAGCAACATTCAAGGAACAAATGGCTAGCAGTAGGGGATCAGAACAAAAAAATATTTTCACGCTATAGCTAGTGCCCGTTGATGTCTTGATCAGATAACTGCTATTGCTGCTGGAGGAAGGGTTTGGGAAAAGAAAGACAATATTGAAATGGAAAATATTCATTTTTGAAGCAGTTGTACAATGGAGAAAATAGGCCAAGGCCCACAATGGAGGGGGTTCCTTTGAAGAAGTTGTCTCTTTGCCAAGTATTTTCTTTAGAAGAGCAGTTTTCTAAAGAGGAGATAAGAGGTGCGGTTTTTAGTCTTGGTGGTGACCATGCTCCAAGTCCGGAGGGTTTGCCCATAATTTTTTCCAACATTTTTGGTATTTGCTTGATGATTTGCTTGTCTTTTTCAATGAGTTCCATGAAAATTGGGTTATAGTGTAAGGAGTTGGGAGTTGCTTTTATTTCCTTGATTCTTAAAAAGACTGGTTCTCTTTCGATCAAGGATCTTTGGCCTATAAGTTTGATTCGAAGTCTTTATAAGATTCTGGCAAAAGTGTTGGCAAGTTGTTTGAGGACGGGTTTTCCTGATAATTTATTACGTCCAAGGTTCCTTTGTAGATGGTCGTCAAATTCTTGACAGTATCCTGATAGCCCGCGAGTGTATTGATTCAAGGAATCGGCGGCATTGCCCTGGATTGGTTTGTAAACTTGATTTTGAACAGGCCTATGACATGGTGGATTGGAGGTTCCTTCAATATATGGTGGCTCATACAAGATTTGGCAATAAATGGTGTAAGTGGATAAATTGTTGTTTTTCCATGGCTTAGTTCTCTGTTTTGATGAATGGCTCTCCGAAAGGTTGGTTTGTTTTTTTTTTTTTTTTCTTCATGCGCTCCAGAGGTCTACGTCAATGAGATCCTTTATCTGCTATGCTTTTTTGTTATAGTGGCAGAAGCTTTGCATGCTTTAATGGAGAGAGCTAACTAATTGGGGTTAGTTACTTGGTTTTCTTGTGATAATGCTGCTTATGAGGTAACTCATTTACATATCACAGATGATACCATTATCTTCTATGATGCTAACTTGGAGCAGGTGGAAAACTTGAAAGTCATATATTACAATGGTTTGAGTGGCTTTCAGGGCTAAAGGATAAATTACGACAAATGTGAGCTTTTGCGTGTTCGGTTGGAAGAAAGTCAGCTTGACTCTATGGCGCAGGCATTTGGTTGTAAGGTTGGTTAATTTCCAAAAAAATACATGTTACCTTTGTGTTTGGGTTTGCTTAAGAAATCCTTATGGGATCCTAGTGGTGGAGCGGATTGAGAAAAGATTAAGCTCTTGGAAGGGCAAATATCCATCTTTGGAAGGTAATCTTACTCTCATCAAGTCCTTGGCCAGTATTCCTATTTATTTATTTGTTTATATTTCTATCCTGTTTCAGATGCCCAAAATCTGTGGTGTGAAGGATTGAGAAATTTCAGCGAAGCTTCCTTTGGATTGATACAGAAGAGGAGGAAATATCATTTGGTGAAGTGGGATATTGTGTGTAAATGTATTGCTCAAGGTGGATTTGGCATTCATTCCATTGACAAGGTTAATGTTGCTTTGTTGGGGAAGTGGCTGTGGAGAGTGGGGGAGGATGGTAGCGGTTTGTGGAGGTATATTCTAATTCATAAATATAAATGAGATAGGGATGACTGGTTTGTGCTAGGGCAAGATTACGAGGCGTTAGGAGTGTGAGGGATGATTCTGATCGGTGTATTCGGTACAGAGTTCATGATGGGCAGCGGATTAGATTCTTTGCATGATGAGTGGTGTGGAGGGTGGGTCTTGATCAGCAATTTCCTAACCTCTATTCTTTGGATTGGCATTAGCAAGCATTTATAGCTGAAAATTTTAACTTTATGGGTGGGTCTGTTGTTTGGGATTTACACTTCCAAAGAACTCTGACGGATAATGAAATTTTGGATCTCTCTATTTTGCTTGATTTGCTACGGAAGGTCTACATGTCAGTGGGTAGAAGAGATGTTAGATTATGGAAACCTGATGCCAAAGGTATGTTTTCAGTTAAGTCTTTTGATAATGCTATGACTAATAGTTCTGATCGAGTTGGAGGTTGGCAGAGTTCCTGGGATCCCTCCATCCTGCCTAGAGTTTTGGTCTTTTGTTGGATAGCGAGGAGAGGAAAACTTCTGACAATAGATAAGCTGTGGCAGAGAAATCATTTCATTGTCAATGGTTGCCCAATGTGTTTTAATGGATGAAGAAACGGCGCAACATTTGTTCATTCATTGTAGTTTTGCTCATAGTGTTTGGATGGCTCTTTCTGATAGATTTGGTATGTCATGGGTCAAGCCGCGGTGAGGTGAAGATTTGTTTCAAGTCAACCGTGTTTTTTTAGGTGCAAGTTTGCTCATGGTAGAATCCTTTGAAAATTAATGACGTATGCTACTATTTGGAAGGTCTGGTTGGAGAGAAATAAAGAATCTTCAGGAACAAGAGTAGAATAGTGGAGGAGCTTGTTGAGACCATTATTAGGGTTCTTTTGGAATGGGTACGTAAGAAAAATCAGTTCGGAGGAATCTTCTTCGTTTGATGTTTCTGAAAGGGAGATTCAGACATGGCTGGGTAGGGAAAAAGAAATTGACACAGAAGTCAAAAGTCTTAGTTCCATGTTGTTTTGGATTCAGCCATTATCTTTGGAAGGTCACTCTCGGGTGCTTCAATTGGGGTTTGCTCCGTTTGATCCTTTATTCCGAAGGACCGATCGATGGTCTGAAGTGCTGGGCCCTAATCTTAAACCTATTTGGGTTAGATTGGTGGGTATTCCTTTGCATGCCTAGGATGCCATGGTATTCCATCGTTTGGGAGATTGTCTGGGTGTGGTGTTAGAAACAGATGAAGAAGCTAATAGAAAACAGATAATTGATCGGGTTAGGCTCCTTATCTTGAGGGATCCTCAGTTGCCTTTGCCGGCAACTCTTGCGATGGATGTTGAAGGGGTTCCTTTTTTCATCTCCATCAGTGCGGAAGAGTTTCAGAGAAGGCCGGAGAAGACTGGTTCGCTAGAAAACTGTCACTGGAGCTCCGATGCAGCGAGGGCGAATTTCTTGTCAGTTGATTATGGCAGGATTTCAGGGGATCTAGGATTTAAATTTCATGACTCCTTCCATTGCGCGAATGATAAAGGGAAAGGGGACATAGATGGCAACAACAATGGGGACTTGCCTAAGGGAAAGGAGCTGGAGACACAGATTTTGGCAAGGCCTGGTAACGTTAGGCAGGGAATCTTGCAATCTTTGGCTGCAAATCCGGGCTCGGTTGCAATTCACGACTCCATTCCGTTTCGACGAACTCCTAGGAGGAAAGAAATCTTGCAAAGCTGTCCGACAATTAAAGATATTTTTGGGAAGCTACGAAATGACCTTTCTGCCCCTAGGCAAACTTCAGTTTGCCGAGAATTACCACAGCCTCCAATGGGCTTTTTGGATCAGAGGAGTAGCGGGATTTCTGGTAAGGCCCAAGTTACTAATGTTGTGATTCTGATAATGGGAAGGAGAAGTCTGGTGGTAGTGCATGTGAAAAAGAAATACCTGTCGATACAGACCCTCTTGTAAATGGAGAGGAGAGGTTGGGTGATACTGTTAATCCCCTTCTTTTGGATTCTAGCATCAAATATGTAGGTAGATGGGGAGAATTATCATTAAGTGAAGATGCTTTCTCTGTTGAAGATGAATAGATGTGTGCCGAACCTGAGGACCAGGCTAAGGCTTTGGTGATGGCAGATAATGCTGTTGAGATTTTAGCTCAACCTAATGATTGCGTCGGTCTCCTTCCTGAAGAACATGAAGCAGATGGAATTATTGAAGGTAAAATGATTGAGATTGCTCAGATCCTGGGGATTTCTATGGAGTTGGGAAATGGGGAGGTTTATCCAGGAGATGCTACATCAGGAGAAGGGGAATAATTGTCAACATCAGGAGTTTTCTAAGAGTCGGAAAAGCCCCAAAGACTCAAAGGGAGTTGGAGAAATTGGCTACCTCTATAAACTATGATCGTCGGGGTGGTGATGGGAAAATGGGTGTGCAGTTGGTTGGAATATGAAGCTAATCTCTTGGAATATTCGTGGCTTGCATTCGGTTAAGAAGAGAGCAATAATGAAAGGGGTTTTCCAATTAGTTAAAGGAGAGGGTTTTTTTATTCAGTAGACTAAAATGGAATTTATCGATGCTCGAGTTTTTAGATCGATTTGTCCTTGGCCTGATGGTCAGTTTGTGCTGAGTTCTTCGATTGGTACAGCTAGAGGAATTTTATTATTTTGGAACTCTTCTTTGTGGCAGAAGCTTGAAGAATTTGTGGGGTGCTTTTCTATATCAGTGTTATTCAAACATGTTAGAAGACACGTGGAATGGGTGGCTACTTTGGTTTATGGGCCTAACAATGCTAGTGATAGAGCTTCTTTTTTGTTGGAATTAAGTCAGGTGGCTATGAAGTGGAATAGACCTTGGGTGCTGGGGGGAGATTTCAACATTATTAGATTTCCTCACGAGAAAAAGGGTGGTGTAATGAGTACACAGCTAGGAGGGATTTGTTTGATTGGATTCGGCAACATGATCTTGTTGATTTGCCTTTGGGAGGAGCAGAGTTCACTTGAGTAACAATCTGGAAGATCCAGTGATGGGTCGTTTGGATTGCTTCTTAGTTTCTACAAGTTGGTTGGATTTATTCCCTGATTGTGTTCAGAGAGCGTTGGCTAAGCTGGTGTTAGTTCATTGGATGGATGGGTTTTCAGTCAGCTCAAAAGCTAAACATTTTTAAGCAAAAATTGAAATGTTGGCACAAGGAAGTTTTTGGTAAAGTATTCAAGATAAGAAAAATCATTTGCTAGATGTGATTCAATCTATTGGCACGAAAGAAGAAACTGGGCTTGTAACTGAGGTGGATAAGGATTATAGATTGATGCTTCAAGAGGAATTTAGCAGGTTGTCTGTCCAAGAAGAAATTAAATGGAAGTAGCGCTCTAGAAATAAATGGTTGAAAGAAGGAGATCGTAACACTGGCTTCTTCCATGCCATTGCTAATGCTTGACGGCGGGTGGATCGAATTACATCTATTATTTCTAGAGGTAAGAGTCTGGGATTCTAGAAATGATATAGAAAAGGAGATTCTTCAGTTTTTAAGCATCTCTATACTCGCAGTAAGAGGTTGAGGCCAAGGTTAGATGGAATTGCTTTCAAGTGTTTATCTTCTATTAGCGTTTCTTCTTTGGAAGCTCCTTTTTCTAAAGACGAGATAAAGGTAGCTGTGTTTAGTCTTGGAGGTAATCGTGCCCTGGGTCTGGATGGATTTCCCATCGCATTTTTCCAACACTTCTGGACTCTCTTAGAAGATGAGTTCCAAATTTTCTTTAATGATTTTCATGAGAATAGTGTCATCTCAAAGGAGTTGGGTGCTTCGCTATATCTTTGATTCCGAAGAAAGAAGGTGCTATTTTGTTGAAGGACTTCAGACCTATTAGTTTGGTTGGGAGTCTCTATAAGATTTTGGCTAAGGTTTTGGCCAATCATTTAAGAGTTTTACCAGAGATCATTTCAGACATCTAATGGGAATTTGTTGTTGGTTGACAGATTTTCGATAGCGTGCTTATAGCCCATGAGTGTATAGATTCAAGGTACAAGCAGCATCGTCCCGGTTTGGTTTGTAAATTGGATTTTGAGAAGGCCTGTGATTTGGTGGATTGGGGTTTCTGCAATATATGTTGGCTCGTATGGGGTTTGGTCTTAAATGGCGTGGATGGATTCATAGTTGCGTTTCCTCTGGTCAATTTTCTGTTTTAGTGACTAGTTCACCCAAAGGTTTTTTAAGTAGTTCTAGAGGATTGCGCCATGGCGATCCTCTCTCTCCTATGCTTTTTGTTAGTGTTGCAGAAGCTCTTAGTGCATTAATGAATCGTACAAATCGAGTAGGTTGATTTGCAAGCCTATTGCTCAAGGAGGTTTGGGCATCCATTCTATTGAAAATATGAACAAAGCATTGCTTGGAAAATGGTTATGGAGGGCGGGTAACTCAAGGGTTATGGAGACAAATCCTTATTGATAAGTATAAGGCGGAAAGGGATGGATGGTTCATTCCAAATCAGAGTTATAAGTCATCGGGGTTATGGAAGTCAATTCTTTCCGTCAAGACTTGGCTCAATCAGTGGATTAGGTACAGGGTTCATGATGGTAAAAGTATTAAGTTTTGGCATGATGAATGGTGTGGTAATGCTAATCTGAAGTGTCGGTTTCCTACTCCCTTCCTTTTGGATAGGAACTCTCAGGCCTTTGTTGCAGATAATTATCTTTTTGTGGGTGGATCTACAGTTTGGAATAAGTTTTGGCATGATGAATGGTGTGGTAATGCTAATATGAAGTGTCGGTTTCCTACTCTCTTCCTTTTGGATAGGAACTCTCAGGCCTTTGTTGTAGATAATTATCTTTTTGTGGGTGGATCTACAGTTTGGAATTTTCACTTTCGTGGTAATTTGCATGATCATGAGGTGACAGAGTATGTTAGACTGCTCTCTTTGCTTAATAAGATTTTTCTCTCTGGAGGGCGAAGGAATGTTGGAATTTGGATGCCAGATACTAAAGGGAATTTTTCAGTTAAGTCTTTTATAATGTTTTGATTGGTGTGGGTGATCGGATGGTAGGTTGGAAGAGGTTTTGGAACCCATTTGTTCCTCCTAGAATCTTGATGTTCTATTGGGTAGCACGTTTACATAAAATTCTTACTATGGATTAGTTGAGACGGAGAAATTTTATTGTTGTTAATGGGTGTCCATTTTGTTTACAAGATGAAGAAATGGCGACTCACCTTTTTGTCCATTGCAACTATGCGCATACAGTGTGGGTGTCTATCCTTAGAATGTTCGATATGTGTTGGGTTATGCCTTATTCTAGTAAGGAGTTTTTTGAACAGTGGGTTTTTAGGGGTAAATCTGTTCGTGGGCACATTTTGTGGCGATTATCCTTATGTGCTGGTCTATGGAAGTTATGGATTGAGAGGAATAATATAGTTTTTCAAAATAAATGCAAACCTCCTAAGGAGATTGTTCGGCCCGATGTTTGGGCTGTTTCGGAATGGGTAATTAGGAAGGCTGAATTTTTTGGAGTCTCCTTAGAAGCTCTTAATAGATCTTGGCCAGCCCGGCCAGCCCATTTTCAAGGTGGAAAGCGTTCTATTCTCACATAAAAACTATTGTGGGATCCAACCTCTGAATGGTTTTCTTAAGCTAAATTTTGATGGCAGTTATTTTCTGCATATTCAGATGGGTGGAATTGGGGGTGTTCTTTGTGACTTATCTGGAAAAATTGTAAAGAACTTTGCGGGTCTGGTGACTTGTGTTGATTCAAATGGAGCTGAAATGTATGCTTTGTAGGTGGGTTGCTGTGAACTATGTCAATTGGGAGGTTTTCATGCAATCATTGAAGGAGATTCTTTCGGTGCGATTCAGTGGGGTTCTGGGAAGTCTTCTCATCTGTGGACTTTGGCAGATTTGGTGGAGGAGGTGCAAGATATTTCGTATCACCTAGGAGCTTCTTTTCATCATATTTCTCGTGAAGCTAATCTCTTGGTAGATGGTCTTGCAAGGGAAGGAGTCTTTCAGCTAAACATTTCTTTTGATGTTTAGTTTATTGGTTTGTGTTTTTTGTTTAGTTCTGTGTGTTGTTCTTCCCTTTGATTTTCCTTTCTTTTTTGAATAAAATTTACCGTTGTAAAAAAAATAAAAAATAAAAAATAAAACCTTTGTAGGTCTTGGGCGGCTGTTTTAGAGGGGAGATGGTGTGTTAAGGCGATTCATCGAGTCTCTTGGTCTTGGATGCTGCCTCCCTATGGCATCCTTAATCTTAACTTTGATGGTACCTATCAAACTTCTTCCTTGAGAGGTGGTATAGGCAGTGTCGAAAGGGATTACTTTGGCAATGTTGTTCGGAATTTTTTGGGCCAGTGGACACATCGGATGCTAGTAAAGCTGCAATGTTTGCTTTATTAGTTAGTTGTCAGGAATTATTTAAATTGGATGGTCATTTGGCTCTTATTGAAGGAGATTCTTTCTTAGCTATTCGGTGGGGTTTAGGGAGGACTTCGTATCCTTTGAGATTGGCGGACTGGGTGGAGGAGTTGCAAGGCATTTCTAATCAGCTTGATGCTTCATTTCATCACATTCTTCGAGAGGCCAATGTTATGGCTGATACTTTTGCTAAGGAAGGGGCTTTTCATTTTTTCTATTTCCTTTGATGTATAATGTTTCTTGTTTGCTTTTGCTTTGGTTAGTTACCTGGTTGTAGTAGTGTTTCAGATTGGCTGTTTGTTCACAATCCGGTTTCTCTTTTTGGAGTAATAAATTTTATTGTTATAAAAAAAACTATGTTGGGGTCATTGAAAAGAGAGTCGATTTAATAAAAATATAAGATTAAAATCTCACACGCATTATTCACCAAGTTATGATCTGACCCTTTTGCTAATTTTATAAGATGAAGTTGAATCTGTCAGTACACAAGTTCCAATGAAACTACCTCGCAGCACAGTTATGATTTTGTTGGTATGCCACTTGAGAGCACAAATCATTGATAATTTTACCAATTGATGAAATTTGTACTGATGTAAAAACCAAATCATTCCAATAAAAGAAAGTCTGATAAATAGTATCATCCATTTTCCATGCATGTTCGCTTTTCGGTACTTAATCTACATCAACATTTTATTGTTTTTATTGCAGAATCTAATCGTTAAGAATGTTGCAATAGAGTTCTTATATCTCAAATCTTATTGCTGTTACTCTTTTGTTTTCATGCTTATAGAAAACTGACTGTTCTATGCTTTATTGCAATTGCATGCTCGTTAGTCTCTCTCCTACCTTTTTTTTACAGTTACCTCACATCCATTCATCTTAGTTTATTGGTTTCAAATTTTTAGAGGTCAGTCAAATGTCAAGCCGGTTGACTTCTGAATCACGCATCTATGCTGATAAGGCGAATGATCTAAATCGACAGGTAAATAGCATGTACAGGCACACGTGTTTCCCCCCAAATTTTTTTTTTCAGCTTTCTTTTCTTTTTTGTTTGTTTGCCCTTTTTCTGTTAGACAATAGCTGTGTGTGCGTGTTGCATTATTTGTTTTTCTGGAGTAGCATTCTACTTACAGATGCATTCTTTCATGGAAGGTTTTTAATTTTTAGGTACGGTTTTATTTTTTCCTTTCAATTTTTATACAGCCCATTTATTTCATAATATCTAGTTGTCTTGCTTCTATCTGTTACCGTTTATCATGGACATCTTTGCTAATTTTTCATAAGATTTATAATATTAATATTCATGTTTTTCCATATAATATTTTACGCTTAATTTGGAACTGACTATTAAACATTGTCAATTGGTTTGTATAATCTTCGGACTCCTTTTACCACAAGGTACAATGTGTGCAACATTGAATATCATAGGAGTGCAACATGTGATTTTAAATTCATTACTACTTCCCAGAATTTGTAGTCTTTACGAGTTGTTGGGCTTTGTTTATGAAATTTTTTTATTCTTAAAAAGGCAACATTGAGGTTATTTTATTTTATTTTATTTTTTTATAATTAGAAAAATTTTATTGCTCCCTGAAAAAAAGTTAACATTGATGATACAGGCCAATGTGATAAGTATTGTGTCTCTTGGCTGATAAAGGTTGGCTTTTGGATGCACACGTAAGAAGTGGAGGGACATGCTTAATAAAGCTGGTACCCTTATTTGTCTTTGGTGGTTGCCACCTATGATTCCCAGATACGGATATGGATACGGACACTGATACGGGGATTAGGGATACGACTTCACTTTTGAGAATCTTGGACAGGGATACGGATATGAGTTCTTCTTTATTTATATCACTTTTGAATCAATGAAATTATCATTGTTTTCGTCCCTTTCTAGCATTTTTTATGGTGAGAAGTAAAAATATTAAAAGAACTATATATGAAATAAAGGACTTTATAAGTAGGATATGTTAAACTTGTTCCCTATAAGTATCGGTCTAGTACCAGGTACCAATACAAGTGTCGTATCGATTAGATACGGATACGTTGGACTTGTAAAAGTATTCGGGTATCATTGGTTGCCCCACGTCCTGGTTGACATGCTCCTACTTGAACATTCAGAGCAGTAAGGGTTCATGGATCAATGGGCGGTACCGACACCTTAGCATTATTCTTCGGTCTATTCCTTTTCTCCAATTGGATTTTCTAGCTCAAGATCCATTGTATGGGTATCATTAGCTAGAGGATTATTAGCCATCACCTTGAGCATGATCCTTCACCCAATCAAACAAATTGCAAATCTCTTTGATTCATATATTTTAGCATCATCTCTTGTAGCCAATAACAATTGGATTCGTCTGTTTGATGATTCAAAGGATGATTTGGTGGAAGGATTATTTATTCTAGTCATGAAAACAAGCAATCTTTTTCCCTCCCAACATTGATGGGATCATAACTTACCATGATATTAACTGGTGCAATCACTATCAACACGAAGAAAGATGATGATGGCCTCAAAGCTAGGCGAAGGTGCGAAAGAGGAATAAAAAGACTTCGCAACAATCATTTTCACAATTATTGTTCTAGAACTCTATCCTTGAACTAGTCAACTTCTTATTATAAAGAAATAAAATCCGAGATTTAAACCTTAAGGGTTTGTTTGTTTGCATAGGAATTGAATACATATAATTCATACTATAAGTGGTTAAACATGAATATCAAAGTGAATTTTAAAAAATGAACAGTAGATTGCCTTTCCTTTTAGGGAAATAGAGTCAAAAGAATATGGGAAATGAACTACTAGGGTGATGGCTGGTTGTTCATTTCTCATCTTTTATTTTTCTATTTCCCTACAAGAAAGGTTATTTGATTTTTCATTTTTTAAAATGTTTCTTTGGTCTTCATTTTTACTAGTAATGATATGACTTCAATGTATTCAATTCCTATATAGTTTAATGCAAACAAACAGGCCCTAAGGGTGTGTTCATTTTCACTTACGTAGAAAAATAATATATTGTTATTGGTAGCATGTTATCTGAAACCCTGTTGTTTTGTCAAGCATATGCTTCTTTTTACCCTCCGTTCTGCTCCTTAGATAGTTTCTTTCAAGCTTCTTTAAATCCTAATGAGAAAGAGTCCCACATTGCTAATGTTGCTTTTCAATCTGTCACTGATTACAGGCCTTAATTCGGAAATGGGCTCCCGTTGCTGTTGTGCTTGGAGTTGTTTTTCTTCTCTTTTGGGTCAGAAAGAAGATCTGGTGATTTCATTTCCTTGATAGCACCCTTTCTGCAGGATATCTGCCAACTGCCTTTTGCAAAAGACCGATGGTACCATTATATGTTGCCCAACCACTGTGAAATGGGTTGCATCCATATCACCACTTCAATGATATTCCAGGCAGCTTAAGATTTTTGGATGGGTGTAAGAGGTTGATTGAGTGGATTTGACCTGGTGCTGGCTACATTTACAAAGAGAAAAACAAACTTCTGAAAGTCTAGATTCAGTTGATTCTTTAATAGTTAGTTAGAATACATCAATGCGACTGAGTAGTATGTATTTTTAACCATCTGGATTTTGGGTGTTGGTACGCGGCCAATCCTTTTAAGTTGCAAATCTTCTCTTGGTTCGAGTTGCAAGAATGTTGGGATCTCTAAGGATACCATGAATTTGAGCACTAACTAATTGTGTTCAATTAATTTATAAAACCAAAAGTCTTAAAATCTTCAGTAGACTTGACCAGTGAAAAACTTTGTACCATGTGTTTTATGCAGCTGGCTCGACCAGACCCGAGACTTGGTTAAAACTAAGCTGTGTTTCACTCTTCAAGAAAATGTGTACCGAGTTTCTCTTGCTGACTTGGTTGAGGAAGGATTCAAGTTACTGAGTTCATGTTTGGAACTTTGGATTGGATTCTGAGCTCCAAATGATGGTGCGTGATCGCTAACCTTGGGTCAAGGTCATTTTATTTAGGAATGATTACCTAAGGGCCTGTTTGGCAACTCTACTAATAGAGTCAAGTGAAGTAAAGTTGATTAAGAAAGAATAAAATATAAGTGGGTTATGATAGCATTTTATTTTTAATTATTTGTTATGGAATCTTTTTGACTTTTTGTATGTGAAGGTAGAGATTTTTTTTAAGCAGATAAATGTGTTTTTTTTTTTTTTACTTTTTTTTAAAAAATGGAGGGAGTTTTGAATTAAAGTGTTTTTTATGTGACATCTTGTCTGAAAAATGGAGGCTTTACTTGACTTTAACTATGCTAGTAAAGTACCAAACTAGCCTTTAGGAAACAACTTCCGATAATCTCTCTCCAGCCACATGTCGTCGACAAATTATTTAATTTCCAAGAATGCCCTCTTATAAGTACTTTCCAAAGCCATCCTCATATACTTTACTTTATTTTCAAAAATATATTTTTATTAATTATGAGACAAATGAGAGTGGGACCCACATTAAATTGATGTACTTTGTTTTTAGTTATTTATTTAAGAATATATCGAACTTTGAAAAGCTAATAAAGTGATAAAAGGGCCATTTTTATATGAGCCGTGCTATTCAGCCCGACTGGGGGACCGAATGCCAGGCTGTCCTGGGATCCAATGACCCTCCTTGGGGATCGGGCCAGCATTCGGTCCCCCAGGTCGGGCCAAATGGAATTTTCCTTTTTATTAGTGTGCCCATCACATCTCAGCTTCACTGTGCAATCCGATTTTTAAAAGAGGATGTTGGTGTGCCATGTTCTATACAAACAAGTTCTTTTGGTAGAAATCCTATTTTCATTAATTTTTACACATGCATACTGGGCCAATACTTCAATATACCATGACCCTCAAAATAATGAGTTTAGTTTTAGAAAATCATAGAATGAATTTTTTTTATCGGTAACAAAAATACAGAATAACGGGTTGGGGGGCGGATACAACAAGAAGCAACTGAAAAATAAAAAAAGTTACAAGAGGAATGTACTCCCAACCACCCAACCATTACATTACATTGCCCTCCCAAGGAGATGACCTATTAACCGCCTGCTTGGCCAAAGCATCTTCCGATTAGACACCCACGCAATGGCATTAGAAGAATCACTCTCAATGATAAGCTCACCATGGAATAGTCTCGAGCAAACACCGAAGAATTTCTAAGATAGCTTACACCTCTGCTTCATTGGAATCACAGACACCCACATGCTTAGAAAACATAAATGGAACCTCACCCTTGCTATTACGAAGTACACCACCAATACCTGTCAGCCCCGGGACCATAGAACTGATCTCCTTACTTTAAAAGGGCCACACCTCATGCAAGCTTCCCAACTCAACAAGAAATCATTAAGACTAAACTTGGAGAATTCCTTTCTAACTAACGCCATTTAACAATCAATAGGGTGATCCTTTCTATCAACTCTACTAAGGAAGAAGATGCACCTTTGAAAATTCTATCATTTCTTTCTCTCCAAATAAACCCGAGAACAAAAAAAAAAAAGAAAAAAAAAACCATCCTCTAAAGAATACGCCCACTCCCTTTGAAGTGATCTCCCAGCCAAGACTGCGCTGCATTCGCCATAGTCTTCGGGCAACACTAAGCAAGACCGCATCTACTAATAAAGTGGCTCCAAATAGCAGTTGCGACCTCGCAATGAAGAAAGAGATGGCTAACTGCTTCACCCTCGTTACGCCACACGACACACACATCTGAGATGTTTGTTGATGTCAATCCTCCTCTTCTTAGATTATCCACTGTAAACACCTTGGCTGCAACAACTAGCCAGCAGAAAACCTCAACCTGAGGAGGAGCCAACCCTTACCAAACAAGAGAGGAAGGATCTCTTGAATGATGGTTCCCCTCTAGGATTAAGAAAAAAGATTTCACTGAGAACTCCCCGGAAAAAGTGGGCTTCCAAATCCGAGAATCCTTCGAATCCCTGCAAAGAAAAATGTCAGAAAGATGACTCAGCAACTCTCCATATTGGACCCCTTCTGAAGGACGAAGACTTCTCCTAAAAGACACCCCTACAAAGTAAAACCATTCCTCACCTCATAACAATCACTAACTGCAGACTCTTTGTTAGATGCTAGTCTAAAAATTCCTGCAAATAACATGCACAAAGGACCCACCCACTCCCACCTAGTCATCCAATCAAAACCTCACATTTCTCCCATCCCCCACTAGAAAACCCACCCCTTTGGATAGAATTTCCCTCCTTATTGTAGATACATCCCCCACAGAAATGATGTCTCCCCATATCCCAGACCTCTTGTACTGAGGGCCAAGGAGAGGCCACCATCCCCACTTATCCTCACCATATGTAGAAGCAATAACTCTTCTCCATAAGGCCAGCCTCTCCTCCCCAAACCTCCACCACCATTTAGCCAGTAAAGCCCCATTCTTATTCTCAAAGCTGCCAAGACCCAAACCCCCACTTCGTTTAGGCTTAATCACCTCACTCCACTTGATCAAGTGGAACCTTTTCTTATCACTTTGACATTCCCATAAAAAGTTCCTGCGCAAATGGTCTAACTTATCCACCACTACCTTTGACATTGTGAAGAGCGACATGTAGTACATTGGAAGATCATGCTTTAATCAAGGTGATCCTCCCACCCAATGACAATCAATGTTTTTTCCAAGAGGATAATTTTCTCTCAAAACTGTGAATAACAGGGTCCCACAATGATATAGACCTTGGCTTTGCTCCAATAGGAAGGCCAAGATAAACCAAAGGGAGCCTCCCTGATTTACAATGAATAGAGGAAGCTAGAGACTGAGAAGTCTCCTCCGCACACCCTATCCCCACCAATACACTAGGATAAGTTAACCTTAAGGCCTAAAACCAAGGAAGCATCTGAAGATCCTCATAAGAGCTAGAATTTCTTCCTTCCAAGACGAGCTGAAGAGAATGGTATCATCTGCAAACTGTAAGTGAGTAATTGTCTCTCCACCTTATAAGACCCCGACCCGAGTGAACTCGATTAGTGTTAATTAAGTCGTATGTTACTTCTAAGCTTGATTAGTGATTTTGGCTAAGTTGGGTTTGGAGCAGCTTTTGAAATAGTTTTGGGGAAATTTTGAGTGCCTTAGTGACTAGAGGGCCCTTTGGGGGTTCCTTATATGATTTTACGTTTACTTGGGGGATTTTTCAAAATTTTTTTGATTTGTGTTTTTATCCCGTTTCATTTGTCTCGTTAATCTCGACAACTTTCATGTTGATCCCGTTTCCGTTCAAGATCCCGAAACCCGATTTCCTAGCCTTGAGGGCAAAACAGTTTTTTTACACTAAATCTGTACCTAAAACTTGATGTCCCCGAAACTCGCGAAACATATACTTTTGGAAACTAGATATTTCGGCGGTCATTTCTCCATTCTTCGTTGAATCCATCTGAGATCCCGAAAGACATGATTTTAGCCCAAAGAGTTTCTTAAGTGCTGGGACCCATTCTCATTGCTTATATAAGGATAACCCATTTTCCGTTTCCCTTTTCTAGCACAACACTTCAACCTAGGGTTTCTTTTCCCTTTTCTCTTATTCTTCTTGCTCTCTCCATCTCCAATCCACACCAATCTTGCACCAATCAAGAAATGGAGGTCACCTTCTTTTTCCCCACCTTGCAAGCTTCCTTATGATACCATTTATAGAGAAATCCACCAACTTTGAGACTCCCTTTGAGCTAACTCTTCCCATTTGAAGGTCATCCAAGTAAGCAATCTTCTACATCTTCTAGATTTGTATTCTTCTAGTCCTTGAGAAGCTCCATTTTTCATTATTGTGAGTTCTATCTTCTATTTCATGGTTTGACCTATTTTAGGGTTTGTTTTTGGGGGTTTTGTTTTTGCTTGTAGCTTGGATTTTGACCTTGAGAGGTGATTAGAGACTTGGATTTGCTTGATTAGAGACCAAAGGCAAGTTGATGATTAGATGTTTTGAGCTATAAATGATTTGATGAAATATAAGTGATTTTACTCATGTTTTTATTGATTTGCATTGTTGAAATAAATGCTCATAATGAGTCTTGTTAGCATTAATGGCCTATCATTTAATGCTTTCAAGTGACTTAGATGAATACTTGTGATTTGGTGGATTTTCCCCTCTTTTTGTGATTGATTGAGAATGGAAGGAAAGTGAAGGGAGAAATGTAAGATGAAAGAATGGAAGTGTGGAATGATGAATTGGAGGAGTCTTGGACTCATTTTTATTGCAGGATTGTAGGGGAGATAATGTAAGGTTGGTTTAAGGGAGAAAGGGGCTCAAATCTGAACACAGTGGGGGAGAGCATCTCTCTCCCCTGAACCAGCGGTCAGCCCTGCGGTTAACCAGCGGCTAACTGCCGAGTCCAGCGGCGGCTAACCGTCAGATAACCGCACCATGGCGGTTACTTTTCTAGTAAGTTGCAATTTACAGCCCAGCCACGGTCAGCAAGTGGCTAGCCGCCGAACCCAGCAGCGGCTAACCGCCATTTGACCGCCAGGTGACCGAAATTGCCCAGAAACATGGAAATGGAGAGAAATGAAAAGGATTTTTGTCCCAATAATTTGTGCACCCTTTTAGAGAATGATGGGGACTGTTCACTTGGAGATATGTTTGGAGCCCGTTCGAGAAAGAAACCACATCACAAAGACTTATTTAAAGTTTTGAAAATCCTAAAGTGTATAAGGAGCTCGGAATGTCTTACAACTCAAGGAGTACCAAGTCATTATTACAATCGACATACGGGCTCCCCTATTCACCTTAAATAAATCTTGAAACCGATATTTTGCCTGAAATTGCAATAATCCATTGTAGTTCCTTATTCCCGAGATTTACATTACATGACTCGTTTTCCCGAAAGCATTGAAGTTACACTAGTAACAGTCACTTGTCCCAAAATGTATTTCCCGATATGAAATGACAGTTGTGCCTTTGAGCACCCCGTCCTGCCCGTTTATTTACTTGCATTTAATGTATTGTACACATGTCTCGAATTGTTATTTGACCTATGAGTCGGCACCACTAAGCTTGGATAACCTTGTCAGTCTGATCCACTGATTTGGAGATCCCCCTCTTGTCCCGCCAGCTGCAGTTGGATCCCGCTACCAGGTTTTTACCGTGGTCTTGTCCCGATGCCGCAGATTGCCACTGTGGTTCCTGATGCCCGGCTCGCTACCGTGGTCATGTATAGTATATTATATGTATATGTATATATTCCGTTGTTTCTCCTCACCTCGTGTGACTGAGATCAACGCCTTGATATTGATCTTTCACTTCGGTGATAGAGGACTTAGCTTCGTGTGGTTTCCATCTTGCTTGTTTCCCGACTTCCTTGGATACCCGTACATGTTTTATATTGCATTTATGTTTTCAGTAAATGATTCGTTTCCTTTATGAAAGTTATTGATTGAACAGTTTTAAATGCTTTTAAAGGTAAATGTATTTATTATATTTTATTGTTATACCTTCTCACCCTCTTGCCAGACCGTCGTGTCTTACCCTTTTCTTTGGTACTCAGGTCCCGTTGCTGGTTACCTTGAGGAGGAGCCAGAGGAGGCGGTCGGTGAACCACAACGCTTGGTTGAGTGGCATGCTGATGATGTCATCTAGACATTCAGACACTTGAGATGCGAAACATTTTGAGGATTGTGGTTTACTATTCTGTTGGGTTATTGTTTTGTTTATATTGGCCTTTGTTGGCCTCTATTTTTGGGGAATGTAATTAAATGATCTTTTGTATAAACTTTAACTTACATTTGGGAAACATGCCAATGATCATTGCTCATTCTGATATAGTATTTATACTTGTGATATTGTCTTTATGACTAGATATGGTTTGAATAGTTGATTTGCTACACGCTTCCACGCTTAAAAGAAATGTTTATATATAGTTGTGATATTCTCACCGCGGACACCTGTGGGAAATTAAATAAATGTATGGCATTAAACCAATGTGGTACATCTTTAGTCCTTGATAGACACTTAGATGTGTAACGCTTAACCGCAAGACTACGGTGTCGTCAAGTAGTAAAGGACAAAAAGAGTCCGGATTATCGTTCCCACGAGGAGAGAATGGAAGAAGCAATAAACCCAATTTAAGTGAGAGTTGAACTAAGATAAAGCTAATATAGAATTTGAAGTGAGCAATTTAAAAATTACTAAACTATGAGTGAAAAATGGAATTAAACTAATTTGAATGTGAAACAAAACAAAACTAACAACTAAACTACTCTAACTAACAATATAAAGAATGAAATTAATGAGATCTAACAAATTACACTAAACTAGTGGATGAGTGGTGGTGGAAATGGAAGATTTAATATGAAGATGTGGTGTGAAATGTGTAGGGTTTTAAAACAAGTGATTTGAAATGTGGATGTAACAATCTAAAAGTGAAAATAACAAATAAAACAAGGATTTAAATTAACAACAATAAAAAGAAGAGATTAGGCAATCCAAAATCCACTAAGTAAGTAATTAATTCAAACAATGCATGTTTTAATTCAATTCCCAAATCTACAATCCAATTAGCAATCTCTTGCCTAATTAGATTGGATGATATAGCAATGAAGATCAAAGTAAAAAATAAAAAAGCTAAGATTCTAAATCATAACCTAACTACCCTAACAATTAATCATCAAAATCAAGCTACAAAAGATCAAAGATAAGGGCTCTAGAGCATGCTATGTGAGAGAACTTAATCTAACTACAAAGCATCAATTGAGATTATCAAAGCATCAAGTGTAGAGATAGAGCATGAGGAATGAGAGAGGTTAGCACAATTAGATCTAAAATCTACTAATCAATTAAGACACAAGTAGGAAATTTAAACTAAAACATGCATGAAATTGAACTAATCACATTACTTAGCTTCAAAAGGAGAGCCTAATCCAAGAGTCTTAGCCACTAAACATCAAGAAAGAACTCCAAATCTTCATTAATGATCTTCAATTACACACTCTTTCTAGATTAATTACAAAGAAGCTCCTAATTACAATCTAAAAGTAAAAATAAAATTGCAAAAAGACTAACTTGTCAAACGGTCTCCCTTCACTCTACAAAAACATTCTAATTTATAGGAACATTGAAGACATTTGATTGGCTCATTTCATTTCACAAGGATTGCTTCCATTTGATTAGTTGCAACTTGAAGGCTTTTGATTGACTTATTTGCTTTCACATCAATTTGATTGGTTGCAACAAACTTTCCTTCCAAAAGCATATAAAATAATATGCAATTGTTAGGATTTGAACCTATAACCTATTTCATACCAACACAAGCTCCAACCAATACATCAACCAATCCTTTGTGTTAAAAAATGTCTTCTTTTATCCATAAAGTCTTCTCTTATTTTGGAATTCTTCAACACTTTCTAAGATTGCTTCATGTAATTTCTTTATTGAAATCTCTTTTTGATGGCTTGGGACACTAGCTGGAATGTTAGGATAGTCGTGGGGTCCACCTACACAAGAGAGATTATATAAAAATGCGCTATAAATAATCGGATTTATACATGATAATCCGATAATCCGTTAATGTGATAGAATGATAAAATCTCTGTGTAAGGCAAATGATATGCATATGAGATGTCGATAAAATTCGGACTAATGATGGGTACAATTGTAATATTTAACATTCATAAGTCCCAATCCCGGATTAGGACCTCGGTGACCCGGTCCGGGGTCGCGACACACCTCGAGACGCCTCAAAACCACTAATTACCCCCATCTCGTAAGCTTTAACTAGAAGTGAGCTTAAGGCATCTGCCACAATCGTGAACAAGAAAGAAGAAAGCGGGTCACCTTACCTTGTCGTATACCTCTAGAAGCTTTAAACAATCTGGATGGAGAAGCATTGACCAAGACAGAGAAAGATGTTGTATAAATGCACTCACGAATCCACCCACGCCAAGTTTCTCCAAAACTGAATCAGAGCAGCGTGTAGCCAACAAAATTCCAATCAACATGATCATAAGCTTTCTCCAAATCAATTTTCAAAATGACCCCCTCCACTTTTGACCTCTTTCTGGAATGGATGAGCTCGTTTGCAATTAACACCCTATCAATGATTTGTCTTCCTGCCACAAAAGCCCCTTGAAAAGTACTACTAATGAAATGAAGGACTTGCTTCAGCCGATTTGCCAAGATTTTCGCCAACAACTTGTACAAACACCCCACAAGGCTAATAGGTTTATAATTGTTGAAAGTTTATACTAAAAACATACTTTATGTATTTGTCTCTGACTGATTCATTTTTAGTATATTTTGTCTTCTCATCTATCTGAGATTTTGTATGGGCAAATGGTTGCATTGTTCATTAATATGCATGTTAGTGTCTTTTATACTATAAAGTAGACAAGTTGGTGTGTAGAGTTTTATTTATACACGGAAGACTTATTTGTCGGTTCTTATAGAATATAAGTTGTTGTTCACAATCTAGATGGATTTGGACACACCATCGGTACGATTGTAGCATGATGTTTCAGTAGGCTTGTCTTGACTGCGGGAAACGATATAGTTTCGACTCATTATGCTAGTACACTGTGTGTATTGAACATGACCGTGTTTATGGGTTTATTATCTTTATATTGATTATATAAGATGATGAACACCCAAATGGTTATTATGAGTGCTTGTACTCTTAATCCCGATATAAATAATAGACACATACATTTAGCGTTTGACATTTTGATTTACGAAGGAGTGAGATCTTTTATGGGTCAATAATCTTAGTGAGTTGGATGACTACACTACGTGTATGGTGGATATTAGTTTATTGACGGAATCCACGTCCCGTAATAGGGATTGATGATACCCCCTTGATGAAGCTTTTAAGTTTTGGTTATGTCAAACCGTGCAGGTGGACTTTGTGTCCGGCATATCAAATAAGTTAAGTATAAGGTCTCAAGGAATTATAAAGATATCGATTAAATATAGATGTCAGTAATTATTTAATCGATGGATATCTGAAATCTTAACGCGAGGAGATCAATAAGCATTTAATAACAAGAAACTCGAAATATTAATTTGAGAATAAGGACAGGAGTGAAATTATAATTCTTTAGTGAACTGAATTATAATTTATGGAACTAGGATTCTAATTTGGGTTGAATTAGGGTTTCCTGTTTCCATAAGGAGCCTATTTTTATTTCATTCTTAAGGTCCGTAGCCTATAAATATACGCTATTGCTCTCTAGGTTAACAACAAGAAAGTTAAGAGAGAAATCTCGGTTTTGGAGAGCAGAGGAGAGTTCGCAGAAGAGACCCACTCCCTGCTTCGAGTTTGAGCATATAGGAATATAGTAGAAGATCTTGTGGTTTTCGGGTTACTATAGATGAAAGTTATTTCCGCAGTGATCTGTATGCAATATCCAGAGATTCTGGTTTCTATTCGTTTCTAACAATTGGTATCAGAGCCGATCTTGATACTGCGTATGGATTGAAAAAAACATAGTAAGATTATAGGTTGCTGTAAGAAAACATGGTCGGCTGTTGTTGTAAGTAACCCCTGTTTTGCAGCGAAATATCTAACCTTTGTTTTGCAGCAACTAAGTAACTGATCTGGCTATCATGGTCACCATGTGTGTATGTTATGTGAATGGATACCATGAATTAAATTCATGGTTAATGTTTTATGTATTTTACAATTTTTATGGTGATGTAATTATATTGAGATAGCATGTGGTCTCCGTTAGTCAGGAGGCTTAGGACTCAATGTAATTTTTTATGGTGATGTAATTATATTGAAATAGCATGTGAACTCCGTTCATCAGGAGGCTTAGGACTCAATGTATTTTTTTCTTAGAGATGTAATTATATTGAGATAGCATGTGAACTCCGTTCGTAAGGAGGCTTAGGACTCAATATAATTTCTCAAGAAGGGGCACAGGTTCTGAAGGTAGAAATTCGATTTCGAAGGAAGAACTTCATAAATTTTTTTTTTGTTTTGGGGGCGCTGCCCCCCTAGACCCCCGCAAGCTGACCGGGTCGCTCGAACCCCGCCGGGGGATAGCTTCGGACCCCCTCTGCGAAGCACATATTTAAAGAAGTGGCAATCATGAAGACAAAAGGATTCTACTTGACCATGATAGCTAGGACTCTTGTGCTAGTTGTCATTCTTTTTTGTGCTTGGATGTCTATTATTATCATTGCTTGCTAAATATGATATTAATCATGTTTAATTATGTTTAGAGTGGTATAGTAGTAAAGACATGGTTGCCTATTACTACTAGATTTTAAACTGGTCTTAATTAAACTGTTTTATAAGAACCCTCATTGTTAAATAACTAAGTGGGAGAGGGAACTCCTTAAGTTCCCACGGTCTCCATCATTGGTTTGCAGGAGATGTAATTGATTTATGTGTTGACCTTGGAGTCTTCCTCCTAATCGGATGGGTTAATTATGGAATCTCCAGTACAAACTTCCATATGGATGATTTAGGGTAATTATTAGAATAGGTATCTTCTCCATCTGATGGGACCAAATACGAAATAATGGACCTTGAATTAAATGATGGCATACACTTACCTATAAATAACAGTATGCTCTCCATCTAAGCCAATTCTATTATTTATAGGACCAAAGTTATGGTAGCTATTTGGTTTTACTTGGCATGGGTTGCTGCGGTGATAGTAGAACTAAAATGTTATGTCATATCTAAACAAAATATGCATGGTACTTGCCCTCACATTGAGGCAAACTATGCATTGATGTTTTAGATTGCTGTCGGATTCTTTTATTAATTGACAGAGGGAGCCATTTTCTTTTTATTTGAATCTAAAGATTTATTTTTGCCCATTATAATTTGCTAATTATGTAAATCTCAAGTTTTAAGATGGGTGCTTTCAATCCACTTGCTGTAATTCTCAAAGAACACAAACTCACTGGACCTAATTACATTGACTGGAAAAGAAATCTGGATATTGTGCTAACTGCTGAAGAGTACAAATATGTGCTCACTGAGGTGTGCCTAGAGAAACCTGAAGATGGATGTACCAATGAGGTAGCCATCGAGGCATACAAAAAATGGATCAAGGCCGATGAGAAGGCCCGATGTTGCATGTTGGCTTCCATGTCAAATGTTTTGCAACATCAGTATCAACATCAGTCTTGTCCTATTGCCTATGACATCATGTTTAGTCTCAAGGAGATGTTTGGTGATCATGATCGGGTAGCTAGATAGGTTGCTATGAAAGAATTGTTTATCACTAAGATGGCTGAAGGTACCTCTATGAGGGATCATGTCCTCAAAATGATGGGACACCTCAATGAATTACAGGTCCTTGGAGCTGAAATTGATGGGGAGATAGACCTAGATCGATATCATTCTCCAGTCCTTGACTGATTTTTTTAGGGTTTTCGCTTAAATTACAACATGAATAACTCAAGGAATTACTCAAGGAACTTCAGGCTGTTGAGGGCCTTTTGAAAAAGCCACCTAGTGTTCACGTTGCTGAAATAGGTTCTGTTTCTAAACCGAAAGGCAAGAAGAAACAGAAAAAGGGTCAGAATCGTAAGGAAGTTTCTCAAGGGGCCAACGAACCATAGGGTGGAGTGAAAAAGCCTAAGGGCAAGTGTTTTCATTGCAAGCAAGCAGGGCACTGGAAAAAGCAATGTCCAACTTTTCTCAACAAAGTGAACAATAAAGGTTAATTTCATTCGCTAGTTGTTGAATTATGTTTGGCGGTTATATCTACCGGTATCTAGTGTGTAGATACGGGAGCCACTAATCATGTTTGCAACTCATTGCAGAGGTTCTAGGAAACTAGGCAGCTAAGTGATGGGGAGATTTATTTGCTTATGGGTGATGCTACGAAAGTGGCAACAGTTATAGTAGGAAACGTTTGTGTAAGTTTTAGTGGAGATATGACTTTAATTTTAAACGATTATCTTTATGTTCCCTCCATAAGGAGGAATTTAATTTCTGTTTCCAAGTTGGTTAAAGACAGATATTCTGTTTATTTTAATAAATTTGTGGTTATTAAGTACAATAAGCTTTTTTCTGTTCTGGTTCATTGTTGGATGATCTTTATATTGTTAATCATGTCTCTCCTAAACTGCAACTAATTGAATCGAATAACACAACTACATTACCATGTAAGAGAAAGGAACCCTCGAAATTGAACCAAACGTATCTTTGGCATTTACGCCTTGGACATATTAATCTACACCGAATTTCAAGACTGGTTGCAAATGGACCATTACATTCATTGGAAGTGGAGGCCATTCGAGTATGCGAATCTTGTTTAGTGGGGAAAATGACCAAGCGTCCCCTTTCGGCAAAAGGCTATAGGCCCAAAGAAATGTTGGAATTGGTTCATTTTGACCTCTGTGGTCCCATGAATGTCCAGGCTAGAGGTGGTTTTGAGTATTTCATTACTTTTATTAACAACTACTCAAGGTATGGGTACATTTACTTAATGCGTCGTAAGTCCGAATGCTTTGAAAAATTCAAGGAGTATAGAGCGAAAATGGGAAGCGTTTAAGTAAGAGTATCATAACACTACGATCTAATCATGGTGGAGAGTACCTCTTTGGAGAATTTAGGGACTACTTGGCACAAGAGAGGATTACATCCCAGCTATCTGCACCAGGTACACCTCAACAAAATGGTGTAGCAGAAAGAAGGAATAAGACTCTTATGGATATGGTAAGGTCAATGATGAGTTATTCTGATTTACCTAATTTGTTCTGGGGGCATGCTCTAGAAATGGCTGCATATATTCTAAACTTAGTTCCATTTAAGTCAGTACCTACTACACCCACAAAACTATGGACTGGGCACAAACCCAGTTTAAAGCATGTTCGGATTTAGGGCACTCTAGTAGATGAGCTGAAAGGGAACACGGATAAGTTGGAACCAAGAACGGAAGTTTGCATTTTCGTTGGATATCCCAGAGGAACCAAAGGTGGTTTGTTCCATAATCTCAAAGATCGAAAGGTCATTGTTAGCACGAATGCTCGATTCTTAGAAGAGGACTATGTAATGAATCACAAACCCAAAAGCAAAATTGTTCTAGAGGAATTGAGGGAAAAAAGACCTACCCAAAATTTTCCATTGCCAATAGCACAGGAGGAAACATCTCAAGCTGATGATACTCTAGGTGAAACCACCAACTTGATGGGTGACCCGCTGGATCAGCATGTCGATGGTGGCACACCAGGATTAGTTTCAGCACAGCGTGACACTACTCATACACAAACACAGGGTGGACCTCGTTGTAGTAGGAGGGTTATTCGTCAACCTGAACGGTATATGTTCTTGGGAGAGTCATTCGACAGAGTCCCTGATGAGCTAGATACCGAACCCTGTAACTATAATGAAGCACTCCAGGACAAAGATGCAAAACTATGGCAACAAGCTATGAAATCAGAAATGGAGTCTATGTACCATAATCAAGTCTGGGATCTTGTAGAACCACTAGAGGGGATAAAACAAATCGGTTGTAAGTGGGTTTGCAAGAAGAAAAGAGGGGTGGATGGAAACGTTGAAACCTTCAAAGCTAGGCTTATTGTGAAAGGGTTTACTCAGAAAGAAGGTATCGATTATGGGAGACTTTCTCACCAGTAGCCATGCTGAAATCCATCCAGATCCTTTTATCCATTGCGGCTTATTTTGATTATGAAATTTGGCAAATGGATGTCAAGACAACTTTCCTTAATGGAAATCTTGATGAATATATCTCTATGGTACAACCAGATGGATTTGTAGCAGAAGGCCGTGAGCCAGGATTTAAAATAACGGCCGTTACAGTGCCGTTATATTGAATATAACGGCTGGCATGCTTAACGGGGGGAAAAATCATGTAAATAATGGCCGTTATGGGCCGTTATTTTGAATATAACGGCCAAACCGTTATAACGGCCATTATATTCAAAATAACGGCCGTTATATCGGCTGACAGAATTTTTTTTTTTAAAATCGTGTGCTGTCTTCTTCTTTCTCTTCCCTAAGAGCTTCCTAAAGGTTCCTAAAGGTTCCTAAAGGGCTGCTACAACTTCTGAGGCATGGAGGAGACCTAAAAGCTTAGATCTAAGCTACTTTTGGGTGGATTTGTATGTGAGAAAAGCTAATCAAACTCAAGGGACCTCTTTGGTAAGCTTATTTTTTTATTTTTTGGAGTTATTTTCAAGATTCAACATCAAACTAACTTAGAGGTGGTTGAGATGTGTTAGATCTATACTTTTGGAGCAAAAAATTTCAAGTTTTAACACTTTTTGTAATATTTTTCATTTTTTCATTATTTAAATCCGAATTATTTTAGGTTTTTTTTTAAAGAATGTATAATACACTAATTCATGAACCAAAGGCTTTATATTGAGTTAGATATGATGTTACTCACTAATTTTTCCCTAGATCTAGTGTTTTAAGGTGCAGATCTAGATTTTTTTATTTTCAAAATTTGGGGCTTTTCTTGATATCATTTACATTATTTCAAATTAGTGTTCAAATGCATTTATAATATGTTAGTTTAAAATAGATCTACACTTTTGGAACAAAAAAGTGTGAGTTTTAGCACTTTTTGTAATATTTTTCATTTTTTCATTATTTAAATCCGAATTATTTTAGTTATTGTTTTTAAAGATTGTGTAATGCACTAATTCATGGATATAAAACATTTTATTTTAAGCTTCTATGTTTCAAATTCTAAACTACTTTGCTTTATGGATTATGTGTTTAGTGTTATTCTTTTGTAGAAACAATGGAATGTGAAGTTGACCCGGCGTGGCAACATGGTGTTGGTGTGGATGGAAAATAGAGTAGAATTAAATGCAATTATTGTGGTAAGGTGGTAACTGGGGGAATCACCAGATTGAAGGAACACTTGGCACATAAATCGGGAAATGTGGCAAAGTGTACCAAGGTATCCCCGGAGTTAAAGAATGAAATGCAAGCATTCTTAAATGCAGGGACGCAAAAAAAAAAAAAAAAAAGTAGCGGCCGCGAAAAGGAGAGAGGCAGAGTATGAAGCATGTAGAGAAGAGGTGTATGGGACTAGGGAGGTGCTTGACTCAGATGATGACAATGATGGGGAATCAGATGTAGAGAGAGCAAGGAGAGAGAACATGAGATCATATAATGAGGAAGAAGAGAGGAGAAGAATGATCATGAGTTTGCTTCTAGAGGGTGCCAATATTAAGAGGGGGGGGGGTGGCTTTGGCTCAGTTAGTGGTGGTGGTGGGATGGCGCGTCGGATGTTTAGTAAAAAACAGACTCGCTGACCACCGGATTGCTTGGAATCTTGTGAATCACCCACACAACAGGCTCGTAGACCAGAAGTTGTGAGTCCAATTGACCCTACTGCATATAGGTCTCCATCTGCAAAGCAACCTTCTATAGCCAAAGCCTTAAACAGGAAGATGGGTTATGCAAGAAACAACTATTTTTTTTTTGGCAAATTAAGCAATTTACAATCACTCATTGTTCTTATGAAATTTAGTAGAAGCTTCAATAGAAAAAAGTAAGAAGATGGAAAAACAAGATATATGGAAGGAAATTAACTGAAAAAAAGTTGGAAACCAACATTTGCTGGCCATACATGATTAGGCAAAACACTCACCAATTTCAATATAGATCGATCGTCCGGCCTATTTTCCATTAAAATTTGTCAAAAACCTAGCGTTGATGCTGAAAGTCCACGAGGATCTTAACCCTAGAGGGGGGGGGGGGGGGGTGAATAGGGTGAGCTACAACTATGACCAATTTAAACCAATTTTAACTTCTTAATAAAAACTAGTCACATGTGATGATTAACCATACAATATGCGGAAGCTAATAAAAGAATCACCACAAATGCAAGCACCACAACACCAAGATTTATAGTGGTTCGGCCTCAATGCCTACGTCCACTACCGGCTTGTGATCCAATCACCCCACCGGATTTCCACTATTTATGCTTTTTCAAAGGCTAAGCAATAACCTATACAATGTTGCTTTTCAAGGCTAAACAACAACCTCTTAATTGTGCTTTTCTAGGCTAAGCAATAACCTTTACAAAATGCTTTTCTAAGGCTAAGCAATAACCTTACAAGATGCTTTTCTTAGGCTAAGCAATAACCTTACACAATGCTTTTCTTAGGCTAAGCAATAACCTTTACAAATCAAGATTTCTCTAAGAAAGTGTTTACACAACACTCTAAGAGATTACAATTTAAGGCTCAATGAAATTGCCTCTAAATAGGCTAATGTGAAAGTGTAATACAAATTACAACCATACACCCAAATATGCTAAAGTGTGTGCACAAGTGTATGAGTGTGTTTCTTCAATCAATTTCTACAATGAATCTCTTAATTGAATGCATGATGCATTTTGAAATCAAAGCTTATAAAATGATGATTGAAGAGAAAACTAATCACATAAAAGTTTCAAACAACTTTGAAGAAATGAGACAAACAAGTTGTATGAATGATAAATACTAAGAACACATGTGATTAGGACAAGAGAGTTTGCAAACCAATCTAATTTACCAAGAAAGATATTGAGTTTGCTAAACAACTCTTTAAGGGCTTGAAATCATGCATATATGAAAATACAAAGGATTTGAACATGCATGGATTTCATTTGAATGGAAATCAAAATAACTATAAAGGTGTACCTTTTAAAAACTCATGAGATTGATTTCCAAATAGCCCTCTAGCCTTGCCAACTTCTTCCCCTTTCTTTGGCTCCAAAATGCTCTCAAAAGTTCATGTGCCAAGCCTTGAAAAAGGTTGGAAATGAATGGACTTTATAGCCAAAAAGTTGCCAACGGCTAGTCCTCGGTCGACCGGCAAAGAGGTCTAGGTCGACCGGGATCACACAACGGGCAAAAAAATGACCGTTTGAAAAACTGCTTTTAGCGGCGGACACAGAAACCGCCGCTAAAAGTGGTTTTTCCGCCGCTAAAGGTCCTGTTTTCCCAAAAATGTATTTTTCTAAAGTAATTTTGGTTGGGAATTTTTTGGGCCATTAAACCAAGTTAGAATACATGTTTTAAGACATTCTAAGATGTTTAAAAACATGAAACACCCAAAGCCTAAAATGATTCAAAAGATTAAAACCAAAGGCTAGCTTGATTTGACAAAACTCTTTTCAAATGAAAATGCATACAAAAATGATTCTTTTTGTGAAGAATGTATGCAAGGCTCAAACCTAAATTCTCAACATGATTTTCCAAACATAATGCACAAAGAATTAGGTTTTCAAAAGAGTTTGGGTTCTAAAACTAATGCATCCAAGTTTAGAACCAAAACATGCATAAAACAAATACTTTTCCAAAACTTAAAAGCTATGCATGTATAAAACTAGATTTCAATGTTTCTAAAACAATGCAAGTGTGTGTGAATCAAATGATGCTAAAGTGCAAATGTATCCATCAAATTGCAAATACAAAATTCCTAACAGATGCCACAAAAATGGAGGGAATCAAGAAATTCATTGCTTTTGCCCTTTTTATTCAGTCCCAGTGGCGGTACCCGCACCATTTCCTATTGCTTGCTCCATTATTCCCTCACTGAATTTTGAATATCATGGAAAGGAACAAGATTGATTTGTCAAGATGAGGGCCAGAGTAACAACTTAAAAAGCTTTCTTGAATTAAGATGACACCACTACCAAGGTTTGAACCAGGTAAGTTGGTGGCACTTCTGTTAGCATTTTATGTATCATAAATCAGTTATGTTACATTCTAATTTTGTGGTAAGTGAATCTTTGAAACAAATATCATAATTTGAAGCAATACAACCAACTACAAAGAGATCTTTAGCCATGCACTCTCCGGGTGCTTCCTTTAAACTTCCTAAGAAAATTTAATGGAAAATTCATTATCCTAGCATTATAGTAACGTGGTTGCAATGTTGGACAAGAATCAAGTCCAAGAGTAATACTAGTTAGGCCTGAGATGATGCCTTGGATGAAGCATGCATAATCATAAAGAAAGAAAATTAGCACCCTCAAACAAAGTTTAGCATGTAGAATGATAATGAAGGAATGCATGTTGCCAAAATGGCCAAAAATAAAAAAAAATAAGGGCCCTAAAGCAATCACTTCAAATCAACATAAGAGGTGGGATCTAAAAACATAAGTTGGCATATCAAAATGATGGGGTCCATTGCATCATACTCATAAAAACTTGAAAGGGAAAATAAAATACCTTATTATAATTCAAGAAGTAATAAGACAAGTTATTATTAACTTGCATTGGATGTTGGTTTGATATATAGCAGTAAAATTTAAAAGAAAACCAACTTGCATGGAATGAAGAAATCAAGAAAAGGCTTACATGACATAAATCTACATACGCTTGCATATTCACAAAAACACTTTCATGACACAGATTATCTGGCTACCAAGAAAATGAAGCATCTAAAGAGACCTTAAGCCTCTCCACCGCATCTCTGTATCATTGGCTAGTGCACCTACACATCAATGAAATATCTTTCTCATTTCAACCCACTAACCCCACCCAAGTCCTCATCACTAAGCATGAAAACAAAATCATTTCTTAGTAAAGGGGATATATATATATATTTATTTGTTCAGTATTTCTTTATCTGATCTGACACAAGCATACTATCAAACCACATAAAATATTTTTCTATATATTTTAATGTGACTATTTGGATAGATCTACTTGTGTATAGTGTTTTGTATCGATTGCGGATTTCTACTGTACCCTAACATATTTGCTAGCATACATAGGAATACATAGTGAAATAAGCTCTGCTAAAAGATTATTAAGGAAGTGGGGTGAGAAACACAAGGTTATGGATGCAAAAGGGACCTTGACCATCATGGGATTTGAGTTCCAGGGTGATGGATAAGCATTCGCCTCTCATTTTTCCTCAAATCAATTTCCATTAAAAGAGAGGTTATTTGATTGGTGATAAGTCCACAATATCACATATTTAATTAATTCATTCATATAAATTTGTGGACTTAATTAAAATAAAATGCATTGAATTCATAGATTTTTCACAAAATCATGCAATTAGACTCTTTTGGTTGAATTTAAATAAAATTCTCATAAAAATGCATGTCTTGGTGAAATTATTAAATTCTTCATTTTTGGGCCCCATGCATAACATCAATCATTTTAATAAAAATTATTGTTCCTGAATTAGTTTTAATTGTTTTGTAGAAATTCAGAAATTAGGGCCTGCAAGCTAGAAGAGAAAAAATTTCAGAAGACCAACCATGGGACCCACCCACATTGGGTGAAAATCCTAAGGTAGGGGCAGCCATGGTGGGACCCAATTGAGAAAAAAAAATTTTAGAATTTCAATCTAAGTGATGAGAAGATCCCTTGCAAATTTCAAATTCAAAGAAAAAGGAGGAAAGATATAAAGAATGAAAAAGGAAATAAAGAAAACCCCATGCATGCCAACATGGGACGTCCAAGTCATGCCAATCCATGGTGTTGCACACTCCTAGAGGGGCCCCACATCCATCCAAGTTTGCAACTGAATAAAGTTTCAGAATTCTAAAGATATTTTCAAAGCCAATATGTGGGGCCAAGTGTGGATATTTGCAAGCTATGAAGAGTCCTAAAGATGGTAAGTGGGTGCACTAAAGAGTTTCAAGTTTCAAAAAGTTCCCAGAAAGAGTCCAAGATCCTTTTATCAAGGAGGCTCTTTATCCATTCTCTAGGGATTACCAACTCTCTCTCCCCTCCCACTGATATCTCTCTCTCCTTCTCAATCTCTAACTCCCTCATCTCTATTTTTTCTCTCTCACACAGCCCCATCTCTATCCCTCACGTCTTTAATTTTTTTCCTTTTTTCTCTTTCTTTCTTTCTCTCCCATCTCCACTCTCTCACGTGAATCTCTCTCCCCTCCTAATTTTTCTCTCTTTATTCTCTCCTATTAACTCTTTTTAAATCTCTCTCTCTCTCATCTACACACTCTCACGTCCCATCTCTTTCTGTCCCCCATTAACTACTTTCCATCTCTCATTCTTTCTCTCCATTTTCTACATCTCACTCACCTATTATATGAGGCTAAAGAAAAAAATTGATGTGTGAAGGAAGAAGAAGAAGGATGGAGGGGTAGATTTGCTACTTGTAATCTAAGGAGAAAGGGTGTAAGTTGATTTATTTTAATTGATTTTATGGGTAAGCAAATTTAATTCAAAATCTAATTTTCAACTTATTAATCTATTTTCTTTATTTATGTCTTTTTGATGCCTTATTTTTTAATGATATATTGCATGCTTAAAGGCCACTAAATACTGAAAATTTTCGAAGGAGACTAGAGTCTTTCTGAAATTTCTTAGTATTAATAAATCTGATTTTTCAGATTTTGGGTCCTTCATGAATTCGCCCATATTTTCAGTATTTAGAAAACAACTGAACCCTGACCCTTAGATTGCAAGGCTCTCATTCAATCTTGAATTTCATTTTAATTATTTCTGAATTTTTTTTCTCTCAAATTGGTTTTCTGATTATTTTTATGGTGAATGCAGTTTTGAGCATAGATCTATTAGATTAGGTCTCTAGTTTAGGATTTTTTTTAAAAATCGGGTTGTAATTAATTTTATTCAGATCTATAATTAATTTTTAATTAAAGTAGGATTTGTGATTTTTATAGATTTTTGATAGGCTAGCAATAGGTTTCCAATAGATCAGGTACATTGCGATCATTGGCTCCCTGTGGATCGACCCGGTTTCACCGATTATTACTACAATCGTGATGACCCTACACTTTGGGCATGATCAAGTTTTTGGCGCTGTTGCTGGGGAGCTTACAAGCACGCAAAGGTAATTTTCTAAACCTCCTTTTTAATTGCTCTATGGGTGTGGTTTAATTCTGATCATCATTCTAGATTAGGGGTAGCATGCATGGAATGCTTGGACCAGCCCTTGGACATTAAAAAGAGGAATTGAAATTCTGATTTTTTTTAACTAAAATTGGCTAATTTCAGATCTGAAAAATAATTCTTGCTGATTTTTTTTTGAAAATCTCATTTTTTTTCTTGGAAATTGCCTTGATTTCTTGTCCTTTTGATAGCTAGTTTAGGTAGATTATTATTGTTATTTTATTTGGTGCTTTTAGGATTAATTTGTCTTTTTTTTTTATCACTTTTGAGACACCTAAGTTGCTGGAAAATTTTCTGGAATTTTCAGAAAAAGTTTGGAGAGGGGTGAAATCCTCCAATTTCGGCTTTTCGGCAAGGAAATTGCCTAAAAGTTTGAAAAGTCCAGAATTCTTTTTGGGAACTTAGTTTTCTAAGTTGTTCTTAGTTTATTTACTTTTTTTTAGGTCCAAAAAAATTTTAAATTAAAAAAAAACACAAAAAAAAGAGTAATCATAAAAATTGGACACCTGCCTTTCTTGATCCCATAGTGCACAAGCACAAAGTCGCCACCAATTCGGTATCGTGACTCATTTAAGTGATTAAAGCGAAAAGACTCTACGATCAAGAGGTTCATTGAGATCTATGAAAATCTAGGTTCACTTGGTTCATCTAAACCATCTAGTCTAATGGCGGAAAGTGGGAATAATAATAATAATAATAATAATAATAATAATAACAATTACAATGATAGAAATCAAAATGAAAATAAAAATGAAAATGGAGTGGTTAATCAAAGGGGAAGGTCTTTACGTGAATACCTACAACCTACTAGGACCACCGTACCCTCATGTATGGTTGTCCCAGCCACCGCAGGAAACTTTGAAATCAAGCCGAGTGTGATCCAATTATTGCCTAAATTCCATGGCCTTGATTCAGAAAGTGTGAACCTTCACTTAAAAGAATTTGAAAAAGTGTGCGTTACTCTCCATTTGAACAATGTTAGGGAAGACGTTATCAAATTTAGGTTATTCCCTTTCTCTTCGAAAGAAAAAGCCAAGGCATGGCTGCATTCCCTTAGGGCCAACTCAATTATTACTTGGAATGATATGGTTCGCAAATTTTTGAAAAAATTCTTCCCACCTCACTAAACCAACACTTTAAGAAAGCACCTCATGAATTTCAAGCGAAAAGAAAAGGAATATTTTTTCAAGTGTTGGGAACGGTTCAATGAGCTTCTACTCACTTGCCCACATCATGGATTTGAAATTTGGGGCAGAATTGGGCTCTTTTATGATGGATTAATTCAGAAATGCGCCAATTCGTTGAGAGGATGTGTAATGGGGACTTCTTGAACAAAGATCCCAATGAGGCATGGGAATATCTTGATTCTCTTGCAGAAAGTGCTCAAAATTGGGACACATATGATGGGATCGAGCACTTAAAACAATCGAATAACCCCAAGGGAGGGGGAATGTACCTATTGAAAAATGAAGAAGATGATGTTAATGCTATAATCGCTTCCCTAACAAGAAAGATAGAGGCCATAGAATTAGGGAAAGGAAAACAACCCACCCCGATGTGCGGAATTTGTGAATGCGACAACCATTTTTTTGAGGATTGTCCAACAATCCTCGCATTCAGAGAGGTGTTACATGAACAAGTCAATGCTACAAATACTTACCAGAGGCCGTTCACAAATCAAATAGGTAACACGTATAACCCTAACTGGCAGAACCACCCCAATTCCAGTTGGAGAAATGGGCAAAATGTTAACTAGGCACCTATCCTCCCAAAACCTACAAATCAAGGTGGTGACTTTGTACCCTCTAATCAAGGAGTCCCACCACCTCCTCTACAATCTCAAAATAGGTCTTTGGAGGATTTGTTGCCTAATTTTATTCAAATTCAGAACTCCATCAACCAAAGCAATCAACAAACATTCCAAGACTTCCAAAAGGAGGTAAGAGCCTCAATTGGCCAAATCAATAATACCTTTCAGATTAGGGAGAAAGGGGCTTTCTCAGCCCAACCTCAACCTAATCCAAAGGGACAATACGAAGTGGTCAACTCAGGCCCCTCTACCTCACAACAACAGGTTCAAGTTGTGACCACCCTTAGGAGTGGCAAAGCAATTCCAGTGGAAGATCCGAAAAAAGATAAACAACCTGCTTCCTCGGATCCAAAACTATTCCAAATTACGTCTGACTCTGAGGAAGTCATGGAAGAAACCACTGATGCTAAGGAAAATGAGGCTGAACTACCTGTGTACAAGCCCGTGGCTCCATTTCCACAACGCTTAAATCTACCAAAACAAATGACCCCTAACCAGGAAATCTTAGATATTTTCAAAGAGGTCAAAATCAACATTCTTCTTTTAGATGCGATCAAACAGATCCCATCCTACGCAAAATTCTTAAAAGATTTATGTTCAATTAAGCGTAAGATGCATGTCCAAAAGAAAGCATTCTTGACTAAGCAAATTAGCGCTATTTTGAAACAAAACACTCACCCTAAATACAAGGATCCCGGATGCCCCACTATATCACGCATCATTGGAAATTTCCAAATCGAGCAAGCACTGCTTGACTTAGGGGCTAGTGTTAATCTATTGCCCTACTCGGTATACGAACAGATGGGGTTAGGCGAGCTGAAACCTACTCAGGCCAGTCTTCAACTAGCTAATAGATCAATAAAGAAACTGAGAGGGGTAATAGAGGATGTTTTAGTCCAAATCGAGAAATTCTACTGCTCAG
Organism: Cinnamomum chago; assembly: GCA_038049695.1. NCBI lineage: Eukaryota > Viridiplantae > Streptophyta > Magnoliopsida > Laurales > Lauraceae > Cinnamomum > Cinnamomum chago. The sequence continues at coordinate 29,113,371 of CP142457.1, forward strand.
TCGATTTTATCGTCCTGGACACAACTAGTGGCCAACCCTAGTTCACAAATTTCGGTGATATTGAGAAGACCCTTCTTGGCCACATCAAATGCGTTGATAAACTGCCGGAACGTAGTCATGAAACTTTTTTTGGGAACATGACAATTGAATTAAATATCTTTAATATTTGCAAACAAATGTGGGTTGATGGTCTTGATGTCGAACAAGTGGATCTCATTGATTCCATTGTTCAAGAAACCTTTGAGGAGTCCTTTGATTCAAATTTTTTAGACACAATGGAATCAAGCAAGGTTTTGGCCAATTTTATAGACACCCCGGATGACACTGTTAACATAGTCAATACAACATGGAAACCTCAATTTGAGGAGTTCATACCAATTGGTACTCAATCTCTTCCTTCTCAGGTGAGGTCGCCCAAACCTGAATTGAAACCCCTTCCTTCGGATCTTCGATATGCAAATTTAGGGGAGGATGACACATACCCAATGGTTATGTCATCGCACCTCGATAAGGATCAAGAGATCCAACTGCTGAATATACTTAAGAAGCACAAAGATGCCATAGCATGGACCATGGCTGATATAAAGGGCATTGACCCTTACATGTACACGCATCACATATATCTGGAGGAAAATGCAAAACCCTCCAGACAGATGCAACGCCGACTCAACCCAACTATGCAAGAAGTGGTTAGGGTTGAAGTGCTTAAACTTCTCGATGTGGGTATAATCTATCAAATTTCGGATAGTCAATGGGTTAGCCCTACCCAAGTTGTTCCAAAGAAAGCCGGTGTTACTGTAATCCGAAATTCAAATGATGAACTTATCCCAACCCGGGTACCCACTGGTTGGCGAGTGTACATTGACTATAGAAAATTAAATGCGCTCACACGTAAGGATCATTTTGCCCTACACTTCATCGACCAAATCTTAGAGAGGGTAGCAGGCCACCCATACTATTGCTTCTTGGATGGGTAGTCCGGTTACAACCAGATTGAGATAGCACCAGAAGACCAAGAGAAAACCACCTTTACATGTCCATTTGGAACCTTCGCTTATCGAAGAATGCCACTCGTACTATGTAATGCTCTAGTAACTTTTCAACGATGCATGTTGAGAATATTTAGCGATATGGTGGAGCGAATTCTTGAAGTTTTTATGGATGACTTCTCCATCTTTGGAGATTCATTTAAGGATTGCTTAAGTAACCTTGAGAAATTCCTTATCAGATGTGAAGAAAAGAACCTAGTGCTTAACTGGGAAAAATGTCATTTCATGGTTCGCCAAGTAATAGTCTTAGGTCACAGAGTTTCCTCCAAAGGAATGGAGGTCGATAAGTCTAAGATAGATTTGATTACCAATCTGCCCAAACCTAAGACCGAAAGGGATGTAAGATCATTCTTAGGACATGCTGGTTTCTATAAAAGTTCATTAAGGACTTCAGTTCTATATCTAGACTCCTATGCAACCTTCTATTGAAAAATGTAGAATTTGAATGGACTGAAGCATGTCAAGAAGCTTTTACTAAGCTAAAAGGCATGCTGACGACTGCTCCTATTATGCAACCTCCAGATTGGAGCTTGCCCTTCGAATTAATGTGTGATGCCAACGACTATGCAATTGGAGCAGTCCTTGGGCAACGTAAGGATAAAAACCCATACGTAATATATTACGTGAGTAGAACATTGAACAATGCACATATTAGTTATTCCACTACTAAAAAAGAATTACCGACAGTATTCTTTGCATTGGACAAATTCCGCTCGTATCTAATAAGATCCAAAATCATTATTTTCACTTATCATTCTGCGCTTAAATACCTCCTTTCCAAAAAAGATGCTAAGCCCAGATTGATTAGATGGATCCTACTACTTTAAGAGTTTGATTTAGAAATACGTGATAAAAGGGGAGTAGAAAATGTAGTGTCAGACCATCTATCTAGACTAGTCATCTCTGGTTCTTTAGAGCCTACACCAATACGAGACCAATTTCCTGATGAACATTTATTTTCTATTTCGCAATCCCCATGGTATGCAGACATAACAAACTATCTTATTACGGGCGCAATTCCACAACATTGGTCATAACAAGATAGAAAGAAATTATTCATTGAAGTTAGAAAGTTTTTCTAAGATGACCCTTATCTCTTTAAGTATTGCCCAGACCAAATTATTAGGAGATGTGTGCCTGACCAAGAACAAAACAATGTTATCTCGTTTTGTCACTCACATGCATGTGGAGGTCATTTTTCACCTAAAAAGACTGTTTTTAAAATTTTGCAATGTGGATTTTACTGGCCGTCACTTTTTAAAGATGTCTTTGAATTTTACGAAGCGTGTGAGTGTTGCAAAAAATTGGGCAGTATTTCACGAAGAAATATGATGCCATTAAACCCAATTTTGGTAGTGGAATTATTTGATGTTTGGGGGATAGATTTTATGGGACCATTTCCTTCTAGTTCTGGTTTTCTCTATATCCTAGTGGTTGTTGATTATGTCTCTAAATGGATAGAGGCCATTCCATGTAGAAAGAATGATGCTAACATAGTAAAAAAGTTTTTAAAGGAGAACATCTTCTCTCGATTTGGAACTCCACGTGCTATAATAAGTGATAGGGGAACTCATTTCTGTAACCGCATAATTGAGGCCTTGTTTCGAAAATATGAAATCATACATAAAGTGGCCACCCCTTATCACCCACAGACAAGTGGCCAAGTGGAGGTATCAAATCGGGAAATCAAAAGAATATTGGAAACAACTGTAAACCCAAATCGCAAAGATTGGTCTCTTAGACTTATCAATGCGTTATGGGCATATAGAACAACATTCAAAACTCCAATAGGAATGTCTCCTTTCAGACTGGTCTATGGAAAAGCATGTCACCTTCTGGTAGAATTAGAGCATAAAACATATTGGGCAATTAAACAATTTCACTTTGATATGGAGAAAGCTGGGACTGAGAGGAAATTTCAATTAAAGGAATTTGAGGAGATTCGTAATGATGCATATGAAAATGCTAGAATTTATAAGGAACGGACAAAATTCTTTCATGACAAACATATCTTAAGGAAAACATTTTATCCATCACAAAAGGTCCTTCTGTGGACCTTAAAAGGGTTTAATAATGATGGAAGGATGATAGGAAGCCATTGGAACACTTTAGAAGTGATTTGGTGAAGATTGGACACGAACTGCAGAAACCCAAGTTGCAGGTTTCTGTCAGTTCGGTCGACCGAGCACTTGCAGGTCGGTCGATCGAGCCCTCTGGCCGGTCGACCGAGGACACTGCACAGCAGGTTGCAGAAATTGGATTTTTCAGTTTCGAGTCTTCTCTTACATCCTATTTTTCCAGCATTATTTAGTAGCCTATTTTTGTGATCTGTATGGTTGTATGAGATACTAGCTTGCAGATGATCATGTCCTCTCCATATGGCCCATAAGTCTTTTGCTTTCTATTTATGGTTATTGGTTTATTTAAGGCTAAATGTAAAGGGCTTCATGGTTTCATTGGTTTCCCGTGAAAGGGCAAGACATGATGAATTTCCCTATAGCCCTTTTATTTCCATGTTTAGATCACCATGTAAGTCTCATAATTGAGGCATAGGAATTTATGTGATTTTTCTAAATTTGTAAATTCTGGCGATGTCCGAGACGAAGAAGGAAAGCGATGTTGGACTCCTAATCAAAGAGCTTGAAGATTACCGAAAGTGTTTTGGAGTTTCCCAAAGAGTTTGAGGAATTCCAAAGTTTTGGAAAGTCTAGAAGTTCAAGAAGTCTATTCCGCTAGGGCCATGTGGAAGAGAGGACTAGTTTCTAATTTTAGCACTTTCTATTTATGGATGAATGCTTAATTTAGAGTATTTCCAAATCTGATCCAAACATAGCAAGTTACTAAAATTGGTCAAATCAAATTAATTTTTGGAAAGAGTTCTAATTAGTGTTGATGACCCATGAGATGGACACACTTTCCTTAAAATAACTTGACTTGGAACCAATCTTTGGTCATATCATGAGATGATTTGATGTTCATATATATATGTGGGCCCTAATACCTAACAAGGAAATCCTCAATTATAAAATATTAAGTGGGAGCGGGGCATTTAAATTTAGAAATTCCCATGGTTTTCCACCATAGGTCCATTGTAAGGAAAGTATTAGCCTCGCGCCATCTTGAGAATGGCCGTTCCCCACGGAGGGCTTTTATTTCTCCGGTTACTAGATATGGATCTCCTTAGGATAGTATTGGTGAGACGGGGCGGGGGCCCACTCCCCAAGGAGGAGCTACCCGCAACGGTTGTCATGAAATGCTAGTTGGTGGGTCACATTTAACTAAAATAATGATGTAGTATCCCCAAGGATTTGCCTCATGTATTTTAGAAACCAAAGCTAATCGGGAGTCATACATTATTTTGTATGGGATACCTAGATAATAATGAATGATGGGGATCATGGATAGTTAGTCTTAATCCCAATTTTGACCAACTTTGATCCGTACCAATCTAGGTGGTATTTGCACTCCCCAAGGAGGCATACCCCGGGGATTGGGATTCCGATGTATTCTGAATTTAGTGGTTATGAGGATTCCATATAAATTTGGTAGAATACTAAACCCTAATTTCATTTAAGTTCATTAATTGAATGTATGATTATGTGCTACAGTATTTCAAGCATGAATTCAAATACTTTCAATCCACTTGCGACCATCCTCAACCAGAATAAGTTGGTGGGGTCAACTATGTAGACTGGAAACGGAACCTGAATATAGTCCTGATAGCTTTAGAATATAAATATGTCCTTACCAAACCCCCCCTTGATGAGCCAGTGCCGGAAGCATCACAGGAAGAAAAGGAACTTTACACCAAGTGGGTCAAAGATGATGAGATGGCCAGATGTTACATACAGGCATCCATGTCTAGTGTTTTGCAACACCAACATCAATCCTATAAGACTGCATATGATATTATATCAAACTTAAAGGAGATGTTTGCGGAACAGGGCAAGCCTGTTAGACAGGCTGCTATGAGGGTGCTTATAAGCACCAAAATGGCTGAAGGCACACCAGTACAGGACCACATGTTGAAAATGATGGACTCATTGAATGAGTTAGATGTACTGGGGGCTGCGATTGATGCAGAATCGCAGATTGACATAATCCTTGAGTCACTACCAGAGTCATTCAACAATTTCAAGGTCAATTATAATATGAATAAGATGAATTTGAATCTAGCTGAGCTTTCTAGCCAGCTGGTGGTGACTGAAGGGATTATGAAGAAGAAGCCAACTACCCTGATGACAGAAAAGTCATTTGCCAAGTCCAAACCGAAAGGCAAAGGGCGGAAAGGCAAGAAGAAATGAGTTCCAAAGGGTCCTAAGGTGGAGAATGGTCCTAATGGTGGTGTTGGCAAGGCTAAGGGGTCGGGGACAAAAGGAAAGTGTTTCCATTGTGGTATGACAGTGTTGGAAACTAGGTGGGCCATTCAGATAGGTTTCAAAAACTTTTGACCCACTTGATGCAGGGATCAACTATCTAGAAGGCAACAAACCCAATCCAGGATGCAATCCCTCAAACTCATAAACTATGTACAGCAATATGACCTATCTAGAAGATAGAAAATAGCACATAAACAAGCAACCGCGAAATCAACAACATACAAGGATGTAGATTATACCTTTGGAGCTTTGTAGTGCTCTAATGGAGAAGTTGATCTCTTTCTTTGATGATAAACGCCTTCACTAATCAAATTAAGATCTCCAACACCCTTTGATCTTCCACGCTATGTCCCGTATCATATTCTCTTTTCTCAAGAAGATGGTGGGATCTCTAAGAGAAAAACCCTAAAGGAAACTAGAAGAGAACTAGAAGAGGGAGAGGAAGAGAGGAGTGCAACTCTTGCACACTTAAATGGGCTGGGTGTGAATCCCTATGTGGAGTAACATTAGGGATGTCCAAGGCTCTCTTATTCTCCTTTTATAGCATTGAAGCCACCTCCTCTTACTAATTGAAATAGAAGTCTTACTTCCACTGCAATTAGTTGTTTACTAAATCACAATTAGAAGTCTTACTTCAAATATGATTAGTAACCTCCTCTTTTACTAATTAAAATAGAAGTCCTACTTCCATTAATAATTAGTAACTTACTATTACCACTATTAGAAGTCTCACTTCAAATAGAAATAGTAACTTTCTATTTCCTTTTAGAGTTCTACTATAATTAGTATCTTTCTAATATATTGGGCTAGCGTGGGGACCACTAGGGATTCCTTAGAAAGCTGGCACCAACTGGGACACGCGACCTCACATCTCATGTGCAATCCGGGCCCATAGTTAATTGCAAATAACTCCACTATATAAATGCAATTGCACTCCAGTCTTAGGAATAAATTACAATGAAGACCCTAAACTTTCACATCACCACAAGTAGGCCCCTCTATCTATATCCATGGATCAATTGGATCTGTCCACCAAATTAGATCCATATCTTATTATCCTTGAGCCCCAATTAATTATAATGATCATTTGGTACCGATCCAATTAACTCTTAATTGGAATGGGTGCGCACTTACCAATGATAAATCCATTAATTGGCACAAGGGGATATTAAAGATAGATTCCATCTCGACCATTGAATGTTCCCACAACTCTACTACCACGTACCCAAATCACCGAGGTGTTGACCTACAATTGGCCTCACTCATTGGTGACTCAAAGTAAATGTATAGATAGAAACTTGAGTTCGTTAATGTCTCAGGATTATGAGACTATTGCTAGGGAATGATGAGAGCAGACCTTAATGTAAAGACAGTGTATATAAGGTGCTTCTCATGGTCCTTCAATACATCCAATGTACCAGCACCATAATCCAGAATCTTACATTCTGATGATCGAGACAAATCACACTATCTCATAGTGATCAAAGTGCTGCAACATTGTCAGATGAGATGCCCAATCTCATCACTGGTTGTGAAGATATTTAAGTATAAGATTTGCAATACATATCTCCTGTATGTGGATCTCATCCATACACATGTATTACATCTAGTATACTTGTGGACTCCGGTTCATCTCATGAACCATTATGTCATTCGTATTAGTTATGTGCAAACAAGTAATAAAACACCATTCATCTCATGAAAGGAAAGCAATAATATATATTGATAAATAATGAAATTAATCAATTTATTTATCATATACTGGTATTGAGACCATAAAACTAACAGACAGGACATTGGAAAATGAATTGTCCAGATTTTCTGTCTAAGAAGAAGACCTCAGGTATGATAGAGTCACTTGTTTCTGAAGTTAGTTTTGCAACTGGTACTTTAGTATCTTGGTGTGTGGACTCCGGGGCAACTAATCACATATGTAATTCGTTGCAGGGGTTCAGGGAAACCAGGAGACTCAGTGACGGAGAAATCATTGTCAATCTAGGATCTGACGCTAAGGCAAAGGCTGTTTCTATGGGAGTTGTTATTTTATGTTTTTCAAATAATAAATTGGTTTTGTCAGACACATTATATGTACCATCTTTACGGCGGAATTTAATTTCAGTTTCTAGTTTGGTGAATAAAAGTTATTCCGTTGCTTTTGGTACTGAAGTTGTCATAACGAGGAATGGTACTTTTGTATGTTCTGGCAAGGTAACCAATGGGCTTTATTTGTTAACTCCCACAATGTATGAGATACATGATACTAACACAATTAATAGATCATCATTAAAGAGGAAATCACCTTCATCTAATCCAACAAAACTTTGGCACTTGAGGCTAGGTCATATAAACCTAAATAGGATTGACAGGCTTGTGAAAGATGGTATCTTGCCTTCATTGATGGTAGAACCAATGCCTGTCTGCGAGTCCTGCTGGAAGGTAAAATGACCAAAAGACCCTTTTCATCAAAGGGCAATAGGGCCAAAGATTTATTGGAATTAGTGCATACTGATGTGTGTGGACCCATTAGTGTCAGGGCCAGAGGAGGATATGAATACTTCATCACTTTCACAGATGATTATTCAAGATATGGATACATATACCTTATGCACTGCAAGTCCGAGGCTTTTGAAAAGTTCAAAGAGTTTCGAGCGGACGCGGAAAAACAATTAGGTAAAAGTATTAAGACTCTTCGATCATATCGAGGAGGGGAATATCTCTCTAGTGATTTTATGGCACACTTATCAGAAAATGGGATTCTATCCCAGTTGTCTGCTCCCGGTATGCCTCAACAGAATGGAGTAGCGGAAAAAAAGAACCAGACTCGTTTAGATATGATTAGGTCTATGTTGAGTTTCTCAGGATTACTTATATCCTTTTGGGGATACGCCTTGGATACTGCGATGTACATACTAAACCTCGTACCATCTAAGTTTGTACCTAAGACTCCCCGGGAGTTGTGGTCTAGGCGAAAGCTTAGTCTACAACATTTACACATTTGGGGTTGTCCGGCACACGTGCTAAAGGTTAAGACAGATAAGTTGGAAACGAAGTTGGAAGTATGCACGTTTGTAGGATATCCTAAAGGAACTAAATGTTGGTTATTCTATAATCCCAGAGAGCAGAAATTGCTGGTGAGCACCAATGCGGTTTCTCTGGAGGAAGATTATATGATGGACCGAAAATCTTTAGAAAAGGTGATCTTGGAAGAGATTCAAGAGCAATCAATTCCAAATCCAAGTATGACTGAACTTAAGGAAGAACCGCCCTTACCAGACCCAGTAGTTACACCAGTGCCTCATCGTAGTGGGAGAATAGTCAGGCCCCCTGACAGGTTCTCGTTCTTGGGAGAGTCTTATGAGGCAATCCCGGAAGAACTGGAACAGGATCCCTGTAACTATGATGAAGCAATTAATGACATAGATTCGGGACGTTGGCAAGATGCTATGAAAGCTGAGATGGAGTCTATGTACTCTAATCAGGTCTGGACACTTGTGGACTTGCCTGCCAATATCAAACCTATTGGGTGCAAGTGGGTCTACAAGAGACAGAGTGGACCAGATGGAAGAGTTGAGACCTTTAAGGTCAGGCTTGTTGCGAAAGGGTATACTCAGAAAGAGGGTATCGATTATGAGGAAGCCTTCTCGCTGGTAGCCATGCTCAAGTCCATCCGGATACTCTTATCCATAACGGCTCATCTCGATTACGAGATTTGGCAAATGGATGTCAAGATGACGTGTCTCAACGGCCATCTTAAGGAAGACATCTATATGATGCAGCCGGACGATTTTATAGCTAGTAACCAAAAGCAAAGAGTTTGTAAGCTGCAGAAGTCTATTTATGGATTGAAGCAGGCATCTCGAAGCTGGAACATCCGTTTTGACCGGGCAATCAAATCATTTGGTTTTAGTCAAAATCAAGATGAGTCATGTGTGTACATGAAAAATGAAGGTGACAGGGTAGTTTTTCTGGTTTTATATGTCGACAACATCCTTCTCCTTTGGAAAGATATAGGAATGTTGTCAACAGTAAAAGTTTGGTTAGCAAAGACTTTTGATATGAAGGACTTGGGAGAAGCTAGTTACATCCTAGGGATCAAACTCCATCGAGACCGGAAAAATAGGATGATTGGCTTATCTCAAGCAGCTTACATAGATAAGGTACTGGTACGGTTTGCTATGTAGGACTCCAAGAAGGGTATTACACCTTTTAGGCATGGAGTGCACCTTTCCAAGGATCAGGGTCCCAAGACCCCGGAGGAAAAGGAACAGATGAGTGCAATTTCATATGCTTCGGCTGTTGGTAGCCTCATGTTTGATATGCTATGTACTAGACCGGAAATCTATCATGCAGTGGGCTTAGTCAGCAAATATTAGTCTAACCCAGGTCCTGACCATTGGACTGCTATAAAATGTATCCTCAAGTACTTGAGAAGGACTAGAGATTACATGTTGATTTACGGCAGTGATGAGCTGATTCCAGTCGGATACACAGATTCTGACTTTATGTCAGACAAGGATTCCAAGAAATCCACCTCTGGTTATGTGTTTATGCTTGGTGGAGGAGCTATCAGTTGGAGGAGTATTAAACAGGAATGTACCATTGATTCCACTTCTGAGGCTGAATATGTAGCGGCTTGTGAAGCAACTAAGGAAGCAGTATGGCTCAAAAGATTCCCTTTGGAACTTGGAGTGGTACCTTTGGTGCAGCAGTCGCTCACAGTTTACTGTGACAGTAGCGGGGCAATCGCTCAGACCAAGGAACCCAGGAGCCATAAAAGCCAAAAGCACGTACAGAGGAAGTATCACTTGGTCAGAGAGATTGTGCAGAGAGGTGACATTGCTATCACCAAGATAGCTTCTGCGAACAATCTGGCAGATCCCTTTACTAAGCCTTTGACCACCAAAGTCTTTGAGCAACATGTAGACGGGATGGGCATGAGATGCAATCCTGACTGGCACTGAGCCCAAGTGGGAGATTGTTAGTTTTATGGTCTCAATGCCAAGTATATGATGTAATAAATTGATTAATTTCTTTATTTATCAATACAATCATGCTTTCCTTTCATGAGATGAATGGTGCACATAACCAATACAAATGACAAAATAGTTCATGAGATGAACCGGAGTCCACAAGTATACTAAATGTAATACATGTGTGTGGATGAGATCCACATACAGGAGACATGATACTTAAATATCTTCACAACCAGTGATGAGATTGGGTATCTTATTTGACAAGGTTGCAGCACTTTGATCACTATGAGATAATGTGATTTTTCTCGTTCATCGGAATGTAAGATTCTGGATCATGGTGCCGGTACATTAAATGTATTGAAGGACCATGAGATGCACCTTATATACACTGTCTTTACTTTAAGGTCTGCTCTCATAATTCCCTAGCAATAGGCTCATAATTCTGAGACATTAATGGACTCAAGTTTCTATCTATTCATTTGCTTTGAGTCACCAATGAGTGAGGACAGTTGTAGGTCAACACCTCGGTGATTTGGGCACGTGGTAGTAGAGCTGTGGGAACATTCAATGGTCAAGATGGAATCTATCTTTAATATCCCCTTGTGCCAATTAATGGATTTATCATTGGTAAGTGCGCACCCATTCCGATTAAGAGTTAATTGGATCGGTACCATATGATCATTATAATTAATTGGGGCTCAAGGATAATAAGATATGGATCTAATTTGGTGGGCAGGTCCATTTGATCCATGGATATAGATGGAGGGGCCTACTTGTGGTACTGTGGAAGTTTAAGGTCTTCATTGAAATATATTCCTAAGACTGGAGTGCAATTGCATTTATATAGTGGAGTTATTTACAATTAACTGTGGGCCCGGATTGCACATGAGATGTGGGGTCACGTGTCCCAGTTGGAGCCAGCTTTCTAAGGAATCCCTAGTGGTCCCCACGCTAGCCCAAGTTATTAAAAAGATACTAATTGTACTTGAACTCTAATAGGAAGGAATTGGAAGGTTACTATTTCTATTTGAAGTGAGACTTCTAATAGTGGTAATAGTAAGTTACTAATTATTAATGGAAGTAGGACTTCTATTTTAATTAGAAAGGAAAAAGCTACTAATTGTTGTGGAAGTGAGACTTCTATGGCAACTAGGAAGGGAGAAAGTTACTATTTTGTAATGGGAGTTAAACTTCTATTTCAAATAGGAAAAGAGGTGGAATGGAGGGCTATATAAAGGGGAATTAACCCCTCTTGGACGTCCATAACAAAGAGAGCATGCCCAACCCGTTTGTGCAAGTGTTGCACAACTTCTTTTCCTCTTCTAGTTCTCTTCTCTTTCTCCTCTAGTTCCTTAGAGTTACTAGTTGGTTTTTTTCTCTTGAAGTTTCCACCAATCTTCTTGAGAAAAGAGATCTAATACGGGTCATAGCGTGGAAGATCAAAAGGGCTTGGAGATTCTGATTTGATTAGTGAAAGTGTTTCATCATAAAAAAAAGAGATCAACTTCTCCATTAGAGCACTACTATGCTCCAAAGGTATAATCTACTTCCTTGTATGTTGTAGATTTCGTGGTTGCATGTTTAGGTGTTGTTTTCTATCTTCTAGATAGGTTATATTGCTGTACATGATTTATGAGTTTGAGGGATTGCATCCTGGAATGGGTTTTGTTGTATTCTAGATAGATGATCCCTGCATTAAGTGGGTCAAAATTTTTTGAAACCTTTCTAAAAGGCCTACCTACTTCCAACAATGCCAGTAATCTGGTATAACCCATATCAGCAACAAGGATCTTGGTCTGATGATGATGAAGATTTGGCTCCCATGCCTGATCTTGAATAGCATGCGAGGATCTTGTAGCGCCTTGCCTTAGAACAAGAGCAAGATCTTCACGGTCAAAATCCGGAACCGGAAGTCCCTGAAAATCAACAGGCACCTCCTCCTTCAATTCATGAAAATGAAGAAAATTGCTGGATAGATGATCCTCTCACATCCGGTGATGAGCCCGACTCCCAACAGTCCACTCTGGGGGGATCTCCTATCAGGGTAACTTACAATGCGATAACTCAAGATGGTAGCGCCTCTGAAGCATCATCTACCGAAGACACGTACTCTCCGGCTACACCTGATAGTATATCTTCTAGAGCTACATTTTCTCAGGTGACTTCCACTGAGATAACACCTTCTCAGCCTTCGTCCCCTGAAACTGTGACATCACAACTCACAGCTCTTTCGACTGATCATCCTGAAGAAACTTCAACCGATGAAAACCTGGTCAATTGGTCCCAAATATCTGACCTTATAGGAGACGTCTGGACCGACAAATTACTTAATGAAGGAGAAAAGTTGTTGGATGTTGTTCAGGACTTGTTCCCGAAAAATGCTCCATGTAACGCAATCACTGAGGATGGTGACTCTGCTGCAGACACATCTTCAGCAAATGAGAAGGATCAACCCTTAGATCCCAAGGACGATCTTTGTAACGCCCCAATTCCGGATACCGATATACTCGTTCGAATACCCGAAATTGGCGCGCTACTTCCCGGAAAATCCGAGAACTTCCAAGATCGTAGGCCGCAGTGAGGTCCAATTTAAAACTTTTTGAACCATATAATAATAACATTTAAATTTGCAGAAGCACAAGAATAAGCGGAAGCAATAAGTATCGATATATATTAGGTATGAGTAGAACTACAGTCTAATTAAAATGGTTCTGTGCTAATCAAAGTTTATACATTTTGAGTCTACCCAACTCACTACAAAAATTTGCCTCTCAAAACCCAAAATTAAAAGAGTCCCTCAAAACCCTGGTAAATACTCCTCGCCCTCTGGCTCGACATCCGTGTCGGCCGGGCCCCATGCGTACTCTCCTGCGACAGGTGCCTCCACTACAGCTAGTGTATCATCAGGGATCTCTGGGTCAAGGCCTAAGCACCAATGAGTGGGTCAGATCTAAAAGATCTAGCAAGTTACAACATACTACTAACATAGAACATATATATCAAAGGAAATAAAGACAGATATATAAATTAAATGAATAGCAAGGGAAATGAACTAGGCAGTTGTGCATTTAAATCATAAGGAATCAGTATAAGGATAAACATCTAAACTACTACAACAAAATGGCACATTCACACGAGCTGGAATACCGCGGGATATTATGCCGCGGCCCTCCCATACTGAACACATTTGCGGCGGGGAAATTTCACCAGTGCTGGGAATTACTAATCCGGCAAATCACTCATCAACTCATCATCTCAACACTCCAAACCGGCACGGTATCACACCGTCCGTCTTAACCACACAGCTCATCATGATAGCTCCACAACACTCATCTAGCTCCTACCGGGGATGATCAGTCCACAGGCTGAGCTTAAATCAACCGAGTGAATGTTCATGCCGACTCGAGAATAACTCTAAGGGTCTGTGTCTGTCTAGGCTTTGCCTTGCGTGAACAAGGTCCTATCCATCAATACAGTCTCTGGATCTCATTCAAGGTCCAGGCCCACTCGTTGGATCCATACCAAGGCTCACCAGCACGTGGCCTGGTCTAAATCTTATCCAAACGAGGCAACTAATCCATTTATACTGATAAACGTTTCATTTGAATCCATATAACTTAAAATCCCAAAAGAAACTACCTCTTCCAACTAGGGGTTCACATCTCCACACTTAGGCCCAATAAGGGCCCGCCTAGACACAGACACGGGTCAATGTTCTCCAAATCAGTCTATCAGGTCACCTCTAAGATATCCTAGGTTCAGGTCCTCCATTTGTGTTCAATTAATAGTTAACAGCTAATCTAAAGATCTAAGAATGACAGCAATAATAATAATGAAGTATAAACTTCAGTGAAGGAATCAACAGGGAAAAGCAACGGTCCAATCCTAGGTAATGGGCCACGTTAGGTTCAGGTCCATCTCCGGTAATTTGATCTCTAAACAAAGTCATTGATGCCAAATATTACTGTGTTTGGTGCTTAGGAATTTACGGGCATCTTTGACAACACTTAGAGGTCGAATCATCTTAGGTTAATAACCAAAACACTAAACAGTGGTCCCCGCGAGTCAAGGTTGAGCCACACCATTGACTCGTGCTTGGCACATTGATGGAAGTTCATTTGGATGGTTAATGGGCCCCCACAATCGATTAATCATAAAACAAATGCTAAACTCACATCTTAGTGTTCACAGTGTGGCAGGTCGACCTGGCAAGGGTCGGGTCGATCTGCTCCACTGGAATCAAAGTTGGGACTTGGTTTGGATTCTGGAGTTTCCAGTGTACCCGATTGACCAGGTGGCCGACCGGTCGATCTGGTACACAGGTATACCTGAGTCAACAGATTCCAGGCCAAATCTCAACTTTTGCACTGAGGTCTGGGTCTGACAGAATAATCCGAGTCATACACAAACTATTCGAATTGGGTTCGCAAAATACTTAGGGCTTAAATCAGATTATAAAATCTAATGAATTTCTAAAAGTGTAAAACTAAAGGGTCCAGATTAATTTAAATTAATTTAAAGACTAAAGGGTCTGGAAATATTAATTTAAGGGTAACAAGTTAATTTATTCTAATAGGGTTTCATAAGGCTAAGGGTCCTACTCTCCTAATTTTCTAAAACTAATGGGTCCCATAGTACATTAGAAACTAAATGTCTTATTTAATTAATAAAGCTAATGGGTTATGGAAATAGTGGGCCCCACTGGGCCCAGCTCCGATTTGGTCCAATTAAGGGGTCTATATTTCTAATCTAAGAAAATTAATGGTGCTAATAGAATACATTATCAACTAAGGGATTTTTTTTTTCTAATTAAAGTAAGTAATTGGTTATAGATTGGTGGGCCCCACTGGGCCCAAAGCCCTCCAGCCAGAACCTAAGTCCACTTAAAAAGTTGAAATGGAGTGAAGACCACCCCTTTTCAAGCACCCCCAACCTACCATAATTCACTCATCACTATCCCCACTCCTTCATCTCTTATCACCTACCCAGGCCATGTCATCACCACCCATCCCATCCTCACTTATCTATTCTACTCATCTCTTTCACCTACTTTTACAACAAAACTCGTCAGGTCCTGTGTAACGTCCACACACACAGAACCCATCTTCTAGAATGGGCTGGATGACAAAACTACAGGAAGCTTGGATGGTGGGCCCCACTGAATCAACTCAGATCAAGTTGCACCACTAGTGTCGCCCAAGGTGGTCCCACATGATGTGGGGTCCGGATCTCCAAGGGTGGCCCACCTGGGCCCACTGATCTCAACCCAAAAATCACTCTGTTTCCATTACAGTGACTGAAACAGTCACTCTTCTCCACCCATCTTCTAATCAATTATTCTATACAAAACCACAAATCATAGCATAAGAAAAGAATAGGTTTTCTCTCATCCATCAATGGCCAATAGTCCATCTAATCAACACAATTAGGCTCAATTTAGATCTAACAAGAATATCCAGCAATCGGAAATGGAATTTCAAATCGAAGGAGGAGAAAAAAACACATGCATTCTAGATTAATAAGCACTTGGAACTTGCCTTTGTGAGAAGAGATGGTTTGGTAGAGAGAGCAATAGAAGAGAAATCCAATTTCCAGCTGAATAGAGAGTGAAGAAGAGAAGATAACCCTGCTGCTGTAGCAGCAGCTCCTAGGAGATAATAACAGCAACAGCAGTAGTGGCTTGGAAGGAGGAATGAGAAAGGAAGGAGAGGGATGAAGCAACAACAACTGTTGCCAAGAAGGAGTCCAGCACACAGTTACAGTCCCGGCAGAGAAGATGAAGAAGAAGAGATGCAGCAGAGTAGCTGTAGCAGCAGTAGTAGCCCAGCAGAGAATCAGCTGTAGAAGCTCCCAGGTAGAGAAATGAGGGAGGAAGGAGGTGAGACAGTAGCTGCTGCTCCAAGGAGTAATGCTCCCAGCACAAAAATCAGTGGGTGTCTTAGCTCAAAATCAGTGACTTGAAAGGAGAGGTGGCTGCTGCAGCTGAGAAGAAATCCCAGCAACAGTTGCAGTGGCTTGGAGGGAGAAGAGCGAAAGAGGAAGAAGGAAGGTGATGTAGTGGCTGTAGTTTCCAGCACAGTCAGTGACAGTGGCTCATCCGTAGGGAAGGATTGAGAGGGAGGAGAAGAGAGTTTGCAATGGAACAGTGAATTGGTCTTGGGATGGGGGCTGGCTTAGGGATTAGGGTTCTTGGGATAAGAGATGATTTATAGCTTAGTGGAGGGTGATTAATGACCATAATACCCTTTAGGGTTCCATGGGATTAGGGTTAGGGTTAGGGCAGATTTGGTCTTTTGGCTGGAAGGTTCTAGAGAGGGGCACCATTAGCACTAAACCCACCCTAATTAATTAATTAGACTTAACTAAGGGCCTAACTAGCACTAAAAGCCTAGGATTAACACAAACACCCAACTAATTAAAAATACTAACCCAACTAAGCTAATCTAACTCTAACTTAGGAAATCAACAAACCTCTCAAATCAACCCCTAATTAGCACAATTAAATAGTAATTAGCCATAATTAGCAATAATTAGTAGTAATTAGCATATAATTAGTATAGATTAGTATTAATTAGCCTATAAAATAGTAATTAGAGGGCTCACAAAGGGTGGGGCCTCACAATCTTCCAAATGAAGACCCTTCTCAAGAAGCTCTTGAAGTTGGTAGAGGTACCCGTTCTGGTCGGGATTACCACAAAAATTACAACCAATCTTCTTCTTCTTATGTAAATCCTTCGGGAAAAGATATTGTAAATGCCCCAAGTGGCAACAATAATGAACATGCAGGCCCGAAGGAGGCTTTCAAGTACGACTTGATTAAGCACTTCAAACACATACCTGCACGACTGCACATCCTTGACTTATTACGAATGTCTCCACAAACTCATGATAGTCTCATGTCGACAAACATGCCCCTCAAGTCCTACAAATTGAAATGGACTATAGGGTCAAAAAATCGAATACTCCCTCAAAGGGAGAAAAGAAGAAAACCGAGGGATCAGGCATTGAATGCCTCTCGGTACAGAAAGTAGCAAGTGAAACCATCGCCTTCGGTAAGGATGACCTCCTGCTAGGCGAGACAAAGCACAACCGACCCCTGTACTTCACAGGGTACATCAAAGAAATGCTGATACACAGAGTCCAGATCGACCCAGGTTCTGCACTCAATCTCATCTCTACTTCGGCACTCGAAGAGCTGGGCATCCCACCCAGCAAGCTGAGTCACACATTGGTATCTATCTTTGGGTACGATGGGAGCGCTCGAAGGCCTATCGGCAAAATTAGGTTCAAGTTGCAAATCGGTGGTCTTATCTCTGAAGTCATTGTGTACGCAATAAGAACCCCTTCATACTACAACATCGTTCTTAGACGCCCCTGGATACATGAGAATGATGTCGTCCCTTCAACTCTACATCAGTGCATCAAGTTTGTTGGTAATGACGACTTAATACATCGAGTGTTTGCACACAAAAAGCCCTTCAAAGGCAAAGATGTCCATTTTGCAGACGCTCAAATGTACAAAGATGAAGAAAAAGGAAATGAGGAAGAAAAAGTGCCCTTTGCCAAAAATCTCCAGAAAGATAAAGGCAAGTCTCCTCAGCGATCATCGGAAGAAAACAAACCTTCCAAAAAATTTGAAGAGAGAGATCCATTTCCCTTCGTTGTCTCCCTCAAATCTTCAAAGCCTTTGGTCATAACAACCGAAGCGAAGAAGACAAAGCAAAAGTCTGGGGGCAAGCTTGCTGTCTCCTTCGTGTCTATCATGTAAGACACGGATTCAGAGTCAGAGCCAGAAGACGACACACCGTCAAGCCAAGCTGACACTCAACAAGTCCAGCCTGCCCTACCTCCAATAAAGACACCTGCTGACGTAGAAGATCTTAGATCTGCTTCCTTCGTTGTTCCGGCAACTTCAGTAGAAGAGAAGTCAATCTTCTTCTACAGATCAGAAGCTTCTTCATCAAATTCCATGCTCGAACCTTTCCAAAACGAAGGTATGCCTCAACTATTTCTATATAATCCTGTGGCACAAGCTATCATGAAGAAAATGGGTTATGACACTCAAAACCCAATAGGTCTGGGGCAAGGCCTCCGTATTCCCACACCATTGGAGCCCGCCTTAACCAAAAGTCAATTGGAAGATTGGAGACTCTACGGTCATGTAGAAAAATCTTCACATGGGTTGGGGTATGATCCCGACACTCCCATGAGACAGTTGACACAAATGATGAAGAGTCGATTTGCCAACCAAGCCTCAACATCTCATGTCCTTGAAGACATCGACCTCCCTGGATATCTCTTTGAAGAATCACCCGTCAAGGATCTAGGAAGCTCTACCAATTTGTACGATTTCTCTGATGATGAAGAGGAATTATCCGGTAATAAAGACATGTGGTGTTCTGACCCAGAAGAATCGTCGTCTCCAAAAGAAGTACCTTACTTCGACCTAATTTCAACAGGCAATTGGGATCACCTCATAGCAAGCCTTGAGAAGATCACTGATCCTGAAGACCCATTGCCAGAAACAAAGCCTTGGTCTGAAAATATCCTTGAAACTCTAGAAGGTTTCGTTGAGTTGGAAGCCTTCGAAAATATTGTGGAGGAACCACCTTCGAACCTTCCAACAGAAGATCATGTTCAAAGGATAGACTTGGGAACACCAGATGACCCACGTCCTGTATTCATAAGCAAGAATATAAAGGATGATGAGTTACCCGAGTATATATCTCTTTTCTTCATGAGTTCGTTGATTGTTTTGCATGGTCTTATGCTAAAATGCCTGGCTTAGACCCCAAGATAGCAGTCCACAAATTCAATCTGCAAAAAGATATCAAGCCTGTCAAACAAGGCCAAAGAAGATTCCGTCCGGACGTGATGGACAAAATTGAACAAGAAGTTCAAAAACTAAAAAGCATCAGCTTTATCCGCAAGGAACAACATCCTGAATGGTTGGCCAATATTGTCCCAGTGACAAAGAAAAATGGGCAGATCAGGGTCTGTATTGATTATAGAGATCTAAATGGCGCTTGCCGCAAAAATGAATTCCCACTCCCCATACCAGAGTTGATGATTGACAACACCTGTGGGTTTGAGCGAATGACATACATGAATGGATTCTCTTGCTACAATCAGATAAAGATGCATCCTGAAGATGAAAAACACACATCACCCCATTTGGCGTGTATTGCTACACTGTCATGCCATTTGGTCTGAAAAATGCTGGTGCCACATATCAGAGGGCTATGATGAAGATATTCCAGGATATGCAGCACAGGACGGTTGAATGTTACGTTGATGTCCTCGCCGTCAAAAGCAGAAGAAAAGAAGACCATCTGAAAGACCTTTGGGAAGTCTTCCTCCGACTTTGCAAACACAAACTGCGAATGAATCCCCTGAAATGCTTCTTTGGCGTCTCATCGGGTAAGTTTCTCGGATTCATAGTCCGGAAAGCTGGAATAGAACTTGACCCCATCAAAGTCAAGGCTATTCTAAAAATGCCTTCTCCAAGAACCTTAAGAGAACTGAAAGGACTTCAAGGAAGGTTATCATACATTCGACGGTTCATCTCCAATCTGTCAGGAAAGTGCCATCCATTCTCTCGCCTAATGAAGAAAGGTGTGAACTTTGCTTGGGATGCTGAATGTGAAGTAGCATTTCAAGACATCAAGACATACCTAACTAAACCTCTATTGATGGCTGCTCCTACCACTGGAAAACCATTCATCTTGTACACAAGAGCTCTCAACTATTCTTTGGGCGCTCTGCTTGCACAAGAGAATGAAGGAAAATAAGCTGCTCTATATTACCTCAGCCGTATGCTGGTAGGTGCGGAGCACCGCTATTCTCAAGTCGAGAAAGAATGCCTTGCAGTGATGTTTGTTGTACAAAAGCTACGTCATTGCCTTCTTTCGAACACAATCTACCTGATTTCGAGGATCAACCTCTTAAAGGTCCTTGTCACAAAAGCAGGTTCTCTCAATGCCCGACTAGCAAAATGGTCCATAGTTAGATTATTTTCAGAACCTTCATAGCATATGCTTTCCATAGTTAGATTATTTGATGCTATGATTAATAAACCCCATTTCATCATGGATAGCTCTAATTTGGATTTTTCCTAATAGTTATATTTTTAAATCCATTTTAGAGTGATTGTGTTAAATAGACTTATCTTTAAATCTCAATTGGTATTCTTTGTTTTTCCAATTGGTATCCATGATTGCTTTTCTCATTAGACCTTGCTTTCTTTTGGTAATTTGATCATATTGGGCCTTATAGTTAAATGAATCTAATCCTTTCCTTGAAGTTGACCCTCATTTGGTTAAACCATCTACTTCTTGAACCAAATAGTTATACCTTGTCAAAAGTTTGACAAAAGAAGAGAATGGATTGAGGGGGAGTGTAAACCTTCATAGGAAGTATTAGTTTTGATCAAATTGACCCTTGGATTGCCTTTGAGCCCTTAGAGATAACTTCCATACATGATAGCCTGTTATATATTTCATTTTCGATTTCATTTGTTAACAGGTGCTACTAAAAGGTATTTTCCTTGTTTCATGTGTGTAGGTACCTTTGCAATTTAATGGAAAAGGAGGAGAGAGCATTCAAGTACTCAAAGATCTCCTATTCTTCAAAAGGGGAGAGAGCATTCAAGTTCTCAAGAAGGGTGAAGAGAATGTCCAAGCTTCCTAAGGGGAGAGTTGTGTATGATCTTCTATAAGGGGAGAGAATGCATATCTTGCCAAAGGGAGAGAGAGGCATGGTCAAAGGGGGAGAGCTAATAGAAGAAAGAAAGCTTGGAGCTAGAGAAGATGCTTGGCCATAGAGAGGAAGATGATAAGAAAGCTTGAAGTATGATCAAGCACCAAGCATCTTGAAGAATGAAGAAAAGAGCCCAAGAGCCTAAGCTAAGAGAAGCATCCAAGAAGTTTTCAAGACTTGTCCAGCTGAGGGGGAGCAGAAGACTTAGTGTGTAAATTCAGTGGTGAGTAAGTTGCCATCAAATTGCAAAGGGGGAGATTGTTAGGAATTTTGTAGATTGCAATTTGATGGATGCATTATCATTCTAGCATCATTTGATTTACACACATATGCATTTGATTTAAGAATTCTTGAAATCTTGTTTTAAACATGCATTGTTTTTAAGAGTTGAAAAAGTATTGATTTATGCATGATTTGCTTTTAAAACATGGATGCATTTGTTTTGAAAAGAGTTTTAGAAATCAAGTTAGCCTTTGGTTTTAAAGTTTTGAATCATTTTAGGCTTTGTGTGTTTCATGTTTTTAAACATCTTAGAATGATTTAAAACATGTATTCAAGCTTGGTTTAGTGGTCCAAAAAGTTCCACAAAGAAAAACTTTGAAATATGCAAAAGTTGGAATTTTTGGTCCCAGCAGTGTGGCCGGTCGACCGGCCCAGGGGTCTCGGTCGACCGGGAACACTGCAGGCAGAATTTGCCCTGGAGCTCCAACGGTCATATTTCTGACCGTTGTGTGTTCCCGGTCGACCGAGACCTGTTTCAAGGTCGACCGGGGACTAGCCGTTGGGCACTTTTTGCTATAAATATGAGTTCTTTCCTTTGCCAAAAGTGGGGAATTTTAAGGCCCTCCTTGAGGGGTTTTGAGGCATATTCAAAGGGAAATGAACTAAGGGATGAAGGGGATCATTAGGAAAGCTAAAGCTTGGATTAATGAAGTTAAATCACCAAGTAGGCTCTACTTTCCTTAATCATATGTTTTCATCCTTTGTTTTATTTTTGGTAAATCATTTGTAGCATGATAAACTATGTTGTGTTGTATCCTTAACATGTTTTATGTTTTGAATTGATTTATTGTTTTGGATACATCACCATTGATTCAATCCAAGTAGTACTTTATCTTTGGTAAATCTAAGTAGATCATGTTAATGGAAACATCTTTGAAATTAGATGTAACATGATCCATATACTTGGTTGAATCTTTGGTTGTTGTTTTCCAACAATCTTTGGTTGTTGTTTTCCAACATAAGAAAATCACTTTCAAAACTATCTTATGTTTTGGATTCAACTTCTTTACAAATCATATGTTTTCATGTTTTGTTTTAACTTTGATAAATCTTTAGTAGCATGTTAACCTATGATGTGTTGTATCCTTAGCATGTTTTATATTTTGTATTGATCTATTGTTTTGGATGCATCACCATTGATTCAATCCAAGTAGTACTTTATTTGGTAAATCTAAGTAGATCATGTTAATGAAAGAATCTTTGAAATTATATGTAACATGATTCATATACTTGGTTGAATCTTTGGGTGTTGTTTTTCATCATAAGAAAATCTCTTTCAAAATATGTCTTATGTTGTGGATTCAACATCTTTACAAATCATATGTGAATTTGTTTTAAAGTTTCACAACTTGCCTTGCATTGATTGGTATATCATTTTCAAGTTGTATTTATAATTACATATGATTTGTCCCCTTATTTCAATCAAATCTATTTTTATGTTTTGAGCTACATTGTTGATTTGATTGACATCCCTATGCATCACATGTTTAGAGCTAATTAATTTCATACAACTTGTGAATCTTTGATATCATTAACAAGTTGTTACTTTTAACATGTGACTTGCATTCTTTCCTCAATCATAAATGTTTTCATGAGCTAAAACTTTCAAAAGCCTTAGGCATACTTTATGAGCTTTCATTTTCAAAATGATTGAGGACATCACATACACACATCATGAGCATACATCTTTGCATTCATTTAGTGTGTGTGTGAGTTAGTCTTTCATTTTTATATCCGCCTATTTTAGAGGCAAATGTAATGAGCTTAATTGAATCTCCATCAAGTGTATGTTAGACACTAATTTAGTGAGATAACCAACCTATGGTTGAAGAGGTTATTGCTTAGCCTATAAAAGCATAATGTATAGGTTGATGTTGAGCCTTGAAAAACATCATTGTAAAGGTTATTGCTAAGCCTTGAAAAGCATATTGTAAAGGTTATTGCTTAGCCTATTGAAAAGCATAAATAGTGGAAATCCGGTGGGGTGTTGGTTCACAAGCCGGTAGTGGATGTAGGCATTGAGGCCGAACCACTATAAATCATTGTGTGATGGTGATTGCTTTGTGGTGATTCTTTTGTTAGCTTCTGTATCTTGTATGATTAATCATCACTTGTGACTAGTTTGTTTTAAAGAAGTTAAAATTGATTAAAATTGGTCATAAATGAAGCTCACCCTATTCACCCCCCCTCTAGGGTTCGGATCCCCAGGACTGACAGAAAGCAATGTCAAATTGAGACTCCAAGAACTGGACAATTTCGATGAAAGACGGCTCGAAGCCTTACGAAGCATTGAGCTGTGCCAAGCACGCATGGCAGGATCTTTCGACAAGAAGGTCAGGCAATGCACCTATAAAAAGGGTGACTTGGTTCTTGCAGTAAAAAGGCCATTGGTTTTTTCCCACAAATCCAAAGGCAAACTCGAACCAAAATGGGAGGGACCCTTCATCATTGACAAAGTCTTCTCCAACGGCGCATACCCACTTCTAAACATGGAGGGTGACAGATGTATGCTACCCAGCAATGGCAAATTCCTAAAGCGATACTACCCTTGAAGACTTATGCCACTGGGTCAAAGCAATGCTTGCACGGCCAAACCCTATCCTCAGGTACTCGCTCGTCAAACCCGCCTCTTTTAGATTTTTCATCCTTCTGTTGAGATTTCAAAAAATTCAAAACAATGCTTACTTTCATAGTTTCATTGTTAAAAAAATCCAAAAAATCCAAGTTTAGGAGCCTCTTCCCGGACTTGACCAGCTTTTCGATCCTTGAACCCAAAATTTATGGTTTGAAACAAAATCAGGACTCAGGAATTTCCACCCTAGTCCACCCTGACTTTTACAACCAAAAACTGTTTTAAGTCAAAATGTACGACCCTCGTGTCTTTAAACAAAAAAAAATGGTTTTTTTAGAAACCGCGGGGAAGCGACGCTCAGTCGATACTCGCAAAACCTAAAAATCGGAAGGATGCGAACCCCATTCGATACTTCCAAAATTTCAAAATTGTAAGGAAGCAACACTTTGTCAGTACTTGCAAAATTTCAAAAATTGTGGAGACGCAATATTCCAGTTGATATCCACAAACCCAAAATCCAAACAAAAACCGAGGTCCAAAAAAGGACCTCAAATTTCAAAAATCATGGGGAAGCGACATTCAATCGATACCCACAAAACCAAAATTTTTGAAAAAAAAAAAGAATGCAAGGAAGCGATGCTTAGTCGATACTTGCACCCAAATTCGCAAGGAGGCGACATTCCATCGATACTTGCAAGACCATTCAGCAAGGAGGAGACTTTTAGTCGATACTCGCATTTTTGAAAACCAAAACCCGGCTCTGATGCCAAAATCGGCTATAAATGCCAAAAACCCGGCTCTCATGCCAAAAATCGGTTATCAACGCCACAAAATCGGCTATAAATGGCTGGCTCTCATGACAATTCAAAATTTGGCTTTCATGCCAACAAAACAAAACTCGGTTTTCAAAAAAAAAAAATGGCTCTCATGCCAAAAATCAGATATAAACGCCAAAAAACTCAGGTATAAATGCCACAAAACTCGGCTATAAATGCCACAAAAATCGGCTATAAACGCCACAAACTCGGCTATCAATGCCACGAACAAAATTTCGGCTTCCATGCCAAAAACAAATCCTGGCTATCAATGCCACAAATAAAAAATTTGGTTCCCATGCCACAAACAAAACTGGCTTCCATGCCATCCCAAATTTTGGCTTTTACGCCACAAAAAACCAGCTTCTATGCCATCCCAAATTTTGGCTTTCATGCCATTTCAAAAAAAAAAAAAAAAACTTCGGCTCCTATGCCACAAAATTCGGCTCTCATGACATTTCAAAAATTGGCTTTCATGCCATCTCAAAAAAAATTTGGCTCCCATGCCACAAAAAAAATCGGCTTCCATGCCATCCCAAATTTTGGCATTTACGCCACAAACTTTCGGCTTCCATGCTGACCCAAAATTGGGCTTCCATGGCATCTCAAAATCCGGCTTTCACGCCAAAACAACCATTTGATAAAAGGTTTTTCACAAAATGACAAACTTTTGATCAAATTTCCAAACAAGCATTCACATTTAACTATTGCTTGAATTTATCACAAAAGAATTTGAGTGAAAAGAGGGAATACGAAAAAAAAAAAGTGCTAAAAAAAATGTCCACAAGCACTGCAAGAGAAAGAGTACAAAAAAATATGTGTGTATACATGGTTACCAAAAAAGAAGAAGAAAAAAGTTTGTTACAAGAATCAGGAGCTCAGTCTCACATGGTGTAAGACCCCGTCTCGAGTGACTTCGATTAGCATTAATTAAGTTGGGAATATAATAGATTTTGATATAGCTTTGGGAATTCTGATTTGCATTGTGATTAGTGAGGCCCTTTGGGGGTTCCTTCTTTATGACCTTGCATGCGCTTGAGGACTTATCAGAGATTCTTGCATTCATTGTTTTAATCTTGTTTTATTAGTATTGTTAACCCCTACAACTTTCATGTTGATCCCGCCCCCGTTCGAGATCCCGAAACCCGATTCCCTAGCATTGAGGGCAAAACAGTCATTGTACACTAAATCTGTACCCAAAACTTGATAGCCCCGAAACCCGCGAAACATATACTTTTTGGAAACTAGATATTTCGGCGATCATTTCTTCCTTCTTCGTCGAATTTATTCGAGATCCCGTAAGACATGATTCCAGCCCAAAGGGTGTCTTAAGTAGTGGGACCCATTCCCATTTGCTTATATAAGGAGAACCCATCTTCCTCATTTCCCTTTTTTCCAGCACAAGCTTTAACCTAGGGTTTCTTGCAACTTTTTCCTTCTTCTTCTTGCTCTCTCCATCTCAATCTCCCACCAAACTTATACCAACATCAAAATGGACTTCACCATTCTCTTCCTCATCCTAAAGGCTACTTTTTGATACCATTTGTGAAGAAAACCTCCAATTCCAAGATCTTCTTTGAGCTAGCTCTTGCCATTTAAAGGTCATCCAAGTAAGCAATCTTCTCCATCTTCTAGATTTGTATTCTTCTAGTCCTAGAGAAGCTTCATCTCCATTATTGTGAGTTCTATCTTCTTCATTCATTGTTTGACCCATCTTAGGGTTTCTTTTGGGGGTTTTGTTTGTGCTTGTAGGATTCTTGAGAGAGCTCTGTTTAGTAGCTTGATTTCCTTGATTAAAAGACTCAAGGCAAGTGGATGAGTTAATATTATGAGCTTTCAATGGTTTTCATGAGGAATGTGGTTGATTTGTCATTTCCATTCATATTTATTGGCTTGCATTGATTTTTGAAATAAATGCTTTGAATGAACCCTGCTAAATCATTTAATGTTTTGGAAACATGTTGGTTATGGTACTTATTGTCTTTTGGATATATCTTAAATGAATGTTTGTGATTTGGTTTCTCTTTCCTCTTATAGTTGTTGTGGTTAAGAAGGAGGTGGTGGAATGAACACATATAGGAGTTTTGGAGAAGTGTAGATAGATGTATTGGAGGAGCTCTTAGCTCAGTTTTATTGCAGGGATTAAATGGAAGTGAGGGAGAATGGTTTTGAGGAGGAAAAATGGCTCAAATCTGAACACAGTAGGTGTTTCCCGCACCTGGCGGTTAGCCAGCGGTTACTTTTCCAGAGAGCAACATTTTCCTCGTGAAGGCACGGTCAGCCTCACGGTTAGCAAGCGGCTAACCGCCAAACCCATCGGCGGCTAACCGCTAGCCAACCGGACCATTTCGGTTACATTTCCAGTAACCTGTTTTTCTGTTAGGCCAACCGCGTTCAGCCGCGCGATCAGCGAAATCACCTAGACAACCATTCCAGAGAGTTCCTCACTCGAGCGAACTCTCCGGTTCGCTCGACCGATGAGCTTTGTCGATCGGAGGCTATGTTTGGGACAATGACGAATTGTTTAAACATTTTGGGTTATTCATTGAGAACCCCTTTATATCAGGGAGACTTACTAGGCAACGTATGAGGCCATTCGAGAAAGAAACCACATCACGAAGATTTCATTTGAAATTTTGAAAATTCAAAGTGTATAAGGAGCCCGGGATGTCCCCAAACTCAAAGAGTACCAAGTTGTTATTAGATCGACATACGGGATCCCCATTCACTTTAAACAAATCTTGAACCCCGGTACTTGTCTTGAGATTTTGAAAGATTCATTTGTATTTTTCTATTTCTTGAACTTCCAGTGTATTCTCGAAAATGCTGAAATTGCAATTGTAGCATCTTGCTAGCCCGATAAGCATGCCCGAATTGATATGACAGTTGTGCCTTTGAGCACCCTGTCCCGTTTATTTATGTACTTACACTTAATGTATTTCATACATGTTTTTAATCTTGTCATTTGACCTCTGAGTCGGCACCACTAAGCTTGGATAACCTTGTCAGTCTGATCCACTGACTTGGAGATCCCCTCTTGTCCCGCCAGCTGTAGTTTGGATCCCGCTACTTGGTTATTACCGTGGTCTTGTCCCGATGCCGCAGATTGCTACTGTGGTTCTCGATGCCCGGCTAGCTACCGTGGTCATGTATAGTATATGTAAATGTATTTATAAGATCCACTGTTTCTCCTCACCTCGAGTGACTGAGATCAGTGCCTAGTTATTGCTCTGTCACTTTAGTGATAGAGGACTTAGCTTCGTGTGGTTGTCATCTTGCTTGTTTCCCCGTTTCCTTGGTTACCTTTACATGTTTTATAATGCATACTTGTATTTGAATAAATGTTTTATCTCGTTCATAGAAATTGTTATTTAAACAGGTTTAAATGCTTTTGAAGGTAAATTCATTTACCTCGTTCATATTGTCATTGTATTTTACCCATTTGCCAAACCGTCGTGTTTGACCCACTCTTTGGTACTCAGGTCCAGAGTCGTGTTTCCCGAGGCGGAGCCTGAGGTGGCGGTCGGAGTACCGCAACACTTAGTTGAGTGGCACGCCGATGATGTCATTTAGACATTCGGTTGTCTCGAGATGCGATTCATTTTGGGAGTTTGTGGATAACTCATTCTTTTGGGATTATATTTTGAGATGCATTGGCCTTTGTTGGCCTCTATTTTTGGGGAATGTAATTAAATGATCTCTTGTTTAAACTCCAACCTTACTTTTGGGAAACGCTAATGATCATTGCTCATTCTGATACTTGGTTATACATGCATCATTATCTTGTGGCATGACTTGAATTATCAATTTGATTTGCTACACGCTTCCGCACTTAATAGAAATGTTCTTATATGGTTATGATATCCTCACCGCGGACACCTGTGGGAAATTAAATAAATGTATGGCATTAAACCGATGTGGTACATCATTAGTCCCGATCCCGGATTAGTCCTTCGGGCCCGGTCCGGGGCCGCGACACATGGTCTTCAACCAAAGACTCAACTCCTCAAGCAGACTCTTGGCCTTAGCCTCTAAAGCTTCCAGGCCACGTTTCTTCAAGATCTTCCCATAAAATGCAGCAGAACGCCGCGATCCATCTGTAGCATGGGGAAGCTCTTCCCAAAGAATTTGCCATTGCTAGTACTCTTGAGTTTTCCTCTGGAGATTGCTCTCAGCCTCCTGGACTTGGCGGATCAGAGTCGCTTCTCTAGCACAAGCTTCCACGATGGCGGTCCATTTTGTAGTAGCTTGTTCCTCTAAAAGCTCAAGACGCTGCCTGGTCTCAACGACCTCTCTATCAACACGGCGCAGATCTTCTGTTAGCTCAATGGTAGCCAACTCGGTAACGTTCCTCTCCCGAACGAATTGCTTCCGAGTTCGCGAGATCTCGTCCAGCTCAGACTTGACCTCGCCAGAAGGCTTCAAAAACATCTCATTGAAGAAGCCACCATTTGAGAAGCTCTTGGTTTCATTCCACTTGCTCCCTAAAGCTATGACTTCATCAACAAAAGCCTTCGCATTTGCAATGTCTAGGTTACCCTCTTCGCTGTTAGTAAGGATGTCCTGTACATGCTTGACCATGCCAAAGTCGGCTTCCAAATGGCTAGAAGAAAGAGTTTTGACCCATGAGCTCAAAACGCTCTTCAACAATTTCTTCGCATACTCAAGAGATGGCCCGGGTGAAGGGTTGGCCCTCTCCATTGGTCGACAACCCGTGTCATGTCCTGTTGGAGGAGTGATCATTAAGCTCTTTCTAATCGGAGACACTGGCGAAGGAATCTGCTCAGACGATTTCATCTCTGCTGTATTAAAACTGGAAGAAGAAGTCCCTACTTCTGGTTCAACTGCAGGCATCCCCTACTCTGGCACTGAGAAAGACGAAGGAACTTCTTCTGTTACCTCATAACCTGCCAGTAAAACAAAACAAAAGAGGTATGAATATGATCCTGCTGAAAAAAAATCATTATCATCAGGGTTATTGCTACAAATACCTTCTTCGACGATCGGCGGAATACTTTCTGCCTCCATGAATTCATCTGAAGCGTCGTCAAAGGCCGCGTCCATGGATGGCTCGAAATCGTCGGAATCCTGTGGCAAGTCAGCTGACAAGAAAACAAGCAACATGTTAGCATATGACAGCACAGACAAAATAAAATACAAAGAAGTCATACCAGGTGAAGATTCTAGAATCTCTCCAAAGTCCCTCGGTTCTTCTTCAGATGCCGCAATCGGATCCGTCACTGCTTCATCAGCCGGAACCTCAGGCATCACCAAATCATCATCTTCCACTAAAAAGGGAGAGAAAGAAAATGAAAAAAAAAACTTCAACGAAAGAAATGGAGAGAGAAAGAGGAAGAAACATACCTTCACCAGCGATCTCTTCCTCTAGACTCCTCTTTTCCGGAGGCTCATTAGCGTCCCCTGACGTCTCTTCAGCAATGGTGGGAGGGACTTCTGGATCAGGAGAGTCATCGTGTCGTCTCTTATTACGGCGATGTCCTCTCTTCCTCTTGCTTCTATGGGTTGATTTACCTGAAGTACCCACCTCATTGTCAAAGTCACGATCTCCGCTTGACTCCTCATCGAATGGTCTGCTCTTCCCAGTAGACTCCATGGAAGCCTTCGTTAATTCCGCCTGCATCCAAGCGTTGATCTCAGCTTCCTCCTCTTCTAGTTGTTCCAAGACCTCACTAGGTATCTCTTGTACAGCTCCTGATCTGATGATGCCTTTTCGCTGAGAAAGCCGATCTTGTGCTTCTCTCCGGAAAGGAAAGCCAGAACTTCCTCTCGCCGGACTCCATCTGGTCTGCCAAGACCCTTCCCAGGAGATTGCTTGACATCAAGCTCCTTCTTGGAAAGTCATCAGTACACTGAAAAGCTTTCCACGAACCATTACGTGAAACCAGCACTCCAAAAAGTGGGCAACTCAGGATAGGAAATCATGGCGGTAGTGTCCTCCGCACTGTAAAGGGCCCATGCATTCCTCCCGTCCTGCAAACTTCCAAAGCGCTTCACCATGCTCGAAGGCGCTCCAACAAAGCCTTGAGAAAAGCCCAACTGTAGCGTGAAACGCGAAGGAACATACGGCTGGATATCAACAAAAAGATGTCTCCGGTACACCATCGTACCAACACGTATGTTAAAAAGTCACCCCTTTTCTGCATTGGTCAAGGAGTAATGTCTTCCCGACCCTGCCCTAGTGGAATCGCGAGAGGCTCCAAAATCAAAAGCCTTCTCTTGCAAACCTGGAGAAAGCTTCACTGAAGATTGCCCGATCTCGCCGTCCCTGAACCGTCTGATCCTCAAACGGGCAGACAAAAGAGATTCAGAAATGGCTTTCCTCTAGCCAACCGAATCATGAAAGGGTCATCATCTTGTGCAACTCCTAAGCGATGGAAGCCGGGACATTGGTAAACATACCACGAATAAAAAACATGGGCTGAAAATACCCTGTTCATAGGGAGCCCCAGCCGAACCAAGAAAGCAGCAGCCTGCAGTTCGGTACACAATGTCAGGATAAATGGCGTCTGTACTCCCGAAGAACTTCATCAAGTCATCTCACATGACGGAGATCTTCTTCAAACCTGAGTTCTTGGCCCTAGCATCTTGGGCCATACCATCAGAAGACTCTCCGCCATCAAAGAAGTTGGAGTTATAATTCTTCCAACTGCAACACTGTACTTTCGAGCCCTCCTTCTCCTTCACAAAATCATAAAAGGCGACGAGCTGAAAGTACAAGAGCCTAAACTCCTCAGACTGCTCCTCAAGGACGCTGTCGATAGGCATAAACTCCTCATAGAGTTTGCCAAGGATAGGCAGTCCGGTAATGACGCTTAATTCCTTCAAAGTAAAACCAATCTCACCATTCGTTGTAAGTCAATGGGGATCCGAACCCTAGAGGGGGGGTGAATAGGGTGAGCTTCATATATGACCAATTATAACCAATTTTAACTTCTTTAAAACAAACTAGTCACAAGTGATGATTAATCATACAAGATGCGGAAGCAAACAAAAGAATCACCACAAAGCAATCACCATCACACAAGGATTTATAGTGGTTCGGCCTCAATGCCTACATCCACTACCGGCTTGTGAACCAACACCCCACCGGATTTCCACTATTTATGCTTTTCAATAGGCTAAGCAATAACCTTTACAATATGCTTTTCAAGGCTTAGCAATAACCTTTACAATGATGTTTTTCAAGGCTTAACATCAACCTATACACTATGCTTTTATAGGCTAAGCAATAACCTCTTCAACCACAAGGTTGGTTATCTCACTAAGATAGTGTCTATAAACACTTGATGGAGATTCGATTAAGCTCATTACAATGCCTCTTAATTAGGCGGATATGGAAGTGAAAATCTAATACACACTCACACTATGAATGCAAAGATGAAAGTACATGAAGTGTGTGTGTGTGTGGTCCTCAATCATTTTGAAAATGAAAGCTCATAAATGTATGCCTAAGGCTTTTGAAAAATTTAGCTCATAAAACATTTATGATTGAGGAAATAATGCAATCACATGTTAAAAGTAACAACTTGTTAATGATATCAAAGTTATACAAGTTGTATGAAATTAATTAGCTCTAAACATGTGATGCATAGGGATGTCAATCAAATCAACAATGTAGCTCAAAACAAAGAAATAGATTTGATTGAAAAGAGGGGACAAATCATATGTAATTACAAATACAACTTGAATGTGATTTACCAATCAAAGCAAAGTAAGTTGTGAACTTTAAAACAAAGTTACATATGATTTGTAAACATGTTGAATCCAAAACATAAGATACATTTGAAAGAGATTTTCTTATGATGGAAAAACAACAACCAAAGATTCAACAAAGTATATGAATCATGTTACATATTTCATTAACATGATCTACTTAGATTTACCAAAGATAAAGTACTACTTTGATTGAATCAATGGTGATGCATCCAAAACAATAGATCAATTCAAAATATAGAACATGCTAAGGATACAACACATCATAGTTTATCATGTTACTAAAGATTTACCTAAGATAAAACAAAACATGAAAACATATGATTTGTAAAGAAGTTGAGTCCAAAACATAAGATAGTTTTGAAAGTGATTTTCTTATGATGGAAAACAACAACCAAAGATTCAACCAAGTATAGGAATCATGTTACATATAATTTCAAAGGTTCTTTCATTAACATGATCTACTTAGATTTGCCAAAGATTAAGTACTACTTGGATTGAATCATATGGTGTTGTATCCAAAACAATAAATCAACTCAAAACATAAAACATGTTAAGGACACAACACAAACATAGTTTAACATGCTAGAAATGATTTACCAAAAATAAAACAAAGCATGAAAAACATATGATTAAGGAAAGTAGAGCTTACTTGTAATTTAACTCATTAATCCAAGCTTTAGCTTTCCTAATTATCCCCTTCATCCCTTAGTTCATTTCCCTTGAATATGCCTCAAAACCCCTCAAGGAGGGCCTTAAAATTCCCAACTTTTGGCAAAGGAAAGAACTCATATTTATAGCAAAAAGTGCCCAACGGCTAGTCCTCGGTCGACCAGGAAACAGGTCTCGGTCGACCGGGAACACACAACGGTCAGAAAAATGACCGTTGGGGCGCCAGGGCAACTTTCTGCCTGCAGTGTTCCCGGTCGACCGGGACCTTTGCGCCGGTCGACCGGCGACACTGCCGGACCACCCTCCTTGGGACAAAAATTCCCAACTTTTGCAAATTTGAAGGTTTCTCTTGGAGGGGATTTTTGGGCCACTAAACCAAGCTAGGAAACATGTTTTAAATCAAAGCAAGATGTTTAAAAACATGGAACACACAAAGCCTAAAATGATTCAAAAACTTAAAAACCAAAGGCTAGCTTGATTTCTAAAACTCTTTTCAAAATCAAATGCATCCAAGTTTTAAAAGTAAATCATGCATAAATCAATACTTTTACAAATCTTAAAAGCAATGCATGAATAAAACAAGATTTCAAGTTTATTTAAAACAATGCAAGTGTGTGAATCAAATGATGCTAGAATGATTATGCATCTATCAAATTGCAATCTACAAAATTCCTAACAATCTCCCCCTTTGCAATTTGATGGCAACACACTCACCACTAAAAAACACACTTAGTCTTCAGCTCCCCCTCAGCTGGACAAGTCTTGAAATCTTCTTGGATGCTCCTCCTCTTAGCTTGGGCTCTTGGGCTCTCTTCTTCAATCTTCTTGATGCTTGGTGCTTGATCATTCTTCAATCTTTCTTTCTTTATGGCCAAGCATCTTCTCTAGCTCCAAGCTTTCTTTCTTCTATTTGCTCTCCCCCTTTGACCATGCCTCTCTCTCCCTTTGGCAAGACATGCATTCTCTCCCCTTGTAGAAGATCATACACAACTCTCCCCTTAGGAAGCTTGGACATTCTCTTCACCCTTTTGAGAACTTGAATTCTTTCTCCCCCTTTGACATTAAATTGCAAAGGTACCTGCACACATGAAATAAGGAAAAATACCTTTAGTAGCACCTGTTAACAAATGAAATCGAAAATGAAATACATAACAGGCTATCATGTATGGAAGTTATCTCTAAGGGCTCAAAGGCAATCCAAGGGTCAATTTGATCAAAACTAATACTTCCTATGAAGGTTTACACTCCCCCTCAATCCATACTCTTCTTTTGTCAAACTTTTGACAAGATATAACTATTTGGTTCAAGAAGTAGATGGTTTAACCAAGTGAGGGTCAACTTCAAGGAAAGGATTAGATTCATTTAACTATAAAGCTCAATATGATCAAATTACCAAAAAAAAGCAAGGTCTAATGAGAAAAGCAATCATGGATATCAGTTGGAAAAACAAAGAATACCAATTGAGATTTAAGGATAAGTCTATTAAACACAATCACTCTAAAATGGATTTAAAAATATAACTAATAAGCAAAATCCAAATTAGAGCTATCCATGATGCAATGGGGTTTACTAAACATAGCATTAAATAATTTCACTATGAAAATCATATGCTATGTAAGTTTTGAAATCATTTCATTCAAAAAATAAATATGACTATTATGTGCTAGAATGAGTGAAATGAAATTCAAGCATGAAGCCAACCACAACTAATAACCAACCAATATTATGAACACATAAACATGGTGGTCATGAGATATACCTATATGAGCAAGAGAGGTGGCAACATGAACATTATGATGCTAATGGTGTGAGACATGGAATGTAAACATATTACTATCAAGTTCAATCCAATGTACACAAGGTCTATCACAATCACAAGAAATCAAATCAATCTTAAATTATACCAAATGAAACCAATTGAATTTGACAACATGATAAAGAGCAAGAATGTGACAAACACAAAATTCCATCAAGCATCATAAATGGATATTCGTCACTTTTAAAGACATGACTAATGAGCATAGTGATGAACAAGGTAAATTGCAATGCAAAAAGATATGACTTGGTAAAGCATGCAATTTCCAAAGTGTCAAAATCATATGAATTCAACATCTAAGATATCCATCAAACATATAGAAATATGAGGAATAGATTTCAAAGAGTTTCATATGATCAAGAACACTACTATGAAGTTGAAACATGTATAAGGATGATATCACTTAGAGAAAATACATGAATCAACATCATAACCATCCAAAAAAAAATAACTAGAAAGCATAGAGGATGGATTTTAGTTCTAGTATGGTTTCTACAAATATAACTAAGATAACAACCATACATAGAACGATTTGACATTTGCATAGTGAAGATCAATCAACACTCAAGATCTAACTCATACCATATCATCAATAAAGAATATAACTATGCAAGCACAAGAAGGTATGAAGTTAAAGGTATCAATCTATCATGCAACATCTCCACTCTTAGCAAATGTACTAAGCTTACAATGCAATGGAAAATGGATAAGAGGTTTAAACCAAATGAACTTAGCACATAAAATCACATATGTACTTAAAAAGCTCAAAAACAAGATTTTACTATAAAGCACATAAACAATCATCAAAATGCATTAATGAGAATATACCAAGTTAGGCACAAACATGCAAATCAATGAAACCATATCCAACCAAGCAATGTAAGACATCAAAATCAATTTGCATAAAGAATGTAACTAAAAGAGCAAAGATGCAAATTGTTTGTAAAAATTATTTCCTTTCAAATGATATAATCATAATTAAGCACAAGGAAATAAATTCAAGGAAAATGCTTCTATAAATACAACCAATCAAGCTTAGAACATTTTCCAAAGTTTCTCAAATCACTTCAATATATGAAATTCCAACAAAGAATCATTTATAGAATTAAGAGCAAGTGATTTTGAAAAACAAGAAGTGTACAATTATAAATTGAACACATATTTTCCATACCAAGAGATATTACTTTGAAAACTCAATGGAAAACTAAAATAGCTTCAAATCATTTGATTTACAAAAAGGATCTAACTATGACAAACATCAAATGATTTTCCAACATCAATTGATCATGAAAAATTTAGCTATGAAAGCATTTGAAATCACAATCAATTGATCATGAATAGATAAGCACAACAAGAGATATAACTATATGAACACAATGCAAATCCATCATGAAAGTATTGCAATCAAAGGATTTTGAGAACCATGAGATATAACTTTAAAAGATCATGAAAACAAAATCAAATGATGACAAAGAACCATTGCATTTTAAAAGATGTGACTATAAAGCAACAAAATGCAAATGTACTAAGACCAACAAATAGATATTACTAAAAAGAATAGGTTGGTCTAGGGGGATCAAGGCCTTAAGGTTAGTCTAAATGTGTACCAATGAAGATTCACCTAACGTCTTGAAAAGGATGTCCTTGAGAGAACACTTTGAGGACTCACCAACTCTTAAAGATATAACTTGAAAAATACTAAGAGTGGTGCAAGGAGGCTAGGGAAATTTCATTTTCAAACATAGTGGAAATCTTTAAAAAGATATGCAATAAATCACAACACTAGGGTTCTAATCTAGCAAGGATCAACTCCGGGTTGTTAAGCCCTAAAATGGAGTAACCCGCTCGGATACCACTTGTAACTCCATGGGGATCCGAACCCTAGAGGGGGGGGGGGGTGAATAGGGTGAGCTCCAATTATGACCAATTTTAACAATTTTAACTTCTTAAAAACAAACTAGTCACAAGTGATGATTATCAAACAATATGCGGAAGCTAATATAAACAATCACCACAAAGCAAGCACCATCACACAAGGATTTATAGTGGTTCGGCCTCAATGCCTACATCCACTACCTGTTAGGAATTTTCTAGATTGCAATTTGATGGATGCATTATCATTCAAAGCATCATTTGATTTACACACTTGCATTGGTTTTAAATAAACTTGAAATCTTGTTTTATTCATGCATTGCTTTTAAGATTTGTAAAAGTATTGATTTATGCATGATTTGTTTTTTCATCTTGGATGCATTTGATTTAGAAAAGAGTTTTCAAGAAATCAGGCAAGCCTTTGTTTTAAAAGTTTTGAATCTTTTTAGGCTTTTTATGTCATGTTTTAAAAACCATTAGAATCTTTAAAACATGTTTTCCAAGCTTGATTTAGTGGCCAAAAGGTCCCCCAAAGAAATAACTTTGAAATGACAAAAGTTGGATTTTTTGTCAAAAGGGGGGTTGTCCCGGCAGTGTCGTCGGTCGACCGAGAGGCAGGTCTCGGTCGACCGAGACAACTGCAGGCAAAAATTGCCTGGGAGCACCAACGGTCAGAAATATGACCGTTGTGTGTTCTCGGTCGACCGAGGCCTGTTTCTCGGTCGACCGAGAACTAGCCGTTGGCCACTTTTCCCTATAAATATGAGTTCTTTCCCTTGCCAAAAGTTGGGAATTTTTAACCCCTCCTTGAGAGGATTTGAGGCATATCAAAAGGGAAGAGAACCAAGGGATGAAGGGGAAGATTAGGAAAGCTAAAGCTTGGATTAATGAAGTTAAACCACCAAGTAGGCTCTTCCTTTCTTAATCATATGTTTGCATGCTCTTGTTTTATTTTTGGTAAATCATTTCTAGCATGTTAAACTATGTTTGTGTTGTGTCCTTAACATATTTTATGTTTTGAGTTGATTTATTGTTTTGGATATAACATCACATGATTCAATCCAAGTAGTACTTGAATTGGTAAATCAAAGTAGATCATGTTAATGAAAGAACTTTGGTAAATCATATGTAACATGATCCATATACTTGGTTGAATCTTTGGTTGTTGTTTTCCATCATAAGAACATCTCTCTCAAAACTAACTTATGTTTTGGATTCAACTTCTTTACAAATCATATGTTTTCATGTTTTGTTTTATCATTGGTAAATCTTTGTAACATGTTAATATATGATATGTTGTATCCTTAGCATATTCTATATTTTGAATAGATCTATTGTTTTGGATACATCACCATTGATTCATCAAAGTAGTACTTTATTGGTAAATCTAAGTAGATCATGTTAATGAAAGATGTAACATGATTCATATACTTTGTTGAATCTTTGGGTGTTGTTTTTCCATCATAAGAAAATCTCTCTCAAATGTATCTTATGTTTTGGATTCAACATCATTACAAATCATATGTGTATTATTGTTTTAAAGTTTCACAACTTGCATCACTTTGATAGGTAAATCATTTTCAAGTTGTATTTATAATTACATATGATTTGTCCCCTAATTTCAATCAAATCTATTTTTATGTTTTGAGCTTCATTGATGATTTGATTGACATCCCTATGCATCACATGTTTAGAGCTAATCCATTTCATACAACTTGTGTAACTTTGATATCATTAACAAGTTGTTACTTTTAACATGTGATTGCATTACTTCCTCAATCATAAATGTTTTATGAGCTAAAACTTTCAAAAGCCTTAGGCATACATTTATGAACTTTCATTTTCATAATGATTGAGGACCACACACACACACTTCATTTGTTTTCATCTTTGCATTCATAATGTGAGTGTGTATTAGATTTTCACTTCCATATCCGCCTATTTAAGAGGCATTGTAATGAGCTAAATTGAATCTCCATCAAGTGTATGTTAGACACTAATTAGTGAGATAACCAACCTTGTGGTTGAAGAGGTTATTGCTTAGCCTTTAAAAGCATCTTGTATAGGTTGATGTTAAGCCTTGAAAAACATCATTGTAAGGTTATTGCTTAGCCTTGGAAAGCATATTGTAAAGGTTATTGCTTAGCCTATTGAAAAGCATAAATAGTGGAAATCCGGTGGGGTGTTGGATCACAAGCCGGTAGTGGATGTAGGCATTGAGGCCGAACCACTATAAATACTTGTGTGATGGTGCTTGCTTTGTGGTGATTGTTTTCCTTAAGCTTCCGCATATTGTTTGATAATCATCACTTGTGACTAGTTTGTTTTAAAGAAGTTAAAATTGTTAAAATTGGTCATAAAAGGAGCTCACCCTATTCACCCCCCCTCTAGGGTTCGGATCCCCATGGACTTACACTACCGGCTTGTGTACCCACACCCCACCGGATTTCCACTATTTATGCTTTTCAATAGGCTAAGCAATAACCTTTACAATATGCTTTTCAAGGCTAAGCAATAACCTTTACATTGATGTTTTTCAAGGCTTAACATCAACCTATCCCTTATGCTTTTATAGGCTAAGCAATAACCTCTTCAACCACAAGGTTGGTTATCTCACTAATTAGTGTCTAACATACACTTGATGGAGATTCAATTTAGCTCATTACAATGCCTCTTAAATAGGCGGATATGGAAGTGAAAATCTAATACACACTCACACTATGAATGCAAAGATGAAAACAAATGAAGTGTGTGTGTGTGGTCCTCAATCATTATGAAAATGAAAGTTCATAAATGTATGCCTAAGGCTTTTGAAAGTTTTAGCTCATAAAACATTTATGATTGAGGAAGTAATGCAATCACATGTTAAAAGTAACAACTTGTTAATGATATCAAAGTTACACAAGTTGTATGAAATTAATTAGCTCTAAACATGTGATGCATAGGGATGTCAATCAAATCAACAATGTAGCTCAAAACAAAGAAATAGATTTGATTGAAAAGAGGGGACAAATCATATGTAATTACAAATACAACTTGAATGTGATTTACCAATCAAAGCAAAGTAAGTTGTGAACTTTAAAACAAAGTTACATATGATTTGTAAACATGTTGAATCCAAAACATAAGATACATTTGAAAGAGATTTTCTTATGATGGAAAAACAACAACCAAAGATTCAACAAAGTATATGAATCATGTTACATATTTCATTAACATGATCTACTTAGATTTACCAAAGATAAAGTACTACTTTGATTGAATCAATGATGATGCATCCAAAACAATAGATCAATTCAAAATATAGAACATGCTAAGGATACAACACATTATAGTTTATCATGTTACTAAAGATTTACCTAAGATAAAACAAAACATGAAAACATATGATTTGTAAAGAAGTTGAGTCCAAAACATACGATAGTTTTGAAAGTGATTTTCTTATGATGGAAAACAACAACCAAAGATTCAACCAAGTATAGGAATCATGTTACATATAATTTCAAAGGTTCTTTCATTAACATGATCTACTTAGATTTGCCAAAGATTAAGTACTACTTGGATTGAATCATATGGTGTTGTATCCAAAACAATAAATCAACTCAAAACATAAAACATGTTAAGGACACAACACAAACATAGTTTAACATGCTAGAAATGATTTACCAAAAATAAAACAAAGCATGAAAAACATATGATTAAGGAAAGTAGAGCTTACTTGTAATTTAACTCATTAATCCAAGCTTTAGCTTTCCTAATTATCCCCTTCATCCCTTAGTTCATTTCCCTTGAATATGCCTCAAAACCCCTCAAGGAGGGCCTTAAAATTCCCAACTTTTGGCAAAGGAAAGAACTCATATTTATAGCAAAAAGTGCCCAACGGCTAGTCCTCGGTCGACCAGGAAACAGGTCTCGGTCGACCGGGAACACACAACGGTCAGAAAAATGACCGTTGGGGCGCCAGGGCAACTTTCTGCCTGCAGTGTTCCCGGTCGACCGGGACCTCTGCGCCGGTCGACCGGCGACACTGCCGGACCACCCTCCTTGGGACAAAAATTCCCAACTTTTGCAAATTTGAAGGTTTCTCTTGGAGGGGATTTTTGGGCCACTAAACCAAGCTAGGAAACA
Source organism: Cinnamomum chago (assembly GCA_038049695.1). NCBI lineage: Eukaryota > Viridiplantae > Streptophyta > Magnoliopsida > Laurales > Lauraceae > Cinnamomum > Cinnamomum chago. The sequence continues at coordinate 29,154,421 of CP142457.1, forward strand.
TGTTTTAAATCAAAGCAAGATGTTTAAAAACATGGAACATACAAAGCCTAAAATGATTCAAAAACTTAAAAACCAAAGGCTAGCTTGATTTCTAAAACTCTTTTCAAAATCAAATGCATCCAAGTTTTAAAAGTAAATCATGCATAAATCAATACTTTTACAAATCTTAAAAGCAATGCATGAATAAAACAAGATTTCAAGTTTATCTAAAACAATGCAAGTGTGTGAATCAAATGATGCTAGAATGATTATGCATCCATCAAATTGCAATCTACAAAATTCCTAACATTCGTCACAATGAAGGTGTTGGCTTGTGGAAGGAATGACTCTAGCTTGGCCATGAAGGCCTCATCAGAGAAAACCACAGTCTTCCGAAAAGCGCGAACCACGTCGAAGATTCCGACCTCCTTCAGAATGGCTCCGCCAACATGCAGGGTGTGATCAGTCCATGATTCCCAGCTCGAATCAACACTGAAACGGCCAGAAAGTCGAAAAGGCTTCACCCAACTGCTGCCGTCACCCCGAAAAATGCCAAGGCCAACCGGTCTCAAATTAATCGACGGATGGTCAGAACCTTGGTAGCCACTGGAGGGCATCAACGTGTCCATACGGACAGGCGACTTCTCCGCATATCCGGAAGGGCCGCCAACAAAAACCCCAGTCTATATCACATTGGTCTTCTTCACCCAGCTTGGAGGATCCTCCCTCTTGGGACACGTGGGAGAAAGACTCATGATTGATACAGTCCAATCAAAGGTCGACTGGGTGGAAATAGTTCTCTCCTCGCCATCAGTTGTGTAAGGCTCCGTTTGGGATGGGAGGAGGGGAGGGGAGGGGAGGGAAAATTAATTTTCCCTCCTTTTGTTTGGGAAGTAAAAAAGTAGGGGGAAGGAAAGTGCAAAAGTATAATTTTGTTTGTTTGTGAGGTACAGAGATAAAGACTATTTTACCCTTGCTTTTGAAAAAAATTCAAATATAGTAAAAGGTCAATTTAGTCATTTCATCACTTTCTCATCACTTTCCCCTCATTTTCCCCCCTGTTTTGGGGGGAAAATTTTTGAGGGGAAAATATTAATTTTTCCCTCCATTTCCCCCTCCCCCATTTTCCCTCCCCCCTTCCCAAACACCCCCCAAAATCACTTTCCCTCCACTTTCCCCCCATTTTTTCCCTCCCCCTCATTGCCCCCCCCCCCCTTCCCAAACAGGCCCTAAGAGAACTGAAAACATCTTCTTTGGTTTGTCAAGTCGTCAGGGACTGCATCGCCAAAGAAGAAGGTAGGCGTGGGCCCAATGCTCTGATCGTCCATGACCCAAGGACGATTGCTTACCATAATTCTGTAGAACTCCTCATCCTTGAGAGCGACAATCGCTGTCTCATCTCATCGCGGTTGAGGGAGTCGCATTCTTCCAAGTTCTTCTCCACAAACTGGACCTTCTCCCATGCCTGCTGTACGACCACATTAGGAGACCTGGTAGACCGACGAGGTGCATCAGTAACAGGCTCTTTGCCCTTGTTCGTTTTGGAGGAACTACCTGCAAAGGATAAAAAAAAAATCAATCAACCAAATGACAGAATTTTGCTAAAAAAAATTCTAGTGAAATTTTGGCATGATTCTGGGACAATTCCGAAGAAAAGGGAAACATCCCGAAAAAGATAGGAAGCCTGAAGATGAGCTCAACATCGCTGCAAGCTCAATGAAACATCCTTAAAAAAGGTTTGAACTCAAACATTGCTACGAGATCAAACCAATCTTATCAACTCTCCGCAAGCTTGAAGAAGGGCTCAACATTGTTGCGAGCTCCAAACTTCAAAACTTGCAAAGACTCCTCAAAGACCTCACAAGAATGGAAAGGGCTCAACATTGCTGCGAGCTCCAATTCAAAAGATTGCAAAAGATTTCCAGGTATGCATCATCATGCTCCTAATCAATTTACTAAAAAGCATGCATAAAAAAAATCATCATGCATTAGATGCTAGGAAAACTTTAACCAAATTTTGATCAATTCCAATCCAACTTGGTCAAAACCAATCAAACTTTGTCAAAGCCAAAATTCATATTGACTTGACCTAGAGATTCTAGCCTTCTATCTTGATGCATCAAAAAAAAAAAAAAAAAGTATGCATGAACATCTTGGAATGCATAAACCTCATGGTGCATAAACCTCATTATCTTGGTGAGCCAAAAAAAAAAAAAAAAGCGAAAAAAAAGAGAGGGAAATTTCTTCAAAAAAAAAATTGCCCAGCAGGCCGTGGCCCACTGCCACGTGGCAGTACTCCAGCCAAAGGAAAACAAAAAAAAAAGGTGAAAAAAAAAAACTTCAAAAAAAAAAGAAAAAACAACACGTGAAAAAAAAAAGAAAACACGTGGAAAAAAGAAAAATAAAGTAATTTCTACTTCTACATGGAGTTTCTTGTGAAGGAAGAAAACTTACTTGAAGCAATGGATGGAGAAGAAGAAAGAACTTGAAGATCTTTGAAGAAGAAGAAGAATTCTTGATCTTGGAGCACTCTTGAAGACTCTTGCAAAGAAAGAAAGCAAAGAAGCAAAGATCCAATATCCTCTTGCTTTTATAGAAGAGAGCAAATCAAAAGAGGAAACAAGGAGAAAAGAAAGGTGGTAAGTGCTAAAAATTAGCAACCTTCCCAAAAGAAAGGAGATTTGAGATATTCTCTCCCAAAGAGAAGATTCTTTGAGAAATTTTCTCCAAAAAGAAAGCGAATGAGAAATATTCTCTCCCAAAGAGAGATACTTAGAGAAAATCTCTCCCAAAAGAAAGGAAACTTGAGAGATTCTCTCCAAGTAAGGATATTTTTAGATATTCTCTATCCAAAGGAATATTTTTAGATATTCTTTACAAAATGACACCATGTGAGATCTAAGCCATCTTTAAAGCTTAAGGTCCCATGGGCTAGCCCATATGAGCCAGGTTTCACCACCTAGGCACTAAAAGAGGCTTCCTTTCAAAAATTCCTCTTACCAAGAGCACACAAAATGGTTCCATGCCCCTATTGAGTTGATTGGACTACACAAGAAAATCCAAGCCTCATGAGCTTCCAAAAAACCAAACCATCCCTCCTCATATATCAAATTGAGCCAAAATCTTGAAATTAACATTCCACAAAATCCAAACCTGACCCCCTAGCTTGCCACATACAGCTTGTTAGGTCACAAGATCAAAACCAAATCTGACCCCCCAATTTGTCACATACAGCTTGTTAGGTCACAAGGTCAAAATCCAAAAATCAAAACCCTGACCCCCCAACCTGCCACATACAGCTTGTTAGGTCACAAGGTCAAAAACCAAAAAATCATTCTTGATCGCCTGATGCGCCGCATAAAGCCCTTAGGTTCACAAGTCAAAAGGAAAACCCAAATTCCAAAACCCAAATCCAACTCCCTCATGTCATTTTCAAAACTTTCCCTTGAGATGGTACGTGATCTCTCTCACTACCACAAAATCCCCTTGGAAACTCAAAAGGCTATTAAAAAAATGCTCAAAGACTCTTGATCAAATCAAAAACTCTCGTTCAAGTTTCTTTTCGAGGCACATCGACTCCAAAAGCTACTGGTCGTTGTACCTCGAGGGGGCATTTGTTGACACCAAAAATATCGCTTTGCCTCTTCAACATCAAGAAGCCACATGAAGCCGCATCCTACTACAAACGGGCAATGCTACTTCAATCGTCAAATCTTGTCAGAATCACTTGAAAACTGCAAGATCCTTCAAGACAGACAAAAAAGGAGTTCACATGAAGTTTTGGGCCATTTCGACATCATTTGACCCAACTTCACTCCTCCGGCGGCCAAGCAGGCGCTCCTTGCGGCGGCGGCGGCGTCGAAGACATTAAAACTTCAATCAGAGCCTACAGATGGTCTCAAAATACATCCAAAAGGCTCCACGTCAAATTTCAGGTCATTCCAGCGACGTTTGACCCGACTTTGACGCTCCAAAGGAAAATCAAGCCTCTTGGCAGCGAGAACCACCCGGACCATTACTCATCAAACTGATCACATGGGCGGCTTCAACATGCTTCAAAAGGGTTGCACATCAAATTTCAGGTCATTCCGACAACATTTGACCCAACTTTGACACTCCAAAAGAAAATCAATGCTACCGGCGACGGAGCACCTCAGGACCATGACATCCAAATCAGAGCTAATGGATCATCTCAAAATGATTCCAATAGGCTCCCTGTCAAATTTCAGGTCAATCAAACATCGGTTGACGCACATCAAAGCGCGTCATCTTCCAAGCCTAGCAGCAACGGGACCCCAAATGGCTACAAAACTCAAGCAAAAGCCCATGGTTGGTCCTATCTACTATTCAGGAGGCTTCACCTCAAATTTCAGGTCATTCAGACATCGTTTGACATAGTTTTGACTCTTGACAAAAATCGGCAGCTCTGTGCGGCAAAGTCTTCGGCTTTTCCAAAAAATAGGAAACTTTGTGCTCCGGTTTTGCACGACTTATCGTCGGGTTTTCTTCGGGAGAATCAAGCCAAAAAATGAGGAGAAATGTCAAGAAAAATACAGGAGAAAAAAAGAAGAAAAAAAGATCGAAAAACGGCCGACTAAAAGGCGACCAAAGGGGACCAAGCCCCATGGTCGCCCGCGACCTTGGCCCATGGTCGCCCGCGACCAAGGGTGCATGGTTGCCGGCGACCCTAGAAGTCCAGGTCGCCGGATTTCCGTCGGAAGGCCCGTTTTTCGATCCTTTTCGCGTTTCGGGAGTTCCAACCCCTGTGATTTCCTGAAAATTTGATTTTCGATGCTCAGAATCGACTGATCTCTGTCTACATTTTGGATCCGCCGTCAAGAGCACAAGTCGTCATTGATCGCTCCAAAATGGCCAACCAGCTGACCAAGAAAGTACACTTTCTGTCCGACCGATCGAGAAATCGACAAGACAGATGGTACCGGCCCGCTGTAAGCAATCTATGTCTGAAGTTGCATGATCATCCGACATCGATCAATATGAAGATCCATCGTTAGTCATCACAAGAAGAATTCCAAAAGATGCGGCAGGCCCGTGACCCTTCAAATCCCCAGCGATCACTTAATGTTGTTAATTGACCCAACTAAATACGGTCATTAACTCATTATTTTGGACGGCCCAATCAGAAGCAAGGAAATGGGAGTTACAAGTCAAAGCCATCATGGCATTAAAGCCATGAAACTCCTCTCATCATGGAGATTAAAGGCGATTAAAAGCCCATCATTCTCCATCGGCCAATCAAATTCAAGGAAAAAGGAGTTACAAAATCAAGAAATAAAAACTTGTTACTCCTCCCATCATGAAGTTTTAAAGCCATCAATGCTCATAAACCCTCCTAAATGGCTACCAAAGGCCTATAAATAGGAGATCGTTTCAAGAAGAACGGATCAGAAAAATCGAAGAAAAATCAGCCAGAAAGATCTTTCAGAATTCCCAGAAGCTCTGTTACTCTAAAGAAACTTTGCTGCAACAAACACCACAAGGTGATTGAAGTCCCTTGGGGGGCCACCCCCCCCCCCCCCCCGTCAAAGCCTTCTCTTCTCCTATTCAACATGGCCTAGACGTGGCTTTTCAACCCGTCTCTTCATTTTTTTTATCAGATATAGGACCTTCCTTTGGTCCTTATCCTTTGAAAAAAATAAAGTCCAAGTCAAGCCAAAGAATCAAAGCATCAAGCGTTCTCATTTGAAGGACGATGGCAAAGTCCATACATGACTTGCGACCGTCAATCTGAACGTGTCCCCGCAATTTCCTGAGAAGTCAGATCCATTTTCTTACTTTTCTGTTGTATTTTGTATTTTCTTTAAGAGACGAAAAAATCACATTTCTTGTCTTTCTTCATTGACGAGATTTGTAAATCGCCTTTCACGGCACAAAATCGCCTTTCACTGCACAAATTGCCTTTCACGGCACAAAATCTCCTTTCACGGCAAAATCGCCTCTCACGGCATTAAAAAAAACCTTGTCTCTTTTCTTAAATATATGTGCAATGGAAAGTTAAAAAAAGATTGATTTCCTTTCTACTTGCGAAGGTGGATCTCCAGATCACCATCTCTAAATTCCAAGTAGAATAGAAAATATGGCATACCCGTACAAAAATGTTGATACACGCCTTTCTCCCCTTTTTTTCCCTCCATTCGGCCCTCTCGGTGACCCCAGGGACGGATGGGGGAGGAAAGGAAGGAAATTGGGTCCATTGTCCGTTTGTTGCTGGATTATATGGAGTCGAAGGACAACTTTGGATTTTTTTTATTTGTCGCAGAACCTGTAGAATCTGTGATCCCGGAATTGTGGTCGAATATCATGGACGAATCTTTTAGGTATGCCGAAGCGACAAATAATGTTGGTGCTCAAGAACTGAAGGACTGATGAGGTCTTTATTTCACTGAGCGCAAATGCTTCTGACCACTTGGAGAAATAATCCGTAGCGGTGAAGATGAAGCGATGACTTTTGCTTAATGGGGGAGAGATAGGACCTATGATGTCCATACCCCAAGCTTCAAAAGGCCATGAGATCACTATAGGATGTAGCCATTCTGGAGGCATGTGGACATAATCTCTATGAACTTGGCATTGTCGGCGGCGCTTAGCAAATTGCATAGCGTCAGCTACCATGGTAGGCCAATAATAACCTAACCTTTTTATCTAATCATAGAGCTTAGGACCGGCCTGATGGGCTCCACAAAGACCAGCATGAACTTCTTTGAGATTTTCTTCAGCCTCTTGTTGTGACAAGCATCGCAGAAGTACTCCATTGGAGGATTTTTTGTAAAGTGTTTTTGAAGGAATATTCAATTGAAAGTTTGGGGCTCGTCTTTGAACGCTTACCAGCTTCTTTTGGTTCTTCAGGTAGGATTCAGAACATAATGTAATAAATGAACGGATCCCTCCAGTCACCGATCGGAAGTTTAAGGATGGATATCTGACTTCCAACCACTTGGTGGCATTCAGCAACTGCTTGGTGTGTGTTAAGAGGACGGAGAATCCTTCTTTGACACACTGTAATTTGCATGTTTTCCTCTTCTTGAATTGCCATAGTCGCTGCAAGTCTAGCCAGGGCATTTGCACGGATGTTTTCACCTTTGAGGATGTGGCTGATGTGACAGATGTCAAACTATTGTCGAAGCGATTGTGCCTTGTTGTAGTAACGCAACAAGTCAGGCTTCCTGACTTCAAATTTCTGATTTATCTGGTTGATGATCAGTTGAGAGTCCCCAAAAGCTTTCAGGACGGTGATGCCAGATTCGAGGGCGAGTTCCAATCCTACAATCAGTGCTTGGTATTCAGCTGCATTGTTTGAACATGGTTCCAGTAGCGAGAAAGCGTGTTGAATCATGTATTTTTCGGGACTAACAAAGAGAATGCCAATTCCTGATATCTGTTTTCCTTTTTCTTTTGTCTTGGTTGTGCCGTCGAAGTACATGTTGTTAGTTTTATGGTCTCAATACCAGTAAATGATGAATAGATTGATTAATTTCTTTATTTATCAATATATAATCATGCTTTCCTTTCATGAGATGAATGGTGATTTATTACTTCATGCACATGACCAATATATATGACATAATGGTTCATGAGATGAACCGGAGTCCACAAGTATACTAGATGTAATACATGTGTATGGATGAGATCCACATACAGGAGATATGTATTACAAATCTTATACTTAAATATCTTCACAACCAGTGATGAGATTGGACACCTCATCTGACAAGGTTGCAGCATTTTGATCACTATGAGATAGTGTGATTTATCTCGATCATCAGAATGTAAGATTCTGGATCATGATGCTGGTACATTGGATGTATTGAAGGACCATGAGAAGCACCTTATATACACTGTCTTTATTTTAAAGTCTGCTCTCATAATTCCCTAGCAATAGGCTCATAATCCTGAGACATTAATGAACTCAAGTTTCTATCTATTCATTTGCTTTGAGTCACCAATGAGTGAGGCCAATTGTAGGTCAACACCTCGGTGATTTGGGTACTTAATAGTAGAGCTGTGGGAACATTCAATGGTCAAGATGGAATCTATCTTTAATATCCCCTTGTGCCAATTAATGGATTTATCATTGGTAAGTGCGCACCCATTCCGATTAAGAGTTAATTGGATCGGTACCATATGATCATTATAATTAATTGGGGCTCAAGGATAATAAGATATGGATCTAATTTGGTGGGCAGGTCCATTTGATCCATGGATATAGATGGAGGGGCCTACTTGTGGTACTGTGGAAGTTTAGGGTCTTCATTGAAATATATTCCTAAGACTGGAGTGCAATTGCATTTATATAATGGAGTTATTTGTAATTAACTGTGGGCCCGGATTGCACATGAGATGTGGGGTCGCGTGTCCCAGTTGAAGCCAGCTTTCTAAGGAATCCCTAGTGGTCCCCACGCTAGCCCAATATATTAGAAAGATACTAATTCTACTTAAACTCTAAAAGGAAGGTTACTATTTCTATTTGAAGTGAGACTTCTAATAGTGGTAATGGTAAGCTACTAATTAATAATGGAAGTAGGACTTCTATTTTAATTAGAAAGGAGAAAGTTACTAATAGTTGTGGAAGTATGACTTCTATGGCAATTAGTAAGGGAGATGTTTACTAATTTGTAATGGGAGTTAAACTTCTATTTCAAATAGGAAAAGAGGAGTTGTGGAAGGCTATAAATAGAGGAATACTCCTATCAAATTCGTGCATAATAATAAGAGCACTTTTCAGCCTCTTGTGCAAGAGTTGTACAAGTCTTCTTCCTCTCAAAGTTCCCCTCTCTTTCACCTTTGGTTCCTTAGAGTTATTAGTAGGGTTTTCTCTTGAGGATTCTACCATCTTCTTGAGAAAAGAGATCTAATACGGGACATAGCGTTGGAAGATCAAAAGGAGTTGAAGATTCTGATTTGGATTGTGAAGTTGTTCATCACCAAAGTAAAGAAATCAAATCCTCCATTAGAGCACAACAAAGCTCCAAAGGTATATCTACATCCTTGTATGTTGTGTATTTCGTGGGAGCATGTTTATGTTCTGTTTTCTATCTTCTAGATAGTAGTTGTTGCTATACATGGCTATGAGATTGAGGAAATTGCATCCTGGATTGGGTTTGTTGCATTCTAGACAATTGATCCCTGCATTAAGTGGGTCAAAAGTTTTTGAAACCTGTCTGGAAGGCCCACCTATATTCCAACACATGTCCTAGGAAACATTTGATGAGGAAATCTCCAAAGTATAGACAAGTTCGTTTGGGAGATCATCCTTGAGTTGAGAATCTTTAGGCAATGGATGCTCTGCATGAAAGTCTGCTAGAGCCTAACCTTTGATTACTTTTTGTGGTACATACCTAATATCGAATTGCGATAGAAGGATGGACCATTTTGCTAGTCGAGCATTGAGAGAATCTACTTTTGTGACAAGGACTTTTAAGAGATCGATCCTCGAAATTAGGTAGACTGTGTTGGACAGCAGGTAGTGACGTAGCTTTTGTACGGCGAACATCACTGCAAGGCATTCTTTTTCGAATGGAGAGTAGCGATGCTTTGCACCTACTAACATGCGACTGAGGTAATATAAAGCAGTTTGTTTTCCTTCGTTGTTTTCTTGTGCGAGTAGAGCGCCCAAAGAATAATCGAGAGCTCTTGTGTATAAGATGAATGGTTTTCCAGTTGCAGGGGCAGCCAACACTGGAGGTTTGGTCAGGTATGTTTTGATGTCTTGAAAAGCAGCTTCACATTCAGCATTCCAAACAAAGTCCACACCTTTCTTCATCAAGCGAGAGAATGGACGACACTTCCCTGACAAATTGGAGATCAACCGTCGGATGTATGTCAATCTTCCTTAAAGCCATTTTAGTTCTCTTAGGGTCCTTGGAGATGACATTTCTAGGATAGCCTTGACTTTGGTGGGGTCAAGTTCTATTCCGGCTTTTCGAACTATGAATCCGAAAAATTTACCCGATAAGACACAGAAGAAGCATTTTAGTGGATTCATCCGCAGTTTGTGTTTGCGAAGTCGGAGGAAGACTTCTCGAAGATCTTTGAGATGGTCTTATTTTCTTTGGCTTTTGACAGCGAGGTCATCAACGTAACACTCGACCGTCTTGTGCTGCATATCTTGGAATATTTTCATCATAGCCCTCTGATATGTTTGAAAGTCCAAGATCGAATCCTAGAGGAGGGGATGAATATGATTACTTTTAAAAACCTGGACCAATTTTAATCCTTTTAGCTTAAAAAAGACTCATGCTATGAAGATGATAAACAATCTTGTGAAGAGGGAGAGTCTCTAAATTATGCCTTCACAATCAATAGACTACTAGAATCTTCATTCAATAACAAGGGTATACACAAGTACATTATTCATGAAAAGAGACCTAAACATCAATCCCATAACACAAACAATTATAGTGGTTCGGCCAAATTGTAAATCCATGGGGATCCGAACCCTAGAGGGGGGGTGAATAGGGTGAGCTTCTTTTCATGACCAATTTTAACAATTTTAACTTCTTTAAAACAAACTAGTCACAAGTGATGATTATCAAACAATATGCGGAAGCTAATACAAGCAATCACCACAAAGCAAGCACCATTACACAAGGATTTATAGTGGTTCGGCCTCAATGCCTACATCCACTACCGGCTTGTGATCCAACACCCCACCGGATTTCCACTATTTATGCTTTTCAATAGGCTAAGCAATAACCTTTACAATATGCTTTCCAAGGCTAAGCAATAACCTTACAATGATGTTTTTCAAGGCTTAACATCAACCTATACACTATGCTTTTATAGGCTAAGCAATAACCTCTTCAACCACAAGGTTGGTTATCTCACTAAAATAGTGTCTTTAATACACTTGATGGAGATTCAATTAAGCTCATTACATTGCCTCTTAAATAGGCGGATATGGAAATGAAATACAAATACACACTCACACTATGAATGCAAAGATGAAAACAAATGAAGTGTGTGTGTGTGATCCTCAATCATTTAGTAAATGAAAGCTCATAAATGTATGCCTAAGGCTTTTGAAAGTTTTAGCTCAAAAACATTTATGATTGAGGAAGCAATGCAATCACATGTCAAAAGTAACAACTTGTTAATGATATCAAAGTTACACAAGTTGTATGAAATGGATTAGCTCTAAACATGTGATGCATAGGGATGTCAATCAAATCATCAATGAAGCTCAAAACATAAAAATAGATTTGATTGAAAAGAGGGGACAAATCATATGTAATTATAAGGACAACTTGAAAATGATTTACCTATCAAAGTGATGCAAGTTGTGAAACTTTAAAACAATAATGCACATATGATTTGTAATGATGTTGGATCCAAAACATAAGATACATTTGAGAGAGATTTTCTTATGATGGAAAAACAACAACCAATGATTCAACAAAGTATATGAATCATGTTACATATTTCATTAACATGATCTACTTAGATTTACCAAAGATAAAGTACTACTTTGATGAATCAATGGTGATGTATCCAAAACAATAGATCTATTCAAAATATAACACATGCTAAGGATACAACACATCATAGGTTAACATGTTACAAGATTTACCAATGATAAAACAAAACATGAAAACATATGATTTGTAAAGAAGTTGAGTCCAAAACATAAGATACTTTTGAAAGTGATTTTCTTATGATGGAAAACAACAACCAAAGATTCAACCAAGTATATGGATCATGTTACATATGATTTCAAAGGTTTTTACATTAACATGATCTACTTAGATTTACCAAAGTTAAGTACTACTTGAATTGAATCATATGGTGTTGTGTCCAAAATAATAAATCAACTCAAAACATAACATATGTTAAGGACACAACACAAACATAGTTTATCATGCTAGAAGTGATTTACCAAAAATAAAACAAAGCATGAAAACATATGATTAAGAAAGGAAGAGCCTACTTGGTGGTTTAACTTCATTAATCCAAGCTTTAGCTTTCCTAATCATCCCCTTCATCCCTTGGTTCTCTTCCCTTTTGATATGCCTCAAATCCTCTCAAGGAGGGGTTAAAAATTCCCAACTTTTGGCAAGGGAAAGAACTCATATTTATAGCAAAAAGTTGCCAACGGCTAGTCCTCGGTCGACCGACAAAGAGGTCTCGGTCGACCGGGAAGGCACAGCGGTCAGATTTCTGACCGTTGGAGGTTTCAGTTCAAAACTGCAGATTTTACCTCCAGTTGTCTCGGTCGACCGAGACCTGCCTCTCGGTCGACCGGCGACACTGCCGGGACAGCCTCCCTTTGACAAAAAATGCAACTTTTGCAAATTTGAAGGTTTAGCTTTGGGGGACCTTTTGGCAACTAAATCAAGCTAGGAAAACATGTTTTAAAGATTCTAATGGATTTTAAAACATGACATAAAAAGCCTAAAAAGATTCAAAACTTTTAAAACAAAGGCTTGCTTGATTTCTTGAAAACTCTTTTCTAAAACAAATGCATCCAAGATTTAAAAACAAATCATGCTTAAATCAAAACTTTTATAACTCTTAAAAGTAATGCATGAATAAATCAAGATTTCAAGTTTATCTAAAACAATGCATGTGTGTAAATCAAATGATGCTTGAATGATATGCATCCATCAAATTGCAATCTATAAAAACCCTAACACAAATTGCCTACATCCACTCCCGTTAACCCTACCGGATTTTCACTAATCAATTCAAGGTTTAGGATCACCTCAAACCTTACAATTTCATCACTATGCTTTTCAAGGCTAAACATAAACCTTTACAACACAAAAATGTTTTTCAAGGCTAAGCATCAACCTTTAGACCATGGGTTTTTCTCTTAAATAAAATGCCTTCTAATGCATGGATAACAGAACAACTAAGTGCAATTTAGTGCCTCTAAAAAGGCTGAATAGAAAATGAAAACTTAACTTCTAGAAATATGCATATGAATGACAAAGTTTATGAATAATGCATATACTAGAAATCACTCTAACTCTTTTTAGAAAGATGTAACTTTAAATGATGCAAAGATGATAATCATATGTATGAGAAAGAGTTGTTTGACAAACACATGGTTTTCAAAAGGATCAAACTTGAATAGAAAAAGTACAATCTTAAGACTAACAAGTTAGATTTGAAAACATAGATTCATAACACATGTGAATGATAAATCATATGTTGATTTCATAAGGCTAAGAGATTTCAAAGTTCAAAGCATGTTATGAAACACAACATCTCAAGAAGAAAGCCAACTATTTGATCATGCTTAAAAGAAAACAAAGATTTAGAAACTAAGCATGAAATAGAACTTGAGATTTAGAAAGCACACCCATTTATAGATCAAAGGTTTAATAAATGGAATGGCTTCATAATCCCTTCACAAATGCTCTTGAAAAGTTACTCTTCCTTGGCCTCAAAAGTTCTCCAGATTTCAGCAACTTTTTCCAAACAAAAAGCCACTTTTTATAAAGAAAAAGTTCCCAACGACTAGTGCCCGGCTGACCTGGTACAGGGCCGGGTCGACCGGGTACACACAACAGCTATAAAATGCCAGTTGGAGAGGCTACAGTTCAAAATCCCTGTCGACCCACAGAGTGCCCGATCGACTGGGTCCCTTGGCCCGGTCAACCGGCCACTCAGGCAAGTCGAACTGGTGACTGCCCAGAAATCCTAATTTTTTTTAGAAACTTGGAACTAAGAGGGCATCTTTCCAGGGGACTTGAGGCACAACAATCAAGCTTGAATCATGATTTAAAATATGATGATAAAGAGAATTTTAAAAACATGAAACATTCAAACCAAAGAAAGGATTTGAAAGAGAAAGCATTTGGTAAGCTTGAATAGATTTGAACTAAAGGTTTAAACATATGGAGGATTGAAAAACTTAACTCAAAACTTCATGAACTTAAGAGACATAACTGATTTGAAAACCATGCATAACATATGATAAAAACAAAGATTATGAATGAGAAATATGCATGAGGATCCTAAGATTAAGAACATGAAGGAATGAGAGGTCAATCTATGAAAATGAATGCATCCTATCAAATTGCAACAAAACAAAAACTCTAACAATGTTGCACCAGCATTTTTCAAACCAAATGGCATGACAATGTAGCAATACACGCCAAACGGAGTCTGAAATAATGTATACTTTTCATCTTCAGGATGCATCTTTATCTGATTGTAGCCAGAGAAGCCATCCATGAAATTCGCTCAAACCCACAGGTGTTGTCAATCATCACCTCTGGTATGGGGAGCGGAATTTCATCTTTAGGACACGCATTATTTAGGTCTCTATAGTCAATACAGACCCTAATCTGCCCACTTTTCTTTGTCACGGGGACGATATTGGCTAACCATTCAGGATGCTGTTCCATGCGAATGAAGCCAACGCTTTTGAGTTTTTGAATTTCTTGTTCAATTTTTTCCATCACATCAGGATGGAATCTTCTTTGGCCTTGTTTGACAGGCTTGATATCTTTTGCAAACCGAGTTTGTGGACTGTTAGTTTGGGTCCTAAGCTAGGCATTTTAGCATAAGACCATGCAAAACAATCAACAAACTCATGAAGAAAAGAGATATACTCGGGTAACTCATCATCCTTTATATTCTTACTTATGAATACAGGACGTGGGTTATCAGGTGTCCCCAAATCTATCTTTTGAACATGATCTTCTGTTGGAAGGTTTGAAGGTGGTTCCTCCACAATATTTTTGGAGGCTTCCAATTCAACATGGCCTTCTGAAGTTCCAAAGGTGTTTACAGACCAAGGCTCTGCTTGTCCATGGGTCTTCTTGATCGGTATTCTTCTCAAGATTTGCTTTGAGATAGTCCTAATCATCTGCTGAAACTGGGTTGAAGTAGGGCACTTCTTTTGGAGACGATGGTTCTTCTGGATCAGAAAACCGTGTTCCTGTGTTGTTGGACATTCCTCTTCATTATCATAGAAATCATACCAATTGGATGAGCTTCCTAGATTCTTGACAGGTGACTCTTCAAAGAGATATCCAGGGAGATCAATGTCTTCATGAACACGAGATGTTGAGGCTTGGTCGGCAAAACAACTTTGCAGCCTTTGTATCAACTGTCCCATGAGAGTGTCAGGATCATACCCCAACCCGTATGAAGACTTGTTTATATGACGGTGGAGTTTCCAATCCTCCAATTGACTTTTGATCAGGTTGGGTTTCAATGGCGTGAGAATACCACGGCCTCCTCCCAAACAAATTGGATTCTAAGCATCATAGCCCATTTTCTTCATTATAGCTCATGCCATTGGACTATACAGGGATAACTAAGGCATACATTTGTTTTAGAAGGGTTTAAGCGAAGAATTTGATGAAGAAGCTTCCGATCTGTGGAAGAAGATTGACTTTTCTTCTGCCGTAGTTGCTGGAACGATGAAGGAAGCAGACGCAGTGTCTTCTACATCGGCAGGTGTCTCCAATGGAGTGAGAGCAGGCTGAACTTGCTGAGTATCAGCTTGGCTTAAAGGTGTATTGTCTTCTGGCTCTGAATCTAAATATGTGTCTTACATGATAGACGCGAAGGAAACAACAAACTTGCCCCCGGTCTTTTATTTTGTCTTTTTTGCTTTGGTGTTGATTACCAAAGGCTTGGAAGATTTGAGGGAGACAATGAAGGGAGATGGATTGCTCTCTTTGGATTTGCCAGAAGGTTCGTTTTCTTCCGATGATTGTTGAGGAGCCTTGCCCTTCTCTTTCTAAAGCTTTTCGACAAAGGGTGTTGTTTCTTCCTCTTTTTCTTCATTTTCATCCTTGTACATTTGAGCGTCAGCAAAATGAACATCTTTTCCTTTGAAGGTTTTTTTGTCTGCAAACACTCGATGTATCAAGCCGTCGTTGTCAACGAACTTGATGCATTGATGTAAAGTTGAAGGGACGACACCATTCTCGTGTATCCAGGGGCGTCCAAAAAGGATGTTGTAGCATGAAGGGGTTCTTATTGCATACACAGTGACTTCAGAGATATGATCAACGATTTGTAACTTGAACCTAATTTTGCCGATAGGCCTTTGAGTGCTCCCATAATATCCAAAGATGGATACAGATGTGTGACTCAACTTGCTAGGTTGAGTGCCCAGCTCTTCGAGTGCCGAAGTAGAGATGAGGTTGACTGCAGAACCTTGGTCAATATGGACTCTGTGTATTGGCATTTCTTTGACGTACGCTTTGAAGTACAAGGGTCAGTTGTGCTTTGTCTCGCCCAGCAAGAGGTCATCCTTATCGAAGGCAATGGTTGCACTTACTGCTTTCTGAACCGAGAGGCATTCAATGCCTCATCCCTCGGTTTTCTTCTTTTCTCCCTTTGAGGAAGTATTTGATTTTTTGATCCTATATTCCATTTCAATTTGCAGGACTTGTGGAGTATGTCTGTTGATATACGCATTCAGTCTTTACAGTTCTGAAATGAGATTATCACGAGTGTGTGGAGACATTCGTAATAAGTCAAGGATGTGCAGTCGTGCAGGTATGTGTTTGAAGTGCTCAATCAAGTCATACTTGAAAGCCTCCTTGGGGCCTGCATTTTCATTATTGTTGCCACTTGGGGTGTTTACAACTTGCTTTTCCGAAGGATTTACATAAGAAGAAGAAGGTTGGTTGTAATTTTTATGGTAATCCTAGCCAAAGCAGGTACCTCTACCAACTTCAAGAGCTTCTGGAGAAGGTTCTTCATGTGGAAGATCGTCCTCGGAATCAGGGGTTGATCATTCTCTTTTGTTGAAGACATCTCTGTAGCAGCATTGCCGTCCTCAGTGATTGCGTTGCACGGAGCATTTTCCGGGAACAAGTCCTGAACAACATCAGCAACTTTTCTTCCTTGTTGAGTAATTTATCGGTCCAGACATCTCCTATGAGGTCAAGTATCTGGGGCCGATCAACCAGGCTTTCATTGAAGAGGACTTCATCGGGTAGAGTTTCTTCTGG
Source organism: Cinnamomum chago (assembly GCA_038049695.1). NCBI lineage: Eukaryota > Viridiplantae > Streptophyta > Magnoliopsida > Laurales > Lauraceae > Cinnamomum > Cinnamomum chago. Next base: position 29,171,343 of record CP142457.1, read on the forward strand.
ATGATTGGTTGGAAGATGTGTGAGTTTTGATGTCACAGTTTCAAGGGACGAAGGCTGAGAAGGTGATATCTCAGTGGAAGTGACCTGAGAAGATGTAGCTCTGAAAGATATACTACCAGATGTAGTCTGAGAGTATGTGTCTTCGGCAAATGAAGCTTCAGAAGTACTATCATCCTAAGCTATCGCATTATAGGTTACCCCAATAGGAGATGCCCCCAGAATAGACTGTTGGAAATCAGACTCATACTCGGATGTAAGAGGATCATCGATCCAACAGCTTTCTTCATTTTCCAGGATTACCGAAAGAGGTACTTGTAAATCTTCAAAGACTTCTGGCGCTGGATTTTGATTGTGACGAAGGTGATTGATATGATCCCGCTCTCGCTCTATGGCAAGATGCTGCAACATCCCCACATATTCTTCGGGATTAGGCATGGGAGCCAAATCTTCTTCGTCATTTGCTCCTTGTGGTTCATCAATGTTAGGTTTTTACTGGAGCATTGGCAGGTGCTGGATCGACATCATTTTCTTGAACAGCCTCTTGGTCTTCTTCATCATCGGATCAGGATCCTTGTGGCTGTAAGGGATTATACCAGATTACTGGCATAAGATGAGATTCAGAAATCCATTCTTCATCGGAGAGGTATTCTCCTGTTTCAAGGGATTCCTCTCACTCGTCGATGTCACTGGCGGTGTCACTGGACTCGTATCCATTCATGGAGAATCCAATTACCGAGTTGCAAGTATATGATGCCCCCTACGTAGCTTCATTTCTTAGCTGTGGTGGCATGAAATCATCAAGGGTGGTGAATTTTCTTGTTGCCCTTAAAGTCTTGGGAACAGATTCTTCTATTGCCCCCAATGAAGCAATGGAAGAGGTCTCTACCTTTTCAAGGACTTCTTGTTTGGTTGAGCTTTCTCCTGTTGTCTAAGCTTGCGGAGTTGTCTCTTAGCTTGCCTTCGCTATTGAGCAGTCGGCTTTGCTTTGACGATCTCCCAATTTTCATCTTCAAGGAGATCGGGATGCACCCATATAGGTTGTCTGTCTGGTGTTGGATAAGGAACTAACTCTTGGGACGTTTGAGTCATTTTTATCACCTTTAAGGAAATAGTGATCTTCTCCTTTGGTGATTTGGAAGTTTGTCCATATGACGCCATGTTGACGGAGGCAAACCCATAGTTTTTATCAAAGGTGATGACTCCGATTTTCCACATCTCATTGATCTTCTTTCTCACAACAAAGTATTGATTGAGAGGATGCGAGACCATCTGATGATATGGACAATATCGAGGATCGTTGGTTTTGCCAACATCTCTCAATCTTTTGGGGTCTGGCAAGGTGAGTTTTCCATTTATTAAAAGAGCTCCAAAGATTTCTTCAATATCTTCATCGAACAGGTATTGTTTTTTCTACTCGTTCTTTGAAGGCATCAAAGAGTTCGGGTTTCTTACATGTAGCTTTGTTTTCAGCTTTCTTTGGTTGCTGAGGAGATAACTTAGTTTGCACATTAAGAACCTCCTTTTTCTTTGATTTTGAGGTCGTAATGGTAGTTGGCTCTTTCTTCGATGATTTCTGACTGTTGAGGTCTTTAATCACCGTTTCAGCTTCTATAGATGCTTCTAGGAGTTCTCCCAGGTTCTTTGATTTATTGTCGATGATCATGGAGTGGATCCTTGCTCTCATGTTGTTACGACAGATGTCGACTAGCGACACTTGTGGCAGTACATCTGAGCACTTGTATGCCATCGCCTTCCACGTATGAATGAAGTCGTATGTTGACTCATTCTCTCCTTGTTTTAGGTTGCAGAGCTGTGCCATAGTAACAGGATGATCCTCACCTTTGAAGTGGGTCAGGAAGCGTGTCTGCAGCATGTTCCAGTTTTGAATGGAATTCTCCGGCAGAGTGGAGTACTAATCAAAGGTCGTACCTTTTAGGGTACTTGCAAAGCGACGGATCTTGAGGGCATCTTGATCCGCAATAACTCCTGTTAGGATCTTGAAGTGGATGACATGTTGTCTAGCTAAACCTTTCTCCGTGTATGTTAAGAGAGTGGGTTGTTTGAATTTTGCAGGGAATAGAACTGAGTCCATCCAAAGAGGATAAGGTGGCTTGATCCCATGCTCCTTTAGTGTATCCTTTTCTCTTTGCTTTGGCGAGGATATCGTCAACGTCCTTTTTGGTAAGGGCACGTGACTCATCATCTCCACTGTTTGTCTCATCATTTAGATGGACTTCAATGTTTGGTGGACGTTGGAAAGTGAGAATGAGGTTTTCCACCAGAGCCTCTATTCTCTGTTGTCCTTGCTCCAGCTGCTGGATGCGTGCGGTTGTTTCATTAGGAGGTGGATTACGAGGTGGCTTAGAGTTTGTAGCCTTGATTGAAAAAAATGCATTCTTTTTAATGGCTAGCTAATGTGCGGCTTTTCCTTTTCATTCGAACGAAAAGCTTGGTTGAGGCTAGATAAAAGTCGTCGGTTTGTTGTGTAACAGGCGAAAAAGAAAGGCATGTCCCTAAAAAAGTGAAGTTGTTCGTGTGACGGTGTATACTGAACATTATCCCATGTGCACAGGCTGGATGGACCTAAGAGGTCGCGGAGGAGCTGTTATAGCTGCGGGTAGCGGCCTTTTAGCCGTACTTTATGAGGAGGCGCAGCCGGACACAGAGGCTTAGGCTCATTCTATTCAAAGAGCATGGTAAAATAGACAGACTTTCTCAATAGGGAGAACCATATAAGGTGAAATGCACTTCATCATTAGGCACCAAAGGTGTGGATACGCCCATGGAACCCTAAAGTTGTGGTACATGTTTCAGAGCCTCGCCCCGCTCTTCCTGTGTCTCTTTTCGGATCTTTGTAACGAAACTCACACTTCGCAATTGTTAATTGCTTCTCAAGGGAAAGAGAAGAGCTTTTAAGCCACGTTGAGAATGGGTGGTGGTTCAGGGTAAGAAAGCCTAAAAAGCATTCCTTGTAAGCGGCGAGTGCCCATAGAAGAGCTTTCCTTGTGTGAGACATCCCCTGTGAATGAGTTAGATGAGCATCTCCTACTTCTCTTTTTCTTTTCTTATTTCATATGTCGGCGAATCGTAAAATTCCAATGTCGGAAAATCGTAAAAAGACTCTTTACCTTTGTTCGACCTCTGGGAATCGAGAAAAAAAAAGTATCAAGGCAATCAAGCCCTATCTAAGTAAAGCTCCGGCTCCTTGGTGGGACTGAAAAGGTGGTACCCCTATCACAACAAGGCAAGTTCAGTTGACGGACCCCTTTTTTACCGGGGGCGTAATCGTTTTTCTAGTAAAAAAGCTTATGCACGTAGAAGAGTCTTATAGCCCAAAAACAAAGGGGAATATCGGTTTTAGTAGTTCCTTAAGACCTTATTACTAATCTATTTATAGTTAAGCAAGCCTTTCACCTGGTCACCTTGCCTTCTTTCCTTGCTTTGGTGCTAGCATATATAAAGTAGTATACCCCTGCTCCTTTTAGCTTTCTGTGGTATGGCTCTTCTAACTCTTAGTAGCTGTTCTCTCCTTCGCTTTCCTTCTTCCTTATCCTTAAGTAATTGGATATGGAACCATTACATTAGTAGTAGGAGCATTCGTTAACAGAGATGTATTTGCTTCGTTTGACCTTCTTACTATGGGAATGCTTGAAAAAGCTTTGATTCCAATAAGCTGGTGACCACTCTCAGAGTTAGCTGGGAACAAAAGGAATAAGTGCTCAAAGCTAAGATCAACTGCTATTGGACTTCTTTCCTTGGCGAGAAGGGTTAGCAAGGAAAGCAGCCTTGTTGATTAAAGTAAAGGACCAGGGGTCTAGCGCTTTTAAGCCCGCCTTTTAATATGGATATCAATGACTAAAGCCTCTTCCCGGCTAAGCCCGAAAAAAAAAAAAGAGAGTTAGATCCGAGAGTGAATTAGAGACATTATCTCACAGATGAAAGAAAAGAGGTCACTTGTTTAAGTCAAGCAATCATAGAGACCGAGAAGAGTTTGCAGTGAAAATTCATCCCTCAGGACTCGAACGAAGAAATTGTCCTGGTGACTGAGCCGGGGCTCATTCTTTTGGTTGAAGAGCTTGAGGAAGGATTACTCCGCTGTCCTTGGCTTGAAGGAGTAGAAGATTCTTTTGGATGTCTTTGAAAGTGCAACTAGGTCAATGAATAAGTCCTAGAGGGGGGTGAATAGGACAAAAGGAATTCTAATGCCAATCTTAAACTTATTAGCCCAATTTTTAATCTCAACTTGGAATAATAATCACACATAACAAAATAACTTGTATGAATTATAAGTTCAATGTGTGTGTGCTTAAATAATCAGAGAAACTCTAAGATAATAAGCACAAGAGATAAAAATGACACAAGAGATTTATAGTGGTTCAGTTGTTAGGGATTTTGTATTTGCAATTTGATGGATGCATTTACATTTTTCACATCATTTGAATTCACACACTTGCTTTGATTTAAAATATCTTGAAATCTTGATTTATACATGCATTGCTTTTAAGATTGTTAAAAGTTTTGTTTTATGCATGTTTTGGTTTTATACTTGGATGCATTGTTTTTAGTATTCAAACTCTTTTGAAAACCTAATTCTTTGTGCTTTATATTTGGAAAATCATTTGAGAAGATAGGTTTGTGCATTGCATACATTCATCATTTTCAGAATCATTTTTGTATGCATTGTTTTTGAAAAAGAGTTTTTAGAAATCAAGCTAGCCTTTGGTTTTAAACTTTTGAATCATTTTAGGCTCTTTGTGTTTCATGTTTTTAAACATCTTAGATTGATCTAAAACATGTTACCAAGCTTGGTTTCGTGGCCCAAAAATCCTCCCAAAGAAATACCTTCAAATGTGCAAAAGTTGGAAATTTTGCAAAAGGGGAGTGACCTGGCAGTGTCGCCGGTCGACCGAGACCTGCTTCCCGGTCGACCGGGAACACTGTCGGTCGAGTGTGCAGATTCTGAACTGAAATCTGCGAACGGTCAGAAATATGACCGTTGTGCCTTCCCGGTCGACCGAGACCTCTTTGCAGGTCGACCGAGGACTAGCCGTTGGGCACTTTTTGGCTATAAAGTCCATTCATTTCCAACCTTTTTCAAGGCTTGACACATGAACTTTTGAGAGCATTTTGGAGCCAAAGAAAGGTGAAGAAGTTGGAAAGGCTAGAGGGCCATTTGGAAATCAAATACATGAGTTTTTAAAAAGGTACACTTTACTTGTATTTTGATTTTCATTAAAATGAAATCCATGCATGCTTAAATCTTTATATTTTCACTTATGCATGATTTCTAGAGTTGTGTTGCAAACTCTATATCATCTTTGGTAAATTAGTTTGGTTTGCAAACTCTCTCATTCTAATCACATGTGTTCTTAGACTTTAACATTCATACAACTTGTTTAGTTCATTTCTTTAAAGTTGTTTGAATCTTTTATGTGATTAGTTTTATCTTCAATCATCATTTTATAAGCTTTGATTTTAAAATGCATCATGCATTCATTTGAGAGCTTCATTGTTGAAATTGATTGAAGAAAAGCATTCATACACTTGTGCACACACTTTAGCTTGTTTTTTTGTATGTTTGTAATTTGTTATTCACTTTCATATCCGCCTAGTTTAGAGCCAAATACATTGTGCTTAATTTGTATCTCTTAGAGTGACCTTTTGTGAAGACACTTTCTTAGAGAAATATTCATCTTGTAAAGGTTATTGCTTAGCCTAAGAAAAGCATCTTGTAAAGGTTATTGCTTAGCCTATAAAAGCACATTGAGAGGTTGTTGTTTAGCCTAGAAAAACAACATTGTAAGGGTTATTGCTTAGCCTAGTAAAAAGCATAAATAGTGGAAATCCGGTGGGGTGATTAGATCACAAGCCGGTAGTGGATGTAGGCATTGAGGCCGAACCACTATAAACCTTGGTGTTGTGGTGCTTGCTTTTGTGGTGATTGTGTTTATTAGCTTCCGCATATTGTTTGATTAATCATCACATGTGACTAGTTTTTGTTAAGAAATTAAAATTGTTCTAAATTGGTCATAGTTGTAGCACACCCTATTCACCCCCCCCCCCTCTAGGGTTAGGATCCCAAGGACTTTCATCAGTCACACAGACCTACATCTACTCTCAAAGGTCACACAGTCCCTTAGTTCCACTATAAAGAATCAAACTACACAAATACTGATTCTAACTCAATTTTGTTACTGAGGTTCGATCACACAGATCTAATCCCCACACACAATTTTTAGAGTGGTTGACACACAGATTCAATCCACTGTCACAAAGATATAAATTTGAATGGAGGGCGAACACTTGCCTTTGATGAAGATCGAAAGTGTTCGAAGAAGCTTTTGACCGTGATCGAAGCTTTTTACCTCTTGCGGCTAGCTTGGTGTTGATGGTGAAACTCCTTTGAGATGCATAACCAAGTTGCAGAGGTTTGATTTCTAGGGCAGAAATGAGAGATACCTTTAAGGATTAGGATACCCTAGATTTGGCTTCTCAAAGCACACTCCTTAGAGTTAAGTAAGGCCTTGGATTTGCCAAGATAGGATCTAAGTGTGTTTGGAAGAAGCTTTGAGAGCTTGAGAAAGGTTTACAAGAATTTAGAACAAAGGCTCTTCAAAATTGGACTCCTATTTGTTGAAAAACGAGCTTCAGGTATTTATAGAAAAAATCCAATGGATAGTTCCAACGGTCACTTAAGACATGGTAGGGTGCACCTGGCAGGAACACTATTCCTACGTTTGAAATTTGATAAAAACCCTGACATAAGCAATGTTTTGGTGAGGCCTTATATGAATCATGAGTATGAATATGAGGAAACTTTTGTAGGGAAAATTATTAAAGAAATCAAAAGCACACCGGTTTTGAAAACTTTACATTTCTTTATTAATTTATAAAACATTGTTTATTGTTAAGTTTCTATACAAACTCATGTTTACTAAGCCTCAATGTGACCTGGTGTTATGATCATGTTGGATGCCTTTGGACAGGTGGACTTAGGGGGTGAACTGCTAACCACATGAGGTCGGCTGGCTGAAATCTGGGGTCATTTTTGAGTTTTAAACAAGCTCAAAAATATCATCTAAAACCTTTCAAAATAACAATTTATCCTAGGGTTTTTAGGGTCACTTAGGGGCATGGTTTCGGTTCCAATTACCTGATCTTGGTTGGCACAGCTTTGATGTTGATCTTTGACGAATCTTGGCCTTTCCAAAAAGCTTTGAAAATCCTCTTGAATTGAATCTTCTTTGAAGTACTTAACAGACAATGTCTTCGGAACTCTTTAGCACGGAATTGACAATAAAAACAGTGCACATGAAAATGTGGCACTAACAATCTCCCCCTTTGTCAATTTCGTGACAAAACCAATTAAACTTATACATTTTAAAAAGATGAGACTTAAAATACAATCCTACATTATACACAAAGTTCATAAACTTTTACATATGATTTTCAACAATGAAAGGATAAGGAAGCAGAAAGAATGTGTATTGATCTTCTTCATTTTTGCTTGAGAAGAATTTCCCTATAGAAATACAACATTAACAACATAGATTGGGAATCTTCTCCCTTGTTCGAATTAAAACAAGGAAAAGAAGTTTCTCTCCCTTTGCACCTGCAACAAATGAAACTGAGATACTGATTGAGATTATTTCTCCCCTCAATGAAGATGACAAAATTGACAAAGGGATGTATAAACTGAGAGAAACTCTGGAAGCTAATGCAAAGATTAGAGAACAGAAGGTAGATAAGAATATAGATAATCCATTCAAGCATAGATAACATATGGGCCTCGATTAGACAGGGCCGAGGGCATTCAAGTTCATCCCCCACAATTCTTACCGGGCCTAAGTGAGTGCAACCCAAATTCATGCACATCACGGAAGCCCCAGCCCACCCTAGCCAAGCCCGCAAAGAAATACACTCTGGAACCACCCATGTCCGACATAAACTGCAAAAGCTAAAGGCCTAGTTTTATCAACTAGATGCGGAAGGAGATTCAAATCCGTTGGATGTTGACAAACGAGAAAAATAGGGACATCCCGCAATAAATCTCACTGGCTTAGCTAAGTAGCTTTTGAAAATATGCATCCAGCATATTTCTAATCTGAACTAAGAAAGATTTGAAGATATGAAGGTTTGTCTTGTTCAAATTCCATCTCTATAAGCGCAGTCTTAGCTCTATCTAATTTGTATCAAATCTTCTTCTCGTCTCTGTAATTCATCAGCATTCTTATTCACAAAATTTCAATGGCTCATCAATTTCCTTTTAGTACTTCTTGTGATCAAGAGATGAGGTATTCTTTACCTCAATCCCAAACTTTTTCTGCATCTGTTTTAGGTTCCATGATGCCAAGGCAACAAGAGAGAGATTTGGCTAAGAAATCGGATCAAGATGCCATTTATGAGCTTGTGAGTCTCGGGACTCAATACTCATCATCCATTGTCTCATTTTCCGATCGGTTGCAATCCAAAACTCGCAAGAAAAAAAAAGCTTATAGAGGAGATCGATGTACTGCAACGGCTTCTTCTCGAGTCTAACAGAAAAATAGTAGAATTAAAGCAACAGAATAAGGATTTAAAATCCTTGCTTACCTCTTCAGTTCGATTGCCTAATCCTTTAGACAAGGATTGCATGAGGATCTATGAAAAGCAAAAGCATTTGAATGATGAGGCTAAAAGTCTCAAGTTTTTGTAAGACATTAAGAAAAATATACAATAAATATTCATGGCATGCATCATTTCGATTTCTCTTCTAATCATGCATAGTCTATTTTCTGGCAGGGGTTTTGTAAAATGTCTGCCAACTTATCGTGTGTGCTTGTGAATTCTAGTACAATATCACCCTTCTGCACATGATCTCTAAGAAAATGATATCTTATTTCAATATGCTTAGTCCTAGAATGGTGTATTGGGTTCTATGAAAGATTTATAGCACACAAGTTTAAAATCCTCAAGTTGTTGCTTCATGTAAAGAACTTGAGCACAACAACTACCTCCAGCAACATACTCTGCCTCAGCAGTAGATAGTGCAACAGAATTTTGCTTTTTACAGAACTATGAAATGAGTTCATGACCTAAGAAATGATATGTTTCATTTTTTTTTAAATTAAACACATAAAAACAATTAAATGAAACTAACACATATAAAACTAACACAATTCAGATTTCATAAGATTAGCAAATCTTTCTGTTAAATCATTACAAGTAGATCCAAACACAATATCATCAACATAGATTTGAGCAATCAAAATAGTGTCATTTATTCTTTGAATAAATAGAGTTTTATCAACACTTCCCCTTTCAAAATTGTGATCAATCAAAACTTGAGTGAGTCTTTCATACCAAGCTCTAGGAGCTTGTTTGAGACCATAGAGAGCCTTTTTAAGATAATACACATGATTAGGCTCCTTAGGATCTTCAAACCCTTTAGGTTGCTCAACATAAACTTCTTCTAATATACCATTTAGAAAAGCACTTTTCACATCCATTTGATATAATTTAAATTTCAAAGAGCAAGCAATGGCAAATAAGATTCTAATGGATTTAAGTCTAGCAACAGGAGCAAATGTTTCTTCAAAGTCTATTCCTTCAATTTGGGAATATCCCTGGGCAACCAATCTGGCCTTGTTTCTAACTATGGTACCATTTTCATCAAGTTTATTTTTGAAAATCCATTTGGTACCTACAACATTTTTATCAATAGGCCTAGGTACTAATTCCCATACTTCATTTCTAGTAAATTGATTTAGCTCTTCTTGCATAGCATTTATCCAACAATTATCAGAGAAAGCTTCATTAACAGTTTTAGGTTCAATGATGGAAGTAAAGCAAAAATAACTGACAATATTTTCCAATTGCCTTCTAGTCTTGACACCAGCCAAAGGATCTCCTAGAATTTGGTCCATAGGATGATGTTTCACATTTACCAAATCCTTTGAGATAGGAGACTTATCCAGTTTTGATGTTGGGACATCTATCTCATCATTATCAGGGTTTTTATTGATTACTTGAATCCTTTAGTTTGTCATCAATGATAACATTTATTGATTCTTAAACAGTACTAGTTTTTGTGCTCAATACTCTGTAGGCACGACTGTTTTGTGAATATCCAATAAAAATGCCTTCATCACTTTTTGAGTCAAATTTGCTCAAATGTTCTCTATCCTTGAGAATATAACATTTACTACCAAAAATCTTAAAGTGGCTAATGTTAGGCTTCTTCTCATGCCATAATTCATAAGCAGTTTTATCCAAGCCAATTCTCAAGTAAACCCTGTTTATGATGTAACAAGTTGTACTCACTGCTTCGCCCATAGATCTCTAGGAACATTCTTTCCATGAATCATAACTGTGGCCATCTCTTGTAGAACTCAATTCTTTCTTTCAGCAACTCCATTTTGTTTAGGAGTTTTAGGGGCAGAAAATTCATGGTGAATTCCATACTTATCACAGTATTTTTCAAATCTAGTATTTTCAAATTCACCACCATGATCACTTCTTATTCTAGCAACTGCTCTTCCTTTTTCAACTTGAATTCTTTTCACAATCTTTTTGAATTCAGCATATGCATCAGATTTTTCCCTCAAGAATGCAACCCAAGTAAATCTGGAATAATCATCAACAATCATAAGGAAGTATTTTTTGCCACCTCTACTCTCTTTCTTTGTTGGACCAACCAAGTCCATATGGAGAAGCTCTAAGGATCTAGAAGTCTTCAAGGACTTAGTCTTTTTGTGAGAGTTTCTGATTTGTTTACTTTTTTGACACTCTCCACAAACTGTTTTTGACTTCCTGCTAATTTTTCGAAGGCCCTTTACATACTTGTTTAAATTGGACAAGTCTCTATGGTTCACATGTCCAAGCCTTTGATGCCATAGTTGGGCTTCATCAAGATGAGCTATGTAACAGGCTGAACTGGATGCTTCTTTGTGATTACCAACAACATAACAATTTTCTTGATTTCTAATACCTCTTAAAATCACTTTACCATTTTTGGAAATCTCACAACCAAGACTAGTAAACAATACAGCATGGTTTTTATCACATATTTGAGAGATGCTAAGCAAGTTAAGTTTCAAACCATCAACACATAAAACATTTTCTACTTGAGGTAAGTTAGGAACATTCAGAGTACCTTTTCCAATAACTTTACCAATATTACCATCACCAAAAGTGACCATTCCACCATCATAATCACTAAATTTTGAGAAGAGAGTTTTATCCCCAGTCATGTGTCTGGAGCAACCACTATCTAGAAACCACACAGATTGGTCTACAATTTTAAGAGTTGTGTGAACTAACAAGCTTTTGGGTACCCACGTGTACCTTTGGGAGAGTGAAGTTCCTCTATAACCATGAGAGTCATATTTAAGAAAAGATCTCTTTGATTCCCTTTTTGTTGGTAAAGTCATTTTAGAATGATTATAGAATTGAGATTTTAGTTGATCAATTTGTTTTATCAATTCATTTAATTTTTGAGGAAAAGAGAAATTTACTGAATTTTTTTTATAAAATGTTTTAGTTTGTTTCTTTTTGTAATCATGTATTTTTCTTCCATAAGTATTACTTACAACTTTAGAGATGTTTTGATTACTAGAGGAAGCTTCTCCTTTTACAAACTTAGTAGAGACATAGGGATTATATTTTGATTCTTTGTTGTACCCTAGCCCAGTTTTGTCTCTTTGAGATTTACCCATTCTGAATAGTTTTTCAAATTTTTCTTCTCCATGAGTAAAAGAGTACTCATACTTTTCTTTGTACCATTTTAGACGAGTGACTTCATTTTTCAAATTAGTGATTAATTCTTTTAGAGTTTCAGATTCTTTCTTATGATTTCTTATACATTCATTGGCAATTTGAAATTTAGAATTGGTTTCATTAAGCTCATTTGTCAAGACATTCTTTTCATTAGTCAAGATTTCAATATTGTCTTTTAAGATTCTGTTCTTAGCTTCTTGTTTTCCCATAACTTTAATTAAATTGCAGCTCTTATCATAGAGTCTATCATATGATTCTTGAAGGTCTTCATCATGGCTTTCATTATCTGAACCATCATAGTCAGATTCAGATCCATTTACAGATTCCTCAATATCTGAATTTTTATATTCATCTTCAAATTTCTCAATTTCAGTCATCTCAACTGATGGATCACAGAGACTTCGAGCCATTAAAATAGTGTAGTTTTGTGTCTTATCTTGATGTGATTCATCTGATTCTGATTCCGATTCAGATGAGTCATCCCAAGTTACCATAAGTGTCTTTTTCTTCCTTTCCATTGGACACTCAGATGATATATGACCAAGCTTTTGACAGTTGTAACATTTGACTTTTCTATCATGACTCCTAGATGATGAGCTGCCTTTGTTTTTACTTTTATTAAAAGATTTGAAATTTGAATTCTTTTTCTTAAATTGTCTTATAAATCTCTTAGCAAGAAGAGCAACATCTTCATTATCACTTTCTTCTTCATTATCAGATTCTTCTTTAGTTTGAGTTGGTTGAGAAGTCTTTAAAGCAATTGATTTCTTATCTTTGGATCTATTAGAAGCATTATTTAGCTTCAACTCAAAAGTTCTAATATTACCAGATAATTCTTCAACTTTCATAGTTTCAGGGTCATTGTATTCTTCTATAGAGGTCACTTTGGGGTGAAATCTATCAGGTGTTAGGAATTTTGTAGATTGCAATTTGATGGATGCATTATCATTCAAGCATCATTTGATTCACACACATATGCATTGATTTAGATAAACTTGAAATCTTGTTTTATTCATGCATTGCTTTTAAGAGTTGTAAAAGTTTTGATTTATGCATGATTTGCTTTTAAAACTTGGATGCATTTGATTTGAAAAGAGTTTTAGAAAATCAAGCTAGCCTATGAGTTTTAAATCTTTCAAAATGTTTTAGGCTTTTTATGTTCCATGTTTTAAAACCCTTAGAATGATTTAAAACATGTTTTTAAGCTTAATTAATTGGCCCAAAAAGTTCCACAAAGAAAATCTTTGAAATTGCAAAAGTTGGAATTTGGGGTCCCAGCAGTGTGGCCAGTCGACCGGCCCAGGGGTCCCGGTCGACCGGGAACACTGCAGGCAGAAAGTGGCCTGGCGCACCAACGGTCAGAAATTTGACCGTTGTGTGATCTGGTCGACCGAGGACTAACCGTTGGGCACTTTTTGCTATAAAAATGAGTTCTTTCCTTTGTCAAATGGTTGGAGATTTTGAAGACTCTTTTGAAGAGCTTTGAGATAAGACAAAGGGGATGAACTAAGAGAGACCAAAGAGTCATTTGGTGAGCTAAAGCTTGGATTAATGAAGTTAAATCTCTAAGTAAGCTCTACCTCTCTTAATCATAGTTTACATGCTTTGTTTAAGTTATTGGTAAATGTTTTTGAGCATGATAACTATGATGTGATGAATCCATTCTTCTATAAATCTTTGATCTAATTAAGATTGGATTCTTCACTTTGTTTTCATCCAAGTAGTTTTTAAACTTTCTTAATCATGCTTAGTCTAAATCTTTGATTTCTTTTATATAGCATGACTCTTTTTCTTGGTTGAAACATTACTTGTTGTTTTCATTCATTTAAACATTAGTAAAATTATTTTGATTTTGAAAACAACATTGCACATGCATCACATGTTCTAAGTTAGTCATTTTCATACAACTTGTGAGTCTTTGATTTTCATGTCATTAACAAGTTGATTTTCATACATGTGATTTGCATTAGACTTCAATCAAATCTTTCATGAGCTTTAAACTTTGAAATTCTTTAAGCATATATTTGATTGAGCTTTCTTTTTAAACTTGATTGAAGTTATCACACACACACATCATGAGCATACACATTTGCATTCATTTACTGTTTGTGTGAGTTTGTTATTCACTTTCATATCCGCCTATTTTAGAGGCAAATACATTGTGCTTAATTTGTATCTCTTAGAGTGATCTTTTGTGAAGACACTTTCTTAGAGAAATATTTATTTGTAAAGGTTATTGCTTAGCCTAAGAAAAGCATTGTGTAAAGGTTATTGCTTAGCCTAAGAAAAGCATCTTGTAAAGGTTATTGCTTAGCCTATAAAAGCACATTGAGAGGTTGTTGTTTAGCCTAGAAAAACAACATTGTAAGGGTTATTGCTTAGCCTAGTAAAAAGCATAAATAGTGGAAATCCGGTGGGGTGATTAGATCACAAGCCGGTAGTGGACGTAGGCATTGAGGCCGAACCACTATAAACCTTGGTGTTGTGGTGCTTGCTTTTGTGGTGATTGTTTATATTAGCTTCCGCATATTGTTTGATTAATCATCACATGTGACTAGTTTTTGTTAAGAAGTTAAAATTGATTTAAATTGGTCACAATTGTAGCTCACCCTATTCACCCCCCCCCCCCCCCCCCCTCTAGGGTTAGGATCCAAGGACTTTCAATTGGTATCAGAGACAAGTGCTCTATCTTTTAGGACCAAGTGTTTAGAACTCTTGATTAGGTGTAAAAACCTAGAGTCAAAAACCCTAGAGTTGTCCTTATATGAAAATCATTAGAATGGACTCCACTATGCTAGATCTTGTAGATTCTTCTAGACCCCTCATTCTTCCTTCTATTGGAGATTCAAACCCTCAATTAAATGAATATCAATTTGATTCAAAAGAGGAAGAAAATGAGTATGATGAAGATGATCTTCAACAAGCCTATAATGAATTATATATATTATCTTCAAAGCTTGATAAGAGAAATAAAAGTTTAAAAGAAGAATCTAATAGACTAAACATAGAGCTAGTCTCTTCAAAAGATGAACTTAGAGAGAAAGAAGAAGTAATAAATTGTTTAGAATCTAAGTTCATGATCTCTTTAAATAATCTATCTAACATTCAAGATGAACTAAAAGAATTAAAGATGGATTATGATAATGTCAATAAGGAAAATTTAAATCTAAGAGATCAAATAAAAAGGCAAGACAAAGACTTTATCAATTTAGAAGCCAAGTTGATTAAAAGTAAGTTAAAAACCAAAGAACTTGGATCTAATGTTGCTAATGAACTTAAACTTGAACTAAAACTTGCCAATGAAGAGCTAAGCAAATATAAGGAAATTGAAAATGAACTTTCAAAAGTTAAAAATGAAAATTCAATCCTTATAACCAAAGTCACTCAACTTGAAGGGTATAAACAAAAGTATGAGTGCAAGTTTACCCAAAGTGAAGAAAGACTTGAAAAATTATTTAAATTGGGTAAATCTAAAGGAGATAGGACGGGTCTTGGATTTAATAGGAATATGTCACATGACCCTAAATTCACCAACACTTTTGTGAAAGGTGAGTCCTCTTTCTCTAGCACTCTTTCTCCTTTGCCCAAAACCAAATGTAATTTTTGTGGCATTGAAGGGCATTTTAGGTTTGAGTGCAAACTAAGAAGAAGAAGCTGTTAGGGATTTTGTATTTGCAATTTGATGGATGCATTTGCATTTTCACATCATTTGAATTCACACACTTGCTTTGATTTAAAATATCTTGAAATCTTGATTTATACATGCATTGCTTTTAAGATTGGTAAAAGTTTTGTTTTATGCATGTTTTGGTTTTATACTTGGATGCATTGGATTTAGAATCCAAACTCTTTCGAAAACCTAATTCTTTGTGCATTATTTTTGGAAAATCTTTTTGAGAATTTAGGTTTGAGCCTTGCATACATTCATCACTTTCGGAATCAGTTTTGTATGCATTTTCATTTGAAAAGAGTTTTATCAAATCAAGCTAGCCTTTGGTTTTAAACTTTTGAATCATTTTAGGCTTTGTGTGCTTCATGTTTTTAAACATCTTAGAATGACTTAAAACATGTTATCCAAGCTTGATTTAGTGGCCCAAAAATCCTCCCAAAGAAATACCTTCAAATGTGCAAAAGTTTGAATTTTTGCAAAAGGGGAGTGACCTGGCAGTGTCGCCGGTCGACCGAGACCTGCTTCCCGGTCGACCGGGAACACTGTCGGTCGAGTGTGCAGGTTTTGAACTGAAACCTGCCAACGGTCAAAAATATGACCGTTGTGCTTTCCCGGTCGACCGAGACCTCTTTGCAGGTCGACTGAGGACTAGCCGTTGGGCACTTTTTGGCTATAAAGTCCATTCATTTCCAACCTTTTTCAAGGCTTGACACATGAACCTTTGAGACCATTTTGGAGCCATTGAAAGGGGATGAAGTTGGAAAGGCTAGAAGGTCATTAGGAGAGCTAAAGCTTGGATTAATGAGTTAAACCACCAAGTAAGCTCTACCTTTCTTTATCATAGTTTACATGCTTGTTTAAGTTATTGTTAAATGTTTTTATGCATGATAACTATGATGTGTTGAATCCATTCTACCCTTCATCTTTGATATTCAAGATTGGACTCATCACTTTGATTTCAACCCAAGTTTTGTTTTAAACTTTCTTAATCATGCTTAGCCTAAATCTTTGATTTCTTTTATTGCATGATTATTTCACTTGGTTGAAACTTCCCTTGTTGTTTTCATTCATTTAATCTTTAGTCAAATTAGTTTAGAAAACAACATCGCACATGCATCACTTGATTAGGCTTAAACACTTTCATACAACTTGTGATCTTTAGATTTTCATATCATTCACAAGTGTGTAATTGTTCAAGTGATTTGCATAGAACTTCAATCATATCTTTTTGTGCCTTAAACTTTCAAATTGCATTAAGCATAAATTGATTGAGCTTACTTTTAAACTTGATTGAAGTTTTCACATACACACTTCATAAGCATACATCTTTGCATTTCTTTGAGTGTTTGTGTGAGTTAGTTTTCATTTTCATATCCGCCTATTTAGAGGCAAATTAATTTGAGCTTAAATTGTAATCTCTTAGAGTGTTGTGTAAACACTATCTTTGAGAAAATCTTCTTGATTTGTAAAGGTTATTGCTTAGCCTAAGAAAAGCATTGTGTAAGGGTTATTGCTTAGCCTTGAAAAGCATCTTGTAAAGGTTGTTGTTGAGCCTAGAAAAATAACTTTGTAAGGGTTATTGCTTAGCCTAGTAAAAAGCATAAATAGTGGAAATCTGGTGGGGTGATTGGATCGCAAGCCGGTAGTGGACGTAGGCATTGAGGCCGAACCACTATAAACCTTGGTGTTGTGGTGTTTGCTTGTGGTGATTGTTTTATTAGCTTCCGCATATTGTATGGTTAATCATCACTTGTGACTAGTTTATGTTAAGAAGTTAAATTTGATTTAAATTGGTCATAATTGTAGCGCACCCTATTCACCCCCCCCCCCCCCCCCCCACCCCCCTCTAGGGTTAGGATCCCAAGGACTTTCAATTGGTATCAGAGCCTCGTGCTCTTTATTAGGATCAACTGTATCTTGATTAGGTGTAAAAACCTAGAGTTTAAACCCTAGTGTTGTGCTTCCATAAAAATCATTAGAATGGATTCCACTAGTTTAGACCTTGTAGATTCTTCTAGACCCCTCATTCTTCCATCTTATGGAGATTCAAACATTGAAATTAAAGAATCTCAACTTGAATTAAAAGAAGAAGAATTTGATGAACTTGAAGCCTATGAGGAATTGTACACATGGTCCTTAGAAGTTTTCAAGAAAAATAAAAGATTAAAAGAAGAATCTAAAAGGCTAAACCAAGAATTAGACTCTTCTAAAAATGAACTTAGAGAAAAAGATGAATTTATAAATTGTGTAGAATCTAAGTTCATGATCTCTTTGAATAACCTATACAATACTCAAGATGAACTAAAAGAATTAAAGATAGCTTATGATCATCTTAATAAGGAAAATCTAAAACTAAGAGATCAATTACAAAGGCAAGATAAAGACTTTAACAATCTTGAATCTAAATTGACTATCTCTAAGGAAAATTTATCTAATGCTCAAGATGAATTAAATGAGATTAAGATAAATTGTGATGAGCTTAAAAATGAAAATTTGAACCTAAGAGATACAATTAAAAGACAAGATGAAAACATTAACTATTTAAAATCCAAGTTGACAATTTCCAATGAAAATTTGTCTAATGCTCAAAGTAATTTAAAAACTTTAGAACTTGGATCTAATGTTGTTAATGAGCTTAAATCTAAGTTAAAACTTGCCTATGAAGAGCTAAACAATTTTAAGGGAATTGAAAATGAACTAACAATAGTTAAAAATGAAAATTCAACCCTTAAAACCCAAGTCACTCAACTTGAAGAGTATAAACAAAAGTATGAGTGCAAGTTTACCCAAAGTGAAGATAGACTTGAAAAATTATTTAAATTGGGTAAACCTCATGGAGATAGGACGGGTCTTGGTTTTGATAAACATACTTCACATGACCCTAAATTCACCAACACTTTTGTGAAAGGTGAGTCCTCATTCTCTAGCACTCTCTCTCATATGTCCAAAACTAAATGTCATTATTGTGGTAAAGAAGGATATTTCAAATTTGAGTGCAAACTAAGAAAAAGAAGCCATGTGTCTAAACCCATCTTTGAACTAAAGAATGGAGAATCAAAACCTATGAAGGGTAAGACACTAAAAATCAAGAAAGACTCCAAAAAGACTAAACAAGTTAAATCTATTAAAATGGAGTCTCCAAAGATAGATTCTAAAAAGTTTAAACAAGTTAAACCAAGCTTGAAAGAATCTATGAACAAAAAGCTTCTCAACCTATCTCCCTTATATAAACCCATGAAAGAACTTTTGAATAAAGTAACTAAGTTAAATTTAAAATTCAAAAGTCAAGTAAAGGGAGAAAATAAGAGGAAAAGAAAAGTGAATCAATCCCCAAAGAAACAAACTCACTAACATCAAAAGACTAATCACCAATCTAAGCTAAATTTAGTAAAATCTAAATATCATGGTGATAAGTTCAAATTGAAAATTTATCAAGTTAAATCTCCTTTAGTTGGTGAGAAGTCCAAACTAGACCTCAAAGTTCAACCCTCCCAAGACCTTAGGTGGATTCCAAAAGTTGTTTACTTAGACAAACCTTAAGGCCTTGAACCTTCTTGACCAACCTATTCTTTTTAAGTTAAATCACTTTGTTGGTCATGTTGCACTTGCATTTTGTTTAGTTACATCTATTTAAATGCAATGTTTATTTATGATCATTTGATTTTGTTTTCATGCACCATTCTTGTTCCATATCATGGTTTTCAAAATCTTTTGATTATAATTTCATCATGTTTGATTTGCTTTTTGCACACATATGTCTTGCATTGCATTTCTTTACATGATTAATTGATTGTGATTTTAAAAGCTTTCATAGCTAATTTATTCATGATCAATTGTTGTTGAATCATTTGTGTAGATGTCATAGTTAGATTTTTTGAACAAATGATTTGAATCAATTCAAGTTTTTCCATGGATTCCTAAGTTATATTTTCATATGGAAAATCATTGTTTTGAAAAAATCAACTTGTATGTGTTTCAATTAAGTTATATCTTTTAAAATACAATGTTGAAAATTGATCTTCAAAATCATTCTTTTTATGCTCATTGTTGGATTTTTTTTTTCAAAATGATTTGAAGATTGTTTGAATGGAAATGCCTATAACATCATTAGTTATATTCATCTAAAGCATGTTCCATGTTTTCATTTCCTTTTCTTTTGGTTTCATTATCTTAGAAATGGAAATGTATGTTGTTTGCATCCTTGCTTGTTTATTTACATTCTTTTTATATGCAAATGACTTTTGGTTCCATGTATAGTTGTGATCTTAGTTTTATTTGTAGAAACCATACTAGAACCCAAATCCATCCTCTATGCCTTATAGTCATATCTTTTTGGATGGTTATGATGTTGACTCATGTAGATTCTCTTGGTATCATCCTTATACATGTTTCAACTTCATAGTAGTGTTCTTAATCATATGAACCTCTTTGAAATCCATTCCTTGCATTTATGATGGTTGATGGATATCTTAGTAGTTGAATTCATATGATTTAGTCACTTTGGAAATTGCATGCATTATCAAGTAATATCCTTTTGCATTGCAATTTGCCTTGTTCATCACTATGCTCAATAGTCATATCTTAAAAGTGATGAATATGCATTTATGATGCTTGTTGGGATTTTCGGTTTGTCACATCCTTGCTTTTAATCATGTTGTCATATTCAATTGGTTTCATTTGGTATAACTTTCCATTGATTTCATATCCAATTGATATCTTATCTTGTGTATGTGATAGACCTTATGTACATTGGATTGATCTTGATAGTTATATGTTTTCATTCCATGTCACTTTCCATTAGCATCATAATGTTCATGATTGCCACCTCTCTTGCTCTTATAGGTATATCTCATGACCACCATGTTTATGTGTTCATAATATTGGTTGGTTATTAGTTGAGGTTGGCTTCATGTTTGAATTTCATTTCACTCATTCTTGCACATTAATAGTCATATTTATTGTTTGAATGAAATGATTTCAAAACTTACATAGCATATGATTTTCTTAGTTAAATTATTTAATGCTATGTTTAGTAAACCCAATTGCTTCATGGATAGCTCTAATTTGGATTTTTCCTAATAGTTATACTTTTAAATCCACTTTAGAGTGATTGATTTAATAGTCATATCCTTAAATCTCAATTGGTATTCTTTGTTTTTCCAATTGATATCCATGATTACTTTTCTCCTTGACCTTGCTTTCTTTTGGTAATTTGATCATATTGTGCTCTATAGTTAAATGAATCTAATCCTTTCCTTGAAGTTGACCCTCATTGGTAAAACCATCTTCTTCTTGCATGTAATAGTTAAATCTTTGTCAAAAGTTTGACAAAAGGAGAGAATGGATTGAGGGAGAGTGTAAACCTTCATAGGAAGTATTAGTTTTGATCAAATTGACCATTGGATAGGCTTTGAACCCTTAGAGATAACTTCCATACATGATAGCCTGTTATGTAATTCACTTTCGATTTCATTTATTAACAGGTGCTACTAAAAGGTATTTTCCTTGTTTCATGTGTGTAGGTACCTTTGCAATTTAATGGCAAAGGGGGAGAGAACATTCAAGTACTCAAAGATCTCCTATTCTTCAAAAGGGGAGTCAAGAAGGGTGAAGAGAATATCCAAGCTTCCTAAGGGGAGAGTTGTGTATGATCTTCTAAAGGGGAGAGAATGCATACCTTGCCAAAGGGAGAGAGAGGCATGGTCAAAGGGGGAGAGCTTATAGAAGAAAGAAAGCTTGGAGCTAAAGAAGATGCTTGGCCAAAGAGAGGAAAGAAGAAGAGAAAGCTTGAAGAATGATCAAGCTCCAAGCATCAAGAAGATTGAAGAAAAGAGCCCAAGAGCCCAAGCTAAGAGAAGGAGCATCCAAGAAGATTTCAAGACTTGTCCAGCTTAGGGGGAGCTGAAGACTAAGTGTGTAATTTCTATGATGAGTAAGTTGCCATCAAATTGCAAAGGGGGAGATTGTTAGGGATTTTGTATTTGCAATTTGATGGATGCATTTGCATTTTCACATCATTTGAATTCACACACTTGCTTTGATTTAAAATATCTTGAAATCTTGATTTATACATGCATTGCTTTTAAGATTGGTAAAAGTTTTGTTTTATGCATGTTTTGGTTTTATACTTGGATGCATTGGTTTTAGAATCCAAACTCTTTCGAAAACCTAATTCTTTGTGCATTATTTTTGGAAAATCTTTTTGAGAATTTAGGTTTGAGCCTTGCATACATTCATCACTTTCGGAATCAGTTTTGTATGCATTTTCATTTGAAAAGAGTTTTATCAAATCAAGCTAGCCTTTGGTTTTAAACTTTTGAATCATTTTAGGCTTTGTGTGCTTCATGTTTTTAAACATCTTAGAATGACTTAAAACATGTTATCCAAGCTTGATTTAGTGGCCCAAAAGTCCTCCCAAAGAAATACCTTCAAATGTGCAAAAGTTTGAATTTTTGCAAAAGGGGAGTGACCTGGCAGTGTCGCCGGTCGACCGAGACCTGCTTCCCGGTCGACCGGGAACACTGTCGGTCGAGTGTGCAGGTTTTGAACTGAAACCTGCCAACGGTCAAAAATATGACCGTTGTGCTTTCCCGGTCGACCGAGACCTCTTTGCAGGTCGACTGAGGACTAGCCGTTGGGCACTTTTTGGCTATAAAGTCCATTCATTTCCAACATTTTTCAAGGCTTGACACATGAACCTTTGAGACCATTTTGGAGCCATTGAAAGGGGATGAAGTTGGAAAGGCTAGAAGGTCATTAGGAGAGCTAAAGCTTGGATTAATGAGTTAAACCACCAAGTAAGCTCTACCTTTCTTTATCATAGTTTACATGCTTGTTTAAGTTATTGGTAAATGTTTTTATGCATGATAACTATGATGTGTTGAATCCATTCTACCCTTCATCTTTGATATTCAAGATTGGACTCATCACTTTGATTTCAACCCAAGTTTTGTTTTAAACTTTCTTAATCATGCTTAGCCTAAATCTTTGATTTCTTTTATTGCATGATTATTTCACTTGGTTGAAACTTCCCTTGTTGTTTTCATTCATTTAATCTTTAGTCAAATTAGTTTAGAAAACAACATCGCACATGCATCACTTGATTAGGCTTAAACACTTTCATACAACTTGTGATCTTTAGATTTTCATATCATTCACAAGTGTGTAATTGTTCAAGTGATTTGCATAGAACTTCAATCATATCTTTTTGTGCCTTAAACTTTCAAATTGCATTAAGCATAAATTGATTGAGCTTACTTTTAAACTTGATTGAAGTTTTCACATACACACTTCATAAGCATACATCTTTGCATTTCTTTGAGTGTTTGTGTGAGTTAGTTTTCATTTTCATATCCGCCTATTTAGAGGCAAATTAATTTGAGCTTAAATTGTAATCTCTTAGAGTGTTGTGTAAACACTATCTTTGAGAAAATCTTCTTGATTTGTAAAGGTTATTGCTTAGCCTAAGAAAAGCATTGTGTAAGGGTTATTGCTTAGCCTTGAAAAGCATCTTGTAAAGGTTGTTGTTGAGCCTAGAAAAATAACTTTGTAAGGGTTATTGCTTAGCCTAGTAAAAAGCATAAATAGTGGAAATCTGGTGGGGTGATTGGATCACAAGCCGGTAGTGGACGTAGGCATTGAGGCCGAACCACTATAAACCTTGGTGTTGTGGTGTTTGCTTGTGGTGATTGTTTTATTAGCTTCCGCATATTGTATGGTTAATCATCACTTGTGACTAGTTTATGTTAAGAAGTTAAATTTGATTTAAATTGGTCATAATTGTAGCGCACCCTATTCACCCCCCTCCCCCCCCCCCCACCCCCCTCTAGGGTTAGGATCCCAAGGACTTTCAATTGGTATCAGAGCCTCGTGCTCTTTATTAGGATCAACTGTATCTTGATTAGGTGTAAAAACCTAGAGTTTAAACCCTAGTGTTGTGCTTCCATAAAAATCATTAGAATGGATTCCACTAGTTTAGACCTTGTAGATTCTTCTAGACCCCTCATTCTTCCATCTTATGGAGATTCAAACATTGAAATTAAAGAATCTCAACTTGAATTAAAAGAAGAAGAATTTGATGAACTTGAAGCCTATGAGGAATTGTACACATGGTCCTTAGAAGTTTTCAAGAAAAATAAAAGATTAAAAGAAGAATCTAAAAGGCTAAACCAAGAATTAGACTCTTCTAAAAATGAACTTAGAGAAAAAGATGAATTTATAAATTGTGTAGAATCTAAGTTCATGATCTCTTTGAATAACCTATACAATACTCAAGATGAACTAAAAGAATTAAAGATAGCTTATGATCATCTTAATAAGGAAAATCTAAAACTAAGAGATCAATTACAAAGGCAAGATAAAGACTTTAACAATCTTGAATCTAAATTGACTATCTCTAAGGAAAATTTATCTAATGCTCAAGATGAATTAAATGAGATTAAGATAAATTGTGATGAGCTTAAAAATGAAAATTTGAACCTAAGAGATACAATTAAAAGACAAGATGAAAACATTAACTATTTAAAATCCAAGTTGACAATTTCCAATGAAAATTTGTCTAATGCTCAAAGTAATTTAAAAACTTTAGAACTTGGATCTAATGTTGTTAATGAGCTTAAATCTAAGTTAAAACTTGCCTATGAAGAGCTAAACAATTTTAAGGGAATTGAAAATGAACTAACAATAGTTAAAAATGAAAATTCAACCCTTAAAACCCAAGTCACTCAACTTGAAGAGTATAAACAAAAGTATGAGTGCAAGTTTACCCAAAGTGAAGATAGACTTGAAAAATTATTTAAATTGGGTAAACCTCATGGAGATAGGACGGGTCTTGGTTTTGATAAACATACTTCACATGACCCTAAATTCACCAACACTTTTGTGAAAGGTGAGTCCTCATTCTCTAGCACTCTCTCTCATATGTCCAAAACTAAATGTCATTATTGTGGTAAAGAAGGATATTTCAAATTTGAGTGCAAACTAAGAAAAAGAAGCCATGTGTCTAAACCCATCTTTGAACTAAAGAATGGAGAATCAAAACCTATGAAGGGTAAGACACTAAAAATCAAGAAAGACTCCAAAAAGACTAAACAAGTTAAATCTATTAAAATGTTTGATTTGCTTTTTGCACACATATGTCTTGCATTGCATTTCTTTACATGATTAATTGATTGTGTTTTTAAAAGCTTTCATAGCTAATTTATTCATGATCAATTGTTGTTGAATCATTTGTGTAGATGTCATAGTAAGATTATTTGAACAAATGATTTGAATCAATTCAAGTTTTCCATGCATTTCTAAGTTATACTTTTATATGGAGAACATTGTTTTGAAAAATCAACTTGTATGTGTTTCATTTAAGTTATATCTTTTAAAATACAATGTTGAAAAATTGATCTTCAAAATCATTCTTTTTATGCTCATTGTTGGATTTTGTTTGTCAAAATGATTTGAAGATTGTTTGAATGGAAATGCTCTATAACATCATTAGTTATAATCATCTAAGCATGTTCCATGTTCTCATTTCCTTTTCTTTTGGTTTCATTATCTTAGAAATGGAGATGTATGTTGTTTGCATCCTTGCTTATTTATTTACATTCTATTTATATGCAAATGACTATTGGTTCCATGTATGGTTGTGATCTTAGTAATATTTGTAGAAACCATACTAGAACCCAAATCCATCCTCTATGCTCTCTAGTCATTTCTTTTTGGATGGTTATGATGTTGATTCATGTAGATTCTCTTGGAGTCATCCTTATACATGTTTCAACTTCATAGTAGTGTTCTTGATCATATGAAACTCTTTGAAATCTATTCCTCATATTTCTATATGTTTGATGGATATCTTAGATGTTGAATTAATATGATTTTGACACTTTGGAAATTGCATGCATTACCAAGTTATATCCTTTTGCATTGCAATTTATCTTGTTCATCACTATGCTCAATAGTCATATCTTTAAAAGTGATGAATATCTATTTATGATGCTTGATGGAATTTTGAGTTTGTCACATCCTTGCATTTAATCATGTTGTCATATTCAATTGGTTTCATTTGGTATAATTTTCCATTGATTTCATATCCAATTGATATCTTATCTTGTGTATGTGATAGACCTTGTGTACATTGGATTGATCTTGATAGTTATATGTTTACATTCCATGTCACATTCCATTAGCATCATAATGTTCATGATTGCCACCTCTCTTGCTCATATAGGTATATCTCATGACCACCATGTTTATGTGTTCATAATAGTGGTTGGTTATTAGTTGAGGTTGGCTTCATGCTTGAATTTCATTTCACTCATTCTTGCACATTAATAGTCATATTTATTGTTTGAATGAAATGATTTCAAAACTTACATAGCATTTGATTTTCATAGTTACATTGATTGATGCTATGTTTAGTAAACCTCATTTCATCATGGATAGCTCTAATTTGGATTTTTCCTAATAGTTATATTTTTAAATCCATTTTAGAGTGATTGTGTTTAATAGACTTATCCTTAAATCTCAATTGGTATTCTTTGTTTTTCCAATTGATATCCATGATTGCTTTTCCCATTGACCTTGCTTTCTTTTGGTAATTTGATCATATTGAGCTTTATAGTTAAATGAATCTAATCCTTTCCTTGAAGTTGACCCTCATTTGGTTAAACCATCTTCTTCTTGCACCTAATAGTTAAATCTTTGTCAAAAGTTTGACAAAAGGAGAGAATGGATTGAGGGGGAGTGTAAACCTTCATAGGAAGTATTAGTTTTGATCAAATTGACCCTTGGATTGCCTTTGAGCCCTTAGAGACTACTACCATACATGATCACCTGTTATGATTATCATTTTCGATTTCATTTGTTAACAGGTGCTACTAAAGGTATTTTCCTTATTTCATGTGTGTAGGTATTTTTTTGCAATTTAATGGCAAAGGGGGAGAGAGAGTTCAAGTACTCAAAGATCTCCTACTCTTCAAAGGAGGAGAGAGCTTTCAAGTTCTCTAAAGGTGAAGAGAATGTCCAAGCTTCCTAAGGAGAGTTGTGTATGATCTTCTACAAGGGGAGAGAATGCATACCTTGCCAAAGGGAGAGAGAGGCATGGTCAAAGGGGGAGAGCAAATAGAAGAAAGAAAGCTTGGAGCTAAAGAATATGCTTGGCCAAAGAAAGAAAGAAGAAAGAAAGCTTCAAGAATGATCAAGCACCAATCATCATGAAGAATGAAGAAAAGAGCCCAAGCTAAGAGGAGGAGCATCCAAGAAGATTTCAAGACTTGTCCAGCTGAGGGGGAGCTGAAGACTTAGTGTGTAATTTCTGTGGTGAGTGTGTTGCCATCAAATTGCAAAGGGGGAGATTGTTAGGAATTTTGTAGATTGCAATTTGATGGATGCATTATCATTCAAGCATCATTTGATTCACACACATATGCATTGATTTAGATAAACTTGAAATCTTGTTTTATTCATGCATTGCTTTTAAGAGTTGTAAAAGATTTGATTTATGCATGATTTGCTTTTAAAACTTGGATGCATTTGATTTGAAAAGAGTTTTAGAAAATCAAGCTAGCCTATGTGTTTTAAATCTTTCAAAATGTTTTAGGCTTTTTATGGTCCATGTTTTAAAACCCTTAGAATGATTTAAAACATGTTTTTAAGCTTGATTAATTGGCCCAAAAAGTTCCACAAAGAATATCTTTGAAATTGCAAAAGTTGGGATTTGGGATCCCAGCAGTGTGGCCGGTCGACCAGCCCAGGGGTCCCGGTCGACCGGGAACACTGCAGGCAGAAAGTGGGCTGGCGCACCAACGGTCAGAAATTTGACCGTTGTGTGATCCCGGTCGACCGAGACCTGTTTGCAGGTGGACCGAGGACTAATCGTTGGGCACTTTTTGCTATAAAAATGAGTTCTTTCCTTTGTCAAATGGTTGGAGATTTTGAAGACTCTTTTGAGGAGCTTTGAGATAAGACAAAAGGGATGAACTAAGAGAGACCAAAGAGTCATTTGGTGAGCTAAAGCTTGGATTAATGAAGTTAAATCTCTAAGTAAGCTCTACCTCTCTTAATCATAGTTTACATGCTTTGTTTAAGTTATTGGTAAATGTTTTTGAGCATGATAACTATGATGTGATGAATCCATTCTTCTATAAATCTTTGATCTAATTAAGATTGGATTCTTCACTTTGTTTTCATCCAAGTAGTTTTTAAACTTTCTTAATCATGCTTAGTCTAAATCTTTGATTTCTTTTATATAGCATGACTCTTTTTCTTGGTTGAAACATTACTTGTTGTTTTCATTCATTTAAACATTAGTAAAATTATTTTGATTTTGAAAACAACATTGCACATGCATCACATGTTCTAAGTTAGTCATTTTCATACAACTTGTGAGTCTTTGATTTTCATGTCATTAACAAGTTGATTTTCATACATGTGATTTGCATTAGACTTCAATCAAATCTTTCATGAGCTTTAAACTTTGAAATTCTTTAAGCATATATTTGATTGAGCTTTCTTTTTAAACTTGATTGAAGTTATCACACACACACATCATGAGCATACACATTTGCATTCATTTACTGTTTGTGTGAGTTTGTTATTCACTTTCATATCCGCCTATTTTAGAGGCAAATACATTGTGCTTAATTTGTATCTCTTAGAGTGATCTTTTGTGAAGACACTTTCTTAGAGAAATATTTATTTGTAAAGGTTATTGCTTAGCCTAAGAAAAGCATTGTGTAAAGGTTATTGCTTAGCCTAAGAAAAGCATCTTGTAAAGGTTATTGCTTAGCCTATAAAAGCACATTGAGAGGTTGTTGTTTAGCCTAGAAAAACAACATTGTAAGGGTTATTGCTTAGCCTAGTAAAAAGCATAAATAGTGGAAATCCGGTGGGGTGATTAGATCACAAGCCGGTAGTGGACGTAGGCATTGAGGCCGAACCACTATAAACCTTGGTGTTGTGGTGCTTGCTTTTGTGGTGATTGTTTATATTAGCTTCCGCATATTGTTTGATTAATCATCACATGTGACTAGTTTTTGTTAAGAAGTTAAAATTGATTTAAATTGGTCACAATTGTAGCTCACCCTATTCACCCCCCCCCCCCCCCCCTCTAGGGTTAGGATCCAAGGACTTTCATCAGGTAGAGATCTAAGAATTTTGCTACAAATTTTGCCTTCAGGAATTTGTTCACCAAGTGACCACATCTCATTTACAATTACCATGAGCTTAGTTCGAAACTCATCGAACATTTCATCTTCCCTCATTCTTAAAGATTCAAATTGGGAAGTCAACATTTGAAGCTTGGCTCTTTTAACAATGAATGTTCCTTCGTAATTTGTTTCCAGAAGATCCCAAGTTTGTTTAGTTGTAGTACATGTCATAATCTTTTTGTACTCTTCAGCATTCATGGCACAAGTTATGGCATTCAATGCCTTGGCATTATTGTCTCTTAGTGCCTTATGGTCATATGCCCATTTGGCCTTTGGAAGAGGCTGGAAAGTGTCATATGTGTCTTTGAAAGTAGGAGGAGTCCATCCATCCTCTACAGCATTCCATACATCTCCACTAAGAGATTTGATGAAAACAGTCATTCGGGCTTTCCAAAAGGCATAGTTTGTACCATCAAACAATGGAGGTCTGTTAATAGCACTACCTTCTGGATTAGACATTGGCACTAGTAAAAAGAAGTAGATCTACTCCGAGTTGTTAAACCTTTAAAGAGTAACCTGGCTCTGATACCAAATGAAAGTGCAACTAGGTTCAATGAATAAGTCCTAGAGGGGGGGGGGTGAATAGGACAAAAGGAATTCTAATGCCAATCTTAAACTTATTAGCCCAATTTTTAATCTCAACTTGGAATAATAATCACACATAACAAAATAACTTCTTTGAATTATAAGTTCAATGTGTGTGTGCTTAAATAATCAGAGAAACTCTAAGATAATAAGTACAAGAGATAAAAATGACACAAGAGATTTATAGTGGTTCAGTCACACAGACCTACATCCACTCTCAAGGGTCACACAGTCCCTTGGTTCCACTATAAAGAATCAAACTACACAAGTACTGATTTTAACTCAATTTTGTTACTGAGGTTCGATCACACAGATCTAATCCCCACACACAATTTTTAGAGTGGTTGACACACACAGATTCAATCCACTGTCACAAAGATATAAATTTGAATGGAGGGCGAACACTTGCCTTTGATGAAGATCGAAAGTGTTCGAAGAAGCTTTTGACCGTGATCGAAGCTTTTTACCTCTTACAGCTAGCTTGGTGTTGATGGTGAAACTCCTTTGAGATGCATAACCAAGTTGCAAAGGTTTGATTTCTAGGGCAGAAATGAGAGATACCTTTAAGGATTAGGATACCCTAAAGCACACTCCTTAGAGTTAAGTAAGGCCTTGGATTTGCCAAGATAGGATCTAAATGTGTTTGGAAGAAGCTTTGAGAGCTTGAGAAAGGTTTACAAGAATTTAGAACAAAGGCTCTTCAAAATTGGACTCCTATTTGTTGAAAAACGAGCTTCAGGTATTTACAGAAAAAATCCAATGGATAGTTCCAATGGTCACTTAAGACATGGTAGGGTGCACCTGGCAGGAACACTATTCCTACGTTTGAAATTTGATAAAAACCCTGACATAAGCAATGTTTTGGTGAGGCCTTATATGAATCATGAGTATGAATATGAGGAAACTTTTGTAGGAAAAATTATTAACGAAATCAAAAGCACACCGGTTTTGACAACTTTACATTTCTTTATTAATTTATAAAATATTGTTTATTGCTAAGTTTCTATACAAACTCATGTTTACTTAGCCTCAATGTGACCTGGTGTTATGATCATGTTGGATGCCTTAGGACAGGTGGACTTAGGGGGTGAACTGCTAACCGCATGAGGTCGGCTGGCTGAAATCTGGGGTCATTTTTTAGTTTTAAACAAGCTCAAAAATATCATTAAAACCTTTCAAAATAACAATTTATCCTAGGGTTTTTAGGGTCACTTAGGGGCATGGTTTCGATTCAATTACCTGATCTTGGTTGGCACAGCTTTGATGTTGATCTTTGACGAATCCTGGCCTTTCCAAAAAGCTTTGACAGTCCTCTTGAATTGAATCTTCTTTGAAATACTTAAGAGACAATGTCTTCGGAACTCTTTGCAACGGAATTGACAATAAAAATAGTGCACATGAAAATGTGGCACTAACAGTCTTCGTGTCCGAGAGACGCTGCGAGTCACCGGTCGTCTGACATGAAGTTTGGTTGCTGACTTCTGGAGTCTTCTGGTTTTTCCAGCCATATGGACAATAACAACTTGGTCGGGTCTTTCTTTTTTGATCCATTTTTTAGAGACCTGAAGTGTGGTATGTTGGGTCCTCTACTTCTCTAGTTTCTTTTGTTGATATGCCGTGCGGTGACGTATTCGACAAGCAATCTGAGCTTCAATGAGCTCTGGCTGAACTCTAGCAATGAAGGATGTAGTCCCTCATGCGCAACAGCCGAGCCTGTCTTCTTTGAAGCTAGGCATGGACAGGATCCGGACGTGGTCCTTTACCTATGAGGCTTTGGATTTTGCTAGTTCAGCCCCTGTTGAGATGAAGGGTCAAACTGCAAAAGTGAAGGCCTTGGCAGGTTCTCACAGAGGCCTTGTGATGCATGATCTGATTTTTGGTTTGTAGGAGCAAGCCGACTCGTGCTTGGTTGATTTGTTTGTTTTGCGGAGGGTAGCCCTCTCCTATTTCATGTAAGAGAGAGGGAATAACTGTTTCTCCTTAAAAGAGGTCAGGTATACTGGCTTTGCAGATGCTTGGGACCTCCTTTGTTTTGGTGAAGGTCTTGGGGACCAAGTCTTTGGGTAGACCTGGTTCTTTGCAAGTTGAGGCTTTATGGGGTTGCCACGAGCTTTAGGCTTTTTGATGGCTGCCCTTGGTGTCGGAGCAGCGACATGTCCAGAGGGAATTTTCTGCCTCTTGGCAGATACAGTTTCTTTTGCGGGGAGTGGGAATGGTCCTAGTGACCATAAGACAATGGTTTGGGGAGTAGAGGTCGACCCAGTGTTCTGAGAGTTGTCGAGGGAGATGACGCTTCAGCAGTTGGCAGGGCGCTTGGGAGTGCGCTTGTTTTGCTTCTCTTGAAGCATAAACTGATACTTGTTCTTGTATAAGATGATATAACGTTGGAGATACAAATGTGTCATTCGCGAATACAGTAGACCCGAAAGGGTGTACTAGCACCGCTAAGCACAAATG
Source organism: Cinnamomum chago (assembly GCA_038049695.1). Lineage (NCBI taxonomy): Eukaryota > Viridiplantae > Streptophyta > Magnoliopsida > Laurales > Lauraceae > Cinnamomum > Cinnamomum chago. The sequence continues at coordinate 29,203,014 of CP142457.1, forward strand.
TTGCAAATCGCATCCTTGGAATGGACAGGAGATGGGATTTTGTTTTGAAAGGTCAAAATTGGATTCATAAAAGAGAGCAAATGGTATTCCAATCCGAATGCAAGCTACAAGTGATTCCGCGAGCTTTCATCCGAAAGGGAATGAACCAAGATTTCTCAAATCTGAATTAGTAATGAAAGAAGTTTTTTTTTTTTTTTTTGGTTTGAAGAGGTTTTTTTTTTTTTAGAAATTTTTTTTTAAAGAGTACACATAGGTTTCCAATTCAGTCTTATGAAACCTCAGTAGATAAATCAGCCCCCAGATAAGGGTAGGATTACTTAATAAACCCTTTTGGAGGACCCTTGCCTCGAACAATCTAGCTATCTCTACACTCAGGATAAGGCCTTTCTTAGATCCACTTTGGTCAAAGAACGCAATTGGTGTAACCTTAGTGGCCTTTTTTTTTTTTTTGAGAACTTTTCTTGGAAGATCTCTAATGGACCAATCAAAGAGAGCAAATGGCCCCTCCCAATCCAAACGCTGGCTACAAACAATTTCAACGAGCCATTCTCCGAAAAGGAAGAAACCAAAGTTTCTCTAATTTGAATCCAAAAGAGAGAATTTTGATTTTTTTTTTTTTTTTTTGAAGAGTTTGAAGTTTGACTCTTTTTTTTTAAAATCCCTATAGGACTTGGACTCATCAAAGAAAAAAATGACCCATTCTCCGATACGAACAATAGCTACAAACATTTCTGTGAGCTATCAAGTTCGGAGAGGAAAGGATCAAAGTTTCTCAAAATTGAATCCAAGAAAGAGAAATCAGATTTTTTTTGTGAAATGAGAAAGAGTTGAAATAAATTCAAAGATAGAAATTTCCAAAAAATCCCATCTCATGTTTTATTTTTTTTTAAATACAAGATCCACCATAGGCCACAAACTAGAAAGGAGCTTACGACTCAAAGCATCACGTTCTCAAATGAACGAGTCCCACCGGGTGTGCCAACTTGATGGACCCGGCCTTTTTTTCCTCTCTCTCTCTCTTCCATCCCGGTGCTACCCGAAGGCCGGCGGAGGGGAAAAAAATAGCAAGCATTAACATTTTTGTACGGGTATGCCAAATTTTCTATTCTACTTGGAATTTAGAAATAATGATCCAGAGATCCACCTTCACAAGTAGAAAAGGAAATAAACTTTTTTCCTAAATTTCCATTGCACATATACTTAAGAAAAGATATAAGGTTTTTGGATGCCTTAAGTGGCGATTTTCTTTGTTTTCCGTGAAAAGCGGTTTTACCGTAAAAGGCGATATTCGCCGTGAAAGGCGATGTACAAACCTCATCAATAATGAAAGACAAGAATTGTGATTTTTTGTGTCTTTTTAAAAAAATACAATAAAAAAAGTAAGAAAATGAATTCTGACTTCTCAGGAAATTGAGGAGACTCGATCAGATTGACGGTCGCAAGTCATGTATGGAATTTGCCATCGTCTTTCAGATGAGAACGTATGATGCTTTGATTATTTTGGCTTGGCTTGGACTTCAGATTTTTAGAGGATAAGGACCAAGGGGAGGTCCTATATCCAATAAAAAACCGAGTAGGCGTGCTGAAAAGCTGCGTCTAGGCCATGTTGGATAGAAAAAGGGGGCCTTGGGGGGGTGGCCCCCCAAGGGACTTCAATCACCTTGTGGTGTTTGTTACAGCAGAGTTTCTTCAAAGTAGCAAAGCTTCTTTGTGCAGATTCTGGACTCTGGATCTCTGTGTGTGTATGTATGGATCCTCTTCTGTTCTTCTTGGAATGACCTACTTTTATAGGCTTTTGGTTGCCATTAGGTGGGTTTATGAGCATTGATGGCATTGATGCTCTATGATGGAAGGAGTTACAAGTTTTTATTTCATGATTTTGTAACTCCTTTTTCTTGGCTTTTGATTGGCCGATGGAGAATGATGGGCATTTAATCACCTTTAAACTCCATGATGAGAGGAGTTTCATGATTTATTGTCATGATTGCTTGGACTTGTAACTCCTTTTTGTTCGCATCTAATTGGGCCGTCCAAAATAATGACTTAATTATTGTATTAACTTGTCATAAAACAGGTCATTTAACTGCATTAAGTGGTCGCCAGGGTGCTTGAAGAGTCGCGGGCCGTACCGCATCTTTTGGAATTCTTCTTGCGATGATCGCCGAGGGATCCACATGTTGTTTGATGTCGGATGGCGATGCAACTTCAGACACCGATTGTTATCAATGGGCCTGTACCATCTGTCCTATCGATTTCTCAATCGATCGGGCAGAAAGTGCGCAGTCTTGGTTGGCCAATTGGCGATTTGGGAGCGATCAATGATGATATGATGCTCTTGACGGCGAATCTGTGATGTTAACGAAGCTCAGCTGATTGCGGGCCTCAAAAATCAGATTTTTGGAAAACCACAGGGGCCAGGAATCTCGAAACACGAAAAGGGTCGAAAAATGGCCCTTTCGGAGGAAATCCGACGACCTGGATTTCTAGGGTCGGCGACCATGGGCCATGGTTGCCGCCAGTGACCATAGGGATTTTTCCCCTTTTTGGTCGCCGTTTTTCGGCCGTTTCTCGGTCTTTTCTGATTCTTTTTTCTCCTGTTTTTTTCTTGACATTTTTCCTCATTTATTGGCTTGATTTCTTGAAGAAAACCTGATGAGAAGCCATGCAAATCGGAACACAAAGTTTCTTATTTTCTGGAAAGGCCGAAGACTTTGTCGCCGATTTTTCGCCAGAAGTCAAAACTAGGTCAAATGATGTTGGAATGACCTGAAATTTGACGTGTAGCCTATTGAGCAATAGATAAGACCAACCATAGGCCTTTATTTGATTTTTGAAGTCGTGTGGGGTCCCGTCACTAGTAGACTTGATTTTGTTGTGAGGAAGATGTCGCGCTTTTATGTGTGGTCAACCGATGTCCGATTGACCTGAAATTTGACATGGAGCCTATTAGAGTCATTTTGAGACGATCCATTAGCTCCGATTTGGAAGTCATGGTCTCGGGGAGCTCCGCCGCTGGGAGGCCTGATTTGGCTTCCGAAAGTCAAAGTCTGGTCAAATGTTGTCGAAATGACCTGAAATTTGACATATAGCCCTTTGGAAGCCTTTTGAAATCACCCATGTGCTTTGTTTGATGAGTGATGGCCTCGGTGGTTCTCGCCGCCGAAAGGTTTGATTTTGCTACTCGAGGGTTGATAAAGGGTCAAACGTTGTCGGTTTGACTTGAAATTTGACACGGAGCCTTTTGGAAGCATTTTGAGACCATCCATAGGCTCGGATTGAAGATCAGACGTCTTCGACACTGTCGTTGCTAGGGGCGCCTGTTTGGCTGCCGGAGGAGTGAAGTTAGGCCAAATGATGTTGGGATGGCCTGAAACTTGATGTAGAGCTTCCTAGTGGCATTTTGAGGCCAGCTGTATGCTCTATTTTGTGTGTCAGGGTCCTGGCTTCGTCGCCGCCAGGAGCTCCTGCTCAGCTACTGGAGGAGTGAAATTAGGCCAAATGATGTTGAAATGGCCCGAAACTTCAGGTGTACCCTTCTTTTGGCTGTATTGAAGAATCTTGCATTTTTTGTTTGGTTCTGATGAGATTTGATGCTTGAAGTAGCATTGCCCGTTTGTGGTAGGATGCAGCTTCATGTAGCTTTCGATGTCGAAGAGGCAAAGTGGCATTTTTGGTGTCAACAAACAAATTGGCAATAAGTTTATAATGACATGAAAAAATGATGTAGAAGACTTACGGGATTCACTCAGGGTATTTTTTCAACATGTATTTTATGTTTACAGTTTCATTACCGTTATTTATAAATTCTAAGATCATGTATGATCAGCCGCCAATAACCAAACTGTCAATGCAACCTACACATGGTGTCCCATAGTCTACATCCGTAATGGACTTCCGTAACAAGATATTTAAAAGAACATCAAATGTGGTAATTACTTACTAAGGATGCATAAACTTGTTGGGTTAAATGCAAATTAAATAAGAAAATAAGTTAGGGGAGACCAACTGATTTTAAGTCTATAATGCATAACATGCTCTAACAGTGTACTCTGTAAACTTAAACGCATATCGAATGAAACAAGTTAAGCAACTGGCAACGGAACAGGCTAGGCATACCTCTTTGGCTTGATGTTCTTTGGAATAGCCTTTTATCGCTGTTCAATTGTGAGAATGATGAAAGTGTTAGGATGTCCGACAAATCAGCTACGAAAAAAGAAAAGAAAAAGGAGTTACGTATGTGTGTGTACCTGTACGTAATCACCCTAAACAATGACAAAATTAAGGAAGAAAATAAATTGTACATTCAACAAAAAAAGAGTCAAGAACTCCCTCTTACCAAGACTAGTCCAGATGTGGCTTAACTACCTGCCTATCTTGAGTTTGAACCTAGGCATGCACCTTCCCCTCACAAGAGGCCCATGCTACCTCACTTGATGCAGACTCCCTCACTAGAGGGCTTGGGTCCTCCACCCTCCTAAACAACTCTATCCAACCTATATTTCTTCTGACTATACACCCCTTTCCAAGGACTCTAACCACTTACTACCCAAACGCCTATTCGAGGAATTTTATGATCCTCATTAGCCGAGGTAGCAGCTTGGTATAGTATGTCATCAATTTAAAACGAGTAATCCCTACTCAATCTATTTATATGACTATTTCAAACGCACAAAAGAAAGGAACCCCAAGAGCAAGAAGAATGATTACTTGCTTGGTAATGAGGACTGGTTCATACACCCATATTTTCACTAGCCTATAGCATTATACAATGCTCATTAAGGACACAAAAAATAACCCCCAGACACTAAAATTAACACTCCCACCCAAAAAAATAAAATAATAAATAACCTGAATTGACAATGCATCTGGAACCAAAACCCTATCCCAAAACAGAGAGTTCCCTGTAAAATTCACAACCTTCCCACCATCAGACAATTGGAAACTCAACATCCTTCCCATATGTCCCGCTACATATACAAAGTTTTTTTTTTCTATCAAGGATTGGTCAATCTTAAACACTAGTATCAGAAGTGTCACAATGAGACCACTATAGGTCCTCAGATATTTAACAACCAACATGTTCTTCAAGCTTCTCATCGTGGTGAATACGCTTTGTAGATGGCTACAAAAATTGCGGTTGACACCAAATTACCGCTACCATAACAAAGACGATGCAGAGCTCTCCTTTCCCACGCATTTGATTTCTTTCTTCAAATTAGTATTGGAAACAAAATAAACTATAAACCACAATAGTCAGAGGTTTCAATCAATTCAATCTACAGCTCTCTATTGTTTATCAATCTCAAATTAGTAATATTAGCAAGATGGAGACACAAAGATTTGGGATTTTTCCATGGCTGCAACTTCTAGACAACTATTTGTCTGCAAATACCCCAAACCAAATCCCCTCTCCAGAACCCCACAATTCCAACAGTTATAGATACTGAAAATGAAAAGAAAACAAGAAAATAGAGAAGGTGGAAGAGATAAGAACCGAAAAAATCACCTTCACAGAGTTTTTTGAAATCTCAAATGGAAGATCATTGTTAAAGCAGTTAGGAGTCCCAGCGAAGGATCTAGCCAGAATTTCTTAGACAATAGGGAGCGGAGAGGGAGAGCCGGAGCCAAGACATAGGGAAAGGGAAAGAGAGAGCAAGGAGAATAGGAGAAAGAGAGAAAAAGGTGGGAGAGGAAAATCGTTTGGGGAAGAAAGGAGAACAAAATCGTTTGGACCTATTAGGGTTAAGAAATTAGGTGAATGGGATGATGATGTCGTTTGGCAGCTGTGGGGGTAAAGTGGTCCAAATCACGTGTGCGAACACCGAATTTGGTGTTTTGGTGCATTTCTGACTAAATCGGGCTAACACATGTTTAGCAACATTTTTTTGGTAAAATTCCCAAGTTTCTAAAGGGTACATAGTATTGAAATGGGTTTGGTTAAGAAACTAACAAGGGTAATTTTGGAAGAAAATAGATATAATTAGATGAGCTAATTTTAAGGAACGTAGAAAAACAAGGTTCTTGATTTTATAACTCAAGGCTGAGGTAGCATATTCTTATTTGAGAGTGCAAGACACTGCATCATATTAGTGTGCAGCGTCACTACATGGAAGTCTCCTCCATTAAGCAAACCCAAAATCCTCATTTTGAAACCCTGCCTTTCATCTTCTTCTCCTTGTTGCTATCCCATCATCAAGGATCTCAGTTTTTTCTTCCTTTTCTCCAATTTTTTGGCCCACCTATTGAGATTCCTCATATCTCCTCTATTTCCATATTCATTTGGGGCTTTTGGTCTTTTTTCCCTTCTCTTTGTTTCCTCTTTCTATTTTAGGAAAGTGCTATCTAACAAGGGAAGAATATAATCAACTAAAATGAAATAAAAACATGAGAAAAGCTAAGATCTAAATGCGCAGAGCGGGGGTGGAGGCAGGAGCGCTAAAGTGTTAAATTTTAAAGTAATTATATGTCCAGAGCACCTCCAGAACGCCTATACAATATAGTGCTTGTCGGTTTATAAACACTTAAGTAATGGGCAAAAATATATCTTATCCATATATTCAAGTATAAAAAATGGAGGAAAATTTAACTTTGCAATTTGATTGCATAAAATAGACAATAATTAATAAGTCAGAAGAAGTTTCTTCATTTAAAAGATAAGCGTCAAGCTTATAGAAAAGGAAAATGCACATAAACCAAAGATTCTGCACGGTTCGCTCCATATTCAATTGAACCGCACTATGAAGATGGTTGAACCACGCTCCGAGGAGGTTCCGCTTCGAAAACACTGATCTGCATTTTCAGAGTGGGATCGAGAAGGCCGAGGGGCGGTTCTGGGTACATACTAAGGCTAAGATCAAGGTGAAGTTGTAGTCATGGACGTGTCTTTGTCAACTTTGGGTATATTCGCTTGTACGAACCTGAGCCAAAACCCTAGCTTTTCATTTTTTAAGTTTTTGGGAGAAGGTTTTTTTTTAAAGTTTTTTCACAGTGATTTAATTTGATGTTTGGAAGATTTTTCTTTCTTTCCCCACTTTGATGTTTGGAATAGTATTTTGGAAGACCAAATTTTTCTTCGAAGGCCCTTGAGATTCACCAAGCTGATTTATGGTGCTATCGTACGGAGATTGTTCATGGTATCTAAGTTAGATAGCATGAATTATTGTTGAGAGGACAAGAAATAAACCAATAATGAATAACTACTAAAAAAAAGGGAAGTTCTTATGATGTGGAGCATAGTTATTGCATAGAGTCCTCGCTGCACCATGCTAAAGTCCTACTTGATTGGAAATAACTAATTTGTAAGTAATTGAAGCCCGTGGTACCTTTTCTTCCAAAAGGTAATGACTATAAGGCATGGTAGATGAATGGAATACATAAAGGATTACAACTTTCCAGTCAAATACTATTCGGGTAAGTGAATGCTATATCAGATGCCATTGGCTCATATATGCACAAAATCAGCTTTTATATAAGAATTTCTTAACTTGGACGTAGAGTTACAGTCGCTTAGTAAAGGAGTAATGTTGGCAAGTCTTTCAGTGTTCTCGCCATACTTGATTTAGAAAAGCAAGGAGAATCAATGAAATGACCCAAAGTTGGTATGAGTTTTAGAGAATTTAGCAGAAAGGTCAAACTCTAGAGTTGTTGAAGGTATGTTGTACTTCCATGATCGATTGTATGTGCCAACAGTAGAAGATCTGAAAGATGAAATCATGATGGGAGCGCACCATGTAAAGTATTTCATGCAATCAAACAATACCAAAATGTATTAGAATCTGAAGGGATGATTTTGGTGGAACAATATGCAGAGTGAAATCGTTGGTTTCGTTTTTCAATGCCTGATGTGTTAACAAATCAAAGCAAAACATTAGAAACCTCTAGGATTGTTACGTCTGTTGAGAATCCCAAAACGAGAATTGGAACATATATAATGGACTTTATCTCATGACTTTTGCAGACAAAGAAGGGTAATGATTGTACATGGGTGATTATGGATCGTCTGACCAATGCAACATACTTTATACCGATGAAAACGGGTAAAGAAACCATTATGGACATGTTAGCCAAGTTTGTACGTCGCAGAAATTGTCAGACTTCATGGAGTGCTATTTGTCTACTGCATCTGACAGAGATAGTAAGTTTGTTTCAAGGTTCTGGACGACCCAGTGCCCTAAGGAAGTACTGGGCACCAATCTGAATTTCTGTACAGTGTATCATCCACAGACTGATGAATAGATAGAAAGATTGTTCAAACCTTAGAAGATATGCTGAGAGCATGTGTCCTAGATTTCAAAAGTCAATGGGATAAGGATTTGCCTCGTTGTGAATTTTGCCTATAGTAACAATTTTCTCTCTTGTATTGGGATGGCACCATACTATGTCAGAAGATACAAGGCTCGCATTTGTTGGGAAGAAGTAAGAGTTCGTAGTTTTCATGGACCCTCTATCGTCGTTGAGTGTGGTGAGAAAGTTAAGTTGATCCAAGAAAGATTGAAGACAACTCAAAGCGGACGAGAAAGTTATGGTGATAAACGCCGAAGAGATTTGGAATTCCAAGTTGGTGATAAGGTGTTTATGAAAGTGTTACCGGTCAAAGGAACTGTTCGTTTTAGGCAGAAGGGCAAGCTGTCAAGATGGTATATGGGACCTTTTGAGCTACGAAGCAGAGTAGGAGATGTGGCCTACAGATTGACCCTACCAACGGGTTTTTCAGTAGTTCACAATTACTTTCACGTATCTATGATTAAGAAGTACATTGCAAATCCTTTTCACATGATAGTCCATGAACCGCTGGAGACTAAAGAAGATGCTTATTACACTGAAAAGTTTGCTCAAATCATTAACACGAAAGAGCAAGTACTAGGACAACGACTAAACAATGGGTGAAAGTTTTGTGGGAAAACCATAGCCTTAAAGTAGTAACATGGGAGCAAAGGGATCAAGTATAGAAGCAGTACCCTCATTGATCCTAACATGTATAAATGGGATTTACAAGAGATTTGGGGAAGTTTCCTTCACAAGAAAATTGAAAAAGAGGAAGAAAGGGTTGGGGAAGATGATGATGAGCTTGAGAGCTTGTCTTGTCTTGTCTTGGACTTGGGGAAGCTTGAACAAAGGTGGGAGGTGATAAGAGGAGGAGTAAAGGAAGATGAGATGGAAAGATGAAAAGGGAAAAAGGGAAGGAGCTCTCGGCTTTGTAGAGAAATTTTCATGAATTTACAAAAAGGGGCTTCTAAGGGACTATAATGAAAATAGGGAGTTGAGAGACTCCAGGCCGCTGGGTTGCGACGATCCCAAAATGGATAATTGATGTGCATGAAGAGAACTACCCGATGCACCCAACTATGCTAAGTTTCTAAAATTGCATCTAACCCCTCCTTATTTTCTATAATTACGAAATACACCTTTACTACACTCAAAATCACTCCGATAACCGCAAAACTTGCTGAAGCTATTCCTAACAATAAAACTAACGCGTTAGGGTATTGGGCTCAATTAATTAACCCTAATCCAAATTCCTATCTACTTACACTAATCCACCTAAATAAGGCTAGGGCCATACATGATGAATCGAAAGGGATGAATCTATAAGATCTGCTCTGGTAATACAATTTGTTGACATCCTTTGTTTGTCAATTCTGCATCAAACCCTAGCACATCTACTTATAGCCTCTCTCTCTCTCTCTCATATGCATGGGATGTCAGGCCCACTCACAAAAATATAAGAAGACTGTTGGGACCAAGGGCCTATATAATTTTCAGCATTTTAATCCATGAAGGAAGCAATACATAAATCTTGTGCTTTATAGTTTCTTAGAAAAATGAAGACTCAATCTATGGACGTTGCTTTCTACTCAAGAATTCAAGATTTTTTGTAGACTACATTACCTTTGTTGCTGGAGTAGTAAAAGATCAGGAAAGAAACACACACACACATATACACTCTTGATCAAATTGAGTGAGAGACCGAACATAACCAACAGAACCAGATGATTAGAAACAAATTAAAGAAAAAGAGTGCACATAGAAGCTACCCTGAAAAATTAAACATTTCTTCTTTTGAGCTATCAAGCTTGGTCTTTGCTCTTTTTCCAACTTACAAAAGCTTCACAAAATGACAAAATGAATAAAGATCCTACACATACACATAGTAGCTCCTTTGATAAGTTACACTTCTCTTTCTTCCTACTTACCAAGCTCGGTCTGTTTTCTAATCACAAAAGCTTCACAAAAATGACAAAATGAATAAAGAAACTACACATACATCTTACTTCATCTAAATTCTCAAGAAGGGAAGGTAAAATAACGCAGTGAATTTGTTCTTGACATTGTCACTTTTTCCACATGCATAATTCTTTCTTGCAAGCAAATCATCTCTTTAATGCAGCAAATGTTGAAGTGCCTGAAGTGATTGATAAAAGCTCTTTAGCTGTCCATGTCACTTGGGCCAGATTCCTTAATGGGCTCACCAACTCCTTATCCAATGGAAAAAGCAAAGAGAGACACTCTGTAACAAGATCAAAAGGAATTATGGACTACTGTACAATGTGTTATTCAAAATTGTAATCTTAATCTCAAACATTTATACAGTATTTAGACATCACTCAGGTACATGGGTATTTGGGTATGCACCCGGACTCGATTATCAATTGGTCAAAGAAGAGGGTAGACCCAGATTTTTTGGATCAAGTCCTTCAGGTAACCGGGTAATCGAAGGTCCATTGACCTCCCTTGACTCAACACAGGATGGGCTTCGTGTGAAGTATTTCACTCAATCAATAGTGAATTATCCAGTGTGAGCAGTCTTAGAAACTCAGATCGACTCAGTGACTCAGGAGCTCGTGCAAGACTGACCATTCATTCAGATTCAGCGGCTCAATTTGATAATCTATTGAGTCGAGTTGACTTACCCTGACTCCAGTGAGCCAAACGAGTTTGAGACTGAGTTTCAGATGGATGTGTAGACCACCCGTTTATTGGGGCATTTCCATTTATCTGATAATCATCCAATCAAGACCTGAAAATATTCTACATGATCGCTTATGATGGAAAGTTTAGTCCAACTAACTGCTCAGGATATCCATAACATCCCTACTGCTGGAAGACAAAGGTTATAGAATACTCACCTATACCTGAATTTCTAACAAAATTCAGCAGTGACAATGTAGCCAACACCCTCTCCTCTAGTGCTCTATCATAATTCAGGCTCTCTAGTAAGCGTGGCACAAGAGTGGATGATGCCAATGACTGGAGATCAGCATTTTCCATCAAAATGAGTGAGCTGCTCATCCATGCCACAGTGACTAGGCATGCTCGTGCCAAACATGGGATGCCATTGGCTATTGACTTCGAAAGAGCAGCAAAAAACCGCTTGTTGCCGCTTGTCAGCAAGACAGTTGCAACCTTTCTTTGGCATTCTTCAGTTGCATCTTCTTCTTCATCCTGGTAAGCACATAGATGCATGAAGTTACATTTAGATACATGTGAAACTTATGTAAATATAAATACAATTCTACGTATATACATAGAATATGTCTAATATGATCTTCACATGCACATAAATGACGAGTAACTGCCTCTAATGAAGAGCATGACAAGTATGTGAACAGGGAGCAAAGAGAGGCTAATGAACACTTGGAATGAAGCACTTAGAAGTAACATGGAAGCCTATCTAGTTACGGAAACATAAATCTATGTAAGGAGTGAAGCAAAACTCACAAAGCTGGCCCCAGATAGAAGCAATATGACTTTGGTGATAATTATGTAGACATTTCCATGAATTCATATATTTTAAATGTTTGAGGTTAGAAAATCACTGTGGGTTGTTTATTGTCTTTGCTAAAACTAATTAAAGGCGTGTTTTTGGACTTTGGACACAATCCAGATTGAATGATATATTTAAGGAGAATGGATGATTGTTCGTTGCATTATGTATATATGGTGGCATAGAGAGCATGACTCACAGTACACAGGCTATTGTTTTTTGTGTTGTTTGAACTCCAAGGGTAGATGTTGGCACTGCAGCACATAAATATGTCAAATTATTATTTGGGAGGGAAGCCATCCTACGATTAACAAGTTAATAGTGACAATAAGAGTGAGTTGGATGAATACATCTTGGATGCACTTCGAATACTTGAGCAAAATTGGATATTCTCTGCTCTGTGCTTGCATGTCAAAATTCAAAGTACATTTTGTGGGTTCTGTTTCTTATATTTCTCCACACTAGACCAAAATCGCTGACCGCAATTGATAGCGATTTGCAGCAGCACGAGAAGCTATCTAACATAATGTTCAATGCACCCATCACCAAAAGATGGTGGAGGAATTAAGCACATTTCCTTTGAAACTGAATGTAGTTGTGCGTATCCTAAAAATTATTAATTAACCCAATCACCACAGAAAGAACAAATTATAAGCTGAAAACATACCGTTCGAGTGATTTTATCGGCAACTATTTCCTTTCCAGTCAACAAATCTGAAGACACATAATCAAGCCCTGCTTGCTTCAATAGCCATGTCTCTACTGATGCCTCTCCTGTGTAAGAGAAGCGGCCGCCTAACAGTAAAAGAGCCCGGGTTGATTGTTCTTGGACCGTTTGATTATGTGAATCACATTCTAATGCTGATATTATTGCTTCTACTGCTTCTTCTCTATATATACTACATTGTGAAGAATCCCCCTGCAACATGACTGTCATTCTATATAGGATTGCATAATGTTTTCAAACCAGTACAGTTCTCATATTACTCCTATGTAACTTGGACACAAAGAACTGTAGTTTCTTTCTCTAACAAGGAAATGAGAGATACTGAAAAAGCAACACCAACATGTCTGTGCAGAGTTATAGCTTAATTGTAGAGAGTATGCTAATGTCATGTAGCCATAGTGTAATCTGCCCTATGAAAACCATCTATCAGAAGGGCCCGCTATGTGGATCAGATAGAGTAAAAGATTAAACAGTTCTAATAAGGTGGGTTAACTTGGCTACATGTCTCTCTGACAGTAGCATCCAAGACTTGGCTTGTGAGAGAACCCTGCCTGAATTTTGGGCTAGGGGATAAACACTGGTCCCACCAGATGTGTGGATATGGTCTAGCATACATGTAGACATCAGCACATGTGCCACATGGAAATTGGAATGGAAATTAGGGGTATTCATGGGCTGTATTCGGCTGGGTGAAGCCCTACAGGCCTGAAAGGGCCCAGACCCAGCCTATTCGAGTAGCTCAGACCCAGCTATCTGTGTACATGCTTCCTTGTGCTAAAACCTCAAGCCAGGTCCATTAGGATATATAGGACCAGACCCAGGCCATTTAATTTCTAGGACAAAAAATTAGGTTTAAATCCAGCTGAAGGGCCTAAAACCACTGCCCAAATCTGGACTAATTCGGGTCAGTATGCAACGGGCCATCAGCACCCCTGGCAGATGTAGCTACATCTAGTTTTAGCAAACATAGTTGTTTCTGTATAATTTTTATCATCTTTAAAAACATAAATACAGTGGGCTTTAGAAAATTGAACCTAGGTATTAAGAAATACAGTAGAACAATATGAATATTTTACAATTGTGACCAAATGAAGAATAAAAGAAAAACATTTTGTTTTCCATGCATCAATATATATAATCTAGCATGTGCACTGCAATATAGGTTAATAAATGGAGTGTTCATGTTACTTTGATTTAAGTACAGAAAGTAATAGTCGCTGGAAAGTACCAGAAGATCAAGGTGTAATAGAATGGCAGCCACTAGTGGACGTTGATCAAGTGGGGCCCTCTGGAGATAGGCCAATAGGATATGCATTGTATTTAAGCAGCCTTCATTCTTTAGTCCATTTAGGAACTTGTTGATCTGAGTTCTTCTGTTAAATGCAAAAACTACTAATTGTTAGTCCAATTTGCTCCATTTAACAGTATAATGTGTCTCCATGTACATTTTGTTACACTCTAGACTACGGTAGATTACAATATTTGGTAGGATGAATTTTAATTGTCTCTGCCATCGTCCTGAAGCAGTGCAGAAAATCAGAATTCAGATAAAATGTAATGCCAATTTGCTGCTTTTCCCATCCAAAATTTACCAGTGCCAAAGGCCGATATAGATTTTTAGTTAAGTTGAAAACTGTGTCAACCACCATCTCACTCTTTCAAATTATTCAAAAAGGCTATGAATTGTGATTTATATAGTTCATCAAAATGCAGTTTCATATTCAGTAATTACAGATAAAGAGAAGAAAGAGCTTCCTGAAATGCGTGGAAGAAGCCTTAAATGAGTAGGTACCTGTGAAGGCAGACAAGCTCTGCCAGTAGAGAAAGGGCACATCCACCCGACTTGCTATGGTTGCCAAGAAGTAGTTCGAGGATCGAAGCCCTCTTAATGTTGTTTGCTAAGTAGTGTCTACAGATTCCGTCTGCTTGGATGCAAGAAGACATAAATGAAGCAGCGGTCCTCTTTTCGAAAGAGTCACCCAATTCGAGTCGTTGTATAAGCAATCTTAGTCCACCAAGTGAAACCACTTGCTTTGCATTCTCTAAGTTCCGGTCAATGTCAAAACCATTCATAAGTTGATCAAGTAAGTAGAAAACTGCTGCTTGTGGATTGCATTCTATTGTAAACAAGGTTTGCAATCGATCTCCAAACTCTAAGACACGGAGGACTAACGGGATCCAGTCGGGTGATAACATCTGTTTCGCCTTCGGTTTCAACAGATAAAGCAACACTGCTGCCTTTAGAAAAAGACTGTTACTCCGTAACAATCTCAAGAAAATCTCCAAATGTGGATCTGAATTCAGTATCATCTGCCTATTCACTTCATTCCTAACTACCAGCTCTGCTAAGATTGAGATAGCTAGCTCTAAAATCTCATCATCTTCGGACGAAAATAGTACCTCAAGGAGTCCCTCAATGAAGGGTTCTTTAGATAATTCCATTTCCAAGTTAGGATCTTCATGCGAGTCCAACCATGCTTTGGCCACTGTACGAATAGAGTTTTCGCAGTCAATTAAGCTCTCTGAGGTGCATATGGTAGTGATAGCTCTATTTAGTTTAGTCAAAGAAACACGAAAGTAGGGATCTCTTTCCACTGTTTCATTCTTGGATATGCCATTTTGGCGAGCTACACCAGTTGCCGGTTCATTTCGACATGAAAAAATCCGCAAGTACTCTGATTTATGTGTTTCTGCTGGCAATTCTGCTTTTGGGTTTTCATGAAACTGGATTGACGATCTTCGATTGCTTCCCATGTCACTCTGTTTAGGCCAGAAAAGCAAGTTCAGAAAACTTTAAAATTGTAACTTTAGGATGCACATGGATTTAGCTAAATCATATTTGGTTGAAAGACTGGCAGAGTGGATGGTATCCTCTCTGCTATGCATTTTGAGAAGGTACCCATGATTTACTTCCAGGCGGGCCCCACGATCAGACCATTCCATGGATTCAAATGGTTTGGCTGTTCCTAATAATGACTCCATAAGTATGTATTAGTGTATGTGTGTTACGTTAAGATATGTGCAATTCGTGTACTCGGGATGAATTCCAGCACTCGAGGCCCAGCCCCAATCCTGGTCTAAATTCCACTCGGTTTTTGATACCCAGCCCAAATTGGTTTTTCATGCTGGCTAGACGCCTAGGCTCAGACTAGTTTCACCTCTAACATATAAATGCACCTTTAATCTCTTCAGAATAATACCTTTACTTCTGTCTTCTTATTATTTATGGATATCAATTAGATATTTGAAGTCTAGCATTCACCAAACAGTACTTAAATCAAGCATGCTATATAAATTTAATTCTAGAAATACAAAGAACAATCCCTCCATTTGTAAACATATACAACTGCCATTGCTGCTGCTACTACTGCTAGAAAGGAGAGTTACATGAATTGAATTAACAACCTTGTGATTGCATGATTCTGAAAACGTTCCTTCCTTTGACACCATACTTCCCCTGTCAGAAAAAGGATCATCTCTCCCATCTTCAAAAAGTAAACCACTGTGCTTTTCTCTGCATTCTACCAATGCCCGCTCGAAGGGTGAACCAAAGACAGATTGGTATCTTCAAAGATAAACAAAACAAAGTCATAAAACATCAATTTCAAGCATAGTTGTAAAGCTTGCTTACATAAAACTCATCAGGGTCAACTCAACTCGACTAGATTTCGAGCCAACTCAGTACAAAACTTGATTTTCTGTGTTTGATTCCTGGAATCAACTTGACCCAGTGGACTTCTCCAGTTGAGGTGAGTTTTATGAAATCATATAAACAACAAGCGTAAGTATTCTCACTTGAATACAAGTTAAAAAACCTTGGAAATTTGACATGGCTAGATAAGATGAAGAATTTACATTAACTAAAGTATTGAATGGAAAAGATGCTATGTTCATCTTACTCACAGGCCTTTATCTATTGAAGGATTTGAACTCATGGAAGCCGATCTTTTCTTCGAAGATTCATAAACGGGCCTCGATGGCAATGCAATTGTAGGAACAGTGGGTGGTTTCGCTCCAACCTTAAGCCATTCCTTGTAGTAAAGCGCGAACTGAGCTGTACCCTTATCCATGTGTTCATTGTAGACCTTACTCAAAAGCTTCATCCATCTTTCTCTCTTTCCATCATCCAAAATTGAATCTGAAATGAGTTCAACTTCTTTACTGTACCAAACCTTCAAATGGAGAAGATGGGGAAGAAAGAAATGCTCCCAAAGGTCTGGAAGCAGATGCTTCCGTGCGAGAGAAGGGGAATCACAGAACACCTGAAGAAGATGCCTCACAGAGATGCGGTCATTCTTCTCGAGCTTGTAGACTATTGCAATGTAGAGCTGTGCCAGGGCTGATAGGTGCGAATTGGGTATGCCACACGTGGATCTAGTCTTCGATTCAGGAGAATTAAGAGATGCGACAATGCTCAGAAGCCTTATAGAATTCCTCAATGACCGCTTTTTCGATTCCTTGCTCCTTGTTTGCTGGCTCTCTGCCAATTGCTCAATGCTGTCTACACACAATTCCATGTTTGTGAGTATTGTGTCATTGGAATCGACACGCCCTCGTGACAAGCATGCAGAACACGTATGGCGAATTCTAGTCCTAAAGCTTTCATCCTTCAAGAACCGACCTACATATCCACCGAGGATCGAGATCACAGCACGAACGGCAACTTCATCGATTGCCGGCCCATCAGAGCATCCATCCTCTGACACGCGCAACTCAAAATTCGACCGCCCCGACTTAGAATCGACCCTTTTGGAGGATAAAACTGATGACCCAGTTTGCGCAAGCGCCTTCTTGTGCTGCTGCTTGGAGAAATCTGCACTCTTACGGTCACGACAGAGGTAGATGGGCAGTGCTACCGAGTCATTGGGTGCGATTCGGTCTTTGAGATTGGAGGATTTAGAAGGATTTCGGCGTTTGAAGCCATCCTTGGTAAGGAGTTCATGTAAGGACGACATTGAATGGAGATAGGATTAGATTGGGGAAGAGGAGGAGGGAGAGGATGGAGCTTCAGTTTCATTGTCTTTGGAGAGCGAAAGAGAACAAAAGAATTGGAAAAAGAGGGGATAGAGAAGACGCCAACAGAGACAACAAAATGAGGACAAAGGAAGCTCTGCTGTTTTCAACGACCCACACAAAGTTGTGGTGATTTTTCCTACGCTTTTTAACCGTTAGTTCCGTTACTCTTCTCGATTTGAAACAATCCGGATCGGTTTAAGTGCACTGTACTGAACCGGTTTTCCTGATTTGAGAGAGGAAATATTGGGTGGATTGAGGTTCAATTTAGGAGAGGACTGAGAATTTTCATTTGAGGGGCACATTTTCATTTGAGTTTTGAAAGCCGACCTAAAATTTATATAATATGGGTTTTGGAAGCTTACTCAAAATTTTCATATGGGTTCGGGAAGGACCCAAGTTCAACAGGTGCCCCCCAAAGCATATACGTAGGTCACCCCTATGCTCATGTTACTGCTGCATTTCTTTATCATATGTTTTTATTACATCCGAGCTATTTTTGGTTATCCATACAACTCGTCTTCACATGACGACAAGAATGATGTTGACGGCGATGATGATAAAGAGTCCAGATAGGATAGGAAAAAGGGTAGATTTTCCATCTTCAAATCTATGAATTTCTTTTCTTGTTTCCTTTCACCCTATTTGTTCGGATCATAATACAGAGGAATTGACTGCATAGGGTGGTTAAAAATGAAGATGAAATGTGAATTTCCAAAATGAGTGACAAATAGCATATTTTTTTCATTCTATTTTCCTAATTTATTTGATGTTCATTTTGGAAATTCGCCTTTTAATCTTCATTTTTAACAACCATCATATTCAATTCCAATGTATTATAATGCAAACAAACAAAAGTTTAAAGGTCAATTTACTTGTGTGGGATTGAATTCTTAAAATTCATGATAAAATGGGTTCCAACAAATTATCATTAGGCTGTGAAGGGTGTGAAGGATATGAAGTGAAATATATTGGACCCGACTTTTCTAAAATTTGATTTACTAGGTGATGGATGAATATTCATTTTCTATCTATCTTGCATTCATTTTTTTGTCAAAGAGGATATTATTTGAAGTAATTTATAGATGATTATCTTTGTTTCTTCAATTTCTTTTACCACTTTTAGGAACATGTTCTAAATCTGGATAGCCCATTTAATATAAATTTGAACCAAGATCCAAAATTGTTGGGGCAAATTATTTAGGGCACGTTTGGCAATAGACTGCGCTGGGGATTCCTCGTATATTTTCTGTACAATTACAGATTTATCACGTTTGGTTCACAGCAGATTTTAAGAGGAAAGATGCCGGAAATACTAGAAACAATTATTTCTACTTTCCGACCTATCCCCCTCTTTTTGTCAAAGAGGATATTATTTGAAGTAATTTATAGATGAATATCTTTGTTTCTTCAATTTTTTTACCACTTTTAGGAACATGTTCTAAATCTGGATAGCCCATTTAATATAAATTTGAACCAAGATCCAAAATTGTTGGGGCAAATTATTTAGGGCACGTTTGTCAATAGACTGCGCTGGGGATTCCTCGTATATTTTCCGTACAATCACAGATTTATCACGTTTGGTTCACAGCAGATTTTAAGAGGAAAGATGCCGGAAATACGAGAAACAATTATTTCTACTTTCCGACCTATCCCCTTCGGAAGCTGAAAATCCGTAGAACCAAAGAAAGGCGGAGCTACTGTGCGGATGAACACTAAAAGGAGTAATTTTCACCATAATAGGATTTTGCTCTGGAAACCTATTTTTTGGGTCCCATAATTAAGATCTAAACGGTTAATCATGTTTAAACTCTCAAAAAAGGCTCTATGATGAAATATCAACCGTAGATTCATCATAGATTTTAAGTTATTTGCAATAAAGTCTTGACCATTGGATCATAATTTTTGAAATTTTGTGGGCTCCATTTGTAAAATCCAAACTATCCAATCTCTTCAAACTGCATACAAAGGCTATGTATCAAAATATGGCAGCCTGATTTATCATGGATCACAAGAAATCGGCCAAAAACTATTTGCCGTTGATTTCACAGTGCAAAAAAGGATGAAAAACAGTGTGATTCATGCAATTTTTTGGTTCCTGTGCGGCCCTTAGAGCTCTATTCAGGAGACTTGGACAAAGAAGGGCAGGTTTGATCACGGGAACCGAATAGCATAGAACGTCGTACTAAAAATGGTAGATAAGTCCAAAAGTATGTACTAGAAAATAAAAGCATGGTTTAAATTCAAAATCCAAACAACATCAAAAACAGGATTTTTGGCAGAACATGTGAACTAACAGCTAATAATCATATAGTTTAATTCTCTAATGAAGGTTGGTCTTGGGACCACACATCATCCAATAAAACCCATCAGAATCTTTTTAGGAGAAATAAAAAGTACTAGATTATCAGAATAGACAAATGTAAAGTACTGTTTATACAGTAGAATGAGTCATATGGAGATCATATAAGGGTCCCACATGTTGAAATGCAGAGTACTTTCTACATTTTTTAGCCACTGGGCTATGCATTTATGGCAAGTTTGTACGAGTGACAGAAGTTACAGACACAGTGTGCTGAACTCAAGACTGATACAAAGTCGGGTTACATTCACAGGAAATGGATGTCACTTTTTATTTCCTCAGGAAAAAAAAAAAAAAAATCTCTAAAAAAAATTCCTTTCTCATATGGATTCGACCAAATAGGGTTTTGTGTTTGGTTCAAATAGAGTTCTGGATCCCAATTCCGATGCTTAAACAGGAGAAAGCAAAAAAAGAAAAAGAAACGACACAAATACTGAGTTGAATGTTAGAAGTGACCTTTTTTCCCCCTTCTATCATAGGATTCCCAATTCTTTTGGTTGTATTAATCTCTCCGGTTCAAAGAAAAGCCGGATAAACTCCTATGTAACTTCAGTGTGGTAGTGCAGTTTCGAACCTACAACCTTCGGATGCAAACTATGGTCCTAAGACGACTGAGTTACCCCTTAGGATTATTAGGAGTAGCATTTACTACATTGAAAAGATGAAATCCTAACCTAAGTACCTCAAATAGAATTTCTACCCAGGATTTGTAATTAATGCTCAAAATGGATGCGGTAGATATGAGAAAATTGAGGTGGATGTGTGGTAAAATTAAAAAAATAAAATTAGAAATGGGCTCTTTCAAGAACATTTAGGAATAGCAACAATAGGAGATAAAATTAAACAAATTTGTTTGAGATGACTGTGCATGTCCAATATAGGCCAGCAACGACGTTGCTAACAAACAGTTTGGTTATGGAAGTTGATGGCCCTCCATGGGATATAGGTAAGCCACAGAGAACGTAGATAAAGGAAGTAAAAATAAATATAAAAAAGCGTAACTTATGTGAGGATTTGGCTCAAGATAAATCAGAATGGAGAAACAAAATTTCGTATAGTCAACTCCAATATACTGGTGTAAAGTGGACCATGCGGCCTAACTGTGCCTTGGTAGTGCCGTGCAGTGCCCAGGTCGGCTATTAGGCGGGCCAGCACAGCCCATGGCACGACTTAGGTCTTGTCGTGCTCGACCGTGCCACCCATGGGCCAACTCGCATGCCTCTTCTAAAACTTTTATTTTTTAAATTTTTATATAAATTGAAAAAGACTTTATGGAGTTTTAGGGTTCTCAACTTGAAATAAAGGTTGAAATTACTAAATTGAATGCATAAAATTGATGGTAGTTTACAAATGAAAAATAAATCTTTAATTATTTTAAAATTTATATATTATTTGTGTATAAGAAAATCAGACTTTTTATATATAATTGTTGTGCTGGGCCATGCTCGGTCGTGTCGTGTCATGCCTCGGCCTAGGCACAATAGCTCAGCATGACATGGCTGTGCCGGGCCGCCTAATCAATGCGGTCAATGGGCCATGCCGGCCCACGACCCGAGTTTTTTCATGTTGGGTTGTGTTGGGTATAGGCAACCCGGTCCAATTTACACCCCTACCCCTATAATAGTTGGGACAGGGCTTTGCTGACGACGACGACAATGATTTGTATTGAATCTTCCTGACCTGAGAAATATGAGTAAATCATTAAAGGTGAGGATTTTAAGGGCCATCAAATAACCTTTTCTTTTGATAGGAAATAATAATGTTTAATTGTCCATTAACCTCGACAAATTAAATGTTAGAAAAGAGATGGTCTCATTTGCATCTCAACCGTAGATAAGATCCTATGCGCCTTCAACAAACTCATTTTACTAAATTTGGTAGAAAATAGGCGAATTGCCCCCAAGAATATCTGAATAAATCAATGTGAAGAAAATGGCCTCAATTAAGAGGTGAACAATTTAATATATATGGTAAATATGATATTTGTTAAATTCCTGCCTTTAATAGTGGTTGCCTTCACTGTAGCTGAATGATAGCTACCAACAAACTTGTCTTTAGTTTTTTTTGCTTTTTTTTTTGGTGAATAACAAACTTGTCTTTAGTTAAAACTTGCCAAGCCGAAAATGTTCATTGAATGTTTGCTTTGTTTTTTTGGTGAATAACAAACTTGTCTTTAGTTAAAACTGGCCAAGCCGAAAATGTTCATTGAATGTGAAAATAGCAACAAAGATCAAACCAACAGCACACAGATTCGAAAATAATAGAGCAGACCCTGTTGTTGGAGAAGGAAAAGTTGAATTGACTCTCTAAATTGGATTGTCCCTCTGGGTTTATATAGTCTGCATCATGGGTTTAAATATTGATATCGAACTCGTATTGGCCTTATGAAACGTATGTATGTATGTAACAGTATATGAGCTTGTTGACGGACCTTATCTTTAGCTGAAAAGGAACAAACACTGGGTCATATTTTATTCGTTGGATATTGTTCAGGTACGGTGTGTTTCATGTAATTAAATTCCTAGGAATTTCAAAACTTTCTTTGCTTTTTCTTTTGGCAGAAAGGAATTCCAAGACTCGTAAAGAAACAATGAACTTCTAAATATGACCATCAAATACTCTCTTCTTTTAATGAAGCGAAGGAAAATGAATACCAAGTTAAGATGCCTCCAAATCCAAATCCTTAAAAAATAAAGATTTCATCTGCATCTCTATTTTACACCATTCATTCCTTGTCTCTTTATTAAGTTTTTATTAGAGTCCATTTAACTATGAATTCTCACGTATTCCATTCTATGCAACCATGCGGCTATGCCTAATTTATCAGTATAACTTTTGAGCCAATTTCAAATTGATGGGTTAAGGCTTAGAATATGGCTATAATGATTATGATTAACGAACATACAAGAGTCAACTCCATGGTCTCGATGGTCTGCATGGTTGCAGTGACTATTTGATCACGTGGAATGATGCTCTTTGGTTGAAAAGACACTACGGAAAGGCACATGCCACTGCTAATTTCAAGTATTTCAACCTACTCTTGCATGCGTGATGTGATGCACCTTTCCTTGACCACTTCACCAAGCAGTGTGGAGTGAAGTAAAGTCTCATCTCACCGGATAAGAAAAAATCAAGAGTCATATCCAAAGTATAATTTTTTTTTAATTTTAAAATTATAATAAAAATGCAACATTATCAGGGTCACTAATAGAGAAAAATTCATCTACTTTTTATCCAAAAAATAAAAAAAAATTCTTTATCAAGCCACTAAAAATAAAATTTCATCATATTATGATTAGAATACCTAATATTTTATCCTCTCTTCGATCTTCATTTCACTTCACTTCACCATACAAGTATTTTGCCAAACAAAGGTAGCCTCCTCATTTTTATTATATATATATATATATATATCTATATATATGCATACTACCTCATTTAAATGAGGTAGCTAACAGGGAACTTGTGGATGACTTAGTGGTAAAGGCTTAAGACTTCCATCCGACTCACCAGGGATTAATCCTGATGGGTAGCTTTACTCCTCTCTAACTTGGCTATTGAGTTAAGTAAGAAAGAAAAAATGAGGTAGCTAACAAGAAATATAAAACATAAGGAAAAGAAGACTTCTAATAAACAACTATAAAACAATATCTAGGCAGTTTTAATTCACAGGGGCTATAGGATCAATGAGGGACTTATCCACTAACTCTTGGCAAATGATCTAGACGTTGAAATTTATAACTGAAAATCCTAACATCATGGTGACAGCCCAGGAATTCAAGAAGTAAGATGGGAGGGATAAGCTAATTTTAGTCTCTTACATGGCACACTAGAGATAGGATCTGAAGTCCATTTAGGGCTAATAAGAAGAAAGAGGAATTATTGGTCCTCGTCTAGATGTAATGCTACACGTGCATCCCAGCTATCTCCCAGTACTGGGACATCTTAACCATCACACTGTTTGCTTGATTGGTCACAAAACAGACCCTAGACAGGGTTGGCCGGCCATAATACGAAGCCAATCCATCAAGCTTATGAGACCAAAATATCATTAGAGCACCAAAAACCAACTTAACAATCAACCCCATCATTAGAGCACCAAAGACCAACTTAACACCCCACAGCCCAGCCCCCAGCGCCCCCACACGCGACACCCAAAAAAAATTAAAAGAAAAGAAAAAAAACCACTTCAAGAGCATCAGAAAAATTCAGAAAAAACATCTATCGGTGACCATTCTTAGCATTCATAATTTCTCTCTTGCATCAACTTATTTTGCTGAAATGAGTACAGGGCCTTCGCAAACAACTGCACAGGCAGAAAAAAAAAAAAAAGGAAAAAAATAATAAAATAATTAATAAAAAAAATCAAAAAATTATTTGGGCATGTTTGTTTAATGAAGGTGTTGCTACCGCAAAAAACAACTGCAAAGGTGTTGTTACCACAAAAGTTCTTATTCTTATGGAGGTGTGTAGATTAAAACAAAAAACAAAAAAATAAAAAAAGAAAGAAAAAATTTAAAGCTTCAGTAGTGGAGAAGAAACAACTTAGGGTTTTGGACCACTACTGTCAACAACAAGCATTGTAATGGACAAAACTAACTCAAAACCAGCAGAATCCATTGCGTGTGGGTGAGTTCAAAAAATCATGAGCAGAAGAACCTATATGCGCAGAACAAATATGTTAAAACAAGATCAAATTAAGTCATCTGTTGCTTGACCCATTTTTGAACTGATGTTATGTTGCTCATTAACATTTTTTATTTTTAACATGGCGGTTTTCAAGATCACTAGTAGTGTTACGAGACCGAGTCAACTTAAGTATATTCAAAACTCATAACACTCATAATTCAGTCAAGACTCGGCTGACTCGTCCAAGACCGCATGATAGCTATAGACGAATTAATATGTTGAAGGCTTTAAATTCCTAGTGCCGTAAAAATCTATTGCAATGACCAGGTCTAACACAAATTTTAAAATACCATAGTGTAAAAGACTGAAATTTCTACAAAATTAATAACCGAACATATTGCGAAGAACTGAGATCAATGTTCTCAACAAATTAAAACAATGTTATATTTTTGTGATATTTCAGTACTAAAATATCTACATTTTTAGTTTTTACATTTTTAAAGGATTTTAAATACATTATAATTTTTTTTTTCTTTTGTTATAGTTCTCGAAGTTTTCTTTTCGTAGTGTGAGTATGTTCTGGCTACAAATGGGTATTTGATTATTTTTGTCTCAGAAGTCTCAAATAAAGTAAGTATAAAACATATTTTAGATTTGGGAGAAATTGGGACCCAAATGCAGGTTAATCCATACAGGGTTGGTAACATTTGGGTCCAAAACTAGAACCTTCTATGTTCTGACATGAGGATTTAGACCCAAAACGATTAATTCACATATTAAAATTATATATAGGTTTTAGGAGTCTACAAAGCTTTAGTTATGGTTGCATTTGAAAGTCTACTTAGTTTTAATCATATATCATATAATAGCCCCCGCTTTTATATATAAAAAATATTTTAAAAACTCTTTTATCCATTTATACCAATGCATTCCACATCTTATTCGATTTTTTTTTTCTTCTAAGTTGATGTGGGATTCTAATATATAACTGATAGTGTCCAATTGGGGAATAGATCTATAAAGACGAATTCAAGTCCAAATCTACCATGGTTCCGCCCTGCATATGGGACCAGTTTGCATCCCTAGAAAACGCTCAAATTTTGTAACTCTATCAATAACCCATTAATGTTATTCGCAACAATTGTCTAGAATTTTCCCACGTATTTGAGTTGCCAACTCGGCGAGTTTTCAAGTTTTTGGCCAACAACTATGAAATCCTAGCCCTCAAGAATCAAGACCCACACAGTGCCTCCTGATAAACAGTAAGCCAAATCCAGAAGTGAGCCCCATGCACAATGCACATTGTATGGGCATAAATTTCTTGCTTAAATATTTCAGAATACAACAGCGGGCTGGGTCCCACGCTGTATGCAGATGCAGTAGCATATAAACGTCAAAATACAGTATCAATGGCATGTCTTCCTGTCCCATCCCTAACATTGTCCTACTGTTTCTTTCTATCTTCGTTTTTATCCTAATAAAAGATTCTTCAAATCTGGACCCATTTTGTAATGATTTTGTCTTGGAGTTGTTTGGATTGTCCAATAACATGACTGATATTAAAATACTAAAACAAACTACGAGGAGAACTATATCATCTGAAGACACCTGAGGCGCTGTCCAGTATTATTGAAGTTTTGATTTATATAATTATACATGTGGGTCCCTACATTTTTTTTCCTTTTATTTTTTCTGTAAAATTTTTTTGTTTTAAGGGGATTTTATCGGAAAAAAAAAAACTTTATGTGGCCACTCTGTCAAAAAAGTCACTTTAGCCAAACTCACACAAAACCAACCTTTTTGCCCAAAATCTCTTTTTTTGTTACAATTTTTTTTAGGGTCGACGTCGACCCTCATTCACATTCTGTTAAGGCAGAATGTCAATACCTACGTCACTATCGACCCTGGCAGTGCCAAAAAGATTGCATGAAACCCCATCAACCCAAGAAGTCCAAATACTTCTCTTTTTTTTAAAAAGTTCTCTTTTGTCGTCCTCTGCAAAGATAACAAAAATAATAGTGTCTGTACTACTACTAATGGTGTGAGGCTCCACCCCTTATGGACCCTCACTTATATGTGAATTATGCTAATTATATTAGTTTATATCTACTTATACTAATTAATAGGGGTAGTAAGGGTAGTTTAGTATTTTCCTAGGATTTTAGCCTATTTTCTAGGAATTACTCCATTTTTGTGACTTATAGAGCCTATAAGGTGTTCGATGGACTTATTAGAGTTTGTTAGTTGGTTAGGGGCTCCTATAAGTAATTGGAACTAATAGGAGGGGTTTTCATTTGAGAATTTGCAAACTACATCTAAAATACCCAAAGAGCTCATGTACTTAACCTAAATTCATAACTAAACCAAAAGGACAACTTGGACATTTCACCCGAAGACCAAATCCTTTATATACAAACCCACCTCCCTCATCCCAAACGATCCCTCCCTCTCTTCTCTCATTCCCCTCCATTTCTCTCATTTCCCTCCAAGAATTTCCTCCAATTCTCTCTTTAGAAGCCTAGGGTTTCATACAACTAAGAAGAAGGATCTACTACAAGCTATTGTCATTAGCAAGTTAGAGGACCTCTCTCATCTCCTAGATCTCTCATTTCTTTGCAAGACAAGGTAATTCCTTTTCCCTAACTCAATTTCCATGAAATTCTCTTTCTCTCTGTAGAATTCATTTCCCTTATGCAATTCTCTTGTGGATTTGGGTTTAGGAGTTGTAGATCTATCTGTTAGGAATTTTGTATTTACAATTTGATGGATGCATTTTCACTTTAGCATCATTTGAATTTTCACACTTGCAGTGTTTTAGAAAACCTTGAAATCTGGTTTGATACATGCATTGCTTTTAAGATTTGAAAAAGTATTGTTTTATGCATGTTTTGTTTTTATACTTGGATGCATTGTTTTTAGAATTCAAACTCTTTTGAAATCCTAATTCTTTGTGCATTACTTTTGAGAAATCATATTGAGGATTTAGGTTTGTGCCTTGCATACATTCATCATTTTCAGAATCACTTTTGTATGCATTTATTTGTGAAAAGAGTTTTTAGAAATCAAGCTAGCCTTTGGTTTTAAAGTTTCGAATCATTTTAGGTTTTTTTGTGTTTCATGTTTTAAAACCCTTAGAATGATTTAAAACATGTTTTTAAGCTTGATTTAATGGCCCAAAAAATTCCCAACCAAAAATACTTTGAAAAATGGATTTTAGGGAATTTTGGTCCCAGGCCAGAAACGCGGTGTACCAGGTCGATCGAGCCCTGTGGCCAGGTCGACCGGGAACACTACCGTTGGCCATTTTTCAAACGGTCAGAAATATAGCCGTTGTTAAGGCCAGGTCGACCGAGACCTGTTTCCAGGTCGACCGGGGACTAGCCGTTGGGCACTTTTTGGGTATAAAATGAGTTCTTTCCTTTGTCAAAAGTTGGAGATTTTGAAGACTCTTTTGAGGAGCTTTGAGACAAAGAAAAGGGGATGAACTAAGAGAGACCAAAGAGTCATTTGGAGAGCTAAAGCTTGGATTAATGAAGTTAAATCTCTAAGTAAGCTCTACCTCTCTTAATCATAGTTTACATGCTTTGTTTAAGTTATTGGTAAATGATTTAGAGCATGATATCTATGATGTGATGAATCCATTCTTCTTTTAATCTTTGATGTAATTAAGATTGGATTCTTCACTTTGTTTTCATCCAAGTTGTTTTTAAAAACTTTCTTAATCATGCTTAGCCTAAATCTTTGATTTCTTTTATATAGCATGATTCATTTTCTTGGTTGAAACATTACTTGTTGTTTTCATTCATTTAAACATTAGTAAAATTAATTTGGTTTTGAAAACAACATTGCACATGCATCACATGTTCTAAGTTAGTCATTTTCATACAACTTGTGATTCTTTGATTTTCATATCATTAACAAGTTGTTTTACATACATGTGATTTGCATTAAACTTCAATCAAATCTTTTATGTGCATTAAACTTTGAAATGCTTTAAGCATATATTTAATTAAGCCTTCTTTTTAAACTTGATTGAAGTTCTCACACACACACATCATGAGCATACACATTTGCATTCTTTTAGTGTTTGTGTGAGTTTGTTATTCACGTTCACATTAGCCTATTTTAGAGGCAATTACATTGAGCTTTAATTGTATCTCTTAGAGTGATCTTTTGTGAAGACACCTTCTTAGAGAAATCTTTATTTGTAAAGGTTATTGCTTAGCCTAAGAAAAGCATCTTGTAAAGGTTATTGCTTAGCCTAGAAAAGCACATTGAGAGGTTGTTGTTTAGCCTAGAAAAACAACATTGTAAGGGTTATTGCTTAGCTTATTGAAAAGCATAAATAGTGAAAATCCGGTGGGGTGATTGGATCACAAGCCGGTAGTGGACGTAGGCATTGAGGCCGAACCACTATAAACCTTGGTGTTGTGGTGCTTGCTTTTGTGGTGATTGTTTATATTAGCTTCTGCATATTGTTTGATTAATCATCACATGTGACTAGTTTTTGTTAAGAAATTAAAATTGGTCTAAATTGGTCATAGTTGTAGCGCACCCTATTCACCCCCCCTCTAGGGTTCGGATCCCCGGACGTTCACTATCTAGATTTGAGTTTCGAGACTGTTTGAGATATTGGAAGCCATTAGAGCCTTGGATCTTGGAATTGGAGCTTGGATCTCAAAGATCAAGCCTAAAAACCATTGCTTTGGAGTATTGTAAGTACAATAAATCTACTTAGCATAGAATGCATGATTTCCTCGTTTGGTTTTGTAATTTCAAGTCATATGAATGATTGATTGCTTATATCTATCTTTTAAGCCTTGTTTGTACGAATTTTGGCCATTGGAGAATGTGGTCTCCTATTTGGAAGATCAATAGCCCAATTGATGATATTTTGTGATGTTTGGATGGAGTTTGATGTTTCTGGATGGTTTGGTGATGACCAGGGATGAGATGATGGAGTTTTGACCGAAATTGAAGTGAATTGGAAAAGTTGCAGAATTCTGGGAATCTGAATTTCGTGCGTGTCCAGTCGACTACTCTTGGAGGATGTCGACCGGATACACTGTGTAATCTAGAACAACTGAGAGCTAGTCTGTCATTCTATCTAAGAGATCTCTGTGTATCTGGTCGACTGTCCTGGCTAGATGTCGACCGGGTACACTGTCTAGAATTAATTGAATGACTAATCAGGTCCCAGTCTTTCTTTGTAGCCAATCAACCACCGTTGGAGGATGTTGACCGGCCACACTGTAAAAACCCTGTTAGTTTGTATGGTCTCAATCCATCAGATGATGTAATAAATTGATTAATTTCTTTATTTATCAATAAAATCATGTTTTCCTTTCATGAGATGAATGGTGTTTTATTACTTTATGCACATAACCGTTACATATGACATGATAGTTCATGAGATGAACCGGGTCCCACTAGTATATTAGATGTGATATATGTGTATGGATGAGATCCACGTACGGGAGACATGTGTCACAAATCTTATACTTAAATATCTTCACAACCAGTGATGAGACTGAGTATCTCATCTGATAAGGTTGCAGCACTTTGATCACTATGAGATAGTGTGATTTGTCTCGATCATCAGAATGTAAGATTCTGGATCACGGTGCCGGTGCATTGGATGTATTGAAGGACCATGAGAAGCACCTTATAGGATATTGTCTTTATTTTAAGGTCAGTGGATGTATTGAAGGACCATGAGAAGCACCTTATAGAATACTGTCTTTATTTTAAGGTCTACTCTCATAATTTCCTAGCAATAGGCTCTCAATCCTGAGACATTGATGAACTCAAGTTTTTATCTATTGATTTGCTTTGAGTCACCAATGAGTAAGGCCAACTGCAGGTCAACACCTCGGTGTCTTGGGTACATAGTAGTAGAACTGTGGGAACATTCAATGGTCAAGATGTAATCTATCTATATTATCCTCTTGTGTCAATTAATGGATTTATCATTAGTAAGTGCGCACCCATCTCGATTAAGAGTTAATTGGATGAAATTGATGATCATTGTGATTAATTCGGTTTCTGTCACGACCCGGCCACGAGATCAGAGTCATTAGAGTTAACTCCCGGGTCGCGATGTAATCATATTTACTCCCGTAAACCCCGTTTAACTAAAGTTACAACGAAGTCTACAAGGGATCTTGCATACATACCTGTCAATGTACAGCTGTGCGGAATATACAATAATATGCATGTATACATTGACAACCATTTAATCAAAACGAATCATACATTTACTTTGAGTTCCTATCATCAACCGCTGCATATTTATAATACAATGCAGGGGACATCATATACAGTACATACAATACCAAAATGAATATCTAAAACATTTCGAAATTTTTTCCAAAAGACTCCAATGAACCCGCTCTCTGATCACGTCCATTCAGCTAGACCTCCTGGATGTAGCGAATGGGCCTCCTCCGCTGGCGGGACGGTCGCTGAGGGACCGGCACGGGTAACTGAGCCTGTAACATCATCAGTAATACCATGAACATGACGGTTCAACAAGATATATACATATGTCTAACAATTCCTAACAATTCATCGATTTAAACAGTTCTAAACAATCAATATCAAATACAAATAACAATGACAATAAGACTGGCAACTACACTAGCATTGGTTTCAACTCCATTCAGTTCTTCCCAAAAGGAAGCATTTCATATTCATTTATTCATTAGGTTCAACCTTTATTAATGGCTTTTCAGTGTATGACTTTTCAGTCAATGACCTTTCGGTCCAATAAGGTGGGATCTCCCAGTGTCTTGATCAGAGATCACTGGTGTCACCACGGGCTCCGGAACACCCCAATCTCATCTACTGCAGTAGGAATAGTCATTTCATTTATCAATTCATTCAGTGCACTTCAATAATGAGTTTAAGAAACCACTAGGTAGTGCCAGACCTTTTTAACACATTCATATCACTCGCATTCTAAGACTAAACCAATTGTCCAACCAACCATTGCGTGTAACTTTGGCTATCAATGCAAGGATTACTATAGATGATATTACTTTAAGTCGAGTGCGCATTAGATAACCTCCGCTAACACTTATGAAGGTATTGATGATCACATAAGCGATCCTTGTTTTCGCAAAAATCCAAAACTCACTGATTTTTCCTTACTATGAATAATCTGGTCAATTTCAGCAACCTCGGCGGCTACCTGGCGGTTAGCCGCAACTGTGCAGGCGGCTAGCCGAACTGTATTGGCGGCTAGCCGAAATTCGGCTGGCGGCTAGCCGAACCAAGTTCAGTTAGCTTACGGTCAGCTTTCCAGAAGCTGATTTTCTGACAGGGATTTCTGACCAATTTCGGTCAGCTCGGCAGTCAGCTCGCGGCTAGCCGAAATTCCAATTTCGGCTAACCGAAATTTGACGGTTAGCTTTCCAAAAGCTCGTCAAATTCGGATTTTCTGGCGGTTAGCTTCGCGGTTAGCCTCGCGGCTAGCCGAAAGTGGCCCAGAAGCTCATTTTCGAGCTTCAGAAATCCTGAACCAAATCCACATGTTTGAACTCCCTGAGTTCATACAAGTTATATAAAAGCTTAAATTGCTAGAAATGCATATACTTGCCTTGTTTGAAGCTTGAGAGAAACAAACTCCTCTTTTAGCTTGGATTTGAGGTGCAATCCTTAACTTGAAGCTTCGATTTCAATATCACTCCAAGAAGATGATGAGGAAAAGGAAGAAGATGTGATGCCTCTTCACTTAATCACTCCAAACGCACCTTTGATGGAGAAGAAATGGAAGAAAGAAGATAGAAACGGAGGAAGAAGAAGTTGCCTAGGTCTGGATGAGATGAATAAACTAAAAGGAGCTCATCTTATCCTATATAAGGGAATTTTGCATTAAACCCCCTTTATCTCTTTTAATTACAAATCAAGTCAAATGATGTTCCATTTGATCCGATAGTCATCGAATCAATTCAAGTCTTTTATGAAAGTTATCGTACTCGCCGAGATACACATGCGGATATCAAGACTTTCCGTATTCGACAAAATACGTACAAATCCGTATTTCCGAAAAAGTCCTTGGTTTGCTTATTTGAGCTTCACTTTCCATTCCATTCAATTCATTTCATAATCTCATTTACTATTAAGCCTACATTAGGCAAATTCCAATCCATTTGGCGATAAATCACCATTAGTTCATTTAAACTTGCTTAATTAGTCATCAGCTCAATTAATTAAAGTTAATCGTGATTAACTCGGGACGGAGCCTAACAGTTTCAAGGATAATAAGATATTGATCTACGATTGGAACGGACATGTTTAATCCAATTGATCCATGGATATTGATAGAGGGGCCTACTTGTGGTCATAGAGAAGTTTATAATCTTCTTTGTAATTTATTTTTAAGACTGGAGTGCAATTGCATTTATATAGTGGAATTATTTGCAATTAACTATGGACCTAGATTGCAGATGAGATGTGGGGTCACGGTGTCCTAGTTGGAGTCAGCTTTCTATGGAATCTCTAGTGGTCCCAACGCTAACGCAAGTTATTAGAAAGTTACTAATCCTACTTGAACTCTAAAAAGAATGAATTAGAAAGTTATAATTTCTATTTGAAGTGAGATTTCTAATAGTAGTAATAGTAAGTTACTAATTATTGTAGAAGTGAGACTTCTATTTTCAATTAGTAAAGGAGAGGTTGTCAAGCTATAAAAGGAGAGGAATAGGGGATGGATGTCCCATGCTTGTTCCACGCCCAAGGAGAGTCACGTCCAAGAGTTGGACGTCCATCTCTAGTGCAAGTGTTACACGCCCACTTCTCTCTCTCTTCTAGTTTCTTTAAGAGTTCTAGTTGGTTTTTTCTCTTGAAGATCCCATCATTCTTCTTGAGAAAAGAGATCTGATACGGATCATAGCGTAGAAGGCTAAGAGGTCTTGGAGATCCTAAGTTTGCTATAAAAAAAGAGTTTCTTCATCTAGCAAGTCTTCTTCTTCATTAGAGCACTATTTGGCTCTAAAAGCATAATATATTTTCTTGCATGTTGTAGATTTTTGGTTGCTTGACTGTTGCTGGTTTCTATCTTCTAGATAGAGTTTATTATTGTACATGATTGATGAGTTTAAGGGATTGGATCTTGGATGTGGTTTATGGCCTTATGGGTACTTGATCCTTGAGTCAAGTAGGTCAAAAAGTTTTAAAAACCTATCAATGAGGCCCATCTATTTCCAACAAACCCTAGATGGGAAACCTGCCTGCCAGGTTTCTGTTTTTCTGATCCACATGCATGTGATTGACCATGGTGCCTAGGATGTCGACTAGGATACACTGAACCTGAGACAAACCTAGAGACATGTTTTTCTGTCTTCTCCAGTGCATTCGGTCGACCACCCCTGGGAGGATGTCGACCGAATACACTACTGATAGTGAATTCCAGTTTCTGTGTTTTTGATGGTTTGAGCTATTGTGAGGCTCATTGGCCTTCCATGTGAACTTCCAATGATGGGCCAATCATGAGTCAAGGGTTGGGCTTGACGTTGAACCATGAGGCCACCAAAGTATGGTCTAGCATATTAATTGGATTTTGATTCAGCCCTTAAATGTTGTCAAAGATGCCCGTAATTTCAAAGCACCAAATACATATCTCTTGGCATCTAAAACTTCATTTAAGAATTGAATCGGCTGACATGGAACTGGACCTAAAAGGGGGGCCATGACCTAGGGTGGGCCTTTGATATTCTTCCTTTGATTGGCATGGACATGTGGATGTATTATATGTTCTTCATCGCTATTCACTCGTGTACCTATTTGTTGCTTAAACCTGTTAAGTAAATGGAAATTGGAGGCCCTGGACCTAGGACTCCTAGTGGTGACCCTAATTGTGAAATGGAGATCACTTAACCCGTGTTTATGACTAGACGGGACATCTTATGGCCTAAGGAATGGATGGATGAGATTTTACCTTGGAGTAGATGATTATGATATTGATCTAGAAACCTATTTATGAATGGACAATGAAATGAATAGTGTTGAATTTGGAATGCGATGAAAATGGACTAAGACCATGACATGGTGTGGATCATGGCCGTTGATTCAAGTATGGATATGGACTATGGGTTTTGTATATGGATTGGAAGTAGGTAATGGACCTTGTATGGATATGAGTAGACCATGCTCGCGCATGGATACCCTAGCCAGACACAGACCTTTACTTGGTTCCTTGAGTCAGCGCAGGATATTCACTCAGTCGTTATAAGCTTAGCCTTTGACTGATTGTCCTTGGTGAAGCTATTTATTACAGTTAGGGCCATCATGATTAGCTATGATTAGATGACTGGCAGACTTCGGTAGTATATATTTTATTCGCGGCTGGCAGACTCCGGTAATGCATATATACTTTCTTAGGGATTTGTTTATTTGGCGGGGCTTGTCATCCATTGCATTGCACTATTATTTCGCTATCGCAACTGGTTACCAATATGAGAGGACCGCGACATAATATTCATCGGTGACAAGCTCGTGTAAATGTGCTATATTGATAGATGATGAGTTAGATTGCTTTACTTCATGTTGATCCTTATTGATTATTTTGCACAATTACCCAGTATTCTACCTTTATGACTTATAATCTTATTATCGTCTCTTGTCTCTTTTGATGCATACATCTTATGTTATTTTGTATATTGTGCCTACTGGATCATTGAATCTAACCCATCATTTGGTACTTAGGTATTGTTACCGACCCCTACCCCGAGGCCTACCCCGAGGGTTACACATTCCTTGAGGCACTCTTAGTAGACGAGTACGGGTAGAGACTGGCAGACCTAGAGGTGGAGCCAGAGGATGGAGAGCCTTTACCCAGGGCTTGAGCGATTATCGTATTTTGGGTTAGAGTGCCATTTGTGTGAGCAAAGGGGATGTATTCAGATATTGTAAGGTCCTCGATCTTATTGGGTCAGTTGGGCCCAAAAGCAGGCTCGTTGAATCGTTTATTTAGTAATTATTATAATTAATTGTATTTTAGATATTTAAGTGGGTTTAGATCATGAGCGAGTTTCTTTTAGAGTTAGAATAGTGTCTGCGAAGCTTCGTGCGATTCTGAGTTCGTTTGATCCTAACAAGGGGGTGGGTAGTTTGCAATTTAGGGAAAATTGAGTGTTTTTCCAAAAAAATTCAAATGTCACAATTTTTGGGTTCGTTGGAAAGGTCTCGTTGCGCTGATTATTTTTGTCTCTTGGCTCATCACGATCCGACAATCAGAAATCCTTCAAGTGGTCCATTCCTTTATCAGACCCACTTAAGGGCAAACTAGTCCTTTTCTTCCCTTCTCTTTTTCTTAAGTAAGGATTAACCCTAATGTTTTATTCATTCTCTTCAACGAAAGCTATAGCAACCCCTTCTTCCTTTTTAGCTTCTCAAGCCCAGAACTCTACCGAGAGAGATCATCTTCGAAGATCCGATCCGCACATCTTCATCCTCTCAATCTCCTTTTTCCATTTATATCAATTGGTAAGCATTTTTCCTGCCATCATCTTTTCAATCATCTTCTCTTTCGCTTAGATTTAGGTTGTTCTTGATCTTTTCCTAAATCTAGGTTGTGGATTGGGTTAAATTCGTGGATTTCGTGGTAGATGGCTTCTCCTCAAGTTTTTTCCCCAATTATCTTCTTATTCTTGGTTGAGGCAAGTAGATTTACAATTTAGGATTGTAACATGAATGTATTGTTTTATTGATTGATATTGATCAAATGCTAAAATACCCAAATGCCAAGTTTGTTTCTAATTTTGATTTCGGTTCTTAACATGCTTGATTAGGTTTTAGAATGGGATAGATTAATTCTTAATTGGTAGGTTTAGATGATTTTAATCTGCTAGAATGCATGATATGTGATGTATGAAATGGACGGGGAGCATGGAGGCTCATTTTTTGCAAGTTTATCATTGAATTGCCTGGGGAAGAAGATGCAGAAAACCCATTTTCAGGGTTATAGTTCATTGTCCGATCGATCAGACGCACTATGAGATCGATCATACAGAGAATATGGCCCAATTAATTACAGTCGGTCACTATCCGATCGATCGGACACTCTGTGCGATCGATCAGATAGAAAACATGTCTCAGTTAACTGCATTCTGGCACTGTCCGATCGATCAGAGGGTAATTTATGTGGCATCACTTGGCAACTTCGGAGGCTTGTAACTTTTAATTCGACCGTTGGATTTCTACGTATAATATATTGATGGAAAGCCCTTTAAATGTAGAATCCAATGGTTTTAGTTTCATCATGATCGAAGATCTGGAAGTGATGTAAATACCCGGATTAATGATCCAACTTATGTTTACTTGGAAATGAGACTGTTAACCTAGGTTTGAGCCTTAGATGTTGGAAACCATGAACCTACTCTCACTTGACCATTAATAGGGATTGAAATCAAAGCATGTGGCTTGGTGTGCTTCGATGGTTGTCTAGGTATTTGTACGTGTACTATGCATGGCTTAACCGAATGCATATGGAATTGTCTTAATAGATGCTTAACATGATTGTACACCAAGGAATTCTCCAAGAAGCATCGTTGAATCAATTTCCGCACGCACTCCGTTAGAACAAGTACGATACAGGGATCATACCGCTTGCCTAGGATTGGATTGCAACTTCCTCTTTGATTTGTGAATTGTATCTGTCGTTATTTTTCCTTGTACTTGTACACTCTCTTGGCATAAAACACTTAACTAATTATGAAACGTAAATTCTTGTAGAACTAGGACATGTACTTGACTTAGAGTGTATCGTAGGAACAGTGTCATGTATTTGATAAACTTAACCGACTAGCATGTAAGGGATTATCACGTGGATAACTTGTCTTGTATTGTCTTGAATGAGATAATCCCTAAGAGCATGTCTTGTGTGTTGAGCTAGCCATACTTGCTTGTCTTGGTTTCCTTCGTGTCAACACCACTTCATTACTATTTGCATGTCATGGCCAACTACAGTTTGAGGTTTTATTAATGGGCCGGCTACTCGGACATTGGGATGAGCTGTCGGCATAGGACGACATCCATAGCGTTGAATAGTTGGGAGTGAGCTAGGGCCGTGCTGTTATCCCTAAGACTGGGAGCTAGGATCCCCCTGGAGCCGGATTTGGTATCAATAGTTTGATTGGATTGTTACTGATACTTTGAGAGGTGGTTAGGATATCCTCGGAGTCTCCCTCTTGATACTTGCATTGCATTACTGGACAATGGTTATTATTAGTGGATACTAGGATTCCTGTTATTGCTTCTGATTATTATTATTCATGCTTTATGCCTAGCATCGTTCCTCATGTTCACTTGATTATATCCTGTCATGAGTCTTATACTTGATGCATGCCATGTTCATTTATATCTTACTTATTTACTGCTCAACATGCCGTTGACTTTATTCCTTGGTGTGCAGGCACCCCAAGTGACTACTATGAGGAGCAGGCAGGTGAGGAGATCCTAGAGGATCTCCAACCAGCAGAGGAAAAACGAGAGTGGCATGTCGATGACATAGAGTAGCATCATCATTCTCGGCATGAGAGAGATTTGTTGGGATTATTAGTTTTATTTATTGATTCGTTTTCTCTCATTGAACTTTTCACTTTATTGACTTGATAGTTCTTTTAAATGGTCCTGGATATTGGGATGGCCATTGTAATAAATTAACTTCTTCGTTTAGTTCCATTTATTCTTGTTGCAACTTTAATTATAATAAGATTGGTTATTCATTGTTTGATATTCTTTATGCCTTAAATTATATGAATTCCTCAGTTCATTAATGACTTGAGGCTTGAAATATAATATCCTCATAGCGGACTTACGATCCTTGGGCCTAAAGGATTTTTTTTTAATTAGTTCTAAATCTCACTCTCCGGATCCGATTTATTCTCTAATCGGGTTCGGGGAACATGACAGATATGTACACACTATTGTTCTACACTTTGAGATAGCTTAGACTCATACCCTACTTTATAGTTGCTTTATGGGATTGATACATTTACTGCTTCCATATTGCTTCCGTTATATGCTTCCGCACTTAACTGTTGATTATATATATATATATTGGTAAAAAGTTTTAAATTGGAGCTCACTGCGGACCTACGATCTTGAAAGTTTCTAGAATCTTCGGAAAGTAGCGCGGCAAATTCAGGTACCTTGGGGTAAACTCGGTATTCGGAATTGGGGTTGATGGTCCCGGCTTTTGTCTTTTTCCAAAGCTGCCTCCGCCCCGGGGCTGACGGGGTATGGTGGAGGGAAAAAGGAAAAGCGGGCATCAGTTTTTTTGTACGGGTATGCCAATTTCTCTTTAATACTTGGAATTTAGAAATGGTGATCCGGAGATCCACCTTCACAAGTAAAAAGGGAAATGAAACTTTTTTCTAGTTTTCCATTGCATACATATTTTAATAAAAGAGACAGTTTTGTTTGAATGCCGTGAAAGGCGTTTTTGTGCCGTAGAAGGCGGTTTGGTGCCGTTGGAGGCGATTTTGCCATGAAAGGCGATTTACAAATCTTATCAATAATGAAAGACAAGAGATGTGATTTTTTGTCTCTTTAGAAAAAATACAATTTACAACAGAAAAGTAAGAAAAAGGAATCTAACTTCTCATGCGATTGTGGGAGGGCTCGTTCAGATCGATGGTCGCGAGTCATGTATGGGCTCCGCCATCGTCCTTCAGATGAGAACATAGTGCTTGATTTCTTGGCTTGGCTCCAACCTCAGATTTTTAGAGGATAAGGACCAAGATAAGGTCCTATATCCGGTAAAAAACTGAGTAGACGGGCTGAAAAGCCGCATCTAGCCATGTTGGATAGAAGGAGAGGTGGTCTTTGGGGGGGTGGCCCCCCAAGGGGCTTCAATCACCTTGTTGAACTTGTTGCAGCAGAGTTTTCTTGAAGGAGCAGGGTTGTAGAGATTTCTCCAAGGATTTTTGAATGATTTTCTGGCGATTTTTCCGGATCTGTGGCGATTTTCCCGGATCCTTCTGTGTGTGTCCCCCTTTCCCGGAATGCTTGGAGAGGACTCCTATTTATAGGCCTTTTGGTAGCCTTTAGGAGTGATTTATGAGCCTTTATGGTAATAAAGCTCATTAAGGGAGGAGTTACGAGTTTAATTGCTTTTTGTTTTATAACTCCTGACCCTTGGATTTCATTGGCCGGAGGAGAGTCATGGGCATTTAATCGCCTTTAATCTCCATTATGTTAGGAGTTTCATGGCTTGAATGCCATGATTGCTTGGACTTGTAACTCCTGAACGGAGGCTTCTGATTGGGCCGTTCAAGATAATGGGTTAATGACCGCATTAACTTGCCATAAACGAGCCAATTGATTGCACTAAGTGGCCACCTTGGTAGCTGAAGAGTCGCGGGCCATGTTGCGTCTCTTGGAATTCCCTTTGCGATGATCATCGATGGATCCTTATGTAAATCAACATCAGATGATCATGTAGTTTCAGACATTGGTTGATACCAGCGGGCCGACAGCATCTGTCCAGTCGATTTCGCGATCGGGCGGGCAGAAAGTGCACTTTTTGGTTGTTCAGCTGGCGATCAACGAAGTTTTTGAAGTTCTTGGAAGGATTCCTGTGATCTTGGCGAATATCGGCGAATTTGGAGCCTCAAAAGTCTGAATCTGGAAAAATCACAGGGACAGAACAACTCGTCTCGCGAAAACGGACGAAACGGGGGGTCCCGGGGCGAAATCGGCGCCCCGGACCTCCCAGGGTCGCCGGCCCCATGGTCTCCGGCGACCATGGGCCATGGTCGCCGGCGACCATGGCCCAGGGTCGCAGGCCTGGCCCAGGGTCGCGGGGCTCTGCGACCCTGGGGGGAAAATTGCTTCCCGGGGCCCGTTTCTGGCCGTTTTTCGTCGTTTTTCGCTTCCGTTTTTTTTGTTTGTTTTCTATGACATTTCTCCACATTTTTGGCTTGATTTCCCTCTGAAAAACATGATGAGAATCCTTGCAAATTGGTTTGCAAAGTTTCCGATTTTCCGGGAAAAGCCGAGCGCAGAACTGCTGATTTTCCGCCAGAAGCTGAAACAGGGTCAAACGATGTCGGAATGACCTGAAATTTGAGGTGAAGCTTCTTGAGCATTAAATAAGACCAACCATGGGCTTTCTTTTGAGTTTTGAAGCCGTTTGGGGTCATGCAAATGCTTGCCTTTGATTTCACTGCGAGGGAAATGCCGAACTTTGACTTTCGGTCAAACGATGTCCGATTGACCTGAAATTCGACGTGTGACTCCCTCATCAGTAGTTAAGACCAACCATAGGCTTTCGTTTGAGTTTTGAAGCCATTTGGAGTCATGCAAATGCTTGCCTTTGATTTCACCGCGAGGGAAATGTCGAGCTTTGACTTTCGGTCAAACGATGTCCGATTGACCTGAAATTCGACGTATGACTCCCTCATCAGTAGTTAAGACCAACCATAGGCTTTCGTTTGATTTTTGAAGCCGTTTGGAGTCATGCAAATGCTCGCCTTTATTTCACCGCGAGGGAAATGCCGAGCTTTGACTTTCGGTCAAACGATGTCCGATTGACCTGAAATTTGATGGGGAGCCTAA
The DNA here is from genome assembly GCA_038049695.1 of Cinnamomum chago. Classification (NCBI taxonomy): domain Eukaryota; kingdom Viridiplantae; phylum Streptophyta; class Magnoliopsida; order Laurales; family Lauraceae; genus Cinnamomum; species Cinnamomum chago. The sequence continues at coordinate 29,244,072 of CP142457.1, forward strand.
TGGAGTCATTTTGAGATGATCCACAAGCTCCGAATTGGGTGCCATGGCCCCGGGGTGCTCAGCTGCCGGGAGCTGCTGCTTAGCTGTTGGAGAAGTGAAGCTAGGCCAAATGATATCGAAATGACCCGAAACTTCATGTGTACCTCTCTTTTGGTTCTTTTGAGTGACTTTGCATTTTTTGTTTGATTCTGACAAGATCTGATGCTTGAAGTGGCGCCTGCCTATTTTGGTAGGATGCAGCTCCGTGTAGCTTTTGGTGTGAAGAGGCAAAGTGACATTTTTGGTGTCAACAAATGCCCCCTCGAGGTACAGCGACGATATAGCTTTTGTAGTCGATGTGCCTCGAAGAGAATCTTGAAGAAGAGCTTCTGACTTGACCAAGAGTCTTTGAGCATTTTTTTTTTTTTATGGAGTAGCCTTTTGAGCTTCTAGGGGATTTTATGGTAGTGAGAGGGATCACGTACCACCTTAAGGCAAGATTTTGAGAATGACATTTGGATTTGGATTTGGTTTTGGTTTTTTGGTTTTGATTTTGACCTTGTGACCTAACAAGCTGTATGTGGCAGGTTAGGGGGTCAGGTTTTTGGTTTTGATTTTGACCTTGTGACCCAACAAGCTGTATGTGGCAAGTTAGGGGGTCGGGTTTTGATTTTTGGTTTTGGTCTTGTGACCTAACAGGCTGTATGTGGCGAGTTAGGGGACCATGGTTTGGTTTTTTGGTTCACTCTTTGGGACAATTTTGGGTCCATTGGAGTGGTTTGGGCTTTTGTGGAATGTCAATTTCAAGATTTTGGCTTAATTTGGTTCATGAGGTGGGATGGTTTGGATTTTTGGAAACTCATGAAGCTTGGATTTTTGTATGGTATGGTCCAATCAACTCAAAAGAGGCATGGGACCATTTTTGTACGCTCTTGGTAAGAGAAATTTTGACTAAAAGCCACTTTTAGTGCCTAGGTGGTCAAACCTGGCTCATATGGGCTAACCCATGGGACCTTAAGCTTTGAAGGATGGCTTAGATCTCATATGGTGTCACTTTGTAAAGAATATCTAAAGATATCTCCTTTGGGTGGAGAATATCTAAAAATATCCTTACTTTGAGAGATTTTCTCAAGTTTCCTTGATTTTGGGAGAGATTCTCTCAAAATATCTTTCTTTGGGAGAGAATATCTCTCATTCCCTTTCTTTTTGGAGAGAATTTCTCAAAGAATCTTTGTTTTGGGAGAGAATATCCCAAGTTTCCTTTTCTTTTGGGAAGGTTGCTAATTTTTAGCCCTTTCCTCCTTGCTTTTCTCTTGTTTTCTCTTTTGGTTTGCTCTCTTCTATAAAAGCAATTGAGGTGGGATCTCTTGCTCCTATTGCTTTCTTTTTGCAAAAGTCTTCAAGAGTTGCTCTAAGATCAAGAATCCTCCTTCTTCAAGAGTCTTCAAGTTCTTCTTTCTTCTCCATCCATGGCTTCAAGTAAGTTTTTTATTTCTTTTTACAAGAAATTCCATGTAAAGAAAGTTTCATCATTTTTTTCTTCTCTTTTTTTTTCTTTTGCACGTGTTCTTTTCTTTTTTTTTTTTACACGCCCTTTTTTCCTTTTTTTTTTCTTTCTTCTTCCTTTCTTTTTTTTTTTTTTTTTTCTCTCTTTTTTTTTTTTTTGCTGCTGTACGGACATGTCCGTACAGCTTTGGGCCGTACGGCCATGTGGCCCATGGGCCACGGCCTGTGGGCTTCGGCCTGTGGGCCAGCCCATAATTTTTTTTTTTTTTTTTTTTTTTCTTTTTTTTTTTTTTTTTAAAAAAGAACTTTCCTTTCTCCCCTTTTTGTATCATCATGATAATGAGGTTTCATGCATTTCAAGATGTTTATGCATTTTTTTTTTGTTTGATGTATCAAGATAGAAGGCTAGAGTTTCTATGTTAAGTCAACATGAATTTTGACTTAGACAAAGTTTGATTTTGACCAAGTTGGGTTGGAATTGGTCAAATTTTGTCAAGGTTTTCCTAGTATCTAGTGCATGATGATTTTCTTTTATGCATGATTTTTGGTAAATTGAATTGGGAGCATGATGATGATGCACACCTGGAAATCTTTTGCAAGTCTTGAGATTTGAAGCTCGCAGCAATGTTGAGCTCTTTCTTTAGTCTTGCGGGGGTTTCGAGGAGCTTTTTTTTTTTTTTTTGCAAGTTTTGGGATTTGAAGCTCGCAGCAATGTTGAGCTCTTTTCCGATTCTTGCGGAAATTTGAGAAGACTGTCTTGATCTCGCAGCAATGTTTGAGTTCGAGTCTTCTTTGAGAATCCTTCATTGATCATGAGCTCGCAGCGATGTTGAGCTCATCTTCAGGCTTCCTTTCTTTTCGGGGTGATTCCCTTTTCTTCGGAATTGCCCCGGAGTCATGCCAAAATTTCGCTAGGATTTTTTTTTATAGCAAAATTCTGTCATTCTGTTGATTGATTTTTTTTTTCAATCTTTGCAGGTAGTTCCTCCAGAACGAACAAGGGTAAGAAGCCCGTTACCGATACACCTCGTCGATCTGCCAGATCTTCCAATGCTGCTGTACAGCAGGCTTGGGAGAAGGTCCAGTATGTGGAGAGAAACTTGGAAGAGTGTGACTCGCTCAACCGAGATGAGATGAGACAGCGACTGATCGGTCTCAAGGATGAGGAGTTTTACAAGATTATGGCAAGCAATCGTCCTTGGGTCATGGACGATCAGAGCGTTGTGCCCAAGCCTACCTTTTTCTTTGGTGATGCAGCTCCTGATGACTCGTCATATCAAAGGAGATGCTTTCAGTTCTCTTACACAGCCGATGGTGAGGAGAGAACCATTTCTACCCGGTCGCCTTTTGATCGTACTATTTCGATCATGAGTCTTTCTCCCACTTGCTCTAAGAGAGAAGATCCTCCAAGCTGGGTAAAGAGGACCACTGTGGTCAAGACCGGGGTTTTTGTTGGCGGTCCTTCTGGTTATGCAGAGAAGTCGCCTGTCCGTCTAGACATGTTGATGCCGGCCAGCGGCTACCAAGGATCTGATCATCCATCGGTTGATTTGAGACCGGTGGGCCTTGGCATTTTCAGGGGCGATGGCAGCAATTGGGTGAAGCCTTTTCGACTTCGTGGCCATTTCAGTGTTGACTCGGGCTGGGAGTCGTGGACTGATCACATCCTGCAGATCGGCGGTGCCATTCTGAAGGAGGCCGAGATTTTTGATGCGGTTTGCGCTTTTAGGCAAACCGTATTTTTCTCCGATGAGGCTTTTATGGCCATGCTGGAGTCCTTCCTTCCACAAACCAACACCTTCATTGTTACGAATGGTGAGATTGGTTTTTCTTTGAAGGAGTGCCATTACCGGGTTACCCATCCTCGGCAAACTCTATGAGGAATTTATGCCGATTGACAGCGTCCTTGAGGAGCAGTCTGAGGAGTTCAGGCTTTTGTACTTTCAGCTCGTCGCCTTCTACGATTTTTTTGAGGAAGAAGGAGGGCTTGAAAGTCCGGTGTAGCAGTTGGGATAGAGCCTTCTCCAGCTACTCATGGCAGATTCTTGAAGAAGCGTGCCTTGGAGACTCTGACGGATGAAGTCAAGAGTTTGCTTGAGGAGCTGAAAGCTTGGCTGGAGAGCATTTTTGGCTGAGGCCCTGTTTTTTTTTTTTTAACAGAAACTCTTTCTCTCTTTTTATATACCACATGTATATTTTTTTCTTTTGGTATACATTTTTGTAGTGGTTATGAACACTTTTCTTTTCTTTTTTTTTTTTGGTACCACATGTATTTTTTGGTACTTTTTTTTTTGTTTTCCCTACGCTCACTCAAATATTGTGATTAAAGTGATTGCTAAATGGGATGTGATCAAAAGTTTGTCATTTTGTGAGAAATCTTTTGACAAATGATTGTTTTGGCATGAGAGCCAGTTTTTGAGACATGTTTTGGCATGGGAGCCAGATTTTGTTTGCGGCATGAAAGCCAATTTTTGGGTGGCATTTATAGCCGGATTTGGGTTTATGGCATGAGAGCCAAAATTTTGGATGGCGTGGAAGCCGAAATTTTGAGGTGGCGTGGAAGCCGATTTTGATGGCGTGAAAGCCAAATTTTGGGATGGCATGAGAGCCAAATTTTTTTTTTGAGATGGCATGAAAGCCGAATTTTGTGGCATAAAAGCCGATTTTGATGGCGTGAAAGCCAAATTTTGGGATGGCATGAGAGCCAAAATTTTTTTTGAGATGGCATGAAAGCCGAATTTTGAGGTGGCGTGGAAGCCGATTTTGGTGGCATGAGAGCCAAATTTTGGTTTGTGGCATGAGAGCCGGTTTTGTTTTTGGTGTAAGAACCAGATTTTGTTTTTGGCATGAAAGCCGAAATTTCTTTTTTTTTTTTTTGGCATGGAAGCCAGATTTTTTGTTTTTGGCATGAAAGCCAGATTTTTTTTTGAAAACCGAGTTTTGTTTTGTTGGCATGGAAGCCGAATTTTGATTTTTGGCATGAAAGCCGGATTTTTGATTTTTTGGCGTGAAAGCCGGATTTTTGGCATGGAAGCCGGGTTTTTTGGCGTGAAAGCCAGGTTTTTGGTTTTCAAAAATGCAAGTATCGACTAAAAGTCGCCTCCCTGCTGAATGGTATTGCAAGTATCGATGGAATGTCGCTTCCTTGCTCATTCGGTTGCGAGTATCGATGGAATGTCGCCTCCTCGCGGATTTGGGTGCAAGTATCGACTAAGCGTCGCTTCCCTGCTTTTGTCTTCAAAAATTTTGTTTTGTGGGTATCGATGGAATGTCGCTTCCCCACGATTTTTGAAGTTTTAAGGTTTTTTCGAACCTTTGTTTTGTTTTTTTTTTGTTTGTTTTAAAATTTGGGTTGTGGATATCAACTGGAGCGTTGCGTCTCCACGATTTTTGAAATTTTGGGGTTTTGGAAGTATCGAATGGGGTTCGCATCCTTCCGGTTTTGGGTTTTGCAAGTATCGACTGAACGTCGCTTCCTTGCGGTTTTTGAAAAACCATTTTTTTTGTTTAAAGACACGAGGGTCGTAAATTTTGACTCAAAACCATTTTGGTGGTAAAAGTCGAGGTGGACTAGGGCTGAAATCCCTAGGTCCTGATTTTGTTTCAAACCATGAATTTTGGTTTCAAGGATCGAAAATTTTGGTCAAGTTTGGGAAGAAGCTCCTAAACTTGGATTTTTGGATTTGCTTCTTTTTTTTTTTTTAACAATGAAACGATGAAAGAAACATTGTTTTGAGGGGTTTTTTTTTAGAAATTTCAACAAGAGGATGAAAATTCCAAAAGGAGTGGGTTTGACGAGCAGATACCTAGGAATAGGCTTTGGCCGTGCAGGCGTCGCTCTGACCCGATGGAAGAAGCCTTCAAGGGTAGTACCGCTTCAAGAACTTCCCATTGATGGGCAGCATACATCTGTCACCCTCCATGTTTAGAAGAGCGTATGCGCCGTTGGAGAAGACTTTGTCGATGACGAAAGGTCCCTCCCATTTTGGTTCAAATTTGCCTTTGGATTTGTTGGCAAAAACCATTGGTCTTTTTACTGTAAGAACCAAGTCTCCCTTTTTGTAGGCGCGTTGCCTGACCTTCTTGTCAAAAGATCCTGCCATGCGTGCTTGGTAGAGTTCAATGCTTTGTAGAGCTTCGAGCCGTCTCTCATCGAGGTTATCCAGCTCTTGGAGTCTCAATTTGACATTGCTTTCTTGCGTCATGTCATTTTGTAGAGATACCCTTAAGGAAGGAATTTGAACCTCCAAAGGGACAACAGCTTCGCATCCATAGACCAAGGAGAATGGTGTGCTATGGGTTGGTCCTCGAACGGTGGTTCGATAGGCCCACAAAGCTTCAGGCAGTTTGTCGCCCCATTCTCTTTTGTGACTAGAGACCATTTTCTTGAGGATTTTGCAGAGCGTCTTGTTGAAGGCCTCTGCTAGTCCATTCGCTGCCGGATTGTACGGAGTTGAAGGACAACTTTGGATTTTGTATTTGTCGCAGAACCTATAGAATCGGTGATCGCGGAACTGTGGTCCGTTATCATGGAAGAATCTTTTAGGTATGCCGAAGCGACAAATGATGTTGGTGCGCAAGAAGTGAAGGACTGATGACGTCTTCATTTCACTAAGCGCGAATGCTTCTGACCACTTGGAGAAATAATCCGTAGCGGCGAAGATGAAGCGATGACCTTTGCTCGATGGAGGGGAGATAGGACCTATGATGTCCATACCCCAGGCTTCAAAAGGCCATGAGATTGCTGTAGGATGTAGCCATTCCGGAGGCATGTGGACATAATCTCCATGAACTTGGCATTGTTGGCAGCGCTTAGCAAATTGCATTGCATCAGCCACCATGGTAGGCCAATAATAACCTAACCTTTTTATCTGATCGTAGAGCTTAGGCCCAGCCTGATGGGCTCCACAAAGACCAGCATGTACTTCTTTGAGTGTTCCCTCAGCCTCTTGTTGTGACAAGCAGCGTAGAAGTACTCCATTGTAGGATTTTCTATACAGCATTTTTGAAGGAATATCCAAATGAAAGTTTGGGGCTCGTCTTTGGATGCTTACCCGTTCTTTTGGATCTTCAGGTAGGATTCCGAACATTATGTAATCAATGAACGGATCCCTCCAGTCGCTGATCAGAGGTTTAAGGACGGAGATCCGACTTCCAACCACTTGGTGGCATTCAGCAACTGCTTGATGTGTGTTGAGAGGAGGAAGAATCCTTTTTTGACACACTGTAATTTGCATGTTTTCCCCTTCTTGGATTGCCATAGACGCAGCAAGTCCAGCCAGGGCATCTGCACGAATGTTTTCACCTCTAAGGATGTGGGTGATATGACAGATGTCGAACTTTTGTCGAAGCGATTGTGCTTTGTTGTAGTAAGGCAACAGATCGGGCTTCCTGACTTCAAATTTCTGATTCATCTGGTTGACGATCAGTTGAGAGTCTCCAAAAGCTTCCAGCGTAGTGATGCCGGATTCAAGGGCGAGTTCCAATCCTATGATCAGGGCTTGGTACTCAGCTGCATTGTTTGAACATGGTTCCAGTAGCGAGAATGCGTGTGGAATCATGTATTTGTCGGGATTAACAAAGAGAATGCCAATTCCCGATATTCGATTTCCCTTTTCATTTGTCCTGGTTGCGCCATCGAAGTACATGTGCCAGGAAGCGTTTGATAAGGAAGTCTCCACACTGTAGACTGATTCGTCTGGGAGGTCATCCCTGAGTGGAGAATCTTTAGGCAATGGATGCTCCGCGAGGAAGTCTGCTAGAGCTTGGCCTTTGATTGCTTTTTGTGGTACATACCTAATATCAAATTGTGACAGGAGGATGGACCATTTTGCCAGTCGGGCATTGAGAGAACCTGCTTTTGTGACAAGGACCTTTAGGAGGTTGATCCTCGAAATCAGGTACACTGTGTTGGATAACAGATAGTGACGCAGTTTTTGTACGGCGAACATCACTGCCAAGCATTCTTTTTCGACTGGAGAGTAGCGATGCTCTGCACCTACCAACATGCGGCTAAGGTAATATAGAGCAGCTTCTTTTCCCTGGTCATTCTTTTGTGCGAGTAGAGCGCCTAAAGAACAGTCAAGGGCTCTTGTGTACAAGAGGAATGGTTTTCCAGTTGTGGGGGCAGCCAACACTGGAGGTTTAGTCAGGTATGACTTGATGTCCTGGAACGCGGCTTCACATTCAGCATCCCAGACAAAATCGACACCTTTCTTCATTAACCGAGAGAATGGACGGCACTTTCCTGATAGGTTGGAGATGAACCGCCGAATGTATGCCAATCTTCCTTGGAGCCCTTTTAATTGTCTTAGGGTTCTTGGAGATGGCATTTCTAGGATAGCCTTGACTTTGGTGGGGTCAAGCTCTATGCCAGCTTTCCGTACTATGAATCCGAGAAACTTACCCGATGAAACACCGAAGAAGCATTTGAGGGGATTCATTCGCAGTTTGTGTTTGCGAAGTCGGAGGAAGACTTCTCGAAGATCTTTGAGATGGTCTTCTTTTCTTTTGCTTTTGACGGCGAGATCATCGACATAACATTCGACCGTCTTGTGCTGCATATCTTGGAATATCTTCATCATAGCCCTCTGATATGTAGCGCCGGCATTCTTCAGACCGAATGGCATGACAGTGTAGCAATACACGCCAAACGGGGTCCGAAATGCTGTGTGTTTTCCATCTTCAGGATGCATCTTTATCTGATTGTAGCCAGAGAAGCCATCCATGAATGTCATTCGCTCGAACCCACAGGTATTGTCGATCATCACCTCCGGTATAGGGAGCGGGAATTCATCTTTTGGGCATGCATTGTTCAGGTCTCTGTAATCAATGCAGACCCTGATTTGCCCATTTTTCTTTGTCACGGGGACGATGTTGGCCAACCATTCAGGATGCTGTTCCTCACGGATGAAGCCAACGCTTTTGAGTTTTTGAACTTCTTGTTCAATTTTGTCCATCACGTCAGGACGGAACCTTCTTTGGCCTTGTTTGACAGGCTTGATATCTTTTTGAAGATTGAGTTTATGGATTGCTATTTTGGGGTCTAAGCCAGGCATCTCAGCGTAAGACCATGCAAAACAATCAACGAACTCATGAAGAAACGCGATATACTCGGGTAACTCATCATCCTTTATATTCTTGCTTATGAATACAGGACGTGAGTTATCAGGTTTTCCCAAGTCTATCTTTTGAACAGAATCTTCTGTTGGAAGATTTGAAGGTGGTTCCTCCACAATATTTTCGGAGGCTTCCAACCCAATAAAGCCTTCTGGAGTTCCAAAGGTATCTACAGACCACGGCTCTGCTTTTGTCCATGGGTCTTCTTGATTGGTACTTTTCTCAAGATTTGCTATGAGATGGTCCCAATCACCTGTTGAAACTAGGTCGAAGTAGGGCACTTCCTTTGGAGACAGTGGTTCTTCTGGGTCAGAGAACCGTGTGTCTGTATTATCGGACAATTCCTCTTCATCATCGAAGAAATCGTACCAATTGGATGAACTTCCTGGATCCTTGACGATCAACTCTTCAAAGAGATATCTAGGGAGATCGATGTCTTCATTAATATGAGATGTTGAGGCTTGGTCGGCAAGATGACTTTGCAGCCTTTGTGTCAACTGTCTCAAGGGAGCGTCAGGATCATACCCCAGCCCATATGAAGACTTTTCTATGTGGCGGTGGGGTTTCCAACTTTCCAGTTGACTTTTGGTCAGGGTTGGTTCCAATGGCGTGATAATACCACGGCCATCTCCCAAACCGATTGGGTTCTGAGCGTCGTAGCCCATTTTCTTCATGATAGCTTGCGCCATTGGACTATACAGGGATAGTTGAGGCATACCTTCATTTTGGAAAGGTTCAAGCGAAGAATTTGATGAAGAAACTCCCGATTTATGGAAGAAGATTGGTTTTTCTTCTGCTGATGTTGCTGGAACAACGAAGGAAGCAGATGCCGGATCTTCTATGTCAACGGTTGTCTCCATCGGAGTGAGAGCGGGCTGAACTTGTTGATCATCAGCTTGGCTTGACGATGTATCGTCTTCTGGCTCTGAGTCCGAATCCGTGTCTTGCAAGATAGACACGAAGGAGACAGCAAACTTGCCCCCAGCCCTCTGTTTTGTCTTCTTTGCTTTGGTGGTGATCACCAGAGGCTTTGAAGACTTGAGGGAGACCATGAAGGGAGATTGATTATTCTCTTCGGTTTTGATAGAGGGTTTATTTTCTTCCGGTGATTGCTGAGGAGCCTTGCCTTTGTCTTTCTGGAGATTTTCGGCAAAGGATGCTGTTTCTTCCTCCCTTTCTTCTTTTTCATCTTTGTACATCTGAGCATCTGCGAAATAGACTTCTTTGCCTTTGAAGGGCTTTTTGTCTGCAAACACTCGATGTATCAAGCCGTCATTGCCAACGAACTTGATGCACTGATGTAAAGTCGAAGGGACAACACCATTCTCGTGTATCCAGGGGCGTCCGAGAAGGATGTTGTAGCATGAAGGGGTCTTTATCGCATAGACAGTGACCTCGGAGATAAGATCACCGATTTGCAACTTGAACCTGATTTTGCCGATCGGCCTTTGAGCGCTGCCATCATATCCAAAGATGGACACAGACGTGTGGCTCAGCTTGCTAGGCGGAATGCCCAGTTCTTCGAGTGCCGAAGTGGAGATGAGGTTGAGTGCAGAACCTGGATCGATCTGGATTTTGCGTACTGGCACCTCTTTGATGTACCCGGTGAAGTACAGGGGTCGGTTGTGCTTTGTCTCGCCTAGCAGGAGGTCTTCCTTGGTGAAGGCGATGGTTGCACTTGCTGCTTTTTGAACCGAGAGGCATTCGATGCAGGATCCTTCAGTTTTCTTCTTTTCTCCTTTTGAGGGAGTTTTTGATTTTTTGACCCTATGGTCCATTTCAATTTGTAGGACTTGTGGGGCATGTTTGTCGACATCCGCATCCAGCATTTGTAGTTCTGAAATGAGACTATCACGAGTCTGTGGTGACATTCGTAACAAGTCTAGGATGTGCAGACGTGCAGGTATGTGTTTGAAGTGCTGAATCAAGTCGTACTTGAAAGCCTCCTTGGGGCCTGCATTTTCATTATTCTTGCCACTAGGGGCGTTTACAGCTTGTTTTCCCAAAGGATTTACATAAGAAGCAGAAGGTTGGTTGTAGTTTTTGTGGTAATCCCGGCCAGAACGGGTACCTCTACCAACTTCAAGAGCTTCTGGAGAAGGGTCTTTGTTTAGAAGATCACCCTCGAGATCGAGGGGTTGTTCCTTCTCATTTGCTGAAGATTTCTCTGTGTCAGCATTGCCATCTTCAGTAATTGTGTTGCATGGAGCATTTTCCGGGAGCAAGTCCTGAACAGCATCCAGCAACTTTCCTTCTTTGTCGAATATTTTGTTGGTCCAGACATCACCGATGAGATCGGGCATTTGGGACCAATTGACCGGATTTTCTCCGAAGAAGATTTCACCGGCTGGAATTTCTTCAAGGTGATCGGTCGGAAGAGGTTTGAGTTCCGATGTCACTGTTCCAGGAGACGAAGCCTGAGAAGGTGAGGAATTATCATCCTGAGTTATTGCATTGCAAGTAACTTTGACGGAAGATGCCTCCAAGATGAACTGTTGGGAATCAGATTCGTCCTCAGATGTAAGAGGATCGTCGATCCAACAGCTTTCTTCGTTTTCCGGGGTTACCGGAGGAGATTCCTGTAGATTTTCAGGAACTTCCGGTGCTGGGTTGTGACGAAGCTGATTGATGCGACCTTGTTCTTGCTCTATAGCAAGGTGCTGCAAGATCCTTGCGTATTCATCGAGATCAGGCACGGGAGCCAAATCTTCTTCTTCGTCTGCTCCTTGTGGTTCAACATGGTTGGGTTCCACTGGAGTATTTTCTTGGACAGCCTCTTGGTCTTCTTCATCATCAGACCAGGATCCTTGCGGCTGTAATGGGTTATACCAGATTACTGGCATAAGATGAGATTCAGGGATCCATTCCTCGTCGGAGAGATATTCTCCTGTTTCGAGGGATTCTTCCCACTCATCGATGTCACTGGCGGTGTCACTGGACTCATATCCATCCATGGAGAATCCGACCACTGAGTTGCAAGAGTATGATGCCCCCTGCGTAGTTTCATCTTTGAGATGTGGTGGCATGAAATCACCAAGAGTGAATTTTCTTGCCGCCTTTGAAGCCTTAGGAGAGGACTCTTCTGTTGCCCCCAGTGAAGCGGTAGAGGAGGTTTCTGCCTTTTCAGCGACTTCTTGCTTTTTCGGAGCTTTCTCCTGCTGTTTGAGCTTGCGGAGTTGTCTCCTGGCTTGCCTTCGCTGTTGAGCGGTTGACGTTGTTTTGACGACCTCCCAATTTTCATCTTCTAGGAGATCGGGGTGTACCCATATGGGCTGTCCGTCTGATGTTGGATATGGAACCAACTCTCGGGACGTTTGGGTCATCTTTATCACCTTGAAGGAAGTAGTGATCTTCTCTTTTGGTGATTTTTGTTTTTGTCCACACGACACCATGTTGACGGAGGCAGACCCATAGTTCTTGTCGAAGGTAATGACTCCGTTTTTCCACATCTCATTTATCTTCTCTCTCACAACAAAACACTGATTGAGAGGATGCGAGACCATCTGATGGTATGGGCAGTACCGAGGATCGTTGGTTTTGCCAACATTTCCTGGTCTTTTGGGGTCAGGCAATGTAAGTTTGCCGCTTGCTAGGAGTGCCCCAAAGATTTCTTCAACATCTTCATCAAACGGGTATTTCTTTTCTACCCGTTCTCTGAAGGCATCAGAGAGTTCAGGCTTTTTACCTGTAGCTTTGTTTTCATCTTTCTTTGGCTGCTGAGGAGCTGACTTGGTTTGCACATTGAGAGCCTCCTTTTTCTTTGGTTTTGAGGTTGCAATGGTAGTCGGCTCTTTCTTTAATGATTTCTGACTGTTGAGGTCTTTGATCACCGTTTCAGCTTCCATAGATGCTTCCAGGAGTTCTCCCAGGTTCTTTGATTTGTTGCCGATGATCATGGAGCGGATTCTTGCTCTCATGTTGTTTCGGCAGATGTCGACCAGTGATGCTTGTGGCAGTACATCGGAGCATTTGTATGCCATTGCCTTCCACTTGTGAATAAAGTCATATGTTGACTCATTCTCTCCCTGTTTTATGCTGCAGAGCTGAGCCATAGTAACAGGATGATCCTCACCTTTGAAGTGGGTTAGGAAGCGTGTCTCCATCATGGCCCAATTTTGAATGGAGTCCTCCGGCAGAGTGGAGTACCAATCAAAGGCCGTACCTTTTAGGGTACTTGCAAAGAGGCGGATTTTGAGGGCATCTTGATCCGCAATAGCTCCCGTAAGGATCTTGAAATGGATGACGTGTTGTCTGGCTGAACCTTTCCCCGTATATGTTTGGAGAGTAGGTTGCTTGAATTTTGTAGGGAACGGGACCGAGTCCATCCACAAGGGATATGGTGGCTTGATCCAATGCTCTTTTAGTGTATCCTCTTCTTTTGCTTTGGCGAGGATATCGTCAACGTCCTTTTTGGTAAGGGCGCGTGACTCACTGTTTTCCGCATTTTCCTCGTCGCCTTGATGGCTCGGAGGAGCTTCATTGTTTTGTGGACGCTGAAGATTGAGAATTAGGTTCTCTATTAGAGTCTCTATCCTCTGCTGCCCTTGCTCCAGCTGCTGGATGCGTGCGGTTACGTCATCATGCGGCGGAGGTTGTTCAGTATTTGTGACCAAGACGTTCATTCTTCGAGAGTCGAAAGAGGATACAGTCTTGGTGACTGAGCTGGAGCTCGTTCTTTTAGATGAAGAGCTCGAAGAGTGGTCACTCCGACGTCCTTGGCTTGAAGAAGCGGGAGAGTTTTCTTTATGTCTTCGTGTCCGGGAGACGCTGCGAGTCACCGGTCGTCTGACATGGATTTTAGTTGCTGACTTCTGGCGTTTTCTGGTTTTTCCAACCATATGAACAGCAACAAGTTGGTCGGGTCTTTCTTTTTCGACCCATTTTTGGGAAACTTGAAGTGCAGAATCCTGGGTTCTTTGCTTCTCTAGTCTCTTTTGTCGATATGCCGTGCGGCGACGCATACGACGAGCGATTTGAGCTTTGGTTAGCTCTGGCTGTGCCCTAGCAATGAAGGAAGTAGTCCCTGGTGCGCAGCAGCCAAGCTTGTCTTCTTTGAAGACGGGCAGGGACAGGATCTGGACGCGGTCCTTTGCCTGTCGCAGCGAAGCTTTGAATTTTGCGAGTTCGGCTCCCGTTGAGAGGAAGGGTCGACTCGCAGGTGTGAAGGCCTTGACAGGTTCTTGCGGAGGCCTTACGATGCACGATTTGATTTTGGGCTTGTATGAGCAAGCCGGCTCGTGCTGAGTTGGTTTTGTTTGGCGGAGGGTAGGCTTCTCCTTTTTCATGTAAGCAAGAGGGTAGAACCGGTTCTCCTTGAGAGGGGCCAGGTATGCTGGCTTTGCTGATGTTTGTGACCTTCGCTGTTTGGGTGAAGGCCTTGGAGACCAAGTCTTTGAGCAGACCTGGTTTCTTGCTGGTTGAGGCTTTGCAGGAGCACTACGGGCCTCAGGTTTCTTGATGATCGCCCTTGGTATCACTGTAGTGATACGTTGAGGGGCGGTTCTCTGCTTCTTGGCAGGTGCGGTTTCTTCTGCGGGTAGTGGGAATGGTCCCAATGACCCGAAGACAATGGTCCGGGGAGTAGAGTTTGACCCGGTGTCTTCTGAGTTGCCGAGGGAAATGATGCTTCGGCAGCTGGCAGGGCGCTTGTAAGTGCGCTTGGTTTGTTTGTCTTGGAGCATGAGCTGGTACTTGTTCTCATCAAAGGTGATGGTTAATGAAGCTGCCATTGTTAGTTTTTGGAAAACTTCTGAAACAAGACCATATCCATTAGTAATCACAAGAATATGGTGATCATAAATGGAAAATACTATGGTTTCGCCTTTTCAAGTCGCCCGAGGGGACATGGCCCAGCCCAAGCAATATGAGGAAGGCAGAAAAGCCATAGAGGGCACAATTGTTCTGAACGCAGGTAGGGTCAGCTCAGAATGAGCGTCCCAGTGACTGCTAGAAGCAATTGTGAACCTTAATTCAAATTACCGAGAAGCAAAGCTCACTCAAGGTAAAATGATATAAGGTTGAGATACAAATGTGTCGGTTGCGAATACAGTAGACCCGAAAGGGCGTACTAGCACCGCTAGGCACAAATGTTGCAAATCGCATCCTTAGAAAGGACACGAGATGGGATTTTTGAAAGGTCAAGATTGGATTCATAGGAGAGAGCAAATGGTATTCCAATCCGAAAATGAGCTCAACATTTCTGCGAGCTCGAAAGTCCGAAAAGGAAGGAACCAGGATTTCTCAAATGTGAATCCAAAAGTGACGGAAGTTTTTTTTGAAAGTGTCAAGATTGGACTTTATAGAAGAGAGCAAATGGTATTCCAATCCGAAAATGAGTTCAACATTTCTGCGATCTCGAAGTCCGAAAAGGAAGGAACCAGGATTTCTCAAATATGAATCCAAAAATGACAGAAGTTTTTTTTTTCTTTTTTTTTTTGAAGATTTTTTTTTTTTTTTAAGAGTTCACATAGATCTCCAATTCGATCTTATGAAACCTCAGTTGATAGATCAGCCCCCAGGTAAGGGTAGGATTACTTAATGAACCCGTTTGGAGGACCCTTGCCTAGAACAGTCTAGCTGTCTCCACACTCTGGACAAGGCTTTTCTTAGATCCACTTTAGTCAAAGAACGCAATTGGTACAACCTTAGTGGCTTTTTTTTTTTGAAAGATTTTTTTTATTATGGATTCATAGAAGAGAGCGAATGGTATTCCATTCCGAAAATGGGTTCAACATTTCTGCGATCCCGAAGTCCAAAAAGGAAGAAACCAAAGTTTCTCAACTTAAACCCAAAAGAGGAAAATCTGAAAAAATTTTGTAAATCAGATTTTTTTTTTTTTTTTTATGGATTCATAGAAGAGAGCGAATGGTGTTCCATTCCGAAAATGGGTTCAACATTTCTGCGATCCCGAAGTCCGAAAAGGAAAAAACCAAAGTTTCTCAACTTAAACCCAAAAGAGGAAAATCTGAAAATTTTTTGTAAATCAGATTTTGTTTTTTATTTTTATGGATTCATAGAAGAGAGCAAATGGTGTTCCATTCCGAAAATGGGTTCAACATTTCTGCGATCCCGAAGTCCGAAAAGGAAGAAACCAAAGTTTCTCAACTTAAACCCAAAAGAGAAAAATTTGAAAAAAAAAATTTAAATCAGATTTTGTTTTTTATTTTTATTTTTATGGATTCATAGAAGAGAGCGAATGGTGTTCCATTCCGAAAATGGGTTCAACATTTCTGCGATCCCGAAGTCCGAAAAGGAAGAAACCAAAGTTTCTCAACTTAAACCCAAAAGAGGAAAATCTGAAAATTTTTTGTAAATCAGATTTTGTTTTTGATTTTTTTGAGAAAATTTTTTTAGAAACAAGAAAGACTGGAAATAAACTTAAAAGAAGAAATTTCCAAGAATCCCATCTCATGTGTTTTTTTTTTAGATGCAAGATCCAACATAGGCCACCAACTAAAAAGGAGCCAAAAGGAATCTAAGCACATGTTCATCAAATGAACGAGTCCCACCGGGTATGCCAGCTTGATGGTCCCGGCTTTTGTCTTTTTCCAAAGCTGCCTCCGCCCCTGGGCTGACGGGGTATGGTGGAGGGAAAAAGGAAAAGCGGGCATCAGTTTTTTTGTACGGGTATGCCAATTTCTCTTTAATACTTGGAATTTAGAAATGGTGATCCGGAGATCCACCTTCACAAGTAAAAAGGGAAATGAAACTTTTTTCTAGTTTTCCATTGCATACATATTTTAATAAAAGAGACAGTTTTGTTTGAATGCCGTGAAAGGCGTTTTTGTGCCGTAGAAGGCGGTTTGGTGCCGTTGGAGGCGATTTTGCCATGAAAGGCGATTTACAAATCTTATCAATAATGAAAGACAAGAGATGTGATTTTTTGTCTCTTTAGAAAAAATACAATTTACAACAGAAAAGTAAGAAAAAGGAATCTAACTTCTCATGCGATTGTGGGAGGGCTCGTTCAGATCGATGGTCGCGAGTCATGTATGGGCTCCGCCATCGTCCTTCAGATGAGAACATAGTGCTTGATTTCTTGGCTTGGCTCCAACCTCAGATTTTTAGAGGATAAGGACCAAGATAAGGTCCTATATCCGGTAAAAAACTGAGTAGACGGGCTGAAAAGCCACATCTAGCCATGTTGGATAGAAGGAGAGGTGGTCTTTGGGGGGGTGGCCCCCCAAGGGACTTCAATCACCTTGTTGAACTTGTTGCAGCAGAGTTTTCTTGAAGGAGCAGGGTTGTAGAGATTTCTCCAAGGATTTTTGAATGATTTTCTGGCGATTTTTCCGGATCTGTGGCGATTTTCCCGGATCCTTCTGTGTGTGTCCCCCTTTCCCGGAATGCTTGGAGAGGACTCCTATTTATAGGCCTTTTGGTAGCCTTTAGGAGTGATTTATGAGCCTTTATGGTAATAAAGCTCATTAAGGGAGGAGTTACGAGTTTAATTGCTTTTTGTTTTGTAACTCCTGACCCTTGGATTTCATTGGCCGGAGGAGAGTTATGGGCATTTAATCGCCTTTAATCTCCATTATGTTAGGAGTTTCATGGCTTGAATGCCATGATTGCTTGGACTTGTAACTCCTGAACGGAGGCTTCTGATTGGGCCGTTCAAGATAATGGGTTAATGACCGCATTAACTTGCCATAAACGGGCCAATTGATTGCACTAAGTGGCCACCTTGGTAGCTGAAGAGTCGCGGGCCATGTTGCGTCTCTTGGAATTCCCTTTGCGATGATCATCGATGGATCCTTATGTAAATCAACATCAGATGATCATGTAGTTTCAGACATTGGTTGATACCAGCGGGCCGGCAGCATCTGTCCAGTCGATTTCGCGATCGGGCGGGCAGAAAGTGCACTTTTTGGTTGTTCAGCTGGCGATCAACGAAGTTTTTGAAGTTCTTGGAAGGATTCCTGTGATCTTGGCGAATATCGGCGAATTTGGAGCCTCAAAAGTCTGAATCTGGAAAAATCACAGGGACAGAACAACTCGTCTCGCGAAAACGGACGAAACGGGGGGTCCCGGGGCGAAATCGGCGCCCCGGACCTCCCAGGGTCGCCGGCCCCATGGTCTCCGGCGACCATGGGCCATGGTCGCCGGCGACCATGGCCCAGGGTCGCAGGCCTGGCCCAGGGTCGCGGGGCTCTGCGACCCTGGGGGGAAAATTGCTTCCCGGGGCCCGTTTCTGGCCGTTTTTCGTCGTTTTTCGCTTCCGTTTTTTTTGTTTGTTTTCTATGACATTTCTCCACATTTTTGGCTTGATTTCCCTCTGAAAAACATGATGAGAATCCTTGAAAATTGGTTTGCAAAGTTTCCGATTTTCCGGGAAAAGCCGAGCGCAGAACTGCTGATTTTCCGCCAGAAGCTGAAACAGGGTCAAACGATGTCGGAATGACCTGAAATTTGAGGTGAAGCTTCTTGAGCATTAAATAAGACCAACCATGGGCTTTCTTTTGAGTTTTGAAGCCGTTTGGGGTCATGCAAATGCTTGCCTTTGATTTCACTGCGAGGGAAATGCCGAACTTTGACTTTCGGTCAAACGATGTCCGATTGACCTGAAATTCGACGTGTGACTCCCTCATCAGTAGTTAAGACCAACCATAGGCTTTCGTTTGAGTTTTGAAGCCATTTGGAGTCATACAAATGCTTGCCTTTGATTTCACCGCGAGGGAAATGCCGAGCTTTGACTTTCGGTCAAACGATGTCCGATTGACCTGAAATTCGACGTATGACTCCCTCATCAGTAGTTAAGACCAACCATAGGCTTTCGTTTGAGTTTTGAAGCCGTTTAGAGTCATGCAAATGCTCGCCTTTATTTCACCGCGAGGGAAATGCCGAGCTTTGACTTTCGGTCAAACGATGTCCGATTGACCTGAAATTTGATGGGGAGCCTAATGGAGTCATTTTGAGATGATCCACAAGCTCCGAATTGGGTGCCATGGCCCCGGGGTGCTCAGCTGCCGGGAGCTGCTGCTTAGCTGTTGGAGAAGTGAAGCTAGGCCAAATGATATCGAAATGACCCGAAACTTCATGTGTACCTCTCTTTTGGTTCTTTTGAGTGACTTTGCAGTTTTTGTTTGATTCTGACAAGATCTGATGCTTGAAGTGGCGCCTGCCTATTTTGGTAGGATGCAGCTCCGTGTAGCTTTTGGTGTGAAGAGGCAAAGTGACATTTTTGGTGTCAACAGGGGTGTTACAAATGGTGCCTTTGATTTGGGTATGAAGGGCTTGGGCTCTATGTGACCATCTCAATAAACCATAGCATTGCATCTTTAGTATTTAAATCTCTAATTTGGTATTGTTTCCTAACTATCCTAACATAGAATATGCCACTTCTATTTTCAACATGGTCTTATCATTATCTTAGCAAGTTGGTTGTTTTCTTGCTGAAGCTTTCTTTATATCAAGATGAACTACTGTGTAGACAAAATAATGAATCTGCAAAAGAGAACATGTGGCAAGTTGGTGGATAGAACAAGTGTTTTTAATCAGTAAAAGTTAAAAAAGTTGTCGGAAAAAGTGAGCTCCAATACATAAAAGAGTATTTGCTCTTTAAGTATTGACCAAAGATCAACCCTATTGAATGATGATGCTATTGGTATGATCATGGGCATTTACTATGAGCCAATTATTGTCCCTTTTCATTGCCCCTGAGAAACATCGAATGGAGGTTTTTTCTTGTATATACCTAATCCACAAACACCTTTTGAGAAGTGAGACTCACTAATCCTACCAATTCACCACCTCTTTAAATTGACTAAAGATCACCCATATTGAATTATGTTGTTATTAGTATCATCATAGGTAGTTACTATGAGCCACTTATAGCCCCTTTTCATCACCTTTGAGCAACATCGAATGGGGTTAATTTTTGTATAAACAATCTCGCAACGTTAATGAGAGATTGTCGCTGCTACAAGAACGAGAGAGCTGGAGAGCAGCTCTTGTTTCAAAGGCGTCTCGACTCTGATTGTGTCAGAGGACGATCTTCTGATTGTGATCAAAGAAGATGAGATAGAAGACCTTCTGTCTCCCTCCGCAAATCAACACAAGCTTAAATGTTTGAATTGCACTCTACAACTCTTCCATGGAAGATGGATCTGAATACGCACCAGCACAAATCCAAAGAACCCCATGATGATTCAGAGATGATCTTATCGAAGTGGGGTAGCTCGAAATGTAGTTCCTCCGTCGCGGGCATCTCAAATTGCTAGAAAAAGAAAGTGGGTACCTCAGATTTTTCTGTTCAAAAGCTCTCCCTACAGTAATAGACATAAAACAAAGAATTCAGAGGCATCACCGCTTTCTGCTTCGAAGAGAGCTTCTCACAAAGTGGCTTTACTTTCTTCACATACTTCTTAAGGACTTCTTTTGTCGTTGCAATGATTCTCTTGTCCGAAACATTAGTAATAGCACAGACACTATCATTTCTGTTATATTTGCGGAGGAAGACAGAAGAGCACTTTTTAGAAAGAGATAAGTACTTGGACTTCTTGGGTTAATGAGGTTTCTTGCAATCTTCTTGACACTTAGATGGTTGATAGTGACACAGGTATTGACATTCTACCTTGGTGGAATGTAAATGTTAGGGTCGACGTCGACCCTCAACACTAAAAATAAAGGTTGACGTCGACCTTCAACACTGAAAATGAGGGTCGATGTTGACCCTCGATAAAAATGGTAAAAAAAGGGGATTTTGGGCAGGAAGGTTGGTTTGGTGTGGGTTTGGCTAAAATAATCTTTTTGGTATAGTGGCCACATAAAGTTTTTTTTCTAGTAAAATCCTCATGTTTTAACTGTATATTTTAAGGGAGTTTTCAAGGGCATTTGTTTTTTAAACATTGTAGGTGTTCATTGTGGGGCCATCAAGTGCTGTAGAATCATAGTTTCAAGTATCAGTATTAGATTTATATATATTAGTCATCCATTGCGATGCCCGCATTAGATGACTATGTGTACCTCAATGTGGGTCCCACATGGGCCCCACCTAGGGTTGGGACTGGGGGGATTGAAGATCTCCCATGACCCTTTATCTCTACAAAAAATCAGCCCCATCCGTCACCCCTATCATCACCATCTGTACCCTACAAGTTTAATGGTGTACAGTCCATTCAGATGGATGTACAGTCGATCCAACGATCTACAGTACATCGGATTGGTGCAAAGGTAGGCCCATGTGAAGTTCCGCGGGGGGGAGGGGTTTGTGGTCTATTCAAATGGACCAACAGGTGCCCCCCCCCCCCCCCCCCCCCCCCCCCATGCGCAACTTGTGCACTGGGCACACCTGATAAGTTTCATGCGCACTTGTGTTTATATGCTCCTTACAAGCTTCCTTTACTGTTTTACGATATAAGCCACCTCTGGGGCCCACTTGGGACCTTATAAAAAAAAAAGAATAGAGGGGGATTGAAAGATCTAAGTTAGATCAACTTAGATATCAAATTTCAAGTCAATCTAATACTTCTAACTCATTCATTTGTGGTCCACAAGTTTAACGACTTTATATAAAACAATAAAATTGACTCTCAATCCAATGGTTCACTGTTGATATATCAAAACCTATATCCATGGTTTTGATCACGAGTCAAAGAGTGGAACTTTCAACATGAGGACTATGGTCCCATCTAAGGTCCGCACTTGAACATCTAGGGGAGAGAATGATAGCAACAATTCTTTGGCAACACATCAGTTTAAATGAGTGGCACGCCTAGGGGTATTGTCCCCAGGCTGGCAGGGCCTTGGCCTATTGGCACGACTAGACTGGTGCCATACTGGGCTATGCTGGCCCACAAAGCTTTCGATTTTTTAATATTTAAAATATAAATGCACAAATATTTGACTTTAAACATAAAATATGCACAACACATTGAACTGGAAATAAAATAAACATTAAAATTGTAATGAAGTAAATATTGAACATGAAGTAAAGTTAGAATTGAACTTCAAATAAAAACATGCACACGACATTGAGATAATTTCCAATATGAAATAAAGTTTACAGTTTTAAGTGATGATTTCCAGCTTAAAATAAGACTTACAAATGAAAAAAGATAAAACATGCAAATATGATAATTTCCAACTTCAAATAAAATTTATAACCTTGCTGATAATATGCAACTTGAAATAAAATTTATAACCTTGATGATAATATGCAACTTGAAATAAAATTTACAAATGGAAAAAAAAAACTGACAAGTATGATTAATTCTAATGCTGAATTTACAAATTAGGAGTTTTCAGTTATGATAAGTTTGATTTTTGAATACTATGATATTTTTAATGCTGGAAAGTTATCTTTTATTTCTTCTTCTGGCATCAAGTTTTTCTTATTCTTCTTTGTCAAAAACTAGTGTCCTAGGAACATGCATGCTTTTATGGTTTATTCCAATAATCTCGTTCTCTTGTTGTCGATTAGTCGCCCATTTACTAACGGTATCTAATATTAGTGGGATTATAACTAAAAACTCCAAAACTACTAGAAGAAGAGCTTTGGGAAAGTTAAGTTTGGGTGTCCTTGCTCCCTGCCGTCAGATTCACCCTAGTATGTTTGGGAACACATTTGTTCATGTGTTTACTAAGGTGCCCGTGCCCAGTGCTACTTATAGACTTGCAGCTATGCAATCCTTTATAATGAATGTATTGGACCTTCTGCGTAGTGTTTGCAGCTGCAACTTTAACCATAACTTTATCAAAAGAAATCCAAATTGCAAAAGTTACTTTCCATATTTTTGCAGATGAGGCTCGGCCTTGGACCGGATTTCTTTCTACCTCATTTTCCTCTCTCAGATTTGCACCAATTGAATCATTTAGGCTAAAGTCAAAGTTGTATTTTTGTGATGGTCCAAACTCCAACCATTTTTCAAAACTCTAAGTTTATAAAAATAAATAAAAAATACATAAATATTTGATTTATCTTTGTGATATTTATATAAGAAAGTGGAAAACATGAGACTTACTTATATATAATATTAATATTTATATACTAAGTAAAACCTGAAATTTAAATAAATAAATACCTTCAAGACAGAGAGAGAGCTTTGAGAAATTCTTAGAGAGAGAGAGAGCTTCTTGATTTTTGATCTTGGTCCACCGCAATCTAATTGAACTTCTTAGCCTCAGAGAGAGAACTTTTAATGCTCAAGAGAGAGAGTGAGAGGGGAGGAGAACTTAAAAGGGAATGGAGATAGTGGTGAGACATGAGGGGGAGAGAGGTATTTATAGGTTTCAAGTGTTGAAATGACCAGAAATATCCCTAAAAGTGACTATTTTTCAGTTATAGTGGGTAATCAAGAAAGAGCCCACATACACACGAGAAGGTAGCCCACTAAACTACTCATGTGTATGCGGGCTCTCTCTCGATTACCCAAAAAAGAAAAAAGATCACTGGACCTACGGATAACCTAAAGGGAAACATTGGGCTATCATGCTCAGTTGTCCCCCTAAGCAATAGCTTATGTTATTCTAAGCTGAAGCAGTGCTGGTCCCACAAATCAAAGTGTAATATCTATATTTTTGGCATGATAGAACTGGAAAATCCAGTTCTGATTGAATTTATCTTGACTTTGGAATATCCATCATGCCAAAAATAGAAATATTACACTTTGATTTATGGGACCAACACTGCTTCAGCTTAGGAAAACATAAGCTGCAGCTGAGGAGAGCCCCCTTATACATATATATATAGGCCCTCCTGAGCTGCAGTGTAGAGTATTATCAGTTGGAGTGTGTGAACCGCTTGTGTCCGTTGAAATGGAAAAACAAATCCAAAGAAAGATGGAGCCCGCGCTATCTCATTTTCCCTCTTTATTTTCCCCCAGGCCTAATCGAAGGCTATCTCATTTTCCCTCTTCGTTTCCCCCTTTTATCGTCTCTGCGCAGACCCTCTCTCGGTGATCTCTCTATCTCTCCCTTTCTCGTCGATCTCTCTTTTGTTGTGGCAGACGACAGACCCTCTCGGCGATCTCTCTCGCATGACTGCTCTCCCTCTCTCGTCTCTACGCAGAGCCCTAATCGAAGGCACCCCTCATCTCTCCCTCTCTCGTCGATCTCTCTCTCTCTAATGTTCTCCCTCTCTCGATCAGCTCTCCCTCTCGCGTCGTCTCTCCGCAGCAGCTCTGCATCGCTGTGTCTCTGCGCTATAGTCTCACTTTGTGCAGTGATTGCCGTGCTACAGTCTTGCTTTGTGCAGTGATTGCCTTTATTTCTTACTCTTCCCTATTTTGGTAAAACATGAACTTCTTTCTACTTTTTTTTTTTAAGTAAGTGAAAGGCTTATTGTAACTAAACATCTTTATGTTTCTCATGGCCTAATTGATAATACATCAGGAAACTGACTTTGCTCTAACTAGTGTTTATTGAAACAACGAATCGAGGAGTTGAAGCATACACTTCTCTGCACCTCCTTGGAACGAGAATCTGCTCAAATAGCTGCACATGAGTGTCTGATGTGGATTTCGACCCCCCCCCCCACCACACCCATGGGCTTGGGAAATCTCCATTCACATATATATGCTATTTAAATTTTACATCGAAAATGAGGGTTCCGATTATCCTCAGAATCAACGGATCACGATCGCCAACTATAGTAATGGCAGTAACACCGTTCTTCGACGAAAGCCGAAGAAAAATGGGAGAAAATAAATGGGTGGGTTCTTCCTCTCGTCTAATGTGCTGCCGGCAACACACGATGGTCGTCCTATCACATTAATTTGGGTCTCTTTAATATAGGGTCAATTCAGGGTCATGAGTTAAAGTCCAAATAAGGGTTAATCATCACATAGCATAATCATAGTATATCCAGGTGAGATAAAAAAAATAAAAAATAAAAAAATAAAAAGGGGGGGGGGGGGGGGGGGGGGAAGGTGCCAAATATTTAAAAAGATGATCGACCCACCCCGTTCCTGGGTACCTCTTTCTAATTCCTTGGCAAAATAGGGTTTAAAGGCCGACTTTTCAAACCAAAATGATGATGCAAATGAGGTTTTGACTTGTGGTTTATGTGTTTTTCGTGTGCGATACACGAGTTATAAAAGTGAAAGGCCAAAGGGCCGTAATTGATTGGAGGTGGCCGATGGGCCGTGATTGTTTAAAAGTGTGTGCATAATCACTCATCTCATCTCATCATTCTCATTTATTCAATTTTAGAAATCAGTTCTTCATTTTCTTTTATCATTAAGTTTGATTAAATATCTGGCACCTGAGGTTAAGGAAGAAATAAAAGAAAAATCTTTTGGGTTGATTTTGTTGGTTTTATAGTTTTTATGGATTTTTGATATTGGGCTAGAAGGGCCTAACTGGAGAATTTTACTTGAATTTACGTGATTAGTGCTTTACTACTGATCATCGAATTAACCCTAACCTAAGGTCCTAGACCGCCCACATTAGCTCTCCCAATTCCCTACGGAACAGGAAAAGTGATGGGATGAAGCCTAATGCTCTAAGCTACCTAATGAGGTAATCCGATCTAATCCTAGGGTGCAAATAGCCTAAGTTCGATAGTTCCTGTGCCTAAGCAGTTTGTTGGGTAAGGTATATGTTTGTTCGATTTGTTTTGAGTTGTGGTTTGATTAAGAGTTAAGTTGAGGGTGTTTTAAGGTTCTGTTTTAGTTGTTGAAGATTCTAGAGTTTTAGGTTTTACTTCAAATGATAAAAAGATGTCGAAATTAGTGAAACAGGGCTGGCGGAGGACTTGGGCGCACCTTTGGTGGCGCCTAGGTCACTCTGGTGACTTGGGCGCACAGACAGTGGAGCCCAAGTATCAAGTCCTGTGTGGCTTGGCTAGTGGTGATGGGGTTGGCTTGATTTTCGGAGTTCATGGGGTTTCCACCTGATGTAAGTTTCTATTCTGATGTTGTTTTAGGTCCTGGATTGATTTTATTTTAATGATTTAAGTATGGAATTCGAAACACACCCAGAACTCGCAACTCGGGCCGGATGGAGGACTAGGGCGCACCTGTATGGGCGCCTAAGTGATAATTTGATGTCTCTTGGTCCTTTAGTTTGATTCGAGGTTCCAGATGGGTTTAAGTTGATCAACATTTTAATTTTAGAACTGTTATAGGTTCTGGGATGTCGATTTGGGTCGAGATTCAAAGTGTATAGGGATTCGGTGGTCCCGGGGATAGAATGGGACTTGGACGCACCAGTAGTGGCGCCTATGTCTCTTGTGTAGGAAGTAGGTGGGCCTCGTGAATAGGTTTTCAAAACTTTTTAACCCACTTGACTCAGGGATCAAGTACCCATAAGGCCATAAACCAAATCCACGATGAAATCCCTCAAACTCATCAATCATAAACAACAATATACTCTATCTAAAAGATAGAAATCAGCAACAAACAAGCAACCAAAAATTCACAACAAATAGAAAAGTAGATTATATCTTTGGAGCCCGGTAGTGCTCTAATGGAGAAGAAGACAATAAGCTTGAACAAGAACTCTTCTTGAAACAAATTAGGATCTCTAAGACCTTGTTGTCTTCTACGCTATGATCCGCTATCAGATGTCTTTTCTCAAGAAGATTGGTGGAAACTCCAAGAGAAAACCAACTAGAAACTCTAAAGGAAACTATAAGAGCGCTAGAAGAGATAAAGAGATGTGCAACTCTTGTACAAAGGAGGCTGGGCGTGGATTCCTATGCATGGACGTCCAAGGGGTTTGTTCCCCTTTATATAGTCCTTAAGCAACCTCTCTTTACTAATTGAAATAGAAGTCCAACCTCCATTAAGAATTAGTAACTTTCTCATTTCTAATTATTATAGAAGTCTCACTTCCACAACAATTAGTAACTTACTATTACTATTATTAGAATTCTCATTTCAAATAGAAATAGTAACTTTCTAATTCCTTTCTTTTAGAGTTCAAGTAGGATTAGTAACTTTCTAATATCTTGGGCTAGCGTGTGGACCACTAGGAATTCCATAGAAAGTTGGTTCCAACTGGGACACTGCGACCCCACATCTCATGTGCAATTCGTGCTCACAGTTAATTGCAAATAACACAACTATATAAATACAATTGCACTCCAGTCTTAGTAATAAATTACAATGAAGACCCTAAACTTTTCAATTACTACAAGTAGGCCCCTCTATCAATATCCATGGATCAATTGGATTAAACCTGTCCCTTCTAATTTTAGATCCACATCTTATTATCCTTGAGCCCCAATTAATCACAGTGATCATCAGTTCAACCAATTAACTCTTAATCGAGATGAGTACGCACTTACTAATGACAAATCCATCAATTGACACAAATGGATAATATAGATAGATTCCATCTTGACCATTGGATGTTCCCACGGTTCTACTACCATGTACCCAAGACACCGAAGTGTTGACCTACAGTTGGCCTCACTCATTGGTGACTCAAAGCAAATGAATAGACAAAAATTTGAGTTCATCAATGTCTTAGGATTGAGAGCCTATTACCAGGGAATTATGAGAGCAAACCTTAAAATTGAGACAGTGTTCCATAAGGTGCTTCTCATGGTCCTTTAATACATCCAATGTACCAGCACCATGATCCAGAATCTTACATTCTGATGATCGAGACAAATCACACTATCTCATAGTGATCAAAGTGCTACAACCTTATTAGATGAAATGCCTAGTCTCATCACTGGTTGTGAAGATATTTAAGTATAAAATTTGTGACACATGTCTCCCGTATGTGGATCTCATCCACACATATATATCACATCTAATTTACTAATGAGACCCGGTTCATCTCATGAGATATCATGTCATATATATTGGTCAGGTGCATTAAGTAATAAAACACCATTCATCTCATGAAAGGAAAGTATGATTTTATTGATAAATAAAGAAATTAATCAATTTATTACATCAACTAATGGATTAAGACCATACAAACTAACATCTTGGGTGACTTGGGCGCACCTGTGGTGGCGCCTAAGTGGCTGTCTCACGGGTCTTGGTTCTTTCCGGGATTCGTCCGCTTGAATTTGGATTTTTCAAATGACCTATGTCAATAAATCTTGGATCCAGGATTGGTTTTAAGTCTCTGTTCTTTAAATATGATTGTGGTTGGAATTCGTAAGACGAAACGCGTTTCGGGATCGGACCTGGGAGTTGGGCACACTTGTATGGGCGCCCAGGTGTCTACGGTGACTTGGGAGCACCTGTAATGGCGCCCAAGTGTCCGTCTACTGGGTGGCTACTGGTTCGATGGTTCCTAGGGTATTTCTAATTCGGTTTCAAGTATTCCAACTCGTGTCTTGGTTGAGGAAGATTTTTAATCCACTGGTTATGACTTGGTCTATCGTTTTAAATAAGTTTTGACTATGGTCTTTAAGTTTGAATTTGGGTAGGGTTGCCAATTATAATTGCGTTGATTATGGTTTAAGGTTCAAATTATGATTTTGTTAATTGGACCTTGTTAATTAGGGTTTGAATTAAAGGTTTGTTGTTTAAATTTATTAATTGGGATTTCAATTGGAGTTTTGAGTGATTAAGATTTATTAATTAGGGTTTTGATTAAGATCTTGTTAATTAGGGTCTTATTGATTACGGGTTGCATGAAGGTTTTTAATTAACGGTTGGAGTTAGGGATTTTAATTAAGGTTTGAATTAAGGTTCAAATTATAGTTTTAATCAGGGTTTGGAAATTAGGATTTAGATTAATGATTCTTATTTATTAAGGTTGAAATAGATGTTTTAGTTAGGTGTCTTAAATAGTGTTTTTTTTTTAGATTAAGGTTGATTAAGTTTATTAATTTAGTTAGGCGAAAATAGAATAACCTAGAATCATCTACTTAACGTCTACTTTTTTTTATATGGATTTTTCTATTTCTTTTATTTTTTTCTGTTATCTTCTCTAATTACTAAAGAGTAAGATGAGAAGGGAAGATTTTTATGGTTTTATAATTTATTTTTATTTTTTTGTATTTTTTGCAATGTAACCTAACTTAAAGTGTTGATGATTTAATAATTTGAAGTCCAGGAGTTTGTTAATCAATCAAAGTCATCACAAAGATGGAACAACAAGTTAAATGAGATGAAAAATATAGCGAATGCGGGTCGGAAAGCAAACCGGGGACTTGGGCGCACCTACAGGGGCACCCAAGTGTCTATGCAGTACTTGGGTGCACACAGTGGCGCCCAAGTCACTTCCCTGCTGGTTGTGATGTATCTGTGATCTCTGGCGATATTCCGACGCAATTTTCGACACGTCGTGACTAAATGCGGGGTCCTAATATGAATTATTAATATCAGAACTTTCGGATCTGAAAATGATGGTGCAAGGACCAAGATTCGAGGGATGGGTCCCTTTTCAAGGACTTGGGCGCACCCACAGTGGCGCCCAAGTACCTCTATTCTTCCTTCTTTTCTTTTCCTTCCTTTTTTTAGCAATATATTTGATCATATTTCTATTCTTTCAATGCTCTTTACAGATCCGAAGGCTTTGATATCAACTTGTATGAGGATGGACTCGGATCTAAGAAGCAAAATACACGAGAAATGGAAAATTGGGGTCGAAACCCTAACTTTGGACTGGGGGCTCCTGCAGGGGCGCCCAAGTGCTTTTCTATGCTTTCTTCCTCTTTTGCTTCTTTTTTTCAATGCTTTTCGCATGATTTAGAACCCAAAGTCACATATCCGAGGTCCTGAAATCAACCGGTCTGAGAATGAATTCGGATTTGAGAAACGAAGTGCACAAGAAACGAAAACCGGGGCTGAAACCTTGCCCCTGGACTTGGGCGCACCCACAGTGGCGCCCAAGTGCTTTGTTGCACTTTTCTTTCTCAAATTTGGATTTTTCCCAATGAAAATGATATGAATGCAAGATCTATTCTAATCACGAGTTCAAGATGATGAAAATGATATAAATCTACAACCTATGAATGATCCTAAGCATGTTTCTAATGATGGATGATTACTAAGTATCAGATCTACTGTAAAATACTACTATTAATGCATATTTATGGAGTATGGATGATCCTAAGCATGTTTCTAACTACTAATGATGTTGAATACTATTTGAAAAGAACTAGATCTAGAAATACCGATTTGGATTGCGTCTTTCAAGTCCTAGATCGAAGCTTTTGTGCAAATTCATGGCTTTTGGAGGCTTTCTCCATTGCTAATCTTGAAAACCAGAGTGTTCCCTCTTCTCCTTTCTTCTAGATCTAAAGCTCCCTCTATGGTGGCTATTCTCTTTTTTTTTTTCCTTTACTTCTATTTTCCTCTCTTTTTTGGTAGCCTCTCTTGCAAATGGTATTAAGAGATCCTTATATAGAGGTTTTTGGCATGGAAAAGGGGTTAGGGTAGCTGTTTGCACGAACTTCTAGAACTTTCACGCATCCCAAGGTAAATATAGGGTTTTGGGTGACTGTGTGTACGCCCATGTGGGTCTCATGACTTGTGTGCGCCCAGGTCCTCTTTTAGGGTCAAGTGGGCTTAGGGTTTGATTTCGGACTGTTTTTGGGCTGATGTCAGGTCGGAACTGCGAAAGGCAGAGCGGAACCCACCTAAGTATGCACTCAAGTGCTTTTCTAGGGAAACCCGGGACCTGGGCGCACCTGTGTGTGCGCCCAAGTACAAGCTGGGACATGGGCGCACCTAGGGTGGCGCCTAAGTGTGTCTCTGGTGTGGGGTCGCTAGGGTAGTCTTTCGGCGGTCATATTTCTTAACCCATCAATCAAATTTGGACAATCTACATATCGTCGGAAAACTCTCAGAACGTAGAACTCATTGGTTTAGGTACCTTAGTGAGTAGTGGGCTTGACGCGGAGTCTTGACGCAGTTTGGCTTTTCTCTCACGAATTTCTAGAGATCATTAGACGAAGTCTAAAATTATCAATAAGCATCTTCAACGTCATTAATTAATTTGAATTGTGCCATTAACCATTCAATCATGGGTGAAATGGGGGCACCATTATATATGACAAATGTTTATGGCTATTGTGGGAGGTGTCTACAGTATGCCCCTCTTTGGAGAACATCACCCGGAGAGTTGTGCTCCAAAGAAAGTAGACACACCACTCATGACTCACAGGAGCTTTTGAGCTCACGGGAGTGGCCACCTGTGGATGTATGCAATTGCAAACTCGTTCTAAAGGTGATGTTCACTTTTCTAGGATAGATTCTGATTAAAGGGAAAAAGAAAAAAAAAGAAGAAGTTACGTGCCTACTGATTTGATTGGAAACTCGAGATCTGTGCCTTAGTGCCTGTGGTAATGCCAAGTGGCGGGTTGTGAACTGTGCCCCGGTTGCTTAATTCAATATGTCGATCTTTTGATTGGCTAAGTCACTATTAGAGTTTCATTTGTTCTTGCAATAGAGTTCTATTCAATTAGTCATATATAATGTCTTTTGACTTTCATCCACAGTAGAATGCTCAAGGCATAGTTAAAACTAACTAGTAATAATGGGGATCTTGTAGGTAATCACAAACATAGTTCACGCAATGGTGTGAGGTGCACGTGAGAATGAGATGCATTTTTTTTTTTGAAAAGGGATTTTATTTTGAAACTCAGGCAGGCATTTAAAAAGTCTAAATCAATGGAAGACGGTTACCAGAATAACTGCCACTCTCTAGGGATCTTCGTCTTCACCTAAGCTTAGATGAGAACCTGGGATAGGTTTGATCATCATTTCGTGCTTATCATGGAGAGCTTCGAGTTACACGGATTCATCCTCCAACGTCAAGATTTGAGACGGCAAACACCACGATTCGTGATAACACGGTATCATGGTTGCCGTACTGATTAGAAGCGCTTAAGGGAGGCCTACAACGACTCAATTTCTAGACGTGAGGTAAAATCATGAAAATCCATAGTTAGGTGTACTTACCTTAAGAGCTTTTCGTAAATCCGACGACGGGGCTCATTGCCGCTTTCTTTCGTTGTTCATTTTCTGAAGTTCGTGCCATTCATCTCCATCAGCGTGCTTGAATCACCTTTGGTGTTCTCATTTTTGGGTTGGAAATCTGTAGCGAACAAAACACTAAAAGATTCTGTGCTTTTGTCTGTTAGTACTTAGTTTTATAATTTGCAAAAATAACAATTCTAATTTCATTGATGGAGATGACATGGGATGCAATGCACAATGTATGCATGATGGGACTAAAGTGTATACAATGAGTTTCCATGTGAGGGGGGGGGGGGGGGTGGCGTGGCGTACGGTGCGCAGTTTTTTTTTATTCTCTTTTGGTCATTGTTTGTTGCTGCTTTTGTTTGTTTTGATTACTAATCATTAGAGAGCCATTTTGGTTTTAAATCCGTGCATCGCAGGGTTCCCTGGGTTAAAAGAAAGGGTTGGGCGCACATGGAGGGGCGCCCATGTGTTCTCGTGTACTTGGGCGCACCTCTATGTGTGCCCAAGTAGTCTCTCCTACTTGGTTTGGAACTCTTTGAGGCGGTTATGCGAGGCGGGATTTTGCGTGACGAAGTTGGAAAATGGGGGGACTTGGGCGCCACTAGGAGTGTGCCCAAGTGCCATTCCGACCTCTTTTGAAATTAGGACACTAACCTATATAAGGAAGGGTTGTCTATGGGTTTTTTCACGATTTCTACTCTTCAAATTCCGAGTTCCAGGGTCTTTGGTCTCTCTCTTGTCTCCAAGTAAGCACTCTTTTCTCTCTCTTGGTCCTAAAGTATACAATATGCTTTCTAGTTGTTTTGCTCTTTTTTGAGGCATGATGGGATGTTCTTCTTATGCTTCAATCTCAGATTGGTTTTGAGTTTAGCTATGCTATGCTTTCGTCTCTCTCTTGGATTAAATCATCTTCTTCATTCATTTTCTCTTTCTTTTCAAAACAAAGATGTCTCTCTCTCTCTCTCTTTTTTTGTGTTGATGTTATGGTGGTCATTTGTGTTTATGTCATGCTCTATGAACTATTGAATTTTTTTTGATGTTTTCCTCTTAATTTTAGATTGGTAGTTCTTTGTTTTACTCATTCTTGATTGGTGATGATTTTTTAATTTAGTCCAAACTTGGATTGTAGTTCTAGGATTGGAGTTTCATTATTTGATATGGACATCACTAGGTCTTGATTTGTTGTCATGTTATTTCTCATATCTCCTGGACCTCTCTTTTATAATTTTTAATGTCGCTTGTTTGTTGTTAAGATGTTGCATCGTACACGTGTTTAATTTAGACTTGTTTAAGCAAAGGAATCATGCCTTTGGTTTCCTAAAGACCTTAAAGTGACCTGACAGTACCCTCGGGGAACTTGCCTCACAGATTTTAGGGGTCGTGGTGGATAGTTTTAGACTGAACCAGACCCATTTCGGATGACGTCCCAGGAATAGACTTGGGCAACCTTTCAATTTTTTTTTTGGCGAATCCATCTTTAGACTATTATTCATGTAGAAAGTCTCTAAGGCTAGGTGTATTCATTTACAAGTTTGAATTCACTTAATGGCTGGTTTCCCAGTCTTCTCATTCACTATCAATGGTGGTGCGGGCCTCGGTGCTTTTTAGCCCTATTTGGCAAGGGACGAATATTGGTCTCCTGGGGCTGAAAGGATAGGCTATTATGATTCTGAGGAGCGAGCGAAGTTTTTCCTTGGGCATGAGTCTCCATGCTTGCTACCTATGATTGTGTATATTCCAATTTGAGGAGATAATGGACCAGTGTCTTGCGGAGGTTAAGCGCGGGACGTACGATTTGTTGGTCATGAAGTATAAGAGGATTTGCGGGCTATATGGAGATCTATGCGTCGTGGGGAGAACTGCTCTCAACAGATTGCGTGGCTACAATGGGCTTTTGGAAGACTTGCCAGCTTTTGTCAGCGATGTGCTTTAGTCTCTCCTATGGAGTATGATGGATTTTCGGGCAATGTTTGAAGTTTGGGAGACTATGAAGACTACTAATGAGAGGGCACCTATTGACGACTTTAATACATTGCATAGGCGAATGGACCAGCTGGAGTTCATGACCATGTCCTGCCCACATGAAGCTGAATCATCCGTTCCAAGGTGTTACAAAAAATATTTTGAAATGCAAAACACCGCCCTCTCGGCGCTCATCCACCCTATGTACATAGCTCACCTGGATGACTTCAGGCAGATCCAAGAGATTTGCGATGCTCCTCGAAATCCTTTAAACAATTTCGAGGAAATACAAGGGCAGCTCGAAGCTCATGTCGCAGGAATGGAAGCATGGATGGCTCACTTCCCAATCTTTAATGGGATGGTTCACCCCCTTTAGATGACTCATTAGGGGTCCCTATCTTAGGCTAGATTTTGATTGAGAGGTTGGGTCACTAGGACCAACTAGAGTTGTTATAGGCCTCACATAGGGTTTGGGGGCAAAAGTCATTAACTCTCTCATTTTTTTAGTCAATGCCAAGTCTGGTCAATTTAGTTTACCATTATATTTATTGTTCAATGACTCTCATGGACATTTAATAAAAGTCGATTCAGATTTTGTACTTCCTTTCCCCTCTTTTATTTTTATCATGTGGTGATGTTTAGTGTTAAATGATGGTGGCGATGTCTTATTTTCATGATGTTATTGATGATGAGTTATGAGATTCGATTATGAATTATGGATGAATGAGGGTTAACTATTTATTATGCATGTTTGATTATGGTGGAGATCATGATTATGGGGGATGCTTAAGCTTCTTAATTAATTATTCTTCTTGTTCTTTTTCTTTTTCTCTCTTTTTCTTGTTTTTTTTTTTTTTTGTTTTTTTGTTTGTTTTTCTTTTCTTATTTTTTTAATTTGTTGAGTGTGTGCGCACCTTACTTGGCATATAATGAGCTAGGGTACGTGGGTAAATGTATGGATTTGGGGTCTTGGAATGATGCATGAATAATTGATGCATGGTATATTTTAAACGGAATCAACTAACCTGCATACTTCGTTTATACTACCTTCCTTGGTAGGTTGATATGGATCATCGCTCTGCTGCTGATAACCGTGAAGGGATCTTGCCAAAGCCAAAGGTTGGTCCTCTGCCTCCATTGCTTTCTAGTCTCAATGGGCCTCATCTCATGGGCCGCTAGCCTGCAGGTTGAGTCGTATGGCGCGGAAATTGTTCAGGTTATTATAGTTTGAGTCTAAGTCGGGCCAAGGTCTGGTCTAGTGCCGAGGTCGGTAGTCGAGTTGAGTCTAATGGAATTTGGTCTATGTCTAAGGTGAGTTATATCATAGTTGTTAAAAAGAGTGGATTTTAATTTAATTTGCGAGTGGAACAAGCTTCAATTTTATGCCATTGATGTTTAAATTAATCTCAGGTTTCACCTTTTGGGGGCCTCTCTGCCACTTAGTATATATATATATATATTTTTTGTTAACATCATTATTATTATTTTAGTTCAGCTCTTATCTTATCTCATCTCTTTTATTATTATTATTATTATTATTATTATTATTGTTATTATCAAAGACCATCTCTCCTTTTTTTTATATTTTTATTTTTGGATAAGAGACACAGGGCCGTTCAGGTGGGTCCCTCTTAGAGAGGGATCCCACCACGTGATGGGGCTGGGCCAATCTGCGCTTCCGGCGTTTTAGGTCACCTCTTTCTTTCTTTCCCCCTGTTCTTTTCCTTTTGCTCTTGTTGCTTCAGGTGAGGTAGGGGAGAATGAAGAGCAGAGTTGAGCAAGGCGGTGAGGAGGAAAGAAGGGAGGAAAGGGCCAGGTATGTGGGTTTTATTTTCTTTCTATGCTTTCTTTTCTTTTCTCTCTCTCTGTTTTTTTTTTTTTTTTTTTTTGAACTTTTTGCCCTGGTTTCAGGTAAGAATCGAGCAGGCAGCAGGGAGAGTGAAGGGAGCTCAGCCTCGGCCCAGGTATGTAAATCCGTTCCTCTCCTCCGTCCTCTGTTCTCTCTCTTTCCCTTTTTTTTTTTTTTTTGAATCCTGTTGCTGTTGTTTCAGGTGGAGACCGAGTGGGGGAAGAGAAAAAACAGAGGAAAGGAAGGAAGAGGGAAAGGGAGGAGAGAGAGGGAGAGCCCGCCTTTGGACAGCCCAGGTACGCTGGTCCCACTCCTTCTGGGCCATCTTCCTCTTCTTTCTTTTTCTATTACATTTTTTTTTATTATCATTATATATATTATTATTATTATTTTTTGCAGGTGAGGAACGAGTGAAGAGTTAGCTCCACGCAGCTCAGGTATGTGGGTCCTTTGATCTCTCCTCTTTCCATTCTTTTCTTTTCTTTTCTTTTTCTTTTTCTTTTTTTTTTCTTTCTGAACAATGGTTGCAGAATGGGGTTTTGGGCTTGGTTTTGGCCATGAGTGCCTATGGAAATAGTGGGTTTTAATGAGGGGAAGAAGGGGTGGAGTTGTCCCAGCAGTGATGTTGGCAATCTCAATCCCTTGATTCAAGTTTGAAAGATTACACAGTGGGAGCTTCATGACTACATCGGTTCAGGTGGCAAATGGGCAGCCACTGTGATTGATTGGGATCGATGAAATGGTGGGAATGGCCATGACCCCATCCCGTTGGTTTTTTTTTATTTTTTTGATATTGATTGGCGTGAGGTAGAGATGTCAAATGGGCCGGCCGGCCGCCCAGCCCGTGCAGAGAAGGCTGAGCTCGTTGGCCCATTTGGCCCGGGCCTGTCAGGCCCACCTGGCATGTGGGCTGCCCTCCGTGGCCCGCCAGGATGGGCCCGCCCAAAAGTGACTTTTTTTAAAAAAAATTATCCATTTTACCCCCCTAAACAGTCATAAAACGATCATATAAGGGGTATTTTGTGTCATTTTCAATTTTACAAAGTCTATAATGTTCTAACCCTCCTATTCTTTTTCTAAATTTATTAGTGTTATTTATACTACTCTAAGTCTCTAACCCTCGAATATTTCTACGTAAGAAGTGTATATCGTGACAAATTGCCTAAAAGGCCATGCTCAAGCTTGAGCGCACACATTTTTCGTGATCTTGGTTTTTTTTTTCCTTTTTTGTTAAGAAACTTTCCGGACTGGACTAATCCCTTCGACCTAAAGAGAAGCCGAGTAAAACCCCGACCTTCACCTTTTCCTCCTTTTATCCTTGAGCCCACAATTCCATGTTGACTTGAAATAGATGAGTTAAAACTTAAAAGCCACCCTTATGCACTACTTGACAAATGACAGTTCCAATCAATGACTACTGAAATTGTGAGAGGATTGCAATGATTGTCAGTCCTATAGTCACATAAAGTCATAAACCACTCAAATCAAGAAATCCGGACCTGGAAGGTGATAATTCATATGCATTCCAATCTCTTGGATACACTAACTTGGGCCCATCTTTTGTTCACTCCACCCCCTTGAGCCCTTCACTCTCAAGTCTCACCACCCCCCAATACCTCTACTTGGCAATAGGCTCAACTTTGCTACAAATTGGATTAAGTCTTAATAACATATAAATAAGAAATTACCAAGAATTTAAAATTGCTAAGCCAAAAGGTTAAAATAACATGATGGGGTTGGTTTTCTTTTAATTATTGGAACTTCCATGATTCCATCCATCCTAACCACAAGATGTGAACGGCAATAAATACCGCTACGTCTGATAGAGCGGCTGCTACGCGATCCATGATCACAATGAATTTGGCCACAAGAACTCTGGTTTCAAACACAGATTTAGCACATGTAACAGTCCCCAAACAGCCATGAATCCACTGCAACCATGAAAAATTAGTATTTATTTATAGATTCATTCCACTGGCATACCCAACCTGGGTCTAGCTTAATGTGAACATATATCAACAAGAAGAATTGAAACAATTAATGCATAATCAGTAACGCTCTAACAGCCGCACCAACGCCAATAAGAATCACCCACAACAAATGCGGACCTGATCTTGGTAATGTATCTTTAAGTCCAAATAACAGTAACATGATAGGAATATCACAACCAGAAAAATCAACATGCAAGAGTCCTGATCCAAAGTGAACACACATCTAAATTCTAAACACAAAAGTTTCCCCTCTTTCAGCAACTAATTATTTTATATGATATAATTATTTTATATCATTATAATTTTGAAAGGCTTGCCGGTTGTGTTGTGTATTAGTGTTAGTTCTAAAAAAATGAAAAAAAAAAAAACAGGCCCGCTTGGCCCTGCCCGCTCCAGCCCGCCCCATGGCGGGTCGTGCCAGTGGGCCGTGCCGTGCCAGGGTATTTCCCTGGCGGGCCAAGGCTGGAGCGGGCCGTGCCGGCCCGTTTGACATCTCTAGCGTGAGGGAAGGTGCCTCTTGGATATCTTGGGGGAGTCTTGAGGGGTGCCTTCATGCATTTGGCCTGTGTCTCTCTCTTTATTTATTTATTTATTTTTGGGTGAAAGAGTGAATTTAGCAAGAGTGGGGTGTGATTGTGATGACTAGAGTGTGGTGGTTATGGCGTGGTGGGACAAAAGTCAGGGAGTTGTTTTACCCTCCGTTTGGGAGGGGAGGGGAGGGGAGGGAAAATTTGAGGGTGAAGGAAAATGAAGGGGAGGGTTGGGAAGTAAAAAAGTAGGGGGAAGAAAAGTGAAAAAGTATAATTTTGTTTGTTTGTGAGGTACAAAGACAAAGACCATTTTATCCTTGTTTTTGAAAAAAATTCAATTAGAATAAAATGGCAGTTTAGTCATTTCCATCACTTTCCCCTCCTTTCTCCTCATTTTCCCCCCTGTTTTGGAGGGAAATTTTTTGAGGGAAAACAATTCATTTTTCCCTCCATTTCCACCTCCCCCATTTTCCCTCCCCCCTTCCCAAACACCCTTCAAAATCATTTTCCTTCCATTTTCCCCTCATTTTTTTCGTCCCCCCCATCCCCCCCCATTCCCAAACAAGGGGTTAGTCTGAAAAGGGGTTTGCTTCACTCGTTCTCATGTTTCCTTTTTTTTTTTGTTTTTGTTTTTTGTTTTATTTACCTTAGGATTGGTTTGGCCAGTGTTTTCCACTTTAATGTCTCTCTTGGGTTCATCGTGGTTGTTTTGCATAGTCTTTGATGTGACATCTTCGAATATCACCTCGTTGCTCGTGTGCCTTTGGATCGCCATTTCTCATATGTGCTTTCTTCCTTTTCAGATGTGCAGAGGACCAGGCTTGATTGCGAGAGGGCCTGTCGGCAGTTGAGTCAGTGGAGGGCCCATCAGGAGATCCGGGGAGTGTCCCCTTGGGTAGACTCGGAGAGGATTGTGGAGTTGGGCTTGCTGAGGAGCCAGAGATGGATCAAACCGCGGCTCACCTGGTAAAAGGTGCAAGAAATCGCGAACTACGGAGGATCCCCATCTTGCTGATGAGATAAAAGCGGGCAAGGTAGTAGCATTCTTTCTTTCTTGTATTGTTTCTTGTCATTATTTATCTCCAATTGTTGGGCTAACAATTACGATGCTTTTCTCAATTGTAGCTTGTGCCTCTTGCTCGGATGCGGGTGGGATGACTAAAGGTGAAAGAATGGTGGACAGAGCTGTTGGACACTCTGAACGATCGTCTCCGGGCTATGGGTTTTGGAGATTTCATGTCGATCGTTGCCTTTCGACCTGACCGTTCTTTTGTCAGTGTACTCTTTGAGAGATGGAGGGATGAGACTCATTCTTTCCATTTCCCGACTGGTGAGACGACCATCACCTTAGAGGATATCGCGAGATGTTGGGGGTTGAAGGTAAGCGATTTGCCGGTCTCGACTAGTGCGGCCAATGCTAATCCTAAGCTTGTTCGGCCCCTGCTTCAGCTTTTGTTTGGTGCGCGACCTTACCTTGGCTCCAGCCAAATTGACAAAGAGTGGCTGTGGGAAGGTTATGGTCCAGCGAGGGCGAGGATCTCAGACAATGAGTGTTTTACCTTTACTCTTGTAACTTCAATTCGCTTGTTCTTTTATTCACTATCGTCTCTTATGCATTCCAAGGTGGTCTCGTAATTAAGCGGAGTTTTTGGCCGGACATGAGGCACAGATGGCAGCAACCGTAGAGCCACTAGTTAGGGATGGAGATGGTGGATCCGTTCCGACCGTGAGCGAGCATGCAAGGATAGATGAGGCGGATATTATTCGTCTGGACGCCGGGGTATATGATGGTGAGGGTGCGGCTACCTGCGGTCTTGGCAACGAGGGCGACGAAGGGCCGAGCGACTCTCATGATGAAGAGTATGTGATGCCCCTAGATGAGTTACTGACGTCTGATAGTAGCGACGACTCGATTGATGATGGAAATGGTGAGGCTGAAGGGGTGAAGCCTTGGCGGACCCTCGCAAAGTTGATGGAGCAAGGGCCAAAGATGATGAGGGTGGAGACAATGTTGTCCCCCCCCACATGTAGATCTTTCAGACTTGCTCCCATTCCTCATCATTTGCGTGGCTAATGTTTATAGTTCTCTTTCATTTGCAAAGTACGAGTGGAGAGAAGTTCCTGTCGATGGATACTATCGTCGGAAGAGGGTCAAATTCCCTACAAGACCTTCCATGTGGCGAGTGAGTACTAGGCTAAGACTTTAACATTTCTTTCCATGAGTGGATGAATTTTATTGACCGCAGGTTCTTTTGCTACTTTGATAGGGAGGAAGGAGACCCGATTTGATGTCGTGTTGGGACGTCCTCGGTTGATATCGGCCAAGCCGGGGGAGGATGAGAGTCTCCGAGCAATTTCCTTTATTAATTTTGGAAAGTGTTTATTTGCGAATGCCACGGGCAACAGGGTGTCTGGTATCTTGCTTAGATTTGTCGATGATTTGAGCCGGGTAGGTGACTACACTTTTGGGGTGTGGCGGCTCTCGCCTTCCTTTTCCATAGTCTGGATGACAGGTGCCAGGTGCGAAAGGGCCACAAGAGTCTCCGGGGTTTCGTCCCAATACTTCAGGTAAATCAGCTTCTTGTATCTGTTGACCATCCGCCTTAAATACTCTCTCTGACTAATAACTTGATTGTTTTGAAATAGGTGTGGATGTGGGAGCATATCTCGCAGTGTTGCCCTGACCGCTTCCCCGCGCGGTTGAATCTTATTCCTCGAGCGGCGCAGTGGTATCCGAATGCTACTGTGCGGGGTTTTGCCGACATCCGACCTGAGGAATTAGCAAAAAAAACCAAAGATTTGGGAATGAGACCCAGTGAGCAAGGCTATCGCTTCATTCTGAACGAATTGATGGACCGAGAGGTGAGTCATTCTTTCTTTTGTTGAGTCATTAGCTTGCTCTCAAAATTGGCCACCATCTTACTTCAGCTTGTTGATTGTTGATGTTTTTCGAGATTATGATCTCTTCTCTTTTAGATTACCTGGTGTCCTTATCAGGGTGGCCCCGATGATGATCTGGCGGCGGTACGAGAGGGGGCACATCTATTTGCGAGAGACATGGTTACACGCTCCTCGGATCGTTGTTAGGCTCATTGTGAGTCGAGTTGCTCGCCAATTTGGAAGTCATCAGGTTGTCCTACCCTCCGAGGCTGTCATGAATCATTCCTATAGGGGATGGGCAGAAACAATCTTTGGTCATTCCCACCCGCACTAGTCTAAAATCGATGATTGGGATAGAGGGGGACAAGTGCCTACTTTCAGTGCGGATGAAGAAGCATCGGGTGATTATGAACGACGCTGGAGGGATATCACGCACCGGTACATACTCCTTGAGTCGTATTCCGACAGGTCTTCCTATTCAATCTGAAATTGCGCTGAGGCGATGGAGATGTTGCTGTCACTTCAGTTAATCAATTAATCTTTACTTGCCTAACTTGATATTGTCCCTTATCCTCGATTTGATCCAATACATTGTTTTCCTGTTTCAGACGGCTTCCCCGGCCGAAATGGAATGTTGAGGAACACGTCCGTTAGGCGATGATTCAGGAGGGGTAAATTTCACTAGGTTTATTAACCATATTGCCTTATCCTTTTCTTCTAATTGTACCTGTTGTGCCTTGTGCCAGGGGACCTCTAGGAGAGCAGCGTCTGATGTTGAGTCGGCCCTTTGTGAGGAGGTGCTT
The DNA here is from genome assembly GCA_038049695.1 of Cinnamomum chago. NCBI lineage: Eukaryota > Viridiplantae > Streptophyta > Magnoliopsida > Laurales > Lauraceae > Cinnamomum > Cinnamomum chago. Next base: position 29,285,532 of record CP142457.1, read on the forward strand.
CGGTTGACAGAGCTGGTGAGAGAGAAGGTAACACCTGTTCAAGTTGTAGCATAGGGATTGGTGAGTCCCGCCTTTTGATGTCATGCATTAAGGCATCCACTTACCGCTTCGTATTTTTTTGTAATTTCAAGAAGCCATGACGGTGGGGCTACAGGCATCGTTGACAGCTAAAGATGTATGGAAATCTCGATTCTCTATTTATTGTAGAAATAACTTTTTGAACCCAACAATTCCTTTTACCTTATCTGATGAGTGAGATCTTGTAGGAGGAGCTAAAGCTGCGTGATGCTGTCATTGACACACTGACGGACACCTATGAGGTACAAGGTCAACTTGGTTGTTCATTTTGAGCTGATATTTTTGACATCTGGCTGTGCAAAGGGATAAGGACTTGGCAACATCTGAGGCTATGAAGATCAGACAGGAGAGATCTACGAGCTGAGGTGGATCAACTGTGGGCTAGCGAGGTTCGGGTCTCAGTTTGTTGTACTTGTGTTCAAGATGTATAAGGACTGATCCCTAACCATTCGTTTTTGTGATTTGTAGGCAGAGGCTCGCAGCGAGTGCGATAGAGCGTTCGTGGAGAGAGTCGTTTCAGCAGCGCAGGTATGAGCTCTACTCATGCGATGATTCGATTTTGATTCCTCTAACATTAATGTGCTTTGTAATCATGTTGTGTGCGGATCGAGGAATTGCAGGCCAAACTCAGGAGCTTTGAGGCCTCTGTGCGGGTGAGCATCATTTATACTTTCAGATTTCATGTTTCCTGCTACAGTTTGTTGGATGTATTTTTTTTTTGTATGTTGTCCCGCAGGGCGGTGCTATCGTTGCTTCTGTTCCCCTACTACTTAGCTTGGGTGAGGAGAAGGCTCGGATTCATGAGGAGTATGCCCGACGCATAGACCGCATGTAGCTAAGTCATGATGAAGTGGTCGTCGATTTGCAGAGGCATCTTGAGCGACATCACCGAAGGGCGGTAGAAAGAGGTTATGCGCTTTTGGATTCGACTCATGCTCCTTCTCGGTGTGCTCCTGGTCCGTCTTCGCGCTTTCGGATTCGACTCGTGCTCCTTCTCGGTGTGCTCCTGGTCCGTCTTCGTTTGCTTCATCAGCTCGTCATGAGGAAACGGCTCCATAGAGCTGTTACTCTTCGATTGATTTCTCCAGGACTATCTCTTCTGCATCCCTGCTCCATATTGTATCTATATGTGCTGATCATGTATTTATGTCATTTCATGTCGTCTTTGGCTCATGGTATGGGCTCGCATGTATCTGATTTGAGATGTATGATGTGCACGTGTGTATCATGTATGTGTAATTGAGATAGTGTGTTTGATGCCTTTGAAGTGCTATGGGAATGCGGTTGATTGATGAGGAGCTTTTGCTATTAGGGGAATATATGAAGGTTTTTTTTTCAAAGGTACCATTTTTTATTTTTTATTTTGTATCTGGAGATTTCCTGGGGTCCAAAACAACATGGGAAGTGTTGCCGAATTTTTTCTAAAATATCTCGAAACTCGTGCTCTAAGCACGGATCTCGTAGGAAGGACCATTAGTAATCAGGGACAACCAAAATGAAATCTACATAATAGACCAAATGAATACAATCTCATATCAATTTCAAGCTAGAGACATAATATAGACTTAGGGTTCTCAAACAATGGCGAGTGCCTGGGTGTGATGCTCGTAGCCTAAGCAATTTTATGTTTTAAAGCATTCACATTGTTAGCTATAAGTATAAAGGCAAAGGTTCAGGATAACTGCATTGTTTAAATCGCATAGCATGTGATATCATAAAAAGGTGTGCATAGCATGCATCTATAATCAAATTCATCAAAATGTATCATAACAAACATGATTTATATCTCCCAAATTTGATTACCATTTCTTTATTCTTTTCAAGTCATGAGGAGTTGTGTACAAAATGATACCCGTAAAAAAAAATGCCCCACCTTATGGGATGTTTTAGGTGTGATTGGGTTCCGATTTCCTACAAGGTCTCGAAATAAACCTGTTAGTTTAATATTTTTAGGCCTCCTGTATAGTTTGGCTAAGGTGGCTGTACGTGCCTAAATCTTACGGACTTGGATTAGGTGAGTATGAAACTCATAATATGCTGTTTAAGCTTCTTTGTGAGAAAGATGAATTGCTTTAAAACCCAAAAGGGAATGAGAAATAGAGATCAGAGACTCTGACTGCAGTCAGCCGAAGGCTCTCCAATACTTGAGTTAGTGCTATCACTGAATACAGGATGGAGAAGAAAGGCAAGTATGCTTGTATTGAGTAGCATGGCGTTGTATTGCATTATCTTGCGTACCTCAAAGGGGGGTTTTTACCCTTGTATATAAGTGGGAGTTTCACTTGGCGCTCCCTTAGTGGGGGTAGGTGGAGGTACTATTTAGCGGAATCAATGACTTCTCGTATCAATGTGGATGTGATCGTCTAATAAAGACAACCCCTCATCATTATCTGTCAGCACGTTCTGCAACGTAGTCGTAGTTTCATGGAAGTACAATTATGATCTAGTACTCATCTTTGTGGGCGTACTGAGCTGAAGATGATACCGAGACCAGATTTGGATGCATCGTGGCACTATTGCCAATGTGCCTTATGCCGAGACTGAGGTGAGCCTAGCCGGTACTCTTACTGAGGCTAACTCAAACTTGGTGCCAGCTGGCACTGTTGCCGAGCTGGATGTATCTTGGCACTATTGTCGAGCTTAGACACCGAGATCGGGATAAGCTAAGTTGGTACTGTTACCGAGACTAGCTTAATCCTGTTATTAGGAAAACGCCCCACACAGTGGTGTTTTTCTTTCTCGGTAAAAATGTCAGGGGGCCGTTTCGGCTCTCAAGCTTTGAGAATAACAAGATTGAATCATATCTTAGGGAATATGTTTTTACTACATTTGATCGAAAGTCATTAGTAGTAAAAACGTGCATGAGGTGGGTGTGTGTGGGCTAGTGAGTGCTAGTGGCAACTGTGTATGCGATGAGGATCCAGATTGGAAAGCGGTGTGAGATGAACATATATTCATGTGTGTATATAAACAAAAAATGCCCCAGCATAAGACTAGTGTCTATTGTGGCCATGGGTGAGGGTGTGAAAGTAGATTAACTTCTCGATCCATGACTGTCACTTTGGTGGCAACGTATTCTCCCCTAACTATCCTTTGGTGGTCGAGCCCTCACGGGCCCCTTTTTGTAGCTGCTTAGTCTTTTTGGCTGAACTTTGGATAGCACTTGACTGCTTCCGGGGTTCATTTGTGAGTAATGTTCTTGTGTGGGGTGGTGAGTCACCGTGTTACCTTAGTGTTGTGGTTTTCGACTATCTTCTGCTTAGTTCACTTAATGAGTACCCATGTCACTTCAGTGAGCCTAATTCTAATAGATTTTTTTTTTTTTTTGCATAGCCGGTCCCAAGCCCGGACAAAGGAGGAGGGTTGTGCGTTAGGTAACCGACAGCCAGCACAATACTCAGTCGGATTTCTTTATGGATTTGAGACCTAATGAAATTTCGTTGGGGCGTCCCCTACTTAGCGACGCGCTGTATGGTCCGAGTACAGTGATAAGTGAGTAAGGACCACTACATCGGCACCCGGGTGCAGTGCTAAATAGGCAAGGGTCCTCACACTTGGGACGAGTGTGGGGGGTAAGAAAGCTAGTCCAAAATAGAAGGCTGAGATTAGGTACTTGAAACATTGGGAGCCTAACTGAGAAACTTATGGAAGTGGTGGATACAATGGAAAGGAGACGAATCGCAATTGTTTGCCTACAAGAGACAAGGTGGGTGGGACAGTAAGCTAAAGAGATTGAGAGGATTGGGTATAAGTTATGGTATACGGGACTTAATAGATCGAGGAATGAGGTCGGCATAGTGGTAAGCAAGGACTTAAAGGAAGATATAGTTAGTGTAAAGCGATGTGGAGATAAGATTATTGCCATTAAGTTAGTGTTAGGAGAAGAGATAGTGAACGTAATTAGTGCTTATGCCCCCCAGGTGAGCTTTGGAGATGGACATAAAGAGAAGTTTTGGGAAGACTTGGAAGGAGTGCTACTAGAGATACCCTAAGGCGAGATGGTCTTCATAGGAGGAGATTTGAACGGGCATGTAGGACCCGACGTAGATGGATATATAGGAGTACACGGGGGACATGGATACGGTAATAGAAATGAAGAAGGGAAGAATATTTTGGAGTTTTCAGTGGCTTATGATCTCATGGTAACTAACACCTTTTTTAGGAAGAGAGAGGAACATTTGGTGACTTATAAGAGTGGCTCCTCATGGACACAGATTGACTTCTTCTTAACTAGAAAAAGAGACCGCGTAGCTTGTAAAGATTGCAAGGTTATACCGGGGGAGAGTTTGACTTCCCAACATAGGTTGCTGATCATAGATGTGCAGCTATAAAGGTGGACTAGAAAAAAGTTGTATAGATGCTCAAGGACTAAATGGTGAAACTTGAAAGGTGATAAGCAACTAGCATTAAGGGAAAAAGTACTAGAGGAAGACGTTTGGGCGGTAAATGAGAGTGCAAATAATATGTGGGATAAGGTAGCAGAGTGTATTAGGAGCAGGCCCGGCCCTGAGCAGGGGCTGTAAGTGCCCTTGCCCACGGCCCATTTTCCAGGGGGGCCCAAAATCCTTTTATCAGAGAGAGGGAAGAAAGGTGCCATACACTGCAATTTAATTTTGACCACTACTTGTCAGTTGGTCAAGATTGATCTCTTTTTCCTGGATGGCAGTAACTCATAGTAAATAAAATAATTTTCAAACAGAGAAAACCAAAAACTGAAAACTATGAATATACATAAAAACACATGTAGAACTTCTAAAATTTTTAGTTAACATCTTCTTGTGAAAACAACTTGATATTCTTATGGTTTTGCTATATGTTGGAAATCTTGCAGTATTAATTCTTGGATAAATTTTGCTATATGAATAGCTCACAACATACTTCACCATTTACTACAAAGTATATGTAAGTTTGCACAATATGGATCTGGTCTCTTTCTTGTAAGGAGCTCCTTCTCTCTTTCTTCTAGCACAATCTATGAACTTGATAGATAGGATTTTTCCAACAGGCAAGTTGGCATTCTACAGAGAGTCAAATGGTGAGCTTCCCATTGAAAACTGTGATGTGGGATGAGAGATTATTTTCTTTCCCTGTTATTGTATTCATGTGTTAGCTTCTATCTTTTCTCGATTACTAAGATAAGTTTTTAGGATGTCCCCCTGATCCTTCTGATGATATGATTGATTAAGAATTTTGTATTCCTTGTTTGATGTAGGTCTTATTCTATACTTGATTAACATTAGACTCTAGCAGTCATTTTATACTATATATTAAAATTTCTGCTGTCTTTTGTTTTTAGATTTGGGATATCTTCTTGGGATCTGTTGATTTATACTTGTGGTAGAATGAACGGAATGAGCAATATTGAAGAAAATGCTCCTACTGACATCACTGATTTAATCATTTTATTTTCTTTTCAATCATTTGGTGGGGCAGGGCTCATCCAATGGATTCCATCGTCTTGGGCATCAATAGACTCATCATCAAATCATCTGAGAGTGCTTATTGCATCACTGATTTGAGCATCCATCAGTGGGGCCCACCAATGATATTTTATATTTGATGGCTGAAATTCGGGAGAATCTGGTCTAGCGTTGGGATGATTTTGGGCTTTTTTTTTTTTACAAACAGATCATCAAGCCTTCAGCCCTTCACCCGTTCTTCTCATTTGTTAGTGGGGCCCACCAATGATTTTTTATTCCCCATATATGATGCTTAAATTCTGGTCTGAGTTCTCTTTCTTCTTTTTTTTCTCAAATAGTTATACTTGGGCATCATCAACCCATTGCCAATTTTTCACATCAATGGGGCCCACCAATGATATTATCATATATGATGGCTAAAGAGGCCTAACTTTTACTCTTGCCCTGGGCCCTGAAAAATTCAGAACCGGCCCTGATTAGGAGGATAGGGAAAGAAGTCTTAGGAGAATCCAAAGGGGGTGCTCCGGCACAGAAAGAGGCATGGTGCTGGAGCGAGGTCGTCCAAATCAAGATAAGAGTTAAAAGAGAGTGCTTTAAAACTTGGTAAAAGGATCGAAATGAAGCAAACTTGGAGAGGTATAAAGAAGCAAAAAGAGAAACCAAAAAGGCAGTTAGTGAAGCACAGGCAAAGGCTTTTGAGGAGCTATATAGGCGACTCGACACTAAGGAAGGCGAAAGAGAGCTATTCAAGCTTGCCAAAGCAAGAGATAAGTGGACTAAGGACTTAAACCAAGTTAAATGCATTAAGGATGATGATGAAAATGTATTAGTAAAGGATAAGGAGATAAAGGAGCGTTGGAAGAGCTACTTCTACAAGTTATTTAACGATAGCAGTAATAGTGACATGCAATTGGGGCAACTTACCATTTCTAGGGAAGAATCGAATCATATGTTTTATAGGAGAATCAGTAGGGAAGAAGTTAAAGAAGTATTGAAAATGATGAAGAATGGGAAAGCGGTTGGGCCAGATGATATCCCTATTGAGGTTTGGAGGTGCTTGGGGGAGGATGGCATAAGTTGGTCGACAAAGCTTTTTAATGTAGTGCTAAAGAGCAAGAAGATGCTTGATGCATGGAGGAAAAGTATCCTCATACCCATATACAAGAACAAAGGAGATATTCAGAACTGTGCGAACTATCGCAGGAATAAATTGATGAGCCATACAATGAAATTATGGGAGAGAGTTATTGAGAGAAGACTGAGAAGAATAACAAACATTTCAGAGAATCAATTTGGTTTCATGCTTGGGAGATCAACCATGGAGGCTATCTTTCTCCTGAGAAGGTTAATGGAACTAGATAGAGAAGGCCAGAGAGATTTACTTATGGTGTTCATTGACTTGGAGAAGGCTTATGACCGAGTTCCTAGGGAGATTCTATGGAGAGTACTGGAAAAGAAAAGCGTGTGTGTTGTATATATTGAGGCGATAAAGGATATGTATAATAGAGCCGTGACATCTATAAGAACGACTGGCGGAAAGACTAAAGAGTTTTCTATCACGATTGGTCTACACCAAGGCTCAGCGTTAAGCCCGTACTTGTTTGCCCTTGTTATGGATGAGATTACAAGACATATTCAGGATGAGGTGCCATGGTGTATGCTATTTGCAGATGACATTGTTTTAGTAGATGAAACGAGAGAAGGAGTGAATGCTAAGCTAGAATTGTGGCGAAAAACGTTAGAGACAAAAGGGTTTAGGCTAAGTCGATGCAAGACGGAATATATGGAATGCAAGTTTAGTCAAAGTAGGACACTTGGTAACTTAGAAGTAAGTTTGGGCACACAAAAGATTGTAGAGAAATAAAACTGTAGGTACCTTAGATCTATGGTGTAACAGGATGGAGAGATTGATACTGATGTAAGTCACAGGATTCAGGCCAGGTGGACCAAATGGAGGAGTGCTTCGGGGGTCTTGTGTGATCAGAAAGTCCCCCTCAAAGTTAAATGAAAGTATTATAAGGTGGCGGTACGTCCAGCGTTGTTATATGGATCAGAGTGTTGGGCAGTAAAGCATAATCATGTTAAGAATATGGAAGTTGCGGAGATGAGAATGCTAAGATGGATGTGCGGGATCACAAGGAGAGATAGGATTATGAATGAGGAGATTATGGGCAAAGTAGGAATAACACCCATTAAAGATAAAATGAGAGAAAATCGACTGAGATAGTTCGGCCATATTAGAAGGCACCCAACGGAGGCACCTGTTAAAAGGTGTGAAAGCATGGAGATTGCCCGGAGTAGGAGAGGGAGAGGGAGACCCAAGAGAAGTTGGAAAGAAACTATTAAACATGACCTTGCCTACATGGATCTAACGGAGGACATGGCCCTAAACAGATTTGATTGGCGTCGTCAAATCCATATAGCCGACCCCACCTAGTGGGAAAATGCTTGGTTTGGTTTGGTTTGCATGTGACTGTGCAATGCCCGAGTTCCTTAAGCTCTCTAATCAACCTATGTAACGAGCATTCGGCCAATGATTTCCAAACCAGGTGGCTGTAAGGCACTAGATATGTAAATATCACCATGGGCTTACTGGCTCGGGTTAAAAAGGCTACGAACCCAAACTAGTCATAAAACTTTTATTCTCTTTAAGACCTCTAACTCAACATCTCTCATTTTTTTTTTTGTGAACAATCTAGCTAGAAGCTTTCATGACATGAGCGATCTCACCTACAAACCTTCACATTGGGTGGCCTTAGCCGTGCGAAATTTGTGTTGAGCAGACTCACCATTTTTTGTATTTTTAGGTGCTGGTGTGTGTTTGAGTTTCAAGTTTGATCAGAGTGCATCTCTTCCGTCCTCCTATGGAATTTCCATAACTACGCTAAGGAGCAAGGAGGGTCATATTCCTCAAAAAAGTAGGGAAAGGTCATACTGTGTACCTTTTCAGGTACATAGCCTTCCATGGATCGGAGAGCTCTTCCCTTTCTAGATTTACTAGTCTGTATGCATAACCAGGATATACTTCTTTAATTACATAAGGGCCTTCCCAATTGGGTCGTAACTTACCTCTGGGATGCGGAAGCTGGGATGGAGTGATGCGTTTCAACACGAAATCACCAACTTTGAATTTTCGTTCTTTGACATGTTTGTCGTAAGCTTTGGCGATTTGCTTCCGGTATACTTGTACATGTCCTGCTGCTTTCATTCTTTTATCATCGAGTAGGTCTAGCTGAAGTAGCAATGCTTCTCTCCTTTGGTCTTCTATCATATCTTCGTTTAGCTGGACCCGCAACGACAGGTGAAGGACTTCGAGGGGAAGGACTGCTTCCATTCCATAGGTCAAAGAGTATGAGGTTTCTCTTGTAGGAGTTCTTATGGAGTCTGGTACGCCCCCAACGCTTCGACCAAACGGTCTGGTCAATCATTACCTTTGGCGGTTTGCACAGTCTTCTTGATGATCTTCAGTAAAGTCTTGTTGGTTGCTTCCGCTTGACCATATGCTTGGGGGTAGTATGGGGTTGAATGATGCAGTTCTATGTCATATTTTGTGCACAACTCGTTCATTTGTTGAGATATAAACTGGGGGCTATTATATGTTATGAATGCCTTAGGGATGCCAAACCTGACTATTATATTCTTTTTAATGAATTTGACTACAGAGGTAGCCTTAATATTAACATAGGCCTCTGCTTCTGCCCATTTATTGTAATATTCTGTGGATGTCAATATGAATGCTTTATTTTGTGTGTTTTTATAGGGTAGGGGCAAGGGGTCCTATGATATCAAAGGCCTAGGTCGAGAAAGGCCATGGAGCTATGGTAGGGTGAAGGGATGATGCGGGGGCATGAATTAGGTCGGCATGCAGTTGACATTCTTTGTATCTTCTAACATAATGGACTAGATCCGACTCTAGGGATGGCCAATAATAACCTAACCGGATGATCTTCTTAGCCAACATCTGGCCGTTGACATGTCCCCCACACTCTCCTGAATGTGCTTCTTCAACTATCTCTTGCAGTTCTCTATGGTCACACATCGTAGGAGAACTCCACTGAATGATCTACGGTATAATAGCCCTGCAACTATGACATATCTCTGAACCATTTCTTTCAACGCTTTTTATATCCAATCGGGTGGCATATTCAGGGATGTAGCCCTCGCGTTAGTAATTCCAGATATCGTAGTACCATGGGTGATCGTCTGCCAGGTCATCGTCATGTTGTATGCGAGCTAGGACTCCTTTTTCGGGCTTGGTATTCTTCTCTTGACCAGATTCTTTGGCCTTGGCTTTCTTACTCTTTTCCTTCGAAACTTTCGGCAGAACCTCGGCAGGGTTCCCTTTGGTTAGATCTATCGGTTTAATAGATGCAGAAGTTAGACTTCTAATTAGGTACTCTTCAGAATCTTTATCGTCAGGCATCTCTATGATCGAAGCTAGGATTGCTAATGAGTCGACCAGTCGGTTTAAGGCTCGAGGGATGTAGAGGAAGGAGATCCTCTTGAAATCAGACATTAGTCTCTTGCTTTTGCATGGTAATGTGCAAGCTTGGGGGCACTGACCTTCCATTCTCCAGCTATTTGGGAATTGACAGCTTTGGAATCACCGAAGACTCTCAATTTCTTGACACCTAGGGCCTGGGCTTCTTTCAGTCCTGTTAGTAAAGCTTCGTATTCCATCATGTTGTTGGTCGCTGGAAATCCGATCTTGTAGGCCTTTGGTATGAAAACTCCTTCTGGGGATAATAACACTACCCTAACTCCTTTTCCATTTTGGTTCAAAGCCCCATCAAAGTACATGGTCCATGAATCATCATTCTTAACCTCTTCAACGTCTATAAGCAAAATGCTCTCATTGGGGAAACCAGTTCTGACTGGCTCGTATTGAGGCAAAGGTAGGTATGCTAGATGGTCAGTGATCGCCTGTCCTTTTATGGACTTCTATGTAACATAGGTTATGTCGAATTTGGCCAAGAGCATTTTCCATCGCGCGACTCTTCCCGAAGTGATAGGTTTCTCGAAAATATACTTCAAGGGATCCATCCTGGCTAGGAGTTTGACTTGATGAGCTAGAAAGTAGTGTCTCAATTTCCGAGCCACCCAAACTACGGCTAAGCAGATTCTTTCCATTGGGGAGTTTTTCCTTTCGTAGGGTAATAGAGATTTGCTTAGGTAATAAACAATGTTCTCCTTTCGGCTGGCTCATCATGTTGACCTAGGACCACACCTATCGCAGATTCTATTGCTGATACATATAAAACAAGAGGCTTGTTTCTAATAGGGGGCTTCAGAACGGGAGGGCCCACCAAATATTTCTTCAAATGCCTTCTGGTAGTCGTCATCCCAGTGGTATCTCACACCTCCTTTCAGCAATTTATAGAACGGCTCGCATCTTTGGGAATGTTGTGAAATGAATCTCCTGATGAACTATAATCGCCCTATGAGGCCTCTCAATTCTTTGAGATTCTTTGGGGGCGGCATTTCAAGGATGACCTTCACCTTAGAAGGATCAACTTCAATCCCCCGATTACTTACCATAAAGCCTAGGAGTTTGCCGAAGGATACTCCAAAAACACATTTCTTTGGATTCATTTTCAGTTGGGTGTCCCTAGATCATTGAAGGACTCTTTTGAGAGCCGCGACATGGCCTTCATGAGTTTTGGATTTGACTAGAATGTCATCTACGTAAAATTCCGCACAATCGTGTATCATATTGTGGAATATCGCCATCATGGCTCTCTGATAAGTGGCACCGGCGTTCTTCAAGCCAAAAGGCATCACAATGTAACAATAGGTTCCCCAGGGTGTAGTGAACGATGTTTTCTCTTGATCTTCTGGTGACAGCTTGATTTGATTGTACCCTGAGCAACCATCCATGAATGATAGCATGACGTGCCCTGCAGTATTATCAATAAGCACGTCGATGTGAGGCAAGGGGAAATCGTCTTTTGGAGATGCCTTGTTCAAATTTCGGATATCAATACAGACTCGGACGTGTTCGTCTTTCTTCTTTACCGGGACTATGTTGGCGACCCATTGAGGGAACAATACGACTCTGATGAATTTAGCTTGGTGGAGTTTATCGACCACTTCTTTTATTTTCAGGGCAACATCGGGAAGCATCTTCCTCAACTTTTGCTTAACAGGTTTAGCATTTTCTTCTAGTGGGATCCGATGCTCCACCAAATCGGGTGCAAGTCCAGGCATATCATTATAATCCGATGCGAACAAGTCCTAATATTCTCTTAGAACCTCAAGGATCTTACTCTCTTCGCCAGGTTCTAGGCACTCGCTGATTTGGACCTGCTTGGGTCTTTCCTCCGTCCATAGGTTTATCTCCTTTGTCTTTTCGGCAGCTGCTTGTGTCTCTTCATCAAACTTCTTGACTATTCTCCTAAATTCCTCTAAAACTTCATCATCCCCTTCTTCGCCGTCCACTAATTTGTAAACACCCATTCCATCGTTGATGTTCGCATGTTCAGTTGAGGGCTCGGATTCTGAGATGATAGGCAGGGATTTGCATCCTAACTTATCAATGTTGGTCATAAGCTCCTCTAGTTGGGACTGCTCTACTGGGGGTAACTTCCATCGCCTCGGATCGCCCATATTTTGCTGATGACTAAAGTTTTCTACTCCTACGGTTCCTATGTTTTTGGGTTAAAGACGGGCTATCTACCAAGGAGGATCCTCCCTGCTGGCGTGGCCGGGTGATATACCACTTTGTGATCATCTTGTTCATCGGCTTCCCAAATTTCACGGTCTCCTTGAGAGGGGTCTTCTCGCCAATGGCGCCAGGCAATGGGCCAATACACCACTTCTTTGCGGGTAGGGTCTTCAATTTCCCATGTTTCGCGGCTTTCTTGGAGTTCGGCAATCGGCCTTTTTTTTTTTGGTAAATGAGTCGGTTGGTTCACAGTTAACATGTTGCACAATAGGATCTGGAAGCTTGGATCAACAATGCGGTCTGCATTGTTCACTTCTTCTGGTGAATGGAGCTCTCTCCAAGTGCCAAAGATTTGTTCGTAAATCTCGCTTTCGGATGATGCAAATTCTTCCCAATCTTCTACTAAAACGGCCTTACCTTTATCGTTTGGATCCAAATTTTAGCATCTTTCCCTAGTCGGTGACGTGTTAGGATCTATAATTTTATCGTGTCTCACGAAGTGTTCATCTAAAGTCCAGTCCTCTCATTTACTCCTCAGATTATTGTGTGTATCGTACCCTAATCCTTTTGCTCTCACTCTAGGGTATGGTATGTAAGGGTCGATAATACTTTCTCCGTCCTTTCCTAGTCTAAATCCGGGTTGATATCCCATCTTCCTCATCAGAGTCCATCCTCGAGCTTGACTCTCGTTGTCTATTGTTGGACTTTGCAGAGAGGACAATTCAGGAAACATATTTTGCATGGGGTCTATATCCATTAAGGAGATGAGAGGATCAACTCTATATCTTGGAATCTTGACTTCTAGAATCATAGGAACAGGCTGTAAGGTTAGGAGTATTTGAAGTTCTTCTGGCTCAACCACAGGTGGGCCCCCCATCATTTTCATGATCTTGCCTAAATAGGGGAATTTAACACATTGATGCCTGCTTGACATGACGGCGTTCATATGATTCAACCATCGGCGTCCCAAGATTAAGTTGAAAGTGGCGGGAATATCCATGATATAAAATTCTTCTGGCATCGAGATCGGACCTTCTTGCACTAATAACATAATTTTTCCACATACCGTTTTCTTATTTCCGTCATAACCGGACACCACCATGGGGGTTGGAGTCAAGTCTTTTGTTGCGAGCTCTAAAGCTTTGTAGGTTTTCAATGGGCATATGTTCAATGATGTGTAGGTGTCGACCAGGGCTCCTGACATTTCCTTTCCCACTATCTTGACCGTTAAATGCAGGGGAGACGTCCTCGCTTCAGGTGGTATTTCTTTTAGCTATTCTTCGACAAATGTGACGGTAGGGAAGGGAGCCCCTGGGGCTAAGGCCGGGATGGTAGTTCTCAACTTTTCGGGAGTTATGCCTGCAAGGACTTGCAACCATGTAATACCCTCAAGTAATTGTTGTTGATGCTTGGGTGAGGTTTTAATCAAGTCGAGGACGGATACCTTAGCTCGGATCTTCATGAGGTGCCCTAAGAGATCATTTTCTATCCTCGTTTCTATCGATGTATAAGCTCTTTCATCAACTGTCTCCTTAACCTGAGCGCTGGGGTTCTGCGAGTTCGGATCTTGAGTAACCGGGTGAGGTGGTAATCGGGGAGGACGGATCTGTCTAGATCGGAGGTGAGCTTGAGATGCATTTGTATCCAGGTGAGGATCTAGTTGGGAATTCGCAGGGATCGGTGGTCCTTGGTCATTTGGCTCATCAAAATTCACTTTGTAAAGGTCAGGAGAATCGACGATCACGTCCATTCCGGAATTAAAATTTTTGAACTTGGTCTTCCCATCCCATGGCGTGACATATTTTCAATAGTCTTCTTCCTCAAAGAGCTCGTCGTGGCATGGTTGGCTATGGTTTATGTTCCCTTGGGCTGGGGCATCAACATATTGGTGCTCTATCATGGCGATGTTTATCAATTGAGTCTGCGGGGTTTGTCTCGAGGTTGATGGCCCATGTTGATGTAGCGGGTTTGTATAAATATGCATGTTCGGAACATTTTGTGCTCGATTGGTGGTCGCATTTCAATTAGGAGGGTTATTTCGCGAGTCATTCGCACTTATCGGCTTAACATTGCTCCAATCGATCATACCTTCGTCATTGAGATCATAAATCAGGTCTCTGATCGTGTAGCATTGAGTGAGGTCATGCCCTAGCATCCTATGGTAGGCACAAAATTTGGTTTTATCCAAGTGTTCTGACCACACCTACGGCTGTTCTGGCGGGAGTTGAAGGGCGTTTTGGCTTAGAAGAGACTAGAAGACAGCAGTCCAAGGTTGGGGTAGGGATGGGTAGTTTTCCCTTTTGGGTCCGAATCTTCTTATATTCCCATGGTTCGTGTTATTTTGGTTGCCATTATTGTCTCTATTGTATTTGAAGGGAACGGTACTGTAGTTGGGTTGAGGGTTCGTGTTCTAATTTTGTGGTGGAACCGTTGAATTCGGAACTAGTTGTATGTGATTAGGGTTCTAGTTTTGATTCATCGGGGGTCCTTGATTCCTTAGTGGTTGGTCATAACCTTGATTGTTCCTAGGAGAGTTTCAGAAGTTCTGATTGTTCCGCCGATAATTATGGTTGTTCCTTTGATAATTTGGTTTATCGCCCTGGAAATTGAAATTACCATTTTACCCCTGATTTTGATGTTGATTAAAGCTAACACTGTTATGTTCTTGGTACGGTTGGTAAACCTCTTCTTGATTTGTGCTTACATCAGGGGTTGTGTGGCTTTCTGGTTGGGTAGTTGTGCCTGCCCTATGCGTGTTCTTTTTATGGTCAATGATGGTGTTTAATACTCCTTCGTCCAAATTTTGCTTCGTCCTGGACAACCTACGGTATAGACCACTCCAACTAACAACCCCTCCGATTGTCATTATAGCCCTCATCAGATCTTTCATATTTGATATGGCCATTCTCACTTGTTCCTCTTCTTGCATATTGTAGTTCGATCGCGCAAATTGATTTTGCCATCTCACCGCAAATTCCTCATAATCCTCGTTGTTCTTTTGTTTGAGATTCGCTAAGTCATGCCAGAGGGGTTTGTTTTTAGTTAGGTGCTGGTATCGTGCTAGGAATTTCTCCACTACATCCTTGAAGGTATTAATCTCGTGGGAAGGTACAAAAGTATACCAAGTCAATGCATCCCCCGTTAATGATTCTTGAAAATAGTTTATGAGCATGGAGTCATTGTCAGCGATCGACATTTTGTTGCAGAATGAGACTAGATGGCGTTGAGGGTCAGTTGTCCCATTGTAAGGTATGAATTTAGGAGCTCTAACAGGGAAATGTGGCTTCTCTTTTTCTTCCTTTTTGGTAAAATCGTAGAAACCTAGCCTTTTTTTCTAGTCGAGCTCGAGGACTTCTTCTTAATTTCATTTTTAAGCTCCTCTATGTTTTTCTACATTTCTTGAAATGCTAAAGGATCTAGGTATTGAATTGTCTGTGGTTGGTATCCTCCTTGCGGTTCTAGTGAGTAGGGGCGTAGGCTGGCTCTTGGAACTGGTCCTGGGGATACGATTGTGTAGATTCTAGTTCCAAGGAGGTGCAGAGAAGTGTATGCTTCAACTCCGCGATTCGCTGTTTCAATAAACACCAGTTAGAGCGAAGTCATTTTCCTGATGTATCTTCAATTAGGCCATGAGAAGCATAAAGATGGTTAGTTGCAATAAACCTTTCACTTACTATAACAAAAAAAAATAAAAAAATAGAAAGAAGTTCATGTTTTACCAAAATAGGGAAAAGTGAGAAATAAAGGCAATCACTGGACAAACATGGATATAGAAACTCTGTGTCATTTTATCATTCAAGGATATTAATAGACAATTCTAACATGTCAATGGCTGTAGGAAGGCAGTTTAAATTGATGACAGGTTCTGGTAATATGGGAAAGGAAGAGAACATGCCAGAGAACATGGCTAATTTGGCTCCCTGATACTTCTATAAACAGAGATTATTTTCTGGTTTTAAAGTTACCAATGGTAGAAACAAAAAAACCTCATCGTTACCACATATTATTCTTTGTTGGTATAATTGTCAAATGTTCCATTAATATAATTGTATGGGAACATTCTCATAAAGTTTTCTTAGTCAATTAAAGACTCATCCACTTCTTCAACTTACAAAATGATTAACACTGCTACTAGAACATCATAGACCTAATTAATGACTGTGCGTGCATCTGTCTGCATGCAGAAGAACACCCTTGGATTTTTATGCACTGAAGTAATTGAGCTGTAATAGACATTAGAAACTCTTGAGAAAAAAAATAAAACAAACAGAAGCATCAAGTTTCATCATCTATTGAGCTGCAATAGAGGAACAATTTAATTCTTAAAAGTAAGAAATAAATTACCTTTGGTGTCATGTTTTCATCTGCAGCCGGATAGTGGACAACTGATGATGATGAGGAGGTCATATCTATATGCAATCTGGATCAGAAATAATTAAAATTGGTCATGAGTAACATACCCAAAGAATTCATTTTCGGGTTTTCTTTTTTTGTTCATCAAACTATTCATCAAGCTACCCAGTTTTCTCCAACTCATTCATCAAGTTTCTACTGGGCAACAATATGATTGATATAAAGCAGACACAAGCATTTCATTAATTTCCATAAAAAAAAAAGGTGATACCATCACAGCCAACACAATTCACATGTCTAATATCATCACGGCCAAAGCAATTCACATGTTTAATACCGGCACATTATGAAAACAAAGTGATGCAACAGAGCGGAAAGCCATTTCACCTATAATACAATGAGTTCTATGCAATTCCTATGTATTTTACTCCAAACAAGCAGACCCATAGCAGTTTTAAAGAACATTATTCATAAATTAATATGGGAATTCACGTTACTGCATTTTGAAAGAAGAACCGAAATCATCAATTCATCATACCCTTATTAAAAATCGAAAATTGCAGATGTACGCCATTAAGTATAGAAAATTCTGCCAGTAAATATATATATATATATTAACAGGGTATGTTCATATCAGCTGCTATATTTGTAACAGTGTCCAAGCATCCCATTCTGAGATTTTCATTGTTCAGTTATTGATATGGAATGGAAAATTCAACATGGAAAAGCCAAAGATTGTTGATTCTAATCAACAAAAAATTGTATGCATCCCTATCCATAATGGCCTACCAAATCAATGGCCAGGATCACCAAATAATTAAAAAACAAGTATAGATTTCCTGACACAGGAAGTGATTTTTCAAGAACCCAAAACAGTATAATGTGCAAGAGACGGCCTCAAACTGGGCGCTAGGAGATGTGAGAACAAAGCGCTGGAGGGAGATTGCAATGCAGAGACGAGAGAGGGAGATTGTAGCAGCTCAGGGTGGAGACTGTAGCGTAGAGATGAAAGAGGGAGATTGCAGCGCAGAGATGAGAGAGGGAGAGAAGCAACTTAGGGCGGAGCGTAGAGATGAGAGAGGGAGAGCAGCAGCTCAGAGCGAGACTGTAGCGCAGAGACACAGCAATGCAGCACTGCTGAGGAGAGACGACGTGAGAGGGAGAGCTGATCAAGAGAAGGAAAACATTAGAGAGAGAGAGATCGACGACAGAGGGATAGATGAAGGACGCCTTCGATTAGGGCTCTGTGCAGAGACGAGAGAGGGAGAGCAGTTGCGAGAGAGAGATCGCCGAGAGAGGGTCTGTCGTCTGCCGCAGTGAGAGAGAGATTGACGAGAAAGGGAGAGATGAGGGGGAGAGACAGAGAGATCGCAGAGAGAGGGTCTGCACAGAGACAATGAAAGGGGGAAAACTAAGAGGGAAAATGAGATAGCCTTTGATTAGGTATGGGGGAAAATGAATAGGGAAAATGAGATAGCGCGGGCTCCATCCTTATTTCCATTTGCTTTTCCATTTCAACGGACATGAGCGGTTCCCACACTCCAGCTGATAATACTCTACACTGCAGCTCATGAGAGCCACTCCCATACATATATATATATATATATATATATATATATGGGGAGGGCTACAAAACACCCAGGGCGTTGTGTAGAGCAAAACTCCCCTACTAACGGACCAATGAGATTTTGTTACTCTCTGTGACTGGGACTTATCATAAATGAATGCAACAGAATCTTCAATAGCTTCTGATCGGACCCCAAGTATAGGGTGCACAGGGAGCAATGTCTTTTCTTTCCAACTTTGACCTATCCTAAATAAATACTAAATCTGGCCTAAATGGAAACTAATTAAATTACATCAACTTTTCAAAAAATAAAAATAAAAACACTAATCTAAATGAAAAAACCTAATCTAGATAATACTAATTAAACTAAAACCTGCAAAAGAATACACAAATCAAACAACCAATTTAATATAAAATAAATCGAAAAAAATTTCCTAAATTAGATCCTATTTACCAAAATCACTTTTTATGCAAATATGAATGATCTATAATGCCCTAAATGCTAACAATGCAATTTTATGCAAGTTTCTAGAAATCTGATGCATGTTGTAAAAAAAATCCAAGTATGAAAACTCTTGCATAGGCCCAACTTTTCTGGATTGTACGACTAGTCTAAGATGATATAAACCTAAATCTAATGGCTGGAATCAATACTCTGATGATGCATGAACTCAACAAAAAAGGAAGAATGGAAAAAGGACTTAAAACGAAAAAGATATGATCACCTAAAGATGCATAGTTGAACTGTTTTGCTGCTGAAATCTGATCACAGGCTTTCCAACTACCCCTATTTGAGCCTCCGGTTGTCACGGTTCCTGAGGTTATTTTTTGCTGAAATTCTGGGGTTTCAAAGTCCAATTACCATACTTTAAATCTGCTATTTTTCGGACCAAAATATTCACGTTTACCTGATTTTTAAATCGCGCACTTTTACTGCACAATTGTGGCAATTTTGCTGAAACTGTGCAGAATTTTTCATTATTCTCCTACTAAGTCCGAATTTAATCTTTCTAATCAGTCAATAATCTTGAATCTTGTGATTTCAGCAACAAAAAAAAAAACTTGCTCTAATGCAATTTTTAAATATGAAGCATGCACAAAGATACTTTGCAACTATATATTATGCAAGAAACAAAATAAGAAAGTTTCTACTAAACATAGAAAGATGCAAGTTGGGTTTTTTAAATCAAGAATTTAAAAAAAAATGTTAATTTTAAAATAGAAAAAAAAAAACAAAAGGGGTGAAAGATAAAAGGTGGAAAAGATGTACCAAAGATTTAAGAACTAGACAATCATGTAAGTATTGACAATGTGATAATGCAGTCCTCTCTTCTCAGAGTAGGAAAAATTAATGCAAGTGATTACTTGATGTCTCTCGACTTTTAATCCGTTTATTTTTATTTTCAAAATTCTAGATCTAATCATGTGAAATAATCGTCTCCAATCAAAACACATAAAAGAACCAGAATAAGAAAATTAACGCACTTACATAAAGAATAGAAGAATCAATGCAAGTAATGTCTTTATTCCTTGATCTTGAAGTACAAAAAATTAAGATTCTTCTCTCTTCATCATTCTTTCAACATAATTTCTCAATTTATGTCTAAAGAATTAGAATGGAGAAGAAGAAGGAAGGGATTAGAGAGAGAAAGGGTGTGTTAGACCCCGACCCAGACTAATTCGATTAGTGTGTAATTACTGTGTGTTTAGTCCTAAGTGGGTTTAGTTACTGTTGGATTAGAAATAATTAGTTTTAGTCCTGGACATAGCTTTTGAAATTTTGAGAACGTTTAATGTTAGTTAGACACGCTCAAGAAGGCCTGAGTGTACGTGTAAGCTTGGGAGGATCGTTTTGATTTTCGTTTTAATTATGATTTTTATTTCATTTGAATGGTTTTATTATTTGTTACAACTTTCATTTTCGGCCCGTTCGTGTTTGAAGCCCAAAAATCTTAGTTTTGGCCCAAAAGGGTAAAAATTGTCTTTTATACCCAAATCTGGACACAAATTTTGAAATCTCAAAACCATGTCAAAATTATACTTTTTGGAAACTAGATTTTTTTAGGATCATTTTATCCTTCTTCGTCATTTTCATTCGGGCCCGCAAGATCATGTTTTAACCTTTGCAAGTTTCAGAACTTTGTGGGGCCCATTTTCCACTCAACTTAAGCCTTATCTCCCTGCCTCATGTTTCACTTTCCCAAATCCTGCAACTTTCAAGACCTAGGGCCAAGAAACCCTCTTTCCTCTTCACCCTCTTCCTCTTGAATGCTCAAGTTAGAGACCTCCAAATGAAATTCCAAGACCATCATCTTCTTCCTCTTCTTCCAAGCTTTCCATGGGTACAAATCTCTTGAAGTTTCCAGCTAGAAAACCTCTTTGTTTTCTTTATTTCTTCTTGTTTGGGCATCTCTAGGTAAGAACTCCAACCCATCTCTTCAATGGAGTCTTTTCTACTCCTAAAGAGCTTGTTTTTCTAACATGCAACACCTATTTTGAAATGGGTTCTTGCTTTTAGATTTGAATGAGTTTTGAATGGATTTTCATGGAGTTTTTGTAGTGTTTGGCTTAGCTCTTAGGTAGGAGTGCTTGAAGAAGTGTTTGCTTGGCATTTGGGCAAAAAGGCAAGTAATCTCTATAGGTTAAATGTTGTCTGTGTTTGAGGATTTCATTGTTACTCTTGAAATTTTCATATAACTTATTATGTTTTCTTTAGATTTCTTCTTATGTGATTTCTAATCAAGTATATGCATTAATGTCAAGTGTTTTCCTAAACTTCTGGATTTCTATTTGGCTTCAAGCCCTTGTTTCATTATGAGATTTATATTTGTTTTGATGGAGATTGAATATTTAAATTTTGGGATTGAATGATATGGAAATGTGAAGATGAACCCTTGGAGAGCATAAAGGCTCAGGGAAGTGCAGGTGCTTAGTAGTGAGAAGAAAGGGAGAAAAATTGTGAAAATCTAACTTGAAACACACTGCCCGTGCAGCGTCGGTCAGCTGTCGGCTAACCAACATGCCATTACGGTTAACCGACAGCCAACCAAACTCTGTCGGTTCTTTTTCCAGAAGCTTGCATCGCATCAGGGATTTCTCGATCAGCTGTTGGTCAGCTTCGGCTAACTGACACGCCCATTTCGGTTAACCGACAGCCAACCGAACTTTGTCGGTCCTTTTTCCAGAATGCTACATTTTTCCTGACAGGGATTTCAGGCAATCAGTCGTTGGTCAGCTGACGGCTAGCCGACAGGTGACCTACATGCTGACCGAATTAACAAAATGACTTGTTTTAAAGGATTTTCTGTAAAAGTGAAAACTAGAATATGTTTAGGGATCTTTAGCCTGATATTGTGTACTTGAAAACCTGAAATGTCTTTTAACTTTGGGGGCATCAATTCTCTTTTAAATTCCAACATTTTGGTTTCAATTACACAAGAGTCAACCAAAGGTCCTCACATATTCTTGATAGACCCTGCTTTCTAACTTTAGTTTTGATACAATAAGTATCATCGTGTACTCGTTTTGAAACTCAAGTGTAAGCTCGTTTAAAGATTATTTCAAGAATAAAAAGGGGATTACTTCTTAAGCTTGCATGCATATAATTATGCCTCTTGCAAGCCGTGTCTTGTCTCGTTTTGAATAAGTGATTCCCCCTTCAAGTTCAATCGATTTAAGACGTGTTTCGCTGTGTTTTGTGCATTCATGAATCAAGCGAAAACCATTGAGCTTGGACAGCCCTTTTAGTTTGATCCACTGTCTGGAGGTCCTTAAACATGTGGACTATCTGTAGATTAGTCGTGTATCCTATTACACATCGTGCGTGTTCGGTTCCGCGGCCGGAAATCTCCGTCCACCTTTGTGTGGCGTGGGAATCGTGTTTTGTTTATCATGCTTGTTGTGTGTGCTTGCACTTTTCATTATAAATGATAGAGAAAGGATGAGCTCTTTATGGATTTACTATTCATGATATTATAAGTATTCATGATAGCTTGCTTTGGTATCTTAGATTGTTTTGTATTTTAGTTTTGTTTATACTTTGGAAATGTACTTCAGTCAATTAATTATGTATTATGAATTTCTTAAAACATATTTTGTTCCATGCTCACACCTAAATTGATTACCCGCCAAACAGTTGTGTTTGACCCTTGTATTTTGGTGCCCAGGTACAGGTGACGTTGTCTTTGAGGAGGAGCTTCCGGAGGAGGCTGTTAAGCCACCCCCAGTCAGAGAGTGGCATCCCGACGATGTCAACTAGACGTCGGTAGGATCTTGAGTTGCGCTTTGTTTTGTTATGGGTTATTTTGAGAATTGTATTGGCCTTTGTTGGTCTCTTATGGGATGTTATAAAACTTAACTTACTTCCGTGTCAACATTATAACTTGAATTATGTTGGGAATGCTATGTTATGATTCCTTTTTCTGATATCTTGGACTTGATGCTATTTTAATGTTGTGCTTGAAATTTTATTTGTACTTGTCTTGATGTGATTTGCTACACGCTTCTGCAAACTTCATCGTGTGAGCCAGATTCCACGTGTCTCAGGAATCCTCACCGCTGGAACCTGTGGGAAACACGTAGCGGGCCCGGGTCTCGGTCTGGGGTCGCAACAGGGTGGATGGGAGTGGAAAGAGAGAGAAAACCTCCAAAAAATTTTACACTATCTTCATGGACGTCCAGCCACTTTGTTGTCTTCCTTTATATATTTTTTTGATGTTTCTTTGTTTGGTAAGACTCCTCTTCCATCTGGGCTTAAACTCCAAGCAATCCTCCTATCTTGGTAACTTTTCTTGCTAATGATAAAGTCTTGTGATCACATTCTTTTTGGACTCCTCAAAAGATCTTTAAGATTGTACATGAGAAGGATTCCAAAAAATTCAGATTTTGTGCCAAATTTGTGCTCCCATATGCGGGACGTCCAAGGCTTATGGAACTCACTTGGACATGTTAATCTTGGAATGACCCTTGCTCGGACGTCCATCATGGCTGGATTTTTTTTTCTTCATTCTTTAATTGATTTCTTGGCTTCTTAGCTTGCAACTTCCCATACTTAGACTCCAAATCTGAAATTCAAATTTCTCTTTTAAATTTGGAACCATGTTGGGCCCACCATGGGGCATGCTTCCCTAGAATTCAGTCATGCTTGGACGTGCAACCCATCTTGCAATCTTTATTTGAAAATTTCTTTTTTTCCTTTCCTTTCTTTCTTCTTGAATTTCTCCTCTTTTTCTTCATCATGTGGGCCCATAAAATATGAATTCTCATGCGGGGCTCCTCCTTGGGCGTGTAGTGTGGCCCCTACTCAATTGCTTTTCAATGCAGGTCCCATTTCTTGTTTTCTCCTACAAATTGAAAGAGATAAATTTAACATTAATTATATGTAAGAAAATAATTATAAACCATGTATGGGACCCTACATGCCTAGTGATGCACAAAAATGACCAACTTTCCAAAATAGCATATGGTGCCAAAAATAGCAAAATATGCATTGATGAAACCAAAAGCCTAATTTTGGGGTGATAAATGAGATGAGAAAAACTTAATTTCACAAAAATTGTGGACTTTAATGAATTTTGACCTATTTTGACCATGTTTCCAAAAATAACCCCAAATGCATGTAATCATGAAATTAAGTGCAATTTTATGCAATTAAACCTAATTAGGTCCACAAATGCTAATGAAATGATGACCTAATGACCTAGTTTTGTGGACTTATCAGCTTCCATGATTTTCTCCTAATTTTTCTTTCCTATCCTCATCTAGTTACATGGATCATCCTCATGTTCTCATTTTTTCCACTATCTCTAATAATTTGATTTACTTCCTTCTTTTTAGGGCATTCAATATGAAGAAGACTTTTAAAATCCATGTATAGGTCCCACTTATGTTACAATTTATTAATTACCTTTGGATCAATTTACTTAATGTGGGGGCCAAATTAATGAAAAAAAATAAATAAATAACTAAGTTAGCCAAATTAATGATCAATTTACTCCAAAAGCTTAGGTTACACCTGTCAGCTGATGGGACCATAATGAATGGCCTATTTTCATCAATCTTACTATTTAGATCATCTTTCAAAGTGACCTCTTTGAAAAAAATAAATTAGTCCATTCTAAATTAATGGCCTGTCTTTTATTAGCCTTCAGAAAGTGGGCCCACCATCATAGCCTTCAACAAAATTCAATCAAATAGGAAGTGGCCCGCCATTATATTGAGCACCACGGAAAACTTGCAATTTCCACAATACCATGGTGGACCCAACTATTTAGTGCAGTCTGCTCTTTTAAACCATCCAACTGTATTCGATGTATTAGATTTCAAATCTCCTATTTTCTCTCTTTCACATCTCTTATTTTCTTTCGTACACATTCCTATAATAAAGGTGAGTACATAAATATGAGTTGGCATAAACAATTTGAAGTGGCATTATCTCGTTGGACAAATCAAAAAGGGTGAAAACGCCCCTTTTGAAATGGGAAGTTTTTGAGAATTTCCACATATATATATATGGGGCTATCTCTCCTAAGCTAAAGTTTAGCTTATCATAAGTTGAAACAGTGCCGGTCCCACAAATCAAAGTCGACTATCGCTGTTTTTTGCATGATGATTGTCTCCAAAATCAAGAAAAATCTAATCAGAACTAGATTTTCTAGTTCCATCATGCAAAAAACAGATATAATCAACTTTGATTTGTAGGACCAGTATTATTCAAGCTAAGGATAAGCTACGCTTCAGCTTAGGAGAGTCATACTATATTGATCCAAATGGATTGTTAACTATTAAACTTTTGGGCCCATATGAATATGATTGAAATCATGGCTGGGGCTGATTTTTTTGCAGAGAGGAGGACCCCAGGGAGTCCTTAAAATCCCACATCCCCATCCCCATGTGGGTCCCCAGGTGGGCCCCACTACACACTTGAGCTTACTTTATTTTAAGCTTGAGCTTAGGAGAGCTAGCCCATATATATCGATCCAAATGGACTGTTAACCATTAAACTTTTGGGCCCATATGAATATAATAGAAATCATGGTTGGGGCTGATTTTTTACAGAGAGGATGTTGAGTTCATGAATTTGCACATTTACGCATCATTTTAGGATGAATTAGGGGTTTAATTAGGTGAATTGCATCATTAGTCATCTAATTCCATCATTTTATATATTTTCATATAGGAACCCGAATTTTCATACTTTTCATACATTTTCTGCATTAACTTAGAATGTTTTGTAGATTTTCTCAGAAAAGTCCGAGTTGGAGTAGAACTCTGTCCGGATGAGTCCCGCTTCAATATTGGCTCATCAGTATTTGATGTTTTGAATTAGAATGTGCAGAAAATGAGAATTGCAGGCCTTTGTCACGAAACTGACTTTCAAGCACATATAGTCATCCTGGGCCCTGCATTGCTGAATTGAAGCTTGAAAAGAAGTAAATTGAAGAATTCACCACATGGACTCCACACACAAGCCGTGTGCAAATCAATCAAAGGAGGGGTCCACTCAGCATGTCAGTTGAAGAGTCCTAATTATAGTAGAAGACTTCTCATAAGGCCTACTGTTCAAGCAGATGGAATGTCCCACATGGCAGTGTCCGCAGTAGTTGCAGATTTGAAATTATTAATGGATAATTCAAATAGTACAATTCTAATTGAAACAAAAGAAGAAGAGTTTGAATCATCCACATCTGATCTCCTTTTGAAAATGAAAGTTGTGTAGAAATAGAATCCTTTGCAAATCAAATCTCAGAAGTTAATCCCATTTTTCTTAGGACAACTCATCATCAAATGGCTATAACTTTCAATCCGACCGTCGGATCAATGAAATTTACCAACCGTTGGAAAGATTATTCAAAGTACATATTCGTGAAGCCCAAGAATGTGCAAATTAGAGCTATATTCACAAAGTTATGAGCCCAGAGATTTCATGTTCATTTTTAGACGGGATTGCACTTAAATCTACACCGTTGCCAATTAATTGTTGCACATCCCTTGTGGACGCCATCTGAAGATTAGCCAAGTCATCAAGAGGTTTCCATAAGCTTCCACATCATTCAAATTGAAAAAAGGATAAGAGCACTACACCAAAAATCGGAAATTGGAACGGAAAAGCGTTCCTAATCCTCCCGTTCCTAATCCGTTAAACCGTTCCAGTTTCCGTTCCAATTTGGATTAGGAACGGTTGGTACCAAATTGGAACGGAAATTGGAACGGTTTAACGAATTAGGAACGGGAGGATTAGGAACGCTTTTCCGTTCCAATTTTCGATTTTTGGTGTAGTGGAGATATACCTTATCAATGAAGATAAATCAAATTTGCATAGAAGGTGTCCACATTCAATGTATTTGTAAGATAACCAGAGTTATAAAAGGAACCCAAAGGTAGCATACGTGAGACTCCCTCCCTTGGACGTCAATTATTACTCTCTCCTCTTTCCCTAATTAATAGAATTTAAGAGTTATTTTTTGTATTTTGGAGCCCTGTTCCAAAACTAGGTTAGAAGAGTGTGAGAGAAAATTGTAATTGCCATGAAGTTCTCAATGAAAATCACATCTTTTGTAATGGAATAGTAAATCCCTGGATCAGAGTGTCAGATGAAGTTAAGTGTTTTTCATCATTAATCTATGTGATATTTTTGTCTCTTGCGTAATGATTATAATAATAAATCCGCCTTCTGTCATTGACACTCTATGTTATTCAATTTTTTTTTATTTTGAACAATGCTTTAATCATGTATGTTTTCTTAATAGATTATTCTTAAATTGAGATTCTTTGATAATCTATCTTTTATTAATATGTGATATTTAGTTAAGTTCATAATTTCATTAGGTGAAGGAGATTTTTGCCTTAAATAAATTGTGAAAAATTGTACTCTTTGATAGACAAATTATCCGAATCAGAAACATTGATTTGTTTTTTATTTGAAGGATGTTTGGGATAAATTTATTTTATCGATTGCATTGAATGATGATGGGACTACTTAAGAGATTCATGATATTCTGATATGCATTTTCTCATATTTTATTTTTACACTTTAGATCTATAATTTTATCAATCTTATTATTATCTGATCTCAATTATTTATCAATCTTTGATTTTGAGAAAACTAAATAAGATCTTAAATTTTAACTTAGTAGTGCTCTTTATGGGGATTGACCTATAATTGCCACTGTCTCAATAAGACAGTTGTGTAGTTGCAGTATTAAAATATTAAATTTAATTTTACATCAGAGGATTCCAGGGAGTCATTGAAGTTCCCTCATCCCCATCCCCATCCCCATGTGGGCCCCAGGTGGGCTCTACCACACACTTGAGCAATCTTTTCTCGATCATTTATTTTTAAAACGCATTATCCACAAGACAGACAATACACATAAGATATGTCTTTTATAGGACTGCAAAAATAAATGTCCCCTACATTCCGGATTCAAGTACAAGATTTCAAAATATGCAGGAGAAGATGAAAATCAAAGACAGTACATGGATCAAATTAGATTTTAACCCAATAAAACAAATGAAGATGAAAGGAACAAAGAAAAGCCGACGACAACCAGACCACTTGCTTCAGATAATATTCATGAACTTCAGTTGTTGGCTTCCTTATAAATCTTATCCTCTCTTTTTATAATGTATATGTCTCGACGGATTATCTGATGAGAACAGTTGGACTTGTGTGACCGTATTTACCTTTTCAAACGAAACAGCCGTATATATCCAATCGTACGTCATGGACGGTTCATCAGTCACAACAGGTTGAAAGGAGAAGAAATGCATGTGTTCTGGCCTTTTGAATTTTTAATTAATGGATTTCAAGCCTTGGTTCTCTCAATCTGTTCTGTCTTTGTAAGGAATCGTCTTTAGTCCGTTCTCAGAAAAGGTGCTGGTATTTCTACTGACAAAACGGAAAAGACTTTTTTCTACTGAAATTGTGCTCCCGGTTTCAGCTGAAAGTGGGAGGAGTCCGGATCCCCTGCTTGTCCAAATAGGGGATCCGGTTTCGAATTTGAGTTCGACACGTGTCCACATTGCGCGGTAATATCCAAATCCACTAAAGTGATCATATTGTAGCTGTTTGGGACCCACTGAAGTGATCATATTGTAGAAGCTTTTTACTTGGCACCCTCGTATCAATTGGCACTTGCTATAATTTTACACTCATCCAACTGAAATCATTCTCCAAGGAGCAGACTGCATATGCAGTCGAGCTCATGGGCCACTTAGAACATGTCTATCAATGATAACAGGATAGATGGAAAATTCAATCTTAAATTTTAATGACATTTTAATCATATATTTTTTATAAAAAAAAATCAATTCTAAGGGTGGGATAAAGGTTCAATAAGTGTAAAATTGGGTCTGGTACCTGGTCATCACATGATAAGACTGAAAGAGGATTCACTTATCAAAGGTGGGCCTAATTGGGCCTCGTAAACAAAGACTGATATGCAGTTTTTCTCATTTAACTACTTATGTATTTTTTTATCTGCTAGAATACCTATGTAGACTTTTCAAAAAAAAATTTCAATTTCTTTTTTAATAGCTTTTTCAATTGCTAATGTGACCAGACTTATTTTTGTTGCATATGTGACCAGCTCCCCATCTCCCCTTCTCTTTGATTAGTGGTAGTTTGATGTAGACATGCACCACAGAGCAACGCTCATTTAGGGGGGCGTTAGTTTTTTTATACATGGGATATAAAAGTGGAGTTTAAACATGGAAAGGATTTATATGCAAACGTTAAAAATATAATTAATATATATATATATGTAAAACACATCATTGTGTTGGTCAAAATCACCTATTTCACATGAGTAAATGAGTGTATCAAATGGTTTTAAATATGTTTTGGATGTTTGTGATGTTTTCTCACAATTTTTTTTCCAAAATCTATTAAGATTTAAGATATAAAACTAAACATCATGATCCTTATCACTAAATGTGACAATATTGAACGGTTTGAATCATGAATGTCGGCACCCACCAAAGTCAAAAATTAGATTTATAGGATGGATTCTTTTGGAAAATTTCGAAAATTTCTCAAAACATGTGAAAATCTAAGATATGAGATTAGACGTCTTGATGTTTATTAGCTTAATAAAAGCAGATGAATGGTTCAGATCCTGAATTTGTTAGATTATATGTCCTCAATTTAGTGGATGATCCGAGTAAATTGATTTATTTTATCATTTAATTTATATTTTAAAATTTTATTCATGTGATGAATGGTATTCTTCAATATGATTACACATAACCAATGCAAAATGACATGATGGTTCATGAGATAAACCGAAGCTCACAAGTGTATTAGATGTAATCCATGTGTGTGTATGAGATTCACATACAGAAGACATGGATCTCAAATCTTATACTTAAAGTATTTTTACAACTAGTGATGAGACTGAGTATTTCATCTAAAAATGTTGTAGCACTGCAATTGCTATGGGATAGTGTGATTTGTTTCAAATATCAAAATGTAAAACTCTGGATTGTTGTGCTAGTACATTAGATGTACTGAAGGACCATGAGTAGCACCTTATGTAAATCTGTCTCTGATTTAAGGACTGTACTCATAATTTCCAAGCAATAGGTTCTTAATCATGAGAAATTAATGGACTCAAGTTTCTACTATGCATTTATTTTGAGTCACCAATGAGTGAGACCAATTGTAGGTCAACCCATCGGTGTCTTGGATATGTGGTAGTGACGCTGTTGGGACATATAATTCTCAAGATGAAATATATCCCATATATATCCTATTGTGCCAATTAATGGATCTTATTATTGGTAAGTGGGTATCCATCTCAATTAAGAATTAATTGGATGGTGCTGATAATTACTGTGATTAATTGGGTCACAAGGATAATAAAATGGAGATCAAGTTTGGTTGGATTGATTTATTCCAATAGATCAATGGATATAATTGATGGAGGAGCCTGCTTATAGTAATAGGGAAGATTATGGTCTTTTTGTGATTATTTATAAAACTGAAATGTAATTGCATTTATATAATGAACTTATTTGCAATTAATTGTGGGTTCGGAGTTCACATGAGATGTGGGGTCCAGATTCCCAATTGGAGCCAGATTCTAGAGACTCTCTAGTAGTCCCCATGCTAGTCCTACTAAGAGAAGATTAATAGTCCTATTGGAACCCTTAAGATAAGGAGGTTTAGGATATATACTAAGAAGAGTTTCTTACAAAAAGACCCCTAAATTTCCACAAAACCTCAAAAGGCCCCTATATTTTAGTTTTTTACTAAAATCTCCCTTGACTTATAGTCAAACCATGGATAAAGTAACCTACTCTTCGGTTCTATGTTTTTGGTCGGTTTACCCTTGAGAAAACTTTTTCCTTATATCAGCTAGCCTGTTATCATTACCAACTTGAATCGATTGGAAAATTAATAAGGTGAATTTGATAGATCTTAAGTGGGCCAGACAAGAGGAAAGTCATGTTTTCTCTGGAAGTTACTATCATGTGCAATTTAATATGGGCCTCACCCCAGAATTTTCGCCGTGTTTTCCGAAAATAATGATGATGGATCGGACTTATTGTGGCACATCCATTAACAAGAACATGGTGTGCCCACTTTTCACCATGTGATGGAATCAGAATGGTGCAACCAATGATTGAATCAAAAGGGGGCCTACTTATGATCGGAACCAAAGTTTGGTGATATCGTAGTGAAAACTATGGAGGGGCCCTCTATTGGTAAAGTGGTGTCACCCAAGGATGAAAAGCATGGTACACCCACCCATCGATGGGATCAACATCAGCCCACTGCCAAGGCATTGCTGAATTTATGCGGGGTTCCACGTAAACATGGTAATCAAATGTAGGCCCACACTATTCATGAAATCCCTTTGTGCCCAAATCACCGAAACGAATGGTTCATTCATATTGAACAAGGTTGTGATTGGGTTGATGGAAATAACCAATGCATAGTACCTAAATGATGAAAATCATCTTTGGTCCCACCCTTCAATTAAAGCATGGGTGCACCAAAATTCTGAAGTGTATGGCTTAGATCATTTTAGAAATGCATTTCTACTGGCATTCCTAACGTATAACTCTATAGGGTCAGTAAGCTATACAATGTAAGTCAATCACATAACTGGGCTTAGTAAACTATATTCAATTGATCCGGCTCATTACATGACAGTAGGAGGCGCAAATTTGTCTTTTACTTTTTTTAACTCCAGGTACAACTTATCTTAGTATTTTTCAAGGGTGAATCGGTCAAAAACGAAAAAGTGGGATAGTCAACTACTCTATGTACTGATAGTCAACGGAGGTTTTAGTAAAAACATAAACTACAGGGGCCTTTCTGAGATTTTATGAAAATAGAGGGGCCTTTTTGTAAAAAAACATTACTAAGAATAGAAGTGAGACTTCTAATCTTGGACAAAGAGGAGGTGCTCCATAAACTATAAATAAGAGGAGACGGATAGAGATCTCTACACACAATCTCATTAACTCATCTCTCTCTCTCTCTCTCTCTCTCTCTCTCTCTCTCCTCTGATTTCCTTCTAGAGTGTTAGGGTTTTCATCTACTTAGAGATCCCACCATTCTCTTTGAGAAGTTCTTTACAAGAGTGTTATAGCGTAGAAGAACACAAAGACAAAGGAGATCAAAATCTGCGAAAAGGGTTTTCGTAGAGATCAAGTTTTCAACTTCTCAATTTGAGCGCAACCAAACTCCAAAGGTATAGATCTATTATCTATTTGTTTTGGTAGATCTTGTTATACTTGTTTGTTTCTGGATCTATCTTCTTGATGGATCTTTGATCTTAATGCATGAGATTAGGGCTTTAGATCTTGGGGTTAGATTTTTTGTCTTCTAAGTATTTAATCCCTGATTTAAGTCGGTCAAAAACTTTGAATATCTATCCACAAGGCCCACCTACTTCCTAACAGAATTTGGTATCCAAAAGACTTGAAAAATTGATAGGATGTTGAGGCTGTTGACCCTTTACTTGACCCTTTGACTCTTTAATTGTTACATGCATGGGTGTTGACCCTTTACTTGTTACATGGAAGGATGTGTGAAGGTTGTCCTGCTGCTTCTTGCCACCACAAGTGTGTAATCAATTCCCACCTATCCAGTTCGGATCTGAATCCCCTGTGGGAAACCCTGTTTGTTCCAATCAAAGGGTGCCACATGGGGAAAAGATTTTTTTTTTAGGAGATAGAATTTTTTTTTTTTTAGGAGATGGGATGTGACATCCCTCCCATGTGGCACCCCTTGATTGGTCCAAACAGGGTCTCCCTGTTTGCACCAAACATGGGATCCATTTTCATTTAGTTCGTGTAAATTTGAGGCCGACAACAACCTTGTTCATGCAACTTTTTTACATCTCATTTTTACAGATGGTAAATAGGGTTTTCAAAGGACCTGGCTTGGCTGGGCCCGGGGTTGAGGATTGGGTTCAGGTTGGCGAGAGCCCTTAAAAGACTTGCACTATTGAGGCCCTTACCCTACCCTTGAAGATCAGGGCCTGACCAGGGTCGGGCTCAAAAGCCTCAAAGCAAAAGAATCATTATTTAATTTTTTTTGTACTGCTACCAAATATGAGTGTTGACCAAGCGTTATCTTATTTAACCTCTCTTGCAAATGGACCATTAAGAAAACATTTGAAAAACAAAAGTTTTATGTAAAGCCCTTTTACTATCGGACAAGATCATACGTGCTTGGGCGACTTGAGTTATAGAAATCCGATTTTATTTATTTTGTTAAAGAAGGAAAAATGTTAAATAGTCCGTTATATCTCACACCTTTCACTAGAATTTTCACGTACCAAACTCCTCTAATTGAAACCATTTATGTTCACCTGCCTTTTAGGAATTGTCATTACTTTCAATTTAATACTAATTTAACCGTGTCTAATTTCAGTCACAAAAATAAATGCATTTAAAAATCACTATTAGTTTAGGCTTTAACAAATTGGGAGTCATAATTATCAGATTGAAAGGATATTTATATTACCCCATATCCTCGAAGTTTCATGCATATACAAACTACTTTTGTGAATATCAGGCATCACAAGTCACCCCATAGAAGAAAAGGTGTATTCTTATTAACCCCCTTTTGCACTAGCAAGAATATATAAAAATAATATAAAAGGCCTAAATAAGAAGCAATAAAACTAAAGAAAGGGATCAAAAGCAACCATGAAATACTTATTGCTTATGCATTAAGTATAATACATAAGTTAAATAATTTTTTTTATGAGAACTTTAAATAATTAAATAGAGATGAAATGAACCAAGTATGTGTGTGCAAGAGTTTTAGGTCATTTTATAATCGGTATGCGGGGGTGAAGTTTCCTTTATATCCCTTTTTTGTTATATCTATAAGTGTTACATATATAAATTTATATTATACAAACTAAAAAAGTAGCAAGGCCAAGGCTAAGTTGGGCCTCATATTATTCGAGTCTGACCCTCAAATTCTAGGCCTGTAAAAAATTATCCAAGCGCGGCCCTAGTGGGCACCCTTTTTGAAAAACAAAATGCCTCATTTTAAGGGCTTTTTGAGGATCGGGCCCCCTTGTCTCAGGGGCTGAATTGACAAGCCTAATCATAAATAAGCACAAACAAATGTGATAATCAGTAATTATTATACATGTACATTCATCTAGATATATAAATGAGCAGCACATGGTACATACATGCTAGTAGAAAACAGGTTCCATGCCCCTTTTCTTCTAGACCAAGAACTTGATGCTGATTAACATTCCTAATGTAAGTGCCTAAAAATTACGGACTTAGTTAAAAGAGGATTAAACTCTCTATTTGGTGATCTTGAGAAGATTATGGGAAAGGATCGGCCTCCGGTGACCTGAAAGGAAAAACAAAGGTCAGAGCCCCTGGCTGTAGGCAGCAGAAGGCACTCCGATGCCTGAGTTAGTTTGATAACTGAGGGAAAACGAGGAAGAAGGAGTATGAGGGAGAGGCTTGTTAAGTACCTTGTGTGGCTTTTCTCCATGTATTTATAGACATGAAAGTCATCATTGGACTGGATCCCTCAGGGAGGGATGGGAGTCCCATCAGTATGTACCTTCCCTCCGGTCCCCCGGGCTCAACAGGGACCTCCTCCTCTGCGAAAGAGAAAGGCGCGCGAGGCCCCCCACAAGAGAAGAGGGGGAGGTCGGAAGAGCCGCCCAAGGAGACCCGGCCGTCCAAGGACGCCCGGCCACGGGTCGTGGAGGCCGAGAAGGAGGGTGAAAGGTCCCCTCCCGAAAAGAGGCCTCGCGTGGGTGAGGAGGAGCAGGCCTCGGAAGTGGTTCCGCAGCTTCGGTCTACCAAGCCACCCCCTTTCAGGCCCAACCTCGATCTAAACCCTGGCGAGCCCCTGAGCGTGGAGGATCGGATGGGGACCTCCACCACGACGATCACGGCAGTTGCCCGGGCATGCTTCCTTTGGACATGGAGAGGCACAATAAATCTTGGCAAATGAGCTTGATCTACTCGACGAAGAAGGTGTCGCTCGAGGTGATTTCCAATTCTTTTGTCCTTTTAAGCTTTATGCCCTAGCCGTCTGTTCTGACCTCTTACCCCTTTGTCTCTTTGCAGGATGTACAGAAGCTCCAAATAATACTGGAGAGGACAGCCGCACAGGTTCTCGAGATGGCCGCCGAGAAGAAGAAAATGGGAGATGCCCTGGAGGCCAGTGCGGCAGAAATAAAGAAGGCGGAGGAGAAGATTGCCGAGCTCACAACGGAGCAACAAGTGGCGAAGGCCGAGATTATCAAGTTGCGAGCCGAGAACAAGCACTTAAAAGGTGCGGCCGAGGACAAGGCAAAGATGGCGCATAAACTAGAGACCGAGCTCGCCAAAAAGGAAACCGAACTGGCTGGGAAAGAGGCCGAGCTCGAGTCTTCTAGGAAGGAGCGGGCCGATGTCGAGTCCACTCTGCGTGCTCAGGCCGCAAAGGCATATCAAGAAGGAGTGGATTGGGCATCGGCGTAGTACGTAGCTCAAATCAAGGACCTGAGCCCGGTATTGTACGAGATGGGATGCAGGGAAGCTCTTCGTGAGTACGGGGTCTCTGAGGATGACCGCATATTCGTGAACCTTCCCCAATTCCAGTCTGTCATACCTAGCCTAGAGTCAGAGCCCGACTCCAACCCTCGGGGGGCCCCTCTTGAAGCCCCGATCATCCCTCCTCCGCCCCCGACTCCCGCCGAGGGCAACTAGGCCCAGGCCTCCTCCGTGGCTCCTCCACCCAAGACTTCAGGTGCTCCTGACCTCGCTCAGTCCGTCCCTCCGGAGCCAGAAAATAAAGCCAAGGCGCCCGAACAATGCAGGAAATAATGTGTCTGTATTTTTCTTTTGATGTATACAGAATTTTGTAACTATTCTCTCCTATTAATAAAAAGAACAATTTTCTTTTTGGCAAGCTTAATTATCTGTTTAGTTGTC
Source organism: Cinnamomum chago (assembly GCA_038049695.1). Taxonomy (NCBI): domain Eukaryota; kingdom Viridiplantae; phylum Streptophyta; class Magnoliopsida; order Laurales; family Lauraceae; genus Cinnamomum; species Cinnamomum chago. The sequence goes on from CP142457.1 coordinate 29,321,035, forward strand.
TTCCTGCTTCTTTCTTCTTGCAATGGTGTGTGGATGTTTTTCTAATTTTGAGCAAAATTGAGGTTCCATGATCTGACCAGCTCCCCAAACCTTCAGTGGTTGAGATCGGTGGACTCATAGGAATTGGACCTAACCTTCTGATTTTGAGATAGATATTGGTCAAAACTGATGCCCTATCACCGATCGATCCTCCAAACTTTCAAGTGGCTGAGATCGGAGGATCCATAAGACTGGGGCTTAACAAGGCTCCCTTTCTCTGCCTAGCTCTTCAAACCTTCAAGTGGCTGAGATAGGTGGACATCTGGCACTAAGGCCAAGGCTCTAATAACATGCATCCAAGGGAACCGCCATCAACTTTGATAACCCGGGGGGTTTGGCTGGACCCAAGGGCAGACTGAACCCCGCAACTTCAGAGTGGAATTTAGACAGTTGATTTCGTTCCTGTCCCAAGGGGGTTGGTCTAATGACCGAGCTCGAAGAGCCTGGTGCGAGGACCGGAGCCTGGGGAGCTGGTCCAATGACCGAGCTCGAAGAGGCTGGTGCGAGGACCGGAGCCTGGATTCACAATTTGAAAGAGACTCAAGGCACACATTTTCCACAAGACCCCTCTTTTATTGACTTTATCACTTGAATACAATCAGAAGTAGTATTTCTTGAGGTGCGTGGCATTCCATGGTCGTGACAATTCTTTGCCATCCATGCTCTCAAGTCTATAAGCCGATCTCCCTGATACCGAGACCACCTTAAAAGGCCCGAGCCAGTTTGGTGCGAGCTTGCTTTCGTTTGGATCTCTGTCTGCTGGAAGCGCCCTTTTCAAGACCAGTTCCCCGACTGAGAACTTTCTTTCTTTGACCCTCTAATTGTATCCCTTGGATAGCTGCTGCTGGTAGGAGGTGTTAGGAATTTTGTATATTGCAATTTGATGGATGCATTATCATATTAGCATCATTTGATTTACACACACTTACATTGATTTAGAAAATTTTGAAATCATGATTTTCACATGCATTGGTTTTAAGTCTTTTAGAAATCTTGTTTTATGCATGTTTTGGTTTTAGATATTCGATGCATTTAAATGTGAAAAGAGTTTTATCAAATCAAGCAAGCCATTAGTTTAAAGTTTTGAATCGTTTTAGGCTTTTTAAGTTTCATAAAGGTTTGAGCTCAATGTTTCTTTCTTTCATGTGTTTTAACCTTAAGCTCAAATTCATTCAAGCTTTCCAAAGGTTCTTTCTTTAAAATCATTATTTTGATTTGGAGTTTTCATGACTTTAGAATTTCAGTTTTCATCCTTTTTCAGTCATGAATTCTTGCTTGATAAAAGTGTCTCAAAGTCCCCTGGAAGATGCCCTCATAAATTACAAGTTGCTAAAAAATCAGGAATTCTGGGCATGCACCAGGTCGACCTGCCTGTGTGGCCGGTCGACCGGGCCAAGGGACCCGGTCGACCAGGCACACTGCGGGTCGATAGGGAGTTTTGTGCTGAAGCCTCTCCAACGGATATTTTTCTAGCCGTTGTGTGTACCAGGTCGACCCGGGGGTCATGGGGTCGACCGGGCGAACTAGCCGTTGGATTGTTTTTTACTTTAAAGTCCATTCCATTCCCTAATTTTGAGAAGCTTGTTGGATGAACTTTTGAGACCATTTTGGAGCCTAAGAAAGGGGAATGAGGTGATAAGGCTAGAAGGCTTTTTGGAAATCAAATGCTTGAGTTTTTAAAAGGTACATCTTACTAGTCATTTTGATTTCCATTCAAATTGAAATCTATGCATGTTTAAATCTTTGTATTTTCATAAATGCATGATTTCTAGCTTCTTAAGAGTTATTTAGCAAACTCAATATCATCTTTGGTAAATTAGATTGGTTTACAAACTCTCTTGTCTAATTCACATGTGTTCTTAGACTTTAATATTCATACAACTTGTGTTAGTTCATTTCTTTAAGTTGTTTGAATCTTTCATGTGATTAGCATTTATCTTCAATCATCTTTTTCTAAGCCTTGATTTTAAAATGCATCAAGCATTCATTTAAGAGCTTCATTGTTGAAATTGATTGAAATAAAACATTCATACACTTGTGCGCACACTTTAGTTTGTCTTAGTGTATGTTTGTAATTTGAATTACACTTTCATATCAGCCTATTAAGAGGAAATTTCATGGAGCTTTAATTGTATCTCTTAGAGTGTTCTTGAAGAGACACCTTCTTAGAGAAAATCCTCATTTGTAAAGGTTATTGCTTAGCCTTAGAAAAGCACATTGTAAAGGTTATTGCTTAGCCTTAAAAAGCATCTTGTAAAGGTTGTTGTTGAGCCTAGAAAAACAATATTGTAAAGGTTATTGCTTAGCCTAGTAAAAAGCATAATTAGTGGAAATCTGGTGGGGTGATTGGATCACAAGCCGGTAGTGAACGTAGGCATTGAGGCCGAACCACTATAAACCTTTGTGTTGTAGTGTATGCTTGTGGTGATTATTTATATTAGCTTCCGCATCTTGTTTGATAAATCATCATTTGTGACTAGTTTATTTTAAGAAGTTAAAATTTATCTAAATTGGTCATAATTGTAGCTCACCCTATTCACCCCCCCTCCCTAGGGTTAGATCCTAGGACTTTCAATTGGTATCAGAGCCTCGTGCTCTATATTTTAGGATCAAGTGTTTGGAACTCTTGATTAGGTGTAAACACCTAGAGTTTATAACCCTAGATTTTTGTTTGTTTTGAGTACTTTTGATATGGATTCCACTAAGCTAGATTGTTTAGACTTTTGTGTAGATTCTCCTAGACCTCTCCTTCTTCCTTCTATTGGAGATTCAAACATTCAATTAAAAGAATCTCAATGTGAATTAAATGAAGAAGAAGAATATGATGAAGATGATATTCAACAAGCCTATGAAGAATTATACACATTATCTCTAGAGCTTGATAAGAAAACCAAAAATTAAGAGAAGAATAAAAAAGACTAAACAAAGAGCTAGTCTCTTCAAAAGATGAACTTAGAGAGAAAGAAGAAGTCATACAATGTTTAGACTCTAAGTTCATGATCTCTTTAAATAACCTATCTAATATCAAAGATGAACTAAATGAATTAAAGATAGGAAATGATGATCTTAAAAAGGAAAATTTAAACCTAAGAGATCAATTAAAAAGGCAAGACAAAGACTTTATCAATTTAGAATCCAAGTTGACAATTTCCATGGAAAACATGTCTAATGTTCAAAGTAAGTTAAAAACCTTAGAACTTGGATCTAATGTTGTTAATAAACTTAAACTTGAATTAAAACTTGCCAATGAAGAGCAAAGCAACTATAAGGAAATTGAAAATGATTTATTAAAAGTCAAAAATGAAAATTCAATCCTTATAACCAAAGTCACTCAACTTGAAGAATATAAACAAAAGTATGAGTGCAAGTTTACCCAAAGTGAAGAGAGACTTGAAAATTTATTTAAATTGGGTAAACCTCATGGAGATAGGACGGGTCTTGGATTTGATAGGAATATTTCACATGACCCTAAATTCACCAACACATTTGTGAAAGGTGAGTCCTCTTTCTCTAGCACTCTTTCTCCTTTGCCCAAATCCAAATGTATTTATTGTGGCATTGAAGGGCATTTTAGGTTTGAGTGCAAACTAAGAAGAAGCCATGTGTCTAAACCCATCTTTGAACCCAAAAAGATAGAATCTAAATCTATGAAGGGTAAGACACTAAAAAACAAAGAAGACTCCAAAAAGATTAAACAAGTTAAATCAATTAAAATGGAGTCTCCTAAAATAGATTCTAAAAAGTTTAAACAAGTTAAACCAAGTATAAAAGAATCTATAAACAAAAAGCTTCTCAACCTTTCTCCCTTATATCAACCCATGAAAGAACTTTTGAAGAAAGTAACAAAGTTAAATTTAAAATTCAAAAGTCAAATAAAGGGAGAATATAAGAAGAAAAGAAAAATGAACAAATCCCCAAAGAAACAAACTCACCAACTCCAAAAGACTAATCACCAATCTAAGCTAAATTTAGTCAAATCTAAATATCATGGTGATGAGTCCAAATTGAAAATTTATCAAGTCAAATCTCCTATAGTTGGTGGGACTCCAAAACAAGACCTCAAAGATCAACCATCTCAAGACCTTAGGTGGATTCCTAAAGTTATTTACTTAGACAAACCTTAAGGCCTTGAACCTTCTTGACCAACCTATTCTTTATAGTTAAATCATTTTGTTGGTCATATTGCATTTGCATTTTGTTTCTATATAGTTACATTTATTAAAATGCTTTGTTTCTTTATGATCATTTGATTTTGTCTTCATGTACATCTCTAGTTACATATCATGGTTTTCAAAATCATTTGATTATAATTTCATCATGTTAGATTTGCTTTTTGCTCATTTAGTTATATGACTTGCATTGCATTTCTATACATGATCAATTGATTGTGATTTCAAAAGCCTTCTTAGCTAGAGTATTCATGATCAATTGTTGTTGCAAAATCATTTGTGTAGATGTCTTAGTTAGATTATCTGAACAAATGACTTGAATAAATTTGGTTATTTTTTTTATAGTTTTCTAAATTATACTTTAATATGGAAAACCATTGTTTTGAAAAATCAACTTGTATGTGTTTCAACTAAGTTATATCTTTTAAAATACAATGTTGAAAATTGTTCTTCAAATTCATTCTTTTTATGCTTATTGTTGGATTTTGTTTATTGAAATGATTTGAAGATTGTATGATTGGAAATGCTCTAAAACATCATTAGTTATAATCATCAAAGCATGTTCCATGATTCTCATTTCCTTTTTCTTTTGGTTACATCATCTTAGAAATGGAAATGAATATTGTTTGCATCTTTGCTTATTTGTTTACATTCTTTTTATATGCAAATGTCATTTGGTTCCCTGTATAGTTGTGATATTAGTTATATTTGTAGAAACCATATCCATCCTCTATGCACTCTAGTCATATCTTTTTGGATGGTTATGATGTTGATTCATGTGAATTTTCTAAGTGATGTCATCCTTATACATGTTTCAACTTCATAGTAGTGATCTTGATCATATGAAACTCTTTGAAATCCATTCCTCATATTTCTATATGTTTGATGGATATCTTAGATGTTGAATTCATATGATTTAGTCACTTTGAAAATTGCATGCATTTCAAAGTTATATATTTTTGCATTGCAATTTACCTTGTTCATCACTATGCTCAATAGTTATATCTTTAAAAGTGACGAATATCCTTTTATGATGCTTGATGGGATTTTGTGTTTGTCTCATTCTTGCTCTCAATCATGTTGTCAAATTCAATTGATTACAATTGGTATAATTTTCGATTGATTTGATTCTTTGTGAATGTGATAGACCTTGTGAATTGGATTGAACTTGATAGGTATATATTTTCATTCCATGTCACATTCCATTAGCATCATAATTTTCATGTTTGCCACCTCTCTTGCTCATATAGGTATATCTCATGACCACCATGTTTATGTGTTCATAATATTGGTTGGTTATTAGTTGAGGTTGGCTTCATGTTTGAATTTCATTTCACTCATCTTGCACTTAATAGTCATGTTTATTGATTGAATGAAATGATTTCAAAGCTTACTTAGCATATGATTTTCATAGTTAAATTGATTGATGCTATGTTTAGTAAACCCCATATATCATGGATAGCTCTAATTTGGATTTATCTTAATAGTTATATTCTTTATAACTCCATTTTAGAGTGATTGTTTTAATAGACTTATCTTTGAATCTCAATTGGTATTCTGTGTCTTTTCCAATTGGTATCCATGATCGCTTTTCGCCTTGACCTTACTCTCTTTTGGTAATTTGATCAAATTGTGCTTTATAGTTAAACGAATCTAATCCTTCTTTTGAAGTTGACCCTCAATTGGTTAAAACCATCTTCTTCTTGACCTAAATAGTTATATCTTTGTCAAAAGTTTGACAAAAGGAGAGAATGGATTGAGAGGGAGTGTAAACCTTCATAGGAAGTATTAGTTTTGATCAAATTGACCCTTGGATTGCCTTTGAACCCTTAGAGTCTTATTCCACACATGATAACCTATTATGAATTTCATTTTCGATTTCTTTTGTTAACAGGTGCTACTAAAGGAATTTTTCTTAATTCATGTGTGTAGGTACCTTTGTAATTTAATGGCAAAGGGGGAGAGAGCATTCAAGTTCTCAAAAGGGGAAGAGAATGTCCAAGCTTCCTAAGGGGAGATTTTGTATGATCTTCTACAGGGGGAGAGAATGTATATCTTGCCAAAGGGAGAGAGGCATGGTCAAAGGGGGAGAGCTAATAGAAGAAAGAAAGCTTGGAGCTAAAGAAGATGCTTGGCCATAGAGAGGAAGATGAAAAGAAAGCTTGAAGAATGATCAAGCTCCAAGCATCAAGAAGATTGAAGAAAAGAGCCCAAGAGCCCAAGCTAAGAGAAGAAGCATCCAAGAAGATTTCAAGACTTGTTCAGCTTAGGGGGAGCTGAAGACTTGGTGTGTTAATTCAATGTTGAGTAAGTTGCCATCAAATTGCAAAGGGGGAGATTGTTAGGAATTTTGTATATTGCAATTTGATGGATGCATTATCATATTAGCATCATTTGATTTACACACACTTACATTGATTTAGAAAATCTTGAAATCATGATTTTCACATGCATTGGTTTTAAGTCTTTTAGAAATCTTGTTTTATGCATGTTTTGGTTTTATATATTCGATGCATTTAAATGTGAAAAGAGTTTTATCAAATCAAGCAAGCCATTGGTTTAAAGTTTTGAATCATTTTAGGCTTTTTAAGTTTCATAAAGGTTTGAGCTCAATGTTTCTTTCTTTCATGTGTTTTAACCTTAAGCTCAAATTCATTCAAGCTTTCCAAAGGTTCTTTCTTTAAAATCATTATTTTGATTTGAAGTTTTCATGACTTTAGAATTTCAGAATTCTTGCTTGAAAAAAGTGTCTCAAAGTCCCCTGGAAGATGCCCTCATAAATTACAAGTTTCTAAAAAATCAAGAATTCTGGGCATGCACCAGGTCGACCTGCCTGTGTGGCCGGTCGACCGGGCACACTGCGGGTCGACAGGGAGTTTTGTGCTGAAGCCTCTCCAACGGATATTTTTCTAGCCGTTGTGTGTACCAGGTCGACCCGGGGGTCATGGGGTCGACCGGGCGAACTAGCCGTTGGACTGTTTTTTGCTTTAAAGTCCATTCCATTCCCTACTTTTGAGAGGCTTGTTGGATGAACTTTTGAGACTATTTTGGAGCCTAAGAAAGGGGAATGAGGTGATAAGGCTAGAAGGCTTTTTGGAAATCAAATGCTTGAGTTTTTAAAAGGTACATCTTGCTAGTCATTTTGATTTCCATTCAAATTGAAATCTATGCATGTTTAAATCTTTCTATTTTCATAAATGCATGATTTCTAGCTTCTTAAGAGTTGTTTAGCAAACTCAATATCATCTTTGGTAAATTAGATTGGTTTGCAAACTCTCTTGTCTAATTCACATGTGTTCTTAGTTTTTAATATTCATACAACTTGTGTTAGTTCATTTTTTTAATTTGTTTGAATCTTTCATGTGATTAGCATTTATCTTCAATCATCTTTTTCTAAGCCTTGATTTTAAAATGCATCAAGCATTCATTTAAGAGCTTCATTGTTGAAATTGATTGAAGTAAAACATTCATACACTTGTGCACACACTTTAGTTTATCTTAGTGTATGTTTGTAATTTGAATTACACTTTCATATCAACCTATTAAGAGAAAATTTCATTGAGCTTTAATTGTATTTCTTACAGTGTTCTTGAAGAGACACCTTCTTAGAGAAAATCCTCATTTGTAAAGGTTATTGCTTAGCCTTAGAAAAGCACGTTGTAAAGGTTATTGCTTAGCCTTGAAAAGCATCTTGTAAAGGTTGTTGTTGAGCCTAGAAAAATAACATTGTAAAGGTTATTGCTTAGCCTAGTAAAAAACATAATTAGTGGAAATCCGGTGGGGTGATTGGATCACAAGCCGGTAGTGGACGTAGGCATTGAGGCCGAACCACTATAAACCTTTGTGTTGTAATGTATGCTTGTGGTGATTATTTATATTAGCTTCCGCATCTTGTTTGATAAATCACCATTTGTGACTAGTTTATTTTAAGAAGTTAAAATTTATCTAAATTGGTCATAAATGTAGCTCACCCTATTCACCCCCCCCCTCTAGGGTTAGATTCCAGGACTTTCAAGAGGCCAAGCGCACGGATGCTGCTTCTCTTCGCTCCTCGGCCAAATCGAGCTCTTTGGTGAGATTCACTTCATTCTGCCCCCAGTCGAAGAGATCCGACCTCAAGGTCGGAAGGACGACCTCAAAAGGGATTACAGCTTCCATTCCGTAGGCTAAGGAGAACGGAGTTGCCGAAGTGGATTGTCTCAGGGTGGTCCTGTACGCCCAAAGGACACTTGGTAATTCTTCCATCCATCTGCCCTTAGCTCTGTCGAGTCTCTTCTGGAGTCCGTCCAGCACCACCTTATTTGAGATCTTTGCTTGACCATTGCTCTGTGGGTAGGCAGGGGTTGCATAGAGGTTCCTGATACCGAGCTCCTAGCAAAAGTTCTTGAAGAAGCTCGAGTCGATTTGGGTCCCGTTGTTCGAGACCAGAGCTCGGGGGATCCTAAACCTTGTGACAATATTTTTCCATACAAAATTCTTTGTATCTTGCTCGGTGATGGAGGATAAAGCTTCTGCCTCTATCCATTTGGTGAAGTAATCAGTGGCCCCTATCAGCCACCTCTTGTTTTCTGGAGTTCGGTGAAGAGGTCTCACGATGTCTAGCCCCCATTGAGCGAAGGGCCATGGGCTGGAGAGAGGACTCAAGTCCTGCGCCGGTTGGTGTAGAGAGCGGGAGAACTTCTGACATTTTTCACATCTCCTAGCGTAGAGCTGGGCATCCTTCTGCATATAGGGCCACCAATAGCCCTGACTGATGGCTCAGTACGCCAGCGACCTTCCTCCGATGTGGCTCCCGTAGATTCCCTCGTGAATTTCAAAAAGGAAGACTTCTATTTTGCTCGGGTGAACGCATTGGAGATATGGTCCCGTGAAGGACTTTCTATAGAGCTTCTCATCTGGAGATAGCAAAAAATGAGCCGCTTTCATTCTGACCTTGCGGGCTCCATTCATGTCTCCAGGGAGTTTATTTTCTTTTAGGAATGCTATGATCGGATCCATCCAGCTCGGACCAAGACCGATGCACAGGACTCGCCGAGGTGGGAGGAGCTCAATGCTTGGCTCTTCCAACGTCTCCACGTCGACCGTCCTTTTTCTCGCTTCCACGGAAGAGGCTAGGTTGGCGAGGGCATCTGCATGGCAGTTGGACTCTCTGCCGATTTGCTTGACTTCTGCTTTCTCAAACTGGGAGAGGAGCTGCTTCGTGTGAGCTAAGTAGGCTGCCATCCTATCATCTCGGGCCTGATAGTCTCCGCTTAGTTGGTTCGTCACCAACTGGGAGTCGCTGAAGACTATTAGCCGACGTGCCCCCAGTGTTCTCGCGCTACCGAGACCCGCAATCAATGCTTCGTACTCTGCTTCATTGTTGGAGGCTTTGAAATCAAGGGTCAGGGCTTGCTCGATGACGAGGCCTTCTGGAGATTGGAGGACTATGCCAGCGCCAGCCCTTCTGGATGTGGAGGATCCGTCAACAAAGACCTTCCAAGCCGACTTAAGGAACTGTTCCCAAGATCGATCGATCTTCCTCGGTCTCGGTCTCGGCTCCACCATTGCCTTTGGAGCCTCCCAATTCGGTATCGAGTGAGGTCGGTGCTGAATTAGGAGAAGTGAATTCGACGATGAAGTCTGCCAGAATTTATGCTTTGATCGTCGTTCTGGGTTGATATTGGATATCGAATTGCCCCAGTTCGACGGCCCACTTGGAGATTCTTCCGGAGAAGTCGGCCTTCCGAAAAAGGGACTTGAGTGGATACTCTGTGACGACCACCACTGTATGTATCTGGAAATAGTGGGAGAGTTTGTGAGAGGCACTGACGAGTGCCAACGCAAGTTTCTCGAGTGGAAAGTACCTGGCCTCGGCGTCTAGCAGGATTTTGCTTATGTAGTAAATGGGCTGCTGCTACTTGTCGTTGTTTCTGACTAGCACCGAGCTCACTGCGTGGTCCGAGACTGCTAAGTAGAGATAAAGGAGGTCACCTTGTGAAGGAGTTGATAATAGTGGTGGCGAGGAGAGGTATTCCTTGAGTTTTTCCAGCGCCTGATCACACTCAGGGGTCCACTGGAATTTGGAGCTCTTTTTTAGGAGCTAAAAGAATGGGCGACATTTGTCCGAAGCTCGGCTGATGAAGCGATTAAGCGCAGCGGCCATCCCCGTTAGTCTCTGCACCTGCTTTGCCGAGGTTGGGCTCTGGATCGCCTGGATATCTGAAATCTGCTCTGGATTAGCTTCGATCCCTCTCCTTGTTACCAGGCTTCCTAGGAACTTGCCAGAGCCGACGCCAAACGCACACTTGGAGGCGTTCAGTTTAAGCTGAAACTTGCTGAGGATGGCGAACATCTGGCGCAGGTCGGCTAGATGGTCCTGTGACTTCTTGGACTTGACCACCATGTCATCGATGTAGACCTCCATTGTCTTCCCGAGCTGGGTGTGGAACATCTTTGTGACCAGTCTCTGGTATGTCGCCCCGGCATTCATTAACCCAAAGGGCATCACTTTGTAACAGTAGATGCCTCGGGGTGTTATGAATGCAGTTTTCTCCTCATCAGGCCCGTGCATGGGGATCTGGTGGTAACCTCGGTAGGCATCGAGGAAGCTCATTCTATCATGTCCCGAGGTGGCGTCGATCATCTGGTCGATTTTTGGGAGGGGGAAATTGTCCTTGGGGCAAGCTTTATTAAGATCAGTGAAGTCCACACAGACTCTCCATTTGCCGTTTTTCTTCTTGATCACCACAGTGTTGGCCAGCCACTTTGGATAATGCACTTCGCGGATCGCTCCGGCCTTGAGGAGCTTATCTACTTCTTCGATGACAGCTTCTGTTTGCGGGATTCTTGTTCTGCAGGCCTTCTATACTATGGGCTTGTGTATGGGGTCCACATTTAGCTTGTGGCGCATGACTTCGGGGTCGACCCCGGGCATCTCATATGGAGTCCAGGCAAAGACGTCCTTATTCTGTAGTAGGAAGTCGAGCAGCTCGGACCTTTTGTTGTCGGCGAGCTGGCTTCCCAGCAGGAAATACTACTCGGGGTCGTCGAAATTGATCATGACCTCGGTGAGTTCTTCTACACTCTTCTGTTCTGCTGAGCGACCTACATCCTTGAGTTCGGCCATATGTACTCGTTGTGGCTCCATCTCGCCTGGCATTATGGCTGTAAGGCACTGTCTAGCCATCTGCTGATCTCCCCGCACGGTTACTATCTTGACCACCCCTCCGGCCTTCTCTAGCGAAAACTTGAGCTTCTGGTGAAGGGTGGAGGGTTCTGCCTCCATTGTGTGCAGCCAACTTCGTCCCACTATTACATTATAAGGGGATGGCGCGTCCACTACCATAAAGTCGGTCATCTTCGTGGCGCCCCCTATTCGGACTTCAAGCGAGATCCTCCCCTTGGGGTACACTGGCTTGGCGCTGAAGCCTACTAATGGGACGCGAGCTTCCTACAGGTCGGACTCTGTCAGGCCGAGCTGCTTGAAACAGCTGAAGTAGAGGATCTCGGACAAACTCCCCGGATCTATGAGGAAGCGCTTCACGGTGTAATTGTTTAGCCGCAAGGTGAGGGTGAGTGCGTCGTTGTGGGGGAGCAGGACCCCTCCTAGGTCCTCGTCCGAGAACCAGATCTTGGGTTTTTCCTTCCTAGCTTTCTTTGGTGCAGGCTCTAGTTCGGCCGACATCACTTGTTTGTCATGGGCAGCCCTCCAGGCCTCTGATCGCGCTTGGGTACTTCCCCCATTGGGAGCGGGGGCCAGGTGAATGACGTTGATGATACCCGCCGGCTCGTCGTTGTCCTGGTCATCACTGGGTAGGGAGCTCTGCTGAGTCTGGTTGATCCTCTCCCCCTTCTTAATGTACTCTCGAAGGTGCCCGTCCCTGACGAGCTTCTCGAGATGAGATTTCAGAGCCATGTAGTCTTCGGTTATGTGCCCGTGCTGCTTGTGGTAAGAGCAGTTCTTGCTCCGATCTCGGGTAGATGAGTCGCCCCTCATCGGCTGCGGCCACTGGAAATAAGATTCTGCCTTGATTTTACCGAGTAGTCTGTATATTGGCTTCTTGAAGACAACATTAACGGCCCTGTAAGGATCTCCGGCCGGCCTGGTAGGCTTGAACTTCGGTCTCTTGCTGCCACCCGAGACGGAGGCTGAGAAGGACGCCGAACTGGTGGTGGCCCTCTTCTTATCTGACCTTTGTTTGGAGAACATCCCTTCTCCCCTGAAGGTTTGGCCCTTTTGCAGGAGTCCAAACCACTCCTTGCCACGAGCTTCGTCCTCCTCCTGCTCAATGTACTGATTCACCCTTGCCATCAGCGCCTTCATCGTGGTCACGGGAGTCCGGACCAGGTCTTTTCAGAGCTCATTACCTGGGAGAAGGGCCTGTCGAAAGCACATGATGGCGACGTCATCGTTGGAGTCCGTGATCTGGATATATATCGTCCAGAATCTCCTGGCGAATGCAATGATAATTTCACCGTCTTTCATCCGGATCGCCATGAGGTTGCCACCTGTCTTCGGGATGACACGGTGCGCCTGGAACTTCCCGATAAAGGAGTTTCGGAGCTGCCGCCAGTTTGTGACCGACCCAGAAGGGATCGCACAGAACCATCGGAGTGGGAGGTCGCCCAGACTTGAGGAGAAGACCCTACAATTCAGGTGGCTGACATCCCCCCAGACCGACATCCGCTGAGTGAAATTCCGCAGGTGCGCTTCTGGGTCCGAAGTCCCGTCATAAAGGACGAACCTCAGGTTGCTGAATCTCTCAGGAAGGGAGAAGTCTTTTATTTCCGGGGAGAAGGGGGACATGCCCTGGTCTTCTGCATCACAGTCCTCTGTTTGGTCTCAGGTGAAACCGATCTCGGCCATCCGAGCATGGACCTCTTGTTTGACGTAGTGGTCGAGCAGTTCCCTCAGGCCGTCATGTTCTTTGACCTCGGGGATTCTGGCTCGCGATGCGATCCCCCGAGGTTGCTAGGTAGGTGGCTGCTGCTTGAGCCTTCTTCTTCGCAGCGATTTCTTTTTTTGTAGTTGAGGACCTGCCTCAAGTCTCGGCTGCTCGGACGGTTCTGCTGTCGTCTGGGAGGTGGAATACGAGTCCTCCTTTCATTCGCCTTGAGCTGCTCTTTGAGATGATGAATCAACTCCTCTTTTTGTTGGAGGACCCAATTCTAGGCCTCGAGCTCTTCAAATAGGGGGTCATCTTCTTCACGGGCTCGATGAAACGATTGATCGTCATTGAGAGTGCGATGATGGGAGTGATGGGATTTTGCCCTGACGGGGGTTTTGCCTCGTCATCAAAGATCCGACGGGGAGACGTTCTGCTGTGGGCCCCCGGGTGGCTAATCATCGAGGGTGTGAGGAGCATCGTGGCGGTCGTCACGCTGGGGGAGTGTTGTCACAGGTCGGGATGAGGAGTCCGACTGGACAACACCCTCCGCGTACACGGGACCGGATTTTCCTCCAGACTTTCTCTGGCGGGGAATCCCCGATAGCCCCTGCAGGACGGGGGGAACCTCCGTTGGTCCCGGAGGGGGAAGAAGAGCAGAGCGAACGCCAGTGGGCGGTTCTGGAAGTACCGACTGGAGCGGCTGAGGTTGCAAAAACAGTGGAAATGGGGGTTGTTCCGGCGGAGGAAAGGATGGAAAGGATGATGCTCTTCGGGACTTTGACGACCCCTCGCCGCCGTATCTGGTTTTTGGAGGCATGGCTTTTGTAGGTTTGGCTTTGGTAAAGGCTTTGGTTAAGATCATGTCCCCACAGACGGCACCAACTGTAAGTGCCTAAAAATTACGGACTTGGTTAAAAGAGGATTAAACTCTCTATTTGGTGATCTTGAGAAGATTATGGGAAATGATCGGCCTCCGGTGACCTGAAAGGAAAAACAAAGGTCAGAGCCCCTTGCTGTAGGCAGCCGAAGGCACTTCGATGCCTGAGTTAGTTTGATAACTGAGGGAAAACGAGGAAGAAGAAGTATGAGGGAGAGGCTTGTTGCGTACCTTGTGTGGGTTTTCTCCATGTATTTATAGATGTGAGAGTCATCATTGGACTGGATCCCTCAAGGAGGGATGGGAGTCCCATCAATATGTACCTTCTCTCCTGAGTGGGGGTAGGTATAAAGGGAACGTCCCATCGGACCATCCCCCTATACCTATGGACGTGACCTTGAGATAAGGCGTGCCACTTATCTAGGTACGGCGCCCACTCTATTTGGCAGTTCGTCATCCACCGTCATGGCAACGCATTTATGGCTGCATTTATGGCTGAGTAATAGGAGGCCAAGATCAAGCTAAGACTGAGGCCGAGGTGGGCACCCGCGGACGTGGCCACCGAGATAGGCTCCGCGTTTCCCCGAATTGACGCTTCTGCCGAACTGGCCCAGCACCAAGACCGGGGATAATCTTGAAATTGGGGAGCAGCCCCACACAATTATGTAATTACGAAATGACCCCACACACCTAACATGGGTACATGCATTTTGCAAATCAGCTAGGCATGGAACTTTTAGGCCCACGGGCTAGACCTGGACAAGAATATTTGCACCCTAAAACGACATGGCATTAGCTTAAGTAGGCATCTGCCAGCCTAATCTGGTTCATGAAAGCACCACCTTCTGGTCCAAGGAATGTAATTAACTGCTCCAAATTCACAGCTTGTTCTCACAAAGTCAATGTTACAAGCTACCAAAGTTGAGAAATAACAATATAATCAAGGTAAAAACGAAAAAATAAATTCACTTATAGTCCTTACACGCATGCCGAAACTTATAATCAATCCAAACCGTGACAACCGGTGGTGGACCCAGAATCTTCGTAACAAATAATTAGATTGTGGACAAATCCAAAATTTTCATGTGAGTTTTGGGAGTGGACCTTAAGTTTAATTTCATGTGGGTTTTGAAGTCAAACCTGGAGATTTCATACTAGTTCTGATTGCAGACACACATGTGTGAAGGGTGCGATCGTGTCCATTCAAATGCATGTGGGTACGGCCCTGGTCACAACCTGCCCCATTGTCATTCCAATTTGACATCGATCCAACTAAGGCTGTTAACAAGCCAGACTCAGGCCTGATTCACAGCATTTACAATAGAAGAGTTATCCGCCCCTTTAAAATGTGTTAGTACATTTGAACCAGGATCCGGGTTTTAAAGATGACTATGAATGTTCTACCAAAAAAAAAAAAGATGACTATGAATGTTTTTCAAATGTGAGAAAAATCACAAAAAATATATTGTATATGTCTGTTATTATTATTATTTTAGTTGGTATATGATATGTGGTACATGCATGATATATATGAAGAATATGATTGTGATTGGAGACACAGATCTGGTCCATAGGGTTTCAAACCTGAAACAAGTATCCAAATTCGGCCCGTGAAACGTAAATGCATGTTTAGGCCTGACTAATGGACTCAGATTTGGGCCACAGTATCGGGCAGATTCAGGCCCATTGGCACAGTTAGATGAAGCTATTGTAAGTCCCTAAAAAGTGTACACTCAAGAACATGTGTTCGCATTATTAATATAATGGCACTAGGACAAACTCTAATCCTCAAAACAATACCTTATTACCCACACTACATGAAACTTGATATTTAACTGCGAAATTTTCATGGGTTAAGGTCTTAAACTTGTGGTTAAAAGTTTTAGTGGCGATATTTTTATCGTTGCTGAACTGTTGCTAAAAGTATTGTTACCAATTATTTTAAAATCGCAGCTAAAAGTTGGACTTTTACCGGCAACACCAAAATTGTAGCCAAAAGTCTAATAATGAGCGGCAAGACCTACCGCCACTCATCTAAAAAATTATTGTCACTAAAAGTGTTAAATCGCCGCTAAAAAATTATTATAAACATATGAAAGTGGAGTCTTAGTATCGATCTTTAGCCATAGCTAAAAGTAGTATGTATAATATTAGTTTTAGTGGCAACTTGTTATCGCAGCTAAAAGTTAAACTTTTAGCTGCGACACAAATCGCCACTAAAAATACTAGTAATAGCACCTTTACTGGTACTTTTAGCGGCGACTAAAAACTAACTGCATGCACTATTATTCATATATAACAAATTAAAAAAAAATTAACCAGAATGATGGGAATGCATCTCGACAATAAGATCAAATGCAACAAGCGCGGGTTCCACCATTAAAAAGGATAAAAAAAATTAAAAAGAAAGAAAATGTAAGGGCTGTTTTTCATGCTTCCATATCAATGCTTATGTAACTTTCTATAAAATCCAAAATCTTAAATGAAGGAGAAACAAAAAGGTCCAAGAATTAGAGACTTGCAACATATATCCAATATTTAATGCAACTAAGCAGAATGGGTTAAACATAATCCCTATTAAGCAAGTCTAATCTGTTCAACAGAAAGGGGTATTGATGTGTT
This sequence comes from Cinnamomum chago, assembly GCA_038049695.1. Lineage (NCBI taxonomy): Eukaryota > Viridiplantae > Streptophyta > Magnoliopsida > Laurales > Lauraceae > Cinnamomum > Cinnamomum chago. The sequence continues at coordinate 29,337,612 of CP142457.1, forward strand.
TAATTTTTATAGGACTTTTGCCATACTCTTAATCTTGATTTTATGTTAGTTTGCCTTTTTATTTTCTTTATTTTATCATGTTTTCATCTATTTTTATGTAGGCGGAAATAAACTCATAAAACCATGGATTTTGGAATGGAAAACAAGTTTTGGACAGCTGAAGCCTTAGTCCAATCTTGGTCTTACTTGGACTTCGAATTTGGACCATGAGGAAGCCCATTTAAAAGCTGATTGATGTTGAAAAAACGTCCTTTCCCGAAATTCCAGAACCAATCCCACCAAGACAGGCATAACTTTTTCTAGAAAACTCCATTTTGGGAGATCTCGGTGGCTACAGAAAGATAAGAGAGAGCCCTACAATCTTTCTGTGGACAGCCTGTCTCCAATCATCCATTATCAAGGAGTAAATCTCGCCACAATGCACTGATAGTGAAACTTGCCATTCCTAGAACATTACTCAGTAATTCGGGCATAACTTTGGCGAGAGAGATCAGATTTGATGGATTAAAGTTGTTGAGGAAAGGTAAGAAGAAGATCTTCGATTTTTCTGTTGAGAACTTTCTGAAATTAAGGCGTTTTGATAGCAAAATTTGGGCGTCAAGACAGAGGATGAAAACTGCCAGTTGGAGAATTCAGTTTTGAAAGGAAATAAAGAGGGGATCGAATATTGACAAGAAAAATGTTTTTTTGTTCTTTTCTTAAAAAGTGTGAACCGAGGAAGGGGAGGAAAGGGCGCTTCAAGCAGGAGGTTGAAAATATGCAGAATTGGAGTTCATCAACGATTGAGATTCTTGATCTACATAGAGTTTCCTTCTTAACTCTTTCATCTTTCTTTGTATAATTTTCATTATGAATTTCAGAATTATTATGGTTTGTTTTGATTAGAATATGAACTAATTTCTATTTCTAAGGCTACGATGTAGCCTCTCCATGACAGTCCTGAGTCTTATTTCTATGTGATCATAATTTTATCATTCCTTTTGAGTATACATCATTGATTTTAATGCTTTCAATTATTTGGCCAATAGTTGAATGATTTGTTGTGCATGTTAATTCGAGAGATGATGCATGCAGTTTAGCTTCGCATGATATATGCCATGAATTGAATGAAAGACAAGTATGTGCCAACGTGATTTGTGCGGCTTTTATATGAAATATTATTAATCTTAATGTGCTCAAATACTTTTAAATTTGCATAGACATATCCCAGGTTATCGTATGCTGAGTAATTCTAATTCTACTCGAGAGAGGGTCTTAGATAAAGTAGAATATTTCGCCGTCAAATAGGATGATAATTGATTGATTGTATGGTTAGGACTTGGGATTGGATTGGTTAGGTGAGTCGGATGGCTTAGTGTTTTCTTCTTGGGTGAAATCCTCTTCTTTTTAAATGTTTGTGAAATTCTTCATTTGTTGATTTAAATTAATTTGTTGCTGTTTTAAATTCAAAATCCACTACTTTTCTTGATTTTCAAATAACTTAGAATTAGAACAATTCCAATAGTTAATAGGTAAATAGTCCTTGTGGGTTCGACATCTTTCTTATCATTATAAAAACTTCTTGTTAAATTTCGCAAGTGCACGAAATCGTACCAAGTAATATAATGATAAGAAAGATGTCGAACCCACAAGGACTATTTACCTATTAACTATTGGAATTGTTCTAATTCTAAGTTATTTGAAAATCAAGGAAAGTAGTGGATTTTGTATTTAAAACAGCAACAAATTAATTTAAATCAACAAATGAAGAATTTCCCAAACACTTAAAAAGAAGAGGATTTCACCCAAGAAGAAAACACTAAGGTATCCGACTCACCTAACCAATCCAATCCCAAGTCCTAACCATACAATCAATCAATTATCATCCTATTTGACAGCGAAATATTCTACTTTATCTAAGACCCTCTCTCGACAGCAACAAATTAATTTAAATCAACAAATGAAGAATTTCCCAAACACTTAAAAAGAAGAGGATTTCACCCAAGAAGAAAACACTAAGCCATCCGACTCACCTAACCAATCCAATCCCAAGTCCTAACCATACAATCAATCAATTATCATCCTATTTGACGGCGAAATATTCTACTTTATCTAAGACCCTCTCTCGAGTAGAATTAGAATTACTCAGCATACGATAACCTGGGATATGTCTATGCAAATTTAAAAGTATTTGAGCACATTAAGATTAATAATATTTCATATAAAAGCCGCACAAATCACGTTGGCACATACTTGTCTTTCGTTCAATTCATGGCATATATCATGCGAAGCTAAACTGCATGCATCATCTCTCGAATTAACATGCACAACAAATCATTCAACTATTGGCCAAATAATTGAAAGCATTAAAATCAATGATGTATACTCAAAAGGAATGATAAAATTATGATCACATAGAAATAAGACTCAGGACTGTCATGGAGAGGCTACATCGTAGCCTTAGAAATAGAAATTAGTTCATATTCTAATCAAAACAAACCATAATAATTCTGAAATTCATAATGAAAATTATACAAAGAAAGATGAAAGAGTTAAGAAGGAAACTCTATGTAGATCAAGAATCTCAATCGTTGATGAACTCCAATTCTGCATATTTTCAACCTCCTGCTTGAAGCGCCCTTTCCTCCCCTTCCTCGGTTCACACTTTTTAAGAAAAGAACAAAAAAACATTTTTCTTGTCAATATTCGATCCCCTCTTTATTTCCTTTCAAAACTGAATTCTCCAACTGGCAGTTTTCATCCTCTGTCTTGACGCCCAAATTTTGCTATCAAAACGCCTTAATTTCAGAAAGTTCTCAACAGAAAAATCGAAGATCTTCTTCTTACCTTTCCTCAACAACTTTAATCCATCAAATCTGATCTCTCTCGCCAAAGTTATGCCCGAATTACTGAGTAATGTTCCAGGAATGGCAAGTTTCACTATCAGTGCATTGTGGTGAGATTTACTCCTTGATAATGGACGATTGGAGACAGGCTGTCCACAGAAAGATTGTAGGGCTCTCTCTTATCTTTCTGTAGCCACCGAGATCTCCCAAAATGGAGTTTTTTAGAAAAAGTTATGCCTGTCTTGGTGGGATTGGTTCTGGAATTTCTGGAAAGGACGTTTTTTCAATGTCAATCAGCTTCTAAATGGGCTTCCTCATGGTCCAAATTCGAAGTCCAAGTAAGACCAAGATTGGACTAATGCTTCAGCTGTCCAAAACTTCTTTTCCATTCCAAAATCCATGGTTTTATGAGTTTATTTCCTCCTACATAAAAATAGATGAAAACATGATAAAATAAAGAAAATAAAAAGGCAAACTAACATAAAATAAAGATTAAGAGTATGGCAAAAGTCCTATAAAAATTAAACACATCAGGTATGGGTGTAAAAACCGTGCAGCCCCGGAAAAACTTAAAAACTCCGAGGTTAAGCGTGCTCGGGCGAGAGCAGTACTAGGATGGGTGACCTCCTGGGAAGTCCTCGCACGTGCACGCGGGCCAAAGCGGACAATATCATGCATGTGTGAAGGGTGGGGCGTTACAAATGGTATCAGAGCCGACTCTCGACTAGTTCGAGTGTGGGTCCCCTGCCGTGGTCTGGTGCAAGTGGGCGGGCCAAGAGGGCTGACAGGCTACAGGGACTGGTAGGCTACTGCACAGGGACGTGCAGCCCTAAGGGGGGTGGAATGTGACGCCCCGGAGTCCCACATCGACTATAGAGAGGAAAGTGAATGGGGTTATATGTAAAGTTTACACCCTTACCTTGCATGAGTCCTTTTAAAACCGTGTGGCCCCGGAAAAACTTAAAAACTCCGAGGTTAAGCATGCTCGGGCGGGAGCAGTACTAGGATGGGTGATCTCCTGGGAAGTCCTCGCGCGTGCACGAGGGCCAAAGCGGACAATATCATGCATGTGTGAAGGGTGGGGCGTTACACACCCACCGACACCCTCAATTTCGCTCATCAATTTATTTTCTTAAGCTCAAATCTTAACCCAACTTGATTTTAAGACTCATTGATTCTGCTAAAAGAATTTGTCAGCATCTTTGATAGTGTGTGATCAATCCTACAGTGGAGCCCACCGCAGTTAAAGTAAATTTTGACGATGCCCCAAAAAAAGTATAGCTAAATAATACACCTAAGAAATTAGCTATAAAAAAAAGGTTGTCACTAAACTCCTAGACTCCTAGACCACATTAGTGGTGAAAGATTAAAATTCACAACTAATTCTCTTTTCCCTCCAAAATGACCTTTAGCCGCGGCATATAAGTTGCCACTAAATGCGATCACTATATTACCTTCACTAAAGTGAGTCTTTTGTGGAAAAAATAAAATTGTGGCTAAAAGTGTCGCCACTAAAATCCTACTCTTGTAAAATATATTTTTAGTGGCAATAAAAAGTCTCCGCAAAAGGTGGAAAAATAAGACAACGAAGCAATTAGCCATGAAAATAAAAAGTTGCCACTAAAATCCTAGGCCATTAGTGGAAAAAATAAAAAATAAGAAACACTCGCTACTAAATCTCCTTTCCCTCCAAAATGACCTTTGGCTATGACATATAAGTTGTCATTAAATGTGAACACATAATACCTTTAGTGTCAACATCAAGTTTCGCCATTCAAGGTGAGTTTTTAGTGGTGAGAATTAAATTATGGGAAAAAAAATGTTTCCATCAAAAGTCAACTATCTTGTGATATATCTTTAGTGCCAATATAAAGTAGCCACAAAAAATAGAACATACAGTGGTAAAAAATATAACTCGGCTAAATGTAAGAGTATAAGCATTCAATGACCACCATAAAAAGTTGTCACTAAAATCATACATGCACCATTAGTGGCGACAAATTAAAACTTGCCACTAAATCTTTCCCTTCAAAATCTCACACACCAAAAATTCCCACTAAGGAGTTAGTGGTGAAAATTAGCTGGTAATATAAGTTCAAATGTGGGCATTATAATACCTACAGTTGTGACATCAAATTTTTGCCACCAAAGATGGATTTTTAGTGTTGAAAATTAAACCACAACTAAAAAAGCCGCCACTAAAAGCCAACTTTTTTGTGGCCTACTCCTATCATTGGAGGCATGCATTTGGGTCCGGATCCATATCCCAAGACTAGACAAACAGAAAAACCAATGATAACCCAATTCTTTGTTTCATACAATAACAGTAATATATACTTATAACATCTGCATGTTATTTATATCTTAAGCACCAATTCATTTATAGTCTTTTTTTTATAAATAAAAAAAACCTAACAAAAAAAAATAGACTAAAAATGAATTGAACCTTAAAAATATAAGGGCTTGTCCTCCACATCAGATCCAAGAAACTCCCTGACCTTCAAACAATTCTAAAACTTCCCTCCTCTTCTTCTTCTTCTCCTTCTTAATCCACTACTAGAAAAAAGGGTTTTTATATCGGCTAAAAACCGATATAAAAGACCTATTATATCGGTTTTTCAGTAAACTTCAAACCGATATAAGTACCCCCGATATAACAAATAACTATAACCGATATAATATGTATATTATTTCATATCGGTTTTTGGGCAACTGATGTCTTTTAAACCTGAAATTATAACACATATTACTGCAAAACCGATATAAAAAAAGTGAAACCGGCATAAAAAATATTTATAATATCGGTTTTCGGAGAACTGATGTGTTTTGAAACTAAAATTATAGCATATATTACTATAAAATCGATATAAAAAAGAGTGAAACCGATATAAAAATTATTTATAATATCGGTTATAAAGGGCTTTGTTATATCGGTTTTTTGGAATTGTATTATATCGTTTGTTCTGTAACCGATTTAATATTATATATGCATTTTTTTTTTATAAATAGTCCTTCTAGAAAGGGTCAGGTGACCGTAGCGGCTAGCCGCCCTTTGCAAGGGGGCTAGCCGCCAAACCCAAGGTCAGCTTTCCAGTAAGCATTTTTTTTTCAGGATGATTTTCTGTGCTTCCTACAGCTAACCGCCAGTGCACCTACGGCTAGCCGCAGTGCTAACCGTGGGATTACGGTTTGATTTCCAGAGACCAGTTTTTTCAGAACCATCTTACGGTCACCCCTGCGGTTGCCTCACGGCTAGCCCCCAACTTTTCCTGCAGCTAGCCGTGAGCCATCCTGATTTGAATTTTCTGACCGTTATTTGAAAGCGGCTAGCCGCTGGTCTAAAAGGGCTAGCCGCCAATAAAGTTGTTGCTATTAAAAAGAACATATCCAAAAACAAAGATGTGAGGGAACGCAGAAATTTAAAAGTTAATTCCTACATATTATATGCAAACAAACAGGTCCTAAGAACAATGAAATTAAATAATTATTACATAACTTGGCTTGGTAACAAAAGTTGAAAAAATTTGTCACTATGCATATTACTTAACCAATTAAAACAGAGGAAAACATGCCTCTAAAAACAAAGATTGTTCATTCCTTGAAGCCACTTTTGTAAATATGTTAAAGAACGAATTATCTCTCACATTCGGCAACCGGTTGTAGTTTCAATACCTGCAAAAACAGAAAAAGGCACCACATCAAACAATTTGCAACATCAAATCCATTCTACTCATCCATATGAATTACTTCTTATGGAAGAAAAGAGTATGAGTTAAGCTAACGACATCAACCACAACATTTCAAATAAGAAAAACGCCATCAAAAATACTAATTTATCACAAATTAATAGTATGAAACAGATTACTCAAAAATCAATTTCTCAGTAACACAATGACCACAAATCTAAAATTTTAAAATGAACATACAGATCTAGCTCCAAAATTAAAATTTAAAATGAACCTATAAATCTAGCTGCAAAACTTTCTAAAAGAGTGATCATCAATATAATCACTATCCAATCTTTATAGTAGTCTTGATAAAATACCATACCCTCACCAATGCTTCTCAAAATTGCTTAGGCTTGAGCTCATTGGAGATCACCCAGTTTCATGCCTACTTTAATCGTGCAATACGTGTTAATGTCCAAGCTAGGTGTTGAAATTTCAAATTTTAGTTGTTGCATTTGATCTCATACCTACTCCTTGAATTGTTCTTCCTTCTATTCATAGCTGGACAGAGTTGTCACCTCTACCTTCAAATTAATAAACATATCCATCAGAAGGGGGGAAAACATAGTGCTCAATTATGTATAACTGACAAATATCTCCTGAGAATTCGAGGGACTTGTCTGTCTCCTCCTAGCAATGGTCTTTCTTTGAATTATAGCTCACAAATATGATGGGTTCCAATCCCACATATAAGTAGACTACTACAATGGCATCAACATGGAAATGGATTTCAGTATAAAAACATAACTTCCAAATGAAAATTCATAACTTTAGTAGAATGGCAGAATTTGTCAGTAGTCTACTTACAATGGCAGAATTTGTCTCCAGTAGAAAATTCATAACTTCCTCTTCTGAACTTGAAACAACATGATTCTTGATCCAAATGAAAATTTTATCAGAGGGCTACAACTTTCATGTTTTGATATTTAACCCAGATTGAATGTAAAGTAGTGTAAAATCACCTTGAAGCTGACTGGTCACAGAAAAACAGCAACCTGAGTGAAGCAGAGTTGTCTCCAGTAGAAAATTCATAACTTCCTCTTCTGAACTCGAAACAACATGATTCTTAATCCAAATGAAAGATTTATCAGAGGGCTACAACTTTCATGTTTTGAGATTTAACCCAGATTGAATGGAACGTAGTGTAAAATCACCTTGAAGCTGATTGGTCACAGAAAAATAGCAACCTGAGTGAAGCAGAGTTGTCTCCAGTAGAAAATTCATAACTTCAAAACCTGAAGTCAGATCGACCTGATTCGAAAACCAAAAATCAATCTCTCTCACTGATGCACAAAAGTCATGTTGACCACTTTTTGATTCAGATGTTAGATAAGAAGATATAAGCATAACAACATGCTTAACTGACATGACTTGAATAATCCAATTTATGATTCAGTACTCACTTACATGCACCATCTCCATCAATAAGATTATAACCAGATCACAGGATTCAGGAAAGAAGCATGTGAGAGTGATGTTGGATGTGAATTGTGATCACCATCAGGCATTAGATGGAAATAATGTTATGAAGTATAGGGATGTGTTGCTAAACAACATTAGATAGAGAGGAAAGCAGTAAACTAAGGTAATACTAGATAGCATATCTGTAAGACCAAGAAGCTTCCCTCATCTGAAAGATCAGCTAAATCATATGGAACAAGAGATATCTCTTGCAAAACCCCCATTCTTTTCAAGTGGAAAATGGATGACATTAAATCCCCCCCCACAATGGAATGAGAAGGACCATCTCCTTGCAACTTGGTCTAATTTATATCAAACTTAAGAACTTATTTCTCAATCACAATAAAATTTCCATCAACTTGGATTGTTTATAATCAATGAACTTTATTTTCTTTGAGTACATGTGACAACTAAAGTTACTCTTGAGTCTTGATTAAGATAAACCGACCCAGCCCTATTTATTTTAATCACTCACGGATTGGGGATCCATATGCCCAACTAAGAAACCAGCCCCATATTTGCCCGGTGTGCGTTTGTGCGGGTTTAGTAGGCGCCTCCCAATGGATTAGTCCTGTTGGGTCAAAGACCATACTGAAACCGACGTTATTAAAATTAAAAAATAATAATAATGCCCCCAAGCCAAGAAAATCCACCATCTTTTTTCTGTTTGGCTCGACCCTATATCAGACCATAGATTAAAGAACTTTTCCAATATGATACAATTGCTAGTGTAGAACAAGCTTTATATAGATGATAAAAAAGAATGGTGGACATAAAGTAGGGGCCCCTATAAAGTATGACAACAAAAATAAAGCAGGTCTTCTAAGATGGATTTGGTTGTTAGGAAAGAATATGGACCTAGGAAAACAGGACAAAAATAGAAAAGGTGAAATAATAAACATATAAGATCGCTAGCTGAAGAGAGCAGAAGGAAAGAGAAGCCACCAATTCCAGCACTGGACTGAAGAGAAGATGGCAAGGCAGCTGAGAAGATCCTAGCAGCTGAACTGAGCTGAGAAGATCCCAGCAGCAATTTTTGTATTTTATTTTTGTATTTTTTTAAGATATGATGGGAATTCTGTTAGAATTCTTAGGATAAGAAAAAAAATGAGAAACACAGTACCACCTATTAAGTTAATTGACAAAACAGCAATACGAGCGTGGGTTGCAGTAAAAAAATATGCTCTTAAACATTTAATACAAGCTCAAATTTGTGCCACATTTTGGAATTTAACAAGATACAGCAAAACCAAGTACAGCAAAACAATATGCTTTTAATTATATTCATTTTGGAATTTAACAAGATACAAAAGAGAATAAAGTAACAGTGTTGACAAATGAGGAAAATACGCTAATAATACTCTAATAATACTCTATTCATAAACTAAGAAATGGTTAGAGAGGTTCAATGATATTGTTGCTTCATCATAACAAAGGTAATCTCATACCTCCAACTCCCATGAAGGGCCTCACTGACCTTGCTCAAAATCAACAATGACAATAAGATTCTGAACATGACAAAGATATCACAATTACATCAAAATCCAATCCGAATAGAAGGGTAGAGATCATTGGTAGAGAAGAAAGGGAGTTAGAGGATCGTACCTTGGAAAGCTTCTAAATTATAGTAAAAAATAATAATCCTATGCTGACTGCTGACCGCCTAAGTTGAGATGCCCAATACCAACTATTCAGAAACAAGAAACCATGCATTAGATGAAATTCTATCAAATCCAATGTATACCCATTTGCAAACCACTATAGCCATATCAATTAACACATCATTAAAGCACCCCATCACATCCCAACCCTCATCTGAGCATTGCCTGCAACACCCAAAACCATAACTTCATATATGCTCTGCAATTTGTTTCCCATCAAAACCCAGCAAAAATGAGAGCCCCCCACCACACCCCAAAACCCATCAACAGAATCAACAATAACACTCCCATATTTCTTTCTTGCTCAATTCTTCTCTGCAATCAAAATCCATAGGAATTGAGCAGAATTTCCATGCTTCCGTTGTAAAATTAAGAACTGAATAAAACAAATCTCATGAGAAATAACAATACAAAACAAGCAAAACTCATTTACTAAACTCTTGCTTCCCAATCCAAATCAAGCAAACACAAACTCCAAACTGTAAATTAGAAACTACCGACAAAACCCCACAATGATACAAGCAAAACAAAACAAAAATCAACCACTCCCAGGCCATTATTCACATGAGAGAAAAAAATCACGGAAATAGCAAAACCTTCATATCAATAGTAAACAACCTTGATTTAAGCAGAATTCAAGAGAATTTCAAACTAAAACCATTTACATACTTTTCATCAAAAAATAGAACTACATAGAGAAGAAAATGTGTGCATAATACCAATGCAAGCAAAAAAAGAAAAAAAATCGAAGTGAGAGAAGAAGGAAAGTATCTTACACAAAATCCTTGGAGAAAGATACGGTGGATCAAGCCAGAGAGGAGCAGTGGAGATCAGGATTGACTGACATCAACTGTGGGCCAGTTGGATCGCAGTAGAATAGGTGTTTCTGGTTGCAGCAGACATGAGACCTGGGCGAACTTGGTTCAAGAATTAGGGCCCTCTAATCTGGGAGATTTTGGGATTTCCTTGGGGCAAGCCTATCAATCAATGGTCTAGATGGGAAAAACTAGGGTCTACACATACCAATTACATAGGGATTTCCCCATTACCCCTGCATCCCTTCTATTTTGAGCCTTTCTTCCTTTTTTTTTAATTTAGCATGACGTTTTATATTTTTCTGTACGAACATTGTGGTGAACATGCCCGTTTTTAGCTCTGATTATTAGGAGCAGACCCAAGAATTTTCCTAGGAGGGGCCGCTATGTAAAAAAAGAAAAATCTTGAGAGGGCCACATACAAAAAATACATATAATTTTCAGAATATATAAGGGCATTCATAACTCCTTGGGCCTATTTGTTGGGAGAATTTTAGAGAATTCCTTGTAGAGAGAATTCTAAATTTTCCTGATGTTGTCCTCAAGCTGGTCTCTCAAATTGCCCAACCTTTCTTGATCTCAAAATGCTCGAATCTGGAGGTTTTAAAAGTCTAAGATTGATATTTAGAAAAGCTAAATTTTTAAAGTTCAAGTAATTATACAAGAAATTTGTATACAATACAGATAGCAATTAACACCGCTATCAGAAATTCCATACATGAAATTCCTCTAAGAAAACAAATGTACAGTCTTACAGTTTGGATCATTGGAATCGTTCAAGAGAAGGTTTCATTTTGTTATTCAAGGTTTGAAAGGGTCCTCCAAACTTAATTTTATAAAAAGAACCTCCAAATAAATCACATCAAAGACGTAGGGAATTTTTACCTCAATAAGTTGTCTAATCTATAAGACTTAGTGACGTAGTTGTCAATATTGTTTTGGACCCCATTTTGGTCTAGGCTCTAAAAAAAAAAGGTTTTGGCCAATTTCGAGTTTCGGCGAAACTTTTTAGAATTACATTTCAAAAAAATATAAAACTAATATCTATTTATATGTTGAAAAATAAAAAAATAAAACAAGAAATATGGATTTAATCCAATGTAGTAAAACCTTTTGGAATTGCATTTTGGAAAAATATAAGAAATACAGAGTATATATGTATAAAAAATAATTAATTATGTAAAATATCATTTCTGCCGAAATGTGATTTTTCAGCCAAAATTGTCCGAAATCAAGATTTTCGCTGAAATCTAAAATGAAAAGTTTTATGCAAAATTTCGTTTTAGTCACTAGAATGAAATAAAAAAATTTCGATAATTTCGGCTGAAAACGGTATGGAATTAGTAACCATGCTTAGTGAGCATTAATATTGTAATATATTAAACTTGCAAAATGCTAGTGTAACAACTTCTTCAATCACAACGTTAACAGAGGCTGAATATGGAACACATGACATTCAGCCATTTAGGTGGGGCTCAAAAGTCTTCCATCTCAAAAGGGAGGAAATAGTGAGGCAAGCGTCCCCCAATTTTTCTCAAAAATTCTCTTCTTTTTTTTTTTACATATAACCTTCTCAATAGTGATTTTTAGAACATAATTCCCCCTTGGAGGAAAATTTTCCATGTTTCACCGTTGCATGTGAAGAAGGTCCGGTGGATTAACTACGTAAAAAAGATATATAGATTAGAACTAAGACATATATGGCCTTGGCAGGTTCTCGTAGAGGACTTGTGATGCATGATCTAAATTTTGGCTTCGAGGAGCAAGCCGACTCGTGCTTGGTTGATTTGTTTGTTTGGCGGAGGGTAGGCCTCTCCTCTTTCATGTAAGAGAGAGGGTAGAATCGGTTCTCCTTTTAGGGGCCAGGTATACTTGCTTTGCAGATGCTCGGGACCTCCTTTGTTTTGGTGAAAGTCTTGGGGACTAAGTCTTGGGGTACACCTGGTTCTTTGCAGGTTGAGGCTTCGTGGGGTTGCCACGGGCTTCAGGCTTTTTTATGGCTACCTTTGGTGTCGGAGCAGTGACATGTCCAGAGGCAGTTTTCTGCCTCTTGGCAGATCCAGTTTCTTCTGCGGGGAGTGGGAATGGTCCTGGTCCCACTGACCCGAAGACAATGGTTAGGGGAGTAGCGGTCGACCTGGTGTTCTGAGAGTTGCCAAGGGAGATGATGCTTTGGCAGTTGGCAGGGTGCCTGTGAGTGCGCTTGTTTTGCTTCTCTTGAAGCATAAGCTAGTACTTGTTCTCGTCAAAGGTGAAGGTCAATGAAGCTGCCATTGTTAGTTTGGGAAACTTCTGAAACAAGACCACATCCATTAGTAATCACAAGAATATGGTGATCATAACTGGAAAAGAACTATGGTTTTGTCTTTTCAAATCACTCGAGGGAACATGGCCCGGCCCAACCGAGGTGAAGAAGGCAAAAAGCCATAGAGGGTTCAATTGTTCTAAACACAAGTATAGAAGGCTCAGAGTGAGCGTTCTAGTGACTGCTAGAAGCAATTGTAAACCTTAATTCAAATTACCAAGAAGCGAGGCTCACTCAAAGTAAGATGATTTAAGGTTGGAGATACAAATGTGTCGGTCGCGAATACAATAGACGTGAAAGGGCGTACTAGCACCGCTAGGCACAAATGTTGCAAATTTCATCATTGGAATGGACATGAGATGGGTTTTCCAGATAGGTCAAAATTGGATTCATAAAAGAGAGCAAATGGTATTCCAATCCGAACATAAGCTACAAACGATTTTCAAGAGCTATTATCCTCGAACATGTGCTCTGTTTTGTGTGTCAGGGTCTCTGGTTTCGCCACTGCCAAGAGCTCCTGCTCTGCTGCTGGAGGAGTGAAGTTAGGTCAAATGATGTTGAAATGGCCCGAAACTTCAAGTGTACCGCTCTTTTGGCTGTTTTGAAGAATCTTGCAATTTTTGTTTGGTTCTGACAAGATTTGATGCTTGAAGTGGCATTACCTGTTTGTAGTAGGATGCAGTTTTATGTAGTTTTCGATGTCGAAAAGGCAAATTGACATTTTTTGTGTCAACAATGATATTATTGATAAATAAAGAAATTAATCAATTTATTACATCATCTAATGGATTGAGACCATACAATCTAACAACTCCTTCATTAGTTGTTGAAATTTGACTCCAAATGCTTTAACATCCTGCTGGGTCTACTCCACCACATGGTTGCACTTGTTGAAAATCCCAGAAGAGTTCTCTGGCAAAACTCATCAAATTCTAGAAATCTCTAACTCTAAACATCTCTTTGGAATTTTACCCACTAAAAATTGTCTCTAAGCATTGATGATCTGTATTGCTCCTGTTCAACTTCGGATCAAATGTTCATATGCTATATCACCTTTGAGGTGAATAACTTAGGAATCTATCACTTCTTCATATGCTAAGCTGGCTCAATCAAATTTTGGACGGTCATCTGAACACTTCACCAATCTCCATCTGCTCGTTGAAATCACAAGGTTCACATCTCTGTAGGTTTCCAGCTCTGACTTGACCCGTAGGATGTACCACTGTTGTAAGGTCCCTCACCTTACTGGGTCAATTCGACCCAATAATAGGCCCATTGACCCGTTTATTTTGTAATTATTATAATTAATTATATTTTAGATATTTAAGTTGGTATAGACATTGAACCAGTTTCTTTTAGCATTAGAATAGTGTCTGCGGAGGTTCGTGCGATTTCGAATTTGTTTGACTCAACAAGGGGTAGTTTGCAATTTTTGGAAAATTGAGTGTTTCTCAAGAAATTCCAATCGTCATGATTTTTGGGTTTGTTGGAAAGGTTTGGTCGCGTTGATCATTTTTGTCTCTTGGCTCATCGTGATCCGACGATCAGAAAGCCTTCAAGTGGTCCATTCCTTCACCAGACCCACTTAAGGGGGAAACTTATCCTTTTCCCCTTCCGCTCTTCTTAAGAAGAGATTAACCCTAATCTCTTATTCAATCTCTGCAACAAAAGAACTCCAGCAGCCCCCTTCTTCTTCCTCTTCATCTTCTCAAGCCTAGAACTCTACTTGGGAGAGATCACCTCCGCGATCCGAACCGCACATCTTCATCCTCTCAATCTCCTCTTTCCATTGATCCCAATTTGGTAAGCTTTCTCTCACTCTCATGTTTCCTATCATCTTCTTTCAATTTAGATCTAGCGTTCTTTCAGTCTAGATCTAGGTTGTTCTTGATCTTTTCCTTTTCTTTCTTTCTCTTTGGCATTCTAGGTTGCTTTTGAGTGGGTTAGATCGGTGATTTTTGTGATAGAAGGCTTCTCCTCCTATTTTTCCAAATTTCCATCTTCTTCTTGGTTTAGGCAAGTATATTTGCATTTTATGATTTAACATGTGTGTATGTTTTCTATTGATTGGCTATGCTTTCCTGTTAGATTTCCCTAATCCCAAGCCTGTTTCTAATTTCGATTTGGGGATTAACATGCTAGATTAGGTTTTTGGGAATTGGGTTGGTTAATTTGTAATTGGTATCCCTAGAATGTTTTAGATTGTTAGAATGGATGTAAATGATGGGGATGGAATGGAGGTAAGCATGGAGGCTCCTTTTTGTGTAGGTTTAGCCTTTGAAATGGCTCAGAAATGGAGGAAATAAACTGGAGTGAAAGAGCTTCAGAAAATGGTTTGAAACTTTTCTGAACATGTGAAGTCGATCAGCTATCGGTCAAGGCTCGGTCAGCTGAACTTGAGTTCGGTTAACCGAATCCTAGTTCGGTTCCAATTCCAGAGAATGATATTTAGCTCCTAAGGGGTGACGGTCAACTGAATTCAGCTTCGGACAACAGAACAATGGAGTTCGGTCAATCGAAGGTGAACCGACAACTGACCGAATTGAGGCGGAAGGTCTGGAGTTCTGGACTTCTTTGCTGGACGGCATGGCTGAAGTTCAGTCAGGGTTCAGTCAACCGAACTCAAACTCAGTTCCAATTCCAAAGAGCAATATTTGGGTCTTGATGAGTGTCGGTCAGCCGAATTCAAGGATTCGGTCGACTGAACAGTAGAGTTCAGTTAACCAAAGGTTAGCTGAAATGCCCAGTTTGCCTTGTTTATTTTGAAAATGAGATTGTTAACCTAGATTTGGGCCTTAGCTATTGGAAACCATAAACCTACTCTCACTTGACCATTAATGGGGTTGTAATCAAAGCACGTGGCTTGGTGTGCTTTGATGGTTGTCTAGGTATTCGTATACCATGCATGGCTTAACCAAATGTGTATGGAGTTATCTTAATAGATGCTTAACATGATTGTACACCTAGGAATTCTCCTAAAAGCATCGTTGAAACAATTTCCACATGCACTCCGTTAGAACAGATACGATATAGGGGTGACACCAATTGCCTAGGTTTGGACTGTAATTCCACCTTGACTTGGTAATTGTGTCTGTCTATATTGTTCCTTTTACACTCTCTTGGCATAACATACTTAATTAATTACGAAACAATAATCCTTGTAGAATGAGGACTTAGACCTGATTTAGAGTTTATCTTAGGAACCGTGTGTCATGTGTTGATGAACATGACCGGCTAGATTGTAAGGGATTATCATGTGGTTGGACTTGTCTTGCATTTGGCTTGAATGTGATAATCCCTATGAGCATGTCTTGTATGTTGAACTAGCTAGACTTGCTTGTCCTGGTTTTCCTTGTGTCAACACCACTTCATTATTATTGCACAGCATGGCCAACTACAGTTTGGGGGTTTTATTGATGGGCCGGTCACTCGAACATCGGGATGGGCAGTCGGCGTAGGACGGTGTCCATGGCGTTGAATAGCTAGGAGTGGGCTAGGACCATGCTGTTATTCCCAGGACTGGGAGCTAGGATCCCCCTGGAGCCAAACTTTGGTATCAGTAGTCTAGTTTGGATTGTTACTGATACCCCGGGAGGTGGCTAGGATATCCTCGGAGTCTCCCTCTTAATACTTTCCTTACATCGCATGGAAAGTGGTTATTGTTAGCTGATATTAGGATTCCTTTCATTGTTTCTAATTATGATTATTCATGCTTTTATGCCTAACTTCGATTCCTTGTATTCACATGATTTTTATACTCATCATTATTCTGATATTTGATGCATGCCATGTTTGTTATATCTTGCTTTTCTATTGCTCAACATATCATTGACTCTGTTTCATTGACTCTGTACCTTGGTGTACAGACACCCCAGGTGACTACTATGAGGAGCAAGCAGGTGAGGAGATCCTCAGCAGAGGAGGAGCGAGAGTGGCGTGCTAATGACGTAGAGTAACGGCATCACTCCTGGCACAAGGACTCCTCACGTGGGACACTCATTAGATTTTATTTATTCATTTTACCCCTCATTGGACCTTTATTTCATTGAATTAATTATGTTCTTTATATGGCCTTGGATATTGGGATGGCCAATGTTAATAATTTAATTTTCTTGTTAACCTTATTATTACTTTGCAACATTAATTATTAATGAGATCTATTATTCATTGTTTGATATCCAAATATGCATCGAATTGTATGAATTCCGCAATCTTATATTTCTTGAGGTTTGAAATGCAATATCCTCATAGCGGACTTACGATCCTTGGGCCTAAAGGGCAAAATTTTTAATTAGCCCTAAATTACACTCTCCGAATTTGGTTTATTCCCTAATCAGGTTCGGGGGACGTGACATCTGTTAAAACTCACTCTTCCGATCTTATACCATTTCTGCTCAATTGAGCTTGGTCCTCTGTACAACGATCGGTTCCTAACCACACGTGTTTGTCCACTACGCATCACACCTTAAACGGTTATAACTCAGCATTCAAGTCTAAAAACTGTTCCAATCAACCTTGTCTGTTCAATCTTCTGCCTCTATCTCAAGTTCATCATGCTCAAGTCATGCCTATGTGTCATTCTTCTCTGGATCTTTCAGCTGGCCTTGGCCATAGGTTATGATTCTTCAGTTTGCTTCTGCACAGTGTCCAAACTAATATCCCAAAAGTCCATAAAGTCCGCAAAATCTCCTCTATCATATGACCAGGCAATGATCCATTCTGTATACAACTCTTTTTACCGTTGCTGAAAACTGACTTCCTATGATTTTTAACAACACACTGACGCCTCCCACTGAGTCGGCTTCACCATCATTTTGGAATCGTTGAAAATCCTCTAACACTTCTTCGACAAAAGTTCATCAAATTCGAGAAATTTCTAGCTTTTAGCATCCACTTGAAGCTCTATCAACTGAAAATCACTTCAAACTTCCTGAAATCCATCATTTGTCTGGTTTCGGGAATCTTTTAACTTAGGGAAATATTTGAAGTTTATCCAAAAATCTATACTTACTTGCTTGTCGCACCATCTGACGGTACACGATCAACTGTAATTGGATCTTGATATGCTGTCCACATTCCTTGCTGATTAATAACTACTCACAAATTCCTTCGCTAACTCCATTTGTGACATCGAAAAGCAAAAAATTCTGCCAAAGTACTTCGATATCCACATGCCAAGTCCACAAAACTTTGACTCTCTGGCGCGAAAACAAGAAAAAGGTACTAAATGTGGGTGCGGAGACATTAAATTCTCCCCCACTGGAAAAGAATTTGGCCTTCCAAATTCTCTAACAACAAGGACTAGAAGACGAGACAAAGAAAGTCTCCCCCACTAGAAGAAAAACAAACCCGAACTCAGAGAAACAATGGCTAGCCAAAAGAAAACCCACATGGTCTAACGAGTCCACACCACACGTCTTAAGGTTCCTATAGTATTTTATTTCCTAAAAACCTGCCCGCTCAGATACCAGTTTGTCACGCACCCAAACCCGAACTCTGCAGCGGCCCGACCTCGGGGGTGGGGTCGGGGGCTGGAATGGGGTTTAAGTAATAATTATATTTCTCCCAGGATCTGCGTGTGTGAGGATAACAATTCCAACACAATTTGAATCGCTCACGGAAGCTTTTGTGGCATTACAACCCGGAGCCCGTGGCCATCGGATTCCGCGTCGTACTCAACCACTAGCATGTAGCTACCATATTAGGGATCATATTGTAAGATCCCGACCCGAGTGACTTCGATTAGCGCTAATTAAGTCGTGTGTTAGTTCTAAGAAGGATTAGTGAATTTTGGTTAAGTTGGGAATATAATAACTTTTTTCTATAGCTTTGGGGAGTTTTGAGTGCGGGACCCTTTGGGGGTTCTTTTAGTGTTCTTGTGTGTACATGGGGGATTATTCGAGATTCTGATAATTCATGTTTTAACTTCGTTTGATTTATCTCGTTAATCTTTACAACTTTCGTATTGATCCCATCCCCGTTCTAAACCCTGGAACCCGACTTTCCCAACATCGAGGGTAAAATAGTCTTTTTACACCAAATCTGGACACTATTTTCAATATCTCCAACACCCTCAAAATATATATTTTTTAGAAACTAGATTTTTCGATGATCATTTTTCCCTTCTTTGTCGAACTCATTTGACGTCCCGAAAAGCATGTTTTTAACCCGACAGGATTTGCTAATGGTGGAGCCTACTCTCACTTGATATAAATAGGAGAGCCCTCTTCAAAAAAATTCCAGCCACCAAGCTAAGAGATTAGAAGGGAGATTAGAAGGTTTTTTATTGTGTGTGTAGGTTGGCCTTGAGGAAGGGAGATTTGAAGCCTCTTTATCTTGTTTAAGGTCTAAGGCAAGTGGATGAATAAATACCTTGAGTTTTATAATGTTTTATGAAAAATGTGGATGGCTTTATTATCTTTCATTCATGCTTATTCTTATTGATTTCATTGATTTTGAAATACACCTATGAAGGAGTCTTGGTAGCTCATTTATTTTCTTTGAAATGTTGACATATGGTCTTCTATTTAATACTTGTCTATCGCATAAATGAATCCTTGTGAGTGATGGGTTTTCTCTCTTTCATTTGTGGTTGAATGTGAATAGAAAGGAGATGACTAGGTGGATGTTTGCAGACGATTTGACGATGGTTTGTATGGGATTTAAAGGAGGTTTTAAGCCTCTCACTGAGGTGTAGAAATGAAGCTCAAGGAGATGTGTAAGAAGGAAAAATGAAGGAGCCTGAAACTACAATTCTGCAGATTCTGGACAGTTCGCTCGAGCGAACCCCATCCAGAAGTCAGTTAGTTCGAGCGACCTTGACAGATCACTCGAGCCTGAAAGTCCTGGGATCCTAACCCTAGAGGGGGGGGGGTGAATAGGGTGAGCTACAAGATGTGACCAATTATGACAAATTTTAACTTCTTAAAAATAAACTAGTCACAAGTCATGATAAACAAACAAAATGCGGAAGCTAAAACAATCACCACAACACATTCACCACCACACAATGATTTATAGTGGTTTGGCCTCAATGCCTACATCCACTACTGGCTTGTGATCTAATCACCCCACCGGATTTCCACTATCTATGCTTTTCAATAGGCTAAGCAATAACCTTTACAATGTTGTTTTTCTAGGCTTAACAACAACCTTTACAAGATGCTTTTCTAGGCTAAGCAAGAACCTTTACACAATGTTTTTCTTAAGCTAAGCAATAACCTTTACAAATGAAGGATTTCTCAAAGAATGTGTCTTCACAAAAGAACACTCTAAGAGATACAATTTAAGCTCAATGGAATTGCCTCTTAAATAGGCTAATATGAAAGTGAAAAACAAACTCACACAAACACTATATGAATGCAAATGTGTATGCTCATGATGTGTGTGTGTGTGTGTGATAACTTCAATCAAGTTTAAAAGAAGGCTCATTCATATGCTCAAAGCATTTAAAAGTTTAAGGCACATAAAAGATTTGATTGAAGTTTGATGCAAATCACATGTATGAATATGAACTTGTTAATGACATGAAAATCAAGAGCTCACAAGTTGTATGAAATTTGTTAACTTAGAACATGTAATGCCTGTGCAATGTTATCTTCAAAACCAAATTAATTTGACTAATGTTAAAATGAATGAAAACAACAAATAGAGTTTCAACCAAGAAAATGAATCATGCTAAAAGAAATCAAAGATTTAGGTTAAGCATGATTAATGAAGATTTTAAAATAAAACTTGGTTTGAAAACAAAGTGAAGAATCCAATCTTAATTAGATCAAAGATTAAGAGAAGAATGGATTCAACACATCATAGTTATCATACTAAAAATCATTTACCAATAATTTAAACAAAGCATATAACACATGATTAAGAGAGGTAGAGCTTACTTAGAGATTTAACTTCATTAATCTAAGCTATAGCTCTCCAAATGACTCTTTGGTCTCTCTTAGTTCATCCCCTTTGTCTTGTCTCCAAACTCCTCAAAGATGGCTTCAAAATCTCCAACTTAGGCAAAGGAATGTGAAAGTCCTGGGATCTAACCCTAGAGAGGCGGGGGGGGGGGGGGGGGGGGTGAATAGGGTGAGCTACAATAAGTGACCAATTTAGACAAATTTTAACTTCTTAAAAACCAACTAGTCACAAGTGATGATAAACAAACAATATGCGGAAGCTAATACAACAATCACCACAAAGCAAACACCACTATACAAAGGTTTATAGTGGTTCGGCCTCAATGCCTACGTCCACTACCGGCTTGTGATCTAATCACCCCACCGGATTTCCACTAACTATACTTTTCACTAGGCTAAGCAATAACCTTTACAATGTTGTTTTTACTAGGCTCAACAACAACCTTTACAAGATGCTTTTCAAGGCTAAGCAATAACCTTTACATTGTGAAGATTTTCTCTAAGAAGGTGTCTCTTCAAGAACACTCTAAGAGATACAATTTAAGCACAAATGAATTGCCTCTAAATAGGCTGATATGAAGGTAAAAATCAAAGTACAAACATACACTAAATTAAGCTAAAGTGTGTGCACAAAGTGTATGAATGTTTTACTTCAATCAATTTCAACAATGAAACTCTTAAATGAATGCTTGATGCATTTTAAAATCAAAGCTTAGAAAATGATGATTGAAGATAAATGCTAATCACATGAAAGATTCAAACAACTTAAAGAAATGAACTAAAACAAGTTGTATGAATATTAAAGTCTAAGAACACATGTGATTTAGACAAGAGTGATTGCAAACCATTCTAATATTCTAAAGATGATAATGAGTTTGCAAAACAACTCTTTAAAAGCTGGAAATCATCCATAAATGAAAATACAAAGATTTAAACATGCACAGATTTCAATTTGAATGGAAATCAAAATAACTAGTAAGATGTACCTTTTAAAAACTCAAGCATTTGATTTCCAAAAAGCCTTCTAGCCTTAACACCTCATTCCCCTTTCTTAGGCTCCAAAATGGTCTCAAAAGTTCATCGAACAAGCCTCTCAAAAGTGGGGAATGGAATGGACTTCAAAGCAAAAAACAGTCCAACGGCTAGTTGGCCCGGTCGACCCCATGACCCCCGGGTCGACCTGGTACACACAACGGCTAGAAAAATGACCGTTGGTGTTCAAAGGCCCTGTCGACCCGCAGTGTGCCCGGGCCCGGTCGACCGGCCACACAGGCAGGTCGACCTGGTGCATGCCCAAAATTCTTGATTTTTTAGAAACTTGTAACTTTTGAAGGCATCTTCCAAGGGACTTTGAGACACTTTTATCAAGCAAGAATTCATGACTGAAAAATGATGAAAACTGAAATTCTAAAGTCATGAAAACTCCAAATCAAAATAATGATTTTAAAGAAAGAACCTTTGGAAAGCTTGAATGATTTTTGAAATCAAAAACTCCATGATCTTAAGAGACAAAACTGAAATGAAAACCAATGGCTTGTTTGATTTCTAAAAACTCTTTTTTTTAAACAAATGCATCCAAGATTAAAAACAAATCATGCATAAATCAATATATCTAAAAGACTTAAAACCAATGCATGTGAAAATCAAAATTTCAAGATTTCTTAAATCAATGCATATGTGTGTAAATCAAATGATGCTAATATGATAATGCATCCATCAAATTCCAATATACAAAATCCCTAACAGAATGAACTTCATTTTATACCCAAAAAGTGGGTTTCTGCGAGTGCCCGGTCGACCTAGCTTCAAACGGTCAAAAAATGACCGTTGGAAGAGCCAACAGCTCTTTGCCCCTGCACGGTCGACCCCCTGGAACCAAAATTCCCAAAAATTGCATATTTCAAAGTATTTTATGTGGGAACTTTTGGGCCAATAAATCAAGCTTGAAAAACATGTTTTAAATCATTCTAAGGGTTTTAAAACATGAAACATAAAATGCCAAACAAAGATTTGAAACTTTAAAACCAATGGCTTGCTTGATTTCTAAAACTCTTTTCAAATTTAAATGCATCCAATATCTAAAACTAAATATGCATGAAACATGATTTCTAAAAGTCTTAAAACCAATGCATGTGAAAATCAAGATTTCAAGATTTTCTAAATCAATACAAGTGTGTAAATTCAAATTAATGATGCTAATATGATAATGCATCCATCAAATTGCAATATACAAAATTCCTAACAATCTCCCCCTTTGCAATTTGATGGCAACTTACTCAACATTGAATTAACACACTAAGTCTTCAGCTCCCCCTAAGCTGGACAAGTCTTGAAATCTCTTGGATGCTTCTTCTCTTAGCTTGGGCTCTTGGTTCTTTTCTTCATTCTTCTTGATGCTTGGAGCTTGATCATTCTTCAAGCTTTCTTTTCATCTTTCTTTCTAAAGCCAAGCATCTTCTTTAGCTCCCAAGCTTTCTTTCTTCTACCTCTCCCCCTTTGACCATGCCTCTCTCTCCCTTTGGCAAGATATGCATTATCTCCCCCTATAGAAGATCATACAATATCTCCCCTTAGGAAGCTTGGACATTCTCTTCACCCTTTAGAGAACTTGAATGCTCTCTCCCCCTTTGACATTAAATTGCAAAGGTACCTACACACATGAAATAAAGAAAATACCTTTTAGTAGCACCTATTAACAAAAGAAATCGAAAATGAAATACATAACAGGTTATCATGTATGGAAGTAATCTCTAAGGGTTCAAAGTCAATCCAAGGGTGAATTTGATCAAAACTAATACTTCCTATGAAGGTTTACACTCCCCCTCAATCCATTCGCTCCTTTTGTCAACATGTTGACTAAGATTTAACTATTTGGTGCAAGAAGAAGAAGGTTTAACCAATTAAGGGAAAAACTTCAAGGAAAGGATTAGACAAGTTTAACTATAAAGCTCAATATGATCAAATTACCAAAAGAAAGCAAGGTCAAGGAGAAAAGCAATCATGGATACCAATTGGAAAAACAAAGGATACCAATTGAGATTCAAAGATAAGTCTATTAAAACAATCACTCTAAAATGGAGTTATAAAGGATATAACTATTAAGATAAATCCAAAATAGAGCTATCCATGATGAAATGGGGTTTATTAAACATAGCATCAATCGATTTAACTATGAAGAACATATGCTATGAAAGTTTTGAAATCCTTTCATTCAATCAGAAAATATGACTATCATGTGAAGATGAGTGAAATGAAATTCAAACATGAAGCCAACCTCAACTAATAACCAACCAAGATTATGAAAATATAAACATGGTGGTCATGAGATATACCTATATGAGCAAGAGAGGTGGCAAACAAGAAAATTATGATGCTAATGAAATGTGACATGGAACAAAAATATATGACTATGAAGTTCAATCCAATGTACACAAGGTCTATCACATACACAAGATAAGACATCAATTGGATATGAAATCAATGGAAGATTATACCAAATGAAACTAATTGAATATGACAACATGATTAATAGCAAGGATGTGACAAACACAAAATTCCATCAAGCATCATAAAAGGGTATTCATCACTTTGAATGATATAACTAATGAGCATAGTGATGAACAAGGTAAATTGCAATGCAAAAGAATATTACTTGGTAATGCATGCAATTTCCAAAGTGTCAAAATCATATGAATTCAACATCTAAGATATCCATCAAACATATAGAAATACGAGGAATGGATTTCAAAGAGTTTCATATGATCAAGATCACTACTATGATGTTGAAACATGTATAAGGATGACATCACTTAGAGAATATACATGAATCAACATCATAACCATCCAAAAAAAAATGACTAGAAGGCATAAAGGATGGATTTGGGTTCTAGTATGGTATCTTCAAATATAACTAAGATCACAACCATACATGGAACCAATTGTCATTTGCATATAAAAAGAATATAACTAAATAAGCAAAGATGCAAATGGCTTGAAACAACAATTGATCATGAAAAAACTAGCTATGAAAGCTTTTAAAATCACAATCAATTAATCATGTATAGAAATGCAATGCAAGTCATATAACTAAATGTGTGCAAAAAGCAAATCAAACATGATGAAATTATAATCAAAAGATTTTGAAAACCATGATATGTAACTAGAGATGTACATGAAGACAAAATCAATTTATCATAAAGAAACAATGCATTTTAATAAATGTAACTATATAAAAACAAAATGCAAATGCAACATGACCAACAATATGATTTAACTATTAAAGGATAGGTTGGTCAAAGAGGTTCAAGGCCTTAAGGTTTGTCTAAGTATCTAACTTTAGGAATCCACCTAAGGTCTTGAGAGGGTTGATCTTTGAGGTTTAATTTGGAAGTCCCACCAACTATAGGAGATTTTACTTGATATATTTTCAATTTGGACTTATCACCATGATATTTAGATTTTACTAAATTTAGTTTAGATTGGTGATTAGTCTTTTGAAGTTGGTGAGTTTGATTCTTTGGGGATTGGTTCATTTTTCTTTTCTTCTTATATTCTCCCTTTCTTTGACTTTTGAATTTTAAATTTAACTTGGTTATTTTCTTCAAAAGTTCTTTCATGGGTTGATTTAAGGGAGATAGGTTGAGAAGCTTTTTGTTTATAGATTCTTTTAAACTTGGTTTAACTTGTTTAAACTTTTTAGAATCTATCTTAGGAGACTCCATTTTAATTTATTTAACTTGTTTAATCTTTTTGGAGTCTTCTTTGATTTTTAGTGTCTTACCCTTCATAGATTTAGATTCTACCTTTTTGGGTTCAAAGATGGGTTTAGACATATGGCTTCTTCTTAATTTGCACTCAAACCTAAAATGCCCTTCAATGCCACAATAAATACATTTGGATTTGGGCAAAGGAGAAAGAGTGCTAGAGAAAGAGAACTCACTTTTCACAAATGTGTTAGTGAATTTAGGGTCATGTGAAATATTCCTATCAAATCCAAGACTCATCCTATCTCTTTGAGATTTACCCAATTTAAATAATTTTTCAAATCTCTCTTCACCTTGGGTAAACTTGCACTCATACTTTTGTTTGTAGCTTTCAAGTTGAGTGACTTTGTTTATAAGGATTGAATTTTCATTTTTAACTTTTGATAGTTCAATTTCAATATCCTTATATTTGATTAGTTCTTCATGGGCAAGTTTTAAATCAAATTTAAGTTCATTAGAACCAAGTTCTAGAGTTTTTATCTTATTTTGAGAATTAGATAAATTTTCCCTAGAAATGGTTAACTTGGATTCTAAATTGTTAATGTCTTCATCTTGCCTTTTTAATTGATCTCTTAGATTTAAATTCTCTTTATTGATATTATCACAACCCATCTTTAATTCTTTTAGTTCATCTTGAACAATATATAGGTTATGCAAAGAGATCATAAACTTAGAGTCTACACAATTTATGACTTCTTCTTTCTCTCTAAGTTCATTTTTTGAAGAAACTAATTCTTTGTTTAGCTTTTTAGATTCTTCTTTTAATTTTTTATTTTTCTTAACAAGCTCTAAGGATAATGTATATAGTTCTTCATAGGTTTGTTGAAGGTCATCTTCATTATAATCATTTTCTTCTTCTTTTAAATCAAATTGGGATTCATTAATTTGAGGGTTTGAATCTCCAATAGAAGGAAGAATGAGGGGTCTAGAAGAATCTAAACAATCTATCATAGTGGAATCCATTCTAATGATTTTCATGAAAGTACAACACTAGCGTTTTAACTCTAGGTTTTTACACCTAATCAAGAGTTCCAAACACTTGATCCTAATATAGAGCACGAGGCTCTGATACCAATTGAAAGTCCTGGGATCCTAACCCTAGAGGGGTGTGAATAGGGTGAGCTACAAGATGTGACCAATTATGACAAATTTTAACTTCTTAAAAATAAACTAGTCACAAGTCATGATAAACAAACAAAATGCGGAAACTAAAACAATCACCACAACACATTCACCACCACACATTGATTTATAGTGGTTCGGCTTCAATGCCTACATCCACTACCCGCTTGTGATCTAATCACCCCACCGGATTTCCACTATCTATACTTTTCAATAGGCTAAGCAATAACCTTTACAATGTTGTTTTTCTAGGCTTAACAACAACCTTTACAAGATGCTTTTCTAGGCTAAGCAATAACCTTTACACAATGCTTTTCTTAGGCTAACCAATAACCTTTACAAATGAAGGATTTCTCAAAGAAGGTGTCTTCACAAAAGAACACTCTAAGAGATACAATTTAAGCTCAATGGAATTGCCTCTTAAATAGGCTAATATGAAAGTGAAAAACAAACTCACACAAACACTATATAAATGCAAATGTGTATGCTCATGATGTGTGTGTGTGATAACTTCAATCAAGTTTAAAAAGAAGGCTCATTCAATTTATGCTCAAAGCATTTAAAAGTTTAAGGCACATAAAAGATTTGATTGAAGTTTGATGCAAATCACATGTATGAATATCAACTTGTTAATGACATGGAAATCAAGAGCTCACAAGTTGTATGAAATTTGTTAGCTTAGAACATGTGATGCATGTGCAATGTTGTCGTCAAAACCAAATTAATTTGACTAAGGTTTAAATGAATGAAAACAACAAATAGAGTTTCAACCAAGAAAATGAATCATGCTAAAAGAAATCAAAGATTGAAAACAAAGTGAAGAATCCAATCTTAATTAGATCAAAGATTAAGAGAAGAATGGATTCAACACATCATAGTTATCATGCTAAAAATCATTTACCAATAATTTAAACAAAGCATATAACACATGATTAAGAGAGGTAGAGCTTACTTAGAGATTTAACTTCATTAATCCAAGCTTTAGCTCTCCAAATGACTCTTTGGTCTTTCTTAGTTCATCCCCTTTGTCTTGTCTCCAAACTCCTCAAAGATGGCTTCAAAATCTCCAACTTAGGCAAAGGAATGAACTTCATTTATACCCAAAAAGTGGGTTTCTGCGAGTGCCCGGTCGATCTGGTACAGAGCCCGGTCGACCTGGCTTCAAACGGTCAAAAAAATGACCGTTCGAAGAGCCAATAGCTCTTTGCCCCAGTCGACCGCGCATTGTGGCCGGTCGATTGGGTCCCCTGAGCCGGTCGACCGACCACACTGCAGGTCGACCCCTTGGGACCAAAATTCCCAAAAATTGCATATTTCAAAGTATTTTCTGTGGGAACTTTTGGGCCAATAAATCAAGCTTGAAAAACATGTTTTAAATCATTCTAAGGGTTTTAAAACATGAAACATAAAACGCCAAATAAAGATTCGAAACTTTAAAACCAATGGCTTGCTTGATTTCTAAAACTCTTTTCAAATTTAAATGCATCCAATATCTAAAACTAAATATGCATGAAACATGATTTCTAAAAGACTTAAAACCAATGCATGTGAAAATCAAGATTTCAAGATTTTCTAAATCAATGCAAGTGTGTAAATTCAAATGATGCTAATATGATAATGCATCCATCAAATTGCAATATACAAAATTCCTAACAGAGCCAACCTGAACTGGGCAGGTCCGCTCAAGCGAACCCTCCCAGAGATCACTTCGCTCGAGCGAACTTCAGATCCGCTCGAGCAATGTGCATTGTTCACCTGGGGCTATGTTGGGGGCAAGAATGAAATGTTTAAATATTTGGGAGAGATTTGTTGGGAGCCCCATTGTAATGGGGAAATTTATAGACAATGTATGAAGCCCATTTGTGAAAGAAATCCAGTCACAAAGATTTGTTAAAGGCTTTTGATCTACCAATGCGTACAGGGAGCCCAGAATGTCTTCAAACCTCAAGGAGTACCAAGTTTATATTGAATTCGACATACTGGAGCCCTCTTCATATTGATTTTGATCTTAAACCCCGATGCCCGACCCATAAGATTTGGAAATTCAATGATGTCCTATTGTTCTCGAGATTTATGCTATATGATTTTTTTTTCCCGAAAACACTGAAATTATATTTGTAGCATTTTGCTAGTCCCGTTGTGCATTGCTTGACTTTAAAGTGATAATTGTGCCTATGAGCATCTCGTTCCGCCCGTTTATGTATTTGCATCATATGTATTGTTATACATGTCCCATTTCTATTATGTAACCTATGAGTCGGCACCAATAAGCTTGGACGACCTTGTCAGTTTGATCCACCGACTTAGAGGTCCCCCTCCCATCCCACCAACTGCAGTTTAGATCCCATCCCGTCCTGATACCCGGTTCACTACCGTGGTCATGCCCCGCATAGTTATATATATGTGTATATTTCGTTGAATCTCGTTGCTGCATGTGTCAGAGATCAACGCCCCAATGTGCTCTTATCACTTCGGTGATAGAGGATTTAGCTTTGTGTGGTTGCCATCTAATATGTGGATCTAAGATTGGGTGGGACAAATTTATTCCAAATAATCCATGGATATTGATAGAGGGGCCTACTTGTGATAATTGGAAAGTTTAGGGTCTTCATTGTAATTTATTCCAAAGACTGGAGTGCAATTGCATTTATATAATGGTGTTATTTGCAATTAACTATGGGCCCGGATTGCGCATGAGAAGTGGGGTCATGGTGTCCCACTTGGAGCCAGCTTTCTATGGTATCCCTAGTGGTCCCCCACTAGCCCAAGTTATTAGAAAGATACTAATCCTATTTGTACTCTAAAAGGAAGGAATTAGAAAATTACAATTTCGATTTGAAGTGAGACTTCTAATAATAGTAATAGTAAGTTACTAATTTGTGTGGAAGTGAGACTTTTATTTCAATTAGTAAAAGAGGAGGGAAGGAGGTTGCTTAAGGGCTATATAGGGAGGAGTTAGGGGTTGGACGTCCAACACATTGGATTGCACGCCCAACCCCTTAAGTGCAAGAGTTGCACTTCTATTTCTTTTCTCCTCACTCTTCTAGTTCTCTTCTAATTCCTTGGAGTTTCTAGTTGGATTTTCTCTTGGAGTTTCCACAAATCTTCTTGAGAAAAGAGATCTGATAGTGGGTCATAGCGTGGAAGACAACAAGGTTTTGGAGATCCTAATTTGCTTCAAGAAGAGTTCTTGTTCAAGCTAATTGTCTTCTTCTTCATTAGAGCACTACTGGGCTCCAAAGGTATAATCTACTTCTCTATTTGTTGTGGATTGTTTTTAGATGCATGGTGTTGCTGATTTCTATCTTCTAGATAGAATTTATTGTTGTACATGATTGATGAGACAGAGCGATTTCATCCTAGATGTGGTTCATTGCCTTATGGCCTTATGGGTTCTTGATCCCTGAGTCAAGTGGGTCAAAAGTTTTGAAAACCTATCCACGAGCCCACCTACTTCCAACAATTGGTTTCAGAGTCATACATCATCTTTAATCATATTAGATCAGCAATCTAGATCTAATCTTTGCATGAGATGCGAAGAGGATAGACCTAGTGTATGGTCCGCGACCTTACTGGGTCAATTGGGCCCAATAGCAGGCCCGTTGATGGTTTATTTTATTATTATTATTATAATTAATTATATTGTTAGATATTTAAGTGGGTTTAGGCCTTGAGTGAGTTTCTTTTAGTGTTAGAATAATGTCTGCAAAGTTTCGTGCGACTTCGAGTTCGTTTGATCCTAACAGGGGGGTAGTTTGCAATTTAGGGAAAATTGAGTGTTTTTTCGAAAAAAATCCTATTATCGCGATTTGGGTTCGTTGGAAATGTCTCGTCGCGCTGATCATTTTTGTCTCTTGGCTCCCCGGGATCCGAAGATCAAAAACCCTTCAAGTGACCCATTTCTTCTTCGGACCCACTTAAGGGCAATTCAGTCTTTTCCTCCTTCTCTTCTTCTTAAACAGGGATTAGCCCTAATCTCTTAATCATCTCTGTAACAAACGAGAGCTACAGCAATCCATCTTCTTCCTCTTCTCTTCTCGAGCCCAGAACACTACCCGGGAGAGATCACCTCCGCAATCCGAACAGCTTATCTTCATCCTCTCGATCTCCTCTTTCCATTGATACCGGTTTGGTAAGATTTCCCTCATGCTCATCTTTCAATCATCTTCTCTTTTGGTTAGATTTAAGTTTGATCTCGATCTTTTCCTCTCTTTTCTTCTCCTTGGGGTTTTAGGTTACGTTTGGTTGGGTTAGATTCGTGGATTTTGTGATAGAAAGCTTTTTCTCAAGTTTTCCCTATTTCAATCTTTCTCATGGTTGAGGCAAGTAGATTTGAAATTTATAAATTAAGCATGTGTGTATGTTTCTCCATTGACTGTAATGATTTCCTTGTTAGATTTCCCTAATACCAAGCCTGGTTATAATATTCATTTTGGAGTACATGTTAGGTTAGATTTGTGGTATGGATTGGATTAATTGTTCAATTGGTACCCTTTTTATGTTTTAAATTGTTGGAATGGGTGTGGAATGATAAATGTGATGGATGGGGAGCATAGAGGCTCGTTTTCTGCAGATTAGCCATGGATTGGCCGGAGGGAAAAGAAGAGAAAAACCAATTTTCGGGGGTTCAGGTCTACAGTGCCGATCGATCGGACCTGCAGACCGATCGATCGGACTGAAATTGGTCTCAGTTAACTAAGACGGATCTCAAACCGATCGATCGGAGGGCAATTTAGTAATTTCTGACAACATTTGGAAAAACTTAGAACACTTGTAATTTTTAATCCGTCCGTCGAATTTCTACATATTATATACCGTTGAAAAACCCTTGAGATGTAGAATCCAATGGTTCTAGTTTCATCACGATCGGAGGTCGAAAAGTGATGTAAAAACTCAAATTATTGATTCAGCCTATATTTTATTGGAAATGAGACCAGTAACTTAGGTTTGGGCCTTAGATGTTGGAAACCATGAACCTACTATCACTTAACCATTAATGGGGATTAAATCGTAGCACGTGGATTGGTGTGCTTCGATTGGGTTGTCTATTCATGTATTACACATGGTTTAACCGAATGTGTATGGAATTGTTTCGACAGATGCTTAACATTATTGTACACCAAGGAATTTCCCTAGAAGCATCATTGATTCAATTTCCATACGTACTCCGCTAAAACATGTAGAGTACAGGGATGACACCACTTGCCTAGGTTTGGATTGTAATTCCTCCATGACTTGTGAATTGTATCTGTTGTTATAATTCCTTATACACTCTTTCTCGGCATAATACACCTAATTAATTATGAAACATAAATCCTTGTAGGGCTAGGATATAGACCTGACTTAGAGTGTATCGTAGGAACCTTGTGTTATGTATTTGATAAACATGACTGGCTAGTAAGGAAGGGGTTATCGAGTGTTCAACTTGTCTTGTATTGTTTTGAATGAGATCATCCCTATGAACATGTCTTGTACATTGATCTAGCCAGGCTTGCTTGTCTTGGTTTCCTCGTGTCAACACCACTTTACTATTATTTGCATGTCATGGCCAACTGCAGTTTGGGGTATTATTGATGGGCCAGTTACTCGGACATCAGGGTGGGCAGTCGGCTTTGGGCGGCGTCCATGGTGTTGAATAGTTAAGAGCGGGCTTGGACCGTGCTACTATTCCTAGGACCGGGAGCTTGGATCCCCCTGGAGCCGGATTTTGGTATCAGTAGTCCGGGTAGGATTGTTACTGGTACACCGAGAGGTGGCTTGAACATCCTCGGAGTCTCCCTCTTGATTCTTGCATTGCATTGTTTGGACAGTGGTTATTGCTAGTATGTTAGGATTTCCTGTTATTGTTTCTGGTTATTTATTCATGCTTTATGCCTAGATTCGAATCCTTGTATTCTCTTGATTATCATACCTATCATTACTCTTATACTTGATGCATGTCATGATTATTTATATATTACTTATCTATTGCTCAACATGTCGTTGACTATGTTCCTTGGTGTGCAGACACCTCAGGTGAGTACTACTATGAGGAGCAGGCGGGCGAGGAGATCCTCAACCGGCTGAGGAGGAACGAGAGTAGCATGCAGATGACGTAGAGTAGCGTCATTATACCTGGCACGAGAGAGATTCATTAGGACCTCATTAGATTCTTTATTCTTTATTATCTCTCATTGAACCTTTCACACTATTGACTTCTTTATTGTTTTAAATGGCCTTGATTAGTGGGATGGCCATTGTAATAAATTAGTTCCTTTGTTTAAGTTTTATTTAATTCCTTGTGCAACCTTAACTATTAATGAGATTTGTTATTCATTGCTTTGAGATTTAATATGCCTCAAATTGTATGAATTCCGCAGTTTTATATTACTTGAGGTTTGAAATGCAATATCCTCACAGCGGACTTATGATCCTTGGGCCTTAAAAAATTTAATTAGCCCTAAATCTCACTCCCCAGATCCAGTTTGTTCTCTAATCGGGTTCGGGGGACGTGACACCTAGGGCTATGTAAGGATCAATTTTGATTGGGTTTGCTTACTTTTTGTAGTAAATCCATGTTTGGAATGTCACAAAAGGGATTAACTATGATGGAAAGATGGTAGGAAGCCATTAGATGATATTTGGAATCATTAGAAAGAGTTTGGGATCAGTTGGCTAAAATTTGCAAAACCCAATTTTTGGGTGTTTGTCAGGTCAGCTAACTGACTTAGACAGGTCGACCAGCCGACTTGGTCAGGTCGGCTAGCCGACTGCAAACAGAAAATTTCTAATTTTTTTAAATCCGGATTTTCTTTTGGGATCCTTGAAAGTCCGCTATGGATCCTAACCCTAGAGGGGGGGTGAATAGGGTGAGCTACAACTATGACCAATTTTAATCAATTTTAACTTCTTTAAAACAAACTAGTCATATGTGATGATTAATCATACAAGGTGCGGAAGCTAACAAAAGAATCACCACAAAGCAATCACCATTACACAAGGATTTATAGTGGTTCGGCCTCAATGCCTACATCCACTACCGGCTTGTGAACCAACACCCCACCGGATTTCCACTATTTATGCTTTTCAATAGGCTAAGCAATAACCTTTACAATATGCTTTCCAAGGCTTAGCAATAACCTTTACAATATGCTTTCCAAGGCTTAGCAATAACCTTTACATTGATGTTTTTCAAGGCTTAACATCAACCTATACACTATGCTTTTAAAGGCTAAGCAATAACCTCTTCAACCACAAGGTTGGTTATCTCACTAAATTAGTGTCTAACATACACTTGATGGAGATTCTATTTAGCTCATTACATTGCCTCTTAATTAGGCGGATATGGAAGTGAAATACAAATACACACTCACACTATGAATGCAAAGATGAAAACAAATGAAGTGTGTGTGTGTGTGATCCTCAATCATTTTGAAAATGAAAGTTCATAAATGTATGCCTAAGGCTTTTGAAAATGTTAGCTCATAAAACATTTATGATTGAGGATGTAATGCAATCACATGTTAAAAGTAACAACTTGTTAATGATATCAAAGTTACACAAGTTGTATGAAATGGATTAGCTCTAAACATGTGATGCATAGGGATGTCAATCAAATCATCAATGAAGCTTAAAACATAAAAATAGATTTGATTGAAATTAGGGGACAAATCATATGTAATTATAAAGACAACTTGAAAATGATTTACCTATCAAAGTGATGCAAGTTGTGAAACATTAAAACAATAATACACATATGATTTGTAATGATGTTGGATCCAAAACATAAGATACATTTGAGAGAGATTTTCTTATGATGGAAAAACAACACCCAAAGATTCAACAAAGTATATGAATCATGTTACATATTTCATTAACATGATCTACTTAGATTTACCAAAGATAAAGTACTACTTTGATGAATCAATGGTGATGTATCCAAAACAATAGATCTATTCAAAATATAGAATATGCTAAGGATACAACAAATCATAGATTAACATGTTACTAAGATTTACCAATGATAAAGCAAAACATGAAAACATATGATTTGTAAAGAAGTTGAATCCAAAACATAAGATAGTTTTGAGAGAGATGTTCTTATGATGGAAAACAACAACCAAAGATTCAACCAAGTATATGGATCATGTTACATATGATTTACCAAAGTTCTTTCATTAACATGATCTACTTAGATTTACCAAAGTTAAGTACTACTTGGATTGAATCATGTGATGTTGTATTCAAAACAATAAATCAACTCAAAACATAAAATATGTTAAGGACACAACACAAACATAGTTTAACATGCTAGAAATGATTTACCAAAAATAAAACAAAAGCATGAAAACATATGATTAACAAAGGAAGAGCCTACTTGGTGGTTTAACTTCATTAATCCAAGCTTTAGCTTTCCTAATCTTCCCCTTCATCCCTTGGTTCTTTTCCCTTTTGATATGCCTCAATACCTCTCAAGGAGGGGCTTAAAAATCCCAACTTTTGGAAAGGGAAAGAACTCCTTTTTATAGCCAAAACAGCCCCAACGGCTAGTTTAGCCGGTTGACCGGCCATGACAGGCCGGTTGACCGGCCAAGCACAACGGTCATAAAAAGAGCCGTTGTGCCAGCCCGGTTGACCTACCCTGTGTGGCCGGTTAACCGGGCCTCTTGGCCGGTTGACCGGCCACACATGGCCGGTTGACCGGGCCTGCCCAGAATTTCCCATTTTTTGGGTTTCTTGAAGATTTTTTTTGGGGATCTTTTGGGCCATTAAAATCAAGCATTTTCACATGTTTTAAATCATTCTAAGATGTATAAAAACATGAAACAAAAAGCCTAAAAGGATTCAAAGACTTTTAAAACAAAGGCTTGCTTGATTTCTTGAAAACTCTTTCTTAAAACAAATGCATCCAAGATAAAAACCAAAACATGCATAAATCAATACTTTTACAAATCTTAAAAGCAATGCATGAATAAACAAGATTTCAAGTTTATCTAAAACAATGCATATGTGTGTGAATCAAATGATGCTAGAATGAAATGCATCCATCAAATTGCAATCTAGAAAATTCCTAACAATCTCCCCCTTTGCAATTTGATGGCAAACACACTCACCACTGAACATACACACTTAGTCTTCAGCTCCCCCTCAGCTGGACAAGGCTTGAAATCTTCTTGGATACTTCTTCTCTTAGCTTGGGCTCTTGGGCTTCAATCTACATTCTTCATGATGCTTGGTGCTTAAATATTCTTTAAGCTTTCTTTCTTCTTTCTTTCTTTATCCAAGCATCTTCTTTAGCTCCAAGCTTTCTTTCTTCTATTTGCTCTCCCCCTTTGACCATGCCTCTTTCTCCCTTTGGCAAGGTATGTATTCTCTCCCCTTGTAGAAGATCATACAAAACCTCTTCTTAGGAAACTTGGACATTCTCTTTACCCTTTTGAGAACTTGCATAATTTCTCCCCCTTTGCCATTAAATTGCAAAGGTACCTACACACATGAAACAAAGAAAATACCTTTAGTAGCACCTGTTAACAAATGAAATCGAAAATGAAATACATAACAGGCTATCATGTGAGGTAGTAGTCTCTAAGGGCTCAAAGGCAATCCAAGGGTGAATTTGATCAAAACTAATACTTCTTATGAAGGTTTACACTCCCCCTCAATCCATTCTCTCCTTTTGTCAAACTCTTGACAAAGATTTAACTATTAGGTACAAGAAGAAGATGGTTTAACCAACTGAGGGTCAACTTCAAAGAAAGGATTAGATTCATTTAACTATAAAGCACAATATGATCAAATTACCAAAAGAGAGCTAGGTCTAAAGAGAAAAGCAATCATGGATATCAATTGGACAAACAAAGAATACCAATTGAGATTTAAGGATATGACTATTAAACATAATCACTCTAAGATGGATTTAAAAATATACCTATTAGGAAAAATCCAAATTAGAGCTATCCATGAAGCAATGGGGTTTATTAATCATAGCATCAAATAATCTAACTATGGAAAGCATATGCTATGAAGGTTTTGAAAATCATTTCATTCAAACAATAAATATGACTATTAATGTGCAAGAATGAGTGAAATGAAATTCAAACATGAAACCAACCTCAACTAATAACCAACCAATATTATGAACACATAAACATGGTGGTCATGAGATATACCTATATGAGCAAAGGAGGTGGCAACATGAGCATTATGATGCTAACGGTGTGTGACATGGAACAATCATATTACTTATCAAGTTCAATCCAATGCACACAAGGTTTATCACATTCACAAGAAATCAAATCAATCAAACATTATACCAATTGAATCCAATTGAATTTGATAACATGATAAAGAGCAAGAATGTGACAAAATTCCATCAAGCATCATAAATGCATATTCATCACTTTTAAAGATATAACTATTGAGCATAGTGATGAAGAAGATAAATTGCAATGCACAAGGATATGACTTTGAGATGCATGTAATTTACAAAGTGATTAAATCATATGAATTTAACATCTAAGATATCCATCAACCATATAGAAATATGAGAAATGGGTTTCAAAGAGTTTCATATGATTAAGAACACTACTATGAAGTTGAAACATGTATAAGAAAGACATCACTTAGAGAAAATACATGAATCAACATCATAACCATCCAAAAAGATATGACTAGAAAGCATAGAGGATGGATTTTAGTTCTAGTATGGTTTCAACAAATATAATAAATACCACAACCATACATAGAACACTTTGACATTTGCATAGAGAGGATTAATCAACACTCAAGATCTAACTCATACCAATCATCAAAAAGAATATAACTATTTAAGCACAAGAAGGTATGAAGTTAAAGGTATCAATCTATCATGTAACATTTCCACTCTAAGCAAATGTACTAAGCTTACAAAGCAATGGAAAAGGATATGAGGTCTATACCAAATGAACTTAGCACATAAAATCACATATGTACTTAAAAAGCTCAAATACAAGATTTTACTATAAAGCACATAAACACTCATCAACATGCATTAATGAGAATATACCAAGTTAGGCACAAACATGCAAATCAATGAAATCATATCCAAACAAGCAATGTAAGACAACAAAATCAATTTGCATAAAGAATGTCACTAAATGAGCAAAGATGCAAATTGTTTGTAAGAATTATTTCCTTCCAAAAGATATAATCATAGTTAGGCACAAGGAAATAAATTTAAGGAAAATGCTTCTAGAAATATAACTAATAAAGCTTAGAACATTTTCCAAAGTTTTTCAAATCACTTCAATGTATGAAATTCCAACAAAGAATCATTTATAGAATTAAGAGCAAGTGATTTTGAAAAACAAGAAGTGTACTATTGTAAAGTTTCAATTTGAAAAACAATAGACACTCACAAAGTTTCCATATCAAAAGATATAACTTGTAAATCAAAGGAAAACTAAAGTTGCTTCAAATCATTTGATTTCCAAAAAGGATATAACTATGACAATCATCAAATGATTTTCCAACATCAATTGATCATGAAAAACTAGCTATGAAAGCATTTGTAATCACAATCAATTGATCATGAATAAATATGCACTACAAGAGATATAACTATATGAACAAAATGCAAATCCATCATGAAAGTAATGCAACCAAAGGATTTTGAAAACCATGAGATATAACTTAAAAGTTCATGAAGACAAAATCAAATGATCACATAGAAACATTGCATTTTAAAAGATGTGACTATAAAGAAACAAAATGCAAATGTAACATGACCAACAAAAAGATATAACTAAAAAAGCATAGGTTGGTCTAGGGGTATCAAGGCCTTAAGGTTACTCAAATAGTCTACCTTTGAAAATTCACCTAAGGTCTTGAAAAGGTTGTCCATGAGAGAACACTTTGAGGACTCACCAACTCTAGAAGATATAACTTGGAAAAGACTTAGAGTGGTGCAATGAGGCTAGGGAAAAAATCATTTTCAAACATAGTGGAAATCTTTTAAAAAGATATGCAATAAACACAACACTAGGGTTCAAATCTAGCAAGGATCAACTCCGGGTTGTTAAGCCCTAAAATGGAGTAACCCGCTCTGATACCAATTGAAAGTCCGCTATGGATCCTAACCCTAGAGGGGGGGTGAATAGGGTGAGCTACAACTATGACCAATTTTAATCAATTTTAACTTCTTTAAAACAAACTAGTCATATGTGATGATTAATCATACAAGGTGCGGAAGCTAACAAAAGAATCACCACAAAGCAATCACCATTACACAAGGATTTATAGTGGTTCGGCCTCAATGCCTACATCCACTACCGGCTTGTGAACCAACACCCCACCGGATTTCCACTATTTATGCTTTTCAATAGGCTAAGCAATAACCTTTACAATATGCTTTCCAAGGCTTAGCAATAACCTTTACAATATGCTTTCCAAGGCTTAGCAATAACCTTTACATTGATGTTTTTCAAGGCTTAACATCAACCTATACACTATGCTTTTAAAGGCTAAGCAATAACCTCTTCAACCACAAGGTTGGTTATCTCACTAAATTAGTGTCTAACATACACTTGATGGAGATTCTATTTAGCTCATTACATTGCCTCTTAATTAGGCGGATATGGAAGTGAAATACAAATACACACTCACACTATGAATGCAAAGATGAAAACAAATGAAGTGTGTGTGTGTGTGATCCTCAATCATTTTGAAAATGAAAGTTCATAAATGTATGCCTAAGGCTTTTGAAAATGTTAGCTCATAAAACATTTATGATTGAGGATGTAATGCAATCACATGTTAAAAGTAACAACTTGTTAATGATATCAAAGTTACACAAGTTGTATGAAATGGATTAGCTCTAAACATGTGATGCATAGGGATGTCAATCAAATCATCAATGAAGCTTAAAACATAAAAATAGATTTGATTGAAATTAGGGGACAAATCATATGTAATTATAAAGACAACTTGAAAATGATTTACCTATCAAAGTGATGCAAGTTGTGAAACATTAAAACAATAATACACATATGATTTGTAATGATGTTGGATCCAAAACATAAGATACATTTGAGAGAGATTTTCTTATGATGGAAAAACAACACCCAAAGATTCAACAAAGTATATGAATCATGTTACATATTTCATTAACATGATCTACTTAGATTTACCAAAGATAAAGTACTACTTTGATGAATCAATGGTGATGTATCCAAAACAATAGATCTATTCAAAATATAGAATATGCTAAGGATACAACAAATCATAGATTAACATGTTACTAAGATTTACCAATGATAAAGCAAAACATGAAAACATATGATTTGTAAAGAAGTTGAATCCAAAACATAAGATAGTTTTGAGAGAGATGTTCTTATGATGGAAAACAACAACCAAAGATTCAACCAAGTATATGGATCATGTTACATATGATTTACCAAAGTTCTTTCATTAACATGATCTACTTAGATTTACCAAAGTTAAGTACTACTTGGATTGAATCATGTGATGTTGTATTCAAAACAATAAATCAACTCAAAACATAAAATATGTTAAGGACACAACACAAACATAGTTTAACATGCTAGAAATGATTTACCAAAAATAAAACAAAAGCATGAAAACATATGATTAACAAAGGAAGAGCCTACTTGGTGGTTTAACTTCATTAATCCAAGCTTTAGCTTTCCTAATCTTCCCCTTCATCCCTTGGTTCTTTTCCCTTTTGATATGCCTCAATACCTCTCAAGGAGGGGCTTAAAAATCCCAACTTTTGGAAAGGGAAAGAACTCCTTTTTATAGCCAAAACAGCCCCAACGGCTAGTTTAGCCGGTTGACCGGCCATGACAGGCCGGTTGACCGGCCAAGCACAACGGTCATAAAAAGAGCCGTTGTGCCAGCCCGGTTGACCTGCCCTGTGTGGCCGGTTAACCGGGCCTCTTGGCCGGTTGACCGGCCACACATGGCCGGTTGACCGGGCCTGCCCAGAATTTCCCATTTTTTGGGTTTCTTGAAGATTTTCTTTGGGGATCTTTTGGGCCATTAAAATCAAGCATTTTCACATGTTTTAAATCATTCTAAGATGTATAAAAACATGAAACAAAAAGCCTAAAAGGATTCAAAGACTTTTAAAACAAAGGCTTGCTTGATTTCTTGAAAACTCTTTCTTAAAACAAATGCATCCAAGATAAAAACCAAAACATGCATAAATCAATACTTTTACAAATCTTAAAAGCAATGCATGAATAAACAAGATTTCAAGTTTATCTAAAACAATGCATATGTGTGTGAATCAAATGATGCTAGAATGAAATGCATCCATCAAATTGCAATCTAGAAAATTCCTAACAATCCTATCTTTTCACTATGGTTTGGCGGCCTGGTTTTGTGAGTTGCTTGGTTGTATGTGATACTAACTTGCAGGTGACCTTGTCCTTCCATGTGGCCCACAAGTCTTTTACTTTCTTTATATGGTTGATGGTTGTTTTGGGCAACTTGTAGAGGGCATCATGGTTTTCCATGAAAGGGCAATGCATGGTGAATTTCCCTACAGCCCTTTTATTTTCATGTTTAGATAACCATGTAAGTCTCATAATTGAGGCATATGAATTTATGTAAATTTTCTAAATTTGTAAATTTTGACAATGTCCGAGACAAAGAAGGAAAGTGAAGTTGGACTCCTAATCAAAGAGTTTGAAGATTACCAAAAGCGTTTTGGAGATGCCCAAAGAGTTTGAGGAATCCCAAAGTTTTAGAAAGTTTAGAAATCCAAGAAGTCTATTCTGCTTGGGCCATGTGGAGGAGATAACTAGTTTCTATTTTTGCACTTTCTATTTGTGGATGGTTGCTTTTATAGAATGTTTCTAAATTTAATCCGAACATAGGAATTTCCAAAATTGGTCAAATCAAATTAATTTTTGGAAAGAGTTCTAATTAGTGTTGGTGGACTCATGAGATGGATCCATTGGTAACACTAGTCTTAGAAATTGGACTTTCCTTAAAATAACTTGACTTGTGTCTCGACCCCGGAACGAACCCCGGGCCCGCGATGATTGTTTTGTTTGTTTTCCCACGGGTTCCCGCGGTGAGGATTCCCGAGACACGCGGAATCTAGATCACACGATCAAGTTTGCGGAAGCGTGTAGCAAATCACATCAAGATAAGCACCAATAAACTTTTAAGTGCTATGGCAAATAATATCAAGACATAGTATCAAAAGAAAGGAGTTAACATGGCATTCTCATCATAATTCAAGTTATGAGACTAACACAAAAGTAAGTTAAGTTTAGTTACATCCCATAAGAGGCCAATAAAGGCCAATACAATTGTCAAAATAATAAAAGAACTCAATTCCAAAATGTAGAAAACTCAAGAACCCGCCCGACATCTAGTTGACATCGTCGGGTTGCCACTCTCTGACTGGGGGTGGCTCAAGAGCCTCCTCCGGACGCTCCTCCTCAAAGGCAACATCTCATGTACCTGGACACCAACATACAAGGGTCAAACACGACGGTTTGGAAGGTAATCAATTTAGGCATGAGCATGTAAGAAGTGAATGTTTAGAGAAACCTATTAAACATTTTGCTGAATTGGAAACAGTTACAGGACTAAGGTACATTTCAAAATACGAGCAAAACTTACATGAATACTTATAATATCATGAATAGTTACAATCCACAATGAGCCCATCCTTTCTCTATCAATTATAATGAAAGGAGCAAGCACGCATGACAAGCACGATATACATAATATAATCACGACACGATTCCCACAAATACGGGAATTCCGGCCGCGGAACCGGACACGCACGATGTATAATAAAATACTTGACCAGTCTGCAGACAGTCCACATGTTTAAGGACCCCCAGACAGTGGATCAAACCGAAAGGGCAGTCCAAGCTCAGTGGTGTTCACTTGAATTCATGAATACATAAAACACAGCAAAACACAGCTTAAGCAAGTCGAACTTAAGAGGGGAATCACTTATCAAAACGAGACAAACACGGCTAACAAGAGACATAATTAATATGCATAACAAGCTTAGGAAGTGGTCCCCTTTTTCTTGAAACAAATCTTCAAAACGAGCTTGTACTTAAACTTCAAAACGAGTACATAATGATATTCATTGTATTAAAATTAAAGTAAGAACGCAAGGTCTATCAAGCATAAGTAAGGACCTTTGATTGATCCTTGTGTAATTGAAACCCAAATGTTGGAATTTAAAAGAGAATCGGTGCCCCCGATGTTAAAAGACATCTCAGGTTTCAAGTGCACAATATCAAGCTAAAGGTCACTTAACATGTTCTAATTTTCATTCTTACAAATATTCTTCAAAATGGGTAATGGTGTCAAATTCGATCAGCTCGCGGTCAGATGTCGGCTAGCCGAACTAGGATCTAGCGGCTAGCCGCCAGCTGACCGACAGGCTGACCGCTGGAAACCCAGGTCCAAACGCAGCTCTCTGGAAAAGAAACCGAACTGACTTCGGTTGGCTTGTGGTTAGCCGAAATGGGACCTGGCGGCTAGCTGTAAGCTAACCTTAGGGCTGACCGCTGAACCCTGATGCACATGCCAGCTTCTGGAAAAGGAACCGCCGAGCTCGGTCAGCTTGCGGTTAGCCAAAATGGGGATTTCGGCTAGCCGCCAGCTGACCAGCGGCTGACCGAAATTGCACGGGAAGTGCATTTCAATTCAGATTTTTTTACATTTCTTTTTCCCCTTCTTCTTGACTCCCATTCAACCTGCACTTCCCTGAGCCTACAAGCTCTCCAAGGGATAAAACACACATTTCATAGCACAAATTGAGACATCACATTCTCATTCTCCAATCTAAAAGAAAATCCCCAAATTTTCCATTCAAGACAGATTTCCAATGAAATGAAGAGCACGAAAATAAAACAAACTAAATGCACACATGCTAACATCCATCCTAGATTATTTACTTGCCTTAGTCCAAGATGCCACAAACCTTTCTTCAAGCACTTCCACTCAAGCTAAGCCCAAAGACTACAAAACCCATGAAAACCCATTCAAAACTCACTCAAACTTGAAAACAAGAAACCCATTTCCACAAAAGGGGTTTGCAAACATGAAAAACAAAATCTTTAGGAACCAAAAAGGCTCCATTAAAAAGATGAGTTGGAGTTCTTACCTAGAGATGCACAACCAAGAGGGAAGGAAGAAAATGAAGATCTTTCCCAACTAGAAACTTCAAGAAACTTGTATCAATGGAAAGCTTGGGATGAGAGGAAGAAGATGATGGTCTTGGAATTTCATTTGGAGTCTTCTAGCTTGTGCATTCAAGAGGATGAAAGTGAAAGGGGAAAGGGTTTTCTCTTCTTGGTGCTCAAGGGTTAGGGTTTGAGAGTGAAAAAAGTGAAAAGAGAAAGAGTTAACTTTAAACACTTGCAAATGAGGCCCAATGAGCCTAAACCTTGCATTGACAAAAACATGATCCTGCGGGTCTCGAATGAATTCGACGAAGAAGGATAAAATGATCCTTGAAAAATCTTGTTTTCAAAAAGTATATTTTTGACATGGTTTTGAGATCTCGAAATTTGTGTCCAGATTTGTGTATAAAAGACAATTTTACCCCTTTTGGGTCAAAACTTGGATTTTTAGCTTCAAACGCGAATGGGCTGAAAATGAAAGTTATAACAAATAATTAAACCATTCAATTGAAATCGAAATCACAATTAAAAATGGAAAACCAACACGATCCGCCCAAGCTTACACGTACACTAAGACCTTCCTGAGCATGTATGACTAATACTAAACATTC
The DNA here is from genome assembly GCA_038049695.1 of Cinnamomum chago. Taxonomy (NCBI): domain Eukaryota; kingdom Viridiplantae; phylum Streptophyta; class Magnoliopsida; order Laurales; family Lauraceae; genus Cinnamomum; species Cinnamomum chago. The sequence continues at coordinate 29,381,957 of CP142457.1, forward strand.
TCAAAATTCCCAAAGCTATGTCCAAGACTAAAACTAATTATTTCTAACCCAACGACAACTAAACCCACTTAGGACTAAACACACACTAATCGCACACTAATCAAATTAGTCTGGGTCGGGGTCTAACAACTTGAAACCAATCATTGGCCATATCATGAGATGATTTGATGTCTATATATGTGGCCCCATATACCTATAAGGAAATCCTCAATTCTAAAATATTAAGTGGGAGCGGGACATTTATATTTAGAAATCCTCATGGTTTTCCACCATAGGTCCATTCTAAGGAAAGTATTAGCCTCGCGCCATCTTGAGAATGGTTGTTCCCCATGGAGGGCTTTTACTTGTCCAATTACTAGATATGGATCTCCTATGGATAGTGTTGGTGAGACGGGGTGGGGGCCCACTCCCCAAGGAGGAGCTGCTCGCAACAGTTGTCATGCAATGCTAGTTGGTGGGTCATACTTAACTAAAATAATGATGTAGTATCCCTAAGGATTTGCCTCATAAATTTTAGAAACCAAAGCTAATCGGGAGTCATACATTATTTGCTATGAGATACCTAGATAATAATGTATGATGGGGATCATGGATAGTTAATCTTAATCCTAATTTTGACCAACTTTGATCCACACCAATCTAAATGGTATTCGCACTCCCCACGGAGGCATGCCCCAGGGGATTGGGATTCCGATGTATTCTGAATTTAGTAGTTATAAGAATTCCCACATAAATTTGGTAGACTACTAAACCATAATGTCATTTATATTCATTAATTGAATGTATGGTTATGTGCTACAGTATTTCAAGCATGAATTCAAATACTTTTAATCCACTTGCGACCATCCTCAACCAAAATAAGTTGGTGGGATCCAACTATGTAGACTGGAAACGGAATCTGGATATTGTCCTGACTGCTTCAGGATATAAATATGTCCTTACCAAACCCCTCGATGAGCCTGACCCAGATGCATCAGAAGAAGAAAACGAACTTTACACCAATTGGCCAAAGACGATGAGATGGCCAGATGTTACATTCAGGAATCCATGTCTAATGTTTTGCAACACCAATATCAATCCTATAAGACTGCATATGATATTATATCAAACTTAAAGGAGATGTTTGCAGAACAGGGCAGGCTGCTATGAGGGTGCTCATTAGCACCAAGATGGCTAAAGGCACACCAGTACAGGAACACATGTTGAAAATTATGGATTCATTGAATGAGTTAGATGTACTAGGGGCTGCGACTGATGCAGAATCGCTTATTGACATAATCCTTGAGTCACTACCAGAGTTATTCAACAATTTTAAGGTTAATTATAATATGAATAAGATGAATCTGACTCTGGCTGAGCTGTCTAGCCAACTGGTGGTGACTGAAGGGATTATGAAGAAGAAGCCAACTACCCTGATGACAGAAAAGTCAGAGGCCAAGTCCAAGCCAAAAGGCAAAGGGCGGAAAGGCAAGAAGAAATCAATTCCGAAGGGTCCTAAGTTGGAGAATGGTCCTAATGGTGGCGTGGCCAAGGCTAAGGGTTCAGGGACAAACGGAAAGTGTTTCCATTGTGGTAAAACAAGACATTGGAAAAGGAATTGTCCAAATTATCTGTCTAAGAAGAAGACCTCAGGTATGATTGAGTCACTTATTTCTGAAGTTAGTTTTGCAACTGGTACTTTAGAATCTGTTGTGTTGAATCTGGTGCAACTAATCACATATGTAATACGTTGTAGGGGTTCAAGGAAACTAGGAGGCTTAGTGACAGAGAAATCATTGTCAACCTAGGATCTGATGCTAGGCGGAGGCTGTTTCAGTGGGAGTCATTACTTTATGTTTCTCAAATAATAAATTGGTTTTGTAAGACACATTGTATGTACTGTCTTTACGGCGGAATTTAATTTCAGTTTCTAGCTTGGTGAATAAAAGTTATTCTATTATTTTTGGTACTGAAGTTGTCATAAAGAGGAATGGTACTTTTATAAGTTCTGGCAAGGTAACCAATGGGCTTTATTTGTTAACCCTCAGATGTATGAGATACATGATACTGAAACAATTAATAGACCATCATTAAAGAGGAAGTCACCTTCATCTAATCTAACAAAACTTTGGCACTTGAGGCTAGGTCAAATAAACCTAAATAGGATTGACAGGCTAGTGAAAGATGGTATATTGCCTTCATTGGTGGTAGAACCAATGCCTGTCTGTGAGTCCTATCTGGAAGGTAAAATGACTAAAAGATCATTTTCATTTAACGGCAATAGGGCCAAAGATTTATTGGAACTAGTGCATACTGATGTGTGTGGACCCATTAATGTCAGGGTCAGAGGAGGATATGAGTATTTCATCACTTTCACAGATGATTACTCAAGATATGGATACATACACCTTATTCACTGCAAGTCCGAGGCTTTTGAAAAGTTCAAAGAGTTTCGAGCGAAAGCGAAAAAGCAATTAGGTAAAAGTATCAAGACTCTTCAATCAGATCGAGGAGGGGAATATCTCTCTACTGAATTTATGGGATACTTATCAAAGAATGGGATTCTATCTCAGTTGTTTGCTCCTGCTATGCCTCAACAGAATGGAGTAGCAGAAAGAAGGAACATGACTCTTTTAGACATGATCAGGTCTATGCTGAGTTTCTCAGGATGACCTATATCCTTTTGGGGATATGCCTTGGATACTGCGATGTACATACTAAACCTCGTACCATCTAAGTATGTACCTAAGACTCCCCGGGAGTTGTGGTCCGTGCCAAAGCCTAATCTACAACATTTACACATTTGGGGTTGTCTGGCACACGTGCTAAAGATTAAGATGGATAAGTGAAACAAAGTCGGAAGTATGCATGTTTGTAGGATATCCTCAAGTAACTAAAGGTTGGTTATTCTATAATCCCAGAGAGCAGAAAGTGCTGGTGAGCACTAATGCAGTTTTTCTGGAGGAAGATTATATGATGGGCCGAAAATCTTTAAATAAGGTGATCTTGGAAGAAATTCAAGAGCAATCAATTCCAAATCCAAGTATGACCGATCTTGAGGAAGAACCGCCCTTACCAGACCCAGTAGTTACACCAGTGCCTCGTCGTAGTGGGAGGATTGTCAGACCCCCTGACAGGTTCTCATTCTTGGGAGAGTCTTACAAGGTAGTCCCGGAAGAACAAGAACATGATCCCTGTAACTATGATAAGCAATTAATGACATAAATTCGGGACGTTGGCAAGATGCTATGAAAGCTGAGATGGAGTCTATGCACTCCAATCAGGTCTGGACACTTGTGAACTTGCCTGTCAATATTAAACCTATTGGGTGCAAGTGGGTCTACAAAAGAAAAGGAGGACCAGATGGTAGAGTGGAGACCTTTAAGGCCAGGCTTGTTGCGAAAGGGTATACTCAGAAAGAGGATATCAATTATGAGGAAACCTTCTCGCTGATAGCCATGCTTAAATCCATCCGAATACTCTTATCCATTGCAGTTCATCTCGATTACGAGATTTGGCAAATGGATGTCAAAACGGCGTTTCTCAACAGCCATCTTGAGGAAGACATCTATATGGTGTAGCCAAACAGTTTTGTAGCTAAAAACCAAAAGTAAAAGGTTTGCAAGCTGCAGAAGTCCATTTATGGACTGAAGCAGGCATCCTAAAGCTGGAACATCTATTTTGACTAGGCAATCAAGTCATTTGGTTTTTGTCAAAATCCGGATGAGTCATGTGTGTATATGAAAAGTGAAGGTGACAGGGTAGTCTTTCTGGTTTATATATCGACGACATCCTACTCCTTCGAAAAGGCGTAGGAATGTTGTCAACAGTGAAAGTTTGGTTGGCCAAGATTTTTTATATGAAGGACTTGGGAGAAGCTAGCTACATCCTAAGGATCAAACTCCATTGAGACCGGAAAAATAGGATGATTGGCTTATCCCAAGCTGCATAAATAGATAAGGTACTAGTACAGTTTGCTATGCAGGACTCCAAAAAGGGTATTACACCTTTCAGGCATGGAGTGCACCTTTCCAAGGATCAATATCCTTTCCATGGAAAAGGAGTAGATGAGGTCGATACCATACGCTTCGGTTGTTGGTAGCCTCATGTATGTTATGCTATGTACTAGACCAGATATCTGTCATGCAGTGTGTCTAGTCAGCAGATATCAGTCTAACCCAGGACATGAACATTGGACTGCTGTAAAATGTATTCCCAAATAGTTGAGAATGACTAGAGATTACATGTTGATTTATGGCAGTGATAAACTGATTCCAGTCGGTTACACAGATTCTTACTTCCCAATCAAGTATCATCCGGGAAAAGCAAATGTAGTTACCGATACTTTGAGCAGAAAATCAGTAGGTTTGGCAAATCTAAGTGGCACTTACATCTTTGAGCAATTTGAATAGTTGAGAATAGATCTACAGCCACTGAAGAAGGGCGTAATGTTAGCTAATATGTCAATATCCGAGCCTTCCTTTATTCAGAAAATCAAAGATAATCAATTGCAAGACCCGGAGTTGGCCAGGATTTCAGAACATATAGTAGAACTCTTGACTTTCGTATTGTGGATAGAGTCCTGTACTATCGTGACCGTCTATGCGTACCTAACATTGAAGATTTGAGGAATGACATCATGACCGAGGCTCACAGTACAAAGTATTCCATGCATCCGGGCAGTACAAAGATGTATCAGAACTTGAAGGGCAGATTTTGGTGGAACATGAAGAGAGAGATTGCAACATTTGTCTCCCGATGTATGACTTGTCAGTTGATAAAGGCAGAGCATCAGAAGCCTCTAGGATTGTTACAATCGTTAGAGATCCCGGAATGGAAATGGGAGCACATTGCTATGGATTTCATTTCAGGACTACCGAGAACCAGCAGAGGCAATGATGCAATTTGGGTCATTATGGACCGACTCACCAAGTCAGCTCATTTCATTCCTATGAGGATAGAGAAGAAGATGCACATGTTACCTTTGGCGAAGTTGTTTGTTAACGAGATTGTCAGTCGGCATGAACGGCCAGTTTCTATCACATTCGACAGAGACAGTAGATTCATTTCAAGATTTTGGAAGACATTGCATGAACCCATGGGAACGAAGCTACAGTTCAGCACGACTTATCACCCTCAGACAGATGGCCAGTCAGATAGGACAATTCAGACCCTTGAGGATATGCTCTGTGCCTGTGTGTTAGACTTCAAGACTCAATGGGATGAGACTTTACCATTGTGTGAGTTTGCTTACAACAACAGTTACCATTTGAGCATTGGAATGACGCCTTTCGAAGCTTTGTATGGGAGAAGGTGTAGGACACCTGTGTGTTGGGAAGAAGTAGGCGTTCGCAGCTTCCATGGACCAGCCATAGTGAGTGAGACTAGTGGCAAAGTCAAGTTGATCCAAGAACGTCTGAAGGTAGCCCGGAGTAGACAGAAAAGCTATGCAGACTCTCACAAAATGAACTTACAATTCAAAAAAGGAGACAATGTTTTCTTGAAGGTGTCACCTACTAGGGGAACCTTGAGATTTGGACAAAAAGGCAAGCTATCTAGGAGGTACATTGGACCGTATGACACTGTAAGCAAGATTGGTGATGTGGCTTACAGATTAGCCTTACCACCCGAACTCTCCGAAGTACACAACGTCTTCCTTGTGTCAATGTTGAAGAAGTACGTCCCCGATCCTTCGCATGTGCTCCGTCATGAACCCTTAGAAATCCGAGAATATGCTACATATGCTGAGAAGTCTGTCCAGATCATTGATACAAAGGAACAAGAGCTGAGAATACGGACTATTCATTGGGTAAAAGTGCTTTGGGAAAACCATGGACCGGAAGAAGCAACATGGGAACTACGAGATCAAGTCCAGAAGTAGTATCCGCATCTACTACTTGAGGTGAGTTGTATATTTCATTTTGGAGGACCAAATGCCCTAATGGGTGGAGGATGTAAGACCCCAACCCGAGTGACCTCGATTACCACTAATTAAGTCATGTGTTAGTTCTAAGCGAGATTAGTGGATTTTGGTTAAGTTAGGAATAGAATAACTTTTTCTATAGCTTTGGGGAGTTTTGAGTGCCTTCTTGATTTAGCGAGACCCTTTGGGGGTTCCTTTAGTGACCTTGCTTGTACATGGGGGATTATTTGAGATTCTAATAATTCGTGTTTTGACTTTGTTTGATTTATCTCGTTAATCTCTACAACTTTTGTATTGATCTCGTCCCCGTTCAAAACCCCGAAACCTGACTCTCCCAACATCAAGGGTAAAACAGTCTTTTTCACCAAATATTGACACTATTTTCAATATCTCCAAAACCCTCAAAATATATACTTTTTAGAAACTAAATTTTTCGACGATCATTTTTTCCTTCTTTGTTGAACTCATCAGAGGTCCCAAAAAGGCATGTTTTTAACCCGACAAGATTTGCTAGTGGTGGAGCCCACTCTCACTTGATATAAATAGGAGAGCCCTCTTCTCTTCTTCCTCTTTCCATGCTAAAAAAAACTCCAGCCACCAAGTTAGGGTTTTCTCCTCGTCTTCTTCTAGCTTCACCATCTCAATCCGCTACTAACCTTGCATCACTTGAAGAATGGAGGTCATCATCTTCTTCCTCTCCTTGAGAACTCTCTTTGAATATCATTAATAGTGTAAACCAGCCACATTGGAGCTTCCTTGGAGCTAATCTTGTCTATTTGAGAACCTTACAAGTAAGTTTTTCCTTCCATCTTCTAGATATGGGTTCTTCTCACCCTAGAGAACCTTCTTCTCTCTTATTGCAAGTTCTTTCTTCCCCATTCATGGTTGTGACCATTTAGGGTTTGTATTTGGGGGCTTTTATTGCGTTTGTAGGTTGGCCTTGAGGAAGGGAGATTATAAGCCTCTTTATCTTGTTTAAGGTCTAAGGCAATTGGATGAATAGATACCTTGAGTTTTAGAATGTTTTATGAAAAATGTGGATGGCTTTAATATCTTTCATTCATGCTTATTCTTATTGATTTCATTGATTTTGAAATACACCTATGAAGGAGTCTTGGTAGCTCATTTATTTTCTTGGAAATGTTGGCATATAGTCTTCTATTTAATACTTGTCTATCGCATAAATGAATCCTTGTGAGTGATGGGTTTTCTCTCTTTCTTTTGTGGTTGAATGTGAATAGAAAGGAGATGATTGGGTGGATGTTTGTAGATGATTTGATGGTGGTTTGTATGGGATTTAAAGGAGGTTTTAAGCCTCTCATTGAGGTGTAGAAATGAAGCTCAAGGAGATCTGCAAGAAGGAAAAAGGAACTGCAATTCTGCAGATTCTGGACAGTTCACTAGAGCGAATTTGACAAGTTACTTGAGCAAACCTCATCCATAAGTCAGTTAGTTCGAGCAACCTTGACAGATCACTTGAGCCAACCTGAACTGGGCAGGTCCACTCGAGCGAACCCTCCCAGAGATCACTTCACTCGAGCGAACTTCAGATCCGCTCGAGCGATGCGCACTGTTCACCTGGGGCTATGTTGGGGGCAAGAATGAAATGTTTAAATATTTAGGAGAGATTTGCTGGGTGCCCCATTGTAATGGGGAAATTTATAGACAATGTATGAAGCCCATTTGTGAAAGAAATCCCGTCACAAAGATTTGTTAAAGGCTTTTGATCTACCAATGCGTACAGGGAGATCGGAATGTCTTCAAACCTCAAGGAGAACCAAGTTTATATTGAATTCGACATACGAGACCCCTCTTCATATTGATTTTGGTCTTGAACCCCGATGCCAGACCCAGAAGATTTGGAAATTCAATGATGTCCTATTGTTCTCGAGATTTATGCATAATTATGCCTATGAGCACCCCGTCCCGACCGTTTATGTATATGCATCATTTGTATTTTTATACATGTCCTGATTTCTGTTATGTAACCTATGAGTCTGCACCACTAAGCTTGGACGACCTTGTCGGTTTGATCCACCGATTTGGAGGTCCCCCTCCTGTCCCGCCAGCTGCAGTTTGGATCCCTTCCCGACCCAATACCCGGTTTGCTACCGTGGTCCCGTCCCGTATAGTTATATATATATATATATATATGTATGTATATTTCGTTGAATCTCGTCACCGCGTGTGTCAGAGATCAACGCCCCGATGTGCTCTTATTACTTCGTTGATAAAGGATTTAGCTTTGTGTGGTTGCCATCTTACTAGTTCCCGATTCTTTGGTACATTTACATGCTTTTTATTGCATATATGTTTTTGAATAAATGAATTACTCCTTTCATGGAAATTATTGTTTTAAATAGGTTCCAATGTTTTCTAAGGTAAAATCAATTATTATTATGTTGATATATCCTTTCACCCGTCTGCCAGACCGTCGTGTCTGATCTATTCTTTGGTACTCAGGTCCAGATGCCGGTTATCCCAAAGCGGAGATGAAGAGGCAGCCGGAGAGCCGCAACGAGTAGGGGAATGGCGGTCTGACGATGTCGTTTAGACGTTCGATTGAGCCTTAAGATACGACACATTTTGGGATAGTGACTAACAATCCTTTTGGGAATTATTCTTGGGTTGTACTGGCCTTTGTTGTCCTTTATTTTTTGGAATGTTAATTAACTGATCTTTTGTATAAACATTTAACATTCACTTTTGGGAAAAATGCTTATGAATAGTGCTCACTCTGATATATTATGTTTTATATAGATGTGTCATCAGTCTTATTGATGGGAATGAATTATATTCTTGAATTACTACACGCTTCCGCACTTAAACAAAAATATATTATGTTGTTGTGATATTCTTACCACAGATACCTATGGGAAATCACATATACGGGTAGTATCACATTCCTTATCGATCCGTGTATGTATTGGCCAAACAAACATGTGTTCCGTAGTAATGGCACCATCCATCATCATCACTTATCTTCCAAAGTGCGTCCTGATCCCGGATTGGGTCGGTAATCCGGTCCGGGGTCGCGGCACATATCAGACTGGAACAAACCATCATAATAAAGTACAGAGCTGACAGTAACAGGATATGACATTCCCATATATGTTCAAGTTACAAGTATCAATGTGTATTAATTAAAATCCCGAGAAAAAGGCTAATAAAAGCCATACAAATAACAAGCTAAATAAATACTACCGAACATATAGAGTAGCTCTAATGTGAAGCTCAATGTCTACATGACATAGCCGACACTACAACCTGCAACTCATGACTCCACAACCAACACATGCACTCAGCTTGGGGCAAAGAAGTCTAGACCTGAGTACCAAAATAGTGGGTTAGATAAGACGGTCTGGCAGGTGGGTGAAAAGATATAAACATTATATTAATTTAAAAGTTACTTAAGAAAACAATTAAAACCTGTTTTAACAACAATTTTCATGAAATATGATGCATCATTTATTCGAAAACACATGATTAATGTAAAACATGAATAGGTACCAATGAATCGGGAAACTAACAAGATGATAACCACACAAAGCTAAATCCTTCATCACTAATGTGATAAGAGCACACTAGCAGCATTGGTCTCAGACATGCAAGGTGACGAGAGCCAACTAAATATATATATATATAGGGAGGGGCTCACCCGAGCTGCAGTGGAGAGTATTATCAGCTGGAGAGTGTGAACCGCTCTTGTCTTTCGAAATGAAAAGGCAAACGAAAAGAAGGATGAGCCCGCGCTAACTCATTTTCCCTCTTCATTTCCCCCATACCTAATCGAAATGGCTATCTCATTTTCATCGTCTCTGCGAAGACCCTCTCTCGGCGATCTCTTTATCTCTCCCCCGTATCTCTCCCTCTTTTCTTGATCTCTCTCTCTCGCTGAGGCAGACGGCAGACCCTCTCTCGGCAATCTCTCTCTCGACTGCTCTCCCTCTCTTGTCTCTGCGCAGAGCCCTAATCGAAGGCGCCCCTCATCTCTCCCTCTCTCGTCGATCTCTCTCTCTCTCTCTAATGTTCTCCCTCTCTCGATCAGCTCTCCCTCTCATGTCGTCTCTCCGCAGTAGCGCTGCATCGCTGTGTGTCTGCGCTACAGTCTCGCTCTGAGCTGCTGCTCTCCCTCTCTCGTCTCTGCGCTGCAATCTCTACCCTGAGATGCTGCTCTCCCTCTCTCGTCCCTGCACTACAATCTTTGCCCTGAGCTGCTGCAATCTCCCTCTCTTGTCTCTGCGCTGTAATCTCCCTCCAGCGCTCTGTTCTCACATCTTGCAGCGTAGTTTGAAGCCGTCTGTTGCGCAATCTACTGTTTTGGTTTCTTGAAAAATCACTTCCTGTGTCAGGTAATCTATGCTTGTTCTTTAATTATTTTGTGATCCTGGCCATTGATTTGGTAGGCCATTACGGATAGGGATGCATACAATTTTTTGCTGATTGGAATCAACAATCTTTGGCCTTTCCATGTTGAATTTGCCACTCAATATCAATATCTGAACAATGGAAATCTTAGAATGGGATGCTTGCACACTGTTACAAATATAGTCACTGATATGAACATACCCTGTTAATATAGATATATTTACTGGCAGAATTTTCTATACTTCATGGCATACATCTGTAATTTTCTGTTTTTAATAAGAGTATGATGAATTAATGATTTCAGTTCTTCTTTCAAACTACAATAAGGTGAATTCCCATATTAATTTATGAATAATGTTCTTTAAAACTGCTATGGGTCTGTTTTTTTAGAGTAGAATACACAGGAATTGCATTATAGGTGAAATGGCTTACTGCTCTGCTGCATCACTTTCTTTTCATCATGTGCTGGTATTAAACATGTGAATTGCTTTGGTTGTGATGATATTAGACATGTGAACTGCATTGGTTGTGATGGTATCACCTAATTTTTTATGGAAATTAATGAAATGCTTGTGTCTGTTTTATATCAGTCATACTGCTGCCCAGTAGAAACCTTGATGAATGAGTTTGAGAAAACTGGGTAGCTTGATGAATAGTTTGATGAAGAAAAAAAAAATCCCGAAATTGAATTCTTTGGGTTCATGACCAATTTTAATTATTTCTAATCCAGATTGCATATGGATATGACTTCCTCATCATCATCAGTTGTCCACTATCCGGCCGTAGATGAAAACATGACACCAAAGGTAATTTCTTACTTTTAAGAATTAAATTGTTCCTCTACTGCAACTCAATAGATGATGAAACTTGATGCTTCTGTTTGTTTTATTTTTCCTAAGGAGTTTCTGATGTCTATTGCAGCTCAATTACTTCAATGCATAGAAATCCAAGGGTGTTCTTCTGCATGCAGACAAATGCACGCACAGTCACTAATTAGCTCTATGATGTTCTAGTAGCAGTGTTAATCATTTTGTAAGTTGAAGAAGTGGATATGAGTCTTTAATTGGCTAAGAAAACTTGGATATGAGAATGTTCCCGGACACAATTATTTTGATGGAACATTTGACAATTATACCAATAAAGAATAATATGTGGTAACGATGAGGTTTTTTGTTTCTGCCATTGGTAACTTTAAAATCAAAAAATAATCTCCTTTATAGAAGTATCAAGGAGCCAAATTAACCTGAAACTTTGCCATGTTCTCTTCCTTTCCCATATTACCTGAACCTGTCATCAATTTAAACTGCCTTCCTGCTGCCATTGATATGTTAGAATAGTCTATTAATATCCTTGAATGATAAAATGACAAAGAGCTTCTATATCCATGTTTGTGCAGTGATTGTCTTTATTTCTTACTCTTCCCTGTTTTGGTGAAACATGAACTTCTTTCTACTTGTTGTTTTATGTTGGGTTGATTAGGGCTTGTTTGGATGAGGAGGAAATGTAGATGGAAGAAGCTGCCTTTGGACAAGGCATCTTTCTGTTTCTCTCATTGAAACAGGGCCTTATTAGATTTACCATCTGGATACTTTCATGAGGGCATGGTTGTGTTGAGTAGGGCTTGTTTGGTGGGCAAAAAAACATCATCATCCCATCCACGAGGTCAGATGAGTTTCGTCCATTCAGTAATGATAGTTGATCCTCATGGATGAAGTGAGTGTGATAATTGTTGAAATGGACATTAGAGACTGTAATCTTGGTTTTTTTATTCATTTTTTTGAAATGGGTCTTCTATCTCTCCAACTCTCTCAAATGGGTTTCACATTTGAGGCTGCTTCTTTGCCTACTTCTAGCTTTTTCGTGAGATGGGTACAATGGGTTTGAACTTATTCTCATTGATTCTATGATGGGTCCTGGTGTTGCTTTCGAACTTCATTCTTCTCTTTGTTTCCTCTTCATTTCTGTAATGTTTACATTAGTGCTAATTGAGGTAATGATTTTCAATTGTGTTGGCTATTTGCTTTTCTCAGATAGCATCAATGGCATCTCTTCAGAAGCTGCAGAGGCACTAGACAAAAGGATAGAGTAGGCTTCAAAACTGAACATCTCTGATCAAAGAAATGTAATTTGAATGATGTAATGGATTTCATGGAAATGTAATTCTAGTGATGGAATGAATTCTGGATTTAAATGTGATTGTTTGAGATGTTATAAATTTGGGCTCAAAACATTGTCGAATTTTGTAGAATGCATTTTGTTTGTGGTGTTTTTTTTTTTTGTAAAATCATTTTATTTGTGTTGAGATGCCTTACTGTAGTAACAGGTAATCTGGGGAGTTGCAGTCATATTTTGTGAATTCCATGACCCTAGAGTTGCAGTCATATTTTGTGAATTCCATGACCCTGTGGAGTTGTAATTTTGTGACATGTTATCGGATGAGATGCCTTCTGTTGAGATTTTGTGAATTCCCACTAGGAATATAGATGAGATCTTGGATTTGGTTTATCTACAAAGTAATCACTTTTTTTCATCGTTAAATTGGTTTAATTAAGGTTTGCCCCACTGTTAATGGCTGCTACATGTCATTTATGCCCAACTGTTAAAATTAGGACGTTAAGTTGGACGTTCTTCGTTTGGAGTTGGGTGCTCATTGTTGATATAGGTTGATAGGGTCTGCACTCTTGATACTCATTGAATATGCATGCTAAAGGATTTTTTTTTTGTCGTTTTTAGCTTCAATGGAAGAAAGTATTGTGGTTGGGATCAACTGCATCAGCAACACCATGTGTTGTGGCTGGGATGAATGAGTATTTAATGGTGCCATTTAAGGTTAAAATGAGAGAAAATCACTCCGGCTCTACAGAAAGAGAGTTGTTTCTTGTGCCCATTTAGTGGTAAGATGGTACTAATGAATTAGCTTGAGCAGGCACTACAGCTGCATCATCCACAGACCGTTGCTCTGGGCCGGAAAGGGAGATGCCCCATCATCATTTTTGCCGAGGGTTCTTGCCCACATCAGAAGAAAGATTATGCCCACATCAGAAATAACTAAAACTTGACGAGGGTTCTTGGCCACATCAGAAAATTCATGTTTGAAATCCATACAGCTGAATTTGCACAAAACATATCAAACATTCTCATAAAAAACATGGACCACTATCAAACAATTGGAAAAAAAAAAAAAAAACTCAATCAGTCACTAACCGCCTCTGAGTGTAGGCTTACCACAGACACTAACCGTCTTCCATTAAAAGAAAACACCCCTTTACAAAAGAAGAAAAAAAAAGTAATCACAATACAAAAATAATCAAATATACTTTCCATTAATCTCCATTCAATACTAAAACAACATTCACATTAAAATCCAATATCCAAAAATGAAATATTCCAAAACCAACATCTGCAACATCAAAATCCACATTCAAATACCAAATTTGTGAACCCTTTAACACTCAGTACATCCCAACATCCACAATAAAATGCAATACTAAAATACTCCAAATACTAGATAGCCAATTCCACAAAGCATCTCCATCCATCCTGTAAAGAGGGTGAGAGCTGCACAAATAGAGAGATAGGAAGAAACAAAACTGCAAATAGCAGAGAGAGAGAGGAAAGAGGATAGGGCGAGCTAGCAGAAGAGGGCGAGATAAAGAGGGGTTGCAGATGGACCCTGCAGAAAAATGGGTGGGCAACAGATGGGGCAAATCTATGATTGGGCTGGGAAATCTGAACGGCCATGTCGAAGAGCTCAGCGGCCCGATCTCCGCCGGTGAGGTCCTCAAGGCCAATCCCAACCATGTCTTGAGCAAGCCATCCTCGCAAGGCGTTGTTCGTAGAATTCTCATCCTTTCGCCGGACTCCGACCTCAAACGAGCTCAAATCTATTTCCTCATTCCGGCATCTTCGGTGCCGGAGAAGAAGAACAAGAAGATCCAAGGGAAGAAAGATCCATCCAAGAAGAAAAACAAGCCAGAACAAGCACTTCACGGGGACCACTATCTATCGGAAACTCTCTCGGAGAAGAAGTCATCTCGACGTGATCGAGAGAGGGAGAACATTAGAGAGAGAGAGAGATCGACGAGAGAGGGAGAGATGAGGGGCGCCTTCGATTAGGGCTCTGCGCAGAGACGAGAGAGGGAGAGCAGTCGAGAGAGAGATTGCCGAGAGAGGGTCTGTCGTCTGCCTCAGCGAGAGAAAGAGAGATCAAGAAGAGAGGGAGAGATACGGGGGAGAGATAAAGAGATCGCCGAGAGAGGGTCTTCGCAGAGACGATGAAAATGAGATAGCCATTTCGATTAGGTATGGCGGAAATGAAGAGGGAAAATGAGTTTGCGCGGGCTCATCCTTCTTTTCGTTTGCCTTTCCATTTCGAAAGACACGAGCGGTTCACACTCTCCAGCTGATAATACTCTCCACTGCAGCTCGGGTGAGCCCCTCCCATATATATATATATATATATACGGGACAGGGCAGGACCCCCCGGTCGAACAGGAGCTAAATTAAGGGGGACCCCCCAAGTTGGTGGATCAAGCCGACAAGGTTGTCCAAGCTTAGTGGTGCAGACACATAGGTCGCATGAAGAAATCAGAACATATATATATATGGGTGTATAATACTCAAACAGGCTAAACTGGATACTAAGCATATATATAGGTGTCTAACACCCGAACAGGCTGAACAAGTTGCTCACAAGTACATATATCACATTAACATCTAGTCACGAATACACAGGGCTTGCAGAATATTCAAATTGAATAATTCAGTATTTTTGAAGCAGAACTAGTAATGTCACATGAAAACGGAAGAGTTCAAATGTAATTCGAGTAAAACAAAACATGAATGGATTTCCATATAATTCTGAACCATATATTGAGGCTTCAAGATTTAAATCAATGTCAATAAGGGTCTTGTATGTCAGTTTTATTTTTGGCTTGGTACTTTAAAAGATCGTGGACATTCCAAGCACCCTATACACATTGGCATGTCAAGGAGTCCTCCATACATCTCCATGATGTGGTTTCTTTCTCAACCGAGCTCCATACACCATTTCCTAGGTCTCTCCATTGCATTAGGGCTCTAAACAAACCTCCCCAAGCCATAAAACATCATTCACAAGCTCCCAATATAGACCCAAGCATGAAAGACAGTTGGTTCAAGCGGACCAAAGGTTGGCTCGAGCCAACTGCTCTCTAGGAGGGGTTCGCTCGAGTGAACTAACCCCTGGGAAGTTGGCTCGAGCTAACTTGAAGGTGGGCTCAAGCCAACTGGCCTCTGGAAGGGGTTGACTCGAGCGAACCCAGCGAGCTGCTTCATAAAGTGGATTTCTGTGCAGTTCAGGCTCCTTCTTCCTCTTCTTTCAAATCTCCTTTGAGCCACCCCTTTGTCACAAAAATAAGGGACTCTAGCCCTCTCAAAACCACACTTATTCCTCCATCAAACACTCCATAAAAATACATCAATCTCTTTCATTACAATCTCATTCAATATAAGAGAAAACCCATCATTCATGTAATCTATATGTTACATAAAGCAAGTTTTATCAAAAATCAAATGCATACATTTCCAAGGGATTAAGCAAGAGGGAAATACCCATCAATATGCACATTTATGAAATCAATAAAAACCATAGCGAGGAGCATAAATAGAAGCAAGTATTAAATCACTATGACCAAGTAATGAAATCCGTATTTTCTCATAAAACATGTTAGCATTCACAACCATCCATTCATCCACTTCCCTTGGCCTCCAAGAAAGCTAAACAAGCTCCTAAGCTCACTCCCAAGCCAAAGATCTCCAAGCTAAACAAAAATCCCCAAATAAGCCTATTTAGAACCCTAAAAATCGTAAAATCAAGAAAGACAAGGAATGAGTTCAAAAAAAGCTAAGAAATAGGACCTAAGGGGATGCCATTACACAAAAATAGAACATGGGAACGAGTCCTTACCTCTAGGGCCATCAATCAACAAGAATGAGCTTGAAATAGGGGCTGCCCACCTTGACTTTACACAAAAAAGGAGTCCATGGAGAGCTAGTGGTGAGGAGAAGAAGATGATGAGCTCCAATCCTCACTTTAACAAGGTTTAGAGAAGATTTGAGAGGAAACAAGAAGAAGAAGAGAAAAAGGGGGAGAGTGCTGGAGCTCTCTCTCCATTCCCACACTGGAACAAGAATGGGGGAGGAGGAAGGGGCTGTCCCTTTTTATAATGGGTGGGTGTGGGCCCCACCACACTTAAAACTTGTCAAGGGTTAAAACATCAATTTTTGGCCCCCGGATGCGATCGATGAAGCAGAGAAAAATGTTTCTCATAAAATCTATTTTTCAAAAAGTATGATTTTGGCATGGTTTTGAGATCTCAAATTTTGGGTCTAGATTCAATGTGAAAAGACCGATTTTGCCCCCAAGGCTGAAAAAACTAATTTTCGGAGCTTCGAATGGGTACGGAGTGAACACGAAAGTTGTTGGGAATGACGAGACTGGTCAAACGAAGCTGAAATGGGAAGTTTTGGAAATCACAAAAACCTCCCCATGCTGACCACGCAAAACAAATAGAACACTACGGTCACTATCTAAGTTCACTGGCTCTCAAAACTCCCTAAAACAAATGAAAAGACATTCTAACTCACAAACTCAACCAAACAACCACTAATCCATGACTAAACCAACACTAATCCCGAAAATTAGGGGTCGGGGTATCACATCTACCGTCTTCTCGATCAAATCCTAGAATATCTTTGCCGCCAGTCTTTGGTATGTCGCCCCTGCATTCTTAAATCCAAAGGGCATTATTTTGTAACAAAAGGTGCCTTTTGGTGTTATGAATGCTTTTTTCTCCTGGTTGGCCTCCTCCATTGCAATCTGGTGATACCCTCGGCTTACATCCAAAAAGCTCATTCGCTCATGGCCTGCTATGGAGTCCACAAGCTGGTCAATTTTGGGAGCGGGAAGCTATCCTTAGGATAGGCCATGTTTAGATTGATAAAGTCCACACATACCATCCGTCTTTTATCCTTCTTTGGCGCAACCACCGTATTGGATAACCACTTCGGATAGTGTACCTCTCGAATGGCATCTGCCTCCAACAACTTGTCAATCTCCTCACATACTGCCATCCGACACTCCGAAGCGAGTTTTCTCTGTTTCTACAGTACTGGCTTCACTTTCTGGTCCGCGCCCTTCTTATGACTGATCACCTTGGGATCAACCCCCGACATCTCGTACGGAGTCCAAGCAACAACATCAGAACTTTGATTGAGGAACCGAGTCAAGCTTTCTTGCTCTTCCTCGGTCATCGACGCCCAATTATCCAGTATCTTTCCGGATTCCCTCCATGCACTGCAGTTTTTTTCAGCTCCTCCATAGCTGAGTCGGTCAGGTCGACACATGGCTCTCCTTCTTCTGTCCAACCTGACTGTGATTGCTATTTGAGGTCGGCATTCTTGCCAGGACATAAGCCTTCATCGTCTACCCTTTTTGCTTTTCTCTTGATTGCCCCGATCAGACAGCTTCTGGAAGCTACCTGATCTCCTCTGATCTTCATGGTCCCTTTCAGCGTTGGGAAGCATATCCTTTGGTGATAGGTTGATGGTACCGCCCTCATATGATGAAACCATGTCCACCTCATAATGGCGTTGTAGGGAGATGGCACATCTACCACTAGGAATTCCACGTCTAAGCGGACAAGACCTGCGTCGACCTGCACGGTTATCATAACCATGGGGTGCATATCTTGGCCACTGAATCCGAACCCGGCTTTAGATCTGAGTGCTTTAGGCCAAGCCTATCGAATAGCCAGGCATACATTATTTCCGAGGAGCTTCTCGGATCTATAAGCATTCTTCGTATATCATACCCTAGTACTCGTAAAGTTAGAACTAGGGCATCGTTGTGGGGCTAGACAACATCTCGCAAATCTTCATCTGAGAATGAGTTCTCCCCCTTCCCTCGCCCAGATCTATTTACTAAGTTGGGCTCAGCAATCATCTGATACACCTCTTTCAAGTGTGCAACCATCTTTTTTTGGGTTCTAACAGATTAGGTCGTCATCTCTGCTGGATTTATCGCCCCATGTACCACATGTATCACCCCCAATAGGTCTTCCTTCTGCTACATTTCTTACCCCCTTCTTATCTAAGCTTCCCTGGCCCCTTTTGGCACGTGTATCCTCCATATATTCCTTTAGGTGTCCTTCCTTCACCAGGTTTTCCAGATGTTGTTTAAGCATCTGATAATTCTCTGTTAAATGGTCGTTTTCCTAGTGGTAAGAGAACTAGAGGTTGGGATTCCAACACCCGAGGTCGCTCACCATCTTTGAAGGCCTTTTGAAGTATGGCATGTCCTTGATCTGGGTCAGGATCCTCTAGATTGGGTCCTTAAAGATCGTGAACATCCCCTCAAAAGCTGCTATTACGGGTTCAGTACAACTCGTCCTTCTATCCGAGCCCTCACCGAATTCCCTTCTTCGCTTTCTCCTGGACCCCTCTTCCGTCGGGCGAGTCCACCTTGGCTCGGGTGTGCCCCTTGTGTGGTCAGGGATCTCTTCGTCAATGATTGGCAAAGTTGACTCTCCTTCGGCAGCCTGAGCTTGAAGGTCGCCATAGCTACCTGCTTGTTACTCCCTTTCACCTCATTATAGAGGCACCAGTAACGAGCGTTGAACTCCTTTAGGCTCTCCGAGCTTTGCTTCTTAAGAGACAGCAATGCCCCAATGTCCTTTGGCTGCTTGGAGTTTGTTACGAATCGAGTAACAAAAGACCCAGCATTCTCCCGAAAGCTATGATCAATCTCAGCTTTAAGCGAGAGAACCACTTCAAGGCCAGGTCTCCCAAACTCGAAGGAAAAACCTTACATGTCAAAGGCTCGTTCCCTACCCACAATGCCATGGACTGCTGGTAATGATGGACATGGTAGGCGGGATCGGAGATTCCATCATATATTCTTAGCTTGGGGATTGAGAATTGACGGGGAGGATCCACTTTTTTTATTCCCTCTATGAACGGAGACTTGAAATTTTGAGTGTTTCCGAGGAACCTCACTTGGATCGGAGTCTCTTGAGAGGGCTTCTGATTTTTCGGTGCCTATTCTATATGGGCTCGTATATCTTCCTCAACCAGTACTCGTGGGGATGCTTTCCTCCTCGAGGCTCTTCCATCCTTAATGCATCGTGTTCGAACTACAACTTTCCCTTCCCTCTTGGGTCAGGAACTCGAAGTCCTGCTTCCTACGTCGCCTATTCTGACCTTAGCTCGACTCCGCCATGCTCTTGATTCGGTGTGGTGGCCCCTAGGCTCTCGCTCAACTATGCGTCCTCAGTGCTCCATCCTTCGCATCTCGTGAGCATTTCCTAGCTTGGGGAACGTCCCTGCTCTCCTTTTGCAGCCTCCAATTCCAGTAACAGGCAGTTGATTTTTTTCCTACTGATGCTTGACTCCTTCAACCAGGTCTCGAACAGCATCTCTACAAGTCTTTTCTAGCCAAGCATACGTGTCCCGTGGCGGGACGCGCCTTAGGAGGCCCTAGCTCTGCCTCTGGTGTGTTTCCCCTTGCAATTTGTCCTTGGAAGGTGAGATTATCGCGGGGCTCAAGCCGGCGCAGTAAACCTCTGATCGGACCCGTCCTTTCCTGTTTGTAGAAGGGACGGTCCGGTCGCTTTCAGTGCATGGGACATATTTGAGGTCTACCCCATCAAAGCGGTTGGTCAAAGGATCTTTTCCCGACCATTCTCGCCATCCTTTCATCTGGGCTTCCTCCCCCTGAGGTCGAGGTCGTCCAGTCTGAGGCTGCTTTCCTGGATTTTATTCTTGATCTGCCATTTTTCTCAGCAAGAAGAAGCGTTAATAAGTTTTTCCCTCCTTCGCTTCCCACAGACGGTGCCGATTGTAAGATCAGTTTTTTGGCGTGGGATGAAGATGAACAGGTTGGCTCAAACAGTCGATGCGGTGTTGGCCCTCCTTCTTCTCTCCCACGCAATCTTCTGGGTAGGTCCCCTGTTTCAAAAACAAACACAGTGAAAGCTCGATCGAGTGGTCTGACCGAGGTCCCTCCAATGCTTTTCTCAGCGATGAGTCTTGGTGAATTCTTCAAAATCTTTCAAATTATGATTTTTTGCATACCTTGTCATCAAATACTCTCTTCCTCTTATGCCATCGCTCCCTAGATTCCCGGTCCCTCTCAGCACGCGTTCCCTCCTCTTATATCGTGGTGACTAGGTAACAGTTGTGTCGTAGGGTCATGGAGCATTTCTCCCCCAATCTAGGTCTCCATTCTTCTCCTTTCGCCGGCTGTCCAAGGCCCCTTCGAATCATCCTTCCCTCTAGGTCAGGCCAATATGGCAGGTTGGGTTGGCTTTGTCCCAAACCCAACCCAAAGCGTATTCAAATTTTCCCCCCACAAAAGGTATTTAAAGCCTAATAAATAGACCTCCCCTTCATCCCTCTCCCCCTCCATGCGCATCCGCCCACCTCCGCCCGACGCCCACTTCCCTCCTCTATCCCTCTCCCTCCTTCTCTCTGCCTCTCCTTCTCCCTCCTTTGTCGCCACCCAACTCCGCCCCCTCTCCCTCTCCTTCTCCCTGTCCCTCCCTCTCCCAGCGCCCACCTCCGCCCTCTCCTTCTCCTTCTCCTTGTCTCTCCCTCTTTCTCTCTCCCTCTCCTTCTCCCCGATCGTCGTCCCTCTCTCATTCGATCACTCAAGGCTTAACAAATGAGTATATTGTTCGGGGTCAACAATTTCCTCATTTGTTGGGCCTTGAGTGGCCGAACGGGAGAGGGACGATGATCGGGAGGGAGAGGGACGATGATCGGGAAGGAGAGACACGGAGAATGAGAAGGAGAGGGCGGAGGTTGGCGCTGGGAGAGGGAGGGACAGGGAGAAGGAGGGGAGAGGGGGCGGAGTTGGGTTGCGACAAAGGAGGGAGAGGGAAAGAGACAGTGAGAAGGAGAGGGAGAGGGAGAGAGGAGGGAGGTGGGCGTCAGGCAGAGGTGGGCTGCCGAGCAGGGAGAAGGAGAGGGAAGAGAAGAAAGGGAGGGGTCTTTTGGTCTTTTTTCAGAGGGGCCCATCAAGGGTCCCATGGATGGATGTGCTGGGAGCAATTCTGGCTATGTAAATAGCAGTTCCCTTGGAAGTTTAGTTCTTTAAAAAAAAAAAAAGACAAAAACAAAAAAGAGGAAAAACTTCGATTTGCAAATAAGCTCTAAAATTAGAAAATACAATTAAAATTTTACCAAATGCTTTAATATGTAAATAAGCTCTAAATTACAAAATAGGAGCTTACTTTTCGATTTACCAAATGATTTGGCAAATTCTTACATCTAGGAGAGAGGTCATTTTATGCTGTTTAGTTAGTCAATAGATAGGCCCTGCTGTTAGTTTTACTTTTCTTACTCACTCGTCTGATGACCAAGAGCAATAGCAGCTACAGTCTCAATAGATGAGGGTGTTAATCGATATACCTAGGGGTGTTCATGGGTCAGGTCAGGCGGGCTTAGGAATATATTCATGTATGGCCTATTTATAAACAAAGGCCCGTATCCAACCCAAGCCAGACATACCGTGAGTTCCTGGCCTGAGCCTGTTCATTTAGTCAATCGGGCTGGGTGGACAAGAGCTTTTTATCACTTGTTTTAGAAAATAAGTCACTAAACTACAAGTAATTTTTATTTGAATGGGCCCATGCTGGGCTTCAGGCTTTCCATCACTTAATTCAACCCTGGCATGAGTACTAAAACTAAAGGCTTGAACCTGGCTCAAAAAAGACTAGGCCCTGGTTGGGCCAACCCGGGTTTGACCCATGAGCATCCCTCACTATACTGGACCAGGGTGTGTGACCAACCCAGCCTATTTATATAATAAGTCCAAGATTAGGCCAATATTGGCTCTACAGACTTACATGTAACACACAAAGGCCACATCCAAGCTCAAATTATGATTGGGCCACAAAGCAGGGCCCAAGCTTAAGGAAGGGCCTGACGTGAATTTCTCGCACCAATATGCACTAAAGAGTCCGGATCCTCCAAACCTGACTTCGAAACTACTAGGTTGAAAGAGTGAAACCAGGAATGCACACGTAATTTCTTGAGGCAAGCATAATTTCTCATGTAACATATAAATGCACACGTGAGTACACGCACTACATTGACTATCAAGCATACAAGATCTTTAGAACTGATAAAGAACGGCCAAATGGTAGCAGTAAAAAAATCGTCATACTACACTACCAACAAAATACCGTGGATTCAGTTCCTATATCGAAGCCATCTCTTGTGTTGGTAAAACTTTTTTGATCTTCCTTCCATAAAGAAAATGTAATTCTAACTTACAGTGAAAGTACACCAATACAATTTAATTTGATTGAAGAATATTTGGGTATTTTATTTATAGTGGATGTTTGCTATCCAACAGTTTTGTTGTTTATTGAGATTTTACTGTTTGTCTTTCTATTGATGACCGAAAGATGGGCAGTTTTGGATTTTTTTTTCTATTTTTGAGGCCCTTCAATCAAGTATTAGGGGAATCTAATCAGTTGTTTCTACACAGATGGTTGAACATTTGGTTACAACATATTTTAGTTTTTCTTTTTCAATTATATAAGAGTAATTATGGTATTATTAGTAAAATATTCCTCTTTGCGATGGGCTTGTGATGATTAATTTAATTTATTATTCAGTTTACATGAGATTAACCTGTGCATCGCACGCACGGGGTTAATGCTAGTGTTTTCTTTATTTGTTGATGAGGATGCGTAAGGATGCAATGGGTCCGAGTTAAACGGGTGGCCCACCCCTACTCACTCCCATGAGGGATGAGTTCGGTAGTATTTTAGGTCCAGGGCAACTCAGCAGGTATGATTTTACAGATTGTGAAGCAAGTCGTCTTCCGGGAGTTTGGGCCTGGCCACCCTACTCAGCCCAGTGTGGTAACTAGTTTAGATTCTTCATCGTCGGTTCTGTGCAGAGGAGGCACAGTAGAGGATCCGGACTCTGTTCTCTTGTTGAAACGAAGACAAATCAGAGGTGGTGCTGTTCTCTTGCTGTGAGTGCTGATCCGAAGGTGGGCCACTGATTTTACAGATCGTGGAGAGTTTTGGTGGTTCGGATTTGATCGAATCAAGGTGGGCCGCATTTCATCAAGGTAAAAGAGCATCTGGACCTGGGTAGTTGCAGAAAGGGATTCTGCAAACATAAATCGTTCCCGGAGAAAATCAGGTTAAAGCTCTGCGTGAGGTTCGATCGTCGGAGAACACAGAGGAGCAGAGTGTTATCCTGTCATCGATTCCGGAGAAGAGGGCTTCTGGAAACTGCATCGTCGACAGAGAAGATGCCCGGCTTAATTCTGTTTTGCAGAACATCAATCATTTATGATAATGATGATGTGGTGTTTTCAGATCCTTTAGAGGTTGAAGATGAAGCACTAAATCAGATCAAGGAAGAGGAATCAACAGCGGAGGATGTTGATCAATAGGGGATTGGATCAAGTCCACGGGAGGTACCTGATTCTCGGGGTTTGAAGATGATATGCTAGATCGTTTCGACGAAAAGGTATCGGAAGAAGGGGACGATCATTGTGGCGTTTCGATTATTTTATATTATATAAATTATTATTATTATTATTATTATGTAATTATATGTATTTTGGTTAAATACTTATATTAGTCTAAGTGGGAACCACGTTAGGTTTAGGTTTGACGACTTAAACTTGTTGGATATGTAACTTGACCTATAGTTAATCCAGGCCAGGCCCAGCTTTGGAGGTGTAGTTCTTCTCAAACCAAAACTTTAATTTTTTTTCTAATTCAAACCCTCCTTTCTTTAGAAACCAAGGTCCCTACAACTCCTTTCTTTTCCCATATTTGTCTCTTCCAACCTTCTTTAACTTTTGCATCCTGGCAACTTAGAATCCGGCCGCCGGATTTTCAATAAGAGATGATCATCTTCTTCCTCGCTAAACGCTCTTCGTCGAAATGTTGCTTTGGGCTTTGGCAATAGGATTTTTAGTCATTTTCCTTCAACCGCGAGCCTAAGGCAAATACCTAACTATAATTTATAGATTTATTACTTGTGTTCCTTTTTTATTTTCATGCTCGGGCATATAGAAACCCTTTTAATGCCCTTTCTTGTGATGATGATGTTATGTTACTCTGTTTTTGTGGTGGGATCAAGAAATCGGGGGATGATTCAATTGATCTTCTCATGATTGCGAATCTTTATGTTGACCACAGCACACCCATATTTGGTTTTCAAAACCCCTTTTTAATCGTGCAAGATTTTGTAAATTGTGTGTTAATATTGATTGGCGGGCCGAAATTGAGATTACGGGGAATCCCATTGAGAAACTAGAGAAGGAACATACCAACAGGTCCCGAACTCGAATAGTTTGGGGATTTTACCTGTGCTTTTGACCATGGGACCCAGGTGGACCACCCGATGACAAATTTGATCCATGAATCCGGAGGAAGACCCACGGGCGACCTTAGTGATGTGGACTCATGTGAGGTGGGACCGTTTGGCCACCATCCAGCACCTTGATCAGATGGAGGCCTGTTTGCGGAAAAATCAGTCTAGGTAATAGGCTGCTGTGGGACCCACTAGACGACTTGATCATCGATCAGGTCCAATCCTTTGGCCGTACATGGCTGGGCGATAATGGTTGTGAGGGTAGTCTGGGTTTTCGCCCACTGGGGACCCACTATCTGAGAGTCTCTATGACAATACGCGTGGAGCCTAGTTTCTGATAAAAAGCTAAGTGATCATATCAGAGATGACTAGTCTGTAAGGAGAAAATGTTATGACCTGTCTGTTTATTTTCTATGTAATTCATCTTGCACTGATAACAATGTTAACCAAGCCATCATTTACCACTTTTCTCGATCATGAAATACAACAACAACAATAATAATAACAAAATTCATATGTTCTTTGTGATCTCTGTAAGCCTTTCTTTCTGGGATCCATCTTCTTATCAACTTAGAGTGTTATTTTATTTTTATTTTTTTGCTAGTAAGGATTTATTTAATGAAGGAAGGAAGTTACATAAGCATGAGGTGTCCCCTCCAGCTTACAAAAGTTCTTAGATTTAAACCATATGCAACAACAAGTTGTTGGAAGTAGGTGGGCCTCGTAGATAGATTTTCAAAACTTTTGATCTACTTGACTCAGTGATCAAGTACTCATAAGGTCATAAACCATAATCAAGATGTAATCCCTTTATCTCATCAATTATATACACTAATAAAACATATCTAAAATATAGAAATCAGCAACACCATGCTACAAAAATAATCCACAACAATTAGAGAAGTAGATTATACCATTGGAGCCCGGTAGTGCTCTAATGGAGAAGAAGACAATCAACTAGATCAAGAACTCTTCTTGAAGCAATTTGGGATCTTGGGAGAAGACAATCAACTAGATCAAGAACTCTTCTTGAAGCAATTTGGGATCTCCAAGACCTCGTTGTCTTCCACACTATGACATGCTATCAGATCTCTTTTCTTAATAATTTTGGTGGAAACTTCAAGAGAAAACCCTACTAGAAACTCCAAAGAACCATAAGAGAATTAGGGGAGAGAGAGAGAGAGAGAGAGAAGAAGAAGACGAAGGAGAGTTGTGCAACACTTGCGCTTGAGAGGGTTGGGCGTGGACTCCAAGATTGTGAACGTTCAACCCTGTCTCCTCCTTTTTATATAGCTTTCAAACCTCCTCTTGTTACTAATTAACTAGAAGTCCTGCTTCCTAAAATAATTAGTAACATTCTCATTTCCAATTGTTATAGAAGTCTCACTTCCACAACAATTAATAACTTACTATTACCACTATTAGAAGTCCCATCTTAAATAGAAATAGTAACTTTTTCATTCCTTCCTTTTGGAGTTCAAATAGGATTAGAATCTTTCTAATATTTTGGGCTAGCGTGGGGACCACTAGGGATTCCATAGATAGTTGGCTCTAACTGGGATACCGCGACCCCACATCTCATGTACAATCTGAGCCCACAGTTAATTGCAAATAACACCACTATAAAAATGCAATTGCACTCCAGTCTTTGGAATAAATTACAAAGAAGACCATAAACTTTCGAATTACTACAAGTAGACCCCTCTATCAATATCCATGGATCAATTGGAATAAATCTGTCCCGTCCAATCTTAGATCCACATCTTATTATCCTTGAGCCCCAATTAATCACAATGATCATCAGTATCATCCAATTAACTCTTAATCAAGATGGGTGCTCACTTACTAATGACAAATCCATTAATTGGCACAATGGGATAATATAGATAGATTTCATCTTAACCATTGGATGTTCCCACAATCCTACTACCACGTACCCAAGACACCGAGGTGTTGACCTACAGTTGGCTTCACTCATTTGTGAATCAAAGTAAATGAATAGATAGAAACTTGAGTTCATCAACGTCTCAGGATTGAGAGCCTATTGCTAGGGAATTATAAAAGCAGACCTTAAAATCGAGACAGTATTCTATAAGGTGCTTATCATGGTCTTTCAATACATCCAATGTACCAGCACCGTGACCCGAAATCTTACATTCTGATGATCGAGACAAATCACACTATCTCATAGTGATCAAAGTGTTGCAACCTTATCAGATGAGATACCCAGTCTCATCACTGGTTGTGAAGATATTTAAATATAAGATTTGTGACACATGTCTCCCGTATGTGGATCTCATCCATATATATATCACATCTAATATACTAATGGGACCCGGTTCATCTCATGAACCATCATGTCATATGTAATTATCATGTGCATTAAGTAATAAAACATCATCCATCTAATGAAAGGAAATCATGATTTTATTGATAAATAAAGAAATTAATCAATTTATTACATCAATTGATGGATTGAGACCATACAATCTAACACAAGTAACATATAAAAAAGTTGTTGAAGTCCCAGAAATCTTGCTCGTTGTCCTGCATTGCAATATACTAGTATCAGTTAGAGCAGGCATCATCCTTAGGAAAGAAGTTTTCATTGCCGCCCTGTGGACTGCTTGCTACAGATGAACTAATAGTTTCATCTGCATTGGAAGACGTTCTAGTTTCCAAAGTGTGATTGAAGAAGGAGCTGGTGTACTGTGCAGCTATCATTTTATCCTTATTCAGAGCAGCCCTTGTGTGAATGGGGAGAGAAGCCCGATCCTCTGAGGCATTAGGAATATCGAATTTTGCTAATAGGTCAGCCACCGAGTTCGTTGTCCGCTTATAGCAATGGATGGACCAAGTGATGATAGATGACAACATGGTAATTGTTTCCTACCATAGAGGCATAAGGTCCCAGGCTAAGTTTTGATATGATTTTTGGATTATGGAGATGATAGCAAGGCAATCTCACTCGATCTGAATATTTGAAACATCCATTGCCTTCACATGTGCTATTCCCCTTTGGAGCGCCAAGAGCTTAGACTCCGGTGGAAGCTTAGCATTTACCTCTACAGAAAATGCCATGAACATATTGTCATATGGGTTAGGGATCAATCCACCTACACATGCCTTACCAGTAGCTTGGTTGAAGGATCCATCAAAGTTTAGCTTAACCCAGCCCGGGGGAGGAGGCATCCAATCCGGAGACACCGCCAGATTACTACCCGGACCTACATACATTTTAGGCAAGTTTTGTTCAAAAATAGAATGAGCAGTTTTATGGATGACATATTGTGGGTTCACTAGGCTATATTTGAAAATATAGTTGTTCCTATTTTTCCAAAGGTACCAACATAGTGAAATCCCCAATGTATGATTAGATTCTGAAGCCAAGTCCCCAAACCATAGCGAGATGGTGTAGGAGGGAGGAGGCTTCTAGAAAGAGTTAGGGAGCAAGTCCCAAACCATTTTGGAAAAGAAACAAGATGAGAAGAGGTGGTCCACTGTTTTATTGTACCTTCTACAGATCGGGCATATTGGATTAAAATTAGAGCCCCACTCAGACAGACGAGCTTTAGTGTGTAGCCTATCAAACAGTAAGCACCAACAGAAGATCTGCAGTTTGTGGAGGATATTTAGCTTCCACACCATGTGCCATGGCAATGCAGGCCCCATTGGGCGAGGGTAAAGATGTTCATACAAGGACTTGAATCTGCATGAACTGGCAGGGTCGTCCCGCGAACAGATTAAGTCATTACTACCCAACAGGATCTTCAAGATTTCTTGGACTATCGCTGATGGCCAGAGAGCCTGGATCAAATCTCCATTCCATACCAACCCAGAAGGAGAATTATGCGTCAACTCTACTACCCTCTTGAGGTTCAAATTGGGAATGATGGGTTGTGCTGAGGTTGAAACTGTGTTTTCCGAACACAGTAGATGGTCACTCAGTCTGCCTACCCGAGGAACCGATATATCAAGCAAAGTACATACTTCAGTGCCCATACCTATTACCCATCTAAGCTCTAAGAAGATTGTATTTTTATGAAGAATGATAGCTTTCCAAGTTTTAGAGTCTCCCTATCTAGCTGTGCAATTCTCCAGGGACTCAAACCTCAAATATTTTTGTGCCAGGATTTTTGCCCACCAGGCCTTTGTATGAGGTAGAAGTACATCCCATATCCTACTTATTTTTTGCCACACGAGCCACTTCAGCTACAGGCTGATGCATCCTATGTTGAGCAGTCAATTCAGATCATAGACACCAAGGAGACGGTCACGCGTACAAGGATGATTTAGTGGGTCAAGGTTCGATGAGAGCACCATCGTCCAAAGGAGGCTACATGGGAGCTTAAGGACCAAATCAGGAAAGCCTATCCTCATCTTCTTCCCGAGGAGGTTCGTTTGGGCATTTGGAGGACCAAATATTCTTTTTAGGGGAGGGATGTAAGGTCCCCGACCTTAACAGGGTGATAGCTTTCTTAATTTCCCAATCAGCTTGATTAATTACCATGCTAGTTAATTAAGTGGGCTTAGTGCTTGAGCGAGTTTCTTTTATCATTGGAATAGTGTCCATGAAGTTTCCTACGATTCTAAGAGCGTTTAGTCCTAGCAAAGGGGTAGACTGTGATTTATAGAAAATTAAGTGATTTTCTAAGAAATTTAGTTTTCACCGAGCTTTTTTCTTGTTGGAAAGGTCTTGTCACGCTCACCAATTCTCTCTCTTGACTCGTCGCAAACCAATGCCCCAGAAGCCCCTCAAATAATTAGATTTCTTTCATTTCACTCAAAGGGGCAAACTGGTCATTTCACTACCCATTATCTCTTAAAAACCCAAATCCCTACAATTTTGCAAACCCTATTCCATCTCATTTTCAAGGGAGAGATGCTGGAGCTCATCTCTTCTCTTCTTTTTCCCTTCATCTTCAAGCTCAAGATGAAGCCAAGGGAGCCCATCTCCAAGCCATCCAAGTACTCCATCTTCTTCCTCTCATCTTCTTCTTCCTCTAGACATTCTCTTTTGTAAGTTCTCTAACCTTAGCCCCTTCCATTTCACTCCAATACCTTCTTAGGATCTTATATGTGATCTTCTTCCTATTCTTTCTTCTTCCTTGTGCTCTAGAGAGTGAGAGTGAGCTTTGGATAGGTGGGTTTGAGTGTTGGAGCTCAAGAGCCATTTTCCCCAAATCTCATCTCCATTTCTCTTCTTCTTAGACAAAGTGTTAGATCTATATAGATTACAATTTGATGATAGCATATGCATTCATATTAAACATTTCTTAAGGCTTCTCATATGCATCATTATCTTAAAAAACATGAATGAGACTTGAGTATGGAATGCTTAGTTTTGGCAAAATCTTATTTTCAACTAACATATTTTAGCTGATCTCGTCACCCCATTTTCAATTTTGCCTTTCTTGACCCAAAAACTCTTCTTTTGAACATTTTTGCAAATATCATTTTCTCAAGGGTTTCAGGTCAAATCTTCAGGTGTTTAAAATTGCTCAGTTTTTAACTGTCGGTCAAGTGTCGGCTAACCGAGTTAGGAACCGACCCTCAACGAACCAAGTTTGGTTCCAATTCCAGAGAGCTCGTTTTTCTTCTCAGTGACATGTCGGTCAAGTCTCAGTTAACCAAACATACTTTTGACCTTCACCGAACCAAGTTTAGTTCAAGTTCCAAAGAGCTTGTTTTCCAGTATTTTTGTAATGTCGGTTAAGATATCGGTCAACTCTCGGTTAACCAACACATTTCGGTAAACCGACAATGAACTCAAATTGAAAAATACATTACCGTTGGGATATGACCATTGAGTTTGGTTAACCGAATCCAAAATTCGGTTAACCGACAAAAGGACTGTTAGAAGTTTTCTCTTTATAAAATTTAAACCTTTCCTTGGCTTTTGAACCACCACTTTTGAAAAGTCTTTGAAGAGAAGTTAGACCAAGGATTGGGAAGAAAGCTAAAGAAAGCTAGAGTGGGGTTTGGGAAGCAAAGCTTTGGATTTATAAGTTGCATCTCTTATTAAGCTTTGTTTTCAACATCATATGTTTCATGCTTTGTTTAAATGATTGGTAAATCAATTTTAGCATGCTAACTATGATTTGATAAATCCATGACATGTATTTTCACTTTGAATTACTTTGATGTTTTGGATTCTTCATTTAGATTCAAACCAAGGTAGTTTTAACTTTCATATCAAAATGGTTTCATGCTTTGTTTAAAACCTTGATTTCTCTCATAGCATGATTTCATTACTTGGTTGAATCTCTTGTTGTTTTTCATTCATTGAAACATATAGTTAAATTGCTTTGTTTTGGAAACAAAAAGTATATGCATCACATGTTTTAGTTTTAGAAATCTCCATACAACTTGTAAGCATTTGTTAGGCATATCATTATCAAGTTGTTTCTCATTCAACATGTGATTAGCATTTTCACTTCAATCAACATTTGGGTTTTTAAACTTTTAAAAGCTTTAAGTTTATATTCATTGAGCTAACAATTTTAAACTTAATTGAAGTTCTCATGCATACACATTGAGCATTCTGTTTTACATTTATATAATGTGTGTATGAGTTAGATTTACATTTTCATATTCGCCTAGTTAAGAGGCATTGTAATTGAGCATTAAACTTGTATCTCTTCAAGTGTTGTATAGACACTTCTTTGAGACAATCTATCATTTTGCAAAGGTTATTGCTTAGCCTAAGAAAAGCACAGGTGTAGAGGTTAGGGGTGAAACTGAAAACCCAAGAGGTTATTGCTTAGCCTGGGAAAGTATAGTGTAGAGGTTATTGCTTAGCCTTAGAAAAGCATTTTATAAAGGTTATTGCTTAGCTTATTGAAAAGCATAGATAGTGGAAATCCGATGGGGTATAGGATCACAAGCCGGTAGTGGATGTAGGCATTAAGGCCAAACCACTATAAATCTTTGTATGATGGTGTATGCTTGTGGTGATTTCTTTTGTTAGCTTCCGCATCTTTTTTGGTAGATCATCACTAGTGACTAGTTATCTTAAAGAAATTAAAATTGGTCACTAACTTGTACCTCACCCTATTCAACCCCCCCCCCCCCCTCTAGGGTTAGGATCCCGGATTTTCAATCGGTCATTTTAATGAAGCTACATTCAAGATATTTCAAGAACAGAACCGTTCAGAAAAGCCAAAGTCCTAGAAGTGTTGTGATCATCTTAGTTGCCATCAAATTGCAAAGGGGGAGATTGTTAAGTTTTTGTTTGTTGCTAATTTGATGGATACACTATCACTTTCACCGTCATTTGATCACACACTCATGCATCTTAGTTTTGTCTTTGATATCTAAGTTTCTAGCTTGCATTTGCATTAGATTTTCAAATGATTTAATTCTGCATATTTTAGAACTTAAATGCACTTTTGAAACCTAGTTCTTCATGCATAGTTTTGGAAAATTGAGTTAGACATATAGGTTTGTGATTTGCATGCATTCCTCATTTTTAGAATCTTGTTGTTATGCATAAATCATACTGGTCATGAGTTCCAAGTTTCATCTTTGAAAAATTCCAATTTCTGCAGGAACTCATCCCAAGCCAGTTTACCCGGTCGACCGACTCCTGTACCTAGTCGACTGAGCAAACTAGCCGTTGGGATTTATGGCCAGTATACCCGGTCGACCGAGCCCCGTCCAGGTCGATCGGGGAAACTAGCTGTTGGCAAATATGACCGTTGGGCCCGGTCGACCTGAGGGTCATGGGGTCGACCGAGCCAACTAGCCGTTGGACTGTTTTTTTCTATAAAAATCAATATCATTCCCTTCTTTTAGGAGGCTTGTTTAGTGAATCTTTGGAACCATATTGAAGCCTAAGGAAGATGAATAATCTAAGAAAGCTAGAAGGCTATTGGAAATCAAAATGTTTGATATTTAAAGGTATATCTTTCCAAGTTAAGATTGGTTTCCATTCCATTTAAAATTCATGCATGTTTAACTCTTTGTAACTTCATATTTGCATTATTTCTAGCTTTAACTAAGTTGTTTTGCAAACACCAAATCACTTATTCATATTAGATTGTTTTGCAAACGCTTATGTCTCAATCACATGTGTTTTAGTCTTTAAACTTCATACAACTTGTGTAGCATGTCTTTCCAAGTTATTTGAACTTTTCATGTGATTAGCTTATCACTTCAATCATCATTTTCTGAGCTTAGATTTTCAAATGCATCAAGCATTCATTTAAGAGCTTCATTTTAGAATTTGATTGAAGTAAACATTTGTACACTTTCAGCACACACCTTAGCTATTTGTTTGTGTATGTATGTATCTTGTTTTAAACTTTCATATCAGCTTATTTAAGAGGCAAATGTATTGAGCTTAAATTGTATCTCTTTGAGTGTTTGTCTAGACACTACTTTGAGAGAAATCTTTTTTATTGTAAAGGTTATTGCTTAGCCTAGAAAAGCACATTGATAGGTTGTTGTTTAGCCTATAAAAACATCATTGTAGAGGTTATTGCTTAGCCTTGGAAAACATATTGTAAAGGTTATTGCTTAGCCTTTTGAAAAGCATAGATAGTGGAAATCCGGTGGGGTGTTGGTTCACAAGCCGATAGTGGATGTAGGCATTGAGGCCAAACCACTATAAATCTGTGTGTGTTGGTGTATGGTTGTGGTGATTGTTTTTATTAGCTTCCGCATTTTGTTTGATAATCATCACTAGTGGCTAGTTATTTTTAAAGAAGTTAAAATTTTTAGTCACTAACTTGTAGCTCACCCCCATTCACCCCCCCCCCTCCCTCCCCCCTCTATGGTTAAGATCCCGGACTTTCACATGTGTCACAAACTGAATGTGGATCCCAAGCACAAACCCGTGGTTCAAAAATCTTGCAAAAGGGAATCCCACAAACTGAAGCCATGATCGAGGAGGTCGAGAAACTGCTGGAGGCCAAGGCGATTAGGGAAGTCCACTACCCTAACTGGCTGGCCAAGATGGCCAAGAGTGTAGGGTCTGCATTGACTTCACTGGCCTTAATAAGCCTGCCCGAAGGATAACTTTCTGCTCTCAAAGATCGACCAAATGATTGATGCCACCGCAAGGTACGACAGGATGAGTTTCCTCGACGCTTACCGAGGTTATCATCAGATCCCAATGCATGGGCCTGACAAAGAAAAGACCGTGTTCATAAAAACTAGAGGCATCTACTGCTACAAAGTGATACCCTTTGGGTTAAAAAACACAGGGGCAACTTACCAGAGGCTGGTAATTAAGATGTTTCAGGCCCAGCTCAGCAAGACGATGGAGGTGTACTTTGACGATATGGTTGTCAAGTCTAAAAGGTCATATGACCACTTGGCAGACCTTAGTCAGACGTTCGACACCCTTAAGAAGTTCCAGCTCAAACTGAATGCATTCAAGTGTGCATTCGGTGTCGGCTCCGGTAAATTTCTAGGAAGCCTGGTCACAAGAAGGGGAATTGAAGCCAATCCAGACCAGATCTCGGCTATCTAGACGGTTCAAAGTCCAGCAACAGCGAGGCAAGTCCAAAAGCATACTGGAATGGCCGCTGAGCTCAATCGCTTCATTAGCCGAGCTTCTGACAAGTGCCAACCCTTTTTTCAACTTTTGAAGAAGAGTTTGAAATTCCAATGGACTCCGGAGTGCGACCGAGCTCTTCAGGAACTCAAGACTTATCTAGCTTCACCACCCTTGCTGTCTACACTAAAACAAGGGGAGGTGCTCTATCTGTACTTGGTCGTCTCGGATCATGCAATGAGCTCGGTGCTCGTCAGAGAAGATGACAGACAGCAAAAGCGCATATATTACACGAGCAAGATCCTCCTTGATGCCGAGACTAGGTACCTGCCATTAGAGAAACTTGCATTAGCACTCGTCAGTGCTTCTCGCAAACTCTCCCACTACTTCCAGACATACACCATAGTGGTTATTACAGAACATCCACTTAAGTCCCTTTTTCAGAAAGGCAGATTTCTCTGGTAGAATCTCAAAATGGGCTGTCGAGTTGGGGCAGTATGACATCCAGTATCAACCCAGAACGACGATCAAGGCCCAAGTTTTGGCAGACTTCATCGTTGAATTTATTTCTCCTAGTTCGGCACCGAGACAACTCAACACCCAACTGGGGGGCAATGAGGAAGAGGTTACCGAAACAGAACAAGAACAATCTTGAAAGCAGTTCCTCGATTCAGCATGGAAAGTCTACGTCAACGGATCCTCAACCTCCAAAAGGGCTGGCGCTGGTATAGTCCTCCAATCTCCAAAGGGCCTTGTCATTGAGCAAGCCTTAACACTCGGCTTCAAGGCGTCCAATAACGAAGCCGAATATGAAGCATTGATCGAGGGGCTCGGCAGCGCTAAAATCCTGAGGGCACAGTAGCCGGTGGTCTTCAATGACTCACAATTGGTGACGAGCTAGTTGAATGGAGACTATCAAGCTCGGGACAAAAGGATGACAGCTTACCTAGCCCACGTGAAGAAGCTCCTTTCTTAGTTCAAGAAAGTTGAAGTCAAACAGATCGACAGGGACTCTAATTCTCATTCCAATTCTCTTGCCAACCTAGCTTCTGCTGTCGAGGCTGGGAAGAAGAGAACCATCGAGATAGAGACACTGGAAAAACTAAGTATAGAGCTACAGCCACCTTGGCAAGTTTTGTGCACTGATCTCGGTCTAAGCTGGATGGACCCAATCATCGCCTACCTCAGGAACAATCAACTTGCGGAAGATAAAAATGAGGCTCACAAAATCAGGCTGAAAGCAGCGCGGTTTTGCCTGTCTCCGGATGACAATCTCTACAGGAAGTCCTACACTGGCCCCTACGTCCAGTGCGTTCACCCAAGCAGAGTGGAAGACTTTCTTTATGAAATTCATGAGGGGGTCTGTGGAAGCCACATCAAAGGTCAATCACTAGCATACCAAGCCATCAGCCAAGGTACTGGTGGCCTTACATGTAGAAAGACGCCCAACTTTATGTCAGAAAGCGCGAAAAGTGCCAGAAGTTCTCACATTCTCTTCATCAGCCAGCATAGGACCTGAGCCCACTCTCTAGCCTATGGCTCTTCGCTCAGTGGGGCTTGGACATCGTGGGACCGCTTCACCGAACTCCAGGGAATAAGAGGTGGCTAATAGTAGCTACCGATTACTTCACCAAGTGGATAGAAGCCGAGGCATTATCTTCCATCACCGAGCAGGAAACAAAGAACTTCGTGTGGAAGAATATCGTCACAAGATTTGGAGTCCCATGAGCTTTGGTTTCTGACAACGAGACCCAGTTCGACTCCAATCTCTTCAAAAACTTCTGCCACGAGCTCGGCATAAAAAACCACTATTCCACTCCAGTCTATCCACAAAGCAACGGTCAAGCCAAGATTTTCAACAAAGTGGTACTTGATAGGCTTAAGAAGAGACTTGATCGAGCTAAAAGGAGATGGGTGGAAGAGCTCCCAAGTGTCCTCTGGGCATTCAGAAGTACTCCAAGACAATCCACTTCGGCAACGCCTTTCTCCTTAACCTATGGAATGGAGGCCATGATCCCTCTAGAGATCGGTCTTCCAACCTTGAGGTCGGAGCTCTTTGATCAAGGCCAAAACGATGTGAATCTGGCCCGAGAACTTAACCTAGCTCAGGAGCGAAGAGATGCAACAGTTATTCGTCTGACTTCTTACCAGCGTAGTTGGCCAGAGGATACAACCAAAGAGTCAAAGAGAGGAAGTTTTCGATTGGGGAACTGGTCTTGAAGAAGATACTTCCTGCAGATAAGAATCCCAATGAGGGCAAGCTGTCTCCGAACTGGCACGAGCCATTCAAGGTGATCTCGGCTTCCGGGCGATCAGCATACAGGCTTGTGGACATGGATGGTAAAGAGTCACCACGACCATGGAATGCGACGCATCTCTAGAAATATTATTTCTAAATTATAATCAGCCTACAGAATCAATAAAAGTATATTCTTGTGGAAGGATGTGCTTTGTCACTTTCGATATATGCCATATTACAGAACTCAGCGACTATCTTAGTTCGGTTATGGAACCAATTACACGAAATGTCAAGTTACAGAACTTGGCAACTGTCTACCTAACTACTGCAGAGCATTAGGAAAAGCCTTAAATGGTTAAGGCATGCCAAGTTAGAGAACTCGGTGTCTACCTCGGTGTTCTGAAATACGTATGGTTGCGGAACCAAGTATTCTACCACCGAGAAAAAGACCTTGTATTCCTTTTGAGTTAAAGAACTTGATCCAATTTGCTCTCGTTCAGCTCGGTTGATGAACTAAGCTACAGACAAATTTGGTATTTTGATACAAACTTCTCGAGTTAGACAACTTGAGGTTCCAGTTATTAAACCGAGTTGCTCGTTTCGATTATTGAACCGAACTCAATGACTTGAAGTCTCTTGAGTTAAAAGAACTTAAAAGTATAACAAGTTCCGGTTATCGAACCGAACTCAGTTATTAGGTTCTGGTTATTGAACCGAACTCAATTACTAGATGGTTCCGATTACTGAACCGAACTCAAATACTTAAAACATACAAGGAACTTGGAAAGACATGTAATTCTCAAAAGAAATGTTTGAAGGCAGGCATAAAAAAGGGGAATTGTATTCATCATTGCAATATTACATTTGTCATTACATTCTTCTTTTCCAAAAAACAAAAAAAAAAGAGGGAGATACATCAAAAACAATTTCAAACGGCAGCCCCAGTGTGATGCCCCGGAGTCCCACATCGACTATAGAGAGGAAAGTGAATAGGGTTATATGTAAAGTTTACACCCTTACCTTGCACGAGGCCTTTTAAAACTGTGCGGCCCCGAAAAACGTAAGAACTCCGAAGTTAAGCGTGTTCGGGCGGGAGCAGTACTAGGATGAGTGACCTCCTGGGAAGTCCTTGCGCGTGCACGCGGGCCAAAGCGGACAATATCATGCATGTGTGAAGGGTGGGGCGTTACAAATGGTATCAGAGCCGACTCTCGACTAGTTCGAGTGTGGGTCTCCTGCCGTGGTCTGGTGCAAGTGAGTGGGTCTCCATGTGGGCGGGCCAAGAGGGCTGGCAGGCTACAGGGACTAGCAGGCTACTGCACAGGGACGTGCAGCCCTAAGGGGGGTGGATTGTGATGCCCTGGAGTCCCACATCGACTATAGAAAGGAAAGTGAATGGAGTTATATGTAAAGTTTACACCCTTACCTTGCATGAGGCCTTCTAAAACCATGCGGCCCCGGAAAACGTAAGAACTCTGAAGTTAAGCGTGCTCGGGCGGGAGCAGTACTAGGATGGGTGACCTCCTGGGAAGTCCTCGCGCGTGCACGCGGGCCAAAGCAGACAATATCGTGCATGTGTGAAGGGTGGGGCGTTACACCCGGCATCATCAATGACGACCTCGGCCGTGGCAGAAGGAACAACCAGAATAGGCTTAAATGGCACTTTGGAAGAAGGGGCGGTACTTGATTCTGGCTCCGAGGATTGGAACTTGGGCAGATTCTTATATGAGGGATGGTCTTTGGGGATCCCTGCCTCCTTCAATGCACCCATCCACCAGAGCTCCCAAACTTTTTGGCTCACGTCCAGTACTTGAGCCTCGTACAACTTTGATGCTTCATCCACCCCGTCATCGAAAGCAGAGTCTACTTCGGCTCGGAGCTTGGCCTCAACCTCATCCTTCTGCTTCTTGAGCTCGACCACCATCTTTTGATCCTCGGCCTCGGCCTTTGCCGCATCAAGCTTGGACCTGAGGCCGTGGACGGTCACCTCCCGCTCCTCCGCCCTTTGGTTGCTCTCCTCCAAGGCCGCTTGGAGGGCCCTCTTCTCCTCCTCCGCCATCACGATCCGAGCACTGGTCTGCCAGGTCCTCTCTAGCTGGACTTGAGATCTTTGCAGTACCTGTGAGAGAAACAGATTGTCAGAAAGAAATGACCGAGATCAAACACAAAAAATATGCGAAAGGCTAAGACTTACCGAGACAGCCGCCTACATCGTCGCCACCGCCAGCAACACATCATCAGCCTTCCTGTGCCTCGCCATATCCTTTAGCAGGGCACAGGCATGAGCTAGTGCCGCGATCACCAAAGGGTTCTCGGGCACCCGATCCTCCACCGTCAGCGGCCTCCCAAGTTCGATCTGGAGGCTCGGTCTCCATGCAGCCGGCCCGGGAGGTTGAGGTGCCACGATGGTGCCGGGAACATCCTCAACCGGATCCTCGATCCTAGCTCTTTTTTTTTTTTTTGCTGAGTCCCCTCCTCTTACCGAGCTCCCAAACTCATGGACGGAGTAGTGGCGTCAGCGGCCGCGGACGTCGAAGGAACCCGAGTAGTTGAAGGAGCTCGGCCCCCGAAGACTAGGGCACTCAAGTCCTTAACCACTGGGAGACGTCTCGGCGGCATCTCTTCTCTTCTTTCTTCTGAGCTCAAAAAGGTATATGACTCGATGGCTTGCTCGAGGTCGGCTGCCTCTGAGTCGGATGGCGGAGCAGAAACCTCAGCACCCGAAGTCTCCTGGTTCTCGGCGCCAGTCAGAGCCAACACCAGCTCCTCGCTCCCCAATGGCTCACCGGCTCTCCTTTTGATAAAGGAGTGGTACCTTGGCTCGTACCCGAGCAGCACTGAAGCAGCACGGCCCTTGTGACCTCGGTAGTGGCAGATGACCTAGAACCAAGTGTCATTCCTCTTCCACCCCACTTGATTCGCCTCTTCTCTCCTTTCGCAGATGTTTGCACAACAAACAAAATGTCAGTTCGGTAAAAATAGGAAAGAAGAATACAGAAACTCAGAAATGTTCGGTATTTACTTGGAGGAGTCCCGAGGTGACGAGAGACCCTGTACGACCACTCTAATTCGGTCTCAGCCTCTCTGCGTTCCCAGTTGCCCGAGACGAACAACCGATCAT
This sequence comes from Cinnamomum chago, assembly GCA_038049695.1. Lineage (NCBI taxonomy): Eukaryota > Viridiplantae > Streptophyta > Magnoliopsida > Laurales > Lauraceae > Cinnamomum > Cinnamomum chago. The sequence continues at coordinate 29,421,480 of CP142457.1, forward strand.
CTCCGGCATACCTATTAGAGTCCTCTAAGTCTTGGACGAAGGGCACTTGTTTTGCCTTTACCCAGAGATAATACATGTTGTCGTCCGCCCGAACTTACAGAGGTCATAAGTATCCTCGATGTCGTGGACACCGAGACCGATAGTGAGAATCTTATTGAGCTCGGCGGTGCCCATCATTATTTTGAAGCTGTTGTACATCAATTGGCAAGGATAGATATTCCACTTCCGAAGAAAGATCCTCAGAAACAGATGAAGGGGAAACCTAACCCCGCCCTCGACTACTAAAACTAACAGAAACGGCATCCAGCCGTCACGAAAAGTACGACCCTCAAAGGCGTCGTTCAGATCATCTAACCTGACCTGAACATCGTCTGGTATCCTGTACATGCCCCTAAACTCCACTAAGGCCTCTGGGGTATCTAACTAGTGCCTATAAATCCCCATATCTAAATATAAAGAGACTAGGAAGACGAAGGACAGGGGATTGAAAGGAAAATGGGGCCAGAAACCCTAGACAGAACAAAAGAGAAGGAAACCCTAAAGAAACCTAAAATCAAAAATAGAAAGAGCAGTAAGAGACTTACGACGACGGGAAGAGACCCTAAGGACGCTGGACTTAGATTGGAAAAAGCTCAACAGTGGTGAGTTCTCTCTGCAAGACTCTTCTAAACGGATGCCAAAGTAATAGAACGAGGAACAACCACCTCTATATAAAGAGAAAAAGGCTCCCTTTTGAATTTCGAAGGCGCACGTGCGAGGCATTACCTCAAGCACTCCACGCGTCTCTTTGAAGTGATTCGATGGCCAATCAGCAGTGACACCTAGTGTCGTTGGTACATCTTCTGCATCGATCGAGGCGCACTATTAATTACCTCGGGCAGGCGAAGTGATAGTGGCGTGCTATCAATTATCTCAGGCAGGAGAACCGACACCGAGATGAAATGCAAACTAGATTCTTGGAAGGGCTCTCCCATCATTTACTTAGCTCCCGACCTCAAAGAGCTGAGGAACTCTAAAAGGTCAGGAGCTAGGGGCAATTGTGTGGGACGTTTCCCTAATAACAAGATTATGTTTGTCTCAATAACAGTACCGACTTGGCCTACCTCGATCTCGGTTTGCAACTCGCCAATAGTGCCAACCTACATCCAGCTCGGCAACAGTGCCAGCTAGTACCAAGCTTGAGCGAGCTTCGGTAAAAGTACCAGCTAGGCTCGCCTTGGTCTCGGTATAAAGCACCTCGGCAACAGTGCCAGGATGCATCTATACCTGGTCTCGGTATCATCTTCAACTCGGCCCGGTCTGTTGGAAGTAGGTGGGCCTCATGGATAGATTTTCAAAACTTTTGACCCACTTGACTCAGGGATCAAATACCCATAAGGCCATAAACCATATCCAAAAGGCTATAAAACCCAATCTAGGATCCATGACCCCAATCTCAGCTATCATGATCAGTAAATAAACGTATCAAGAAGATAGTACAACAACCAACAAGCATCCATAAAAAAATTCTACAACATACAAGGAAGTAGATTATACCTTTGGAGCTCAATTGTGCTTTAATGGAGAAGTTGCGTCTTTCTTTGATGATGAAAACTCTTTCACTTATCAAATAAGAATCTCCAAGACTTTTGATCTTTCACGCTATGACCCTCTATCATATTTCTTTTCTCAAGAAGATGGGTGAGATCTCCAAGAGAAAACCCTACTGGAAACTTCTAGGAACTAGAAGGGAACCAGAAAAGAAAGAGGAGAAGAAAGAATTGTGCAACAACTTGCAAAAGGAGGGCAGGGCGTGCAACAATAGTAGTGGACGTCCAAGGGCGGACTTGTCTCCTATTTATAACCCTCAAGCCTCCTTTTCTTTCTCTCTTACTAATTACATTAGAAGTCTCACTTCCACACTAATTAGTTGCTTACTATTACCACTATTAGAAGTCTCACTTCAAATAGAAATAGTAACTTTCTAATTCCTTCCTTTTGGAGTTTAAGTAGGATTAGTAACTTTCTAATATCTTGGGCTAGCGTGGGGACCACTAGAAATTCCTTAGAAAGTTGGCTCCAACTAGGACACCGTGACCCCACATCTCATGTGCAATCCGGGCCCATAGTTAATTGCAAATAACACCACTATATAAATGCAATTGCACTCCGGTCTTACGATTAAATTACAATGAAGACCCTAAACTTCCACATTACCATAAGTAGGCCCCTCTATCAATATCCATGGATCAATTGGAATAAATATGTCTCATCCAATCCTAGATCCACATCTTATTATCCTTGAGCCCTAATTAATCACAGTGATCATCAGTACCATCCAATTAACTCTTAATCGAGATGGGTGCGTACTTACTAATGACAAATCCATTAATTGGCACAAGGGGATAATATAGATAGATTTCATCTTGATCATTGGATGTTCCCACAATCCTACTACCACGTACCCAATACACCGAGGTGTTGACCTACAGTTGGCCTCACTCATTGGTGACTCAAAGTAAATGAATAGATAGAAACTTGAGTTCATCAATGTCTTAGGATTGAGAGCCTATTGCTAGGGAATTATAAGAGCAGACCTTAAAATCGAAACAGTATTTCATAAGGTGCTTCTCATGGTCCTTCAATACATCCAATGTACCAGCACCGTAATTCAGAATATTTCATTCTGATGATCAAGACAGATCACACTATCTCATAGTGATCAAAGTACTGCAACCTTATCAAATGAGATGCCCATTCTCATCACTGGTTTTGAAGATATTTTAAAGTATATGATTTGTGACACATGTCTCCCGTATGTGGATTTCATCCATATACATATATCACATCTAATATACTAATGGGACCCGGTTCATCTCATGAACCATTATGTCATATGTATTGGTCATGTGCATTAATTAATAAAACATCATTCATCTTATGAAAGGAAAGCACGATATTATTGATAAATAAAGAAATTAATCAATTTATTACATCAACTGATGGATTGAGACCATACAATCTAACACGATCAACTAAGATGAGTACTGGGTAATAAATGCATTCCAATAACACTACGGCTACGTTATGAAACGTACTGACTGATAAGATGGGCGCCGGATATAGATAAGGGATTGCCTTTATCCGACGATCACATCCACAATAATACAAGAAGTCAATGCATGATCTGATGGGACAGTACCTCCACCTACCTCCACTAAGGAAATATGGTATGGGCTGACGAGACAGTGCCTCCACCTACCTCCACTAAGGGTGCTCCAGATGAGACTTCCGCCTATATATATATATATATATATATATATATATATATATATATACAAGGGTAGGATCCCAAAGAGGTCAACACAAACTCACATAATTCAGACCTTGCCTTCCTTCTTCACTCATCCTTTGTTCAGTAACTATACTAACTAAGAAATCGGAGTGCCTTCAGCTGACTGCAGCCAGGGCCTCTAACCACTATCTCCTTCCCTTTCAGGTCTCAAGCATTCGATCTCTTCCCAAGAGAAGCTTAACAGTAGTATCACGAGTTTCATACTTGCCTATCCAAGTTCGTAATATTTAGGCACTTACATTAGGTTTTTCTAATTATTCTTAATAGGTTTTATCCATTGACAAGTAGTGGTGCACTTTTTAAGGGTTATTTTGTTTGATTTTGTACCATATGCTTACGTCCTTACATGTAAAGATAGATTTTCCCGCTATTTTGTTTGATTTTTTTACCATATGCTTACGTCCTTACCTGTAAAGAGAGATTTTCCTGCCCTCCCCATGCTTACGTCCTTACCTGTAAAGAGAGACTCTCTCCTCATGCTTACGTCCTTACTTGTAAAGAGAGACTTTCCTGCCCTCCCCACCATTCATTCTCTCTACCATCCCCAACACACACTCTCTCTCTCTCTCTCTCTCTGAGTACGGTGCTTCCTTCCAAAGTTCTTCCAATTCTAGAGAACGATTCCTTACAGGAGTGGTAAAGTGTGGCAGTTCTCACCTGGCTACCCAAGGTTCGAATTCTGGGCACGCCACCTCTTCTTGCATGTACGGGCTCCTTTTCCACTTGTATGGGCTTTCTTCTTGCATGTACAGGCTCCTTTCCCACTTGAGTGGGATGTCTTCCCATGTGTGGGCTCTCAATTGGGTCACAGACCCCTTGGCTGGGTTACCCAAAAAAAATAAAAAACTTCCAGTTCTTCTTTCCCTCAATGGCTTGCGCTCATTTAAATGGGCCTTACAAAATCATTTCACTCATCTCACCGGGTCATTTCCCCAGTATACATAATGGGCCATGTTTTTATGGGTCAAGACCGGGTCATTAAGGAAAACACAAACCCATTGCTTATTGATAAAGGTGTTCGAATGATGTCGTGATGGAGTCAGGTGGTTTTATGTAGAAATCAGGCGGCTTTCTATTAATATATCAGAACTGGTGGGGCTTTATAGTAAATTTCCCTTTGAGAGATGCCAAATGCACATTGTTTTTAGAGCTGCTAATGCCACATTCCAAACTTCTCTGAGTACACCTACGCACCCCAAATAAGTAAAAAAAAAAAATCAAAATTTCTCTCTACACCCATTTTTTTTTTCAAAATACCCAAACCCCACCATCAATTTCTCAATTCACTCTCCTTCTTCCTTCCTCACTTTCACTCGACCTTCTCTCCCTGTCCTTCTCCTTATCCCTCTTTCCTTCTCCTTCTCCCTCCCTGCCCCCGCTCTCCCTCTCCCTCTTTCTCTCTCTTCCTTTGTCTCTTTCCCTCTCCCACCCTTTCTTCCTCTCCATGTCCCTCTCCCCCTCTTAAGATGCTATCGGAGTGGGCGGTGATAGTTAGGCTGGGGTGGGTGGGGGGTGGGTGTAGATATAGAGAGAAATCGGGTGAGGTATGAAACTATGAATGATGACCGTTTAACATGGATATATTGGTCTTAAAATAAAGGGATGTGGCATTCGTAGCTCTCCACTTATTTTTTTTCTTTCCACACACTATACGTTTTTATGACCAATATACCCCTGTGTTAAATTACCTAAACGGACATCTCTCCCTCCCCAACTTTTTTCTACACCCACTCACCCCAATCCCCACACACAATCACCATCGCCTCCTCCGACAGCACTGCTAGAGGGGGGAGGGGGGGGAAGAAAAAGGAAGAGAAGGCAACGAAAGCAGGCATGGAGAGGGAGAGAAAGGGAGAGGAAGAGAAGAGGAGAGAGAGAGAGAGGACGAGGGAAAGCGAAAGAGGGAGATAAGGAAAGGAGAGGGAGAGAGGAAGCGGGACTTAGGGAGAGAGGGGAAGTGGGTGCCAATACGGGTGGGGCGAGTGATGACAAGATGGAGTGGGGGAAAGGAAGGCAAGGAGAGAGGGAGGGCGGGCACGGGTAAAGAGTGGGAGAGAAAGGGAGAGTATAGAGAAGTTGACGGAGGGAGGGAGTGTATAGAGAAGTTGACGGATGGTGGTTTAGAAAAATTGGGGTGTTGAGAGTAATTTTTGTAATCTTTGGCAGGTGTAGAGAGAAGCAGTGTGTGGAGAGTCATTATTTTATATTATAGACATAGGATTCGATTTCGAAATTGGAGTCCGATTTGCTAATCGATTGCAAAATTGAACTCTAATCTCAAATCAATTTCAAGAGATAAGCTCTATCAATCAATTCAAAGTCCACTTTTTGTTAAACTTCTCTAGGTGAATTCAAATTTTAATATATATATATCTATTATGGATAGGTGATTAAAGAGTCCAGATGAAAAAATTCACCTTGCTCAATAAATCTATCCAACCAAGTTAAAATGAGTCTTCTTTAGGTGGATTTAGAATTTTAATATATCTACTATGGTTAGAAAACCCTTAATGTTTGTGATTTTTAAAAATAGATCATTGACAGATTTATACATATGAGCTCCACATACAATAATTTTTTTTTAAAGTAAGCCTCATATTCTAATTCTTAAAGACGGGGCCACGTGCAATTTTGTAATTGATTGTTTGTTTTTTATTTTAATATTGACTTTATTTTATTTTCTTTCTAAAAAAATAAAGATATATCTTATCTGTGCATCTAATGAATGCCAAATATAATTGAAATTTTGATTTTTATGTGGATTTTCATACTCATTTATATATGTTATACAAGTTATGCAGTCACCAAGATCGGGCCTGTTAGATGGTCCAATTTCTTGTTTTTCTGCTTCCCGTGCTTAGCGCGAGCGCATTTTGCTAACTATTTTTTTCACTATCCACCTTGCTCAATAACCCTATCCAAACAAAGTAAAATAAGTCTTCTTTAGGTGGATTTAGAATTTTAATTTATCTATTTGGTTAGAAAATCCTTAATTTTTGTGATTTTTAAAAGTGGATCTTTGATAGTAATTTATACATATAGGTTCCACATACAATAAATTTTTTTAAAGTGGGCATCATATTCTAATTCCTAAAGACAGGCCACATGCAATTTTGTAAATGTCAATTTCCATAAGACTTGAAGTTTCATACTCATTTATATAAAAAATAATATTTACTTTATATAAATGTCGGATTGGGCCTACTTCGAACCTTAATAAATGATATATTTGTTTATTTTATATTTATTTTTTATTAATTAATATCTTATAAAATAGTCATAAATTATACGTATTTTTATTTTCGGATGAGATTTAGCGCGAACATGCTTTTCTAGTGTGGATTTAGCCTCCCTCTTTTCCTTTATTTAATCCTCGGTGGATAAGACCTTGTTGACCCAACTGCTGGAAAACTAAAGCCTCTTCATTTGCATCATTGTAAGGGCCCAGCAGGCACTCAACGGCACTTGCATTTGATTGCAGTCCTTTGCCCCATGCCTTTTCTTCTTAATTTATTGGCCTTTGTCTGGACAAGCTGACTTGATTTGCCAAATCACTGGGTTAGGTTAGTGAATTACAGTGTAAAAGCTTATAGATTTGACTCGGTAGGTCACCTAGTGGAGGAACAGGTGCACGTCTAATTCGAAAACTCCTCTGAGCTCCATAAATGTGTTCAACTTGTGCACGCCTATCAACCATCAAGTTAGTTGACCCAACCAGGCTCCAGTCAAATTGAGTTAAAAGACAACTGCTGCTCCTTTGGCGAAATTTTTGACAATAATATATTATCCGTTGTGGTTAAGCATTTAAAATTGATTTGTAAGTTCTTAAATAGGGGGCATTGATGTACATTTTCATCTCTCATCATAGGGAGATACTTACATGATATGAAGATTCTTTTACTGTATATGATTATATATGACTTTTATTTTTTTACGGATTAATATTTTCAATTATGTAAGTGTCTCTCACCCTATAGTGAGAGATAAATGTACATGAATATTCTCCCTTAAATACATACCATCTTAGATGATTACGTTTGGCTTATAAATTATCTAAATTGATTTAATAAAAAAGAAAAAAAAAAGAAAAAAGATTAATCAAGACATTTGTGAATCTAGTTGGAACCACATTTACGAATTGCATATGTTCTTTGGGAATTTCAAGGCATCCTATAAATTAGTGAGCAGGTAAGTGACTCTCATACCAAGAATCAAAGAAATTTTTAGATGGCCTTCCTATAAAGTATAAATGCATCGGTGAAGCCATTTGCTGTGATGGCCACAATATCAAACTTAATTTACACGTTATCAGTCTGATTATGGAATAACTTTTATAGGACTGAAATATGGCCTGGATCTCACATGAAAGAAGTGATTTGAAGAGAACCAATACTCTCCCGAGCGTTGGTCGCAAGAACAAAGGTAGAACTTTTCTATTCAACCCACCAAGGGTTTCACGAGATTCGAACACGTTTCCTTGTCGGCCTCTTTGGCATTGGACTGGACATAAAAGTTGGAGAAAGAAAGCTGATACTGACCGTTGGATTCTTGGTCCTCGTTTGAAATAAATGGAGCACTCCAGTGTGGCAATAATGGAGAGGGACTCAGTCAAAAAGAAAAGGTTCTTGAAAAGTTCTCTGCTTCATGAGTCGTGATGCCGTGGGCCGGTCTCATCAGAAATTTGTGAGGTCTCAGTAGAGCCCCGTGGAATGGAACTCCATATGGTGGGTGGCACCTAATTAAGGGCCTCTTACTTTTCTGGATTTCAAGAAATTTTTTGTACGAAAATCTTGAGTTTTTATAGGGGAATTTTTAGATACTCCTTTGAACTTTAACATTCAGAAATTCCATCAAACTATAAAGAGGGTAGAATTCCTAAATTCCTAAGGTCATGTGGGACCTTTTATGTGGCTGAAGTTCTTAGATGTCAAACAAGAAACATATAATTTACAAATGCTAGAGAACATCATGTCCCACAAATCCCAATGTATAGAATTCCTGAAATTCTAATAAAGAAACAAACACTAAAATCTCCAAACTCTCACCTTATATTGGATATCCTAAATTTGACTCCTACACTAGTTGGCTCATTATAAAATTGATTATGTGATGAATAGCCTGATTAACACCATCATAATGTGAATCTTACAACGAGGCTAATAATTTATATTGAAGTAAAGTTTGAGGATATAATACAAAGCAGGGGTGTAAAATAAAACCAAAAAACCGTCTAACCAAACCGAACCGTTGTTAATAAATATGTTTCACAGTTCGATTATGGTTTTTAACGGTTAATCGTTGTTCGATTTTTAATAATTTTTTTGAATATACTTATGGTTGTGGCTTTTAAAATCGAAAACTGTAATTCACGATTCGGTTAATAATTCTCCAAAAATGAACGGTTAACCGAACTGTTACACCCCTATTAATAAAGTGATGATTTTCATTTTAAATGGCTCTAAGTTTAATAAATGGGCTCTACTTCCACTCTTGAATTGCAAGAGTAGCAGCTTGTATTGGATTTTTTTTTAACATTCAATTTAAATATTTTACATGTGATTAAGATTAATCTTTCTTTGAGCGCAACTTCTGTTGGATTGAAATTTAACAGTTTCGTATGAGATTGGGGACCATTTGTTTTTCAACTATTTAAAGTTTTTAATAGGTGCGTCCCTCCCACTGGTGCCTCTCTAATTTCTCCTTGGTATCTGTCACAGAGGATCATGGTGAAGTGTCGGCATATGGTACATTTTGCATGTGTTTCACGTTCCTTCTCCTCAGTGGGACATACTCATTAATCACAATGTTGGGGTATTATTATTTTATTACTCATATTGACGCGTCCGAACCTCGGCTGGAGTTAGTCCAGTTGACTGGATAGTTTAATGATTCGTGTAATTTCTTTTTCAAATCAAACCCAAAGTTTTATGAGAATAAGATCTAGCCGGTTGGTTGGGAGTCTCTTTCCCACCAAGCGGGATTCAGTCTAGACTACTGTGACTCGCCTAATTTGGTGACGTATCGAGTTTACTCAATTCATTTAGATTCGAGAAAAACAGTTGAGAAAAAAAAAAAAAAAAAAACTCAAATTTGTAGATGTCTGTTTAATGGGTATAAACTTAATTTTGGATTTGAGAGAAATTCAGATTTGTATCTAAATCAATTTAGACATTCGAATCTTTCAACCCAAAACTCCTATACATGATGATTAGATTCACATATAAAAATTTATGTATATTTTGAGGGCTATATAGCTTGAGCTATATTCATAGCTAATTCTTTTCTTAAATTTCTTATGGAAATTCTGCATGATAGAGTTTCTCCTGTTACTTATAAATTTTTTAATTTTTCACAAGCATTTTTAAATTTCAGCCATTTATAAAAGGTCTAAAATGATCGAGTACTAAGGAATTCCACATTCTTTGCTTTTTCATGGAATTTCTTGATGTTCAAATACAAGAGAGTATTAAAGAATTCCACTATGTCTGAATATTCAGGAATTCACCAACAATGAATTCCTTGAATTTTAATCAAAGTGAAAAAGAAAACTAGCCCTTAGAATCTACTTAGCTATGGAGCCCGGGGATAGCTCAAGTGGTTTCATGACGTACCGTCAACCTGGAGGTCCCAAGTTCAACCCTTGCCCCTCCGCTTATGTGCTCCTGATGATTTTTGTGCTAATATCAAGGGCATAAGGACTATTTTGGTCGTAAGACCGAGATACTTGCGATATTGAAAAAAGGGAAAAAAAATCTACTTAGCTATGCATATCTAAATCACGTCCTAACCCTAATCCTAACCGTCACTCAATATCATCAATAATACAAAGGACTTAAAGAATTTTCAGATAATGAAAACAAATTTGAATTACCCCTAATATTATGGATGATGAAAACAACAGTGACCCTCCTAGCTAGCTTCCCCGATCTTCTTGATATGACACAGTTGCAGTGAGGCCCATCTGATGAAGGGCCTAGATCTTATACACGTGCATGACAATGGTGCACGTGTGCAAGGAGCATAGCACAATCGGCATCCCTCATTTTCCACTCCATCCAAACCTTTCCGCAAAATTCGCTGTCATTAAATAAAGAATACAACATAAATAAAAGGTGCCAAACATAAAAGCGATGAGAGTAGAAGACAAAGATGCAAAGTAACGCTTCGAATGGAAGGAAAGCATCTTGAACGACGCAAGCACCCTAAATTCTTACTACCGTAAACCGCGTTGTCTGGACTCTCCTCATCTATACGTCACCGATGACGCAAGCAATCCATTGCCACGCACATGACCGATATCCAAAACGTCATCAAGACGACTTCAGCAGATCAATGCGTGTTAAATAAACGGTTAAAGCTCTCTCTCATCTGATTCGGTTTTCCGGAGTCTCTTATATTTCATTTTACTCTACCTTTCAATCAAAGAAGAGGTATATGTGCATGAATAGAAAAAAGGTGCAGTGAATGTAAAATCAAGAAAAAACTAATAAATGTTAAAAATAAAAATAGAGTTGTCATAAAATTCTTATTAAGAGAAGAGAGTATACCTATAGATGTAAGAATGAGAGTAGACTAAAAATACATTTTGTTCGTTAATTTTAGTATAGCACAATTTACTATTTTTTATTTCCGTAAAATAAAGAGGCCCATAGATGAATTAAGGTAAGTGATGCCATGTCACAAATTTACTTATTCCATTTTTTTTTTCTTTTGCTATTATAGTGTTCTCAACCCTTCGGGCTAGACTGATCCATCCGGAACCAGAGGGAAGTCAGATAAACTTCCCTGTAACTCCAGTGTGGTAGTGCAGTTACTAACCTACGACCTCCGCATGCAAACCGTGATATTAGGCCAACTGAGCTACCATTTGAGGTTAACTTATCCCAAATATGGGAAAATATAAAATGTCACATGATATGTCTATCTTAACTTCACCTTTAATACTCCTCAAATATGCCTTAAGAAAATTCTTGGCATGGTTTCTCCGTGCCTAAACATGCCCAAAGTTACTCAAATTTATTCGGTTTTTGTAACTTCATTTGACTAGGCTATTTCCCAATTTCCACTTCTCAATAGAACATAATGTTGAAATGCTAAGATCATGGTCTACAAGACCATAGATCAGTAGGTCCCTCTCTTGTATTTAAAACAAACATATAAATAAAAGCTTAGATGTTTTATTTTAAGGGAGATTTTTAAAAAAGTATAAGATTTTTCTCTCATTTTCAAAAAAGTACATAAAAATTTGAATATTTCAAAAAAGCATAAAAATATTTCCATAATTCTTTCAATCATGTCCTCTCCATAAAAATAAAATTATGAAAAATGGAAAAAAAAAACACTTTTATGTTATTTTAGAATTTTTCTTTAAAAAACCCTCTAAGAGAAATGATCAAGTCCAACCCAAATAACCTAGTGGGGCCCATTTGAACTACGTTAGTGCATTGATAGTTTAAAAAAGGGGATTTCAAATGACTAAAAAACTATCTTCATTAAATGGTTATGATCAACAAAATCAAAATGGCTGTTTTTTTTTTTTTTTTTTTTTTTGAGGAAAGAGATTAAGAAAAGGCAAAAATCTATCATAAGAGAAGAATATTTTTGTCATTTCTCAAAACAATTTATGGAAAAAACTTGATTGAAAGAATTGCATGAGGAGGTTTTTATACCTTTTTGAAGTTTTCAAATCTTCATGTACTTTTTTGAAGATAAGCTAAAAGTTTTATACTATTTTGGAGACCTTATTTTAAATAAAACAATTGCATATATCCGCTTAGCTTTAATTTTTTCCATTTAGTGGCTTTTATGACATACTTTATTTGATGGAAAAACGCATGAGAGAAGCTTTATAAAAGGTAAGACTTGCCCAAAACCGTTGCTCAAGAGATAGAAAGGAAAAATGATACGAAGTTGTAAATCCCATCAAACGCAAAGTCTCATTGAGGAAGAAGTTGAAGGAAGACAACATCAAATCTATAGACTCAGGTATGTGAGTTTATATTATTTTTATTTATCTTTCGTATTATTCAAATTAAAACTTATAATACGTAGATCCAGATGTTTAGAAATGATCCAACTTGTCGTCAGAGCCCTCCTAGTTTATTTGGGATTTAACTTTGAATGATATTTTCAATTTGGTAAATTTGAATAATCAAATCAAGATCTTTTCCAATTGAGGTTTTTTCCCTTGGTCTGCTTATAATGGATTCAAGGTTTTTGGGTTTACCCTTCTTGTTTATGGGATCAATCCAAAAACTTGATCCACGGAGCATATTAAAATGGTTTATGCATTTGGGCATAATTTTGTATTATATATCTCACAAAATAAATGCGTGATTTTTTTTTTGGGTATTTTGAGGTGGGGTTTCAAAAAAAGGTATAAAAGAGCAAAGAATACATACCCATTACAATTCTCCCTTTTAAGGGATGAAAGTCGAATAGGGATTTGACTTGGTACGATAATCAAAGCAGAAAAACACAAAATAAATAAATAAACAAAAACAAAAAAAAATATGATACGTGCACTACTTTGAAAACAATTACTTTTGACTTTGATGCCAATTTTAAATTAAGTCTATCAATGCAAATCAGGGCAATCATATATCATGATTGACATATTTCCTTCGATAATTAGAACACCAACATTCCCCACCCGATCAAGTCTTTAATAAGGATTAAAATAAGATATTAACATAACAGTCCTTTAAAACATCTTTTCATAAGAAAATTGATTTTTCAATGTATCTTAGGAAGTGAGTTGTTTTTTTTTCTACTTTTTTTGAGAATCTCCCTTAATTTAAACAAAATAATTTCAAATATCCATTTAACTTTAATTTTTCCATTTAGTGTCTTTTAAGAGTACATACGTTATTTGATGAAGAAAATATATAAGAGAAGGTTTATAAGAGATAAGACTTGCTTGAAACCGTCGTTCCAAAAATAGAAACGACGAAGGATACAGAAGTTGCAAACCCCATCCAACACAAAGTCCCATCGAGGAAGAAATCGAAGAAAGACAACAACAAATCTATAAACTCAGGTATGTGGGTTTATATTATTTTTATTTATCTCTCATATTGTTCAAATTAAAACCTATAATATATACATCCCGACGTTTAGAAAACATCTAACTTGTTATCAGAGCCCTCTAATTTTATTTTCAATTTAGGATTTAATTTGAATAATTAAATAAAGATTTTTTCAATGGAAGTTTTTTTCCTTGGCCTGGCTATAATGGATTCAAGGTTTTCGGGTTTACCCCTCCTTTTTGTGGGATCAATCCAAAAACTTGATGCAGGGAACATATTAATATGATTTTGTATTATATGTCTCACAAAATCTATGCTTAGTTTTTTTTTGTTTTGGGTATTTTGAGCTTGGGTTCATAAAAAGGTCTAAAAGAGAAAAGAATACAGACCATTACAATTCTCCCTTTAAGGGACGAAAGTTGGTTAAGGATTTGACTAGACATGATAATCAAAACACAAAAGAAAATTAAAGAAAAAAACCAAAAAACTTTGAGTCATGCATTACTTTGACACAATTATTTTTAGATTGATGCCAGTCTTAAATATCTAATTAGGTAAGTCTATCAATGCAAATCACGGAAGTCATATATCATGATTGACATATTTTCTTCGATAGTTACAACACTAGTGTTTCCATCCAATCAAGTCTTTAATAAGGGTTAAAATAAGATTTTAACATGAAAGTCCTTTAAGAAATCTTTTCATGAGAAAAACAATTTTCCAATGTATCTTAGGAAGCGAGTTTTTTTTTTTTTAAATCCCCCTTGTTTTAAAAAAATAATAGCAAATATCTATTTATCTTTAATTTTACCATTTAATGGATTTTAAGACATACGTTACTTGATGGAAAAAAAAAAAAAAAAAACCCGCGTAAGAGAAGGTTTATAAAAGGGAAGACTTGCCTAAAACGATAGAAACGAAGAAGAATACCGAAGTTGTATACCCCATCCAATGCAAAGTCTCATTGAGGAAGAAATCGAAGGAAGAAACTATCAAATTTATAGACTCAGGTATGTGGGTTCATATTGTTTTTATTTATCTCCCATATTATTCAAATTAAAACTTATAATATGTACATCTAGAAAACAAACAACTTGTTATCAGAGTCCTCTAGTTTATTTGGGATTTAATTTGAATAATCAATTAAAGATTTTTATTTTTAATTTGGGCTTTAATTTGAATAATCAAATAAAGATGTTTTTCAATTGAAGTTTCTTTCCCTTGGTCTGCCCAATGGATTCAAAGGTTTTGGGTTTACCCCTCTTGTTTGTGGGATCAAACCAAAAATCTGATCCAGGGAACATGTTAAAAAATTTTATGGGTATGGGCGTGATTTTGTATTATAAATCTTACAAAATCTATGCGTACCTTTTTTCTTTTTTTTTTGATATTTTGAGGTTGGTTCATAAAAAGGTATAAAAAAGCAAAGAATATAGACCATTACAATTCTCCCTTTCGACTAGTGTTTTGACTGGGCATGAGAATCAAAGCAGAAAATTAAACACACAAACAAAAAAAACAAACAAAAAAACGTTGATTCATCCACTACTTTGAAAACAATTACTTTTAACTTTGATTCCAATCTTAAATCTCTAATTAGGTACTGTCAAAGCAAATCAGGACAGTCATATATCATAATTGGTATAATTACTTCACTAAATACAACACTAATGTTCTCACTTAATCAAGTCGTTTACTAGAGGCACCTAAGCAACAAGAATATAGAAAAAGAGGAAAAATAATGCAACATTTCCTCATAAATTGTGTTGTCCAAATGAATCCTTAAGAACTCCAAAATGAAGGATTATCAACTGGTGATTGACATAATGTGTGATTTGTAATTAGAAAAAAAAAAACAAAACTGCTTACATGGTCCTTGAACTCCCCAGTTAGCGTTTAGCACATGCTTTTCTTGTAGGAACTTTAATGTGGGGCCCAATAATCCAAAGTCCAACCCATTCGTCTTGAACCTCATTCCTTCGAGTGACATCTACTACTATTATAAAAGAGAGCAAGATGCACAACTTTTTACTTTTTTTTCACTACACACTTGCCTAATCAAATGCAAGATGTGGGCCCCACTTAAGATAATAATAATAAGATTATAAAAGAGAAGAACTTGTGTGGGCCCCACTTAGATAATAATAATATAATCTATATATTATTATTACCCTTCTAAAAGAGAAGAACTTGGGCCCCACCTATATAATAATAATAAGATTATAAAAGAGAAGAACTTGTGTGGGCTCCACCTATATAATAATAATATAATCTATACATTATTATTATTATTATTATTACTATTTCTCTATCTCTATCTCTATATCTATATATATATCTATATCTGTCTATATTTATACATCTATACCCTTATATAAAAGAGAGTAAAGTATAATACTTTTTCACTACACACCTGTCCAACAAAATGCAAGATGTGGGCCCACTTTGTATTCTCTATCTCTATCTTTCTATCTATCTACTCTTATAAAAGAGAACAAAATGATAATGCTTTTCACTATACACCATGGCCCACTTATAATTTTCACTAAAGTGTAGTACTTTTTCTCCACACACCTGTCCAATAAAATGCAAGATGTCGGCCCCTCTTAGTATGATTATTTTTCACTACAAACCTGCTCGATAAAATGCAAGATGTGGGCCCCACTTAGTATTATTATAGATATATATATATATATAGATATTCTCAATAAACTGCGTGATGTGGGCCCCTCTTAGTATTATTATTTTTCACTATACACCTGCCTAACAAAATGCAAGAAAAGGAATCAAGTGTATTTTACTTACTACCTTTTTGGTGTTCAATACTTATAATTTTGTGGGCACTTTTAAATACTTCGCCATCAGCTTAAAAATCAGTTTAAAAGTCTCAACAAAAGGTATTAGCTAGCTTGCTACTTTTGTTATTGTTGCTGGTGGCCAATTGGTGGTTGTGTCATAATTCAAATATCACATTGACTACACACGAGAGAATTAACATTCTCTTTTTTTTACCTGAAACAATGCCAATTGTGCAAATAGTTTCTATTTATTTATTTTTATTTTTTTTGTGGAAGTAAAAGATACTTTAGTGATATTTGTATTTGAAATTTGAGAGTTAAGAGCATCAGAGAGCTCTGGGAGGTTTCCAGAAGATATGAGATTATTTTCTTTGTACGGATGTAACCCTTTGTTATTATTTTTTAAATATAAACCCTTTAATCTTTTGTGCACTAACCTTAAATATTTGTAATTTGATATTCCTTCGGTTGTATATTATTTATTATGGCCTTTGAAAAATGTATAGGGACCTCCAAAACTTATAAACAAATCCCATATATACAAGTACTACGTTTGCATTATTGCTTTATGTTTAGTTTTTTCTTTTTCTTTTTTAAGAAAAAAGCAGCAACTGACAAAATATCATAAATAAGAAAGTGAAATGTACAAACTTAAACTCATTTTATGTCCGCCCTGTTTTTTTCTCTCTTTTAATGAAAGTTACCATGAAAATAAAATTTAAATATTCTTTTCCCTTTTGCTTCATGTGCTTGTATTTTATTTAGTTAGAATAATTGAGTTTTCAATCTGACATAATAGTTGTATTGATCTTGATTTATACCCTTGTTGGAAGAATAATCACAAGTTGGATAATGTGATAACTACTACTAAATATTGGTTCTCCTCTAATATTAATGATTGCTAAAGATAATTCCATAAATGCAATTTAGTAGTAAGTCTTATAGATTGCCATTGTAAAATTATTGTTATTTTGTACAATTTTTTAGTTTTTTAATATATAACTTTTGTGAATTTTTTTATTATAAAAGGGCATTTCAAGGGCATGAATATATTTATTTATTATTGCTCTTACTCATGAGGTTTAAATTGAAAAAGTTTGATCATTTTCTAACACATTTATTTCTTTCATCATTGAAAGCTTCGTCTTCTTGTTGTTGTTGTTCTTTTTTTTCATATATTTCAATGAAGCGTCATGCATTTCTTTAAAGGAAAAACGAGAATCTCATAGAAACTGCTTGTTATGCTAGCTTTACTACTAACTTCAGAGTCAATGAATGAAGTGATCGTTTTAAGTGTAAACAACTAAAATAAGTATTTGATGCTGAGCTGCAACAAATTCAGTTTGTCTTTGTTCATTTCGAATTTTTCTTACTTTGATCATTACTCCCATCCTTTATACAGAACAAAGCAGAATAGTTGATCTAAAATACCTAGGTTACATTCTTATGCATTTCTTAAGAGGAAGGTCCAATTCTTTTGCCTGATTTGTTGTAGTGTTTTGTTTTTTTTGTATTTTTTCCCTATGGATATCTCTATTTGTGAGCTTCCATATAACTAAACTTCTATGATTACTTTGTATTATTCTTTTCTTACTGGGTATAAAATATAGCACTTTATATCAAGTAAAAAGAAGATGCTGACTTTTGGAGAGGTATTGCCTCTTTTTACCTGATAGTGGTCCGTCTTATAAAATAAAACAACGCACATGTTAAATACTAATATTTATCAACAGGTACTCTGCAAATCTTACTCGTCAGAGTTCATATAATAGTTCCACCATTGTTGATTCTTGTCGCTTGAGGACAAGCCAGATTACTTTATTATTTTTGACGATCTGTGTGAGATGTTATTCTTCATTGTAAGTTAAAACTAAAACCACCATCTCAGTTTTTTTATTCTGATGTCCTTAGGTAGGATATAATTATTTTTTTTCCCTTAATAGAATTTGATTTTGTAGTGAACATATAATGTTCGTGGTAATTGGTTAAAACAGTAAGCTCATCTGGCTCTTAGTTTTTATTTTTATTTTTTATAAAACTGCGGGTTATCAATTTGACTATGTTTTTGACTGGACTCCAACTTTAGCAGGTCAAGTCTACCAAGAAACTGATAAGTCGACCTGATAGATTAAATAAAGTAAATTTAAATTTCTTAGTACACATTCATGATAAAATATCTAAAAATATATGATTTATATCCTCAAAAAGTTATATAAATTCCATATCGATGGTCTTTTGAGATCTCATTTTTCTCACTATATCATCGTTTTATTGTTTTCAAATGTATATGAAAAAAGTACTGTCAGTTGTATTTGGACATTGCACGGGCCAATATGTGATTTATATCCTCAAAAAGTTATATAAATTCCATATCGATGGTCTTTTGAGATCTCATTTTTCTCACTATATCATCGTTTTATTGTTTTCAAATGTATATGAAAAAAGTATTGTCAGTTGTATTTGGACATTGCACGGGCCTTGCAATTTACAATCACTCATTTTCTGTTGAAACTTGATTTTTAAATGTATTTCAGCTTCTACTAAATTTTTTAAAAGCTTTATTTTAAAAAAAATTTCTTAGTAAAATTATGTGTTCGTTGCAAGTGCATTACACGTGTAAGGCTCCACTAGCATTCTCAAATATGAGTTTATTAAGAGTTCAATCACATGCACAATCCAACAGTGGAATGAGAGTCTATCATTCTATAACATTCATCAGAGGGGGATGAGATTTAAGATGAAAGTTC
This sequence comes from Cinnamomum chago, assembly GCA_038049695.1. NCBI lineage: Eukaryota > Viridiplantae > Streptophyta > Magnoliopsida > Laurales > Lauraceae > Cinnamomum > Cinnamomum chago. The sequence goes on from CP142457.1 coordinate 29,440,387, forward strand.
CAAATTATCATCTAGGCCCACCATGAAGTTCCACGCGTCTGCTGCATGGAAAGCCTGAGGGGGGATTTGTATTCCTCTGCCATTGGTTCGTCACGGCCATCTGCTACAAGTCAGCAACATTTGATCTAAAAAACTACCATCAAAACTTAGGGATTAATTTGAGAATTTTTAAACCTTGTGTATGTTTTTTGAAATAAGATGAAAAAATTAAGGCCTTATTTAAAAATTTCCCTTAAAAAAAAAAACAACCAACCAAACGAATCCACATGCCAGCTGTGCTCCTGCAGTGCCTGCCCACGCAATCGTTTGTTCGTCACGGCTACGTACTTACATCAACAGTATCTGTAAAAAAAATAATAATAATAAACAAAACAATCCACATCTCTCTCTTTGGAGTCGTCTGGTCAACTCAACACGACAGCGGCCCTGCAGCATTCACACACCTCGCCTGACCACACATTACATTGCATTGGACGATCTGCTCATCAATAACTGGGACCCACCCGCTTCAACGGTCTCGATGACAGCCCCATAAAAAGGCCATTAACAACCTCTCTCTCTCCTGAAAAAGTCGGATGAAATTCAACGGACGGTAGAAAAAGAAGAGCATCTCGATAGCCTTTTTTAGGGTTTTTCTTCTATCCGGAGTAAATCGCTATCTATTTTCGTCTTTGAGTTGCAGTCTATGAGAAATTTGTTAAGATTGGAAGAGATTTCGCGGAAAATCTGATCGTTTGAGCTCCATTTCCATGAATTTACATGCAAAAACTAGGAACTTTCGTTGCAACCGCTTTGGGCCACCGATTTCTCTTGATTTCTCTCTGTTGATTTAGCGCAAGTTTGCGAAATCTCGACTCCTTTTCCTCTGCTTGACTTTCAGTGAATTTTGTCCGAATCTTTGTCTTTTGATGCAGATCAGGATAGATCGGAAGAAATTCTGCCATTTCTTATAAAATTTCCGATTTCTCGCCTTTTCGAAGCTTGATGAGAATGAATGTGTTCGAATTTGGATCTTCTTTTTTCTTGAAGATGTTGTTGTGATTTGTTTTAATTTGGAAGAAATTGTATCATCATTTGTTTTCATTGGTGAGTTTCGTGTTTAAACGGAAAGGGACTGAAATTTGAGTGAAATCAAAGGTTTTTGTATCTGGTGAAGTGAAGATCTTGTTTTATTTTCGCGTATCTGGCGAGCAATTCACTTCCAGTTATCTGTTTTTTTCATATTTCTGTTGTGGTGTATGTTAGAATAGAAGACTTTGGATAAATAGTAGCTGTTGCTTTGTTATGTTCAACAATTTAGACTCTATTCATGGATAAATTCATGTTCATGGATCTGTGAATTCAAATGCGTGTTCGTTTGAATAGGATTGAGTGTGATGATAGAGTGCAACATGTTGAATTGGGAAGAACCGTCGTCGTCTTTGAGCTTTACTTCATCTTCCATTGTATCTAATGGAACCAGTAACTTCAACAATACACAGCCTTTTAGCAGCCATGATACTGTAGGGGCTAATCTCGATATCATCCGGTTGAGTAGGCTCAGCTCTAACTTGGAAAGGCTCTTGGGTGATCATGAATTCGATTACAGTGATGCTGAAATCATTGTGGAAGGTGTTCCAGTGGGGGTTCATCGCTGTATTTTGGCTGCGCGAAGTAAGTTCTTCCATGAACTCTTCAGAAAAGGAAGGAATGAGTCTTCTCATCAAGAAGGAAAACCAAAGTATTATATGAATCATTTGATCCCTCATGCTAATGTCGGACATGACGCTTTCAAGATTATCTTGAGTTATTTGTACACGGGAAAGCTGAAGCCCTCGCCGCCGGAGGTATCAACTTGCGTTGATCCTGTCTGCACACATGATGCGTGCCGTCCTGCTGTGGATTCTGCTGTGGAATTGATGTATGCTTCAAGCGTTTTGCAGATTGCGGAGCTGGTTTCCCTCTTCCAGGTCAGTGATTCTCTCTTCTGCTAATGTGTATTTGTAATGGTTGTGGTACTATATGTTGAATTAATTTCTTAGGTCAAGTGGTTTCATGTAGTGATAATGATATGGTGGACATGCTAGCCAAGTTTGGTGCATCTATTTGAATCTTTTGTTTTCCTTTCCTTCTAGTAAGAGTATATTGGATTGTCTTGACAATAGCAAGAAATTGGAAAATTCTAACAGGTTTTAGATATTCTGAGGAACCTTGTAGATCTTTACTAGGCTGCCTGACAACTTAAGGATGACTCCTGAACCTAGGCGTTATTTGTTTATTTATTTGGGTTATGACTGAATGATTAACAGAAATTTTAGGGACCAGTCCTTTATGATGGTTAGGCTTATTGAAAAGGCTAATTTGACACTAATCTCTGTATTGTGCTCTATGGAATTACATGTTGTGGCAATATCCCAAGTGAACTATTTTTAATCGATGTAGAGTTTTTCTTCTTTACTTGTGGGATTTGGGTGTTGTGCAGTTTCTGTCATGTATCTTTCTTCTTGATGATTGCCTCAGCCTGTGTTGATCCTCTGTCTTTTAGCTATTGATCTTGTTTCTTTTCTGAGGGTGAATTCCTCATGCCACTTGCTCGACTCTCTCTTTAATTAAGTCCCCCTGCTTAATACCTATTCTATTACCTCTCCCTCTCTCCCTCTCTCTCTCTCTCTCTCTCTCTCTCTGTGTGTATTTGCGCGCTCGCGCGTGCGTATGTGTATTCATGATAATCATCATCAAGGCTTGTTCCAGCTACATTGGAGTCAGGCTACAAGAATTTGTATCTCCATTCCATTCTATCATGGCTCTCTCTCTCTCTCTCTCTCTCTCTCTCTTCTTTATGTATATATATAGATATTTATGTTTTTATTGACAACCTGGTCATTTTTGAGACTGTGGTTCCTACTATGGATGTATATATTTCAATTACATATCAGAATGTCATTTTTCTTAATTAAGGGTATCTACCAATATTTTCTAGTAACAGAGATTCCACAGTTTCCAAGGTTATATTGGATTGGAGATCAAATACTGGAGATCCGGTTTTTTGTTTGTTGTGAATCGTGTTGGACTTGAATTCCTCTGTTTTATTTTCTTTTGATTAGCCACATAAGAATGTCCTACAAATGGAGCTCAATTCCACTTGAACCTTATCAAGGCCCTTCAGAATGGCTATGGGAACCAAGAAGGTGGATGTCTTCCTAAAAGAAATGGCTATAATGTAAGAAATGGGAAGGATACTTGTTCAATGAATAGTGTACAAAATCATCTCCCCCAAGAAGTGATTTGGACTAATATCTGTGCTAATCATGGAGTGAGTATTTGTCATTTTAATTTGGACTCTGGAGGTGGTTAATTTGCTTTGGTTTTTCTATATTTTCTCATAAAAGAAAGAATGAAGATGCCGAGATCAGCAAGGAAGTTGCAGTAAGTAAAAAGGTGAGGAAGAGACCATGTCAAGACACATCCACAAACATAGCATATTTTGATTACCTAAATAGTATTAAGTTTATGGATCTGCAACGATTCATAAACATTATAGCATACACTATTGCTATATGTGTGTTTTATCTGTTTGTCTATGCTTTAGTATCTCACATGAAGATATATATATATATATATATATAGAGAGAGAGAGGGATTTCTCCTGGAAATCGAAAATATTTACGTCTTTAAACTATTCAACATTCAGGGCCAAAGATAAAGGGATTATGATAATGTGGTGGGATCATTTTTTGCACAGCCCTAGGATATCAATGAAAGCTTTCTATCCCCCTCACCCTTCATGATTGATATACATCCAGGTGGTACTCATGGCCTGGTTCACACGTAAGTTAGGTATGAGTGTGCAATTGATACCTTGGGTGAGAGCCCAACATGGCACCTATGATACATCCAGGTGGTACCCATGGTCTGGTTCACACGTAAGTTAGGTATGAGTGTGCAATTGATACCTTGGGTGAGAGCCCAACATGGCACCTATGATCACACCCACCCTTCTTCCCTCGATTTTGGCCCACCCAGGATGGTGAATTGTCACCAAAACAAATTTTACACTGATCTGAATTTTGCTAATTATTGGTTTTGAGTCCCAATTTGTTTGCCTTCGCATTGATTTTGGGTTTATTTCTGTTGGTGGTGGTCGGGGAGGAGAATATGAGATTAGGTGGGGCCCCATTGAAGAAAGACCCCCCCCCAATCATCATGTGGGCCCACTGGGCTCTTGTCCATGAAGCCCATTTTGTGTGTTACATGAGGACGGTTCTCATAGTCATGTGTGTATTGTACAATTTCAATAAATTCTGGAACTTAAATGCTTATGAAGTTGATGTTTACTCTCTCAACTCTTGGAGCTACTAGATTAGGTGGATCTTGTTTAGAATATCACTTCTGAATTTTAATGGCTTGGTGACCTTAACCTTACCAATCAATTACAGAAATACTATAAGCTGACTTGAAGTACGAATTCATGCAGCGCCGACTTCTCAATTTTGTAGACAAAGCTCTTGTAGAGGATGTAGTACCAATTGTTTTGGTTGCTTTTCACTGCCAACAAAATCAACTGCTCGAACCTTGCATCCAAAGAATTGCAAGGTCTAATCTTGAAAACATCTCCATAGAAAAGGAGCTCCCAAAGGAAGTTGTAAATGACATCAAATCGCGCCGTCTCAAATCTCAATCAGATGAACCTGAGGCACAAACTATGGAGCCCATGCATGAAAAACAAATTAAGAGGATCCACATGGCACTGGATTCTGATGATATTCAGCTTGTAAAACTGCTGCTTTCTGAATCAGACATCACCTTAGATGATGCCAATGCTCTTCACTATGCTTCTGCATATTGTGATCCTAAGATTGTGGCTGAGGTGCTGGAGCTTGGGCTGGCAAATGTAAATCTAAAAAATGCCAGAGGATACACGGTACTCCATGTTGCTGCCATGCGTAGGGAGCCAGCCGTTATCGTGTCATTGCTGACAAAAGGCGCAAATGCATCGGAGACAACAGCAGATGGCAAATGTTCTGTTCGGATCTGTCGGGGGCTTACAAGGTCAAAGGATTATCATGCTAAGACAGAGCACGGACAAGAGTCAAACAAGTACCGTATATGTATTGACATTCTGGAGAGAGAAATGTGGAGGAACCCAACAGATGGGTTTGAGTCTATCTTGTCACCGATGTTGGTTGATGACCTGTACATGAAGCTTCTGTACCTGGAAAACAGAGGTGAGTTTCTAAGGAATATTCATCCTTTCATTGGGAAAAATCACACACACAACATAGTTACTTATTCTCCTTAAGTTTCAAGGTTCTGATAAACATGCACATGATGTGAACCATATGTTGGGTCCTATAATAGATGAGAAATTATCCAAATATTACACAGATGGGACAATTCTAACCTTTTTAACTGCAGTATTTTCTTTTTTTGCAGAAGATGCATAGTTGGTGGAACAATAATTGACCTTTATGTTAACACTGTTAATTTTCATTCACTGCAAGTCCAAAAATAAAATTATTAGGAATTTTCAAACTGCTTGTCAATTGAGGCTAATAGCATAGTTTTCCTCTTTATCTTGTAGTATAATCTTGGAACTTTTGCTCGAGTTTTTTTATTTCTTTCTTCTTTTTTTCGGTTTTTCTCCTTTTTATAAAATTTTCTGATAAGAGTGATTAGCCACTTCTCTTCTTTTTCTTTTTTTTTTTTCTTTTTTTTTTCTTTTTCTTTTTTGATGGTTTTAAATTTCATATGAGAAAATACTGTGTTGATAGCTCTAATTTATTTATTTTTCTTTATCTATAGATTATGGTAGATTGGGGAAAACATTTTCTAAAAATAATATTCAGGACATGCACTAGTGTATCCACCTAGTTGCAATTAGACATAAGGAGGGTCAACATCAAGGAACTGGATTATCCGTTAAGTCATTCTACTCTTAGTAAGTAATTTGGGAACAAGTATCAGAAGTTCCAATCATAACTCTAAACCATCCATTTGGAGGTACCGACCTTTTTATAGAAAAGATTCTCAGTGATCATTTCAACAGTTATATGCAACCTTTCTGTTTGTAACTTGTGAAATGGATGATTATATTAAGATGGAACCAAACTTTAAAAGGTTCGGTTCATCCAACTATGGTATCACCATTGGAATGAAACACCCTATCTTTTCACCAAAGATGGATTGACAGAATGGGCTTTCCCCATAAACGCATCAGTGGGTTGGTTCAACATGATGTAGTTACATGTCCAAATGCATCTAAGCTGTCGATGGAACTGGATCCAGGATGGTTTGCCAACTTAGGACTAGATCTAGGCATGGATTTTGGTTTGTTGGATTGGACAGAGATTTATAAATTGGTTTCTGCATAAGGCTATACTTGATTTTGATAAGATTACAAAATCCGTTGGTGAAAAGATAGGGTGTTTCATTCCAATGGTGAATGTCACTATGATTAGAAGCAGAGATAAGTGTAAGAAGGGTTGGTGGGACCCTTGGTGGAACCTAGTTTATGTGTGTGCATTGGCAGAACCCAGGGTGTACCCACATGAAGTTTGTATGTGCTAGCAGTTCATAGTTGATAACTGAGTAATGGCACTGAATATTTTCATCCTGAGCATGTTAATTAGGAAATAATTTAAAGAAATATCTTTTTTTGTGTATAAAAATAACATCAAATTCATCCTTGGGCCCAGTTATATTATTTGTGTACTGCAATTATAAAAGATCTGGATCCAGACTCTTGCATCCACCCTTTTTTCAGCCCTTAATGCATTTAGGTGCATTGAAACTTCAGTGGAAAGTAAACCTTGGCGAGCATTAGAATAATTTCATGATCAATGTATTTCATCCCCTTCGAACTATTTAGGGGGGAATGCATGAAACATGTAGAATAGCTTTTCATAAAATAGCATATACAATAATGCAGTGCACATGCTATACACCTTAATGTACCTCAGCATCAATGTTTCAAAGCACACAGTGGGACTTCTCCAGTTTAAATGCACATATCTGTACAAATGGTGTGTTTGAACCAATTTGATTGGTTTGCTCTTGGTTTTCAAATACAAAATCTGAATATAGCTGTATTGATGCATGTGCATATGCTGGAAAGCAGGTTCACAGGGGCAATGTTCAGCTTAATAGCTTCAGAATTAACCTGTTGGAATAGGCAGATTGAATTAACATGTGTATTCAGCTTAATAGCTTCAGAATTAACCCATTGGAATAGGTGAATTGAAATATAAACCTTATGAATTGTGCATTGTGATATCCATTATGGCAAAAGACTTTATTCGTTTCTATTTTCCATTTCAGTATTTGATCTCACATCAGCGCTTACTAAGAACAATTATTTTGTATATCAGTGGCATTTGCAAAGTTGTTATTCCCTACCGAAGCTAAACTAGCCATGCAAATAGCACATACTGAGACCACAGCAGAGTACGCTGGTATTTCTGAACCTAAAAGCATATGTGGAACATTGAGAGAAGTAGATCTGAATGAAACACCTACAGTGCAGAACAAAAGGCTACGTTCAAGAATGGATGCCCTTATGAAAACAGGTATTTTACTGTGATGTGTTGCTTAAATGGAAGTTTTAGAACAAATGACTAAGAAACAATAAGATATACAATCTGCACTTCTATCATTTGCTTGGCCAACTATACATGTGGCGCTTTGATTTTTTAAAATTCAAATAGTTCATTCTGTGGGCCTTATTGTGGATAGAAATCATAGAATATACCTTGCAGATCACTTCCATCAGATAATACTAATTATGAACTCTCCAATTAAGCACCCTTCAAATGTGGCATGCAGTTTTTATTGGACAGAAACTATCACCTTGTGATGTTGAGCCTAATACAGGGCACACCCTTTCAACTGTTAATATTTTAATGGAGAGGTGCCCCCACATGTACAATTGCTAGGATATGAAAATGAAAAATATTTTTCAATCAAGAATTATACAAAACCTCTTATCGGAAACCCCCTCAATCTTGATTAGATGGTGGCCAGTGGCCACATTAAGGACTTTCTCCTAGATAGGTGGGCCCTACCATGACAAAATGTATGAGGATAAAGGTGCCTAGTTGTCCTTTTTTTTTTAATTAAAAAAATATTGCATAGTAGTCACTTAAGCTACAACATTGGTGTAATCATCATTCAATAAAGGATAAAAAAAAAAAAAAAAAAAAACAAAGAAAATATGTGAAGTGAATGATACATCCTTCTCTATGTATCTATCAATCCCTGCATTTTTTTAGTAAACATATTCTGAAGTTACGTTCCTTTGTGATGATTTTCAATTTTGAGAAAACGTATTGTTTTCTGATGCTTTCAATTTCCAAAGATACTGTTTTCTGATGTTTTGTGTAGCAAGGCATTTCTGCCTCATGCTTCGTTCTTAGGATAATCATGTTGGCTGGTTGAAATGTAGAGAAGAATGTGATTAATCCAAAATAGTGCGCAAAATAATTACAGATATGTTCTATCTACCCAGACCAATTATGCCTTTCATTTCCTTCCGCCTGGTGTCAATCATTTTGGTATGTTTCCATTGGAAAGATTAAAATATGCCCGTTCTGGCTGGAATCTATTTTTTTTCCAGCCTCTTTAGCTAGTTGCTTTTTTAATATTTAGGCAGTCCTAAAACCGCTTATTCCTTTAGAAAAGAGAACTAGATAACTAGATAACTTTTTTTTGTTTCGTCTATCTCATAGACCAGGAGTTATTCACCTACGAGTAACTTCAAGTGCGGTCCAGCATTGTGGGGCCCACTAGGGCCTACATTTCATTAGTTCAGCCCCTTTGATAGTCTTTTCATCCTATGATCTTGCATGAAGCCCAATTTTACACTCACTAAACCTTCCCTCACGGTTGGATTGAATCTCAAGAAAATCTACCGTAAAGCCCAATTTTACACCCACTAAACCTTCCCTCATGGTTGAATTGAATCTTAAGAAAATCTACAGTGAAGATGCTATTGAATTTTAAGGTTGTGAAATCAATGGCTAGGACAATCTGGTGGAGCTGATTTCTTGGATCCCCCTTGTCCATGAGGAGACCTTTCAATCTGCCCTCCTCCCATTGGCAAACTTGCAACTAAGTGGTTTGCTTATAAGATATATGCAATCTGATCTTAGGTAAACATTTCCCCTCATAGACCCCCATACTATTAATATGATTACACTAATGGGATTTGTATTGGAGTCATGTTCCTGAACAGACGGGTTCCCTTGTGATTTACACCTGAAAGGAAAGCTTCATTCATTCCATTCACCCTGCCCTTTTCTCTCATTGATTTTACTTAAAAAAAAAAAACAAAACAAAACAAAGGGAAAAGAAAAACTGTCTTGAAAATTTCCACTGAAACATTCAATTCCACCAGGAAAACAATGAGACCACCACCTACATCTAGACCATTCAAGTTATGGAGCCTAAGCCCAAAAGATCATGTGCATCAGATGCTCCCTGCCTTTTCAATCGTTCAGGCAAATTTACTAGATTAATCCCCTCGTGTTGGTCAGTGATGGCTTACAGTTCCAGTATATAGTTACATGATAATAGCAAAGGAGTTAGTGCACTGACAACTTTGTTCAAACTCACACAACTGTACCAATGAATATTTGGTGGCTACATCAAGGGATAAGCTGCAAAGCCATGCGATCCTCAAAGCTGTCAAACTACCAAGACAGATCTGAGTTAATTTCAAGTTTTAAAACATTTTTGAAAAAAAAAAAAAAAACCTCGAGATGTTACAGGGTGGTTGTTGATCAGTCTCTTAATAGTTTATCATCATTGTTGCAGTTGAGTTAGGCCGGCGTTACTTTCCCCATTGCTCACAAGTGCTGGATAAATTCCTGGAAGACGATCTTCCCGACTTATTCTACCTTGAGAAGGGCACTCCTAATGAACAAAAGATCAAACGAATGCGCTTCTGTGAGTTGAAAGCAGACTTCCAGAAGGCCTTCAGTAAGGACAAGGAGTACAGCAGATCCACCTTGTCATCCTCATCCTCATCTACATCTTCTTTGAGGGATGCCACAAAATACAAGATGTCAAAGAAGTGAAAGGTATTACCGGAATGTAACAAAAGTTTTGTATTTCAACAGAAGCTAGCAGCTACTGTACAAAATTTTGCATCTTATTGTTTTAATATAAAATATGAACATACTCAGAATGTAGAGATTTTCATATAATTTGCAATCTGAATGAACATAAATTGGATAGTCTCTGTTCAGAACGAACACACACTGACAGGAAAACTTATGACTCATAGCATATACATAAACTCCAATCTATTTTTGCTGTCCACCGGTGTCTGATCTTTTCCACTGGGGCCATGTAGTTGCCTTTCTCCTCCTATATATAGAAACAAGTGTAGCTCATATTGTATGATAATCTGAACCATCTATCTTGTGGACTCTGCCTTTTAAATTTGCTTTTAGCCAGAGCAGAAATTTTAGCAATCAAGGATGATCTGAAAGTACATTGTTCGCAGGTAAGTCGTCTGGTGTTGCTCTAAGCAGATCCCGACAAATGCTATTTGTTGGCCTTGGCCACAGGGTGGTGTGAAACCTCCTTGAAAGTAACATTACAATAATGAATTGGAAAAGTTCACCTATGTTTTGAGTCCAGTAATCGCTCTTGCCCCAGCAGGGGCTGGTTGTTTTGGCCAAGGCTGGAATTAAGAGTGTTCCTACCCATTGTAAATGATATTAGTTTGTAGGCAGTGATTTGATAATTCATTTTTTACTGTGCAGAATCCATTGCTAGAATGGACTTTCCAGGGACTTTGTTGCATCTCTCTTTTCCATTTTGAATGGTATACACAAACTGAAAAAGGAATAAGAAAAAAAAAACCACTAAATAAAAGCGCAAGAACATTACATTTTTTCAAAGTCGGTGACACCATTTTGCCATAGCTTTTTCACGCGCTCCTTTGAAATGAAGCAATGATTGAGGGGATGAGATATCATTGGGTGATATGGGCAATATCGTGGGCTGTCGGTCTTACGTACATCTTGTAGCCTCTTGGGTTCAGGATGTTGGAACTTGTCATTTTCAAGAAGGGCTTGAAAGATGGCCTCTATTTCATCATCCAACAGATATTTCTTTTCCAGTCATTGCTTGAGAAGCAAGAAGAGCTCTTACATCATTTGTTCAATCCTCCTTTGGCTTTGTTCCAAATGCTCCATTCTGTAGGATACTTGGTCTCCACCTGGAGGTGGTGGAGGCTCTGAAGTTCCTCTGCCATGAAAATAGGCATGACATGTGACTCGAACGAGGATATCTTTCTTGTCAATGAGGTAGACACAGCATCTTGAGAGAAGATACTCATAGTTAAATCATGCAAATCAAAGGGTGCATCATTGTCCTTATCAGACCGAATATGAAAAGGAGAATGCTTGGCCTTGAGTATGAGCTACTGTCATACTCCATGACCGGGCCCTACGGGGTTGAACTTGTTGACCCTCGTTTTACTCACGATGTATGAGTTCCTTTTCATCCTTGGCATGTTCGGCTTTAGAAGAGAGAGCTCCTAATTGTGGGTCATCTTGTCTCCTTTTATTTGTCCTGACATTTTTTCTCCTCCTACCCTTGATGGGAGGGGAGAGGGGGTTTATTGTGAGTTTAGCATTAATTTTCATGCTTAGAAGGGATAGTTAAAAATCAAATATGGATGTGATTAAAGGGCCAACCTAGAGCTAAGTCAATATATAATAGTCCACTATAGACCATACTTTTACTATAGGCCATATATATCTCTAGATCCAACTGTTAGACTTTGGAGTTCTATTACCATTAAAAAGATATTGCCGAGTAGATAGGAGGAACAAAAAGTTTATCTGGACAAACTTTTTTGCCAGAGTTTTGGACAACCCTTATGATATCTCTTGAATCTTCCTATGATATTCAAGGGATATCATAGGGGTTGTCCAAAATTCTGGCAAAAAAGTTTATCTAGGTAGCACTACTGTAAGAGGAAATATAGAAACAAGCCATTTTTATTTTTATTTTGTTTCAAGGTAAATTGTATTAAACGCAAAAGGAAATATGGGCGTGAGAAAATCAACCCCCAAAATAACAAAACATCGGAGGACTCAACAAGAAGAAGTCCAATATAGGGGATACAACCAAAAGAAAAGGAAAAAGAAAAAGAAAGCTTTCAGCTAAAAGAGAGCTGAATACATAATGATAGACAAAATAACAAAATAACAGCAAAAATCCAACCTGTCTTTAGCTTCTACTAGTGCTGACCTAGAGGGAGAGAAAATCCATAACCTTGAACAGAGAAATCATGAAGGTCTCCTAGAAGCCGTGGCGGAGAACCACCTCTTAAATTCCTTGTAGTAGGAACTGAAGCACATGCTGCTCCCTTAAATCTGCTTCTCCTAGCTTTTCTGGAGGAAGCATTGGAGACTAGGGCAATGGAAAATTTGTTTTGGGAGGGTCCTCACATTGCTTGTGTTGAGGAGGAGAACCTAAGGAATTTGGGCTAATAGAGATTGATGGAATAGGGAGGGGTTCACCAAACAAGATTTAGGGTCCTCATAAGTGTAGTAATCTAGGATGGAGAAAGGATTGCTTGTGATCAAGGTGGAAGCATGGATAGATTCCTTATTAGAAGTAGAATTTTTGGAAAAAGGGTAGCGGGATGGAGCCAAAGAGCCCTGCAGTGTCTTAACGGCTCTAAGGAAGAGGCATCAATTGAGGAAGTAATGACAGCTAATGAAATAGCTACAACAGCATCTTTGAATGCATTGTCTGTGATAGAAGCAATGTTAGTGGCTAAAGAAGCTATAGTGATAGTAGAAGTAGGGGCTGTGATGGAGGCAGGGCTGGAGTGGAGGCCAGACCAAAGGTAGAGAGGGTTGTTACAGACAGAGCAGAGACTGTCTGCCGGCTCGCAAGCAGCAGTAGAGCTGAGGGAGAAATGACCTTGGGGGACCCAAACAGGTTTGGCCAGCAAGGCGGCTTCAGGTATTCAAGTCAGTGGGGTCGACGAAAAACTTATCTTTTACAAATCGAATGAATTTATTTTCCCCTTTATCAACATCGGTCATCTACTTTCGATAATTTGACAAATATAATATAAAATTATCAAAAAATCTATTTCCGATAATCCGACAAAGATAATATTAAATTCTTAAAAAAAAATCAGAAATTTTAATACATTGTTACTAATAGTTCTTAATCTAAAAAGAAAATCCAAATACATAAACTGCTACAGCTGCCCTCAACTGGTTTTCATGTGTTGAAATCATTGTATAATAACTTTATTATCTACACTAGCAACCACATTCTTTTCAATATATGTGACCAAACAGTCATTCATCCATTGATCTCCCACCAACCTGTTATTTACGTATTTCATTGTTGAAATGCTCTTTATATCGTCGCAGTCACTATTGGTAAAATCAACGCCAATTTTAGAAGCAAATAAACCAATTGGTATACGATATCATTTTTTGTCTTCACTAATTTTCTAACATGTCACTAATTCCTTTAAGTTCTAAGAAATCGTTGTTAGAGCGCATATCAGAAATGTGGGCCCATTATATATATATTTTATATTTTGGTAGACATTTGGCCCATTAACTTGGGTAGTGAGTATTTTATGGTGACTTTTGTTCACTACCACAGCAACGAAGAAAATGTGTAAAGTTAGCTAATGTGAGAGTGAAAGTCTTAAATTAAGTGGGGTCAAACTCAAAAATTTATGTGGTGTCAAACTCAAAATTTCAATTCATGACATAAGAATTTTATTTTTAAATATTTTTTTCAGATCTTGACCCCACTGAGATCAATGTGGCACCCCCAATGCCAGAAACTGCATCATCAACAACTCCCATCTGGGCAATAGATTGAGGAACATGACTAGGAGTTTGATGGCCAATGGAAAGATAGAAACAAGGCATTTGAAGCTAAGAAAGTAGTTCGACTTTTTCTTCTTCAAAACTCTAGAGCTTTAGCATCAAAACCTACTCTTGAAAGGGTCCCTCTGCACTTCTAGAGGCAATAACTTTTGATCCAACCAATAGATGTTTGAGTTGTATATACCATCAGAAAGCTACTACCAGCCCCTCACTACATTAACCCACACAATCGAGCCAGTCCTTGACTGCAGCAAGACTGAACCCGAGCCTAGCATCACTACCTTGACTCAGCCCATCCAACTGAACCCTGCGAGTAGAATGATGCGGGACAATATGAAATCTAATTTAATATGGAAGGTGATATCAATTTAAAAATTATTAGTCCAATTTAATTTGTAAATCACACCATTCACACGCAATTTAACTTTGAGAATTAACTAAGGAAATATGTCACGGTCCAAGGCGTCATTACAAGTCTCGCAATAATGGTTCCTCAAGTAAGACGAGGGAGGGATCCTAATGGAAGATAGAACTTCCACTTGCTTAGGGATAGCCCGATTCAATTAGAGTAATTGTTCGTTTTGCGAGAGTTTGAAACAAAGGCTTTGCTTCAATATGGGAAACAAGTGTTAACTATGATTTGCGATTTTAAAACAGTAATTAGATCTGAAAATTAGCTCCCACAGCAATGTATGGCTCAAAAAATAAATTTAGATGTGAGGAATTGACAATAACTCAAGGGTTTTGATGGAAATGTGTAGGGTTCGGCTGGTTAGGAATAGGTCTAAGAAGGTTCAGTTGGGCTGAATGGGGCCCAACATGGGTTCGGCTAGTCTGGATTAGGTTGCGTTCAGGTTAGGCTGGGTTGATTTGTTGTCAAGTTGGGTTCGGGTCTAGTTGAGATCCGGTTATGGATGATGATTTTGGGATGGTTAGGAGGGTTGGATTCTGGTTTTGGAAGATGGAGGTGGCAGTGGTGATGGATTTATTGGCTGATGGATGGTGGGGGATCATGATCTAGGTTTAAGGTTTTGAAAGAAAAAAAAAATGCAGAAAAGGAAATAGAAGTATAATTAGGATTACTTGAAATTGGCCCTGTATCAAACTCTAGTCGTGGAGGTAGAAGAGAAGATCTCTCACAACTAGAACTAGAGGTTGAAGAACTCAAGAAAATCAGGTTTTTAATTAATAGCCATTGTTTAAATCATTATAAGCCTCTCCACATAAATAAGTCTTAGACTTTCTATAAAGAAATAGTAAAAGAAAGACTTTCTAAAAAGAATAAGAGAAAGACTTTCTAAAAATTGATAAAAAAAATGAGAGACAACTTTCTAAATTTGATAATTTCTGACATGTGGTACTTCTGTTGGAAGTAGGTGGGTCTCGTTGATAGATTTTCAAAACTTTTAACCTACTTGACTCAGGAATCAAGTACCCATAAGGTCAGACCATATCCAGGATGCAATGACTCAATCTCATCAATCATGTACAACAATAAAATTCTATCTAAAGATAGAAATCAGCAATCACATGCATCCAAAACAATCCACAACAAATAGAGAAGTAGATTATACCTTTGGAGTCCGGTAGTGTTCTAATGGAGAAGAAGACAATTAACTAGATCAAGAACTCTTCTTGAAGCAATTTGGGATCTCCAAGACCTTATTGTCTTCCACGCTCTGATCTGCTATTAGATCTCTTTTCTCAAGAAGATTGGTGGAAACTTCAAGAGAAAACCCTACTAGAAACTCCAATGAACTAGAAGAGAACTAAACGAGAGAGAAGAGGAGAAAATTGTGCAACACTTGCACAAGGAGGAGGGCTGGGCGTGGATCTCTATGGTGGACGTCCCAGCCCCCTTTTTGCCTCTTTGATATATTTGCAAACCTCCTCTTTACCTAATTGAAATAGAAGTCTTACTTCAAAAAACAATTAGCAACTTTCTCCTTTCTAATTATCATAGAAGTCTCACTTCCACAACAATAGTAGCTTATACTATTACCACTATTAGAAGTCTTACTTCAAATAGAAATAGTAACTTTTTAATTCCTTTCTTTTAGAGTTCAAGTAGGATTAGTATCTTTCTAATAACTTGGGCTAGCGTGAGGACCACTAGGGATTACATAGAAAGCTGGCTCCAACTGGGACACCACGACCCCACATTTCATGTGCAATCCGGGCCCACAGTTAATTGCAAATAACACCACTATATAAATGCAATTGCACTCCAGTCTTAAGAATAAATTACAATAAAGACCCTAAACTTCTCGATTACCATAAGTAGGCCCCTTTATCAATATACATAGATCAATTGGAATAAATCTGTCTCATCTAATCTTAGATTCACATCTTATTATCCTTGAGCCCCAATTAATCACAGTGATTATCAGTACCATCCAATTAACTCTTAATCGAGATGGGTGCGCACTTACTAATGACAAATCGATTAATTGGCACAAGTAGATAATATAGATAGATTCCATCTTGACCATTGAATATTCCCACAGTCCTACTACCACGTACCCAAGACACCGAAGTGTTGACCTATAGTTGGCTTCAATCATTGGTGACTCAAAGCAAATGAATAAACAGAAATTTGAGTTCATCAATGTCTCAGGATTGAGAGCCTATTGCTAGGGAATTATGAGAGCAAACCTTAAAATCGAGACAGTGTTTCATAAGGTGCTTCTCATGGTCCTTCAATACATCCAATGTACCATCACCGTGATCCAGAATCTTTCATTTTGATGATCGGGACAAATCACACTGTTTCATAGTGATAAAAGTGCTGCAACCTTATCAGATGAGATGCACAGTCTCATCATTGGTTGTGAAGTTATTTTTAAGTATAAGATTTGTGACACATGCCTCCTGTATGTGGATCTCATCCATATATATATATCACATTTAATATACTAATGGGACCCGGTTCATCTCATTAACCATTATGTCATATGTATTGGTCATGTGCATTAAATAATAAAACATCACTCGTTTCATGAAAGGAAAGCATGATTTTATTGATAGATAAAGAAATTAATAAGTTTATCACATCAACTGATGGATTGAGACCATACAATCTAACAATCTCCCACTTATGCTCAATGCCAGTCAGGGTTGCATCTCATGCCCATCCTATCTACATGCTGTTTAAAGACTTTGGTAGTCAAAGGCTTAGTAAATGGATCTCCCAGATTGTCTGCAGAGTCTATCTAGGTGGTAGCAGTATCACATCTCTGCATAATCTCTCTGTCCATGTATTACTACCTCTGTACATGCTTTTAGCTCCTACGTTCCTTGGACTTATCGACTGCCCTGCTGTTATTACAGTAAACTGTGAGTGGCTGTCCTACTAAAAGTAACAGTCCAAGTTCCATAAGGAATCTTTTGAGTCAATCTGCTTCTTAAGGAGTTACAGCATAAACACATACCCAGAAGTTGATTTCTTGGAATGCTTATCTGACATGAAGCCATAATCTGTGTATCAAACTGGAATAAGCTCAGCACTGCCATAAACCAACATGTAATCTCTAGTCATTCTCAAGTATTTGAGAATACATTTTACAACAGTCCAATGTTCAAGTCTTGGATTAGACTGATATCTGCTGACTAGGCCCACTGCATGACAGATATCTAGTCTAGTACATAGCATAACAAATCGTACCAGTACCTTATCTATGTATGTAGTTTGGGATAAGCCAATCATCTTATTTTTCCGGTCTCAATGGAGTTTGATCCCTAGGATGTAGCTAGCTTCTCCCAAGTCCTTTATATCAAAAGTCTTGGCCAACCAAACTTTTACTGTTGACAACATTCTCATGTCTTTCTCAAGGAGTAGGATGTCATCGCCATATAAAACTAGAAAGACTACCCTGTCACCTTCACTTTTCATGTATACACATGACTCATCCAGATTTTGACAAAAACCAAATGACTTGATTGCCTGGTCAAAACGGTTGTTTCAGCTTTGGGATGCCTGCTTCAGTCCATAAATAGACTTCTACAGCTTGTAAACTTTTTGCTCTTGGTTTTTAGCTACAAAACTGTCTGGCTGCACGATATAAATGTCTTCCTCAAGATAGCCGTTGAGAAACGCCGTCTTGACATCCATTTGCCAAATCTCGTAATCGAAATGAGCTGCAATGGATAAAAGTATCCTGATGGACTTGAGCATGGCTATCGGCGAGAAGGTTTCCTCATAATCGATACCCGCTTTCTGAGTATGCTCTTTTGCAACAAGCCTGGCCTTAAAGGTCTCCACTCTACCATCTGACCCTCTCTTTCTCTTATAGACCCACTTGCACCCAATAGGTTTGATATTGGCAGGCAAGTCCACAAGTGTCCAGACCTTATTGGAGTACATACACTCTATCTCAACTTTCATAGCATCTTGCCAACGTCTCGAATCTATGTCATTAATTGCTTCATCATAGTTACAAGGATCTTGTTCCGGTTCTTCCGGGACTGCCTCGTAAGACTCTCCCAAGAACGAAAACCTATCAGGGGGTCTAACAAGCCTCCCATTACGACGAGGCACTGGTGTAACTACTAGGTCTGGTAAGGGTGGTTCTTCCTTAAGTTTGGTCATAGTTGGATTTGGAATTGTTTGCTCTTGAATTTCTTCCAAGATCACATTTCTTAAAAATTTCTGGTCGATCATATAATCTTCCTCCAGAAAAATCGCATTAGTGCTCACCAACACTTTCTGCTCTATGGGATTATAGAATAACCATCCTTTAGTTCCTTTAAGATATCCTACAAAAGTGCATACTTCTGACTTCTAACTTATTCGTCTTAACCTTTAGCACGTGTGCCGGACAACCCCAAATGTGTAAATGTTGTAGACTAGGCTTTCGCCTGGGCTATAACTCCCGGAGAGTTTTAGGTACAGACTTAGATGGTACGAGGTTTAGTATGTACATTGCAGTATCCAAGGCGTATCCCCAAAAGGATATAGGTAATCCTGAGAAACTCAACATAGACCTAATCATATCTAAAAGAGTCATGTTCCTTCTTTCTGCTACTATATTCTGTTGAGACATACCAGGAGCAGACAACTGGGATAGAATCCCATTTTCTGATAAGTATCCCATAAAATCAGTAGAGAGATATTCCCCTCTTCGATCTGATCGAAGAGTCTTAATACTCTTACCTAAGTGCTTTTCTGCTTCCGCTCGAAACTCTTTGAATTTTTCAAAAGCCTCGGACTTGCGGTGCATAAGGTATATGTATCCATATCTTAAGTAATCATCTGTGAAAGTGATGAAATACTCATATCCTCTTCTGGCCCTGACATTAATGGGTCCACACACATCAGTATGCCCTAATTCCAATAAATCTTTGGCCCTATATATTGCCCTTAGATGAAAATGGTCTTTTGGTCATTTTGCATTCCAAACAGGACTCACAAACAGGTATTGGTTCTGCCACCAATGAAGGCAAGATACCATCTTTCACTAGCCTATCAATACTGTTTAAGTTTATATGACCTAGCCTCAAGTGCTAAAGTTTTATTGGATTAGATGAAGGTGACTTCCTCTTTAATGATGGTCTATTAATTGTTTCAGTATCATGTATCTCATATATTATAGGAGTTAACAAATAAAGCCCATTGGTTACCCTGCTAGAACATATAAAAGTACTATTCATCTTTATGACAATTTCAGTACCAAAAGTAATGGAATAACTTTTATTCTAGAAACTGAAATTAAATTCCGCCTAAAGATGGTACATATAACGTGTCTGACAAAACCAATTTATTATTTCAAAAACATAAAGTAATAACTCCTACTGAAACAACCTCTGCCTTAGCATTAGATCCTAGGTTGACAATGATTTCTCCGTCACTGAGCCTCTTAGTTTCCCTGAACCCCTGCAACGAATTACATATGTGATTAGTTGCCCAGAGTTTAGACACCAAGATTCTGAAGTGCCAGTTGCAAAACTAACTTCAGAAATAAGTGACTCAATTATACCTGAGGTTTTCTTCTTAGACAGCTACTCTGGACAATTCCTTTTCCAATGTCCTGTCTTACCATAATGAAAACACTTTCTCTTTGACCCTGAACCTTTAGCCTTGGCTACGCCACCATTAGGACCATTATCTAACTTAGGACCTTTCGGAACTGATTTCTTTTTGCCTTTCCGGCCTTTGCCTTTCGTCTTGGACTTGGTATCTGACTTTTCTGTCACTAGGGCAATTGACTTCTTTTTCATAATCCCTTCAGTCATCACCAGCTGGCTAGACAGCTCTGCCAGAGTCAGATTCATCTTATTCATATTATAATTAACATTGAAATTGTTGAATGACTCTAGCAATGACTCAAGGATTATGTCGATCTGCGATTCTGGATCAATCGCAGCTCCTAGTACATTTAACTCATTCAATGAGTCCATCATTTTCAACACGTGTTCTTGTACTGATATGGGTGTACACGGATCGGATTGGTGCGGATTGGGCCAAATTCGTCACCAATCCATTACCTACGGATTGACGGATTTGGAATCTGTTACCAATCCGTGGCTGTTAAAATCTGATTCGATCCGATCCGTGGAGGACCGGATCGGATTAATCCATTCAATCTAATGTTAAAAGAAAAATATCGAACATATTGTAAAAAAATTACATTTTGACCCATAATTTTTTTTTCTTATTTTATATTTAGACATCTTAATATATATTTAGACCCTTTTTTATATATATTTAATGTCAACGGATTGGATCAGATTGAATCCGCGGATTGAGGGTGGAATCCGCCATCAATCAGTTGCTAACGGATTACAAAATTCTTAATCCGACACTAATCCATTTACCTTCAGATCGGATTTATGGATCGACAGATTGTTTGTGCACCCCAATGTACTGATGTACCTTCAGCCATTTTGGTGCTTATGAGCACCTTCATAGCTGCTTACCTAGCAGGCCTGCCCTGTTCCACAAACATCTCATTTAAGTTTGATATAGTATCGTATGTAGTCTTATAGGATTGATGTTGGTGTTGCAAAACACTAGACATTGATGCTTGTATAAAACATCTAGCCATCTCATTGTCTTTGGTCCACTTGGTGTAAAGGTCATTTTCATACTGTGGTGCATCAGGCTCAAGCTCAGGAAGGGAGGGTATGGTAAGGACATATTTGCATCCTGAAGCTGTCAGGACAATATCCAGGGTCCTTTTCCAGTTTATAAAGTTGTATTCCATCAACTTATTCTGGTTGAGGATGGTCGCAAGTGGATTGAAAGTATTTGAATTCATGCTTGAAATACTGTAACACATAACCATACATATAATTAATGAATATAAATGACATTGGGGTTTAGTATTCTACCAAGTTTATGTGGGAATCCTCATAACTACTAAATTTAGAATACATCGGAATCCCAATCCCCGGGGTATGCTTCATTGGGGAGTGCAAATACCACATAGATTGGTGCGGATCAAAGTCGGTCAAAATTAGGATTAAGACTGACTATCCATGATCCCCTTCATTTATTATTGTCTAGGTATCTTATACCAAATAATGAATGACTCCCGATAAGCTTCGGTTTCTAAAATATATGAGGCAAATTCTTGGGGATACTACATCATTATTTTAGTTAAGTGTGACCCACCAACTAGCATTACATGACAACCATTGCCAGCAACTCCTCCTTGGGGAGTGGGCCCCCGCCCCTTCTCACCAACACTATCTATAGGAGATCCATATCTAGTAACCAGACAAGTAAAAGCCCTCCGGAGGGAATGGTCATTCTCAAGATGGCGTAAGGCTAATATTTTCCTTACAATGGACCTATGGTGGAAAACCATGAGGATTTCTAAATATAAATGCATCGCTCCTACTTAATATTTTAGAATTCAGGATCTCCTTTTAGGTATATGGGCCCACATATATATATATCAAATCATCTCATGAAATGACCAATGATTGGTTCCAAGTCAAGTTATTTTATGGAAAGTCCAATTTCCTAAATTAGTGTTACCAATGGATCCATCTCATGGGCCCACCAACTCTAATTAGAACTCTTTCCAAAAATTAATTTGATTTGACCAATTTTGGAAACTGCTATGTTTGGATCAGATTTATAAACATTTTATAAAAGCAACCATCCACAAATAGAAAGTGCAAAAATAGAAATTAGTCATCTCCTCCACATGGCCCAAGCGGAATAGACTTCTTGGACTTCCAGACTTTCCAAAACTTTGAAATTCCTCAAACACTTTGGGCATCTCCAAAATGCTTTTGGTAATCTTCAAACTCTTTGATTAGAAGTCCAACTTCACTTTCTTTCTTCGTCTCGGACATTGCTAGAACTTACATATTTAGAAAAATTACATAAATTCTTATGCCTCAATTATGAGACTTACATGGTAATCTAAACATGGAAATAAAAGGGTTGTAGGGAAATTCACCATGCCTTGCCCTCTCATGGGAAACCAAGGAAACCATGATGCCCTTTACAAGTAGCCCAAAATAACCATCAACCATGAAAGGAAAGTAAAAGACTTGTGGGCCATATGGATAGGACATTATTACTTGTAAGTTAGTATCTCATACAACAAAGCATCTCACAAAACCAGGTTACCAAACCATAATGGAAAAACACAATGCCAAAGGTTGCCACTTCTATAAAGCATGCGCTTCGCGAAGGGGGTCCGGGGGTGTCCCCCGATGGACACCTGGTCGACCGAGCATGGGGCCAGGTCGACCCGCCTGACGAAGGCAGAAAATTGGGTTTTCTCAATTCGAGTCCAAACACCTCCAAAACACTTCTGAAGGCTCTCAATGGCTTCCTTCCATCCTTCCATTATTATTAAACTCTTTTGTGACTATCCAAACATAGATTCACTAATAAACAAAGCAAATCCATAAAAAACTGATCCGTACATAGCTCTTGCTCTATCCTCTTCGCATCTCATGCAAAGATTAGAACAAGATTGCTGATCTAACATGATTAGAGATGAGGTATGGCTCTGATATCAATTGTTGGAAATAGGTGGGCCTCGTGGATAGGTTTTCAAAACTTTTGACCCACTTGACTCAGGGACCAAATACCCATAAGGCCATAAAACCCAATCCAGGATGCAATCCCTCCGTCTCATCAATCATGTACAACAATATAACCTATCTTGAAGATGAAATTAGCAACTACTTGCAATAAAATAATCTACAACAAGTAGAGAAGTAGATTACACCTTTGGAACTCGGTTGCGCTCTAATGGAGAAGTTGTGTCTTTCTTTGATGATGAAACTCTTTTACGTATCAAATAGGAATCTCCAAGACCTTTTGATCTTCCACGCTATGACCCGTATCAGATTCTCTTTTCTCAAGAAGATAGGTGAGATCTTCAAGAGAAAGCTCTTAAGGAAACTAGAAGAGAACTAGAAGAGGGAAGAGAGGAGAAGGACCATGTGCAACTCTTGCACAAAAACAAAGGCTTGGGCGTGAATCCCAATGCTTGGGACATCCAGCCCTATAATATCCTCTATTTATTGCTTAATAGCAAGCTTCTCTTTGTTATCCAATTGAAATAGAAGTCTCACTTCTCTAACAATTAGTAACTCTATTCTTTCTAATTTAAATAGAAGTTTTACTTCCATTATAATTAGTAACTTACTATTGCCACTATTAGAAGTCTCACTTCAAATAGAAATAGTAACTTTCTATTTCCTTTTAGAGTTCTACTAACTTGGGCTAGCATGGGGACCACTAGGGATTCCAAAGAAAGCTGGCTCCAACTGGGACACCGCGACCCCACATCTCATGTGCAATTTGGACCTACAGTCAATTGCAAATAACACCACTATATAAATGCAATTGCACTCCAGTTTTAAGAATAAATTATAATGAAGACCTTAAACTTCTCAATTACCATAAGTAGGCCCCTCTATCAATATCCATGGATCAATTGGAATAAATCTATCTCTTCCAATCTTAGATCCACATCTTATTATCCTTGAGCCCCAATTAATCACAGTGACCATCAGTACCATCCAATTAACTCTTAATCGAGATAGGTGCGCACTTACTAATGACAAATCCATTAATTGGCACAAGTAGATAATATAGATATATTCCATCTTGACCATTGGATGTTCCCACAATCCTACTACCACGTACCCAAGACACCGAGGTGTTGACCTACAGTTAGCTTCACTCATTGGTGACTCAAAGAAAATGAATAGACAGAAACTTGAGTTCATCAATGTCTCAGGATTGAGAGCCTATTGTTAGGAAATTATGAGAGCAAACCTTAAAATCGAGACAGTGTTTCATAAGGTGCTTCTCATGGTCCTTCAATACATCCAATGTACCAGCACCGTGATCTAGAATCTTTCATTTTGATGATCGAGACAAATCACACTATCTCATAGTGATCAAAGTGCTGCAACCTTATCAGATGAGATGCCCAGTCTCATCACTGGTTGTGAAGTTATTTTTAAGTATAAGATTTATGACACATGTCTCCTGTATGTGGATTCTGTCCATATACATATATCACATTTAATATACTAATGGGACCCGGTTCATCTCATGAACCATTATGTCATATGTATTGGTCATGTGCATTAAGTAATAAAATATCATTCATCTCATGAAAGGAAAGCATGATTTTATTGATAAATAAAGAAATTAATCAATTTATCACATCAACTGATGGATTGAGATCATATAATCTAACAAGATGTTGTCAAAATGGTAATTCAACCATGGATTTTTATTATCTTGGTGATCAAAGTCTGAATACGCATCATATATCCACAAATTAGGCAAATCCTTAATCCTACACTTTCGTCACTGATAGGTCGTGAAGGGATTTGGGTTGATGTTTGTAAGACCCTGACCCTTCTTAAATCATGATTAACACCTAATTAGTGATGATTAGATACTAAATATGTTGTTTTGGATGTTTATGATTGCGATTAGGTAGATTATAAGGGTTTTGAACCAAATTAGGTAGTTTGAGGGGTTTTTCGTAATTTTAGGTTTATGTTGAGTATTTTGTAATTTTAGAAATAGAGTGATTATGGGTCCGTTGGGTAGAAAATTCCATAATGAATGGCTTTCGTATTTTGATCCAGTCCATTTGAGCCCATTTAGAACTATTTCCAACCCAAAAGACCTAAAATGACAATTTCCACTAAGCCTAGGTTTTCTTTTAAGAGTAAATTAGCCAAAGGTCCCTTACTAATGTCATTTAAGGCCTCTAATCCACATGACTTTCAGTTAAAGACAAAGTCCATGAGCCTAGACTTGTTGCAGACGGAGGTCCCTAAGTATGTCGAATCATATATTTGCATGACTGATTTGCTCTTCTAACCATTTGAAGTTATGTCACGCATTTAATTCTTAGTTTTAAGCTCCTTAATTAACATGATATTTAATGACTGATTTACCCCTTTAAATGCATCAAGTTGTCTAACAGATTTTATTTCCTAGTTTTAGATCAAGTTTTGAAATTCAAAGAGAGGATATATATCAAGTTTCGAAATTCAAGTGGGAGGAAACGATTCCAGGCCTCTTATACCAATGTATGATTCTCTGCAAAGGCACCACTTGCAGAAGCTTTCATGGATTTCCTTTGTAATCATTAGATAACCATGCCATTATATTGTACCCATCTTGGTGGAGAGGCCCAAGATCTGATCATCGGCCTATTTTCTTCCAACTGATCATTACCCCACCTCATTGTTGAGGAGTTTTTGTGCATGGGAGTTTCTGTGATCGTTGCCCCACAAGACATAGGAGAAGAATTGCACCAAGAGATATCAAAAGTATTGAACTGATCTTTGCCCCACACAAGATCAGTATTGACTCTTTTTTAATGGGTTCGTTCTAGTCGTGTGCGGGAGTTTTTGTGATCTTTTGTAGTTTTCTTCCTCACGTGGCTACTATATATCCTTCCTTCTTTTTTTATTATGAGTTTCTTTAAAAGATATATAAGTTTATCTTAACTTGTTTCAAAAGATTTTTTTTTAGACTTAGATAAATTTATCTGAACTTCTGGCAAAACTCAAACAAATTTATTTGAATTTTGATAAAATTTATCTGAGTTTTGACCAAATTTTATCTGAGTTTGGAAAAAAATTATTTGAGTTTTGCCCAATCCCACGTGCAGATTTCTTGGACGATTTCTCCTTCTCAGATAAATTTATCTGAATTTTGCTCAATCTCATGTGCAGATTTTTTGGATGATTTCTCCTTCTTTGAATTAGTTTTCTCCATTTTCTTTCTTTTACCTGTCGTAATCCTTGATTTGTGCTGTCAAATCATCTTCACGAAATTGGCGGATTTTCTCCCTTTTTTTCTCCAAATGAAATTCTTAACGAAATCAGTTTTCCTGTTTACTATATACCACACAGATTGTATTAAGAGGGGCATTTTGGACTTCTAGCTATTTAAAACTTGAAAAGGGATCTTTGGCTCTACGAAACAAAGTGTACCGTTTGCAATAAAAACCAAAGTTGAGGGACCTTCGACCAAATGCCCCTTCTTTTAATTTCTAGGAACTTAATACTAAAAGACCCAACTCCATCTCATTTCCCCATTTTTCCTCCTCTCCACCGAATCTCTAGGACTCTCCACTCGACCACCATTTCTCTTCCTCTTTGCATGCTCAATTGGTCAAAGGAAGCTTTGCATGTTAGATTTCTCAAGTTCCTTTTCATCATCTTTTCCAAATGGTCTTCTTCTCTAGTTAAACTCTATTACTCACTTCCAAACACTCCCTTATGCTTAGATTCAGCTAGGAAAAGCTAAATTCGTTGCATGCAAGTTCTCTCTCTTAAGTCTACTCTACTCGCTCACCATTGTAGGAACTTTGAGCGAGCTAGACATTTGGGGTTTTTTGTTATTTGAGCTTCGTTTGGGTGTGGATAGCTTGGATCTCATGAATTTTGTGTCAAGCACCATTAAAAGGCAAGTAAGCATTTATAATATCATGCATGCTAGCTTGTTTGCTTGAAGCCCTTTTTACAAGCTCTATGTAGGTTCTTGATTTATTTTTATGAATGGGAATGTAAATATCCTAATGCTTTGAAAATGTACTTTTAAATGAGCTTGGGGAGCTTCTATTCTGTGTAAGAAGTAGGTTTTTTGAACCTTGAATGGAGTGGGAAACAATTCCACATGAAATAGATCAGTTCATGCTCAAGTTGTAAGGATCTTGAAACCCATGGTTAACTATGAAACTTCTCATGGTTGATTGTGGAGCTCATTTGAATCTCGCTCACGGTTACATTTCCAAAATTGCGCATTTTGGAGTTTTTGAACTGTGGTTAACCTTAATGCTAATTGTAGGTCACCCGCGGCTATTTGTGAGCTAACCTTGCAGGCACCGTGGAAGCCAACCTGAAAGTTGCATTTTCAAGGTATAATAGTTTGGTCTATTGTGAGTGGCTGTGACTAAGCGTGAGCCCTCCATGACTAAATGTGGAGCAATTGTGAGGTCACTGTGGAACTTAGGATCTTTAAGGGCTTTGAGACTTAGTTTTGAACATTATCATGGGAACCCATAGAACCTAATTAAGGCCTAATGGATTATTAGGCCTATGTGGGTAATGTTTGAGTTGACATGCACCCACATGGATGCTCGAAACTCGGTAATCAATTTTACTAAGCCAAAGGTGTTGACATAAGGCATTTCGATGTACATAAAATCAAGTAATGCCAGGGTTAAGGTAGTCCCGGAGGCATCGGAGGCCCTAGGACAACACATGGTTGGATAGTGATGTCAACGGACACATGGCTTGTAGCGACCCCGGACCGGGCCCCAGAGGGTCTGATCCGGGATCGGGACTAATAGTGATGAGATTGAAGATGATGTTACCACATCGGTTTAATGATCCCATACATTTATTTAATTTCCCACAGGTGTCAGCGGTGAGGATATCACAACCATAAATGAACATTTCTATTAAGTGCGGAAGCGTGTAACAAATCAAATGATAGTTCACTTCTAATCGCAAGTTAAATCACATGTATAATCAAGTATCAGAATGAGCAATGATCATTAGCATACCCAAAAGTAAGTTAAAGTTTATACAAGATCATTTAATTACATTTCCCAAAAATAGAGGCCCACAAGGCCAATATAACCAAAATACAAATCCACGAATGGTTAAAAGTTTCCCAAAATGTTATCTCTCTCTAGCAACCAAACGTCTACATGACGTCATCAGCACGCCACTCAACTAACTGTTGCGGTTCTACGATTGCCTCCTCGTGCTCCTCCTCGGGATAACCAACAACGGGACCTGAGTACCAAAGAGTAGGTCAAACACGACAGTTTGGCAAATGGATAAAACACAATGACAATATTAAAAATACATGAATTTACCTCCAAAAACACTTGAACCTGTTTAAATGACAATTTCTCTAAACAAGATAAAACGTTTATTCAAATACGAGTATGCATCATAAAACATGTAAAGGTAACCAAGGGAACAGGAAACAATAAAGATGACAACCACACGAAGCTAAGTCCTCTATCACGCAATAACTAGGCACTGATCTCCGTCACTCGAGGTGAGGAGAAACAGTGGATCTTTTAAATACATATACATATACATATACTATACATGACCACGGTAGCGAGCCGGGCATCGGGGACCACAGTAGCAATCTGCGGTATCGGGACAAGACCATGGTAATAACCGGGTAGCGGGATCCAAACTGCAGATGGTGGGACAAGAGGGGGATCTCCAAGTCGGTGGACCAGACCAACATGGTTATCCAAGCTTAGTGGTGCCTACTCATGGTCAAATACAATCGAGACATATGCAAGTAAATCAAGTACAAATAAATAAACGGGCAAGACGGGGGTGCTCAAGGGCACATTGTCATTTCATGTGGTGCAATGCACTTCCGGTCAAGTAACCATTTCAAGTGTACATCAATGCTTTTGGGAAAACAAGACATGTGGTATAAATCTCGGGATCAATAAGGTACAATAAACAATTGGAAATTTCGGGTTAAGTATCGGGCTCAAAATTTGTTTAGAGTGGATAGGGACCCCGTACGTCAATCTAATGACAATTTGGTACTCTTTGAGTTTGGGGACATTCCGGGCTCCTTATACACTTTGAATTTACAAAACTTCGAATGACATCTTCGTGATATGGTTTCTTCCTCGAATGGCCTCATACAATGCCTAATAAATCCTCTTGACATAGAGGGGTTCTCAATGGATAGTGCCAAAACATTTAAACAACTCATCTTTATCTCCAACATAGCCCATGACAGACAAACCTCATCGCTCGAGCGAACCGGAGAGTTTGCTCGAGCGAGGAGCTCTCTGGAATGGTTGTCTGGGTGGGTTCGCTCGAGCGAAGTTGAGGTCGCTTAAGCGAACTCATTGGGTCGAGCGAAGTTTTAAGTGCATTCGAATGAACAACTCTCTGGAACAGGTTCTGGGATGTCCGCTCGAGCGACCAAGTTACTGGAAAGCTCCAAACCCTTCTCTGGATAGGTCGCTCAAGCGAAGTGTCATATTCGCTCGAGCGAACTGTCCAGAAACTGATTCCGGACCAGTTCAGCTCCTCTCTATCTCTTCCTTATACAATCCCTTTTTAGCCACTTATATACTTCAGATGAGGAGTCTAAAACTCCATTCAAATAACATCAAATCTTTCACCACATCCCTCCCATTCTCCTCCATCCATACCACATTCAATACAAGGAAAGAAAGAAGGAAACCATTTCACATAAGATATATATTTGAGACAAAACAAGAGGAATTAAATGCTATAAACCAACACATCTCTTGGACCATAAATGTACCATTAATACTCTATCATGAGCATTCATTTCAAAACAAGGCAATAAATATGCATTAATGGAAAATATCCAAAGTCAATGAAAGCTTAGGAAAAATCATTCATCCACTTGCCTTAGGTCTCTTTTCAAGAAAATCAAGCTCTAACAATTCTTCCAAGTTCAATGGTCCAAGCTACAAGGAAAATCCCAAAATAAAACCCTAAAGAGTCAAAACATAGGATAGGAAGAAAGAAGCTTCAATAACAAAGATGGAGATTCCCTTAAGCTAGGAGAACACAATTCTAGAAGAAGGGAAGGGTTACTTACTTGCAAGGTCCTCTAATGGACAAGGTGAGCTCAAATGGAGTCTTGTAATGGAGGGTTTTCTCTAGCAATGGTACCAATAGAGAGCTATGGTGATGATGAAGAAGGTGATGATCTCCTCCTCTCAATTTGTGCAAGGTTGGTGGTGAGTTTGGTGATGGAAAGCAAGAGCAAGAAGAAGGCAATGGAAAACCCTAGATTCACTCTCTTGTGCTGGAAAAAGGAAATGGAAGGGGAAAGGGTCTCCTTATACACAAATGGGGAGTGGGCTCCACCACTAGAAATCTAATTGGGCTGGATTCATGGCTTTCAGGACTTCTAATGAATTCGACAAAGAAGAGAAAAGTGATCGTTGAAATATCTAGTTCCCAAAAAGTATATGTTTCGCGGGTTTCGGGAATATCAAGTTTTGGGTACAGATTTTGTGCACAATGACTGTTTTTCCCTCAAAGCTATGAAATCGGGTTTCGGGATCTCAAACGGGGACGAGATCAACGTGAAAGTTGTATGGAATAACAATACCAATAAAATGAGATTAAAACAATGAATGTAAAATCTCTGATAAATCCTCAAGCGCATGCAAGGTCATAAAAAGGGAACCCCCCAAAGGGTCCCACTAATCACAAGACAATCAAAATCCCCTAAAACTATTTCAAAAGCTATTCCAACCCAACTTAGCCACAAATTACTAATCAAGCTTAGAACTAACACACTGGTTAATTAGTACTAATCGAGTTCTCTCGGGTCGGGGTCTTACATGGTCGGATAGTGATGTCAACGGGCAAACCATAGGATTGGTTTGTACTATACTTCGTGACTCATTACGAATTTGTTACGCATGCATTTTTACTACGTCCCTGTCACGCCCTCAGCTCAAGTCCCACAAAATCATGTCGGGCACCAAGGTGCGACTCACATGGTGATTCGAGTGACCCGACTCATATACGAATTTATTCCCCAAACCGCAGTTCCCTTAAGGTTTCACATGTGAGACATCATAATTAAACCATCATAACTAGGATAACTTTTTTACGGAAGCCTGTACAACTCATATGCCTCAACTTAGTAACAAAAGATAAGAAAACCATAACTTCTATTGCAAATTTGATTCTAGAATAAAGAGCATAAACATTGATGGTCCCGGCTTTTCTCTTTTTCCAAAGCTGCCTCCGCCTCGGGGCTGACGGGGTACGGTGGAGGGAAAGAAAGGAAAAGCAGGCATCAATTTTTTTTTGTACCGGTATGCCAATTTCTCTTTTATACTTGGAATTTAGAAATGGTGATCCGGAGATTCACCTTCACAAGTAAAAAGGGAAATGAAACTTTTTTCTCGTTTTCCATTGCAAATATACTTTAATGAAAGAGACAATTTTTTGAATGCCGTGAAAGGCGTTTTTCATTTGTTTGCCGTAAAAGGCATTTTTGTGCCGTAGAAGGCGGTTTGGTGCCGTTGAAGGTGATTTTGCCGTAAAAGGCGATTTTGCCGTAAAAGGCGATTTACAAATCTCATCAAAATGAAAAGACAAGAATTGTGATTTTTTTTTGTCTCTTAAAAAAATACAATTTACAACAGAAAAGTAAGAAAAATGAATCTAACTTCTCATGCGATTGTGGGAGGGCTCGTTCAGATCGACGGTCGCGAGTCATGTATGGGCTCCGCCATCGTCCTTCAGATGAGAACATAGTGCTTTGATTCTTTGGCTTGGCTCAAACCTCAGTTTTTTAGAGGATAAAGACCAAGGGAAGGTCCTATATCCAATAAAAAAAAGAGTAGACGGACTGAAAAGCCACGTCTAGCTATGTTGGAAATCAGGAGAGGAACCTTGGGGGGAATGGCCCCCCAAGGGGCTTCAATCACCTTGTAGAGTTTTTTTTTTTGCAGCAGAGCTTCTTCGCAAAGTGTCTGGATTTTCATAGACTTCGGATCTTCAGGCAATTTTCTGTGTCTTTTTCTGATGGATTTTTCTTGTCCTTTTCGGAGAGTTTTTGGATAATTTTTCCCTCCTCTCTCTTCCTTTGGAATGACCCTCCTATTTATAGGCCTTTGGTAGCCATTTAGGAGAGTTTATGAGCATTTATTGTATTAATGCTCATGATGGGAGAAGTTACAAGTTTTTAATTTCTTGATTTGGTTACTCCTTTTTCCTTGAATTTGATTGGCCGATGGAGAGTGATGGGCATTTAATCACCTTTAATCTCCATGATGATGGGAGTTTCATGATTTTAATGTCATGATTACTTGGACTTGTAACTCCCATTTGCTTGCTTCTGATTGGGCCGTCCAAAATAATGAGTTAATGACCGCATTAACTTGCCATAAACGGGTCATTTAACTTCATTAATTGATTGCCCGGGCGCTTGAAGAGTCGTGGGCCGTGCCGCGTCCTTTGGGATTCTTCTTGCGATGATCACCAATGGACCCACATGCTATTTGATGTCGGATGGTGATCCAATTTCAAACATTGGTTGATGTCAGCGGGCTAGCAACATCTGTCCAGTCGATTTCGCGATCGGGCGGGCAGAAAGTGTGCTTTCTTGGTTAGCCGTTTGGTGATTTTGAGGCATGCGATGATGATCACATGCTTTTGATGGTAGATCTGAGATGTTGGCGAAGATCAGCTGATTCCGAGCACCAAAAATCAGATTTTCAGAAAATCACAGGGGCCGAAATTCTCGAAACGCGAAAAGTACCCGAAAAACGGGCATTTTGGGCGAAATCCGGCGACCTGGAGTTCCATGGTCGCCGGCGACCATGGGCTTGGGTCGCCGGCGACCATGGGCCTTGGCCCATTTTTTTTTTGGCCCCCTTTCGGTCGCCGTTTCTCCGCCGTTTTTCGTCCGTTTTCGCTTCTGTTTTCTTCTGCATTTTTCTTGAAATTTCCTCTCATTTATTGGTTGGATTTCTCTTAAGAAAACCTAAAGAGAATCCATGCAAATCAGATCGCAAAGTTTCCTATTTTCCGGAAAAGCCGAAGACTTTGCCGTGGAGAACTGCCGATTTTTTGTCAAGCGTCGAAACTAGGTCAAACGATGTCAGAACAACCTGAAATTCGACGTGTAGCTTCTTGAGCAGTAGACAAGACCAACCATAGGCTTTTGTTTGAGTTTTGAAGCCGTTTGGGGGCCTGCAAATGCTTGACTTGATTTCACCGCGAGGGAAATGCCGAGCTTTGACTTTCAGTCAAACGATGTCCGATTGACCTGAAATTTGATGGGTAGCTTCCTCATCAGTAGATAGGACCAACCATAGGCCTTCGTTTGAGTTTTGAAGCCATTTGGAGTCATGCAAACGCTTGCCTTTATTTCACCGCGAGGGAAATGCCGAGCTTTGACTTTTGGTCAAACGATGTCCGATTGACCTGAAATTCGATGTGTGACTCCCTCATCAGTAGATAAGACCAACCATAGGCTTTCGTTTGAGTTTTGAAGCCATTTGGAGTCATGCAAACGCTTGCCTTTATTTCACCGCGAGGGAAATGCCGAGCTTTGACTTTTGGTCAAACGATGTCCGATTGACCTGAAATTCGACGTGTGACTCCCTCATCAGTAGATAAGACCAGCCATAGGCTTTTGCTTGAGTTTTGAAGCCATTTGGGGTCATGCAAATGCTTGACTTTGATTTCACCATGAGGGAAATGCCGAGCTTTGACTTTTGGTCAAACGATGTCCGATTGACCTGAAATTTGACGTGTGACTCCCTCATCAGTAGATAAGACCAACCATAGGCTTTTGTTTGAGTTTTAAAGCTGGTTGGGGTCATGCAAACGCTTGACTTGATTTCACCGCGAGGGAAATGCCGAGCTTTGACTTTCGGTCAAACGATGTCCGATTGACCTGAAATTTGATGGGTAGCTTCCTCATCAGTAGATAGGACCAACCATAGGCTTTCGTTTGAGTTTTGCAGCCATTTGGAGTCATGCAAACGCTTGCCTTTATTTCACCGCGAGGGAAATGCCGAGCTTTGACTTTTGGTCAAACGATGTCCGATTGACCTGAAATTCGATGGGGAGCCTACTGGAGTCATTTTGAGATGATCCACAAGCTCCGAATTGGGTGCCATGGTCTCGGGGTGCTCCGCCGCCGGTAGGCTTGATTTTGTTTCCGAGCATCGAAACTGGGTCAAACGTCATCGGAATGACCTGAAATTTGTTGTGCAGCCCTTTGAAGGTATGTAGAAGCCGCCCATGTGCTCTGTTTGATGAGTGACGACCTCGGTAGTTCTCGCTACCTAAGGGCTTGATCTTGCTGCTCGAGAGTTGATGGAGGGTCAAACGGTGTCGGTTTGACTTGAAACTTGACATGTAGTCTTTCGGAGGTATTTTGAGACCATCCGTAGGCTCTGATCGAAGATTTGGGGTCTTCGACACTGTCGCCGCTGGGAGCTGCTGCTTAGCTGTTGGAGAAGTGAAGCTAGGCGAAATGATGTCGGAATGGCCCGAAACTTCATGTGTACCTCTCTTTTGGCTGTTTTGAATGACCTTACAGTTTTTGTTTGATTCTGACAAGATCTGATGCTTTAAGTGGCGCTTGCCTATTTTTGGTAGGATGCGGCTCCATATAGCTTTTGATGTGAAGAGGCAAAGTGACATTTTTGGTGTCAACAAATGCCGCCTCGAGGTACAGCGACGATATAGCTTTTGCAGTCGATGTGTCTCGAAGAGAATCTTGAAGAAGAGCTTCTGACTTGACCAAGAGTCTTTAAGCATTTCTCCTTTTTTTTTTTTTTTGAGTAGCCTTTTGAGCTTCCAGGGGATTTTATGGTAGTGAGAGGGATCACGTACCATTTCAAGGCAAGATTTTGAGAATGACATTTGGATTTGGATTTGGTTTTGGTTTTTTGGTTTTGATTTTGACCTTGTGACCTAACAAGCTGTATGTGGCAGGTTAGGGGGTCAGGTTTTTTGTTTTGGTTTTGACCTTGTGACCTAACAGGCTGTATGTGGCAAGTTAGGGGGTCGGGATTTTATTTTTTGGTTTTGGTCTTGTGACCTAACAGGCCGTATGTGGCGAGTTAGGGGACCATGGTTTGGTTTTTTGGTTCACTCTTTGGGACAATTTTGGGTCCATTGGAGTGGTTTGGGTTTTTGTGGAATGTCAATTTTCAAGATTTTGGCTTAATTTGGTTCATGAGGTGGGATGGTTTGGATTTTTGGAAACTCATGAGTTTTGGAATTTTTGTATGGTCCAATCAACTCAAAAGAGGCATGGAACCATTTTTTTTTTGTATGCTCTTGGTAAGAGGAATTTGGACTAAAAGCCACTTTTAGTGCCTAGGTGGTCAAACCTGCCTCATATGGGCTAACCCATGGGACCTTAAGCTTTGAAAGATGGCTTAGATCTCATATGGTGTCATTTTTGTAAAGAATATCTAAAGATATCTCCTTTGGGTGGAGAATATCTAAAAATATCTTTACTTTGAGAGATTTTCTCAAGTTTCCTTGATTTTGGGAGAGATTCTCTCAAAATATTTTTCTTTGGGAGAGAATATCTCTCATTCCCTTTCTTTTTGAAGAGAATTTCTCAAAGAATCTTTATTTTGGGAGAGAATATCCCAAGTTTCCTTTTCTTTTGGGAAGGTTGCCAATTTTTAGCACTTACCTCCTTACTTTTCTCCTCTTTCCTCTTTTGATTTGCTCTCTTCTATAAAAGCAAGGGAGGTGGGATCTCTTGCTCCTATTGCTTTCTTTTTGCAAAAGTCTTCAAGAGAGCTCCAAGATCTCCTCTTCTTCAAAGACCTTCAAGTTCTTCTTCTTCTTCTCCATGGCTTCAAGTGAGTTTTTCTTTCTCAACAAGAAATTGCATGTAAAAGTAGAAAAAAGTTTCTTTTCTCTTTCTTTTTTCTTTTCTTTTTCTTCTTTTCTTCTTTTTTTTTTCACGTGTTTCCCCTTTTTTTTTCACACGTTTTTTTTTCTTCTCTTTTTTTTTTCTTTCTTTTTTTCTCTTTTTTTTTTTGCTGCTGTACGGCCTGGACCGTATAGCCACGTGGCTTGTGGGCCATGGGCTGCGGGCTAGCCCAGAAATTTTTTTTTTTGAATGAGGTTTTCTCTCTTTCTCCTTTTTTTTCTTTTTCTTTTTTTTTTTTTTTTTGCTCACCATGATAATGAGGTTTATGCAATCCAAGATGTTCATGCACTTTTTTTTTTTTTAATGCATCAAGATAGAAAGCTAGAGTCTCTAGGTTAAGCCAACATGAATTTTGACTTAGACAAAGTTTGATTGGTTTTGACCAAGTTGGGTTGGAATTGGTCAAACTTTTTGTCAAAGTTTTCCTAGCGTCTAATGCATGATGATTTTTTTTTATGCATGATTTTTGTAAATTGGATTGGGAGCATGATGATGATACACACCTGAAAATCTTTTGTAAGTCTTGGGATTTGAAGCTCGCAGCAATGTTGAGCTCTTTTCCGATCTTGCGGAGATTTGAGAAGACTAACTTGATCTCGCAGCAATGTTTGAGTTCAAGCTTTCTTTGAGAATCCTTCGTTGATTATGAGCTCGTGGTGATGTTGAACTCATCTTCAGGCTTCCAATCTTTTTTTCAGGGTGTTTCCCTTTTCTTCGGAATTGCCCCGGAGCCATGCCAAAATTTCGCTAGGATTTTTTTTAGCAAAATTCTGTCATTTTGGTGATTGATTTTCTTTCTTTTTCTTCCATTGCAGGTAGTTCCTCCAGAACGAACAAGGGTAAGGAGCCCGTTACCGATGCACCTCGTCGATCTGCCAGATCTTCCAATGCGGCCGTACAGCAGGCCTGGGAGAAGGTCCAGTATGTGGAGAGAAACTTGAAAAAGTGTGACTCGCTCAACCGAGATGAGATGAGACAGCGACTGATCGCTCTCAAGGATGAGGAGTTTTACAAGATTATGGCAAGCAATCGTCCTTGGGTCATGGACGATCAGAGCGTTGTGCCCAAGCCTACCTTTTTCTTTGGTGATGCAGCCCCTGATGACTCGTCAGACCAAAGGAGATGCTTTCAGTTCTCTTACACAGCTGATGGTGAGGAGAGAACCATTTCTACCCGATCGACTTTTGATCGTACTATTTTGATCATGAGTCTTTCTCCCACATGCTCTAAGAGAGAAGATCCTCCAAGCTGGGTGAAGAGGACCAATGTGGTCAAGACCGGGGTTTTTGTTGGCGGTCCTTCTGGTTATGCAGAGAAGTCGCCTGTCCGTCTGGACATGTTGATGCCGAGGCCTTTGTTGATGAAGTCATTGCTTTGGGTGACAAATGGACTGAGACCAAGAATTTCCCAAGCGGTGACTTCTTCAGTGAGATGTTTTTGCAGCCATCCGGTAAGATCAAATCTGAAATGGATGAGATCTCACGGGCTCGGAAGCAATTCGTTCGGGAGAGGAATGTTACCGAGTTGGCTATCATCGAGTTAACACAGGACCTGCACTGTCTTGATAGGGAGGTCACAGAAGCTAGGCAGCGCCTTGAGCAATTGCAAGAACAAAGTGCTGCCAAATGGTCTGCCATTGTAGAAGCCCGTGCTAAAGAAGGAACTCTGATTCGCCAGGTTGAAGAAGCCGGTAGCAGCTTCCAGAGAAAGACTCAGGAGTATGAGCAGTGGCAAATTCTCTGGGAAGAGCTTCCTCGTGCCGAAGATGGGTCGCGGCGTTCTGCCGCGTTTTATGACAAGATCTTGAAGAAGCGCGATCTTGAAGGAGGTTGATCCTCGAAATCAGGTACACTGTGTTGGCTAGCAGGTAGTGACGCAGTTTTTGTATGGCGAACATCACTGCCAAGCATTCTTTTTCGACTGGAGAGTAGCGATGCTCTGCACCTACCAACATGCGGCTGAGGTAATATAGAGCAGCTTCTTTTCCCTCGTCATTCTTTTGTGCGAGTAGAGCGCCTAAAGAACAGTCAAGGGCACTTGTGTACAAGAGGAATGGTTTTCCAGTTGTGGGGGCAGCCAACACTGGAGGTTTAGTTAGGTATGACTTGATGTCCTGGAACGCGGCTTCACATTCCGCATCCCAGACAAAATCGACACCTTTCTTCATTAACCGAGAGAATGGACGGCACTTCCCTGATAGGTTGGAGATGAACCGTCGAATGTATGCCAATCTTCCTTGGAGCCCTTTTAATTGTCTTAGGGTTCTTGGAGATGGCATTTCTAGGATAGCTTTGACTTTGGTGGGGTCAAGCTCTATGCCAGCTTTCCGTACTATGAATCCGAGAAACTTACCCGATGAAACACCGAAGAAGCATTTGAGGGGATTCATTCGCAGTTTGTGTTTGCGAAGTCGGAGGAAGACTTCTCGAAGATCTTTGATATGGTCTTCTTTTCTTTTGCTTTTGACGGCGAGGTCATCGACATAACATTCGACCGTCTTGTGCTGCATATCTTGGAATATCTTCATCATAGCCCTCTGATATATAGAGCCGGCATTCTTCAGACCGAATGGCATGACAGTGTAGCAATACACGCCAAACGGGGTCCGAAATGCTGTGTGTTTTTCATCTTCAGGATGCATCTTTATCTGATTGTAGCCAGAGAAGCCATCCATGAATGTCATTCGCTCGAACCCACAGGTGTTGTCGATCATCACCTCCGGTATAGGGAGTGGGAATTCATCTTTTGGGCATGCATTGTTTAGGTCTCTGTAATCAATGCATACCCTGATTTGCCCATTTTTCTTTGTCACTGGGACGATGTTGGCCAACCATTCAGGATGCTGTTCCTCACGGATGAAGCCAACGCTTTTGAGTTTTTGAGCTTCTTGTTCAATTTTGTCCATCACGTCAGGACGGAACCTTCTTTGACCTTGTTTGACAGGCTTGATATCTTTTTGAAGATTGAGTTTGTGGACTGCTATTTTGGGGTCTAAGCCAGGCATCTTAGCGTAAGACCATGCAAAACAATCAACGAACTCATGAAGAAACGCAATATACTTGGGTAACTCATCATCCTTTATATTCTTGCTTATGAATACAGGACGTGGGTTATCAGGTGTTCCCAAGTCTATCTTTTGAACAGAATCTTCAGTTGGAAGGTTTGAAGGTGGTTCCTCCACAATATTTTCGGAGGCTTCCAGCCCAACAAAGTCTTTTGGAGTTCCAAAGGTATATACAGACCACGGCTCTGCTTTTGTCCATGGGTCTTCTTGATTGGTACTTTTCTCAAGATTTGCTATGAGATGGTCCCAATCACCTGTTGAAACTAGGTCGAAGTAGGGCACTTCTTTTGGAGATGATGGTTCTTCTGGGCTAGAAAATCGTGTATCCGTATCATCGGTCAATTCCTCTTCATCATCCGAGAAATCATACCAATTGGGTGAGCTTCCTAAATCTTCGACGGGTGACTCTTCAAAGAGATATCCGGGGAGATCGATGTCTTCATTAATATGAGATGTTGAGGCTTGGTCGGCAAGACGACTTTGCAGCCTTTGTGTCAAATGTCTCAAGGGAGCGTCAGGATCATACCCCAGCCCATGTGAAGACTTTTCTATGTGGCGGTGGGGTTTCCAACCTTCTAGTTGACTTTTGGTCAGGGTTGGTTCAATGGCGTGATAATACCACGGCCACCTCCCAAACCGATTGGGTTCTGAGCGTCGTAGCCCATTTTCTTCATGATAGCTTGTGCCATTGGACTATACAGGGATAGTTGAGGCATACCTTCATTTTGGAAAGGTTCAAGCGAAGAATTTGATGAAGAAACTCCCAATTTATGGAAGAAGATTGGCTTTTCTTCTGCTGATGTTGCTGGAACAACGAAGGAAGCAGATGCCGGATCTTCTATGTCAACGGTTGTCTCCATCGGAGTGAGAGCGGGCTGGACTTGTTGATCATCAGCTTGACTTGACGATGTGTCGTCTTTTGGCTCTAAGTCCGAATCCGTGTCTTGCAAGATAGACACGAAGGAGACAGCAAACTTTCCCCCAGCCTTTTGTTTTGTCTTCTTTGCTTTGGTGGTGATCACCAGAGGCTTTGAAGACTTGAGGGAGACCATGAAGGGAGATTGATTATTCTCTTCAATTTTGATAGAGGGTTTGTTTTCTTTCGGTGATTGCTGAGGAGCTTTGCCTTTGTCTTTCTGGAGATTTTCGGCAAAGGGTGTTGTTTCTTCCTCCCTTTCTTCTTTTTCATCTTTGTACATTTGAGCATCTGCGAAATAGACTTCTTTACCTTTGAAGGGCTTTTTGTCTGTAAACACTCGATGTATCAAGCCGTCATTGCCAACGAACTTGATGCACTGATGTAAAGTCGAAGGGACAACACCATTCTCGTGTATCCAGGGGCGTCCGAGAAGGATGTTGTAGCATGAAGGGGTCTTTATTGCATAGACAGTGACCTCGGAGATAAGATCACCGATTTGCAACTTGAACCTGATTTTGCCGATCGGCCTTTGAGCGCTGCCATCATATCCAAAGATGGACACAGACGTGTGGCTCAGCTTGCTAGGCGGAATGCCCAGTTTTTCGAGTGCCGAAGTGGAGATGAGGTTGAGTGCAGAACCTGGATCGATCTGGATTCTGCGTACTGGCACCTCTTTGATGTACCCGGTGAAGTACAGGGGTCGGTTGTGCTTTGTCTCGCCTAGCAGGAGGTCTTCCTTGGTGAAGGCGATGGTTGCACTTGCTGCTTTTTGAACCGAGAGGCATTCGATGCAGGATCCCTTAGTTTTCTTCTTTTCTCCTTTTGAGGGAGTTTTTGATTTTTTAACCCTATAGTCCATTTCAATTTGTAGGACTTGTTGGGCATGTTTGTCGACATCCGCATCCAGCATTTGTAGTTCTGAAATGAGACTATCACGAGTCTGTGGTGACATTCGTAATAAGTCTAGGATGTGCAGACGTGCAGGTATGTGTTTGAAGTGCTGAATCAAGTCATACTTGAAAGCCTCCTTGGGGCCTGCATTTTCATTATTCTTGCCACTAGGGGCGTTTACAACTTGTTTTCCCGAAGGATTTACATAAGAAACAGAAGGTTGGTTGTAGTTTTTGTGGTAATCCCGGCCAGAACGGGTACCTCTACCAACTTCAAGAGCTTCTGGAGAAGGGTCTTTGTTTGGAAGATCACCTTCGAGATCGAGGGGTTGTTCCTTCTCATTTGCTGAAGATGTCTCTGTGTCAGCATTGCCATCTTCAGTAATTGTGTTGCATGGAGCATTTTCCGGGAGCAAGTCCTGAACAGCATCCAGCAACTTTCCTTCTTTATCGAATATTTTGTTGGTCCAGACATCATCGATGAGATCGGGCATTTGGGACCAATTGACCGGATTTTCTCTAAAGAAGATTTCACCGGCTGGAATTTCTTCAAGGTGATCAGTCGGAAGAGGTTTGAGTTCCGATGTCACTGTTCTAGGAGACGAAGCCTGAAAAGGTGTGGTTCCAGAGGAATTATCATCCTGAGCTATTGCATTGCAAGTAACTTTGACGGAAGATGCCTCCAAGATGAGCTGTTGCGAATCAGATTCGTCCTCAGATGTAAGAGGATCATCGATCCACCAGCTTTCTTCGTTTTCCGGGGTTACCAGAGGAGATTCTTGTAGATTTTCAGGAACTTCCGGTGCTGGGTTGTGACGAAGCTGGTTGATGCGACCTTGTTCTTGCTCTATAGCAAGGTGCTGCAAGATCCTTGCGTATTCATCGAGATCAGGCATGGGGACCAAATCTTCTTCTTCGTCTGCTCCTTGTGGTTCAACATGGTTGGGTTCCGCTGGAGTATTTTCTTGGACAGCCTCTTGGTCTTCTTCATCATCAGACCAGGATCCTTGCGGCTGTAATGGGTTATACCAGATTACTGGCATAAGATGAGATTCAGGGATCCATTCCTCGTCGGAGAGATATTCTCCTGTTTCGAGGGATTCCTCCCACTCATCGATGTCACTAGCGGTGTCACTGGACTCGTATCCATCCATGGGGAATCCAACCACCGAGTTGCAAGAGTATGATGCCCCCTGCGTAGTTTCATCTTTGAGGTGCGGTGGCATGAAATCACCAAGAGTGAATCTTCTTGCCGCCTTTGAAGTCTTGGGAGGAGACTCTTCTGTTGCCCCCAGTGAAGCGGTAGAGGAGGTTTCTGCCTTTTCAGCGACTTCTTGCTTTTTCGGAGCTTTCTCCTGCTGTTTGAGTTTGCGGAGTTGTCTCCTGGCTTGCCTTCGCTGTTGAGCGGTTGACTTTGTTTTGATGACCTCCCAATTTTCATCTTCTAGGAGATCGGGGTGTACCCATATGGGCTGTCCGTCTGATGTTGGATATGGAACCAACTCTTGGGACGTTTGGGTCATCTTTATCACCTTGAAGGAAGTAGTGATCTTCTCTTTTGGTGATTTTTGTTTTTGTCCACACGACACCATGTTGACGGAGGCAGACCCATAGTTCTTGTCGAAGGTAATGACTCCGTTTTTCCACATCTCATTTATCTTCTCTCTCACAACAAAGCATTGATTGAGAGGATGCGAGGCCATCTAATGGTATGGACAGTACCGAGGATCGTTGGTTTTGCCAACATCGCCCGGTCTTTTGGGGTCAGGCAAGGTGAGTTTACCGTTTGCGAGAAGTGCCCCAAAAATTTCTTCAACATCTTCATCGAACTGGTATTTCTTCTCTACTCGTTCTTTGAAGGCATCAGAGAGTTCAGGCTTTTTACCTGCAGCTTTGTTTTCAGCTTTCTTTGGCGGCTGTGGAGCTGACTTGGTTTGCACATTGAGAACCTCTTTTTTCTTTAGCTTTGAGGTTGCAATGGTGGTCGGCTTTTTCTTTGATGATTTCTGACTGTTGAGGTCTTTGATCACCGTTTCAGCCTCCATAGAAGCTTCTAGGAGTTCACCTAGGTTTTTTTGATTTATTGCCGATGATCATGGAGCCGATTCTTGCTCTCATGTTGTTACGGCAGATGTCGACTAGCGACGCTTGTGGCAATACATCTGAGCATTGTACGCCATTGCCTTCCACTTGTGAATGAAGTCATATGTTGACTCACTCTCTCCCTGTTTTAGGCTGCAGAGCTGCGCCATAGTAACAGGATGATCCTCACCTTTGAAGTGGGTTAGGAAGCGTGTCTCCAGCATGGCCCAATTTTGAATGGAGTCCTCTGACAGAGTGGAGTACCAATCAAAGGCCGTACCTTTTGGGTACTTGCAAAGAGGCGGATTTTGAGGGCATCTTGATCCGCAATAGCTCCCGTCAGGATCTTGAAATGGATGACGTGTTGTCTGGCTGAACCTTTCTCAGTATATGTTTGGAGAGTAGGTTGCTTGAATTTTGTAGGGAACGGGACCGAGTCCATCCACAAGGGATATGGTGGCTTGATCCCATGCTCCTTTAGTGTATCCTCTTCTTTTGCTTTGGCG
Source organism: Cinnamomum chago (assembly GCA_038049695.1). NCBI lineage: Eukaryota > Viridiplantae > Streptophyta > Magnoliopsida > Laurales > Lauraceae > Cinnamomum > Cinnamomum chago. The sequence continues at coordinate 29,483,635 of CP142457.1, forward strand.
AGGATATCGTCAACGTCCTTTTTGGTAAGGGCGCGTGACTCACTGTTTTCCGCATTTTCCTCTTCGCCTTGATGGCTCGGAGGAGCTTCATTGTTTGGCGGACGTTGGATAGTGAGAAGGAGGTTTTCCATTAGGGCCTCTATTCTCTGTTGTCCTTGTTCCAGCTGCTGGATGCGTGCAGCTACGTCATCATGTGGCGGAGGTTGCTCAGCATTTGTGACAAAGATGTTCACTCTTCGAGAGTCGAAAGAGGATACAGTCTTGGTGACTGAGCTGGAGCTCATTCTTTTAGATGAAGAGCTCGAGGAGTGATTACTCCGGTGTCCTTGACTTGAAGGAGCGGGAGAATCTTCTTGATGTCTTCTTGTCCGAGTGACGCTGCGAGTCACCAGTCGTCTGACATGGATTTTAGTTGCCGACTTTTGATGTCTTCTGGTTTTTCCCACCATATGGACAACAACAACTTGATTGGGTCTTTCTTTTTCAACCCATTTTTTGGAGACCTGAAGTGCAGAATGCTGGGTTCTTTGCTTCTCTAGTCTCTTTTGTCGATATGCCACGCGGTGGCGCATACGACGAGTAATTTGAGCTTCGGTTAGCTCTGGCTGCGCTCTGGCAATGAAGGACGCAGTCCCTGGTGCGCAGCAGCCGAGCTTGTCTTCTTTGAAGACTGGCAGAGACAGGATCCGGACACGGTCCTTTGCCTGTCGCAGCGAAGCCTTGAATTTGGCGAGTTCGGCCCCTGTTGAGAGGAAGGGTCGACTCGCAGGAGTGCAGGCCTTTGCAGGTTCTTGCGGAGGCCTTACGATGCACGATTTGATTTTGGGCTTGTAGGAGCAAGCCGGCTCGTGTTGAGTTGGTTTTGTTTGGCGGAGGGTAGGTTTCTCCTCTTTCATGTAAGCAAGAGGGTAGAACCGGTTCTCCTTGAGAGGGGCCAGGTATGTTGGCTTTGCAGGTGTTTGTGACCTTCTTTATTTGGGTGAAGGTCTTGGGGACCAAATCTTTGAGCAGACCTGGTTTCTTGTAGGTTGAGGCTTCGTGATGATCGCCCTTGGTATCACTGTAGTGATACGTTGAGGGGCGGTTCTCTGCTTCTTGGCAGGTGCAGTTTCTTCTGCGGGTAGTGGGAATGGTCCCAATGACCCGAAGACAATGGTTCGGGGAGTAGAGTTTGACCCGGTGTCTTCTGAGTTGCCGAGGGAAATGACGCTTCGGCAGCTGGTAGGGCGCTTGTAAGTGCACTTGGTTTGTTTGTCTTGGAGCATGAGCTGGTACTTGTTCTCATCGAAGGTGATGGTTAATGAAGCTGCCATCGTTAGTTTTTGGAAAACTTCTGAAACAAGACCATATCCATTAGTAATCACAAGAATATGGTGATCATAAATGGAAAATACTATGGTTTCGCCTCTTCAAGTCGCCCGAGGGGTCATGGCCCAGCCCAAGCAACATGAGGAAGGCAGAAAAGCCATAGAGGGCACAATTGTTCTAAACGCAGGTAGGGTCAGCTCAGAATGAGCGTCCCAGTGACTGCTAGAAGCAATTGTGAACCTTAATTCAAATTACCGAGAAGCAAAGCTCACTCAAGGTAAAATGATATAAGGTTGAGATACAAATGTGTCGGTTGCGAATACAGTAGACCCGAAAGGGCGTACTAGCACCGCTAGGCACAAATGTTGCAAATCGCATCCTTGGAAAGGACACGAGATGGGATTTTCGAAAGGTCAAGATTGGATTCATAAAAGAGAGCAAATGGTATTCCAATCCGAAAATGAGCTCAACATTTCTGCGAGCTCGAAAGTCCGAAAAGGAAGGAACTAGGATTTCTCAAATGTGAATCCAAAAGTGACGGAAGTTTTTTTTTTTTTTTTTTGAAGATTTAAAAAAAAAAAGTTCACATAGATCTCCAGTTCGATCTTATGAAACCTCAGTTGATAGATCAGCCCCCAGGTAAGGGTAGGATTACTTAATGAATCCGTTTGGAAGACCCTTGCCTAGAACAGTCTAGCTGTCTCCACACTCTGGACAAGGCTTTTCTTAGATCCACTTTGGTCAAAGAACGCAATTGGTGCAACCTTAGTGGTTTTTTTTTTTTTGAAAGATTTTTTTTTTTTATGGATTCATAGAAGAGAATGGTGTTCCATTCCGAAAATGAGTTCAACATTTCTGCGATCTCGAAGTCCGAAAAGGAAGAAGCCAAAGTTTCTCAACTTAAACCCAAAAGGGAGAAATCTGAAGTTTTTTTTTTTAAATCGATTTTTTTTTGTGGATTCATAGAAGAGAGCGAATGGTGTTCCATTCCGAAAATGAGTTCAACATTTCTGCGATCTCGAAGTCCGAAAAGGAAGAAGCCAAAGTTTCTCAACTTAAACCCAAAAGAGAGAAATCTGAAGTTTTTTTTTTTAAATCGATTTTTTTTTGTGGATTCATAGAAGAGAGCGAATGGTGTTCCATTCCGAAAATGAGTTCAACATTTCTGCGATCTCGAAGTCCGAAAAGGAAGAAACCAAAGTTTCTCAACTTAAACCCAAAAGAGAGAAATCTGAAGTTTTTTTTTTTAAATCGATTTTTTTTTTGTGGATTCATAGAAGAGAGCGAATGGTGTTCCATTCCGAAAATGAGTTCAACATTTCTGCGATCTCGAAGTTCGAAAAGGAAGAAACCAAAGTTTCTCAACTTAAACCCAAAAGAGGGAAATCTGAAATTTTTATAAATCAGATTTTGTTTCTTTTTGAGAATTTTTTTTTAGAAACAAGAAAGACTGGAAATAAACTCAAAAGAAGAAATTTCCAAGAATCCCATCTCATGTGTTTTTTTTTTAGATGCAAGATCCAACATAGGCCACCAACTAAAAAGGAGCCAAAGAATCCAAGCATCGTGTTCTCAAATGAACAAGGTCCCACCGGGTGTGCCAGCTTGATGGTCCCGGCTTTTCTCTTTTTCCAAAGCTGCCTCCGCCCCGGGGCTGAAGGGGTACAGTGGAGGGAAAGAAAGGAAAAGCGGGCATCAGTTTTTTTTTGTACGGGTATGCCAATTTCTCTTTTATACTTGGAATTTAGAAATGGTGATCCGGAGATTCACCTTCACAAGTAAAAAGGGAAATGAAACTTTTTTCTCGTTTTCCATTGCAAATATACTTTAATGAAAGAGACAATTTTTTGAATGCCGTGAAAGGCGTTTTTCATTTGTTTGCCGTAAAAGGCATTTTTGTGCCGTAGAAGGCGGTTTGGTGCCGTTGAAGGCGATTTTGCCGTAAAAGGCGATTTGGTGCCGTAAAAGGCGATTTTGCCGTAAAAGGCGATTTACAAATCTCATCAAAATGAGAAGACAAGAATTGTGATTTTTTTTTGTCTCTTAAAAAAATACAATTTACAACAGAAAAGTAAGAAAAATGAATCTAACTTCTCATGCGATTGTGGGAGGGCTCGTTCAGATCGACGGTCGCGAGTCATGTATGGGCTCCGCCATCGTCCTTCAGATGAGAACATAGTGCTTTGATTCTTTGGCTTGGCTCAAACCTCAGTTTTTTAGAGGATAAAGACCAAGGGAAGGTCCTATATCCAATAAAAAAGAGAGTAGACGGACTGAAAAGCCACGTCTAGCCATGTTGGAAATCAGGAGAGGAACCTTGGGGGGAATGGCCCCCCAAGGGGCTTCAATCACCTTGTAGAGTTTTTTTTTTGCAGCAGAGCTTCTTCGCAAAGTGTCTGGATTTTCAGAGACTTCGGATCTTCAGGCAATTTTCTGTGTCTTTTTCTGATGGATTTTTCTTGTCCTTTTCGGAGAGTTTTTGGATAATTTTTCCCTCCTCTCTCTTCCTTTGGAATGACCCTCCTATTTATAGGCCTTTGGTAGCCATTTAGGAGAGTTTATGAGCATTTATTGTATTAATGCTCATGATGGGAGGAGTTACAAGTTTTTAATTTCTTGATTTGGTTACTCCTTTTTCCTTGAATTTGATTGGCCGATGGAGAGTGATGGGCATTTAATCACCTTTAATCTCCATGATGATGGGAGTTTCATGATTTTAATGTCATGATTACTTGGACTTGTAACTCCCATTTGCTTGCTTCTGATTGGGCCGTCCAAAATAATGAGTTAATGACCGCATTAACTTGCCATAAACGGGTCATTTAACTTCATTAATTGATTGCCCGGGCGCTTGAAGAGTCGTGGGCCGTGCCGCGTCCTTTGGGATTCTTCTTGCGATGATCACCAATGGACCCACATGATATTTGATGTCGGATGGTGATCCAATTTCAAACATTGGTTGATGTCAGCGGGCCAGCAACATCTGTCCAGTCGATTTCGCGATCGGGCGGGCAGAAAGTGTGCTTTCTTGGTTAGCCGTTTGGTGATTTTGAGGCGTGCGATGATGATCACATGCTTTTGATGGTAGATCTGAGATGTTGGCGAAAATCAGCTGATTCCGAGCACCAAAAATCAGATTTTCAGAAAATCACAGGGGCCGAAATTCTCGAAACGCGAAAAGTACCCGAAAAACGGGCATTTTGGGCGAAATCCGGCGACCCGGAGTTCCATGGTCGCCGGCGACCATGGGCCTTGGCCCATTTTTTTTTTGGCCGCCTTTCGGTCGCCGTTTCTCCGCCGTTTTTCGTCCGTTTTCGCTTCTGTTTTCTTCTGCATTTTTCTTGGAATTTCCTCTCATTTATTGGTTGGATTTCTCTTAAGAAAACCTGACGAGAATCCGTGCAAATCAGATCGCAACTTTTCCAATTTTCCGGAAAAGCCGAAGACTTTGCCGTGGAGAACTGCCCATTTTTTGTCAAGCGTCGAAACTAGGTCAAATGATGTCAGAACAACCTGAAATTCGACGTGTAGCTTCTTGAGCAGTAGACGAGACCAACCATAGGCTTTTTTTTTAGTTTTGAAGCCGTTTGGGGGCCCGCAAATGCTTGACTTGATTTCACCGCGAGGGAAATGCCGAGCTTTGACTTTCGGTCAAACGATGTCCGATTGACCTAAAATTTGATGGGTAGCTTCCTCATCAGTAGATAGGACCAATCATAGGCTTTCGTTTGAGTTTTGAAGCCATTTGGAGTCATGCAAACGCTTGCCTTTATTTCACCGCGAGGGAAATGCCGAGCTTTGACTTTTGGTCAAACGATGTCCGATTGACCTGAAATTCGACGTGTGACTCCCTCATCAGTAGATAAGACCAACCATAGGCTTTCGTTTGAGTTTTGAAGCCATTTGGAGTCATGCAAACGCTTGCCTTTATTTCACCGCGAGGGAAATACCGAGCTTTGACTTTTGGTCAAACGATGTCCGATTGACCTGAAATTCGACGTGTGACTCCATCATCAGTAGATAAGACCAGCCATAGGCTTTCGTTTGAGTTTTGAAGCCATTTGGGGTCATGCAAACGCTTGACTTTGATTTCACCATGAGGGAAATGCCGAACTTTGACTTTTGGAAAACGATGTCCGATTGACCTGAAATTCGACGTATGACTCCCTCATCAGTAGATAAGACCAACCATAGGCTTTCGTTTGAGTTTTGAAGTTGTTTGGGGTCATGCAAACCCTTGACTTGATTTCATCGCGAGGGAAATGTCGAGCTTTGACTTTCGGGCAAACGATGTCCGATTGACCTGAAATTTGATGGGTAGCTTCCTCATCAGTAGATAGGACCAACCATGGCTTTCGTTTGAGTTTTGAAGCCATTTGGAGTCATGCAAACGCTTGCCTTTATTTCACCGCGAGGGAAATGCCAAGCTTTGACTTTTGGTCAAACGATGTCCGATTGACTTGAAATTCGATGGGGAGCCTACTGGAGTCATTTTGAGATGATCCACAAGCTCCGAATTGGGTGCCATGGTCTCGGGGTGCTCCGCCGCCGGTAGGCTTGATTTTGTTTCCGAGCATCGAAACTGGGTCAAACGTCATCGGAATGACCTGAAATTTGTTGTGCGGCCCTTTGAAGGTATGTAGAAGCCGCCCATGTGCTCTGTTTGATGAGTGACGACCTCGGTAGTTCTCGCTACCTAAGGGCTTGATCTTGCTGCTCGAGAGTTGATGGAGGGTCAAACGGTGTCGGTTTGACTTGAAACTTGACATGTAACCTTTCGGAGGTATTTTGAGACCATCCGTAGGCTCTGATCAAAGATTTGGGGTCTTCGACACTGTCGTTGCCGGGAGCTGCTGCTTAGCTGTTGGAGAAGTGAAGCTAGGTCAAATGATGTCGGAATGGCCCGAAACTTCATGTGTACCTCTCTTTTGGCTGTTTTGAATGACCTTGCGGTTTTTGTTTGATTCTGACAAGATCTGATGCTTGAAGTGGCGCCTGCCTATTTTTGGTAGGATGCGGCTCCATGTAGCTTTTGATGTGAAGAGGCAAAGTGACATTTTTGGTGTCAACAAACATGTCCATAGATCATAATTAAGTTCAAGTTAGAGAAGAGTAAGAAAGTAGAAAGTAGCGGAAGTAATAGTTAATTTTTACAAAACATCAATTTAAGTTCCAACATCACTATGGCCACCCAAGCCAAGCATAAAGTCAAGCAAATTGATAAGACTCACATGAAAAGCTCTTGTGCAATGTGGATGCCTATAGGACAGAATTAGGGGTCCACTTAACTACCCCTTGAGGAGTCTCCTTGACCTCCCTGGTCTCTTCAACAAACATAATAGTGAAAGTCCTGGATCCTAATCCTAGATGGGGGGTGAATAGGGTGAGCTACAAATTAGTGACCAATTAAGAAAAACTTTAACTTCTTTAAAATTAACTAGTCACAAGTGATGATTATCAAACAACGTGCAGAAGCTAACAAAAACAATCACCACAAAGCATTCACCATCACACAAAGATTTATAGTGGTTCGGCCTCAATGCCTACATCCACTACCGGCTTGTGAACCAACACCCCCACCGGATTTCCACTATTTATGCTTTTCAAAAAGGCTAAGCAATAACCTCTACAAAAATGTTTTTCTAAGCTAAACAACAATCTATCAATGTGCTTTTCTAGGCTAAGCAATAACCTTTACAAGATGCTTTTCCAAGGCTAAGCAATAACCTCTACAATGTGTTTTTCTTAGGCTAAGCAATAACCTTTACAATATAAAGATTTCTCTCAAAGAAGTGTCTACACAAACACTCAAAGAGATACAATTTAAGTTCAATTACAATGACTCTAAAATAGGCGGATATGAAATTGAAAATCTAACTCACACAAATACTAAACGAATGCAAAGGTGTATGCTCATGATGTGTGTGTGTGATAACTTCAATCAAGTTAAAAACAAAGCTCAATTAATATATGCTCAAAGCATTTTAAAATTTTAAGGCACATAAAAAGACTTGATTGAAGTGAAATGCAAATCACATGCATGAATACAAACTTGTTAATGAAATGAAAATCAAAGGCTCACAAGTTGTATGAAACTTATCAACTTAAAACATGTGATGCATGTGCAATGTTGTTTTCAAAACCAAATTTATTTAACTAAGGTTTAAATGACTGAAAACAACAAATAAAGATTCAACCAAGTAAATGAATCATGCTATAAAAGAAATCAAAGATTTTGGCTAAGCATGATTAAAGAAGATTTTAAAACAAACTTGGTTTGAAATCAAGGTGAAGAATCCAATCCAACTTAGATCAAAGATTAAAAGAAGAATGGATTCAACACATCATAGTTATCACGCTAAAAATCATTTACCAATAATTTAAACAAAGCATATAGCATATGATTAATAAAAGTAAAGTTTACTTAGAGGTTTAACTTTATTGATCCAACCTTTAGCTTCACTAAAGACTCCTTGGTCTCTCTTAGTTTATCCCCTTTGTCTTGTCTTCAAACACTTCAAGGATGGCTTAAAAATTGCTAACTTTGGCAAATGAATGAACTTCATTTTATAGCCAAAAAGTTCCCAATGGCTAGTCCCCGGTCGACCTGGAACAGGGCCCGGTTGACCTGGCCTTCAACGGTCATAAAACTGACCATTTGAAAAGGACTCCAACGGCTCTTTACCCGGTCGACCCCATGTGTGGTCGGTCGACCGGGTCCATGGGCTCGGTCGACTGGGTCCTGGGACCTTTTTCCCCAAAATTGTATTTTTCAAAGTGATTTTGGTTGGGAATTTTTGGGCCATTAAATCAAGCTTGGGAACATGTTTTAAAATATTCTAGGGGATTTAAAAACATGAAACATAAAATTCCAAAAATGATTCAAAACCTTAAAACCAATGACTAGCTTGATTAATAAAGATTCTTTTCAAATTTAAATGCATTCAAGATCTAAAACCAAATATGCATGAAACATGATTTCTAAAAGTCTTAAAACCAATGCATGTGTAAATCAAGATTTCAAGATTTTCTAAATCAATGCAAGTGTGAAAATTCGAATGATGTTAAAATGATAATGCATCCATCAAATTGCAATATACAAAATCCCTAACTATCTCCCCCTTTGCAATTTGATGGCAACTTACTCAACACCGAATTTACACACTAAGTCTTCAGCTCCCCCTAAGCTGGACAGGCCTTGAAATCTCTTGGTTGCTCCTTTAACTTAGCTTGGGCTCTTGGTCTTTTTCTTCATTCTTCTTGATGCTTGGAGCTTGCTCATTCTTCAAGCTTTCTTTTCATCTTTCTTTCATTAGCCAAGCATCTTCTTTAACTCCCAAGCTTTCTCTTCTTTAAGCTCTCCCCTTTTGACCATGCACTCTCTCCTTTTGGCAAGATATGCATTCTCTTCCCCTATAGAAGATTATACAATATCTCCCCTTAGGAAGTTTGGACATTTTCCCCCCTTTAGACAACTTGATTGCTCTCTCCCCCCCTTTGACATTAAATTGCAAAGGTACCTACACACATGAAATAAGGAAAATACCTTTTAGTAGCACCTGTTAACAAAAGAAATCGAAAATGAAATACATAACAGGTTATCATGTATGGTTAGCAAGTTATAAAGGTAAAGAGCCAATACAAGGGTGAATTTGATCAAAACTAATACTTCCTATGAAGGTTTACACTCCCCCTCAATCCATTCTCTCTTTTTGTCAAACTTTTGACAAAGATATAACTAAGTAGAGCAAGAAGAAGATGGTTTTATAAATTGAGGGTCAACTTCAAGGAAAGGATTAGACACGTTTAACTATAGAGCACAATATGATCAAATTACCAAAATAAAGAGCAAGGCCAATGAGGAGAAAAGCGATCATGGATACCAATTGGAATAAAGAATACCAATTGAGATTTAAGGATAAGACTATTAACTCAATCACTCTAAAATGGAGTTAAAAGGAATATAACTACTAGGAATAATCCAAATTAGAGCTATCTATGATGATATGGGGTTTACCAAACATAGCATTAATCAATATAACTATGAAAATCATATGCTATGAGTATTTTGAAATCATTTCATCCAATCATTAAATATGACTATCATGTGCAAGATGAGTGAAATGAAGTTCAAACATGAAGCCTACCTCAACAATTAACCAACCAAGATTATGATCACATAAACATGGTGGTCATGAGATTTACCTATATGAGCAAGAGAGGAGGCAAACATGAAAATTATGATGCTAATGGAATGTGACATGGAATAAAAATATATTACTATCAAGTTTAATCCAATGTACACAAGGTCTATCACATTCACAAGAAATTACATCAATTGGATAAGCAATCAATCGAAAATTATACCAATTGAAACCAACTGAATTTGAACACATGATTAAGAGCAAGGATGTGACAAACACAAAATTCCATCACGCATCATAAATGGATATTCATCACTTTTAAAGATATAACTAATGAGCATAGTGATGAACAAGATAAATTGCAATGCAAAAGGGTATAACTTGGTAATGCATGCAATTTTCAAAGTGACAAAATCATATGAATTCAACAACTAAGATATCCATCAAATATATAGATATACGAGGAATGGATTTCAAAGAGTTTCATATGATCAAGATCACTACTATGAAGTTGAAACATGTATAAGGATGATATCACTTAGAGAATATACATGAATCAATATAATAACCATCCATAAAAAAAAATGACTAGAAAGCATAAAGGATGGATTTGAGTTATAGTATGGTTTCTACAAATATAACTAAGATCACAACCATACATGGAACCAATTGACATTTGCATATAAAAAGAATGCAACCAAAAGAGCAAAGAAGCAAATGGCTTATAACAATAATCGATCATGAATAATCTAGCTATGAAAGCTTTTGAAATCACAATCAATTGATCATATATAGAAATGCAATGCAAGAGATATAACTCAATGTGAGCAAAAAACAAATCTAACATGATGAAATTATAATCAAATGATTTTGAAAACCATGATATGTAACTAGAATGGTGCATGAAGGCAAAATCAATTGATCATAAACAAACATTGCATTTTAAGAAATGTAACTATATAGAAACAAAATCCAAATGTAACATGACCAACAAAAAGATTTAACTATAAAGGATAGGTTGGTCAAGGAGGTTCAAGGCCTTGAGGTTTGTCTAAGTATCTAACTTTAGGAATCCACCTAAGGTCTTGAGATGGTTGATCTTTGAGGTCTAGTTTAGAAGTCCTACCAACTATAGGAGATTTGACTTGATAAATTTTTAATTTGAACTTATCACCAAGATATTTAGATTTGACTAAATTTAGTTTAGATTGGTGATTAGTCTTTTGAGGTTGGTGAGTTTGTTTCTTAGGGGATTGATTTATTTTTCTTTTCTTGTTATTTTCTCCCTTTATTTGACTTTTGAGTTTTAAATTTAACTTTGCTATTTTCTTTAAAAGTTCTTTCATGGGTTGATTTAAGGGAGATAGGTTAGAAGCTTTTTGTTTATAGATTCTTTTAAACTTGGTTTAACTTGTTTAACCTTTTTAGAATCTATCTTAGGAGACTCCATTTTAATTGATTTAACATGTTTAATATTTTTGGAGTCTTCTTTGATTTTTAGTGTCTTACCCTTCATAGATTTTGATTCTACCTTTTTGGGTTCATAGATGGGTTTAGACACATGACTTCTTCTTAGTTTGCACTCAAACCTAAAATGCCCTTTAATGCCACAATAATTACATTTAGTCATGGGCAAGGAAGAATGAGTACTAGAGAATGAGGACTCACCTTTCACAAAAGTGTTGGTGAAGCTAGGGTCATGTGAAATATTCCTATGAAATCCAAGACCCGTCCTATCTCTTTGAGATTTACCCAATCTAAATAATTTTTCAAATTTCTCTTCACCTTGGGTAAATCTGCACTCATACTTTTGTTTGTAGCTTTCAAGTTGAGTGACTTGGTTTATAAGGATTGAATTTTCATTTTTAACTTTTGATAATTCATTTTCAATTTCATTATAGTTGTTTAGTTCTTCATGGGCAAGTTTTAAATCAAATTTGAGTTCATTAAAAACTTTAGATCCAAGTTCTAGAGTTTTTATCTTATTTTGAGCATTAGATAAATTTTCCTTAGTATTAGTCATCTTGGATTCTAGGTTGTTAATATTTTTGTCTTGCTTTTGTAATTGATCTCTTAGTTTTGAATTTTCCTTATTAAGATCATCATTTTCAATTTTTAATTCATTTAGATCATCTTTAAAATTATGAAGGTTATTCAAAGAGATCATAAACTTAGAGTCTAAACAATGTATTACTTCTTCTTTCTCTCTAAGTTCATCTTTTGAAGAAACTAAATTTTTGTTTAGCTTTTTAGATTCTTCTTTTAAAATTTTATTTTTCTTAACAAGCTCTAAGGAAAATGTATGTAAATCATCATAAGCTTGTTGAAGGTTATCTTCATTTTCAACATTTTCTTCTTCTTTTAAATCAAATTGAGATTCATTAATTTGAATGTTTGAATCTCCAATAGATGGAAGAAGGAGGGGTCTCGAAGAATCTACACAAGAATTTATACAATCTAATAGTGGAATCCGTTCTAATGATTTTCATAAAAATACAACACTGGGTTTTTGACTCTAGGTTTTTACACCTAATCAAGAGTTCCAAAACAATTGATCCTAAAAATAGAGCACGACGCTCTGATACCAATTGAAAGTCCTGGATACTAACCCTAGAGGGGGGGGGGGTGAATAGGGTGAGCTACAAATTAATGACCAATTAAGATAAATTTTAACTTCTTTAAAATTAACTAGTCACAAGTGATGATTATCAAACATATATAGTGCGGAAGCTAACAAAAACAATCACCATGAAGCATTCACCATCACACAACGATTTATAGTGGTTCGGCCTCAATGCCTACATCCACTACTGGCTTGTGAACCAACACCCCACCGGATTTCCACTATTTATGCTTTTCAAAAAGGCTAAGCAATAACCTCTACAATGATGTTTTTCTAGGCTAAACAATAACCTATCAATGTGCTTTTCTAGGCTAAGCAATAACCTTTACAAGATGCTTTTCCAAGGCTAAGCAATAACCTCTACAATGTGCTTTTCTTAGGCTAAGCAATAACCTTTACAATATAAAGATTTCTCTCAAAGAAGTGTCTACACAAACACTCAAAGAGATACAATCTAAGCTCAATTACAATGACTCTAAAATAGGCGGATATGAAATTGAAAATCTAACTCACACAAATACTAAACGAATGCAAAGGTGTATGCTCATGATGTGTGTGTGTGATAACTTCAATCAAGTTAAAAACAAAGCTCAATTAATATATGCTCAAAGCATTTTAAAATTTTAAGGCACATAAAAAGACTTGATTGAAGTGAAATGCAAATCAAATGTATGAATACAAACTTGTTAATGAAATGAAAATCAAAGGTTCACAAGTTGTATGAAACTTATCAACTTAAAACATGTGATGCATGTGCAATGTTGTTTTCAAAACCAAATTTATTTAACTAAGGTTTAAATGACTGAAAACAACAAATAAAGATTCAACCAAGTAAATGAACCACGCTATAAAAGAAATCAAAGATTTTGACTACGCATGATTAAAGAAGATTTTAAAACAAACTTGGTTTGAAATCAAGGTAAAGAATCCAATCCAACTTAGATCAAAGATTAAAAGAAGAATGGATTCAACACATCATAGTTATCATGCTAAAAATCATTTACCAATAATTTAAACAAAGCATATAACATATGATTAATAAAAGTAAAGCTTACTTAGAAATTTAATTTCATTGATCCAAACTTTAGCTTTACTAAAGACCCCTTGGTCTCTCTTAGTTCATCCCCTTTGTCTTGTCTCCAAACACCTCAAGGATGGCTTAAAAATTGCTAACTTTGGCAAAGGAATGAACTTCATTTTATAGCCAAAAAGTGCCCAACGGCCAGTCCCAGGTCGACTTGGAACAGGGCTCGGTTGACCTGGTCTTCAACGGTCATAAAACTGACCGTTTGAAAAGAGCTCCAATGGGCTCTTTACCCGGTCGACCCCATGTGTGGTCAGTTGACCGGGTCCATGGTCTCGGTCGACCGGCCACACTGTGGGTCGACCATGTGGTTGGTCGGGTCCTGGGACCTTTTTCCCCAAAATTGTAATTTTAAAAGTGATTTTGGTTGGGAATTTTTGGGCCATTAAATCAAGCTTGGAAACAGGTTTTAAAACATTCTAGGGGATTTAAAAACATGAAACATAAAAATCCAAAAAATGATTCGAAACCTTAAAACAATGGCTAGCTTGATTCATAAAGATTCTTTTCAAATTTAAATGCACCCAAGATCTAAAACCAAATATGCATGAAACATGATTTCTAAAAGTCTTAAAACCAATGCTTGTGTAAATCAAGATTTCAAGATTTTCTAAATCAATGCATGTGTGAAAATTCGAATGATGCTAAAATGATAATGCATCCATCAAATTGCAATATACAAAATCCCTAACAATTAGTGTCGTCACCTGTAATGCCAAGCGTTAGCACCATTAGATTGGACAACCTAGCAAGTTAAAATAAATATAATAAGTATATACATGTAGCATCAAGTGAATAACAAGGACATATGATCATATGATGTCAATTAAGGATAAACTAGGGATCATCGTGCATGAATAAGTATGTGACATATAATCAATTATGTATGACAGAATCTAACAGTGTGTACCAACAAAATGGCACAACCACATTAGCTATGTTCTCTCACATCGGTTGCTACACATTGTTGCTCGGGAAATTGTGAAATTTAAAATCACAAGTTAAAGAGCATACAAAAAACATGAGAAAGGAAAAATTGGTCTGGAAATAGAATTGTGCATCTATTCCTTTCCCGCTTTTATTTTTACGTGGGTTCAACATTCCAGCCTCGCAAGTGTAAGTTGTTTACACATTTTTTTACAACTCCCACGTTCGGTATTGGAGATCACACGTCGAAGAAAAAGACAAGGGAAATACATGAAATGCAAAAAAGAAAACATAAAAGACTACCGATCGGAATATTGTTGCTCAGCCGGTGTCACATCCTGGACCTGAGAATTCCTCAATTAGGGGTGATCCCTGAGGTGTGACACGCGTACTCTCGTGGATTCGCACCATTTTCGGACTAAGTCTGAATCCACGAAGGAGAAAATATCACTTCACGCATGTGAGGATTACTCACTGATACTTGTCAATGTACATTTAATTGCGGAAACCTGTACACGGTCAATATCAAAGCCCGAACGGTCCATTTAAGTTTCAATAATACACAATAAGATTTACCATTTGACAAACTTAAGAATTCAAATCCCTTACATGAATAGTACAAAGGTACTGCAAGGATTATGATTACCAAATGTTGTCCTAATTAAAACATGTTTATGAAACAATGCAAATCAGAACTAATCCTATGCAGAACTATAAACTAAGTGTAAGATGCAATATCTAATCCCAAACCCAGTTACAACCCTTGTACGCTCTTCGTCAATCAAGGACTAGTAGATGTCCCTGCAATCCATTGGTTTAATCTCGAAGGGACCATTAGTCATACTCCTCAGTCTCCTAGATTCTTGTAGGGGCAGTTTATGCAATCGAGTCTATGGCACCAAGAGTAGCATAATGAATATGGCGATTCAAGAATCTATGAGAAATTATGAATTTACACTTGCTATTCAAATTCGAATTTAAATAAAAATAATTAAGAGATGCCAAATAATTGTCAACTAAGCACATTGTGCATTACGAAATAAATCATGCTTTTCGAATCATAAATCGATGACTTACTTTTCTAGTTGGCTACTACATTTTACTCATGCTTTCTTTGTGAGAGCGAATTATGTTGGGATGTCACCAGTGACCCGACCAAAGGCTATCCTGGCTACCCGGTTTTGGAGTTCCGATGCTCCAGATGACCTATTGTAGTGGCCTTGAATAACTAAATTGAACTTCAACTCCGTTTAGTATCGTACGGTTGAAGCTAAGTAGTGTGAACCATTTGAATCAATCAATAGAACTTCAGTAAGAATTGTCTATTCAAATCATTTCTAATTGAATCCATTCCTTTTCATTCTATTCATTTCGACCACAAATTGAGAAATAAAACTAGTTCGAGTGTGGGTCCCTACCGTGGTCAGGTGCAAGTGAGTGGGTCTCCATGTGGACGGGCTAAAAGGGCTAGCAGGTTATAGGGATTGGTAGGCTACTGCACAGAGATGTGTAGCCCCAATGGAGGTGGATTGTGACGCCTTAGAGTCCGACATTGACTATAGAGAGGAAAGTTATTGAGATTATATGTAAAGCTTGCACTCTTATCTTGCATGTGGCCTTTTGGTGGGTTGAGGTCTACCCGAAATAAAAGGGTGATGCCTGCGGGCCAAAACAGACAATATCATGCATGCGTGTGGGGTGAGGCATTATAGACTAAGGCCTTGCAAATGGAGGTGATTTGAGAGAATGGTAGCCTAGAGAAGATGGAGAAGATGAAGTAGAGATGGGATCTTTTGCATGCAAGAGTTTTGTGAGGCCCTCTCCCTTTACTAGCATAATTTCATGCTAATTATATTTAATTATATCCATCTATGCTAATTAGTAGGGATTAGTAAGGGTAGATTAGTATTTTCCTAGAAATTAGGCATGTTTTATAGGAATTAGACTCTTTTTGAGATTTCTAGAATTGTTAGAGTGTTAGATGGATTCTTTATAGTTAGTTAGTTGGTTAGAGGCCCCTATAAGTATTTTATAGATTTTAGGAGGGTTTCTCATAGAGAATTTGAGTTTAAAACCTAAAATACCTAAATTTCCATGTACTTATCCTAACCTATAACTAACCAAGAAGGGCTCTTCGGTCATTACACTTTCAACCAAAGTCTACATTATGAATCCATCCCATCCCATGCCTATCTCATCTCTCTCTATCTCTCTCTCTCTCTCTCTCTCTCTCTCATTTTCCCTCACATTTCTCTCTTCTTCCCTCTCTTTCTCTTCCATTTTCCTCCAAAAATTTCCTTCCTACATCAAAGTATTCCTAGATCTAGGGTTTCCTACATCAAGAAAGCAAGAATCTCTCCAAGCTACTTCCATATCCAAGCAAGGGGAACTAGCTCCTTCTCTAGATCTCCTTGTCTTCTTCACATCAAGGTAAGTTTCTCTCCTTAGCTCAATTTTCTTATAAATCTCTTCGTTCTGTTAGAATCCCTTTTCCCTTTGCATTTTCTCCTTGGGATTTGGGTGTAGGAGCTGTAGATCTTGATAGAACTAAGTTTTAACGGACTATTTTGGGTATTAGAAAGCTTAAAGGCTTGGATTAGAGAATTGGAGCTTGGATCTTGAAGATCAAGCCAAGAGACCTTGATTTGGACAAGATGCAAGTACAATATACTCATTTAGTATAGAATGCATGTCTTCTTTTTTAAATTTTGTAATTCTGTTCATATGGACTTTTGATTCCTTATATCTCTCTCTTTTAAGCCTTGTTTTGTGGATTTTGGCCATTGATGGATAGGAATTCCCATTTAGAAGATCAATGGCCCATGGAAGATACGATGGTGATGGTTGGAGTAGTTTTTATGTTTTTGTATGGTTTTGTGATCGAATCCCTTGAAAATTACAAATCGTCAGTCTTCGTGCCACCTCCTTGGCTTTTTATCCCTTCATTAGTTCCAAAACGCGATTTTCTAACTTTATTTTGAGATTCGGATTCTAATCATTGTGATCCTCGAACACTAGAGACCTAAAAAAATTCAAAACACTAAAATTCGCCAATTGAAGTCCATCGAAATCCAAAATATAAGAGAATTACCACGAAAAACATTGAACACACAGGACTGTTAGGGTAGGCTCCACCACAGTGGCACCTACCCTACATTTGACATTGAAGCTTGACTTTCGGCATTACTCCAATGTCCAAATTTCAGAATTCTACTAATTTAACACCCTATAACCTTAAAAAAATCCACCAGAAAAAAACATAGACCTTGAAGCCCACCGGAATTATGAAAAGAGATCGAAAGGCCTGAAAAATACGAACCGTAAGGGTAAGTTGCACCCCCTAGGTGCCTACCCCTACCTTCGATTCCAAATTGTGATTTTCGATCTGGTTTCGAATTCCGAATCAAAACTAACATAAACAAAACCTTTCAGGGCACCGAACAACATTGAAAACCCAGTTAACTTGACTACAACTCACTGGAGTTTTGAATAGAGGTTGGAAAACCTGAAAAACATAGAACTGTTAGGCTAGGCTCCATGATAGTGGCGCCTACCCCTACTGTTAATACCAAATTTTGAATTTTAATTTCTTTTCAGATTTTAGATCTGATTCACTAAAATTAAGACCATCCAGAACATAAAACGAACCTGAAACAATAACATGATCCAACAAAAGGCCCATCGGAGCTCCAAATTATAGTCGGAATTATTGAAAGTGTGGAGAACACTATAGCAGCCAGGATAGGCTCCACTAGGGTGGCTCCTGTAGACACCTCATTTTGGCCCCCTATGATAGCCTTAAACACTTATCATATATAACGATGCCCCCATTTCACCCATAATTGAATGGTTAATGGCATAATTCAGATTAATTAATGACGATGAAGATGATTGTTGATAAATTTAGACTTAGTTCGACGATTCATAGAAATTGTGAGAGAAAATGCCAAATCACATTGAAATCTCGAGTTTAACCCACTATTCAAATAAGGAATGGACTACAACGCTACCCAAGCCCCTTCCAGACTACATAGAACACACTCAGGTTGTTCCTAAAGAGATTACACTTAGTTTGCCTAAGTACGATACGATTAGCACGAATTAGGAGGTTAAAATCATTGATCCAAGTATCCATTACTTTTCCTGACCTATGACTGTTAGGGTGTGTGGACCAACAGATTCTATATTCCGAGAGCTTTCCGACGATATATAGAACGTCCAATTCCGACCAACGGATCAAAAGATATGGCCCTCGGAATACTACACAAGTGGTCCCGCACGAGGGACACACTTGGGCGCCAATATAGGTGCGCCCAAGTCCCAAACTGCCCTTGGGCACACACACAGGTGCGCCCAAGTCCTTCGTTGCCCTAGAAAGCACTCTAGTGCATATTTAGGTTGGTTCCGCTCCACTCTTCATAGTTCCGACCCAATCTCAGCCCAAAAAATAGACCAAAACCAAACCCCAAGCCCATTCGACCCAAAAGATGACATGGGCGCACCTGTGTGTGCGCCCAAGTCCTAAAATCCACTTGGACGCCCCCACACGTGCGCCCAAGTCCAGTTTCCTATGTTTCGGTCTGAATTCGATTTGAAAACAATCCGAACCGAACCTAAGCCCACTTAGCCCCAAAACAAGTGCGCCCAAGTCACAGAATCCACTTGGGCACCACCCTAGGTGCACCCAAGTCACCTATAACCCTAGATCCGCCTTGGTTTGCGTGAAACGTCTAGATGTTCCTGCAAACAGTAGCCCTAACCCCTTCTCCACGAGAAAACCCTTATATAAGGATCTCTTATACCATTTACAAGAGGAGGCTACCAAAAAAGATAGAAAAAGAGAGAATTAAAAGGGAGAGAAAAAGAGAGAGTAGCCACCATAGAGGAAGCTTTAGATCTAGAAGAAAGGAGAAGAGGAGCCTTCTGGTTTCCAAGATCAGCAATGGAGAAGGTTTCCAAAAGCCATGGACTTGCGCAAAAGCTTCATTCTAGGACTTGAAGAATACAACCCAAACTGGTATTTCTAGATTTAGTTCTCTTCAATTAGTATTCAACATCATTAATGCTTAGAAACATGCTTAGGATCATACATATATTGTAGATCTGCATTAATAGTAGTGCTTTCCAGTAGATCTAATATTTAGTAGTCATTAATCATTAGTAACATGCTTAGGATCATTCTTAGTTCATAGATCTGCATCATTTTCACCATCTTGGACTCGTGATTAGGATAGGTTTACATTCATATCATTTTATTAGGAAAAATTCGAATTTGAGGAAGAAAAAGTGCAGTAGAGCACTTGGGCGCAACTGTGGGTGCGCCTAAGTCCCTGCATGGGATTTTAACCCCGATTTTCATATCATGTGCACTTCATTTCTCAGATCCAAATTCATTCTCATACATATTAATATAAGGACCCTCGGATCTGTAACTTTGTGTTTGAAATCAAGCGAAAAGCATCGAAAAAGGGAGTGAAAAAGGAAAAAAGTCGCCCAAATCCCTGCATGGGATTTTGACCCCGATTTTCATATCGCGTATATTTCATTCCTTAGATTTGAATTCATTCTCATACATATTAATATCGGGACCTTTGGATCTATAACTTTGTGTCCCAAATCACGCGAAAAGCATTGAGAAAAGAAACAAAAGAGGAAGAAAAGTGCAGGAAAGCACGTGGGCGCACCTGCAGTCCAAACTCAGGGTTTCAATCCCGATTTCCCGTTTTGTGTGCATTATGGTTCTTAGATCCGAGTCTATCTCCATAAAAATTAATATTAAAGCTTTCGGATTTGTGGGAAGTACTGAAAGAATTGAAAAAGGATAATATAAATTGCTAAAAAGGAAGAAAAGAAAAGAAGAAAGAATATAGGTACTTGGGCGCCACTGTGAGTGCGCCCAAGTCCCTGCAAAGGGATTTGTCCCTCGAATCTTAGTCCTCACATCACCGTTTTCAAACCCGGAATTTCTGATATCATTGATTCATATTAGGACTCTGCATTTAGTCACTAATTGTTAGAAATCGTGTTAGAAATTGCATTGGAATATCGCTGAAAATTGCAAGTGCATCACAACTCGCAAAGGAGACACTTGGCCGCCACTGTGTGCGCTCCCAAGTCCTGCAGAGACACTTGGGCGCCCCTGTAGGTGCGCCAAAGTCTCTGGATTAATTTCCGGCCCGCATTTTCCACATCTTTGCATTCCATTTAGCTTGTTGTTTCATCTTTGTGATGATTTCGATCGACTACTGAACTTCTAGATTGCAAACTATTAAATCATCAACACTTTAGGTTAGGATATATTGCATAAAATAAAAAAAAAAGAAAAAAATTCTTAAAACACTTCCCTTCTCATCTCGCTCTTTAGTAATTAGAGAAGAGAACAAAAAAAATTAAAAGAAATAGAAAAGTCTATAAAAAAGGAAAACAATAGATATTGAGTAGAGGATCATGAGTTGTTCTTTATGTTAGGTTGCATTGCTTTTACATAAAAAACCAAAAAAAATCACAAAATCACAAAATACTTCTCCTCTCGTCTTGCTCTCTAGTAATTAGAGAAGAGAACACAAAAAAGAAAGTAATTAAAAGAAGTATTAGAATTATAAAAGTAGACATTAAGTAGATGATCTTAGGATATTCCATTCGTGCCTAAGTAAATTAATAAACTTGATCAACACCAATCTAAAACACTAATTAATTAACTCAAAATACCTATTTAAAACATCCAATTAAAATCCATAGAATTAATTAATTAAATCCCTAAAATTGATTAGTAATCCCTAATAAATAAAACCCTAATTAACAAACCTTAATTAAAATCCTAATTAATAAGCCTAAATAAATCAAAACCCCTAATTAATCGAACCCTAATTAATAAGCTTGATCAACAAATCTTTAAATCAAACCCTAACAAACAAAACCCTAGTCACCAATCCCTAATTAACGAGACCATAATCAAAACCCTAATTAATAAACCTTAATCACTCAAAGATCCAATTAAAATCTCAATTAATAAATTCAAACAATGAACCTTTAATTCAAGCCTAAATTGAATAAGTAAAATTAAAAAAACCATAACCTGAACCTCAAACTTAAACCAAACCATAATTCAAACCACAACCAACACAATTCTAATCGATAGCCCTACCTAAATTCAAACTTTAAGGCCATAGTCAAAACCTAATTAAAACAATAAGACTAAGCCACATCTAGAGAATAAAGACATTCCCTGACCAAAATATGAGTTAGAATATCCGAACCAACTTAGAAATACCCTAGAATCGAATGAACCAGTAGCTCCACAACAGGCAGGCACTTAGGCGCCACCACAGGTGCGCCCAAGTCATCCCAAACACCTGAGCGCCCATACAGGTGTGCCCAACCTTTTCTGGTTCTACCCCGGGGCACGCATTGGTTGCGTTTCAACTCCCGAACTTAAACCACAATCACTCTTAAGGTTTATAAATTTAAAACCATCCCGGGATATATAATTATTGACATAGATCACATGAAACTCCGAGCCTAAGTGAACAAAATACCGGAAAGAACCAAAACACACGAACCAGACACTTGGGCGCCACCACAGGTGCGCCCAAGTCACTAAGGAAACATAGGCGCAACCACAGGTGCGCCTAAGTTCATCTCCATCCCCTAAGACCACCGAATCCCTATTCACTTCCAACCTCGGCCTCAATCAACATCTCAGAATCCTTACAGAACCAACAACAACCCAGAAATTAAAGATTTAGTTAACTTAAACCCATCCGGAACCTCGAACCAAAGTTGGACGGGCGAAGAACATCAAGGCACCACTTGGGCGCCCATACAGGTGCGCCCAAGTTCACAAAAACACCTAGGCGCACACACAGGTGGGCCTAGGTTTCCTGTCTAGCCCAAGTTGCGAATCTTGGTTATATTTCGAGTTCCGGACTTAAGATCATTAAAACAAATCAATCCAGAACCTAAAACAACATCAAAATAGAGACTTGCATTAAATAGAAACCCTACGAACTCCGAAGATCAAGTCGATTCATCACTACTAGCCAAGCCACACGAGACCTGGCACTTGGGCGCCACTATTTGTGCACCCAAGTCACCAGAGTGACCTAGGCGCAACCACAGGTGCGCCCAAGTCCTCCTGTCAGTCCTATTTCACCGATTTCGACATCTTTTCATCATTTGAAGTAAAACCTGAAATTATAGAACCTTCAACCAACATAAACATAACCTAAATATATTTAAAAATACATTAATCAAAACCTTAATACATCCCTAAATCACTCTTAACCAACCTTCAACATAAATCAAAACAAACCGAATCAATTAAGATCATAACCAAATTCCTTAGGGACAACTATTATCAAGCTTAAGCTATTTGCACCCTAGGAATAAATTGAACTTCCCACATTAGAAAGACAAGAGCATTAGGCTTCGTCCCATCACTTTTCTTGTCCCGTTAGGGGACCGGGAGAGCTGATGTGAGCGGTCTAGGACCTTAGGTTAGGGTCAATCCGATGATCAGTAAAAAAAACATTATATCACGTAAATCCAAGTAAAATCCCCTAGTTAGGCTTTACCCCATTATCAAAAATCTCAAAAACTATAAAACCAACAAAATAAACCCAAAAAGATTTTCCTTTCTTTCTTCCTCCACCTCTGGTGCCAGATGTTTAATCGAACTTAATGATAAAAGGGAATGAAGAACTGATTTCTAAAATTGAATAAATGAGAATAATAAGATGAGATGAGTGATTTCACATACTTTGCATATTTTTATTTCGGCCCATCGGCAACCTTCCAAATCAATTTTGGCCCATCGGCCACTCTAAAACAAACACCGGCTCATTGGCCACCTTCAATCAATTACATCCCATCAGCTTTTCACTTTATTACTCGTGTATCGCACACGAAAAACACAGAAATCACAAGTCAAAGTCTCATTTGCATCATCATTTTGGTTTAAAAAGTCAGCCTTTAAACCCTATTTTGCCAAGGGATTAGAAGGGGGTACTCGGGAATGGGGCCGATCCTCTTCTTAAATATTTGGCACCTCCCCCCTTTTATTTTCCTTTTTTTTAATTATTTTGTTTTACTTGGATACACCATGATTATGCTATGTGAGGATTAACCCTTATTTGGACCTTGACTCATAACCCTGAATTAACCCAATGTTAAAGAGACCCAAAGAGACCCGAATTAATGTGACAGGAAAACCGTCATGTGTTGCCGGCAGCACATTAGATGAGAGGAAGAACCCACCCATTTATTTTCTCCCATTCTTCTTCGGCTTTTGTTGAAGAACGATGTTACGGCCGTTACCGTAGCTGGCGATTGTGATCCGTTGATTTTGAGGGTAGTCGGAATCCTCATTTTCGATGTAAAATTTAAATTGCACATATAGATGGATGGCGATTTCCCTCCCCGGGGGCATCAAAATTCACATCCGACAGCTCCTACCCCTTGTTTTGACCCAAAGTGCAAATTTCGACTATTTTCTGGAATTCTGAGTTGAATTAACATAACATAACCTTAAAATATTTAAAAAATACACTAAACAAAACCCTAAAACATTCTTAAATCACTCTTAACCAAAACTATAACTTAAGACAAACCGAACCAATTAAGATCATGCCTAACAAGCCACTAAGGCATCGAAACCATTGAACTTAGGCCATTTTCACCCTAGGAACAAGCCAGATTCTCCCATTAGGTAGGATAGAGCATTAGGCTTCGTCCCATCACTTTCTTATTCTGTAAGGGGGCCGGGAAAGCTGATGTGGGCGGTCTAGGACCTTAGATCAGGGTTCCGATGATCGATAATAATGCATTAATCACATAAATCCAAGTAAAATCCCTTAGTTAGGTCCTTCTAGCCCCATTATAAAAAAATCCATAAAAACTACAAAACCAATAAAATTAACCCAAAAAGATTTTCCTTTTATTTCTTCCTCCAACTCTGGCGTCAAATATTTTAAATGAACTTAATGATAATAAGGAATGAAGAACTGATTTCTAAAATCGCCTTAAAGAAAATGATGAGATGAGTGATTTCACACACTTTTTATTTCGGCCATCGGCCACCTTCAAACAAACACTGGTCCATCAGGTTCCTTTAGTCAACCTCGGCCCATCGGCCACCACTTATTAATCAATTTTGACCCATCGACCTTTCATTTTTATTACTTGTGTATCGCACACAAACCCACAGAAATCACAAATTGAAATCTTTTTTGCCTCATCATTTTGATTTGAAAAATCATCCTTTAAACCCGATTTTGCCAAGGGATTTGAATGGGGTACTCAGGAACGAGGCCGATCATCTTCTAAAAATATTAGGCACCTCACCTCTTTTTTATTTGATTTCTTTATTTTTGATATTATTTTACTTGGAGCTACTATGATTAAGCCATATGAGAATTAACCGTTATACCTTAACACATGACCTTGAATATATTGACCCTATATCAAAGAGACCCAAATCAATGTGACAGGATGACCATCGTGTGTTGCCAACTGCACATTAGACGAGAGGAAAAACCCACCCACTTTATTTTTTGCCCTTTTTTTCTTCGACTTCAGTCGAAGAATACGGCCATACCATAGCTGGCGATAGTAATTCATTGATTTTGAGAGTAGTCGGAATCTTTATTTTTGATGTAAAATCTAAATAGCATATATATAGATGAATGGAGATCTCTCGTAACATTTGAGGAGCCGAAATTCACATCCGATAGCAGTACTACTTCCGTTAGTGCGAAAGGTAAACAGTCGCTTAGAACTGTGGGTTTGGTGAGGCAATGGGCTTGTGCCTTGCCGTTGATAGGTCATTATTGTGTTGAGAGTTGTCACATTCAGGGATTAGTTTACTTTTTTATATTTTGTATTCAGCCCTACATGGCTAAGATTGTACCAGTTAATGTTTTAAAACATGCTGTAAACTATACATTTGGCAACTTTACTGTAATTATATATGCTTCACTCTGTTAGTCATTAAAATTTTATTGACTCATTTTCTGAAATATATGATTATCAGACACATCTGCATTACGTTCCGAAATCCGATGGCCCCGAAAGAGGGCGTGGACCTCAACTCCAACTTGTCATCAAGATTCTTCATCAGATTCAAAACAATGACTGGGTCAGCCCTCCAATCCAAGCCTACAAACATCACTGCACTGAGCATTGAGAACAATGTCGAACTCCTCCCCTAAAGCCATTCTTAAGTGCTGACACGTGACCTATTGACATCAACATATCACACACATAGACGGAGATATCTACATATATGGAAGCTATGGAGGACTCCAGCCCGGTCATGTTTACCTCCCATCGACAGTCATTTCACCCCAATGTTTCTAAAGAACTTCACACCAACCCGTTTAAAACTCCCTCTTTAATCACTGATGAAGATCAAAGACAAGTGTCTGAGATGGTGTTACACCCCGACCCAACTTAATCCCCATTAGTGTTAATTGTTGGGAATTTAGCTTAATTAATTTTATTTAGTGGTAAATTCTTCGACTTAGTACTTTTTATTTTTAGAATGAGTCAAATGAGTCTTGAGTCTCGAATAAACGAGTGGAGTCAAGTTGACTCAGGAGTCAGAGACTTTTCCGTAAGTATAGCTTTTCTCATTTTACATCGTTTTCACGTCATTTTGGCGTCATCGCGTGTATCTCGTTGAGCATGTCGATTTTCGTATTTAGGTTCACTTCATTTGATCACTCGTTGAGTGAGTGGGCCACCATTTGACTTAACTTGGCAATACATTAATATAATGGGCCTTTTTGCAAAAATTCCCATCCTTATCAACCATAACAACCCCAACCCAATTTTATTCCACTTCATTCGTCTCTGCATGTTGGCTGGGAGTGAGTGAGAGAATTTTTCTCTCTTCTTCCTTCTCAATCTCTCTATTCCTCCAAGCTTATTAACATTCCAAGTGAAGACAAGGGGAGATCTTCATCTTCTTTATCTTCCTCCCTTCTTTGCTAGCAAGAAAGACAACCTCATCATCTTCCATCTCCTTCAAATTCGGAATTATTACTAGAGGTAGACTCCATCTTCTTCTTGTTTGAGTTTTGGGTTGCAATGGAGTCAAAAGACCTTCTTCTAAGCATTTATAGATGTTGGTTGGTGTTTGATCAGAGTTTTGTGTCTAGGGTTTGATTCATTTGGGGAATTTCGGGTGTTGAACACCAAGAGAGTTAGAAGAGGTTTGAAAAGCATAAATTGAGGCAAGTATATGCATAATATGGATTTACATTTTGTTAATTTCATTGATTCCATACTATTCTTACTCAATGTTCTTAGTTCTTAATAAAATGAATGGTTTTATGGTTCACATTTGATGAAATGGATTTGGAGAGAATGATGTTGTAAATGGGAGCATGAAGGCTCCATTTTATGCAGGTATTATGTTAGAAGTGAAGTTAGAAGGGAAGGGGAAGAAAGAAATGGAAGAAAGAACCCACAGAATTCCGAAAAATGGAATTCTGGAGTGGGCGCTCGAGCGGACCCACTCACTGGAATTCCGGGCTGGAATCCTGAAACGGGCGCTCGAGCGCGCATATGGCTGCTCGAGCGCGTGTACCTGCTGGAAATTCTGGGCTTTTTGGCCCAATTAAGTGGAGTATGAACTCCCTTAGCTTATTTAACCCTCCTTAATCCTTTATTTAGTGGATTTTGGCGCTCACCCTACTTCCATAGGGGTTTAGGAATTTTTGAGACCTTATGACCTTGAAATGGAACCGTTAACCTTATAAATTAGTCTAATGGATATTGATTAGTCTAACACTATGCCATGAGGGCTAGTTTAGAAACTCAATGTACCTTTCATACATAGTGACATCAACAAAAGTAGTATGACGTTGATTTTACTAAACTTACCTTGTATTGGACGGTGAAAGACTAAAATAACTAATTTAGAATTGGTTAGTAAAATATCTTGATTCCTTAAATTCTTGCATTTCATATTGAATTGTATCTTCGTTGATAGATCAATCATTATAAATAAATAAGTCTATTTCATTATCAATATCTTTTGAGGTTAAGTACTCCAATTTCTCTATCATTCTTCAAATATTGTATATCAATCAAGTTTTATTCATAATGTGGATTAGTGAGTATATAGTGATATATGAGTTGAAATGATTTGAGTTAGACAGTTTGAACTACAACTCACTTGAATCCACTTATTATGTGATTAGTTGATTCGATTGAGTCGGCACTACCTAGCTTTGACCTTGTGACGCCTGACGGGACCAGCACTTGGTTTATTTATGCGAGACTACTGCAGTAAGTCACCTGGAGTACCGGAACTCCAGAACCGGATAGCCAGTTAGTCTTTGGCCGGGCAGCTGGTGACATCCCAACTAGAATTGCTCTCTTTGAGAGGATGAGTTAAAGTAGTAGCCAAATTAGCACGTTTTCTCATTAATTGATTCACTAGCATGATAAATTCAAAATTGCACAATTGCGTAGTTAATACTTACCTTTGATCTCTACGAATTTACTTGTCTTAAAGTCAAATTGAAACATTATGTGAAGTCTTATTTTGCTTATACTTGCTTAATAGTCGTATTGAGATACTACATTTGGTGTCACAGACCCAGATGCAACTCCCGGTCCTGAAGCGGTCCAGGAGAGAGAGGAGGGTACCCAAGAGGTACTGTCAGGACTAGAAGAGTGGCCGGAACCAGGGCCAGCTTGAAAGTTGTCTCTTCGGAGTGCGGACTACACTTGTAGATACCATAGTTCGTATGATTATCCTTTTCATATAGTCATACGAAATTCTTTCGGATATACTTTTGGTAGTGGTTGTATAGGGTTATTTCATTACTACATCTTTTATAACTTAATGTATACAATTGTTTATTTCTTTTGTATCAACTTAAATGTTTAATAGCACTTGATGGAATTTGATACCTTATATCAATGAACTACGACTTCCGCGATATGAAATGTTATGTGCTCTCACATGGGGAATAGTCGATTTTATCTCCTTCGTATGTTGTATTTGACTCGAGACCGGTACAATATACGGGAGTACGTATGACATACCTCGGGGATTACCCTAGGCCAGGGTGATTTCGGGACCGGGATGTGACAGATGGCCTTAATCCCAGTAGGCCAATCATCATCCAAGTGTCATTCCTGTCCTAGTTGTTCTCCACCGACAAGTTAATCTTCTCATGTATGCATCTCTCCGAAAAAAGACTTTAATTGTAGCCTCCATTTTTCTTTTAAAATATTTTCTATATTGTCACAAGACAGCTCCAGTCTTTTAAAGTTTCTGCCCGTTCCTCCAAAAGATAATCTCTTTTGTAGCCTATTTGCTTCCATTTCTTTCCTCTTCAAAATTATATTACATAGCCTCCTCTCAGTCCATGATGTCTTTCTCTCACGGCCGACCTCAAGGTCATCGTCACACCCACCTACAAATATTTCCAAGAAAAAGGAGCCTAGAATATTAATTTGCTTTCCAAAGCCCATATCCAATTGACCCTTACATGCATGTACCCATGCCATCTTATGCAGTGCTAGGAAACCCATGATACCCCTAACCAAAACAGTTTGGCTTCTTGTTTCGTTTCTTCCAAGATCAATAACCCTTTGATCCCCCTTGTCCCACCACCTTCGGTAGAATCCAATGTTATGAAAGAGACGGTCAACCAATTATACTAACTGAACCAGAACTCATGGCAGATTAGGATCCACCATAATGGTATAGCATTGTCGCTCGTATCCACCCGATAACAGGCCAAATGACAACCTCACTGCCAATCTCCCATCCTCTAAAATTTCATCCTCCTCTTTACTTCCCCCCAGGCTGTCTGCTTCCTCTCTTTTCTTTAAAGAATACCAGCAAAACCCTGTGCTATGCACAAACCACAGAATCACCCGATGCACAGACTAATACAAATTAATTTTAATAAATTTATTAATTAGTAAACTTGTGACTCCTTTTTGTTGCTAATTTAATATTTATTTATTTTTCCAAATGTTTTATTCTTTAGGTGAGGTGTAAATGGAGTTTGATGAAGATCGGACACATGTAGAAAAAAAAAAAAAGACACATTCACAATAAAACAAAAAAATAACGCAAGTAGATTTAATTTGAATAACACAGCGTTCGCAATATACACATTCGTATTAATTATACAAATTAAAAGACACTGAATTCAACTTTCAAAACGGTTACATTAACCTCTAGAAATCCAAAATATGTACAAATTAGGACACAGACAATATCAAACAAAATATTCATGCTGAGTATTTGAAACTCCATCTTTCAAGTGCTTCGCGGGGTTCATTTTGTCAATATTTTGTAATATATCTTTTTTATTATTATTATTTTTGTTTGACCTAAGTTGGGTTTTTCTCCTTTTATTTTATTTCTTTTATTTTATATCTTGACATAAGTTGTTTAAGTTGGTAAGGCATTAAATCCCATGTCATTTTTAGTTTATGAGTAATAAGTATTTATTTTGGTTGTTGCTTTCCTTTTACTCTATTTAGGCTGGTTGTTCTTCTTTGGTGATGCTAACATATAATTCAACATGAACACATACAAAGTATTAAATACCCCAGTGTGTATCCCTAGAGCTTCTTCAATATACTTTTTCTTTATCAATTTAAGTGCTGCATCTTGCAAGTCATTAAGGAAAGAAAAGTCATAAAAAAAACCAATAACATATAAAGATCTAGCAACCCAAACTTGTTGAAAAAACATGTAATATAACTCGTCTATGCTTCAACATATGATAAGATGCCCAAAGACACATGATCCATAAGATGTGACAAATCCTCATAATTTGATTTCAGCCAATCAGTTTTTTTTTCAATTTTTTAAGTTGAAATGAACCCATATCTCAGAACGGATCATTTTCCTGTTTTCTTTATATTTTTAAGACCTCGTTTGGGTGCATGAAATGACATTTCTAGAAATTTAGAGAAAGAAATTTCTAAAGTTTATAAACATATAGGTGAATATGCATAGATAATCAATGAATAATCACATAAAAACCCATAACATATAATTTTGGAAATTATATAAAATAAGGAAAAAGGTCATCAGATATTACCTTTAAATGGCCGGATATCCTTAATTGATTTGTTTTTTTTTAAATGTGAGGATATAATTTTAGATGATTCAAAACGTGTGTCCTCCTTTGAAATAAGTTAAAACTTAAGGTCTTATTAAAATTTATGTATTTGGAGTAGTAGATAGGAGTTTAGATATGAAGTGGGAATTGAGGTTTTTATTATTATTTTTTTGAGGAAGTTTTGTTGTTCAGTTATTTTAGAGAGGGGATTCGAGAGAGAGGAGAGTGGAGAGACAAGAGATTTAGGAGACTGGATAGAGATGGGAGTGGAGGTTGGATGAACATTCTGACAGCTGGCCTGATGTATTTTATGAAATGAGGAATTGTACTTTGGAGGCATGTGGTTAACCGAAGGCAAACCACATTCCAATGGAGGTTCTAGCCCACTATAATTTATTTTTATTAGAATATTATTATTATTATTTTATTAATTTTATTTTAGTTAAATAAGAGGCTAGAGTTTAGGCGGGGATCACGTTAGATTTAGATTTCTTGATCGATGAGTTGGGCCACTAGGTAGATGATCTGACCAGTAGTTTAACCTAATAACCCAGGTCACCAGTCCATTAGGAAAATGCTAGGGAATATTCCCTCTCTTAACCAAATCCTTTTTTTTTATAAGAATTGCATGTTCTTATCCCTCTCTTCTTTTACTACAACTCTTTCCAGTTCTCCTCCTTCCTCTCTTTTCAACTTCCCAGCCTCTTTCAACTAAAGAATCTGACCATCAGAATTCTGATCAGAGACCACCATTAGGAGTAAATCTACACTTTAGGGATATTCCCATTTTCTTCCAATCGTCGGTTTTGGGTAGGAATGCCATAGATCTGCTCACCTGAGCTTTCTTTTTTCCATTTTCTAGGTCATATCTGTGGTGGGATGGTGTTCGTGAGTCGTGGGGATTTTGGATTTGGGCATTCGTATTAGGAATCCTCCTTCATTGTCACCAATCTCGAATTAAGGCAAGTGTATGGACGGTTGATCACCGATGTGCCTACATCACTTATATCTGCTTTGTGACATGTGAAGTACGGGATCCGAACCCTAAAGGGGGGCGAATAGGGTTAGCTTGAATTTAGTGACCAATTATGCCAAATTTTAACTTCTTTAAATCAATTAGTCACTAGTGATGATTATGTAACTAAGTGTGAAAGCTAACAAAAACAATCACCACAAATCAAACACCATTACAAAAAGATTTATAGTGGTTCGGCCTTAATGCCTACATCCACTACCGACTTATGTACTTCCTACACCCCACCAGATTTTCACTATGTATGCTTTTCAATAGGCTAAGCAATAACCTATGCAACCAAAAGGTTGGTTCTCTCTCTAAGTAGTGTCTAGAATACACTTGATGGAGATGCAATTTTGGCTCAATACAATGCCTCTAAATAGGCGAATATAAAAATGAAAATCTAACTCACAAATACACTATATGAATGCAAAAATGAATGCTTATGTAAGAGAACTTCAATCAAGTTGAAAATAATGGCTCAATGAAACTTTTGAAAGTTTAAATCACAAATGTTTTGATTGAAGTGAAATGCTAATCACATGTATAAAAATAACTTGTTGATGATGTGACAATCAATGGCTCACAAGTTGTATGAAACTTTTAAAACTAAACATATGATACATGAGCATAGTTGTTTTCAAAATAAATTAGTTTACCTATGAGATCATGGAATGAAAACAACTAGCTAAAGATTCAACCAAGTATGAGATTCATGCTATATGAGAATTCAAAGATTTAAACAAAGCATGAACCTATTATGATATGAAAGTTAAAAACTAACTGGGTTTGAATCTAACTGATGAATCCAAAACAACAAAGTAATACAAAGCGAGATGCATGTAATGGATTCAACTAATCATAATTAACATACTAAAATTAATTTACCAATAATTTAAAAAAAGTATGTAACATATGATGTGGAAAAGCAAAGCTTACTTAAAGATTTAACTCAATGAATCCATGCTTTAGCTTTCCAAATGACTTACTAGCCTTTCCTAGCTCTCCCACCTTCCTTGGCCCTCAAAAGACTCAAAAGGGTTGGTTCAAATCCCAAGGAATGGTCCTTTTATATAGAAAAATCAGTTCTAAGGGCTAGTTCACGGCTAGTTGTACCTCCAACGATCAGAAAACGACTAGTTTACAATGGTCATATTTTGCTCTACGGCTAGCCTTAGGCTATTGCACGGTTAGCTGGGAGGTAACCGAAAAATAGCCTTTCCTAGCAGTTTTTTGGTTTGAAAATGATTTTCTAAGTGAGAATTGTGGCCATCAAAATCATGCTTGGTTTCATCAATCAAAACATGAATTAAAAATGCCTAAAATGATTTAAAAGACTAAAATCATAGGCTAGCATAATTCAAAACTCTTCTTTTTAAAATTAATGCATCCAAGTTTAAAATCCAAAATATGCATGTAACATAATTTTTAAAAGTTTTAAAAACAATGCATGTGAAAATTAAGATTTTAAGTTTTTTAAAAACAATGCTCATGTGAAAATTCAAATGATGATAAGATGATAATGCATCAATCAAATTCCAACACACAAAACCCCTAACAACATCAACAGGTTTATCTTGATATTTTGATCGGTTTATGACCGCCAACGTTATGGATGGGCTTTCCTAGTTTATCTAGGGCTGACCACGCACAACGAAAGCACTTTCACCATGTGACTATTGTATTGCTCACTTGTGTGGTTTTGGACTTAGGTTATATGTTCTTTCTCAATATTGTTGTATCCTTGTTCCCAAATAATCTCGTCTGTCTATACTCACTTTGATCTTGTGTTTTTATTGCAAGTTATGATTATGTACTTGCTATTTACATTGGAATATTTGGTGCATAGGTACCGGGCCGGCCCTTCCCTACCGAGGAGACGGAGGAGGGCTAAACATTTCAAGCTTTTGAGCCAACTAATGAACCTGAGTGGGGTGCCGGAGATGGCTCTGGAGTCGTCTGTCTCAGCACAGGAGAGATTGTCTAGATAGGACTTCCTAGATGAACTATCTTTTAATATTAAAACTTCATTTCATTAATTGTTTTATTTATTTAGCAATTTGAACCACTAATGTTTATCTAGGTATGTGTTTGGTTTCATTTATGAACATTTGATACCAATTGAATAAAGCTTCCGCAGGTTTGAAAACAATTTATTTTGACTCACCACTACTTGAAATCTTGTGTGGATCCACTTTTTGAAGCTTGTGTTAAGTTAAACACAGGAAATTTGACTTTAAATCTATTTTCTCACGTTTTCCCAAGTTCTTATTTTTGGGGGATGTGAATACAACCCAACGACGACCTTATTTTTCCTTAGTTCTTATTTTGAACATTAATTATTACAACCTTAGCTACGTAGGGGTGAAATACAAAATATAAAATCAACTAAACCGTCCTCTACATATGACGGCACTCAGTATAGCAGCCAGCCACCAACAGTGGGGCCCAAGAACATGCTTCACTTAACCCACGGT
The DNA here is from genome assembly GCA_038049695.1 of Cinnamomum chago. Classification (NCBI taxonomy): domain Eukaryota; kingdom Viridiplantae; phylum Streptophyta; class Magnoliopsida; order Laurales; family Lauraceae; genus Cinnamomum; species Cinnamomum chago. The sequence continues at coordinate 29,517,316 of CP142457.1, forward strand.
CGGAAGTGACCGTTATAATAAATGCTAACGAAAAGGCAAGCATCAATTTGACACAACATGACATGCATGGATAATTTTAAATACGGAGATATAATCCTGCAATAGACAACGAGTGAGTACAAACAGAATACCATATAATCTTAATAATACAAGAGATACTGGAAACAAGCCCACTTACCATACATGTGGGCCCAATAAGTTGGGCTAGCATCTACCAACGCTGCCCCGTAAGATAACCAAAAATATCATCGAAGAACATAAACATGTATAAATACCATCTATTTACAGATGAACCACATATGAGTATTAAAAGTTGATCACAGTACAATGTGCTCACTAAAGGGAGCAGTATTAGGAACAAGCAGCACTAGGTGTGTGTCGCCTACAAATCGGCACCCGTCGATGCCTACAACGTCAAGACTCAGCCACCATGGCCCACTTTTGGTATCCCTGATACCTACTCAAGGCTCGGTAACACAGTACCTAGAACTCGGTATCACCAAGATACCTACCAATATAAGTAACGGATCATAAAAGCATCTTAGGGTCATCTATGAGACAATCAAGTAATCGAGGTGCACATTGCATTTGTGCCATGCAAGTGCGGATCCAAACAATAGGACATGTTGTGGTAGTGCATACGAGCGGCTAGTCTAAACAAAATAAACCCTTTACATTAAGTGGGTTCGGTCAGGTGAACTAGGGAATCCGAACTAGTAAACCATGCTACGGTCATGGGGGTCTGGACAAGGCCAAGACTAAAGATTTCCAAGGGTTGGGTTGGTTGTGACTCCTCGCATGACTAAAACTATTTAAGGGACGATTCAGACCTATCATTGTATGGTTGTTATGTTTGGTTTCGCCCTCATGCCCCAGTCATGAGTGAAGTTACAAACTTCCCTTCAAATTGAGTTATACAATGAGGGCTCGAGTCCCAAAATTAGTGTTGAATTACAGTCTCACTAGAAAGTCGAACAAGTCTAAATGAGGTGATTTAAGGCTCACCAGTCTCTACTAGATCTAATTATGGACTCTTGGTCAATCCAAATGGGCAGCATTCTTGCATGATGGAAGGAACCCAAAACGGGTAAAAAAGGAGCAAGATGGATCTGGTCAATTTGGAAGGAAGCAGGGCATCGAGTGCACACTAACCAACCGAAAAGGCCAACCTAGTGATCTGGTCGGTCTATAGGTGCAAGGCATGGCAAGTAGTACGTGCCAAGCTCTAAGGACTGACCCACGAGTCAAACATGTATAAACTGGTCCATTCTATCAAGTTACATTCATCTATATTTGTATTATGTAAAATAAAGTTAAACAAGTAATGAACACTATTCAACTCTACGTACACTTGGAATTTTGAATACCTTGGGAATATGTTTCTAGGTGCTTTTGATGGTGATTGTATTCGGGATTCCAAGTTTGCATACCCTTGTTGTGAGACCCCGCCCCTTGTGGACCCTCACTTTTGAATTTGAATATTATTTTATAGCCTTCTGGTATCTAATTATACTAATTAATAGGGATTAGTAAGGGTAGATAGGTATTTTCCTAACTAGGCCCTTTGGTGTATTTTATAGAGTTCATAGGGTGTCTTTTATAATTTTGGAGTTAGTTAGCTAGAGGCCCTATATAGTAATTATGATTAATAGGAGGGGTTTTCTACTTGAGAAGCTTCTAGAATCCTTACCTAAAGACCAAACTACCCATGGCCTTAACCCTAATCATATTCAAACTAAAAGGGTATTTTAGTACCTAGCCCAAACCCTAACCTATATAACCCATCCCCCTCCCATACCATATGTTGGCTACCATCTTTCACTCTCATTTCCCTCTCTTTTCTCTCTTCTTCCCTCATTCCCCTCCAAATCTCTCTCAATTTCCCTCCAATTCTCCCATCTCTTCTCTCTCTCTCTAGAAATCCTTGATCAAGAACCTTAACAAGAAAAAGGGGATCATCTTCAACAATCGCAGCTACAATCTCTTCTAAGGAGCTCTTTTATCTTTTGTATCTCTTCTCTTCCTTCCAATCAAGGAATTTATCTTCATCTCGTTCAATTTCTATAGAAATCTCCCTTTCTCTCCCTAGATCTTCTTCCTTATATATTCTTTTGTGGATTTGGGTGTAGGTGTTAGAGATCTTCTTAGATCTGAGTTTTGGGATGGTGTGAGTGATTGGAAGACCATAGGAGCTGGAACTTCTATTGTTGAGCTTTGGACCTCTCTTTTCTCTCTCTATTTCATTGCAATTGGATTGAAGCAAGTGCAATACACTTAGCATAGAATGCATGTTTTCCTTCATTTGATTCTGTGATTTCCATTTCATATGATGTTAGAATTGATAGATCTTCCTTTGAGCTTTGTTTGGTGGATTTTTGGCCATTGATAGATGTGTTTCATCTCATTTGGAAGATCAATGGCCCAAGGATGGATGGTTGGATGTGTATTGAAGTGTTGTCCATGTTTTATGATATTTTTGTGATGACTGGACGAGAATGGATCTGTTTTGGGTGAAAATTGGACTGAAGGAGGAAAATTCTAGAATTCTGGAAATTGTTTCAGGCTAGTGTACTCGGTTGATCGACCTGCAGTGCGGTCGACCGAATACACTGAAATCTGAGAAAATACAACTCTCAGTTAAAATCCTGTAGGATGACAGACCAGTATGCTCGATAGACCGGGCCCTGTGCCACGTCGACCGAGGACACAGACTATGCAGTAAAGAGCTAGGAGTTGGACTTTCCCAGAAACTCAGGAATCAGTGTGCTCGGTCAACCTGCCCTGAGCCAGGTCGACCGAACACACTAAAAAACTCAGAAAATGGAATTTAACATGTGCTCTGTTTAATGGAAGGATACCTGTGTATCAAGTCAACCAGATACACTGGAAAACCAAAGTTCGAGTCAGATTTCAATCTCTGTTCTCTGTGTAGCAGGTCGACCTGCCACACTGTAGATTAACATTTTTGAGTTCAGCCTATTTTGAGGTTGTGATCGTTTGTGGTGCCCATTGATCATCCAAATGAACTTCTATTGACGTGTCATGCCCGAGTTAATGGTGTGGCTCAACCTTGACTCGTGGGGACCACTAAGTAGGGTCTAGGTTGTGTATTCTACGATGATTTGATCTTTAAACGTTGTCAATGATGCCCGTAACTTCTGAAGCACCAAACACAGTATCCATTGACATCTGAGATTTCGTTTAGAGATCAAATTACCTGAGACGAACCTGGACCTGAATGTGGACCAATACTTAGGTTGGACTATTAATATTTCCCATTGATTCTCACACTTAGAGGTTTATTTTCCCTTATTACATCATTGTCACTCTTATGTCCTTTACTATTGCTTGTAACTGTTAATTAAATGGGAAATGGATGACATGAACCTAGGATTACTTAGAGGTGACCTAGTGATGTGAATGGGTGAACATTGACCCGTGTCTATGGCTGGGCGAGCCCTTTTATGGCCTAAGTATGGTTGTGTGATACCCTAGGTTGGAGAGGTTGTATATTAAGGACTTATAATTCATTATGAATGAGAATGAACTGTTTATCATTGGGAATGGATTTGTTACTCAACTCAGACTATTTTACACTAGGCCATGTATTTGGTGGGCCTTGGTATGGATCCAATGATTGGACTTAGACCTGGACTGTGTTCCATGGATTGATTTGGTACTTGGACCTCTTAGGGACTTTGTTAGGACCTTGTTCACGTAAGGCAAAGCCTAGACAGACACAAACGTACTTTGTTTCCTTGAGTCAGCATAGACATTCACTCAGTTGTCTTAAGCTCGGCCTTTGGACTGATCATCACCGGTAGGAGCTATTTATGAGTGTTGAGTGCGCTATCATGATGAGCAATATTTTAGACCGACGGTGTGATACCGGCTCCGGTCTCCCGAGTGATGAGTGTGATTTGTGGGGCTCGTCATTCCCCAGCAATGGTGAGATTTCCCCACAACGACTGTGTTCAATATGGGAGGGCCGCGGCATAATATCCCACGGTATCCAACTTGTGTGAATGTGCCATTTGATATCTATTAGATAGATTACCTTATTATCTTGATTCTAACTATTTATCCTGCTCAACTGCCTAGATTATGTACCATTGTTATTTATTTTAACTATATGATCGTCTCTACTCCTTTAATGCACACATCCTATGTTACTTGTGTACTGTGACTTGCCAGATCTTTAGATCTGACCCATTCTTGGTGCTTAGATTTCGACCCCAACTACGAGGATGGTGTGCTCGCACTTGTTGATGCGCCCGTAGCTGGTGACTACGGATGGGGATCAGCCGACCAAGAGGTCGAGCTGGAGGACGGAGAGCCGACACTAGGGGTTTGAGTACACACCTTTATTTTGGGTTTGAGCGATTTATGTTGTGAGCAGGGAGGTAGACAGATATGTATAAAACACTTGTTTTTCATACTTTAGATATTAGGTTGGACTTCAGCCTTGCTACATTTTCGTCGGTTTATATGATACCTTACATTTACTTCTGCTATTATTACATTACTTCCACTATATTTCATATGCTTCCACAACTTAACCATTGTTACATTATTGTTCAAAAAGTTTTAAATTGGACCTCACTGCGAACTTACGATCTTGGAAGTTCTTGGATTTTCCGGGAAGTAGCTCGCCAACTTCAGGTACCTGACAGTTTTCTCGGTATTCGAAATTGGGGCATTACATTTGTCCTAGGGTTGTTCAATATGTAATTAAGTAGTCTAAGGGTAATCAATGGTCACACTGGTCTTGATTCTAAAACATGCGTCGGGCTAGGTTTGGGTATATGGTTCTACCAAAATCTATGTTTTCGTCCCTTAACACCATGATCTAGGATCCCAATCTTTCAGGCATGATTCGAGGGTCTATGGTTAAAGTTTAACCACTTTTAGGACCCACCTAACATGTTTCTAGGGTTTACAAAACATTTGGAGGAAGTTTAGGGTTATTTCCCAAAGAAACGGACCCAAATTGGGCCCAGAGATGGCCTATTGACCACTAAAAAGGTTGTTGTCTCGTGCGCAATATTCACCCTATGACGGATTGGGGGGAACTGTACATCCAATGATCGAGGGGGGGGTGCTATTCATGATCCCATGACTGACTGGGGGGCACTGATCTTCCAATGACCGACTATGGGACACTGTTCATCCAATGACCGACTGGCAGGCACTCTTCATCCAAGACCGACGGGGGACATTGTTCATCCAATGACCGATCGATGGGCACTGTTCATCTAATGACCGACTGGCGGGCAGTGTTCTAAGCCCTTTTTCACTCATTTTAAGATTTCTAAAAAAATTGAAATTTCTAAAACATATTAGGGACTAAAATGACAGCCCATATAGCACATTAAACATAATAAAACATGAAATTCATGATATTCATCTCCCATTAAACCAAAGATTATAAAACGTGGAAACCAAAGTCATGCATGATATGAAACATCAAATGGGTACTTGCCTTGGGCTCCAAGCTCTACCAAAACCTTCTCACAGCCCTCAGAAGCTACAAAAATATAAGAAATCCCCAATATCCAACCAAGGAAACCCTAGAAATCTAAATCCATGCTATACTTAAAACCACCACATGCATGTAACATATGTGAAGCAAATGTACCTCTAGATCATGAAAACAAACAAAGGAGAAGGGTCTCTCACCTTTAAGAAGCTCAGACAAGAAGGAGAAAAGAGATGAAGGGGTTGTCAGTTGTGGAATCGTGCCAAAATGACATATGTTGAGTAAGACAAGACGTAGAATCGATCGGCGGGGTCAGATTTGTCAAGTGGGACCTCTAAGATGATGATCTCCACCATGTCATGGAAGGAGAAGAGAAACAAAGAAGAAAAGAAGAGAAGGAGAAGGCTCTTTATTTGTTGGAACAATGGAGTGAATGAGAGTTATGGTATTAGGTGGGGCATGTCAGATATTTGTGAATTTCGTTAGCTTGTGGGTTTGTTGTTCTTTAGGTGAACTTGTGACCCATAAATAAAGGTCGTCAAGACCTCGGACGGGCTTGGTCAAAGAAGAATAATTGTAGGGCATCAAGAGAGCTTTCCAACAAACCCAAGATCATGAAATTCGGAGATTGTGTACAGACGTTACGATTTCTAGAATTATGGGTAAACACCTCGAAAAAAGTGTCAGGGGTCAAACTAGGCTCTCGGGGGCTTCAAAAGAGTTTTGGCTGAACATAAAAGTTGTTGGGCAAGTCAAGATCTAATTTTTGGGCTCAAGAACAACGCATTTCAAGGCTCTGAGGTCAAAGTCAACAATTACAATTAGGTCAAAGTTTACTTATTCATAAATGAATTGGTGAATTGAAAGGTTTCAGGGCCTCAAATTGATTCGAGTTGAATACGAAAGTTTTCCGGCATGATGATCCCGATCTCAAAAGCTCAAATTAACATTTTGGCAGAATTTATGAATAACCCCCCAATCTTACTCGAAACTACAAACAAGTTACAAAAGGGTCAAACTAGACTTTGAGGCTCTCAAAACGTCCCAAAGCTATTCAAAACTATTCTAACACGCACAAACACCATGATGGGCTTCTAATCCCATTTAGTAGTCCTAACCACATAATTAATTAGTGCTAATTATAGGGGGTTAAGGGTCGGGTTCTTACAGTCGCCCAGACCCTTTCATTGCCTCCTCTTCGAAAGACTTTAAAAAAAAATTTAGACCAAAGTTATTTGTCAAACCTTGGATTTATAGGACGACCGCCATTAACGACCGCCATTAACCTGGTGCAATAACAAGCTTGGTCATTCTCAGATTCTAGAGTGTCTTGATCGGGGACAAGGAAATGTAAGCTGGTTTAATTACTTTTGTCAATTTAGTCATATCCACCTACCACATATTGGTTCAGATCATAGTCCACTTTTTGTAAGACCTTGACCCGTTAATCGTCCAATTATAGTTAATTAATTGTGTTGTTAGCTCTTTAAGTGGGATTAGCTCCTAATTAATTAAGTTTACGGGTTTGAATAGATTTTCAATAGTTTTGAGAGCCTTTGAACCTAGTTTGATGCTTTATGGGACCCCTTCGTAATTTCGGAAACGCTTGGGGGGTTATTGGTAATTTTTTGGGAAATTGCGATCTTTAGGTCATTAAATCGGGGACATTATTTTGAGCAACTTTTGTTTTACCCATAGTTTTTCGGAGGCTCGAAACCCTTTAAAATACCAAATTACCCATTATTTGACCCCTTTGACAAAAAAGTTGGCTTCTCAACGGGACCCCAAAAGTCCGTGAAACTAGGGCTCATTGGAAAAAGAATTTTATTACATGCACTTTTCATGTTTTAAGTTTCTTGATCCAAGGTTGTTCGCATTCAAAACTACGGGAAATTCAAGGATCCAACCATTTCATAACCCGTAGCGAACGGACAAGTTAGGTTTTGATTTATGTATTGGTCTGCCAAATTTTATTTTCTAATTGAAAAAGAAAAGAAATGATCCATAGATCAACTTTTTCATGTAGAAAGGAAAATAACCTTTTTTCTAGCTTTTCGTTGCACATATATTAAAAAGAGACATAATTTGATTTTTAAAATTTTTGTTTGCCGTAAAAGGAGGTGTTTTTACCGTGAAAGGCGATTTTTCATTTTCCGTTAGAGGCGAATTTTGGTGCCATGAAAGGTGGTTTACAACTCTGATAAGATTTGTGATTTTTGTCTCTTTTACAATAAAAGTACAATAAGAAGAAAGAAAAGGGACACCGACCACTTTGTTGCTTTGCCTCTTTATACACTTTCAACATATAAAAGCTACATGAAACTGCATCCGACCAAAATGGGCAATGCTACTTCAAACATCAGATATTGTCAGAACCATCCAAAAACTTCAAGATCCTTCAAAACAACCATAAAAAGAGTACACATGAAGTTTTGGGCCATTTCGGTAACATTTGGCCTAACTTCACTCTTCCAATAGCTAAACAAGAGTTCATGGCGGCGGTAAAGCTGGAGAATTTGTTTCACAAAAAAGAGAACACATATGACCTCAAAATTCCACAAAAAAGAGCACACATCAAATTCCAGGCTAATTCGACACCCTTTTTTCCCAAAATGCAAAGAGTCGCATTCTCCATGCAGCAGAGTTAGCCCTCCTGGCGACAACATTATCGAATACATCAAATCTTCAATCAGAGCCTATGGATGGTCTTAAAATAGTTCCACAAAACACATGGATGGTCTCAAAGTACTTCCAAGGGGCTACATGTCAAGTTTCAGGTCATTTTGACATCATTTGATCAGACTTTGACCCCCTTGGAGCTAAATCAGGGGCTTTGAAATCGCCAACCGGCCGATCTTTGACGACATAATGGATTCGCTATTGAAATAATGCGTTCGTCATCAGATACTTGAAAATTGCCAACTGGCCAACCAAGAAACCACACTTTCTGCCCGACCAATCAAGAAATCGACGGACAGATGGTACCGGCCCACTAGTAGTAATCAATGTTTGAAATTGTGTGATCATCCGACAACAATTGGCATGAAAAATCCACCGGCGGCCAAGGCTCCCTACGTTGTGGGTAGAATTTCAAGTACTTCGGCAACCACTTAATGCGGTTAATGATCCATTTTTATGACAAGTTAATGTGGCTAATTATCCATTATTCTGGATAGCCCAATTAGAATATAAGGAATGGGGATTGCAAGCCATCATAATTATCACATTAAACCATGTAACTCCTCGCATCATGGATTTTAAATGCAATTAAAGGCCCATTATTCTCCAACAACCAATCAAAATTCAAGAAAAATGAGTTACAAAAATATAAATGTAAAAACATGTAACTCCTCCCATCATGGAGCATTAATGCAATTAATGCATTTAAAGCCCATAAACTCCCCCCCATGGCCACCAAAAGCCTATAAAAAAGAGGTCATTTCCACCATTCGAAGGCATGATGTGCAAATCCTAAAAAAGGCGCTACATCATTGCTACGACGCTTCAATGACAATCTCTCCTCCGTTGAAGAATCTCTGCAGCGACCATCACTACAAGGTCATCAAAGACCCTTGGAGGGCACCCCCGAAGGCCCTCACCTTCTGTCTCCATGGCTTAGATCCAGGTAGCTTCAGCCATTCTACTTAGATTTTTATTGGATATAAGATCTCCTCTTCATCCTAACTCTCTAAAAATCTAAGGTTCAAGCCGATCCAAGAGAATCAAAAGCATCATCTGTTATCATCTGAAGGATGATAGTGAGCCTAAACATGACTTGTGATTATCAATCTAAACGAGTCCCCGTGATCTCCTTTGAAGTCAGATTTCCTTTTCTTTCTTCTCATTGTATTTGTATTTTTAAACGAGACACCAAAAAACACAAGTTTGTCTTTTCTTTTGATGAGAATTGTAAATCGCCTTTCACGACAATCACCAAATTGCCTTTCACGGAAAAAACACTGCATTTCACAGCAAACAAATGAAATTCCGCTTTTCATGGCATTCAAATCTAAATTATGTCACTTTTCTTAGCACATGTGCAATGAAAGATAGAAAAATGCTAATTTTCTTTTCTACTTGAAAAGGTGGATCTACGGACCACCGCTTATTATTTCCAAGTAGAGTAGAAAATGTGGCATACCCATACACAAAAAATCGATGTTGTTTGCTTGTCTCTGGTCACGAAAGGGTTAGACCACATGGCTTCTCACATTCACTGACCCCGGTAGTCCCACGAACATTAGCGAGCCATCAATTTGGCCATTCGAGATAATGGCTCATTAACCACATTAAGTAGCATGAAAATGGGTCATTAACCGCATTAAATGGTCGCTAAAACACTTGAAGGGTTGCGGGCCATCTTGAAACTTTTGAAATTCTACTCGCGATGTAAAGGTCCTTGATCGCCGATGGATTTCTCATATCATTTATTGTCGAATGATCATGCAATTTCAGACATTGATCTCCGCCGGTGAGCCAATACTATCCGTCATGTTGATTTCTTGATTGGATGAGTAGAAAGTATGCTTTCTTGGCTGGCTGGATGATGACTTTGAGGTGTCCAATGAAGAATCCATGATTTTGATGATGAAACTGTGATGTTGATAAAGATCAACAGATTTTGTGCCTTAATAATCAAATTTTCAGAAAGTTACAGAGGGAAAATAGCCTAAAAATGGAAAAAATACCCTAAAAATGGGTTTTCGGGGAAATCCGACGACCCCAAATTTCCATGGTCGTGATTGACCATGCAGCCCTTGGTCGCCGGTGACCATAGGGAATTTTGTGCTCGTTTGGTCGCAGTTTTCCAAAAAAATTTATTTTTTATTTTTGGCATATTTTTCTTGCAATGAGGTTGATGGAAAGCCATGTAAAATGAGGAGTTGAGTTTCCAGTTATGTAGGAAAGCCAAAGACTTTGTCACGTATTGGCACCGATTTGTCGCAAGAAGCCAAAACTAAGTCAAACGATATTGGAATACCTGAAATTCGAGGTGAAGCTTCATAGGTATAAAATAAGACTAACCACTTGATTTTATTTGAATTTTGAAGCTGTTAAGGGTCCTGTTGCCAGTAGATACAGTTATGTTACGAAGAAGATGTTGCGCATTGATGTGCATTCAAACGATGTCTGATTGACCTGCGATTTGACAAGGAGCCTCTTGGAAGCCTTCTACGATGATCCATCAGCTCTAATTTGTGTGTTATTGTCCTGATGGACTCCGTCGCTGGAAGATTTGATTTTGCTACTTGGGGCTGAAGTTGGGTCAAATGATGTCGAAATGACCTGAAACTTGATATGTAGCCCCTTGGGAGTATTTTGAGACCATTTATGTACTTTGTTTGGAGAATGATGATCTCGGTAGTCTCCATTGGCGGGAGGCATGATTTTGCCGCCAGAAGATTGATGTTAGGTTAAATGATGCCAGATTGATCTGAAATCTGACATAGAGCCTTTTGGAAGTATTTTGAAATCATCTGTGCGCTCTTATTGAAAAACCCGATTTCTTAGACGTTGTCACCGAAAGGCTTGACTTCGTCGTAAGAAGAATGTGACTTTCGCACATTAGCCCAAACGATATCGAAATGGCCTAAAATTTGATGTAGAAACTTCTAATGGTATTTTGAGACCAACTATGTGTTCTTTGTGAAACAAGATTTCCATCACCGCTGTTACCGGAAGGTCCTATTTACCGGCTTGAAGAGTTAAGTCAGGCCAAATGATGTTGAAATGACCTTAAACTTGATGTGTGCACTCCTCATGGCTGTTTTGAAGGATCTTGAATTTTTCAAATGATTTTGAGAGGATTTAATGCTTGAAGTAGTTTCGCCCATTCTGTCGTGAGAAGAATCATTGCACATGAATGACATTGAAACTCCTTCAAAATGGAGTCGGTGTGCCTCAAAGAGAACTTTTGATCTTTGAATGAGAGCTTTTGATTTGACCAAGAGTCATCAATTTTCTTTTACTGGATTAGTTTTTTGAGTCTCTAAGGGTATTTATGGTAATGAGAGGGATCATGTACCATCTCAATGCAAAGTTTAAAAAATGACATGAGGAATTTGGATTTGGATCTTTTTTTTGTGGTTTTTGGATCTTTTTTTTTTTTTACCTTGTGAACCTAGAGGCTTTATGTGGCGCATCAAGCGGTCAAGAAGAGGCTTTGTAAGTTTTTTACCTTGTAAACTAACAAGCAATTTGTGGCGAATCAGGGGGTCGGGAAAAGTTTTTGTTTTTTATCTTGTGACCTAACAAGCTGTATGTGGCAAGTTAGGGGTCAAGATTTGGGTTTTGTCACTCTTTGGGACTATTTTGGGTCCATTGGATTGGTTTGGAATTTTGTGGAATGTCAATTTCAGGGTTTCAGTTCAATTTGATGCATGATGTGGGGTGGTTTAAGCTTTGGAAGCTTAAAGGGCTTGAATTTTGGCCTTTTCAATGGTCAAATCAACTCAAAAGAGGCATGTGGCCATTTTTATATGCTTTTGGTAAGAGGATTTTTGTTGGAAAAGGGTTTCCAAATTCTGAGTGAGGCTTAATTGGTAAGAAGCCCCTTTTTAGTGCCTAGGTGGTCAAACCTGGCACATATGAGTTCACCCATTAGACCTTAAGCTTTTTAATGATGGCTTAGCTCTCATGTGGGGTCTTTTTTGTAGAGAATTTTTTAAAATATCTCAGGACATTCTTGTTGCGAGAGAATATCTCAAAATATCTCAGTGTATCTTCTTTTGGGAGAGAATCTCTCAAAATATCTCCTCTTTGTGGAAGGATGCTAGTTTTTCAGAAAGTTACCTTCTTTTTAGCACTTTCTCGTTACTTTTCTCCTTTGTTTCCATTCTTAGATTGCTCTCTTCTATAATGTTGTCAAGTCCGGAAAAGATTCTAAGTGTTGGGAAACTGTTGCACAAGCCCAACTTTACAGATCTGTACGACCCACTTAGATTGATAAAAACTTAAAAACAGTGGTTGGATTTCAATCTCCTATGATGCAAGAATATAAAAAATTGAAACGAAAAGGAGTGAGAAACAAAATGGCTTTGCTATTGTAAAGTTGGCTACTTGAACTAGTTATGTTGTTGATTACAGAATCTGTTTCACTGACAGGCCAAGTTTACAGCATTAAGAATCTTACTTCCTGAAAGTATTTTTGTTTGAAATATTTGTGGGTTTAAATTCTGTATATCAAAGTTCAATCCAACAAAATTTCAAGTCAAAAGGATCCCGTTTGACTAGTTTTCAAATTGTGAACTTTTGGGCCAGGTCAATTTGTCTAAAATAATAGTGATGAAACTTGTCTTTAGTGTTACCACTTGTAACCAATCCAAAAATATTTTAAAAATCAGCAATCAAAACTTAATAAATTAGTAACCTTAAACATTAAGAAACACAAAAACTAACCCTAATGCATGATATGAATGCAACCAACCACAAAAATATGCTATAATATGAACAAAGAATGCTAAAACTAACTAAAAATTCCTAAGTAGAAGTTTTTTCTTGAATTGGCTCCCTGGTGACGGCACCAAAAGCTTGATATGATCTCAATCAATCATAAATTATCGCAAGTGCACGGGCGTCTACGAATAGACAGCGGCAAGTACGGGCCAAATCCACATAGAGGGATTCAAAAACAAAACTTACTAAATAAGAGAGATGATGTCACAAGTAATAAAAAAAATAGAAAATCAACTAAAGTAATGAGATAGCAAAGATAATAAAATTGATCAAGGCATAGTAGTCCATCAAGCATTCCAAAACCATTTTTTTTTATCGAAAATACTTGTTTGATCAGTTTTCTACTTCAAATATGGATCCAATCAAGCAACCCAAATCTAGATAATAAAACTTTAAAAACTAATTTTCTTAAAAGAGATTTCTTTTTCTTCAAAATTTATCAAATCCGGAGGACCTCCTCCCTTCGTTAAATTGCGAAAGTTACCTAAGCATTACCCATCAAATCTAAGTATAGACTATCAAAGAGAATAAAACCCTAAAAAATAAGCATGCATAATCAAAAGCCTACTCTAGCATTAAGAAATACAATCCGAAAGGTACCGACTGGTATGAAGACACGCTTACTAAAGCATTACATTACCACATCAATAACTCAATCAAACAAGCATTAACAAAAAGAAAGGGTTAGGAATAATTAACTTCTTCCTTTGCCTCGATCACAAATCTGACCAGCCATTTCACAAAAGAAATTTGATTTTTTCATTGATAGCATGTCTTTAGAATAAAGCTTCTGCTTCTTCCTAGATCTATGTCTTGCTTGGACAAGGCCCAAATCTACCTTTCTTTAAAAATAAAATAAAATAAAGTGTAGTACCTAGAACTAGAAGAGCCCTAGATCTAGAAGACGGGACAGAAGAAGAGGGAAAGAGAGGAGAGATGGGAGGGGACGTCCAGCCGTAGGAAGTGCATATGGGTTGGACTTTCCATCCCTAGGGGTCCTTTTATACCTTTTTTCTTCTTCTTTGGTTTCGAACTCTTCCCATAATGGAACTTTATCTTGGCTTGACTTGCACTCCAAGCAATGAAATTTGAATTGATCTACTTACCCATCTTGATCTCTTGATTTGCACAAAACTTTAAGCAATGGACCCCGTCTGAGATTTATTGTGCAGTGAAGAGAGGAACTAGCAGTGTGGATTGAGCAGAGGAAGAGAGACAGAGGGAGGGATGATTTGGGCGTCCAAGGGGAAGTGGTCCCCGTTGTTGGACGTCCACATCCCTTTGGGATGTCCTCTTGTTTGAAATTTGATCTCCTTTCCTTTTTATACTTGGTCTCCTTATCCTCCTAGATTTCTATCTCTCTTCCAGACTCATCTCAGATTCTCTTTGGGATGAAACTTTCCAACTCAAGCTCCACCAAAGATTTCTTCCAGAATATTCCTTCCTTGTTTTGAAATTCAAATCTTGATTGGAGAGAGGAAGGAATCTTGGTACACTTGGACACTTGGAAAGAGAGAGTGAGAGAAAGAAATCTGCAGCAACAGTGGGACCCACCTGATTTTGGGCATGCATAGGGAAGCACGCCCAGGGGTGCGGTTCCTTCTTTCTTTACTTTTTTTTCCATTCTCTTCTTTCTTCTTTTCTTCAAATTTCTCTCCATGTGGGCTCCCTTGCTGTGACAATTCCTACACAATAAGACAACTAAATCACTAGCAATTAATTAATTAAAGATGCAATGCATGGGATCATTGTGGCCAAATTGCTTAGAATCTAATTGGTGGGACCCAGGGGTGATACAAACTACCAACTCGACAAATTCATGCAAGATTAATGGTTTTAGACTGATTTTGACTGAAATTCCAAAATTTTGCCCATATGCATGAAATTATGACTCAGTTGGTCCTAATTAAGTCCACAAATGTATATGAAATGATGGCTTGACCCAATTTTATGGACTTCACAAGGATAATGTAGGAGACCCAAACCCACGAGCAGAATTTCAATGTGAAAGAATCCTGGACAACAGCAAATCACAGGACTCTCAATCTCCACCATCCACAAATTAAAGGCAAGGACCAAAGCCTTCGGATGCTGACAAAAACCTCAAAAAAGTAAAAAGGAAGGATCCTTTACAAATCTGTTTTGGCATCAATAACAAATTGATCTAAGGCAGTCCCATTCACACATTCATAAATAAATAAACATGAATAAACATAAATAAATAAAAACCAAAGTGATGTGAGATTCTAATTCTATAGTACACCTAATCTTGCATAAAAATTAAAGAAAGAAATAGAAAGAAAGGACAACCTTGCCTTAATTTCAAGAAAAAATCTAATACAAAATAGAAAATCTAATGCAGAAGACCAAACAAAAGAGTAGAGAGAAACAAACATTTAAGGATATAAGAATTATGAGGAGTGAGACTAGATCTTTGGTCTGAGAGAAAGGACTAGTGAAAGATAGAGGACAGAGGAACTTGCAACACATAAAAACAAATCTGGAAACACAGAGATACAAGCAAGTAATCAATAATAATAGTGAGCCATTATGTGGCTGTCAAAATCTAATGCAAAATAGAAAATCTAATGCAAAAGACCAAACAAAAGAATAGAGAGAAACAAACATTTAGGGCATGTTTGTGTAACACTTTTCCGCAGAAAAGTTTACGGTTTTCCGCGGAAAACTCATTTTTCCGGCGTTTGGTGCGGAACAATTCCGCGGAAATGTTTTCCTGCCTCGTCAGCATTTTCCTTGATAATTGTGGAAATGGGTTTCCTATGGGGGGTATGGGAAATGGTTTTCCTCGGAAAACTTCTCCATCTTTTCCTCACTTTTGTCCATTTCAACCCAAAAACCCTATAACTCTTTCATTTTTTATTTCTTTATATAAATTCTTATTTAATGTTAAATAAATAATATACATGTTGTGTTATTTTCTTCAAAAAATTATATCACCAAATAAGAAATTTTGATTTTCTATAAGGAATCCACAGCCGCACCAAACAACATCTGCACCAATTCAATGGGGAAACTCTTTTTGCACCAAACATGGATTTCTAAATTCTACGGAAATCCTTTTCCGAGGTTTTCATTTCTATGGAAAATGCTGACGTGGCAATTTCCTCTTTCCGCGGAAAGGGTGTGTACACAAACGTGCCCTTTTAAGGTTATAAGAACTATGAGGAGTGAGACTAGATCTTTGGTCTGAGAGAAAGGACTAGTGAAAGATAGAGGGCATACGAACTTGCAACACATAGAAACAAATTTGGAAACACAGAGATACAAGCAAGGAATCAATAATAATAGCGAGCCATTATGTTTGTGTGGGGTCGTTTTATGCTCACTAATTCGAACGGGGGCCCATCCCCAGTCTCGGTTTAACCTTTGTCTCGGAAACCACGTGAGGTCGGCCGTAGCGCCATCTCGGGGGAACCATGAATCGAGTCTCGGTGGCCACGTCACAGGCTCCAATCTCGGTCTCAGCCTCTGCCCGACCTCGGCTCCTGTCACTCAGTCATAAATGCGGCCATAAATGCACTGCCACGACGGACGGCAAGCTGACAGACAGAGTGGGTGCCAAACCCAGATAAGAAGCACGCCTTATCTCAGGTCCATAGGTATGGGATGATGATCCGATGGGACACCCCCTTTTTTCACCTACCCCCACTCAAGAGGTACGAATACACGCTGATGGGACTCCCATCCCTTCATGTGGACAGTACCATGATGACCCTCACGTCTATATATTACATGAAGGAAAGCCTTACAAGGTACGCATGATCCTCCCCTCCATAAGCTGGCTTTTCTCCATTCTCTTCCAGTTCATACACTGACTTGATCGTCGGAGGGCCTTCGGCTACCCATAGCCAGGGTCTCTGACCGTTGTTTCCTTCCTTTCAGGTTACTGGAGACCCGATCCTTTCCCTTTATTCCCTTTAAAACCACAAATCAGGAGCTTGATCCTCGATTACCTAAGTCCGTAATTTTTAGGCACTTACAGTTGGCGCCGTCTGTGGGAATAGGATCTGTGCCAAAACTTCTGAAGAAGCCATGCCTCCAAAGACCAGAAACGGTGGCGGAGGACCGTCGAAGTCTCGGAAGGCGTCGTCTTTCCCACTGCCAGAACAACCTTCATTTCTACCATTCTTGCAGCCGCAGTCCGCACTTCCAGAGCTTACCCCCGACCTTCGTTCCGCTCTTCTTCCCCCTCCAGGGCCGATGGCGGCTCCTCCGAACAGGCAGGAGGAACCGGAGGTCCCGCGCCAGAGGAGGTCTGGGGGAAAGTCGGGAGCCGCGTACGTAGAAGGCATAGTCCAGTCGGCCTCTTCGTCTCGGCCCACGACCGCGGGCCCCTACCATGATGACCGTCGAGGGGTCCCTCTCCATCCTGATGGTCGGTCACAAAGGGGTCCGGAACAGAACGCCCCCACGTCGGATCTTCGGCGAAGGGGCAAAACCCCTATCAGGGCGACGTCCCATCAGTCCCACCGTCACTCTCGCGACGACGGCCAATCTTTTCGTCATATCCGTGAAACGAGAAATGACGACCCCCTGCTTAAAGAGCTCGATGCCCAGGACCAGGCTCTCCAAGATAAAGACGAGGTGATTCGTCGTCTAGAGGAGCGGCTCGAGATGAATGAGAGGAAGTCTCGTGGTCCGCCTCCCCGGCGGAAGCGGACCCACCCGGGTAACCAAGATCTGAGGCATGTCCTCAACCACAGAAGGAGGTCTCACTGCGAGGAGGAAGGCTCGAGCAGCAGTCATCTGCCTAGTGGTCTCGGGGGAGCACGGCGTGAGCCGGAATCCCCGAGACTCAATGACCAGACGGACCTCAAGGCGCAGTTGGACCACTATATCAAGCAGGAGGTCCAGGCCCGTTTGGCCGAGAACGGTCTCTCCCGAGACCAGACTGGTGAATATGAAGAGGACGATCAGGGCATGTCCCCCTTTTCACTGGAGATTAAAAATCTCTCTCTCCCTGAGAGATTTAGCGTCCCAAGGTTCATCCTTTATGACGGAGCCTCGGACCCAGAGGCGCATCTACGACATTTCACTCAGCGGATGTCGGTCTGGGGGGACGTCGGTCTCCTAAACTGCAGAGTCTTCTCATCCAGTCTGGGAGACCTCCCCCTCCGGTGGTTCTGCGCGCTCCCCCCCGGGTCGGTCTCGAGCTGGCGGCAGCTCCGAAGTTCTTTCCTTGAAAAGTTTCAAGCACACCGCGTCATTCCAAAGACGGGTAGCAATCTCATGGCGATCCGAATGAAGGACGGTGAGAGCATCACTGCCTTCGCCAGAAGGTTCTGGACGATATACAGCCAGATTACCGACGCTAACGACGAAGTCGCCATCATGTGCTTTAGGGAAGGCTTACTCCCAGGAAACGAACTCCGCAGGGACCTGGTCCGGAACCCCGTGGCTACGATGAAAGCATTGATGGCGAGGGTGAAACAATATGTCGAGCAAGAGGAGGACGAGGCCCACGGCACGGAACGGTTTGGACTCCCAAGGAAGCACCAAGCCTCCACCAGGGACCAAGCCTCCACCAGGGAGGGGACGTCCTCCAGGCCGAGGTCGGATAGGAGAAAGCCTGCCCGCTCTTTCTCAATCTCCTCGGACAACAGCAAGAGGTCGAGGTCTCAGCCCACCAAGCCGGCCAGCGATCCTTACAGAGCCATCAGTGTCGTATTCAAGGAGCCCATTTACAGAATCCTGAGCAAAATCAAGGCAGAACCATACTTCCAATGGCCGAGGCCGATGCCAGGCGACCCATCCACCCGAGACAGGCAAAAACACTGCTCCTATCACAAGCAGCACGGGCACATGACTGAAGACTGCTTTGCGCTAAAATCCCATCTCGAAAAGCTCGTGAAGGATGGGCACCTCCAGGAGTACATCAAGGGGGAAGAAAGAGTCAACCGAGCTCAGCAGCGCAACCAACCCAGCGATGACCAGGACAGTGACGAACCGGCAGGTATCATCCACGTCATCCACCTGGCCCCCGCCCCGGGTAAGCAGAGTACCCGAGCTCGGTCAGAGGCCAGAAGGGCTGCCCATGGCAAGCAAGTGATGTCGGCAGAGCTAGAAAGCGCCCCGAAGAGGGCTAAGAAGGAAAGGCCCAGGATTTGGTTCTCAGATGAAGACCTAAAGGGAGTACAGCTCCCCCATAATGATGCCCTCATCCTCACTTTGCGGCTCAACAATTACACCACCAAGCGCGTCCTCATAGATCCAGGGAGCTCCTCCGAAGTCATCTACTACAGCTGCTTCAAGCAGCTCGGCTTACCCGAATCTGATCTACAGGCAGCCCACATCCCTTTGATAGGGTTCAGCGCTGAACCAGTGTACCCCAAGGGGAAGATCTCACTTGAAGTCCGGGTAGGAGGCGCGACAAAGATGGCCGACTTCATGGTTATAGACGCGCCATCCCCCTACAATGTGATAATGGGACGGAGTTGGCTGCACGCCATGGAAGCAATACCCTCCACCCTCCATCAAAAACTCAAGTTTCCATTAGAGAAGCCTGGTGGGGTGGTCGAGATTGTGACAGTGTGGGGGAACCAGCAGATGGCCAGAGAATGCCTCGTGGCCATAACCCCCGGGGAGGTTGAGCCGCAGCAAGTGCACATGGCCGAGCTCGAGGCCGAAATTGAGAATGTTGGGCGAACAGCCGGACAGAAAAGCATAGAGGACCTCACCGAGGTCAGGATTAATCCTGAAGATCCGGAGCGATACTTCCTGCTGGGTAGCCAGCTCCCCGACACTGAGAGGGCCGAATTGCTAGACTTCCTACTTCTGAATAAAGATGTCTTTGCATGGACGCCGTATGAGATGCCGGGAATTGACCCCGAGGTCATATGTCACAAGCTGAATGTGGATCCCGGACACAAGCCCGTCGTGCAAAAGGCTCGTAGAACGGAGGTCCCTCAGACAGAAGCAATAGCGGAAGAGGTGGATAAGCTCCTCGAGGCCGGGGCAATCCGCGAAGTACATTACCCCAGGTGGCTAGTAAACACGGTGGTAGTGAAGAAGAAGAGCGGCAAGTGGAGGGTCTGTGTGGACTTCACTGACCTCAACAAAGCCTGCCCCAAGGACAACTTCCCCCTCCCAAAGATCGACCAGATGATCGACGCCACCTCGGGGCATGGCAGGATGAGCTTCTTAGACGCCTACCGAGGCTACCATCAGATCCCTCTGCACAGACCTGATGAGGAAAAAACTGCGTTTATCACACCTCGAGGCATCTATTGTTACAAAGTGATACCCTTCGGGCTGAAAAACGCCGGAGCAACATATCAGAGGCTGGTCACGAGGATGTTTCGGGACCAACTCGGAAAGACGATTGAGGTCTATATTGACGACATGGTAGTCAAGTCCAAGGAGTCGCAGAACCACCTAACGGACCTACGCCAAACATTTGCCATCCTCCGAGAGTTCCAGCTCAAACTGAATGCCTCGAAGTGTGCATTTGGTGTCGGCTCCGGCAAATTCCTGGGGACCTTGGTGACTCGGAGAGGGATCGAAGCCGATCCGGAGCAGATCGCAGCCATACAATCTATCCAGAGCCCGACCTCGGCCAAGCAGGTCCAGAGACTTACAGGGATGGCTGCTGCACTCAATCGCTTCATCAGCCGCGCCTCGGACAAGTGCCGTCCGTTCTTTCAGCTCCTGAAGAAGAGTTCTAAGTTCCAATGGACTCCAGAATGCGACTTGGCACTAGAGACGCTTAAAAGGTACCTCTCCTCACCACCCCTATTGTCCACTCCGTCGCAAGACGATTTTCTCTATCTTTACCTTGCAGTCTCGGACCATGCGGTGAGTTCGGTGCTGGTTCGAGAAAGCGACAAGCAACAGTACCCCATCTATTACACCAGCAAAACCCTACTCGACGCCGAAACCAGGTATCTGCCGCTTGAAAAGCTAGCACTGGCACTGATCAGTGCCTCCCGCAAGCTCTCCCACTACTTCCAGACACACACAGTAGTGGTTGTCACCGAGTACCCACTTAAGTCGCTTTTCAGAAGGGCAGACTTCTCTGGTCGAATTTCCAAGTGGGCTGTGGAGCTGGGACAGTTTGACATCCATTATCAACCCAGAACAGCAATTAAGGCGCAGGTCTTGGCGGACTTCGTCGTCGAATTCACCTCACCTAGTTCGGTACCGACCTCGCTCGATACCGAACTGGGGGACTCCAAGGGCCGAAATGAAGGTAACACCGAGACTGAAGAAGACCAGTCCTGGAAAAAATTCCTTGAGTCTGCCTGGAAGGTCTTCGTTGACGGATCATCGACATCCAAGAGAGCAGGCGCCGGCATCGTCCTTCAATCTCCAGAAGGACTAGTCATAGAACAGGCACTAACCCTCGACTTCAAAGCATCAAACAATGAAGCAGAATATGAAGCACTGATCGCCGGTCTCGGCAGCGCGAGAGTACTGGGGGCACGGCGGGTGGCGGTCTTCAGTGACTCCCAGTTGGTGACGAGCCAGCTGAGCGGAGACTACCAAGCCAGAGACGAAAGAATGGTGGCCTATCTATCCCACACCAGGCAGCTCCTCTCCCAGTTTGAAAAAGTTGAAGTAAGGCAAGTCGGTAGGGAGTCCAATCGCCATGCAGACGCCCTGGCAAGCTTGGCCTCGGCCGTAGAAGCTGGGAAGAGAAGGACAGTTGATGTAGGGACATTGGAGAAACCTAGCATAGAGCTCCTCCCAGTTCGGCCAGTTCTGTGCACGGACCTCGGTCCAAGCTGGATGGACCCAATCGCGGCGTTCCTCAGAGAGGACAAGCTCCCCGAAGATAAGAACGAAGCCTACAAGGTCAGGATGAAGGCAGCTCACTTCTGGCTATCTCCGGATGAAAAACTATACAGAAAATCCTACTCCGGACCATATCTCCAATGCGTTCATCCGAGCAAGATAGAAGATTTTCTATTTGAAATCCACGAAGGAATCTGCGGAAGTCACATCGGAGGAAGGTCCCTGGCATACAGAGCTATTAGCCAGGGCTATTGGTGGCCCTACATGCAGAAAGATGCACAGATCTACGCAAGGAAATGCGAAAAATGCCAGAAGTTCTCCCACTCCCTTCACCAGCCAGCTCGGGACCTGAGCCCTCTCTCCAGTCCATGGCCCTTTGCTCAGTGGGGGCTGGACATCGTCGGACCTCTCCACCGAACTCCGGGAAACAAAAGATGGCTAATGGTGGGCACCGATTACTTCACAAAGTGGATTGAGGCAGAATCCTTATCCTCCATCACCGAGCTTGACACGAAGAATTTTGTGTGGAAAAACATCGTCACGCGGTTCGGGATCCCCAGAGTTCTGGTCTCAGACAACGGAACCCAATTCGATTCAAAATTCTTCAAAAGCTTCTGTCAGGAACTGGGCATCAGAAACCTCTATGCAACCCCGGCCTATCCGCAGAGCAATGGGCAAGCAGAGATCTCGAACAAAGTGGTTCTGGAGGGGCTGAAGAAAAGGCTTGATAAAGCTAAAGGCAGATGGACGGAAGAATTGCCGAGTGTCCTCTGGGCATACAGGACCACCCCGAGACGATCCACCTCGGCAACCCCTTTTTCATTGGCTTACGGGATGGAAGCTGTAATCCCTCTTGAGGTCGGCCTCCCGACCTTAAGAACAAATCTCTTCGATCAAGGGCAGAACGAAACAAACCTCGCTAGAGAGCTCGACCTGGCCGAGGAACGAAGGGAAGCAGCATCCGTGCGTCTGGCCGCCTACCAGCGGCAGCTGTCCCGAGGATACAATCAGAGGGTAAAAGAAAGAAGGTTCTCGGTTGGAGAGTTGGTCTTGAAAAAAGCACTACCAGCAGATAAAAATCCTAATGAAGGCAAACTTGCGCCTAACTGGCTCGGCCCTTATAAGGTGGTCTCCGTCTCAGGAAGGTCGGCCTACAGGCTTGAAGGAATGGATGGCAAGGAGTTGCCACGACCGTGGAATGCTGCCCATCTAAAAAAATATTACTTCTAGTTGTATTCAAAATGATTGATCAATAAAGAAGAGCCTTTTGACAGAGAACTGCCTTACGTCTCTCAGGACATCCTCCTTGAGTTCGGTCACAGGACCAGCTCCGCAAGGATCCGGCCCTCGCGCCATCCTCTTTGAGTTGGGTCGTAGGACCAACTCCGCAAGGATCCGGCCCTCGCGCCATCCTCTTTGAGTTCGGTCGCAGGACCAACTCCGCAAGGATCCGGCCCTCGCGCCATCCTCTTTGAGTTCGGTCGCAGGACCAACTCCGCAAGGATCCGGCCCTCGCGCCATCCTCTTTGAGTTCGGTCGTAGGACCAACTCCGCAAGGATCCGGCCCTCGCGCCATCCTCTTTGAGTTCGGTCGTTGGACCAACTCCGCAAGGATCCGGCCCTCGCGCCATCCTCTTTGAGTTCGGTCGTAGGACCAACTCCGCAAGGATCCGGCCCTCGCGCCATCCTCTTTGAGTTCGGTCGTTGGACCAGCTCCGCAAGGATCCGGCCCTCGCGCCATCCTCTTTGGGTTCGGTCGCAGGACCAGCCCCGCAAGGATCCGGCCCTCGCGCCGTCCTCTTCGAGCCCGGTCGCAGGACCAGCTCCGCAAGGCACGGAGTTCGACCTACGCCCCGGCTTGGCCCACACCTCTCGAATCACCAAAGAATGCTCGCCAAAAAAAAAAGATACAGCCCCAGCCCTTCAGCAAGAAGACCACATCTCGGGGTATGAACCCAAGCTAATCACAAAACCCTTCCTAAAAAGGGGATTCCTCCCGAGAAGAACATCTTTAAGACCTAGCCATTGGTCTGGGGGCAACCCAATGATGAGATAGGGATTCGGACGCTTTACCGACCTCCAGGACTTGTGAATTTTCGCATCGAAGCATCCACATACCATTGCCAAGAAAGAGCAAAGAAGGAAGGCAACAAGGTGGAAAAAGATCTTCTCATTGATCAAAAAGTATGATTACAAGGTTCCTATGCACTTGAAAAAAGAGAGAAAAAATTACATCGAAAAAGAAAAAAGTTACTCCTTAGGCACCGCCTTAATAGTCCC
Source organism: Cinnamomum chago (assembly GCA_038049695.1). Lineage (NCBI taxonomy): Eukaryota > Viridiplantae > Streptophyta > Magnoliopsida > Laurales > Lauraceae > Cinnamomum > Cinnamomum chago. The sequence goes on from CP142457.1 coordinate 29,541,284, forward strand.
CGGCTCTGGAAGAACGGAAGAAATGGGGGCATCACGAGCAGATGGAGGAGCTCCGGGAGGAGCCTGGGCCGCCTCAACTTCGGCAGGAGTCGAAGGAGGAGGAGGAGCGCCTCGGACTTCGGCAGGAGTCGAAGGAGGAGGAGGAGCGCCTCGGACTTCGGCAGGAGTCGAAGGAGGAGGAGGAGCGCCTTGAACTTCGACAGGGGTCGGAGACGGAGGAGGGGCGGCAGAGACATCGGCCGGAGCCCCAGAAGGGTTGGAGCCAGGGTCTGGCTCTGAGCCCACTGCTGCAGGTCGGAACTGAGGAAGATCCGAAAAGATGGGATGGTCCTCAGAGACCCCATACTTGAGAAGGGCCGCCTTGCACCCCATCTCGTACAGCAATGGGCTCAGATCTGTGATCTGAGCCACATACTCCTCCGACGCCCAATCCACCCCGTCCTGGTAAGCATTTGCAGCCTGATCTCGCAGGATGGACTCGGCATCGGCCCTCTCTTTCCTAGAGGCCTCGAGCTCGGCCTCTTTCTTAACCAGTTCACCTTGCTTCTCGGCCACCTCGGCCTCTTTCTTGACGAGCTCGGCCTCCATCTCGGCGAGCTCAACTTCCAGTCGGGACGCCTTCCTCGCCTTGTCTTCTGCGGCGCCCCTCAGATTCTTATTTTCGCCCCGCAACTTGATTATTTCGGCCTTCGCCGCTTGCTGATCCGTGGAGTGTTGGGCGATTTTCTCCTCCGCCTTCTTGAGTTCGGCCGCGCTGGCCTCCAGCGCACTCCCTAGCTTCTTCTTCTCCTTCTCTAGCCCGGCGATGTGGGCAGCCCTTTCTGCATGCCTCTCCATCAGTACTTGGAGCCTCTGCGCGTTCTGCTAAAAGAATAGAAACGGTGAGAGGGTCGGATCGGATAACCAAGAAGCGAGAATTTTAGAAATAGGAGAAAAAAGCTACCTCGAGCGACGCCTTCAACGTCTGATGGATTAAAGCCGGAGTCCCGGCTTTCCTGTGCCTTTCCATGTCTTGGGGGAGGGCGCATCCCCGGGCGAGGGCCACGACCGACTCCCAGCTGGCCCCCAGCCGCTCTCCCATGGTCATGGGCTCGTTCGGGTTGAGGTCAAAGTTGGGCCTCCAGGGTGCCGGCACGGAAGGTTCGGCCTGCGCCTCCGCACCTTGGGGCCTCCCCTCCGCGCCCTCCAGGCGAGGTCTCTTCTCGGGAGGGGGCCTCTCGCCCTCCTTTCCGGCCGCCGCGGACCGAGGTCGGGCTTCCTTCTGCGGCGGGGGAGGCGGAGTCTCCTTCCCGGGTTCCACAACCCGCGGCCTGCTGTCCCGGAGCGGGCGAGGCTCCTTCGGCGGCCGAATGATCCCGGAGGGCTCCCCCGACTTCTCCTTCGAAGATTTGGCCGAGGGAGCGCCAGCTGCTCCCAACGAATTGGAAGAGGCGGCAGGGGCGGACCCCTGAGCGGCACCCGACCCACTAGGGACGTGCTTGAAGGCTGCCGGGGCTTGGCCGGCAAAAATCATTGACCCCAGGTTCTTCAAAACGGGGCGCAGCCTGTCCATTTTTTCTCCCTGATCTCGGGGAGGACTGTCGCCGATGACTATCGGGTCCTGAGGATCCGTGGCCCGACTGCTGGTCTCGGCGGGCTCAGGCCCAACTTCCCCTATTGGCGCAAGGGGGATCTCTGCAGTCTTCCTGGTGTAAGACTGGTACCGAGGCTTGTACCCTAACAAGGAGAAGGCAGCTCGGTCGTTGTGGCCGTGGTAACGATCGATCCTCTCTAACCACGCGTCGTTCCGTTTCCACTTATCAAAACTGGCCTCTCTCCTTCTCTTCTGAATACCTGCACAAGAAAAAGGCAAGGACGTCAGCTCGGCATAAGGACAAGCAAGGGCGGTACAAACAAAACCTAGAGGGATGGGCATTTACTGGGGGGGGTCCCAGGCTTCCGCGGAACCTGGATTCTCCGATCCTCCTCGGTCTCGGTCCCCTTGAACTCCCAGTTCCCCGAGACCAAAATGCGTTCATCCCCAGCGTATTTGCTGGAATCCTCTAGGGCGTTCACCAAGGGATGGCGTCTGGCTTTCACCTGGAGGTAGTAAAAGTCTTCGCCCCCTGCAGCCCTGCAGATGTCATAGACATCCTCTATGTCATGCACCCCGAGACCGATGTCGAGAATCCAGTTCAGCTCCGCCACACCCATTATAATCTTGAAGCCGTTTGGCATTAACTGGGAGGGACAGATGTGCCATGCATGGAGGCAAGAGCGGAGGAGCGGATGGATGGGAAATCTGACCCCGCCTTCGCACACTGACACCAAAGGGAAAGGCATCCAGTTCTTGTACCGGGAAAGGCCATATGGGAGTTCCCCGACATCGTCAGGTTTAACCAAGACGTCGGCCGGAATCTTAAACGACGTCCGAAAAGCCTCCAGAGCCGCAGGACCCTCTAGCCAATGGCTATAAACCCCCATCTTTCCTAGAAGGTTGAAAAGCAAGAAAAAAGAGGCGAACCCTAAAAGGCCAAAACCCTCTGAAAACAAAGGAAAGGAGGGGTGCGAAGGAGTAGCAGAGACAGAGAGGAACTCACAGAAAGGGCAAGAGGGACTGCGGAAGACAAGAAGACGGGATGTAGGAAGCAGAGGAGGAGATCTCCAGGTTCGGTGGTCCTCTGGCTTGGGCGAAGTTGCAGCGAGGTATTCAGCAATACGTTCTCTAGCGCTTCAGCGGGGTCTCCTTCTCAGACAAACGATTAGGGTAAAAGAGGAAGGAGCAAGGGGCGTTTTCGTTTTATAAAGCGACGCACCTTCTTAATTACCTTGCCAGCGCATTACTTCGATCCCGGTGAGCAGCCATTCGAACAGCTCCACGTGGCAGCGACGGTCCATCTCTCATCACGCCTCTGGTACGATATTTATCACCTCGGTCATACGAAACGACGTCCCACGTGCCTACCATAGCAAGGCAATTATGACACCCTATTCGTTGCCTAGGGCAGGCGAAAGGGCATCATGATGAGGATCCCATAAAAGCAGGATACGAAAAGACAGCCCCATCACTTCCGAGTCTTATCTCCCGACCTCAGGCGGGCCCCAAGAGGCCAAAAGATAGGGGCAATTGTGTGGGGTCGTTTTATGCTCACTAATTCGAACGGGGGCTCATCCCCAGTCTCGGTTTAACCTTTGTCTCGGAAACCACGTGAGGTCGGCCGTAGCGCCATCTCGGGGGAACCATGAATCGAGTCTCGGTGGCCACGTCACAGGCTCCAATCTCGGTCTCAGCCTCTGCCCGACCTCGGCTCCTGTCACTCAGTCATAAATGCGGCCATAAATGCACTGCCACGACGGACGGCAAGCTGACAGACAGAGTGGGTGCCAAACCCAGATAAGAAGCACGCCTTATCTCAGGTCCATAGGTATGGGATGATGATCCGATGGGACACCCCCTTTTTTCACCTACCCCCACTCAAGAGGTACGAATACACGCTGATGGGACTCCCATCCCTTCATGTGGACAGTACCATGATGACCCTCACGTCTATATATTACATGAAGGAAAGCCTTACAAGGTACGCATGATCCTCCCCTCCATAAGCTGGCTTTTCTCCATTCTCTTCCAGTTCATACACTGACTTGATCGTCGGAGGGCCTTCGGCTACCCATAGCCAGGGTCTCTGACCGTTGTTTCCTTCCTTTCAGGTTACTGGAGACCCGATCCTTTCCCTTTATTCCCTTTAAAACCACAAATCAGGAGCTTGATCCTCGATTACCTAAGTCCGTAATTTTTAGGCACTTACAATGTTGTTGTCAAATTAGATACCACGTACAATATCATTAAGTGTGTGCAACAAGCAAGAACATACATGTAGATAGTGATAATAATAACAGGTTCAAACCTCATGGCGGTCAGATCCTACCGCAATGAGATCAAGCTGGGTGGTGCCGACTCCAAGAAATCAAGACTAAAATTACTGGCTGGGTCTTGCCTAAAAAATGGTAGGTAAATGATGGAAACTACCTCAAAGAAAGCTAAGCAAGCAAAAGCACGATTCTCGGGGTAACTAGTCCATTATAAATTCAAACTACCTGAGTCAGGCACATAATATAAAAAAGTAGACTAGCTCATAATTAGCCTCTGACAAAACATGAACAAACAATGACTAGACAAGACCTAGGGTCACTAGACATTCGGACAACATTCTAGCATGGAACGGTCCAACTTGAAATGGGTAAAAAGGTCTAAGGTGGGTCTATGTGATAGGGATGGCAGCAAGGCAATGAATGTGGGCATACCAACCTGATACACCACAACCGTAGATCGAATCCCCTGAGGGGAAAAGCGGGGCAAAGACTACTCCCTAGTCCCCAAAGCGTGACTCACAATTCCAAATTACTAAACTAGGGCTGTGTATGGTAGGGCTACATACGGAATCACAACTAGATTCATAAAAGATGCGTACCCCATATATGCGAATACATGGGTACCATAATAAAAAATAGTATAGACTAAGGTTTCGTTTGGCATCTCTTAAATTTACCTTTTATTGTCTTAAACCGGTTTAAAACAGACATTAGAGCGTTTGGATATGTATTTTACTGTGTCCATTTGAAACAGGAATAATACATAAAATGTCTATTTCAAGTAGTCAAGAAAGTGGCCTGATTTCAAACAGAGACACATGTCTTAAGCGGAAAGACATTGCCATGAACAGTGAAATGGACGTTAATCATGACAGTCCGATTTTTCCAATTTTGCCTTACCTTATGGGACCCACAACCAAGATCCACACCGTTAGAAATGTGAAGAAGGCCCAACACGGCCACGTGTCCAAATTTCAGCCGTTGATCTTTCTCGAATCTCGAGATATTTGTAAAAAACCGTGAGCCGTTTGATGTAATATTCCGGACATTGTGGGCCCCACAATCAAGATCTGAACCGTCCATCCTCTTTGGAAATCTACAAATAGCTATGGGATCAAGTTTAAGGTGTTAACTTATTATAGATATTGAGATATTTGTTAAAAAGAATGAACCATTAGATGTAAACAAGCTCTCTCTTTCATATTACTTATTGTCATTCCGGTTTTTATGAATTCTAAATTATTCTAGGCCACTAAATGAATATCCAAACCACCTATAGTCATTAAAATATGGAACACGTGTTTGAGATAAAATTTCAACCTATGGATGATCACAGATCTTGAGATATTTGCAAAATGCCCAGACCATTAGATCTATTTTTACATGTGTCTTACCAAACAGTCTATTTTTAAAATACCTATGTCTTACCAAACAATCTATTTGTAAAACATCAATTTCAAACCGCTCCATTTGAAATAGATCTATATCATACAGATCTGTTTCGTAAAGATAAGATTTGCCAAACAAGCCCTAAGGGTCCATTTGGAAAGGGGAAAAAAAAAGAGGAAAAGTGGAGGTAAAGTGATTTTGGAGGTTGTTTGGGAAGGGGGGAGGGAAAATGGGGGGAGGAAAATGAAGGGAAAAATGTGCCTTTTTGCCTCAAAAATTTTCCCCCCAAAACAGAGGGGAAAATGAGGGGAAAGTAATGATGAGTAATGAGATGACTAAAATGCCCTTAGACTTTATTTGAATTTTTTTCAAGAGCAAGGGTAAAATAGTCTTTTTCTTTGTACCTCACTAAAAATAAAATTATATTTTTTCACTTTCCTTCCCCTTACTTTTTTACTTCCCAAACAAGAAGAGGGAAAATTAATTTTCCCTCCCCTCCCCTTCATTTTCCTTCCCCCTCAAATTTTCCCTCCCCTCCCCTCCTCCCTTCCCAAACGGACCCTAAAGCAATATAGTCAAGGAACCATTACAAATTACTAAAGTAAGTCTCGGGCTGCCATTGACATGCTAGGGTAGTAAGATTCGGTGTTGTGTGCACTTAGGGTCCGGGTGCTGATAAACTAATTTCTCAGTGTTGAGAAGTAGTGTTCGGCATTTTGAGATCCTAATTAAGGTTAGAAAACTCATGACACGGACTCGACTCGTCTAATGTAGAAAACGAATTTGGCTCAGTAGGGTCAACACGGAGACTCAGGAGAGTCATGTTATTTTAAAAATATTAAAAAATAAACCCATTACTTGTAAAATATAATATATATATTTACATGCATGCATGACAATCAGTTCAAATTAATAAATTTATATATGCAAGAAAAGTACAATAATAAAGAAAATAAAAGAAAAGAATATCGCATATTACATAATTTGTTAGTCCAAATATCGAATGTAAAAGACCAAATCTAAGTTTCAAATTACATTCCAGTCATTATTTTTAAATTACCGACTCCAAACCTCATGCATAATTACTTATAAATAAATTTTAATTGTTTAAAATTAAATCTTCCTATGAAATGGTTCGAAATGCAAACAACTTACTAAAACGAGATGACTCGGCCGAGTCTCCCCTATTTTTAACTTGATCCTTTGTCAAACTGAGAAGACTCAAAAGAGACAAGAGTCAACTCGAAGAGTTTTCCAACCACGATCCTAATTGCACACATCCCCGACTTCAAAAAAGCACCAATATGCATCCAGACAACCCTTGGGGATGAATGTCTGCTCAAACATCACCCCATAACATCTCAAGTCCATATGGAAAATAGTTGTCTAGAGGTGGCTAAGTATGAGGATCAAACTAAAAGGGGAAAAAATGAGGAAAATTTGGACCATTTAGTGTCAAAATAGGGTAAATAGGGCGGACCACTGAGTGAATAACTCAATCAACTGAGAAGTTCACGGCTAGCTGAGATCCCCTTTCAATTAGTTGTGCAGGCTCCATGATTAACTGTGAGCCTCCCACGGTTAACAACGCAACTTGCAGGCTATGCCCAAGAGCTTCAGTTAGCTCTCAGCGATTCACCTGGAGGGGGTCATTTAGGGGTATTCTTAGCCATATTTCTTGGGAGAACTTTGTTTAAGGTTCCGATCTCTTATTATTGCAATTAGCATTAGCTAATGATGCTTAGTTATTAAATATATGTGTTTGGAAGTTAATCAACTAGTTTTATGAGTTAGAACAGTGTTTGGATAGTTCCAAGAAGTTTCATGATGTTTCAAACTAAGTTCGGTACTTGGAAGGGTCTGCTTAGGGCCCGTTTATTTACTAAAATTCCTACAATTCATGTCTAGAAGCTGTTTGAGAATTCTAAATGCTAGAATTCTAAAATGCCATTGAATTTTGACATTTCTGAATTCTACGTTTCATTTCCATCTGAAACCTTGCTTGAGAATTTCTAAATTTCCGTGTCTCATAAAACTTTTGTTTCATTGCTACATAAATTCTAGACTAGAATTACACATTTTATGCATTGTAGTACATGGGACCCATCTTTTGTGGTTGTGAACTTGGGACCCAACTGTAAGAATTATAATGTAGACCCACCTCAGGTATATGGTAGATGGGCCCATCTTTTAGAAACGAAAGTGTGGGACCCAATTTTAGAAATTTGAACATGGACCCATCTTGATAAGGATTACATGTGCACAATTTTTATAATTGTGAATATGGGGCCCACTTTATTATTGGTAGGAGGGTTCACAGTTGGGTGCTGGAATTCTAATCAAACTTCTCGGAGTTCCAGAATTCTGAAATGCTCTGGGAGGGGCTAGTAGTTTGGAATTCCACCCTTTTGGCATTTGAGAATTTTAGCTGCCTTGAATACTAAGAATCCCATTAAAAGAATATTGAATTTCTGAGAGGAATTCTTGAATCCACAGACAGCCTGAATTCCTTTAAGAAATGCTTGTAAAGAAACAAACTCTTAGAGTTTTGGAAAAAGTAAGATGTAATTTTGGGAATTTTGAAAATTTGTCGTTTTGGGTTTAGAAGATAGGTCTCATCATGCACAACAACTTTTACGTTGCTCGTGTGCATTCGTTGTCCAAAAACCTTTCGTTTCATTGAATTTCTCTTACCAAGGACGTAATCATCCTTTTTGTAAATGTTAAGGTTTCGCTGGGGATCTCGAAAAATCTCAAATCTTTGTTCATTGGAAAGATGATTTAATTCCCAGCAACTTTTGTTCATGACTCGAGTCAATCCAAGGTCCCGAAGTTAGTCGTTTTACTAATTCAAAGTTGTCACTTAAAAGGGACATGAATATCATTTTAACAAAAGTTGAATGACGGGCTAAGCCCATAATGTCAACATCCACGTTTCGGGGCCAAATGAGGGGCTAGGCACAGGGACAATGGTAACCTACCATGTTGTTTCTATACTTTTGATGATTTTCGTCTATTATTTGGGACTTGGGGATCCGGGGGGGATGCTTTGTTTCAATTAATGATATTTTGATTCAGGGATTGTTTTGGGTCCTGTGTTGATTACACTCAGGTTTTGAGTGTTTTAACTAATAGTTTTTAATCGAGTTGCTCAATTTGGAGTTAAAAGAGGGGTAGGTGCACGCACAGTGGTAACCTGCCCTATTGTTTTGTGAGTTTACGGAATTTCATGATATTTTCTTAATATTTTTAATTTGGATCATTGGTGAGTTTTGTGTCTTTTAATTCAACGTGTTCCTCTGTGTTTGATGAGATTTCATTAGGGGTGATTTAATTATGTTTAAGTTGAATATGTGGATTTAAGGGCGTTAAGCAACCTAGGCTCAAGGTCTATGGTAACTTACCCTGCCTTAAGGATTTTTTAATTAATCTCAATGGTTTATTAATCCAGTTCGAGTCCAAATTAATTAAGGATTTCTGATTTAATGCTTTGATGGTTTTGTAACTTTTAAGATGGATTAGTTAGTGTGTTTTAATTATTTTAATTATTAGTTTTAAATTATCTTAAGGGTTTAATCCACTTATGCACAAAAACCAAACAACCTAGATTGTTCGCTCCACTATTTTTGGATTTTGGAGATATCTTTCATTTTTTATTTTTATTTTTGTCTCTTCTCTGATTTTATATAATAAGAAGAGAGAAGAATTGGTTTTTATATTTTATGATTTTTTGGTGTTTTAGGATTCTATATATATATATATATATATATATATTTTGTGATGTGTGTGTGATAAAAGTGGTGATTCATACTACATAAATACAACAAACAACCAAGTTAATTACTGCAATATAACTCAGCGAACAACCACCAATTTTTAACCTTTTATTGACTCAATCTTTGAATTAGTTTATAACTCTCCAGATAGAGTATGTCATAGGCATCCTAAAGCTCTTCTTCATCGTCCTCATCACTTAAATCTTCATGTTCATATTCACTTTCATAGGTTTTAACATCTGATTTAACTATTTGTTTCATTGCCACTGTAAAGTTGGATGTTGTGGAGGCCATCAAAATAGGATAAATTTCATTTTCCTCATGGTGTGACTCATTTGACTCAAGCTCAGATTCTAATGAGTCATCCCATGTGGCATTAGCAACTAAACCTTTCCTTTTCAATTTAACTTTAGTAGGACATTCTAATGCTATTTTTATAGTTGCAGCACTCGATGTTCTTTGACTTGTTTTTGGAGGAGCTAGATTTAACTTTACTTTTATATTTATCAAATTATTTCTCTTGTTTGTTATCTTTCGGTCTTCTCTGGCTCTTAAAATGTTTAATGAGGTTTTCAGCAAAAGAGCTGCCAAATCTTCTTCAACTTCACATTCAGAAGTTGATTCTTTTGAGATTTTACTTTTAGAGACTGAAGATTTCAAGGCAATAGATTTCTTTTTAGAGTTGTCAAATTTTAGCCCAAAGGTTTGGAGGGATCCTACGAGGTCTTCTGCTTTCATATTCTCGGGGTCCTTATGCTCCTCAATGGAGATCCCTTTGGGATAGAAACTCCCCCGAGTCATCTTAAGATTTTACTAAAAAAATTTCCTTCCGGTGTGCCCACAATGGATATACTATTTCATTTAACTTTGTATGGAATCGAGTGCAAGTTTCATCCTCCTCCATTCGAGTATTTTCAAATTGTGGAGTGAGGAGTTGGAGCTTAGATCTCTTTACTACCGACGCTCCCTCATATATAGGCAGTCTCTAGGATATCCAAGCTTGTTTGGCTAAAGTAAAAAATCATTATTCTTTTAAATTCCTTAGGGGACAATGCACAAGTGATGGCATTTAAAGCATTTGCATCACATGCTCTAAGATTCTTTTGTTCTATGGTCTACTTTGAGGATTCTGAAAGTTTAGGGCTTGAGATCTCTAATTCAGAACTTGAGAGATGATCTGTGTCTCTTTGGGTTGTGAGAAATGCCCAATATATAGCCTCAAATCCATGCATAAGACTCATAATAATAATCTAGTAAGAATATCAGTTCATCTCAAACTTTTACTAATAGTCTAGATCAAACTAGGCTTCCTACGCCATTCTCGCTATAGCGAGCTTCACCCTCGCTAAAGCGAGGAGTGTCTCTGGAAAATTGGCTCTGACAGCCTTTTTGACCTTTACAATCTCCCCCTTTTGGCAATTCTTGGACAAAAACTCCCTACAATAATACAATATAATCTACCAAAAAAAAAAAACCAAAATACATTGAATTTTAAACAAAACAAAAATCAGCACTATAGATCTTGTATAGCCTTTGCTTGAACTTTTAGATCCTGAATTGCCTTGGCTTGTAAAGCTCCCCCAAGCTTCATTCTTCTCCCCCTGTATTTGTCCATAATTGACAAACAAATATCATCATGTAGCTTCTGTCAATCTAGATGCAGTAGCTCGCCCTCAATAGAATCTTCGTATTAGCATTGGGGGTAGGAGCTTGACCTTCTTGATCAAGGCTTTTTTATATGTAGCTACTCACACTTGTGTAGTTTGATCTTTCGGCAAAGTGAGAGAAAACTCCTTAGGCAAATCAGATTTTCTAACTCAAATTTAATCCGTGTTGGGTGGAGAAAAATTCTTCCACCGTTGCTTGGTCTTTGGTGGACCAGCTTCTTACAATCGGGACAAATGCGTTCTTGCTTTCCACTATGGTGACAAGTAGATGTGCGTGTAGCACGTGACACATTCTTTTTAAAAAAAACTACTCAACTTATTATTTGATAGTGCATATGTAGAGTAGCATGCGCAACACTTGAAAAAAAATTGTTTTACCTTTAGCATTTGAAGTGGATGCACCATAATCATAACCAAGACCACTTCTTTCAAAAGAAGACTTCTGATTGCACAAGATGTTTGTAAGAGTCTTCGAACCAGTGTTCATCTTGTTCAGTGAAGCTATTTGACTTCTAGCTCAAACAGAGTGATCTTCACTCTTCTTTGCAAATTTTTATTTTCATAATTCACCTTTTGTAACTCTATTTTCAAAGTCTCAATCTCTTGTTCAGCCTTCTTGAATTTTTGACCCTTAGTAGTCAAATTTTCAGCTATGCAGTTCTTCTGACTTTCCAAAAGATGAACATTTTCAAGTGCTTGCTCTAATTCATTCTTCAACGTAGAATTTTCTTCTTGAGTAGCTTTAAACTTAATAGTAATCTTATTGCCATATTTGGTCATCTTGACACAATCAACATATGTTGTATGGTATATCTCTTCATAATCTTTCTCTTGATCTGACATCTCATCATCATGATCTTCATCAGTATCATTGTCGGACAGAGAATTAGCCATGGAAGCTACAAACTTGTCCTTCATAGTTTCAGAAGTACCAATTGAAGGTTCTTTTTTCTTTTGATGACTCATCGTCCAAAGTTGTGTTGAGAGTGTAAGACCCCGTCCCGAGTGACCTCGATTAGCATCAATTAAGTCGTGTTTTAGTTCTAAGTGTGATTAGTAGATTTTGGTTAAGTGGAGAATAGAATAGCTTCTGTTATAGCCTTAGGGAATTTTGAGTGCCTTTGTGACTAGTGGGGCCCTTAGGGGGTTCCTTTTATGACTTTGCGTTTACTTGAGGGTTTATCTGAGATTCTTGTGTTTATTGTCATAATCCTGTTTTACTTGTCTTGTTAATCCCTACAACTTTTATATTGATCCCGTGGCCGTTCGAGGTCCCGAAACCCGACTTTCCTAACATTGAGGGCAAAACAGTCTTTTTACACTAAATCTGTACCCAAAATTTGGTATCCCCGAAACCCACGAAATATATACTTTTTGGAAACTAGATATTTTGACGATCACTTTTCTCTTCTTCGTCGAACTCGTTCGAGGCCCCGATAAACATGATTTCAGCCCATGAATAATTCTAGTAGTAGAACCCAACCCCATTTTTGTATATAAGGAGGACTCCTCTCCCTTTTCCCTTTTTCTAGCTTAAACTTTAACCTCTTAAACTAGGGATTTCCCATTTCTCTTTTCTTCTTGTTCTTCCATCTCCCAATCCACTACCAAACCTTTGCTATTGGAGTGACGCTTGTCATCATCTTCTTCCTCACCACTATAGTTCTCCATTGATATCTTTTGAGAGAAAACCTTCCATTGCCAAGACTCTCTTTGAGCTCACCTTGTTCATTTGGAGAACCTATAAGTAAACAACCTTCCCCATCTCTTAGCTTTGTGTTTCTTAGACCTTGAAGAGATTCCATTTTCATTATTGTAAGGTTTCCCTTTCTACTTTTTGTTTTGACCCTTTTAGGGTTTGTTTTGGGAGGGTTTTTGTTCATAGCTTGGATTCTTGGCTTGGAGGGGTGTTAGAGCTTGTTGTTGATTAGCTTGGACCCAAGGCAAGTGGATGATTTGATTTTTATGAGTTTTCAATGGTTTTATAAGAAATGTGGTTGATTTTATTGTTTTTCTCATACATGCTTATTTATTGTTTTGACTTGAAATGAATATGCTCATAAAAAAGCCTTGATAGTGCATTATTGTCATAGAAATGTATTGGTTCATGGCATTCAATTTTTTCTTATTTTATCTCAAATGTACTCTTGTGTGTAGTGGTTTCATTCCCTTCTTTCTTTGTATTTGGATGTAATATTGTTGGAGGAAGATGGAATGGATGTTGTAGGAGATTTGAGGTTGATTTGGATGGAGTTTTGGAACTCCTCATTAAAGGTGTTTAAAGGAGGTTGTTGAAGGAAAAGAAAGAGAGGAGAAGAATTGTCCCGGAACCAGTTTCTGCTTGACAGGTCACTCAAGCGAAGTGTCCAGAAAAGGGTTCGTGCAAGTCCAGTGGACAGTTCGCTCGAGCGGACCCCTTTGTCGCTCGAGCGAACCTTCCTAGAACTCGTTCCAGAGAGTGGTTAGTTCGAGCGAACTGAACTTTCGCTCGAGTCAACCTGATGCTGGATGAGTTTGCTCGAGCGACCTCAATTTCGCTCGAGCGAACCCACCCAGACAACCATTCCAGAGAGCTCACCGCTCGAGCGAACCTCTAGTCCGCTCGAGTGATGGGTACTGTTCACCTTAGGAGCATAAATGAAATGTTTAAATGATTGAGAGAGGTTTGTTGGGAGTTTTATTGTAATGAGAAGAACCATTCTTATGATTGGACATCTGTTTGAGAAGGAAACCACGTCACGAAGATTTCATTTGAAGTTTTGAAAATTCAAAGTGTATAAGGACCCCGGAATGTCCTCAAACTCAAAGAGTACCAAGTCTTTACCGATTTAGACATATAGGATCCCTATTCACTCCAAACGAATCTTGAACCCAAAACTTCAATGGTTTATTGTACTTCACTGTTCTAGAGATTTATACTACATGACTTGTCATTCTTGAAAGCATTGAAATTGTATTTGATACAATTATTAGTCCAGAAATGCATTGCCCGGATTGATACGACAGTTGTGCCTTTGAGCACCCCCGTCCCGCTTGTTTATGTACTTTCACTTTGTCGCGACCCCGGAACGGAGCCCCAGGCCCACGACGTGCGTTGTGTTGTTGTTTGCATTGGAGATATACTTTCCCACAAGTTCTCGCGGTGAGGATTCTCAAAGACACGCGGAATCTGACTCACACGATCAAGTTTGCGGAAGCGTGTAGCAAACATATCCAAATGAGCACCAATAAAATATTTAAGTGCCATGACAAAAAGTAACAAGACATAGTATCAAAGAAAGAAGCTAACATGGCATTCCCAACATAGTTCAAGTTATAAGACTAACATGAAAGTAAGTTAAGTTTTGTTACAACCCATAAGAGGCCAACAGAGGCCAATACACTTCTCCAAAATAATCAAAGAAACCCCAAGACAAAAGATGACGAGACTCGAGAACCCGCCCGACGTCTAGATGACATCGTCGGGCTGCCACTCTCTCACAGGGGTTGGCTCACAAGCCTCCTGACGCTCCTCCTCAAAGGCAACGTCTCCTGCACCTGGGCACCAACAAACAAGGGTCAAACACAACGGTTTGGCAGGTAATCAATTTATGTGCAAGCATGAGACAATAAACGTTTTAGAAACATAAAAGTAAATCCCTGATTTGAAATACTACAATGACTGAGATACATTTGCAGAAATATTAAACTGAGCTGAGATACTAACACAAACTAACATGAGTACATAATATATCATGAATAGTCATCCTCCACAAAGAGCCCATCCTTTCTCTATCATTTATATAATGAAAAGAGCAAGCACGCACGACAAGCACGATATACATAATATAATCACGACACGATTTCCCACAAAGACCGGAATTCCGGCCGCAGAACCGGACATGCACGATGTGTAATAAATACACGACCAGTCTGCAGACAGTCCACATGTTTAAGGACCCTCAGATAGTGGATCAAACTGAAAGGGCAGTCCAAGCTCAGTGGTGTTCACTTAATTCATGAATGCACAAAACACGCGAAACACGGTCGAAACACGTAGAGATAAAAAGGGGGAAGTCACTTATCAAAACACGACGAACACGACTAGCAAAAGGCATAATAAATATGCATCACACACTTAGGAAGTGACCTCTTTTTCTTAAAACAAATCTGCAAAACAAGCTTGTACTTAAACTTCAAAACGAGTACACAAAGATATTCATTGTATCAAAAACCAAAGTACGAACACAAAGCCTATCAAGCACATGTAAAGACCCTTGACTGATCTTTGTGTATTCGAAGCCCAAACGTTGGAATTATAGATAAAAATGGTGCCCCGGAAGTTCAAAGGCATCTCGGGTTTCGAGTACACAATATCAGGCTAAAGGTCACTTAACAGGTTCTAGTTTTCACTCTTGCAAAACTTCTTCAAAACTAGGAATTTAGTCAATTCCGGTTAGCTCGCGGTCAGCTGGCGGTTAGCCGAAATTGGACCTCGCGGCTAGCCACAAGCTGACCGTAGGCTGGCCGCGGGAACTCAGGTCAGGAAACTTGGCTCTCTGGAAAAGGAGCCGAAAAGCTTTCGGTTGGCTTACGGTTAGCCGCAAGGGAAACTGACAGCTAGCCGTGAGCTGACCGCAGGGCTGACCGCAGGACCCTGATGCAGAAGTCAGCTACTGGAAAAGGAACCGCTGATTTCGGTTGGCTCGCGGTTAGCTGAAGCGGGGATTACGGCTAGCCACCAGCTGACCGAAACTTCACGGGAAATGCAGTTCAGTGCAGATTTTTCCAAATTTCCTTTTTCCCTTCTACTTGTTTTCATTCCACCTGCATTCCCTGATCCTCAATGCTCTCCAAGGAATAAAATACACATTTCTCACAATTCCAAACATCCAAGCCATGGAAAACATGATCATGAAGCTTATAAACAAATTTAATGCACAATTTCTAAAATACAATGAAATCAAATACACATGCATCATTTCCTAGAGAGATTACTTGCCTTGCCCCATGCTAACAATCCTTCTCAAGCACTTCACTCAAGCTTTTCCAATGCTACAAGGAAACCCAAGAAAACCACACAAACTCACTCAAAATGGAAACAAAGAACCAATTTTCACAAAAAGGGTTTTCAAATGGAAAACAAGATCTTTAAGAAACCAAAATGACTCAATGAAGAATATGGGTTGAAGCTCTTACCTAGAAATGCCCAAACAAAAGGAATGAAGACAAATGGAGAGCTTTCCCAACCTTAGCTTTCAAGAAGAAGATATCAATAGGAAGCTTGAGATGAGGGGAAGAAGATGATAGCCTTGGAATCTTCTTTGGAGTCTTCTAGCTAGATCATACAAGGTAAGGAAGATGAAAAGGAAAGAGGGAATTTTCTAGCCCTAGGTCAAGAGAGTTGCAGAGATTTGGTAAAGTGAATGAAAAAAGAGGGAGATGAGGTTTAAGCTTAAGTGAAGACAATGGGGCCCAAGGACTTGAACTTTGAAATGACCAAAACACGATCTTGTCGGCCTCAGATGACTTCGACGAAGAAGGATAAAACGATCCTTGAAATATCTCGTTTCCAAAAAGTATATTTTTGACATGGTTTTGAGATCTCGAAAATTGTGTCCAGATTTGTGCATAAAAGACGATTTTACCCTCTTTGGGCCAAAACATGGGTTTTTGAGCTTCAAACATGAATGGGCCTAAGACGAAAGTTGTAACACGTAGAAAAATCATCCAAATGAAATCAAAATCACAATCATACGGAAACCGATACGATCTTCCCAAGCTTACACGTGCACTCAGGCCTTTCTGAGTGTGTCTGACTAATATTAAACGTTCTCAAAATTCCCAAAGCTATGTCCAAGACTAAACTAATTACTTCTAACCCAACGACAACTAAATCCACTTAGAACTAAAC
Organism: Cinnamomum chago; assembly: GCA_038049695.1. NCBI lineage: Eukaryota > Viridiplantae > Streptophyta > Magnoliopsida > Laurales > Lauraceae > Cinnamomum > Cinnamomum chago. The sequence goes on from CP142457.1 coordinate 29,557,858, forward strand.
ACATACTAATCGCACACTAATCGAATTGGTCTGGGTCGGGGTCTAACACACTTGATGTATTTTATACATGTTTTGATTTTGTCATTTGACCTATGAGTCGGTACCACTAAGCTTGGATAACCATGTTGACCTGATCCACTGACTTGGAGATCCCCCTCTTGTCCCGCCAACTTTAGTTTGGATTCCCGCTACTCGGTTATTACCGTGGTTTTGTCCCGATACCCCGGATTGCTATCGTGGTTCCCGATACCCCGGATTGCTACCGTGGTCATGTCCCATATATTATATGTATATGTATATGTATATGTATATATTGTAAGACCCCAACCCGAGTGGATCCGATTAGTGTTAATTAAGTCGCATGTTAGTTTTAAGCGTGATTAGTAGTCTTTGATATAATAGAATTTTGATATAGCTTTGGGGAATTTTGATTGCTTTGTGATTAGTGGGCCCTTTGGGGTTCCTTTTTATGACTTTGCATGTACTTGGAGATTTATCGGAGATTCTTGCATTCATTGTTTTAATCTCGTTTTACTTGTAATATTAATCTCCACAACTTTTATGTTGGTCCTGTGCCCGTCCGAGATCCCGAAACCCAATTTCCTAGCATTGAGGGCAAAACAGTCTTTTCACACTAAATTTGTACCCAAAACTTGATATCCCCGAAACCCGCGAAACATATATTTTTTGGAAACTGGATATTTCGGCGATCATTTCTTCCTTCTTCATCGAATTCATTCGAGACTCCAAAAGACATGATTTCAGCCCAAAGAGTTTCTTAAGTGGTGGGACCCATTCTCATTGCTTATATAAGGAGAACCCATCTTCCATTTCTCTTTTTCCAGCATAAGCTTTAGCCTAGGGTTTCCTTGCAACTTTTCTCTTCTTCTTCTTGCTCTCTTCATCTCCAATCCACACCAAACTTACACCAACATCAAAATGGAGGTTATCATTCTCTTCCTCATCTTGAAGGCTATCCATTGATACCATCTATGAAGAAAACCTCCCATTTCAAGAACTTCTTTGAGCTAACTCTTTCTATTTGAAGGTCATCCAAGTAAGTGATCATCTCCATCTTCTAGATTTGTATTCTTCTAATCCTAGAGAAGCTCCATCTCCTTTATTGAGAGTTCTCTCCTTCTATTTCATGGTTTGACCCATTTTAGGGTTTGTTTTGGGGGTTTTGTTTGTGCTTGTAAGATTCTTGAGAGAGCTTGTTTAGTAGCTTGATTTCTTGATTAGAAGACCCAAGGCAAGTGGATGAATTGATGTTTTGAGTTTTGAATGGCTTTCATGAGAAGTATCAATGATTTCATTATTTCTTCCATACTTTTATTGAGTTGCATTGATTTGAAATAAATGCTCATAATGAATCTTGTTAGCTTGTTTAATCCTTTTAAATGTTAGCATTTATGGCCTATCATTTAATGCTTTCAAGTAACCCAAATGAATGCTTGTGATTTGGTGGATTTCTCCTCTTTTGTGATTGATTGAGAATGGAAGGAAAGTGAAGAGAGAAATGTAAAATGAAAGAGTGGAAGTGTCGAATGATGAATTGGAGGAGTCTTGGACTCATTTTATTGCAGGTTTGTAAGGGGAATGATGTAAGGTTGGTTTAAGGGAGAAAGGGGCTCAAATATGAACATAGTGGGGGCTTTTCCCGCACCTGGAGGTCAGCCAGCGGTCACCTGTCAGCGAGCCGCCTGGTGACCGGCGGCTAACCGCCAGAGGACCGAACCTTCGTGGTTACTTTTCTAGAGAGCAACTCTCTCTCCCGAACCAGTGGTCAGCCCTGCGGCTAACCGTCGAATCCAACGGCGGCTAAACGCCAGTTAACCGCACCATGGCGGTTACTTTTCCAGTAAGCTGCAGTTTGCAGCCCAGCCGCGGTCAGCCAGCGACTAGCCTCCTAACCCAGCGGCGGCTAACCGCCAGGTGACCGAAATTGCCCAGAAATTTGGAAATAGAGATAAATGAAGAGGATTTCCGTCCCAATCATTTGTTCACCCTTTTGAGAATGATGGGGAATCCATTTGAGAAAGAAACCATATCGAAAAGACTTGTTTGAAGTTTCGAAAACCCCAAAGTGTATAAGGACTCCGAAATGTCCCCAAACTCAAAGAGTACCAAGTTTAATTAATATTGACATACGGGATCCCTATTCACCTTGAACTAGTCTTGAACCCAAATACTAGTCCTAAGATTTCAAAAGTTCTATAGTATTTCATTGTTCCCGAATTTACATTACTTGACTTGTTATTTCCGAAAGTATTGAAAGTATACTAGTGACAGTTACTTGTCCCGAATTGGATTGCCCGACATGAAATGACAGTTATGCCTTTGAGCATTCTTGTCCCGCCCGTTTATTACTTGCACTTGATTTACTTGCACATGTCTCGATTTGTATTTGACCTATGAGTCGGCACCACTAAGCTTGGATAACCTTGTCAGTCTGATCCACTAATTTGGAGATCCCTCTCTTGTCCCGCCAGCTGCAGTTTGGATTCCGCTACCCGATCTTTACCGTGGTCTTGTCCCGATGCCGCAGATTGCTATTGTGGTTCCCGATGCCCGGCTCGCTACCATGATCATGTATAGTATATGTATATGTATTTATAAGATTCACTGTTTCTCCTCACCTCGAGTGACTAAGATCAGTGTCTAGTTATTGCTCTGTCACTTTAGTGATAGAGGACTTAACTTCGTGCGGTCGCCATTTTGCTTGTTTCTGACTTCCTTGGATACCCATACATTTTTTACACTGTACTTATGTTTTCATTAACTGATTCGATTCCTTTATGAAGTTATTGATCGAACAGGTTTAAATGCTTTTAAAGGTAAATATATTTATTATTGAATTGTTATGTCTTTTCACCTGTTTGCCAAACCGTCGTGTTTGACCCACTCTTTGGTACTCAGGTCCCGTTGCCGGTTACCTTGAGGAGGAGCCGGAGGAGCCGGTCGATGAACCACAGTGCTTAGTTGAGTGGCGCGCTGACGATGATGTCGTATAGACACTCGATTGCTATGAGAGACATAATATTTTGGGAAACTGTTTAACCATTCTTTGGGAATTGGTGTTTTGGTTATATTGGCCTCTAATTTTGGGGAATGTAATTAAATGATCTTTTGTATTAACTTTCACTTTACTTTGGGAAACATGCTAATGATCATTGCTCATTTTGATACAGTATTATACTGTGTTATTGTCCTATGACTAGAGATGGTTTGAATGTTTGATTTGCTACACGCTTCCGCACTTAAGAAATGTTCATATATGGTTGTGATATCCTCACCGTGGACACCTATGGGAAATTAAATAAATGTGTACTCACATGTTAACCATTCACTCACCGCACACCCCATTAGTCAAGATCCCGGATTTGGACCTCGGTAACCCGGTCTGGGGTTGCGACATATATATTTCATTGTTTCTCCTCACCTCGTGTGACTGAGATCAACGACTTGATATTGCTCTATCACTTCGGTGATAGAGGACTTAGCTTCGTGTTGTTGCCATCTTGCTTGTTTCTCGTTTCCTTGGTTACCCTTACATGTTTTACAACGCATACTTGTATTTTATCTCTTTTATGAAAATTGTTATTTAAACAGGTTTTAAATGCTTTTGAAGGTAAATTCATTTATTATTATATTGTTATGTCTCTTCACCCATTTGCCAAACCGTCGTGTTTGACCCACTCTTTGGTACTCAGGTCTGGACATTGTCTATCCCGAGGCGGAGCTTGAGGACGCGGTCAGTGAACCGCAACGCTTAGTTGAGTGGCATGCTAATGGTGTCGTTTAGACATTTGATTGCTTTGAGAGACGTAACATTTTGGGAACGTTTAACAATTCTTTTGGGGATTGATATTTTATTTATATTGACCTTTGTTGGCCTCTATTTTTGGGAATGTAACTAAATGATCTTTTGCATAAACTTTAACTTTTCTTTTGGGAAAGCACTAATGATCATTACTCATAATTGATACTTGGTTTATATATATATATGATTTTATCTTGTGACTAGAATTGAAATTATCAATTTGATTTGCTACACGCTTCCACACTTAACAAAAATGTACTATGTTGTTGCGATATCCTCACCGCAGACACCTGTGGGAAATTAAATAAATGTATACACACATCTTCAGTCCCGATCTCGGATTAGTCCTGCGGGCCCGGTCCGAGGTTGCGACAGAGAGCCTTTTTCATTGTACCATTTTCTTGTTGGCACACTTATTAGCATAGTGATCATAGCCTTGGCACTCAAAGCACTTAGTTCCTTTCGCAGAATCCTTCTTCTCAAATTTAGAGCTCTTCCACTTGGCTTGTTTTGACTTCATGTACTTCTTGAAGCAATTAAACAATTCTGCCATATCATCTTCAGCTTTAGATTCAGAATCAGACTCAATTTTCTTTTCAGGTTTCCTTCTTGATTCTTAGATGGATTTCAAGGCAATACCTTTTTCTTTAGATTTTACTTTATCCAAACGGTTTTCTTCAAAGGTTTGAAGATTCCCAACTAGTTGATTTACTTTGAGGATATCTAGATTCGTATTTTCTTCAATATAATCAACTTTAGAATCGAACCTCAAATGTAGAGACCTCAGAATTTTCTTGACAATCTTGTTTCTGAAATTTCCCCACCCAAATTGAAAACAGAATTGACAATATCATCCAACTTGGCATAGAATTGATCGAAGGTCTCATATTCTTCCATTACGATGGTTTCAAATTCTTTAGTCAGCCTTTGTAAAGATTGTTTCACCGTGTCTGTAAGACTTCCCATGCTTCTTTTGCAGTTTTGCAGGTGGAAATCCTATGAAACTCTTCAGCAGACACTCCATTGTATATTCCATTCATCAATTTGTTATTACAATTGGAGGCATGCTTCTCATCCTTAGTTCATTGGACTTTTGGTTTAAGAACATATTTTCCATCAGCCACAACCGTTGGTTTGGAGTAACCCTCCTCAATGATATCCTAAACATCATTATCAATGGACTTAAGGAACTCAATCATCATTTGCTTCCAATATGCATAATTAGAACCATCTAACAAGGGGGGCTTAGAAGTTTATGTCATGTCATTTATCGATTAAGTACAATTCTAGAAATCTCTTAGAATCAAAACACAATAACTTAGTGCAACCCGCTTTGATACCAATTGAAAGTTTAGGATATGAGATCTCTAATCCAGAACTTGAGAGATGAATAATGTCTCTTTGGGTTGTGAGAAACACCCAATAAATAGCCCCAAATCCGTGCATAAGACTCCTAATAATAATCTAGTAAGAATATCAGTTCATCTCAAACTTTTACTTAGAGTCTAGATCAAACCGGGCTTCCTGCGCCTTTCTCGCTATAGCAAGCTTCACCCTTGCTATAGTGAGGAGTGTCTCTGGAGAATTGGCTCTGACAACCTTTTTGACCTTTACAGATTCCAAAGGTTAGTGATTTTAACCCCATTTACTTCTACTTCTACAGGGGGAAGTTGATGCTTCCCATACTGACCAATCCATAGATCTTAAAAATATAATCATATGGGCCTTCCAAAAGGTATAGTTAGACCTATCAAACTCACTTAAATTGTACAGCAATGTATAACTTTGAAAGAGGGCAATCAAGTGATCAAATGTGAAGTGCTTTACAAGTGATATATGTTAGACACTCAATGAGGTGCCTGTTTGTTCAATGTATTATAGCACATGTAAATTGTATGCCAAATCACCAAAAATATGACTAACTGGTATGCATATCTCATAGTATAAATGTATAACAATGTAGCATAATAGAGACGAAGGCACACAATGATTTATAGTGGTTTTGTCCTTGACCTATGTCCAATCCTTAGAGAGGCACACACCAATGGACTCATGGCTTTCACTATTAGAGGTTATCATTAGGTGCATCTCACGAACCTTTACACCTACTTTTTATAATATGGTGATTCGATCACTGTGGTCTCCTCCACTAATAATAATTTTTTGATACGATGGTTCGATTACAAAGGTCTACTCCACCTCTCTATTTTTTATAATTGTTTGGCCACACAGGTTTAATCCACTTTACAATAATGTAAGAATAAAATAAAGTAAGAACACTTGCCTTTTGTAGACAAATCTAACTAGATGTTCGTTCTTTGAATCTTGAACTTGAGCTCCTTACTTGGTTCTTGGGTGATTAAGGTGACTAAGATATACCTATGAGGCTAGTTCAATCCCTATAAATGGATCTTTCCACAAGACACTCTTAAATGATCTTTGAATGCTCAAAGAAATAACTATAATCGTCTTATGGTGTGAAGAAGAAGGTCTTGAAGATCTAAGCGAAGTTTGTCTATGGGGAGCAATTACACTTCAAAACACTAGATCCTAATTCCACTAAACATTCTCTCTTGAGTTTTAAATGCTCTTAGGTGTAACTATCAAATCCTTAGACAGTGAGTGAAAGAGGATTTTGGGATCTCTAAAATGTGTTTAACTGAGGGTTAGTTTGTGGTTAGAGAGCATTCATTGCAACCATTGAAATGAGCTCATACTAGATGGCTCTCAACGGCTAATATGCGGTTAGCCATGAACTACCAATGGTTAATTGTAAATCCGAACAGCTAATTTGACTAAATAGTCAAAATAGGTTGTTATTCTATGGCTAGCCTTAACGGCTCATCGTGGGATGACCTATGATCTAATCGTTGGTCCCCAAGTGCAAAGCCATCAATTTTATAGTTTTACCCGGGGAGTAGGGATCGTATCCACATGGAATTGTTACTTGTACCTATCTAAATAAAAACTAGAACTAGCCTAAAGAAAAGCTATACATCAATTGAACTACTAAAATAAAGAGTCTAAAAATTAAATTAATTACATCCCATCAAACTGTTACACTTTAAATAAAAAGTCCTAACCTAAAATCAACCTAGACTATAATAATACTAAACACTGCAAAAGAATAGGTTGATTAGATCAATAATATCATAAAAGAGAAAAAAATCAGAATTAATAAGAATGAAATAAAAGAAAAGACGGATCTAGATTTCCAATATCCAACACTAAAACTCCATTCTTATGGCCATAAAATTATATGAAAACCACAACATCAAGCATAACTTGTCACTTTATGCAAACACGCTGTGTTGATCATTTAATAATCACTAATGCGACTCATAAATTTTATTTATTTCATAAGCATCTCTAAGAACATGAACAAGAGCTTGAGAGATCAGAAAATCTAAATAAAAGACTCACCTATTACTCTAGTTACGCGAAATATCAAGTCAAGGGAGCATCCGGCATGGAATACATCTTCTCTTGAAGTCTTGACCAACACTAACTAGACCTAGGTGGTGGATGAGAGAAAGAAGAGGGGGTGAGAAAAGTAGATTTTTTTAAACAAGGGGGTGTGTAAGGTCCCCGACCTTAATAGGGTGTTTAATTTCCTAATATTGGCTCTTAGCCTAATTAATTGTGATTCTAGCTAATTAGGCAAGTTTAGTGGCTAAGCGAGTTTCTTTTATCATTAGTAAGATGTTCCCGAAATTTCGTTTGATTCCGAGTGCGATTAGTCTTAATAGGGGGTTAGGTTGTGATTAATAGGAAAATTAAGTTTTTTTCCGAAAAATTCCGTTTTCTCCAAATTTAGGTGTGTTGGAAAGATCTCGTCGCACTCGTCACTTTTCGTTCTTGACTCGTCTCGATTCGACACTCCGAAGTCCCTCAAATTATCAGATTTCTCTCATTTCACTCAAATAGACATTTTGGTCATTTCCTCCTCCATCCTCATTTTAAACTCAAACCCAGCCACTACATTCGTTTCTTCTTCTTTCTAGAGTGCAACAGCTAATGGCCTTCTTCTTCTCTCCATCCCTTCCATTTCTCCTCTTGCATGTGCTACCTAGGAGTGGAGATTCAAGCAACCAAGCTCATCAATCTCTTCCTCTCCTCTTCCTCTATCTTTTGATCCAAAAAATTTGGTAAGTTTCCCCAACTTCTTCTCCTCTAATTTCTTTCCTTGCTGCTGTGACCACTTTGCATGTTGATAGATCCTTTTCTTCTTCTTCCTTGGTGTTCTTTGGGTGTAGGAGAAAGGGTTCTTAAGAAGTGATTTTGGCTAGGGTGTGTGAGGGAGCTCTCCTCCTCAATTTCCCTCTCAATTTTCATCTCTTTCACTCTCTTGGGTGAAGGCAAGTAGATTTGCTTTATATATTGGGCATGCATGTATTATTATTGTTCTTGTTAACTCATTGTTTAGATTTTCCCTAAATTCTAAGCTTGTCATGGTTAATTGGATTACACATGCTAAAATTGGATTAATGGGTTGAATGGAATTTATTATGGGTGGATGACTTGATGAATGGATGAAATGTGGTTTGGAGGAGAGCATAGTGGCTCTTTGTGCAGGTTATGGCCTTTGGAAGGTTTGGAGAGAGGTTGGAGAAGGAGCCACTCAAAATAATTGAGTTTTTGGCTCAAAAACTTGTGGTTCTGCCCAGAATTCGGCTAGTCACAGGCAATTCGGTCACTATTTGGTTACTTTTCTAGTAACCATGTTTTTACAAGGTATTTTCGGCCACCTCGGTCACCTTTTCGGCTAGGCTAGCCACATTGGGGCAGATTTCATGAATTCATCAAAATTTGGAATTCTATATACCGTTAGAAAGCTCTTGAGACGTAGAATCCAATGGTATACTTATCTTAATGATCAGAGATCAGAAAAGGAAGTGACTATTGGATCAATGTACCAAGCCCTTATCTCTTTTGGAAAGGGATTCTAAACCTACTTTGGACCCTAGGTTGGAACCCATTGACCCTACCCTTGAATGACCAATTGGGGAAAATAAAAATGGAGCACGGTTGGCTTGGTGTGCTTTGTCGGTTGACTGGGATTTTCCGTATATCAACGTAACTTGGCCGAATGCATGTGGAAATGAGTTAATTGGTGCCCAATAACTTCCGTTCACCATGGGCCCGCCAAACTAGGACACCATTGACTCATCCTCTATACGTACTCCGTTGGGGACACGTTTGGTACACGGTGATCAACTCTTGACCTAGGATTGGCTTGTTCTTCACTATTGACTCGCGAATCTTATATCCGTAGCTTGTCGTACCTCATACACTCTATCTTTATACTTGTATAACTTGTAACTTAACTTGTAGAATTAGGATGTGACCGGACTTAGAGTGTATCCTTAGGTACCTTGTCTTGTATTGATAAACACGTGTGGATAGACTTGAAAGAGGACTACTCATGGGACTTGAAACTTGACTTGTATCTTGGCTTGACTTAGAGTAGCCCTCGGCTTGTTATCTTGTACTTGAAAACCTATCCACGTGTATTTGTCTTGGAACTTGTGTCGTATACGAACCATTATGATTATCATCTTGCATTCATGACCAGCTGCAAACTACGGATTATAAAGTGGGTCAGATATTGGACACTAGGGTGGGCTGTCGGCTTTGGATGACGTCCATGGCGTGATTAGCTGGGAGCGGGCTTGGACCGTGCTGCTATTCCTAGGACCGGGAGCTAGGATCCCCCTAGAGCTGGACTTTGGGTATTCGTAGTCGGCTTAGATGTCACTTATACCCCCGTGAGATGCTAGGACATCGACGGAGTCTCCCCTTGCTTGACATTGCATTTCATGGATGGTTATTCTTGGTTATCTTGTTAGAACTTACATTGTTACCTGATTCTCATATTACTCATGCTTCATGCCTAGCTTGTACTTTGTTATCTTACGATCATGTATTTTTCTTTACTCTTCTTTGAAACATGTTATGAATAATGTATATTACTTATCTCCCTGCCAACATATTGTTGATCCTTTATTCCATGGTGTGCAGAGGACACCTGCTACTATTACGCAGACCAGGATGTCGACGCAATCTCAGATGATCCTCAACCGGGGGAGGAGGACGATGTACGAGAGTGGAGTGCCGATGACGTAGCTTAGCGTTATCACTCCCAGTACTAGTGCACGTTACACGGGGATATCTTACCGTGCCACTCCTTCTCATCTTTTGGAAATTTCTATACTTTTGTACTTACCACACTTCTGTATATCTTTTGTACCAAGACCTAAGTTTTTGGGATAGTCCTGATGTTTATAAACTTTATATGTTTTATACTTCAAAACTTGAATATATAATGGGATGAATATCGTACTTGCTTTGATATCTCTATAGGTTTAACGAATGTGTTTACTGGACAAGTCCTGTTGACTAATTTGTTAATGAGGCTCACAAAGTGGACTTCGTTCCTTGGGCATTAAGGGAATTTTTTTTTAATTAGCCCTAAATTTCACACCCCAGATTCGTTTTAATCATTAATCGGGTTCGGGGGCGTGACAGGGTGCTCATCCTTAATTAGTTTTTGAGCTCTCTTTTGATAAGAGACTTCTTTTACTTGGACTCTCTTTGTGCATCCAAGAGTATGGGTCCGATTGTATTCCCGAGTAGAAGTATCAATAGTAACTTCCGAAGGTCATATCTCCCTCATTTCAGCTCTGATATATGCAATCTTCGCTCTACGAATATCTAATGTGAATAAGCTATCCATTGGTGGGTAGATTATGTCGATTCAACGGCTAGATCGAGAGTTATGGTTGTTACAAGTTGTTGGCCCTTAGAATTCCGGGAATAATCTCTCTTTATCTTTATCTCCTAATTGGTTTATACCCCTAATTTTCTTGATTTGTGTGTTTTTTGCCGTGGGTTAGTTCTCTAAGTGAGCTTTGAGCCTAATCGAGTTGGTTGGTGGTTTAGAATAGTTTTCTATAGCTTTGGAGAATTTTGAGAGCCGTTGGACCCAGTCCGGCAGCCCAGGGATGCCTTGGGCTGCACATGATAGTGTGAGGGGATTGTCCTTGATTTTGAAAATTTCCAAATTTGGCTTCTTTTGGTAGGTCAAATTATCCCCAATAACTTTTATGTTTACACCGATCCCATTCGAAGCGTAGAAAATCAGTTCCCAACCCTAGGGGCGGAACAGTCTTTCACATTGAAATTTGAGCCCAAAATTTAAAATTTCAGAACCATGTCAAAACTATACTTTTTGAAAAGTAGATTTTACGATGATCATTTCTCTCTTCTTCGTCGTGTCCATTCAAGGCCTAGAAGGCCCATTCCCAAGCCCATCAAATTCTAGTAAGTTGTGGGGCCTACCTCTCTTATTTGTTCCTCATCTCCCTCACGTTTCTGCCCTCTCCTTCATTTCGACATGCAACAAGACAGCTTCTGCTGAAGCTTTTTCTTCCCTTCTTTCTCTTCCATTTCTTCACAAAAGCCCACCAAACTTTGGGTAACTTCAGAATCAATTGTCGCTAACGCGTTGCCCTCATCATCCACTCTCCACTCATCCCATTTTTGGGTGCTTCCATTGCTGGCCGCCCCATCTACCACCATTAATCTGTCCTATTTGAACTCCTTCAAGTAAGCCATGGATTCCAACTTCTTATATGAGGATTAGCAGCCCATTTGGTCCACAAATTCAGACATGCAAACCATGATTCTAAGCCTTTCTTGACTTGTGTTTTTGGGGCTTTTTGTGTAGGATTTTTGGGGTTTTCTAGCTGAGTGTTTCCAGCTGCTGGAAGGTGTCTGGGAGAGTGATTTGCAGCCCATTGGTGCTAAGGCAAGTTACTGATTTGGGTAATTTGATGTACATGTTAATGGTTTGAAATTGTCATAGTTATACTACATGTTTTATCAAGCTTCATGTCTGATTTTTTTTTCCTTCTCAGTTATAGCTGCTATGTGACTGAATTTGGTTCCCAATTAGCATGAGTTTCAGCTGTTTTTATCCCTCAGAAATCCCCTCTAAATAGTGCCCAAATGCCCAAGGCAGTGGCTGGAATTGGGGGAGAGAAGGACCAACAAACTGCACTCTGCAGTCCCAGTTGTCCAGCAGATTTCTGCTGAAATCTTTGGGCCCTTTTGGATTAGTTTCAGCCCACTTCTGCCTTTTAAGGGTCTTTTAACCTTGATTTGTGTCCTTAAATGTACTTTGATTTGCCTCAGTTAGTGGACCATAAACATGTTTTAAATTGGCCCAAAATCATGGACTATTTTACTAGTTTAATGTATTGGTGACTGGACTTGTTTGGAATCATTACCAACCAGCCTTAGAATGAAGAATTGATTGGTAATCACGTTGCGGCCTTTAATTAAATTATGGTTTTGTCTCAATTGGTAGGACCCTAAACACTTTTTTTAAATTGACCATCTTTGGGTGTCTAAGGGTTATATCTTGGGGTTTCTGGTTTAATAGGTGTGCCAATGTCTAATGGATGAGATCTAGGAGTGATCTTGGGGTGCTAGAGGCCAAGGCAAGTAAATAATCTAATATTTTTGAAATGCATGCTATAAAAATTTATATCTTCTTAATTTCTGAAATTGAAATAATTTGTTAAGCTATGGTTTGATAGATTTGAAAATGGTGAGTCTCAGATGGATTTTTAAGGCTTGCTCATGCCCAATGTGACCTTTTCAGGCTGTATTTCAGTGGCTGGAATTTTAAGCATAAACAGAAATCAGTTAATGTTGTATTATGTTTATAATTGCTTTTTAATATTGAATTTGTTTTAATTGATTGGAATGAATTGTTGTGTAAATGGTTGGATGGAGATGGTTTGATGCTAAGAAAGGTCGAGAATGTATAAGAAGGAAGATGTAATTAAAAGAAGGAAGGAGGAGGAAATGGAATCAAGAAACACAAAAAAAAAAAAAAAAAAAAAAAAAAAAACGGTGCAGAAATTCTGCACTGAGCGAGTTAGGCAGCAGCTCGACCGGTTCGAGCGGGCCTGGGTCCAGCCGTCATCCAACCCTTTTATTTGTAATGTTTGAAGCCCATTGACTCTCTATTGATGCATGGAAGTCCAGGAACGGAAGTATTGATTTGAAACACTCAGATTATGTAAAATTAAATGGGAAGAATGGAAGAATTGTTTGATGTTAGAGTTACCGGGAAATCATTTCAAGTCTTGATATACACTTTATATCCTAAATTGCCGGAGATCTTCAGTGGTACCAAACCCTTTATTTATAATCGACATTAGGGGACTAAGTGTATAAAATGACGATCCTAGATAAGCCATTCAATCACTACGCATTACTTCATTCCAAGTTAGATAAATTTGTATGTTTTCTACAAATTGATTTAAAATATATTTGAGTGATTCGCCACAAAAATTTGTATGTTTTTCTACAAATTGATTTAAAATAGATTTGAATGATTCGCCATAGAAATTTGTATGTTTTTCTACAAATTGATTTGAAATAGATTGAATGGTTCGCCTCGTTCGAAAATATCGGTGAGACTACTCATTTGTTCCGTTTGTAATTGTCAGTATATATTTGTTCAGGATTAGTTCTCTTATCGATTTTGGAAATGTATTATTATGATTTGATTTGTATTAATTCAGATTTTGGTTTTGAAAGGCACCACTAAGCTTAGGTCACCTTGTCGGGCTGATCATCCGGCTTGGGATCTTTAAATTATCTGCCAACTGCAGTTTGGACTCTATCTGCTCCGGCCATGGCAACGGTTCTGTATTCCGGTCCCACGGGTAGTGGCAATGGTTCTGAATTCTGTCCCACTTTATGTGGCAACGGCTCTGTTTGTTCCGGTCCCGCGGGTATTGGTCACGGTTTCTATTTGCTCTTGTTACTTTGGTAATAAGAGAATATAGTTATATGTGGATTGCCGGTATTTTTACTCAGTTTATTATGTCTTTTTAAAATTGTTAATAGTTTAGAAATTGTTTAATTATTTCATCAATATTCATGTTTAGACTTTGAATTGTTTTACAATGTTTTTCATAATGTTTTATAAATACTTGTCACTCTTTATCTGTTTATTGCTTGCCAGACCATTGTGTCTGATACTCTCTTGTTTGGTGCCAAATTTCGACCCCGTTGCTTTTTAGGCGGTTTGAGCAGAGGAGGCGGTTGAGTCGTCGGTTGGACATGAGTGGCTGCCCAATGATGTCATCTAGACGTCGCTTTTGGCGCCGGAGTTCGTAACGTAATTTGGGGTAGCATTTTGTTTAGTTGGTTATTTTTGGATGGCTTTTATTAGCCTTTTTCTTTTGGGTTTTTCTTTTATGAATATATTTGTATAATTTGTAACTTGAACATATGTGGGAAATGAATTGTCCTGTTACTACCAGCTCAGTCTTTTATGGTTCTTGATTTGTTCCAGTCTGATTATGAGCCTTGATTTGATGGCTTTATGTTATAAGCGGTTGAGTGTGACACGGAACCCGATGGCCACGGGCTCCGAGTCGCAACGCCACATCAGCTTCCGCGAAAACTTCAGGTCATGTGGAATTTTGTAATCCTCGCACACGCGGATCTTGGGGAGAGTACAAATTTTAATTAACCCCAAATCACGCTTCCTGAGATCGGATCGCTACAGGATCCCGGTTTTGAGGCGTGATAGTTTAGGCCCATCTTCTCATAATTCAAATTATCTTCATACTCTACTTGATCTTTCTCTCTTATTCAAACACATCTCCTTCTTTAATTTGAATTTGAATAATAATAGAGGAGAGAGTCTAAAAATTTTATCACACAAGGAGATAGAAATTTTTTTCAAATAAGCAACCACTACAAGAAATTGCACTTTTACCGACGTTTTTATGAATGACATTGGCAAAAAAAGACTTTAGCGACGTTTTCCATAAAAACATCGGTAAAAGTTAATTTTTACCGACGTTTTTAATAAAAAAAAACGTCAGTAAAAGACGATTTTTAAAATTAAAAATAATTGTATAAAAAATAGGAAATAAATTTTTGCCGACGTTTTAATTTCACTTTTGCCGACGTTCCATAAACAACGTCGGTCAAACCGCAACTTTTACCGACGTTTTCATTAAAAACGTCGGCGAAAGGCGAATTTGAAAATTAAATTCTAATTTTATAAAAAGTAAGAAAAATACTTTTGCCAACGTTTTAAAAACGTCGGCAAAGTTCAATTTTGCCGATGTTATTAATAATAACGTCGGTCAAAGTCAGTATTTTACCGACGTTTGTTATTAAGACGTCGGTAAAATGCGAATTTTAAAATTAAATCCTGATTGTATAAAAAGTAAGGAAAACACTTTTCCGACGTTTTAAAAATGTCGGCAAAGGTAATTAAACGTCGACAAAAGTGTATTTTACCGACGTATTTGCTAGAAACGTCGGTAAAATGTGAATTTTAAAACTAAATTATAATTGTATAAAAACTAAAAAATGGGTGTTAGTAACTGCCCATTTCATACTTCATCACCGGAAACAGAAGTGGGTTTTAAAAACTAAGAAGAAGAGGAAGATGGGATAGGGTAGGTATTAAAAAAATCAGAGGGAACTAATAAAAAAACCACTGACAAAAATCCGAAATAAAAGTCGAGCTCAATAAAGGAAGTTGAACCACGCTTCCTACAAGGGGTGAATGGAAAAAACAGAGACTGCAATAGCACGGTGAGTTTCAGGTGGTGTATTGAAACTTAAAGTCTTTCCTACTTTCTTTGGTTAGAACAAACTGCACTTTTAGCGACGATTTTATAAATTCGTCGGTAAAGAGTACTCTTTACCAACATATGATTCCGTCGCCAACTTTTACCGACATTTTATAGAAAATGTCAGTAAAAGTCTATAGCTTGACTGAAATTTGACTTGTAGAGTTCTTAAGGGCCCGTTTGGTAATTTACTTTTAAAATAAAGTGGAGTGAAGTGAAATGAAAAGAATGAATAAAATATAAGTAAGTTATGATGATATTTTGTTTTTAGTTGTTTGGAATGGAATATTTTTGACTTTTTGTATGGGGAAATGTAGATTTTTTGTCTTTTAGTGAGTAAATGTAGTTGCTTTTTGACTTTTTTTGGAAAAGATGGAGGGAATTTTTGTAAAAAGTATTTTTGATGGGATGTTTAACTTAACTTGACTTTATTAGTAAATTTACCAAACGGGCCCTAAGGAAACCTGTAATACATCTTCATAATCTGACATGGGTCGACGGTAATGCTTCTTTCAAGGTAACACGGTGGTAGTAAAATAAAATTCATTCATCCCCAGCCATACCTTAGCAGGTGAAGGACACGAGTGTCTGAGTAGAATGCATGAGTGAAAAAAGTCTGGATCCCATGTTTCGTGTCGACATTCGCCATTTATGTAAAATCCATCCACTATGGGGCCCACATTCTTCATCCAAACCCTTTGGATCACGGAATGAGGATCAAATTCCTTCCATGAATGAAAGAATACTAAGTACAATACTCCTGATCATAGTCGTAGTCAGTGGAGGAGCCATGATTTGCTTTTAGAAGGGGGTAAGCGATTATTGACCGATAACATTTTTCATTTACTAATTCATTACTAATTATTTAACGTCAAGTTCTTTTGTAGGTTTTTCTTTTAATATCTTAATAAAAATCTTAAATTTGTAAATACTTAAATATTGTTTAAAGCATAATTTTTTAAAATTTTATAAAAATATAAAAATACTATTAGCGTTCACTATAATGAATTCCAATGACAGACACAAAATTCACGTAGCAGCTCCTAACATATAGTTGGGTCAAGTTGTTGATTATGATGACAACGACAACTATAATGAATCAAAACTGCTCAAAATAATAGTTTCATTATCCTTTTAGATAATATTGTAAGTTGTATCTCACTCTAATTAAAATAGGACCCATACTTAATTGATTATGTGTAAACCAATCAATCACTATTGATTAATGAAAATCTATAGAATGATTACTTGTGCTTGTTTGATGGGCTATGATGCCTGTGAAGGGGAAGAAAACATTTAAGGAATTTCCCCAAGTCATGAATAAACTTCAATTAGTAAACAAAATAAAACCGTTGGTAAAAGTCTTTTTTATTTATTTTTCTTTTTTCTTTTACCGACGAAAAAAAAGTCGGCAAAGTTCAATTTTATTATTAACTTCATTTTCGGGAAACTAAATATTAAAATGAACTTTTAGTGACGTTTTACAAAAAACATCGATAAAGTCTAATTTTATTTTTAGGAAAATTAAAAATCAGAGACCTTTACCCGACAATTTTTACTTTGTATTACTTAAAAATCTGAATCTATCTAAATCTGGGCCCCCTTCCCCTCTTAAGAAATTTCTCAAATTACATCTTGGCTTAAATAATTCCAAATCTGAAATTCAGATTTGTATTATCAATTGGAACACATGATGGGCCCCACTTTTGTGTGCAATGCTTGAAATTCCCTTACCTTGGATGTCCCTCATATGGCTGGATTTTCTTTTGCAATTTTTTTTGTTCTTTGTTTGGCTTGAATTGAATCTTCCAACCAGGGTAGTGTAGACCCCATGCAGATCTTCAATACCTTGGTTTTCCTTCTTTAATTCTTCAATTGATTTATCACTTTCGCAGGTCTCAAGAAATTGATTTTCCCTACAAAAATACCGACGAATTACAAAATGTCAGTAAAATCTACTGTTAGCGACGTTTCCTTGAAAACCGTCGGCAAAGTTCAATTTTATTATTAACTTTATTTTTTGGAAAAAATAAATATCAGAGACTATTATCGACGAATGCGGTAAAATTAACTTTTAGTGACATCTTTTATAAAACGTCGGTAAAATTTAATTTTAATTTTTTTTTAATTTAAAATCATAGACCTTTACCGACCAAATTTGTTTTACTGACAAAAAAAAAAAAGCATCGGTAAAGGACTTTCCCTTTTTCCCACTCCTTTTTTCCCTCTCCCGCCACCGAGACCCTTTTATCCTCTCTCTCTCTCTCTCAGTTCTCCCCTTTACTCCTCTCTCACTCTCTCTCTCTCTCTCGCTGGATCTTTCTCCTCTTTATCTCGCTCTCTCCATCTCTCACTCTCTCTTGCTCTGCTCTCTCTCGTACCCTCGCTGGATCTTTCTCCTCTTTCTCTCGCTCTCTCCATCTCTCTCTCTCTCTCTCTCTCTCTCTCTCCTGCTCTGCTCTCTCTCGTACCCTCTCTGATCTCTCCTGCTCTGCTCTGTCTCTCTTACCCTCTCTGGTCTCTCCTGCTCTCTCTCTTACCCTCTCTGATCTCTCCGATTTCTTGCTCTCTCCATCTTCTCTCTCTCTCTCTCCTGCTCTCTCGCTCTCTCTTGCTCTGCTCTCTCTCTCTCTCTTACCCTCTCTGATCTCTCCTATTTCTCGCTCTCTCCGATCTCTCTCTCTCTCTCCTGCTCTCTCGCTCTCTCTTGCTCTGCTCTCTCTCTCTCTCTTACCCTCTCTGATCTCTCCTATTTCTCGCTCTCTCCGATCTGTCGGACCCTCTCTGCTCTCTCTCTCTCTCTCCATCTCCCTTTCTATCTCTCCCTCCAAAACCCATCTCCATCGGCCTTTCCATCTTTGCCTCCCTCTCCAGACCTCTCCCAGGTGCACGACGACCACAGCAGCAGCCCCCGGACGCCTGCAGAGCCTTCATCTTCCTCCTCGCGCCACCGGACGCCTCCCCTACAGCAGGTACACCCCTCCCTCTTCCTGCACTCCGCACACACCGCGCACCATTTCCCCTCTCCTCTCTTTTTTCAGTGTTCTCTCTCTCTCTTTCTCCCTTGTTCCCCATCTCTCTGTTTCCTCTCTGTCTGCTAAATGTGTATACTATTGTAGTGTTTTTTTTTTAATTTTTTTGGATTATATCAGATTATGTTGGATTGGATTATAGAATTCCCCTCTGAAGGTTTTTGCGTTTTTAGATTTGTTCGTTGCAGAAGGATTCTGTGATTTCATGGCTGAACTGATTCAAATATAAAATAAAGTGATGCATTTTTAAAAGACTAAATTTAAGGGCTATAGATCAAAGGGATGAAATAACCTAATCAGTTTGATATTTGAAATGCCCTTAGGTCTCATTTAGATCTTTCGATTCATCACCTCTATACTAGAATGTTGTTAAGCATGTAGCCAATTAAGATGAGAACCATTAGGAAAAGAGAATGACCAATGTATCAGAACTAGGAAAAATGAACATGTGGATGGGAAATTATGCACAATTTATGTTCAAGTTACAATGTCTGATCACCAAAGCAGTCCAAACCATAGGCGGACAACCACTGAGCAAGTCAGTCTATGACACGGGGTCAATAGATCTGGGTTCCCACCCCCTCAATAGCCTGCATTTAAATTTGAACTACAAATAATGTATCAAGAATATATCATGATTAAAAAAAAAACTGGAAGACAAGAAGACATTTAAATTGGTAATGTAAGAGGAAATGATCTTACTCAAAGTGGTAGACAGATTGGTCTTCTTATAAGCAAACTCCCCAATGTTGGGCAAATCACAAAGCTGGAAAGTTGAACTTATTAGTGAGACATTTATAATTGCTCTAGTATAATTCCATCTGGTAACTTCTTACTCTTTTTTTTTTTTTTTCCCTCAAGAGAAAAGGTATATTTATATTCACGTAGTTTCAAGTTTCAACAGACATAAAGTTTAAAGTTTAAGGCGGAAGAATACAAGATTGAAGTATCAAAGTCTACTGAATTAATTGTAACTACAGATTTGTCTATAGTGCATTCCATTAATATGCTTACAACAAGGAATAAGTGATATGGTTTTGGAAGAAAGTAAAACATCAAATAAGGAAATCTTTTCTTTTAAGTTGGTTACAACTATAGGAGGATGGTTTTCTTATGTCAAGTCAAGAATTTTTTTTTTTTTTTTGGCTCTTTGTGTGTCATCTCTCTCTTGTTTTCCTATTTTGTTGCTTTTTCTTTCTTTATTACTCTTAATAGACTGAGGAGGTGTTTGAAGATGAAGGTTGACTTTCATTTTTTTTATGGTATGCTAAGTATAAATGGGAATGCTTCTTTGTTTTTCATTCTTTTTTTTCTCATAAGGCAGTGCGCACCTCTAGTAACGGTGACTCAAACAGGAACCAGCATTAGCATTCTCATTTAAGTATCCCATCAGAAAGTTATATATTCTTCATCTCCTCTCCTTCTGTGAGATTTAAGATTGCCCTAGAGAAGTCAGGGACCAGAGGAGAGCCCCTTGGAAAGATCTGCAGAGAGAAAAGTAGGTGGATATGGTTATTTCCAATGGCCTAGTTCATGGACAAAAACTTTAACCACCTTATGGTTCAATGTAAAAGCATTCGGATCAATGTAAGAGGAGGGGGAAAAAAGGTACTAACAAACACCCATATGATCACCACAAACCTAGACCCATTGTTCAGCAGCCTTTTCCCTGCACACATTGTCATCAGAAACATTTGTTTAAGAAATTGGTAGCTAGACTCAACTCATAAGTAAATCAGGCAAGTCTGACCACATTGAGTGTTCATGACGCATTGGCTTGCCTAACTCAGCGACCTTCCAAATTGAGTCAATTCCCCTGGTTGCCCTACAGCTAAGTTTGTTTTAAAACAGCCCTATTTACTAGGATTATTATCAACAGGGTAGTCATCAAAGTCCAGCCTCATTAGTTCAAAATTCAGGCCCAACTACCCCAGTTTTTTCATGGCTGATCATAGCATTAGCATGCACTCTTGAATTGAAACCAGCCCGAATATTTACCAGATCTGAGATGGCCACTTATGTCCTACTTTCCAGGTTGAATAGTTTGGCTCATGACCTGGCTAAAGAAGAGCTATTCTTTGAACCAGGATTTTTTTTTTTTTGGATAGGGATTGTGTTAGCTAGGAGGTTGGGGCGATTCCCTTTGGTCTGCTCTTTATTCCTCTTTCTTTGTTTTTGTGGCTCTGTTGTGTTCTTCTGCTTGTTTCCTTTCTTTTTTGTCAACTAAAATAATAGTTTCTTTCTACCAAAAAAATCACACTACAGCTCCAGAAAGACCTGAAAATAACTTGGATTCCAAAAGCTAACCATCTTTCATGTGGCCTTAAATGTGGATATACATATTCTTGGTCCAACTGGAAATAACTAAATTTACTTTGAATTACTAGGCCTAGCCCAGGGCTTCTTGGGCCCCAAATCTCATATGTGCTATAGAGTACAGGTATATAGCATGTGCAAGCAGGACTGGAACAATTAGCCAGGTTCCTTTTTAGACTACAACTGTAACCCACAAAACATTCCTCATCCTTAGAAGAGAAAGTAACCCACAAAACATAGCAAGAAAACGTGATGAATATGAGAAAGAAACCATCTGCAGCTCTCCATCATTAAAAAGACATAAAAGACAAGTTTCTTCTTTATCAGTTTGATAAAAGTCGGAAAGAGATCTGTGCACATCCTCCAGATTAAATAACTTAAAAATGTTGACTTGTATCTATAATCAATACATTTCATATATAGATAAGACATTTCTACATTTCACGTTTTAATCTTATTTCTATGTATAATAGTTGCAAAAGATGCCAAACGGAGGGAGAAAATGGGTCAAACCAAGAGAGTTGTCCCGTCAAGTGCAAGCATCCAATTATTTATTAAAGAGAAAAAAGACAATTAAGTAGAATGCAGAAAAACTTGCATCTCTAGGGCTCCCGCCGACCGCACGCACTATATTTGGTTCGGCTAAAGGGACAAACGAGAAGGGAGATGAATGTTAGTGGAAATGATAAGAATGATGACTACATTCCCCCCCCCCCCCCCCCCCCCCCCCCCCCCCAACCCCCAAGATGATGATGTAAATGATGAGACATCTTGGTCTCAATCGGATGAGGTAATCTTTAAGTGAATGTCTCTGACGTGTACTTGAAAATATTAGTTTTGATGGTGACACTCATGATAAAATGATTTTCATTTCCATTTAATGTAAATTGCTAACATTTACTTTATTAATATTATTGATTTTTTCTAATAATTATTTATTTTCCTTGTCAGATTGCAGAGATGCCTCGAGATAACAGGGTGAAACGCGCTCGGAGGATTGCAGCTACACTCGGGTTATCTCGTGTAGAGAGCCCACCTAAGGCCTCGACACAGCCTCGGTCGGCTGCTCTTCTAGTTGCACGGTCTGGAGGATCAGGGAGCACCCTTGATTTGGCAGCCCCCCAGCCTTTGCCGATTCAGCCTCCGACCATACAGCCCTCGCCGACCCAGCCTCAGCTGTCCCAGCTTCCGACGAATCCTCATACAGTCGGGAGCAGTGTAGGTGAGAAAATTATGACCTCTTAAAATTCAGAATGGTTCACCTCAATTTAATGATTTGTGTTCACTAACTCATTTAGGACTTTCATCTTAACCGCATCAGCCCCAGCCTCGGAGATTCCGAGCCGTGTAAGGGGTGTTACGCGAGGGAAGAATGTGACAAAGCTGAGGAGACAGATGGGTCATAACATCCCAGTCCCGATCCCCATCTCCAATCATAGGCCAGAAGGGGAACATGCCCCATCACTGGTTAACCATCTTGGGTTAGCCATTAGAGAGGTTGCCCTAGTCAGGCCCTATGGCTGGAAGAAACTTGACAATGGGATCAAGCTTGCCGTTATTACTACAGTTCAGGTAAACTGAAACGAGAAATATCAACCAAATTGATTATAATTGTGCTCCGCACTACAAAATCTGATTATATTTTGTTATTACTAATCTTTATATGGCTCTCTCCTAATTGCAATAAGTTTTTGATATCGGGGACTACGAGGGCGATATGCAGCTCAGGGCGGACATAAGAGTTGGAAGTACGAGCTGCATTGTCACTATTTGGAGCTGTTGGAGCAGGGGGTTCCCCGACCCCAGGACCACCCGGCAGAGGGTTGTGATCCAGCTGATTGGCAGTTGATGGTCTCGCAGTGTTGGGAATCGCCAGCCTGGAAGGTAACTTTGGGATGTTATCTACAACAATTATTTATGTATTCCAACGTAATTCTATTAGTAATGATTTTATAAATGACTGCTATTGTATTATTGTTTTTCTATGTAAGTGAAGTCGAAAAAAGCTCAAGAGAGTCGAGCCAAGCTGCCATATAATCATACTGGTTGCTCCAGGTCATTTGCATCGAGACTGTCTCTGATGGTACTAATTATATTCATATTAAGAAACTAGATTAAGTTTATTAATTTATCAATATGTAGCTAGGTTCATATCTAATACAAAGCTATTTCAAATGACAGACGGCACAGAATGCCGGTCAAGCGCCGCCTATTACTCAATTCTTCCGCGACAGAGAAAAGAGTAATCAGTGGGTAAATGAGGTAGCTCAGCAGATACATGTACGTTTGCTAATAAATCAATTTTGATAAATAATGTCATAAAAGCATTCTAAATCCCTTTTTTATTTAAATGGCAGGAGGCCTTAGTGCAGTGGACTGAGGAGCAGTCGTAGCCCTCTGTCACAGCTCCGATGACTCAGGAGCAGATTGATGTTGATGTGCTTGGGCAGAGGTCGGGATACTTAAAAGGGTATGGCATATATACGAGGACCTCTGCATCTTCCACACAGTCTCGGACATCGGATCCTGAGGTGATCGCCCTGCGGGAGCAACTAGCTGAGCAGGGTCAGAGGGTGGCTGAGCAGGATAGGAAGGTGGCTAAGCAGGATAGGAGGCAACGAACACTTGAGGCCCTCGTTCAACAGTTGGCAGCTGCGACAGGGATAGATCTGACAAGCTTTCAAGACATCACAAGAGGGACCTCTTCTGCTGGTGATGGCACATCTACTGGAGATCACGATACGACCCTTTGGTTTGTAGATTATTCTATTGAAATTTTAACATAATAACTAGTCAAAATTTATAAACACAAAAAATGTAGCATTTTCAACACCAGGGAAATGTGAATAAAGATTTGATTTTGGGAATTGGGGTGGATTCTTTTTTAGATTTTGAGATGGAAATGTGAAGATGAGTTCTTTGATCTTTGGTTCTCTTTTTTTTTTTTGGATTAGACTCCCCTTATGTTGGCTGCAATGCATGGGAGGATATCTTCTAAGTGGGGGGTTCCTCTTCCCCATGAGAAGTATAAAGACAAGGTTCGGTAAGATTGTTGCAATTAAGTTACTTTTTTTTTTTTTGTCCTTTTACTTTGCCCCATAATATCATCTTTTGCATATTTTGTGGTTTAGGTTCTATTTCCAGTTACCATGTTGTTTTCTGCTGTTTTGGATAGAACTGGCATTATTGCCTTTGATTTGAGCAAAGTGATAGAGAGTTTTGTTAGGCATGAAGAATCCCTTCCAAGAGAGTTGAAACAACATCTACATTCCTTGGAAGAGCGGCTGTTAGAGAGTATGGCATGGGAAAAGGGCTCCTCCTTGTACAATTCATTGATCATAGTGGTTTTTTGTTCAATCTTGTTAGCGGTGATTATTATGATGGATGGGAAGGACCTCAATTGCCTCAATTGAATTTTTAATGATCCTGATCCATGTTACTTTATCTATGTTCCAATCTTCCTTTTTCTTTGACATATATTACTATAGTTCTCATACCATATGTAACTTGGTGCAGGTTATGTATTAATTCAATGAAGGGAATGGTCACAAAATCTGCTGATTACATCGATCCTATTGGGTGTACACCTATTGCAGTAAGTTATTTGAGCACCAATGTTTCCATACACATCATTTTAGTTCATCTAGGACAGAACTTGATTATCAATCAGGTTGGAAGAGGATTTGATAAATGGCAAGGATGAAAACTGAAGTGGCGGATGAGGATTGTTAGGATCGTTACATATGGGTGAAGGATATGTGGCGAGGTTGAAGGATATAAGGTAGCAATTCATAGATTTGAATTGCTATGGTGTTGACTGGGTATTCATTTCCCACCTTCCTTTTATTCAATTTCCATGAAAGGGGTGTTATTTGATGGTCGTTTTTTTGTATTTACCTTTGAATCGTCATTTTTAATCACTTGTAGATGTATAAAAGTCTTACAATTCCTATGAATTTAATTACATGGAACAAACAGGCCCTAAAAGAAAGCTTCCACCAAAAAAACCACTGAAGTACTGCAGAATGGAAAGCTGAAAAAAAAAATCCCTAAGTACTGCAGAATGGAAAGTTCTCTCTCTAGTGAAGGATATCATATACCTATACATCTGCCATCATTTAACCCACCTTTGTGAGTTATGTTCTTTCACTTTACTTTATTCAACGCAATGCTGTCATTTACTCCCCTCAATAAAGTGTCTGTTTTCAGAGCTTCACCTAAGGTTTTGATGGCCTCCCTTTCCTCCTAGCTTGCATTTAAATAATTTTTATTTACTTTAGTACATGGTTTAGTGTAAACAATTTTCTATTTTTATGCTTGTTTTACATGTCATTTTAGTTCTGTACATGAGAGTTGTCGTTTCATGGTTCTTGTTTCATCATGTTTGACACGATGTCTGCAATCATGTTTCATGGGTCTCAAGTGTTGCTGCTTTATTGGCATGGATTTTAGTTGTCCTAGATTGACCTGTTATGATTGATGAGTGATTCTGGCAGGTATGCCATTGACACAATGCAATCTGTGTGCCTTAAAGAAGCTGGTGTAAATGCAGAGGCACCAATGGCAGAAGAAACTACTCTTATGCAACTGATCTTTGGGGGTTATCTTCGATCTAAGGTATTCCAATGGTCATCTGGTGATAATTTTGATCACATTGGTTTTTGATTACTTTCTTATTATGCCCTGCGATTTATGATTTATGTATTTGGATTATGCTTTTAATTAACTGTTAGAAACTCAATGGATGAGTACAGATTCAGTGCATGAAATGCCAAGGGAAGTCTGAAAGGCATGAGCGGATGATGGATCTTACTGTTGAGATACATGGGGACATTGGAACTCTTGAGGACGCACTCCATAGATTTACAGCTACTGAAATCTTGGATGGAGATAACAAGAACCACTGTGGCAGGTCAATTGTTTTTCCTATTTTTCTCTTAAATACACGTTTTACAATATTTTGATTGTGGTTTCTGTCCTTGGAATGTGACTACATTACAAAAGGGACTTTTCATCTCCATAGCGAACCAGTCGTTGATTTTGTTCTCCAAAAACATTTTACATGGGCAACTGGTATAATCACTGCTAATAGTTCTCATCTTTATGAGTCATGTATATCAAATCTACAGTCAATGACCTGTGTCTAATGGGCTTGGGCCTGTTAATAACTGGAAACACCAAAAGCTTAGGCTATTAGTGAATGGCATAACAATTTATATCAACACCCGAAGCCGTTCGAATTTGAAACTCAATTGACAGGCGGAATAGACAAACTAGACAAACAGATGTAGGTAACATGTCACCTAGGAGTTTCGAACTCGTGACCTCTGGCTATGATACCATGTTAATAATCGGGAAAACACAAAGCTCAAGCTATTAGTGAACGGCATAAAAATTTATATCAACAGGGCCAAAACAAGATCGTGGGTCATGGACTCCTAGGAACTGATTGATATAGCATAGTGCTGATGTTATAGAATAATGTATCTCTGTTTTCCTTGTCAAAATCAAAGGTGAATTCTCCATGAATATACAATCTTATTAAAAAATGGAAAAAAAGCCTTACCCTTATAGAAGTTCTCATGGCTGACATTTTTGAAGTTGTACACTCATTTTCCCTTTGCATTTTGGTTTTTGTATCAGATGTAAATCCTATGAGAAAGCCAAAAAGAAGCTGACAGTATCGGAAGCCCCTAATATTCTAACAATTGCTTTAAAACGCTTCCAGGTAATTCTTTTGAAGGCTGAATCTAGGCAATTTTTTTTTCTTAAATCATTATCATAATTCTGTGTCATACCTTTCATTGCAGTCTGGTAAATTTGGCAAACTCAACAAATCAGTTCGATTCCCTGAGGTCCTAAATTTAGCCCCATATATGAGAGGCACTGATGATAAATCCCCATATACAGCCTTTATGCTGTTGTCGTTCATTTGGATATCATGAATGCAGCGTTTTCTGGCCACTATGTGTGTTATGTGAAGAATCCCCAGGGAAAGTGGTTCAAGATGGATGACAGCAAGGTATCTTCTCTATCCATATTTCTTTTATCTTTCAAGTCTGCTTTCATTTTTTAAGCCCTTTGGATTGCCACGAACTGATGGATTTCGACATTCTTGTTGTTTGCTTCCATTATCAATGTAGACAGCTTAAGCCCATTGAAAATATAGATTAAATGATGCAGAATAGGTTTTTGCTGAAAGTTTGTGCTATGCCATTTCCGCTTGCCCAACCCCCCAAAACCAGATGGGTGATTAAGTTGGGGTCGCATTATAGTTGCAGGCCATCTCACATTTTGTGGCACATTCAAAAACTCACCGAAAATGATGCGGCATAGGTTTTTGCTAAAATGTCCATGCAATGCCATTCACACTTGCCTAACCCCCAAAAGACTGATGTTTAAGTTGGGGGCGGCATTATAGTTGCAGATTCCCATCTCACTTTTTGTGGCATTCAAACTCACCAAACATGAATGTTTGCAATGCTTGCTAAGTTGCTATGGAATGTGCACTCGCTTTTTCAGGTAAAGCCAGTGGAGCTTGACAGAGTATTAACAAAAACAGCATATATGCTACTTTATGCAAGGTAAATTTCAAATAATTATCATTTTACATATGATTTTGATTTCACTGTGGCTTCAGGATAAACTGGTTCTTTTACTGGGTCTCTCTTATAGGTGCTCACCAGGGGCCCCCAGCGGGCAATCATAATCATTCAATTGAGAACCTTCTCTAACTGCATTTGGGCTTTGGAAGTTTTTTTTTTTATTGCTTAATTCCTAGGAATCGGATCCCTGAGATTATTGAGATTATTCTAGTGTGCAGTCATAGGACAAGACACCGAGAACAGAGTGTTAAAATCCCCTGATGCTCAATCCTAACTAGCCATTGTTTTCCTATGAACAGAGTGTTAAAAAAATACAATCTCCAACATTCATATGAAATAGGAAGTTCATCAGATTGGGTTGGTTTTAACAATTGACAGATAATGTTTTTGGTCACTCAATCATCCTCATCGAACGAGTAATTGGGTTTTTTTGGTTAGTCGACCATACAGCGGGGATGATATTGATCACTGTTTATCTTTCATTTATAATCTAATTCATTGAAAAGATTCTAATGTTGCTTTTGTTATTGCGGATTGATGGACGCTTTGGGGTCAGTTGCAGACTAGCTAAATGTGTTTTATTTTTTTAGTTTATTTGTATATATATATTGGACATATATATGAGATTGTATCCTTATTGATTGTAATATTTGTTTAATGAGATGAATGATTTGATGAAAAATGGACTTTTGTTTGCATGCAATTTTGAACAGGTTTGATAGTCTACAAACAGGTTTAAAGGAAAAAAGAAAAATATATTAGAAAAAGCTATTATAAAAATAAAAAAAAACACTTTTACCGACGAAAAAAAAACGTCAGTAAAAGTTTTATAAATTAAATTTGAATTTTGCCGACGAAAAAAACCGTCGGTAAACTTCGGTAAATCGTTTTTTTATTTTTTGTTTACTTTTGCCGACGAAAACTAAACGTCGGTAAATGTTCCTAAATGTCGGTAAAAGTGTTTTTATTTTTTTAGTTTTTTCAGTTTTCCTTTGCCGACGACAAATAACATCGGTAAAAGTGTTTTTATTTTTTTTTATAAATTTTTCCGTTTTATTTTGCCGACGAAAATAAACGTCAGTAAAAGTTATTTATTTATTTTTATAAATTTTTCCTTTTTTTTCCGACGAAAATAAACGTCGGAAAAAGTGTTTTTATTTTTTTATTTTTGGTTTATTTTTTTTACCGACGAAAAAAAAACGTCGGTAAAGATGTTTTTATTTTTTATAAAATTTTCCTTTTTCTTTTGCCGACGAAAAAAAACGTCGGAAAAAGTGTTTTTATTTTTTGTTTATTTTTTTTACCGACGAGGAAAAAACGTCGGGTAAAGATGTTTTTATTTTTTTATAAATTTTTCTTTTTTCTTTTGCCGATGAAAAAAAACGTCGGTAAAAGTATTTATTAAATATTTAGAAATGTAAAATCGTTTTAACGACATTTGGAAAACGTCGGTAAAGTCCAAATAATCTTTGGTAAATAGTCGAACTTTTTACCGACGAAAATAGTTTTCGTCGGCAAAATGTTTTGTCCACCATTTGTTACCGACGTCTGGCCGACGAAAATATTTTTGTCGGTAAAAATTTTACCGACGTTTTTATGACTTTTGGCGATGAAAAATTTCATCGCTAAAAGTGCAATTTGTTGTAGTGAATAAGTAGGAAGTGGGGCCCTTCTTAGGTAGTAGTCTCCTACAAAATAATGAAAATAATGTAATTAATTATTTCATGTGAGATTTTAATGAAAAACATGCATGGAACCCAACTAGGTTTTCAATGTGCCCAATTAAGTTATGATGCAAGAGATTAATGCACTTTTGAAAATCAAAAAGTTTAATTGGTGGGATGATCTAGTGGCCCAAAACCTTAATTTCATGAAAACCATGCAATCGAACCAATATGAACTTCCAATTTAATGTACAAATGCTTGAAATCATGGAATTTTATTCAATTGAATGTGAATTGGACTAATTAAGTCCACTAATGTACATGAAATGATGACTTTATGTGCTAATTTTGTAGATTTATCAACCAACAACTAGCCATGAGCTTGCCGTAGAGCAAAATAGCCCAAAACAACATTATGAAAACGCACGTTGATGCATACTTACTGTGAGCTTTCTGGGCTCTCACGGCTAGCCGTAGCCCTGTTACAGCTAGAATTGAGCTATTACATTGCTCAGTCAAGCCATTTTAACCCTCTCATTTTAACTAATATGTTTGAGGATTTTAGGGGGCGTAAGGTCCAATTTACCTGAATAGGTTGGCGCTAATAAGATTACACCTTCATGAAGCACTGGACTTCCAAGACTTAATTCTCTGGATCTTGGCACCCGAGGGAAGAGCTGATTTGACCATAGCACTAACAGGTTCTACAATGTGGAAAGCATGAAAAGATAATATAATGAAGGATACAAAGTCCCATTTCGATTTCAGCTGCAAAGTTATTTCCCCGTTAGAAATCCATGTTTTTCTTTTCTTTTTTTATTTTGTTTCTTTTGTCACGGGTAAACCATGATGTCAAATGTTTGACAAATTTTGCCTAAAGTCGACTTTGTTGCCAAAAAATTAAGTTTGCATAGACGTTTCAACCGGACCCTTATATATTAGATTAAAATAAAGCATCTAGAACTAAGCTAACATTTCTGAAACCGGTGGGAAGATGCATATACCTTGAATATTGAAATCTGCTCTAAATTTATTTAGTTTGAATGTTGAACTTGAAACGGTCTGATATGTCTTTGGTCAGTGACCACATATTTCAGTTGTCTACTGAAAAAGTTTGGTAGAAGAGAGTAACATCCCTAAATAGAAGTCCATATGATAAAGAACTACAGTTGAGTTGAGGGTTGAGTTTGGGAAAATAAACTTCTCAAAATACATGGAGTATTTGTGTGCGAACGGTTGTTGGAAACAAGCAAATATTTGCTACATAGAAGTAGCACTCTAACCTTTTACCCAACGTGCAGCTCTCAATTTAGTGACCTTAATTGTCCTCCAACTTCCCTATGCATTTCCACTTAATGGCATTTTGAGAATGGGCACTTTCTTTGTTAATCAAATATTCCATGCGATCAAATCTTTCCAACTCCTTTCACTACTAAATAACAGCCTCTCACCTCAGTAGTAAGTGGCAGCAGCTCTCACCTGGCTGCCCAGGATTTAAGTCCTGGGTACATGGCCTCTTTCCACTTGTGTTGGCTCCTTTCCCACTTGGGTGGGGCTTTTTTCTGCTTGTGTGGAAAGGAAAAAAAAAAAAAAAACCACAACTCCTTCCCCTGTTTCATGCAACAAAGCCTAGAAAAGTGTGCTAAGAATTACAACATAAACATTTGCCTTAGTAAAAGGAGTACTTACGATCTTAGGGGTTGTTTGGTTGAGAGCATTTGCGTATGTAAATAACTCATATTCGAATCATTTACACACCTTCATGTTTGGTTGATCATTTCCGCATTACGTGTGAAATTTTGATGTGTAAATGATGTGTAAAAATGGGCCATTTTCGTACTCAGATTTTCACATGTGAGGTGGTAGTAGAATGAATCTCATGTGATTTGCACATGAAAAAAAAACCACATCAAAAAGGGTGGATGGTGTGGTTAGGTGATGTTCCGTCACAGCAGTGCAGGGTTCAAAACCCATCTTCCTTTATTTTCAATTTTTTTAATCCTCTTACCGTTTTATTTGAAACAACCCTAGCATACGTTTGCAACCCTCTTCTCTCATTCATTTTCCTAGCACGGTGCTGCTCAAGAACTCCAGGTATGGCCCTTCTCTCTCTCTCTCTCTCTCACTCATTTTGGTCATCTAGTTATTTTTTGGAACGTGCTTCTTGTTTGGTCAAGAACCCTCTGTAACCATCCCACCTCTCCACCTCTCCTCTCTCATTACCAATTCCTGACAACAACTTTGAGCTTTTCTTCTTCAGATTTGATCTATGTTTGTTTGTTTGTTTGTCCATGAACTTTAATGTTGGACAATCTTCTGGAGCAAAGCGTAGTAAAAGAGATAAAAAGAATGTCACTTGGACAGAGGTTGCAGATGAATTCTTGACTAATGTGCTAATAGAACAAATAACCCTCGGGCGAAAAGATTGGGTTGGGTTTACTTCGGAGGGGTGGAGAGAGATTGAACGAAAGATGGAAGAGAAATTTGGCGATGAGTATAATAAAGCTAAAATTAGAAACCGTCTAAGAACAGTAAAAAGTCATTATAATCATATCAAAATTCTCATGGGCTTAAATGGTTTTGAATTGGATGACATCACAAAAAGGGTAACTGCAGAGGACCAAGTTTGGGATGACTGCCTCAAGGTAAGTGAGTAATTATATATCTTAACTTTTCTATTAACTATTAGAAAGTAATTAATTAATATGTTTGTCTCATTTATGCAACTCAGGCACACCCTGATTATGAATACTATCAAGAAAGAAGTTTTCCCGACTACGAAAAATTTCCTATTATATATGGTGACTCAATTGCAGATGGTAGAGATGTCATATTGACTAATCAGCGTCCATTGTATCCAATGGAAGCCCCTAAATCTAACCATGATAAAGATATGATAACTGAGTCTTCTAGCTCGGAAAAAAGTGATGAGGGTATCTCCAAAGCTCCATGTACAAAGAAGCACTCAACTGTTAGTTCTAAACGCATTGTGCAAGACAAAAATAGAGTAGATGGTGACTCCAAATCTGATGTTGATATTGCACGTGCAATGGAGGACTTAACCAACACCCTTATTTTTGTTGCTGACAGGATGGCCCAATCAGGGCCAAGTCAAGCTGATGTAGTTGCTGCCATTTTGGAGTTAGATTTGGAGCGGACTTTACAAATAAGGGTGCTTAGGCTACTTAGGGATCCACAAGTGGCCAGTCAATTCCTTGCATTAGCAACAAAGGATAGGCGTCATGCATTCCTCATGGCGAAGTTAGATAGCTCTATTTAGGATAGTGGTTACTAAAACTACTTTATGAAATGGGATTGAGAATGCTTTTTTGCTCATGATACATTTGAATGTTATGTTAGTTTTATGTCATGGTACATCTTCATGTTTGATTTTAATGTTATTCAATTGATGTGGGACTATTGGTTTTTTATCATGTGATAACCAATATGTGTTATTTACTTATGCTAGTGTTATGTTCTAATATTAACCGTTCAGAAGTCATGGATAAGAAGATGAAGATGGTGTTTATACAATTAGTAGTAATATCCGTTATTGTAATTTTACTGTTATGGGATCAAGACCATAAACAAAAGTGGATAAGAAAGAGGAAGCGAGTACGTGAATCATCTCTATCTGGCCATGAATTTGCTCAGCACATTATCAACAGTCATGGCCGAAATTCATATGATTTACTTCGTATGAGGAATGATGTCTTTCTAGAATTATGTGAGTTATTAAAAAGAGAAGGGTTACTACGTGCAACTCGACATGTGTCTGTAGAAGAACAAGTAGCCATCTTCCTAAATACTATTGGCCATAGTGAGCGAAATCAGGTAATGCAAATTCGATTTCAGCATTTGGGGTACACATATAAGTAAGTACTTCAATGCCGTTCTAGATGCACTATTATATATATGCCCTGATTATGTGAAAATTCGAGGACCTGAAACCCCCATTCCATCTCAAATTTCTACGAATCCAATGTTCTACCCATTTTTTAAGGTAATTCACTAAACTTTTACTATAAATATTTTTGAGTTATTCTCTATGACAAGATTTTTAACTTATTATTAATGGTGTAGGATTGTATTGGTGGCACTTATATTACAACTTGGGTACCAATTAAAGGTAATCAGCGATATTGATGTAGAAAATGTTTCATTGCGCAGAATGTGATGGCCATTGTGGGTTTTGACATGCTTTTCCAATTTGTATGTGCCAGCTTCGAAGGATCGGCCAATGATCAAAAAGTTCTAACTGATGTTCTACAAAATAGGAAGGTTCACAATCTTCAGATTCTAGATGGTAATAAGAAATTTTGAGATACCAATATTAAATTATTTATTTTTATAGACCTATTTAACATATTACATATGTTTGATACTTGTCATTATATCTTTATAGGAAAATATTATATCGTAGATGCTGGATATGGTAATAGGAGAGGTTTCATTGGACTATATCGTAGAACTCGCAATCATCTAAAGGAGTATGGACCCCAAGTGTTGGCTCCAACGATGCCTAGTGAGTTATTTAATCTTTGGCATGCTAAGTTGAGGAATGTTATTGAAAGAACATTTGACTTATGGAAGGAAAGGTTTCCAATTTTGACACATATGCCTCGAAATTATTCTATTAAGACACAAGTGAAGAATGTAAATGCATGCGCCGTATTACACAACTTTATCATGTCGAGAAATCCCATCGTCACTGACGGGAAACAATAAGTAAGCATTGATGTTGTCGATGATCGTGAAGGGGAAACAGTAAATGAGGAGTCTGATAGCCAGTATGCATATCGTTTACGGGATACGATAGCATTAGAGATGTGGAATGCTAATGCTAATAGAAGAGCTCGATGAACTAATATGTAGAGACTTGTCTCTATTTTTTTGGAGGAAAATATGTTCATTTTTTAAAGTGAAACAAGGATATCTTTAGGAACTTATATTTTGTAAAGAGAAAATAGTGTATTTTGGGTGGACCGTAGGTTGTGTTTGAAATGAGCTACTTTTATTTATTTGCATTGACTTATATTTTGCATAAGCTCCTAGTTGATTATGATAGACCTATTTAATTTAAAAATAATGAATCGCTTCTATTTAAACTTTCACCAATCTGTTGGTTCCCAAAGTGGGCACTACAATCTATATAGGGTACCAAATGCTATAGGCATTTTTAGTTGTTTCAACTTTTAAATATAAACACAATTTTTTCCATGCATTTACATATGTGTTTGAAACAAACGCGGTATAATGAACCACATGCGTAAATCATGTGAAAATGGTGCTATTTGCCAAACATCGTAAACATAAATGCATGTGAAAAGCTTACATACTCACCATTTACATATTTAACATTTACATATGTAATTTTCATGTATGCATCTCATGTGTAAATGCCAAACAACCCCTTAAGGCGGGGCCAACTTGGATTACAGTTGGATATGAATTAGAGTAAATACATAAGGAGTCTTTTTTCCTTTTCTCTCTCTTTTTTTTTTCTTTTTTTGAGTTAATACATAAGGCTCTCTTCACTATAAAAAGAAAATGAGGATTTTACGAGAAAAAACCCCCTAGATGGCCCGTGTATGAAAAAGGACCTCATAGTTTTTACTGCACAAGAAAGGCCCTCTTGCCAATTTTAACATCTTCTGTTATCTTTTATACTGAGTGATGATATTGTCCCTCATGTACCTTCTTCTTCCCCGTCTTTTTTCCTCTTCTCCCTCCTCTTAACCATCTCCCTCACTCCCAGTCAGGACGTTGGATCCCAACGAGGAGACCGGGCCATGGGTCGATCTCCCAGTCGGGACAGTTAGATATTCTCATATTTTAGTGCACACCACACGTTAACCATAGGATGGATCTTGCCACTCAAGTCAGGCAGCCCATTGGCCGTCCATTTCAATGAAAATCTCCTCTTTATCTAAAATATAAAGATTGTGCAAACTCACGTGACTGTTGCAATAGAATAATAGTGCACAAAAGGAAATTCTATCATGGAAAAGATGAAAGAGATTTTCAAAGGGTAACTTCCAATTCCTTATTTATTATATTTGTCGTCGTGGGACACGTATGAGAGAACAATGGAGCTGGTCAGGCCTAAGGAGGAGTCTGGATCGCCTGAGTCTCCCACAAGCTTTCTGCAAGCGGGATGTGTGAACTCCACCGTGAGGTCCATCAATTGATAATTCGGATTATTCAAAATATATGTCATCCTTTTCATTGATGTACGTTTAAATTCTACTATAATAAAATTTTATCTCACTGTAAGATTGAACGCATGATTGATAATGTGATTAGTGCAATCTTATACATTCATGTGCTCAAATTTACAGTAGAGCCAACTTCTTTTAGAGTCAATTATTTGAGGATATATCAATGGAGGGGATGATAAACATCATGACCAATTTTGATTATCATCAATAGATAGACTCCACAGTCGAGTTCTACACATCCCACGGGCCGAAAGCGTGTGGGAGACACACATGGGATTTGGACTCCTTATTGCATGGTTATATTACCGATGAGTTGGTAAAGAGATGATTTCGCACCGGATTAATTAAACTTAGTTTAGTTATATCAATCACTAAGACATGGCAATGCCCAAAATCTCTCTTTCATTAGTGTTTTTCAAACTTACAATAATGTAATTAGTTCCTATCACATGGTAGACTTTCGGGTGCATATCAAGTACACAAGGCTACGAAATGGATCTTGAGAAAGAACCTTTACTCTTTTTAAAAAAATTTCCTTGGCGTGGCCAGAGATCGAATCTGGTCTACACAATAATATATAATTGCCCCTTGATATTAAAAATGAGCGGCAAAACTTCGCTTTATATTGTCTAAGTCTTTACTTCACATTAAATTGTCTAACTCTTTCATTTTATGGCTTTAAATCCCAGAAGTATCAACATCATGAATTAAACTTGTTCTTTTGCATATCAAAGATTTTTTAGTTTTCTTTCATTTTATATGGCCAATAGGCTCCACAAACTCTATATATGTGTTTTTTCTTTTAAAAAGCAATGGTCAAGTCTCCAGAATGGATTATTGTTAGTGCTATCATAATCCGCATCTTAGGGCGCCGGCTGCGAGGGAAAATGCGAACAATTTAAAAAAAATTCCACGGCCATGTGTTTCCCACAAGATTCCCCAATGTGAGGTTGGATACAGTTTTCCTCAAAGTACAAAATGGTTAGGGGTCGTTTGTAACTTTTACATATGATGTGAAAAATTGTTGTACATATATGTAAATGACCCATATGTGAGTCACTTGAGATTCCACTTAGTGTTATTAGCATAGCATTTCACATGTGCATCTATGAACAATCCAATAGTTCAATGCATTTTAGAAATTTCTCAAAATTTACTATGAGTTGAGAGCAGAGATCTGGCCTCATAATCAATTGCGGCCTTCTAAAGAAAATCAATAGTTCAGATCATAAAAATGGGGCCTATAGAAGGCCAGAATGAAAGATTTTAGATCTAATTATTTTTGTAAATATCTCAAAATCCGTGCAACATCAACCGTTGAAATTTGGTCTAGTGGCCATTTTTTAGCATTTAAAGATGATAGATGGTTCATTTTAGGATTTTGGGCCCACATAATTTTAAAAAAAAATCTGGAAAAAACGGACTGGAATTGTAGGACGTTATTTGCAGGTCATCTCCTCAAGGTCTTTTCCCACCTCTTGAGGGTCTTCCAACACACAATAATTCCCCCTCATTTGACACTAATTACAATTACAGCCACCAAAACAAACATGAGGTTAAACAAGATTGAACGCACACTAAGTATATATTTTTTTCAAGATTAAACTAAGTTGTATGACCTCCGAATGGACCAAATCTGTACTCAAACATACAAAACCAATTACTGACCCTCTAGACCTGGCCCACTTAACTAACAACTAAATATGATTAATTACCTTTAATCACAACTAATTAGTATTAAAGCAGTATAATTAGGATCAGGGCCTAATGGAAACAAGAAAGTTTGTACTGCAAAGCTATAGCGGATCTCTTACCTTAAGAAAATATGGTGTCGCTATGGAGTAAAGCAACTGGTTTTCAAAAGTGTTGTAAGAGGAGAAAAATGGTTTTTTTCCAAGTGGATCATTTCCATGAGATCATTGTCTTGTTGGTCATTAACATGGTTTTAAATATCAGTACCTCGATGATGCGTATTGGTATAGTCTTGATATGCATGATTTAGAGATGGTAAAAAATAATGTCTGGAAACTCAAGAACATTGGAAATCAAGATTTTGATTTTCAAGAGATTTAAGTTGTACCCTAACTTAGCTTTCTAATCCGGTTTTTAAATGGCCCAGCATGGGCCTATTATTCTTAATGGACAGACTTGGCCCTATATGCTATGTGTATTTTGCAAGTGTTGCAGCCTGGGGCTTACATTCAGGCCCATTGTTCGATCTTGACCAGAAGATTAGGCCCAATAATTAAATAGGCTGAGCTTTTGCTAGAATTGATGGCCCAACCTGCAGGCCCATCTACCTCCCTCCGTACCCCATCTCATTTGATTGTTGTCATAGAAATTTAGTCAATAACATAATCGAAAATCGAAGAGAGTGTAGACGACTGGACCATCTAGAAGTATGTACTTTTCAAACTCTTACCAAATTCCACAATTTCATTGAGCCCATTTCAGACGCAACAACAAAAACAGTTAAAATCTAAAAGAACACCGACCTTTCTATGTGTGTAAACCTGACTAAATCAACGGCTACAATTCTCTTTGATTCATATTCTTCTCA
This sequence comes from Cinnamomum chago, assembly GCA_038049695.1. Classification (NCBI taxonomy): domain Eukaryota; kingdom Viridiplantae; phylum Streptophyta; class Magnoliopsida; order Laurales; family Lauraceae; genus Cinnamomum; species Cinnamomum chago. The sequence goes on from CP142457.1 coordinate 29,595,757, forward strand.
ACATTTTTTTCAATAAAACTCTCTCCCCTTTAAATTCTGAACACGCCCACGCTCCTCTTCCTCTAGCTCATTCTTTCACCCCAAAAGAGAAGAGGCAGATATGGCTTTGGGTGGTGTTGTTTCTTTTCTTGTAAGCTCTCTGCTCTTCTTGCATCCAATAGCAGCAACAGAAGTGGCTTTACCTCCAATTCTTGCTCCTATATGGAGTATGTGTCATCGTACCACTTTGTTTTTGATTCCTTTGTTTTTGTTGTCTACTTGATAGATTTGGGGTTAGTGTTGGGATGATTTTTATTCTTAAATGAATTTGTTATCTTGTGATATGATTAGATGGAACGTGTGATGGTATTTACTGCGGGAAGGGGACGTGCAACGCAAGTCCGAATGGGACCTTCTTGTTTAGCTGCGAATGCGATGCTGGGTGGAAGCAGTCCAGTATTGAAGACTATAATTTCAAATTTATGCCCTGTGTCATTCCCAACTGTAAGATCTCATTCCTCCTCTTCTTCTTCTTCTTCTTCTTTACTGGCACAAGCTTTTGGAATTTTATCAGACCTCAAGTACAATTCATTTACGTAGACACTTGCCGTTTATTTCATATAATTGATTTTCTAAGAGTTTTAGGACTTGGAATTCTAAGCAGCAGTTAAAAGTGAAGAACAGATAATTTGTTAACCAAAAATGGCCATCAAATAATCTTGCCTCTTATGTGAAAGAATGACTAAACAAGGTGGGAATGAATATCCATTCATCACCAGCCACCCCTCCCTTCACCCCCATTATATTTAATCCTTTCCGATCCCATTTTACCATAAGTTTCTTCATATTTAATTCAAATCGATGCAGATAAACATGCCCTCTCAATGACATGCATACTAGGATTCTCGGTATGTTAACTAGTTCTGGGTTATTAGAGGCCCAATTAAAAGTCACCTGGTCCACTTCCATATCTTTGGCAGCCTTCTAGTCTCCTTACGCATCGCATGGTCATCATCAGAATAATGATAACATGGGTTTATGTATTATTCTGGCTCTAACCAATACGTCAAAAGCCTCAAGATTGGAAAGCTTCAAATCAAGGCTTATAACTATTTAAGACTTTTTTAAGACCACTGGCGCCTACATCCTCGGCGGCTCTCACTCTAAAAGTATATAGTGATTTTTGAGACGTGAAAGTTAAGCTCTAATACTAAATGGTCCAAGTATATAGTGATTTTTGAGACGTAAAAGTTAAGATCTAATACTAAATGTTATGGACCTAACTAATACAGTAACAGCTTAGAACGCATAAAATTAATACTAATAATTATTTAGGACCGTAACATAGTACTGCACATTTTAGTGTACATCTGAGAAGCACTGAAGTGAAACCTTCCCCGCTGTCCTTGGCGTCATTAGGTTCAGATGAATCAGAGAATGTGACTTGTGAGGAAAATTTCGTTGTCTCGTGAAATCGTCAAAGATTGTTTAGTATACGTTTCTGGGCTTACATAAACAGCGGAACCAACAGCTTGTGTAGTCCCGCACTTGGGCAGGCCGCTTTTCTCTTCAAACACAATGCTTAGCGGTGGTAAGTAGTCTTGTCAAAACTGGTTTTCTCCGCTGCCTCTAGATGTCAATTTTCATCATCAGAAAGACTTGCTTCACTGGTGAAACTGGTGTTCTCTCCTGACTAGAGGAGGAAATAGTCTTTCTAATAATAAAAATTCGGCATTCAACTAACTAATAATTAGTTTTTTATTTATAAAATATTTTCTAAATACTTTTCTTAACTTTTAAATCCAATTTTCTGTAAATAGTGGGATTCTCCATTTGTCATTTTCTCTTCATCCAAATGGATTATGGAGTGAAACAAATAAGGAAACCATCCACTTTACTATGGATAGTTTTCTCCTTCATTTTCTCGGCCATACCTCATCCAAAGAGACCCTTTGGGCCCTTCAGAAGTGATAGAACCATGTAGGAAAAATGCTTTCGTATGGAGAAATCCTTTCTTTTTTTCTATTTGAATTAATTTAAAAGGAGAAAATTAGCTCTATGGGCTATTTTTCGCAACAAAGTAGAAGAAATGGTATATCTGAGTGCTATATGTGCTGCCACGCATGTAACCCTCTGGAATAGTCGTTGCCGGATGCCAAAAGATGGCCTGGCAAGGGATGCCTTGGGGTCATAAAAAAGAAGTAGAAGAAATGGTTTTTTCCTGAATGGAATGGAGAAAAACATCATTTTTTTTAATTTAAAATTTCCAAAATGACTTTCTTATCCATTATTCTCCTTTCTAGTGCAAGTACTATAGAGATTCACAGGGAAAAGTATTTTCCTATTTGGGTTAATTTAAAAGGAGAGAAGTAATTCTTTTTATTAAATTTTGCAAGAAAATAGGAAAAAGGATTTTTTTTTTCCTCAATCGAATGGAGAAAATGCCATTTTTTAATTAAAGGATCGAAAATGATTTCTCCTTTGGACCATTCTCTGCCAAGACACTCCATGTCTCTTTCCTCCGACAAGAAGATAAGCCACACGACTTGGATGCTAATCCCACGTATTCAAATTCAAATTCAAACCAAAGTAGGATCCGAATCCGACTCTCCCAACAAATTAAGACTAATAGAGAAGATTGTCCTTGGCTTTAAATCAAAAGCTTAATCAACCATGGGCCCCATCGTAGACGGGTCACATGGTTTCTAACAAAGTCATCTCATAGCAAGTGTGTGTGTAGAGTGGTTATCACATGCACCCTAGTTGGGCCCACCTACTGGTCCATCCAAGTGTAGTTATCACATGCGCCCGGTGCACATGTTGCACACCCCTAGTGCAACCCACCTACTGGTCCACCCCAGTGGAAGAAAAATCACGATCCCTTATTTTAGATGGGTTTTACATCCATCCAAATGAACTAGGCCCATAGGTTGATTGTGCATCAATCCGAATATACTATACACCGTTAAACTTATGGGGCCAGGGTGAACCATCAGGTGGGCTGGATGTACATTATGCACAAGGTATGCATAGGATTTATATATATATATAGGAGAATGTTCATATGCATTCATCCCTCACCATAGGGTGAGGGATGCTTCCATAAATTGGGGGTTTCAAGTACACCCTATGTACTTGAAATCCCCCTTTTGTACTTGAAAGCCTCCATTTATGGAAGCATCCCTCACCTTATGGTGAGGGATGGATGTATATGAACATTCCCCATATATATATATATATATATATATATGTATGGGGAAGTTTCAAGTGCATCTATCCGTCACCATAGGATGATGACACTTTTTCTTGTTGCACATGAAGACAAGGAAGTGTACCTCACCCTATGTACTTGAAAATTCACTTTTGTACTTGAAATTTCTCATTTATGGAAGCATCCCTCACCCTATGGTGAGGGATGGATGCACTTGAAACTTTCTTTAACTTTTCCTTTTTGCATATGAAGACAAGGAAGTGTACCTCACCCTATGTACTTGAAAATTCACTTTTATAAAAGCATCCCTCTCCCTATGGTGAGGGATGGATGCACTTGAAACTTCTCATATATATATATATGAGAGGTGCTCCTATGAGAGACACTCTCACTAAGTTGGTGAGAGATGGGTGGAGGCCCTCACATTTAAGTTGGAGGTCCTTGCATTTAAGTTGGTGAAAGTGGATATGGAAGTGAGGGCCCCCACCCATCTCTCATAAACTTGGTGAGAGTGTCTCTCATAAGAGCACCTCCCTATATATATATCTATATATATATATATAGCTCTCTTATGTTTTTAGGACATGGAGCCCATCTTCAGCCAATCCAATCATTTCACACATTCTATCTCTCATTAATTGGAATAAACCATTTCATGGTTGTCATACACCATACTTTGTGTGTGAGTGCAATTTTCAATAGCCTTTTATTTAAAAAGCTCCCCCTGTTTGCTCCCCTATTTTTTAGGCCATGAAGCAATCCAATCATTTTTAAACCTGCATCCCCACCCACCCTAGGGACCGAATTGTCACAAGTCCAAATTGACAAGCATCCAACTTTTATTCAACGTCCGATTGAAACAATAAGATGAGGCCCCTAGAACCATTAAGCTGTAGGACCATAGATCAAGAGATTAGAACATGTAATGGAGTTCAAATTTTAAACGTTAGTAGGTCTTATGCAGATCTTTCCATCAAACAGCATTTTATTATAGTGGGCCCATTGGGAGGGGCATTTTCTTGAAAAAAAAAGTCTCAGAGTATATATATAGGTAAGTTATCCAATGCACGCCTTTTTTCGTGCACACCTCATAGTTGGGCCTACCTGATGGTCCATCTCGGTTTGCACCCATTTGAACAGATTGGACTATTGGATAAACTATGCACTCAGTTTTAAGAGAGAAGTTTGTGTTCATTGGTCAAAGAGTTACGATGATCAAGTGGGCTCCAATTTGTATATGAGAGGGCCTCAACCAAATCCTCCAATCACCCCAACCCCAGCCCCATGTGGGCCCCACGGCGAGATCAGACACCTAATAACTCTTATATATTGCTATTTTTTGCGAAGAGGTGCCTCTCACGGACTTGCATGAGAGATAACCTTTTTGCCACCACGCAGGGCACCCATGAAAATTCCAACCCCCTCACACGCATTAAATCCTCAAAGAATTAATACTCACCCTAATTCAACACTAATCTAAATAATTCATTGAAGGTTTGTGAGTGTGAGAGGGTTAAATTTGTCATGGGTGTCCTATGCAATGGTAAAAAAGGTTATCAATCACGAAAGTTTGTGAGAGGTACCTCTTTGCATAATATTACTATGAAGATAGGTACCTTGATGCTACAATATATAATAATTATATATTTATTATATTTATCAGACGAGATATAAAGGAGGGAAAATGCACTTAAAGTAAAAATGCTGAATACAGTGGAACTTCGACCTTAAGATGAGCATGATTTATCAAACTTTTTTATTGTGTTAAGAAGATAACGGATCACTGATCGCTAACCATAGGTTCATTGGTTCAAGAATCATCAAACCTTATATCGACCAATTAAAAATAAAAAACACAACCAAATTAATTGTTGATACGGATTGATATCATATCAATGTGATTACAAGTGATAATATGTATTAGTGCTTTTTCTGGTATGGCCATTCAGCTGCAAATCAGACAACACACCAATGCTCTACTAATTTCTTTAACAGTTCCATATGAACCAATAATATTTAAAACTGTGTCAATAGAAATTTTTTGCTTTGCATGGCCACAATTAGTAAACTAGACCATTGAATAGATGCATAGGTGAAAAGAGCCTAACAATTAGAAATCAATGTACACCGGATTTACCACATCAATGATGCAGGCCTTAGGGTTAGGGCTTACGTGGGTGCTGAAGCACATGTTTGCAATACTTTAAACATGTGTCCCACAAAGACTTCAACACGAGGATGCACCTCTCCAAGAAAACAATCCCACCATAATTTTATTCTAATAATCAAGTTAGATTTTCATCTCTACAATGGGTAAGAAACCTAATCAACTATGAATGCAGACTAAATTAGAAACTAATCCTAATCATACTCCTTAAATAAAAATTGGAAATTTAATAACAAGAAATTTAAGTCAATTTCTAAACTACTTTGTTGGGAACTTTGGTCATCCATTCTGCATCAACCAACCTAACCCAGAAAATAAAGGTATGAACCCTGCTTTTAGGCCTCTCATTTGGTCCGAGCGGATAGCTCAGGTCTCAAGTTACCTCTCACAAGCTTAAGCCTATGTCCATATCTAACCAAGTCACTTCTCATGCAAGCAGTGAGAGGTAAAAACCTAGCCTCTTGTAGAACAGGCCTAAATGCATGTCAATCATGGGAGGTCAGCGTGATAGAAAGATCTCATTGTGAAAATGATTTTGGGAGAGATCATCTCAATCAGATCATCACAGCCATTGATTTAAGGATATAAAAAATTCAACAGCTTCTTAAGTTACATTTTTGTATGAAATTTAATCCACCAGCAAGCAAGTATAGTTCAGATTAGTGTAGATTTAGTGTTAGTGCCAATTCACGGGGTGCTAGTCAGTGTGAAAAGGATGGATTCATCATGGGTTGGCCCTAATGGTGGTAAATAAGGGCATTGACCACATGAGCTCACAGTGACTGACTATCTACTTTGTGCTTTTCAGGTACCCTGAATTTCTCCTGCATCAAAGATACTGCTCCCGCCCCAGCCCCTCCACTGTCTCCAACTAATCATTCCATCTTTGATCGTAATGGCACTGCCCCACCATTACAATTCATCTCCACAACTATCATTTTTCTACTGGTAGTGACTAACATGTCGCATGTGTTTTTACAGCATGCACTTGGGCCTACTGTGGACAAGGTACATGCGTGAAGACGGAAACTTTCAAGCACAGATGCGAATGCAAAGAGGGTTATGCAAATCTTCTCAATGTCACCGCCTTCCCATGTTTCAACCAATGTATGAAGAATTCAGTACTAAAATTCACATCATGTACCTGTAAAAGCATCACCATTTCATTGAATGAAACTTTCACTCAAATTAGAGTTCCGATGTTGGGTTACAGGTGTTCTTGGACAGGATTGCTTGCAGCTGGGTGTAGGATTGACAAACACGTCGTCTTCACCAGCACCTAGTTTATCTGACAGCGGCCGCTCAGTGAACTCCGGTGAGACTGATTGCGACAACTCTTAAATTTTTCTTCACACACCAGAAAATTTTGTACCACATGCCCATTGGTAAGGATGAGATGAATCCGACAGCCTTAGGCTTCAGGTTTGATTGCAAAATTTGGTTTGGCAGTATCAACCATTCAAATAGCCATCCACTGATAATATTTTCCCCTATGTTTAGTGCATGTGAGGAATAGGGACAGCATTTCACCACTTAGAACCTGTCCACTTTGGCGCTTAAAATGCCAAGCACTTTTACCTATCAGATGAAAGCATATATTGAAAGCTGTCTTAATATCACACATTCCAAACAAGCAAAGTCTATAATGTTGCAACCACTGCAAACCAAGCAAGGGCCAAACTTCATGCGTCATTGATCAGAAAAGGACGCATGAAAACTAAGAAAACTAATGGAAGTCTATTTTTTTCTTTTTTCCTTGTTTTTTCTTGGTCTTGTTTTCAGCTTGCTCAGGGTTATCGAGGAACTTGCTCCAGTTGATCATCTTGGGGATCTCACTGGCAATGGTTCCATGGCTATAGAACACAACCCATCAGCAGTCTCTCTCTTGCAGTCTCCCTCCTACATTGGTGATTTAGTTTTGGATAGACATGTACAATCCTACTAGATAAATACTAGTATTGGTTCTCGTCCCTTCTGAGATGCTTATATAAAAATCAGTTCAGCAGAATAACTATATCATTTACCCTGTTTCTGTAGATGATATGGACCATCTCTGTACCACAGAGGGCATATGTATAGGTTATTACTGTGTGTAATAAGATGATATGATTGCATTCTAGTGCTGAAGTTAATTGGAATTCAATTAATTTTCTTTATCATGTGAAAAGTGGATGCGTTTCACAAGTATGAGTTTTCTTTCTATGAGGGATGTGTTGAAATAGAACAGATCAAAATTTCCATTCAGGAGGAGCAGTGAGAGCAAGCTTCAGGTTCTAGCATGTAATTTGAAAATACAACATTTCAGTGACATCAGTAAAGCAAGTTTCTCCTGGATATAGAAAGGAGTCTGGGTCTTTCTTTCCAAGCTCGCTCCTACTTAACATACAAACTTTATCTTTCACTTTTCATGAATTGCATATTAAAGTTGGAATGGTTTGTCAACCTCATGACTATAAGCTATCAAAGTTTGTTCCATTTACATTTGCAGTTTTTCAATGGAAATCATGTTAGTGTAATCACAAAAACAAAACCTAGATAGAACCCTAAGAGGAGACATTTTTATAGGGAAGCTAGTTTTTCCCTGACCTCCCAAACCCAATATCAGGTAGGTCCATCTCTCTCATCTATTACTGTTATCACAAAACTCGAACAATAGGCCAGGGCCGTGGTCAGGTCAGAACAAGCCTCGACCAGGATAGTTTTTCCTGGCTTCTAACAGATCCAGTATAACTACAAAATAAACCTGAAGTCTAGCCAGAATAGTGACCAAACCACACCTACTAGGCCCATTGCCCTAGGGATGACCCCAAACTGTGATTATGCCCTGGTAAACCAACAGGCTTTCACTTCATTGACACCCTGCCAACAGAGTAGGTTTGTAGTCTATAACGCGAACTTGAGTGAAGCTGTTGGAGAAAAACAACCTCTGCTTACCAGTAGTTTTTTTTTTTTTTTTTGGGTTGGCGTGGGTGGGGTGGGGTGGGGGGACAATTGCACGAGACACATAATTAAAACTTTCATCGATTGTCTTTGGATACTAACTTTTACTTAACAAGGGTTTTGTTTGCCTAAGAATCATAGAACATATAAATCAGTGAAGAGCAAAGAGGTAGTAATCAGCACACATTGGTTTTCAACCTGATTTGCAGTGATACAGTCTTGATGCAAGGATCTAGATCCAATGCACTGCTGATCTTTTGTAATTTTTTTAAGGACAGATAATCCATTTATCAGAACTACACTGAAAAGCCGCTAAATACAAAATCATGGTGAATCATTGCTCAAATGTAGTCAATAAAGATGCCAAAGATAACTTAATGGTAGCAAATGAAATTAATCCATAACAAAGAAGAGTGGAAACGACTAATGCATATTTGATAAAGAAAGCTATAAACAGAAAAAGAACATAGAATCTGCACTAGGCAAGGATTTGACGACTTCCAAGGGGCACAACTTTGTTCTCGAACGTCGATCTAATGATGTATAGCTTGCTTATAGAACCTCTTCAAGATCAATTATGGTTATTTGGTTCCTAGAGGCCTTGCAAATTTCATTTTTTCGGACCTCAGAATTGGGCTTCAATATCAAAATTGAGCTCAAATATTATGCAAATTTTGTGAAAAACTTTAATGTTTTTAGATTTTTGCACAGCATAGTAAATTAGAAAAAGATAATGGCCAATCAGAAATTCAGGTTCCTGTTGGTGAGGATTGAGGACAAGATTTTAAAACCTGGTGCCAGTCAGGAGTGGGACAAGCCTGTTTAACCTGTGTCAGACAATACCGCTGTGACGTTGCTAATAAGCTGTCGACAAAGAACTCCGAAAAAAAAAAGGAAAATAAAATAAAAATAGGAAATAATATATAACTAGTTAAATGGGAAAATTAAACTATTTAAGTAATAGCCCATCTCAACTATAGTGATGGTTACACATAAAAGGGGCAGTTTGGGTAATTTACTTGTCAAGGAGGAATCTAGAAATTCTTTGTCCGTTGGCAGAACTTCCAATGCCTGAATCCAGATTTCTATGAATATTATCAAGGTATTAACTCGCCGGAGTCGAGTTTTTTCAAGTCGGGGAGAGTTGATGCAGTACAAACTAAGGGCCCATTTCTTAAGTGGAATTCTTGACAAGAATTCCGGTTGTCTCAAAATTTGGAATTCCTGTCAGGAAAACCTTATTTCTTTAATAGAATTCAAGGGTAATTGAAATACCAAGCTTTTGAAATCCCTCAAAACCCAGAATCCCAAATACCGTCAGGCAAGAGAGGATTTGAAAAACTACTTCCATCTGGAATTCCAATCAACAGCCCTTCTCTCTTCCGATCATCTCAACGGTCATCTCCATCTCTGATCCTCAGGCCACGGCAACAAGATCCGAAGGTAGTTTTCTTCTTCTTTCACATTCCTCATCTCTCTCCATTTTTTGGAAAAATTATCTCCTCTTTCCTCTTTCTATTGATTTGTAGAATGATGGGGGATTTTGGCCATCAACATGAACTGAGATTTCCTCTTCTTGCACATCCTCACCCCCTCCCTCTCTTTAGAACGGCTTAGGGTTTTATAAGGTTCTGCAGAAACTCTATCTACTGGGTTAGGGTTTCTGTAGAAATTGAAACTGGGTATTTAGTTGATTGGTTGGAATGGTGTGGAGATGAGAGGATATACAGAACCTTTAAAGGTGTATTTATATGATCTGCAAGTATATTACAAGACTCTGTAGAAAATTATGTGATGTATAGAAATCCCCAATCTCTTGTTTATGTGATGTATAGAAATCCCCAATCTCTTGTTTATGTGATGTATAGAAATCCCCAATCTCTTGTCTTCTTCAGATCAGAGAAAAGAAGAAAATAGTTAATCTCTCGTAGCTCCTTACTGTGATATGTTATGGAGTAGCCTAACAAACCAGCCATTTCTATTTAGTGTTTGTTTAGCCATCAATTGCCTCCACAAGTTTGTCTAAAGCCTGATGAATGATATCTTCCAAGACTAACTAAAAACGTAATAATGTCAGTAGAAGAAAGAAATAGGAATCTTAAACTGCACCACTAAAGGAAAGGTGAATGTGTCACTTGTGTATAAACAAAAGCCAGGGTAATGGTCTATGGTTGTTAGCTGTTTAAGTACTTTTTGTCTTCTGGATGACTGTAGTAAACATATTTTGGATGTTTAATTGCTTTATGTCTTATGGATTACTAAATAAACCATATTAGGTAGGTTTTGATGGGCTAACATATTTTGGATATGTGAGACAGATAGTGTGATCTTGTTTTTGATGGACTTTGGGTGCATGTAATTCATTATGTTAGCATTTCAATTATATTTTCAAGATGGTTAAATTCTATAATTATGTGGGGATCTGTATATATATTGGTAGGCAATTTACACTTGAATTTGTACAGCACTAATACATACATGGTTCTAATTCTAGGTAGGAATTCTTTTAGCTATCAAACAGGAAATTTGTGGAGTCAGGGATTTTAGAATTCTCAAACAGGAATTCAGGCCTTGAATGAAACAAATAATTCGGGATTCTAGAATTCAACCGTATTTCAAATGCCAGCATTTGAAATTCCCAGACAAGCACCAGACATGAATTCATAGAATTCTAGCAAAGAAACGGGCCCTAAGAGCAAGACCAAGAAGTCAACTAGGCCGACCCATTGACTCATTGGTCAACCCGGTCCATGGGGTTCAGCCCACAAACCCAATCTGATTAGAGAAATATTTCTAAATTCTATCTTCTTGTTTGATTAGGATTCGCTAGTTTCCTATTTTAATTAGAAAGTCTTGATCGCCAAGAAACAAGATAATCCAGCGATATATAGAGGACTAAGAAGCACGGACACGGACACGACACGACACGGACACGCCGACATGGCATTTCTCAAAAAAGTAGGACACGGACAAGTCGGGGACACGTTAATATTTAATAATAATAATAATAATAAATCAAATCATATCTAATCATATACATGGACACGGACACGCCGACATAGCATATCTTCTTTTTCTTCTTTTTTCGTAAGGACTGGACGGACGAATGGGGTTTTTTCTCTTTCGTTTAGGGTTGGACGGACGAATGAGGGTTTTTTCCTCTTTCGTTTAGGGCTGGAGTTGGATGAATGAATTAAAAGAGCCCCCTTTTCCTCTTAAGTTATGATTTTTTTACAAACAACCCCGTTATCTTTTCTTTTTTTACTCTAAATTTTTTTTTTTTTTCCAATTAAAAGAGGCCAGCATGTCCCCAACATGTCCCAAGCATGTCCCCAACGTGTGTGGAATATAAAATATAAAACAATAAATAGGATACTCTCTTTAGCGTGTCCGTGTCCGACACGTGTCCGACACGGACACGACGGCCCCGAATAGGTGTCCGTGCTTCCTAGATAGAGGACAAGACTCATTGTAATTTTCAAGCTTATTATCAATTAATCAAGGATTTTCTCTAAGTTTCTCTTCCATATGGTGTTTCCCATTATTGTGAGTGTATTCTAGTTTTCAAAATTCATTCATGGATTTGATCATTCCCATTAGATATTGGTCTTTTCGAGACGAGAATACGGGGCTACATCAATTGATATCAAAGCTGAAGACCGATCATCAGGAAGAGACTATCTTTCCCAGATTTCTATCCTTCACCTTTCTTCCGTAAAACCCAACCCCTCCGTGCCGAACCTACCTATTCCCAACCCTAATCATCAACCCAATCCTTACCATAACCCAACCAGAACTCACAGCAACCCCTTTAGGCTTCAACCATACCAAATCAACTTCCCCCAATTTCCTCAATTTTTAAATCCCAAAAACCAAATCCACAATCCCCAAACTCAAAATTCAAATCGACGTCACCAGCCAAACCCAACTCCCTCTCCAAACCCCTGCACCAGAACCCTAAACCCCAACCAAAACTGCATAAAACCAATTTCCCTCCATCAAACCCTATTCTCCAAACTTCCAAGACAACCAAACCTCACTCCCAGAGCCTAGTCTTCAAAATCAACCTCAAAACCACCAACGCAAACCTCAAACCCAAACCCTTAAACTAAAGACCAAAATCCCCACACCGGACCATCCAAAACCCCGAACTCATCACCTTGAACCCCACCTTGACCACACCAAAACAAAATTTCCCAAACTTCCCCATGCCCGATATCCTCAAACCCAAACCCAACTAAAAATCACTTCAATCCACTACCGTCCCTGCAAAATTCCTCACAATACACAAAGTCGAACCCTAAATCCTCAACTTTACCTTAAAAAACTCATTACCCAAAATTCCAAAGCCCTAAACTTAATCGACCCCAAAATCCCTCAACGATCACAAATCCCAACCCCTATCGTCACCAATCCATCAAGCCTTCATCTGACCATCCTCCGAGATTTCCCTTATCTGCTACTCCACCTACAGATAAAGTCATTGTTGTTCTTGATGAACTTGTTTCTATTCATCAGGGAGGATTCAAGAAATTCCTTATCCATTGGCAGAACTTCCCAATCTCTGATGTTACATGGATTATAGCTACCAACTTCCAGTGCATGAATCTGGATCTCTATGAATATTATCAAGGTATTAACTAGACTCTTTCACTCAACAGAGTCAAGTTTTTCCAGGTCAAGGAGAGTTGATGAAGTACGAACTAAGAGCAGGCCCAATAAGTCAACTGGGCGGATCCATTGGTCAGCCCGGTCCATGGGGTTCAACCAGCAGGCCCAATCTGACCGAGAGATTACTTTGACATTCTTTCTATTTTCATTCCTAGTTTGATTAGAGAAATATTTCTAAATTACATCTTCTTGTTTGATTAGGATTAGCTAGTTTCATATTTTAACTAGAAAGTCTCGATTGCCAAGTAATAGGAGAATCCTACATATAGAAGACTCATTGTAGTTTTCATGCTTATTATCAATTAATCAAGGATTTTCTCTGAGTTTCTCTTCTATATGGTGTTTTAAAAATCCATCCTTGGATTGGATCAATCTCATTGGAGATTGGTCTTTTTTTCAAATATCGATGATCAGAAGCTGCCACAGAAGGTAATCCAGATCAGTACTCTTGGCAAGATTTATTTTCTATTCTCTCTTCTTCTTCTTTTTCTTCCTCTGAGCAAGGAATTCCAAGGGAGACAATGGAAGAAGAGACAAAGGTTGGAGAGATTTGATTGAGAAATAGACAAATGTTACCCTGTTTTTTTTTATTTTGGTTTTTCTTTTAGGTGGGGTGTTCCTGGTACCGATGGCGCAACCCAATCCAGTACCCTTCGACACCGAGTCGAGTTTGTTTCCTTCAGGATTTCAATCATTGGTTAAGGGACTAGGTCTTATTATAGAAGTTCATTTTGAATTATCTGATGGAGGCTGATCTACAAGGAAGGGTTATTCATTTTCTTTAGCTTCTACTGCTAATAAAGATTCATAGACCACGATTACATTACATCGATTTGTCACAATAAGTGTGAACTAAGGTACCAACATCGAATTGTCACAATGAGTGTGAACTAAACTTATTCCGTCCTTCAGGGCTTGGGCTTGGGCTTTATGAGTTCTGCATGTCCACTCAACCCTACTAACAGCCATGTTTTCAGTAATACAAACCATCATGTGTTTTCTTAGTCCTCACTCCTTTATTTAAGGTTTTACTGGTCTATCTTTTCCTAGTTACTTGGACATGTAAGCTTCAATACATTGTCTGGAGGCTTACTTTTTGTCTTCAGTGTACATGCTCAAATGATTTTAAACGACATTCCCCTTTCTCTTTAATTGGAGCTACCTGTAAGTTTTCTCGTATGATCTATCCTTATCGACTGACTCCAAAATCCAAATTCTATCCTTTCTTGTAACTACATACATCTCTCTTAACATGCGCATTTCCGCGACATGGTGTTTCACTTTTCATTCTTCATTGCCTACCATTCAACTTGATACTGTAAAGCAAGTCTAACTGTCTTCTTGTAAAATTTCCCCTTATTCGAAATGTCAATAAAAAATCACATAACCCTCCAGTGACTTGTCTCCACTTTGTCAACCACGATTGATCCCATTTTCTTAGTAAGACGGGGCAGCTTATTTAGTCTCTTTTTTTAATGGTAGCTTATTTAGACTTAGACAGTGAGATGCTACAATCAGTAGTGTCATTATCTCAAAGTAGAGATTTCCATAATGGAGAGCGACCACCATGCCCACAAGGGGTTTTATGCATGGCTACTCTGTAGGCAAGCAAAAACTATCGAGCTTGAGATGTAGGTAATTGCGGTTTCGAGGCCACCTGTTTGGTGATTCTAATGTGCTGAAATATTGGCCAAATAAGGCAGAAGACTTGCTAAAAATATTTCTTGAGCATGATGGTTGTGGAACCAGATTCAGCGAACTCTTTGAGAGAAGCATAGCAAAAGGCTCAAGGCTCCTCGGAGATTATCCATGAAGGTAAACGAGATTAGGAGCATATTTTCTTTTATAGATGTATCTATTTCTCATATTCCAAGGTATTCAAAGGAGGAACTGAGCTTAGTTCACCAAAGATGTCTTCAAAGCTCAAACTTTGCTGCATGAAATGTACTAATGCTATTGTTTGAAATTGAATAGCTTCAACTCATACTTTATATTCATTGTACAATTTCTTTATAATCAAACGGCATAAATCCCCAAAAAGGACAGAAACTATTAACACAGATATATATAGCTACACAATCAGGGACCAATTAAAAGTAGAGCTTAAACAGCTAAAAGAACATGAATGTGCTGGTGCGAATTGAGGTGGTAGTGTGCTTTTGAACTATAGTATGTTTAATTCCATAACCCGAAATGCCCTGCAGTAAATCTCATCCATTAAAGACCCAGAGATTACAACAGAATTCTCATGCGGAGCATATTTTCTTTTCTAGATGTATCTTTTTCTCATATTCCAAGGTATTTAAAGGAGGAACTGAGCTCAGTTCACCAAAGCATGTCTTCAAAGCTTAGAGTTTATTGCATGAAATGTACTAATGCTATTGTTTGAATAGCTTCAACTCTTACTTTATATTCATTGTACAATTTCTTTATAATCAAACGACATAAATCCCCCAAAAAGACAGAAACTATGAACACATACATAGCTACACAATCTCTTTAAGGAGCAATTAAAAGTACAGTTTAAACAGCTAAAAGAACATGAATGTGTTGATGCTAATTGAGGTGGTATTGTGCTTTTGAAATAAAGTATGTTTAATTCCATAACCCAAAATACCCTTCAGTAAATCTCATCCATTAAAGACCCAGAGGTTACAACAAAATTCTCACACAAATTACATAACTTCAACCAAAAAAAAAAAAGTACTAGCCCATCAAAAGATATGTGAAGAAGAAGAAGACAATTTCATTCAAATGGAGAAAGAACAATCACCTCTCCATTATTATCCTAGTCCTTATTTCAAATACAGTACAACCTCCAGAAGAGTAAATTAAACTACAAAATTTCCAATAAAGACCCATCAGATAAATAACACCCATGTCATTCAACAATTACAAAGAAAAATGAGGAAAGGAGGAAGACAACAAATAAAAGGTACCTTTTAACTTCTTGGCCAATTCCCCAAAGCTCACTTGGTCTTCACACTCACTCCATCCTTCCCTGCGATGATAACCGCGGTCGCCATATCAAGGAAGAGCCCATGCTCCACCACTCCTTCAAGCGAGGAGATATCCTTGCCAGCAGAAGCCGCGTCCTTGATTGGGGTCTTGAAGTACAAGTCCACAATGTAATTGGAGTTGTCTGTGACATAGGGCTTCCCCTCTGCATCCACCCTGAGCTTTGCCTCGCAACCCTCCCCAAACAGTTCCTGCAGCCTCACGAGGTTGTAGTTCCAGCAGAACTGCACGACCTCGACGGGCATGGCGAGGCCGCTTCCGCCGAGGCCGGAGACAAGCTTCGTCTCGTCAGCGACGACGACGAAGCTGGAGGAAGCGGCTTCGACCATCTTCTCCCGCAGAAGGGCGCCCCCGCGGCCCTTGACGAGGTCGAGCGCCGGGTCGACTTCATCTGCGCCGTCGATGGCGAGGTCGAGACGGGGGTGCTTGTCGAGGGTCGAGAGAGGAATGCCGAGGGAGGCGGCCTGCTCGGCCGTGCGCTTGGAGGTGGGGATGCCAACAATGTCGCGGAGTTGGCCAGAGTTGAAGAGTTCGCCGATCTTGGAGACCACGAAGGCGGCGGTGGAGCCGGTGCCGAGCCCAAGGACCATGCCGCTACGGACATAGTCGACGGCCTTGTCGGCGGCGAGTTTTTTGAGGTCGTCTTGGGTGAGGGTGGGGGAGGAGAGGGCTCGGATGGCGGTGGAGAAGGGGGTGCGTAGGTTCGGTGGGGCGGAGGTGCGTAAGATAAGGCGCGGCGGATTGGGATTGGAGTAAGAGGATTTGAGGAGGGATGGTAGTGGGAGGAGGGATAAGGTGGAAGCAGCCATGGGTGGTTGGAATGAGGATCAGATCAGCTATGGATTGAGGGAGGGAGAGATACAAGTAGGTGTAAAATGGGAGGTGTGTGTTTTCACCTACTTTCTCCGGTCACTCTCTAGTCTTCCCTTCGTCTCTTCTGGTGTCAGTCAAAGGTGAGGATCAGCCTGCTTTGGGCTGACCATGGATAAGGTTTAGGCTACTTGTTATATGGGTTAGGGATTGGATCAAGTGATAGAAAGCCCGGCCGAATTTGTAATACATGTAATTTAGTGGCTAATTTGCCCTAAAAAATGTGATAGAAAGCCATCCCGGCTCGATTGAGTAAATGGGTGGACTTGCACCTACACTTAGGCTATGTTGGGGAAATCTAGTCTATTTTTTAAAGACCATTCAAAGTAGACCAATATAAAAAAGAGCCATAGAAAAAAAAAATAGACTAAAATAAAAGAAGGTGTTTGGTAATACAATGATCTATGTTAAATAAACATTTTAATATCATTGGTTGAGAGTTTTTCACATATTTCTTGATATCCATAAGATATTAGGCAATGAAAATTGACCCTATGGACGTGCTCAGCCTTCAAAAGAGATCTCACGGTTTGGATCTTGTCTTTGGGGCCCACATAATCCACAAAATTATACCCAATGGCTCACATTTTTTGCACATATCTAGATATTAGTGATGATCCAACAGGTGAAATTTGGTCTCATGGTCATGTTTGATATTATGAACATTACTAATGGTTCAGATCTTATTTTACACGCCTCTAAATAATAATAAAATTGAAACAATTTATTACTCATGGACAAATGAAATATTGAGCATAATACATCAATAAAAAAAAAATTTGCACATATCTCAAGATTCACAAGGTATTATGTGATCAAAATTGACCACATAGCCATTTTTAACCTTCCAAACATATCCAACGGTTTTGATCTTGTGTTTGGGGCCCACATATCATAACAAATTATATCCAATGGCACACGGGTTTTGGCACATAGCTGGAGATTAGTGATGATTCAACAGCTAAAATTTGGATGTAAACCTGTGTTTAGCCTTGTGGACATTTTTAACTGTTTGGATCTTCATTGGCCCTCTTAGATTTTGAGAGAGAGAGAGAAAAACAGACTGGGCGTGATTATGCACAAAACATTGTAGCTCCGCCTCTTATTTTTTCTATCTATTTCTCAACTACCTCATCAAGGGGGCTACGGAAAGTAGAAGCATTATTTCTACTTCTCTAAAATGGGTGTCAAACACTCTATTTTTCTAAACCTTTATCAATTTTAGAGAAATAGAGGAAAAAATTAGACATCCCAAAGATGCACTTAATGGGGTCGTCTCTGGCTTGGTCGTATATGGGCCTCCTTGTTTTAAAAATTATGCAAATTAGAAGGCAGTCTTGCTTTGTTACGGTTCATAGTGGCTATAGCGGTTCATAGTAGCTGCTACATTCGAGAGTAGAGATAACTTGTCAATAATGTAGGCAACTGCTATTTTTCTTTCTTTAAAAAAAATAGAAATAGGTAACTACTATTTTGACCCATGTGCCCAACTGTTCTTATTAATATATATATATATATATATATATATATATATATATATTCCCTCCATTAGGAGAGGTGACTTGTCCCTACGGTTGTGAGTGTTTCTTTTCGACTAAAGAGTGCTCACATTTGTCGAATTCCAAGAGGGATTAGGCCAACCCGTTGTAGAGCTGGTCCTCGCTCGAGTTCCTCTAGGATTTGACAAACTCCCCCATTTAGTTTTGTCTACCTTCATTTCAGTTTCCCTACGTGGATACTAGGATACGTCGAGTGCCAAAGTTGGTAGACATTTTCATGCAATACCACAAATGCACATACCATGAAGTATTGAAGAAAATTTTGATATACTGTGCAATGCTAGGCTCTCAAATTAGAGCTTGGTGATGGATGTGGACGTGGAGACTCCAACACGCGGTCGGGGATCTCTATGTGTGCCGGTGATTAGTAATCTTCATGGGTTTGTTCGCATATCTCTAACCTATGGGAATTGAGAGTATCTAACCCTAGGGCTCCCTCATCTTATATATATATATATATATATATATATAGGGGATTGCTCACCCAAGCTGCATCTATCCTTATTTCAAGCTGGAGGCGTGTGAACCATTAAGTGGGTCGTGGATCGTCGGATGAAATTTCAAATGGCACGCTCTGATTTCACTTCCCCCCTTTTTGCACAGAGACCTAATCGATGATTCATTTTCCCCATCTCCTCTGTCTCCCGCCTCTCTCCCTCTCAGCGACGATTTTCCCCCTTCTCCTGTCTCTCGCCTATCTCTCTCTCTCCCAGCGACGACGACGATCTCTCCTTCTCCTTCGCTCTCGCCTGTCTCTCCCTCGCTGCTGTCTCTCCCCCGCTGCTGCTCATCTATCTCTCCCTCTCTGCGGCGAAGCCCTACTGCTGCTGCGCACATCTCCCTCTCTCTGGCTTGACCTCGCTGCCCAACTCTCGAAATAGGAGAGAGAGATCATGGGTGCTCCAAAGCAGAAATGGACATCGGAGGAAGAAGAAGCTCTTCGACCAGGAGTGGACAAGCACGGCGCTGGCAAGTGGAGAACCATCCAAAAAGACCCAGAATTCGGTCACTGCCTCTCCGCTCGTTCCAACATTGATTTGAAGGTATCTCTCTTGATTTTTTTCTTTCCATCTCTTTCACTTCAATCCAATCTCCAAAACTCGAGGATCTGAAGTTTTTAACCATTCAGGTTTGAGGATCAGAAAAAACCCATGAAGAAAACATGCCCCATATTTCTAATTCTTCTTTTATTCAGTTGATTTTCTGTCAGTGGAATTGGTGTTTGGTTCTGTGATGGATTGATCTCCTAAGGTTAGTGCTGGCAGTTTTGGCATGTAAAGTTCAATTTTGGACTGCAATCTGATTGGTGGATTTCTTTTTTTAGATTTTGTGTAGAGTTTATCTATCAAAACCTGCAAATTTTGTTTCTTTTGCTTTTGTGGGTTGGTAGCACAATTTGAAAATTTGTAGTGCTGGTCCATACGTGACACAATGAGAGTTTGGTTTGGACATGTATATAAAATACAGTTACCATCATGGATCATGGCAGAGGAATATTGTTCCATCAAACATGAAATAACTTCTCTTAATTGATGAAGGTATGGTTTTTAAGCGTACAGAAGCATTGTGCAATCTTAAGCCACGTCCTTATGTCCAGTTTAAGAGATTCAACAGTGACCTACAAAATTATGGATATACTTTTAAGTTAGTGTCAAATTTGCAATTGTATTCACTTGTTTAAGAGAGGGTTGGCATTACAATCATGATTGCTTATGTAGGGATGATATCCTGGTGAAAAGTGATGATGTTAATAAGATCAAAGTGAGAATTAGTTCATAAGGAATTTCGGATAAAAGATCTTGGTAAACAAAAGTAATTGGGTATTGAGGTGGCTAGATCTCAAAGAGAAACTGTTACCTCCCGAAAATAGTATATTCTAGATCTACTTCATGATACAGCCATACAGGGAAATCAACGCCACCATCAATGCACATGTTAAATTGCTTTTCTTGATCCTTTGGGTTGTCATCCCATATCCCAAGTATAATGTTTATTTTTGCTAAACAGATGATATGGTCTATCCATTGGTGCTACCCTGAAACAAAACTTAATTTAATGGATCCCTTTTTGGGGGGAAAGCATGCCACTCCTTAATTTCTTTGCATCTAAACATTTCAATTTTACACTTACATTCTATCTGAATTTTCTTTGCTCCAGATGAGGAAGATGCTAGTGATTTTGAGGCAGGCGAAGAGAATGGAGAGGATGAAGATCTTGATGATGATGATGAAGATGACAATGCTGGGAAGGATAAAGCATCGACAAAGAGGAAGAGGTCGAGTAAAGATGACTCTGATGATGATGATGGGAAGAGGATAAAGCATCGACTCGAGGAAGAGATCTGTAAACCCACTATGCTCTTCTTTGCAAAAGGGAAGATGCCTATGGACTCTTTTTCCTTCTCTTGTAACAATGATGGGATTGAACGTTTAATTATGTGGGTTTTTTTTTTTTTTTTTCGTCTTATGAAAACTGGTTTGCTTATGTGGAAATGTTGTGTAGCCTTGTACAAGGTAGGAACTTTGATGATATGTGAAAGACGTTAATCTTGTTATTTAGATAGCTCATGGATGCAGCTTTCCTTTCTTTAGTTATTATTCATTTTGTTCTTTTGAATAGTTTGGCTTGCTGCTTCATTAGGAACTATTTAATGTGGAGAGAGATCATGTTTATCCATGTGCCTCATTAGAAACAGTGATAAATGGGAACTTACAATACAGGTCTCTCACCATCATCTGAAGTGAATTCTGCGAATTAAAGTTACTTCCGGAGGGATTTTTTTCATGAAAATTGGGGAACTCGAAGTCCATATAATAAACTTGAAATCTGCAATTTTTCGTTCCAAAAAATTCGCGTTTGCCTAGCTAACCAGTCGCGCACTTTTCCAACCCAGTCAGCCAAATCCGCCAAAAACCAATCTGAGTAGCCATGTTTAGGTCACTGTTTGACCCACTTTCGGATGGATTTTTTTCATGAAAATTGGGGAACTGGAAGTCCATATAAGAAACTTGAAATCTGCAATTTTTCGTTCCAAAAAATTCGCGTTTGCCTAGCGTTCCAGTCACGCACTTTTTCAACCCAGTCAGTCAATTCTGCCAAAAACCAATCTGAGTAGCCCTGTTTAGGTCACTGTTTGACCCACTTCCGGATGGATTTTTTTCATGAAAATTGGGGAGCTCGAAGTCCATATAATAAACTTGAAATCTACAATTTTTCGTTCTAAAAAATTCGTGTTTGCCTAGCGTTCCAGTGGCGCACTTTTGGAACCCAGTCAGTCAAATCTGCCAAAAACCAATCTGGGTTGGAAAAGTGCGTGACTGGACCACTAGGCAAACGCAATTTTTTTTTAACTAAAAAATGCAGATTTTAAGTTCATTATATTGACTTCCAGTTCCCCAATTTTCATGAAAAAAGACCCTCCGGAAGTGGGTCAAACAGTGACCTAAACAGGGCTACTCAGATTGGTTTTTGGGAGACTTGACTGACTGGGTTCCAAAAGTGCGCGACTGGAACGCTAGGCAAATGCGATTTTTTTTAACCAAAAATTGCATATTTCAAGTTTATTATATGGACTTCGATTTCCCCAATTTTCATGAAAAAATACCCTCCGGAAGTGGGTCAAAGAGTGACCTAAACAGGGCTATTCAGATTGGTTTTTGGCAGATTTGACTGACTGGGTTCCAAAAGTGCGCGATTGGAACGCTACGCAAACGCGATTTTTTTTAACTAAAAATTGCAGATTTTAAGTTCAGTATATAGACTTTGAAACCCCCAAATATCGTCCAAAATTTCCTTCGTGAAGTGGGCTAACCAGTGCCCCAAACAGGGGTACTCAGCATCACTAAAACAAAAAAACCTGTTCTTGGCAATCACTTAAAACATCAGCATTCACCA
Source organism: Cinnamomum chago (assembly GCA_038049695.1). Lineage (NCBI taxonomy): Eukaryota > Viridiplantae > Streptophyta > Magnoliopsida > Laurales > Lauraceae > Cinnamomum > Cinnamomum chago. The sequence continues at coordinate 29,618,066 of CP142457.1, forward strand.
TTCTTATTCAACATCAAACCAACCACTCACCTATAACTTCCACATTCAAACTCAACCTGATTTTGCCCATCACTTAAAACATCAACATTTTTCATTATTATTCAACATCAAACCAACCATTCATTCACATATAACTTCCACATTCAAACTCAACCTGTTTTTGTCCACCATCTATAACATTCAACATCAACACAAACTATTTCCATTGAATATCAAGGATTATCAACATTATCATTCATTCACCTATAATCAATACAAGCATTCAGATTCAGCACCAACATCACATTTCTTACTCAACATTAACAAATATTCAGATTCAGCACCATGCTCATGCTCATCCTGAGCAAGGCCAACAACACTTATGTAGGAACCATTCAACATGATACACATATCAACATGGGACAAAAAGAAATCCAACATGATCATTCAACATTCACATTTAACATTGGCTTCAACATCAACTATTTTAAACTCAACATTGAACATAAATAAAAAAAAAAGTGCATCTAGACATTCCATAAATCAACATTCAACACTCAACATTGAAAAAAAAAACAAAAAAAAAACTAACAGAGATGGCTAAGCTCGGGTTGCCAAGTTTGATCCCCATACATATGCAACAAATAGTATAAACATCATCAATATATAGCTACAATAATTTGGGTGTTGCGGCTGAACATTATGAGCTTCAACACTTCCTCTCAAAGATTTTATCTCCTGCTTCATCTCTTCAAGTAACGTTCTCATTTCATCTTCTCTTCGTTCGATTTGCACACGTCCCATACTTCGGACCGGTGAATATTCATTCGCAGCCTCATCCATCCAAATAAACAACCCGCAACCTCCTTCTCCCTACACACAAATTCATAGCAAAAGAAATATTAATTTTAGAGTGAGAATACATAGTAATTTAAGAAGTTGGAATCTATTAATACTTACGTGTAATTCCTCCCTAGCTAATATAAGAACTCACTAATCTAGTTTGTCGACTCTACCTAATTTGTGCCCTGAATTCTAAAAACATCCTAGTAGAATAGACATGCCTATTGAAAGGGTGAGACTATGAGATTGTTAGTTTCCCTAGAAAAACTTTTAATCCTCACTAAAAACAGGAGGTATTTGAATTGCAGAGTACGGTATGGGTGGTGACGTGTCTACATGTGGGGATGTCTACAGTTATGGGATCCTTTTATTGGAGATGCTCACAGGAAAGAGACCTACGGATGATATATTCAAAGAAAATCAAAACCTTCATCAATTTGCTAAGATGGTGTTGCTTGAACAAGTGATGGAGATAATAGATCATCAACTGCTCTCGGAAGAAATTGCAAGTATCAAACACAATGAAAATTACTGTGACATGAGATGCAGAATGCACAAGACTCTAGTTTCATTGGTGAGAATAGGGGTATCATGCTCTATAGAATCACCAAAAGAGCAGATGCAAATGAATGATGTTCTCATAGAATTGCTTAGGGTTAAAGAATTCTATTTAGGTGTAGGAAAGTATCGAGCCAAATGATGTTCTGTTGTGGTTAATCTGGCTCCTGGGCTTTATTCTATTGGGGCTTGAATTTCAAGTCTTTGTAATTTGTTTTCTACTTTAATACAATATTCATTTTAGCAAAAAAGATTTGAAGGTCCATCTTACCTCTGAGATAATATTGATTTATGAGTAGATAAGAAGACAATGTTAAAGAGTGTGTCTTTGTCAACACTGTATTTTCTAATTAGCAGTATGTTATATCTAACAGTGTCTCTTGCAATGGCACTCTAACCACATGAAATATGTGTATAAAAATGTGACCATAAGAAGTATAGACCAAATATACATTCCATGCATGTGCATGAATGAAATGAATCTCAACCATTTCCTAAATAAAAATTATCTCATTATAGAACTATTACGCATTCCACGTAAAACACAATTAAATGAACATATTCATAGCACATTCATCTTTTCCAATCGTGAAGTCCTCAGAATCTACACCTTTGAGATCCAATCGAGTAGAATTTAGTTGTTTATCATCTATGCATAGTGATGCTCAAATGGTATCAAGGATATTTGATAATCTTTAAGTCGCAGTTGGCTCGATCTCGAACTTGATATTCAGTGTAAAGCAGAGCTCAAGCTTTGCTTACTCTAATCCTCCATAAATCGGCAAGAGATATGGTCTATGGGTAAAAAAAAAAAAAAAAAACACTGCTTAATTAACAAGTGAACATTCCAAAGGGATTACCCATGTTGGCCATTGCCCGTGGTGGAATTCACAATGACGACTTTGGCATTGATGGAACTGTTTGTACTTAATGTTGGCATTTCATCGAACATCTTATCGACGGCCTCTGATTGAACTCTACTCACGATTCGTCCAATTTCTTCTTTGTAGAAACGATTGATTTTCATATATTCTTCCCAGCCGACTGTGTGCATACGTCCAAAGGGGATAGGCCACATGACCAAGTCGAAAACTTCCTACAACAATAGAATGAAATGAATTTCTAGTCAAAAACTTCCCAGTCAATAGAGAATAGTTTGACGTTGATTACGGGGATCCTTACCACAAGATTGCATTCCTGGAGCCATAGTTGTTTGGTTCATTTGGAAATCCAGAAATGAGTATAGTATGATTTTAGAATGCATCCAATCCACACTGACACTATCGTGACAAAATCTCTCAAGTTTCTTCTTATGGACCCGTCCTCCTGCACATTTTGGGGTTTTTGTACTTACGAGTTGACGACAGGGAGACTGCAGCGAGGGAGACGACGCGGCAGACACAGCTGCAGTGAAAAAGATGTCTGGGAGCGAGCGATGGTTGGAGAGAGAGAGAGAGAGAGAGATCACGTTGGCAGAGCTTCGGCGGGAGAGACGACGCGAGAGAGATCCACGAGAGAGGGAGAGCTAGCGAGAGAGAGAAAGAGAGCTCGACGAGATCGGGAGTAGGTCTGCAGACGTCCAATGGTAGTGAGAGAGATCGAGCTCGATGAGATGGGGAGATGAAAAATCGCACGAAGATGAGATCGAGCTCGATGGTCGTCGATGCCGGTCGTCGTCGTCGAGAGGGAGAGGCGAGTTTCTCCTCAGGCGATTCGATGAGAGAAAGGGAGAGAGACGAGAGACAGAGGAGAGGAATGAGAAGCTGCTCTGTGGAATGAGAAATGAGAAATGGGAAAAAGATTTCAGAAAGAGCGGGCCAAAACAACATTTCGTTACTGTTGCCATTCAAACTTAGTCATAAGCGTCAGGCAGATCCGTTGGGCTCACACGCCTCCAGCTTGTGATTCCATTAGCTGCAGCCTGTGTGATCCGTTCTCATATATATATATATGTGTATATATATATATGTGTGTATATATATATGTGTGTATATATATATATGTGTATATATATATGTGTATATATATATATGTGTATATATATATATATATTATGTATAGGGGGGTATTCAAGTGAGGGATTCCCTCACCATGTGTGGTGAGGGACTCCCTTTTGGGGGAAGTTTCAAGTACAAAAGGGTGTACTCTCTTCAAGTACAAAAGCCCTTTTGTACTTGAAACCTCCCCAAAAAGGGAGTCCCTCACCACACATGTGTGGTGAGGGAATCCCTCACTTGAATATTTTCCTTATATGTGTGTGTGTGTATATATATATATATAAGGATATGCTCCTATGAGAGCATCTCTCACCTTACTATGAAAGATAAGGGTGGGACCCTCACATTTAAGTTGTTGGCATTCGATATGGATGTGAGGGCTCCCACCTTATCTCTCATAGTAAAGTGAGAGATCCTCTCACATGAGCATCTCCCATATATATATATATATGAGGATGACTCCTCTAAGCTCAAGCTTAGGAGAGCATAAGCTCAAACGTGCGAAACCAATGTGTGCTTTAAGTGGCTCACAGCAAAAACTTTCGATGGCCCCGCTGTATCTATTTCATTTTCCCCCCTTTCAGTTGAAAAGCCTTAATCGAAGCAAACAAAGCTCCTCTGCCTTCGTCTCTCCCTCTCTAGGAGATCGAAGGTTTTCCTCTTCTACCTTGGTCTCCAGCTCTCTCCATAGCCAGTGAGCTCTCCCCATGTCTGGGCCGACACATCCTCCATCTCTACAGACGATTGAAAGTTTTTGCTGTGCTACCTTGGTCTCCAGCTCTTTGCACAGTCAGCCAACTCTCTCCATGTCCATTGATCAGCCACGTCCAGGCCAGCACATCCTCCATCTCTCTAGCGATCAACTGCTAGCCCGGTAAGTGAGTTATCTTTCAAATCTTTTTTTTTTTTTTCATTTCATCCGTTTCATTTGAAAGCTGTGTGTTTTCTTTTTTCGATCTTTTTCTTTTTCTTTTTTGAAATCTAATTTCATCTCACCCATTTCCTTTCAAATATGTATTTTTCCATTTCATTTCATTTCACCCATTTGATATGAAATCTATGTTGCCATTCTTCCCCACTTCCTTTCAAATCTGGGTTTTTTTTTTCTAAATCTAATTTCATCTCACCAATTTCCTTTCTAATCTGTTTTTTTCCATTTCATTTCATTTCACCCATATGATATTGAAATCTGTGTTACCATTCTTCCCCCTCAAAAAAAAAAATTTCCATTTCACCCATTTCATTTGAACTTTGTGTGTGTGTGTGTGTTTTTTTTAGATTTTTTTGAAATCTGATTTCATCTTACCCATTTCCTTTCAAATCTGTGTTGCCATTCTTCCCCCGCAAATCTTTTTTTTTTCCATTTCACCCATTTCATTTGAAATTTGTTTTTTTTTTAATCTGATTTCATCTCACTCATTTCCTTTCAAATCTGTGTGTTTTTCAATTTTATTTCATTTCACCCATATGATATTGAAATCTGTGTTTTTTTTTCTTTGAAATCTGATTTTATCTCACCTATTTCCTTTCAAATATGTGTTTTTCCATTTCATTTCTGTTAGATGGTCCTATTCTCCAGTCTTGTTCACTTCAAAAAAATTTAATATCATTTTATTGTCTTTGAAAAAACATCTAATATTCATGCTGATGCTCCAGTGATCCACTCTCCATGGACCGAAATCACATGAAAATACTAATGTTAGAAAATATCATTGTTCCTAACTATTATAGTATAAATGGAGGTAGGTGGGCAATGGGTTAGGATGTGGATTAGGAATATGCAGCATACAAAATGACCTGGGCAATGGGTTAGGATGTTGGTAAATTCTCAAAATCTATAGACAGTACATGCTTATAGGGCATCGTATACATCACGAAGCTTATTAGAAAGGGCTCCAAAGTGCCCATTTGGATATAGATACATGATTTTAAATACTTCTCGTACAGCCCATAATCCTGGACAAAGATTTTGGAAATGTCGAGACTTGCACATAAGTGTCTATTGATTCCATTTTCTTAAGTTAATAAGTTTTTCAGTCCAATATTAATTTTGCGTTTGCTATGAATTTTTTTTTAGGGAGAAAGAGGTTGTGAGTTATTCATTTGGATGGATGAAGTTGCACTTGAATATACAGCACATCCTCTATCTCTGCAGGCGATTGAAAGTTTTTGCTTTGCTACCTTGGTCTCCAGCTCTTTGCATGGCCAGCCAGCTATCTCCACGTCCGTTGATCAGCCACATCCGAGCCAGCGCATCCTCCATCTCTCCGGTGATCGACTGCTAGCCCGGAAAGTGCGTTACCTTTCAAATCTGTTTTTTTGTTTTTTCCATTTCACCCATTTCATTTGAAATCTGTGTGGTTTTTTCTTTTTCTTTTTGGAAATCTGATTTCATCTCACCCATTTCCTTTCAAATATGTGTTTTTCCATTTCATTTCACCCATTGATATGAAATCTGTATTGCCATCCTTCCCCACTTCCTTTCAAATCTTTTTTTTTTTTTTTTGAAATCTGATTTCATCTCACCCATTTCCTTTCTAATTTGTTTTTTTCCATTTCATTTCATTTCTCCCATAGGATGTAGTTATCATGTTTTGCTAGAACAATTTTGTGGTCTTTTGTGCCTGCCTGATAAATGGTAACATCAAATGCGGATGGAAGTTAGAAAACTGCTATCTGTGCTCCGAAGAGAAGTCAAGCTAAAAATGTATAGAATTTACTGTTGATACAAACAGACTTGATATCCTAGGCAATGATTAGACATTACGAAACACTAAAAATCAAGGGTCATTCCAAAAAAGAGTGATTTGATACAGTATGATGTATATATCAAGGGCCACATTTTAAACGACATGCTCTTTTTAAATGGCTTTGAGATCTGTATGTGGGTTCTCATTTCCCACTGGTTTCATTTGAAATTTGTTTCAAAGGTTTCTTATTTCCAATATTCTTTGCACATATTTGGATTAGGGCTGTAGAACCAAATTCATTGCACATATTTTAATTTATATATGTGGTCCAGATTGCAAATGAATATGATCTCCTCATCGTCACAGTCACCATCCGTGCACTATCCGGTTGTAGATGAAAACATGACACCAAGACTGGGCATGAATTTTTGGGGTTTAAATGAGGCATTTAACTTTTACAATGCTTATGGAAAACTTGTTGGGTTTAGCGTTAGAAAAGAATCAACTCATAAGGAAGATGGGGAGGTAGTTTGGAAGCTATTTGTTTGTTCAAAGCAGGGTAAAATAGATGAGAAACATTGGATCGATAAAGAAATAGTCCAAAGGCGTCGAATGGAAACGAGATCCAATTGTAAGGTTCAGATGCAAGTGAAAATGTTAAATCAGGTGGTTATGTTGTAGCCAAATTTTTTTGTCAACATTCCCATGCCCCCACTACTCCTAGTAAGAGAATTATGTTGAGGTCACATCGTTAAGTGCCACAATCAAAGAGACAGATTATAAATACATATGATTCCGTAAATGTTCGAAGCAAACAGCAAATGCAAGTCTTTCCATCGCAATCAAAGGGACTTGACAAAATTGGATTTACAGATATCGATGCTAAGAATCTCCATAGGGGTGAAAAAAAAACAAAAACCAAAAAGAAAAGGGGTCTAAAAAAAGAAAAGGGGGCTAGATGGTCAGTTGTTATTTCAGCTTTTTGAAAACCGCAAAGAAATGAGAAGTGGTTTTACATATACCATTGAGCGAGATGTAGATAAAAAGGTAACACATGTTTTTTGGGCAAATGGGGCGTTCTGTTCGACATACAAAATTTTTGGTGATGTTGTAACATTTGATACAACATATAAGACAAACTGCTATGAATTGATCTTTGCTGCATTTGTAGGTTGCAACCATCATGGTCAAACAACTTTATTTGGATGTGGGTTTATACCAAATGAAAACACTGTGTCATTTGAGTGGTTGTTTAACAAATGGCTTGAAGTCATGGAATTTTGTCCACCAAGAAGAATTATAACAGATCAAGAATTGGCAATGACTAAGGTCATAAAGAATGCCATGCCAAACACATGTCATTGGTATTGCCTATGGCACATTTTGGATAAATTGCCATCGAATTTGGGAGGGGTCCTAATACACAATGAGGGTTTAATTGATTAGATAAAAAAAAGTGTGTTCATAAATCTGACACTTCTTCTCACTTTGAGAGTTCTTGGTTTGAGATCATGGCAGAATATAAGCTTATGATAACGATTGGTTGGCAGATATATATAGGATTCGTAATATGTGGGTTCCAGCATATTTAAAGCATAATTTCTTTGCTGGCATGTCAACTACTCAAAGGAGTGAAAGCATGAATGCATTTGTAAAGCAGTATGTAGAATACAAAAATTCATTACTTGATTTCATTTTACGTTTTGATGCTGGAGTTGAGCGTTTAAAATACCTTGGAAAAAAGGAGGATTATGAGAATGGCAATGGGAGGCCTAAATTGAAGACGTGTTCACCAATGGAAAAGCAAATGGCCGACATCTACACATGAAACATATTTTATAAGTTTCAAGATGAGTTATTCACCACCATGTTACTTGGCAAAAAGCTCATAAATGAGGATGATGTGGAATGTATCTTTGTTGTGAAGAATTTTTCCGATGAAAAGGATTTTGACAGACAGGTTTTATGGAAATAAGAGGAGATGCATGCATATTGTTCATGTAAAAGGTTCAAGTTTGAAGGCATCCCTTGTTGTCATGTAATGTGTATCATGAGACATAACTCTATTTTCTATTTTTGCCTGAGCGTTACATTTTGAATCGATGGACGAAAGGAGTAAAAAAAGAAATATTTATTGATAGGGTGGATGACATTGGAACTGCCGGTGTTAACTTTTGCTTGGCTAGACATAGTCAGTTGTCATGTATGTTCGCGGGCTTTATTGACATAGCTAGTCAATCCAGAGAAGGATTCGATGTTGCGGCTAATTGTCATACAGATTTAGAAATCAAATTGCGGCAGATGATGCTAAACAGCACATAAGAGACAAGCATACATAACGGGAAGAGATTTGTGGACAGTAATGTGATCGAATATCATGGGCCAGCACATGCTATGACGAAAGAACGTGCAAAGAGACTTAAATCATCGAAGGAAAAAGCAACAAGATGGCGTCTTTGTCATGGCTGCAATAAGCGTGATGTATCACACGACAAGCAAAACTGCCTATGTTGTTAAATAGGTAATAATCCAATATGCTTTTTTTGTGATTTCCCCATTTTTCATATGAATATGGTACTTATAACATGAAATTTCAGGTTAGTTGACGGTCCAAGTATATATCTCAAATGACTCTAACTGTGCAAGTTTAGAAAGCTCCGATAATGAAATACAGTGATTATGTGTTGAAGTTGATTGGTCAAGTAGTTTAAGGCTGGAGGGCTTGGGTTTATATTCTTCGTTTTTCGTTGTTTGGTTTCACTAGTTTCTCTTTTGTTGTTTGGTTTTACTAATTTCACTAATTATTCAATCATTCTTTGTAGGGCCTCAATGATGAAAAGGATGTTGAGTCACTCATATCAGCAATGTTCATTTCTTTCTTTTTTATCACAGTAAGATATCCTGAAGAATCAACCAAATTTTCAAAATTTTCATAACTGATATTCGTAGTTATGACAATGTTATCTTATAAGTTATAACAATGTTTCCAGGGCTAATATGGATCCAAAGAATCTTAGTCGTCATTTTCTGCATGGATCCAAAGAATCTTAGTCGTCATTTTCTGCATTCAGTGGCTACTGGCAACAAACCTCTATGTGGATTGGTTGGATGGCCTATTTGTTTATTTTGTGGACGGTGTGGGGATGACTGTCTATGTTGTGGATGCATTCCAAATTAATGTGGAATGTGGAATGAGGAATATTGTGGATGCAATTAGAATTAATGTGAAATATGGAATGAATGTAAACCAAGTTGAAAGTTAACATTAGTTGTAATGGATGACCGAGAATACTCCCTTCATCTGCATTCTATCCCCTTCTTGTTTTGCCTTTGTGGCTTTCTTGTAGTAAAAATCTTTTAATGTTCTGTGTACACTGAGAATGACCAAATGTGACAGTGTTGTGTGATATATTTGACATCCATACCAGTGCAGTGGTTGGTAACTTGGTTACATTGTATCATGTGTTGTTTGTCACTTCATGTGTGCGTGGAATTTACATTGTCGACTGATTCCTGAAACTTTTATGTTGTGTGAATTTGATTATATGACAATGATTCTGGTTGGTGGACTGATGTAGATGTGCCACGTGTATTTGAATGTGGATTGTGGGTATGGATTTGATAATATAGCAGTGACCTAAAGCTTGAATGTTGTTTACCATTTACTTGTTGTGGACTGTGGTTGGTGAACTAGTTATATGTGCCACATTTAGATCTGAAGCTTTTATGTTGTTTACCATTTACTTGTTGCCACCTGACCTGACAGATGGCTTGATGAATTTCATTTGCATGTGCACGTGAAGCTTACAGTATCTTTGATGGGGAAGTTTTTATTTGAAATCTGGACTCTGTAGGAGTCCTACCATACTATCGAGCTTCCTGGAAATGAAGTAGGCCAGTCCACCCACCATCTGTAGCCATTTGTTTATATGTTAAATGTGTACTCTCGGCCAATGCCCCTGTTTTCATGATTTCCAAATCCGACATTGATTTTGAGGGTTCATGATATTGATTCCCAAATCCTTCAAAAGTGAAGATCCTTGGTAAGTTCTTTTGAGGGTTAGGGACATGGTGTCTCATGTGTGCTAGAGTATGTATGTTCCCATTTTCTCCTGCCGGTCCATTGTCAATATCTTGTAGTAAAAAATTAAAAAAACCACACAACAATAGGCATGCAATTAACTTCTCTTCATTTTCAAGATAAAGAAACATCCAAAAGGAATGTAAATTTTACTCCCACTTAATAATTTTACAAACACTTGATGTTAAAAACAAAAAGTAATATAACTATCCTCACTTCAAAATTTCCTCCCCATACATATGCAACAAATAGAGGAAGCATCATTAATATACAGGTGTGATAATTTGGGTGTTGTTTCTGCACATTCTGAGCTTTTACACTTTCTCTCAAAATTTGGATTTCATGCTTAATCTCCCGCTTTATCTCTTCAAGTGATGTTTTCATTTCTTCCATTCTACTTTCAATTTGTTCACTTCCCATATTTCGATCCGCTATATATTCAGGTGCAACTTCATCCATCCAAATGAACAACCCACAACCTCTTTCTCCCTATAAAAAAATTCATAGCAAACGCAAAATTAATATTGGACTGAAAATTTTATTAACTTAAGAAAATGGAATCAATAGACACTTACGTGTAAATCTGGACATTTCCAAAATCTTCGTCCAGGATTATGGGTTGTACGAGAAGTATTTAAAATCATGTATCTATATCCAAATGGGCAACTTTGGAGCCCATTCTAATAAGCTTCGTGATGTATACGATGCCGACCTACCTATATTTTCATGACTTAAGACCTCAGACGAAAATAATAAAATTAAATTGAATCTAAAATATATGAATTTAACATGATGGGATCTATTGAGTTTAATGTAATTCACATACTTGAGGACGACATGTAAAAAGAGTATCTTTTGATTTATATCAACTTCATCGAGCTGAGTAATCTGCAAAAAATTTGCAAATTGTAAGCATGTACTGTTGTCTATAGATTTTGAGAATTTATCAACATCCTAACCCATTGCCCAGGTCATTTTGTATGCTGCATATTCCTAATCTACATCCTAACCCATTGCCCACCGGCCTCCATTTATACTATAATAGTTAGGACCAATGATATTTTCTAACATTAGTATTTTCATGTGATTACGGTCCATGAAGAGTGGATCACTGGAGCATCAGCATGAATATTAGATGTTTTTTCAAAGACAATAAGATGATATTAAAAAATTGCTTAAGTGAACAAGACTGGAGAACAGAACCATCTAACAGAAATGAAATGAAAAAACAAAGATTTGAAAGGAAATGGGTGAGATGAAATGAGATTTCAAAAAAAAAAAAAAAACCCCACATATTTCAATATCATATGGGTGAAATGAAATGAAATTGAAAAAAAAAAAACAGATTTGAAAGGAAATGGGTGGAGATGAAATCAGATTTCAAAGAAAAAAATACCACATATTTCAAATGAAATGGGTGAAATGGAAAAAAAAAAAAAAAAACAGATTTGAGGGGGAAGAATGGCAACACAGATTTGGAAGGAAATGGGTGAGATGAAATGAGATTTCAAAAAAAAAAAAAACCCCACATATTTCAATATCATATGGGTGAAATGAAATGAAATTGAAAAAAAAAAAACAGATTTGAAAGGAAATGGGTGGAGATGAAATCAGATTTCAAAGAAAAAAATACCACATATTTCAAATGAAATGGGTGAAATGGAAAAAAAAAAAAAAAAAACAGATTTGAGGGGGAAGAATGGCAACACAGATTTGGAAGGAAATGGGTAAGATGAAATCAGATTTCAAAAAAAACAAACCCACAAATTTCAATATCATATGGGTGAAATGAAATGAAATGAAAAAAAAAAAAAACAGATTTGAAAGGAAATGGATGAGATGAAATCAAATTTAAAAAAAAAAGAAAAAGAAAAAACATAGATTTCAAATGAAATGGGTGAAATGGAAAAAAATAGATTTGAGGGGGAAGAATGGTAACACAGATTTTAATATCATATGGGTGAAATGAAATGAAATGAAATGGAAAAAAAAAAATAGATTAGAAAGGAAATGGGTGAGATGAAATTAGATTAAAAAAAAACACATAGATTTCAAATGAAATGGGTGAAATGGAAAAAAAAAAAAACAGATTTTAAAGGTAATGCACTTACCAATCACCTGCAGAGATGGAGGATGTGCTGGCCTGGACGTGGAGAGGGCTTGCTGGATGTGGAGAGAGTTGGAGACCAAGGCAGACGAGGAAAACTTTCAATCGCCTAGAGAGGGAGAGACGAAGGCAGAGGAGCTTTGCTTGCTTCGATTAGGGCTTTTCAATTGAAAGAGGGGAAAATGAAATAGAAAGGGTGGGGCCATCGAAAGTTTTTGCTGTGAGCCACTTAAAGCATACATTGGTTTCGCACGTTTGAGCTTATGCTCCCCTAAACTTGAGCTTGGGGAGCCATCCTATATATATATATATAAGTCCCAAAGAGTCATACTTAGTGAAGACTTCTTCACCAAGAAACCCACATCTACTGATCCTGTTGGGAGTCTTATTTGTGGGGACTGTTCAAGTCTTAGTATAAGTGGGATTGTATTCTTTGCTGACTTAGGCCCTGCTTGATCTGATGTGGGACTCGTGGCATGCAAGCTACATGATTTCCTATACTTGGTAATCGTCTTGGATGGTTATGTCACACACCATCCCCTCTCCTAGTTTGAAATGGGCATATCCATGGATGTGTTTAAAATCCTGCTCGAGATACTACTGATCGCATTCATGGAACAAGGAGTCTTGAAGATGTAAACATCCTACCAAAATCTTGGATGAGTGTGAACCCACACCCCCTTCCTTGTTCCTACACTTGGTAATCGTCCTGCGTGGTGAAGACTTTGCAGGACCCACTCGAATGGATTACTAGTTCTAATTTAACAAATCAATGCAGCGGAAATAACCAATCAAACAATATAGAACTAGCTATTTACCAATCACACATCAGAAAAAGACAGACACAATATTTAGCGTGGAAACCCTATCTAGGGAGAAAAACTACGAACCAAAAATCAAGAGTTCACGAACGATTTATAAGATATACTGATGAGAGCCTAAAAGATGCATTTTAGGCCCCTTACTGAGGACTTGATTATACCGTCGAAAGAGATTAATTAGCTTAATTTTGTTATTTTATTGTTTGTAGGTATTACAAATGCAAGGAGAGAAATTCAGAGCTAAAATGGAAGAAATCTCACAAAGCATGACAAAGAAGGAGTTGTAAGTAAGAAAGCTGCCAAATATGGGAAGAGACTCACATAAGGAAGCAAAGCAAGAGTCCAAACATGCCTTGGACATCCAACATGGGTCCCACTCACCCCATAGCATGCCAACATGGAAGGTCTTCTAATTGTACCATGATTCTCGGAATTTTCAGAGGCAGCAACTTGAAATGGTCATAACTTTCAACTCGAGTGTCGGATTCATGAAATCTATGTACCGTTAGAAAGCTCTTTTCGAGTAGATATCCGTGGAGTCCAAGATTGTATAAATCGGAGCTATATCGAGGGAGATATGACCTTGCGAAGTTCGCTGTGATGACCAGTGGGCCCGGACCCGACGGGAATCCGACTCCTACACGAATTGAAGATCTTTTTCACCCCAAAACTTATAAATAAGAGCCCAAACTCGTTTTTGGGGATATTCACATCTTGGGAGAAGTTCTGGAGGCTTTCTTGGAGCTTGGGGAAGAGCATCAATGGGGAATTCGTCAAGACTTCTTCGTCAATCGTCTTCCATGAGTAACTAAATCTCCATCTTAGGGTTGTGATGAAACTTTAGTTTTGTGTTTATGGCAATGTATAGGTTCTAGGGTTTTATTTTAAATGCTTTGATTATATGACATTGATTTAATCCATTAATTGGATTCGTTTATTAATGCAATATCTCTTTTGGTGTTTTATTCTTGTAGTTTAGAATACCAAGTCATATAACATGATGCTTAAATGAATGTGTTTGTTAGATCTAGGATAATCTATGCCATAGAGATATGTTATGCCCTGATTTGCATCCACTACCCTTATTTGGTGACTCTGTGAAGGTTTGTAACCAGAACGGGTCTGGAAAGCATTGACAGTGAAACCCTAGACCTATAGTCGCCATTGCACAGGCTACGGTGGATTCATACCCTAAGACTTTTCTCTAATTGGATAAAAAACTTGTCTTTCAATTTGTTAATTTAGAAATTGCAAAACCAATCATCCCAACACTTCGCTTTCTAATAGGATTAGTTTAATAATCAGAACTTTGTCTTCTACTAGAATTAGTTTAGGAATTTAGGAAACAACACAACTTAGCCTTTTTGTCCCAGTGGATACGATACTCGGTTAACATCTCTGCTTTTGCAAGTAGAGATAATAGCGGAGAATAATTTATAATTGCAACCCTGTTCTAGGATCGATCATAATTTTGGCGCCGTTGCCGGGGACAATTAGCACGGTTGTTTGTTTCTTTTAATTCTAGTTTTAGTTTAGTCTTTCCTTTTTCTTTTTATTTTATTTTATTTTGCCATCTCTTCTCACGCTTTTACTATTCTTACTGCAGGATATTAGTTTTAACACAGAATCTTAGAATTTGTGCAGGGATCTACGAGAGTTCACAAAGCTTTGCTCAAAGAAATCTTTCCTCTCCTCCCAAGGGCACTGTAAGCCTAGACTTTCTGATTCATTTCATATAATTGCAGTAAATTTTTGTGTGTGCATGCTTGGTCGTCGCTCTTGTCATCCAAATTTTGTTTCTTTAGACCAAAATTTAGAGCAAGCCCTTAGGAAAATTAGATCATCTAAACACCGTTCTGCTGTCTCACACACAAATTCATTAATGGCTGAAGAAAGAAAAGAGGGGGAGGGTCCTGAGGCTCCACCTCTCCGACCCTTGAAGGAGCACTATACTCCATCCGAATACACGTCACCATCGTGTATTCAGCTGCCTACTGTACAGGCAGCTCAATATGAAATCAAGCCCAGCACAATCAATCTGATCCCTTCTTTCTATGGCTTGAACAATGAGGACCCGTACAACCACATTGATGAGTTTTTGGTTATTTGCTCCACAGTGCGAATAAACAATTTCAGTAGTGAGGCCCTAAAATTGTTTCTCTTTCCGTTTTCATTAAAGGACAAAGCCAAGTATTGGCTGAGTACTTTACCTCCAAACTCTATCAATTCTTGGGCCCAACTCCAACAAAAATTCTTGGACAAATATTTTTCTGTGGGCAAAACAAATCAGTATAGGAGATCCATCACATCCTTCGCCCAAACCGACAGTGAACAGTTTTATGAGGCGTGGGATAGATTTAAGGATCTCCTTAGAAAGTGTCCTCATCACCAAATTGCCAAATGGCAATTGGTGCAATTCTTTTATGATGGGTTATCACCCGAATGGCGAAATATGGTAGTAACCGCCAGTGGGGGATCAATTATGCTGAAAAATGAGGATGAGGCATGGGAACTTTTTGAGAATATGAGTGAGACATTTCAGCACCATGCCTCCACTGCTAGATTGGAGAGGCCAGCAGCCTCGATTTTGCAGAAACCTAAGGGGGTATTTGAAATTCAGCCCTCTAATGAGCTCACAACCCAAGTGGCTGCTTTGACCCAAAAGTTAGATCAGCTGATTTCTGGGGGACAATCTCTCCAATCTTCATCTCCCCAGCCCCCTGCTCATCAAGATGCTTGTGCTTTATGCAATAGTCCCGCTCATTTTGTGAGCAGTTGTCCTGCAGCACCCCAATTTCCTGAGTTTGTGCAAGAGCAAGTGAATGCTACACAGGGGTTCTCCAAACCGGGTAATGATCCTTTTTCGAATACTTTTAACCCGGGATGGCGCAATCACCCCAACTTTTCATGGAAGTCGCCCGGTCAAGGCACTTCATTCTCTCAACCGGGAAATGGGCCAAATTTTCAATACAATCCTGCAGCCTATCGTTCCCAGCAATCCTACCAGCAACCCAACCCTCAACCACCTCAAAGAACTCCATCATTTGAGGAGACAGTGCTGCAAGAGCTCAAAGAGCTCAAAGCAACCACTCAGCTGGTCCATTCCCACTCTCAATCCATAGCTAAGCTAGAGGTCCAGATCGGGCAAATAGCTAATGCTCTTAACAAAAGAGAGGAGGGACGCTTGCCTAGCCAACCCACGGTTAACCCTAAGAATTCTTTTGATGTGGGTAGTGACTCGCAACATAATGATACCTATCATGAGCAAGCGAAAATGGTTGTCACATTACGGAATGGGCATGAGGTTGAGACTAGGCCGGAGGAGCCTAAGCAAGATGTGAAAGAGCCCACAGCCAATCCCAAGAGCTCTCGGGCTGACATAGTTTCTAAGGGAAACGAGGCACCCCCATATGTGCCTAAAACCCCTTTTCCCACTTGTCTTGACACACCCTCTCCCTTTAGTAAAAAGAAAACAACCATGGATAAAATGTTGGAGGTGTTTAAGCAAGTAAAGATTAACCTACCTTTGCTAGATGCTATCAAGCAGGTTCCTTCTTATGCTAAATTTCTGAAAGATTTGTGCACTCAAAAACGCAAATCAAAATCTCATGTGCCAAAGAAGGTTTTACTTACCGAGCAAGTGAGCTCAATTCTCCATAATGACACTCCTCCCAAGCTGAAAGATCCTGGCACTCCCACCATTACCTGCACAATTGGGAGTCACGTTATTGATCATGCATTGTTGGATCTGGGAGCGAGTGTCAATCTCTTGCCTTACTCGGTGTATGAGCAGATTGGGCTAGGGGACTTAAAGCCCACTCCGGTTACCTTACAACTTGCTGATAGGTCTGTTAGGGTGCCCCGGGGAATAATTGAGGATGTTCTGGTCAAGGTCGACAAGTTCTTTTTCCCTGTCGATTTCATCGTCCTTGACATTGAACCAGTGCAGAATTCACGGAAACACACTACTGTCATTCTTGGACGGCCCTTTTTGGCCACGGCCAATGCGAACATTAATTGCCGAACCGGAGTTATGGATGTTTGCTTCGGGAATATGAAAGTGAGGCTGAATGCTTTTAGGGCCTCTCCTCAACCCTCAGACCAAGATGACTGCTTTGCAGTCAATATTGTTGATGAGATTGTAGAAAACGCTCTTCACCCTGAGGATACTTTACCAGCTATCATTGCTCCTGATCTGTCTGATGGTCAGGAAGTTCAAATTTTGGATGTGTTGGACTTGCGCAAGAATGCGCTCGACTGTTTAGTTGCCGAGTTAAAAGATATTGATCCCTCCATCTACATATCTTGTCCCCCTTGCATTGCTGATTTTACACTCTCTCGAGATATGCAGCGTTTTTTAGTTCCTAACCTAGAGGAGGTAGACATAAAGGAAGTGTTGAGTCATGTTTTTAGTGCTCTTTACTTGTAGTCCTTTCCTTTGATTTTTTTTATTTTTTACTTATAGTCTTTCCTTAAAAAAAAAAAAAAAAAAAAAAAAAAAACTCCGGCGTCTGGACGCCCGGAATTTTTCAAAACAGGCTGCTCTCTGGAATGGGGCGTCTGGACGCCCGGAATTTTTTTTTTTTTATGGTTTGCTCTCTGCCTCCGGGCGTCTGGACACCCAAAATGGAAAATCGCCCACTGCTCTCTTTGTGCAGTAATTTCTGTAATCCTGGAACACGTGCATCATAAAGCCAGGAAGGATGTCGCCAATGTCCATCAGAGGCTAAAATAAAAGGTGTTTTTGAGAGTACAGCTTTAACAGAAATATCTTCTTCAACCAACTTATTTTTTTTACGTCAAGTAAAATTGCAGAAAGAACTGATGGCTGTGAAAGGAATTCAGACATCCGATTAAGTACATGATCCTCGTAGAATTCAGTCCTTGAAGGTTCTCTAATCCCCAGATGACATCTTAGAATGGTTTTACCAGCTGAAGCCTTTCTTCATGACAAAGAGTTCATTAAAAGCAAAGAACTTGTTTTTTAAAAATAAAAAAAAAACAAATTCCAAACAGCAGCGTTTGTTTGTTTTGTTTACGGCTGGGCCCCACCTCGCGGTGGAAAATAATGCCGGATTCTTCGCCGGTGCCGCTGCGTGTCGCGGCCGTTTCCGGAGAGGGTCACCGTTTCTGTCGTCCCGTGGCCAGAGCGAGGAAGGAAGAAGAAACTTGTGGGGAAGTGGCTGCACGTTCTGTTTCTGAACCAGAAACAGAACACAACTTGGGGAGGAAGTCATTGTAAAAGGAGACTTTGACTTGGTAGTCCGAGGTACATGGAAATTAATGCTCTCTCAAGCGCCACATCAATTGGTGATCCCTCAATCCTGATTATAGGCCAGACCAGTTTTCGGTCAGGTTGACCCGGTCCACGCAGAAACCCAGCAGCAAGGCGCTGACGTCATTGCTGACATCAGCGCGGTACGGTCAAAGGCAGATTTGACCAATCAACGGTTGAAAATTGTTTTCGCGATATCTTGACGATCCGGAGTCCGATTTGAGATCCGTTTGAACCTACGGACTCGTCTCGAGGAGATCTACGCAGGTGTAGTGAAAGATATGCGAGATGGCTGCTAAATTCGAGATTGAAAAATTCGTCGAAAAAAAAAAAAGGATTTTTCCTTGTTTTCCTTATTGTTCTTTTTCTTAATTCTTTTGCACTTGTGTTGAGGTAGTTTAGGTTGTTTTTCCCTTTTTCAGTTGTTCACCCTCCTGCGGAGTGGGTCTTTGGTGCTAACATTTTGCAGGTTCTTTCGTGCAAGTTGGGGGGTCTACCCGACTTTTCTTTACTATGCATCGTTTTGTTTAGCACTACCCAGGTGATATCCCTCCTTTTCCTTTTACTTTTATTGTCCTTTATCTTTTATTCTATGTTTAACATTGTGGACACTGTTACATTCAGTTGGGGGGTGGGGTATTGACCTTGGGAGTAGTTAGGGGTAGTTTTAGCAGTTTTATTTCTGTTTGCTTGTTCTTTTTTTTTTTTTTTTGTCTTTTCTTTTTCCTTGTCAGTCTTTTGCTATTTTTTGGTAGTCTTTCGGGAGATTTCTAACCGGATTTTTATGAAACGAAGATACCCTGTTTTTGAAACTTTTTGTGAGGAAAAAGAGAGAAATGGTTAACTATCTTGTTTTAGGAAAGAGTTTTTGAGAAATTGTTGAATTATTGATCTTTCACTTGACACGTACTATATAGAAAATTTGAAATGTGAAGCTATGATTTCCATACCAGTGAAAACTTCAGAGCAATTATGATGGAAAGCTGACCCTCGGTCATACTGAAGTCGGGCATATGGAAAGGGCTACCTATTGTTAGGGACCGTTTTATAAAAAAATAAAATAAAATAAAAAATAAAAAAAATTGACTAGTTTGGGTTCGTAGCCTTTTTAACTCGAGCCAGTAAGCCCATAGGAGTATTGCCATACCTAGTGCCCTAAGGACATCTGTCTTGGGAGTCATTGGCTGAATGCTCGTTACATGGGTTAATTAGAAAGCTTAAGGGACCTAGGCATTGCACAGTCATTTAAAAAAAAAAGAAAAAAAAATCAAAATAGTTTTGTCCTTTGCAAAACAATAGTGTGAAAGCCACCTCAAATGCTTTGAGAGGAATCATGTTAACTTTTACTGAGGTTCGGTAGCCCAGCATTTTGAAAAAAAAAAAAAAAAAAAAAAGATGTGTTTTCACGGAAATTGTTAGTGGATCGTTTTATGCTTTCATGCTTCTATATGTACACAATTTTCACCGTGCACGATCAATCTTTCCAGCATGATTTTGAGGATTTCGGACCAAAAGATAGGATTGGTGAACCACATTTGAGGGTGTATTGAAAACCCCAAAAATCATATACTTACAAGCTCATTTACTTCAATCTGTACCTCAACCTAAGGACTGTAGTTGTTCTTGCACAAAATCCACTAACACGACTTCCACCGTGCACCTTTCTCCTTACTTGATCTCCTCGCACCTTGTTAGTCAAGATGAACCGTCTTCTATATTAAAGTAGAAGCAACAATGACCTTCTAGAGCAGCCCTTCAGAACAATCTCTCAATGGCTCTAGAGAATAATCTCTCTAAGATATCTCTGACTCAGATTAATGAGTAGGGCTGCACAAATATAACCGTAACCCGCCAACCCGCCCGCTCCGCTCCGCCCCGCCCCGCCTCGCTACAAGTGGATATACGTCAAAACCGCCTTTAGACAGGTGGGACGGTTTCAATCCGTACTAATGAGCAGGCGGTTACGGTTTGACATTTGAGTAGGCGGTTTCAAACCGCCCCACCCGCTCATTTCCTACCTTTAATCTTTATAAATTTTTATTATATTTCATATTAAAAATTATAAACTGACAAGAGTTATATTCCTTTACAGATAGCACTTCTACTCGTATGGGCCCCCCCACTCCTCATGATCCTAGTGCAACTCCAATACAAACCTAGATTATATTATATGACAGTTTGACGACCTTACAATTTTATCACTAAACTAAACATTGATGTTTATTATCTTTTATCAATTATTATTCTAACTATGATTTTTTTTTTTGGTTGCTGCAGGATTGCTTCAAATTATATATCGATCTTTACGAACTTGAAGTTTAGATTTTGAATTTCTTTTAGCATTTGGACATTGAATTTTGAAATTTGGAGGTTTATTTATTGAAATTTAGACATTGAATTTTCGAATTTAGATGTTTATTAGATTTTTGACTTTTGGACATTAGATTATATAAGTGATTGTATTTTTTAATTTTGGTGATGCCTTTGGACTTTAATTTTACATTCATATACTTAGTTGAAAATTTTGTTTATTACTGATTATTGACTTTTATTAAAAATCATGTTTAATTTTTATTCTTTATGTTAAGTACCTTGAAACTTTAGTTACATTCTATTAAAAATAAAAAAACAATAAAAAAATAAAAAAGAGAGATAGGTACAAATACCAAACCGCCCAACATGCCGCCCAAGTCACCCGCTAAAAAAACCGCCCAAACGGCCTATACTTTGGGCAATTACAGTTTCTACTTTTTTCAAATCGCCATAAAACAAAATCGCCTAAACCACCCAATAACCGCTCAAGCAGCCCACCGTGCACCCCTAAATGCGAGTGGTCACCTTTAAGGTTGAGAGAAACACCCAATAAATAGCCCTAAGTTCATCCAAGAGACTTCTAAGAATAATCCACTTATAATCACAAACTATCTCAAACTTTGTCTTAGAGTCCGGACGGAACTGGGCTTCAGCCATATAGAAAGCTGCACCCTCACTATAGTGAGGTGCCTCTCTGTCTGATGAGTTTTGTCAGACGGTTTTTTCGAGTATCACTCCACTATGGGTGTACACGAGGTTGTACCAAGTACCTAACAATCCCCCCCACTGGTACCACTCAATAGGAGACTCGAACCCCAAACCTTACCAGGATCTAATACCACTTGTAGGGTCTCAAACCGCATTGAACTACCACTTATCCCAAAAGCAATTGGTGATGGGAAATGGCAGAACAATGGTTTTATGATCTATTGGTTGTGTTAGGAAGGCATCGAGCATCACTCCACCATGGGTGCACACGAGTGTTGTACTAGATGTAGAAATTAATGGCTACAGAACAGATGCTTCTGTGAAACAGAGTGTAAATGGAACAATAGCACCCGATTGAAGAAGGCTGCAACTGTGATTTGTAGGCGGAAAAAGAAAAGCAAGCAACAGCAGCAGGACCGTGACCGAGGCACGTCTGATGATGCTCTCTTTAGGACGAGTTCCGCCCCCTGGATTCTATTCCCAGTTGCGAAGGTTCTCAGCAGAACTGCCCCCAGGATACAACGGCCTTCTCGTTCAGGCTCTGGTCGCAACGCAGGCCCGAATATCGCGAACTCCTTTTGTGAATGCTCAGAGGGAAAACAGAAAGAAGAAGAAGAGGAAAAATGAATTTTTTCTATGTTTCTCAATTGCCCAGATGGCCCTAATTTAAATTAGTAGTTCGTTGGGCCATAAAACCTCTCTGTTTTAATATTCATTAATCCACTTTAAAACAGCGATTAATCCACATTAAAACAGTGATTAAATTCATAACGTTAATCCACGTTAACTCAATGAAAAACCAACGTCCCTCTAGGCCAGCCGACCGGGATTTGCACCCCCCCTGCGCTCGATATACACGCAGGATGCGCGTCGCGGACGCACGCCCGGTTAAACGTTTTCCGGACCCAGAACCCCGGGTCGGGCCTAGCTCGCGTGCGCGCATAGGGCCCATGGCAAAAGCCTTCAAAGGTTCTTAGAGTGTAAAGGATTGAAAACACATATAAACCCACCTCAAAAGTTGAACTTGAGCAATGTGGGATGTGTTGATTCCAAAAGCCTACACAACCCATAAAGTAAACAAGAAGAAAGGACAAAACAACTTTTACAAAAACCACCTTTAGAATTTTTGAAACAAAAAACCCAACACTAGAGACCTATCACCTCTCGACTTGAGCACGTAACAAATCTGCATGTAGGCACCTGGTGTCCAGAGTCCATTGTTCAATCTCTATTCTTCGTTGCTTGGGAGCCAACAAGAAGTTATTAATGATTTTCTCCCCTCTTGCTCTCACTCTTTCCTTTTCCCTTCTGTTCTGGTTGCACACTTTTCTTCTCACTTCTAAAGTTGTTTGCATTACAACGCTCCCTAAAACATCACTGGATAAGTCCAAGAAAAGGAAGTCCAGAGAGCTTCCTAATGCATGAAATGTGAAACTTGGAATTTCTTATGTCTCAAAAAGCTTGTGTCGATTGTTTCCAAATTCTAAAATTCATCGAGCACTTTAGTTTTAATGTAGTGCAACTGCTCATTTAAGAAACTAATTCTTTCATAGAGGAACGTGAAGCATTGGCAATGACATGGAACTCTATTTCTTGAAAGGAAATGTTAGCAAGATAGGTTGTTGAAAAGGTTGCTCATGAAAACCTACAATATTTTATTTGGAATGACCTTGTCCCAATCAATAAATCAGGACCTAACTCCTTGGAAATCTGAGTTAGTCATTCTTATGCAGTTTTAAAAGCAAGATGTGTAAGAAGATCACAAAACCTAAACCTTCGGCGAAAATGTATCATAACCTCCTACTAACTGATCTTGAAATAATGTTCACCATCATGTATTGCAAATTGTAAAAGACTAATATGAATAGACCTCAAATAATGAGAATTATAATAACTACAATGCTTGCTGCAACAACAATGATCACATTGACATTGGAAATTAAAGATAGAGGAAAAGAAAAGTAAACAAAAGGCCAAAGTGTAACGCAAAGGGCAAAGCCTCACTTTTGCTATTTGAAGTTGAAATTGCAAAACCAACTGCTTAGGCAAATGGGTTAATCCTTGGTTCCTTGAACCCGACTACGCCTTGCTTTTATGAAAACCATTGCTATCTTTAAAAAAAATTTCACCGCCATAAATTACCGAAGTTCAACCTCTCTCGATGGTGGAATGGTACCTCTAGTGCTTCAGAATAAGGCATTTTGGCTTCACATGTTGGGCCCGTTTCTTTACTAGAATTCATGTCTGGTGCTTGTCTAGGAATTTCAAATGTTGGTATTTGAAATACTTCTAAATTCTGAAATTTTTAATTCCCTATTTGATTCACGGCCTAAGTTCCTACCTAAGAATTCTAAATTTCTTGGCTTCACAAATCCCCTGTTTCATAGCTAAAAGAATTTCTAACTGAAATTAGAGCCATGTATATATTATTATTGTGCAAATTCAAATGTAAATTGACCGCAAATATATATACACACTATATAATATACATATGGGCCCCATTTAATTACAAAATGTAACCATCTCGGAAAAATAATTATAAAGCTAATAGAAAAAAATTGGAAAAAAGTATCTACAGAAAGGACGCGGGCAATCTCTCAAACACAGTTCTACCAATACTATGTGCCAACAATAGTAAATATCTACCCGAGTCAAGCCCTAATAGACAAAACAATGGTTATAAGACATTATGTACTTATTAAGAATTGAAAAGGGTCAAGCAGAAGAAAAAAAACGTAAGGACCTACATTGAATCACATACACCCAAAAGCCCATCTAACACAAGATCACACCATCAGTCTCACACTGATAAAAAAAAGGGCTATAAATAAATATTTACATAAACAAGAAAATGCAAGATTCTACATTCTACAGGGTACCATTTAAGACATATAGTCACCCAATTTTTAATTAGTGGTTTCTAGGTCCAATCATACAAACAAAAAGACTATAATCATCTAATTTTTGAAAGTTTTATCACATCTAACTGTACATCCAAAATATATTTTCTATAGTCATCCGTAAGACAAAGTATTTAAACGTCCAAAATATGTTTACTACAGTCATCCAAACGACAAAAAGTATTTAAACAGGCAACCACTTGAAAATTAAGGTTTACTAAAGTCATCCATTCATATGGACCAAAACATAGATCGATAGACTTCTCATTCATGGAGACTGCCCAGGATGGGAATTTGTCTCTAGCCATTTTATCTTCTTCTAATAATTCAAACTCAAGAAGGTTAATGACCTCCTGTCATTACTAACAAGAAAGTCAAGAACCAACATTTGCATGTCTGGTGGTATAAGAGTATTTGAAGTTACAACTTCACTAACTCATGAAATCAAGCTCTTGAGCGGGTTTATGCTTTCTACAAGTTTTAAGACAGCATTTACAACTTTATCCAACGTGTTTTTCACTTCTTTATTTCCATTGACTTTCACTTGTTTGAAGTTCTGCTGGTACTAGTTTGGTTTAATGGCACAAATATACGCCTTGGTGAATTTACACTGCGTTGAGGCAAGTTAGTCTCATCCATATCATCCAGCCCAGGTGTCTGGGTACCAAAGCCATCATTCATGAATTCATCATCTGTTGGCAATTCTGAAAAACTTAGTTGGCTCCTTTCAATTCATGTAAGTGCCACTTCACCTTCTGCAACATCATCAGTGATACGCCTGTATTTAGCCAACTTGCTCCGATGACTAGCAACAGCAGAAGAGATTGATATTGATAAGATAAACTCCACTTCGGGTGGGAGTAAAACCACAAAACAAGAGTTCAAATACAAATCACCTACCTAACCCTTCATGACTCTCACTACTTAACGGAAAACAACTTAACTAACACCCTATCTCAACGCAGGGGATAATAATAAATCCTACCAAACTGAAAGGATAACACTACTTCCTAACTTGACTTGATCTCTTCCTTATTCTACGGCTTGGCTGATCTTCCACATCCCTCCTACTTGCATGGCTTCCTCTTTGGCTTAGCAACTGGAATGGCTCCTTCTATCTTCATTTATTTTGTGTTTGGATGACTTTAATTATCTTGCACCCTTACGTGGCATGCTATCATTCCCCCCTCGGAACAGGAACCTTGTCCTCAAGGTTGAGCCGGGGAAATTGTTGCTGCAGCTGCTCAACATTCTCCTAGGTTGCATCTTCAAGTGGTAAAGTAGTCCAACATGCTGACTTATTACCTCACTACCATGTTCGAGAAGGTATCATTTTCTTTAACAACAGAGCCGTGATTCCTCCTTTTTTTTTATTTGAAAATTACACTTCTCAATGAGTTCCATAACTCCAAGTGTGCCGGTCGTTCGGGCGTTCTTCGTACTCTCAAGATGCTGTATTAGAATTTCTACTAGGAAGTAATGAAGGGTGTGTTGGAAAATAGGTGGGCCATTCAGATAGGTTTCAAAAACTTTTGACCCACTTAATACAGGGATCAACTATCTAGAAGGCAGCAAACCCAATCCAGGATGTAATCTCTCAAACTCATAAACCATGTACATCAACATAAATTATCTAGAAGATAGAAAATAGCACATTAAACATGCAACCACGAAATCCACAACATACAAGGATGTAGATTATACCTTTTAAGCTTTGTAGTGCTCTAATGGAGAAGTTGATCTCTTTCTTTGATGATGAACACATTCACTAATCAAATTAAGATCTCCAACACCTTTTGATCTTCCACGCTATATCCCGTATCAGATTCTCTTTTCTCAAGAAGATGGTGGGGTCTCCAAGAGAAAAAACCCTAAAGGAAACTAGAAGAGAAACTAGAAGAGGGAGAGAGAGAGGAGTGTACAACACTTGCACAAGAGGTGTTTGGGCGTGAATTCCAAGATGGAATAGCATTAGGGGACGTCCAAAGCACTCTCCTCTTCTCCTTTTATAGCATTGAAGCCACCTCCTCTTACTAATTGAAATAGAAGTCTTACTTCCACTACAATTAGTTGCTTACTAAATCACAATTAGAAGTCTCACTTCAAATATAATTAGTAACTTCCTCTTTTTCTAATTAAAAATAGAAATCCTACTTCCATTAATAATTAGTAACTTACTATTACCACTATTAGAAGTCTCACTTTAAATAGAAATAGTAACTTTCTATTTCCTTTTGGAGTTCTACTATAATTAGTATCTTTCTAATATCTTGGGCTAGCGTGGGGACCAGTAGGGATTCCTTAGAAAGCCGGCTTCAACTGGGACACGCGACCCCACATCTCATGTGCAATCCGGGCCCACAGTTAATTGCAAATAACTCCACTATATAAATGCAATTGCACTCCAGTCTTATGAATATATTTCAATGAAGACCCTAAACTTCCCAATTACCACAAGTAGGCCCCTCTATCATTATTCATGGATCAATTGGAATAAATCTGTCTCATCCAATATTAGATCCACATTTTATTATCCTTGAGCCCCAATTAATTATAGTGATCATTTGGTATCGATCCAATTAACTCTTAATCGAAATAGGTGCGCACTTACCAATGATAAATCCATTAATTGGCACAAGGGGATAATGTAGATAGATTCCATCTTGATCATTGCATGTTCCCACGGTCCAACTACCATGTACCCAAGACACCGAGGTGTTGACCTACAGTTGACCTCGCTCATTGGTGACTCAAAGCAAATGAATAGACAGAAACTTGAGTTCATCAATGTCTCAGGATTGAGAGCCTATTGCTAGGGAATTATGAGAGCAATCCTTAAATCGAGACAATATTTGATAAGGTGTTTCTCATGGTCCTTCAATACATCCAATGTACCAGCACCATGATCCAGAATCTTACATTCTGATGATCGAGACAAATCACACTATCTCATAGTGATCAAAGTGCTACAACCTTGTCAGATGAGATGCCCAATCTCATCACTGGTTGTGAAGATATTTTAAGTATAAGATTTGTGACACATATCTCCCGTATGTGGATCTCATCCATATACATATATCACATCTAATATACTAATGGGACCCGGTTCATCTCATGAACCATTATGTCATATATATTGGTCATGTGCATTAAGTAATAAATCACCATTCATCTCATGAAAGGAAAGCATGATTATATTGATAAATAAAAAAATTAATCAATCTATTCATCATATACTGGTATTGAGACCAAGTGTGCCGGTCGTTCAGGCGTTCTTCATACTCTCAAGATGCTGTATTAGAATTTCTACTAGGAAGTAATGAAGGGTGATGTTCAGAGGCATGTGGTTGAATGTGATGTCTATCAGAAGAACAAAAGCGACTCACGTTCACCAGCTGGGCTTCTTCAACCCCTTCCAGTGCTGGCTCAGGTATGGGAAGATATATCTTTGGATTTTATTGATGGACTACCGACTTCGGTAGGGAAAGATTCAATTTTCGTTGTGGTTGATCGGTTGACGAAATACGCCCATTTCATTGCTTTAACCCACCCTTATTCGGCAAAGAACATGGTAGAAGTGTTTGTCACTGACATCATGCCCCTCCATGGAATTCCACGGGTCACACCCCCGAACTCGGATCCCTGTAGCGGTTTGACCTCGGGGACGCAAATTTGGGGAAGTGATAAATAATATTTCTCCCTAGGACCCACATGTGTGAGGAAGACATAATTTCCAAACACATCAAGAACATTTTGTGGAAGCTTAAGTGGCGTTGCGACCCGGAGCCCGTGGCCATTGGATTCCGTGTCGCACTCAACCTGTCAGCATAAAGTTGTCGTAGCAATGCTCATATTCAGACTGGAACAAATCATGATATCAAAATATACAGAGCTAACAGTAACAAGCTGATCATTACCCAAGCATATTCAAGTTATAAATTAACAAGTGCATTAATTACAATCCCAAGGAAAAAGGCTAACAAAAGCCGTACAAAATAACAAGCTAAAAACGAATCCTACCCAAGTGTGTAACGTAACTTCGGAGTCAAGCACGACGTCTATATGACATCATTGACACAACAAACCTGCAAAACTCGTGGCTCTATAGCCATCTACACACGTACTAGCTCAAGACGAGAACCTGTTACCTAAAGCATCAAAGTGTAGTATATTAGACATGACGGTCTGTCAGGTGACTGAGATTGACAAATACATATAGAATATATATTAATTAATTAACGTGCAATAAAACATGATATTTTATCAAAGGATGCAGACGTTCTTTCAAGTGTAAAACTGGAAAGCATGATAAATCATTATTCTTAAACCATGGCTAACAAATCAGTGAAAATCTATGAACAAGATGCAAGACAAAAATCTGGCATGAATACATAAGTAATATCATGAATAGTAGATGGGGTCCGGCCGCAGAACCAGAAACAGAAACAAAATATATGACTATTCGACAGACAGTACACGTGTTTAAGGACCCCCGGACAATGAATCAGGCCAACAGGGTAGTCAAAGCTCAGTGGTATCTACTCAAATTCATGAATGCACAAAACGAGAATACATTTACAAGACAGATCGTGAAAAGGGGAAAACTGCTTGTTAAAAACAAGGCAAAGATCCTCCGCCACGGGAGGTGGACGGAGCAAGCAAGACAAGACATGATAGCATAAGCTATTAAATGTAAAAGCACAAAAGTAGTCCCCTCAAGTTTCCTTAATCAAAATCTTTCAAGAAGCAAGGCTCAAAATCCATTAAAACATGGTACAAAATTCTAATCATATGTCATGTCAAGAAAAGGGCTACTCGACAAGCGAGGACACGTGAGCATGTAAATAATCAAGTTCAAGCATGATGAGTAGTCCGCCCACATGTTTATTGGTTGAAAAATATGAGAAAATCATAATCCTAAGTGGTTCTTGTAGTAAAACAAGTAAAACTAGACAAGGACAGGAAAACATGTAAAACTTGTCAAATCAAAGCCAATCCGAGAAAATCGGGTATTTTCAAGTCAAAACAAGTACACGCTGGCAAAATTCTTATTCAATCTCGAGTTTAATTACAAAACAAATACACCATACATATGCTAAGATCGCATCATTTGACCCCTTTGTGTATTTGAAGCATAATATCGGGTTTATAAATAATTTGGTGCCCTTGAGGGTAGAGACATTCCAAGTTCCAAATACACATTATCAAGTTGATTGCTCTTAGAATATTCTGGGTTTTCATTCCCGTAAAAATCCCACTAAAACAGTCCAAACTGGTGCTGTCGGTTAGCTCTCGGTCAGCACTTGGCTAGCCAAGGTCAGTTAACCGCCAGCTGACCGCCTGCCACTTTTGCGCATAAGCAAGCTTCTGGAATTATGATCAAACTTGTGTTGGTCATCTATCGGCTAGCCGACAGTTGACCGCCACCCTACGGGAACATGTACTTTAGGTCCATTTTCTTCATTTTTCTTCTCACTTCACATCCCTTCATTCCTGGACCTTTTGCTATGTTTTTAGAGTATACATACTCCAAGGAATATCCAATTCCAACCATTTCAAAGCCAACACCACCATTTTTTCCATAAATCATCCATTTCTCATAAAATTTTCAAGACATAAAATCCATAATTAAACAAGAGCTTCACAGGGCTTAAATACAAATCCATATATATCATGACATTGAAAGTGTGACATGCAAGTGTACAAATCTAATGTTAATAACAAGATTAACCAATAGACAAAATAAATCAAACATGTGATATATGAAAAACATGATTTATAAGTAGAATATCCAAAATAAATAGCATGCACAAGAATGGGCTAAATCAGTCACTTGCCTTGGCCTCTAGCACTCCAAGATTACTCCTAGGTCTCACCCATTGGATATAAGCACACCTAATAAACAAAACCCCCAAAACAAACTAAAAAAAATGGCTCAAAATCAAGAATCTAGGAAAGAGTTGGAGTTAGAGCTTGCATGTTGATATCAAGGCTCCCTAGGGTCTGCCCTTCCTCATATTAGGAAATGAGAGGGAGGTCTTACCTGTATGACCTCCAACCAGCAAGGAATAACTCAAATAAGGGAATGCCCAATTGCTCCGCGCACGAAAATGGGATCTAGGGAGAGCTTGGAAGGTGGGGAACACAATGGCGAAATCGAATTTTCAAACGGTGACGAATCGTGGTTGATTTGGTGGAGAAGAGAAGCAAGGAAGGAGAAGAATGGGGCTCAGCTGGGAGTTCTGCAACACAGTCACGTTTGGAGAAGAAAATGGAGAGAAAAGAAGAAGATGGGCTTATATAAGTTGATGATGGTGGAGCCCACAACTTAAAACTCTTCATGGGCTCATAAATGGGCTTTCTGAGCTACGGATGGACTCTACGAAGAAGACTAAAATTATACTAAAAAAAATCTAGTTTTCAAAAAGTGTATTTTTAACATGGTTCTGGAATTTCAAAATCTGGAAAACTGATTTTATGAGTTTCGAATGGGATCGGACTAAACACAAAAGCTGTTGAACTAATTTGACCTATCAAAATAAGCTAAAATCGGAATTTTTCAAAATCAAGAACATTCCCCACACGCTAACACGTGCAACCCAAGGCGTACCTAGGCTGCCAAATTGGGTCATACGGCTCTCAAAAATCTCCAAAACTATAGAAAACTATTCCAATCCACAAACCAACTCGACTAAACTCAAATCTCACTTAGAAAACTAACCCAAAGCTAAAACCACACTAATCATGAAAATTAGGGTCAGGTCTGACAACACGGTCCATTATCAGTGATCATGACCCGATTTTTATGAGAGCATTTTGGCGTGAATTCTTCGAACTCCACGGGATTAAATTAAAGACTAGTTCCGCTTACCATCGTCAAACGAACGGCCAAACAAAAGTTATCAACCGGTGTTTGGAACATTACTTGCGATGCTTTACTAGTCAAAACAACTGAAGAAATGGGAGTAGTTCTTAGCTTGGGCAAAATTCTGGTAAAGCACAACCTTTCACCACTCCATCGGCACTACACCATTTCAGGCACTCTATGGGCGACCACCTCCCTTGCTAATCAACTATTTCATTGGCTCTTCACCGGTTAGTGAGGTGGACAAGAACTTACGCAACAGAGATGAAGTGCTGCAGGAGCTTAAGTCTAATTTGGACAAAGCTAACAACCGTATGAAGCAATATGCAGATGCCCATCGTCGAGAAGAAAAGTTCCAAGTTGGGGACTGGGTATATATAAAATTGCAGCCCTACCATCAAAGTAATGTCTTTCGAAGGGTATATAGGAAGTTGCCTAGCAAAATTCTAGCTGCAGTGGGGGGCGTGGCTTATAAACTCCAACTCCCAGATTAGTCAAGGATTCAACCAATATTTCATGTTTCCTTCATGCATGTTTTGTTTTTCTATCTTGGATGCACATGCAACATTATAAAATCGATTTTGATGAAGCATGTCTATGGTCTTAGAATTTCAAATCATCTTAGGCATTGGTAGTTTCATGTTTTGAAAAATACTTTTGAGTTGATTTAAACATGAATCTAAGCTTGATTTCTATGGACCATTGAGTCCTTATTGATATTGGCAAAATTTATAGGATTTGTTTTGTTCACTCTGTGTTCGGTGAATCATTTGGTCCATGTTCAAATAACCGGACTAGCTCATGTCGGTTAACCAACCTTCACCGAACCTAATTCAGTTCATATAACTGGGTACTCATTTTTCAGTATTTCTAAGTTCGGTGAACACTTCGGTTCATATTCGGCTAGTTGAGTTGGGATTTGGTTAACCGACAAGTGAACCAAACTTAAAAATTTTTACCATTGTAATGTGACCGTTGGAATTTCGTTTAACCGAATATGGAAGGGGTTAACTGATAACTAATCATTGAAAAACTTTTTCTATATATATCATCTCATTTCAAGGCCGAAATTGAAGAACCAAGAGGGATTTTTTGAAGCATATTAAGGCCAAAAAAAGGGGAATGAGGTAAGGAAGTCTAGAAGATCAAAAGGGAAGTTAAAGCTTGAAACCATGAGTTAAATCATTTTAGTAAGCTTTGTTTTTCTAATCCTATATTTTCTTGTTTTGCTTAAATGATTAGTAAATCCATCTTGACATGATTACTATCATCTATTGAACCCATAACTTGAACTTCATTTTGAACTGATTTCATACCAAGGATATTTCAATTTTTAGATCTTAATAGATTCATTCTTTGGTTAAAACTTTTATTTTCTTTATGGGATGAATTCTTTACTTGGTTGAATCTTTATTTGTTATTTTCAATCACATTAGAATCTTAGTCAAATTAGTTTTGGTTTGAAAACAACTTGCTCATGCATCACATGTTACAGCTTTGGAATTCTCATAGAACTTCTGAGCCTTTTGATTAGTAATATCATTTTCAAGTTGTCATTCATATAACATATGATTAGCATTTTCACTTCAATCAAATCTTCTCATGATTTAAACTTTCAAAAGCCTTAGGCTTACATTTTTGGACTACATTTTTATTACTTGATTAAAGTCTTCATTCATACCATTCATACACATTGATCATACATCTTCTTATTCTTAGAGTGTATGTTTGAGTTTTACTGTCACTTTTATATCAACCTGTTGTAGAGGCAAATTTTTTAGCTTAAATTATATCTCTTAGAGCGTCTCTTAGACACAATCGAGAGAGCAAATCTTTAGGCTTGTAAATATTATTGCTTAGTATAGAAAAGCATATTGTAAGGTTATTGGTTAACTTAGAAAAGCATATTACAGAGGTTATAACTTAGCCTAGAAAAGCATATTGTAAATGTTAATACTTAGCCTATTGAAAAACATAAATTGAGATAGCGAAAAATTCGGTAGGATATAGGAATACAAGCCAGTAGTAGACGTAGGCATTGAGAATGAACCACTATATATCGTTGTGTTATGGTGAGTGTTTATAGCTTCCGTACTTTATTTGTTTCATAATCATCACTTGTGTCCAATTTGTTTTAAAGAAGTTAAAATTTGGATTAATTGACATAAAACTGAGCTCACCCTGTTCCCCACACCCAACCACGCTAGGGTTCGGATCTCGTCTCATTCCCTCCTCCAACGACAGACACACTCTCTCCATTGGATCTCTACACGCTAGGGTTCGGATCTCGTCTCATTCCCTCCTCCAACCATGGCCGGCTTAAGATAATTTGAGGCCTGAAGCAAAAATTCTAAGGGAGGCCTTTTTCTATTTTTTTAATATTATTATAAATATTTTATTTAAAATCTATTTTTCTCGCTTTTTGTCATGCAAAATTACAAATTAAGCAGTCGTTTTTTTGAGAATTTGAATAGATTGCAGTTGCTATCATGGGGCTTTATGCTTTGCTATTATTATATATTAAGTTGGAATGATTTGGATCTAATTTTGAGCATACTTTTTAATTTTGACCGGAAGTTATTTTCCACTCACACTCCACGTTTCAGTAATATACTTTCCCCACTTATGGGCTCTTATCTTCTTATTTCTAACATACATAGAACCCTTCCTCTTTATGCATACCCGCCGTGATTAGCACGGGTTTTGTGCTAGTTAGTAATTAAGTCACAACTCTCTCGGAAGCTAAAGCTTCAAGCATTGGTCAAACCTTTTTAAAGTGGGCAGAGAGAGGCAAAAAAATATTTATAGAGAGAGAGAGAGGAGGGCCTTGAAGACAAGAAATGGATAGATATTTCTACGTAGGTGATCTGGAGAATTGGTTAGGGAAGAGAAAATGAAGATTTTGATTATATCTTCTCAAAAGAAAGTTATTATGAGACTTATTTTTAGGGAGAAATAAAAGGATATTAGTTGTTGTTTTGGAATTTAAAAAGATTCCGGTTGCTATTATGGAGCCTAATGTTTTTTATTTTTAGGACCATATTTTTTGGGGCCTATAGCAAAGGCTTTTCTTGCTCCATGGTAAAGCCGGCCTGCCTCCAACGACATACACTCTCTCTCCATTGGATCTCTACATCTAGGTAAGCTCTCTCTCTCTCTCTCTCCTATCTTCTGGGGATTCCTTTATCCCTTTCTCTACTACATTCAAAACCAAATTCTTTTCTCTTTGGGTCTTGCGATTTGGGAACCCTAATTAAGGCTAGAAATTGGAGAAAACACACGGAATAGGTGGATTTTATATAGGATTTTGGATTGGCACGCAAGAATTGTTGTGTTTTCAACATAAGGGGCAAGTAAACACCTTATGATTGCTGATTTATACTTGTTTTTCCTCTTATTTAGTTTTATTCTACTCTTTCAAACCTAATTCATGCCTTGGAACCGAACCATTTCTTGTATATAATGAGGAAAAGGTCCAAGACCCTAAGAACTCTAGAATTTTGCATTTTATTTAATCAATCAGAACTGGAAAAGGGGAGGATCTGCTTGCTGTGTGCCACATTAGGCTCAAACTTTGCTGGCTGAATATGGGTTTCAGCTACATGGGTCATACAACCCATAGGCTAGCTTTGGGTTCGGTTGGCAATCTCGCCCTTAGATAACTTGAACATGAGGGATATTAGTGAATGCTAGATTCTAACATAAAAGAATTGCTTTCTGACAGTATGAAATTAGGGTCTTTTCTGGTTAATATTTCAATGAAAACTCATTTACCTTAGGCGTTTTGAGTTAATGCTAATAGTTCATGTACCTTAGGTGTTTAAGTTAATATGCCTTAGGGCCTGTTTGGATGCACAAGAAAAGACAAGATTTTTTTATTTTTAAGAAAGTTTTCTTAACTTTCAAATTAAGCTGTTTGGATAACTTCATAATTTTAAATATTATCTACTATCCTCCTAAAATATTGAAAGATTTTTTCCTTCACCCCTGTTGTGTAGGAAAGAATCTTGCAAGATCACAATATATTATTTCACGGATCTCCCTCGTGCGTCCTCTCTTCCCCTCCTTTTTTTTTATCGTCTCCCGCTTCCTCTCTTTCTCTCCTTCTTCACTTTCCCTCTCCCGCGTCTTCTCCTTCTCTCCTTCTCCTTCTAGATACCATTTCCCACAGGTACACCATCTCATTCCTTTTCTTCTCTCTGACTTCAGTTATTTCATTTGCATTGCTGTTTTTTTGTTTGATCATGGATGATCTGTTTTACATCTCTCCTTTTAATAGAGTTTTTTTTTTACTATGCTTTCACATACATTCATCGTGAGTTTTACTGAATTGATTTTGTTGTTATGTTTCTGTTTGTAATAGTGGATTATGTATCATTGATAGTATTTTTGGGTTTATGCTGGGTTTATGTCTTTCCGAATTTACATTTGAAGGACTGTGCTTGTTGTTGAGTTAGAAACAGAGGATCTCAGACTCTTTTGAGACATGCAGATGTCGGTGCCGAGAGAGGATCTAGACTTTCTGCCTGCAAGAAGATCAAGGTTCAACTAACTGATTGGAATGGGAGAAGAAGAAGAAAGGATCGGTTTTGGTCCTTGGTGGGCCATTGATTTTGGTTAAGTTGCAGAGGAGATCTCTGGTGGGCCACATTGATTTGTCGGAGTTGGAGAAGAGAGTTTCAGGGCGGAGAAGGCATAGAGAGGACTTAGCTTTTGCTGAAGAAGTAGATCCGGACATTCCATCTCTGGAGAAGACCGAAAATTGCAGGCTGTGTTT
Source organism: Cinnamomum chago (assembly GCA_038049695.1). Classification (NCBI taxonomy): domain Eukaryota; kingdom Viridiplantae; phylum Streptophyta; class Magnoliopsida; order Laurales; family Lauraceae; genus Cinnamomum; species Cinnamomum chago. The sequence goes on from CP142457.1 coordinate 29,653,980, forward strand.
TTTTTTTATGTTGTAGAATAGGAATGTGAGTAAGAAGGGTCTGGTTCTACGCCTGGCCGATTCTCCGTCCAGGTCCACGTCGGTCTTTACAGAGCCGTTAGCAGAGCCCACCATCTCATTCCTTTTCTTCTCTCTGTCTTCAGTTCTTTCATTTGCCTTGTTATTTTTTTGTTTGTGATAAAAGACCAGTATCACTGCAGCCGGCCTATGAGATCACATAGCAAGTAGAAGATCATCCTAAGTGATGAAAGACCTCTCCACTTACAGTAGCTGGCCTATGAGATCACACAAGAGGTCTTAAGATCGTCCTAGCCCTGCAAGCATTAAAAGGAAAGAGTGAGCAAAGTCAATAAAATAATATACAAAGAGGTGCAAGCATTAAATGAAAGTGGGAGCAAAATCAACAAAATAATATACAAAGAAGTGCAAGCATTAAATGAAAGTGGGAGCAAAATCAACAATATAATATACTAAAAAGATAGAAGATTGGGTTCGAGGTGTGATTTTGGTACACACAAATATGTTGTAATACCTTTGTAAAGAAAAAGATATTCTATAATTATACAACCAGCCACACAGCACATGTAATGGCTAACAACATATTTGTGTGGTTTTTTTTTTCTCATTGTATCTTTCTCCAAACCACTGAAAGTATTTTTCTCCAAGCAAGGCCCCAGTTGACCAGGTGTTACTAATTGATCAGGTGTCACTTGAAAGATGTCTTCATTGCCTTCCGACCCCAAAGGTGGAAACAGAGCTTCATGGACACCTGCACAAGATGCATTTATAGTCGATTTTTTAGCAGAACAATGCAATTTAGGGCGCTTCTCTGACAATGGATTTAAGAAAGAAATATGGAGAAAAGCAACTAAAGAATTGAATAAGAAATTTAATGTTTCTGTAACCCTACAACAATTAAAAAGTCATATGGCGGATTTGAAAGCCCGATATTGGATTGTGAAGGCGTTGAGAGAGCAAAGTGGATTTGGATGGGATGACCTTATGCAGATCTGTATTGCAAATGAAGATGTGTGGAATCGTTATATTCAGGTATATTTGCATGGAAACATAAATTAATTTCATTAATAAAAACTTTCTATTTGAACTAAGTTTATTAATAATTAATACTATATTTTTTTTCTCAGGCACACCCAGAAGCAAAAGCTTATAGAAGGACTTCTTTTCCGCTATATGATAATCTTAGCATCATATATGACGGTATAATATTTTATTTATTAATTAATAAAATCATATATATTATGATGATAAGAAATCATTCTGATTATAGACTTATTGTTATAGGTTGTACGGCAGAGGGCAAGCGACAAAAGTCAAGTCGCATCCCAATTACACAACCATGTGTGGAAGAGCAAATTTCCGTTCAGAATTGCGTTACTCCTGCTATATCTCAACCCCCATCTAATGAGCGAGTGGAAGAGTCTGGTTCAAGCTCAGAAAATTTAGTGATAATGACACAAAAAGATAATCGAAGCAAACGTTGTTCTGCAATACCAAAATCACTAAATCGTCAAAAAAGAGGTCGAACAAGTGTTGGTGAGAGAATAGCTGATGAAATCTCAAGAATGGTGACATCATCCGATCGCTTATGTGCTGTAACTCCACCTACGTCGACGAAAGATTCATATGAAATATGTCTAGAAGAACTTCAAAAAATAGAAGAACTAGATGAAGAAACTATCATAGAAGCAGTAAAATTTCTTCGAGATCGACAAAATGCAATCGCATTTATGACCCTTAAAGGACCATTGCGATTACGATGGCTTCGTCAAAACTGTGGGGGGCCGCCTAATGCATAAATCTTTATAATTTTATAACGGTTTTAATAAACTTTTTTGCATGGTTTATTATGAGTTTGATGATGTTTCGAACTTTGGTCGCTACTCTTTTAATAATGCTTCATTGCGTCGTTTAAGTTGGGTTTAAGGATGTTTAAAGCATTGTCCATTACTCTTTTAATAATAGTTCATTGTGTGATTTCAAATGATATTTTATCAATGCTTGAATTATTTTTAGTGGTTCTATTTTATCAATGCTTGAATTATTTTTAGTGGTTCTTAATATAATCTCTTTAATATTGTATTTATTTTTTTGCAGATATATATTTGATTTTACTATGATGGATTTCATTTCTTAAAACTAAATATTTATTTTATTGCAGAAATTATAAAGAAAAATATAATGTCTAATGATGACATTAATGCTAGCCGAAGGGAGCAGGTTAAACTTAATATGATTACTGTAGCAGCTGTTGCTGGTTGGTACATAGACACTTATTTGGATAAAAAGCCATGTCGTGATTCAGCATTTTCTGATGCTGCTTATGTAAATGAATTATTAATTGGTCATTTGGAGCGTTTTCGACAAGTTTGTCGTATGGAAAGACCCATATTTATGAAGTTGTGCAATGTTATTCGTAGCAAAAATCTTTTATGTGATACACGAGATATAACTCTCGAAGAACAACTTATAATGTTCCTATTCACGATCGGTCATAATGCTGTCAATCGTCAAGTTCAAGAACGTTTTCAACATTCAGGTGAAACAATCAGTCGTCATTTTAATGGAGTTCTTCAAGCTATACTTTCTCTTTCAACACAATACATACGTGATCCATCAATCAATGTTCCCATAGAAATTGCAAATGATACGCGTTTTTACCCTTTTTTCAAGGTAAATAATATCCTTTTAATTTAGACATTGTACTTATGATTAGTTTAATGATTCATTTTACGTAATATAGGATTGTATCGGAGCAATCGATGGCACACATATTCCTGTGTTCGTCGAGTCCCATAAGCAAGCTCCGTATCGAAATCGACACGGATTATTGTCACAAAATGTTATGGCCGCTTGTACTTTTGATTTGAAGTTCATTCATATTCAAGCGGGATGGGAGGGTTCAGCATCAGACGCTATTGTTTTAAGGGCCGCAGAAGAAGATGGCTTTAAAGTAGCACGAGGTATGTAATTTTATTTTGTTTCGATCAAATAATCCCATTTATTTATTAATCAAAATCTTACTTGTATTTTATCAGGTAAATATTATCTAGTTGATGCGGGATATGGAAACACTCCTAATTACATTGCCCCATACCGAGGAATGCGATATCATTTGAAAGAGTTTGCTCGTGGAAGTATAGGCCCACAAAATGCCAAAGAACTATTCAACCTTCGCCATTCTTCCTTACGGAATGCAATTGAGCGTGTTTTTGGTGTAATAAAAAATCGCTTTCCAATATTGAAGAACACTTCTTCTCATTCATTTGACACGGTTACAGATGTAATAATTGCATGTTGCACCTTACACAACTTTATCCACGTCCACTCTAACGGTGAAGATTGGATATATGAAGAGTATGACCTTCAAAATGAGAATCAGTCTTTTGAACAGGAAGATATCAATGAACCAGAAGATGATTATAGCACGGATGGGCGACGTCGGGAGGGCAATAGAATGCGGGAAGCAATTGCAAATGCTATGTGGGATGAATACAGCATTCGCACTAGAAGGCTAAGAGATCGGCATGAGCATCAATAAAAAGCTTATCATGGAGTGTAGTTATCGTCTTGATTTCTTTTGTTATGAACTTTGACGGCAAACTATAAATTTGCATATGATTATTTGTTTGACTCTAAAATCTGTGATGTCTTTATTTTAGCATATATTATAATCTTCAGCAACCGCCAAACAGCTCAGTTTGAAATCTGTTGCATTCTTGAAATAATGCCAAACAGCGACAATGTTGCAATATTATAATATTGTAATATTATATTCTGCAACATTTGAATCTGCTACTATTTAAATCTAAAAATATTATATTCTGCATGTATCCAAACGGGCCCTTAGTAAGATAGAACGGGGATCCTACCTATAAATCTTATAAAGGATGGGCCACCATGACTTGAAAGGGACTACTATGCCCAAATCATAACAAGTGACTATAGTCGTAGGCCATTATGTACCTACACCGCATGGCCGAATGAGGTGGGTTTGGCAGAACCTAATTGGGACACGGGGTTGGTTATGGAACATTGAGTCCTTGTGATTTTTGGGGACTGATTTCTTTTATACCACTTAGATGTCTGGGAATTGTAATATTTAATGTTGAACTCAATTTTGGTGGAATTCCCTTGATGCTGAACAAAGTTTCGGAATTGTGTATGGCGCGTGCTATAATTAATACATAATGATAGTTTGGCTGGTAGGGATGAAATATATGTAGAACTTAATGGAATTGATTTTCCATAATGGAGATCACTCTAATTATCTAAAAATATATTGGGACTTGTATTAATTATGTGGTTGTGAGATATTTGCTTGCTAGGTTTTCACAAACCTAATACTAGCTTTGGCGACTACATCCCTTCCAATGAGCCAGAAAGAACAGCGGCCGGAGAATAACCGCAAGGGAAATACGCGTGGAGCGCAGGCAATATAACTTGAAGATATTGTGCATGCACCTAAGAATCGACAAACCTATTTGTTTAGTTTTATTTAATGATGACACTGCTTTAAGACAGTTTGTTGAGGCCGATTTGACAAGTTTTATTAGGAACTTGTTTAATTGAATTTATTTCTTACACATGACATTTTAATTTTCATCTTGATATTATTGAATTTAAGAACATTATGCTTTGTCTTGTGATGATAACTATGATGGCATGGTGATTATGTTTCCGCTGCAAAATATTTTTGAGGTAAATTAATCTCACATTGTGGATTCCATTATTTTCATTGGTGGTGGCTTGAAAGACGGAACTTGTCGTTACATCCCACCACTTTAGCCTTGTTTTGGCAGCCATGCAGCAACATTATTTTGTATGATTTCAGTCCTTTTTAGAATTGAATTGAGTCCCTCGGTCCTTCATTGAGCTTATATTGCCCCTCTCGTTAGTTCCATTTAGTTTTGTTCACTGTATGACATTGCTCAAGTATTTTATTTCATTCATCCCAACTGTCTGTCTCTTCAATTCTACTTGCAACATGAGTCTTGTGCCTTTCGAGACCAGTAGAAGAGAGTCATTACAGAGGCAAGTTCACCGACGACAAATGGGCTTAGTCCATTATTCTTGTTTTTTCAAGAATGGACAACCTCGATAGGTTTTATGAACGCCTCATGGAAGCTCTAGAACGTCGAAATCCCAACCACTACTAGGAGAATGGTGAGTAGGCCCTTAATAGCGTGGATGAATAACCTCATCATGACATGAACCCAATGAAGAAGATGCTAGCAGTTGAACCTAACCAACGGTAGAGGTAAAGCTGCCTGAGTCTATAGGAGTTTATTTGTGTGGATGAACGGCCTCATCATGAACCCCAATTTGCATGCAGGCATTACATCAGAATTTTCTGAATTTTACTTCAAAGTAAAAAATCTCTTTCCTCTCAAGTTTTCTTATATAAAATATCTAATCCTTTTCCTAATTTCCACCTTTTTTCGTCGCTTTATTTGATGGGCACTTTTAAAACTTTGCTAGTTGCTCTCTGAATTACAAACAAATGTTATAATTAAATAAATTAATAATTTATAGGGACTCTTTATGATAGGTCCCAATCAAAGCTAAAGAAATAGGATTATGCTTTAGGTGAGAATAAAACCTCAGTAATTTTTATTTGAATCAACTTGTCTTACTACTGCCGGCCAAGTGATGGAATTTAAATACATAAAGGACTTAACTACTTTCCCTAACATATGGACTCAACAGCTATTGGCAGTAAAATAGCTAACAATTATTCAAATAATCGAGATACTCTCTAACAACTTATTGGCCTATTCTTATGCAAATAAACAACAGAGACCAACAACACTGAACAATGACCAACAACACGAATGCAAATCTCAAGCCATCAATCCCTCCATGCACGTACAATCTTCAGTTTGCATGTCCCATGCATAGTGGGACTCATTCAGTCCCTGTACCTTGGGTTCCTAATGGACACCCTATTAGATCTTCTAGGCTTATCATTGTCCCCTTCATTTACTGGAACCTTGTCCTCAAGGTTCATGTTGATAAACTTGTTCCGTAGCTCCTGTGCATTTCCCAAGTAGCATCTTCAACTGGAAGTCTCTTCCACTTGACAAGGTTTTCTTCAACAAAGTTTGATCTCTTTTTTACCCATCTTGTGTCCAAAATTACCTACAAAATTACCTCAGGTTCCATAATAATCTCACCATCATCAGCTATAGGCGGTAACTCAATGCTGGCCATATTAGTCTCTCCCACTTGCTTTTTAAGCATTGAGACATGAAAGATGAAAGATGGCATAAATTCGAGAGTCCTCTGGAAGTTTGAGTTTTTAGGCCACCTTTCCAATCTTTGCTTCTATTTGATATGGACCATAAAAGCGACTAGCCAACTTTTGATAAACTCTTTTAAAAAGGAAGACCAAATCTCCCACTCGATAATCCACAGCTCGCCTCTTGGAATCCGCCACTTGCTTCATTCTATTAGCAGCTGCATGTAAATTGGCTTTGAGCTGTTGCAATAAAGCATCCCGCGAAGCTAATGTTTGGTCCACCTCATTGACAGAAGATGTTCCAATTTGATAGTGTGGAATGCTTGGTGGTAATCTCCCATATAGTGCCTGGAACGGTGTCATACTAGTGGATGGATGGTAGGCAGTATTATACCAAAATTCAGCCCATGGAAGAAAGGTGCTCCATTTTCGAGGTTGTTGAGAAACGAAACATCAAAGATATTGCTCGACACATCTATTGACCACCTCGGATTGACCGTCTATTTGGGGATGATATGCAGAACTCATGTTTAATTGAGTACCCGACATCTTAAAGAACTCATGCCAAAAGTGGCTGATGAAGACGGGATCTCGGTCACTAATGATGGACCTTGGCATTCCATGAAGCTTAACAACTCCTACAAATTTTTCATCTACCATTTTAGCAGCGTAAGGATGAGATAATGTCAAGAAATGTGTGGATTTGCTCAAGCGGTCAACTACAACAAAGATGGTGTTCTTTCCATTGGATGGTGGCAACCCTTCGATGAAATCCATGGTGATGTCATCCCAAACTTGGCAAGGAATGGGCAATGGTTGGAGAAATCCTGCTGGTGATAAAGTTTCTGCCTTATTTCTCTGACATACATCACAAGAAGCTACATAATCTTGAATCACCTTGTGCATTGATGGCCAATAGAATTGTTGTGCCAACCATTTATACATCCGTAAGACACCGGAATGCCCTCCAAGTGGTGAGTCATGGAACTCTCGCAAAAGTTGTGTAACTAAATGTGAGTTTGGAGGAATGACCACGCGATTTTTGTAACACACCAATCCATTCCGCCACAAATATGGAGCCCCTGGTTTCTCACTTGCTAGTTTGCCAATTTTTTTCATGTATGAATGCCCAGCAGCTTTGGTCTTGATTGCATCCCACAAAGACGTTTGAGAAACAACTATAGCATTAAGGCAAGGGCTGCCTATCACCCTTGATAATGCATCTGCAGTAGAATTTTCTCGGCCCAGTTTGTAAGTGATCTCATAATCATACCCAAGCAATTTAGCCACCCATTTCTGTTGTTCCAGCATAGCTATGCGTTGTTCCAACAAATATTTGAGGTTGCATTGGTCATTCTGGATGTAGAATTTTCGGCCTAACAAGTATGGACGCAAAGTTCGAATAGCTTGAACAATGGCGAGCATTTCTTTTGCATATGTAGACCATGATTGCTTCGTAACACCCAAAGCTCGGCTCATGAAAGCTATTGGCCTCCCTTGTTGAGTTAATACCGCACCAATGCCATCACCTGAAGCATCAGATTCAATAACAAATGGTTCATCAAAGTTAGGCATAGCAAGTGTAGGAGTAGAGTTGCTTGTTTTAAGGCTTTGAAGGCAGATTCTGCTTCTTCTGTCCGTCCAAAGTGCCCCTTTTTAAAGAGATTGGTGAGGGGTCGAGCTATGACACCAAAATTACGGACGAACTTCCTGTAGTAACCTGTAAGGCCTAAAAATCCAAGCAATTCAGAAACATTAGTCGGCCTAGGCCAATTGAGCATTGCTTTAATTTTGCCTTGGTCCACCTTAAGTACTCCTTGAGAAGTGACAATATGACCCGAATATTCTATTTCTTGCTGACCGAATGCACACTTACTAATTTTGATGAAAAATTTGTGATGCCTTAATATTTCAAAAGCCGTTTTAACATGTTCAAGATGCATGGTCCAATTGGGGTTAGAAATTAAAATGTCATAAAAAAAAGACTAATAAATTTTCGAAGGCATGGACGGAATATAGAATTCATGATAGCTTGAAAAGTAAAGGGTGCATTACATAAACCAAAAGGCATGACTAGATATTCTTAATGACCATTATGTGTACGGAATGCAATTTTATGAATATCTAGTGGATGTACCCTTACCTGGTGGTAGCCTGATTTTAAATCAAGTTTGGTAAAGAAAGAAGCCCCATAGAGTTCATCTAGCATATCATCAACGGTAGGAATTGGAAATATATCCTTGATGGTTACAGCATTAAGAGCCCCATAATCAGTGCAAAAAGGCCAAGTGTCGTCTTTCTTTTTGTCTAACAAAACATGAGATGAGAATGGACTAATACTAGATCTTATAAGCTCTAATTTTAACATGTCATGAACTTGTTTTTCAATTTCGGCCTTTTGAAAGTAGGCATACCTGTAGGTTCTTACATTGACTGGTTCAACTCCTTCTTTAAGATTGATGTGGACTGGTGATCTATTTCTCTTGTCGGTGGAAGCTGCTTCGGTTCCTGAAAAATTTCTTCAAAATTTTTCAATAGGAGCTGCATATCCGCATGGACTTCTTGTGTTGAATCTTCCATTGTTGGTTGAAGGCAAATGGCAAACATGGAATTGCCTTGTCGAACCTCCTTTGAAATTGCTTTCACTGATGTGGACTGAATGTAAGTCCGGGGATCCGAACCCTAGAGGGGGGGGGGGTGAATAGGGTGAGCTTCAATTATAACCAATTTTAATTCAATTTAACTTCTTTAACTTAAACTAGTCACAAGTGGTGATTACAAATAAAATGCGGAAGCTTAATAAAAACAATCACCACAAAGCAAGCACCATCAGACAAGGATTATAGTGGTTCCGCCTCAATGCCTACGTCCACTACCGGCTTGTGATCCAATCACCCCACCGGATTTCCACTATTTATGCTTTTTAGTAGGCTAAGCAATAACCCTTACAATGTTATTTTTTTAGACTAAACAACAACCTCTCAATGTGCTTTTCTAGGCTAAGCAATAACCTTTACAAAATGCTTTTCTTAGGCTAAGCAATAACCTTTACAAGATGCTTTTCCTAGGCTAAGCAATAACCTTTACACAATAAAGATTTCTCTAAGAAACTGTCTTCACAAAAGATCACTCTAAGAGATACAATTTAAGCACATTTGAATTGCCTCTACATAGGCTAATATGAAAGTGTAATTCAAATTACAAACATACACTAAATGAGTTAAAGTGTGTGCACAAGTGTATGAATGCTTTACTTCAATCAATTTCAACAATGAAGCTCTTAAATGAATGCATGATGCATTTTAAAATCAAAGCTTATAAAATGATGATTGAAGATAAAACTAATCACATAAAAGATTCAAACAACTTTGAAGAAATGAAACAAACAAGTTGTATGAATGTTAAAGTCTAAGAACACATGTGATTAGGATAAGAGAGTTTGCAAACCAAACTAATTTACCAAAGATGATATTGAGTTTGCAACACAACTCTAGAAATCATGCATAAGTGAAAATACAAAGATTTAAGCATGCATGGATTTCATTTTAATGGAAATCAAAATACAAGTAAAGTGTACCTTTTTTAAAACTCAAGTATTTGATTTCCAAATAGCCCTCTAGCCTTTCCAACTTCTTCCCCTTTCTTTGGCTCCAATATGGTCTCAAAAGTTCATGGTTCAAGCCTCAAAGAAGGTTGGAAATGAATGGACTTTATAATGAAAAACAGTCCAACGGCTAGTCCTCGGTCGACCTGCAAACAGGTCTCGGTCGACCGAGAACACACAACGGTCAGAAATATGACCGTTGGTGCTCCATGGCAAATTATGCCTGCAGTGTTCCCAGTCGACCTGGCCTGGCTCGGTCGACCTGGTACACTGCAGTTTCTGGCCCGAGACCAAAATTCCCAAAATTGCATATTTTTTGCATATTTCAAAGTTTTTCTTGAAGGAACTTTTTGGGCCAATAAATCAAGCTTGGAAACATGTTTTAAATCAAACTAAGGGGTTTAAAAACATGAAATATAAAAAGCCTAAAATGATTCAAAACTTTAAAACCAAAGGCTAGCTTGATTTCTAAAACTCTTTTAAAAAACAAATGCATCCAAGTTTTAAAACCAAATCATGCATAAATTGATACTTTTACAAATCTTAAAAGCAATGCATGAATAAAACAAGATTTCAAGTTTATCTAAAACAATGCAAGTGTGTGAATCAAATGATGCTTGAATGATTATGCATCCATCAAATTGCAATCTACAAAATTCCTAACACTGAATTGGTTGGGTATCAATCCCTTGCAACTTGTGAGGCTGATCTTTCCATTGAAACTCCATTGTTATCCTTTTCCAATTACAAACCACCTACCCAATTGTTCTAGCCAATGGACTCCTAGTACCATATCCAACCCGATTAGTGGTAATGAATAAAGAGTTAAGGTAAAAGGCATACCTTGCAGCAGGACTTGAACATTCTCAATCTCCCTTGGCACTCTAAGGGATCCCCATTAGCCACTTTTACATTAAATGGCTTGGTTGGAACTACTGGCAATTGCAACAACCCAGCCACTTTTTCATTGATGAAGTTGTGAGTTGATCCACTATCTATGAGGATAATCAATTTATAAGGTCCTACCTTGGTCGTGACTCTCATAGTCCAGGTTGTAGACCATCTGGTAAGGGCATGAAGTGATATTTCAGGTTCCTCCTGACAGTTGGCGAGGCCTTCCTCTTTTTCTTCATCTGCATCACTTGCGCTAAAATCCCCTTCAAGCAACAGCAGCTGTGGTCCTCGACATTTATGACCCGGAGTGAATTTCTCATCACAATTGAAACAAAAGGCCTTGAGCTCACCTCTTTTGCATCTCATCCCAAGTGAGCCGCTTCATTGGTGAAGCTGTCTTGAATTTCGTTGGAGAAGGAGAGTCAGAACCTGACCGGTTGAAAAGTCGTGTGATTTTCCGCTAGTGTGTTAGCTGTTCATCTCTCATTCGTGCAAGGCTAATTGCTTCTTTCAAAGATTTCGGTTTGAACATCCAAATGCCATCAGTCATCTCCGGTTTGAGGCCGCCCATGAATGTCCCCACTACTGCCTTTTGCGTCCAGCCTTGTCCCCAATTCTCAAGCCAAGCTTAACATCAACCTATACATTATGCTTTTCATAGGCTAAGCAATAACCTCTTCAACCAAAGGTTGATTATCTCTCTAAGTAGTGTCTAACATACACTTGATGAAGATTCAATTTATAGCTCATTACAATGCCTCTTAATTAGGCGGATATGGAAGTGAAAAACTAATTCATACACACACACACTATGAATGCAAAGATGAATGCTCAATGTGTATGTATGATGTCCTCAATCATTTTTAAAATGAAAGCTCATAAATGTATGCCTAAGGCTTTTGAAAGTTTTAGCTCATAAAAACATTTATGATTGAGGAAAGAATGCAAGTCACATGTTAAAAATAATTGTAAAAGATATACATTTGTATCCTAAACAAGTTGTGAAGTTCTAAGCACAAAACATGTGATGCATAGGGATGTCAATCAAATCAACAATGTAGCTCATAAAACATAAAAATAGATTTGATTGAAAATAGGGAACAAATCATATGTACTTATAAAATCAACTTGAATATGATATACCTATCAAAGAAAAGCAAGTTGTGAAACTTTAAAACAAATTTACATATGATTTGTAAAGATGTTGAATAAAAAACATAAGATACATTTGAAAGTGATTTTCTTATGATGAAAAACAACAACCATAGGTATAGGAATCATGTTACATATAATTTCAAAGATTCTTTCACTAACATGATCTACTTAGATTTACCAATTAAAGTACTACTTGGATTGAATCAAGGTGATGCATCCAAAACAATAGATCAATTCAAAACATAAACATGTTAAAGACACAACAAATCATAGTTTATCATGCTAGAAAAGATTTACCAATAATTAAAGCAAAGCATGAAAACATATGGTTAAGGAAAGTAAAGCTTACTTAGAGATTTAACTTCATTAATCCAAGCTTTAACTTTCCTAATGACCCATTTCATTCCTTAGCTCATTCCCCTTTCATTGGCCTCAAAATCTCTCAAGGAGGGCCTTAAAATTGCTAACTTTTGACAAATGAATGAACTAGTATTTATAGCCAAAAAGTGCCCAACGGCTCTTCCCCGGTCGACCTGGCCTTCACAACGGTCATAAAACTGACCGTTTAACAGAGGCACAACGGCTCTTTCCCGGTCGACCCACAGTGGGCTCGGTCGACCGGGTCCACTGGGCCGGTCGACCGGGCCCTCTGCGGGTCGACCCGGGCCTGGGACCAAAATTCCCAAAAATTGCATATTTTGCATATTTCAAAGTATATTCATGTGGGAACTCTTGGGCCACTAAATCAAGCTTGGAATCATGATTTAAATCAAACTAAGAGACTTAAAATCATGAAACACAAAAAGCCTAAAAAGATTTAAAACATAGGCTTGCTTTGTTTCTAAAACTTCTTTTCAAAACTAATTGCATCCAAGTTTAAAAACAAAACATGCATAAATCAATATTTCTTCAAGTCTAAAAACCAATGCATGTGTAAATAAATATTTCAAGATTTTCTAAATCAATGCATATGTGTGTAAATCCAAATGATGCTAGAATGATAATGCATCCATCAAATTACAATACACAAAATTCCTAACAATCTCCCCCTTTGCAATTTGATGGCAACTTACTCAACATTGAATTAACACACACTAAGTCTTCAGCTCCCCCTAAGCTGGACAAGTCTTGAAATCTCTTGGATGCTTCTTCTCTTGGCTTGGGCTCTAGTTCTTTTCTTCATTCTTCTTGATGCTTGGAGCTTGATCATTCTTCAAGCTTTCTTTTCATCTTCCTCCCTATGGCCAAGCATCTTCTTTAGCTCCCAAGCTTTCTTCTTTCACATCTCCCCCTTTGACCATGCCTCTCTCTCTCCCTTTGGCAAGATATGCATTCTCTCCCCCTGTAGAAGATTATACAATATGTCCCCTTAGGAAGCTTGGACATTCTCTTCCCCTTTAGAGAACTTGAATGCTCTCTCCCCCTTTGACATTAAATTGCAAAGGTACCTACACACATGAAATAAGGAAAATACCTTTTAGTAGCACTTGTTAACAAAAGAACTCGAAAATGAAATACATAACAGGTTATCATGTGTGGAATTAATCTCTAAGGGTTCAAAGTCAATCCAATGGTGAATTTGATCAAAACTGATACTTCCTAAGAAGATTTACACTCCCCCTCAATCCATTCTCTTCTTTTGTCAAACTTTTGACAAAGATATAACTATTTGGTTCAAGAAGAAGATGGTTTAATCAATTGAGGATCAACTTCAAGGAAAGGATTAGATACGTTTAACTATAAAGCTCAATATGATTAAATTACCAAAAGAAAGCAAGGTCAATGAAAAAAGCAATCATGGATACCAATTGGAAAAATAAATAATACCAATTGAGATTCAAAAATAAGTCTATTAAAACAATCACTCTAAAATGGATTAAAAATATAACTATTAGGAAAAATCCAAATTAGAGCTATCCATGATGAAATGGGGTTTATTAAACATAGCATCAAATAATTTAACTATGAAAATCATATGCTATGAAAGTTTTGAAATCATTTCATTCAATCAATAAATATGACTATTAATGTGCAAGACTGAGTGAAGTGAAATTCAAACATGAAGCCAACCTCAACTAATAACCAACCAATATTATGAATACATAAACATGGTGGTCATGAGATATACGTATATGAGTAAGAGAGGTGGCAAACATGAAATTTATGATGCTAATAGAATGTGACATGGAACAAATATATTACTATTAAGTTCAATCCAATGTACAAAAGGTTTATCACATTCACAAGAAATCAAATCAATCGAAAATTATACCAATTGAAACCAATTGAATTTGACAACATGATTAAGAGCAAGAATGTGACAAACACAAAATTCCATCAAGCATCATAAATGGATATTCATCACTTTTAAAGATATAACTAATGAGCAAAGTGATGAACAAGATAAATTGCAATGCAAAAGGATATAACTTTGTAATGCATGCAATTTTCAAAGTGACTAAATCATATGAATTCAACAACTAAGATATCCATCAAACATATAAATTGCTTCAAATCATTTGGACATTTTGGTTATTTCGCATGGCATACTATTTGTAGGAACCACCACTGCTGGAGAAATTTTTTATGTTTTTTAATTAGGTGGAAGGCACTTTTTTAATGAAGAAGTGCAGCCTATTCTAGCATTTGGCTTAGGCTTGATCAAAATGGAGAAACTGAATTGATGTAGCTGACCTAGCATTGTTGGGACAAGCCTTTCGTGATGATGATGGTGATGAATTTGTAATATTTAATATTACAATTGGTATCAAAGCAAGATTAACTTAATTTGGACCAATAAATAGGAATTTTAGTCATCTCCCATTGTTTTTCCTTAATTTATGGCTTGCTTGTTAACATATAAGATAATCTCCAAGATTTTTGTGAACAGACTGAAGCCTTTAATGGGGAAGTGCATATCGGACGTCCTAGCAGCCTTTGTGATGGATGGAAGACCCATCGATAATATCTTGATTGCCAATGAAACCCTTCACATGATGAACCAGAAACACACGAAGCATAAATGGTGTGCACTAAAATTGGACGTCTCCAAGGCCTATGAAAAACTTTCATGGGATTTCATTCGATCCCGCATGATCGCCTTTGGCTTCCATTTATCCTTTGTGGACAGAATCATGAAGTGTTTAACTTTTATCAGAAATAGGATGATGGGCATCCTACGGACCTTATCCATCCCCACTATGGCATTAGACAAGGGGACCCCATCTCTGCATACATTTATATCCTCTGCGGAGAGGCCTTAACAAGAGATGTTCAATGCTATGCTATCCAAAAGGCTTCATATACTCTTTCCTACTTTGGCTCCCAAAGGAGATCAAATTAACATCTTGCAATATGTTGATGATGTCCTTTTATTCTTCTAGGCATCAGCTTCTGTCGCTGCTAAATTAAATGATATCCTTTGTGTTTTTGTTGCAGAGGCGGGCTAAGAGGTTAATAGGGCAAAGTCTAAACTTATTCTCAGTTGGAATACCGATCCTAACATTGCTAAAGCTGTAAGGCATATTTTTCAAATCCAGGATGTCGATTCCCATTTTAATTACCTGGGAGTATCCATTGGTCTTAATAATCGTGGGAGAGAGAGGGCTATCACTATTCATGAGAGAATCAATAAGAGCATTAGCCAAGAATCTCTATCCTTGGCGGGTAGAAGAGTCTTGGTCCAATCGGTGCTTTCAACTGTACTCAACATTGGATTGGCTTGCAACACTTATCTGAGGCCCATGTTGGGAAATTATCTAGGGCCATTTTCTCATTTCTAAACCTATTGTGGAGGCATACTACGCATCAGGGACCCTAGAATCCAAAATAAGGCAGCAATGGCACACCTTGTTTACCGAGGAGGGAGGGGGGGGGGGGGGTTTGGGATGTGTTTCAGCGTAGTATCCAAACCTATTGTGGAGGCGTACTGGGCATCAGGGACCCTAGAATCCAAAATAAGGCAGCGATGGCACACCTTGTTTGGCGTTTTCTGGTGTCTCCTCATAGGGAGTGGACTAAACTTCTCAATCAAAAGTACTTAGGAGGGAGGACTTTTTATTGTGCCACCCCCAAACCACTGGATTCCCCATTATGGTAAGTCATGTTCATGATCAAACATGTTATTCTCTCTAATATGAAATGAGTTGTGGGTGATGGTTCGAGTGTGAGAACTTTTGAGGACATTTGAGTACCGGGCATTGACCTGCTGAAAAACCACATCCCTCAGCATCAGCACCCAGATCAATTAGCCCAATGGTCCATGGTGGATCGACTACTAGTCAATGATGGTCTTAATATCTCTCGGTATCTTGGCATCTTGACATCATTATGCCCGGATGAAATTGTTTGAAAGATTGTCCAGATCCCATTGGGTGGCATCGATATTGGATGCTGGAAATCGGAACCAAGTGGGACTTGTACCTTTAAAGCCTTTTAAAGAGATCCAAGGTTTATCACAAGGCCCCCGCCTACCATGGAGGCGGTTATGGAAACTACATGTCCTATCTAAGCTCTAAATTTTTTTTTTCTGGAAATGTCTCAACTAGGGACAGGGTATCTAAATGGTTGGAAGATGTATCACATCATTGCCCTCTATGCTATACATCCAATGAAACTGTCAACCACATTTTCTGCAAGTGTCTTTTCTCAGTCAGAGTCTTGAGATATATTTCCTAGCAATATTGATAACCCTACCCATTACTCCCACTCTCATACAGTGGTTCCTAAACTACCATTCTATCCATAGTGCCTGAGAAAAATAAAGGCAGATTGTGAAAAGAGGTTTGGTTGTTAGCTTCTCAACATGCCTAGCCTTTCCTTATCATTTCATTATATAGATGTGTAGCTTCCTTACACGTGGATTTTGAGAATATATTAAAATACATTTATCATAAAATAAGATCTTCATATCCCAGGCCAGCTCATTTGTACACCCTTCATATCCTTGATACAGGTTGTCTCACGATGATGATAGATCATGATATGCATGACGTGTCCCTTTGATATCTGGAGGATTCTCTTGCTGAGATGGCTCGCCAATCTTCTCATGTAGAAACGGCATGTGATGCCTAATGGAATGACCCGCTGTTATGTGATGATCTGTTTGATGGCCCACCAACTTGTGATCTTCCTTATTAGGGCCAAGCTGGGAGTAATTGTCTCATGGTGCATCTGGAAAACCCCTAACGACCTTGTTTTTAACCACCACTACAAGAAAATATACCTTTAGCGACCAGCTTTTAGCGGGGACCGGCAAAAAGCGTCGCTATAGATCACTTATAGTCGGGGCCAACGATGGCCCCCGCCAAAATCCAATTTTAATTAACTTGTAGCGGCGCTCATAGCAGTGGCTGCCACTATAAACCCCATTTATGGCGCCAAAATTTGGCGGGGAAGTTTCAAGCCTTTAGCGTCCTAATTTTAGCGAAGGCCGATATATTCAAGGGTAAAAATATATTTTTAGTGGGGGTCCCTAAATGGGGTGACGGTAAAACTTAATTTTAGTGGGGGTCATGGTGCCCCCGCTAAAAGTTATGGAATTTCAGTACTTAATAAAGACTAAAAACCCTTATTAGCCAAAGCAATCGATCATTAAGGACTCTTCCTCAACCTCCTTTCTTCTCTTCTCCCTCTTGTAACCAGCGGCTGAGACAAGTACTTCCCTGTGCTGCCCAACCCAGCCTAGCCCTTCGCCTCTGTTAAAGGTTGAATGCCCTATAACCTGTAACCCATCGCCCCATGTCGATAGAAATCCTAGCATGTAACCTATAACCTATAACATGTAACCTGTTATCTTTGGATCAAGAAAAATAGATGGGCTTCCAAGTGATGCAGTCATTGTTTACTTCTGACTAATGTAAAAACGCCTGCAATCCAAATCAACCATAACCCATACACCAACAATCCAGATGAAGGTTGTAGAAGCAGCGGAAGCATGATCTTTATTAGGTGGTTGCTACAAACGTGGTAAGGACTGCGTCGGCTCGAATCAGGCACTAGATGTGGAGATCTGTGACTGTCTACAAGAGATTAGTCACGTGTGATTCACTCTTCAAGATCCAAGGGCAAGGATGGACACCCTGGATGTAGAAGATGATGATGGAGAATAGTAGATCTAGTGGAAGATGTATTGTTGAAAATCAATGCTAACTATTATTCTAATGTCTATATATAGCCCTTTGGCTAATGGGTGATAAGATCTTCATTCAAATTCGAATTGAGAGATGATAAGGATAATAGGTTGGATCAAACTCTCTCAATTTGAATTTAAATGGAGATATGATAAGGATGGAGAGTTGGATAAAACTCAAATTATTTTTATCCTTATCACCATGAGATTCCTTGTGAGGGGTGTATCTTTGTGAGTGGGGTCCACACACATGTTAACACAAGTGGGCCCCATCACAAATGCCAACATCTCCCACTCGCACCGAACAAGTTTCATCCCATTAGATTACTAATTTGCATCATCAAATTCCACAAAGTAAAAATGGACCTGAAGAGTGGGACCTCCATGATGCCTATTCACGGAGAGAATGTATACTAAGTCGCCATCTGACTAGAATACACCAACTCACCGACACATCGGTCTACCCTAGACACTCGCATGACCACACCGGATTGGATATCGACTCATACCCTTGAGTCGTGTTCAACCCACATACATGCTTATTCAACTTATCGAGTAAAAAAAACTCTTTACAAACATTTCTTTTTATAAAATAAGATTCATATATATAATTTAAAAATTGTTTGTCTTAAAATTTTCAAAATACTCAATATAGCCCGGGCTGATAAGTATCGTAAGCACGTATAAACTAGAGCGTGATGTCAAGGGGTCTTCCGATGGACTTACGAGGGTCAGAATCAACCAAGCAACTTTCCTAGCACAGCGGCTCGTAGGCCCCTATGTTGCCGTGGCACAACCGTAGCTAAAGTAGCAACACCGATCTCATATTTCCAACGTAGAAGTTGGTATAAGGGCACAAGAGCATCAAAAATTGGTTCATACAATAACCAACTCCAAGCTCAAGAGTCACCTACGGGACTAACTTGCGCACAGCAAACAAGATTCTAGGGTATTATCCCGTAGCTCGTAGGTTGGTCCTTAAACATGCATGTCTGTAGACACGCGTCACAGTGTGAAAATGCATTAGCTCCACAACTGAGCCCATGCTGATATTGCACCAATTCACTACTGCGCAAGCAGATCTTCACAAACACAACCACGCTTGGTTTCTTAAACTGGCCATCAGACTTACTAGGGTGTGATTTGTCCGACGACTAATGCAAAGTCTCACTCATTCTTATGATCCACATCACCCCAATGCACACAAGACTGAGTCAGCGTTCCATACATCTATACGCACCAACAAGATCCATATTGGCCTAATCAGCATACAAATGCATGCACCTCATCCTATCAGTCACTAAGACATCAAGGGCGGTCTTTATCCGTGCGAGTGGATGACCTCACCTATTTGGTGCCACATGTACATCTAATACACACGCTTATTGTGTATGTTGCCAATGTAAAGAATATGCACATGCATGAGTGAAGAAATATAATACGCATATAACCACATTTTTTTTATTAAAATAAGTCCAATACACTCCCATTGAAAAAAAAAAAGGATTACATATATTGCATTCCCATATGCCTAACATGAATAGCAAATAGTTCTCGCGCCAAGGGTTTGGTCATCAGGTCAGCAATCATTTCCATAGTTGGCACATGAGATATTGCTATTTCTTTTGCTTCTACCTGTTCACAGATAAAATGCCACTTTCGTTTGATATGTTTTGCCCTCTGATGAGGCTGGGGGTCTTTAGTCAAGCATATAGCAGTTGTGATATCTGTTCTCAATGGAATGGGATCGCGGGCAATGGGTACAAGTCCCAAATCCAACAGAAAACGGCGAATCCATACGGCCTCCATGGCTGCTAGTGCGCAAGCAACATATTCAAGCTCCGTGGTTGACATGACCGTACACTCCTGCTTCTTACTGGACCATGAAATGGCTCCCCCGCCTAGTAAGAAGACATATCCCGATGTGGATTTACCGTCATCGGGATCATCTGAAAAGGATAAGTCACTGTATGCCAATAAACTCAAGCCACCACCGTGATAGGAAAGCATCATATCTTTTGTGCCCTTTAAATATCGGAAGATTCGTTTGACGACATTCCAATGAGCAATACCTGGGTTACTTTGAAATCGACTAACTAACCCAACTACATAGCAAATATCGGGGCGTGTGCACAACATAGCATACATTAAACTTCCTACAGCGCTGGCATAGAGTATGGAAGCCATTATTTTTGTTTCAGCATCGGTTTGAGGACATTGAATAGCACTTAATTTGCAACCCTTATCAATCGGGGTCTCAACGGGACTAGCATTGGCCACTCTAAATTTCTCTAAAATTTTCTCAATGTAAGTTGTTTAAGATTGTTGACACCAAAAATGTCACTTTGCCTCTTCAACATCAAGAAGTCACATGAAGCCGCATTCTACTACAAACAGGCAATGCCGCTTCAAGCATCAGATCTTGTCAGAATCACTTGAAAACTGATAAATCCTTTAAGACAGCCAAAAGAGGAGTTCAAATGAAGTTTCGGGCCACTCCGACATCATTTGGCCTAATTTCACTCCTCCGGCAGCCAAACAGGCGCTCTTGGTTGTGGCGGCATCGAAGACATCAAAACTTCAATTTGAGCCTACGGATGGCCTCGAAATACCTCCAAAAGGCTCTAAGTCAAATTTCAGGTCATTCCGATAACGTTTGACCCGGCTTTGACGCTCTGAAATAAAATAAAGCCTCTCGGCGATGAAAACCGCTGAGACCATTACTCATCAAACGGAGCACATGGGCGGCTTTAACATGCTTCAAAAGGGTTGCACGTCAAGTTTCAGGTCATTTTGACAACATTTAACCCGACTTTGATGCTCCGAAAGAAAATCAAGGCTACCGGCCGCGGAGCACCCCGAGACCATGACATCCAAATCAGAGTGAATGGATCAACTCAAAATGACTCCAATAAGCTCCCTGTCAAATTTCAGGTCAATCGGACATCAGTTGACTGCACATCAAAGCGCGACATCTTCCTGGCATCGAATTCAAGCCTAGCAGTGACGGGAACCCAAACGGCTTCAAAACTCAAGCAAAAGCCCATGGTTGGTCCTATCTACTGCTCAGGAGGCTTCACGTCAAATTTCAGGTAATTCCGACATCGTTTGACCTAGTTTCGACTCTTGACAAAAAACGGCAACTCTGCACAGCAAAGTCTTCAGCTTTTCCAAAAAATAGGAAACTTTGTGCTCTGATTTGCATGACTTCTCGTCGAGTTTTCTTCAGGAGAACCAAGACAAAAATGAGGAGAAATGTCAAGAAAAATCCAGGAGAAAACGGCGGCGAAAAAGACCAAAGAACGGCCAAGAAACGGCGACCAAAAGGGGACCAATCCCCATGGTCGCTGAGTGACCATGGAAATCCGGGTCACCGGATTTGTCGTCGGGTGACCCATTTTCCGTCCTTTTTCGCATTTCGGAAGTTCCAGCCCCTGTAATTTCCTGAAAACCTGATTTTTTATGCTCGAAATCGGCTGATCTTCGTCGACATCTCAGATCCGCCATCAAGAGCATAAAATCGTCACCGATCGCTCCAAGATCTCTCTAAGATCTCCAACCGGCCGACCAAGAAAGTACACTTTCTGTCCGACCGATCAAGAAATCGACAAGACAGATGTCACCGGCCCGCTGGTATCAACCAATGTCTGAAGTTGCATGATCATCCGACATCGATCAACATGAAGATCCATCGTCGATCATCGCAAGAAGAATTCCAAAAGACGTGGCACGGCCCGCGACTCTTCAAATCCCCAGCGACCACTTAATGTTGTTAATTGACCCAACTAAATGCGGTCATTAACTCATTATTTTGGACGGCCCAGTCAGATTCAAGGGAATGAGAGTTGCAAGTCCAAGTCATCATGACATTAAAGTTATGAAACTCCTCTCATCATGGAGATTAAAGGCGATTATATGCCCATTATCTCCACCGGCCAATCAAATGCCAAGAAAAAGGAGTTACAAAATAAAAGAATTAAAACTTGTAACTCCTCCCATTATGTGGCTTTAAATGCATTAAAGCCCATAAAATCAACTAAAGGCTACCAATGCCTATAAAAGGAGGTGATTCCAAGAAGAAAAAGCCCGAATCCCGAAATCTCAAACTCAAGATCCAGAAGATCACCCAGAAGCTCTGCTACTCTGAAGTAACTCTGCTGCAACAAACACCAAAAGGTGATTGAAGTCCATTGGGGGGCACTCCCCCCCCCCCCCTCCCCCTCCCCCCCAAGAAAAATCCTTCTCCTCTCCTATCCAACATGGCCAAGATGCGGCTCTTTAGCCCGTCTCTTCGTTTTTTATTGGGTATAAGACCTTCCCTTGGTCCTTATGCTCTAAAAAACTGAAGTTCAAACCAAGCCAAAGAATCAAAGCATCAAGTATTCTCATCTGAAGGACGATGGTGAAGTCCATACATGACTTGCACCGTCGATCTGAACTGGTCCCCACGATCTTCTGAGAAGTCAGATTCCCTTTCTTACTTTTCTATTGTATTTTGTATTTTCTTTAAGAGACAAAAAAATCACAATTCTTGTCTTTCATTTTGATGAGATTTGTAAATCGCCTTTCACGGCAAACAAAAACTCCTCTCACGGCATTCAAAAAACTATCTCTTTTCTTAAATATGTGTGCAATGGAAAGTTAGAAAAAGGTTGATTTCCTTTCTACTTGCGAAGGTGGATCTTCGAATCACCACTTCTAAATTCCAAGTAGAATAGAAAATCTGGCATACCCGTACAAAATATAGATGCCCGTCTTTCTCCCCCTTTTCCTCCCTCCATTCGGATCCTCTCGGCGACCCCGGGGACGGATGGAAGAGGAGAGGAAGGAAAAATCCCGGGTCCATCAAGCTGGCATACTCGGTGGGACCAATTCATTTGAGAACGCGATGCTTGAATTCTTAGGCTCCTTTCTAGTTGGTGGCCTATGTTGGAGCTTGCGTCCAAACAAAACATGAGATGAGATTTTTGGAAATTTTCTACCTTTGAACTTATTTCCATTCTTTCTCATTTCAAAAAAAAAAAATCAGAAAAAAGAAATCTGATTTTTTCTTTCTTGGATTCAATTTTGAGAAACTTTGATCCTCTCCTCTTTGAACTTAATAGCTCACAGAAGTGTTCGCAGCTATTATTCTTATTAGGGAATGAGCCATCTTTTCTCTTTGATGAGTCCGATAGGGATTTCCAAAAAGAAATCTTCAAAAAAAACTCCTTCAAAAAAAAATCTTTTCTTTGGAATCAAATTTGAGAAAGTTTGGTCCCCTCCTTTTCGGATTTAGCGCTCGCAGAAATGTTTGAGCCCATATTCGGATTGGAACATCGTTCATTCTCTTTGATGAATAAAAAAAATCGAGATTTTTTTTTCAAAACCCACTAAGGTTGCACCAATTGCGTTCTTTGACCAAAGTGGATCTAAGAAAAGTCTTGTCCAGAGTGTGGAGACAGTTAGACTGTTCAAGACAAGGGTCCTCCAAACGGGTACATTAAGTAATCCTACCCTTACCTGGGGGCTGATCTATCTACTAAGGTTTCATAAGATTGAATTGAAAACCTTTGTGTTTCTCTCCAAAAAAAAAAAAAAACAAAACAAAGATTTTTCAAAAAAAAAACAATCGTCATCTTTGGGTTTACATCTGAGAAATCTTGGTTCCCTCCTTTTCGGATTTAGCGCTCGCAAAAATGTTTGAGCCCTTATTCGGATTTGAACACCATTTGCTCTCTTTTATGAATCCCATCTCGTGTTTATTCCAAGGATGCGATTTTCAACATTTGTGCCTAGCGGTGCTAGTACGCCTTGCTGGTGTTAACACCAAAAATGTCACTTTGCCTCTTCAACATTAAGAAAACCGCATGAAGCTACATCCTACTACAAAAGGGCGTTGCTGCTTCAAGCATCAGATCTTGTCAAAATCAAACGAAAACTGATAGATCCTTCAAGACAGCCAAAAGAGGGGTTCACATGAAGTTTCGGGCCATTCCGACATCATTTAGCCCAACTTCACTCCTCCGACAACCAAACAGGCACTCCTAGCGGCGGCGGCCGCGAAGATATCAAAACTTCGATCAGAGCCTACGGATGGTCTCAAAATACCTCCAAAAGGCTCCACATAAAATTTCAGGTCATTCCGACAACGTTTGACCCTGCTTTGACGCTCCAAAAGAAAATCAAGTCTCTCGACGGCAAGAACCATCAGGACCATTACTCATGAAACGGAGCACATGGGTAGCTTCAACATACTTCAAAAGGGTTGCACGTCAAATTTCAGGTCATTCCGACAACATTTAACCCGACTTTGATGCTCCGAAAGAAAATCAAGGCTACAGGCGGCGGGGCAACCCAGAACCGTGACATCCAAATCGGAGCTAATGGGTCATCTCAAAATTACTCAAATAGGCTCCCTGTCAAATTTCAAGTCAATCGGACATCGATTGACCGCACATCAAAGCGCGACATCTTTCTCGCGGCAAAATCAACCCTAGCAGCGACGGGACCCCAAACAGCTTCAAAACTCAAACAAAAGCCCATGGCTTGTCCTATCTACTGTTGAGGAGGCTTCACGTCAAATTTCAGGTCATTCCGACATCGTTTGACCTAGTTTCAACTCTTGACAAAAATCGGCAACTCTGTGCAGCAAAGTCTTCGGCTTTTCCAAAAAAATAGGAAACTTTGTGCTCCAATTTGCACAGTTTCTCGTCGGGTTTTCTTCAGGAGAATCGAACCGATAAATAAGGAGAAATGTCAAGAAAAGTCCAGGAGAAAACGGCGGCGAAAAAGACCAAAGAACGGCCGAGAAACGGCGACCGAAAGGGGACCAATCCCCAAGGTCGCCGGCAGCGGCCTTGGCCCATGGTCACCGCCAGCGACCCTAGCCCAAGCATTTGTCGCCCGGTGACCCGTTTTCCGTCCTTTTTCGCGTTTCGGAAGTTCTAGCCCCTGTGATTTCTTGAAAATCTGATTTTCGACGCTCGGAAACAACTGATCTTCGTCAACATCACGGATTCGCCGTTAAAAGTATGGAATCATCATTGATCGCTCCAAGATCGCCAACCGGCTGACCAAAAAAGTGCAATTTCTGTCTGACCAATAGAGAAATCGACAAGACAGATGTCACCGGCCTGCTGATATCAACCAATGCCTGAAGTTGCGTGATCATCCGACATCAATCAACATGAAGATCCATCATTGATCATCGCAAGAAGAGTTCCAAAAGACGCGGCACGGCCCGCGACTCTTCAAATTCCCGGTGATCACTTAATGTTGTTAATGGACTCAACTAAATGCGGTCATTAACTCATTATTTTGGACGGCCCAATCAGATTCAAGGAAATGGGAGTTACAAGTCCAAGTCATCATGACATTAAAGTTATGAAACTCCTCTCATCACGGAGATTAAAGGAGATTAAATGCCCATTATCTCCACCGGCCAATCAGAAGCCAAGAAAAAGGAGTTACAAAATAAAGAAGTTAAAACATGTAACTCCTCCCATTATGTGGTTTTAAATGCATTAAAGCCCATAAAGTCACCTAAAGGCTATCAAATGCCTATAAAAGGAGGTGATTCCAAGAAGAAACAATCCCCGAAGACAAACGCCCAGAAAAAGACAGAGAATCCCGGAATTCCGAATTCAAGATCCAAAAGCCCTACTACTCTGAAGAAACTCGAAGAAACTCTGCTGCAACAAACGCCAAAAGGTGATCAAAGTCCCTTTCCAAGAAAAAGCCTTCTCTTCTCCTACTCAACATGGCCAAGACGCGGCTCTTCAGCCCGTCTCTTCATTTTTCATTGGATATAGGACCTTCCCTTGGTCCTTATCCTCTAAAAAACTGAAGTCCAAGCCAAGCCAAAGAATCAAAGCATCAAGCGTTCTCACCTGAAGGACAATGGCGAAGTCCATACATGGCTTGCAACCGTCGATCTGAACTGGTCCCCGCAATCTCTTAAGAAGTCATATTCTCTTTCTTACTTTTCTATTGTACATTGTTTTTTTTTAAGAGACAAAAAAATCAAAAGTCTTATCTTTCATTTTGATGAGATTTGTAAATCGCCTTTCACTGCAAAAATCGCCTCCTACGGCACAAAATCGCCTCTCACGGCATTCAAAAACTGTCTCTTTTCTTAAATATTGTGCAATGGAAAGTTAGAAAAAGGTTGATTTCATTTCTACTTGCGAAGGTGGATTTCCAGATCACCATTTCTAAATTCCAAGTAGAGTAGAAAATCTGGCATACCCGTACAAAACACAAGATGCCCTTTTTTTCTCCCCCTTTCCTCCCTCCATTTCGATTTCCTCTCGGCGACCCCGAGGACAGATGGGAGAGGAGAGGAAAGAAAAAAAATCGGTCCATCAAGCTGGCATACCCGATAGGACCAGTTCATATGAGAACGCGATGCTTGAATTCTTAGGCTCCTTTCTAGTTGGTAGCCTATGTTGGATCTTGCGTTAAAAAAAAACATGAGATGGGATCTTTGGAAGTTTTCTACCTTTGAACTTATTTCCATTCTTTCTCATTTCAAAAAAAAATTTCAAAAAAAGAAAATCTGATTTTTTTGGATTCAATTTTGAGAAACTTTGATCCTCTCCTCTTTTTATTCTCTTAAAGCAATTCTTCACTCTAATTTACTTACAAGTGAAACAGATCTGCAAATAAATACCAGGCCACGCTCACGCTTGAAGTTTGAGACCACAGGAGTGATGGCATGAGGCTTTCACCACCGTCTTTCCTTGTGTTCTACTCTAATGCCGATGCAGGGAAAAAGACTTATAAATGTACATTATATACACATGTGGTTATAAAGTCCAAACATCTTTCACTTTTCTTTGGCCCAGTACTACACTCATCTCCCTACTCAACCATCTATCTTTTGCATGGAAACGGATCCCTTATTTGGACCAATCAGGGGGTGCCACATAGGGGAGAGATGTCACATCCCATCTCCTCCATGAATTAAAAAATCATGTCCTCCATGTGGCACCCCCTGATTGGTCCAAACAGGGGATCCGTTTCCATGCAAAAGATGATGGTTGCGTAGGGTGATGAGTGTAGTACTGGGGCAAAGAAAAGTGAAAGATGTTTGGACTCAATAACCACATATGTATATAATGTACATTTATGAATTTTTTTTATTCATGGAGGAGAAGGGAAGTGACATCTCTCCCCCATGTAGCACCCCCTAGTTGGTCAAAACTGGGTTTCTGTTTGGTCCAAACAGGGGATCCGGATCCCTTGTGCATGTGCGTTGTCAGCTTAATATATGTGTCAGATCTAAGCCACTCATAGATGTGGTTTTCCATTATATATCTTCTTTTGGATGTGACCCTTTTGTTTTAACTTGTTTTCAACCGTTGATCCTTTTCACTGCAATTTCTCAAGGGGTTATTCTTTTTGTGAAACTTTAAACTTTATTATCCTTGATTTGGACCCTGGCTTTTCAGGCTTAGGTTCATGCTCAGACCACCTAAATAGGAAAAATCCAAGCTCATTGACAGCCTTACTAACGTTTCTCAAGAGTCAATACATTATACATAACAAAGGAATACTCTAAACGGGGCATGTTTGTTTGAAAGAATTGTAAGAATTATTATTCGAGAGAATTCTGAGAATTCCAAATGCTGTCCCAAAGTAGAATTCCAAATGCCTAATCCCCAGCATTTGGAATGCAGCAACTCTGGAAATTTATAAAGTTAAAAGTACATTTTCCTATGGCTTGGAGTTTTAAATTTTTGCATCAATGAGAGTATTTGGAATGCCTAGGGACAAAATGTCATATCATATCAAAATTTCCAAAAAGCCTAAATTCCTTATCAGAAATGCTTTTAACCAAACAGGCCTTAAAACAATGACAGACCTAGGATTTTCATTTTGGTGGTGCGGGCAATAATCAAGTGAAAAAGTTAAACAATAATATAAAAACTTTTACTGTATTATCTAAAGAGTTTCTCAAATATTGCAACCCCATGCGGACAATTGAGTCCACCCATGAATTCTAAAGTGAGAGGACAAAATGGGACTTGTAACATCCTGTCCCCTAATGGCCTATTAATTATAATTAATTGTTTGATTAGTTAGTAAGCTAGTTTAGAGTCTAAGTAGTCAGGGTTAACGACGAATCTCGTGTGCGAAGTTTCGCACGATTCGGAGTACGTTTGGGTAGGATAGAGTCTTTTTGATAATTGGGTAGGGTTTCAGGGAATACAAGAGATTATGAGTTTTATGAGTTTGGGTGCATTGGGTAGGTTTCGTCATTTCATGAACTTTAGCCTTCGGTCGCGTTTCGATTCGACGCGTTGAAGAGGCCCAAACATCATCAAATGGTTATTTAGGCCGACCCGGAACTTGACCCATCAAGCCCAAGCCCAAAGCTCAAACCCCAAAGCCCAAGCCCAAGATCCATTTACTTAAGTATCCTACCAACCCACTTACACTTATCTCCTTTTCATTCAATCCCATTTACTCAACTCAACAACTATCCCAACACAGCAACCGACTCATCTTCTTCTCTTCCTTTCCTTCATCTTCTTCTTCTCCTTTGACGAGCACCGGAGCTTCGGCGAAGGAAACTAAGCCACACAACATCTTCTTCAAGTCCTCAAGATCACAACTATCCACTTTTCTTCTTGTTTCAACCATAACCCACTTAAAGGTAAGCTTTCAAAGCTTGGAAACCTTGTCTTCATCTTCTTCCTTGGTTAGAAATGGTTTAGGGAGACCCACCTTGACCTTTGGCATGCACTTGTAGGAGCTTGTTGGGTTTGGAGAGTTGTCTCAACCTTTGGAGCTTCTTAGAGTTGTGTTTCTCCAACTTTCTTCTTGATTTGAGTCTAGCACATCACAAATGCAAGTCAATAGCTATATTAATGCTTGATATGTTTGTTTACCTTGATTTGTTTGATGAAATCATGTTTTAGATGTCTTTGGCTCAATTGATACTTTAGAAGGTTGAAAACATGATAAATTGGTTTATAGTTTGAATGGAATGGATTTAGACTTTGATGAAGTGATTAGGTAGTTTTATGGATCTTAGTTGAGGTGTTTTTATCCATATATATGATGCTTATCAGGTCCAAGAAGAGAGAAATGAGAAAAGTCCCATTTCAGCCCAGAACAGGGCCTGCACCCTATTTTCGCAGGTCAGCAGGTCGACCTACCAAGGGAGGGGGGTCGACCTGGCTGCTGTGAAGGGGGTCGACCTACCAAGGGGGGGGTCAACCTACCCTTCTGCAGAATTTCTGCAGATTTCCCTTTATGAAGGGATTTTTACCCTGTCTTGGGTGGACCTTGGTGGAACCTTGGATACCCCTTTGATGACTCATTTGACTTATTGTGAGGATGTCTTGAGCCGACATTCATCACTGTGGATTCGGTTGTATCGAGAGTCAACCTAATTCAATCTTGAATGGTACGGGACAACGGGATACTCTTCTTAAATCTATGCACGAAGATTGTTCGTCCGAGTATCGCGAACCCTAACCCCTTCGTTGACCGAATAGGTTGTGCGATGCTTCAGGGTTGACACTTTACGTAGGATTGGATTGTTTATTCGCTTTGATTCCAAATGGTACCTCGGGTACTATCTTCTACATGTGATGAGCATGTTCTTTAGTTCTATTTGCTTTACTTTATTAGAGGATCACCTTGAGAACTTAGATGATGGATTTAGGATCCCCTCTATTGTTTCGTTTGTTTCGATGTTCGTTTGAAGTGTTGAGGCTAGGAGGCTTTGATTGTTAGGCTTAAAGAGGACTACTATTGGTATTTGTTTTGGAGTTCGATTTGATTCGGAATAAAGTAGTTCTCTATTGGTATTGAATCTTGTTCGCGCAAGAAGCCTAGCCCTTCACCGATGTTTTAGGATTCTTTGTGTCAGGCACCACTCAACTGTTAACGTTCAACACAGTTGGGGCACCGACTGTGGGAGAACCCGATACCACCTCGAAGCAAGATAGAGCCAGAGCTCACGGAGCTCGAGCTACTTGAGCTGAGAGTTATTTGTTCCTCGAGATGTTTGTTTTGTTTTGAAGCAAGATAGAGCTAGAGCTCACGGAGCCCGAGCTACTTGAGCTACTTGGTCCTCAAAGCAAGATAGTGCCAGAGCTCTCGGAGCCGGAGTACTTAAGCTACGAGTTGTTTGGATATTGGATATTGGGTTTTATCCCAATTGATGATATAGATTAGCATATGTGGATCGCCTACTTGATAGTTGTTTATGATTCGAATGCAATGTATCTCTTCTGATCAGAGTGCTATGCATACTTTATGATTATGGTTGTCGTTCATTCTCTTTAGTACTGCATATCCATGTGATTTCTATACCTATTGATTTGCCATCCGTTGTGTTGATGATACTATTCTTGGTGCATAGGTACCGAGCTCTATTACCCCGGAGAGGAGGAGACGACGGAAGAAGTTCAGGCAGATCAGCCTGATGACTTCTTAGAGTATAGTACGGACGACATTGTATAGCCGTGACGACCACGTACACGAGAGCTACACGATTATCCTCCTAGCTTCATCTTTTGGTTGCTTTATACTTTTGTGCAGGCCTAGTTTTAGTTTGGCCTTTTTACTTGTAAATAATATTTTGTAATAGTCTTAAACTTCAACCTTAACTTTGATACTCAGTATATTGCTCTTAAACTATACATCTTTAAGATACCTCTTATTTTATGAAGCTTCCGCTATTGTTTGATATATTCGAGGAAATGTTTTTACCTCACAGCGGTCTTCGATCCAGATGAGATACGATTAGGGCAAGTGATATGTTATTATCATCGGAAAAGTTTTAAATTGGCCCTAATCTCACGCATAACCCCGGTTCCACTTTTGGGGGCGTGACAGGACTTAACAAAGAAAAGTTGATATTATAAACCATGTTCTCAAATGGAGTCTATCATGTCTAATATCACTGTAGATGCTCTAATCGAATCTTAGATGGAAATTGTGCAACCCCATCATCATAATAATAAAAGGCGCATTTTTTGACTAGTTTAAGACTTAATTATAGATATGGTTAATTTATTCTTTCGTCTCAACTCATCAAATAGGCTGCACTTGCACTGGAAAAAGTTATAAGTCTGGGTTTCTGATCAAAAAATCTCATCAAATATGATTTTTAATTTCTTATCCAAAAGAATATTTAAAAAATCATGAAATAGAAAGCCATTAGCCTTGAATAAAGTAAGAGGTGCTTCAAACAATATTAGTCCATCATCTTAAAAGATATGACTTTAGTCTAAGTTCATAGCACAAATTAATAAAAGCATACTTAAGTTCTTCTATATATTTTATTTTTTGTAATTATTGATTTTAATATCTAGCCATGATAACTATAGCATCAATCAAGGAAAAATTTACATTCTCATGAGCCTAAAAACAACCCACTGTGAGTTGCACTTGCACCCATGAACAGCATTCGCAACATGTATATTTAGAAAGATTTTCAAAATATTTGCAAAGTCTTGACCAAAGTGAGGCAAAAGGGTTTTTAATTAATCAAAAAAGGTTTCTAATATTTTGAGCATCTTTCACACTAGATAAACATTTATTAGCTCGAACCTTAACTATAGATGGGTCCAAGTAATTTTTAATGATTAAAAATCACTTGATTTGTTAAAGGACTTTATGGGGCATACCATGTGCCCATAAAAATATGGGTTCTTCAGTTCTGATTGGTTTGAATTTTTATAAATGGGCCCCATTGTGGTGTCATGAATTTGTTGCTCACCATTAGAGTTTAAAAGATTTTGGAGGCTCATTAACTCCTATTGAGTGAAATTTGATGAAAGCCCGTAAAATATGATGTTGTTTATCTTAAATGGTTTGGAATTTTTATAAGTGGGCCTCAGGATTTTCCTGATAATACATTTCATTGTTTGAGAGTCTTTATATAAAACTTTGAGGATAATGAAAGAATACCATGGGATTAGACACATCCTAGGAAGATAGAGAGGTAGATTCTTGTGGAATTAGATGCATCTTAGGAAGATAGGAGAGGCAGATTCGGATCTTAAGGAAAATCCAAGTGTCATAGGAGAGGTAGATTCGGATCTTAAGGAAAATCCAAGTGTCAATTAAAAGATGGGTCCCACCAATATTTTATAATCATAAAACATTTGATTGAATCAAAGGTTTTCTATGGAGCTTAGCACAAGCCCCTTAAAAGATGGTCCATCAGTTTTGACTGACATGAATTTTCAAAAGTGGGCCCTATGGAGGAGCATCATGAACTTGTCATCCGCTATTGGATTATAAATTTTTTAAGTAGGGTGATAAGTCCACAAAATTATAGCTCTCATTCATTATTTTACTTGCATTTGTGGACTTAATTAGGTTAATTGCATAGAATTACACTTAATTTCATGATTTCATGCATTTGAGCATTAAAGTTGGAATCTTAGTCAAATTTGGTCAAAATTCATTACATTGCATGACTTTTGTGAAATTAGGGATTTTCATCTCATTCACCACCCAAAAATTAGTTTTTTTTTTTTTTTAGCTACACTAATGCATATCTGCTAATTTTGACACTATGTGTTAGTTTTGGAAAATTAGATATTTTTATTGCATTAAGTAGGCATATAAGGTCCCATGTATAGTCAATCTAGATTCTTCACACCTGATTATTATTTACATTATTTAATTTTATATATGTAGGAGAAATCAAGAGTGGGACCTGCACTGGTGAAACTTGAAGAGAGATCAAAGGCGGGACGCCCTTCATGAAAGAAAGAGAAAATTGGAAACTTCGCAAGGAGGGTTGACTAGTCAAAGTTGCAAGTGAGGAAGCATGCCAAATATGGTCAAATAAGAAAGCAAATAAAGAGTCCAAACATATCTTGAACATCCAACATGGGTCTCACACACCCCATTGCATGCCAAAAATAGAAGTATCCTTAATTGCACAATTATTCTCGGATTTTTCAGGGGCAACAAATTGAAATAGTCATAACTTTCAACCTGAGTGTTGGATTAGTGCAATCTACATACCGTTAGAAAGCTCTTTTCGAGTAGATATCTATGGAGCTTAAGATTTCATAAATCGGAGCTATATCGAGGGAGATATAACCTCCGGAAGTTGGCTGTTATAATTTTATGCTGGAATTAAAAAAGTTATTAAAATTGGCAAAATGAGAGATGCTTGAAGAGTTCAATTTGACAAGACTTGGAGTCCAAGAGACCACACTTAGTTACAAATCCTCTTCAATTCAAATTCTTTCCAAATGTGAAGCCTAACTTGAGTCCTAACCAAGAAATCTTTACCAATAAGGAAACAAGTCCTAAAAGAGAGGAGATCGATTCTTTGCTAAAAAGGAGGCATCAACATCTATAAAGCCTTTCTTCATCAAGCATCTTAGGACAACCCTCTCTTCTATTCCTTTCTTTCTCTCTTCCTTTCTTCTTTCTCATTAGTTTATTTTCATTTTTGGTAGCCTTGAGCCATGTCCAAGGATTTATTTTAAAGGAGAAAATTTGTGAAGGATTTTTTACTACTCATGCTTAGGTTTGAAAGGTCATGCTTAGGATTTAGATCTTTTGATGGTTTATACTTACTTTTGATGGGTGGTGCTTAAATTATTTTTAATCTTTTATGAGATGAAGGAAGTCTTGAGTTTTGAATTTTTTTTTATGATTAAAAAGGGATTGAAAAGTTAAATTTTCCAAATTAAAAACATTGATTTGTCTTTGATTTGAAGTAAAAATTGGAACAAGTTAGGGTTACTAGATAAATAATTTGTGGATGCTTATTGGATTCATATGCTCTAATCACCTTCATTAATTGGTAGATTTCGAATTTTTAAATTAGTTGCTTATTTTTATATCTAAAAACTCAAAACCTTTTTTAATTGTTAGTTAATTAGTTTTCTTATTTTAAAAGTTTCTTTAATTAGCTCCATGTGGGTTCTATCCATTCTTGCCGCTGTCTCATCTAGACACCCGTGCACTTGCGGTATTTTATGATTGATAAAAGATCACATCATAGGGCCAACTCTTTAAAATCTTTGAGGGCTCATAAAATATATTGACATTTATTTTGATTGGTTTAGATTTCTAGAATAAAAATTGAGAGGAAATTTTGAAATCAAAATAAAAACACCCAACTTTAATATATATTAATTCAACCCAAAACTCTTTTAAAGTAAAATTTTATTTTCATAAATTCAACCTTTTTGCTCTTAAGAAAAACATTTTCGCTCTTTAAAATATGCTAGCATTTCATAATAAATGGGCCCGAGAACGGCTCCTTACCCGAGTGATACAGTTCTTATGTGGTTTTTCCAGGTTGGGACCTTGGGTATGTCACATCTTCTTGCTTGTGCGGGCTCCTTTCTCACTTGTGTGGGCTTTTTTCTCCCACTTGAGTGAGTTACATTCCCATGTGTATGCGGGTTCTGGGTCCCAACCCCCCTTAGCCGGGATACCAAATAAATAAATAAATGGGCCGAAAAGAGCATACCCCGCCTTCATTCATCACCTCCAACTGAATTAGCCAACTTTATGAAGCATGAGTGAGACACCTAGCGGATCTGAATTCAGAAAAATATAAGACGGATATGAATAAAGCTCACTTGTAAATTGGAAGATGCAGATGAAATGGAGGCACTAAGGTTGATCGAGCCTTAGAATGAGAGTCAGGAAAGATGAATCTACCTAAAAAAGAAGGGCCACCCTCACATCGATGCCCTTGTCGTGTGCTCCACGTGCACGCCACATGGTGGGCCCATCTAGGGCCCTAGCGATGAATGGATATGCGAATGATCAAAAGTTCTTAATTATAATTTCAAGTCTTAAAGATCATCCTAACCCTTTGATCTTCGATCCTCAATTTTGACAGTATTAAAATGTTACCCTTTTGACAAATTTAAACCAACGGTAAATTTTACTTTGATTGGTGTAAAACTCATGTGTGGGTAACAGACTTGGATGGTTCGTAGTAGATCCCATTCCCACCTTGCCAAAATGCCCATGTTCATGAAGGGTGCTCCTAAAGGAAAATCCAAAAACGATATATATATATATATATATATATATATATATGAGCAGGGCTCTCCTAAGCTAAAACTTAACTTATCTTAAGCTAAAATAGCAAATCAAAATTGATTATATCTGATTTTTGTATGATGGAACTAAAAAATCCATTTCTAATTGGATTTATCTTGATTTTAGAGACAATCATCATGAAAAAAACAATGATAATTGACTTTGATTTGTAGGACCGGCACTGTTTCAGTTTAAGATAAGCTAACATTTATCTTAGAAGAGCTGACCCATATATATATATATATATATATATAAGTGTGGGGCAGATTTTTTTTCTTTTCTTTGCTCAGGAAAATGTGAGAACCTATTTGAAAATTGGTTTAAAACACATGGCTTTCTAATCATTATGCATGAAAAGAGGCAAATTTGTGGATTAGTTCTAACCAACTTCAATTAATTTTGATGAGATGGTAATGGGATGGGTTGGGTTTGGGTTTAGGCCAACCCAAATGACATTTTTTTACTTCATATCTTACTCACCTTGTGACAAGTTTACAATTTTATGATGCCAAACCCACCTTGAACCAAGTTTCCTAATGGATAATTATATATTTATTTTTAAATAAAAATACTCATATGTTGGAATGCATTACCTATTACCACATACACTAGTGACCATGTAAAAATTTAGGAAGTTACACCCGCCTTAATCCCAACCTACTCACTACCAAACTGCCCCTAATAAGAAAATGTCATATTTTAGTTTTTTTTATAAAACTTTTATCTCAATATAATTTAGATAGAAAAAATTATAGTTTAAAATTCTTTTAACTTTTTCAAATTTAGTATATTTCTTATCTTTTGGATTGTATTGCAATCAACCACAAATACTAACCATGAAACCAACATTTGAACATGCAGAATTACAATCGAAAGATCTAAACTGTCCATCAGTCCAACCAATCCTTTGCAAGTCACCTTATGGATGATCTGAAATTCCTTGATGAAGAAGAGAAGAAATGTTAGCAATTCTGTCCATTAAACATTCTTCCACATGGTTCTTACAGGGATGGGCGAATTGCAATACCATCTCATTGATTAGAGGCTTTTAACATCAGCAGTGGCCTGTCAATGGGACGGACCGGGCCTGGGCTTGGGTTGTCCAATTCCGTCCCGAAAATAGGACGGGCCTGCCAGGTGTTGTCCAATCCTGGCCCTAAATTAAACGGGCTTACATCAAATCCCGTCCCGCACGGCCCTGGCTTGGGCTTAGCCCGATCCTGGACATAAGCAAAGCATTCTCTAATTATTCCTACCGTCACTAGATACCCGATGTGAATCAGACTTTAAACCCTCCTCATTTTTCCGGGCTTGGGACCGGCAATGCAATGCAACAAGCAACATGGCGGAGTTAAATTTTTTTTTTTTTTGCCAGTGACAGTAGAAAATCAGAAAATCAATAGAAATGAATGAGTATCCTATAGGCTATATGAGTCAAATAATGTAGGAACGGTTAAAACCCTTTTTTTTTTCTGGTGAAAGTAGAAAATCAAAAAATCAATAGAAATGAATGAGAATGAGTATCTTATATGAGTCAACTTAAAGTAATGTAAGATCGGTTAAAAACTTCTTCTTTTTTTTTTTGGTGAAAATAGAAAATCAATAAAATGAATGAGAATGAGTATCCTATATGGGTCCAGTAATGTAAAAAAGAAATCAACATAAATTATTTTTCTTTTAATATGTCTAAAACATCAGTTCATGCATTCCCATCATTGTCTAAATCACCATCACTAATTGGGTCATGACTAAACCAATCTTGGGCACAAACTAATGCTTTTACCGTATATGATTTCAAAGAAGTCCTATGTGGGTCAAGTACGTACCCTCCCTCCTGTGCTAAATACTGACTCTGAAGCAACGGTAGAAACTGGAATAGCTAAAATATCATGAGCCATTCGAGATAAAATATGATACTTAGTTAAATTTAATTTCCACCATTGTAATATATATAATTGTGTCATCTTCTTCTGAAGACTCGTCATCAAAATAATGATCTAATTCTTCTTTTTTTTCTATAATTGCCTTATTGGTGATTTCATTTCGATACTTTAAGAAAAGAGAACGAGTCTTTCCATGTTCGTCATCACCAACCTTTCTTTTAAATTGCCTACCAGTTGCATCATTTTTATCTACTATCTGATCACTTTTTTTAGCAACAAATCTCACACGATACTTCTCATAAATCATTTTAGCATTAAATGACTTTATAGCGGGCCGGGCCAGGCAGGGCCTAAACGGGCTGGGTTGTTTCTGCCCAGTCTCAGTCCCATTTTGGCCGGGCTTTAAAATATATTGTTCAAGCCCAGCCCACTGGACTCAATTTTTTTTAAAAGCCCTATATTTTCGGGCTTGGAAAGGGCGGGCCGGGCTTTCTACCTGTTTCAATGCGTCCCATGCCTCCTTTGCCAGTAACCTTATGGATGATCTGAAATTACTTGATGAAGAAGAGAAGAAATGTTAGCAATTCTGTCCATTAAACATTCTTCCACATGGTTCTTACAGGGATGGGCGAATTGCAACACCATCTCATTGATTAGAGGCTTTCAACATCAGCACTGTCCATACATACCGTCTTTGAGAATTTCAACACCAGTACCCTCCAATATAAGACGAATGATAATAAATTAGAGTCAGACTAGATATGTCAATGATATTAAATAAGAGTCAGACTAGCAACGCCCCAGGATACATGCAACCTCAAGTGTGGACCACCTGGGCACTTGACAACCAAGAGGATTCTGAATTTGGATGCAGACAAAAGGTGGGCTCAATATCCAATGCCTGATCAGGGATTTTCATTTGAGGGGAAAAACCAGGACCATAATGTTAATTTATTCATTATTTTGTGGTTCGAGGGGTGAGGGCATATTTATGGAATTTTTATCAAAAGCATCATCAAATATTTTTATACCTTCAAAAACATTCTTAGAATACATATAATGCACAAAAACATCTTATATAACTGACTATATTTTCTTCTAAACCAAATTACCCTTCACTTTATCTCCCTCAAGTTCGAGACTTGACACTCACGGGCTCGAGATATAACTCACGAGTTCGAGACATAACACTCGCAAGCTCATGATTTTGCATCTATATATGTGTCCAATATCATTCACAAGCTTAGGTATGAATTGAACATTAATATGATTAAGTTATGATGTCGAAAAACAACTTCTGATGTCTAGAAGAGACTTAACAATTCAATAGTTAAAGTTGTAATAATATGATACATGAGGTGCATTTAGATTGACTAAATTTTGAATCTGAATGAATGATTTCTGGAGATGTATGAGTTCAATCATTCTATTATGAGCTTATTCAATAATGAATGTAGTCAAAACGATCATTCTCTTATGTGGAGATTTTGCTCAAAATAAAATGTAACTTTTTCATTTTTACAAAAAAAGAAAAAAGAAAAAAAGAAAACCAACACAAA
This sequence comes from Cinnamomum chago, assembly GCA_038049695.1. Classification (NCBI taxonomy): domain Eukaryota; kingdom Viridiplantae; phylum Streptophyta; class Magnoliopsida; order Laurales; family Lauraceae; genus Cinnamomum; species Cinnamomum chago. Next base: position 29,692,501 of record CP142457.1, read on the forward strand.
GATTTGTGTTCCGCTCCATTTCCTATTCGTAATCCTACTTTTACCATAGTCATGGAAATGATTACCTTCAAAACTGAGGATATTTTTCCTCAACGTTTATTGCTTTAGAATATGTGTTTCAAATAAATGTTAACTACTTATGATTTCTTGAATAGACTAGCGAGTTCGAGAATTGAAATAAAAATAACAGTTCTAGACGCGAATGCGATCGATTCTCAATATCACAAGGAAGGAGTTGAAGGAAAATTTGGTTTGAAAAAAAATTAGAGTATATTGTATAAGATGTTTTTGGACATTACAGGTATTTGAGGATGCTTTTGGAGGTATAGGGATATTTGAAAATATTTTTGGTAAAACCCCCCTTATTTATTTATGTTTTACAAAGGCATGAGCTTTTTCTCCATGCTTAGAGCTATTTCTAGGTTCGTAGGCGAATGCCCTCAAAACAGGATTCCTGGTCTACCCTTGCTAAAATCAATCTGATGAGTTGATTTTAACCGTCGATTTAAGGTCTTTCAAAATTTAATGGCTTTAATAAAAAAAATTATTTGGGATCAAAGGCAATAAATAACAAGGATTGGATTAATCATATATGGGCCCCACCAGAGAAAAAATAAAAATGGCCTTAAATAAGGGGGTCGTCTTGGAGAATTCATAGTAGATCTCATTCCCTCCTGGCTAAAATGCCCATGCTCATGAAGGGTGCTCTTGAAGGAAAACCCAAAAAGAGTGTGTGTGTATAAATATATGTGAGTATAAATATATGTGAGATGCTCCTATGAAAGCATCTCTCAATGCTCTCACCTCTCACCTAGCCAAAATGCCTATATATATATGTTGTTGACATTTATTAGTTGTTTTTTCTTTTCTTTACTTAGGAAAATGTGAGAACCTATTTGAAAACTGGTTTAAAACACATGGCTTTCTAATCATTACGCATGAAAAGAGACAAATTTGTGGATTAGTTCGAACCAACTTCAATTAATTTTGATGAGGTGGTAATGGGATGGGTTGGGTTTGGGTTTAGGCCAACCCAAGCCCGACCCAAATGACATTTTTTTTTACTTCATATCCGACTCACCATGTGACGAGTTTACAATTTTATGATGCCAAACCCACCTTGAACCAAGTTTCTTATGGATAATTTTATATTTATTTTTAAATAAAAATACTCATATGTTGGAATGCATTACCTATTACCACATACACTAGGGACCATGTAAAAATTTAGAAAGTTACCTCTGACCCAACCTACTCACTACCAAACTGCTCCTACTAGAAAAATATCATATTTTAATTTTTTTATAAAACTTTTATCTCAATATAATTTAGATAGAAAAAAATTATATTTTAAAATTCTTATAACTTTTTCAAATTTAGTATATTTCTTGTTATTATTATTATTATTATTTATTTATTTTTGCTGATAATATTTCTTATCTTTTGGATTGTATTGCAATGAACCACAAATACTAACCATGAAACCAACATTTGAACATGCAGAACTACAATCGAAAGATCTAAAATGTCCATCAGTCCAACCAATCCTTTTCAAGTCACCTTATGGATGAAGAAATTACTTGATGAAGAAGAGAAGAAATGTTAGCTATTCTGTCCATTAAACATTCTTCCACATGGTTCTTACAGGGATGGGCGAATTGCAATAGCATCTCATTGATTAGAGGCTTTCGACGTCAGCACTGTCCATACATACCGTCTATGAGAACTTCAACATCAGTACCCTCCAATATAAGAGGAATGATAATAAATTAGAGTCAGACTAGATCTGTCAATGAGAATAAATAAGAGGCAGACTAGCAATACCCCAGGATACATGCAACCTCAAGTGTGGACCACCTACGCACTTGACAACCAAGAGGATTCTGAATTTGGATGCAGACAAAAGGTGGGCCAAATATCCAATGGCTGATGAGGGATTTTCATTTGAGGTGGCAAACCATGACCATAATGTTAATTTATTCTTTCTTTACCAAAATAAAATGTTAATTCATTCATTATTTTGTCTTTTGAGAGGGGCAACGGCTTATTTATTTATTTATTTTTATAAAGTCATGGGCTTTTTCTCTAAGTTTGGGGCTATTTCTAGGTCCGTCAAGGCAAGTGGCCCTTGGTACTATCAGACTGATCAGATGATTTTTACCGTTGATTTAAATGCTTTCAAGATTTAATTGCTTTAATAAAAATATTATTTGGGATCAAAGACAGTAAATAACAAGGATTAGATTGATCATATACGGGCCCCACCAGAGAAAAAATAAAAATGGCCTTAAATAAGGGGTTCCATTTGGAGAATTTGTCAACACATGAAGACCAACATAAGATGATGTGGACAGCAAGTGGCCCACTAAATTAGTGGCCTGGATTACACATTGTTCAAGTAGTCATTTTAATCAAGAGACGATTTCTTCAGTAACGGAAAAACACACAGGAAGTCACAAACTCTCTCTCGGTTTCTTTGACATCTCTCTGTTTTTCTATTGGTTTGTTGGGACATGGATGGCGTCCAATGCACTCACCACCCATCGAACCAGCCAAGGTACTTGATGACACCATAGCAGAGGTATCACCCGAACATTTTTTTCTCATCGTTCTTCTATTTCATTTGTTTATAATTGTTTTTGTTATTATTTTATATATTTTTTATATAACTTTCTGTTGGGGAATGGAATGAATGTGTCTTAGATGAAGAATCATGACATGGGTTGTTGGGTTTCTTTCTGATTTGGTTTTAACAAGCTTTTTGTTTTTTCTTCTTTTATGGGCTTTTTGGGATGCTTAGAGGGAGGTTTCAATGGCAAAGGGGAAGTTTTGGTGATTTGATGATTGTGAGTTTCTTCCTTTTGATTTTCATTGTTTGTTCTGGAGTTGGGGCTTCTGGGTTTTTATTTTTAGTTGACCATATTAGATTTGATGGCATTTTCTATTCAGCTTCAGATCAGTGGTTGTGGTGGTGGTGCTAGTGGTGTTTTTTTCCCTTCTAAAGATTTACTTTTATTTGGTTTACCTTTCAGTTTTTTGGTCTGGGTTTTTTTTTTGTCGGTGGATCTGTTCTGCTTTTCTAATCTGATTGTCTGGTTTTGTTTCATTTTTGGTGTTTGTCTTTCTGGGTTTCTTTGTCAGTTAAGAACTTATGAACATTTTTTTTTTATTTGTTCTGTGTTAGGTTTTGTGCATTATATTTTTATTTTTTATTCTTTGGGTTTTATTATTGGATAGGAGATTGCTTCTGATTTTGCACACTGGCTTTAGTTTATTCTTATTGTGGATTGTATCTGTTGTTTAGACCATTCTAGAACATGCTTTCTCAGTTCGCTCTTGGCTAACAACTCTGGAATGAATGAATGCTTTGACGCACTAGGCGGGAAAGAAGAGGGGGTGGGGGCGAGTTGCTTTTCTTTTTAAAGAATTTTTTACCTAAAATATTCTGGTTTTTGTATAATTACTTCTTTGATTGGGAGATTAGCTTTGATCTGATGGACTTGTTTTTTTGGAGGATATGTTGAGTTTTCCTTTTTAAATGAAAGGATTTTGTCTCTGATTTTTTTTTCTTTTTATTGGTAATTTTGCTACTGAGTCATATGGATGTGTATCAAGTTTGCGTCTGTCTGCTGTTGAAAATGTCATTTGCTCCCTGGTGTTTTAGGAACAGGATTGATTTTCTCTGACGTTTTGAGCAGTAACTCTTCTCCTCTTACAAAAATTGCAGTGGGCCATAAACAGCCTAAAATGCATGTTGTTTTGGTGATTGGGAGTTTTCTTTTTCTATAATTCTTATTCAGAGATTGTTTGCTGTTTGTTAATCCTCCAATTGATTGGGGATGGAGAAATTGAGACACACATTTATGTATGTATTCATTGCATTTCCCCCCCTTTTCTTCTCTCTCTAAATGTATGTTGTTCTGATTAAAATTTGAAAGGTGGAGTTGCGATGAAAGGTGTAAGGTAAGCCTCTCAACTCTCAGCAAGATCTCTTGATTTTTTCTCCATTCTAATAAAATTTTAAAATTGGAATAAGAGTAAATAAAATTAAGAATACATCGACAAAGCATGAGAAAGCTGTAGAATAATTGAAACTTATGGTTCCATTCAAATTTTTTTTTTTTTTGGTTTAATATAAACAACCAATGTACTTCATTTTTCTTGAATAATAAAGGAGTGAATCTTCTTTTTTAAAGCGCTTGATGTGGGCTCTCGTTCATAGGAGTCCATCTAAGTCATCCAATGAGAGTACGCCTAAGGCTAGAATGGAGTTCGGTTTTCTGATTCTTTGAATGAGTTCTGAACTTGTTGATTCAAGCTTCAGTCCTGCCTAAGATTCCTGAAGAATCTGCTGGAGGCATTGACTTAAACTGATTGAGTTCCCTACCCTCAAAATAGCTATTAACAAGTCATCGGCATAGTGTATGTATTCAAACCTTTCTTCCACCTCCATGAAAGTCTTCATCTGAGAGATCTAGCAAGCATAAGAAGGTGTTCATCAAAATGGATGGCAGCGACATAACCCCTGCTGAATCCCATTATCTACAGTAGCTTAGCTCTACCATTCAAAAAAAAAAAAAAAACAGTAGCTTAGCTCTTTTCATTCCTTATGTTGGATGTCAGCAGTTAGAAAAGTATGGATTAGATTGAGAAATAAGGGATCATCAATATATTGATACGTTGCTTGTAGAAGTCCTTGATGGTTAATATCATCGAAGCAACTTTCAAGTCTCTGTTTACGTGATCAGGTTCCCACTCGTTTGCAAGGCATCCAAGAAAGTTTGTGTTCCTCTTCTTTTCTTGAATCTGTGAGAACACTCGAGGAAGATATTTGAAAATATGTTATTTGCAATTACATAATATGCACCATTTGTGATTCGTCTTAAGCCAGCAATATTCACTACTAAAGTAACATTAAAACTAAAGTACTACATAGCAAACAATTAAGAATAGATTAAGAAAGCTTTGCTAGGATCCATGTGCCAACACATGAAAATGAGGGGTAAGAAAATAAGTGATCTCTCGAGTCTCTACTTGGTATAAGTAAAGCCCTATTTGTGTTTTATTCAACTTATACCCCATAGACATGTCTTATTCAACCTTTACCCTTTAAGTGTCCTAGTTTGGAATTTGCAAAAAAGAAATAAATAACGTTGTAAAAGACATTTACATATAAATTCAATGTAGTAAGGATGGAGAGATTAAGATGTTGAACATAGGATAGAAGCGGGATGGTTGAAGTGGAGACTTGCTTCTACAGTCCTTTGTGATTGGCACATGCTAATAAGATTCAAAGGAAATTTTTCCTGGACAATGGTTAGACAAACTTATGACCTATGGAGCATAATCTTGGCCAATCAAGCAACAACACGTGCACAAAATGGGCGTAGTAGAGATGGGAATGTTGAGGTGGATGTATGGTAAAACTAGGAAGGATAAGATTAGAAATGAGCGCTCTCAAGAGCATTTAGGGGTAGCACCAATGGAGAATAAAATAAGATAAATCTGTTTGAGATGGTTTGGACATGCCCAACGCAGGCCCACAATGGTACTGGTGAGGAAAAGTCTTGCTATACGGATTGATGGCCGGCCAAGTGAAGGGGTAGGCCAAAGAGGGCATGGATGGAAGTGGTAGCAATATATCTAAAGAAGTACAACCTATCCGAGGATTTGGCTTATGATAGATCAGAATGGAGAAACATAATTCATGTAGCCAACCCCAACATAGTTGGGACAATGCTTTGATCATGATAATGATTCAAATTTAACCTAGAAATTATGTGCCTAAAACTCTTAATAAAGGGTGTAGGTAAGAATACTTGGCTTGGGTAGTCTTCACTTAAAACACCTTTTTTTTTTTTTAAATAATTCTTCACTTGAACACTTCTGAGAAACATTGTGGAAAGTCTTGCAGGATTAAAGAGGAAGAAGTTAAAGTGGTAATTGATGATATGCATAATGACAACTGACAAGGCTCCCACAACCCTTGAAATTTATTATGGGCTTTCAACTATATATATTGTGATATTCTTATAAAGGATATGATGGAATCCATGGAGGAATTTTATCGGAGGCTTTCTTGAACAAATGCATGAAGTTGTTCTCACAGCTCTTGTAGCCAAGTCAATGTCTCAATGATACAGAGTATATAAGGAAGTTTAGGCCTGCCATATCATTGAAGGTGTGTATAATTCCTTGCTAAAAGTTTGACTATCATAGATGAAAAGGAGAAAAGATAACTGATTTCGTGTGTAATGGAGGTTTGCTGATAAAGCTATCATTTGGCCCATATAAACATCTATCAGGAAAACGTTTGGCCCATGTAAACATCTCCAATCAAATCAAGTACATTTACCATCTTGACCCCGAGGTCAAGCCCTATATGCATGGTGCAATGGGTGATGTGTCGAACATTGTCCTTGGGTTCTTGATGGAGCTCAACGTCCGACGTTAGCTTTGATGTTTGATGTAACCATGTTTGAGGCGGCGTTCACTGTCCAACTTTAGCTCTAATGTCTGACGTGAAGTCATGCATGTTAGTTTAATGCCAACAGTAAGCATTTGATGTCTGACCTTGAGTGTCTGATGTTCACTCTTCTTTGAGGTCTGGTGTTTAGGTACCCCCAAAGTCTATAAATAGTGGTCCCCAAGTAATTTGAAGAGGAGAATTTTTTTTTTCAATGGAAAACTCTAGCCGAAACTCCTTAATGATGAACTCCTACTTTTACTTTTGAGGGGAGATTTTTGTTCCTTTTCATTCTTTAGCATTTTCCATTTTGTGCCCGCTTGTGATTGTAAAAGGGATGTCAAGGACCATGAACCTCTTAATACCACGTTCATCAATCATGTAGTGCCACTATACCTAGACAAATCATAAATCAATAAAATCAAATTCCTTAGCATTTTCAGGATTATTGTGGTCTTTGCATTTACAACCATAATAGATAAGGGGATTTTACGCATATCAGATTGCCACTGTAGAAAGAGAGAGAGAGCTATTTTTCTTTTTTTCTTTTTCCTTTTTTTTACCGCACCTTAGATTTGAGAAAATAAGATGACTTAGTTTTTCTGTTGTATAGTAGAACTCTTCAATCTGTCCCATATAGATGGGATATGGCTAAAATAATGATGGTGTTGGTGATGGTGACAAATAAATATTTGTTGCTCCCCATGTCTCTGTTTACATTTTGGTCCTTTTCAACAAAGCACCAGCAACCATGAGAAAAAGGGTGTATAAGAGGTGCACCCTTCCCATAAACTCCACTAGTAACCCTTAATGCATAAGCCTCAAGTGCTTGAAGCCTTCATATGTAGACCTTGTGGCACTTTGGGAGAGATTTGTATCAAATAGATCCTCAAGTTATAAGTCTCCGACACCTTACCCAAAATTCGGCAATATTAATCAGAAAGCTTAATTTTCAGTGGTTATATTGGTTGGATGTTTTTTGATTCTATAATGGTTTCTAGTCATCAGAAATTGTAACAGTTTGTGTTTTTTCATCAGCAGGTCACCTTTACTATTATTTGGTTTGTTTTCTTATTGCTACTATTTCATTTGGGTAGTTTCACTTATTTTTTGGGTGACTGTCTTATTTTTTGGTGCCATTAAGAGTGTATATTCGATGCATCCTTTTCTTTTAGTTATAGTTCTAAGTTTAGAGACCACTCCAAAAAATGCTCAATGGAACTTTTAAGTATTCATTCTGCTCCAATATTCATAGAAGTGTCATTCAGGGTATACCAATTACCAAGAAAAACTCTGAAACTGAATATTTGTTATTATTTATATTACCATGTCAAATAAAACTATCCATATATATATATATATTTACTGGTTTCAGTGTTCTATCAGTTGGATGTAGCATTGAGACTTTCTATTTAATTTTTCCTGTGTTCTTTGATTGGATATATGGATCAAAGAACATGGTATGATGCAGGTTTCTAATACCGCAGTTATGGAAATCAAGTCTTATCGCAACCAGGCCAAGCTATTTGTCAGATCCTACTTGCTAGCAGATCCTTTCATCCCATACACTTCTGTCATTGCTGGCATTTTTTTGTGCAAGATGGTATCCCCTCACTTCCTATTTATGTGCTTCATATTTTATTTTTCCTTCTAAGAAAATGCATGGGTTGCGAGTCTTTTATATATATATATATATATATATATATATATATATTATAAGATTACTTTAGTTGAAGTAGTAGTGCCCGGTCAATTATCTTCTACGGCAGCAAGAAAGAATTTATACTACATTTGAATCTATGGAATTTCATTTTCATCTCTTGCTGTCTGAATGCTTCTTCAACATGTGGACATATTTATGGTTGTTTAGACTCAAGCATAAATTACTTATTTTCAGCCGAGCTTGATTGCCAGTCTGAGCACTCTCTGGACTTTTTCACATGCCTCCATATGTGCTGCATATTTGATCAATCCAGATCATGCATCTCCAGCCATGTAGGTCACTGCACTAAAGAACCAGTCCTCTCTAGCTCACTCATCAGGTTTGCCTCGCGTCTTTTGATGCCTGGCCATCAGAGAACTTTCACATTGCCCTCTCATTCTCATATGGTAATTTAACCTGTCTTTAGGAGCAGGTGATATGCATTGCAGGGTCCACCCAACAGACAGCTCATGAAAGCAATTCATTATCATAAAAATAGTATTCGTCATTATCTTGGAACAGTCATTAGCATCATCATGACTCATCATCAAAGCATTATACCATTCATCTATGTCTGGCTTTGAGAGTTTTGCTTTTCCTCTTAACTCTATTTAAACATTTTCTTTACAGCTCCACAATGTAAGGTATCTTTTCTCACTACTAATCTTTTATTGATCTCCCTCTTCCTTCAGTTCCTTGAACTTGTAGGACTTAACTACTCTGTATAGTACATGTTTCCAGTCTCGTGTACATTCTTTAACCATCTCAAATGGCATTCTTTGATTCTTCTCTTCTATCTAGGCCACCCCATGAATTCCTGTTATATGCTCATTCCTACACATCCATCTCAGCATACGCATCTCAGCCACATGTCCAAATAGCTTTTGTCATTTCTGCATTTCAGTATTTAGCTCCTTACAACAAAGTTGATCTAACTGCCATCTCATAAAAAATGTTCCTTTAATTAAAGTGACGCTTGACAATCACATGGCACTCATTTAGCATCATACAACGTGAAAGCAATTTTTTTACATATACATCAATGAAAATCCATTCTAAGCTCCTGGGTTGTGTTAAAGTCTTCTTATATATACATGGTTGTCTTGTCATAAATTGGTTAATTGCAAGGTAGTACATTTTTTGTAACTTGAAAAGATTAGATTGCCTTAATCAAATACTGATAAAAAAATATTGCTTTAATCAAATGATCTGTTGGTTGTCACATTTTCTCCATTGTAAAACTGCATCTGTTTCTATTTTATATAAAGACTTTGAGAGTGTAAAGACTTTGAGAGTGCTTTTCAATTTCCTAAGGTTTTAGGTTCTCTTTTAGGCACCGAATGTGCAACTAGAGGATTCCGTGTTTTAGAGGAAAGATTTTCTGATTTTCTATGCAGCCCACTATTGCATCGTTTGGTGCGACGCATTTTCGTCGTTGAAAAGGAAAAGAAAATGAAATGATTTTCCTTGTTAGAAGATTTCGATTTCCTATGAGGGGTAGGAATGTAGGATTCCTTTCTCCCGTAGAAATAGAAATCCGCGGAGTGGAATCTTGTCGTTGCTCAAACAAGCTCCTAGTGTGGTCCACCTGTGGAGTGCGGAATCATGTTGTCGCACAAACAAGCCCTTAGTGTGGTCTACTCAATATTTCTCTTTTCTTCCTCTAGGTCTATGATGTTACACAGTTGATCAGTTCTTTTTACTTCAAGAGCTATGCTGGCCTTAACAAAATTCAACGGATTGAGTGGAACAACCGGTAAGCACGTAAATTTAATGTGTTATGTACAGTTGTATGGCCTTTTCTTGTCATCATTTGTTTTCTCCTATTATATTTTATTTGAACTAATTTCTGCAGGGGTATATCTACTATTCATGCTTTCTTTATTGCCGTCATGTCCGTCTACTTGGTCTTCTTCTCTGGTATCTATTCTGATGACCGACTTGCTGGTCTTGTTGTGTTCCGAAGCTCACCTCTTTCTGCGTTTACACTGGGGGTAGGATTCTTCTTTTTCGTTAAAAGAACCTTATTTTTGGATGCAGTTGGATGTCCCAAATTAATACTAGTTTGAATATTTCAGTTGAATAGGTGGTTCTCTTCTTCCACATTCATTTGACCCAGTGAGGAGAACCTATTAGGTGCATTGACAGCTGACATTGAAGGGTTGAAAAGTTGGGAAAAGTCCTTCTCAGCTAAGGTGTTAAATAATTTATCTGCAGTAAATGCACAAAGAATAGACTATTCATGTCTATGCTGCCAAGGTGGCCAGAGCAATTGATGTTTGCTGTCATTCCATATCAACCCAATTTCCTGTAAAACAAAATGTAACACAATTGTACTTGTCTATGAATGTGTCATTTACAACATGCATTGGATTTGGTTTTTTACAGGTTTCCTTGGGGTACTTCATGGCAGACCTTGCAATGATATTTTGGTTTTATCCTTCTTTAGGTGGATTGGAGTATGTAAGTTCATTCTGTTTAAAACTATGTTTTCTTTCATTTCCTCCCTATTCATGCTCATTTATAACTAATGAGGAGCAGTATGATCCTCTACTCAGATATGTATGGTCTCACCATTCCTCAATTTTGTACCTCTTTTTTCGATCTTTAATTGACCCGGATTGTTAATATAATGTCACTATTAAAAGATAGTGGGAGTTATATGTAATTGTATTTTGCGTATTGCAGACAACCCCCAAATTATGAACTAATTTACAAAGAAGGGCCTGAACATAAATAAATAAGAAATATTACATATAACTATCCTCTTCTAACGGCAACTATGTTAGAAGATCAAGGTTATCCAACATCTAACCTTTTTTACTTTTGGTGAAAACTGTTTCTGTATTTCTTTCTTATCTGTCTATTTGCAATTAGATTATCAAATATTCAATTGGTTTTGAATGATCAAAATGCAGCGACTTCTCAGCACAGTCCCATTTTGGGGCCTATCATACTAACAGTCCAAATGACAACCTTGGGCCACATTTACATAATGCCTGGTAACACCATGCATGTCCTTAGGCTTATGATCATATGGTTCTTCATTAGTATTTGAGTAATCAGCATTTTTAAATTCTTACACTATGAAGGCATAGATAAAACTCGGCCCCATTTGCTATCAATCAAGTCCACTTGCCAAGTTTTTAAATTATAATGTAGTTACATTATTTCGGTTCCAATAGAACAATACTTTGTGTCTCAGGTTCTCCACCATTTGCTTTCTGTAGTTTCAATAGCATATTCCATGTTGTCTGGAGAAGGGCAGTTTTATACATACATGGTTCTTATCTCTGAGACTACAACTCCAGGGATCAATTTGAGATGGTAATTTGTGTAAATTACTGTAGTCAGTATAAACATAGTTTGATATCATATCTTCACTTGGCTTACATATTTTAATTTGTGAAGGTATCTTGACACTGCGGGAATGAAAAGATCCAATATGTACTTTCTTAATGGAGTTGTGATGTTTTTTGCTTGGTTGGTAAGTATAGCAAGCGATTGTTTTCGTTCAGTATATTCTGTCTCTTGTTTTGATAATTTGATTACATTGCTTTTGTTCTTGATAAGTTTTAAAAATTATAACTTAATGAAGAGGTGGTTGGAATTTTGTTACTTAATCAATAAAGAGGTAGTTTGGCTATTCTGTGGCTTAAATTCTAGCTATGCAATATCGTCAGAGAGGTGATTGCGAAGGTCTCATATCTGCAAGTTGTGGTTTGTGCCAAGGAGCTGATCTAAATTTAAGATTATGAAATTGGGGGGGGGGGGCGGAAGGTGTTGCTTTCCTTTAGCAATCTGGAGGGATCATGGAAAGTGATGAACAACTTTGACCATGGATGAAAATAGCGGTAGCGGCGGGCGTAGCGGCCCGCCGCCAAACCGATACGAAGCGGGTGATACGTAGTGGCGTAGCGGTGCGATTTTAAAAAATTGCCAAAAGAATCTGAAAAAATTCCAGAAAATCCAGAAAATTGTAAAATGAAAGAAAATGTGGTTCTTTTGCAAAAGTAAGTAAGAAAAGGGGGCGTAGCGGTGCCCTCAATATATGAGGTCCTGTATCGCTGTATAAATAGAAAATAATAGTAATGATTAGTTTTTTCACATGTATTCATGTTTCTTAGTTATGTTAACTTAAAAAGTAATGGAAAGCTCATTAAAAAAAAATTAGAACATGAAATAAAGGCATAAGAATTAAGAAGACTTAAGAGTTAGGTCGTTAGTGAACATTGAACAATCAAATATCAATACTTCAGCATTCAAGGTTCAAATTCAATCAAGTGAATGAACTATGAAGTGATCACCAATCAACATTCAACACCAATTTAGAAATGACAAAGAGAGTAGAGAGTTAGTAAAAGAAATAGGAAATTAGGAATACCTTGATCACCACCAAAAGAAATGTCTACCAAGATTCAAGGGGCTATGGTTATCCTCATCCCCATCAGTGTTATCATTTTTATTGGCACCATATTGAATTTGATATTGATGAGTATTGGGATCCACAAATCCAAAGAAGCCAGCCGCACCCACATCATAGGAACTTGGAGGAGGTGGAGGTGGTCCAGGTGGATATCTACCATATTGCGTTTCACCATAGTCACCATATGAGTAGGACCCCGAAGTTGAAGATTGTTCTTCTCCTTGTTGTACTTGACCATATGGGAAAAAGTCAAAATACTGTGAGTGTGAGGGTCCTTGTCCACTGTAACTAGGGTTCCACAAATCAGTCCATGATGCCGCTTGTTGTCCTCCAAAATCTCCACCCATATTTCCTTGCTCAGTACTACCTCCAGCCCCAAGTGGTGAATCTCTTCGGGCCGTTGATAACCACGGCTTGGATCAAATCTTCCAGATGGAGGTAACTCCTGTACTTCCTCTACAGGAATGACATCGTCTTCATCATGTTGATAGTATTCACTAGTACCACCTGTCCCACTGTCTCCTCCACCATGGCTACTTGAAGAGACTGTGGTGGAACTAGCTTTCTCAGAAGCAAGTTCTTTCCCACTCCTCCTAGTCCTACTACTGGTACCTTCTCCCTGAGGTGGCTGACCTTCTGCAGGTGCCTCACCCATGTCCTCACCTATCAACTCTTGAACCGTTTCCTGAAACCCCGGATCTGAATCTAGCAGTGGATCCTCTATCTCGGCTAGCCATGGGAGTAAGGGATCGTCCTCTCTAAATATGTGATCCAAATTAATGGGACAATAATCAGGACTATCCATTACCCTTCTCTCCCTAATTCTGTTTCTCAACTTCAGATTGTAATGACAATATACAAGCTTGTTGAGTTTCTGCATGGTAAGCCGATTCCTGACCTTCGTGTGGATCAAAGAGAAAGTGCTTCAATTTCTTTCACAGTTGGAAGATGTTGTAGTTTGACTAAGGATGCGAACAGCCGCACTCCTTAGATGTGGAGCACTCTCTCCAAAATTCATCCACCGATCAGCTGAAATGCAAAAAAGAAATAAAGAAAATTAGATCGTATCACAAGATATCTACAATGTGGATATGTCTTTTGTTCATAGTCATATCAGGTGGCATCCTTCCAATCGATCGTATCACAAGAGGGTCAACAAAGGTTCATCTCCTTTGTATATATATAAATATCTACAATGTGAAAATTAGATATAAGTCAGTAAACCCCTACAACATAATTAAATTCTCTTAAGTAACCACCCACTCACATCTTGTATGGCATCAATTTGATCATCTGGACCTAACAATTTCTTCAACACCTCTCGTAATCCTACCCGCAAGTCCGTATCTATTGCTTCGGTGTGTAGTTCGACATTGCGGTAATAGAATTCGGGATTCAAAAAATAACCTAGATTATAAATATGTAGAATGTACTGTGAGCAAGCAAGATAATAAATACATTAGTTAGGAAAACAAAAAAGTATCAAATTCAAAGATATATATTAATTACCTGCGGCATGCAATGGATGGTGCAACTGATCGTTCCAACGGGCATCAATAATCTTTATATATTTTTCGTGATATCTAACATTTTCCATGATGGATTGCTTTGCCCGATCCATTGCTTCATATATAAAGCCCATTGTCGGCTTGTCATCACCATCTACAAGCCGCAACAGTTTAACTAAAGGCTCAAAAACCTTTAATATCTTCTTCACTTTCTTCCAAAATGTATTGTCCCTCATCAGGTTTGGGACTTCAAACTCCGGACCACTAGTTGCATTGCCCCATCTCGAACGAAGTCATTCTTCTTATGCAAACATCTGAATGAGCTCCGTTCTAAACTTTACAAGGCTTTCCATAGCCAGAAAATGGGTTGCAAACCTTGTTAATCTTGGACGCTGCAAGGCATGGTTATTTGTGTATCTTTTCATCAAGATTAACACCCATGAATGATCATATATAAATCTTGTAATTCCTCTACATGCCTTGATCAATGAAGCCACTTTTGTCTTCCTTCCAATCTCTTCCAAGATGAGATCTATGCAGTGTGCTGCACATGGGGTCCAGAATAAATGGGTCCTCTTCTCCATTAATTTCAAACTTGCTACCTTGAAATTGGCGCCATTATCTGTAACAATCTGTACAATATACTCTTCTCCCACACTCTCTACAACTTTATCCATAAGAGTATATATATGTGGTTGTCCGTCTATGTTCAGATGCATCAATGGACTTCACAAAGACGGTCCCAGCGACTGAATACACCAAAAAGTTTATTAATTGTGTTTGGGTGTCGCTGGTCCACCTGTCACACATAATGGTAACACCATTCTATTGCCACATGGGTCTAAATTTTTCCACCCAAGCCTTTATTTCTTTATATTCTTCTTCAAGATATTTAGTGCCCACATTATATACGGAGGGCGCTTGTATACCCCGCCCAGCTTCGGCGGCAACATCAAGAATAGTCTGGAAATATGAGGAATCTACTGCTGTAGGTGGTATGTTCTTGTGAATTAGCCATTTTGCTGTAGCTTTGGCCAATCTATCTCTTACAGCCTTCATTACCCCTTTCATAACACTTGATATTTTTGGTTGTTTAGCTCCCTCTTTTCTATGTGCTAGAGGATCAACAGGGGGAGGAATTGCTCTTCTTGTAGAGATAATTTCTACATCAGCATCCTGTTCCCGGGTGCTAAATGCCCTACGTATGGACCCCGCAAAGCCCTTGCCCCTACTTGGCACAGTAGACGATGAGCTCCCTGCATCATAATATTTGCTTCCAGCAAATGCACGACGTTCATATTCTTCTTGTTGACTCATCAAAGACTCTCGGCGCCGCTCCATCTGTGCATCTTCCTCCTCATCAAAATATTCATCCCCAAATACATCATAACGGGCAGCATCAACATCTTGCCGCCTCTTTTCTTTTATCTCTACTTTTCTAGCTTTGTTTTGGCCAACTAAAGCTTTCATTTGTTCTCTTACTTCCCTCAGTACTTCGGTACAGCCAGAAACATTGCCAGATATGTGGTCCAAGTGGTGCTTGAATCTTGTAATGCCCCCATGGGTCACTTTTCTACAGAACTTGCATTTGATTTTCAACCTATTATTCTCAACTGCCTCACCAAAGCTCCATGCGGGATCAATATCACGAGGCATTTTAACTTATCAATTGGCAGAGACAGATGGATTGAAATTGAATACCTGTCTGCCTATAAATATAAACAAGTAGTATACTAGTATGTTAAAAATTAAAAAAAAACAAATAAACATGTTAGAGGAAACTTATATCACAAATATAGGAACCATTTTCAAGACATTTGATTGGTATTCAAATATTAAAAATTATTTTTATTTTAAAAAATAAATAAATCCGAAAATAAAAAAATAGATAAAAATCAATAAACATTCAAAATGTGATGGATTGATCTATGGGAAACATAGATCTATCATTTACAATCAATTTCCAAGTGGTTACATGTGTTGTCCATGAATATTCACATTTTTTTTTTCAAAAAATAAATAAATCCGAAAATAAAAAATAGAGAAAGATCAATAAAAATTCAAAATGTGATGGATTGATCTATGGAAAACATAGATCTATCATTTACAAGCAATTTCCAAGTGGTTTCATGGGTTGTCCATGAATATTCACATTTTTTTTTCAAAAAATAAATAAATCCGAAAATAAAAAATCGAGAAAAATCAATAAAAATTCAAAATGTGATGGATTGATCTATGGGAAACATAGATCTATCATTTACAAGCAATTTCCAAGTGGTTCCATGGTTGTCCATGAGTATTCACATTTTTTTTTTCAAAAAATAAATAAATCCGAAAATAAAAAATAGAGAAAAATCAATAAACATTCAAAATGTGTTGATTTGATCTATGGGAAACATAGATCTAACAATATGAAGCTATTTTCAAGTTGTTTCATGAGTTTTCCATAAGTGATAATGTTTTTTTTTTTTTTAAATAACATAAATCCGAACATAAAAATAACAATATATAAAAAAAAAAACCAAAAGATATGCATGCAAGATCAAAAGGAAGCATGGATCTACAATAAAACAACACAATGATGCCATTATGTTGTGATTCATAGTAGTTAGAGAGTGATAAATGATAATCTTAAAAGTTGAAAAAAAAAATCACATATACCTTAATGAAGAATCTTGTTTTGAATCTTTAGATTTCTTTCAATAATGGATTGTTGGTGATTTGGTGGCAAGATATCTTGAAGAGAGGGATTTGGGAGACACTTGGGACCACAAAGAGGTGAAAACAGCAAGCATAGAGGGGAAGAGATGAAAGGGGAGGGTTAAAAACCCTAAAAAGTCCAAAAGGGGGGGTTTTATAACCCCCCATGTCGTATCGCGTGGCGGCCTGTATCGGCCGATACGCTTGAGTATTGGCCGATACGGGCCGCCACGGGTGCGATACCCCGTGGCGGCCGATAAATACTTTGAATACCGCCACGCCCGATATATCGGCGTATCGGCCGATATTTACATCCTTGACTTTGACCACAAGCTTTCGGATTTATTTTCATCCCTTCATTGTTGGAAGCTACAACACTTTCATGTTCGAGAACTGACTGGGCGAGGTTATTTGGAGTAACGTTACACAGTTGGAATGTGAAGGTCTTTGATGAAATTAGGGGAAGTTGGGAGAGATAATTGGTGTGGCTAAGGAAACAGTGGAGAGGAGAGCTGGCTAGATTTCTGTAGGGTTTGTGTTCTTGTGGGAACCATCATTTGCTCTGAACTCTGAAGAAATCTCGATTGAGATTTTCCGGCAATTTCTTTCCTGTCTTCATTTGGGAGGATCTGAAAACCTATTGGTCTCCCAAGGCTGTTGGTTTGATGCATAAATGGATTTGGAGAGTGGTGGTGTAGATGCCGAGGCTAGAGATGGTAGCAAGGCGATTAATGGTGGCTATCAAGGGATGGATGGGGACGAGGTTTATGTTGATGCCTTGTCATTGGATTCCATAATTTGTGGCTCTCAAGGATCGACTCGGTCTTCTATTAAATCACCTATGGAAAGGGATGGGGACTTTCCAGTAGTAAGGGTGACTTGGTTGCCGGCGGAGAAGATGACTGGAAGTTGATTTTTGGGAAGGAAGAATGCATGGGTCCCTAACACGTGGCTTAGCTGATGAGGATAGACCTGGCCTGCCGACTGCCGAGGCCTCTGGATCAGTGCAGGCGGTTATTGTCAGACTAGGGTAGGGTCTTTGATCTCCTATCCAGAAAGGGACGGGAAAGAAGGGCACAAGGTTTGGGTAAAGAAATATTTGTGAATGAAGTGAGGGGAGGCTTGCTTCAATGGGAAGCAAGAGATTGCTATTGGTGATGAGGAAAGGGCATCTTGGTGTTTATGCCTGTTGAAGCAATTTGATGAGATGGAAGAGACAGGTTCGCAGGCGTTTCAGTTGAGCAGGGCAGAGGGTGTGAAAGGTAATTATAACCTTGGCAGTCCATTTCAGAAGGTGGCCCACCTGACCAGGAACAAAGTGTCTATCCAGGCTGATGTGGATAGCTCCCTGTATTGCTAAGTGTGCATTGATTTTGGCTGAGAAGGCTTCTGGGGCGAAGCTTGCCGGTCTTTCTTGGTCGTTGGGGAAGGTTGTGTGAGGGCCACAGGCCTCTTTGGCTTCAAGCCCAAATATCTTCCCAGCACAAGGCCACAGGCCTCTTTGGCTTCAAGCCCAAATATCTACCCAGCTCAAGTGCAGCCTACAGGAAATTCTAAGTTACTCCCCTTGACTAGAAAGAAGATGAAATGAGTCACAGATTAGTCTCATCCCATCAAACTAGTGAGCCCTTCTCCATCCTCTTTCGTAATCCGAGTCCAATTCTCGATCTTGGTATGTCATCTGGTATCTTAATATATTCTTCTATGTTGGCTATTATTTGATATTCATTTCAGTCTATGCCAGTTGAGCTAACATCACTAGTATATAACAAGTCTATGAATAATGAAAATCAAGGAAAATGGTGTCTTTTCCCCTGTTGTTAGCGAAAATGGCTAATTTGTGAAGTTATAGACGAAAAAAAGGAAGTCATGCTCTTTTTAGGAGGAAAACTATAGTGAGTTTCAGAGTTCAAAGTCAATTTTGTCAGCCAGTCACATTTTGCACGAGGGAAATAGAGAAGTTGAGAGTGAGGACACTATTGAATCCATTTCAGGTTTAAGGATATTTCCTGTAGTAGAGGTTGCAGCATGGGATCTTAGTCATTTATTTTCAATGATCATTAAAAGTTGGATTATAAGAGGTTTCGGGAGGCCTTAGAACCAGTTTTGAGGAAGTTAATTAAGAATCAGAAACTGAATCTTTTGTTGGTGCAGGAATCTAAAGTCTCCAAGGAGGTCCAGCATGTGCTCTATGATGTGTAGGGTTTGTAGAGCTGCAGTTGGGAATTGGTTCCTTTGGAAGGGGCATTGAGTGGTCCATTTGTATTGGAATGAGGATGTCCTTAGCATGGTTCAAAATAGCGTAGCGGCCGCATTATCGACCGTAACAAGTTTTGAAAATAGTGGCGCTGTAGTCTAAAACCTAGTAGAGCAAAGTAATTTTAGTTTTAAACATCTTTTTTCCTATTTCTTCTCTTCAATAGCCTTGCTTGAAGTTGTCACTACCCTTATATGGTCTCAAATCACTAAAAACACTATATTGGTTGCCATACAAGATTCAAACTTTTTTGACCATTTAAAAAATTCACACCGCTACGTATCACCACTACCGCTACGTAGCATTTTGGCCACTCGCCGCAACCGCTATTTTAATCCTTGGTCCTTAGGATGGATGTAATGACCCGGGCCTACTGTCCACATGATATTATCCGCTTTTGCTCATGGGATTTCAACCCAATCTTGCCGCTCGGTTTTAAAAGGTTTGGTGTGGAGTTAAGGCCAAGTGACGCACATATATACCTAGAATCAGGACTTGCATGTTTCCGATGTGGGACTTATGCACCACCGCATACCCGGTCCTTTAGAGTTTCCCTCGCCCTCTCTCTAGGCGGATGCTCGTCGAACCCAACGCCGTTTAGGATTCTTCTGGAACAACTTTTTGGCATATGATATCTGATATTAAATCTCATTGTTCGGTCATTTGGTCCAATTGGAGGAGATTTTAACATGATTTGCTTTCCTTATGTGAAAGGGGAGGAATCAATTGATCTCTACTCGTTGGAAGAAAGTTCACTGGTCAAATAATCAAGAAAGACTATCTTGGAGCAGAATTGATCATTTTCTTCTCTCTAAGGATTGGGAGGAACATTATGTTAAGGGGCTATTGTGTCATAAATTTCAATAAATAATCTATATTTGAATCTTTTCGTTAGGCAGGTGTTGTATGTTTTTGCCACATTCATCTGTTTTCATCCTTCTCAGTGTCATTTAATTTTAGTAAGATTCCATAACTGAACAATGCTCACACTAATATTTTAAGTAATTCTGGTCTAGTTCATCTCTACTACGGTGTTTAGGATCATCGTCTATCTTAGGTAGGATACATGTAATGAAGAAATGTCTTTAGGTACTCTTGTCATCATGTGACAATCCTCTGACCACTTAGATCAGGTCACGTAGTTTCTAGTGTATACCTTATTTCGCTTTCCGTCTGTATTACATGTTTTTATTGAGAAAATTATAGTCAATAGGGAAAATAATCATACATAACAATCCACGACTTACCAAAGAAACAAAAAAAATACCAAACAGGGTATAAGAGAGATATACCCAATGCAAAACAACAAAATAGAAGTTACGAAAGGAGACAAGTTCTATCCACTCCTTGTTAGCTAATGCATCTGCCATCCATAGTTGTCAATTTCGTTTCGGGACGTTGTTTCAGTTTGACTTTGGATTGAAACATTTCAGCCAATTCGACATTTCGGTGTTTCATTTCATAGTTTTTGTTTCGGAAAATGTTAACAATTTAAAACTACACATATTTGAAAAACAGTAATGACTTGAACCAACTATGTACTTCAAGAAAAAAGTAGGCCAACACTCTAGTAAACCAAACCCCATGAGAATCTACCTTCCACTCACAAAAGCCCTTTGAGAAGGGCCAATAACACCGGTGAGAAACCGATCAACCAGACCTTACACAACAATTTATATGTGCAACGCACCAAAGTAATTGGTTAGAAGTCCCGCGACTCCTCAGGATTTCTGGATTTTCGAAATACAGAACCATGAAAGTAACTTTAATCTCCTTATTGAATATGCTTTTGTGGCAAACCACAGAATTCATCCTGAACCCAGCTCTAATAAAGGCGAAATTGAAACCATCCAGGCACAGAGCCTTATCTTGACACTCGGCTAAAGTGTAGCAATTTCCTCCATCTCGACCCTTTCCAACCACCCTTAAATATTTGAAGATATAGAAGGAAAATATATCCCATCCAGAGTCGATCTACAAATTTGTCTCGCATATTTAACTTTTAAAAAACTTTGCTATCTGCAGAATCTCCTATGGATTTTTCAGTAAATCTTCCTCTTCTCCTAATCCTACCGATGGACCCTAGGTAATCTACTCAAAAGACAACTTGAATACTGGATAGAACATTGGTCATATAACTGCCTTGAGGGCACACAAAAGCTTCTTCCCACTATAGAAATAAGAAACAAACCGTGCCTACTCATTGCCAACCTTTCCTGGTTGTTAGACCAATTAAACCTCCTCCCCTCTAACAGCTGGTCAATCAGCTCATTATCATTGACGAAGTCTTAGAAATGCTCCATCATGCTACAGGAGATGTACCTCCCCCTCTCCTTCTGCCAAGTCGTGCGGGAATCTGATCATGTTGAGATCTGACCCCAAACACCATGGCATGCCCACCCCCCGCCCCCATCATGCTACAGGAGATGTACCTCCCCCTCTCCTTCTGCCGAGTCGTGTGGGAATCTGATCATGTTGAGATCTGCCCCCAAACACCATGGCATGCGCCCCCCCCGCCCCCCCCAAAAAAGCACTTGATTCTGACTCTTCATTCATCCTAGAATCATTTGCCGACACCCACACAACTTCGTCTGCGACAATCTGGACTTTTGACAGCTAAATACCTTCTGCTGTTATAAAACATCTTCGCTTTTAATCACCTCATTCCAAATGGAAACTTGACCTCCTAAAGCTTGTTTTGTGTGTAGAAAGTGGGATTGAGACATTTGTAGAATTAGTAAAACTAATCTGTACCATACAGTTTGTTCTACTTGAGAGAAAGTGGGAGTGAGACATTTGTAGAAGTTTAGTAAAAATAATATATACCATACAATTTGTTCAACTTGAGTTCATTGGCCTGACATGTGTCCAAGAGTGACACCACTTCCTCCATCAAATATACTTCGGTAAGAGTTAACTGGACTCTGGACCACCCTAAACCATGCTTGCTTACTGACACAAAAAATAACCTGTATGCAGGTTGCAAGAATTATTTTGTTCATCTATCTCTTTTACCACGTCTATACGCATTATGATCAGGTGAGACACTGTAGTGTTCAACTTTTTTATTGTCTCTGTTCCTTCTCTGATTTGTTAAACATCAGAGCAATTTAGCAGAGCAAGTTTGATTCTGGATTTTCTTATTATGACAGGTGGAACAGATGCATCAGTACAGTTTTCTGTTGGTAATTGTTGTCCCTTCGGTGCTGGCTATCATGAACCTGGTGTGGTTTGGAAAGATAGTCAGGGGTGTAAAGAAAGCGCTGGCGAAGAGGCAGTGAAGTACATTTATACGTATGTTTTCTTTTCTTCCTGGTTCTAATCCTTTTCTCTCCCTCTATTCAATGTTGCTAATGTGCACTTCTCACAGTTTTCATGTATGGAGTCATTAACATGGATATGGGGAGGACGAACAATGCTGACCGTTCAGTTGGGATTCTTAAGGGATCGAAACACAGTACTTGAAAGTTCTATCATATCTGGATCTCTGCAAGAAAACAATGACTACAACTCCCCTACAGTTGTATATGAAACATATATACTGCTGTTCTTTTCTCTCATTTAGTATATTGAGGGTTTTTTTTTTCTTACAATGTATATATATATTTAGTGGAACTAAAAACCATGTGTTTGGTGTTTGAGGGCACAGTAAGAAGTGCCTGGCAAGGATTGGAGTCCATTCTCCTACAGAATCTCTGCTTTGTAGGCCCTTTTACTGAAGTTGGCTGCCATTTTATTGGAGAGAGATTTGAAACAGTGTCAGCAAGATCAACTGGCTGTTTGTGAGACCAGCTGACCCGAACCACATTCCTGTTCGTCTCAGGACTTTGATCTGGTATCGGCATCGGCATCAGAGAAACCAGAAAGCCTTATAACAGGGGAGGCAAGTTTGTTAATAAGACTAGTCAGTCTCTAAGGTGCCATTGCTCCCTGCTCCAGCCCAACCCACCGTGCAGGAAGAATCACTCTGATTGATAGATAAGAGGCCAGAGTCTCAATTTGACAGCCTCGCGCTCTTTCTTTAACATAGCCAATCAACCTGAAAATCTACACAACCACTCCAAAGATACTCCCTCTAACATCGGTGGAAGCTGAACCTCTCAAACGTCCTGTGGAGACTCACACAGGATACACCAAAGTAATAGCATTCCAAACATTACCAGCCATCCCACCTTCAATGCAGAGAACACCTATTAATGACAATTCTATTTTGGGGTCACAGAAAAAATGTCCATTGTCAAAATGCTATCCTAGTGGGCAGCCCAGCTCCAAAGTGAAACGTAGAAGGTAGCAGTAATGGTAGTTGATCCTTTCAAGGTTGGAGGTGTTCCAAGAGGGGATACCAATACTCTTTATCTTTTACCAAAATAAAAAATACTCTATGGGTCAAGTAGGTTACATGTTTAGGCTCAACCCTTAGCTGACCCATTTATTTGCCGGGTTGAATATATCGACTCAGACCCTATACAAATACACTTGGTCTTGTGCAGATTGGGTTGGTTGGTTGGAGCAATTAGTTGGGTTTTGCATGGATTTGGATTTGGCAGGTAAAGTAGAAGGAACGAACATATCAACCCATTTTAATGGGTGGCCAACAAATGGAAAAGTATCAACCCAAACATAAATTGCTGCTAAAGCCTTGGCATGCACCCACTGTAGGTGGTTCACTCGGGCATATAAATGGACTGCTCTAACCCTCTAGCCTCCCTATTCACTTCTCAAGCATTGTTTGTTCATCTTAAGAGACAAAAGTCCAAAGAACATTGCTTAAAATGCTTACATGCCACCTTCCAACAACTAACGGCCTTTTTATTCATATAAAATACATAGAAATTCACGGTAGAATGAGCTCCATCAAGGGATTGAATCAAGGGTGATGGTTGGGATGCTCATTTCCCTTCTTCTGATGATACAGTTTCCATTAAAGGATTTATGGTCATTTTTTATATATTCACCTTTCATTATTTAACCACTTAAATAAAATACAATCCTAAGCATTCAATTACAAGAAATAAACAAGTCCCTTTTCGTTTGCATGATATTTCATAGGAATTCATGGTCAAATGAGCTCCACTAAAAGATTATTAAGGGTGAGGGTTTAAGGATATGATGTGAAGGGTTGAATGATAAGAAATGGAGATGTAGATGAGACCTTGACTTTTCTAGGTATTAAATTACTAGGGTGAAAGTTAAGTGTTCATTTCCCATCTTTCCTTCATTCAATTTCCAATTGAAAGAGAGTTGGCGACGTCTTCACATCCACCTTTGATCTTCAGTTTTAAACAATCATGGAATAAATCTATGCATTCAATTCCTGTCCATTCTGTACAAACAAACAGGCCCTATGTCTTTTCGCTTCTCTGAATCAGCCACCTAGTTAACGTATGATCAACCCAATCTAATGCCATCTACCTTCCATGCATGAGTTAGAATCAATCCCAATTTTACCTTGTTCCATTATCCATCATTGAATCTCAACAAGAAAGTCGCCCATTTAAGGTCATTAATCCTTAACCCTTGAATTAAAATTTAGAATCCTTTTTGTTATTGTGCCTAGCAGCCCTTAACCACAAGTAAATCAGTCCACTCACTATTGATTACCAAGTATCCAACTGCACGGGCAGAGACAAGCCATTGTCCTGGATCTGATATGTAGTAATTTTCACTGAAGCTCACAATGTTAAGTGAACATGACTTGATGGCCTGCTCGCCCCACCATAGTACAAGAAAGTGAACATTCAACAATAGACAACACAACTAAATGTCTCATCTGGCTGATCCCATTACATAAAGGATGTGGAACATTAAATGATGGGGCACACTTATACATCCAGATCACAGAATGATTGGGCCCACTTGTGAATCCACAGGTTTACATACAGATGCATAATTCTGCATCTGTCATATGGAGGAGAACGTTAAATCAATGACAAATAAATTATGGGACCCAGTAGTGTACAAAATACTTCCTGCATACCAACACTCAGACCATTCAATGAAGGAATCAACCAACCAGAAAATCAAGACAATTGAAAAAACAAGCAGCATTGTAGATCGTTTCACCAGGGAGTGATCACAAAACACCATATAGCAACATTCATTTACAGTTCTTGATAAATGAATAATCAGGACCAGACCCACGCGCTTCGAACTGATGTGGTAATTACAAAGCTGGCCAGAATGAGTCAAAAACTTATGAGCAGCAAGAAGCATTTGCCATCCTCTCTGTTGGTCTATTTGTTAGAACCATTCCTGGAGGGTTGCTCGCTGGTTGGGCTTGAGGAAGACTCTTCGCTGTGCCAGAATGAAGACACAAATTTATAAACTCATACAAGGAAACTTTTATCTTATCATCAGTGGAAAGGATAGGAATCCAAGTTGCCATTTGATCACCCTATATGGAATAATTAGACCAAGAAATCAACGACTGGAAACTGTCTTTAGCTCTACCATTTGTAACCACAACTGGCACCACCCGCAACATCTTAGGTGGGTCTTTCTTTTGACAGTAAGTCCCAGTAGTGAGCAGTGTTTACGGGAAATCCCATTGACTGCATGGCTGTGATAAACTCACCAACTAATATCTTAGACTGACACATCCATGAGGTAACCAAAATTTAGGAACAGTGCAGATCCATAATGCCAACTGGTTGTACTACCGATTCAGAAACTAATTGTCTGTTCTTTTCATCTTAATGGAAATATTACCTATTTCATAAAATATATCATTGACATTTGTTGCAGTCTTCGCAGAGGTTTCCATGAAAAAAAGACCATTCTCCTGAGCATATGCTTGGGCTTCCTGCATCATTATAATGGCAGCAAAAGTTTCATTTAAAATCACAGAGGCCTTCTTTTTTCTTTCTTTCTTTTTGAAAATCCAAAATCAAGATGAACACAACATATTCAGAACAAGGAGAAATAAACTAAAGCATTTTGATTGGCAATCTCAGTACGGATACAACAAGATATACTGTTTATTTCCAACAGGAAAGCTTACACTGGCAGGAGTTTTGCATCATCAGAGAAGTGTGAAAAGTTCTCCAAACAAAGTAAAGAGAAGGGAAAGAAAAAAGTGAAGTACTTGCCTCTGCCGTCACCTTCCTCGCCTCCACCAAATCTGATTTATTTCCAGCAAGTGCCATAACCATGTTTGGATTACCTTCAGAAGACCAGAGACAATAAGAACTCTAGCATTTGAAGGCACTTAGTTGCTCAAAAGTCAAAACTTCTTTTTCACTATAAAAGATAATAAATGCAACTTTATTTTTTTTTAAATGAAGTAAAACATATAGAAATATTCGCTGATATGTATAGTATTAGCAGATAACTTGGCCGTATCAGTTGTGAGACTGCTCTACTTTTTGCAATTTATCAGCATTGAAATGCATATCAGAGAGTATTGGCTGATAAATCAGGTGCATCGTTCGATTTATTGGGCAGAACGACCGATATGTATCAAATGCCCACTTTTTAAGCCAAATGTCTCTTTTTTTCTATATTCTTTTTGAAGGAAAAAATTGTGAAGAGTTTGGGCATATCCAACGCAGGCCCGCAACGGCACCGGTGAGGAAAAATTTGGCCATGCAGGTTGATGGCCCACCAAGGGGAATGGGTAGGCCGAAGATTGCATGAATGGAGGTAGTAAAAATAGATTTGAAGAAGTGCAACCTATCTCAAGATTTGGCTCAAGATAGATCGGAATGGAGAAATAGAATTCATGTAGCCAACCCAACATAGTTTGGACAAGGCTTTGATGATGATGATGATTATAACGAAGAATCAAAGCCAATAAATAACCCACCCTTAGCTTAAGGCTTTTTCTATAAGGTAAGAAAAAAAAATCTGATTACAGGCAAATCTTTTGGGTCTTTTTCAGTTGTTTTGGGCATGAATGATATGACAATTATTCATGATGCATGTTTGGAGCATAGATTATTATGTTTGCAGTACATAACTAATGCGTTACATAATCATAGTACACAGTACATAACTGATGATATCACGAAACTACAACTATATACATAGCTAACACTAAATAATAATCACTGACTATTAACATTATTAGCTCTTAATACCACTGACCAACATGAAAATAGGTGAACAAATGCATCACTATTCTATTAAAAAATAATACAGCGACAAGACCCATATGATAATGAAGGGTCCAATACTCCTATTTATCTTAGTTACTAAGAAAATAAATATTAAAATCTAACACTATCAAATGATGCAGACAGGAAAGGCAGAGATGCAGGGTGGATGGAGACAGATATGGAGATAGGGAAGAGATTGGGCTCTCACCAAACTCCGATCCAGAGGCATTAGAAACTTGGGCTCTCACCAAACTTAAACTTGGGCTCTCACCAAACTTCAAACCAGGAGGCACCATTGAACGCTATCGCACTTGCCAACTGGCAAAACAGCGTAAACAGAACACGAGGTTGTACACTTCATTGTAAGTGCCTCATGCACCGTGGCAAGATATTAATATGGATTTTGTGCTTGGACTTCCAAAGACCAACAAACAACATGATTCCATACTTGTTGTCGAGGACCGCTTTTCTAAGATGGCCCACTTTGTCCCTTGCTTCAAGACATCAGATGCTTCGCATGTTGCACAAATTTTCTTAGAGCGCATCATAGTCTTCATGGTGTCCCAAAAACAATTGTGTCTGATCAAGATGTCAAGTTCACTAGTTACTTTTGGAAGACATTGTGGCAAATATTGGGGACAAAATTGCAATTATCACCTGCCTACCATCCATAGACTGATGGTCAAACGGAGGTAGAGATGCAAGGTGGATGGAGACAGATATGGAGATAGGGAAGAGATTGGGCTCTCACCAAACTCTGATCTGAAGGTGTTAGAAACTTGGACTCTCACCAAACTCCAAACCAAGAGGCAGTAGAGATCTCCAAGAGGAGAAGGAGAAGACAACTCCATTTTCATTAATCATCAACCATTCTTCATTACTCGGCCAAAGAGGCTTTACATCATTATATAGGAAAAGAACTAACCCTAGGACTAATCTGGACCATCCAAACACACAGATGGCTAGGATTAAAACCACCTACTAAAACATCTTAAAACATAATTAAAAGACCTAAATAATTGAAAATAACATAAAATAAATGGATTGAGCCTAAGGCTTGGTCAAGACAAATAGGCTGGGCCCATTGGCAGGTCGACCCATGGGGGGCCATGGGTCTGTCCTGCATCCGATTCTCCCCTTCTTGGAGAGAACTCGACCTCGAGTTCTATAGATGTCCTCTAGGATCAAAAGTCAACCGTATGAACTTCTGAGATGCCACTTGATCCTTGGTTCTAGTGCATGGCTTGAAGGCTTGGTTCAATCTTCTTGACTTCGATCTGGTCTTCCACTTAGAAGTAAAGGGGCACATTGCTTCTTCCAATTTTGGAATTCAACTTGGATGTGAAATCTAACCAGTAGATGCATTAGTCTTTGAATCTCAACTGTTCGAATACAATCTTCTATTCTAATATGAAGGAGCGATCACCGAAGATGAAATCAATATGGGGAACTTCAATCACTTGATTTTCGCTTACAACCTCTTGATCAATAGCTTGTTCAACTGATGCTTTAACTGGTTGTTCTGGAAGCGTGCTTACAATGGGTTCTGTCAAATGCTCAGTTGGCCTGCGTATTATTTCCAATCCTTTAATGTGTTGGCCTTCTTGGGTTGCTTGCACTTCTTGATCAACACTCTCCAAAGGAGACGATTCTGTTTCTTTGTCTTCCAATTCATCTAAAGTAGAATCCTTAGTTGGAGCCTCATCTGTCACTTCACCTGAATTAATTGTGGAATCACCAGTTTCTTGCTTTTGTTCCTGCAGTAAAGCAATCATCTGTGTCATAATGTCTTGCATTTGTTTGGCAAATTGATCGAGGGTAGCATTGAACTGGGAGGAATCTTGAATTGGCTTCTCAACACCAGAATTGATTTCATTTGCCAGTCTCCACTTCTCTTGCTAAAGGCTTGGAGATTTCCATGCGAGACCGATTAAGCATTCGCTCAATGCGAATTGCTTCTCTACGTGCTTCATACTTGGTCCTGCACTCTTAAATGTTTTCCAATATGCTTGGCCTCAAACCTCTGACATAGCTGATACAATAATGTTCCTCATTTTCAACTAATCGACATGCTTTTTGTAGCCATGAAAACTGATCATAATATTCATCAACTGTCATCTCTCCCTGTTGCAAACTCAAGAATCGCTGAAAATAGACTATATTCTTAACATATCAATCTCCATAATTACGTCTAAACTGTACTCTTTGAATTTTATTGAAAATTCCAATGCATTCCGACTTCATATTGACTTGGGTGAGAAAGGAATGTAAATTTAACGCGCTTCAAAAATCAAACTGACCTGATGTGTAGATCTCACTGATTAGAGTTTACAGGTGAAGACGGATCGACGATCAGAGTCCGGATGGAGAAGATCTTGCTATTTAAAGATGGATGGTTGAAAACTTGATGGAATCTGGGCCACACTGTTATTGCTCCTTCAGTTTTGTTTGATCTGAGTTGGGTTGGAAATTCTTTAATGGGTCAGACCTTTACACAAGGTGGCCCAATAAAGAACAAGGAGCTGCTGCTGTCCCTGTTTATTGCAGATGTATGGATTAGGTCCTTCTCATCTGACCTGGGTTTGGTGGGGTCGAGTCAGTTGTGGCTTTGTTTTATCTTTTTTTTTTTTTAGATCCTGTTGCTTGGCATCTGGCCTAACCTGAACTGAGGCCTAAAAGCTAGGCTCAGCTCACGGCACCAACACGTGACACTGGGTTTAGCTTCGTGCGTCGTGCGGGAAAGGGGGAAAATGGAGGGGTTTTGACCCTTTTCTGCTGCTGCACCTCAAGAGAGAATGTTGGTGATGGAGATAAAGTAGAGACGGCAGAAGACTTCGGAGCTCGCTGCGATGATGGTGACAACGATGATGGGATATGAGGATGGTGATTGCAACGACAGGCAGCAGTGGAGATGAAGCGGTGATGTAGAAGATGATGGTGGTGGTGCAGTCGTGGTGCGAATCTGCTGGCGTCAGTGGCAGTGGCAAGCAACGGCGAGGGATGGCGGCAGATCTACTGCTCCGGTCTGGTGCCAGGTACGCACAGTTTTTTTTTTTTTTTTGCTAGACTTCTCTCCTTTGTCTCCTTTTTCTTCTTTCTGTTCTCTTCTTCTACTTTCTGTTTTTCTTTCTTCTGCAGCTGCAGCAGAGGAATGGCTGTGGGGTTTCAGTTGGGGATTAGAATTTGATTGTTCGATTTGGGTTGGCAGTTGATTGGTTCTGGATGTTTCGGGGGTTTTGGGTTGAAAGGAAATTTGATTTGGGGAGTTCTGATTTTAGGGCTTGGTGAAGGTGGGAGAAGGTTCTAAGGGCTAGGCGATGATGTTCAGTTTATCTTGGGGACAGGCTTGAGCGATGATTGACAAGGCTGGGGTACGATTGGCAAATGGATTTTTGAGGGCTTATGGCAGTCGGAGAAGGGGATTGGGTGGGGATGGTGGGTTGCCGATTATCGAATCCCGGCATGGATCGATCGGCTTTGATACCAATTGATGCGAACAGTAGAGGTAGAGATGCGGGGTGGATGTAGATAGATATGGAGATAGGGAAGAGATTGGGCTCTTACCAAACTCCGATCCGGAGGCGTTAGAAACTTGGGCTCTCACCCAAGGATGAAAATAGCGGCAACGCCCACCGCCCAAACGCGGTGCGATTTGGAAAAATCGTCCAAAAAATATGAAAAAATTGTAGAAAATCTAGAATATTGGAAAATGAGAGAAAATGTTTTTTTTTTTTTTTTTGCAAAAATAACTAAGATAAGGGGGCGTAGCGGTCCCCTCATTGTATGAGGTCCCGTATCGCTGTATAATATAAATAGAAAATAATAGTAATGATCATTTTTTTTTCACATGTGTTCATGTTACTTAGTTATGCTAACTTATAAACTAATGAAAGGCACATAAAAGAAAAAACCATGTCATGAAGTCAAGACTTGAGAGTACCTAGAGAAAAAAATACATCTACCAAAGGGGGTGTCTAATAGGATGTACTTAGAGAAGAATCCTTGAGAAGAACTCTCTATATCGGCTGTAATTCGGCAAAATCATGTGCTTTTTTGGTGTTCTTTTAAACATAAAGGGTAGAAAAGTTGTGTAGAAATGTTATTTGGAGAGAAGAATGAAAGAAATAAGTCTTATTATGCATTTAAAAAAAAATTTGGAGACCATGAAATTTTCTCACCCCGTAGCGGCCCCGTAACGGCGACGGGCGATAAATTGGCCGTAGCGTGGCGGTGGCCACCACTACGGCCGATATATCGGCCACTACTTATGATGCACCGATACGGCATGGATACGGCAAGGACACACCATAGACACAGATTTTACACATAAAAAGTGAAGTATCGGATACGATACGTTGCCCATTTGGAAGTATCCGTACATCATACTGATATTTTCATCCATGCTCTCACCAAACTCCAAACAGATCTCCAAGAGGAGAAGGAGAAGACAACTCCATTTTCATTAATCATCAACCATTCTTCATTACTCAGCCAAAGAGGCTTTTACACCATTATGTAGGAAAAGAACTAACCCTAGGACTAATCTGGACCATCCAAACACACTGATGGCCAGGATTAAAACATCCTACTAAAACATCTTAAAGCATAATTAAAAGACCTAAATAATTGAAAATAACATAAAATAAATGGAGTGGGCCCAAAGGATTGGTCAAGACAGATGGGCCTTTGGTCAAGACAGATGGGTTGGGCCCATTGGCGGGTCGACCCATGGGGGACCATGGGTCTGTCCTGCATCATCTAATATTATAATTTTTTTGGATATTTTTCCAAGTTTTTTAACCTCAATTTAAATTCATGCTGCAACTGATACATATGGCCTCCGCAACCACCTTTTTTTTATCCTCAGTGTATATGATATCATATGTAAGTATATAACAACTATCAAGGATTCAAGGTTGCACACCACAATTGTATACACCGAAGATGAATAAAAACAAAAGGTTAAAATGCAATGGAAAAGATCCATTGCTTTCTAAGATGAATCTAATCCATCAATTCGATGCAATGAGAAAAAACCATGTATAAAGGGAGATCTGAAAATGCAATAAAAAAAAGGCTCAATGAATGATAGGAGCAGACAAATTGAAGATATTCATCAAAGAGAAGAGGACACTACCTTGTGCTTGAAGCTCCTGAACCCAATTTTTTGCCCGAGTAAATGAAGCCTAAACAAAAGCAAAAGACAAAGGGTAATCTTTAATGCATAGTATTTTGAAGTTGCAGAACCATGAGAAGTAATATGTGAAGACAAACTTTCAGAAATACCATCCAAGCAACAAGCAATCTGAAGCATATTCGCATGAAACAGACAGAGACTTGAGCAAAGTCAGTACCTCTGATTCAATTAGGCTTAACCACAAACTCTGCGACATGATTCAAGTTGTGGGGGTAGGCTTTGTTACCTCATCATCGGTTACAAAGTCCACAATGGTAAGATACGATCCACTCGAATCATAGTGGAAAACTCACAATGTAGACCCACAAATAGGGCCTCTAAAGCATTTGAACAGAGAATAAGATTCTCTTAGAGATGTTCCTCTTTTGGATGAAAGCCTTACAGAGGTTGTTTTGCAGCTAAGTGCCTTTGGTCCAGTTTAACAATGGATCTGGGCAACATCATATCCATCCATCCCAGTAGTTTCTCGTGTAATTCCAATCAAGAAGACCGTCAAGTCTATATTGACAAACCAAAGAAACTCAAAAAACAACAGGATTTCAGATCAAACAACTTTTCGATTTATTGGTTAGACACACAATCTGGCTAGATTGATTTATTCTACAAGAAACTCCAACAGATCGGTCTTCAGTATGGTACTCAGCTGCAACTAGGTTAGCACAGTTAAAACATTTAGCCATTGACTCGATTTTCAATATGATCTGCATTGTCCTAGCCAGGCTGCCAAATAACAACCACAGAAGCTTGGTTCTCCACACATCAAGGCGAGTGGATGTGGCCTTTTGCGGTATAAATGTGGGTCTTGGGTTGTTAGTTTGGAGACATTGAAAGATCCATTCCTTCTTTGACTCTCATTGGACGCATGGAACTTAAACAAAAGACCCAACAAAGTGTTGAAAGCTAATATCACTACTGTAGCAACACTTTTGACTGTTGATTTGTTGAAGTGGCTACTTAAGGTTTGGTGATACATGAGAACAAGTGCTTGCATTATTGAATGCCAGATCACTCGTATAAAACTGTTTTGGAGACAAACTTGGTCACTTAGGTGTAATTGTGTAGTCCTTTGGCCTTTTGAACTGGATCAAATCCAATCCATCTCAAGGTCACCTCTCACATTCAAAAGTTTTGCCTTAAATCATTCACCTAGATGGTCTGGATTCCAGATGACGGGAGGCCACCTCATACCATGATCTAATGATGGTGGGAATCTATTATGCCCAGAGACACAATAGGGACATGCCATGGATATGGCAGGAACACAAATTTTACACACAAAAAGTGAAGTATAGGATACAATACAACACAGTACATTGCCTATTTTGAAGGATCTGGGCATCATAGGTGCCAAAAAGGCTGTTGTGAAATATTTAGAGAGCAGAAGTCCATGAGGCCATTGTTTCAAAACTCAAAATTGTATCATAAATTGTTCAAGGAGATGAATCAAATATTGTAAATTGTTTAGCATATTGTAGGA
The DNA here is from genome assembly GCA_038049695.1 of Cinnamomum chago. Classification (NCBI taxonomy): domain Eukaryota; kingdom Viridiplantae; phylum Streptophyta; class Magnoliopsida; order Laurales; family Lauraceae; genus Cinnamomum; species Cinnamomum chago. The sequence goes on from CP142457.1 coordinate 29,726,330, forward strand.
TTTTCATTTAGAAAATAACAAAAAATACTTTTAAAAAGTACATGCTCATAATCCATCCATTTTTCATCCATAGCAGCATATATAGAGTGACAATTAAAGCTATGATACAATCATATGAAGAAAATCAGTGACATTAATATATTAAAAAAGATATATGCATGAATAGTTAGTTAGATATGTTTAAATATCAATATTTCGAGGAAAAATAAATGAGTAGCAGATTTTTTTTAAACATCGAATCAAAAAACGAAATAAAATACAACTCATCAATATTACTTGGTTAGGTTGTCTCATGAAGGTAACTAAGTGTTCATGAAAAAAAAAAATGGAAAAAAGAAGAAGAAGCAATTTAGGTCAAGACTCATATAAGTTAATGCCATAGTCAAATCTGCATTTCCCTGGGTACAATTCCATGTCTTAGTCCAAGACCTTGCCTCTGGAAGCTTCATAAAAGAGATCAAGAACAAGTCCAGGAAATCAAGTCTTGGAAGGCCAGGTGTATAGCAACTTCTGCCAATCTATTCACGTAAAATTGACGTTAGGCAAACTAAAGAAAAGGCCCTTAGAACCTATGATGAACGGATACCTCAAAATGGACAACGTATCGTGCCGTATCGTATCCGATACTTCACTTTTTATGTGTAAAATCCATGTCCCTGCCGTCTCTATGGCGTGTCCTTGTCGTATCCATGCCGTATCTGTGCATCATAGCTTAGAACCCTCAACCCAAGCAACTAAATTAATAGGGTTCAATTGGCTAACCTGAGCAATCCAGTTGTCCGGTTACAAGCCTCATGGCTAACCATAACAGGGGCACGACTAATCGTAAGGCCTCAAGAAGCTCACTGTAAATGCTCTATAGTTGCTTTTCCAAAATGTTGTTCTTCAGCATTTTTGTACTACGATTACCTATCGCTAACCGTATAGCTCTCACGGCTAACCGTAAGGATCCCAAAAGGCAACCGTAAAGGCTCTACATTCGCTTTTTTAGAATGTTGTTTTTCATCATTTTTGAACTACAGTCGCCTATGATGCCCATATACGAATATGGAGATGGACACTGATATGGGGATCGGGGATGCGACTCCTCACTTTAGAAAATCTAGGACACAAATACAGATACGAGTGTCCTAATTTTTTCTTTAGATCACTTTTGAATCAATGAAATTATCATTATTTCCATCCCTTTCTAGCATTTTTTTTTATGGTGAGAAGTAAAAATATTAAAAAAAACTATATGAAATAAAGGACTTTATAAGTAGGATATGTTAAATTTGTTCCCTAGAAGTAGCAGTATCACGTACCAATACAAGTATCGTATCGGTCCTATATGGAAATGTTGGGCTTGTACAAGTATCCGGGTATCATAGATGGTCGCCTATAGCTAACCGCGGTAATTGACGACTAACCGTCCAACTAACCGTTGTGCAAATTGGATACTCTGATTGCTGGTCAAACTAGTCGTTGGGGAGTCACGACTAGCCATAGCTTGTCTATGGCTAACCGTAGACTAGCCATTACAAGCTCTTCTATATATAATTGGCTCATTTTAATGGCTGGGAATGAATGTGATTTTGAGAGCCCTCCTAAACCACGAACCAAACCCCAGTTAAAAACATTTTAGCCTCAAAATCCTCTTCCACTCACTCTCTTAAAAGCCCAACCAAGGGTGATTACTGGAATTAGGATCTATTATTTCGAAGTGTGAATGCTCCTCATAGGCAAACTTCTCATAGATCTTCAAGACCATTTTCCACACTCTAAGATCCTCATAGGTATATCTTTGAGCATTCAAAGCTCATCAAAGAGTGTCATGTGGAAATATTCATTTCTAGGGATTGGACTAACCTCATAGGTATATCTTATCTTAGTCACCCTAGACCTAAACCTCCTTCCTCACTTGGTTGAGCACAATTATCTTCATCACCAATGAGCTAAGCAAGGAGTCAAAGCTTGGAGTTCAAGTTCAAGCTTCAATTGAACCACCGTATCAAAAAACTGGTGTTGGTAGAGTAGACCTTAGTGATCAAACCACAGTAACAAAAAATCTGGGTGTAAAGGTGTGTGAGGTGCACCTATTGAAAACCTCTCATAGTGAAAGCCAAAGGACCATTGGGGTGTGGTTTTCTTGGGAGTGGATGTAGATCAAGGACCGAACCACTATAAATCGTTGTGTGCTTCCATCTCTATTGTGCTTCATTGTTTTACATTTATGCTATGGAATACATGTGCTAGATAGTCATATTTTATTTGGATTGGCATACCAGTCACGTGCTAAATTACATTACGAACTCATTGGCATATTCGTATTGTTTGAGCTTTTTTGTAGTTCATAATTATTAACTCCTCCAACCAACCAACCAACCCACAACACACACCCCCCCCCCCCCCCCCCCCCCCCCCCCCCCATTCGTCTCTAGCCTGTACTTTTAGTATGTACAGTCAAACTCTTCAGTCACATACCTATTCCTTATTTATCCCTAACATCTCACAAAATGCCACAAATTCTTAAGAGGTTTCATAAATCACTAGGTATCCTCTTAAAAATATACATACTAACAAAAGCAAGAAATTACTATTACTTCCATTCGGAAAGTTACTAATATTAGCCATTTGATCGTAGCGATTCCCACCTAGATGAATCACTTCAATGGTAACATTTGATCAAGTATGTATGGAATCGTAAGATTCAGAATGGGATTTGTTGTATGGATATTAATCCTTTTCCTTAGGATTCAATTTGAAGCCTAGGATTCAAGATATGATTTTTAGGATTTTAGCAACAATGCATGAGGCTATATTAAATCTAACTTCAGCCACTAAGTTCACCATATCAACTTTTTTCCTTCAAAGAAACCTAGGATTCAAGATAAGAATCTTAGGATTTTAACAACGATGCATGAGGCTATATTTAATTTAACTTCAGCTGCTAAGTTCCCCATATCAACTTTTTTCCTTCAAAGCACTAGAATATCTTTCGCTCCAGAACACCCCAAAGAACTACCACGAACAACACATACCACATAATCCTTCCCTTAGGAGATGGCATTCCAAACTTCCAACCTCAAACAAACAGGAGAGAGAGTTATGGAGAGACCAGCTGCATTGGGACCATGAAAACGCTGTTATCCAAAGGAACTGAACAACTTTGTGTGGAACCTGAAGAAAGTCCACTAATTCTGCATATCTTGAGCATTTAGGCAACCGTCCACTATGCTTTTTAATACGTCATAGATTATCCATTATTAGAATACTCCCAAGAAGTGACATCAAACCAAAAGCAACACCCAACGCAGAGCCTTGTTACTCCGTAAAGCCATTATTAGGCTACGCAGTAAGCTAATGTGTTAAATTTCAAAAAATACTAACTCACATCTTGCATGCAGTCTATGTGTGTGTACATCATCATCATCATCATCAAAGCCTTGTCTCAACTATGTTGGGGTCGGCTACATGAATTTTATTTCTCCACTCCGATCTAACTTGAGCCAAATCCTTAGATAAGTTGCACTTCTTCAGATCTATTTTTACTACCTCCATCCACATCCTCTTCAGCCTACGCCTTCCCCTTAGTGGGCCATCAACCTGCATAGTCAAACTTTTCCTTACCAACGCCATTGCCGACCTACATTGGACATGTCCAAAACACCTCAAACAGGTTTCTCTAATTTTGATCCCCTATTGATGCTATCCATAAATGCTCTCGAAATTGCTCATTTCTAATTTCATCCTTCCTAGCTTTACCACACATCCGCCTCAAAATTCTCATATCTGTTACATCCATTTTGTGCACATCTTGCTTCTTGATTGGCCAACATTCTACACCATAGGTCATAACCGGTCTAATCACTATCATGTACAATCTTCCCTTCGATCTTGTTAGCATTCGTCAATCACAAAGCACTCCATATGAAAGTCTCACTTTCGACCATCCCACTTTTATCCTATGTTTGACATCTCCATCAATCTCCCCATCCTTGCTAATTATCGAGCCAGTATCTCCTAGCCTTCAATTCTTACCGTAGCAGCTTTTTGTAAATGCCCACTAAAGTTACAATCTATATATTTTGTCTTTGTACGACTTATTTTAAAGCCTTTAGATTCTAAAGCTTCCCACCATCTCTCGAGATTTTCATTCACCCTATCCCTTGATTCATCCACCAATGCTATATCATCTACAAACAACATACACTGAGGTACCGGCTCTTGCATATGAGCCGTTAACTCATCCATAATCAATGCGAAGAGATAAAGGCTTCGGGTTGATCCCTGATGCAAACCTATGGTCATTGGGAAATCACTTCTCTCCTGACATAAAATGGGCAATACATACCATAAGTGGTCCCACCCAGTTAGAGATATTTTTATTTTGTTTCCTTTTATTTTTCCTAATTATTAGTTAGCATATTTCTAATTGTAATTAGGGTAGTTTCCATTATTGGTTTAAGTTTGCTTAGGCACTAAGTTTACTTTTCTTATATATATATATATATATATATATTACATTGTAGAGAAGAGAAACTCCAACTTTGATTTTGAATAGAATCTTAGGTTTTTCCTCGGAGAGGTGCGTCCTCTGTTGAAGTCTCTGTGGAGAGGATTTGAGGTGTCTTTGGACATGTGCTTCAGCACCCACACGGGCCCTGACCCTAGGGCCTGCATCAGTTTGTATTAGAGCGAAGATCCACATCGCTCCAATCCGTCTCAGGTCACCGATCAGAGCCTATCCATCCCATCTCCCGACCACCTACGAACTGCAGACACCCTTTCCCACCTCACACTATCGCGAGACCCATGCCTACTTCTGCTTTCTAACATTCATACAGAACCCCACGACCGAAACCTTAATCCGACAAGTCCCCTCAACCAACCTGCAATCCCAACCCTCCACATCCGTCCCCACTGCCAATCCCCAAGCCCTACCAAAAACCTCATTCCAGAACCCAACTTCCACCACCTTCAATTTAGCAATCCAAAAACCTTGCGCCAAAAACCCAGCCCGAAACGACCCCACCCCAAAACCCCTTCACACTCTCCAATACCCTCGTCAAAACCCCTTCACACTCATCGTCCATCTCCCTGCTCTCGTCATCTAAACCCAGACCCAGGAAAAAAAAAAAAAAAAGAGAGGCGTGCCTGGATATCGACCTAAAGCATCGCCTTCGAACAGTCGCTTCGGACTCATCCAAGCAGTGGAAGCAGCAACAAAAAGGGTTTCAAGTTTCAACTCCTTTTTCTATCTTCCATCGACACCAAGTTCAAGAGGAGAATCACGTGCCAATCACGACATGTGACACATTTAGTCTTGCTGGTAGAACATAACCCCAGGCCGGATTCAGGTCAAACTTGACCCGTTTCAAGAGGAAGCCCAGCCCAAAACACAGGCAGTGACATCAGTTAGGATCCAGTCAACATTAGATTTTGACCAGATCAACGGCCACATTTTGTTTTTGCGATATTGGGGGGCTCATACATAGTTGGATTTTAGATCCATTTTCACCTGCACTTTTGTGACGAGCAGATCTATCCAACAGGTAAGTCAATTTTTTTTATTGCATTAAAAAAAATAACGGTGGTTCATAAGAAAAAAGCAGAAGTGGAGACTTCCTCCACAAACAAGGAGGATTTGAAGGGAACTTTAGCGCAGTTATCGGAAAATGTTAATCAACTCTCCGCAACGATAGCTCAAATCCAAGAAACTCTTGCAAGGATGGAAACCCATTCAGCCAATTTAGAAACTAATCGGCGTGAGGATAATCATCGAGATGATGAAGGGCATAATCGGAATCAACGAGATCCACACTCCACAGGTAGTTAATGGCGACCGAGATTTAGGAATTAAACTCATGATTCCTAAATATGATGGAAAATTAAAGCAAGATGAATTCATGGATTGGTTAGTGTGTGTAGAAAATATTTTTGCACAAGCCAATGATTGATGTCCATAAAGTTACTCTGGTGGCAATTCGATTCACAATTATGCTGCAATTTGGTGGCTGAGTTGCAAACGAAGAGAAGGAATCAAAATATTGACCCCCACACACAGGTTGAAATGAAAAAAATTTTGAAACAAAAGTTCCTTCCAGCCAATTACTCCAGAGATCTCCGCTCAAGTTTTCAAAATTTGAAACAAGGTTCCAAGACAATTGTTGAGTATTCTGAGGAGTTTATGACCAATGATGCAAATATCGGCCGCTACGAAAATATCAGGCCGCGTCGGGAGAAATATCGGCCGCTACGGAAAATCACACTGTAGCGGCCGATATTTTATTGTAGCGGCCGCTACGTCCGCCACAAAGCGTAGCGGCCACTACGTAACGTGGGGCTTTATAAAGTCCCACAGCCGGCCCTAGCTTTCATTCCTTCCATTTTCAAGTGCTTCCTTCCATATTCAAGTGCTGTGTGTGCCTCCAAACCATCTCATTTTCAAGTTTCAACCACAAGAGTCAAATTCGAAGGAATCAAACACAAACAAGTGAAACAACTACAAGATCCAAGGCCCAAGCTTCCATTCCACCTAGGTATGTTTTTCTTTTTTATTTTTTTCTAGTCTTTTGACTTTTGAGAATTGAGATCATCTATTAATCTCTTTCTAAGAGTCTAAGTACTATAAAAAGCTTCATTGTCTTGTAATATGATGAGATCCATGTTTCCCTTTCATCATGCACACATTTTTATTTTTATTTTATTTTTCTCTACTTTTTATTTTCGGATTTATTTATTTTTTTGAAAAAAAAAATTGAAAACTCATGGACAACCCATGAAAACACTTGGAAATTGCTTGTAAATGATAGATCTATGTTTCCCATGGATCAATCCATCACATTTTCATTGTTTGTTGATTTTTCTCTACTTTTTATTTTCGGATTTATTTATTTTTTTGAAAAAAAAAATTGAAAACTCATGGACAACCCATGAAACCACTTGGAAATTGCTTGTAAATGATAGATCTATGTTTCCCATGGATCAATCCATCACATTTTCACTGTTTGTTGATTTTTCTCTACTTTTTATTTTCGGATTTATTTATTTTTTTGAAAAAAAATTTGAATACTCATGGACAACCCATGAAACCACTTGAAAATTGCTTGTAAATGATAGATCTATGTTTCCCATGGATCAATCCATCACATTTTCATTATTTGTTGATTTTTCTCTATTTTTTTATTTTCGGATTTTTTTTTTTTTTGAAAAAAAAAATTGAATACTCATGGATAACCCATGAAACCACTTGAAAATTGCTTGTAAATGATAGATCTATGTTTCCCATGGATCAATCCATCACAATTTCATTGTTTGTTGATTTTTCTTTATTTTTTATTTTCGGATTTTATTTTTTTTTGAAAAAAAAAATTGAATACTCATGGACAACCCATGAAACCACTTGGAAATTGCTTGTAAATTATATATCTATGTTTCCCATAGATCAATCCATCACATTTTCAATGTTTGTTGATTTTTCTCTATTTTTTTTTCGGATTTTTTTTTTTTTTTTGAAAAAAAAAATTGAATACTCATGGACAACCCATGAAACCACTTGGAAATTGCTTGTAAATGATAGATCTATGTTTTCCATAGATGAATCCATCACATTTTCAATGTTTGTTGATTTTTCTCTATTTTTTATTTTCGGAATTATTTATTTTTAAAAAAAATAATTTTTAATATTTGAATACCAATCAAATGTAGTGAAAATGGTTCCTAGATTTGTGATATATGTTTCCTCTAACATGTTTCTTTGTTTTTTTTAATTTTTAACATACTACTTGTTCATAATTATAGTCAGCCAGGTATTCAGACTATCTGTCTTTGCCAATTGATAAGTTAAAATGCCTCGCGATATTGATCCCACATGGAGCTTTGGTGAGGCAGTTGAGAATAATAGGTTGAAAATCAAATGCAAGTTTTGTGGGAAAGTCACCAATGGAGGCATTACAAGATTCAAGCACCATTTGGGCCACATCTCTGGCAATGTTACTGGCTGTACCGAAGTACCAAGGGCAGTCAGGGAAGAAATGAAAGCTTTGGTTGGCCAAAACAAAGCTAGAAAAGTAGAGATAAGAGAAAAGAAGCGGCAAGATGTTGATGCTGCCCGTTATGATGTATTTGGAGATGAATACTTTGATGAGGAGGAAGATAGACAGATGAAGGTTGCACGCCGAGTCTTTGATGAGTCAACAAGAAGAACATGAACGTCGTGCATTTGCTGGAAGCAGATATTATGATGCAGGGGGCTCATCTGCTTCTATGCCAAGCAGGGGTAAGGGCATTGTGGGGTCCATGCGTAGGGCATTTAGCACCCCGGAACGGGATGTTGATGTAGAGTTGATCTCTACGGGAAGAGCAGTTCCTCTCCCTGTTGATCCTCTAGCACATAGAAAAGAGGGAGCTAAACAGCCAAAAATATCTAGTGTTGTGAAAGGGGTAATGAAGGCTGCAAGAGATAGATTGGCCAAAGCTACAGCAAAATGGCTAATTCACAAGAACATACCACCTACAGCAGTAGATTCCCCATATTTCCAGACTATTTTTTATGTTGCCGCAGAAGCTAGGCGGGGTATACAAGCGCCCTCCGTATATGATGTGGGCACTAAATATCTTGAAGAAGAATATAAAGAATTAAAGGCTTGGGTGGAAAAGTTTAAGCCCATGTGGCAACAGAATGGTGTTACCATCATGTGTGACGGGTGGACCAGCGGCACCCAAACACAATTAATAAACTTTTTGGTGTATTCAGTCGCTGGGACCGTCTTTGTGAAGTCCATTCATGCATCTGAACATAGACGAACAGCCACATATATACTCTTATGGATAAAGTTGTAGAGAGTGTGGGAGAGGAGTATATTGTACAGATCGTTACAGATAATGGCGCCAATTTCAAGGCAGCAGATTTGAAATTAATAGAGAAGAGGACCCATTTATTCTGGACCCCATGTGCAGCACACTACATAGATCTCATCTTGGAAGAGATTGGAAGGAAGACAAAAGTGGCTTCATTGATCAAGGCATGTAGAGGAATTACAAGATTTATATATGATCATTTATGGGTGTTAAGCTTGATGAAAAGATACACAAATAACCATGCCTTGCTGCGTCCAGGATTAACTAGGTTTGCAACCCATTTTCTGGCTATGGAAAGCCTTGTAAAGTTTAGAACGGAGCTCATTCAGATGTTTGCATCAGAAGAATGACTTCATTCGAAATGGGGCAATGCAACTAGTGGTCCGGAGTTTGAAGTTCCAAACCTGATGAGGGCCAATAAATTTTGGAAGAAAGTGAGGAAGATATTAAAGGTTTTTGAGCCTTTAGTTAAAGTGTTGCGGCTTGTAGATGGTGATGACAAGCCTACAATGGGCTTTATATATGAAGCAATGGATCGGGCAAAGCAATCCATTATGGAAAATGTTAGATATCACGAGAAATATATAAAGATTATTGATGCCCGTTGGAACGATCAGTTGCACCATCCATTGCATGCTGCAGGTAATTAATATATATCTTTGTTTGTTGAAACTTTTTTGTTTTCCTAACTAATGTATTTATTATCTTGTTTGCTCACAGTACATTCTACATATTTATAATCTAGGTTATTTTTTGAATCCCGAATTCTATTACCGCAATGTCGAACTACACACCGAAGCAATAGATACGAACTTGCAGGTAGGATTACGAGAGGTGTTGAAGAAATTGTTAAATCCAGATGATCAAATTGATGCTATACAAGAGGTGAGTGGGTGGTTACTTAAGAGAATTTAATTATGTTGTAGGGGTTTACTGACTTATATCTAATTTTCACATTGTAGATATCTATGTATACACAAAGGAGAGGTGCCTTTGCTGACCCTCTTGTGATACGATCGATTGGAAGGATGCCACCTGGTATGACTATGAACAAAAGACATATCCACATTGTAGATATCTTGTGATACGATCTAATTTTCTTTGTTTATTTTTTGCATTTCAACTGATTGGTGGATGAATTTTGGAGAGAGTGCTCCACATCTAAGGAGTGCAGATGTTCGCATCCTTAGTCAAACTACAGCATCTTCCAACTATGAAAGAAATTGGAGCACTTTCTCTTTGATCCACACGAAGGTCAGGAATCGGCTTACCATGCAGAAACTCAACAAGCTTGTCATTACAATCTGAAGTTGAGAAACAGAATTAGGGAGAGAAGGGTAAGGGATAGTCCTTATTATTGTCCCATTAATTTGGATCACATATTTAGAGAGGACGATCCCTTACTCCCATGGCTAGCCAAGATAGAGGATCCACTACTAGATTCAGATCCGGGGTTTCAGGAAACGGTTCAAGAGTTGATAGGTGAGGATATGGGTGAGGCACCTGCAGAAGGTCAGCCACCTCAGGAAGAAGGTACCAGTAGTAGGACTAGGAGGAGTGGGAAAGAACCTGCTTTTGAGAAAGCTAGTTCCACTACAGTCTCTTCAAGTAGCCATGGTGGAGGAGATAGAGGAGGAGACAGTGGGACAGGTGGTACTAGTGAATACTATCAACATGATGAAGACGATGTCATTCCTGTAGAGGAAGTACAGGAGTTACCTCCATCTGGAAGATTTGATCCAAGCTGTGGTTATCAACGGCGCCAAAGAGATTCACCACCTGGGGCTGGAGGTAGTACTGAGCAAGGAAATATGGGTGGAGATTTTGGAGGACAACAAGCGGCATCATGGACTGATTTGTGGAACCCTAGTTACAGTGGACAAGGACCCTCACACTCACAGTATTTTGACTTTTTTCCATATGGTCAAGTACAACAAGGAGAAGAACAGTCTTCAACTTCGGGGTCCTACTCATATGGTGACTATGGTGAAACGCAATATGGTAGATATCCACCTGGACCACCTCCACCTCCTCCAAGTTCCTATGATGTGGGTGCGGCTGCCTTCTTTGGATTTGTGGATCCCAATACTCATCAATATCAAATTCAATATGGTGTCAATAGAAATGATAACACTGATGGGGATGAGGATAACCATAGCCCCTTGAATCTTGGTAGACATTCCTTTTGGTGGTGATTAAGGTATTCCTAATTTCCTATTTCTTTCACTAACTCTCTACTCTCTGTCATTTCTAAATTGCTGTTGAATGTTGATTGTTGATCACTTCATAGTTCATTCACTTGATTGAATTTGAACCTTGAATGCTGAAGTATTGATATTTGATTGTTCAATGTTCACTAATGACCTAACTCTTAAGTCTTCTTAATTCTTATGCCTTTATTTCATGTTCTAATTTTTTTTTAATGAGTTTTCCATTACTTTTTAAGTTAACATGACTAAGAAACATGAATACATGTGAAAAAACTAATCATTACTATTATTTTCTATTTATACAGCGATACAAGACCTCATATATTGAGGGCACCGCTACTCCCCCTTTTCTTACTTACTTTTGCAAAAAGAACCACATTTTCTTTCATTTTACAATTTTCTGAATTTTCTGGATTTTTTTTAGATTTTTTTGGCGATTTTTTAAAATTGCACCGCTACGCTACGTATCACCCGCTTCGTAGCGGTTTGGCGGCGGGCCGCTACCGCTATTTCCATCCTTGTTTATGACCATGCAAGCTCGATGTGGCTTGAATGAGGATGATGATATGTTGGTTGAACGATATTTTCATGACTGAGAATTGACATACAGCATATACTTACATTCAAAAAATTTGACAATGTTGATGAGATCATCCAGCATGCCATCAAGGATGAAGATATTGCAAATTATCAAGCCAGAAAATTTGGTGCCTAAATGGCCTGCACAAAAAACCCCATCAAAGCCACATGCTAATTCAAGTGCTAGTTCTTCAGAAAAGTTTTCTTCCAAGTTAGAAGATTAGAATAGGTTCACATGTTTTCATTGTAAGCAAAAAGGGCATCGTTTGTTTGAATGTCCAAAATGAATAAACTTAATGGAAGGTGCACACGATGAACCGGAAACACAAAATGATCCTAAAGATGAAGATTCAAAGGAAGTGGAAGAAATAGAAGCCGAAAAGGATTGTGAAGATCTCTTGGTCCCCTTCAAGAATCTGCACCCACGGTTGAGAAGAAATTGTTGCGGAAAAAAAAAATTCGTTCCAAGGTACAATACAGGGGCAAAAATATACAGTTGTGATTGATGGAGGAAGTTGTGAAAATATCATCTCCCAAACTCTTGTTGATCGCTTAAAGCTGAAGATTTATAAGCACAATCGTCCCTACTTTGTCAAGTTGCTAATGACAAGTGATGAAGTACAAATGCGACATACATGCCAAGTCCCTATTGCAGCTGGTGATGATTATAAAGATACAATTTGGTGCGACGTGCTACCAATGGATAGTGGAGTTATCTTATTGGATCGCTCATGGATGTATGACAAGAATGGCACTCATGGGATGCGCGACAACATGTACACATTCATGCACGGTGAAAAGGAAGTTACATTATCCAAAGAAACCAGATTCACCGAAGAAGAGATCAGGGGCTCATGCCATAAAGGAAGTGCTTCATATACACCATGTTTACAAAGGCAACATGAAGAAGACCCGAGTTCGAGGTCAAACTCTTCTTTCAACCTGGGATAAATGATGCAGAACGGGCCATACATACCATAAGTGGTCCCGCCCAGTTAGAGATATTTTTATTTTGTTTCCTTTCATTTTTCCTAATTATTGGTTAGCATATTTCTAATTGTAATGAGGGTAGTTTCCATTATTGGTTTAAGTTTGTTTAGGCCCTAAGTTTACTTTTCTTATATATATATATATTACATTGTAGAGATGAGAATCTCAAACTTTGATTTTAAATAGAATCGTGGGTTTTTCCTCAAAGAGGTGCATCCTCTGTTGAAGTATCTGTGGAGACAATTTGAGGTGTCTTTGGACACATGCTTGGGCACCCATGCAAGCCTTAACCCTAGGGCCTACAACATCTCCACAGGTAGTTCTCACACTTGTTACCACTCCTTCATAGATGTCTTTAATAATTTTAATATCCCCTCTCGGAACAGTCCTTATATATATATATATATATATATATATATATATATATATTCACCATAACTAGCGAAAGAATGTAATTGGCCACCATAACTCACAAAAGAAAGAATTAAAGAGTGTTGCCTCTTAAAATAACTCATCACGCCCACTTGCAATTGAGATCAATACCAAGAACTCCGTCGCTTGGCTATATCCATCATTGTTTTCCTTGGTAGATCAGGTAGAAATTAGGGAATTGTTTCCACATGTATCTCCTTTTGCTTAATGTTGAAATCTGAAGCCTATTCCTTGCAAGGGATGGGAGTCTTGCATTATCCATGATGTTTCGGGACAACTTCTTCTTCTAATTGATTTATTGGCAATTTCGCATTCCTTCCTCTTGTACAAATTCAAACATTTTCCATTTAAATAGGATGTGGACACCGCAATCAAAATGAGTCATAAGGTTCTTCCCACATCCCCAACCTTCACATCTAATTACTCTCAATACATCTCCATAAATAATTAATTTACCGACTTCTATTTCTTTGGGGACTCATCCAGTTGTATTTGATACCATTAGGATCAGATGGAAGAACTCTATAAAGTTTGCAAGCATAGAGACCAATCAATCTATATTTTTCTCCTATAATAGGTTGAGAGAATATCACATTCATACACGCACACAATGAGAGAGAGAGAGAGAGAGAGAGAGAGACCTTAATTTCTTGTTAATACAGTTATTGTATAGATGTAGCTGCACAATCGCATGTTTCACACGGTTTCTTTCTAGGCTGCATTCGTGATTCATGTGGTGGTTCACCAAACACATGTTCCTGGGTCTAATGATGATAGCTAGGACTTTAGTGCATTCATGAAGGGGATATAATACTTTAAGTTCGAAACTCATCTCCAATTAAGTATGGTGGGTGTGTGGTTGATCCATAGTGTATTGGCAGATATACCTGATAGATTTTGTTAAACTCAAGCAAGGGGGATATCGACCATACCTCACGAATTCAGAGAAAAAAGAGGGATCAGGACCATGATAAGAGTTTTGTGTATCTACTACTACATTCAATTCACATATCTCATCTAGATTACATTGATGTTAGTGCTTTCCAAAAGAAATTGATGGTCAAGCCCCAGTGGGTCATCCAAGCAATACAGAGATAAATCGATGGAGTGGGCAGAGATAAATCGATGGAGAGAGAGAGAGAGAGAGAGAGAGAGAGAGAGAGATCTGGGAGTGGGCAGAGAGGAAAGTAGAAAGGGAGAGGAGAGAGATGGGGGAACGAGAGAGGGGGGAACGCACAAAGAAAATAGAGAAGCAGAGAGGCCATACCTGGAAGGAGAGTGCCCAGATCTGGGAGGTGAAAGGGCGACCACTGTAGCAAAAGAGAGTGGGTTTCGTTCTCTTGGCTGGGGCAACAAGGAAGGGGGGAAAAAGTAGAGAAATGGGGGATTTGGATTGGGGTTTCGAACCTTCTCCCTCTTTGTGACGGAAATACACGGCCCGTACCGTCCGCCTTATTTGATATGAATCCTTTTCGTGTAAGTTTGGTGTGTAACCTTTTACCATCAAATGAGGTGTGAAAATTTGTGTGCGAAAATGAGCTTGTTTACGCATCATTTTCATAAGCAATTTACACATGTAATGTGTAAATGAATGCAAACAAACATGATGATGCGTAACTATTTCACATGTGAGTCATTTGCATATGTAAATGACCGCAAACAAACGACCCCTAAGTTGGAATTCCCATTCCTAAATATTCTCTAAAGGAAAGTAAATCTCCTAAATAAAACAGTCCAAATCAAACCAGATCCCTCATTTAAAGACTTCTAAATATATCAAACTACTAGTTAAGTGATTGGTCCAGTTGGGCCTAACCGAATGCATTGACCTATGTGTCGTGGGTCTGGCCTGCATCAGTATAGGTATCTATTACTCGTTATCTGTCATATTGAAGTAAGCTCTCATGTGATATCTTCAACACCAATTCATCTGCCAACTTGAGTTGCGTTGTCATGCCCAAATATGGATATAGATATAGACACGGATACGAGGATCAGGTATGTGACTCAGCAGTCTGCTCTTTGGGAATTTTAGGACATGCGAACAAATACAAGTATCCTATAATCATGTGAACAAATAAGGTATCCTATAATCCCATCCATAAAATGAGATTTCATATTTCATATTAACATTTTTCATATAAAATATTTTTTTCTTCTCTAGAACATTTCCAACCAATACTACAATCAGTATTTAAATTCATTTACAACATTTCCATATAAATAGTATGATAACTAATATATGTTTCATAAAACAATGGAGTTGGTAAAGTAGGATACTCTAGAACTGTACTCGACAAGTATCCATGAGGTGAAGCATATCTAGAACATATATTCTGCGTACGCTAGGCATAAGCAAGTATCTGGTTATGACAGACAAATTAATCATCAAAGGGGCGCATTAAACAATTCAGAAGCTTTCAGAAGAACAACAGCAGGTCGTATAATGCTATAGCTGAATCTGATAACCAACTAGAGATCTGTTGACTGTTATACTGTTCTAAATACTTTAGTAGATTGAGTAATGTCTCCTCTAAATTCCAAATGTAATTGATCTGGCGCAGAGCTGTATGAGCATCCACACAGATGTAAAGAAAATAGAGACTTGCTCATGCACAGGCCATCATGGGTAAATAAAAAATACACGACTACACAATAGGGTATGATAAAGGCAACCCACAATAGGACATGATAAAGGCAACCCACATTCTCCATGTTCAGAAAGAGACACTCAACAAGTTCAATCAAACAGAAAAAATGACATGCCCTCACCAAGTTTGTCATATCATAAACAATTATGGCAGCGGAAGCTCCTCTATAATACATGGGAGCCAAGCTGTGGTACCTCTCCTGCCCTGCTGTATCCCAAATCTCAAATTTCACAGTTGCATCGGGGACAGCCAAAGTTTGAGAGAAAAAGGCAGCACCTATGGTAGATTCCTAAAGAATATGAAAAAGTAAAAGTTGAGAATATAAAGCCAAAAATCCCATTAAATATTCAAACTTCAAAAAGATTGCAGACCTGAAAGTCCACAAACTGGCCTTTAACAAAACGCAGAACTAGACTGGACTTTCCAGCTCCCACATCTCCAAGAAGAACCTGAATTAACAAATATAAGTCAGCATTGAACTCCAATGAGATAACTAGTATGATTGAATGAAAAAGTGCGCGCACACAGCACGCATGCACAACGAGAGAGAGAGAGAGAGAGAGAGAGAGAGAGTCACAAGAAAACCCTCATCTCTAACAAGCCAGCATTTTCAAATAATAAATCATATCTTGAATAAAGTCACAAAAACAATAGTAGAAATTTTTTTATAAAAAAAAAAAAACCCATAAAAGCTTCAGCTTGTTAAGATTTCATATAAAAAGTGAAACCAATAGCTATAGGTTACCTAGAATTTCTAAGCAAAGTGGAGAACTAGAAGTGAGGCTCTTCCCTCTTCTTCTACTGTTCCTCATCCATAAAAACCGGCAGCTCATCCCCCAATTTCTTCTTATCCTATGTATATTTTTTTTATCGGTATGTACATATTCTTGTATTTAATAAAATCGTCTATTGTCCCTTATCCCTTAAAATCACACAGAACAAATACAGGCACACAACAGCACGCCAATACACATGGGAATGAAGCAACTAACAATGTCAAGAAAAGCATAAACACGTTCAAGCTAGATGAAATACTATAAAGAGATCAACTCCAATGATGAAGATACCAAAACGCCAAAAACAACAATATTAAAATTTTAAAATAAAATGAAAACACACATCCAATCCAAAAAAGAAATTAAAAAAAAAAAAAAAAAAAACCCACACAAATAGCACCTAGGTTACCTAGAATTTCTAAGCAAAGTGGAGAACTAGAGGTGAGGAGTTCCACAAGGGGCCATACATACAGCAATCTCTCCTTGATATGATATGATCACCCACCCATCAGCCTGGTAAATTAAACCCTAGAAAAGTAATGATCCCATCTAAATATCCACCTTAACCCTTCACTCAAAACCTCTTTAATGGTCCTTTGATAAAACCCCCTTTTACTATGATTTTTCCTAGGAAATCCAATACAAATTAGGCAGATGGTCCAAAAGGACAACCAAAAATTAACCCAAACAGAATTTTTATAACTAAATCAAAACCCACATTGAATGCCCTTTTTCCTCTTAAGTCTCATCAAGATCATATAACAATATTCAAACCGCTAAAATCTTCATCAAAAAGAGCCTAAAAATTTGCCAAGAATCATAATTTCAACAAATTATGCAATACCCATAACTAAAATTCAATCACACACCCAAAAAAAAAAAAAAAGAAAAGAAAAAGAATCAACAAACACAAAACATACACCAAAAATACAACAAGAAGGCAAGAACAAGATCAAGGAGGGAAAAAATTACCAATTTTGCATTGAGTGTCTTGTTTCCTGCTGTTGCCATTGCAGAATCAAATGATAGAATCACTGGAGAAGAAAAAGGGAAATTGGGCTGAATGAAATAGAAAGGAAGAGAGGGGTTGTGGTCGAAGAAAGGTAGAATTGCAATCTTCGAACAACCCCTCTATTTACTTTATTCCTGGAAAGAGAAAGGAAGACACCTATTAACACCAATCCGAATACAAATTCAGAATCAATGTTATATTTTGGAATACGGTCAGACACATACAGCGTAGTCGTCAACGATTCGTTGCGGTTTCAACTTTCAACCATCGCGAGAAGTTTGCGGGAGCGTGACGAATTGAAAATGAGTCCGGAATCAGGAGTCCTCCTAAGCTTGGACTTTTGGTAAATGCTCTTTAGTAGGGTCCTTTTATGATAAATAAATGGACATTTCTCTTGTAGGGACTTTGGCAATTCAATGGTATAAGGCTTTAGGCTCATTGTTCATTCACTTGCTTGGTAATTGATCAATCTCATGGTTAACAAGTTAAATTAAGGAAGGACAGAGCTTCCTTAATTCTCTCATGGAGAGAATTTAATTTGAGCTGTTTAAATTTTTCATTAACGGAGCTTCTTGAGAAGCCTCATGAATTTTGTGCGAGCGGCCAACCATTCCAACATCTTTGAGATTGCCAACAATGAGTAGGGATGAGCCCCTGAGCCACATAGCGCTAGTGCGATAGTCACTATTCATGTTCATGTTTATAACTATAACGTTGATTTTTTTTATTCTCCTTGAGTTTGTTCTTACTATCTAACCTCCAAACTTAAGTTGAATATATGATCGACCTGACTAATCATACTATGACTTGTCAATGCAAGACGAACCTGTCTTTTTTTGTCAAGGGTGTTGGGTTTTCAACCTAATTAAAACCTGGATCAATGTCCTATTGCCCATTGTTTAGTTGGAACTGAACTCAACCCATTAACACCCCTAATTGATATTATCCGATTACCGGTTAGTTGTTTTAATCCACCCATTGCTCTAAACAAAAGTCCGCTGTAACTTGTTGTATTACCATGTCAATAAATATGTGGCATGCCGGTGGATCATAGTCACCTTATGAGATACAACAACTGATACTGGATTTGCAATTTATTATTTCTAGTCATCTAATGCAATGAAATTACTGTTGGCTGCTAATTATTTATTTTGACCACTAATTTTGGTGTCTTCAATTAGGGAACGTTAGTTTAATGCCGTGGAAAAGAGCTTATGTGGACTTCTAATTTTCCTCGTGGAAAAATTATTTCAGCTCCTTTGTATGGAAATCATTTTTTTCAGGCATCACGTGAAAGTAGTAGTTCATTTTTTGTCATTTCTCCTCGTGGAAACAGTACCACATCAGACCATGAAAAAGAGGAAGAGAGCTGCTCCCTGCATACTACATTTTGCTCTCTACACACTACATTTAAAAAAAAAAAAAAAAAAAAATTCCTAAACTACCCTCGCCATCTCCTTCCCTCTCTCTCCCTTCTCCTCGTTGTCCACCGCCCACCCTCTTCCCTTCCTCTCCTCTCCCTCTTCCTCATCATCTTCCTCTCATTCTCCCTCTCTATTTCCCTCTCTTTCCCTCTCCCTGCTCGTCGCCACCCGCCCACTCTCCTTCTCCCTCTTCCTCTCCTTCTCCCTCTCTATTTCCCTCTCCCCGCTCGTCGCTGACCGCCACTCGGTCACCCTCTCCCCATCCTCTCTCCCTCTCACGGTGGACAAGCAAATGGAGAAGAATCAAATGCTTTGGATGTAAAAAAAAAAAAAAATTGCCATTGAAATTGGCGAATCCGATTCGTTCGGCGACACAAGGCCGAACAAACTCGGTTTCTTCGGCCCTGTAACGCCGAACGAATCGGATTCGCCGATTTCAATGGCAAAACTCGGTTTTTTCGGCCCTATAACGCCGAACAAACAAGGTTTCTTCAGCCCTGTAACGCCGAACGAATCAGATTCGCTGATTTCAATGGCAAGTTTTATTTATTTTTACATCCAAAGCATTTGATTCTTCTCCATTTGCTTGTCCACCGTGAGAGGGAGAGAGGATGGGGAGAGGATGACGGGGCGGCGGTCGGTGATGAGCGGGGAGAGGGAAATAGAGAGGGAGAAGGAGAGGAAGAGGGAGAAGGAGATGGAGAGTGGGCGGGCAGCTGGCCGCGACGAGCAGGGAGAGAGAAATAGAGGGAAATGGAGAGGAAGAGGGAGAAGAGAGGAAGGGGAGAGGGTGGGCGGGCGGGCGGTGGACAACGTGGAGAAGGGAGAGAAAGGGAAGGAGAGGGCGAGGGTAGTTTAGGAATTTTTTGGTTTTTTTTTTTAAATGCAGTGTGTAGAGAGCAAAATGCAGTGTGCAGGTAGCAGCTCTCAAAGAGGAATAAATGTAGAAAAGCATTATATTTTTCCTTTTTCACCCTTTCCATAGAAATGATATTACACAGGTGCACCTCAAGAAGGTGCTTGACAATGGTGGCTTTGAATATTGGGATTACAGTGAGCCAAGATTTGCCAAGATTTGTGTAATATCATAACCTATCAAATTACACCGGTGTCAGGAGAACTAGTTAGTAGAGATCATGGAGCCCACATGTTACTGATCACTCCCATAAACCTAATCCCAATCCCTGGCGGAGTTTGATTAAGATCCAATTTGTTTGTTGATTAAGAATCTTAATTATAGTCTAGATTTGAAGAATCATGCAAGTGATTTAATCGGACAAGAAACTCTCGAACCTATAAGAAGGTGTACCATATTGTTTGATCTAACAGTCTCATGAGATTTGTGTGGGGGCATTTCGTAATCACGGGATGATGTGGGGCCGCTCCTCGAGCTCGGTGTATTCTTGATCTCACTGTTATCCAAGCTCGGCGGTAGCACTGCCTCGGGGACGCATAGGGCTCGGCTTGGCAACCGTGTTCATAAGTGCTCACCTCGGTCTCAAACCTTAAGGCCGATCTCGGCCTCCTGTCATTCAGCCATTAATGCAGCCATAAATGCACTGCCGTGGCGGGAACAGCGAGCTGACAAGCAGAGTGGGCGCCGGACCTAGATAAGGGGCACGCCTTATCTCAGGGTCACGTCTATACGCGTGGGATGATGGTCCGATGGGACATTCCCTTTTTACCTACCCCCACTCGAGAGATAGAAGTACATACTGATAAGACTTCCGTCCACTCATAAGGACAGTCCAATGATGACTTTCACGTCTATATATCGCATGAAGGAAAGCCATGTAAGGTACGCAATCCCTTTCCCTCCCAGACCTCTTCTTCTTCCTTCTCTTTCATTTCCCACACTGACTTGAGCGTCGGAGGGCCTTCGACTGTCTGTAGCCAGGGGCTCTGACCTTTGTCTTCTTCCTTTCAGGTCATCGGATGCTCGATCCTTTCCCTTTATTTTCCCCAAACCATCAAATTAAGAGCTTAGTCTTCCCCTAACAAGTCCGTAATTTTTAGGCACTTACAAGATTGTTAAGAAAGACCACCTCGATCAGAGCGATCTTGACAGTAGAATGTTACAAGCAGGATAATCTCAACAAAACCCATCTGAGACTGCCTCTAGTCTATGATGCAATGATACTTCAAAATGGGTGACGTATCGTATCCAATATTTCACTTTTTTCATGTAAAATCTGTGTTCTTACCATGTCTATAGTGTATCCGTCCCATATCTAGGCATCATCGCCTCTAGTTACTATTTATCTTAAGCTAAGTTTGTACCATACGATAAACAAATGTGCCCTTGGAAAACATTATGGATACTTTTTGCATGGATCAAGACCTATAGAAAAGGAGAAACTTTAATAGGATGATGATACCACTAAGCAATCGACACTAAGGGAGAGACTTTAATAGGACGATACCACTGATCAATTTACAATAAGGTCATAAAATGTCCTAGTGTAAATTAAGAATGGCAAGAAGAAAATCATCCTATTCAGATGCATGTCCCCTGATACATACGCCCAATGGAACATTAAACTGTTGGGATTCTAGAGACCACAAGATGGCACGGATGGGACTCATTTCAGATAATGACTGCTTTCTTTAAGGCTGCCTTGTTGAGATTCCAGTGACCAAAAAATCATCCTAATTAAATAATGACTGCTATGATTAGTGATGGGGATTAGTGATGGGGCTCCGACCTTTCGTCCTCTCCTTTCCACCCTTGGGGCTGTCGAGAGCATGGCGGAGGAGGAAAAAGCAAGGTCATCAACATTTTTTGTATGAGTATGCCAGATTTTTTGTTCTACTTGGAATTTGAAATGGTGATCCAGAGATTCACCTTCACAAGTAGAAAGGAAATCAATTCTTTTTTCTAACTTTCCATTACACATATATTTTAAGAAAGAGACAGTTTTTTTTATGCCGTGAGAGGCGATTTCATTTTGTTTGCCGTGAAAGGCGATTTTTGTGCCGTAGAAGGCGGTTTTGTGCCGTGAAAGGCAATTTGTGCCGTGAAAGGCGATTTACAAATCTTATCAATGAAGAAAAAGAAAAGATGTGATTTTTTTGTCTCTTTACAAATAATACAAAATACAAAGAAAAGTAAGAAAAGGTATCTGACTTCTCAGGAGATTGTGGGGACTCGTTCAGATCGACGGTTGCAAGTCATATATGGACTTCGCCATCGTCCTTCAGATGAGAACGCTTGATGCTTCAATTCTTTAACTTGGCTTAGACCTCAGTTTTTTAAAGGATAAAGACCAAGGGGAGGTCCTATATCCAATAAAAAAGCTAGTAAACGAGCTGAAGAGCCGCGTTTAGGCCATGTTGGATAGAAGGAGAGAGGAGACCTTGGGGGGGTGACCCCCTAAGGGACTTCGATCACCTTGTGGTGCTTCTTTTGTAGCAGAGTAGCAAGGTTTCTTCGAGAATTCTTCAGAGTTTTCTTGAATTTTTCTGGACGGGTCCAAGGGTTCTTTTTCCTTAGAATGACCCTCCTTTTATAGGCTTTTGGTGGCCTTAAGGTGGGTTTATGAGCATTGATGGCATTGATGCTCCATGATGAGAGGAGTTACAAGTTTTTATTTCTTAATTTTGTAACACTTTTTTCTTGGCTTATGATTGGCCGGTGGGAGATGATGGGCATTTAATCTCCCTTAATCTCCATGATGAGGGGAGTTTCATGGTTTTAATGCAATGATAGCTTGGATTTGTAACTCACATTTGCTTGATTCTGATTGGGCCGTCCAAAATAATGGGTTAATGACCGCATTAAGTTGTCATAAAACGGGTCAATTAACGACATTAAGTGGTCCCAAAGGCATTTGAAGAGTCGCGGGCCGTGCCGCATCTTTTGGAATTCTTCTTGTGATGATCGCCGATGGATCCGCATGTTGTTTGATGTCGGATGGCGATGCAACTTCAGACATTGGTTGATACCAGCGGGCCGGTGACATCTGTCTTGTCAATTTATCGATCGGTGGAATAGAAAGTACACTTTCTTGGTCAGCCGGTTGGTGATCTTGGAGCAATCAATGATGATTTCATGCTCTTGACAGCGGATCCGAGATGTTGATGGAGATCAGTCAATTTCTAGCATAAAAAATTAGATTTTCAGGAAATCACAGGGGATAAAACTCCCAAAACGCGAAAAAGGGCGGAAAACGGGTCACCCAGCGACAAATCCAATGACCCGGATTTCCATGGTCGTTAGGCGACCATGGCCGGCGACCATGGGGATTTCCCCTCTTTTGGTCGCCGTTTCTCGGTCATTCTTTGGTTTTTTCGTCGCCGTTTTCTCTTGCATTTTTCTTGATAGTTCTCATTTATTGGCTTGATTCTCCTTAAGGAATCCTAACGATGAGCCATTCAAATCAGAGCACAAAGTTTCCTATTTTTTGGAAAAGCCGAAGACTTTGTAGCCGATTTTCCGTCAAGAGTCGAAACTAGGTCAAACGATGTCGAAATGACCCAAAATTTGAGGTGAAGCCTGTTGAGTAGTAGATAGGACCAACCATGGGCTTTTTTTGAGTTTTGAAGCCGTGTGGGGTCCCATCGCCAGTAGGCTTGATTTCACCGAGGGGAAGATGTCGCTCGTTGATGTACGGTCAACCGATGTCCGATTGACTTGAAATTTGACAGGGAGCCTATTGGAGTCATTTTGAGACGATCCATTGGCTCCGATTTAGGTGTTTGTGGTCCCGGGGTGCTCCGCCACCAGTAACCTTGATTTTGTTTCGGAGCGTCAAAGTCGGGTCAAACATTGTCGGAATGACCTGAAATTTGACGTGCAGCCCTTTGGAAGCATGTTGAAGCCGCCCATGTGCTCTGTTTGATGAGTGATGGCCTCGGTGGTTCTCGCCGCCGAGAGGCTTGATTTTACTGCTCGAGAGTTAATGGGAGGGTCAAACGTTGTCGGTTTGACTTGAAATTTGATATGGAGCCCTTTGGAGGTATTTTGAGACCATCTGTAGGCTCTGATCGAAGTTTTGATGTCTTCGACGCCGTCGCCGCCAGGAGCGCCTATTTGGATACTGGAGGAGTGAAGTAGGGTCAAATGATGTTGGAATGGCCCGAAACTTCATGTGAACCCCTCTTTTTGCTGTCTTGAAGGATCTTGCAGTTTTTGTTTGATTCTGACAAGATCTGATGCTTGAAGCAGCATTGCCTATTTTGTGGTAGGATGCGGCTTCATATGACTTCTTGATGTTGAAGAGGCAAAGTGACTTTTTTGGTGTCAATAAATGCCCCCTCGAGGTACAGCGACGAATAGCTTTTAGAGTCGATGTGCCTCGAAGGAAAACTTGAAGGAGAGCTCTTTGACCTGACCAAGAGTCTTTTGAGCATTTTTTTTCTAATAGCCTTTTGAGTTTTCAAGGGGTTTTTATGGTAGTGAGAGGGATCACGTATCATCTCAAGGTAAAGTTTTGAAAATGACATGAGGAAGTTGGATTTGGGTTTTGGATTTTGGGTTCTCCTTTTGACTTTGTGAACCTAAGGGTTGTATGTGGCACATTAGGCTGTCAAAAGGGTTTTTGGTTTTTGACCTTGTGACCCAATAAGCTGTATGTGACAAATTGAGGGGTCAGATTTGGTTTTGGCCTTGTGACCTAACAAGCTATATGTGGTGAGCCAGGGGGTCAGGATTTTTTTGTTTTGGCCTTGTCACCTAACAAGCTTTATGTGGCAAGTTAGGGGACCAGAGTTTGGTTTTTTGTGGGTTCTCAATTTCAAGATTTTGGCTTAATTTGGTTCATGAGGTTGGATGGTTTGGTTTTTGGAAACTCATGAGGCTTTTTTTTTTTTTTGAATGGTTCAATCGACTCAAGAGAGGCATGGAACCATTTTGTATGCTCTTGGCAAATAAGGGTTTTGATAGGAAGCCCCATTTAGTGCCTAGGTGGTCAAACCTGACTCATGTGGGCTAACCCATGAGATCTTAAGTTTTGGAGATGACTTAGATCTCATATGATGTCATTTTGTAAAGGATATCTAAAAATATCTCTTGTGGGTAGAGAATATTAAAAAATATCCTTACTTGGAGAGAATCTCTCATGCTTCCTTATTTTTTGGAGAAATTTTCTCAAAGTATCTTTCTTTGTAGAGAATATTTCTCATTCCCTTTCTTTTTTAAGAGAATTTCTCAAAGAATTTTCCTTTCAAGAAGGAATATCTCAAATCTCCTTTCTTTTGAGAACGTTGCTAGTTTTTAGAACTTACCTCTTTGGCTTTCTCCTTGTTTCCTCTTTTGGTTTGCTCTCCTCTATAAAAGCAAAGGAGATTGGATCTCTTGCCCTTATTGCTTTCTTTTTGCAAAACTCTTCAAGCGTGCTCCAAGATCAAGAACTCTTATTCTTCTTCAAGAATCTTCGAATCTTCAAGTTCTTTTTCTTCTTCTCCATTCATGGCTTCAAGTAAGTTTTTTTTCCTTTACAAGAAATTCCATGTAGAAGTAGAATTTTTTATTTTCTTTTATTTTATTTTTTCTTTTCTCCTTTCTTTTTCTTCTTTCTTTTTCATTTTCTACACATGTTTTTTTTTTCACGTGCTACTGTTTTTTATTTTGCACGTTTTTTTTTCTTTTCTTGGCTGTATGGACCTGGCCATACTGCCACGTGGCAGTGGGCCACGGTCTGCTGGCCAAATTTTATTTTATTTTATTTTATTTTTGAAGAAATTTTTCTTTCTCTTTTTTTGCTTTTTTTTTTTTTTCGCTCACCAAGATAATAAGGTTTATGCACCATGAGGTTTATGCATTCCAAGATGTTCATGCACATTTCTTTCTCCCTTTTTTTTTATGCATCAAGATAGAAGGCTAGAGTTTCAAGGCCAAGTCAACATGAATTTTGACTTTGACAAAGTTTGATTGGTTTTGACCAAGTTGGGTTGGAATTGGTCAAACTTTGGCTAAAGTTTTCCTAGCATCTAATGCATGATGATTTTTTTTATGCATGATTTTTAGTAAATTGGTTGGGAGCATGATGATGCATACTTGGAAATCTTTTGCAAGTTTTGGGATTTGGAGCTCGCAGCAATGTTGAGCCCTTTTCTGATCTTGCTGGATCTTGAGGAGCTTTGCAAGTTTTGGAGTTTGGAGCTCGCAGCAATGTTGAGCCCTTCTTCAAGCTTGCAGAGATTTGATGAGATTGGTTTGATCTCGCAGCAATGTTTGAGTTCAAACCTTCTTTGAGGATGCTTCATGAGCTTGCAGCGATGTTGAACTCATCTTCAAGCTTCCTATCTTTTTTGGGATGTTTCCCTTTTCTTCGGAATTGTCCCGGAATCATGTCAAAATTTCGCTAGGATTTTAAGCAAATTTTTGTCACTTTGATGATTGATTTTTTTTCCATCCTTTGCAGGTAGTTCCTATAGAACGAACAAGGGCAAAGAGCCTGTTACTGATGCACCTCGTCGATCTACCAGGTCTCCTAATGTGGTTGTACAGCAGGCTTGGGAGAAGGTCCAGTTTATGGAGAGAAACTTGGAAGAATGTGACTCTCTCAACCGTGATGAGATGAGACATCGATTGATCGCTCTCAAGGATGAGGAATTCTACAGGATTATGGTAAGCAATCGTCCTTGAGTCATGGACGATCAGAGCATTGTGCCCAAGCCTACCTTTTACTTTGATGACGCAGTCTGACGACTTGACGTACCAAAGGAGATGTTTTCAGTTCTCTTACACAGCATATGGAGAGGAGAGAACTGTTTCTACCCGCTCGACCTTTGATCGGACTATCTCGATCATGAGTCTCTCTCCCACGTGTCCCAAGAGGGAAGATCCTTCGAGCTGGGTAAAGAGGACTAACGCGATCAAGACCGGGATTTTTGTTGGCGGCCCTTTCGGTTACGCAGAGAAGTCGCCTGTCCACATGGACATGTTGATGCCAACCAGCGGCTACCAAGGTTCTGATCATCCATCGGTCGATTTGAGACCGGTGGGCCTTGGCGTTTTTCAGGGTGACAGCAGCAACTAGGTGAAGCCTTTTCGACTTCGTGGCCGTTTCAACGCTGAATCAAGCTGGGAGTCATGGACTGATCACATCCTGCGGGTTGGGGGGTCATTCTGAAGGAGGCCGAGATTTTAAGATGGCATGGGAGCCAAATTTTTTGGCGTAAGAGCCAAAATTTGTTTGTGGCATGGAACCCAAGGTTTTTGTGGCTTAAGAGCCAAAATTTGTTTGTGGCATGGAAGCCAATGTTTTTTTTTTTTTTTAAGACGGCATGAAAGCCGAATTTTGAGGTGGCATGAAAGCCGTTTTTTTTGAAGTGGCATAAAAGCCGATTTTAGGTTGGCATGAGAGCCAGGTTTTGTGGCATAGGAGCCGATTTTGTTTGTTGGCGTGAAAGCCGAAATTTTGGAGTGGCATGAAAGCCGATTTTGTTTCTTTTTGGCGTGAAAGCCAGATTTTTTTTTAAATCAAGTTTTGTTTTGTTGGCATGAAAGCCAAATTTTAGATTTTTGGCGTGAAAGCCGAAATTTTATTTTTGGCGTAGAAGCCAGATTTTTTTTTTTTTTTTTTGCGTATAAGCCGATTTTGTTTCTAGCATAGAAGCTAGGTTTTGGTTTTCAAAATGCAAGTATCGACTAAAAGTCGCTTCCCTGCTGAATGGTATTGCAAGTATCGATGGAATGTCGCTTCCTTGCTCATTTGGTTTGCGAGTATCGATGGAATGTTGCCTCCTCACGAATTGGGGTGTAAGTATCGACTAGATGTCACTTCCTTTACAAATTGGGGTGCAAGTATCGACTGGATGTCGCTTCCTTGCTTTTCCAAAAAATTTGGTTTTGTGGGTATCGATTGAATGTCGCTTCCCCACTATTTTTGAAATTTGAGGTCTTTTTTTTTTTGGACCTCGATTTTTGTTTGAATTTTGGGTTTGTGGATATCAACTGGAATGTTTCTTCTCCACGATTTTTTGAAATTTTTGCAAGTATCGATAAAGTGGTGATTCCTTGTGATTTTGAAATTTTGGAAGTATCGAATGGGGTTCGCATCCTTCCGATTTTTGGGTTTTGCGAATATCGACTGAGTGTCGCTTCCCCGCGATTTCTAAAAAACCATTTTTTTTAAAGACACGAGGGTCGTAAATCTTGATTTAAAGCCGTTTTTTGTTGTAAAAGTCGGGATGGACTAGGGTAGAAATTCCTGAGTCATGATTTTGTTTCAAACCACGAATTTTGGGTTCAACAATTGAAAATTCGGTCAAGTCCGAGAAGAGGTACCTAAACTTGGATTTTTTTTTAACAATGAAACTATGAAAGTAAGCATTGTTTTGAGAGCTTTTTTTTTTTAGAAATTTCAACATAAGGATGAAAATTCCAAAAGGAGTGGGTTTGACGAGCAAGTACCTGGAAATAGGATTTGACCGTGCAGGCATTGCTCTGACCCAGTGGCGTAAGTCTTCAAGGGTAGTACCGCTTCAAGAACTTGTCGTTGATTGGCAGCATACATCTGTCGCCCTCCAAGTTTAGAAGAGCGTATGCACCGTTGGAGAAGACTTTGTCGATGACGAAGGGTCCCTCCCATTTTGGTTCGAGTTTGCCTTTGGATTTGTGGGCGAAAACCATTGGCCTTTTTACTAGAGAACCAAGTCACCCTTTTTATAGGCGCGTTGCCTGACCTTTTTTTTGAAAGATCCTACCATGCGTGCTTGGTACAGCTCAATGCTTTGTAGAGCTTTAAGCCGTCTTTCATCGAGATTGTCCAATTCTTGGAGTCTCAATTTGACATTGCTTTCTTGCGTCATGTCATTTTGCAAAAATACCCTTAAGGAAGGAATTTGTACTTCCAAAGGGACAGCAACTTCGCATCCATAGACCAAAGAGTATGGTGTGCTATGGGTTGATCCTCGAACGGTGGTTCGATAAGCCCACAAAGCTTCAGGTAGTTTGTCTCCCCAATCTCTTTTGTGACTAGAGACCATTTTCTTGAGAATTCTGCAGAGGGTCTTGTTGAAGGCTTCTGCTAGTCCGTTCGCTGCCGGATTGTACGGAGTCGAAGGATAACTTTAGATTTTGTACTGATCGCAAAACCTGTAGAATCTATGATCAAGATCATATTAGTGTTGGAAACCTGTAGAAATTTCCAAAAATCTGACGGGTGGATCGAAAATAGCAACAGCGGGTCCAATACTCTCCGGGGCGCCCCCTGAAAAGTCACCTATCATCTCTAGACTCCTGATCACCCCGGAAGCTGGCTCGTTGCGATCCTTTCATCAAGAGCTTTCCATCCATATGTAGAACTCCGAGATCGGATGGGCAGATTGAAAAATCATGGCAGCGGGCCCCATACTCCAAAAGTGCCTACATGAAAAATCACCTACCATTTCTAGACCTCTGATCGCCCCGACAGTCAGTTCATCGTGACCTACTCACCGAGAGCTTTCCGACAATGTGTAGAACGTCGAAATTCGGTAAGCGGATCAAAATCCACGAAGCCTAGACCCCGGCAATGATAGCCCAATCTAATCTATCAAACTGGGCCCAAACCCATCTAATCTGAACCCAATCCACTCGAATCAAACCCATCAAGATTGGACCTGGCCCAACTCAACCCAACCTAAAACTGATCTGACCCACCTAAACTCAAACTCCAATCCAACTCCAAAACCCAACTGGACCGAACCCAGGCCCTCAACCCGACCTGGCCCGCCTGGCCCATCACCTGCATGGGAGAGGAGAGTCCACGAGATCTGGGAACGAGAGTCCCAGATCAGGGAAAATCTTCCCTCCCCCATAAAGCTCATCCCTCGTCCCAATCTCCTCTGAGGCGCAGAACTTCAATCTCCATCCCTTTCGATCTTCCCTTGCGCAGACCTCCTCTCATCTCTATCCCCTCACCCACCATCTCTACCAGACAAAGGACCCATCAATTGTCATGCATCTTGGAGTGAGTGACAAGGGAGATAGGAGAAAACCCAAAGGTTGTTGATCTCTTAGCGGGACAACCTTTAGATTAATCCATACCGCCCATTATCAAGATCTTGATGCAAGGTACGCTTTTAGCATTCAAATTTAATATCGTTAAATGCATAGGCCAAGATCCATAGGTTTGATTTCTGTGGCAAACCATCTTAGATCTTACATGCTATAATATTTGAGTGATGTGCTAGCATGATGAATATGTCATGGATTCACTCAAACTTAAAAAGAGATCCAAGTGAAGAAAATGCCATCAGTCCAACCAGAAACATGAATTTGCAAAATGATTGGTCTACCTTAAATAAAACTGGGTCATAGTGCTTCGGCTTTGTATCATATCAAAATCTAACAAATAACCAGTTGAAAACAATAGAAATTGTTTTTTTTTTTTTTTTTTTGTAAAAGACATTACTGATTTAAGTGAAAATGTTATTTTATTCCAAAGTTGTACAACAGTAAGTTAGCCAATGGCAATGACCCAGGTGTAAAAAAAAATGATAAAACAAAAAAGTCCATCTATTAAATCCATTAATTCCTTTTCCACAGCCTCTACCAAGAATCACTTGAACAAATTAATATCTATCTGAATCAAGCACCCGTCTGCATACTCCAAGGCTCATCATCTTTCAGACCTTTGCAATTCAAAAACATAAAGAATCAGATAATGTAAATTTATCACACCTACATGCCTCCAGATGTAGGAAAGTATCATTCCTTGGTGTAAAGTGATATTGTTCGGCACCCGAGACCCTAACTACACACATACTCAACTTCAAACCACACCTACATGCCTCCGGATAACACCTCGAGGTAAAGAACCAAGCTCAACAAACCCCCGAAAGTCAACAATTTTATTTTGGGTCATGTGTAGTTCATGGGTTCCAAAACTAGCCCCTAAGGTTCATGGTTCACACCAAGGAACCGAGTGTTGGAAAATAGGTGGGTCATTCAGATAGGTTTCAAAAACTTTTGATCCACTTAATGCAGGAATCAACTATCTAGAAGGCAATAAACCCAATCCAAGATGTAATCCATCAAACTCATAAATCATGTACATCAATATAACCTATCTAGAAGATAGAAAACAACACATAAACATACAATCACGAAATCCACAACATACAAGGGTGTAGATTATACCTTTGGAGATTAGTTGTGCTCTAATGGAGAATTTGAATTCTTTCTTTGATGATGAACACCTTCACTAATCAAATTAGAATCTCCAACACCTTTTCATCTTCCACGCTATGACCTGTATTAGATTCTCTTTTCTCAAGAAGATGGTGGAATCTCCAAGAGAAAAACCCTAGAGGAAACTAGATGAGAACTAGAAGAGGGAAGTGATGTGCAACAACTTGCACAAGAGAGGAAGATGATGATGGGCGTGAATCCCTAGGAGGGATTGTGCATTAGGTCGTCCAAGGCATTCCTCTCCTCTTTTTTATAGCACTCAAGTAACCTCCTCTTACTAATTGAAATAAAAGTCTTACTTCCATAGTAATTAGTTTCCTACTAAATCACAATTAGAAGTCTCACTTCAAATATGATTAGTAACTTTCTCTTTTACTAATTAAAATAGAAGTCTCACTTCCATTAATAATTAGTAACTTACTATTACCACTATTAAAAGTCTTACTTCAAATAGAAATAGTAACTTTCTATTTCCTTTTAGAGTTCTACTATAATTAGTATCTTCCTAATATCTTGGGCTAGCGTGGGGACTACTAGGATCCCTTAATAAGCTGGTTGCAACTGGGACACGCGACCCCACATCTCATGTGCAATCCGGGCCCACAGTTAATTGCAAATAACTCCACTATATAAATGCAATTGAACTCCAGTCTTAAGAATTTATTACAATGAAAACCCTAAACTTCCTCAGTACCACAAGTAGGCCCCTCCATCTATATCCATGGATCAATTAGACTTGTCCACCAAAATAGATCCATATCTTATTATCCTTGAGCCCCAATTAATTATAGTGATTATTTGGTACCGATCCAATCAACTCTTAATTGGAATGGGTGCGCACTTACCAATGATAAATCCATTAATTGGCACAAGGGGATATTAAAGATAGATTCCATCTTGACCATTGAATGTTTCCACAACTCTACTACCACGTACCCAAATCACCGAGGTATTGACCTACAATTGGCGTCACTCATTGGTGACTCAAAGCAAATGAATAGATAGAAACTTGAGTTCATTAATGTCTCAGGATTTTGAGTCTATTGCTAGGGAATTATGAGAGCATACCTTAAAGTAAAGACAATGTAAATAAGGTGCTTCTCATGGTCCTTCAATACATCTAATGTACCAACACCATGATCGAGAATCTTACATTCCGATGATCGAGATAAATCACACTATCTCATAGTAATCAAAGTGCTGCAACCTTGTCAGATGAGATGCCCAATCTCGTCACTGGTTGTGAAGAATTTAAGTATGAGATTTGCAATACATATCTCCTGTATGTGGATCTCATCCATACACATGTATTACATCTAGTATACTTGTGGACTCTGGTTCATCTCATGAACCATTATATCATTCGTATTGGTTATGTGCAAACAAGTAATAAAACACCATTCATCTCATTAAAGGAAAGCAATAATATATATATATATAAATAAATAAATCAATTTATTCATCATATATTGGTATTGGGACCATAAAACTAACACCGAGCCTCAATCAACCTCCATTCATTAATTTAAAAGTGGTAAATTCCTCTAAAAAAGGTTAGAAAAAGAAAGTTGGAAATCATTTTTGGTCAAAAGGGCTCAAAACAAGTCAATTCGGGCGAAACAGGACACAATCGGGCGCCATGTAGGCCACAACTGGGCAAATCTACCTGATTATCACTTGGACAACCAAGATAGTGTCCGCGGTCGACCTTGGACTCTACGACAACATAGACACTTCCGGAGGTCTCAGGAAAAATCATAAAGTTGCTCAGAATTAAATCTAGTCTCTAATGAGCATAAGCATGACATGATCAAAGATCTCAGGAAAAATCATAAATTTTCATAAATGATCAATTTACCCTTGCATATACTAGAGTCATCGGATAAAGGGTTTCGAGGCTCTGAATGGCCATGATATGAACATAAAAGTTGCCGGGAATGTTGCCATCTTTCTAATGAGATTAAGAATGGAGTTTTTCAGAATTTGTGAATAATCCCCAATCTTTCTCAAAATTACACATAAGACTTTATAGGCCTCCAACTAGGTTCAAAGGCTCTCAAAGCTTTTCAAAGTTATCCAAAGTCTACTTTCGCCCTCAAAGAAAAATGATTACCCACTAACCCCACTTAGTTCATTAAGTACACACTTAATTAACACTAATCACAAAGATTTGGGATCGGGTTCTTGTAAGTCCATGGGGATCCGAACCCTAGAGGGGGGGGGGGTGAATAGGGTGAGCTCCAATTATGACCAATTTTAACAATTTTAACTTCTTTAAAACCAACTAGTCACAAGTGATGATTATCAAACAATATGCGGAAGCTAATATAAACAATCACCACAAAGCAAGCACCATCACACAAGGATTTATAGTGGTTCGGCCTCAATGCCTACATCCACTACCGGCTTGTGATCCAACACCCCACCGGATTTCCACTATTTATGCTTTTCAATAGGCTAAGCAATAACCTTTACAATATGCTTTTCAAGGCTAAGCAATAACCTTTACAATGATGTTTTTCAAGGCTTAACATCAACCTATACATTATGCTTTTATAGGCTAAGCAATAACCTCTACAACCACAAGGTTGATTATCTCACTAATTAGTGTCTAACATACACTTGATGGAGATTCTATTAAGCTCATTACAATGCCTCTTAATTAGGCGGATATGGAAGTGTAATTCTAATACACACTCACACTATGAATGCAAAGATGAAAACATATGAAGTGTGTGTGTGTGGTCCTCAATCATTTTGAAAATGAAAGTTCATAAATGTATGCCTAAGGCTTTTGAAAGTTTTAGTTCATAAAACATTTATGATTGAGGATATAATGCAATCACATGTTAAAAGTAACAACTTGTTAATGATATCAAAGTTACACAAGTTGTATGAAATGGATTAGCTCTAAACATGTGATGCATAGGGATGTCAATCAAATCATCAATGTAGCTCAAAACATAAAAATAGATTAGATTGAAATTAGGGGACAAATCATATGTAATTATAAAGACAACTTGAAAATGATTTACCAATCAAAGTAAGGCAAGTTGTGAAACATTAAAACAATAATACACATATGATTTGTAAAGATGTTGAATCCAAAACATAAGATACATTTGAAAGAGATTTTCTTATGATGGAAAACAACAACCAAAGATTCAATCAAGTATATGAATCATGTTACATCTAATTTCAAAGATGTTTCCATTAACATGATCTACTTATATTTACCAAAGTTAAGTACTACTTGTATTGAATCAATGGTGATGCATCCAAAACAATAGATCTATTCAAAGTATAAAACATGCTAAGGATGCAACACATCATAGGTTATCATGTTACTAAAGATTTACCAATGATAAAACAAAACATGAAAACATATGATTTGTAAAGAAGTTGAATCCAAAACATAAGTTAGTTTTGAAAGAGATGTTCTTATGATGAAAAACAACAATCAATGATTCAATCAAGTATATGGATCATGTTACATATGATTTACCAAAGTTCTTTCATTAACATGATCTACTTAGATTTACCAAAGTTAAGTACTACTTGGGTTTGAATCATATGATGTTGTATCCAAAATAATAAATCAACTCAAAACATAAAACATGTTGAGGACACAACACAAACATAGTTTAACATGCTAGAAATGATTTACCAAAAATAAAACAAAAGCATGAAAACATATGATTAAGGAAGGAAGAGCCTACTTGGTGGTTTAACTTCATTAATCCAAGCTTTAGCTTTCCTAATCATCCCCTTCATCCCTTGGTTCTTTTCCCTTTTGATATGCCTCAATACCTCTCAAGGAGGGGCTTAAAATTCCCAACTTTTGGAAATGGAAAGAACTCATTTTTATAGCCAAAAGAGTCCAACGGCTAGTTTACCCGGTTGACCGGCCATGACAGGCCGGTTGACCGGCCAAGCACAACGGTCATAAAAAGAGCCGTTGTGCCAGCCCGGTTGACCTGCCCTGTGTGGCCGGTTAACCGGGCCTCTTGGCCGGTTGACCTGCCACACATGGCCGGTTGACCGGGCCTGCCCAGAATTTCCCATTTATTGGGTTTCTTGAAGATTTTCTTTGGAGATCTTTTGGGCCATTAAAATCAAGCATTTTCACATGTTTTAAATCATTCTAAGATGTATAAAAACATGAAACAAAAAGCCTAAAAGGATTCAAAGACTTTTAAAACAAAGGCTTGCTTGATTTCTTGAAAACTCTTTCTTAAAACAAATGCATCCAAGATTTAAAAACAAATCATGCATAAATCAAAACTTTTACAAATCTTAAAAGCAATGCATGAATAAATCAAGATTTCAAGTTTAACTAAAACAATGCAAGTGTGTGTGAATCAAATGATGCTAGAATGAAATGCATCCATCAAATTGCAATCTACAAAATTCCTAAAAGTTCTTACAAACTTCCTACTGCGTTCCAGCCCTGCATATCAATTGCCTCAAAACCCACCTACCCTCACAATCCCTTCACCCAGCCACATGCTCTTTCGACTTCCAACTGCATTCCAATCATCCAGGTTATCTATTTTGTCTTTGACAAGGTGGTGATGAGACTTTAGAGAAAGTGCAGAGAGTAGAAGTTTGAAAAAACTGGATACAAAACAGACACTTCAGGGGAAGTTAATTGGAGATTTTATGAGGGGGTAGAGATAAGAGACTGGATTAAAAAAATGGAAAGATATAAATGAAAGTCCAAGAACGAATCCTAGAGAAGGGGGGAGGGGTGAATAGGGTGAGCTCTAAGAACCTAGACCAATAATAAATCACTTAGCTTTTAAGTCAATTAAGCTTTGATGAAGATTAATTATCTTGTGATAAAGAGGAGTTTCTAAGTTAAGCATACACAAGGAATAACCAACTAGAATCTTCATTCAACATAAGCATGCATATGAACAATGCATATACTAGAAATCACTCTATCTCTTTTTAGAAAGATAAAACTTTAAATGATGCAAAGATGAGAATTATATGTATGAGAAAGAGTTGTTTGACAAACACATGATTTTCCAAAAAGATCAAACTTGAATAGAAAAAGTACAATCTTAAGAAAAACAAGTTAGATTTGAAAACAAAGATTCAGAACTCATGTGAATGATAAATCATATGTTGATTTCATAAAGCTAAGAGATTTCAAAGTTCAAAGTATGTTATGAAACACAACATTTCAAGAAGAAAGCCAACTATTTGATCATGCTTAAAAGAAAAACAAAGATTTAGAAACTAAGCATAAAATAGAACTTGAGATTTAGAAAGCACACCCATTTGAAGATCAATGGCTTAATAAATGGAATGGCTTCATAATCCATTCACAAAAGCTCTTGAAAAGTTGCTCTTCCTTGGCATCAAAAGTCCTCCAAAATTCAGTAACTTCTTCCAAACAAAAGCCACTTTTTATAAAGAAAAAGTTTCCAACGGCTAGTGCCCGGTCGACCTGGTACAGGGCTGGGTCGACTGGGTACGCACAATGGCTATAAAAATGCCCGTTGGAGAGGCTAACGGCCTTATCTCCCTGTCGACCAGTAGTGTGCCCAGTCGACTGGATCCCTTGGCCCGGTCAACTGGCCACACAGGCAGGTCGACCTAGAGACTGCCATGATTTTGAAATTTAAGAAAGTTGAAATAAAAAAGGCTGCTTTTCCAGGGGACTTGAGGCACAGAAATCAAGCTTGGATTCATGACTGAAAAAGGATGAAAACTGATTTTCTAAAGACATGAAACTTTCAAACTAAAATATGGATTTAAAGAAGAAAACTTTGGAAAGCTTGAAATGATTTTTGAATTTAAGGATTAAACACTTGGAGGCTTGAAAATCTGAACTCAAAACTTCATGAACTTAAGAGACATAACGAATTTGAAAACCATGCATAACATATGATACAAACAAAGATTATGAATGAGAAATATGCATGAAGATCTTAAGATTAAGAACATGAAAGAATGAGAGGTCAAGCTATAAAAATGAATGCATTCTATCAAATTGCAATAAAATAAAAACTTTAACAATCTCCCCCTTTGCAATTTGATGGCAACACTAGAAGCTTGAACTCTCTTTTAAAATCCTCGAAACTTGAACACCAACTTCTTTAGACATTAAGGAGTTTTGGATGATTGAGAGAATTTGGATTTTCCTTGCGAGAGCAACAGTAGGTAAAGCTTCTCCCCCTCAACTAGATAACCCTTGAATCTTCTCCCCCTCAATTGGAGACCACATGATATTTTTCTCCCCCTTTTGCCATGCCAAGCTACTAGGCAGTTTCATATGAAATAGCAGCAGCCACTAGTGCTTTTCATATCGTCTATTGATCCTGCCCAATCTGCATCACTGTATCCAATCAATTGTAATGAGGAGTCACAAGGATACCAGATGCCATAATGAGATGTCCCATTGATATATTTGATAATACGTTTGACAGCTTTAAGATGTGACTCACGATGATCTGAGCACAAATTCCAACACTAAAGGATAGATCCGGTCTGCTAGCTGTAAGGTAGAGGAGGCTACCTATCATACTTCTGTAAAGTTTTTGGTCTACCTTCTTACCATGTGGGTCACTAGAAAGTTTTGATGCAGATCCTGAAAGTTCATGCTATACAGATCTGAACTTGGACTTCCATGGCTGATTGCTGTTTTTAAAATCTAAAACAGATCTGATTTGGCAGCCATGAAACATGCATAAAAACTCCATGAAATCATGATCAACATTTGTATAATGCAAGAAGATGATAGAGGACTAATACCTTGACGATATGAATGCCTCAAATCTCTGAAAAGAAAGCCTTCAAAGGTCTGAACTCAGCCTGCAATCAACAATGTATGTTGCAGGAATTTCTGCAATAGCTTCTCCTTTGATCTTCTCTTCTATTCCACAACCTAATCTGATTGGCTTTGATTGTGGGATCAGAATATGGATTCCAAGAAGGGTTTTCTGAATCTACAATTTGTGGAAAAAGCCCAGGACCTGATCTCCTCTCTCCAATGAAGAAGAAGAAGGCAGCAATGGGCTGGGCGTGAGTTCCTCTCTTGTCTCTTGGGCGGCCAATGGAGCTTACAAGAACAATCCACGCCTAGGGTTTTTATTCCAGCACTTGTTTCTCCCTTGTTACACGCCTAGGGTAGGGAGGAGTATATTTATAAAGATTAGATTCCTTTAAGAGTTCTCTCTCTAATAGGAATCATCATCCCATAAAATAAGGAACCAACCACCTTAGTTGTGCAACACTTTCTAATTAAAGATACTAAAAAATAGTAAACTTTAATTATAGGAACTCTTACCCAAAGAGGAGTTCTTCCTTCCAAGTAAAGATACCTAGTTAAACTTGGAAACCTCACACAAGGGGCTCCCCACATGGCTGGCCCACAAGATAGATAAACACACCATGGCCCACTAGTTAATAATTTAGCTAGAGTTAAATTCATGTATGCCATCAAAAGCCTATTTGAATTTAAACTCAAAATTATTCTTCCACAAAATTAATTCAACCACATATCATTTAATTAAATTAGGAAACCATGCCAATATAGGAAAATGGCTAGAAGATGGACCAAAAGACATATTTGCCCTTGGCTCCCAAAATGACCAAAATGTCCATGCTAACCCCATAGCAACATTAAGATCATTTTTACCCTAACTCATTCCACTAAAGAGTTATGGTTGCACTCCAGGGACAAATATTAAATTGTAAATTAAGCTCATCATAAACTGACGATTGTCTTTGACCTACCAAGTACAATGACCACAATGCCCCTCTATGTAACATCCATAATCAAGTAGGTTAACCGATGTACTATCTACCTTCTTGATTACATCTCATCCTTAGAACTTCATACCCTTGACTTAATCATCATCCGGATATCATTCTCTTGATCCAGGGAGCGACCCACAAGTTCAATATCCATATGGAATATCCATATACTAAGATCTTAGATTCTGATGATTAATCGGATAATTCTAAGGGGACGATCATTCCATCACACGATGGCATAGATTCCATATTGCATTTGCACGTCCCAACTAATCAAGCCCGAGCACCCAAAACACAGAGTTGTTGACCCATGAACAGGATCTCACCCATAGTGAATTAAAGCACAAGAACTTGACTTCGTCAATTCATCCACAAATGCTCA
Source organism: Cinnamomum chago (assembly GCA_038049695.1). Classification (NCBI taxonomy): domain Eukaryota; kingdom Viridiplantae; phylum Streptophyta; class Magnoliopsida; order Laurales; family Lauraceae; genus Cinnamomum; species Cinnamomum chago. The sequence goes on from CP142457.1 coordinate 29,765,518, forward strand.
AGATTAAGAGCACTGGTCACTCAGTAGCAAGAGGTGATTTGATCTCTCTCAGTGATAGTACTATTTTAGAGATCACACCTACAAGTGGTCCTGTTCAATGCATGACACATGCACTAATGAGATAAATCCAGAAAAGCCTCCCGCGACTTAGGTAAGTCACCCTGAATACAGGAGAGTATCTCATTATAACTTATACCAAGATGAAGTGCCCAACTCCATCTCTCAGTTATGAACAAGTTTATTATTTCAAGTGTCCATGACTCAGACCTTACTGTGTGTAGCCACTACACACCTAAGTCATTTACTAGAAAACAATGGGCCTTACACAACCATACATATACACAAGTAATAAGAGAAGGATGTCATTCTATTAAATAACCAATAAATATCCAGTAACAGAGATGTGAGTGCAATCAGTGGGCTTTAGGGCATACACCAATCCCAACAATCTCCCACTTGCACTAAAGATCACTACGATCTAACCTAACTCCCATAGACTCAACATGTGAAGTAAACACTTTCTCAGTAAGAGTCTTAGTAAATGGGTCAGCTAAGTTATTTGCTGAGGCAATCTGCTCTACCACTATTTCTCCATCCTGGACAAATTCCCGGATCAAGTGGTACTTTCTCTGAATATGCTTGCCTTTTTTGTGATTCCTGGGCTCTTTGCAGTTTGCTACTGCACCAGTATTGTCGCAGTACATGACAATCGGTTTTTGCACTGCAGGAACTACTCCTAATTCCAATAGGAATTTTCTGAGCCATACTGCTTCCTTCGCAGCTTCCGATGCCGCCACATACTCTGCTTCCATGGTAGAATCAGCAGTACAATCTTGCTTGACACTTCTCCATGATATAGCCCCTCCTGATAGAGTAAAGACGTATCCCGAGGTAGACTTTCTGCCATCTACATCCGACTGGAAATCAGAGTCTGTATACGCCAGTGGCGTTAGATCATCTGCTCGGTAGGTTAGCATATAATCTTTCGTTCTCCGAAGATACTTGAATATATGCTTAACAGCTGTCCAGTGCATAGGTCCAGGGTTTGATTGATATCTACTAACCATGCCAACGGCAAAGCAGATATCTGGTCTAGTACACAACATTGCATACATGAGGCTTCCAACAGCTGATGCATATGGTACTCTCCTCATGCTGTCTATCTCCTCAGGTGTTTTCGGACATTGATTCCGAGATAGTGGTACTCCATGTCTAGAAGGTAGCAAGCCCTTCTTGGAGTCATGCATGTTATACTTGACCAATATCTTCTCAATATACGAAGATTGGGATAAGGCTAACATCTTGTTCTTGCGATCTCGCAAAAGCTTGATCCCTAAGACATAGCTCGCCTCACCCAAATCCTTCATCTGAAATTGAGATGATAACCAAACATTAGCAGACGACAATATGCCAACATCATTTCCAATGAGTAGTATGTCATCCACATATAGGACTAAAAATGCAACTGCGTTTCCACTCCCTTTCTTATACACACATGGTTCATCAATGTTTTGATCAAAGCCAAAGGATTTGACTGCCTGATTAAACTTGATGTTCCATGCCCTAGATGCTTGCTTAAGTCCATAAATGGACTTTTTAAGTTTACAGACCATGTTCTCTTGGCCACCAGCAATGAATTCCTTTGGTTGCATCATATAGATGCATTCGTCAAGACTTCCATTTAGAAAAGTTGTCTTGACATCCATCTGCCATATCTCGTAGTCATAATGACATGCGATGGCTAAGAGAATTCTAACGGATTTAAGCATAGCCACTGGTGAAAAGGTTTCCTCATAATCGATACCCTCTTTCTGAGTATATCCTTTCGCCACCAGTCTTGCTTTGAAGGTTTCAACCTTCCCATCCACTCCTCTCTTTCTCTTGTAGATCCACTTGCACCCTATGGGCTTGATTGTTAGGAATTTTCTAGATTGCAATTTGATGGATGCATATCATTCTAGCATCATTTGATTTACACACTTGCATTGGTTTTAAAGTAAACTTGAAATCTTGATTTATTCATGCATTGTTTTTAAGATCTTGTTTTATGCATGATTTGTTTTTAAATCTTGGATGCATTTGTTTTAGAAAAGAGTTTTCAAGAAATCAAGCAAGCCTTTGTTTTAAAAGTTTTGAAACTTTTTAGGCTTTTTATGTCATGTTTTAAAAACCTTTAAAATCTTTAAAACATGTTTTCCAAGCTTGATTTAGTGGCCAAAAGGTCCCCCAAAGAAATAACTTTGAAAAGTGCAAAAGTTGGAAATTTTGCAAAAAGGGGGTTGTCCCGGCAGTGTCGTCGGTCGACCGAGAGGCAGGTCTCGGTCGACCGAGACAACTGCAGGCAAAAATTGCCTGGGAGCACCAACGGTCAGAAATATGACCGTTGTGTGTTCTCGGTCGACCGAGGCCTGTTTCTCGGTCGACCGAGAACTAGCCGTTGGCCACTTTTTCCTATAAATATGAGTTCTTTCCCTTGCCAAAAGTTGGAAATTTTTAACCCCTCCTTGAGAGGATTTGAGGCATATCAAAAGGGAAAAGAACCAAGGGATGAAGGGGATGATTAGGAAAGCTAAAGCTTGGATTAATGAAGTTAAACCACCAAGTAGGCTCTTCCTTCCTTAATCATATGTTTTCATGCTTTTGTTTTATTTTTGGTAAATCATTTCTAGCATGTTAAACTATGTTTGTGTTGTGTCCTTAACATGTTTTATGTTTTGAGTTGATTTAATTGTTTTGGATACAACACCATATGATTCAATCCAAGTAGTACTTAAATTGGTAAATCAAAGTAGATCATGTTAATGAAAAAAACTTGGTAAATCATATGTAACATGATTCCTATACTTGGTTGAATCTTTGGTTGTTGTTTTCCATCATAAGAAAATCACTTTCAAAAGTATCTTATGTTTTGGACTCAACTTCTTTACAAATCATATGTTTTCATGTTTTGTTTTATCATTGGTAAATCTTAGTAACATGTTAACCTATGATGTGTTGTATCCTTAGCATGTGTTATATTTTGAATAGATCTATTGTTTTGGATACATCACCATTGATTCATCAAAGTAGTACTTTATCTTTGGTAAATCTAAGTAGATCATGTTAATGAAATATGTAACATGATTCATATACTTTGTTGAATCATTGGTTGTTGTTTTTCCATCATAAGAAAATCTCTTTCAAATGTATCTTATGTTTTGGATTCAACATCATTACAAATCATATGTGTATTATTGTTTTAAAGTTTCACAACTTGCATCACTTTGATAGGTAAATCATTTTCAAGTTGTATTTATAATTACATATGATTTGTCCCCTAATTTCAATCAAATCTATTTTTATGTTTTGAGCTTCATTGATGATTTGATTGACATCCCTATGCATCACATGTTTAGAGCTAATCCATTTCATACAACTTGTGTAACTTTGATATCATTAACAAGTTGTTACTTTTAACATGTGATTGCATTACATCCTCAATCATAAATGTTTTATGAGCTAAAATTTTCAAAAGCCTTAGGCATACATTTATGAGCTTTCATTTTCTAAATGATTGAGGACCACACACACACACTTCATATGTTTTCATCTTTGCATCCATAGTGTGAGTGTGTAGTTGTTATTCACTTCCATATCCGCCTATTTTAGAGGCAAATGTAATGAGCTAAAATGAATCTCCATCTAGTGTATTAAAGACACAACTTAGTGAGATAACCAACCATGTGGTTGAAGAGGTTATTGCTTAGCCTATAAAAGCATAGTGTATAGGTTGATGTTAAGCCTTGAAAAACATCAATGTAAGGTTATTGCTAAGCCTTGGAAAGCATATTGTAAAGGTTATTGCTTAGCCTATTGAAAAGCATAAATAGTGGAAATCCGGTGGGGTGTTGGTTCACAAGCCGGTAGTGGATGTAGGCATTGAGGCCGAACCACTATAAATACTTGTGTGATGGTGCTTGCTTTGTGGTGATTGTTTATATTAGCTTCCGCATATTGTTTGATAATCATCACATGTGACTAGTTTGTTTTAAAGAAGTTAAAATTGTTAAAATTGGTCATAAAAGAAGCTCACCCTATTCACCCCCCCTCTAGGGTTCGGATCCAGGTGGAATTACATTGATCCCTTCAGTTGCATCCACAAGTTCCCAGACTTGATTGGAATACAGAGAATCCAATTCAGATTTCATCGCTTGCTGCCACATGTCAGCATCTATATCCGTTACTGCTTCATCGTAACTAGTAGGATCCTCAACCAGATCCTCGGAGTCTGTCATAAAAGACACTCCTAGGTATCTATCTGGTGGTCTAGAAATTCTCCCACTACGACGAGGTTCCGGAGTGTTAAAAGGAATGTCTTGATTATCTACAGTCTCAGGGTCTGGCATAGATGTTGCAGGAGTTTCTGAAAGAATCTCCTCAAGTGTTTCTTTACAACCAAGCTCTTGGTGCATCATGCAATCATCCTCCAAGTATCTAGCATGAGTGCTGATAAGCACCTTTTGCTCCTTTGGATGATAAAAGATGCCTCCTCTCGTTCCCTTAGGATACCCTTAAGTAGCACATTTCCGATCTGGGTTCTAGCTTGGTAGCTTTATCATTCAGTACATAGGCTGGACAACCCCAAATGTGGATATGTCTTAAACTGGGTTTTCGACCTGTCCACATTTCTTGAGGTGTCCTAGGTACTGATTTAGAAGGTAGCAGATTCAAAATGTATGCTGCTGCTTCTAGGGCATATCCCCAAAAAGATATGGGTAGGGTTGCATGACTCATCATGGACCTTACCATATCAAGAAGGGTACGGTTTCTTCTCTCTGCTACACCATTTTGCTGGGGTGTACCCGGTGCAGACAACTGAGACATAATCCCATGTTGTGTGAGGTACTCCTTGAACTCACCCAGGAGGTACTCGCCACCTCGATCAGATCGAAGAGCTTTGATATGTTTCCCTAGTTGTAACTCCGCCTCAGCCTTGAATTGTTTGAACTTATCAAACGCTTCAGACTTGCGTCGCATTAGGTACACATATCCATACCTAGAGTAATCATCAGTGAAGGTGATAAAATACTCATAACCTCCTCGAGCTAGTTTGTTCATAGGACCACACACATCAGTGTGAACCAATTCTAACAACTCCTTTGACCTCAGTCCCTTTCCATAGAATGACCTTTTGATCATCTTTCCCATGAGACAAGATTCACACTGAGGTAAAGGTTCGAGATCTAATTAATTCTGAAAATCCTTAAGCAAGTTTCTCTGAAGTAGATCCAAAAACTATATCATCAACGTAAATTTGAGCAACAAGAATGTCTTAATCAATTTTCTTAATAAATAGGGTCTTATCAACTTTTCCACAATCAAAGTTATTTTCGAGCAAATGATTTGTAAGCTTTTCGTACCAAGCCCTAGGTGCTTATTTTAATCCATATAGAGCTTTCTTAAGTTTGTAAACATATTTAGGATGATAAGGATCTTCAAAGCCCTCTAGTTGGGTAACATACACATCTTCCTCAATTTCTCCATTTAAGAAAGCACGTTTGACATCCATCTGAAATAATTTGATTCTCATGCTACTAGCATATCCCAATAAAATTCGTATGGATTCTAAATGGGCTACTGGAGTAAAAGTTTCTTCAAAGTCAATTCCTTCTATTTGAGCATATCCTTTTGCTACAAGTCTTGCCTTGTTCCTCACAACATTGCCAGATTCATCTAATTTGTTATTATAAATCCACTTTGTGCCAATAGGATTTTTCTCGGTGGGTAAAGGGACAAGATCCCAAACATCATTCTTTTTAAATTGATTCAATTCTTCTTGCATTGCTTCCATCCATTCAGATTTAGATTCAGCCTCAGAAAAAATTTTGGGCTCGATTTGAGAAACAAAAGAGTAATGAGCACATAGATTTTGAACTTGTTTCCGAGTCATAACCCCACTGCTGATATCTCCAATAATATTATCCAATGTGTGATTTTTCATTAATTTGGTTGGAACAATGGCTTTGGATGGAATGACATCATTACTATCTTTTGGAATAGGTTGTTCATTATCAATTTCAGCTTTATCATCATCTTGTAGAATTCTTTCGACTTGATTTACATCATCGATAACAACATAAGCTGATTCTATTATGGTCATGGTTCTATGATTGAAAACTCTATATGCCTTGCTCCTTTCAGAGTATCCTAGAAAAATTCTTTCATCAGACTTAGGCTCAAATTTCTCCAACTGCTCCACATCTCTTAGAATGTAACATTTACTTCAAAAAACTTTCAAATACCCCAAATTAGGTTTTCTATCAAAGTAAAGTTCGTAAGGGGCTTTGTTGGTATTATTAGTTAGATAAACTCTGTTTATGAGATAACAAGCAGTATTCACAGCTTCGGCCCATAGATTACGAGAGAGATGCTTTTCATTAAGCATAGTCCTAGCCATTTCTTGAATAACTCTATTTTTCCTTTCAGCCACTCCATTTTGTTGAGGAGTTTTAGAAGCGGAACATTGATAATTAATTCTATGACTCTCACAAAATTTAGCAAATTTTTCATTTTCAAACTCTCCCCCATGATCACTTCGAATCTTCCGAATTTTACAATCTTTTTCCACTTGTATTTTACTGCAAATTCTTATGATATTGTCTACAGCGTCCAATTTAGCATGAAGAAAAGCAATCCATCCAAAACGAGAATAATCGTCTACCATAACCAAAATAAATTTCTTTCCTCCAATACTCTGCACAGGTGCGGGTCCAATCAAGTCCATGTGGATTAGTTCAAGAGGACGAGAAGACGACATATCCTTTAAACCTTTAAAACTCTTCTTGATTTGTTTACCCAATTGACATGCCTTATAGATTTCAGATTTTTCATCACTTAATTTTAGAATCCCTTTCACAATTTCATTTTTTGACAAGATTTTCATCAATTTGAAATTTATGTGTCCCATCCTTTGGTGCCATAAGTAATTTTCTTGATCTTTAGTTATCAAGCACCTAGACTCATTTTCATCATATTCTTCTATTATGTAAATATTTCCTTTTGTCCTTGATCCAGTAAGAATAACTTGGTTGGTTTTATCATTTACCACGTTGCATGATTGACTGTCAAAGACTACCTTGTTTCCTTTATCACACAATTGACATATGCTAAGAAGATTATGCTTTAATCCTTCTACAAGAAATACATCATTTAAGGTTGGTATTTGATCTCCTTTCACACTTCCTTTGCCAATGATTTGAGCTTTACTATTGTCACCAAAAGAAACGTTTCCTCCATCATATTCCACTATAGAGCTGAATCTAGATCGGTCTCCTGTCATGTGTTTGGAACAACCACTATCTAAGAACCAAGAGGGGTTTTCCTTAGCTTTCAAAGCGGTTTGCACTAAGAGACTCTAAACATTTGTTACTTTTATAGTCCAACTAGATAAAAAAGATTAGGGAATGGTCTTGGGGACAAACTTGAAAAGGATTTTAGAGGGATTTTTGAGAGACAATCTAATTTTGTATGGGCAATTAGGAGCTAAATGACCACTACGATTGCAAAAATGACAAGTCCATCTAGAAGTATTGTTTCTCTCAACTAGAGGTTTTTGGAAAGTCTTAGTAATGTTTTGAAAACTATTTTTCTTGTTACTAGGGAAACTTTCAAAACCTATCCCACTCTTATCACCATAAATTTTATGCATCCCTAACATTTGAAAAAACTTATCATTTCCCAAAGTAAATTTATCAACAATGAATTTTCCTTTGTTAAGTTTCATTTGTAGAGAGTTAGTTTCAAGTTGACTAGATTTTAGCTTGGATTGTAAATTATGAATTTGGTTTTGAGCATGAGCTAGATTTTCATTTAGAGTGGTGAACTTGTGTTCTAAGTCAATTTTCTCATTGATTCTTAATTTCAATTCATCTTTTAAAACATTTATTTCATTAACAAACTTTTTGGATTCTTCTTTAAAAATTTTGTTTTTCTTAAATAAGATTTCCCAATTTTCATACAGTTCATCATAAGCTTGTTGAATTTCAATATCTTCAACTTCATCATTAGTTTCTTCTTGTCCTAATGTGTCATCTATTAATGTATTATGCTCATTGATATCTTCAATAGATGAAAGTAGAATCCAATTAGGGAAATTTTCATCTTCATCATTTGGGGATTCATTTTTGTCACTATCTTCATCTTCCTCATCCCAAGTTATGTTTAATGCTTTCTTTCCTTTCTTATCTCCTTTTTCAAATTCTTTAGGGGTGGAGCAATTTTGAGCAATGTGTCCAAACCCCTTGCAATTGTAACATTGCACATCTTTTTTAATAAATGATCATTTGAGATTTCTTTGGAATCTAGGTTTGCTTTCATCAGAATTTCTATTGTTCTTGTTGTTCCGAAAGAATCTTTTAAGTTTCTTAACAAATAAAGCATTATCATCATCACTATCAACCTCACTTTCAGTTTCTTTTAATTGAGAGGAAAACGCTACTCCTTTCTTTTTGTCTTGAACTTCAAAGTCTAATTCATATGTAAGGAGATTTCCTCTTAGTTCTTCAATTTTAATTTTGTCAACATCTTTGCTTTCCGTTATGACTACAATCTTGGGCTTGAATCTTTTTGGGAGAGATCTTAAAATCTTTCTAACAGCTTTAGATTCATCAATCTTTTCACCAAGACCTATAAGAGAGATGACAATTTCCATGAATTTTGAGTAGAACTCGTCAAATGTTTCTTCTTCAAGCATTTTAATATCTTCTGATTTGGAGGTCAACATTTGAATTTTGGCTATCTTAACCTGATTTGTGCCTTCATGAGTGGTCTCTAGGGTATCCCAAACTTTTTTTAGCAGTGTTGTAATTTACTATTCTATTAAATTCTTCTTGAGATAGAGCACAATATAGAGAGATTTTTGCCTTTGCGTTTAAATTTGCTCTATCATTTTCCCCCTGAGTTGTCACGACCCCGGACCGGGCCCCCGAGGGACTGATCCGGGATCGGGACTAATAATGATAATCTACATCGACAGTTTAATAATACCATACATTTATTTAATTTCCCACAGGTGTCCGCAGTGAGGATATCACAACCATAAATGAATATTTCTTTTAAGTGCGGAAGCGTGTAGCAAATCAAATAGTCAAACTATCCATAGTCATAAAGACAATATCACAAGTATAAAATATTGTATCAGAATGAGCAATGATCATAAGCATGTTTCTCAAAAGTAGTTAAAGTTTAAACAAAAGATTATTTAGTTAGATTTCCCCAAAAATATAGGCCAACAAAGGCCAATATAACAAAACAGTAAACCAAGAGTGATTAAATAGTTTTCCCCATCATGTCACGTCTCTCGTAGCAATCCCGATGTCTACATGACATCGTCAGCATGCCACTCGACTAAGGGCTGCGGTTCACCTACCGCCTCCTCTGGCTCCTCCTCAAGGTAGCCGGCAACGGGACCTGAGTACCAAAGAAAATGGATCAGACACGACGGTCTAGCAAGAGAGTGAAAAAGTACAACAACATATAATAAAGGAAATATCTTGAAAAGCATAGAAATCCGTTTAAATAAGAACTCTCATAAAGTAGATAAATCATTTGCTAGAAAACAAGTAAACAAGATAAAACATATAAGGTATCCAAGGAATCGGGAACTAACAAGATGGCAATCACATAAAGCTAAGTCCTCTATCACCGAAGTGACAAAAGTATCACGGGACGTTGGTCTCAGTCACACAAGGTGAGGAGATTCAACGCAAATCATATTTACAATATAAATATACGGGACGGGACCACAGTAGCGAACCGGGTATCGGGACGGGACCACGGTAATAAACCGGGTATCGGGATCCAAACTGCAGCTGGCGGGACGGGAGAGGAATCTCCTAGTCGGTGGATCAAACCGACAAGGATATCCAAGCTTAGTGATGCCGACTCAAAGGTCAAATAACAAATCGAGACATATGCAAAATACATCAAGTTCAAGTAAATAAATGAACGGGGCAAGAATACTCAAATGCATAACTTTCATTTCCTGTCAGGCAATACTCTTCGGGACAAGTCAATGTTACTAGTGTAACTATCATGCTTTCGGGAAAACAAATCATGTAATGTAACTCTTGGAAATGAAGGAATATAATGAACTATTACAATTTCGGGAAAATATTGGTTTCAAGATTTATTTAAGGTGAATAGGGGTCCCGTATGTCGATTGTAATAAAGACTTGGTACTCCTTGAGTTTGAAGACATTCCGGGCCCCTTATGCACTTTACGATTTTCAAAACTTAAAATGAGCTTATGGATAGTACTAGATGCTATGATAGAAAAATCAAGACTATAAACAGTCCATCCTAAGTATGATGTTAATCCGGAAACATCGAGCAACCTACTCAGTCATCGAAAGGAATAGGATTCGCGATAACCAAGGAAATAGACTTCGTGTATAGATATAAGGAAGATATCGCGTCGTCCCATACCGTTCAAGATTGAAATGGATTGAACTTCGATGCCACCGAACCAACCGTGAGGAGTGTCGACTCAAGACATCCTCACACATAGTCCAATCAGTCCAAAAAGGGTGGCCAAAGTCCCACCTAAAACCATTCTAAATCAGGTTGAAAATTCACTCCAGTAAGAATTTTCCCAGTGGGCCCGGTCGACCTGGCCTCTGTGTCCTAGGTCGACCGGGAGTTGTAACTTTAATTGGTCCCAGAAATTTTCGTCAGTGTGTCCCAGGTCGACCGGGCACACTGCGGAACAGAACCCAGGTTCTGTTCTGCAGTGGCCTGGTCCTCCTCTTTTTCCCCTCCTTCCAACACATATACAACCACACAAAACTAAAGATAGAAAGACATTAAACTCATGTTTCCAAGACATTAAATGAAGCTATCAAGATGCATTAAGAGCATTTATTTCAGCAATGAAAATCAATAAAAGCATGAAAAATCCATTAATGTTTCACCAAACCATTTAAAACTCAAAACACTCAATCATTCACTTGCCTCAAGTCCAAGCTAGCAGTATCAAGCTTCTAATCACCTCTTAAGCTCAATTCCAAGCTACAATAAAAAAAACCCCAAAAAAAACCCTAAAATGGGTCAAACAAAGATTGAAAAGGATAGAACTTTCAATAATACAAATGAAGCTTCTCTAGGGCTAGAGGAACACTAATCTAGGAGATGAAGAAGATTACTTATTTGGATGACCTTCAAATGAGAAGAGCTAGCTCAAAGGAAGTCTCAAAGTTGATGGATTTCTCTACAAAAGGTATCAAAAGGAAGCTCTCAATACGAGGAAGAGAATGGTGATCTCCATGTTGATGTTGGTGCAAGGTTAGTGTGGATTGGAGATGGAGAAAGCAAGAAGAAGAAGAAGGAGTTGCAAGAAAACCCTAGGTTCAGTTGTTGTGCTGGAACAATGGAGAATGAAATGAAAAGGGAGAGTGGGTTACCCTTTGTTAACAAATGGAGTTGGATCCCACAACTTAGGAAGCTTGTTTGACTGAAATCATCTCTTTCGGGATCTCGGATGAATTCGACGAAGAAGGAAGAATTGATCGTTGAAATATCTAGTTTCCAAAAAGTATATGTTTCGCGGGTTTCGGGGATATCAAGTTTTGGGTACAGGTTTAATGTGAAAAGACTGTTTTGCCCTCAAGGCTAGTAAATCGGGTTTCGAGGCCTCGAATGGACACGGGATCAACATGAAAGTTGTAGGGATCACTAAGATAATTGAAACGGGATAAAAATGCAATTCCCAAAGATTTCGCAAAATCCACTAAGTAAATGTCAAGTCAGAAGGAGAACCCCCAAATGGCCCCACTAGTTACCAAAGCACTCAAATTTGCCCAAAAGTAGAACTGAAGCTATTCCAAACCCAACTTAGCCAAAATTACTAGTCAAGCTTAGCACTAACACCCAACTTAATTAGCACTAATCGGGTTCACTTGGGTCGGGGTCTTACATGAGTCCAAGCACTTTTAGGTTTGATTTTTATGGATATGACATTCCCCTCAGAGTCCTTTTCTGCGGTAGTGGGAGGATGATAACCATCTTCTATGATGTTCCACACATCTAAGCTTTGGGATTCTAAGAACACTTGCATTCTAATTTTCCAATAACGATAGTGTGTTCTATTAAACAAAGGAAGTCTGTTAGTGGCATTGCCTTCACCCAAATGAGTTTGTATGGTGGCAACAAAAGAAAAACGCTCACTAGGATTCTAACTCTAGGTGGCTAAACCTAAACAAGAACAACCTTGCTTTGATACCAATTGAAAGTCCCAGAACGAATCCTAGAGGGGGGGTAAATAGGGTGAGCTCTAAGAACCTAGACCAATATTAAATCACTTAGCTTTTAAGTCAATTAAGCTTTGATGAAGATTAATTATCATGTGATATAGAGGAATCTCTAAGTTAAGCATACACAGGGAATAACCAACTACAATCTTCATTCAACATAAGAACATCATCCGTATAAAGAAAGCAAGAGATCAATCACCATAACACACATATTTATAGTGGTTCGGCCAACGTGCCTACATCCACTCCCGGTAACCCTACCGGATTTCCACTAACTCAAATTAAGGTTTAGGATCACCTCAAACCTTACAAATACATCACTATGCTTTTCAAGGCTAAGCATAAACCTTAACAACGAGAGGTTTCTCTCTTAAATGAAATGCCTATTAATGCATGGATAAGAGAACAACTAAGTGCAATTTAGTGCCTCTAAAAAGGCTGAATAGAAAATGAAAACTTAACTTCTAGAAGCATGCATATGAATGACAAAGTCTATGAATAATGCATATACTAGAAATCACTCTATCTCTTTTTAGAAAGATAAAACTTTAAATGATGCAAAGATGATAATTATATGTATGAGAAAGAGTTGTTTGACAAACACATGGTTTTCCAAAAAGATCAAACTTGAATAGAAAAAGTACAATCTTAAGAAAAAACAAGTTAGATTTGAAAACAAAGATTCATTACTCATGTGAATGATAAATCATATGTTGATTCCATAAAGGTAAGAGATTTCAAAGTTCAAAGCATGTTATGAAACACCACATCTCAAGAAGAAATCCAACTATTTGATCATGCTTAAAAGAAAAACAAAGATTTAGAAACTAAGCATGAAATAGAACTTGAGATTTAGAAAGCACACCCATTTGAAGATCAATGGTTTAATAAATAGAATGGCTTCATAATCCCTTCACAAATGCTCTTGAAAAGTTGCTCTTCCTTGGCATCAAAAGTCCTCCAAAATTCAGCAACTTTTTCCAAACAAAAAGCCACCTTTTATATAGAAAAAGTTCCTAACGGCTAGTGCCCGGTCGACCTAGTACAGGGCCGGGTTGACCGGGTACGCACAATGGCTATAAAAATGCCCGTTGGAGAGGCTAACGGCCTCATCTCCCTGTCGACCCGCAGTGTGCCCGGTCGATCGGGTCCCTTGGCCCGGTCGACCGGCCACACAGGCAAGTCGACCTGGAGACTGCCCTGATTTTTTGAAATTTAAGAAAGTTGAAATAAAAAGGGCTGCTTTTCCAGGGGACTTGAGGCACAGAAATCAAGCTTGGATTCATGATTGAAAAAGGATGAAAACTGATTTTCTAAAGACATGAAACTTTCAAACTAAAATATGGATTTAAAGAAGAAAACTTTGGAAAGCTTGAAATGATTTTTGAACTTAAGGATTAAACACTTGGAGGGTTGAAAATCTGAACTCAAAACTTCATGAACTTAAGAGACATAAAAGAATTTGAAAACCATGCATAACATATGATAAAAACAAAGATTATGAATGAGAAATATGCATGAAGATCCTAAAATTAAGAACCTGAAAGAATGAGAGGTCAAGCTATAAAAATGAAAGCATCCTATCAAATTGCAACAAAATAAAAACTTTAACAATAAATGGAGAGACAAGATTGGTTATTTATGATGTTTTATTATCTACAACACATCAATTGCTCATCGTATCTTTTTGTCTCTTGATATAAGCAAATCAATGGCTAGGTATATGTTAATCAAGTGAAGTGAAGATTTAAAAGATATAAAAGATCTTATAGAAAGGTTGAAAAAAGATTTGAGTTTGAAAGGAGACAGTGAGTGCCTAAATATTACGGACTCAAATTAGGTGAGTGTGAGACTCATGGTTTGCTGTTTAAGCTTCTTTGGGGAAGATAAATCGCCTTAAAACCTGAAAGAAGAGTAAAAATAGAGATCAGAGACCCTGGCTGCCGTCAGCCGAAGGCTCTCCGATGCCTGAGTTAGTGCTATCACTGAACAAAGGATGGAGATGAGAGGCAAGCATGCTAGTATTGTATGTTAAGGCCTTATCTGGCCTTTTTTTGCGTGCTCTTGCATGTTCTTGCGTACCTTAGAAGGGATTGGTATCCTTCTATATGTAGAGGTTTCACCTGGCGCACCCTTAGTGGGGGTAGGTGGTTGTGCTGTCGCCGGCACCCAAATATAATAAAACCTTTACTCCAAAAAATATATGTAGAATCGCGAGTAAGGATCGTTCCCACGGAGAGTGTTTAGTCAAATTTTATGCTATGTGATCAAGATGGGGGTTTTGATTATACTGAAAGCAAAAATAAATAAAAGCAAATAAAAAGCAGTAAAGTAACGAATTCAATCAAAGGAACAAGCATTGGTCAAAGTTAACATCCACCATCGGAAATTCAGAACTGATCATTGATGCAAAAATAAATCAATAAACACTTTGAATATTCATCGTTGGAATTAAATTCCTACCTCCTTAATTAGTTAATTAGAAAACACGCGCTCTAATTAACCCTAATTAATAAACAACCTAAGACAAGCGCTATAGATTTAATTTAGTAAAAGCATTAAAATCAGAGAGATCGATGAACCCAAATAACACAAGCACACGCGGTTGCATTTAATTTAGCCAAGTGTTCTTCCTAATATCTAATAATTACTAACGCAGTAAATTATTAAATATCAGTTGCTTCACAAATTAGAGGGATCAAACAATTACGGATTTGATTTCTAATTTAGCATTAGATTGCAACGAGAAATAAACTAGTATGCATCCTAGCAATTAAACGAAACAATCATGATAACAAATTAAGCATAGAAGAACAACCCATATTCAAAGCATAAATTGAGCAATAAAAATAAATTAGATTTCACAGTAATTATTCCGAGGCTTCAGTCTTCTTTAACCAATTACAGAAAATTAGCCACGCAGGGCCATGCTAACTTGCAAAATAAATTAAATGAAAAAAGAATGGAAAACGAAGAGAGAGAGAATTCGTGGGTTGCAGAAGCTTCTCCGTCTGAATGGTTTGGGATCGGAATTTATAGAGATGGGTTAGGTTATAGATGGCAGCAGAGAGAGGAGAGAAATAACGTGAGGTGGCGTTGGGGTTGGAATAGGAGAGAAAAAATTGGTAAGTGGGCCACCTGATGGAGAGAAAACGTTGGATGGGATTTAGAGAGAGTGAAAATTTAGGAACTCTGTATCCCAATCATGGAAGGAGAGTGACGTGAGGGAGAAATTGAAATGGCTTGGGATTGGTGATAGAATTTAATAAAATAAATAATTAAATTCTAACTTAGTCAAAATCTTCTTCTTGACCATATCTTCTCGTTCGGGCTTCTGTTGGACTCGACCCAAGAATTAAAGTTGCACTATTTTTCGTTCTGCACAATATGAGCCCAATATTGGATATGTTTCGACGAACTTCTGATTTCTTCAATTTTACCATAATGCCCTTCTGCTTGATTTCCTCTAAACAAGACCCGGTTCTGAATCAACTCCGTCCAATTAGCATCAAATATGATCACCTTCTTTTAACGTTCCACAGTATCTTGAATCGTCTCCACCGGAGTTTGGATGAAAGTTATGCCCAACTTGCGAAGCGATGTGAAAATTCATCTAAAATCACCCAATTAGCTTCGTTTTGCGTTTAGCCCTCTAATTGCATCCTAAATCAAAATATAAGGATAATGAGTGCAATTAGATATCAAATAGGTACAAAGAATTAAATATTAATGGAGAAAAATATAACATTTTTCGTTCTTATCAAATTCCCCCACACTTAACTTTTGCTCGTCCTCGGGCAACACTTAAATTCAATTTTTTTTTCAAGAATACCAAGGTTGCAGCGCCATCAATAAAGAACAACCGAGCTCTTCAAAACTCATAACATATCATGAGCAAATATTCTTAGTAAGCATTTTCACTTGACGATGGAGTAAACTAAATACGTAGACCCTCATGGATATAAACACTCGACTCTCATTTGTTTGAAGGTTAGGTGTTTCGCTCAAATTCATTCCAATGGACATGATCTACCATAGGCTTGCATATCTTCTCATTCTCCACCACTGGGATCACCTGCATAACACGAATCATAAGGACTTTTCAAGGGTTGTAACGGGGTTTAGGATCAAGGTGGGATATATTGGGAATGTAGCTCAAAAGCCATCAAAACTAGTGAAGCAAAAATGAACCAACTTCAAGCTCGAATATATAAGACATAAAACCAATCACTCCATTCAGCAGCTTTTTCAATTTGGCTTCAAAGCATTCAAACCATGTAAAACTCTTGTATTGAAAAAGAGATCGAACACTTTTCATTTGCATTAAAGACGATCCTTCGCAACAACTTCCACCTTTATATTTATCACTTATGAACATACCCTTTCTTGGAATTTTAGGAGGAATTATGAACATGGATAGTTTGTAGCAATTTCCTCCATCACTTCATAAACATTTTTTTTTTTTTTTTTTTTTTTTTGAAGAAACAATGGAACTCATAAATTGAGAATGAACACATGTTCCATTACACCAGTCATAGTCATACCGCAAATTTCGACACCCCCTTATTTATTGCACACCTATCATAATGATAAACAATGCTTCACTAGCTCTACGGCTTAGGTAAAGGTATTTTTTTTTCAGGTTTAGAGCTTGTAATGTGGGTTTACAATAAATGAAAGATATAAAGCTCAAAGG